>CM077309.1:48577500-51077500 GCA_039655065.1 Glossophaga mutica
TGGCATAGCATTTCCAAGGGCATTTTAATGTGTCTTGAACCTTCTTTATGTGAACCAACTAGGGCCAGCAGCCTGGTGTGAGGCCAGAGACTCTGGCTTCTCCTGGCCCAGGGTATTTCTGTTAACCAGCTGGAGGCTGCTGGTCAGGCTCCCTCAAGGGGGTATTTGATGGGCCAGCCACTCTCTGGGGCTCTATTTGCTAACTTATACCATTTGCTCACTTTTTATGCTTCAGTTCCAGTATGTTCGGACAATGAAATTAAATTGGCCCATTTCTAGCACATTAAATGGCTTTGTTCTTCTGTTCTGGCACTGAGCCTCACGTGGAATTATTTAAAAGGAAGGCTCAGCTGGGAGTGCAGTGGAATTTTCGAGTTGGTATCTGTCAGTTCAAGGCTGGGATTTTGCCTGTGGGACCTGGTTGGTGACATCATCCTCAGCCCCAGGCTGAGTGAGGCCTCCCTGCAGTGCTTGGGTCTGGTTGGCTGTCATTCACCAGTCTTTATTCTTTGGCTGACTTTCTGGTACTGAATGATGGAATGATGGCGGCTGCCGTGAGCTCCTTGTGGTTTGTTGTGGAATAGAAGCCTTTTATGAAATTTATTCCATTTCTCTTATTCCTGGTCTCCTACTTTTTGTGTTCCCCCCTTTTTCTTTTTTTAAGCCCTTATTTCTGGTCTTCTCTTTTTTGTTTTCCTTCTTTACCTCTCCTTGACCCTCCCTGGTCCTTAGGCTAAGGATTGTATTTCCTATTTGATATACATTTTTTACCCCCACTTCTTTATTATGGACCTCTTTAAACATACACAGAACAGGGCAATAAAATCATTGAAATTCAACCTTATCAGCTCTTGACCAAATCTGGTTTCATCTGTACCACCAATATTCCCCTCCCTTGCCCCCTGGATTATTTTGAAGCAATTCTCATACATCATATCTTGTCTTTCATTATTTCAGTGTGTATCTCTAGAGGAGAAAGACTCTTTCTCTCTCCTTTCTTTTTTAGATGAAAGAATGTTAAAGGAGAAAATCCTAGAAACTTGGTTCTTCAGAGGCCAATAATGATCATTAAAGATAGCATTTCTCAAAGTGCAGTGTAAAAGGTAATTGAGGTGGCATGCAGTAGTTAAAATTATTGCCCTGGCTGGTGTGTCTCAGTTGACTGGAGTGTCATTCCATAACTGAAATGTTGTGGGTTTGATCCCTGGCAAGGATATATACCTGGGTTGTGGCTTCGGTCCCCGGTCAGGGTGTGTGCTAAAGGATACCGATAGATGTTTCTCTCTTATATCAAGTCTCTCCCTCTGTTCCTCTTTCTCTAAGGTCAATGAGCATGTCCTCTGGTGAGGATAAACACATTATTTTTGTTTTTCTGAATCTACTCTTTTTTATGGCAAGTGATACTGCTATTCCATTCATGATACTAACTTTAATAAAGAAAATGAATCAATTTAAAAATGAAAGTATTAGGTAATTATATGTGGAATCTAAAGAGCAAAATAAATGAATAAAACAGAAACAGACTTACAGGTACCAAGAACAGACTGATGGTTCCCAGAGAAAAGGGGGTTTGGGAGGAGGCTGGGTGGAAAAGGTGAAGGGATTAAGAAATACAAATTAGTGGTTACAAAATATTTTCAGAGATGTAAAGCACAGCATAGAGAATTAAAAAAAATATTAGGGAAATAATAATATAGGACAAGGATTAGAAAACTGTGACCTGAGGGCTAAATTTGGCCCACTGCCTGTTTTGTGCTAAATAAAGTTTTATTGGAACATAGTCTTTCTCACTTGTGTATGTACTCTTTATGGCTGCTTTCATGCAAGAATGGCAGAGTTGAGTAGTTGTGACAGAGATTGTCTGGCTTACAAAGTTGAAAACATTTACTCTTTGGCCCTTCACAGGAAACTTTGCTAATCCATGGTCTAGGAACTATGTGGATGGAGCCTATGTCATAACCTTGGCACATGAATGGCTAAAGTTTGGGAAATGCCAGTCAGACCCAACTTCTTGCTTTATAGCTGATGTAGCTAGGACCCAGGGAGGGAAGGTTTGCCCTGGGTCACATGGCTGGGGGCGGGGTTGGAGTCCATCCTGCTGCCCAGTTCTCCCAGGTTCCATCCATGGGCTTTTCACACCGTTAGGCACTGCCCCAGGCCTTGTGTTAATATCTCGATGCATTTCAGATTGGGTCTAGGCCTTACAGTGGGCAGTTAGTTGTTCATTCAAGGAGAAATACTTTCTAATTTTTAGTAATTTAGAACAAAATGTTCATATTAAGTTTCTGTTGCTGTAGCCCCTCAAATTATTACACCCACAATGAGAAGAGTAGTTTCAAAGCCATCAGAGCTGTATTTATGAAGGTGAATAATTTACCACCAGAGAAAATGCATGGAGGGTCTCCTACCATAGACTGCTGAGCGGATTTTACTCTGAGATATCAATTTCATCTCTAGCTTTTGTGGCAGATATCCAGCTGGGAGGAATACATCAAGATAAAATAAAATGTAAGGGCTCTAGCATATACTTGTGGTTTTCTCATTTCAGTATCTATTCCTGCCACAATTATCAGAGTGGGAGCAATGCTGCAAGGAGAACCGTTGTTGGGTGTTTATATCATTTGATTACTTAGGGTTGAATAGCCATGAGATTGTATTGATTCATAGATTTTTCTTATATGTCCCCATTTTCCCACATTTTAGGCAATGCTTAAGGAAATATTATCTTTTGGTTGAGATTTCAAGATTTTGAGGTGCAACTATTGTTCTTTACTTATAATTCAAAATTATTATATGATGTGGTACAAGCAACTTGCTCAAATGCTTCTGTGGATTACTTAGAATCGAGCTGTCTTATTTGATAGCCACTGGGCCACATATATAGCTACTGAGTACTTGAAATATGACTGGTATCAATTGAGATGCTGTGTTATTGTGAAATAGACATTGGATTTTGAAAACAAAGTAGAAATATAAAATATATAAATTAAAATATTGATTAATTGTTGAAATGATTGTATTTTGGAGTAAGCCAAATATATTATTGAAATGAATTTTATCTGTTTCTTTTTACTTTTTAATGTAGCTACTAGAAAATTTAAATTACACATGTAATTATCATATATTTATTCTGGAAAGCACTGAATAGTAAGATGAGACTAATTGAAGAAATATTGAACAATTAGAGCAATGATAGGGAAGCTCGAGTTATTTGATACTAAAAATGTATCGTTATAGTGTTCAAAGCTATGGTAACAAGAAGAGTAAGCACTCGCTCAAGAGTCACGGACTGATGGGATGAAATATCGAGCCTAGAAACCAGTGCTGGTGTTTGTGTTCTGTGGGGGTAAAGGTGGCCTCAGATTACTAGGTTAATGCAAGATCATTTAATAAACAGCCTACAGGTGGTTAAGTATTTAGGAAAAGATTTGAGTTTGAACCTGATGTTGTAATACACCCTAAAATAAATTTCAGGTAGACTAAGAAAATAAATGTAAGAAATCAAAGTATTAAGAAGAACTAGAACATTATCTAATCAAATGTGTATTTGATCTCAGAATAAAATCAGTAGAAAAATTGTAAAGATATAAAAACAGGAAATTCTTTTCAGGTTCTCCTCATGCCCTGAAGATACAGGCTCAGAAGATCACATTTAATGGACATTAGGTGTCTGTGAATTCATCTGGCCTTATCCCTGCCAGTATTTTCTTCACTACTAAGGTTGTCAGATTAACAAATGAAAATATGGGATACCCAGTTAAAAATATGTGATACCTAGTTAAATGTAAATTTCAGATAGACAACAAATAATTTTTCACTGTCCCATGCACTATATGGGACTTACTTTGACTAAAATATATGTTGTTTATTTGAAATTCAAATTTAATTGGGAATCCTATGTTTTACTCAGCAACACGGGGCCTGGGAATGACAAACCCAGTATGCAGAAGGAGAGGAAATGAGTGAGGGTGTAGTAGTCACACCCTTACGTGACTGGGTATGGTCGAAAAGGGACCTGGGGCTCAACTACCCTGAAAATGGGCTTTCAACTGATCACTCCCTTTGAGCCCTGCATCTCATCTCTGGCTTCTGGAAAATGGAGCCCCTCTGTACCCTAAGCTTGTCCAGGATTCTGCACGGTCAGTCAGCCCCCTCATACTGCAGGCAGTTAACAGAGTGAAGGAATCCAGTCCTAAGTCCCAGTTACCATGCCATGTTCATGCTGTGTTCTAAAGTGCACGAATCTCGTTTGCTGTGGTCCCCTCCCTATCCCTTATCCTGTGAGGAGTTTATATACCCACTCAATTACTTTACTGTCTTTTAATGTGGTTTCAGGAAGAGGAGAAAAGGACATATGGTCTATTTACTATGATTAATGGAAAAGCAACCTTAATCAGAGCACATTTTAATTATCCAATTAATACATGGATTCATTTTTGTTGAAAGAAAAACAGTTATGTACAAAGCAAGAATCCTGTTGATTCCTCAGTTTCTGGCAGACAGCCAGGAAACTGGGGATAATATTGGTAAGAAGACCATATGTCCTAGGTCAGTCTCAGTTTATGCCTGATGGCCCAGTAGTTACAATTAATAGTTAATTGTAGTTATTAATAGTGCTCCTCTTCTGCCCCCCAAACTTTGCTCTCCAAGGTGTCCCTGTTTGGATAGGAAATTACATGGTCAAGTTAGGCCTAGGAGACGGTGAGTGTTAAGTGTAGGGAATGAGCTTACCAGGTAGGAGGTGGGAGGATTGTTCATGGTCAGTGTTTATGTCATTGACTGTTTTAAAAGTTATGGAAACTCTATAGGGAAGATGGAGGGAAAGAGAACAGGGGATTTGTGTGGAGAGCCAAATCTTCATTTACAACAGGATGGCAGTTGATACTATCTATAATTAATAATATGCCTCTATTGCTACTTCTTCATATTTAGCAGCATGCCAAAGTAAGGAGCTAAAAGAGTTGAAAGTGGTTGCCTCTGGGCTGGACTGGGCAGAGATTGGGATAGGGGAGAGGAAGGAAGGTAAGAAGGACTGGGGCTGAGGATGTCTTCTTTTGTTTAATAGTCAACATTGGGCTTCTCTCATCTGCTGCTCCCTAGGACTGCTTAGAGCCCTTGGCAGGACTCATTCTGCCAGCAAGCCGTGGGCAGACAGCAACTAGGCAGAGGGTAGAAGAGCATGTTTTAGGGACCAGCCACAGTAGGATGTACATTATCTCTGTTCCCAGCATCTGGTCCTACAGCCCCAACTTCAGGAAGAAGAATGGGCTTAGGTGAGCCTCTAGGTAGTGTCAACACAACAGGTATTGTGTGCTGAACTCTCACTGTGGGTCAACATGTTAAGCTGTTTACATACACTATCTCACTAATTCTTCAAGGAAGGTGTATTCTAAGGTCTCTTTCTCACCAGGAAAGTGAAGCTCAGAGACATTGCCATTTGCCAAGATCACATAGCTAGCAAATGGGAGAGTTGGGTTTGTCTATGATCCAGTACCACTGTATCTCGATTGGTCCTTTACTTGAATTTTAATCATTGATTTAAAAAGAAAGAGCATTGTGAGAAAAACTATAACCATGTTTAAAATCTCTCCTGGATCTATTCTTTATGTGTCTGAGGTTTGAAGCAACATATTTCTAACCCTTGCCCAAACCCAATGCTAACCTTCCTGGATGAATGGAAGTTGGTGTAAGATTCCTGGTGGCAGTCTTCCAGGACAGGAGAGAGGAGATGCTTGCATTTGTCTGAGTTACCTTGGGAATGACAGAGACCAGGCTCTGCACACTGATGCACCATAAGGAGAATGGGCCATGGAGCATAGTCACTAGTGAGGAGGGTGCTGATGGCATGAGGGGAAATTGACAGATCACTTCTGTCTGTAACTTCATTATGGGAGCCGTGAGATGGAGCTGCCTGACGGAAAGCATTTCTACAAGGTTACTCTGGATTACCTTCCCCAGGAGCATCTGTTCTCATGATACTTATCCATTGTCCTGGAAAGTGATCTACAGCCCAGCTGACCGGGTGACTGCCTAGGTATGAATTCTGCTTCTCATGTCCCCTGTCAGTTGAATCCAGTGATTCATAGCCCCTTTTGAAGCTGGGGTAACTCAGTGTTATTGACTTGATTTGGTGATGCATTTTCTCTACTATTTTCTAAAAAGTCCAAGTAGTAAGTGTATTGTGTAACTTCTTTTCTTGGTTAATCTTATTCCAACTGCCATTTAAGATGCTGGTGTTCCTCAGAAGCCTTCTGGGGAGAGCCGGGTCCCTGGCAAGCCCACTAACTGGCTTGGGCAGGCTCCTGTTGTGTGGGAGGCATCTGACTCTGGATGGTCTCTGCTTTGGCCTTGGATAGGCTGCCGTCCTGACCAGGGACTTGCACCCTGGTCCTCACCCCCACTTTCACCAAATAGGAAATATCCGGTCCTCGTCTCAGTGTGGCCTTGCCGGTGGCAGGCCTCTCTTACTCACCAGTGTCTGCTCTTGGCAATTTGGGATCCTCCAGTGGGCTTTCTCTACCTCTTTCATTTTGAACAGGCATACCCACTTACGGTTTACATAGGTTTCCTTTCCTTGTTTTAGAGCATTATTGTGTGGGCAATAATAATTGTTTTCCAACTATTCCAATATATTTGGTGAGTGTTTGATTTACCATATTGAACCAGGGGCTTACACAATTTTCAGAGGATTTCAGGATACACACTGAAAGAACTGGAGACCCCTGAGGATGTAAGTAAGGTTGGGAGATGATTTTGGCCCTTACAAAAGACCTTTAATAAGGTCAGTTGTCTGTCACGCCTTGCCCTCCTGCCCCTTTGTTTGCATGGGGCGATGTTGCTGCATCTAAGCTCTGGCTGGGGTTGTGTCTCAAGGGACATGAGCGAACTTTCTACAGAACTTTTAACTAATGAAATTACAGGTCAAAAGTAATTATTCCTGTATCCATTCTGTACCAAGTGAGGCTGAAAGGAGTTCACCCATTAAATTTTCAGTGCTCTGTTCCAGTGTGCTCCTTGTACAACTTTACTTAAAGAAAGCCTAATTTGAAAGGCTTTTAAATCTGATGAAAGGAAGACAGGAGCCTTAGTCATTTATGGTAGAATCTCTCATCTCGTCATCTGCTCCAAGAACAAAGATTTTTTTTTTAAACCTGGATGCAGGCAGTCTCTTGGATTATATTAATGGAACATAACCTTAATAGACCCCTCTGGAGAATAATCTAAAGATATATTAGCTTTCCTTCAACATCTTTGATCTTAAACTTTTTATTATTTTACTGCATAAATTTTCTGTGCTCTTTTTTTCCTTCATCACTTTATCAAATATCCAAGCAGTTTGTTTAAAAAAACCAAATCCCTTTAGAGATGCATGTTGCATGTGTATCTCTTTTGCTCTATATGGATTTTTGATCACTGGATTTGAGATGCAACCTTTTGGTTTACAGGCTGGCACTCAATCCACTGAGCCACACCAGCCAGAACTCAATTCTTTAGCTTTAATTTTCTCTGTCATGACACCTTTTTACCACAGTAGATAGTCAGTCATCTATGAATTAATGCATAATTAATAAAGTGGAACCTATTATTTAAAGATGGTTACAACTTTCTTTGTCAAAATATATTTATAAGATACAAATTATTTTATTTTTCTATTTTTTAAAGAATTTAGATTTTTAGATGTTAGATTTCTTAAAAAATGGAGGCTGAGGTGCACAACAAAGCAAAGGCACCATTGAGACCAGATTAATTTATTTAGTTAGTATAGGGGAGGAAATGATTTTAGTCTACTTTTCTAGGTTCTTTCAACTTGTCTGATAATTAAATCAACATGAGACAGATTAACAAGAGAAAATAACTGAATTGAGTTACATACAGGAACCCCACATACATGAGAGTGTCAGAGACAGAAAGGTGAAATGAAGTATATGTGGAATCTGAACTAAAGAATGAGGTAAGAGGCCTGAGGTTTCAGAGGGCAGAATGGTAATTCACAGGGCAATAAGAAGAGCAGATGTTTAGAAATGAGAAGTTTGCTCTGCCCTCTAGCTAGGTCATAAAAAGTTATTCCTGGTGATAACTCTTGTTATGGGCAAGGCCCTAAATTTAAAGTCTTAAAGGAAGAGGTAACAATTTCTTTTGAGCCCACAAGATCTTGACTGTCTTCAGCTCAAAAAAATCCATATCCCACAGAGCCACATCTTGGGGTGGCTCGTTCTGAACCCCTGCACTAGGAGACTGTAGGTACCACGTCAGAAATCATGACTTCGCTTGCCATCTCTGTCTTGTGAAGGCATCCCCCAGATACCTTGAGGCCTTACTTGTTAAGACTCAGGGAACAGGGAAGAAATTCTCACCATTAGTCATGAGATCAGCTAACTTAGATTTAAGAGTGTCTGTTCTGTACCCAGACAGCTGTGGAGGGAAGGCAGTCCTCCATCTCCGGTTCCAGGCTTCAGTTTCCTCATCTGTGAAGTGCTCGTGGTTATTCTGATGACAACCCCTGCTCAGGGACATTCCACTAGCATTAACGAGATGACATGTGATGCAGTTAGTGTGGTGCCTGGGGTCAGGGGGCCCTCTGGGGCTTCTCGATACCCCTCCTTATACGTTCACTCTTGTATTTTCCTGGTTCCTCACATGCGGCCTTTAATCTGTGTGGATAATGCGGGCTCCTGTGTTGATGTCCAAGGTCAGATTATCCACCATCAGTTGTTCCTTGTGAAGCCTCCAGATGACCCATTTCAGTGGCTGGGAAGAGGGCCCAGAGCTAACAAATGCTTCCACAAATGGCTCTTGGTCACTGAAACTGGGTCACATTTCCTTTTTTAGGAAAATGCTCCAGTAATTTGCTTCCTGAAAACCTTATTTTTCACCATTTTGAGAGGTTGTTAATAGGGATAGTTTAAGTAGAAATAACAAAACCCCTTTTCTTCAGGCCCTCTCTGGCTGTATTAATTAGTATATTTCTATAATGTTAATGCAGCTATTTACCAGCATGCGTTTGGGCCATTAAAGGCACCCCTTCCTGCCCCAACCCCTGAGGAACATTGGTAATACAGGAACAATTACTCCCTGGAGTTTTTCCTGGGTCACAGTTCATTGTTCTTTAATGGATGTCTCCATCAGACTGCTCGGAGATAGCATTCCCTCTCCTCTGTGGCCCTCACAGGGAGGTTGTTCCTTTCCTTGTGCTACTCAGAGGATGTAGGCTGAATTAAGGAATTCGTTGTGACCTGCTGCTAAATGTAAAGGGTGCCCTGCTGCCTTCAGGCTGCTGAATGCAGAGCTTGGCTGTGGAACCACCGGTGTTGTTTTATACCACAGAGTCAATGGCAGAGTCAATGGCAGAGTCAAACAGCATACAGTGGGGAAAGAGATACGGAGACATAGGATATGTCATAAGACATTAGGGTAGAAGTAAAAACCACAACCAAATGGGGAAATTTATTTATCTTGGGGTTCACTGGATTGGTGGGGGTGGCCTTGAATCCCTCCTTAGCACCCTCTGTTGGTAGAGCCCATTCAGTAGCAAACTGCCAGGAAAGGGGGCCCCCCATAGTCAGATGAGTGAATCCACTACCAATAAACCCTGCTATGCTGGGAATTCTCTGAGCCTCGCTATTTCAAATGGAAATACTGGAACAAAGGCATTTGCTGAGGTTCCTTGGATGCTGGAGTTCAAGCCTTGTTGGGATGGGGCCTTGGAGCAGCTCATGACTACTCATAGTTTTGAGATGCCCCTGGCAAGAATGAATCTGGCATTTAGAAATTCTCAAGGGGAAATTCTCATATTCCAGCAGACTCTGGCTGAGTTAATCAATTCATTAAACCTGTCACTTACTGTGCCAGAAGCATACAGCATTAACATTTTGTCTATTGCAAGTATTTCCAAGTGCCTTTCTTTTGACTAGTAAACACACAGAGAAGCTGTAAAATTCATCTTTATATCATAGTCACCAAGAGAGACAAATGGGAGGCCCATCCTCCCTTGTCTCCAAGGGCCACAGTCTGGAGCCAGAGGGCAGGACCTGGGTAGTACGCAGTGGGCTGTCATTAAAGTTGAGTTGGAGAAATGAATGGATTTTTTTCTCACGGTGGCTATCATCATTGATGAGCCAGTGCTTTCTGCTACAGGTCGTATATGGTACTATACAAGGCTCTTGCGTTAGAACTGAAAGATATGTGGGGTTGGCTCTCCTGTTCTGAACAATTCGCAGTTACATGGCCATGCAACATCCCAGGGTATGAAAAGGCTGCCCCAGCGTAGCAGAAATAAGTGGGTGTGATAGATTCCTGCCCCGTGCCAGTGTCCAGAGTTGACAATACCAGACCAAAATGGCAACATTGGTGTTTTTGTCTCCTCACTTGGTGCTCAGGTGCTAATACCAGCACTAGGGTGCAGGACCCTGACAGACCTCCTGTCCTTTGGCTGGAGTTTCTACAACAAGCCTGATGGGAGCAGATAGTCCATAAAATATGGTGCCCTCAAGGAGGTCTGCGACCTGTGCCAAGCATCCATCGGCTGAGATGTGGCTGTGACCTCGTCTAGTGTACTCCCATGCACTGTGCATGCTGCCTGTTCTCTTTCTTAGTTGATGTCAGCTCTGCAGGGCAGCCATGGAGCTCACCTCATCTCTTCAAATATTCATATGTGCATGTGGACTTGACCTTTGGATTTTAGAAGCCAAGATTTATCTCGTCTTTGTTTGCTGGATGTGCCATGCCTTGTCTGGAGGGACCTCCCTTTTTCCAAGTTAGTAAGTCTGGTGAGGGTGAGAGGCGGGACAACACATTCTTTACTTTTTCATCTGTCACAGCCTTTCCCATGTAATTTCCAAACTCAGGTCCACAGCCCAGGGCCTGTGGGTGTGAAATTGATTTCCTCTGGTTTCAGTGGACCAAAGAGAAATAGGGACAATGCAGGTAGGCATTCATATATATGTAAACATATTCCAGTCAAGGGCTAGGCTTTTTTATTCTGAGCTTGCTCTTATTTTTTGGTTGAAAATATCTTTTATGAAATGAGTGTAATTAAAGGTAGGGTGTGTGTGTGTGTGTGTGCATGCATGTATTTCCTCTTTAAAATCTCTTTATTTCGTTAAATAAAAACTTGACAGTCTCATGCTGTTCCCCAAATTAGGTAGTCTCCACCTTTTTTTTTAGGTTATGAGCTCCTTTGAGAGCTGTGCATCTCTTTCCTATCTGTCCACCCTTATTCTCTTTCCTACTTTCAATTCCAGGAGAGGGGGCGTGGCACAATTTAAGAGGCCTGACACCCACTCTTTCTAGATGTTATTTTACAATTACAGAAGCAAAAGCTTTTAAAGTTGGGGTCTTTGTATTCCCAATGAACAAACTTTTTAAGTCAATTATTTTGCAGTGCTACATTTTTTTCACATTTCACTGACTTTTAAAAATGCATGTTTTGATTATGTTTAAATATTCCAAATATGTATGTACTTTATAGAATAATAAAAGCTAATGTTTGTGTAATTATTGAAATATCCTTCTTATCTTTAAAGTTTGCACAGATAGGTTATCAGTTGTTCCCCCAGTGTGTGGGGGTGGGCTGTGAGCAACAAAGTGCCAGGGTCTACAATTGAGCGCCTGGATTAATGTCAACATTTTAAACTAATTAGGTAAGGAAAAAGCACTTCAAAGGAAGCATTATGGCTTCTTGCACTCCAGCTGGAAGGCAGCACAACATAATTGTCTGGTTAGAAAAGCTTTTTAACATCAGTGATTTAACTGAGCACATTTGAAGGAAACCCAGGAAAAATGCTTTAACTATTTTGTGTTTGTCAAAAGTAAGCCTAGGTGGAAGACAACAGTACCTAGCTAGGACTTGAAATCATTGTAGTGGCACAGAATGGGGAAACTAATCACTTAGCCATGATTGCCTGGAGCACATGCCCTGGTGGGCTTTGAGGATGCTGTGGGAACAAGGCCAGTGAGGTTCCCTGGAGCTTGTGTTTGGTGCAGGGAGACAACGGAGGGCATGATGACTAATCCCAGCAAGTGACAAGTGCCAAGAAGAAGTGAAGATAAAACGGTGAGGACCTTGGGTATGGAGGTGGGGAAGGCCTTGAGGAGAAGAGGTCTTATCTAGGCTCAGAGGAAGAGGAGCTTACCTCTTGGGGAGTGAAAGGAGGCCATCTGGCTGGAGGGGGTGAGGCAGGGAGAGGTAGAGGGCTGCCCTTGGGCCTGAGAGGGGGGCAGGTTTTTATTTCTGGTGTGTGATGGGGAAGCAACCAGAGGATTGTTCAGCAGGGCAGTGACTTAAAAGGCAGGGGGTATTTCAGGCAGAGAAAACTTGGCTTCTGTGCATCCCTTCCCACCTTGTCCAGGCAGCCTCAGCTATAGCTGTGTCTCTTATCCCAGTTTTTTCTTTCTGACCACCCCACACCTTGCCCTGGGCTAGGGAGCTGATGGACACTGAAGTAAATTGAATAACAGCCACCCCAAAATACCAAGTCCTAATCCCTGGAATTTGTAAATGCCACCTTATTTAGAAAATGGTCTTTGCTGGTCTCATTTAGGATTTTGAAATGAGATTTCCTTGGATTTTTGAGGGGGGCCCTCAGTGCCACCCATCACAGTCATCTTTACAAAGGAGAGGCAAGGAGTTACAGACACCCACAGGAGGTGAAGACAGAGATAAGGACTACCAACAGCCACCAGAAACTGTACAAAGCAAGAGATTTAAGCCATTAGTTTGTATCAGTTTGTTACAGAAGCCACAGGAGACTAATATAGGCCCTAGGTCAGGGGTGTCAAACTCACGTTCACCGGGGGCCACATCAGCCTCACAGTTGCCTCCAAAGGGCCGAACGTAATTTCAACTTCTTAATGGTTAAGGAGTAGTTACGTTTATAGTCCTAAAATTATTTTGGCCCTTTGAAGGCTACTGCGAGGCTGATGTGGCTCCCAGTGAAAATGATTTTGACACCCCTGCCCTAGGGAGAAAGGAAAGGGTGAGGAGCGTGTCGTTCCCTCTCCTCTTTGGATTTCAAAGATCCCTAGCATGATGGGTGCTGATGGAAGGGGGAGGAAGAGGGATTGAGGGTGATGACTATCCCCTCCCCAGACTGCTCATAGCTTGTGGTTGCGCGTGGTGGGCAGGGGGAGCTTGGCAGTATGGACTGCTATGCCCTGAGCAGCTGTACCTCCCCTCAGCTGATGTTTCCCTGTGGGATGTGGGACAGTGGGGTCAGATGTTCTAGTTTTCCAGACAAGCCTGAAATCAGTGTGATTTTTAAACATGAAATTTCCTACTGTAGAAAGCTGGTTCAAGTGTTTAGTCTGCAGGTCTGATTTGACCCAAGGGAGAGGTGAAGGGCTCTGCTTTGTAACTTCTGTATCACAGTTTTTATTTGTCCTAGGGATAAGCATATTAACCTCTGCCCTCACTTTTAAGAGTCTGATTGGGGTTTTAGCTGGTGTATTAGTTTCTCATGGCTGCTGTAACAAATGACCACAAACCTAGATGCTTAAAACAAGAGCAATTTATTATTTTATAGTTCTAGAGGTCAGAAGTTCAAAATAGGTTTTACAGGGCTAAATCAAGGTGTTTGTGAGCTGTGTTCCTGCTGGAGGCCCTGGGGAGTGTCTGTGCTTTGCCTTTTCCAGCTTCCCGAGGCTGCTCTTGGTCATGGCCCACTCCAACCTCTGCCTCTCTCATCACATCTCCTCCTCCGACCATCATCTGCCGCCCTCCCTTATGAGGGCCCTTGTGGCTACTCTGGGCGTACCCATATAACCCAGGATAAACTCTCCATCCCAAAACCCTTAACTTAATCACATCTGTGAAGTTTCTTCTTCCACATAAAGTAACATATTTACACGTCTCAGGGATTGGGATGTGGACTTATTTGAGGGGGCATCACAACCTGTTCCAGTCAGTCAGGACTGGTATTCACCTGTAGGTCTCCATGAAAACCCTGATGGCTGCTTGACTCCCTCTTACCTTTCCAGTTTGTGCTAGAGCTGGTCAACGGCAACTTTCAAGAGGTGATTATGAAGTATATGACTGCCTGCGACTATGCCGTACACCTGAAACTAATACAGAATAACATTGAATGTGAACTGGAATTGGAAAGTAAAAGTTAAAAAAAAAAAAAGATCTGATTGTGCTTATCTCTTCCCAATTCATCCTTAGAGACTTCATGTTGGTAACTTGAAATGGGCCAGGGTAGAGTATTTACACCATGGAAATCAGCAAAGCTCTAATTCAGGGTTTCCTGCCTCTCCTCCTCCTATTCTTTGTTCTGGAGAGCTAGATGTTAGACATTTACCAGCACACCATTGACTTCCACCTATGCCATTTGGGCTGAGATTCCTGTTTTCTGGGACACCTTGTCCCATTTTCTGTGGACTGTCATCTCGCCTGGGGAGATGGATATGGATGTCTGGGAAGCATTATGGAGATCTTGCTACGGAGACCATTACTGACACCTGTCAGAACTCTGTAGTGTGGATAATAAACCATGTGCTCTTTGGGTTTCCTTCCTTCAAAGGAAATCTAGAGGATTTTTACTCATTCCTACCTGGCATTTCAATCCTCCTTTTCTTACATAAGGAGGACATTAAATATTTGCTGGCTTTAACCAAATAGTCTCCTCCTTTCATAAGCATTTTGGGCTAATTACCCATGTGCTCCATCATTGGGGGACCTCAAGTCTCCCTCCCAGTGTTTTGACTTTGATAGACATGAGCAGTCCTGCTGAAGGCTTGATGATTACACTCCTTAGTAACCTTGGAGCATGCTGACAAGGTGGTGGCAATTCATTAAGGATTCTGCTTAATAAAACTATCTATCCTTACTAACTGAAAGATTCTTATAAATATTCTCACAGAACCTCAAGCCTGTTTTTGTACTTGGCATTTTGTCATGCTAACTGTGCCTTTTGAATCTCTAAAATTGTGTTTGCTATTTTCTTTTCTAGTAGAATTTCAAGCAACTTTTTGGTCTAGAACTTTTATATAATGGGCTATCCAAAATATTAAAATATCACAGTTTTCCCCTTTTATGTCAATATTTGGTTAATTGTTTCTTGGTGACTGCCATGAATGTTTCCTCTTTTTTTTTTTTTTTTTTACACTTTATTTTTAGAGGGAGGAGAAAGGAGGGAGAAAGAGAGGGAGAAAAATATCAATGTGTGGTTGTTTCTCGTGTGCCCCCTACTGAGGATCTGGCTGCAACCCAGGCATGTACCCCGACTGGGAATTGAACCATTGACCTTTTGGTTCACAGGCTGGCACCCAATCCACTGAGCCACACCAGCCAGGGCTGTTTCCTCTAACTTTGTTTGCAGTCAGTCTACTGTGTTAGGGATATTATTTTTATTACATAGATCACAAGCATGTTTGGGTCATAATTACTCTTATTAGTTAGGTTTTCAGTAAAGCCTCATTAATTAGGTATGTAATTATTTTCTAATATTTTCTTTATAGAGGAAGATTTTTCATTATGTCTTTTAAAAATGAGGATTGACCAAAATCTTGCTAAAAGTTCTGATACTTATGTAGCCTAGAAGAATAATGAAAATCAAGCCACCTTCAGATGTGACAGCTGGCTCCAAAAGGGCTATT
This sequence comes from Glossophaga mutica, assembly GCA_039655065.1. Classification (NCBI taxonomy): domain Eukaryota; kingdom Metazoa; phylum Chordata; class Mammalia; order Chiroptera; family Phyllostomidae; genus Glossophaga; species Glossophaga mutica. The sequence goes on from CM077309.1 coordinate 48,593,092, forward strand.
TTGCTGGAAGACAAGGCCCAGGGTCCAGGTGTGTGGACTTGTACTTCGGTGGTTTTTCCTCTGTACCTGTGGCCTCTTCCAGGCTGAGAGCCTTGGAAGCTCAGCATCTGCACTCATGCTGGCCTTGCATAAGAGAGGCTTTAGGTGAGAGTACAGACAGTGAGAGGATGGAGGCGAAGAAGAGTTTGCTATTCCGTGAGCTGACACGTATCCTGTCTGCTGCATGCCAGACATCAGGCAAAGCACTTGAAAGGCCATTTTTTTTCATTTCCTTCTAATGCTGGGAAGTAGTCTTTAATTCTCCAGTGGGTATTAATAGGTACCATTTTGCTGGGTGCTGAGGATATAGATAAAAATTAGTGAATCCTTGCCTCCATATACCACCTAGTCTAGACTATCAAAATATTAGATATGAGAGGGTAGGATCTTGAGAATAATACCATCATGACCAAAAATTCCATTAATTATTTTGTTTGCATTTTGGATAATCAGAATTTTTTATTACTATAGTTTCTTGTTTGTATTTAAAGTTGATTAATTCAACCTCTTTCACAATTGTTTTCCTGAGGTACAGTTGTAATTTTAAGCTTCTAACTTGGTAATTTAAATTTATGTATGTATATATGTATGTATTTATTTTTAGAGAGAGGGTAAGAGAGGGAGAAAGAGAGAAACATCGACGTGAGAGAGAAACATTGACCGGTTACCTCTACTATGCACCTGGACCAGGGACTGAACCTGCACCGCAGGCAGGTACCCTGACTGGGGATCAAACTGGTGACCTTTCACTTTGCAGGGTGACACCCAATCAACTAAGCCACACTGGTTAGGGATGTAGTTTAATTTTAATGAGAGTTATTTAAATTGTTAGGAATGTGAAAACTTGTACCTATATGAGGGTTCATCTAAATTGAAATCCACTGAAATATATTAATTATTAAATTGACATATAGACCAGTTTCTTGAATTTGTGAGTTTTTTCCTACCAAGATTTTTGTTAAGATACGCTCCTGACATATTCAGCAATTTATAGTTCTGGAAGAACTTTTCCTGCATTGATTCATTTATTCACTCACTTGGGCATTGTGTGAATCTGAGAGCCAGCACCTAACCTTACACAGCGCACTGAGAGTGAACGCCATCTCGTGTGTAACGAGGAAAGCTTGCGTCGTGTCCGCGCCTTTGCCTCCTGATCTTTGTTAAAGCTGTCCTGGGTGTTACACTGACGATGCTATCAATTTTGCTTTAAACAGTCATACATATTTTGGAGTACTTAGGAGTAGAAAACACAGTATTTTATTTGACCAATTTTTTACCATTTTTCTTCTGTCATGTCTGAAGATCCAGGTTTCCCTCTATTAACATTTACCTTTGGCTTAAAGAACTTTAGCTTTCTTGTAGAGCAAGTCTACAGCTGGTGAATTCTCTTCATTTTCTTTCATCTGCAAATGTCTTAATTTTGCTTTTATCCTTGAAGGACACGCCAGTGGACATAGCATTCTGGGGTGACAGTTCTTTTCTTTCAGCATTTAAAAGATGTTGTTTTATTGTCTTTTGTCTCCATAATTTCTGATGAGAAATTCAGAGGTTCTGATGAGAAATCTGTGGTGATTCAAATCATAGTTTCTTTTTATGTAATGTGTCATTTTCCTTTAGCTGATTTTGGGATTTTTCTCTTTACATTTTGATTTCAGCCATTTAATTATATTGTGTCAGAAAGTGGTTTTCTTTGAGTTTATCTCTTTCTGAATCTCTGAGCTTCTTAAATCTGTAAATTTATGTATTTGAGCAAATGTGGCAATTACTGTTTTCAATATATTTTTCTGGCCAAATCTCTCTCTCCTACCTTGTCCAGACTCCAGTGAACTTTTGACATGTTCCAAAGGTTTCTGCAGCTCTGATCATTTTTTCCCCAATCTCTTTTCTCTCTGTATTTCAGAGTAGGTAGTTTCTATTGATCTCTCTTTCAAGTTCACGTATTCATTCTTTCCCCTGTCATCTCCATTCTGGTCTTGAGCCCATCTAAATGAGTTTTCTATTTAAGATATTGTGCTTTTAAGTTCTAAAATTTTCATTTGGTTCTTTATTGTGGGTTGTATTTCTCTGTTGAGTGTTCTTATTTTTTTTCATTTATTTCAATTGTATTGAAATACAGTTTTTTAGAAAATTAAAGTATAGTTGGTATATAGTATTATGTTAGTTTCCGGTATATAATACAGTCATCAGCATTTATATGCCTTACAATATCCCTTATAATGTGATCACCTCACCAAGTCTAGTGATGCTCTGTCACCGATCAAACTTACCACAATATTATTCACTATATTCCCCTTTACTTTTTTCACCCATCTCTCTACCTTCTTTCCTGTGGTAACCATCAGTTTGATCTTTATTTCTATCACTCTGTTTTTGTTTTGTTTTGTTTGTTCATTTGTTTGATATGAGCTCACAGGGGTGTCTAACCCGTGGGTCACATGTGGCCTAGGGTGGCTGTGATTGTGGCCCAACACAAAATCATAAATTTACTTAAAACCGTTTTTTTGCTCATCAGTTTTCATTAGTGTTTGTGTATTTAAGTGTGGCCCAAGACAACTCCTCTTCTTCCAGTGTGGCCCAGAGATGCCAAAAGGTTGCATACCCCTAATAACTCTTAATAGCTCTTTTTAAAGTCTCTGTTTGAGCCCTGGCCAGTATGGCTCACTTGGTTGGAGCATCGTTCTATAACCCATGAGGGTTTTGTTTCCTGTCAGAGCACATACACAATGCAGGCTGTGAGTTGGTCTCCATTCTGGGAGCCGTCTCCCTGACCCGAACGTACAATCCCTGGTCCATGCACATATGGGAGGCAACCAATCAATGCTTCTCTCTTCAATTGATGTTTATCTCCTCCTCTCTCCCTAAAAGCACTGAACAAATGTCCTCGGGTGAGGATAAAAAGAAATCTCTGTGTGCTAGTTTCCACATAAGGCTCATCTTGGTGTTAGTATCTGTTGATTGGATTTTTTCTCAAGTAATTTTGGATTATATTCTGACCATTCTGAAAGTTATCTTTTGTAAACTCTGGGTCTAGTTAGAGTCCTCTGGAAAATGTTGATTTTTTTTTTTAAATCAAGCAATCAATCTGATTAGATTCAGACTGTAAACTGTGTCTTCATTTCAGTGGATGGTGGTTCACATCTTAGTCATCTTCTAAACCATGGAATGCTTATTTGGATCTATCCTTTGTATGTACAGAGCATTCTGAAGCTTCTATGGGTTGTTCAAATCTCAGCTAAGTTCTTTAAACCTTTACAGCCTAGATTTGAGTCTATCATACATGCATTATTCAACTAGAGTTTTGCAAGAGGACAAAGCAAAGACAAATAGTTCAGCTATTGCCCAGGACTCTTAAGGTCATCTTTCCTACTCCCTTTCACCAATCTTGATAGCATTTGTTTTTCTGAGCCAGCAAAGCTTGAATGAAACTTACTTGCGTGCTCTTGGTTCAGCTTGTTCCAGGAACTCTTTGTGGCTCCACTTTTATATCAGTATAAAGTGTATGTGATTAGAGGATGCCATCTGATTTTTCAGAAATTCTGGGGTGCAAAAAGATTTGGTTCATTCTCCTGATTTCATAGACTAGAAAATGGATACCTGTTCAAAGCTCTAAATATTGAGTCTTCACATCATCCAGTTTGGTTTCTGTAGCAGGATGGAGTGGAAGAAACCTGAGTTCAAAACCTAGTTTTGCCACTTAACCAGATATGATCTTATGGAGAGATCTGACGTCTTTGAGTTTTAATATAATCACCTGTGCAATGGGAATAATACTTGGCTTGCAATGAGAATTGGACATACTGCATATAAATCACCTAGCCCTGGACACCACTAAGTGGTGTTAAAAAGATCGAACAAATATTTCTTGACTCTGGCAGACTCCTTGGTGAGAACATGGACCCTGTATTTGAGGAGGTAGCCGGAGTCTAGCAGTGATTTCTTTAGCAAGTTTATAGGAATTCTAGTCTTTTATTTTAAATCCTTTTATTTCACATGTGAAATTCAGACCTTGAAGTCAGAAACTTGAGAACAAGGACCTGTGACCTGTTTACCTGCAACTTAATTCTGTCCCCACATCTTGCTCTCAGGAGGTCCCTACTGATCTTTGTTCAGGTGTTTGCTGTGGTGACCGGGTATATTCTCACATTCCAAACTGAGAAACAGCAGAATCACTGTTTCACAGATGATGAACTGAGGTGCAGCGTTATTGCCTGTGTTGTTATGAGTAGAGTTTGTTTGGGTTTTCAGGTATGAGTTTCAGACCTGCTAGAAGTGTGTTGGTACAGTGGCACAGGGCTCTGCTGCTCTTCTGTCCACGAAGAGCTCACATTTGTTTTCATAGAGGACCCAGAGATCTGTGAGGAGGCCGGTTGCTCCTGCCGATGCGTGTGTCTTGGACACTGCCAGCACCCTTTGTGGCTCCCGCTGCGTCAGAGCTTCCTCTGTGCGGAGTTGAGGTATAAGGGATGACCTGGATGTTTCTTAGCCGAGCAGTGCTGCGGAATACAGTCTGGGCAGACTTGATTCTCTTTCTTGTCCAGACCTTTTGTCTCATGACACATGATTTTATTTTCTCTGATCTTTGTAAGGCCTGAGGGGCTAGTGATTTCTATGGAAGATTCAAAAGTTATTGCTAAATTAAAGAAATTCGAAGACTTTATGGAGTTTGCTAGACTCATTTCTACTTTTTCTCTTCTAATGCTGTTTTCCTCACATGGTGGTTACCCAGTTATAAGTACCCCAGTGTTACCCCTGAAAATCAGTTGCCTTGTCAAGCTTTTCATATAATGCACCAATTTTTCTGTTGTGGGATCCATTTTATTATACCTTGCTCAGAGCTCTCAGTTCAATAGAGAGAGAAATTTTAATCATTTGGATGGCTGCAGATTGCAGAGACCTGCCTGCCTTTCCCATCCTGATGTAACTTCTTATCCATTTTTTGTCACTTCAACATGATGCTTCCAAATAGCCCAGCTGGAAGGAAGCACCAATCATGGCAAAGTATTTATGCAAGTTGAAAACTTTGTCAAAGCTACATTTAATTTTAAGCAAAAATTTTTAAAAACAATAAATAAATAAATAAATAAATAAATAAATAAATAAAACAGACCTATTGGCTGTAGGACTAAATTATGAGGAGGCTTAATTGTTTCTTTTGCCCTGCAGTTTAAAGTATTTTTAACTTGTTGGTGTTCCCAAATTCTGGTCCTAAAAACAGACATGGATTTAAAAGGTAGAACAGTTTTATTATAGGGAAATTATGCCACATTTTATTTTTTTCCCCATTCTCACCAGTGGAGTGTTTTCTGGCTGCTTCTTTGGGCTCCCCAAAAGATGAAGCTCCAGGAGCCTGTGAAATTCTCCTCCTGATTGCTGTGGGCTGAATGTCTGTATCCCTACCTGCCTTCCAGCCCCTGCCCCAAATTCATATGTTAAAGTCCTAACCCTGATGTGATAATATTTGGAGTTGTGGCCTTTGGAAAGCAATTAGGTTTACATGCAGTCATGAGGGTCTGGTCCTCATGATGGGATTAGTGCCCTTATTAAGAGACCAGAGTGGCATGCTTTCTCCATCCCACCTCCACTACCTTACTATGAGGATATAGCAAGAAGGCGGCCATATGTAACTTAGGGAGAGGGCCCTCACCAGACTCTGAATGTGCTGGCACTTTGATCTTTTACTCTCCAGCCTCCCAGCCACCCAATTTATAGTGTATTTTGTTATAGCAGCCCAACTGAGTGAGACACCGACTTAACCTTACTAATTAGTATTCAAGAAAATGTTTCTCAAATATCATAAGAATTATCTAAGCCAATACATATTTAAATTGGTAAATTATAAGGGTCATTAATTTCTGAAAAGGAATAATTTTTGTAGATAATTTCGAAGAGTATGTTGTATGATCTATGAATGAAAAGCTCATCTTAGCATGTAAATAGTTTTTGAGCCACAGTTAGACACAGGAGGTTCTAAAGGCAAACTCGGCCGGACTCTGTGGGAGACAGGTTGCAAATGTTTGGCTTCATTAAACATGTTATAGTTACAGCTCAAGAAATGCTACAAATTTGTATGAGAGATTATTCAGGCCACATGTCACCTCTGCAGTCTTACAGAATTCTTGCTACCTTGCCAGATAATCTAGATTTGACATTTTTATTTCAACAGTATTTTATATAAATAGATATAGATAAATCTCATTGCAAAAGGAAGAATTACAAATGCTAATTCATTCAATTGAGCTGTAAACATTTTCTCTGCTGCTTAATAGGACAAAATACATAAAGATTAATTAACTGATCTAAAATTTCCAAGCTTCTTTTTTAATTGTGTAAATCAAATCTGTTGCCAAGTGATACCCAGCTCTGGTAAACATGATAAATGGTGATGAGGACACATGGTGACTTGGACAGACTCCATTTCTAGGTTCTGCCTGAGCATATTGGCCAAAGTGTGTAGTTTACAAAAAATATCCACTCTGCCAACATACAAGCCAGGGCTCAGTGGTCAGTGGTTTCATGTGATGTCTTCAGGTTGCCATCCCATTGAGGTGACAAGGAGAAAGCTCAGAGGTCTGGGGCGTGGGTCTCTAGGAAAGGTGGCTCAAATGTTACAGCTGCCAAATATCTGGGTGTTTATAAGGGCTTCTGTTTATTGGAATCCAAAATGCTGTACCTTTCTGGGTAGAAGATGTTCTTAAGCAGGAATTAGAAAACCTATCTTCTGGTCCTTACTCTGACAGCTAACTAATTACATGGAACCAAAGATCCACCATCGGTAAGGTAAGGACAGTGTTATGTATTTCTGCCTTTTGGGGCAAACATAAGGAGCCCTTAGAAGTGGTGATTGTTAAAGTTCCTTGAAAAATCTAAAGCAGTATATGTCTTTGTTGATTTACCAAATACTCCATGAGCATCTGCTAGCAAAGCAGGGCAGTCTTGTGAGCAAGAGTCTCACACATGTCTGTCACTAATGTGTAGCTGTGTTGTAAGAATGTTTTAGATGCTGCTGTGGTGTTGTATTTAAGCTAGAAGGGATTTTTTGTCCAATTTCACTTGTGTATTTTCAGTGCATAATAAAGTCTCTGGCATGTACTAGTGGTTCCATAAATTTGTTGAATGTGTTGGGTTGGCCAAAAATCCTGTATGACTTTTCCATAAAATAAAAGATACATTTTTCATTTTCACCAATAACTTTATTGATTTTGAGTATGTCAGCTATCTCCCACATGGTATAATGTTGATTTTTCTCAATTAATATCTCAATTTGGTTGCTATCAACTTTAACTGGTCTACACGACTGTGGAGCATTGTCCATGGAGAAATGTCCAGCGGGAAATCTCTAGCATGAAACTTTGCAAATGCATTTGATACATTTGACCAGTCACAGCACCTTCTCCACACACTGTACAAATTTTTTTGGTGTGTGTTTCAGTTTTACCTTTCTTGAAATAATAATGTATAATATACCAAAACATTGCTATTTTCTTCTATCTTCAATATTAAAATGGCTACACAAAAATTCACCAATTTGGTAAGTTTTTTTAAATGCACAATGATATGACAGCTGTCACAATACAACCTAACAAAATTGTTTTGAATGAAGTTAAAGACAACTAAGCGCTACTAGAGCTATCTTATGGAAAAAAACAAACTTTTTGGCCAACCCAATAAAACTGAATGGTTTGCACAGGCATTATAGTTCGTAGTACATGGATTTTTGTCAAGGCCAAGTTTATAGGTTGTAAGGGTGTAGAAACATATTTGTTATTTTCCATTGCATGGGGACAGGTAGCTGCCAAATGTTAAGCAGCTGCATGATGAATGGACAGTGTGGTCCTGGGGTGGGTGGGAGGGAAGCTCACAAGAACTCAGGTAACAGTACCCATGATGTTGCTTTGGGTGTGACCCCTGGCCCTTAGCATACCTGGAGTTGCTTGTTCCCATGTGGTATGGCTAGGCTCAGCCCCAGCTCTTGGGTCTACTGCCTTGCTATCCAAGAACAGACACCTTTCATTGGAGTGACGTCCTTTGTGCCACCGTGGGGGTAGCCTCAGTTGTGTAAACACGTGTGTGTGTACATATACTCTGTGTGTGTGTGTGTGTGACGTACAGATGTGCTTTGTGGTTCTGTCTGACATGAAGAACTCAGCTACAGGGTCAAACTGTTCTTCAAGGGGTCTATTCTTAGATTAGCCATTTGCTGGCTTCATGCTCTTAGAAGTTACTGAATCTCCTGGGGTTGGGTTACAGCTACAGAGAGGTGATGGTAGCCCCTAATTTATGGCATTACTGGAAGCATTGAATGAATGCCCACAAGGGGTTGGTGAATTGAGTGGTAGTATGTGTGGGAGAGTGTTAGTTGGCTCTGTTCTCATATAAATACCACTGATTATAGGATTACTAGGAGCCAAGTCCTGGATGAAGACTCGGGTACATTATCTTTTAAATTTTTCATAACAATACTATAAGGTGGGTTTTGAGCCCCAGAGGAAACATGTCACAAGTGATGAATTGCATGAGGATTTTTTTGTTTTTGTTTTGATCAAAATGGCTTCCTTTTAGAGATATCATACTTGGACAGTCTCCGATCCCCACCCCCACACTAAACATATTTCCCCACCCTACCATGCTTTCAAGGTCCATTCCTTTCATATCAGTTATTTGGATATTTCCCCATGTGCTCATAGGTCTTTTCCTAATATTAAATAGTTTATACTTTGAAATGCAGATATGGAACACATGGTATTTTGATTTAGGATAGTATAAGAACCATGTATCAAATTATGTAATTAGGGTACAAAGTCATGTTGCAGTCCATGCCCCTATTATTTTCAGAATCTCATGCCAGTTATTACCTTGGAGTGATCCTCACTGAGACCTGGCTGTCTGCAAAATACTGTACTGATAAGATGAGCCTAATCCATTCCTGCTCCCAGGGAGTTGTCAGTCTACTGGGGGAGACACACAGACCAACAAATAGTTATAGCCCACATGATGAATCCTCTGATAGTGGTAGAAAGACAAATATAGTGGACCGAGGAGAAAGAAAGTGGTGGGAATGCATTTGGGAAGGCCCCTCTGATAAGGTGGCTTTTGAATAGAGACTAGGTATTCCCTTCCACATTCACTCTCCTTTTCTTCTTAGCACTTGCCACCACCTGATATATTTCTACTTCCCTCTAGTCCCCCTAGAATAATAACTGCGAGAACCAGGCCTCAGTCTATTAGCATTCACTCTTGTATCCCAAGTCCCAGGGCCTGGACTAGCCTGCTGCAGTGTGGAATGAATGAGTGAATGACAGATGGGCCCGTGAACTGGAAGCCATAGAGAAATCATCCATAGGCTGTGAACAGTACCTGAGAGGTTACTGGTGAGACAAGGGTGAGCCCCACGCAGAGGGCAGGGAAATACAACACAGGCCACAGGAACAACTTATCCAGAGGCACAGAGCCCTGAGACACTATAGATGGATGAGTCCTAAGTGAGTATTTTTAAAGAGGCTGCCTTGCCTTTTTGGCCTTTCTGATCTTCTGCTCCATTGGAAACACATCCAAAAGCACAGCACTGGTTATGCAGAGCAATGGCTCTGGGCCTTCATTTTCTGATAGAGTATGGAAGTGTTAATTCTTTGGGACAAAATTCTTATAGCACTAGGAAAATAAGCAATCTGGATATAGTGGAGTACTTGATAATTTAATTGAAGGTGGAGTTGTCAGCAAGCAAGACATCTGGATCCCTTCTCAACTCCAAGAGACTTTGAAAATCATTAGGATGGAGGATTTAAAATCTGTTTATTACACAGTTTGTTTTCAGTTGTCTGGTATGCCTGAATGATACAGGAACTGATTCTGTTGGGAAGACTAAGGATGGGTTGACTATTGGTGTAAATAAAACTAAACAGGCTTTCATGAACATTTAGAAAAATACCTACCCTCCCAGATCTTGGTTTCTAATACTTTTTTTCCAACAGAAGGAAGCAGAGCTCCCTGGAGAAAGGGTAGATTCTAGGACTGGGGCAGAGAATTCATAAGATGAGCCTGGAGCATTTGTAGTATCACCAAATAATGAGCAAGTGCTCAAGAAACAAACAGTAAAAACACAACAGTGGGTGTATGCCAAAGAGAGGCAAAAGTCTACTGAAAAAGCCCCCAGTGGTCAAACTGGGATAATTTTAATAACAAAATAAATAGTGTTGGATTGTAACCCGAAGTATAAATATCCACCATAGTAGAAAGTGGGGGAGAGCAGATGAACCTTCTGTGCCCCAAAATTTAATGTAGTGTGTGTAGCTACTCTGTCTCAAGGAGTTGAAGTTTAACTCCCATTCTTCACCTGTGGCTGTTGACTTTCTTCCAAAGAGTACAGAATGGAAGGTGAGAAAAAAATGAATAACTTCACAGTGGAGAAGGTTGACAGCCACCACTTCAGCCAGGTGATGAAGTTTAATGTCGACAGTGATAAGTCTCATGATGTGATGAGAATGGTACTTCCCTCCTCAGAACCCATAAACTCCAGTTTAACCACGAGAAAAATAACAGAAAAATCTTGTCTGATGAATATTTTACAAAATATCTGACCACTACCATCAAAATGAGGAACATCTAAGAGAAGGTATCACGACCGAGAGGAAACAAAGGAGGCATGATGATACCCTCAATGAAGCTCTGGAAAAGGAAAATGACGTTGGGTAGAAACTAAGGAAGTCTTCATAAAGCCTGGGTTTTAGTAAATTGTAGCGTATCAGCATTGGTTCCTCAGTGTTGACAGACATCCCGTGTGAATGTAGGAGGGTAATAGCAGGGGAAGCTGGACAGGGGATATAGAGGAAATCTTTGCAGTTGTTCCATAAACCTAAAATTATTCTGAGACAAAAAGTTTATTTAAAAATACGTAGAGAGCTAAACTCTGGGTTATTGTCACTTTTGTTTAAATAGCAGGATGCCCAGTCAACATGCCCATGTGTGTTCTGCGGATGAAAGATGAGAAAACCTTACCTCAACGGATACACACTCTGTGCATGGAAGTTGTCAGGGATGTGGAAAGTTCTTGCCAGGGCCAGTTGGGTAATTCTTAAACTAACGCAAAGCTCATTTGAAATAAACATTGTTCCAAATAGTCTAAAGCAAGCGGCCTGTACAACATAGCAGCAAAACCACACTGTGCTGGGTTCAAATGCAGCATGTGGCTCACTAGCTAGTGGATTTTTGGACAAGTGGTTTATGCTCTGAACCTCACTTTCCTCTTCAATAAAATCAGTATCACAGTAATACTGTTTCATTGATGGTTTCAAGGATAAAATGAAGGTGATAACTAATGTATGTCAAGCACTTAGCACAGTACTTGGTACACATTAGCTGTTTCTTAAACGGCAGCAGCTATTGTTGCTGCTGATAACTTTTTCTGAACTTGTGAAAAAATTCCATTAATTTAGGTCTAATGATTCTGTTCAATGGCAGTAGATGATGCCAGTGGCTACTTTCATCTGATTTCAAGCATAGAAGTTCTTTTCCTACAAAATGCCTGTTATTAACACCTCTGTTTCCCCCTGGAAGAATTAATTGTGTTAAACATTACCATACCTTTTTCAAGCTGCTCGTGTCCCCAGGAGGAAGGACACATCTGCTGTGAAGGATTTGCAAGGTTTGCTGTGCAGGGGGAACAATTCACACCCCAGCCTTGGATCATTTGGGGCAGAGGTTGGAGAGGAGAAAAGCACTCAAAAAGAGAGGAGAAACTGGGGGAAGGCACCCAGTTTACTTCCCAAATCCACCTGCAGCTACCAAGGGACGACCTTGTTGCTGTTTGTCTGGGAAGTTAGTATTTTATATTCCCTGATCCTCGAAGTATCCATGTTGTTTGGATTTATCTAAATCGTACCAATGAAATGTAGGGGAAACACATTTTTACAGATTTTCATGGTTAAGATTAATCTTTATCCAAGCAGCTGGCTCTGGAACTTGACTTTTATGAAGGGGAACTCTAGCCAACCCACCAGGACTTTACTTAATGGGCTTACCTCTGTAATTGCCCTTTTCTCTGGCTCTCAGGAGTTGTTAACTATCCATGTATTTTACCTCCGTGGAGACCGGTGTGTTTGTGTTGATGGCATGTTTTGTGTGCGTGTGCATGCCTTCTTCAGCTCAGTTTACCCTTGGCTACCTTCCCCAGTGTTTTCCCCTTTCTACTGGAGAATTTGCCCAAAGCTTCATGAGTTAAATATGTTAAGTAGGAAAAAAATGGCTTAATGTGTCAATAGGAAATAGAAAGTTAAGCCAAGTTGAGCAGATTTCTTTAATGCAGGACTTTTCAGAACCTTGATTTTCCCCAGGTGCACTGTGGTTCTCTGAGAGTGTGCGGCACGGCTCAGCTGCAAAGCCCTTTGAAACCTGCCTTCTCTGGAGTCTCTCAAGCCTCATCCTGAGAGACCAGTGTTTGAAAGTGCATACTTAAAAAATGCTGTTCCACACTATTTTTCAGTTTCCTCATACTCATCAGAATTGTCTTTTGTATGTCCGCAAGTCATCAGTAGTGTTATTTATACATTATTAAAATTTTATTCCATATTACTTTCCCCAATATATATGATTATAATTTCTAAAATACTATAGTTGAACCTCTTTAGAACTTAGGGTTTTATTTTAGTCACATAATCACCTGTATTGGCATTTGTGGGTTGCCTGTCACCTGTGCATAATAAGGAGGCAGAAGCAATTGCTGCTGAACCCAGAGGTACAGCAAACCACCTCAAATGATTATGCAAAAAAAAAAAAAAATCCAATTTGGGTCTTATCATTGCTTTCTTATGGCCACCCCACTAAGTGGACTTACTTTAATATGAAAAAAAAGACCTCAAAAGATTAATGTGCTTGCTAAGGTATTTTCTTCCCATTGTTATAGAGCTTCTTACTGTTGGGGAGAAGACAGTAAATGTCAAGTCATCTAGTTTTCATGGCGTCAGTTTTTATACGTGACATTACCTGATAAGAGTTGTAGATACAATTAAGCAAATGTAGCCTGCTTTTTCTGAGAAGGAAAAGCGCTAAAGTACATCTCTGATTTAAGGCTAAAAGAAAAAAGAGATTTGCAAGAGCTGCTGAGACAAAGACCCCAAAACATTAGACAGTTACCTCCCTAATGCAGTTGAACTGCTCATGATAGGGCAGCCGGAACCTGTTACAGCGATTCAAATAAACTCTTTTTCTTCCTTGTAACATTGTAAATGTTACATATACTCAAATGCAACATTTTTGGTAAAAAAAAAAAAAAAACACTTTGGAGACATAAGAAAACTATGAGTTTATTTTATAAATAAAACTCATTTAATAAAATGAGTTTACTTTAATAAACTCATTTGAGGTATTTAGATTGTTTTAAATATTTACTAGCAACATATAAACCACTAGTTGTTTTATTGATGTCAAATGGAAAAATATTGGGATGTGATGCTCATAAATTCATTATAAGTCATTCTTCCTAATGCTTTTCAAATATTATTATGTGATATATAAAAAAGGGGTGGGAATCTGGCCCTGTGGCTAAAATATAGGACACAAAGCAGTGTTGGACAGGAATTACTGAGTCAGCCAAGTCCTGGCTCTGGGGTGGGGCTTGGCTTGGAGTGTGGTCAAGACCTTTCACAGGCTCTTGAAGAACAGGAAAAAGTAGGGATTGAATTTCTTGAGATGCATTGCTTTTAGCCCTATAAGCAAAAATGCAGTTATTATATTAAATGTGGAAATAAATCAGTAGGTATTTATAGAATAACCACCATGTCAGGATGTAGAGCAGTAAGCCTCTCTTCTAGCCTTTTAAGATTTTATAATTCAGATGGAGAGATGAAACATATACTCATGGACAAAGTTTATTGCCAGTGCAAGAATCAAAGACTGCTGAAGCAGCTACAATTTTCAGTAATTGTATTTCAAAAGCGTTATTATGTATGTTGTGATCCCAGTTGTCCAATGTGCCCAAGTCAAAAGGACCACGTAAGAAGAGGGAAGACCACAGCATGCTGAAGAGGTCTGGGAAAGACAAATGTGGTTCTACTAGCTGCCGTGGCTCACAATCATAACTTCGCTTCCTGAGAAGCAGGAAATAGGAGCCTTGCTTAGAATAATGGCATAGGAGGTAACAGGATATAATGGGTAAATGCCCAGACTTCAAGTCAAACTTAGTGGAATTTGGAACAGGTTATTTGAGTATACAATTCTCACTTGATTCATCCTTAAAATAGCGATAATGAAAATACAGTTTGGGGCAAAAGTAGGCTTACAGTCGTTCTATGTAAATAATACAATAATTAATAAGTAATAATACAAGCATAAACTGTGTTTTGCATACTCATAACTGTAGACCCTGTATAATACAGATATAAAAACTACCAACCTGGTTTCTGTGAGAATAAAGTCAGATGACATCTTTAAAATCAAACCACTTTACACTATGCAAGGCATAGCATAAATCTTTCTCTAAATGTTAGCTGCTATAAGAATCACTGTAAACAACATGTGTATAATCTTATTTGATGCCAGGAATAAAGTGTACAGGATAAGAATAGAATCATATAGTTACAGAACTTAATTTCTAATTTTTAAATACAAACTATCCTTTTGGGATTTATGACAAACCTTCTCTGACTATCTGGAACAGTTCAAGGCATTAAGGGGACTCTCTAAGAGGGAATTTGGAATATTCAACTCACCAAGGTAGGAGAAAAGAATTGACTGGTGACAGTCATATTACATGGATTTGCTTTTCTTTGATATGAAAATCAATCCAGACAGGGGCCACAACTTGGGGTAGGTTGGGGCTCTGACAGATCCTGTTGTATGGTTGTTGCAGGTCAAAAGCCCAGCAACTTCGGTTGAAAGATCAGTGATGATAAGCAAGTCTGTTTTGTTCCAGCCTACCCAAGAGAACAGTAATTACCAGATATAGTAATGCTTGTCAAAGGCGGTTACTGAAAACCTCTGCTGCTTCAGCATAATCAGAGCGACAGAAGATGCAGGGTGATTTTTCCATGTGAGATGCATCCACTCGGAATGCTAATGAGCTGAAGTAAAAGGAATATGGATCAGCAGCTGGGAGATGCATTTCCCTCTCGTAAGTGAAGCTGAGGGAGGATGAAGGATGTGACGTACTTGTGTTACATGGTTCATGATGTGATTCTCTACGTGGATTTCAGGCTCTTAATTCTTTTCTTCTGTTGGTTTTGGAAAGAGCTGTTTGGAGCAGCCACAGCAGAGTGAAGGCTGACTTTTCCACTGGAAACTTTGGAGGTGCTGTCATTCTTGGAAATATCTTGGTACAAAGAAAACAATACCTTAGGATCCAGGCCAGTTGTTATCTTCCAACTCTTTGGAAAAAAAGCTATCTAAAAATAAAGATTGGATTCTTTATTTATTTTTTTTTTTGTCTACTTCTTATTTCTTTTGGGTTACCTCAGAATGGAACTTGAATCCAGAGGCAAATGGGTCCCCTTGGACATGGAGCTACGAGCCAGCACCTTGGGATTACTCTGTGTCTTTACTTTTATTTGCCATCAAACATTCAGTTTCTAAGAGAAATCTAAACATTCATCCAGAAAATCTCAGTGCTATCGTCTAGGTGACCATGACTGAGGGCTCCCTCCCTACAAGGCACTATTATAAGCAACTTCCTGAGCAGAACTTCATATAATTCTCAGAGCACACTGAGTGGTGGGCCCTATACTATCATGAGTACCTATGTTAGAGATGAGAAAAAGTAGGCCAGTGAGGCTAAGTGCATTGCTCAAGGCCACATAGCTTCTAAGTGGTATAGCCAGGGTTTAAACCCAAGGTGTCTGCTTTCCAGAGCCCACAGTCAAGGAAAGCATATTAATAACAAATGGACTTTGGGGCAACTTTGAGATGAAGAAAATGCCTGCAGAACAGAGTTGAGCAAACTGGGGCTTCATGGAGACCACGTTGGGCATGTCCAACTCCAGTTGTATGCAAGACTGCAGGCTGCTGTGTCAACTGCATGCTGCTCACGTGGTGGTTCTGGAGGTGGCTGGTGGATGGAGTGGCTGGCGGGCTGGCACTATCTAGAAAGCTCCTATGGCAGATGGTGCCACTGCGGGCCAGTCAGTAAGAGCCTGGCCTCTGGAGACACATGTGCCAGCTTCCGAGCATTGGTAGTGGTAGCTGGTTAGTTGTTCCAACACTTGCATTCTGTGTATGTGACCTTGGGAGAGTTACATCACATTCCTAAGCCTCAGTGATCCCATATAAACTATGATGATAAGAGTGCCTACAAAACAGGGTTGCTGTGAGGGTTAAGTGAGGGGAAAACGTGTAAACGCCTGAACACAGGGCTTGGAACAGGATAAGTCTGCAATCCATGGCAGGTGGTTGATTTTGTTTGGCTGTTACTGGGGCAAGCAGGGAGTTTTGAAGGTAATTGGCAGTAAAGCACCTTCTACCAATTGTCCATGTTCTGTGGAAGATACTCTTTCCAACAACAGAGACACTGAAGGAGATTGGCTCTGGGTCAATTGCAGTCAGCTTCCACTATCAGCCTGAACCACAATTTCATATCCTAAATCAGCTGCCCTCTCAGTCCAGATCTTCTCCGAGACTGTGCCCTTTGCCTCCAGTTCTTTCATTCTGTAGCCCAGTGGTGCTTTCCTCTCCATCCATATCCTGTGGAGTCCTGGAAACCAAGGCTGCTGAGAGCAGGATGATAAGGAGTGGCAGGCATGGAAAAGCCTGCGGCTGAGGGGTCGTCCAATGCTTGGTAAATGCTAGGTGCTGCCAGATGAATCTGGTCGACAGTTGATGGGCGCTCTTGATCATCCTCTTCTATTGTGAGTTCATATGGTTCCAAATTATTTTCAGCACGCTTTCCTCTCATCCTTGTCTTTTCATTGCTTTCCTGTTCTCAAAGTTGAGTTCTTGGCCCTCCCTGCAGCTGGGAGAGCCCATGAGGGCTGAGGACAAAGACTGAAGCCATGGTGACTGCTCAGCTTGCAGGAGGAGCTGCACATGCTTTTACGTTTCAGGGCAAATGCTAACATTTTCTTCGTTACGTGCATTCTCAAGGCCAATGAAGCATGTGATATTTCTGACTAAAAACGGTTAGTTAATTAGAATCAAAAGGGGAAAACAAACAAAAACAAAGCAGAACATTCCCTCCCACACACACATAAAACACACCTCAGGGAGGTGGGGCCTCCAAGTCATTCTGGTTACCAGGCTCCGAACCCCAGGCTTACAGCAGCGAAGTGACAGTTCTCGAGCTCTGACTCCACTTTGTGACTCCTTAAGTGACATGACTTTGGACAAGTCACTAATCCCCCTGCATCTTATCTCCCTCTGCTTGAAGTATGGATAACGGCATCTGCCCTCTTTCCTCACTGGATTCATACAGAGACAAATCAGAATGTATTTGGAGGCTGTTTCCAAATGGTACAGTACCGGTTTTGATTCATGCTATTTTTCCCCCCTGAGGTCACAGAGCTTAGCACACTCATGATGTAGACCTGTTTGGCACATGTAACATACTGTCAGCCAGAAACAGTACATGGAAAAGGTGCTTTTAACGTATGACACGTGTTTAAGATATACCATGTGGGTAAACCTCTGGGCATCTGCTTCCCGTCTGTCAGGGGTCCAGATTCAGGTGACAATACTCCCCCAACTCCTATTGGAGAACTACCTGGCAGTTCATTCTGGCACCTTCTTCTCAGAGCCTAATAGTGCCCCTCAATCCTTCTCAGCCTACAACGCTGTTGGAAAGGACTGGAGAAATCATGGAGTCCAAGGAGGGCCACAGTGTGTGTCTTCAAGTAAGCACACAGGTGCTGAGAGAAGCAGCCCCCACGGCTGCAGATGCGCAGAACTGATCTGGGAAGGGGGCGTGAAAATGCCCTGAACCTGTGACCTACAGAGATAGCTGGTGAGCCAGAGCAACTGACATTGGTGGTGATCTCAAAGAACAATGTTTCCTCTTCGAGTTTAAAGTAAACTGATAGCTATTAGTTGAATGAGATTATGTTCAGAATGTGTCAACTATGAAACAGTATATATTCATTGTTATTAAATCAAACTATCAAATGCTTCATTAGCTTCAGAAATAACATCATTTGTGCAAAAGATTCACTGGCTGGTGAGTTCCCAGAGCAGGAACCAAAGTTGCCACTGTGGCCTCAGGGTCTGGGTAATGCCCTGTTCATGGTGAGGGCTCAACAAAGATTTGTTGACTGATTGGCTGAAGGAACAAAGAAGCATCTATTGAATATGACAGTAATTTTCAAAAGTAGGCATCAGTGTTGACATTTGAGCAGTTTAAGTATTGGCTAGGTCATACCTAGGGTAATCTTTTGTTCTGATTTACCTAAGACAGTGCCAGTTTATTCCAGTTGTCTTGCATGATTATTGTCATTCCCTTTCACATTCACCAGTGCCTTCGTTTGAACAATAAATTGCATATATGGTCATAGCCTACAAGTAGCAGGACTGTCAAAGAACACAGGATTTTTTGTTTGTTTTTGTGATGGTTGTGAATGAGCGTGTGCGTGAAAGATCATTTCCTTGGGGATACTGTGACTAGAACCATCTAAAGGTAGCCTGTTCTGAAAAGAGAAAGTAGAGTCCTGGCTCTGAGCTTGGCTCATATGTGAAGGTGAGGATCTTTGACCTTAGGTCAGGTGTGCCTTCCCATCTTTTATCAGCTTGGTATTTTGGATCATCTCCCACTCTTGATATGGCCACGGTCCTGAATGCACCTTGGCCTGGGGCATGGGTTCGTTCAGCTAACTCTGGGCCCTCTGTGTAATACAGTTGTTCGTATAAAGCAGAGTTTGAGAGGCAGCATCTATTGAGAAAGCCTGCCTTTGCAGAATTCACAGTTCTCTCCAGTCCCTCACCAATGTCATCACGAGTGAATGCTGATTATGAAAAATGGGCTCATCTAAACACCCTGTCCCCTTGTCTGTTCTCCAAATGGAAATGCAACATAAGAATGGATACTTTTGAAAGAGTATGTGGTCATGATTAGTTTGGGATTTGCTTCTTTATTTTCACTGTCACATGATAATTCTGACACAGGCTTTTTATAAATAAACCCAATTGCTTTTGGAGGTTATGTATTTTTTAATGTACTTTTATTTGTATTTCTCTCCCCTCATTAGACTGCAATTTCCCCTTCTCTCATTTTATTCACAGTCTTGCATTTCTTTGCAGTTTGGCCACTCACATGTGTATCCCAGATATTATAGTTCAGTCTCACCCATTTTCTTTTTATTTGATGTGTCTTTGACTTTTTTTTAATTTGCAGGTTTCTCTTCTATCCCTCCTTACAATTTATCTGTTAGAAATCAGGCCATTTAACCTGTAGACTTTCCCACAGTTTGCATTTTGCTGTTTGCTCAGTTAAGAGTTTGCTCTGTTCTTCTGTCCTCAGCATTTCCTGTAAATGAATTGGCAGCTGCAGTCCACAGGCTTGCCCAGACTCAGGTCTGGTGCCCTGGCAGGACTCTGGGCTGTGGCAGAGTGTTTCTCCCTGGGAGGCGCATGGCACCTTTCTGTGTGTTGTCGGCAGCTGTAGGCGCTCAGTGCCTAGATTCACTAATTCACTAGGGTTGCAAAGCAGTGATATTTTGATTACATCATTCATTTTTCATTTGTTAGCTGGAATATTTCTATAAAGAAGTGTTTCCCTCATCTCCTTTTCATTTCTCATTCAGTATAGTTCATAAAAGACAGAAAGGATAGATCCTTGATTGCTTGCCTTTGTTCACCAAGTTCAAGGTAGGGAATCTTTTCCCTATCATCCTTTGAGGGCAAACAATGAGTCCCGCCCCAGACCTGTCTTATTATGAACAGATCTGAACATATTTTATGGGCTTTAATCAATTGTACTTATCTTTTTTCCTTTTTTTTTTTGTTTTGCACTTAGTAGCTATCTTTTTTGAAGCTCAGATCTTTGCTCTGAGAGAGTCTCTTTAAGTGGTCTGTATTTGACACGGCCCTAGGATCCTTGATGGCTTCCCTGCTCTCAGGAGTTTCCAGGCTTCTCTTGTATATTTCCTGCCACAGACCTGGAATCAGCCATTTCTCCACAATATTCTGGTTTCTTTCAGTGAGAAATATTATATTAAGGCCATGATTTGGAAGCTAGAATGCTCAGTGTTACTTTATTAGTCATTGTTTCTAGGTCTTTTTAGGGGAGAAAGCTGGAAGCTGGCCAGGATATACACACAGGAATGTATCTGTGTGTGTATGCATGTATAAAAATACTCAGTTACTTAATGACTTTATACTAATACTCCCAATCAAGTACTTGACCATAGAGTTTTTAACCTTTTATATGTACATCTATATCTACTGTCACACCAAGAAACTTGGTTCTAAGGACACAGGAATGATAAAATTAGAAGATCACATAACTCATGATAACTTGTTTGATCTCACAGTATGTATAAAACATCTCAGAACACTATTTCACCATGAATATCATTATGCAAAGTACTTAAAATACTTTTTGCATTTTCCCATTCTCCATATTTTAAAAATTAGTGGTATATTGTATCTACATTTTGAAAGCATATAGCATTGCATACTATATTTTCCCTTTTAATCCTTATTTAGTCTTAATTTTCTAAGCATCTATATATTCTATCTTCACCACCAGTTCTCATCTCCTATCTTTAGCCATTTTGCTTGTCTGAAGCTTATTCTTTAGTGTAGTCCTCAGAAATGGCTCAAAAGAGCCATAAATCCTGAGTTTTTGTATATTGCCCGTATTCTTTATACTTGGAAATAGTTGTTTGAACATAAAATCTTTGGCTCATATTTTATTTCCTTGAGTATTTTAAATACATTACTTTATTTTCTTTTGTAAAAATTATTACTTTCATAGTATGATTATAACATTTTTTCCCTTATAAGTCACTGTTCGTTTTGCCCAGAGGTTCACAGAATTTTTTCATTCTCTTTAAAGTTTAGTAATAGAAGTGGACATGGGGGTTGAAATAGAGCCAGGATATCTCACAAAGGAATGGCTATATTTTTAACACTACATGAAAACAACAGAAGAGGGAGCTCTGAAGTTAGAAAAGCTATAAACCATGCTTCCTCCTGAAACTTTAGGAAAATTAATTTGACATAAATGCAAGCCACAGAAAAGGATGGAGGTAAAAACCCAATTCAAAGAGAAAGTAAGATAAAATAGACTATGGAGCAGAGTAACATCTCTGCATGTGACACACCAAGCAGACAGGCCCATAAAACTGATTATAGCCTACTATTGTTACAATACTTTCAAATTCATTGAGAAAGTGATAAAAGAGATGAGAGAACAGCATAACTCAAAATAGAAAAATCTGAGAAATCAAGTGACAGAAGAGAAGAAAGCATTGGGAAAAAATTTTTAGAAATGAAGATTGAACTAGAAGGAACATAAGAGCAAATAAACACAAAAGATAATGCCTTAAAAGAAAGATGAGGTACAAATTAGGAATATTTTAATAGGAAAAAAAGAATTCAAGAGAAAGGGACAAACATTGAAAATAGGCAAGGGAAAACTAATGCATAAATAATAGGAACCCCTGAGGAAAAAACTAAAACAAGGATCAGAACTAACATTAAATCTATAATTCAAGAAAAATTACCTGAAATGAAAAGAATTTGAGATTCCATATAGGAACCTTACATCTGAGTGTAGTGCCCCACAATGAATGACCAAAACCCAAGGCATAATCTGATGTCTCATTTGATCACTGCTTATGTCCGCCATGCTTAGAACAGTGTCTGATACATAGTAGGTGCTCGAACTGTTGCTTAAATGTACTAATGTAAACAAAGGTCTCTGAAATTTCTAGAAAATGTAACAATCATATTTTCCTTAACCATTACTTGCCATTTATCACTCTGGATGGGACTGGGAACATTATTACCAGCCGTTACGCACTGTGGTGTGTCCCTGCATGAATTCATATACCGAAGGACCAACCGTAATGTGACTATATTTGAAGGCAGGGCCTGTGAGCGGGTAATTAAGGTTAAGTGAGGTCATAAGTTTGGAAATGTAATGCAATGGGACTGGTATCTTTTTAAAAAAAGATTTTATTTATTTATTTTTAGAGAGGGAAGGGAGGGAGAAAGAGAGAGAGAGAAACATCAATGTGTGGTTGCCTCTCACATGGCTCCTACTGGGGACCTGGCCTGCAATCCAGGCATGTGCCCTGACTGGGAATCAAAACTGTGGCCCTTTGGTTCACAGCCTGCGCTCAATCCATTGAGCTACGCCAGCCAGGGCTGGTATCCTTATAAGAAGGGAAATGTAAGGACTGCACACACACAGGAAAGGCCATGTGAGGACCCAGCAAGAAGGTGGCCATCTGGAAGCCAAAAAGAGAGAGCCCTCACTAGAAACCAACCCTGCCTGCATCTTGATCTTGAACTTTCAGTCTGTGGAACTGTTGGAAAATAAGTTCCTGTTTTTTTAAGCCACTCAGTCTGTGGTATTTGTTAGGGCTGTTCTAGCAGACTAATATGAATTTTAAGGTTTGGGTTACCCCATCAGGTAAAGAACCACAACCAGCTGAAGTGCTTGCTAAAGGTGAAGGGAATACAGACTGAGTAGTGGACAAAGGTAGTTGGAAATACCAACTACGACCACATGACTGGTTATAGAAGTGAGGATTATAACTGTTATGGGTATTTCCTCTTTATTTTGTTAGGACTGTGTGTATGCATGTGTGTATAGGAGATTTTTTTTTTAATTTTTATTTTTTGTCAGGACTGTGTGTATAGTAGGTATTTTTTCTTCCCTTTGTTATTCCCTTGTCATGTAACACAAATTGTATTGACTTTATATCATAGTAGTGAAGTATTGTTATCTTTACATCATGGTATTTAAGTTATGGGATGCCAAAAAGAAAGTTAAATATTATTTAAGAACTTTGCATCTTTTTCAGGGGAAGAAGTTAGTGAATTTTTGATTGTATGCATTATAATTGTATTATGTTAGGTAGGAGTATGACCTTGTTATTGTCTTTATTTGGAGATTAGGTATGGCTTTGGGAGATATGTATAGGTGCCAAGTGGACAAGGGGTGAACTCGTGTTGGCTAATTTGCTATGTCAACTTGTGGGGTGTTTTGGATGAGAGTATCATTTAAATTGGTGAACTTTGAGTAAACAGATTGCCCTCTATACCATGGTGGGCCTCACCTAATCCATAGAAGGCCTGAATAAAAGAACAGCTTCACTGAGCAAGAGGGAATTCTCCTCCAGATTGCCTTTGGACTTCGTTTGCACCATCAGCTCTCCTGGGTCTCCATTGCTGGTCTTAGGGCTAGAACTGCATGTCTGGCTTTCTTGGGTCTGTAGGCTGCTAGTGCACACTCCATCTCCATAACAACATGAACCAGTTTCTTACAATCAATTCCTTTCTATCTATATATATACACGCACACACATGCTATTGGTTCTGTTTTTCTGGGGAACGCTAATACACAAGGATTTAAAATTCTCTATTAAAACTGTGGATTTTATGGCATGAGTGGGACCACTCTTCCTTTTGTCCCTTAATAATGTAAAAGTGGTCCACAGTGATCCCAAATAGGTACAAATTGTCTTTGTTGTTTGAAAAAAATTATCTTTGTTGTTTGAAAAAATTGTATTATGAAGCTTTGATACTGTTGAGTCAGTGCCCTGAGCTCTCAATTAGTGGTGGGAATAGTCAGGACTTCTCTTCAGTGGGCAAATGCATCTGGTAGAGTTCCTGAGGGACCCTGCATTTCTCCAAACCATTATATGTTCCTGGGATAAAACATTTGTAAACTCTGAAGTTGGATAGAACATAGCCATGATCAACAAGAGTCTTAGCCCACTATCAGTTCTTTAGTGTTACTATCAGTTTTTTCCTTACTCGATTTTCATGACTGGTTTATTTTGTTCTAATATACATACTAGGATCAGTCAGAATCCTATTTCATGGTCAGTCAATATGTGGTTGATAAGTGTCAAACATTGAACTGTAAATTCACTTTATTTACAAAGGTGATAAGGGTGCTATTCCTAGGGTCTTAGAGGCCAAAAGAGGAAGGGCAAGAAAAAAACAAGCAAGAAAAGATCAAACCCTGGTAAGAACAGGCAGGGGAATAGGTGATACACTGGATAGTAGTGAGGTAGCGAATAGGTCTGTGTATTCAGGAAAGGTATCATTTAATCTGCAATGAATGTAACATGTAGCATGAGATCTGATGACAAGAAGGAGTGAAGATAAGAGCTAAGAGCATTCTAAGTAGAAGAAGCAGTTGGTGCAAAGGCTCCAAGGCAACACCAGCTTGCAGATTGTGAGGTACAGATTGTCCATCAGGAGAATCTGGGGGGAGTAGTTAGGGGATAGGTAAAGGATTTAGGCAGGGCCAGATCAGGTACACAGGCTGGAAAAAGTGTGTGCAGCAGGAAATCCAGCAGGTTTTGGGAACTGCATAGCAATGATCCTGTTGCTGGGTTTTGACAAGGGAGGTGGGGTAGGTTTGGGGGGCAGGAGGGAAGTGGGGAGAATAGTGAAACAGCTTCTGCAAGAAATGATAGGGAGTGAGACGCAAGTCACATTGCCAAGAGGTGGGGAGAAGGACAGTCAGCACCCGAAACCCAATTTCAGTGTGTCTCCAACCCTTTTATGAAAGCCAGTATCTTTATATTTTGATGTTAGGAGATAACAAGTATACCTCCATTAATCACCTTAATAGACTATTTAGGATGGAATAGGGTGACAAGTCCAGGATGCTTTGTGGAAGCATATTACTGCCATCTGCCACAGTTTATTTAGAATCTGTAGACCGTGGCATTGTAGTGAGTAAGAATGAATGAGAAATCTCAAATGTCAACCTATTTTGGTCAGAAAGGGCTCTTAGAGCCTTCCCATCTATACTGATCTCCTCTTATCTATCTCTTAGAGCAATTTCAGAAATGGTGTAGCTTTATTGCCTCCCTAAACAATGTTTGTGTTAACGTCTGCTGTGGTCCTTGAAGTCTGTATCTTCTCTTGAATTTGAATGATTATTGTTCCTTTGGAACATGATTATGGCACTGATGTGGAGCACAATTAATACTAAGTGACCTGGCTCCAAGGAGCTAGTTAGATAAATATCAAAATGATATTGTCATAAATGAGTTCATTTAGAAGGTGGAACAATAGTATGAAGTTTGAGGACCCGCTGGGTTATAGGGAAGCCCTGGTGTTTTACTGTTTCAGTTCTCCTGTTGAACTCTGCTTGCTTTCAGTGTTTATGTACTCTATGTTAACAGCTTTTGAAATAGTTTATTCATGTAGTAATCTCTCCAGAAATCCTCCTTAATTGGGATCCCAAGATGCATCTAGTAAAGTGCCCAGATCCTTGTGATACCAATTTCTGTTTTATCAAAGCTGCCTTTTTGGTACAATAATCTCATTTAATTTTTTTCCCTTTACATTGTTTTGTTAATGGACAAGCAGATTCTTGCAGGAAAAAACTCTGCTTTCTTGCAGGACAGTCTGGTGAATAGATTGTCAGAAAACTAGCGCCAGATTTTGGTTGAGCTTCTTGTACTGGATTTCCCCCTAAAATTCATTTGAGAATAACAGAAGCATATTATAGATACATGTAGACTTGCTGGCAGATAATGTCAGCCCTACCTGCCACAGAAATGTGATAGGGGCACGGAATCAGTTGTGAGCCGGGAGGTGTCCTGTTTCTGTGGTCAGGTGCAGTGGGCCAGTGTCTTGGCTCCCTCATGTCCACTAGGTTTTATTTTTACTATTTCTTTCCTTTAAGTGTTTTAGGGGCTTTGGTAAAGACTTAACTGGCCAGTGACTATGTTACTAGCACTTGGCTGCAATTTCTTGAAATTGGACTTTTTTTTTTGTCTCCAGGAGTTTCTGTGTACTCCACGCCGGGACTTTTGCTGTCTCTCATCTCTTTCTGGTGTCTTCTGTGCAGGCTGCCCCTCTTGGGACACAGAACTGCCTTTCTCTGCTCTCTGTTCTGTTTTCACCCACGACCAGGCATTCGCCACCTGGCCCCGACCCTCTGTCTGTGCTGCTCCCCCTTCCCCAGCTTGTTTGTGCTGGGTGTCTGAGCGACACTACTGTGTTCCTACTGTCCCAGAGCCTGCTATTGACTGAGGGCCTTGTGAGAGGGCAGCTGAGGTGGAGAGGTCTGGGGTTAGTGGAGCCAGAAGGAAGACGAGGCCCCCAGTATACACAGTGGATCTTAGCGTCTAGGCCTCAGCAACCCATCTGCACTTTCTGAGAGTTTGCCAGCCATTAGAATCACGTAACTTCTGCTTTTTCTAAGACCCTGCGGTTTTGGCTGGTGATTTCACTGAATATTCTCACTGAGTTATTCTGTGCTCATCTTGTTTACATGCTGCTCTGCAACGGGACCTGTAATATTGAAGATTCAAAACTGCCCTGAGTTTGACCAGCTTTTTCAAGTACTGTTGCTCAGAGCATCTTCATGTCAGGATGACATTTGAAATACTATGTATCAATGCTGTTTTTAAGGTGTTTCTTTGCTCAGCACAATGAACCTTGTGTTAATTCTTTTGTGACTAACAGGGTCTCTTTCTTCTTGTTACCCATTTTGAATCAGAGGATTTGGGTTTTTATATGTGTGCATGCCTTTTAGAGGACTCCTTGGTCAGATCAGAATAACTTTAGTTTCTAATCCGGGAATCCCCATAAAAATCACACAGGCATCTTGTTTAAAATGAAATTTCTCATGTTTCCTCACAGTGAGTCAGTCACTGGGCTCAGTCTGGGCTGGGCTCAGAAGGACATTTTCCATCTTCCTGGACAACGTTGGTGCTTTGAGAGAGAACTTGAGAAGTGCTTCTCTGAGGAGTGCTCCTGTCCCATTATACAACAGGGTTTGCCTGATCTCTAGAGGGTCATTTTCCATTTCTAGATAGAAACTGGGGTTAAATGATGGTTCTTTATCTCACAATCCACTGCTTCCTTCCATTTCCCTTTCTGGGAGCCGTCCTGGGGACCAGTGAGAACTGTCAAGTAGCTTCTAGTACACTATTGCTGCTTTTTGGAACAGTACAATATATTTACTCTGTAGGAGTGCAGAGATGCAGCCACCAACTGCAACCTCCTGTTAGCTTCCAGGTGGTTACATGCGTGTGCCTGTGTGCTTTAACCAGAGAAGATAAGGACCGGAGCCAATTACTTTTAACTTCTCTGAGCTTCACTTCCCCAGGATGAAAATGGAGATGATAATAGTACTCGATGTATGGGGTTGTTATAAAGATTAAGAGCTAAATGTTAAGAATAGAGCTTCACGTAATAAGGGCTGCATAAGTGTTATTTGCTGCTAGTCTTATTGTTACTACTATTGTGACTAAGTTATTGAATTAAAGTAAAAATTGTCTGTGTCAGAAATTTATAGGAATCAAGAAGAAAGATGCAGGAGAACCCTCTGCACAGCAGCTTGCGTGCCGTAAGCGAGTCGGCGCAATTCTGGGATGAACACAGTCCTTATCTGCAACGTGGAGCCTTTATCAACCCATCTACTGTGCAGAGCATTAATAGGACATTTTCCTGTCCTCCAGCCCCAGCTCAGAGGTGCTGCCAATTTCAGATAAAAGCGCTGGGGTAATCTCAGTTGACTATTGTCTGCCTCCTTAATCTTGCCATCAGTGAAATTAATATTTGGGTGCTGAGGAAAGACAAACATCTGTAACCTTCCCCTTGTGGATGGCTGTTTGGTTTCTATTGCACATTTTCTTCTCAGGTTAAAAACTGTCTAAACTTGATCTCCCTCTTTTAAAAATGGAATCCTGTTTGATTTAATGGTAATGCTTATAGTGTGAAGGAGAGTTAAGAGTCGTTCTGGCGTTAAAACCTTCTAAGCCTTTAAATAAATATATTGTTGTTATCTTGAAACTTTCCAAACTGAATTTGGAATTCACTCAGCCTTCTTAGAGAGCTTTGAAATGTAAGAGGGAGACAACTAATCATCCTGTAAATTCCTAATAATATGGTGGCCACTCTTGCAGCTTACAAATAAAAAAATGAAATGCAGAGTAGGGACACGTATTGGCAAATGTCCCCGTGATTATCAATCAACTGGCTCTTTGAAATAATGTTCCAATTACGGAAGATTTATTTTGGAGGAATTTGATGTGTTATCATCATCTTTTCTCTGAATGATTGGGGCAACCTCCTAACTGGTCTTCACGCTCTTTTTCTCTTTTTACTTCAATCCATCTTATGGTTCTGGGTTACCTTTTCTAAAACAATGTTTTCATCAGCTTGTTCCCTTGCTTAGAAGCCCAGTGTAGCTCCCCACAGCCTCTGACAGAAGTATAATCCTTGGAGCTTTATATTCCAGGCCCCTCAGTGTCTGCTTCCCGCCTGAGCACTCCTGTGCTATAGACAGCACTGGTCGCCCTGTGTTTGCCCCTCTAGGCTTCGCTTACATTGTTTACTGGGCCCCACAGCCCCTTCCACACCTCCGCTGCCAGGTGCTCTGGTACTTTGGGGACCCCTCAAGTTATCTTCAGTGCCCTTCAGTAGAGCCTTTCTGAATACTCTGCCCTCAGAATCAATCATTCCATACTCCTTTATAGGGGTGCATGTACGTGCAGAGGCACAGAGAGGTTAGGTAACTTACCCAGGGCTGCATATTTGTTAAGTGTCATAGCTGAGATGAACAATGAAATACTTAATGAAAAATATGAAAATGCAGAAGCATAGTTGGAAATAGGACATCAGTGTAAATTTAGGCTTTGTGAGGACTTACCATTGGAATCCACCCTGGAAGAAGGTTGTCCATGCTGAGTCTTGGAAAGGGAAGGCCCTCAAAGCTGAGATTGGCAGCACCTTTTCTGTTGGACCTGTGATCTTGTCATTAAGGAGGTGTGCATTCTCTGCCGTATGTGCTGGGAAGTGCTATGCCAAGCCTCACCGTGAATAGAAGTAGTCGTTAAGATTGAACAGCTACCCTTTCTCTATTGTGCTGAGCAACAGACCATTTGGCAAAGAGTGTGGCAGCCTCTGGGATCCTCTTATTCCATGTAGGGGCTGCCCTGGGTATGGCAGAGCTTCTGAGAAATCAATAGGCATTTGAGTGAGGGAGAAAGAAAGTAGGTTTATTAGGCTTGTGGGCTACTGTGGGCATCCCGAATTTATGCTGCTTCCTAGAGAGTCCACATTTTCCCTTGAGAGTTACAGTATGGTGAATGACGCATACATGAGAAATTTCACACTAAGGATATTGCATTCTTTGCTACCAACATTGAAATGCAGGATTTTCTTCTCTTGTCAGGGACCACTGTAAGAGCAGCACCTATAAACTAAGCTGTTTTATTCCCTGTGCACTTTCTCACTCAGAAACTCTCGGGGGCGGGGGAGGGAAGGAATGAGCTTCTCTGATTAGGACACTATAAAGTCATTGAAGGTAGTTTTCCACATTATTTACTCTACCATTTTTGGCTGATGCTGACACTTTAAAAATCCACATTTGTCCCTTCCTGCATCTACTTGCACTGACTTTCAGGCTACAGTAAGCAGGGCCTAGGGATGTCCAGCGAAGCAGAAATGCAGATTCAATGGGTAATTATTAAGAACTTTCCAGAATATTAGCTGTTTTGGTTCCTGCAGTGACTAGTGATGGAATAGTCCATTAGACATTTCTGTACCCAGCAACTCCTGAGAATTGATTCCAATCTGAAGCAGCCAACCGCTTTGATCAATACCATAATTACTCTTATTGATGGATTGTTTTACAATGGTAGCCATCAAGGCAGTCTGTCAGCTCAGGAGGCACCCAAACTGTCCCCTGCAAGCCGTAATGTACCACAAATATCTGATTCAAATCAACTTACTATTGAGGCCAGGATGACAAGCGTGAAATTAATTGTTCCACTTCATGTAAGACCTGCATTCTTCTTCGGAGAGAGTAATTGGTTGCCGCATGTAGCATGAGAGCTGGGGGAGCACTGCCTGTCTGCAATGTTTATGGACTTAGTTTTTTCCCCACCAGCTATTTTTTCCCACTCTTTTGGGTGTCAGCAGTGTTGTACAGCTGCTATTCCCGCTGTTGTTTTTTAGTGGGTTTTGTCATGTTCAGAGAGAATGGTTTCCTTCTAGAAAGGTTGATTGCAGATTTAGTAAATTTCCTTTCTGGAAATCTTGTTCATAAAAAGAGGAGGGTTGTTGGCTGACATGAGAGCGAGGAGACCTCAAAAACCTTTCAGTGAATGTAAGAAAATCATTAGGCAAATGGTAGTAGCTGTGATAGGCTAAGTCAAAAAGTGCACTCATTTTGAAGAGAATCTTCTGAGCACACTCGCCTTCAGAGACCTGAAGGTGGAGAACTGCCTAGGGCACTGTGTAGGAAGTCAAGGACAATTGAGAAAATTGGAAAATGGGGACAGTCCTAAGAGTGGCAGATCATTTAGTCCTCATCAGACAACTGACCATTGGATAAAGTCAGGATCTCAGTAGAACTTGAGAGAAGTATTGTAAAATATTTTTGTAAGAAAATCAAGCACACAAGTTCACAGTGGGTGCAGGAAGGTAAAGGGCTATAGAAATGGAGGAGCATCAAATCATAGAAACCTTCATGGCCTCCAGGGCTTTCTGAAACCCTGGACAGATAGATCTCCTCCTGGAGATGAGAATCTCTTCGATTCTAGGGATAAGTCAGAAGCTAGTCCTAACAGGTATGGCATTGCTTTTTAATTTCATCGTTGTTTATGGTAGCATTTCCAAGTTAGAACCTATGGGAATGGATTGCTGAAAAACAGATTCTGTGGACAACTAATCCTATAGCCAACCACTATTTATTGAGCACCTGCTATGTGTAAACATTATTTAGGCCCTGGGGCCATCCTGTACCTCTGAAGCTTATGTTCTCATGGGAAGCTTAAGAAGACAGTAACTCTACCCTCAAATATGTAGCAGGGGTGTCCAACCTTTTGGCATCTCTGAGCCACACTGGAAGAAGAGTTATCTTGGGCCACACATTAAATACATTGTAACATGTAATCACAAAACAATTCTCACAATGTTTTAAGTAAACTTATGATTTTGTGTTGGGCCACATTCATACCTATCATGGGCCGTGGGTTGGACACCCCTGAATTGTAAGGTAATATCAGATAGTGTTAGAGATGGCAGATTGCAGAAGGTGGCAACTCTGATGTTGGAGAAGGAAGGTCAAGGAAGAATACCTAAGGTATGTTTGATGAATCCAATCCAGCTCATGGGCTTGAAGCCACCTTCACTATTAAACTTAGTTTATCTTTGAGATGTGTTGGTAGCTGAGTTTCCTTTTACACTTTGGAAGGAGGACATTTTATGCTCTCAGCATTCAGTGCAGGGGAAAGAAACAATGTAAAATACTTAGAGATGTTGGGGATGGCTTTAGAGGAAAGTGATTCTATTTCTGCTCAGTCATATAAGTATTTGAAAGTATTGATTGAACACTTTCATAACACCTGACCAGGAGTGATTAATAATAAATAACCTACAAAAGCAAAACTCAGAGAAGTGTAAAGGCCCAGATGATGCTACTTAGGGAGGAGGACTCCATATCGTTCAGTTGCACGTAACCTTGTCAATTCACATCTTCAGATAGGGGACCAAGGTAGCTAAAGTATTAACCTGATCATCATGCTTTCCTAGCTCCCATTTTTGGGTTTCTTTGGGAATCATATTTTCTTCCTTTTGATGCTAGAGCTCTATAAGCTCTAGCCAAAAGGTGGTAAGGATGTTCAAGCTCAGCCCACCAAGGTCACAGATCCCCCTGGGCACAGGCATTGCTTCAAAAAGGGCTTGTGTTTCAGACTAGGAGAATCAGAGCTTTCCTGGACTTCTCTGCAGAAGCCAATGAGAAAGATGTTCTCTCTACCAGTGTGGCCAATCTGATAGGATGAGGGTCTGGCATGGTGACAGGGACTGAACAGCCCACTGGAATAGCTTGCTGGTACGGGAGGAAGTCAGGTAGAGCCAAGAGCTGTGATGGAGAGGGAAACAAATAGCAGATATAGAGGCAATCCACAGTTGTGAGTTCTGGATTCTTTAGGTTGCCTGGTTTAAACCAGTATACAAATTTAATGAGAAAAAAATCTTTTAAAAAAATTTTTTATTTTAATTGTTGATCTTGTATAGTTTTCTGTCTTTTACTCCCCCCTCCCTCCCATTCCACCTCCCATAGTTTTTGTCCATGTGTCCTTTATACTTGTTCCTGTAAACCCTTCCCCTTTTCCCCTGAAATTCCCTCCCCTCTCCCCTCTGGCGACTGTCAGCCTGTTTCCAATTTCAGTGTCTGTGGTTATATTATGCTTGTTTGTTTGTTTTGTTGTTTAGGTTCCTGTTAAAGGTGAGATCATATGGTATTGGTCTTTCACCGCCTGGTTTATTTCGCTTAGCATGATGCTCTCCAATTCCATCCATGCTGTTGAAAAGGGTAGGAGCTCCTTCTTTCTGCTGCATAGAATTCCATTGTGTAAATGTACCACAGTTTTTTGATCCATTCATTTACCGATGGGCATCTAGGTTGCTTCCAACACTTGGCTATTGTAAATTGTGCTGCTCTCAACATAGGGGTGCGTAAGTTCTATTGGACTAGTGTTTCAGGGTTCTTAGGATATAATCCAAATCTTCTAAAAACAAAAAAAATTGAAATATGCTTCCACGTAATTAAGCCACATGGATGAGATTTCATTTCTGTCGTCTGGAGAGCCAGGTGGAAGTGCTCTTACTGTGCAGAGGGATTGGAAGGACTTTCCCAGGGACGACTGGCTGAGCTGAAACCCGGCCGTGGTTCTCAGGACTCCCATGCTGTCGCCTGTGGAAGCACTAGCTGTGAATGAAAGAGTCCTCTTAAGTAACTTTTATGATGACGGCATCACAAATACATATTATAAAGGCTTTCTGTGAAGGAAACATACAAAATTAAAAGTCCATTTACTTAAAACAGAAGCCTGCCAATACATTTATGTAGCTACAAAATAGGAGCTTCTGAGAAGAGACAAAATTTGCAGCTGCTTAAGCAAAGCACTGCCTCCTAGCCACACAGCTTTTGCGATGATCAGAAATTTTCAGTTGTGTTTATGGACCAGCTGCTCTGCTAAGATTCAGTAATATATGGGCAGAGGAGTCTTGAATAAATATGCTTCCTCCTCCTCTTCCTTGGGAGCCGGGATTTTTAACCTTAGCTTCTTCCCAGAATCAAACCTAGTAATGTTTGCTGTTTATAAAAGATGAGTCAGCTATTTATTTAGTTACTTGGCCTATTCTTAAGTGCAATTGGCACGTGACAGATTTGTTTTCTAACAGAAACTATATTTATTCTATGTGTGCTGAGATGTCACTCTTTGGAAACTTTCATATTCCAAAATAAAAATTAAAAAAAAAAAAGAAACTTTCATATTCCTCTCTTTTTTTCTCTGTGGACCAGGCCCCTAGAATTGAGTGCCTCAAATTCCTACCTTGGCTTACAAAATAACAGGATGCATTTCTTCTCCTATTATGTCTCCTACTCCTTCTCTGAGTAGTCAACAAGGCTTTAGCCTCACTGGCCTTCATTTTCTTGTTTAAACAAACCAACCTTTTAACGCTGATGATTTTGACTCTCACATTCCCTCTGTCTTGAATATGCTTCCCCCACTTTTCTTTGCTGTCTGGGCTCATCACACAGGTCTTAGCTCATACGTCATCTCCTCAGAGGAGCTTGCGCTGAACGGATGATCTAACATCTTTTGACCTGTAACTTACTCCATATCATGATTCTGATTTCTTTTCTTTCTTTCTTTCTTTTTTTTGTTTGTTTAGATTTTATTTATTTTTAGAGAGAGGAGAAGGGAGGGAAAAAGTAAGGAAGAGAAACATCAGTGTGCGGTTGCTTCTCATGCTTCCCCTACTGAGGACCTGGCCTACAACTCAGGCATGTGCCCTGACTGGGAAGCGAACCAGTGACCCTCTGATTCACAGATTGGCACTCAATCCACTGAGCCACACCAGCCAGGGCTCTTGACTACCTTTCCCTGTAATAACTTTGTCTGAAATCTGAACTCATTTCTTGCCTGTTCTCTCTTTCCCCCTACTTCTCTGATAGAGAAAGGAAGGTGGAATGTGATATTGAAGTTTGAGACTCCACATTAAGATGGGTGTTTTAATGATCTCAAGTAGCCCTTACAAAGACCCGAGGAACCAATAATACTAAAGCCCATCTTCTTTCCACATCTGGAGTCCTGTTTCACTTTTTGGCACTTAGATTTCTTCCTGGCATTTGCCACCATGAGGATCAATTGATTTTTTGATTACAGTTGACTTTCAAACAACACAGAAGTTAGGGACACTGACCTCCCCATGCAGTTGAAAACTGTGTATAACTTGACTGCCCCAAAAGTCAACTACTGCTGGCTCTCAATATCTGCAGGGGATTGGTTTCAGGACCCCTGCGGATACCAAAATCTGTGGAAACTCAAGTTTCTTATACAGAATGGCATAGTATAGTACATACAGTCAGCCCTTCACATCTACAGATTCCCAACCATGGATTAAAACTATTGTTTTGATTTGTGGTTTGTTGAATCTGAGGATGGAAACCTGGAAATACCAAGGGCTGACTGTGTAGTTACTGAAAAAAAAAATCCATGTATAAGTGGACTTGCACAGTTCAAACCCATGTTGTTCAAGAGTCAGTTTTGTAAATGTGTAGTGTCTTCTTCCCTTGCTGGACCTTTAAGCATGGTTGTAGGACTGCTGTGTTCACTGCTGAACCCTTTGAGCCTTCCAGAGGGCTTAGCCCAAAAAAGGGTGTGACTCAGACCCTTTAGGTTCTTAGGCCTTAGGGCTAATGATGAGGGTAGGTGCAGGGAGGTCCCTGGCAGAACCCCTTACTCTGCCTGGTCTGAGTACACGACTTTGTAACTGTAGAATTCCCTCTGAACAAATTGTGCTTTTTCACAGGTAGGAGAACATTTAAAAATTCCTTGTTCACTGTTGTGGACCATTCAGCCTGGTTTCAGGAGTTGTAACCCTCACCCCATGGTGGGCTGTGTAAGAGCCCAAGGGACCCACTTCATCTGGGTCTGTTCTGTCACAAGGACGTGACCTACGAAGGAGACAAAGCTTATCTCCCTGGCAGGAGTGCTGCTTCTGCCTCATCCATCTCTGGCCCCAATGCTTGGTTGGCAGTCAATGACAGGTAAGACTCCTCATAGGAGGGGCAACCTAAGCCAGACGCAACCACTTGGGAGGCCTCATGGAAGGACTCGGGGTCGGGGGGACTGCAGCAAAGAGGATGTGATGGACCCTCGCCCCCCGGCTATTCTGACATAGCCTGAGTCCTCATTTCCATCTGGGAGATGTCTCTTGCTTCCTAATTGGCTTAAAGCCTGAAACTGTGGGGGCGAGTGGTGCAGTCCTGTACTAGCCAGGACGGCTCCCTGGGTGATCCGGCATAAGAAAGAATTCCTAAAGTCCTGTG
This sequence comes from Glossophaga mutica, assembly GCA_039655065.1. Lineage (NCBI taxonomy): Eukaryota > Metazoa > Chordata > Mammalia > Chiroptera > Phyllostomidae > Glossophaga > Glossophaga mutica. Next base: position 48,628,595 of record CM077309.1, read on the forward strand.
AAACCTGCTTTGCTAAGAGGGCTCTCATTTAAATGATAAGGGTCCGAGGAGGAAATGAGTATGTCTCCCAAAGTTTGGCAACCCCCTTTCCTGACAAACACTGGCTCAGATTAAGCCCTCAGATTTCTTTGACATGTTAAACCTGTATTCCGGTGTATTGGAACCCAATAAAAGCCTAGTGAGGAAGGGGCTCTGGGTCATTCTCCTCTGAGAGTTTGGCCACGTTTCCTCCCCAAGCAGTCATGTCTTGGTAGTTTTTATTTTCATCTGTGATGGAGGGATGGGGCTCTGCGGGCGGAGCCCCCCCACATCTGGCGCCCAGGACAGGGGCCCCCGCAGTTCACCTGTTCTTTTGTGAGGGTTGAAAGAAACGTAAAATCTCTCCTTTAGTGTGGACAGCCCAAGTTCAGAGAGATCCATGGCCTTGTGTGTTCTGTGACATGGAGTCTTAGATTCTACACCATCCTACCTCCAGTTTATGGAAAGGGTTAGTTGGAGACAAGGTCCAAAGTATACACAGGTGCTGTAAAGGGGAACGTGATGGGACGTTTGAAGTGTCCTGTATACCCTGCATAGGAAAAACACAAATCCTTCCATGGTGCTTAAAAGTGACCCACATTCCATTGGTGGTGCCTTTTTGTAGCGCCACAGGGGTCTGTCTCTTTATGGACTATGACCTCAGTGGAGGAGCAGACAGGGTTGCGGGGAGGGAGTCGGAGTTTTGATTTTTTTTTTTTTTTTTTTTTTTTTGCTGCTGCTCTCTAAGGAATTCCTCTATATTTCACTTAGCATGTTCCCAGAACCCGTGACAGCCTGTATAATTGCTGGACCAACATAAATCTGTAGCAACGATGGGTTGTTTTTGCTGACGTGTTTGCTTCAGCCTGTAAGACTCGGTAGACCACGTGTGCATATCCTATCACAATCTCAGGCCACGGTGGGACAGGGAAGGAAAGCTGTTGTGCCTCCAAGGTCATGATGTGAGATTGCGGGGGTCGGGATTCATAATAAAAGGAGCGTTATTTGGCAGAGAGAGTTCTCCAAATATCTGGGATTTAAATACACTGGTTAAAACCTTGACTGATCGGAAGTCTTTCCTCATAGTTTGAAAGTTAAATAATTAAGTGTGCTTAGACTTTCAATACAGATATTGAAAAATGAAAGACCTTATCTAGTTGCTTAAAGGATTTTGAAGTTGGTTTCTTAAACACATTTACGGGGTCTGTCGACACACGTGGAGCACCCGCTGTGCACCGAGTGCCGTGATCGGTGCTGGGGCTGCAAGAGGAATGAAGAGGCAGGTGGCTTTCTTGCCAGGCAGAACCTGTGACTCAGCCAAGAAGAAGCCGTTATTTGAGTAATTGCAGTTCTCTCCTCCAGCAGCCACATGGAGAGCTCCCTCCTGGTCAGTCCTGTCAGCAGAGATCACTCTCTCTCTCTCTCGTTTCAGTTTTGTTTTTATTTTTGGTATACATTTAAAAAATTTGTTTTCAATTTTTAATGATAACTTAAAAACCTAATTCAGGAATCCACTTGCTTTATAATTAGAAATTACAGATAAAACTTAAACTCCACTAGACTTTTCCCACCCTAGGTAACAACTGTGATAGATTTACAGCATGGCTTTGCAGAAAATTTTTGTCATACTTCCACGTGTGTGTGGTGTATGTGTGTGCAACATGCTTTTTTTACTCCATAGTATATTTTTGCATTAGTTCCTGTTGATATCTGGATATCAAATTGATTAATTTAATTACTGAAAGTTGTGCTTTATTCATAGTCCTCCTTAGAAGCTTGTGTGTTGGTGACTGTTTACTGACCCAAAATAGTAAAAGTAATAAATAGAAAGAATCTGAGTGTGTTGAGTGCTTAATGATTGCCAGAGGGTTCTAAGTCTCACATGGATTACCACATTAATCATGAGAGCACTTCAGTGCACTAAGTACTGTTTTTATTATCATTTTGTAAGAGAGGGAAGCTGAGGCAAGAAGAGATGGTAATCTCCCAAGATCACACAGCTAGGAAATGACATCAAGATTTGAAGCCAGGTAGTGCAATTCCAGAGCCTGAGATTTCTTGGTTCTTTTGAACATGTGTGGTTTCTGGGACTTCAGATGCTAAATGCTACTAATGAGGTAGTGTGTGACAGGATGGTTCATGATCACTGAGGGACTGGTGGATGGTTGGCAAATTTGTCAACTCATTGATTCAGCAAATGCCTGTTGAGCACCTTCAGTGTGCCTGGTTTTGTGTGAGCCCCAGAAACAGAGCAGAGGCACAGGTGTGCCTCAGGGAGCTCACAGCCAGCTAGACTAGTGTGGAGTGACCACCTGCGTAAGGCATGCATGATGTCTGTACCTGGTGGAGTGGGGATCTTGCCCACTCTGGGGTTATGTACTTTGTTCTGTTTAATTTTATTTCATGTTAGTAGCATTTGTTAAACTGCATTTTTAACATGGGTCCATTGGCCCATTTAGAGAACTCTAGCCTTTCTATGGTGATATTAGTGCCTTCTATGTTACTTCTATATAGGCAGTATGTCCTGGGCCCTGGTGTTTTATCCTAGTTGTTGCCCAGCCACACTATGACAGATTTGCTATTCATCCAGCTCAATCATAATTAGCGTAATTTCCTCTGGTGCCCACCCAGATGTGGTGGGTGGTGTCCTCCACTGATTACAAAGATTGAATCCCAGGCATTTCAGAAAACTGCTCTTACTTCCTGTCCTCATAGCACTTCTGTGGGTTGATGTTTCTGCTCTGGTGTTGAAAAATGAAGTAAGGAAGGTTCTCTTATATTCAATGTGTCTTGTATAATGATGAAGGATATTCACAGTGCCTGTGATTTTTTTTCTTTTACAATCAGGGTAACAGTTAAGGACAGACGGAATTATAAACCAGTTGGCTTTGAACTCAAAGATGCGTTGTCCTCAAGGCTCAGATAAAGGGGGTGTGCTTATTCTTTTCTCTTTATTTGGATTTAGAATGATCTTTTAGTTTAGGATTGGGAAAGGTTTAATGTCTCATATTTTTCTTTTTTCTTTTTCTGTTATTAACAATGAATTGGAATCGGAGCCCATATGAAATGTTGACTAGAGTTTTTAATCCCATATTTTGATCTGTAATGGACTCATTGTATCTGGTGGATTTGTACCAGTTGCTGTGAGAGGTACATGTCTGTCTCTCTGTCTGTCTGTCTGTCTATTTGTCTATCTGTCTATCATCTTGGGCACACTTAGGTAAATTAAATTATGGCTGTCTACATTTTAGTCTGTCGAACTGACAATAATCAAGCTTTCTTTCACTGCTTCAAGACCACATTTTTAAGAGACACATTGTTCTTCTAAATAACTTCTTTCTCATTTTGGTATACATCTGAGGGGAAAATGAAAAAATATATATATTTAAGAGAAAGCACATTTTTTTCTCTTGGGATAGAACCCGCTTGTACTTCGAGGAGGTTTAAATTTCAGACTGACCTAAAGCATTTTGTGGTTCAAGTTTAGTTCGCTCTTAGCAAAAAAGACCCCTTCTTAGTTCAAAGAGGTAGGAAATTTAAAGACTTTTAAAATACTCAGAAGATTTCTTGGACATCAAATAACTCTCAGAGAAAGCATTTGATGAATGAAGGACACAGGGATTAGAAAAATATGGGCTAATTTTTCTTTATATATAATCATATTTAAAAGCACTGGAAAAAGTTCTTAGGTCTAGAGAACTGGGACTTAAATCAGTGGCTCTTGGAAAATTTTGGTTGTTGCCAAACACAGAAAATGGATCAGTTTGGCCTGAGCCTTATAGAAGTGAAACATCCTTTAGCCACCTCTATGATGAGTAAAATTAACATGAGAATGTTCCAACATGAGGTCTTGGTAATACTTGAAATTATCAAGCATTGGTAAATGGAATTGGATAATCTGCTAGCTGCTGTCAATAATAAATGAACTTTTTTTTTTGGCTATTATTCCAGATAACAAAATGGAAAAATAAAGTTGAGAGAGATAACACATCGAGAAATTCTCTAAACTTTTTTAACAGTGCTGATTTCCTGAGTTTGCATGTTTTGGATTTTGGAGTTTAATGCTGCCTGAAGTTCACTTTGCCTCTTGGCTGAAGGTGTTGGATTGCAGTTGCAGAGAATGCAGGGTTCGGGGTTCTCAAAGTGGGCAATCTCTACCGGAGCACACACACTGAGGGCTGACGAAACGGTTTCCTCGTACACACACATCCTAGGGCATCTTGTCCAGTGCATTTGCCATTAAGGTCTTCATATTCACACAAAGGAGGAATGAGTGAGTGGGGACTGAGTAAATAAATGACTGCAATGGCTGCCTAATCCATGCTGAAGGCACAGAAGTCAAGGCTGGAGGGAGTGACGTTGGCAGAGTCAGTGTGTGCCCTTTCTTATCTTGGATTCCAATTGGGGAAGGGCCACCACTGGCAAGGGGCAAGGTGATGACAGGAATGATATCCAGCCTGAGCAGGCCTCCTGCTAGCTCTCCGTGACCATGGGTCTATGACTGGTTTACTTTATTCTCATTTCTATGGCACCAAGTGACCCAATCATCAGAAACTTGAGCTCCTTCAAATGGCTTAATCCTTTCCACACCTTATCTTATCTTTGACCTGAGCGTGGACCACAGACATTTTGCATTTCAATAGTTTGTACTTATTTTAGTGTGAAATGAGGGGAAAATAGAACTAGCACAATCATGATGTCATCGTCATTTGGGCTTAAGGATGAGGCTAAAGTAGGCAATAAGAAGAAAATATAACTTTATTAAACAAAAAACCCACAAAGATTGCAGGTGGTGTTCAGACATTCTAAACATGACCATGCGACTCATATAACCGACATTTGGACACCCTGCCTTGGTGCACTCACCCCTATGCAGTTGTGTATTTTTACCTTTTAAGGCTTGGGTCTTGCAAAGTGATATTTTCAGTATGGAATTGTATGTAGCCTCCTTAAATAACTCTTCACAAATACTCTTTCATGACAGTGACTTGTTGGAGTTGCAAAGGAGGCTATGACAATCCAGAATCTCCTGTTCTGGGTTACTCAGTTTAATTGAAGTAGACTTTTAGGGAGTTCCTACGTCTCTCTTGGAGGTACAGCGTGGACCCTATCCTCCTGTCACTGGGAAGAGAACTTGGCAAGTTTCAGAAATATGATCAGCCTGTAGTAGAACCTTATTACTTTATTTTCATTTATAAAAAATCCTTATCTGAGGATATGTTTTTCATTGGTTTTAGAAAGACAGGAAGGGAGGGAGGAAAGAGAAACATCAATCAGCTACCTCTCATATGCACCATGACTGGGAATTGAACCCAAACCCACAACGTTTTGGTGCATTGGACATGCTATTTTTAAAATCAGAATAGAAGGTATCCTTTCTATATGGAATAGGATTTAGTCACTGTTTTTCAGGGCCCCAAAGTTTGATGCCAGCCAGTCTGAAGTCAGTTGGTGTTTTTTACACTAAGGCTGATGTTCAGGGAAGGGAACACCAATCCCTGACTCTTTTAAGTTTCTCTTGAACCTTAGAGAGTATATCCTAAGTGGAATGTAGAAAGTGCGACAACTGTACTTTTTGCGATAACTGTAAGTTTGGTGGTGATGGGGCAGGGTATTCTAGGTGATTATTCTAGAGACCACTGCTCTCAGTTTTTTTTTTTTTACCCTAAACGTATGATTTTCAGGGGTTCGCAATTCATTCATATAACAATTTTTTGGCTTACTCTAGTGGCACAAAAAAGTTTCAGCCTGGAAGCAAGGGATGTTTTGGGGTATTTTTTGTATGTTTAAAATATAAATCTCTTTGGTTGTTTCAAGTTGAAAATGATAAATTAAAGAGAAGAAAAAGGAAAGAAGTTAATGTTCTGAGACCTAGGGTTGGTATGTGTTTATTATATTCAGAATCAGAACAGTGGGCTGACTTTGGCATTTGGGAAATATTAATATTCTGAGCTATGGTATGGGACTTTGGAAAAGAGGCTTAAAGAAAAAACTCATATGACAAAACTTCTTATTTTTAATCTTTCTTATTAAAGAAGCTGCTGCTCATGTATAAGAAATACTGCTTGTCTGCTCTGGGTGGGACAGCCTTTATGTGACTGCCATTCAGGGGGTCATTCCACCTCTGCTGACATCATGGCCAGTGGCTGCCATGACTGAGCTGTGACCACCTGCTGGCCACTAAGCTGACATGTGCCTGATCTCACTTGGCCTTCACAATAACCCTGTTTATGAGGGATGATTGTTTTCACCATTTGAAAAGTGAGAAAGCTGAGGTTTGGAGAGAGAAAAAAGAACTTGGCCAAGGTCACTCAGCTGGTGAATGGTGAAGCTGGAACTTGAACCCAGGCCTCTCTGTATTCTAACCAAGGAAACAAAGAACCTGAGAACTGTAGCCTTGGAGGCAGTGGTCTTGAAACCATTTGTGTTTTGTTTCATGAATTTGATCGATGAAAGGTACTTTAAAAGTATGTCAAGTACTTAGAAAAGTGCCTGGCCCATGAGAAAAAGCCTTAGTACATAATAGCTATTGTGTTGTTGTTGTTTAGTAATAATAATATTAGTATTAATCTGATTGTGGCCCCGGGGAACAGATAAATAAAAGCTTTTCTTGCCTTGAGGGTGGGCAAAGTCATGTATGGACACAATTTCATTCAGACATTGTGATACTTAAACTTGAACTTATTTTTGAAATTGCCTTATTCTCCCTGCATTTAGCATTCTTCTCAAGTACATTGCAGTACATTTAATTGTTAGAGCAGCCTTTAGCAAATTTACCTATGTGCTGAATTTGCAAATATGAATGAGAAAACAAGTTTCTTTTCTCTGCTTTGCTTAGCCTCCACTTTGGAGATTATTTAGTTTTTGTGTTGTTATCCTACAAACCTTACTTTATTTACATGTAAGTTATAGAAATACTGTATATTGAGCGTTGTAGGAATTATTGACCTGGTCCAGCCATTACCTTAACAGTTTTCTTCAGCTTTCCACACAAGTTGTTTTCCCCCATTGCTACCACTTAAAAAGATGTTGACAGTCCTCATTCCTCAAAAGTATCTTCACCAACCATCCACAGGAGGCACAGTTCAGCTGCCCATTATATCGGCTTTCTATCACTGAATAACAATTTACCAGAAACTTAGTCGCTTAAAACAACTTCCATTTATTATGTCACAGCTCCATTGCTCAGCAGTCCAGGGTGGCCAGTGAGATCTGCACTCAGTGTACCATAGGCCAAGCTCAAGGTGCCATCCTGGTTAGGCTACAACCTGGAGGCTCTGGGGAAGAATGCTCTTCCGTGCTTTCAGGTTGTCAGCTGGAATCTGTTCCTCGCAGTCATAGGAGCAAGATCTCTATTTCTTTGCTGGCTCTCAGTCAGGGATGTTTCTCAGCTCCTTGAAGTTGCCCCCAATGCTTCCCATGAAGCTTCTTCATCTTCCAAGGCAGCAATAGCTCATCAGGGCATCTCAAGATTCGTATCTCCCTGGCTTTCCTTCTTACCTCCATTCAGAAAAAGTTTACTGTTTTTGAGAGATTATTTAGTTTTATGTATTGTTTTTACATAAAATCAGGAACAGTGGGCCACTGAAAAACCCTGGAGAAAAGCAGGAGGGCTGCATCTAATTTGCATCTTTAGAAATAATTATTTCTAAACCACAGCTGGTGGTAATAGAACTACAATGAATGGAAATTGAGAGATGGGGGTTCAAGCCTTGTTTCTTGGGATTGTGTGTCTGGAGAGCTTTGAGCACATTTTCTGGGACTCGATTTCACTATCCATAAAATGAGGTAGCTGGGCCCTCAGGGTCAGCTTGTTTTCTTTTTCTTTCCCCCACTTCCCTTGGGTTCTCATTCTGCCTTCCCCTGGCAGACCTCTGTAAATCACCCATCCTTCTCTTCCCCACTGAGCCTGGATGCCGTCCCAGAATCCTGACATGGCCCTTCAGGAAGTCACCAGCAATCCACAGAGTTGGTGCTGGAGCTGAAACCTGTATGTCACCCCAGCACTTGGAGGTCTCATGTCATCCTGAAATGCAGTGATTCTCTGAAATGAGAAATTATCAACTCCCTTGGTCAAATTGCAGACAGCCAGAGAAAAGCCAGTTGGCCTTTATTTTGCTTGTGATACAGACATCTGGGGAGCCGGCTCAGCTTTCAAGCCACAAATTGAGGTGTGCAGAAAAAGTCTTTCTCTCTAATTGAACTTCATTTCTAGTTTGAGTTCCTGTTCTGCCAAGTTGTCGAAATAAAATCCCAGTCAATTCATGGTACTCCCTCTGGCTCTCCTTGGGGTTGTTCCAAGTTCCATGGGCCATCTGAAGCCCTGGCAGGGAGGCGAGGGGCTGCTGGTACTTTGTTGTCACCTGTCTGTGATAGCATCTGTGGAGACATCCTTGCTCCTAGTTCCTGATTCCATCCAGTGGAGTCTAGGGTAACAAATTAATGCACCCCCCACCCCAGTTCAGTAACACTTAAGTCATTTTCTTGCTCAGGCAAAGTCCTCCATGACTTGGGCTATTATCCAGGGCATTTTTTATCCATACAGTGATCAAGGAACTAGCTGTAGCTGTCTTATTTTAGCACAAAGCCTCTAGTTTCTCAGGCAGAGAAGACACAGCTGGGAGGTTACTGGGTGGCTCTTAAATGTTGGTCTGGATGTGATCTATTCCTTCCCATATGTATTGGCCAGGGCTGGATGCATGGACCCACCCATCCAGAGGAAGCAAGAAGATGTATGTGTGTGTGAGTGTGGGTGTGGCATGTGGATGTCAAGTGAGCATTACCAGTAGCTACCAACGTTGTTGATTCTACATTTGCTCATCCTTTCTGTAATTCTTGAGCAGGTTGTCAGCTCTGTGCTCTGTTCAAGCTGCTCTCAGCCAGTGGTGGACTCTTCCTAGTATTCCTGTACCTTTCTGGGCTTAGAGACGTGCTGGGGCTGTCTGTGCTCTTCAACACACCTGTACCACACATGTATGTCTTTTGCCCACTTACTTGACAGCAGAGGTGCTCAGTACTTTACACCAAACTGATTTTGAGGCCCATAACATTCATTCTATGAGAGTCTGAGTACGCTGGGAAAATCAGATGCTTGTGATTTGGGCGTCACTGCATTTAGACTGAGATCCACTCTGACTCAGCCTTTCGCTGGAGATTTATGGTTGTTTGAGCCTATATTACCAGGGATTTCATGACTGGTTTACCTATAATACCTGGCAATGTGATCCCTGCCAGTAAAGATGGTCACTGAGATTAGGAAGATTTCTGGTATTACTTGAATTATGTACAATTTAACATTTATGCCCCCAGCACTGAGTAGGAGAAATCACTTTCTTATTCAAATTTTTAAAAAAGTACTGGTTGTAGGAGCTCTGTGGAACTCTGCTGGCTCCAACACTACTGTGGGGATAGAAGGTGTAGACGCCCTTGTTTTCAGGTTCCTCACACTTACCTGGGACTTCTCTTGTTCCCATCACCTGTCCCTGACTTGGCCAACATGAGGTGGTAAGGTCTCAGGGCTCCTTCCCAGAGCCGCTTCCTAGGGACATTGATTGGCTTCCCTTGAGAACTTACCATCATTTCCAGTTTGGGCACTTGTGAGCAGGGTGAGTGGTCAGAAGCGTCTCTCACTGTGTCTGACACCATTCTTTCCAGGCTCAGTTTATCCAGAGTTCTATATTTCAGAAAGTTCAAAGCCAAGCCTTGGACTTCCTTGCCGTGGGTCCTGTTGTGGGCTTTGAGGAGAGCTAGGCTGTCCTCTTGGTTAGTACATTAAAATATTGCTCTGCCTCCTCATATTTTCAATTCTTTTCCTGGAACATGTCACTTGAGAAGGAGAAGCAGAATTTTGTGGTTCCACATGCCCAGCACAAGGATAGCTTTTGGTGAGGAAAGTTGTGGAATCTGTAAAGGTCTTTGGTTTATTCTTTCCTCTTATCCAGCTGTGCTTACTGGCTGGAAAGAACGGGTTGGATTCATCTCATTAGTCTTGGCTGCTGGGCTCTTCTTTCTTTTTCAACTGCTCACAAGTTGAAAAACAAAGATTTCTCATCTTCTTTCTCTTTCGGGGTCTCATTTTCTCTGTCGGTCTCTCACTCATGCCCTCTTCCACTTTCCGATCCCATTCTAGCTTCCCTGATATTTTTTCCCAGTGCTTTCTTTAACCTACCAATTATCCAAATGAATTAAATCACTTTCTGTGCCTTCTGTGTTCCTCCGTGTTTGTGTCATTCAGTCTATTGGCAACAACCTTCTTTCATGACATCTAAATCTAAATCTTCCCCGTTTAAAAAATCATGTATAAAGTGTAAAAAATCTGGAAAATATACAAATATATGTATTTCTATATTTATAGAACCATTTCATCTATATAGAAACATCTAGGAAGTATAAAAATATTTGGTAGAAGGCAAAAACCCATAACTTTATTACCTGACTATAACTATTTTTATTTATTTTCTTTCGACTTTGTTTTGTAAAACTCTGATGTCCTTGTTTCTGAGGCCCACATCAAGTTCAGGTCTTCTAAGAAACCTTCCTGTACAGTCACTTCCAGCTAAAAGAGATGACCTTGTCCCCAGCATCCCTAGAATGCCAGTTTTCCTGCTCATACTTGTATGCTCCAGGTCACCATATGACAGATTACCCCAAAAGATGGTGGTTTACAACAACAATTGGTCATTACCTAGCAGTCTGTGTGGAATCTCAGCACAGCTTAACTGAGATCAAAGTATCAAACGGGTGGCAGTTTCATCTGAAGGCTCAACTGGGGGAGGTCTGCTCCCAGCTCACTGGTGTGCTTGTTGGATGGAGGACCTCAGTTCCTTGCTGGCTGTTGACTGGAGGCTTTTCTAGATTTTCACAATGTGAGCCTGTCTGTAGAGCAGCACACAGCATGTCAGCTGGCCTCCATCAGAGTGAGCACGTGAGAGAGCTAGAAAGGCAAGCAAGAGAGGAGCCAGGTTCTTTTTATAATCTAAATTTTGAAGTGGCATCACATTACTTTTGTTGTATGCTGTTCAATACAAAGAAGTTGCCTGCTCCAGCCACAATCAAGGGAAGAGAATTATACAAAGGCACCAGTACCAGAAAGCTGGACCATCCCGGGAGCTGCTGACTGCAGACAGGCTTATTTACGAGTCTGCTGTCTCTTCCACACAGGATTGTGTTTCACCTTGGGCAGAGCCCTGCTTGATCATCTTCATGTCTCTGCCTTCCATAACTTAGTCAGATAATGCATCTTGCACCTGAGGCAGGCATTTGGAAGCCTGTCTTGCTTTGGCCATCTGGGCTTTTATGACATGTGACCTCTGCCCTGCCCTACCTCTATGTCTCTGCTGGATACTTTTCAGTCCTTCTGGTCTCAGCTCATGGACCCGTCCCCCAGGCAGGTGGTGTTGATGCATTGCTTATGCACCTCTTTCATGCATTGACCGTTTTGACTGTCAAACACGTACACTTCCTTAGAAAAAAAGACTTTTAAGTTCATAAAACATAATGCATAGAATTTTAGGGAAGCCTAATTATAATGAAATACAGTTATCAAAACAACCTTCCATATGTATGATATATATAATAATGTAGTGATTATTTATTAACACCTTAAATATCAAGATCCAGCAGCAGATTTAATTTCAAAATAATGATGAAAGTAAATGCTATTTTGAGATACTGGTAACAAATAAATGTGGTAGGAAAATATCTGATTTCCATTAGTGATAAAGTCCCAGGTCCTTCTAATATGACTGTTGTTATTCAAAATTCAAGGGGATGCTAAATTTCAGTAAGATGTCAGTGAAAATCAAGATATGATTCTTTTTACTGGACATCCTGAACCCTGATTAAGAACCCTGCCCACAGGAATGGGTTAGCTGCCTCCACATAGCCCTCACCGTTTTTCTTTCCACATGCTCTTTCTCCCATAGCCTCCAGGTTAGGGAGCTCTTGCCTGACCTCTTGCTGAAGAGTGGAATGGCCAGCAGGATTTCCATCGGAATGTGAGGATGACCTGAGAGAACAAGAGCAGTTCGATAAGAAAATGAAAGAGGACATGGCGGATAAGGTTGTCTGTGTTAATTGTGTAGCCAGAAGTTGGGTGTTCCACGGCAGGGAATGGAGAGACCAGGTGGGGAGAGGTAGAAACAAGGCTATAGGGTGTGTGTGAGGGAATGCAAGAGCTGGGGATCGGGGATATGGAAGATGTTTTCCTACATAAATCTGTGAGATTGAGGTGCAGATTCAAATCGTGTTGTCTGGTGGTCCAACTCTTGTGACTTTAAACCTGCCTCTTGGCTAGAGCCGACTGTGGGGTGGGTTTCCTGGATGTAGGTATGCAGACCTGGGTTAACGTACCATGATTCTCAGGCCACAAGTCCTGGGCACCACTGTTTTCTGGATGCTGTATTGCTTGGGCTACGTGCCATGGCTTGGAGGTCGTACTTAAAGACAAAGGCCCAGTGGGTCTCCCTGGGAAACATCCTGCACTGTTTTGTTCTGTCCTTAAGATCAAGCTACCCTGCAGGGCTATGCCACTTCCATTTTAAAAACTTCTGCACTCTTCTTTCTTCTTTAAAATATGCTGGTATCGCCAGCCCAGCTACAGAACTGACAGAGTCAAATCAGCATTCTTTAACGTACATGGATCCTGCACAGATATCTAATTCACTGCTTTAAATGAATGTATTTTCTATTCCCCAAAGCTTTGCTCCTCCCCTGGTAGGCTCCAGTGATGAAGAGATTGGCTGTGTCACTTTGATGACTCATTTAATTTCCAGTTGCATGAGGAGAATGTACAAATCCAAGGCAAGGGTGAGATGCAGATTCTGACTAAGGAACTGAAACTTCACAAGGGATTTCAGGGCAGCTCTAGGCATGGCTATAGGCTGGTAGTTATGACCTTGGATGTGTGTGCACAAGGGTGTACCAAACAGCATGACCCAACTATTATGCATACCTAAGTAGAGCTGGGTAGTTTCCTAGGGGACAGTGGATTTATTAAATATTGGAATCCTGACAAGCTCTGTCTGTCTCTTTCTCCAGTGGTGTGCCCTGCCCAGAGATGACCTTGACTTTCTCCAGTGGTATGCCCTGCCCAGAGATGACCATGCCAGGATGACATGTAGCTTGCACCTTGCAAGTAGGGCCTTTCACAGAGGGGTCTTGTCTGATATGGCAAAAGAGTGTTTGGTTTTCTAGAACTTTCTTTCTCGATCATGCTGTCTTTAATATTGGATAGCATTATGTAGTGTGAGCAACACTACACCTATAGGCTGGATGGTCTGAGCAGAACTCTGGGTTAGTCCTAATCATTGAAACTCTTCTGGGCCCTAGCATCTTGTGCATGGTGTTGTCTCTGCCCTAAAACCCAGGACTGAGGACCTGGCTTGGTGACTCATGGTTTGAGTAGCTGCATTAGCTACTCCATGCGGGTAGGAGTCTGTGATCAGGGTATAACCTGAGTCATTTGTTTAGTTTTGGTTTTGGTGTAGCCTGAAACAAACTTCCCCAAATTGTATTTTACACTAGTAGTTTTTAGTAGTAGAGGCAATCCAAGGTCAGCTCCACCTATAGAGAATTTTAACAGTGATTTCTTTAATATGTCAACTATGCCTAAATGAAAACAAGAAAGTTGACTTGTTTGTTCATTTGAAACATACTTGTTGAGCACTGTGCCTCTCAGGACCCAGCCTTGGTACTGGTGTGCAGTGAGGAGAAACACACAAAAACTCTTGCATTAATGAAAGTTCTAATCTAGTGGAAGGGGTTGCAAATAAATGGATAAATATAATGTGTGTGGTGCTATGAAGTTCATGGACACTGTACAGAGAGAGAGAGAGAAGCTGGGGTGGGGGTGGCAGTCAGAGCAGGTCTCAAGAGAGGTGACATGGAAGCCGTCACCTGATTGTAAGTCCCAGTCTGGGCTGTGCCTGCTTCTCAGGGTCACGCTAACAGCTTCTGCCTTGAGCTCAGAGGTGATACTCCTCCCAGACAACTTTTTCTCTTCTGACCTTCAGTCTCTTGTCTATGAGCCTTCCCATCGCTCTTCCCTCTGCATGGTTCTCTTTTTCCCTCTCATCCTCATCTTAGTTAATCAACTGCTACTCATTGTTCGGGTCTTAGCTTAGGCACCATTCTCCTGGACAGCCCTTTGTGACCTTGAGTCTGGAATGGGTGCCACTCCTGGGTGTGGTTTGCACATCCCATCCTTCCCTTACCATGGTGCTGAGCTCTCGTTTTCCTCCTTCATGGGACTGTGAACTCCCAGAGAGTAGGGATTGTGGATATCTCATTCATTCCTGTATCTTCAGTATCCAACCTAAGTGTGGCGGGCTCACTTAGATATGGGCGAATGAGTGCTGGATGAGACTGCAGCTCCTAAAAACCTTGTTGTCGAGGGGAGGAAGGTAGCCCCAAGGGGACTGCAGGCAGCTTGGCAGTGCATGCAGATAATTCACCCATCTCAGGTACGGGAAAGGTAGTGTAGATTAAAACAGCAGCAGGAGCAGTTCCCCTCCCCCGGCTTCATGCTAGCAGAAATGTTTCATGATTTCTGAAATGGAAAAGCATCACTATTTTTGTATAGATTCTCACACATTTTTGTGACTCCTGATCTTTTCCATTGTGCATCTGGTAGCCAAAATGCATATGACTACCTACCTAACTGTGTTAGACCAAGCAGGTGGTGTATATGGAGGCATGGTCAACCTACCCTTCTTTTTCCTTGTGTCATGATGGGAGGGGATGGCCAGGCTTCGGGGAGGGAAGGGAGACCCAAGACCCCAGAGCTCACTCAAACATGGCAGCTCTGTAATGAGGTCATTCTTCATTCCTTAAACTGCTGAGCAGGAACTGCACAAACAGATGTGGGAGCCTCTCACACCTCAGAGAACCCATGGAGTGTCCCGTTGGTGTGGTTACGTTTTGTTGTGCTCTTTCCCCCTCTGCAGGGTTTTACGGAGAAAAAAGAATTATGTTTTGTTGTATAGAATTAAAGCTCCAAATGAGGGGCTTAAGCTCTGTATTAGTGCAGTGTATTAGGAGGTGAGGAGAATCCGAATTAATAGAATTTTCTGGCGGTTAGGAATAGATATATGTCTCTGGGAGATGTGCGGTCCCAGTGGGTCTTAAGTGACCATTGGACAGGGGGTTTCTACCATGTTGTCCTGTCCTGTGTTAACGCTGCTGTATAACACAGAGTGGAGGCTTGCTTCCATGTGTTCAACTAGTTCTCTCTCTCTCCCTAGCATTTATAATATTAAACAGAAAGAGTTTATTCTTTAGGTGGAGACAGCAAATCAATATAAGAATAACACAAGCAATGATGACAACAAAAGTATTTGTTGATATAGAAAGCTTTCCATCACATAATATGTAAAATATACCTCAGAAAATGGCATATATACATATGTTTAACGTAGAGAAAAAAATCAAGGACACACACTAAAATGTAATTTTTTCTTTGGTGAGGGAGTGGCAGGTTGGTGGAATTAGCACCAGGTTTTCTATTTTGATAGCCTCTATTTTTTTTCAATAAGCAATGATTAGTTTTGCAATAAACTAACAAATGTATAGTAAAATAGATTTTGGAATTGAATAAGTATAAGCTCTTTATGCCACCTTATATATAATACTAGGTTGACATGCTGATAGCGCCTCTGGATGGTAACCATTGGTTAAGCAACAAACCATTAGATGGGAAGAACACGTATGTTGACACCGATACACGGGGCTAGTGTGGGTCATTGTGGGGCTCAGACACCCTCACAGTAAGTGGTCATGTGTGCTTGTGGAGCTGAGGAATGGAAGCCTTGGCATCTTCATGTTAGTATACTGTACATTTCTAGACATCTAAAGTGATCTAGAAAAACAAGTGATTGTACCCAGGGATGTGCTGTCCTCATGATTCTGAAGTCACCGATCTATGTGCTGGGCTCCAAAGATGCGGTGGTCATTTATACCTTCATGAACTTACAGTGTGATGATTTATAAGATATTAAACAAGTAAATATTTAAACATTACAAATTGTGATAAGTGTTGTGAAAAAGAAAACAGGATGTAAGGTGAGAGAATAAGAGACGTCACTTTCTCTAGCAATTACCTTTCTCACGTAAGCACAGAACCTCAGTTTTGGCTTTTTTTTCCAATCAAATCTGGTCATTATTTGCTGGATCATAAACCACATCATGGTAGTTAGCATTGTTTGTACTCGTAGACTGAAGTCTGTTATCAAACAGGGATAAATGTACATGAGAAATAGGACTTTATTTCTGAGGGCAAATTTGCCTTGTGATGAAGAAGTTCATACTGAAGGATGTGACTTGTTGTGACACTGAAGTAATTTTTACCTTAAAAAAATAAAAGAGATTGATTTGGGCTTTGAGTTAGCAGCACTTAGAAATGTGATTCTACTTATGGGATACAAGTCGCAGAATTTCTGTGAGACGAAATCTTCGCTGTGTTGTGGAAAAGGTGCCAGGGTAACTCTCCCAGGTTCTGGGCTCTCATCCTGGCGAGTATCAGCATTGACCTCCCTGGGTAGAGCTGTCCCTGTGCCAGAGTCTGACCCTTTCCTCTGTACAGAAGAGACAGACTTCCAGGGTCTTCCCTTCACTGTGGCCTATGATGATGCTTGACAGTGGTTTGGGCCACAGAATAGAATGTGAGGTTTGGGTTTCTGGGTTATTTTATCTGTATGTTAAACATAAGAACAGGATTCTTAATGGAGACCTGTCTTGAGTTGAGGTACTTAACAGTACAAGCAGATAATGTTTTTTAGGAAGTGTTCATAGCAAGGGAAAGAAATTGCTTTCATGGCTCACTCAACATACCTGGCTTTCATTGTACTGAGTGAGGTTCTGGGGTATGCTTTAATCAGTGTTATCAGAAAGGAAGTTTGGTGTGTGTGAGTAGTTTCTGGAGCTGGGATAAATCGTGGCGAATCATACTCCTATTGTTCAATGCAAAAGCCGATAATGACAGTGTCGTTCCTGATCTTCTAACACCAGAGAGTTTCTGTGTGTAGCCTTATCCCCATGGGAAGAAACTGCTAATTTCATTACTATGATCCTATTCTGAGGTATGTATGCATGCAGATCTCTACCGTATAAAAACTTTCCCTCCTTTTTTCCTTTTATATCATTAAAAACTTTATTAGCTGTTGTACCAATGTTAATTTTTTAGTTTTTACAAATGTGCCATAGCTAGGTGTACTGTTACATTAGGGGAAGGTGAGTGAAAACTCTAATTCCTTTGTGCTTTTTCTCTAAATTTAGAATTAGTTCAAAATACATCTACTTACGGAAAAATTGTTTATTAAAATGCCTCCATTGTAAGGATATCAAATACACTCTGAGCAGTAAACATCTTTGTCTTGATGAACAATTTCAGTGTGAGAATAAATTCTCAAAAAAATCAATTTAGTTGGAAGAAAGCTCCTTTGGTACAAGAGTTTCTAAATAAAAACAGGCATTATATTGCCTGCCTCAGTAGTTTTTCTAAACTCAGAATCAGAGGAACATATTCATTACAGCATTATTGATGCAAATGAAAAATATTTCCAAATAAGCAGTTGGTTAAATAAAGGTCCTTCAGTATCCTGGAATACTATGCAGCAATGACAGTTATAGTGTCAGATAAATTTGATATTTATAATGCTATTGATATATGGAAAAAGTAGGTCATGAAGGAGTGTATGAATTAAAGACATACCTACAGATGTAGGAGGGTAGAAAACATTCTGGCAGGCTGTGTACCAAAATACAAATTGTTGTTTATAGTAGCTTGTGGGGTATGAGTGATCTTTATTTATATTTTGCTCATGTTAATTTCTGTGTTACTGCCATGAACATGTACTACTTGTTTAAAAGAAAAAAAAGTCACACCCCATCAGCACACAAAGTTAAAAAGCATTTACAGAAATGAGTAAAAATGACATGTGCATATGTAAACACTGTCTGAATTTTGTCTTTTCAAAATGACCCTTAAGGTTCCTTTTTCTTGAAACACATCATCTTTTTCTCCTTTCACTTTCACTCTAGCCATTGATATTTTGTTATAAATGATCCAAATATGTAATCTTTTAAAAGAAAGGGTAAACATTAATTATCATGGACTAGAAAAAACTGTGCCTCTTCCCACTGGTCCAGAACAGAGCAGTTTTTTCTTTGTAATTGTTATTCACAGGGTATACTGTTTACTTGTTATGGCTTACTGATATGTTTCTGACATTTCCTAAAACCCAAATTTTGATCTGTTCCTGGAACAAGGTATTTTTAGAAGAGGTAGGAAGAGAGTGTGCTGGACAGATTCATAAAAATGTCTAGGGGAGGAGCATCTACATTCATTCATTTATTTCTTCATTCATACATTCATTATTCACTCAACTATTGAGTGTGCTCATGTCACATGCAGGACGCTGCGTTGGATGCTGTGGAACACAGTGCCATCTGGGAAGGGGGATAAGCATGCAGGTAATCGGAAGAGTGATTATGGACCCCAAAATAAAGTTTTAAAAAGCATTAGTTTAATAAAGAGGCCAGGGCCCTGGCTGGTGTAGCTCAGTGGATTGAGCGCGGGCCTGCGAACCGAAGGATCGTGGTTCAATTCCCAGTCAGGGCACATGCCTGGGTTGCCAGGCCAGTTCCCGTCAGGGGACATACAAGAGGCAACCGCACATTGATGTTTCTCTCCCTCTCTCCTTCCTTTCCCCCCTAAAGATAAATAAATAAAATCTAAAAGGAAAAAAAAAATCTTTAAAAAAAAAAATAAAAATAAAGAGGCCAGAAAAAAGCCCTTCACATATATAGTCGATTGATTCCAACAAGGGTGCTAAGATCATTCAGCGGGGAAAGAATAGTCTTTTCAACAAACAGTCTTGAGACAACTGTATAGCCACACACATACAAATGAGGTTGGACCCTTATGTCACACTAAATATAGGCACTAATTCAAAATGGATTAAGGGCCTAAAGGTAAGGGCTGAAACTGTAAAACTGTTTGAAGTATTAAATCTTTGCAACCTCAGATTTGGCAATAGATTCTTGGATATAATATCAAAAAGCATGAGCAACAAAATAAAAATTGGAATTTTTCCAATACATAAATTGGAATTTTTCAAAATTAAAACCATTTGTGCTTCGAAGGACAGCATCAGGGAAGTGAAAAGACAGCCCACAGAATGGGAGAAAATTCTTGCAAATCATGTATCTTATAAGAGACTTGTATCTAGATTATACAAAGAACTCTGTAACTTAATAATATAAAGACAAATAATCTCATTAAAAAGTATAAAGGATCTGAATAGACATTTCTCCAAAGAAGATATACAAATGGCCAATAAAACACATGAAGTATTACATGAAAATATGCTTGAAATTATTTGTTATGAGGGAAACATAAGTCAAAACCACAGAGAGATACTATTTCACACTTACTAGGATGACTATAACCGAAATGTCAGATAATTTTTGTCAAGGATATAGAGAAATCAGAACCTTTATTCATTACTGGCAGGAATGTAAAATGGTACAGTTGCTATGGGAAATAGTTTGGCGGTTTCTCAAGAAGTTAAACATAGCATTACCATATGACCCAGTGATTCCACTCCTACATATATACCCCAAAGAAGGGAAAGCAGGACTCAGTTACTTGTACCAATGTTCATAAAAGCAATATTCACAAGAGCCAAAAGATGGAAGCAATTCAACTATTCATCAACAGATGAATGAATAAGCAAAATATAGTAAATACATACAATGGAGTATCATTCAATCTTAAAAAATAATTCTACAACATGGAGGAACCTTGAAAACATTATGCAAAGTGAAATAAGCCAGACACAGAAGAAATATTGCATGATTCCACTTAGGTAAAGTACCTGGACTAAACAGATTTGTAGAGACAAAGTATTAAAAGAATAGAGGTTATTAGCGACAGGGGAGGTGGAACTGAGGCTTTATTGTTTAATGGGTACAAGTTGCAGGTTGCGATGAGAAAAGTTCTAGTAGTGGCGAGTGGTGATAGTTTTACAACATTGTGAAAATACTCAGTGCCATTAAAATAATAAATTTTATGTTCTGTATATTTTACCATACAAGCACAAAAAATAAGTTATAAATTCTTCTCTTAAGCAATATGAATATGAGAGGAACCTTGAGTTTTTCCAAGACAAATTTTTATTCCAAATCCTCTTACTTTACTTAATATGTTTGATTTGTTAGCAATTACAAGAATTTTGTTGTACTTTTCCAACAAAAAGGAATTATTAATATGTTAACATTAAATTTTTAACTCTCCCCACATGTCCCCTGCCTCCTGCCACCAAAAGAAACCCAACAAAACCCACATAAGTTTGTAACAAATGAGGCTTGGGACAATTGGATATCCATATATAAAATAAATTAACCTTGACGCTCATATCTTTTAGAAAAATTAAATAAAAATGGATCTTAGTCCTCAATATAAATTATAAAACAATAAAACTTCCAAAAGAAAACAGAAAATTTTTGTGACTGTGGATTAGGTATGAAGATCGTAGACTCGACACCCAAAACACAATCCATTAAAAATAAGAACAAATTGAAATTTATCAAAATTTAAAACTTTCTCTCTGTGTGTACGACACTGTTTAAAAAGTGAAGAGACATCGCACATGGAAAAAACGTGCGATTCAAGCAAACAATAGTTCCTTGTGTCTAGAATGTGTAAAGGCCTCTCAGAACTTAGAAATGAGAGAACAAACAGCCCAATTAAATTGAACAAGATTTGAATGGACATTTCACCAAAGATGATATATGGATAGCAAATAAGCATGTGAAAAGGTGCTTGACATTATTAGTCATTGGAGAAATGTTCCTACACATCAGGAGAATGGCTTGAATTTTCTCCCTCAAAAATCAAAACAATGAAATCTGACAATATGCAGTGTTGGTGAGGATGCAGAGCAAATGGGACTGTCATACGTTGCTGGTGGTACTGTGAAATGGAGCAACCATTTTGGAAAACAATTTGACAGTTTCTTAGAAGTTAAGCATATATCCACCATATGACCTGCCCATTCCACTCCTAGGCGTTTACTGAAGAGAAATAAAAACTTGTGTCCACTCAAATACCTGTATCTGGATGGTCATGGCGGATTTATTCATAACAGTCAAAAACCATGGAACGGTGGTGAGGTCTACGACGGGAAGAGTTGGGGTTTCTAATATTCTGTGGTCATGATGTAGGCTTCATCTGGTTGGGGGTGCAAGGAGGCCTTTGTGAAGGAAGTGGTGCCCCAGGGTAGACCTACCTTGTAGGAGACAGATAGGTGATGGGGGAGTGTGGAGCGTGGAGAGCATTTTGGATGTAGTGTACTCTATGGGATCTCCCTCCCCAAGTTCTAGGAATTACTGGGCATTAACAGAGAGGAAGGAGTTTTGTGTGGCTGGAGCACAGGGATAAGATCAGAGTGATAATGGATGAGGGAGAGGTTGATGGGATTTAGGTGGAGGAGATCCCATGGGCCGTGTCTGCCTTTGTCCAGCCTTGGAAGAGCATGAGTTCTAGGATGCACATTGCAGGAGCCAGATGGAGGGAGGACTGGAAGGGACAAGACTGGGAGGACAGCAGGAAGGTGCCTGAGGCATTGAGGTAGAGACATGGGTGTGAATTGGACTTGGTGATTGGGATGTTAGAAGTGGACAGATTTCAGCAAAATCAGGGGGAAAATGCAACCAGACCTTTTCCAGACGATTTCTTGTGCTTTTGCTTTCCGTCCCTTTCTTTCTCTCCCTTCCCAGCCACCCCAGCACAGTCATTTCACAGGGAGGTACAGTTGATCCTGTTGCTTTCTCTTTTCTCACCCTTGCCCCCATTGCGCAGACCCAGGTTGGCTGGGAAGGGAATGTTGCTAATGTAAGATGGATGGGTTTGGCCACAGGGAACTCTGCATTTCCCAGGATAACATTTGTCTTTATTTTAAATCACCAAGACAGCATTTAAGCGAGAACAGGGATCCATGCATGCTTTTATTCAGTGTGTTTTCCAATTGCTGGCATTATCCTCTAATAACGGGATGTGTGCTTGATATGATATAGAGGCCACTGGGCTGCAGAGCAGTCGTTAGCTTTACCTCAAAAATAAAAAGAGAGGCTGCTGTTTGAATAATGATCCCTGGCTGTTTTCTTTGTACACGGGCCATTTCCTTAATTAGGTTTCAAGCTTCATCTCTCTTGTTTTTAACTAAAAAGCTGACAGAGAGGGGAGGGGAGGGAGAGAGACAGAGGCAGAGAGACAGAGAGACAGAGGCAGAGAGACAGAGAGACAGAGAGACAGACAGAGAGGGACCTAGAGAGAGAAATTGTATTGTGGAAAAAGGAGAGGAATGTGTTCTGTGCAAAGTAAGGGGCAAATGAGTAAAACAGCAGATCAGTGGATGCCTGGATAATCAAGCTGACTTGGGCAGAGCTGGGCTTGTATCTAGGCTGAATTCAGCATCTTTGGAGGTCTGGGGGACCTTTGTACAGACCCCCTGGAATACCTCCCCTACTTCCTATCTAGAGTTTATGATCTGAGTTCTCCGAATTTGTCTCTGGGGTCACCTTTTCCTTCACTCTACTTTGAAATGACCGTGGCAGTGTATCTCTTAACCATGCAAACTTAGGAGTCAGAGAGCCTGGATTTGAATCCTGCCTAGCTGTGAACCAGCTCTGAGACCTTGGGCAAACCATGGCCTTCCTCATAGTCCCAGGTCATTCTTTGGTAAAATGAAGGTGATAGTAGTAGCTTCTTTGCAGGGTGGCTGAGGGATTAAACTACTTACTTATTATGCAAAGCACTTAAAGCACTGCATGGGACAAGGTGAGTGTTCAGTTAAGCTCAGGGCTGCTGAGGCTGCTGTGGTTATTATTATTATGATTATTAGTCTCTAAGGAGGAGTCCTAGCAGAAGGTTTAGGACTGGTGGAGTACTGTTATTTCATAACCCAGTCCCTAGTGAGGGAAAGGGAGTTGGTGTGTTGGAGCCATAAATTACAGAAAACATTGACGGCCTCATTAATTCCCCCCCCAGAATATCCTGTTTTCTCACCTGTTGTTTTTAACCTCTGAGCTCCCTGAAATGCTGAAGATGGTGTCATCTTTTGAGTCTACTGAATATGGTAGAAAATCACTTTGAAGTTAGCCTGAGGCCTTGGTGCATAAATTCCATCTTCTCAAATCAGGACACTTCATGTATTAATGTTGAATGTAAAAAAAATTAAAAAAGCTGAACAAAAAACAAGACCACAAACAGCTTTCCTGCCCTACCTGAGAGCTATTCTTTATTCCCTCAGCAATTCTCCCTCCCCACTCTGTTCTTCTGTTGCCCCTAGCATAGAACGTGGAGATGAAACCCAGAATCTCTTTCATGTAGAACTTGGATTGTGGTCCATGGACCCATAGCATCAGCATCATCTGGGTCTTGTTAGAAATGCAGAACCTCTAGCACCACTTCAGATCTGAATCAGAATCCTCATTTTAATAAAACACCTCATGAGATTTATATGCATATTGAAATATGTCAGGTGCTTTGATATCTCCCACTCATTAGAAGGATGGACTGATGAGCCAAAGAGTAAATATCAGTGAGGTGGCCCAAAGTCTTGTCCTGGGGGCTGAGGGGACTTCCTACAGGCTGTGAACCATGATCAGGGTATTGACTGAGGAGTAAGAGTTGACTGGGGAGAGAGAGGAGTGCGAGCAAAGTAAGCGAAGGAAGGTCTCTTCAAAGAAAAAAAAAAAAAAACAAGAAACATACAAAGACAATGATGGCAAGATAATTTGACCTGCCTTTACTTTTCTTGACTTGGTATTTATTTTTCCTGGATTCCTTTTAGCATTTATACAGGGCATATGCTTGGGTCATATGAAATAAGTTTTGAATGACTAAGAAGTACCTTGCTTCCAAAACTCTGATATGTAAAACGTGAACTCACTTCTTAGACAGATGGAGAGGCATTACCACTTTACAATGAATTGACACAATTTTCAGATTGATTCCTTGGGAATGAGTAAACAAGAATATGGGTGGATTTTATATTCCTCCATCTGGGTCTGGACCTACACTCTGCCGTTTGTGGGAGGAAACTGGGGCAAGTTAATAGCCTCTGAGGCTTAATCTGTGACATGTAGCTTTGGAAATTTCACTTAATTGTTGGGAAAACTTGGTTGGTTTGTAATGAGTCATGAAATGCATGCTACCTGACCTTCAGATTATGTGGCTCCGTATATTTTTTTAAATCATTGCTTTATAGCCTAACTGAAACTTAACAAAGATGGGGAGGAGGGTACAGGGCCACGCTACTGGTCTGGGGCTGCTGGACAGCTGTCCTCCTCCTCTCAGCAAGGAGAGTGTTTGCACAGGGCCTCACGACAGAGAGCATCTAGAGTAACATGTATGCCATGCTTTTAAGGTTAGGTTTCACTGTCTGTTTTGGGGTGATGTTCCACCTTTTTCCTTTTACTTTCCTTTTTTTTCTGGTTAACCTTATGTAGCCCCCCACTGTGTTTAATGAAAGATGAATGGTTTAAAGGAAGCATGGTAATAACAAGGAAATGGAACAGCTCAAAGAGCATTCAGTTAATGAGAGAGACCGTGGAACACAAAATGAATGCAAGGAAAGGCAGATAAATGCAGGGCTCCTTTATTAAGTGCAATTCACCTTGAATTCAAAAAAGGGAACTTTTTCAGTAAAGGATAAGTGACAAGATTTGAAAAGAGTCCCCCAGGGAAAGAGGATTAACAAAAGGAGACATTATAGAATGAAATAGAAGTGAATTAACAAATCGATTTTCTGTAAGGGTTAGAAGACACAAGATTTATTTGGAAGATAAATATTTGGTAATTGAAACCTGTGTCTTGTTGTGATTTTTGCCCAGTAAAGCTATGCCCTGGGTGAAAATCTGATGGCTGATAAACACGCAATGG
Organism: Glossophaga mutica; assembly: GCA_039655065.1. NCBI lineage: Eukaryota > Metazoa > Chordata > Mammalia > Chiroptera > Phyllostomidae > Glossophaga > Glossophaga mutica. The sequence goes on from CM077309.1 coordinate 48,653,556, forward strand.
CATAGATTCTATAAAAAGCCTGCCAGACCCTTTTGTCTTTCAGCATTTGTCTTTGTATGTCTCAGATGCGTTCCCCCCCACTTTAATAATTTAAAGGATTTATCCTCTAATCAAAGGAGTTAGTTTAAAACTAATGAGAATAATTTGGAATAGAACCTAAAATAATTTTTTAACTAGGGGAAATTCACTTTTACCTCTCTGCATTTCACCCGAATTCCATGAAAGCGTTTCTGTTGTTTTTAGAGGGGTATCCTGGGACTCATCTTGTCTGTTGATGGCAGAACATGGCAGTTTACCTGATACTGGTTTTATAGGATGTGATGTCCTGTCGCCAGGTGATGGACTTGATGTAGAAAATGCCATGGGCAATCTCTGCCATGTGGCCCATTCTCTGAAATGGCCCTTGCCTGGATTCCCATATCTGACCCTTCCAGAGAATGTGGGGTTATATTGTTTGACTCATTAATTCACAAAGGATTATTGATTTTCTGATGATGTACAGCCTCTTCGCCATCAGGATATAGGCTGTGCTGCAGAATGGCCAGGGGGCGGGGGTTGTCAGAAGACAAAAGTGACCATGTGTGTCGCCCTCTTGACCTAATTTCAATCCCCCACTGTTGTTTTATTCATGCCTCTTTCTCGCTCTGTCTTTCTATTTAGAAAGGAAATGCATGTCTGATTATATTTGGCTTTTACTATGCTGCTCTCTGGGTACAAGCGTCACCAATAATGTCACCATCATTGGTGCTTATATCTGATTAAGTGAATTTATCATTGGTGAATGGGTCTCTTTATATTAAGTTGTAATTATTCATGTTCACATATAGGAAAAAGAAAACATATTTAATGAATATACAGATTGTCATCAAAAGTATAATAATTATACAGGTTTATACATATGTAATAATTTTAATAGGAATTATTTAATATTATTAAAATTGCAAAAGCACTACTTTTATTAGTTAAGGTTTTCCATACAACACTTGATTATTTTACCCATTGAAATGGCCCTTAACTTTCTGTACTTGTGTTAGTTTTCTTTGCTCTCCAAATTTACCCCTTTGTACCTCACGAACCCGAGCACAGACACATGCACACGTGGACGCACACCTTTTGGGGAGGAGGGTAGACAAGGAGGGTTTCCTTGGAACTTTATAGCTTTTGGATCAACCTATGTTTGGAGGAGTCATATGACTCACGCAGACAGACATATGCCTCCCACCTGACCGTTGTTTAAGATTCTTTATGTAGATTACAGAATATCTAGGCAACTCTAACAGCTCTTGTCTGACTTTGTCGCTTTTTTGATTCCAGGTCCAACTGCACCAAACTCAGATTTACTGGAAACCCTTAGCATTGTATTCAATTTTTATATCAAAGTTATGTACTTGAACAGCACATTCTCCCCTCCCTGATGAAATCTTTCAGTCAGGGCTTGTAGCTTTACAGTTTCTCTGCTGAAAACAATTCCAGCATCTCTCAGGTACAGTAGTGACATTGATATGTGACCTCTGGTGAGTTAAACCACTATGTGAGAGCTAAGGAATGGAGATCTGAAGTGGTTGGTATAACTCAGGAGTCTGTTTAAAGAATAACTTCAGTTTGTGGAGAGGATTCTCTACCATGTCTTCCAGGCATTTGGAAGGTGTTTCCCCTCTCCCTCCCCCAACACAGCAGAATGTGTTTCTCGGAAAATTACTCAGCTCCTATGGAAAAATTCTGAAGGGCCCCAAGTGCAGAATGGAAAGAGCATTTGGTGGATCTTCCAGTCCACAATCTTGAGTTAGTTTGTTCAGGCTGTTCACTAAAAGCATCCCTGCACGGAACATGCACTCTTCATCCATATGCACATCTCCCCACCTACCAGGACCTTTTAATAATTTTCAATACCCAACATGAGCTGGTCTTTCACAAAGCCGAATTACATAGGAGGAGACTGTGCCCTGTCCCCATGAGCTACAGGCTGGATGGTCCTTTCGTGGCTGATCTCTATGACTTCGTTCACTCCTCCTTCATCCCTTTCTCTCTTTCTCCTCCACCCAATTGTACAGAGGGGCATTTACTTGGGCTCCGTTGTGGGATTTGTTTTTCCTCCTTTCCTGCTCTCATCTCCTCTTTCTGCCTCTGAGCTCTGTTATTGTGAGTGATCTCATTCATGTTCGGTGTTCTTTTTATTCTACAACCCTCATAACTTAGGGTGTGGGCCTATGCCGTTCCCTTTGCTGACTAGTCTTTTCCTTACAGTCTCTCCCTCTCTTCTCAACTCATCCTTGCAGTTTCTGTTGTAACAGCAATTTCTCAGAGAGGCCTTTTCTCTCAATCAAATTTGGGTCCCCCTTGTTTGAGTCACAGTACTTGGTGCTACTTCTTACTGTGCACAATGACATGTGTGTTCTGTGCTTTATGTGGTCAATCCCTCCCTGACAGACTCTACAGAAGCTCTGTGAGCAGGGAGAGTCTATTGTTTTTAATCTCTGGAGCAAAAAAAAAAAAAAAAAGTAATCTCCCATCACTTAGCATAGTACATACCTGGCACATAGAGATTCATAAATATTTATTAATACAATCTATGGTTGACTTGATTCTATAGTCTGCCCTGACAGTATCATGACCTTGTTGAAATGATGATTTTCTTCTAATTATGCTTGATTTCCTAATGGATGCTGGTTTGTTGGTTTGTTTCCTAAGATGAAATTGATTCAGAAGAATTCCATGTATGAAATCTCTATTGGGGCCATTTTCAAAAGCTAATTTTCTTGGGGGAATGTGTTTACATAGATGCATGGTGCTATGAAATGTGTTGCTGGAGTCTCTGCAGTTTGATGGCTCCTCTGAAGTTTTGAATTATGATGCCCACACCCAGGGTCTTAACTCCTGCAGCCCCAGCTTTCTTTCTTGCTCAGAGTAGCACATATCTCTAGAGTTGTTGTGAGAAGACAGTGCTGTGTGAGACACTCAACTAGCTCATAGAAAATGCTCAGTGATTGTCAGGTGCTATCATGATTGATTAGGCGATTGATTTGAGGCTGAAAAGTCAGTTCTTCTGCTGTCAGCCTCATCAGTGACTTCATGTTCTCCGCTCCAGGAGTCAAGGAATTCTTCTCTTCTGCACCATTTGTTGGTCTTCACTTCAAGAAGCCTTGATCTTACAACTTTCCTGTCTCTGGAGGTTCCTTGAATTTTTGTCCCCATGCAGCTCTCAGCTCATCTGTTGTTTTCTGGCGTGCCTGCTCTGTGCCCACCTGAAGCTATAAAATATGGTGGGGCCAGTGGCTGCTCAGAGCTCATGCTGCCCAGGGTGCAGTGATGGGTGCTGATGGGGAGTGCAGAGAAGGCAGAGCTGCTCTCAGCCCTACAGAGATCAGACCCAACCTGGTGGTGTGGCTGGAAGATGCAGGCTCCAGGTTTGAAGAGAAACAGACAAACGGGAGTGCTTGCAGAAGGCAGACAGGATAGGGAGAGGTGTCAAGTCCATGTCCCCTGAGGGCCCATGGGGATATATTTGGCTCAAAACAAAAGGCAACAGATGGTGCCAAGCACTGCTTTAAGCACTTATATATAGTAACTCATATTATCTTCAGTACAATCCCATGGGTTTGTTGTTATTACTCTCATTTTTCAGATGAGGAAACTATTTTCTGGTGTGCCTGCTCTGTCCCCACCTGAAGTCATAAAATGTGGTGGGGCCAGTGGTTTCTCAGAGCTGATGCTGCCCAAGGTGCAGTGATGGGTGCTGATGGGGAGTGTTATTATTTCTCCCATTTTTCAGATGAGGCAGAGGGTGTCTATGACACTTTCTCCAAGGACCTGTACAAGGTAAGTGGTAGAGTTGGGACTCCCATCCAGGAAGTCTGTGTTCTTAACCCTATGCCAGATGACCTCCTCTAGCTCTCTCTCAAAATATTTCAAGGCATGATGAGGCTGGTCTGTTTAACTACTTGGCATAACTGCATTCTAAAGGCAGATAGTACAGGGAAGCAGAGTGAGTTCAAGTTAGGAATGTCTCCCTGTTGCTCAGTCCTGCCCAGCACTGGGGCTACAGGAGGCTTTCCCTGGAAGAGTCCAGAGCTTCTCGTCCAAGGGGCCTTAGACAGAAGTTCAGAATTTGGAGGGAGATTGGGCTTGATGGTCATTACGATTTGTGTTATGTGCATCCAGTGTTGAAAGTGATTCTTTCACCCCAGCTTTTGCAACCTCTGCACTCTCACACATTTGTCTAGATAATTCTTTGTCATGGGAGACTGCCCTGTGCTTTGTAGAATGTACAGCAGCTTCCCTGGCCTGTACCCACTGGGTGCCAGTAGCACTCTCTTCTCCTTCCTTACTTCCATTGTGAAAACCAAAAATGCCTTCAGTCACAGTCAGATGTCCCTGGGGGGCAAAATGGTCCCCCACTGAGAAACACTACTCTAAATGTACAACCTCTCTTTTTCACAGGAAGCCCATATTTTATTATCTTGACCATGCCCATCCCAAGGGACCCAGGTCATTGGTGTGAGGGCCCTGGACTTGCTGGACTCTTGAACACACTCCTTATTTATTTTGGTGGTCTGAAGGATGAACTGTTTCGTATGTAAGCTTCCTGAGGAAAAATTTGAAAATATAGCCCATTGTAAGGTATAGGATGATCTCACATTGACTGTAAAGAAATGATTACACTTAAAATCTTACATTTTAGAAAAAGAAAAAGATCCGTAAGGATATGAACCAAAAAGTAACCCCTGGTGTTTTGGGGAACTGGGATTAAGTGTTTTTTGTTTTCTTCTATTCACTTATATTTACCTTCTGATTGTTTTTTTCTACAGTAAGAACATTTTGCTTTTATAGTAAGTAAAAACTCATTTTTACCATCAACTATTTTTAGGAGAGTTATAGGGGAGGTGAGGTTCTGGAACCATCCTGCTTGGATTTGAGTCCCACCCTTACCTTTTTATTTTTCTCCTTTTTAGACTTTAGTTTTCCCACTTGAAAAGCAGTATCACAAAAAACATTTTAAAATATGGAAAAATTTATCCAAAATTCTGCTACCGTAACCCAGTCATGGTCAGAATTTTGTTGTTGTCCCTCCCATTGTCTTTTGGTTTGTGTGTTTATATGGCTTTATTTATAAACGCAATGCACTTCACTTAGCATCACTTCATGAACAGATATCTGTGGTCATACAGAGTTGCATATATGTTGAGTAAAATATTTTTTGACACAGTCATCTAGTAGCTGTGAACAATGGCCAGGCTCGTTGAATGGGCTGTTTAATTTATTAACGAGTGTAAGTCTGAGTCAGTCACATTTGTCTTTGCACATTATAAGGTGTTCTAAATTTCTTGGAGCTTGACACTATATATTTTTAATCACACAAATAATGCATGAATGTATGCTTTTTGTGAAGAATTCTAATAACCCAGTACTATGTGGAGAGAAATTTTTTCTTATTAATTGTGCTGTAAGGCCCGGGCCCAAGATCAGTGTTGTTTCAGTTCAGTGTTCACCCTTCCCTGACAAATTTGAAAACTTTTATTGACAGACCTCCCCCCTCAGAGAAACTCATAAACTGTAATCTATACTTAATATAGACAGCCAGAATTAATTATTGCAGAAAATGTTCAAAATTTGATGTATATATTTAGCATACAGAAGGCTGAAGTTGGATTATAAATAAGTGCTAATGATCAGACAGTACATGAGACATAGACCAGCAGCTGTCAACAGGTGTTGAACACCCTGATGCTGCATGTGAAGTGGGGGCAGACCCCCCGTCACTGTTCACACATCAGGTGACCTTCTCTGGGACCTCTTGCTGTTCTCAGGAAGTGCATAGGGGTGCTTAATCTGTGTCCACAACCTTGGTGAGAATTCAAAGGGCTATAAACCTAGGTGGGAAAAAAATAACATCTTGTATTTTCACTAACCTCTACCCAAAATTTATTGCTTTATCTTATACATGTAGGTAATAAGCCACAGCAATGCCCGTGACTTTGTCACCAGCAGAAGTCACAGATGTTTTTGGATCACACCACAGTCGACGCAGTCATCTCCTTGCTCTTGGTGCTCAGCCTCAGCACCCCTGGCCACGGTGGGGAATGCTTACCGCTAGATGTTTTTATTTAATGCACTGATGGAAAAACAGCTACAATACAACATTACAAATTTGTGCTTTAAACATTTTAAAACTGAATTTCAATATAATTGGTTTCCTTGCTGTGTTTACTCTTTTGCATTTAAAATATCATTCCAAAAAGCGTCTGTGGGCTTCACCAAATAGGCCCCCAAACCTGCCCAAATCTCTATCTTATAGGCATGTCATGTGTGATAACAATGGGGTGGCTACATTTATTAATTTCCTTATATTTTCCTAAATACATTTTAGGAGAAAACATACTGGTAGTACAGTGATTGTGTGTGTGTGTGTGTGTGTGTGTGAGAGAGAGAGAGAGAGAGAGAGAGAGAGAGAGAGAGAGAGAGAGAGAGAGAAAGGAGGAGAGAGAGAGATTGAGGTTAACATTAGTTAACATTTTTTAGGGCTCTAGGGTTTTTCAAACCACCTTAGGAAAAACCATGAGAAGGGAGACTCAGATTCCAACTTTTCATTTCCACAGGAGGGAGGGCAGGTTCACAACTATTAAGCATGATCTCACCATGGTTCTCCATATTTCCCAACAAAGAACAGTGCCATAAATCAGTGTCTCTGTGCTCAGTTTGGAGCTGATGGAGTTAAAGATTCATTTGGATGCAGGACCCTATCATTCACTGCAGCCTCTGGCTTTGTAAGTACAGGAACCACTTGAGCAGCTGAAAATAGTATTAGTCCTAAGCTTGTTATGGATCTTGCAGACTCATTCATTGATCGCCTTTGATTTTCAGACATCTTGGATATAGAATTAAAATGACTTTAGTTAAGCCAATTAACTTTCCTGGGGCCTGGGCAACTCATATGTATGCTAGAGAAGGTCATTGATGTTAATCAAATAGCAGTTTTATTTGAGCTGGGATTAAGGAAATCGTACAAAAAGTCTAAGAATTGTTTATAATGTATTTCTTTCTGTGTTGCAGTAACTTGGCCTTTAACATCTGAGTCTGACCATAATTACACACACAAGCGACTGGGTGGTATTATCCTTTCCGTAGACTGTGTCTTGATTGTGCCAGCTCTAAGGTACCCATCTTGCAGGTGGTTCCAAGCCAAGTTTTGATCTGAAGTTTGATCTATCTACAGCCTATCAAGTTTTTACATAAAGTGTGGCAGTTAAGAGCATCGTGGAGTCTGGGGCCGTGCTGCCTGGGTTTGAATCCTGGTTCTGTGACAGCAGCACAGAGAGTGAACAGACCCCTGGTGATTTAAGCATCTGTTTCCACAGTGTTGACCTAGAGCCTGGATATGGCTCTCCAGCCACCGGTTCCATTTTTCTTACACTAGGTCACACCATGAGGCTACTTACTGCCAGTCGGTCGTGAGCACAACTGATGCATGTCACTTCCAGGAGAAGGAGTTCAAGAAGCAGGTGCTCCTTCTCCACTCCCTGTACTCCCATTTGCAAGCTGAATGCAGGAGGCTCCAAGGCCTGAGGGTAGAGCAGAGACACACATGGGAGGATCCCTCTAATGACAAGGATCCTTCTAATGACATGTGACCACCTCACATAGGATGGTCACATGAAATATACCTCTGTTGGGATGGTTACAAGAAATAAACCTCTATTGTGTGAAGCCACTAAGATTTTGGGATTTTTTTTTTTTATTATAGTAGCTTCTGTCCTCCTAACTAATACTACCACTGGTGGTATAACCTTGCGTAAATAACTTACTCTCTCTATGCCTCAGTTTCCTAACCTGTAAAATGGGGGGAAATAATTATCTGACTGAAAGTGAGTATTTAATAAATGCTGTTGCTATTATTAATAATTTATTATTATTGTTGTTGTTGTTGTCATTGTTGTTATCCTTCTGATCCTTGGGGAGCAGGGAAGATGAAGTATTTTAAATTGGAACATCAGAAAAATGTGTTTGAAAAAATCATAGCCTATAGAAAATAATCTATCAAGTAGCGCAGCTTTGTAAAGTAATGTTTTATTATTCACAGTTTGGCTGTAGTTGGTCGATGTACATAAAACACACTCATAAATGCATACAGAGAAATTTTTCTTCTCTAACACACGTGGACCTGCAATCATTGTTTTGAGTTTTAGTGTTGTGAGGATATATGCACAGCATAAATATTTGCATTTCAGAGCCTGACATTGCCCATACAATAATCCAGAAGATACCCAGGAGCTGAATTTTTTAATAAGCATTGAGACCGTTTGATTTTGTTCAGGGGACAGATGAATCTCCCAGTTTTAAAGCAGTATGTTACACCACCATGCTAGGGCAAGGATGGTTGCGCTGACAGCTGGTTTAGTAGCCTGCCTCTGACTTAATTTCCCTTATATAAAATGGGAATGTAATGCAGAATTCACACTCAGTTTTATCATCACAGAGCTAAAATTTATCGGTGGCATTTGTCCCATTGACTGTGTTGAGCAGTAAGAGCTTATGAGACTTCTCAAGATTTAAAAAAAAGTGTACACAGTGAAACAGGAGAGGAGAGATATCCATCTTTTCATTCAACACCTGACAATATGGAAGGAGTAGACATCTGTCAGGGAGCACCCACTGTGGAGCCAGCTGCTCTGAAGAGCAGGATCCCTGGAACTCTGCTGTGGAGGAGGACGCTCCACACAGCCAGCTGGGAACCAAGGCTCCAGGGACACTGGGTCTGGGCACCCGGGTGATTCTGGGAGCAGTGCTCTCTGAGGTGAGTACCAGAAGGCACCTTGATAAGTAATTTAGAGCACAGTACCCAGCTGGAAGTTCTTAATAACTTCTGCTCTCAATGGCGGTCCATGCTTTAAGTAAGAACTGCTTTATAGGTAATGTTCCAAATTCTGGAGTGGTCTCCAGGTGCCATAGATCTGCAGAAGTTGGAGCCCAGATGCTCCCTGCCTCCTCTCTGTTTTTGGGGTTGTAACTGAGTGCCAGGTCCTGCTTTCTGTTCTGTCATTTCTAAAGGAAGGTTTCTTCTTATGCAAATTATGTTTCTTGTTCTGATGGCTTTGGCAGTGAAAAACTGCATTCTTCAAGGATTTTCTTCAAGCCTAACTAGATCTGGAAGAACACTGTATTTAATTTTGGGTGTTTTTTTTTAAATTTTGATGTTAGAGACTTTTGATCAGAATACCTGTGTGAAACAATTATTTGTACAAAATGGCACTTTCCATTTTCAAATGTTAAAATATTCTTTTGTGACCTGCAGTTTCATGAATTTAGTTAGGTTTGTTGTTGTTATGATTAAGAAGAAGTGTTCCTAACATCAGCTTAAAGGATTTAGAAATATATTTACATGGAAACATAATTGCTTTTGAGTGTTGTATTTTGAAGTGACACTTCTGTATGCAGTGATTGAGTCGAGAGGAATACTAAGTACATTTATGTCATAATAAGAAAATGACACTGTCTATAAGGAAAAATCTAAGAATTGTAGATGATTAGATTTTATGGCAACATCTTTAGTAACATATCTAAAAACTGTTGTTTCCCCTCCATTTCCATCCCCTGTACACACAAATATAGGCTTCTATCACCCAATTTCTGCCAGAAGGAGCCATCTGCAAACAGTTACTGTCGAAGATAGCACCTTGTGTATGTATTCCAAAACTGCCTTTCTCCAGAGCAGCATTCAGAGCTAGTTCCCTTGTTAAGCTGTGAACTTTGGTTGAGAGTTGCTTCTTAGTGTTCAGGCAAGAAATGACCTTTTTGAGAAGTTATAGACCAAATGTCAGAACTTATCACTAACCTCCACCATTACTGTCACCAGTTTTGAGTACTTTGTGTCCAGCATTCTGTTGGGTACTTTACACACTTGAACCTCATTCCATCATCCCAGCAACAGTGTGAGGTCTGGTATCATCCACTTTCCTGATGAAGGAAAGGAGGTTGTTGGAGGCCAGCCAGTTGGTCACATAGCTAGTAAGTAGTGATACTAGGACTTGAACTTAGCACATCTGGCTGGAGAGTCCTGGACTTAGCACCATGTCAAATTGCCTAGCAAGTGGAATACACATTGTTGATCCTCCTCTAACTTGAACCGTAGCAGTTCATTCTAAACCAAGAAAGATGCTGCTACCAGGCTCCAAATCAATAGAATTCCAGCAAAATCCATGTGGATTCTTTCTCATCCATTCCATCCTGGTCCACCCCTGTTTGCTAGAAATATGACAAAACAAAACTGTACCACTTGCTCCATAATGGAGGGTTGTACATGCTTACATGTGCATGTACATGGAAGGAGAGTACATGCAATCTACAGAGACTGACCCCCAGCCCCCTTTGTTCCCACTGTCCATCACGCCTGGTTTCTAGATATCCTGCCTCTGCTTACCAGCTACCTTGTGTTGTTGACTCATGGCTGTCTTGTTACATTCACAGCCTACTCCATCGACCTCATCTTCCAGGAGGCAGGGAATTGTATATACTTCACAGTCATTCCCCTTTCTAGGAGTCTTGGCTTGTTTATTGTTTTACATCCCTCCCTGGGACCCTCTTCCTGCCTCTCGACTATGATATCCTTTTTTGTTCCTGGCCAAGTTTTTAGTGTTTACTGACTGATGGGTTGCCCACGTTACCTGACATTCACCCCTTCCTCCTCAAGGAGAGATATAGGTCTTTGCATTATAGACTGTCATACACTCAGCAGGAGACATAATACCCTCTTGCCTCTGGCATATCAGGGCTTAAGTAGTTTAGATTGAAATGATCCATGCAGCTCTGTTCCAACTTATTTATTACCGTTTTTAATAAAATGAACCCAATTTAGCTTCTTTATACCCTAAGAAAACATGTGTGTTTGCTAATAGTCCCCACCCACCTGGCACATGGTAGGTGATTTGTAAATATTTGTTAAACGAATGAAAATAGAAGTGATTTCAGTTTAGATTCCTTTTTTATGTTGGTGTGATCCTTACTTACATGATTGATTTAATGAATTTATCTCTTGCACTGTGGCTCTTTTACTGAATGAGACTGAAAATTGAACCTTAAGGTAGGAAAGCGAGGCATCTTCTGCTCATGTTCTTTTAGGGTTCTGGGCTTAGCCAGTCTCCAGGGTGCTTTCCCAGTACAGGGTTTATGGGGATCTGGGGCAAGGATTTCATGGGAAGCACCAGAGGCTTAGAGGAGAGACAGAGAAGCAGGCCAGTCTCTGAAGTCATGGGCTTTGAGGCACACCCCTCGGAGTCTCACCTGGGGCTGGGCAGGTCCTTGCATTGCTATTGCCTGTCCTGGACCTTCTGTCAGCCCTCATCTAGTGATTTAATTATGCTGACTCTAGAGACGTAATTGCAGTTTTTGATGAAAAATATGGCCAAGAGACCATGTTCAGTGCACTGGGTCTTTGGTTAGTGATACTCCCTTCATCTGTTCTCTGCAGAGGGCATGTTTTCAGGGTGTTGAGTGTCCTCAAGCCCCTCTTTCGTGTTTGGCTTAAATCCCAATTAATTGTGATTGGTCAGAAGTCTCCTGACAGGAGCCCCTTTCTGGGGGCTGTTCCAGGTGACTCACTTCTAGATATGCAGTTATCACTGAGGAGAAAAATGACCCAAATGTATGAACAACATTAAGTGTTCTGACATTGAAGTAGTGCTTTTCTCTTCCTGGTGTTTGTGTGAAATGATCTGGTAAAATAGATGCTGCAGAAATAATGCATTTCTGTGTCTCCCTTCGCAAATGATGAATGTTCTTGGCCCATCACGAGATTTCTTGCCAAATGCTGATTCTGCTAACAGAAGGAGTGGAAGCTTCAGATGTTCTCCTGAGAGAGAGGGGGAATAAAAAGTTTTTCAGGCTTGCCTTCCTTCTGTGTTGTGAATACTGAGAAGTGCCCTTGTGAAGGGCTGTGTTCTGCCTTTGCCCTACTCTTGGTTAAAGCTACAGACTGGGCTGCTCAGGTACCTCCAGCTACTGCCCTAACCTCTGGGGAGGCTCAGAGGACAGGGGTGGCAGAGTGAAGAGCATCAACATCATCAGTGACCCTGTTGGATTTGTTTCTTACCTTAAGAACTTCCATTCAGGAAGGCATTAGAATGAAAACACAGCACCAACTAAATCTTCTGTAGCAAAAAATTTCCCCCCTGTAGCAGGAGGGAAAACCAGGGAGCCTGAGGGCTGGAGTGGCCCATTCTGTGCAGGCACTGTGCTCAGGGCTTACACAGATGTCCTCCCAGTAACCCTCCAGAACAGCTCTGGAAGATGGTCACCGGTCTCCCAGGCATTCTGAACCAGGACACTGAGGCCCAGGAGGTTAAATGATGTCCTTAAAGTGGCATGGCCAACCACCCAAACTGCTGTTGTGTCTGACCATCGAACTTCTGCATGTCTCCTGGGAAGCCCACCTCTTATTCCTGACTCTCCTGGTCTCTTCCTATTACTGTCTCCCAAGTTCTGGCTGTACCAGCCTCCTGACTCCTTGTCTCCACCCAGCTTTAACTCCTTCCTCCCCATACTGCACACTAAGATTTTTTCAAATGCATACATCTGGTCATCAAATCCCAATACCAATAAGCCCTTTAATGGCTCTGGCTGTTCCACACCTGACCCAAATCAGGATAAGTTCCAAACTCTTACATCCTGAATACTACACTTGATGGCCTGACTCTGCTCACTACTTTGACCTCATCTCTCATCAGAATCCCCACCATGGACTTGTATGTGCCAGTGAAGCGAAACGGGGTAGTTTCTTGGCCCCAGGCAGCTTCTTGTCCCTGCGCCTCCATACCTGCCTCTCCCTCGGCCTGGCAGGCTCGTCCCCTGTCGTGTCTCCCATGCTCCCAGCCTAGTCACCCTTTAAAGGTGCAGAAAGATGGAGTCACTACTGTGACCACCCCACTGGCACAACCTACCACATGTTGTATTGTTTTTTCCTGATTACTCGTCAGACCACTCCCAACCATTAGAATGCCAGCTTTCTTCAATTTTCCTTACTTAACATTGTGCTCAGTGCCTATACCCTGCCTGGCATACCAGAGACACAAAGTAGATGTTTGAGGAACGAATCAACAGACTAGAGACAGCATTCGAATCCAGACTGGCTTGACCCTTTACTCAGGTGGCATAGCATCTCTGCCACATTCATCTTCCCCTTGGTCTTCCTTTTGTGTTTTCAGGGATCTGCTGACACTTTCCTAACTCCTTTTCCCATGCAAGGAGGACTGCTTTTACATGAAACAAAGTAATTCCTAACGTAGCCCTTGAAGCTGTAGAAAACAAAGCACTCTTGCCTGTATACCTGCGTTGGAGGCTAACACTGGAGAAAAGGGAGCTTCGGGTATTTGGCCTCCGATTGATTTTTGGTACCATGGAGAACAAAAGATGATTTGTAGCCTGAACACAGCCATGTACAATTTATAATGAAGGCTCCAGAGCCACCTTAAGTGGGGGCTTGGTCCTTTCCCTCCAGATGTTTTTATTGTCAACAGCTATATCTGTTCTTTGAGACCAGATTTCAAGCTCACCTCTTAGAGGCCCTGTGGAGGGATATGTCCACTTTTGTGGCACCCAGTGTGCCCTGGCCATGTGGCTTTGGCTCATTTGGAGCAGCCTGGTGGGCAGCTGCAGGCCTAGTTAAGTGACGATGTCTCCGCTTTTTGGTATTTGACTCTCTTGGGGAGTCTGAGCCACCATTGGCTACAAAAGTTAATGAGACAGGTTGTTATGGCAGTGAAATGGGCCCTCAGAAACAAGCTTGCAAATATTCAGACTGCCAATCCATCACCCCTTACTCCCCAGATTCAAATGACCAAGTGACTAGAAGTTAGACCTCGCTGGGTGTAAGACTCACTGTCTAACCATTTGCCTTTCGACAACTGACTAAACCTCCCTGTGCCTCAGTTCCCCATCTGCCACGTGGGGATAGTGCCAACCTCTTGGGTACCTGTGAGGATTGGATGGATTGATATGTGAAAAGCATCCGGCATCGTGCTGGGCCTGGGGTACACGGAGGACTCATTGTACTGACTTCCTTAGGCTCTGCTAATGAAGACATGCTGCTTAATTACACAGATTCTAATTGGGACCACGTTCCCCTAAAGGAATCTGTTTATTAGGTGCCCATATGCTATTCTATATATGACTACAACTTTTACATTTTCTAATTTCCAATGTATGTTCATTGTGAAAATGAGTAAGTACAGGTAAGCAAGAAAAGAAAGGAAAAATTTGTAATTGTACAGCCAGCTGTGAATATTTGGCATGTCCTTCTAGTAGTGTTTGTGTGTGTGCACGTATGTGCAGATTAGTAACTGAAAGCACAAAGTCACTGATTGCGGTCTGTAACACATTACAACACACTGCGTGCACATTCCCTACATTCTTTTATGCAGTTTGGGGACGGCTATGTGGGATTCTGTCGCACTCTCGTAGCTTACTCTATCCAGTTGCTGGAGGTCAAATTGCTTGGTTTCATACTATAGGCACGTTTTTAAAGGAATACACGCACGCACGCACACACGCACACACACATTGCTATTCTAAACTGCTAAGGGTTTGTGATTGATTAATGACTATCACTGGGTTAATCTCTCTGTTCTTCAAAATCCTTTGATTCCAGAAAAGTGTAATGCTTTCTGGTAAGAGCAAGGCATTGCATTGTTCTGACCCAATTCCAATAGACATTAACACATCTTGAAAAGCAGTGGTTTTTTTGCTTATGGGCTGACTTCCCCAGGGTGGTGAGAGAGTAGCATTGGCTGAGTTCATTGGCAAAGAGGGCCCATTGTCACATGTCCTGAAGGGAGAAGATGTAGGTGGGCAGAGGAGTGGATCCAGTGAACTGCTGGGTTTGTCCCACATCTGGAATCCTTCGCTGGGCGGAGAGCTTCATGTTGAGGTTGGTTAGCTAGGTCGACAGGCACAAAGTAGTCCTGGGAGACTGACAACCCTCTGCAGAGTCAGTGGCTCCTTTTCACAGAACAGACTCAAAAGAAGAGAAGACACAGGAAGATCTTACTGAAAACTTAGGGGATGGTGGAAATAAACTGATTCTGTTTTAGAAGTCTATTGGGAGATAAACACATGCAAGTAACAGATATGGCCAGAATAATGGCCCTTATATAAAAATCAAAAGATTCAGGTAAATGCTAATTGTGAAATCCATTTTATTTTTCTTTATCTGAAGTCTTTAGATCACTGTCAGTTACAGAATTACTTAAGACAGAGATTGATTTCACTGACTCTGTAAATATTAGACTGACATTAGTTTTGTTTTGTTTTACTCACTTCTCGAACTTTGTGTTTTTGGTAGTGAATCAGCCTTGGCTCTAAGTTGGTCTCGGCTGTTGGCTTTTGGAACACATCTGGCAGGCAGCAGAGAACCCCCAGGATTTTTGGCTCTGAAGACATTGGCTTGCATTTGAATTTAGGGAAAGGTTCCAGTAATTGTCATTGAAGTTTTATTCATACAGCAGAGGACGCTGTGAGCCTGAGCCAGGCATGGGCTGGCTGGAGTCCCACATCCCAGGCCAATCCAGTCAACTTCCCAAGGGGTGGGACGGTCACTCTCACAGAGCCATAGCTGCATGGCTTGCTTGTTTCTTGTATTGTCACATCGCAATTGTTCTGCAGCAAGCTTCACTCAGAGAAGTCCTGTGAGTGTCTGCTGTGGGCTGGTGTGTGACCATAAGGACTTCACCTCACTTTCTGGACCACACTGAATACTCTGGCAGTCAGAGGGAGGGTGCAGCCTCACTGTCTTGGGGAACCAGGGACCACTTGTTGAGGCAGAGGGGAAGGCTAGAAGGAATACTGTTTTTCCAGATGAGCTATGAGAGAGAGACTCTCAAGAAAAACATGTAAGATGTTTATGGATGTTTTCAAGGAATGGGGAGAAATGTGTCACTTACAACTCATGGTCCACTGTAGGACCAGGCAGAGCAGCTCAGAGCATCTTAGAAGTAATGTAGCTGATGTCCATCTTGGTCTAGACTCAGGTGGTCGGGATAGCACTTCATTTATTTCTTTAGGATTACCTTAATTCTAAGAAACACCAAGCCCTTGGGCCTGATGTTCAGGTGAGAGGTTCCGATGCCCAGTCTGAGGGTCCCTTCCTGCTCTCGGTCCGAGTCCAGTGGTGGTCCCCAAGGACTCTGTGTAGCCAGATGCTCCCAGACTCTAGGAATTTCATTTTGTTCTTAAGGATCAGAGGGATTTTCTCTTTATATTTGTTTCTCTATCGTCAGTCCCTCTGTCCTCAAACTCTAATCTTTTTTTTTTTTTTTTCAGGACACCCAAAGGACTTGGGAATCTAAGCTAGGAAAGGAAGTATTTTATGGACATATACACCCACCCACTCCCTCTTCCTTGGGACAAGGAAAGACTGAGCTTCCTTCCTGTTTATATTTTTTAAGTTAAAGGAGGGGAAATGAGGAGAAAATACAAATTTATATCTCAAAAAATGATCCTGCTGTTAAAAAGTCATTATATTTTTTATTTCAAAAATGACAGTCAAGGTTACTAGAGCTGAGATGTGGAGCCCTTGTTTTTCCTAAATAGGATCTCAGGGTGAGGAGTTATTGACTGATTTAGATTTTCTGAGAAATGAATAAATATAAAGCCCCCCTCCCAATACTTTCATTTCTTCAGCCCTTTGATAGCTACATAAATGTAAGGGATTCCTTTTGAACACTAATAGTATTAGTAACTCCATTCGAAAGGTTTTTATTAATAAAGAATACTTCTTTTCAGTGAGACCAATATTAAATCTTTAGTTAAAATAAACTTTTAGTCTCAGTACCCCTTTACAGTCTTACAAAACATTGAGATCCCTAAGACCTTTAGCTTATATGGAGTAGGTTTATTGATGTTTGCCATATAGAAATTCAAACTAAGAAATTTAAAAATTAAATAATTCAGCCCTGACTGGTGTGGCTCAGTGGGTTGGGTGTTGTCCCGCAAACTGAAAGGTCACTGGTTCAATTCCCAGTCAGGGCACATGCCTGGATTGTGGGCAGGTCTCTGCTAGGCCTTGGGGATGTGCAAGAGGCAACTAACTGATCGATGTTTCCCTCACACGTTGATGTTTCTCCCCCTCTCTTTCTCCTGTCCTTTCTCTCTCAAAATACATAAAATGTTAAATAAAAATAGAAAAAAATTAATTCAAAATATAAAAAATCCTTACATGTTAACATAAATAACACATTTTATGAAAAATAAATTTATTTTCTAAAATGAAAAGATTTAGTTAGAGGGTTGACATTTATTTCTTTATTTTTGCAAATCACTTTAATGTTTGGTTTAAGAGGAGATGGGTGATTTTCATGTCTGCTTCTGTGTTCAGTCCGTTGTAATTTGTTAAAACCTATGAAGACAACCCGTCTTCACATAGAAATGCTGTTGGAATAAAGGGGGACTCCATGGACCCCTGAAAGGGTCTCAGAGACCCCAGAGGGGTTTTTGACCACTCTGAGAACTGCTGGTTTAAACAGATAAATTCCCAGGGTATGTGATGGGTTTTAAATGAAAAGTTGGTTTTGAGAATTTGGGTCAAATCAGTCCCGTATGAACAGACCAACGGATTCATGTATCTTATATAAAATGTTTTTATGGGTTTTGCACTTATTGTGCATACTCCTTTCTGTAAGCTCCTGGAGGGTACATATGAAGTCCTCAATAATTGAATTACTCAAATTCATAGCAACAACTCTATCGTTCTAAAATGTTTATAAGATGTTCTGCCATGTTACTTTCTTTAATTCCTACTCCAGTTTAGGAGTTGGCAAGCTTTCTGTGTAAAGGATCAGAGAGTAAATATTTTAGATTTTGTGTCATCTGGTCTCTGTTGTGACTACTTAACTTGATTGGATATGTAAACAAATGGGTATGGTTTTGTTCCAATAAAACTTTATTTATAAAAATAGGTGATGGATTGGATTAGGCCCAAGGGTTATATTTTGCTAACTCCTACTATAGTTATTAGAGTCATAACCCTGAAACTATTTTTTTCCCCTAAGTTCTCAGTCTTTGGCCATGGCAAGTTAAGTAGTTACGTTTGAGGAAAAACAAAACACAAAAGTTGAACTTCTTCATTTTTATCTATGACATATCTGGAATAGTCGGTTTCCAGTGGTGTTGGCTGTAGGATAGCTAATGAATCTGGGGCAGTCCACCAGAAGAATGTCTGACTGTGGTCAAATTGGAAATATAGGGTATTGATTTCAGGAACTGAAGAAGATGAATGATAAAGAGTTTATTTGCTTTAGGGTTTATTTGTGTCTTGGGTGCTAGTTAAGTTTCTGAGAGAGTCAGAGCCAATGTTTACATTTATCCCTAGTTGGTTCAGTAATTATGAAATACAATCTAATCTCCCCAAATCCAACAGAGACATTCATATTATAACTTTACCTTTACTTACTCCTTGTAGGTAGAGGGGCTGCGACATCGTGGGTGTGGTGCTTTGTGATATCATGTGCCTTTATTGTTGCCCTCCCTCCTTACAGAAATACAAAGAGTATGAGAAAGACGTTGTCATAGAGGAAATCGATGGCCTCCAGCTGGTGAAAAAGCTGGCAAAGAACATGGAAGAGATGTTTCACAAGAAGTCGGAAGCAGTGCGGGTAAGTGCCTCTGCTTCCAGCTCTTTGTTGTCCAAAGACACAAGACAGCTTCAGGGAACTGGCTCTGGTGAACCCAACTCTCAAAGATCAAAGTTGACTCAGCTATTATGTGAACTCTTTCTTTTCTTAAGTTGAGTGAACCAGGAAAAGTAGTTGCTAGGGACAGGATTGCCTTTTCCATATATGGTTTGGGTACCAGTTTTCACCTTATAATTTTATGCCTTTATCAGAGGTGTCACTAATTATACAGCCATAGAGGATGGCTTATGACTGTGTGATACATTTTCTAATTACTCAAAATCATTCAAAGGTGCACTGTGGTTCTGCTAAGCAACTATAAAAAATCTAAGCAATGCTTGCCTAACGTGGAATCAAAAATCTCGGTGAAGTAGATCAATCTAGATGAACTCAGAAGTTCTCTTTATCACTGTTGGAATATTACTATAGTTATAATGTTTATCTCGACTGGTAAGAGTTCCCTGAAATTCCATATTATCAGCGGGATGAATGGAACAATTGTGCAAGATACGTTATTTTGGATTTCCATCGTGGTTTCTGACTTTATACCTTACAGCCAGCTAAACAGGGCACCTTCTGTTCTTCAGGACATGTGAATGTTGCAGTATCCTATATTAATGCCATATTGGCACAGGATTATGGGAAAGAATTGCAATATGCAGAGTTCTTTGTTTCTAATGTATAGTTTGCTTACCTTTCAGTTTTAATAATTGTCTCCAGAATCACTTTGTCATAAAAGAACACTTCTTACTTTAGCTTCTCTCACACTTAATCGGCCAAATGAAGTTTCCACAAGTTATTTCTGCTTTTGACCTGACTGATCTCACACATTTGTTTGACTCTAAAATCTTTTTGTACTATTTTGATTCAGGGAAGGAGGGATTGTAATTTAATAGGTAAGAGCATGAGTTTGACCTGGACTCACTGCCTGCCTTTGTTACTTCCTAAGCTTTGGCCTTTGGAGAAACAGCTTTCACAAGCCTTAATTTCCTCATTTGTAAGCAGGGAAAACATGTAAGAAGCGTGATAATTAAAGAAAGTCGTGATTTTGAGCCACTTAGCACAGACCCTCACATATAAACTGTGCTCAGTAAATGGTAGCTTCTGCTGCTACCATGACTGTTAATTTAAATAAGTTGAGATCTTTTGGTGGAAACTCTGAAGTACCTCAGAAGAGAGAAAATACTTTTATCTGCTGCAGAAATATTGTACTGAGAGCTAGCCCTGGGAGCTGTGTGGTGGCCTCCTGTGTGTCCTGTGACCCTACCTTGAAGCAAGTGGTATTCTTTATAGGCAGCATGGCAGCCAGTCAAATTTAACAGCCAGAAACCTGAAAAAAAGTAGTCCACCACAATTACTATTCCTTATTTATAAAATGAACACCCATTTGGTGAAACTTTAAGAATATGGGGGTTGGCAAAAAGTAGGTTTACAGTTGTGAGTACATGAAACAGTTTATTCTTGTATTATTATTTATTAATTATATGATTATTTGTATTACAACTGTAAACCTACTTTTGCCTGCCTCTGTATATGGACAAGTATTAAACAGCAAAACATCCCCCAAAATCCCCCGACCCACCAGGAAACCACAGCTGTGTGTTACTGTGTTTCCTTCCTTCCTGTATGCTCTCTTTGCATTTTAATGCTTGTACCTCTGTGTTTTTCTTTTCTCAAATTTGCAGTTGTATTGCCTGTTCACTTTCTTATCCAGCTTCTTTTCACTTCTTTACACCACTACAGTGTAAAAACGTTTTCTTGTGTCTCTGTATTTCATGATTTTTTTCAATGGCTGTATAATATTCCAATCAAAGGTATATCATAATTGATTTGATTGCTGCTCAGTATCTGGATATTTATGTTGCTTGCAAGTTTTGGTGTAAATAATACTACAGTGATCTGCAGTCAGCACCTGCTATGTTGGGTGCTCCTCTAAGCATTTTATGCTTACTCACTTATCCTTACAACAGCCCTGTGTTGGCAGTTACTATCATTCTCTCTGTTTTACAAAAGAGAAGGCTGAGAGGCAGAGGTGAAGTTGTTTCTGAGGTCATATAGGGGGTGAGAGGTAGGCTTCAGGCACATGGAGACCCCAGAGTCCACATTCTTCATCACCGCCATGTTGTCAGCACCCTGCAGTGCAACATGTTTTTAAAGATGAATTCCTGAACCAGAGGCTGTGAACCAGTCTCCAAGGCTCTTTGTACACACAAAAACATTTCTGTCCAGATAAGGTTGTGCCAATTCACAGTCCTTTCAGCAGTAGAGGTATGTGAGTGCTCCTTTTCCTGAACTCTTGCTCGAACAATAAAAATGTTTTATTCTGTTTTAAATACTACTAACAGCAATGTCAATCTGAGAAGGGGAAATGCTGTTACTGTTTTTATTTGCATGTCCATGTGAATCATAAAATTCTAGAGTAGAAAGAGACATAAATCTCCTTAGGCTCTGCCTCTGCCCCTGACAGATGAGGAAGCCCTGGTATGTGGGACTCAGGGGCTTGTGACGCATGGCATGTCTCCCTAACAAGGAGGTCCAGTCAGCATCACAGCCTGGACCTGGTTACTCAGAGGCAGGGACCCACATGGCAGGTGAGCCGTGGGCAAATCTCAGTCCTGTCCTGAGGTGGGAGGCTGGTGAGAAAAGCTAAGAAACCCAGCAGATGTCTTTTCCTCACTAACCTTCTTGGAGATGTTAGGAGGAGTCAATGATTTACTAATCTATGCTTATGTTTCTTTTTTCTTTTCTTTTCTTTTTTTCCTTAAGATTTTATTTATTTATTTTTAGAGAGAGGGGAAGGGAGGGAGAAACAGCTAAAGAGAAATATTGATGTGTGAGAAAAACATTGATGCCCCCAACCATGGACCTGGCCTGTAACTTAGGCATGTGCCCTGACCAGGAATCGAACCAGTGATCTTTTGCTTTGCAGGATGACATCCAACCACCTGAGCCACACTGGTCAGGGCCATGCTATATTTCTTGAGTTCACCGTGCACCATGCTCTGTGCTAAGCACTTTTCATGGGTCATCTCATTTCATTCTCACATCAACCCTGGGAGTGAGACACTGTTAGCATCGTTGTTTTAGAGATGAGCAAGCAGGCTTGGCAGGGGGAAGCCTTTGCCCAGGTCATGTGGGCAGGCTCAGCAGAGTTCCTTTCACACTCAGGCGGTAGCATTCCAGTGCCTGTGTGTGTATCTGTGTAAAGTGTTTAGCACTGTGCCTGGAAAACAGTAACTTTCAGTATACGTTTGCTGTCACTGCTGGTTAAGGTACCTTCCAGGTGTGAACATTTAATAGTGATGATAGGAGGGAACCAAATTTTGAACCTTTCTGCTTTAATTTAGTGAAGTTGGGAAAAAAAAAGAAAGGCTGATATGCAACAGCATGGATGGAACTGGAGAGCATCATGCTAAGTGAAATAAGCCAGACAGTGAAAGACAAATACCATCTGATCTCACCTATAAGAGGAACCTAATGAACAAAATAAACTAACAAATAAAATAGAACCAGAGGTATGGAAACGTGGAATAGACGATCAGCAACCAGAGAGGACGAAGGAGGGGGATAATGGTGGAAAGAAGGGGAAGGGACTAGTCAAGGAACATGTATGGATGACCCATGGACATGGTCAATGGTTGTTGGGATTGACTGTGGGAGTCGGGGGTGGGCTGGGCGGAGGAGGGCAAAGGGGGGAAATTGGGACAAATTGTAATTGAATAACAGTAACATTTTTTAAAAAGACTGAAATGACTGGTGTGGTTCCTTGGAAATGGAAAAATAATTGCTCTGTTTGAATTGAAAAGTTCCCAGAGTAAAGGCATCTAGCATTCTCTGAACTGTGTATTACATGCACTTTTAAAATAGATGTACAAGTTCTTTTGTGTGCATATTTAATGCCATAAAGCAGGCATGTCAACTCATTTTCACCAGGAGCCACATCAGTCTCACTGTTGCCTTCAAAGGGCTGAATGTAATTTCAGCTTCTTAGCAGTTAAGGAGTTGTTACATTTTTACAGTCCTAAAATTATTTTGGCCCTTTTAAGGCAACTGATGTGGCCCCTGGTGAAAATGAGTTTGACACCCCTGCCATACAGTCTAGGTTAACTGGTCCAGTGATATGTGGCTGTCCCCTGCTCCCAATCTTAAAACAGGAAAGAGGGCCTGTATATTAAGTTGGGGTTTGGTCTGGAGATGACATTGTCATTGAGGTTGGCCTAGTCCCCACTGTCAGTTGTGCAGCTCTCTTGGCAAAACCCTGGCATTTGGCATGAGATGATGTGGGCACTGAGAGGCCTTCTGGGTGCTGGTTTATGTTGAGGTGAGGGGAGCAGAGGAAGTGACTATTTTTCATACTATAATGATACTTCTTGAATAGGAATGGTTGCTATTTGCTCCAATTGTGAGCATTTGGAGAGCAAAGACTTCAAATCCTAATGTGCCTGTGGGTTTGCAGTGAAGTCTTGGTGTGGACACCAGTTGGCAGTGTCCACGTCATTATGGATGAAATAAAAACATATACACGGACTACTGAGTCTGGTGGAGGAAAAAGGATGACAGCATGGCTTTTCTCTCAAGGGGAGCAAAAGCTGTGGCCTCCACCATGACAGGCCTTTATTCTATTTCTCCTCCCATTACAAGATGGTCCTCACTCACTATCCCCCGTTACAACAAAAGGAGCCAATGCCCCTAATCACATCACAGAAGAAGGATATTAGCAAATGAAAAGGCAAAAGTAGTTGAGCCAGTTACACTGGTCCCTGCAAGGTTTAGCATGGATTTTAGGAAGTTACAACAAGCATTTGAAGGGTGAGGGAATTTTCAGCAAAAAGCAGTTTAGGTATATTGCAAATCTGATTACCCATAAGAGAACCTATCTGTGGGTGTGGGTCCTGTGCATCTCGGAGTGGGAGCTGGGCCCACGCCACGCAGAAGGGTCTGCCGCAGAGTCATTATTTGCAACGTTGCCCTAGAAGACAACTCAGTGTGCTGGGGCCCCTCCTTTCCCTTGCCACCCACTGAGCTGCGACCTTCTTCTCAAGTGGCCCAGGGAAAGAATGGACTTAGAATTCACTCCATCACTGTGATGCATCACACCTAGTAATCTTCCATTTCCAAGCTCCCATCCCTCCCCTCAGAAATCTGAGTTGGCTTGGAGGTTCTAGTGCCTTCCCAAGTGTCTTCCTTCCAGAAACTGATTGAGCACCAAGGGCTCATCCATTGTGATGGCTGGGAGGACTCAAGAACATAGGTGAGAAAACGCTGGCTCACAAACAACACTGACTATTAAAGTTTCCAGTGATGTATGTCAAATATTTACGAGACTGGCAATAGCAATTTGGAAAACTGCACTAACACCTGGAGTCTGCGAAGGCAGCTACGTTAGTGCTGGAAAAGAGAAGAAGCGCTGCATGCCGGAACCCCGTCCTCTAACGTGCCTGTCATGTCTGGGCTGTTCAACAGTGTTGATCTTTTTCTGTCTCTTCTGGCTTGATTTCATCATTTTACCCCATCACTTCTCCCAATGATTAGTTGAATCAGAGTGATTTTGTCATACTCGTCCCCTATTTGAATTACTCTCCACTACGCAATTATCCTATCACGGAAAGTCCTATTTTCTCCCCGTCAGATGGCTGAAGTAAATGCGAAACCTAAGTGGCCTGCCCATTACATAACCTCTGTCATCTGGTCGGTAATGGACTACATGTAACTTTTTAGGCCAGGAAATTACAAATAACCTTAGCTTTAATAATTGCCATTAATATAATGGTGCTGTTATTATGGTAGCATTTCTTAACTAATTCCATCATGTGTTAATGCCATTGGTGGTTTAAATAATTTTTCCGAACCTGCTTGGAGGCTTGATGTAGGTTGTTTTAACTTAGAGCCAAACCGAGTTTGATGCAGCCACACTGCTCCTTGCTCTTGTGAATAATGATTGTGCCTAAAGCATTATCTCCCAACTTCTTTGTTGAAACATGTTCATGTGACTAAGCCCTCGATTAATATTGCTGAGCAGTTCATCAAGTTTTCAGTCCTATGAATGGACAAGGAATGGAATCAATTTGCTTTCAGTTCATTAACATTTCAAGGGAGACATTTCACAGGCTGGACATGGAGGAAGTGAGGTTCATCAGTCCTCTGCCAGCTGAGGACTCCCATTGGGCCATTCCTAAATGACACCTGGACATGCTCAACCTGCCACAGGTCAGAGGTCATGTGAAATATTGACGGGAGGCACATTTGACACAGCTCCCTTTCCTTTTGCCTTGCTGATGGTGACAGATTCTTTTCCCTAATTTGGGGGGAGGGAGAAGGCAAGGCATGTGCATTTCGTGGCCCTGGCTATGTGGACAGGCTGTCCAGCATTTTTTTTTTTTGTCTCTAAAATCCGAGTCTCCACTAGGGGTGGCACAAACCATCACAGCTGGAAGGATCATCTGAACTCCAGCGACCTCTGAGCAGGCACAGCTAAGTGTGCAGTTGGAGGAGAGTGTAGGAAGTAACTGGGTAACCGTGGGCATCTCTGATTATAGGGATGTACTTTTA
Organism: Glossophaga mutica; assembly: GCA_039655065.1. Lineage (NCBI taxonomy): Eukaryota > Metazoa > Chordata > Mammalia > Chiroptera > Phyllostomidae > Glossophaga > Glossophaga mutica. The sequence continues at coordinate 48,678,755 of CM077309.1, forward strand.
GGGCAGATTCCAGCACTGCCAGGGGAAGTAATGATCCTGTGATTTCAAAAAGGCCCATATGCTCAAAACGAGCAGCACAACTTGAAAACAGTAGCTAAAGCAGAAAATGACAAAAGAAGGACTTTGGAGAATGTATACGTTTATGCTAGGATTCTCCAGAGTGGTTACTGCCTTTGTGGGGAGCAGCTCTGGGGCAGGCACTGCCTTCATCACACTGATTTGGTCCAGAATTGCAACACCCTTTGTCTTGGTTTCAGGTATTCCTGGATTCTTGCCCAGGCAATGACCCATGTGGCTTTCACTGTGGGGCTCTACAGAGTTCAGGCCTCTGGAAACTTAAACACATTTTACAAAGAGAAAAGGATTATAGGGCGGTGTCTATTATGGTAGCATGTCAGCCAAACATTAGTATTTATTTTATTTGCTGTTCAAATTCATTTTGACCTTCAAACAGTTAGTTAAAAGTATCTGAAAGAACAAACCTCAATGGGGACAGTGAGGAGACATAAAAAGCAGGTTGTAGCTAAACTCAAAAATAAGGAGTTTGTTGTTTTCAAAACTTGTATAAGATATGGAATAAAATTTTAAAGCACTCTGAAGATCATACCCGTAAATAAACTTAATCCTGTTTTACTTATTTTTTGATTTACATTGATAAAATGATAAATCCAACACTCAAAAAAGAGTGTTTTGCTTAAAAATAAACATGCTTGCTCCTTGGGAAAAGCTGAGAGAGACTAGATTGTATGTGAAGTTCCCCCTTCCTATAGCTGCCTGCTGTTCATTGCAGAACCGACTCCCATTACATCTGTACCATGGAAAGTAATTGCTGTTGTACAGTAATTCAATTTCAGTGCATTCACGCATCAGTTCACCGATAGGGGTTTATCTGGAGGAACCTGGGACTTGAAAGCTTTTTATCGAGAAATTCCACATGCAGCAAGACATTTTTCCTAGGTAACGAATATCAGCATTTGCATTTAATAAACATTTACCTTCTCAGAAAGATGGATTTTTGCCCCTGCAGGAGAGATTTACACCAGTCTTCCAAAAAGCTAGAGGGTACTATTACAGCAACTTTCTCTAGCTGTTTTTTGATGGGTGTGTGTCTACATATGTATGACTATAAAACACATCTATGTTTTTATGTAAATATATATACACCGAGGCTTGAAAATCAGGGTGCACCCAAGGAAAGCATGCTCATACCAAGAGTACTGATATGTGCTATAGAAGCACTGATGTGCACAGGACTACACAAACACCTCTGGTTTCACACCCATCTACATCTGCAGGTGAGGGGGCCATTGTTGATATGGCGGACTTTCAAAAGGAAATTCATTAAGTTGGAAAGTAAAACAACCATTTTGTTTATAAATTTTTAAATTAAATAAAGGTTGTTAAGACAGAAGTGATCCTCTTTGTATAACACGACCCTTAGATCATAAACTCTTTAGTTGTTAAGTCCAGAATGAGCTGCAGAGGTCTTAGGAGGTACAGATACTGAACATTGCTAGGATGGTCTTTGTAGAGGTGGCTGTACAGATGTAAACAAATTTTCTGCCTTGTATTCATGTATAATCTCATCTCAAAATTTCAAAACTTGTTCCTTGAAAGAGGAGTATATTTGCTGCTGGAAAAAAAAAGTTCTAAGTTTACAAATGAAGGAAGAAAAGACTATTATATTTTATGTTACTGTATCTTGTGGCCTATTTGCTTTTCTCTCTCTCCCCCCCGCCCCAACCTGGATTGCAGAATTCCATACATATATGTAACAAAATTTAGAACAAAAACCTCAGACCAGAAGAAACAAAAAATAGCAACAACCTGGACCTCACCAGTTTTGATGAGGTCAGCGAACCATTCTTGGTTAATGGTTGAGGGTAAAACCACATGGAACCACGAGGTCTTTGTGGAGTTTGCCCCAAACAGGGTTGGGGTTTCCGCTAACATACTTTGGAGCCTCACAGAGAAGCCCAGAGGCTGCTGATCGCCCCCCGCCCTCCTCCCCGGCACCACATTGACAGTGAGCAATGTGCTTGCTTCCTGAGGGAGGTGAACACCTCCCTAAGGGAGGAAGGGAGAACTGCTGAGCATCCTGTGCGTGCCATTTCGCCTCCTGTCTCCTCAGGCCCCTCGTCTCCCACCAGCTTTGTGGACTGGAAGCTGGGCTGGCGTGGTGAGCTGTGTCCTAGTGGTCCTGCTGTTCTGGGGATGTTGACCTGTAGAATGCGTTCTTTGTGGGTAGAGCCACTGTGCCAACCTTTCCCAATTTCATGTTTCTTTTTCCTAGTCCTAAATATTTGACTAAAAGCTTTTCATTTTCAGAGCTATATTGAAGACTTAATTTGGGGTTTTCTAAGTAGTTCACCTCAAATATGTTTGTTTTCTTATGCTTTTTTGTTTTGTTTTTACTGATTGTACAATACGTGGTTACTATAAAAGAAAAAGAATGAAGAATATGATAAAGGAGGAAGTGGAGATCACTTCACCAAGATGTTATTAAAAGTTGCATCTTTTAATACCTTTTGCTTTTAAACATCTTTGTTTCTGTTCCTCCAGATTTTCCCCTATTTGTGCATGTGTATATACATATATGTGTGTTTATATAAACCTCTGAAACAGTGGATTATATTTTCTTGTAACCAGCTTTTCTTTTCTTTTTAAATGTTATGTGTTGTGGACATCTTTCCATGTCAGTGAATACATGTTTCTATTCTCTAACATGACTGTATAATAGTCTTCTTTCTGGATGTCCCAGTCAAGCAATTATCTCTTGGTGGTGTCATTTACAATGTTTCACTATTATAAGCAATAACATGATAAACTCTCCTGCAGAGAAACTCTTGTCTATTTATTCGATGCATTTATTAGGATGTATTCCTAGGAGTAAAATCGAGGCTTTCAGTACCTTGTCAGCTTGTCCTGCAGACAGCATCTGCCTGCTTGTGCTCCCATCTATGTGGTTATAGAGCTACTGTTTCTTCGATTTCCCCTCTAGCATTTGACTCTCATTAGTCTTTGTCCATCTTACAGGCAAAAAGGAGCATCTCTTTTTAGTTGGTTTCTTTAATTACTCACTGTTTCGCATGATGGGTATTCCTGACTCTCCACCTGCCCTGCACTAGGGTTTGAGGTAAGTCACACAGTAGCACAGGGCATGGGTGCCAGTACCACAACATAGAGAAGGCCCCGTGCTGGCCACCTGTCATCCCTCAGAGAGGGGTGTGAGCCAGGCCCAGCTTGGACATGCCTGGACACCCTACCCTCTTCTGTCTTGGAGCACATCGTAAGCATAGCCTGGTGGCTGTGTGAGGGAGGCTGTGGACATAAGGACCAGCACCAAGCTGCCTAGATTTGGGGTTCCAGTTGTTTGGAGGAGTTGTCTGGGAACACCAGTGGCTCAGCACCTAAGGGTTATGGTACTGGGGTGTCTTAGACCACCACCCTCCCACCATAGGAGAAAGTCACTAGTATCACTAAAATCTGAGCTTGTGCAGCCAGCCCCTCTCACTGGTGAGGACCCTGTTCCCAGTTGGCTCATTGTCAGGACACCAGACTGAGGGCCTCAGTCACTTTGGTTCACTTCTCCTTATGGGACCATATAGGAAATTTGACCATTTTTTATAGGTTCATTGGTCATTTCTTCTTCCTTTCCTCCCCTACCCACCTTCTTCTCCTTCTTTTACTAAAAAGGAAAGGGTATTGACAGGAGGATGCCTGTTACTACCCTTTCCCATGGTTTATACTATACTGTTTCTTTTCCTTATCCCAGCTTATCCCCACTCTGGCCCCAGTAGCTATCCAGGGTCTGAACCTACACTTAAGTGCTCATGAAACATTTGTTGACTGACTGATAGAGCATTATCTTGGAGTCAGAATACCTGGAAGTCAGAGTGATCATAGGTTACACCTCTTCCCTTGACTATAGAACTCTTGAATGATGAAGAGGAAAGAAAAGGATTCGAGCTTAATTGCACAGATACCACTGGGCTCCTGGGCCTTCTGGACCCTTCACTGTCTGTTCCATGTAAATGAGATGTCTGCATGCTGCCCAAGTCAAGCTGCCTCTTGCGTAGACTCTAGCTGTGGGCTTCAGCTTGATCCCTCCTCATGTGGACCTGCTCCTAGAACAAGGTAAATGGTGGAGTTGAAATGGGCAGACATCAAGCCACCTGCTGAGAGTGGAAATAAAAGGTTAACCTTGTTCAGAGAGGGAAACAAATAGTATTTCGTTCCTCCCTCCCTTCCTCCCTCCTTCTCTCTTTCTTTCTTTCCTATTGGGTTGGAACTGATAATGGAAGGCTTGACTTCTGGACAGGGGAGGGGGGAGGAAGTCAGTGTTGCCAGGCTGTGTTAGCAAAATAACCACCAGCTCCCTGGTGTTATCTGTACCTGAGTGAGTGAGCTTTCAGTCATAATGTGCAGGCTGGACTCCAAGGGTAGGGTGTGTGCCTCCAGGCTGGACAGATGTTTCTCCTCATGTGGCAGGTGGTAAACACAGGCAGCCTACTACCCGCCAGGAATGGACCAAACTGATGCTATGAGCAGGTTTGAGAGGCTTTCCATAACTTTGAGAGTGGTGTCATGCAGGAGAACTTTGGATCAATGCTGGGAATAGTAGATGCTGGGCTTGATGTTGTCTCAGCTGAAGCATGGCTGGGTCGGGACACTTGTCTAGGGCCCTGCCAGTCCCTTGCCAGTAGCGTCTGTCACAACATCCTGCTTGCTACCTTTCTACATGGTTTGAAAGAAGCTGTGCTTACTCTGTTTGTCTTAGTGTTGACTTGCATCTTGCCAGGCTCTGTCCTAGAACCTCAGTGTCAAGAGGGCAAGGGACCATGACCGTCATGTTTTCTTATACACCTGGCACTCAGGTAGTATGCTCGGTGAGTGTCCACCAATGAACTTGTCACACCGATAGTGACGTTGTCCTGGGGGTAAGTGCCCCATGCTTGGGAAGCCATCTGGTCTCCAGGACACAGGACCGGGTGAGGTCCCAAGCATTTCCTGAGGGTTTGTGCCTGCCCTGCCCACTGTTCCCCACTCAATGATCCATTTGCCCTCAGCCTCACAAGTGAAATTTGGATTTGGTTTATGCTGTAAAATGACAAAGGAAAAAAAATTACTTCTGCATCCAAAGTGAAATGTCATTTAAAATCATATTTCCCATTTTCATTGCGTATTTTTCTTTTTCATTAAAAAAAATCCATTTTGAAAGATTTCCTGTTTCTTTGGTCAAGACAGAATGAACCAAGCAGCCAAAGGAAGACAGGCTTGTGGCTATGCGATCCTGTATGAAATTACAGTGCAGGTCCCTGCCTTCAGCCCAGGTAACAGTTATGCCCATCAGGCAGCCCATGCAGAGATGCCGGGCTCTCCCCAAGGTTCTCTGATGGCTTTAACTGCTAGAACTGGAAAAGCAAGGTGTCTTCCGCAGGTGGAAGATGACACTGTCTGAACCGAAGTGGACAGGCCGAGGTGGGGATGGGGGGGAGCTCAACACAGCAGTGCTGCAGCAACGTGCTGGTTCCTGTTCTGATTTTTCAGAGCAGTACATGGTTATTTTAGCGCGCCAGACCAGGTAGAAAATAATGTCACTTCGTTTACAGTTGGGCGAGGTAAAGGAAATCTTAAAAGGTCTATAGGTGGGAGGAATTTACGGTGAATCACTGAAGTGTCACCATCAATAGATCCATATGACAGAATGAAGCCATAATTTAATAATAATAGTAGTAGTAATAGTAATAATAATAAGAAAAGACCACTGGCTATAATTACATTAATTACTGGCAACAAATTAAAGGTTTTCAGAAATATTTTGAATGCATAGTTAGTATGTTGAACCAAGGATGTGTTGGTGGCACCAGTTGTCTTTTTTGGGTTTTTGCTCAGTTTTCTATGTGAAGGTAAGGAACAGCTGGCCCTGCAAACACAGGGAGGTTATTTACATTTTCTACATTAGGTGATGAGGGGAAACTGAAAAGGTAGTTAGGAATTCATCGCATTTCATTTACACTGCATTCAGGGGAGGGATGACAGCCCTCTGCAGTAATCAGAGTCTTTGTTAAAAATCAGCTGGGATATCGTTGATTGCACATCCCAAGCTGTACTGGCTGCTTGAATAGACACCACACATTGCTTTGTAATATCAGGGGCTAATGTGGACTTTGTGTATGTGTGTGTATGTGTTTTAATTGATTTTTTGCATGTCTGTTGGGGAGGAAAATCATCTTTGAAAATTTACTTAGAAAGTCTCCCTCACCATGCACCCAGTGATCCTCAAGCATCTCATCATTGTTTAATGGGCTTTGTCTATATAGAGGAATTTGTCCAGGGGTCCCTGGAAGCCTATGGCGGCCATCAGAAAGTAGACTCTTATCTTGGTCACAGTGGGGAGTTGCTTGTAAATATCGCAACACCCACCAGTGAGGAGTCTCCTCTTAAGCAGGTGTCTCAGTAAGAACCTCAGGCAAAGGTACTGGTCTTAGCACTTTCACCAGGACGTGAGCAGACAGTGCCAGCCTCAGGGGCTGTGGAAGCAGCCCTAGGCGTGCAGGGGGTGGGGCCTGTGGGCAGCTGTTTGGCCAGCTACACGGTGGCCTCTGGTAGGAGGTGTCTCCGTGAGGGCTTCCCCACCTGCTCCTGCACTCCACTTCCCTGCTGTGCTGGGAGTCTGTTATTGCAGCACTGTGGCCACAGTCTGGGAACCATGTGGTTCTCACCAGGGAATCAGAGGTAACCTGTGAGACAGGCATGATGAAGACGATTTACTCCTGGGGAGTGTGTTCAGTCCTCTTCCCTTGGCAAAGTGAACATAGAGTGGAATATGGCCGCTCATACTCACAGGGATTGCTTCTGTGGGGACAGGGAAGTCAGAATAAACCTGTGCCCCTCTCACACCCCTGGCCAGTCCTGGTCATAGAGAGGTCATACTGGATCCATGTGGGCTTTGAAAAAAAATGAAATCCCATATAAGAACGTGAAGTGATGGAAAAACATCCAGTTTTAAAGCTTGGGAAACTGAGAGGGTAGCCATCCTAGGCCCGCATTCCCACGTGATAATAATCAGCGTGAACTGCCCAGTTTGCTGATTTTCATGCTGTTTCCCAGTCATTTATTTTGCCCCTCTGGCCCCCCAAACGTGTAGAGTCTGCCACCCCTGGATTTGTCAGATCAGGGGCACAATGTCTTTCAGGGAACACAGTGGAGTGTCCGAGTGTTTGAAGTGTGAAAGCTCATAGGCAGAATGCTCACAACTTTCATAATCCACTTGAGAGAAAGTAGAGTCATTGTCATCATCCTATTATGGAGTGCTTCTCATGTGCCAAGACCCTATGCTGTGTGTTATATGTATTATCTCATTTAAATGTTACAGCCTTGTGAAGTTGTATTAAAACAGTTCTTGGCTGGGGGTGGTAAGGGAAAGATCACAGGACACAGGATAAGGAAGCATTATAAAGGGGTGGGGTCTCTCTCTCTCTCTCTCATTTTGAGAACCACCGCATGGGACCTGATCTCTGTAAATAATGCCCAGATCTGGTCTCATTCGCAGAATCAGGAAACAAAGGTCGTGGTGGTGCCCCCCCTCTCAGCTCCCTCCCCCAGGATGCACTTTCTTGCTAGAATGATGACTGAGACAATATCTCTCAGGAGGAGAAGGGGATGAAAAATGCTCAAAGTGGCTACATTTGAATATGTGGCACTTATCTCTCTGTGCAGGCACCTTACAGAAAAAAAATAATTTATCAAACTTCGTTCAAGAAAAAGGGGCATTAAAGCCTTCATCAACAACAACATCAAAAGCTCACCAAGGCAGGAACAGGACAATAAAGGAGTTATTTTAGCAGAATTAACAGGAAGAATTAGCCTCATATATCCTTCCTTTTTATCACAGTGTGGTGCATTTACATATTTTGAAATTTTACATTTGCATATTCAATGATTTAAAATTAGATTCTCACATCTCCTCTCTGATGTTTGTCATGTGTATAACTTGTCTTAATAACTGAGTTGCTTGCATTTAAAAAAGTTATCTAATCATTGGCCTAACCCCTAAAACATAACACCCAGTTCCCTTTGCAATTTTTAACTGTTTTAGTGAGATATAATTCACTTATGATACAATTACTGTAACTCATTTAAAGCGTAGTTCAGTGTTTTTTAGTATATCCATAGAATTGTTCATCCATCACCTCAATCAGCTGTAGATTTTCATCAGCCCAAGGAGAAAACCCTGTACCCATTAGCAGCCACTTCCCATTCCCTTCAAAATCCCTTCCTCCAAGAGTCTAGGCAAACCCTATTTTACTTTGCGTTTTCAAAGATTTACCTATTCTGGACATTTCATGTAAATGGAATCATACAGTGTGTGGTCTTTTGTGGCTGATTTCTTTCACTGACCACAATGTTTTTAAAGTATATCTGTATTGTAACATGTATCAATATTTCATTGTTATACTCGAATAACATCCATTGCATCACTGTACCACATTTTATTTATTCACTCATCAGTTGATAATCATTTGGGCTGGTTCAAGTTATTGGCTATGACTAATGCTGCTGTGAACACTTGCATACAGGTTTTTGTGTGCACTTATGTAGGAGTGAAATTTCTGGGTCATATGGTGATTTTATGTTTAACCTTTTGAGGAACTACCTAATTATTTTTAAAAGTGACAGTACCATTTACATCTCCACCAGCAGTGTACGAGAGTTCTGACTGCTCCATATCCTTGTCAGCACTTATTATTACCTGTCTTTCTGATTATAGTCATCCTAGTGAGTGCAAAGTGGTATCTCATTATGGTTTTGACTTGCAGTTCCCTAGTGACTAATAATGTTAAACATATTTTCATGTGCTTATTGGTCATTTGTATATCTTCCTTGGAGAAATGCTTATTCAGATCCTTTGCCCATTTTTAAATTGTGTTATTTGTCTTTTTATTATTGAGACTATATAAAGAATTTTTTACATAATCTATACCCTAATCCCTTATAAGATAGATGATTAGCAAAGATTTTCCACCATTTAGTGGATTGTCTTTTCACTTGCTTGATGATATTTTTTGTAGCAATAAAGTGTTTAATTTTAACAAAATCTGAGTTATCACACTTCCCTTTTTGTTGCTTATACTTTGAGTGTCATATCTAAGAAATCATCACCTAATCCGAGGTAATAAAGATTTGTGCCTATGTTCTTTTCTAAGAGTTTTATAGTTTTAGCTTTTACATTGAGGCCTTTGATCCAATTTGAATTAATTTTTGTACATGGTGTGAGGAAGCGTTCTAGCTCCATTCTTTGCACATGGATATCAATTGTCCCAGCATCATTTGTTGAAAAAATACCCTTGCAACTTAAGGCAAGTATTTTTTTCAGCCCTGCATTTAAGCAGCACATTGCCCTCGTCCGAAGAGCCTGGATCGTTACAGCTGGGATCAGAACTGCGAGGCAGTGCTGACTCTGACAAACCTCTGTGCAGCGCTCTCAGTGTGTCATCTGATTTAATACTCACAGCCCCCATCTGGGCTGGGTAGCATCATTACTAATTATTAACCCATGTTATAGGTGAAGCAACTCAGGCCTCATTTCTTCTTACTGGTATTAGGTAGCTGAGATTCCAACCCAGGTAGTCTTCTCTCAACCCTTTTGCTGTCGTGTCTCTCCTCAGGTTTTTAGTAAGGTCCCATTAACGGCGGGTGCCAGGGGCTGGGAACCTGGCTAAGCACTTAAGGTATATCATCTTAGCACTTTTCAGAGTGTAAAGATCATCAGAATGGCCCGGGAATATTGTTGGAATGCAGATCCCATTTCAGTAGTCTCGAGAGTCTGCCTTTCCAGGAGGCTCCCAGGTGAAGCTGAGATGCTGCTGGTCAAGGGATCACCATCCATGCTGAGAGGGATTGTCTCATGGTTCTCACAGTTGGCTGCACAATGGAACCACCTGGAAGCTTAAAACTACAGATGCCTGGCCTCTCCCACAGGGGTTTTAATTGAGCTTGTCTGGGTATAGCCTGGGCATGGGGAGTTTTACAAACTCTCTAGGAGGTTCTAGTGTGCAGCCAAGATTGACCAGTGCTGAGTTATCTCATCTTATCCTGCAGGGAGCCCCACTGGTAGGTATTTTAGCCTACTTTTTTGTTGTGGACCGTTCAGCCTGGTTTCAGGAGTTGTAACCCTCACTCCATGGTGGGCTGAGTAAGAGCCTAGGGACCCACTTCGTCTGGGTCTGTTCTGTCAAGAGGACGTGAGCTACTAAGGAGACAAAGCTTATTTCCCTGGCAGGAGCACCACTTCTGCCTCATCTATCTCTGGCCCCAGTGCTTGGTTGGTTAGTCAATGATGGGTAAGACTCCTCATGGGAGGGGCAACCTAAGCCAGACACGACCACTTGGGAGGCCCTCATGGAAGGACTCGGTGAGGGGGGCGAGCTGCAGCAAAGAGGATGTGATGGACCCTCGCCCTCCCCCTACCCCCCCACCGCCGCGGCTATTCTGACATAGCCTGAGTCCTCATTTCCGTCTGGGAGATGTCTTCTGCTTCCTAATCGGCTTAAAGCCTGAAACTGTGGGGACGAGTGGTGCAGTCCTGTACCAGCCAGGACGGCTCCCTGGGTGATCGGGCATAAGAAAGAATTCATAAAGTCCTGTGAAACCTGCTTTGCTAAGAGTGCTCTCATTTAAATGATAAGGGTCCAAGGAGGAAATGAGTATGTCTCCCAAAGTTTGGCAACCCCCTTTCCTGACAGACACTGACTCAGATTAAGCCCTCAGATTTCTTTGAAATGTTAAACCTGTATTCCTGTGTATTTGAACCCAATAAAAGCCTAGTGAGGAAGGGGCTCTGGGTCATTCTCCTCTGAGAGTTTGTCCACCTCTCCTCCCCAAGCAGATCATGTCTTGGTAGTTTTATTTTCATCCGTGATGGAGGGATGGGGCTCTGTGGGTGGAGCCCCCCCACATCTGGCACCCAAGACAGGGGTCCCCACACTTTTTGGGGTAGGTTTCCAGCTTCTTTGTCCAAGTTCACATAGCTGCTAAGTGTTGGAGCTGGGATTGCAATCCAGGTGGGTCTTTTTCCATGGCCAGCTCCCAACCATCTCATCCTGTCCTAGGATAGGCTCTTGATGGAGTCGATTTGAAAAGGAGCCTGAGTGAGGTGGGTGACTTCCTTGGCTAGAGCAAACCCTTGGAGAGGGTCATCTGACACCCATGTTCCACGGCTTCTGGGCCCCTTCCACACCCTCCCCACACAGGGGCCTCCATTCTCATCATAGGTGTCTGTGGGACATGTGCACATCATTCACTTCCTGCTGCTTGGAAATGATATAGGTGTGGGGTCACAGTCCCTATAAATCAAGTTCAAGTTCTCTCATTTATCAGGTTACTTTATCAGGGAATTGCACAGGTTGAGCAAAGCTTTGAACTAATGCCTGTTGGGAGTGGGATGGAGTTCTCACTTCTTGGAGAATTCCACCCATTTCAAGGAGGAGAAAAAAAAGTTTTAGAGTAGAGGTGCAATTTATTTGTCTTTTTTATTCCTGTGTAAACTATGTTTATCCCTATAAGGCCTGTGCTTCAGTGCGAGTGCTCACCCTACCTGCCCTGTTTGTCCTTGGCGGTGACTGCTTCTAACATCCTATTCGCTTCATGGACTGTGAGCTGTGTCCCATGAAATGGATAGCCTGGGGCTTTGGGGCTGGCAGTGTTTGGAACTACATTGACAACCACCGGGAGAAATGCGGGCTCCCTCCACCATGGAGTTTACAGAATATTGGAGGAAAAAAATACTGAATCAGAAGTTAGGGGAGTAGAGAGGGCTTGGAGGCAGCAGGGGAGGCTTGAACACAGAAAGTCCTGGCTGCGCAGGTGGTGCCCATGGGGGATCTGAGGAGTGATGAGGGACATACCCCAGGACACAGAGGAAAGCAAAGAAAGGGCTGCTGGCAGAAGGAGCAACATGTTTGAAGTGGAGAGGGAGCAGAGTGGGGCAAGTTGAAGGAGTTGAAAGATGGAGTGGGGGTGGAGTTGGATTGGGGAGAGCATGAAAAGGGGCCATCGTGAGGTCTGGGAGGTGAGGGGCCACCTAGGAGCCTGGTACAGTGGGGTAAAGGGGGTCTGTTTGTGTAGTTATTTGAATGCCTCCCTGGACACCCACCAGGGCAGTGGTTGGGTCCATTTGCTCTCTGTGTGACCCCCAGCAGCTTGCACACCTGGCTGGGAGGGCAGTAGGTGTTCACTGGAGTTTGTTGTCAACTCCAGGCTAAGGGTGCAGAAAGCTGTAGGATTGTGTGCATTTCTGGCTCTGCACAGCTCTCTGGCTGGCTCCCTTTCCCACTGTGCTGAGGGCAATATTTCCCACTTTCTCTGTGTTGATTTTTATTCACCTACCCCTCCCCTCAGGAAAGTATTTTGCTGTCCCTAATAGGAAGCAGTTTCCTCCAAATCACAGTGTGAGCCTTGGCTCCTTTGTTGATGGTCCCTCCCCCAGCTGAGTGCACTTTTGTGGTGGTGACAGAGAGCAGACCCTTTGTACTGATTCAGGAGTGTGAAGCCCCCAGGGACGCAGCCTCTGGAGGCAGGGCTGTGAAGTCACTGTGGCCTTGGCCTCTATTGTGCTGGGAGACACTATGAGGTCTGTTCTCCAGGAAGCAGAGCTCTGCCTTTTTTTTTTTTTAATCTTATTTATTTGTTTTTAGAGAGAGGGGGAGGGGGAAGAAAGAGAGGGAGAGAAACATCAATGTGTGGTTGCCTCTTATGAGCCCCCTACCTGGGACCTGGCCTGCAACCCAGGCATGTGCCCTGACTAGGAATCAAACTGACGACCCTTTGCTTCACAGTCCAGTGCTCAATCCACCAAGCCACATCAACCACAGAGCCCTGCTTTTTTATTTTCAGTTACTGGAATCAGTTCTGGATTGCCCAGTTTTGGGGAGTCTGACCCACCACTCAGACAATAGTGGATGGGGTACCTTCTAGGAGCTAGCTTAAGAGGGACAGTCACCCATTAATTTTCCAAGCTTGCCTCCCAGTGGGTCTCACCTCTCTGAAGGAAGTTTTAAGGAGTTGGTGCATGATTTGCTTACTTCTAGCAGCAGCTTCTAGGAGCATGCTCCCTTTGTCGCAGTGGCTCCAGCAATAGAAGGCCAGCCCTGGGAATTAACTCCTCTTGTGGAAGGGGGAGTACAGGATCTTGGCTCACACCATTTGTAGAGTTTTAATGCACTCGGTGTTCAGTCAGCTGTGAAGAAACTTGTGGTTCATATCTTCTTTGGTAGGTAGTGTACGGGCATTTGCTTGGGCTTTGGAGTCTTGCATACCTGGGGTTAACCATTATTTACTGAGTGGGAAACTTTAATTCTCTAAGCCTCAGTGTTCCTACCTCTGAAATGGACATAATTACATGTGATAAGCATCATGACTCTTAGGATACAGGTGAGGTGAGGTTAGCGGCTGGCTCCATTAAACCCTGGGCCCCAAACCCAGGTCTCTCCTTGAATTGGAGACAGTCATGCAGCTGATATGAGAACTAATGTGAGGATTAAGTGAGAAACGTGGGTATAACATTAGCCCAGTGTCAGGGATGTAGCGAATACTTTGTAAATGGTAATTTATTTTTATTTGCATATGTAAATATGCATGTTGTACAACCAGCATGGTGGTAACAGGCTCTGGCTCTGGTATGCAACCCTGAGTTCAAATCCTGTCCCAGTTGTTTAAAAGCTGGATATATCTTGCCCAATGTACTTAAGCTCCTTAAGCCTTAGTTTCCTTATCAGTAAAATGGGTATGACAATGCCCATATAGTGAAGTTACTTGGAGGGTCAGATGAGAAAATTAATATAAAGCATTTTAGCCCAGGGCCTGACACACAGTTGTTCTACTTCCTGATGTGTTGCTATTATTAGAGCTGTAACTGTTAGTGTAATTAATCAGACAGAAAGCATGGGTGTGATGAACAGTTAATGGTCACATTTGAAGAAGTTTAAAAAATTTAGTTCTTTGACCCGAACTGCTATTTCAGGCAGGTAACTTAGAGAAACTTTCTCTTCTCAGAATCCCAGGAGATTTTTGTCTGTGGGGCAGTCCCCAGTGGATTGTGGAGAGTTTTCATTTGTGCTGTCTGTCAGCAGTGAAGCCTCCTGTGTGGCCCAGGTGTCATGAGCAAGGGAGTGTCCCTGAAAGCTGTCACTCACACATATTTGTGTCTTTCCACAATTCCAGGTTCATTAGCGGAGACCTCCCCAGTAAGTCCGTAGAGTCACATGCAGGTTACGTACAGAGAGGGGGAGCTTACGGGATGGAAGTGAGCAGGGTGAGCATCTGGCTCAAGTCCTGGTTGATGGTGGTAACTGCAGGTGGAGAGGCAAGTGTTGGTCTCAAGCCAGGGGGTTGCAGTGGTGGCTTATATCTGGCAGGGCTCCAAGCGTGACCAGTGGTACAGCCAAGCTGGGAAGTTGGGTGTCGGAGCTGAGTTCTCATAGCCCACAATGGGTGTAGGTCCCATGGTCAATCGTGGACACCCACGATACCCACATTCATATTGGTGTCCAGATAGGGTCTTATCTGAGTGTCCAAACTTGTGATTTTGGACATTCCAGGCCCCTTCCAAGGGTGTTCCCATTACAACCCAATACCTCAGTCTTGACGTAGTACCTGACATAACGTTCATGGCTGACAGTGACTCCATATTGGATTGTCAAAGTCATCCACACAGTCTGCTCTGCTCTTGCTGTGTTCAACAAGCCAACTTTCTCAGGAGGAGTCAGCCAGGCAGGGTCCTTGAGGTGGACAGTGTGCCATCTGCAGTTCCTTGTGGGAGGAAAGCCCATGGGGACAGGCCTGGTATTGCAGTGTTTTCCCCAGGATCTGGAGGGCAATGCTCCAGTGCTTCACTTGGTCCTCTCACAGCCTTTGCTTGTCTGAGGGGAGGCAGAGTTGCAAATCGTAGAGAACATTTAAAGAAAGAAAACTGGATTGGTAACCAGAGCTTATCAGTTCCAGTCTGTCAGCCAGTGTCTAGTGTGTTCAGCATTTAGGGCATCTTTTAGTGGGGTGGTTACACGTGGGGAAGCCCAGAGGTCACACAGACATAGCTGCCTGACAATTTTAATAGTTATATGTGTATTTAATCTATACTAGAACAAATATAACTACTCTTTAAAATAAATTTCTATAAGTTATGTGAGTTGATTTAAAGAAATGTAATAAGTGAAGATGAGGTGAGGTGGCCAGTTGCAGCATGTTTTTGGGGATGGTTGGACATTCTCCAGTACCCCACTGTTAGGGAAGAGGACAGACCAAATGTGCTAAAAGAGAAGAAATTAACAATTCACTGATCTTGAGTGAATGCATAAGAAATAGAATCAGATTTATAGCATAAATTAAATATAAATTAAAAGCACATAAATATAAAACAATGTGCATGTTAAATAAACATGCACAGTTAAGGGAATCTGTCAAATTCATTTGAGAGGGTGTCAATGGGGCATGTGAAATAAGAGTATTGCTCAGGGCTGAAGAGGGAAATATAAATCAAGAGATGGATGTTGTATGGCCCAGTGATGATGACGTGCTGAGTATAACTAACACAGTCATCTGTATGGGTGGTGGGTACATACACACACACAGTGGGATATAGATAGCTATATATAGATGCAAGGCTGAAACAGTGGTATGCAAATGTATGAGGTTCCAGCAACCTTATGAGTCGCATACTATTATCACTTTTTTGTTTTTTGACAGATTAGTAAACAGAATCAGGTCCCCAGTAATGGAGGGAAAGCATGACAGAGCAGTTACAGACCCAGCCTGGCTCCAAAGCCCATGTCTGTCATTTAGTTTCACTTATGGATTCCCTTAAAATGGACTTCTTTAACACCTTAGTTAATACCTGCATTGTGTGACTTCTGCTGTCTTTGCATGCCTGAAAACCAAGTCATCCCACCATAGGCGAAGGTCCTATTGGGAATGTGAGCTTGGATCTTTTGGGTTGCAGCCCTTTTGCCATTCCTGATAAATGGTTTTGTGCCTCTGAAGCTGCTTGTCTTACCATCTTACCTCTTTCTTTCTTCGTCATTCAAAGTACTGCAGTATTATCCCAGTGCTCTTTCCTGTTCACCCTGAGCTGGCCAGGCAAAGAGCTTGATTTCAAACAGCATCTTCATACTCCTTGCTTAGAGGGGGTGATTATATAACACTGGGCCTCCATGTGTTTTCAAAATGGCTTACCAAGAAGACGCACAATTCTATGGTGGACAGCTGAGTCACTCGGAATGCTCTGTAGTTTATTTCATTGTCCACACTAGTAGATCAAGCCGTGGAGTCTTTCCTGGCTATTAGGATGTAGTCTGTCTCTCGCATTCAGAACTTTTGGGTGCCTTAATTGGACATCTTGTCTGGCCTGATGGCTGTTGGCAGGGCTGTGCAGGTGCTCCCTAAGGGCAAACACCACCAGTAAATCATAATCACAATGGAGCACCGATGGAAGAGGTAAATAGTTTTGAAACTGTGCTATAAATTGTCATCTGGTGATTCTGTTTTATTATGGAGGCCAAATTACAGCAATCACCAGTGCACAAAGGCTCGGTGCAGTAAGAAAACGTTTGGGAACAATGCTTTTCTCTTATGGCTTGGATGATGGGTACGTAGGAATAAAACACAGTAACTTGTTTACCATGGATCAGAAAGGAAAATATGAACTATAGCCCACTGTGAGGTGTGCACTCTCTTTATCTTTTATGAACCAAGCAGGTTGTAAGCATATTGCTGTTCCCACAGGAAAAGATGACAAATTTGTCCAGAAGACAACTTCCAGCTATGTTTTCCTTTGTGTTTCCCTCCAGTGATGATGACGTGCTAAGTATAACTAACACAGTCATCTGTATGGGTGGTGGGTACACACACACACTGAGATATAGATAGCTATATATAGATGGAAGGCTGAAACAGTGGTATGCAAATGTATACCCCTGACCCCACCCGTGTGTGTGTGTGAGTGTGTGCATGTGCATGTGTTTATATCTACTGGGGCTGGGATGGGGTAGAATAAAATGAACCAGGGAATAGTGCTTATTCCAGTGATAAACAATTTACAGATGTAGTCTTTCTGAAGTTCCCCAGAATGCTATCTCAAGGGCTTTTGTGTGTGTGTATAGTGCATATATAATATTATGTGCATATGTAATTTAATAATATAATATTATATTGTATATAATATATATGTAATGGGCCACTTGCTTCAGTAGTGAAAAAGATGGGTTTTGAAGCTCTCTGAATCTTGGTTCAAATCCTGACTCTGCCTGTTGATAGCTGTGTGACTTAAGGGAAGAAGGTTTTCTCTCTCTGAGCATCAGGTTCATTAACTGTAAATGAGAGTAGTTACTTACCTCACTCTTGGGGGGCCCATAAAATGCACCCATTCTAGTCACACAGTGCCTAATAATTGTTCCTGGTCATTATTATTGTGTAGCAGAAGCAGCATCTCCACAGATATTCTGGCATCTGGAAGCTTCATTATTTTTTCTAGCCTTTAGAATTTACACATGAAAGCAACCATGTTAATGCTGGAAGTTCATTTTGTTATTGCAGGGAGCTTATCGCCCTCCATTATTTCATTTCATTTCATTTACAATGAAATTGAAACCATTGGCAAGGCCATTGAATGATCTTGGCCCTGCCTGCCTTTCCCTGCCCCTCTCCTGCTGAGTTCCTAGGCGGACCTCCTGCTTGTGCCTTGAATATGCCAAGCTTGTTCTCTCCGCAGTGCCCTTGTGTGTGGTGTTCTCTTTGAGTGGAATTTTCTTTGCCAGAATTTGGTTCCTCCTTGTTATCCAAGGTTCAGCTGGGGTTATTTTTAAGGCAGCCTTTCCTGGATGCCTTGCCCGAGAGAACTTTCTCCCACCCTACCCAAAACACCACCCTCCTTCCTCTTCTCCTCCTTCCCACTGCCCTGTCATTTTCTTTCACATTGCCTTGTTTATACTTTGTCTCATGGAACTCGTCAGTATATGAAATTAGCTTTTTATGTATCTGGCTTTCATGTTTGTCCCCACTAGAATTTAAGCTCCCTGATGAGGGGGACAGTATATGACTCGTTTACCTAGGGCAGTGCCTTCTCTGGCGCAGATAACCAAAAAGTATTCATTGAGTGAGGAATGGGTGTTTTTCTGATGTGCAGATCAGATCAGAATATTTCACCTACAAAAGCATTGGAAACTCAAGCAGTTTATTTCTTTTAAAGATTTTATTTATGTTTATATTTAGAGAGAGGGGAAGGGAAGGTGAAAGAGAGGGAGATAAACATCAATGTGCGGTTGCCTCTTGCTTGTCCCCTACTGGGACCTACCCTGCAACCCAGGCATTTGCCCTGACTGGGAATTGAACCAGTGACCCTTTGGTTCACTGGCTGGCACTCAGTCCACTGAGCCACACCAGCCAGGGTGGAAACTCAAGCAATTTAAATAAATCCTCATTAATTACTAGTCTTTTAAAGGATTGGGCATTAACACTGTTCTTTGTGAGTGAGTTGTAAGATGTACTCTAGTGGGTAGAATTAAAACTACTAATGATACCACCAGCTCCTGGTGAGTGCAGGGTGAAAAGTAACATGAACTTTAATCTTCAAACTTTACATTTCTCATGGCTTTAAAGAGCATAATTAGCACTGACTTGTAAATATTCATTGATAATTAAGTATGAATTTTGCATGTGCTTATTTAATACTGTGGTGGAGTTTTTTAGGGTAAAGATTTCCCCAAAGGTGAAAGGTGATGAGTCACAGTGGTTATCTCACTGTTGAGGGTGACAAAAGACAAAGAAAAGTGAAACACTGAGAGAAATGACTTTAGGAAACTTAGATTATCAGCAAGTTAATCCTATTGTGTTTTAAAAACACACTTAGGAAATGTTACTCTTTAGGTTTGGGCTGATAGTGTTCCCTGCTCTCAACACTTTATTATGAAAGTGTTCAAACATACAGCAAAATTGAAATAGTTTTACCATAAAATCCATATACCCGTCATCCATTTTCTACCATTGACATTAAGTATACTCACTTTATTACATACATGTCCATCTATCCATCCCTCTATCCACCAGTACATCTTGGTTTTAGTGCATTTTAAAGTAAATTGCAGACTTGTTGATAATATTTTTAGTAATCCATTTGTTACTGAAAAAGAAATATGTTTTGTAGAAGGCTGGTTGATATGTAAAGTCTAATAGATTCAATACAAATATTTGATGTGGAGCTAGTAACTTATTCAGCCTAATTAGGCAGGACCCAAGGTCTTCCTGGGCCCTAGCCTTATTTCAACAGGTTTGCTGTGACCTGCTGTTATCACATTGCACTTAGACAGATACACTGTTGAAGAATCTTAAAGTTTTTAGACTATCAGGAAAGATACAGACATCTCTCCAGGTATTTCAAGCAGGAGAGCTTTAACACAGAATTTAAGGCTTACAAAACAGTTGGGAAGGCTGAGGAAACAAAGGCTTAAGTCAGATAAAATCAACTTAAGTTTTTCGGAAACCAGGAAGTGCAGAGATCCCAAAAGACACTCTACCCATGATCTCAGCAATTTGCTGGGATGTGTTGCAAAGCCTTTTGCTCCCCTCAGCTGAAGCCCAGGTACCTGTCAGTGGCTTACTGCCCAGGGAGATACCACTGTCTGCTTCTGAAGCTCTTGCCTATCTCCTAGGAGGGCCTTTCACTGGCTGGATCTAACAGGGATCCTGCCTGGAGGATTCTGGGAAATTTAGTTCCTGGGCTACCAGACTTTGAGATACAAGGGCAAGCACATTACCAATGATCAGCGCAAGCATGTTTAACAAATATTATGTCAGAAACTGGTAGGAAATTTCATACCCAGAATAGTATATCTAGAATATTGAGAAAAGTAGTCAGCCACTTCAGTAGTTTTTCATGGAATGTGTATAGTAGTCTAGTGTCGTTTGGAGATACAGATGATAGTATTTTGCTGTTACAAATGTTCAGAATTAAAATTCATGACTTGCATTCTGCCATATTGAGTTTTAATAAATTCACATTAACCAAAACAAATGTGTTTGTATGGATGGATAAATAACTGGTGAAAAAAGAGCTTATATAATGATGCCTTCCAAAAGTATATGCGTTTTCAACTGGCAAAATGGCATCTTAAGGGGCTAGGACTGGGGATCCTTCCACAATGCAAAGGAATGAAGTAGAAATTATAGACTGATAGAACATGGGGTCGTATTTACTGGTCAGGAGTGTCTGGCTTGGAGCCCTGTGAAGTCATTTACATTTCTGCACTCATTCCCCAGGCACCCCCCAGACCTCCATGTTAGAGCTGCACAATCAGGTTAATGCATGTTTTGGACAGACTTGGGCTCAAAGTACACCTGACCCTTCTGGCATGGCTGTCTGCTGTGTTTGGTCTTCCACACTTCTGTCCCTTTTGCTTAGGCAGCTGTACCCTGGTATTTTTTCCTCATTCGAGACCATGGGTGGGAGTAGGGGTGATGGGTGACACATGACCCAGGCCTGGACAGTCTGTATTCTTTGTCTCTCTGCCTTAGTTATTTGTCTCAGGATGGGCACTTGACCTGGGTCAGCCCATAGAAATCCCCATGAGGAACTTCGGAAAGATGAGAATACTCTCTTTGTATTCTCATCTTTCCATCATGGTAGCTGAGCTGCTGGGATAAGGTGTGGAGGTGCCACAGCTGTGTTCCTGCAGCCACGTGAGGGGAGTGCCTGCTGGAGAAAAAAACTCACCACTGATACAGGCCACGTGTGCAGACTCACTCACACAGACATGGAGGTACATGGGGACAGGGTCTGACACTCTGAATTCAGCTAAGAATGCAGCTAGCATTAGTCTGAATGTCTTACTTTTATAGCCCAATTACTCCCCTCCCCCCTTTAAAATTGAGTCAGTTTTGCTACATCTGTCATTTGCAACTAAATATGACCAAAAAACACTAATTTTAAAGACAGAAACCTGAAACTATTCTATGGTTTTACCATGGATCATCTCTTCTGGACACAGATAGACGTTTCTGCATTGAGACGCTACCACCTTTCTCGCTGGTGTCCACCTGGGCTATAATACCCAGAGCCAGCTTGGTACCCTTCTCTTTAATACCTTACTGAACTGTAAGCTCTACATAGTTGGAATTGAGTCTACTTTGAATGAATGAATCCGCACTGGGCTGTGACTAATTGAAACTCCATAAAAGTTAGGGGTCCCACTGACCCTCCCCACATGAACGTCCTCTGTATAGGCCACCTCGGCCTTAGAATTTGTTGAAGGTTTGTATACATCCTGGTAACATCGTGGACATCAAGCTAACAGGACTCTTGACTAACCTTTTTCTGTTTTATGACCCTGACTCAGATCATATATACAAAATCACATTTTTTATTTGTAATCTCTAGTGTAAAACCCAGGTCATCTACTAAACAGTATCCAAATTGAGACAGACATAAATAGTCCTTTGTAGGGGAGAAGCAAAGAAATTATAAGCATGCAAAAGTAAAGCTTTGAAAGAATCACTGTGTGGTCTTATCAATGTCTGTTTCACCAAGTTGCTTTTGTCAGATTCTGTGTGTGTGTGTTCCATTTTGAGCACTGATGTTGGTTCATTAAGATTTGCATTGCATAGGGAGAGGTCTGTGTTAGTGCTGTGACTCAAAGACACTCAAATAATTACCAGGCTGTGCAATTATTGTAAAATGTAATGTGATTGGGAAAGTGGGGGCTTGTTCCAGCTGGAGTTGGCTTTTCCATTTCTGTTTTTCTGGTAATAGATGCGGTGTTTATTCCCCCTAACCATTTTTTTTTTTTTTAAATTTCTGTACAACATCCATCACTCTGTATCCTGGTACTATTGTTTGTGATTTTCTGTGGAAACTAGCCCTTTCCTGATCCTTAGTCCATAAGGTTTGGATGGAACAGCTCTCAGGTGTGAGCATAAGGCTATTGCTCACATACAGAGGAAGTAATGGTCTGTTCTGTAGGTTGCAGTCCTTACCTCAGTGTACAAGGTCCGAGCTGCTATGCCTCATCACCTCTCCGACCTTACTTCTTGCCATTTTCTCCTATATTTGCTGTGCATCACCTCCCACCTCTGTGTGCCTGCTGTCTTCTTTACCTGGTCTGCTCTTCCTGCAGACAGCTACTTGGCTTGTCCTGTACTTCATTCTGGTTTCTGTTCAAATGTCAGTTCTCAAAGAGACTTTTCCTGCTCATCCTAACTAAGATCTCTGGTCATTTTTTATCACTTGAGCTGATACATTCCCTATGTTATATAGCACCTTTGAATGAGATGTTTGTACCTTGCTACTAAAGAAGTTCTGTAGAGAATGCTACATTTGTTCAGGCTCCTCCAAGTTTCCCAGCACTCAGAGTCCAGTGGCTGATCCTGCATCCCCATGGTAGAGTCCTGGGGTAGATCCCTGAGCTAGTACTTGATTAGATCTATAGTGCCCATGGGCTCCCAGTTAGGTAACTTGATGGAGATTTAGTGGGAGGCTTTGTGGAGAGGGGATGAGACCTGGAGATGTAATGTAGAGAGAAAGTCAGGGTGGTGGCACCCAGTGTTTCCTCTGACTTGTAGGGACCAGGAGGGCAGGTTCACCCTAACATCTGTATGCACAGATGGGATGGCATGATATAGGGAAAGGCTGGGAAAAGGAGCCCAGCATTATCATCACCTACGTCCCCTTCTCTAGGAGCTCAGAGCCCTTGCAGGCTGGAACTGTTAGGAGTATCACCAGCAGTTGATAACCCCTAGGTACAGAGAACTTACTCCATTCATCTACTGATCCTTATGGTCGATTCAAAATCTATACATCGGCTTAGCTCCTGGAATGGCACTTGCATAGTGAATGTAATTATTTGTATTTTGTCTGTCTTTGAGCTAGAATGAGGCTTTTTAAAAAAATTTTGTTTGTATGTTTTTTGTAGTCTACATATTCAGAGTAGTGCCTGAGTCAATAATAATAGTCAATAATTGTTAAATTACCAAAATAATAAATAACATTTATTGAGCATTTGCAATGGCCAGGCATGGTTCTAATCCCATTACATATATAAACTTTTTTAGTCTTCACAACAATAATAGTAAGTGTGTAGGTAGTATTGTTTTCCTGTCCCATAAATGAGGAAACTGACTCACAAAGCTGTAAGTTACTTGCCAGAGTCACAGAACTGGCAAGTAGATGAGCTTGGACTTGAGCCTACCAATATCTATATAATTATTTTATTAACCTGCAACAATAATAGAGAAGTCATATAATGTTACTGTGTCACCTAAACATATATTTTAAGAATGTTTATAACAGAGTAGCATAGGCTGCTTATCTACTGAACGTTTCTTGAACCATGCTTATGTGTAGTGATCTGATTTAAAGATGAGTAAGGCAGTGTCAAGACTGGAGATGCTCACAGTCTGGTGGTAGCGATAGAAATCTGTGCGCAGAGTTGCCCTGGGAGGTGATCGGATGTCACATTCTGGTGCCAGGTGTGGGGGATAGCAACCGATGTTGGTCTCCATGGCAGGAGCGACTGACTCTGGGCAGAAGCACCCTGTGGCTGGTGGGGAGCACTCTGGGAGTGGACATGGCACGTGGGTACGAGGGGGTGCAGCGTGATCATTGACTTATGAGCCTGACATCTTCCTGTGTGAACGTGGAGCCCTTTTGGTCCCTCCTAACCAGGAGATTAGATGACAGATTATTGATAAGAACAGTGTTGAACAAATTACTGACCAGTTTGAACGTTGAAATTACCACTTGGATCTCAGGAGATAAAACTGACAGTAAAGAGTATCGGTGGTTGACAAGGACCAGTTTGAAGGTGACAAGGTGGATAATGGGCTATCAGCGAAGGTGGAGGAGAGGTACCTACGGAGGCCTGACTTGGGCTGGAGCCAACACAGTGGGGAGCCACCGGGCTGTGACTCTGGTAGTTGGGGGCTTCGTGGACAGCCTTCTCAGAGCCCAGGGAGCGAGGGTCCAGGGAGGCCGCCCTCGGTGGCTGCATGTGGACCGGCACCCCGCACGTTGGAGCGATTCATGGCCCCTGCTGTTCAGGGTGATTAGTCTTGGATAGTGAGCACCTGAAATAGATTTGGTGCACTAAAGAAGTTTCTGAACCTTTATTTCTTCTTGGGAAAATGTATTTAATCCAGAGAAGTGCTTCTAGACTTTCACTGAATTTAAGGCTCACCTGAGAAGTCTGTAATGTGGATTCATGGGCCCCACTTGGAGGAGGACTGGGGAACTGGAATTTTAAAATCATTCCTCGCCTCCCCACCACTCTCCACCCCCAAACCCCAGGCAAAGTCCAGCCCCTGAGGTCTAGGGAGCTCTCTCCAAGATCAGAGGCAGAACAATACTTTTTAAAGGAGGGTGTCTAAGATGCTTCTGTGCTGTGAAGGCCGAAAATATTAGAATGTCTTTTCAAATGCCCAGTTTTGTGTATGTTTTGTAATGTGCACAGGAGAGCAATAGCACATTATGATAGTGTCCATAATAGTGATATTTATATAATGTGTATGTAAATATACCTATTTGCAAGCATATGCTCACTTTTTCATTTTTTGCTAGTAAGAATATGCATAAAAAATAAATCAGACAGTTAGTTTAAAGGAATTTTTTAGGATTTATCTTGCTGAAACAGGCCAAGCATCCCGTGCCACAAATAATTAGAGGAGGAAATAGTAATGGAGTACCACACCTCACAGTGAGTAACAAGCGTTGTTGTGAAGGTGCACTGCTGAGTTGCTTTCACGACCCCTCCCTCTCACCCCTCTGTTTCCAGGAGCACTGTGGGCCCATCTTCCTGCAGGTGCAGCAGGGAGTGAGTGCTTCATCACCTGGTATCTGGACCCTTGATTACATTATGTGTTCTTTCAACTCAGAGCCAACGCATCTTTATTCAGCTTTGCGTCCCTGCCGCACCACAACGCCTGCCTCTCCAAGCGCTTGGTAGCTGAATGAGGGAGGGACGGAGGGAGGGAAAGACTATCCATTGCTTTCTATCATTGCAAATTTTGTTTTGGCAACCATAAATCATTTATTCCTGTCCCATTCTTTTATGCCTCATATGCCACCTGATAAGAAGGTGTCTGTTCCTTTCTTTGGGTGGAGACAGTGACTCACAGCACCTGGTTAGGGTTCCAGCTCGCCAGCTTACTATCTCTGTGGTATTGGTATACATTGTTCCTTTTCTGGGGTCTCAGTTTCTCTAACAGTGAAACCCAAACTCCAGCTGCTCCTGTTTTGCCTCCATAATTTTCACCTAATCTGAATAGCACCTATAGAAATGTTTAACAGGATGTTTTTCTTTACATTGATTTCCTTTTTCCTAAAATTTATTTCAGAAGCAGCCTTTAAATCACTAGTGTTGAAGGGAAACCAGCTGGCCATAAAAGGAGATACTTAGGAAGTAGAGTGAACCCAAAACAGGCTTGCTCAGTTCTAGCTCATTGCCCCGGCCTGCAGGGTGTCGAGCCAGAGGCCTGTGGTGAGGTGAATCCAGACGCTGGACTGAGACTTTCCTGCACCTTGTCTTTAATCAGAAGGCTTGAAGGAGAACTGGAAAAGAAATACTGTGTTCTCTCTGAGGTTCAGTGTTATTTAACAGGGTGTCCAGTGACCACCTATTGTCAATCCCCAAAGCACCATAAACCTATGTCATCCCCACAGGACTCGCCCTTTGGCCATGGAGGATCCCAGGCCTTTTCTACCTTAAGTAGAACACACTGGTGTCTCTTCTTGCCCATTTTTTCCTTCAAAATTTCATGTTTAGTGTTTGAATCACAGCTTTTCAGGGAACCCGTTGTCTCTTACAGCTGTTTTTAGTTTAAAAAAATGTAAGGGGCCAAAAGGCCCCACTGGTACCATAACATCTGTCTTTGTCAAAATTTATAGGACGTTGCTCCCACCCCCATATCTTCGGACTGGGTGTACCTCCTCCCTGAGACCTTTGCTGGGGGCTGAAGGTAAGAAGGAGGATGTAAAAACAGGCTCCCATCCTGGAGGAGGGGGAAGCCATACACTGGATCAAGAGGTTTAACACCTGTGCCTCAGAGTTGGGGTAGTTTTACCCCAGAATTGGAGTGTAGGCCTGACCTAGAGTGATCCACTAGTATGTGTTACTTCCTGAGATGCCCATACAGGGCGTGGCAGTGGAGAGAGATGACAGGCTTCTGAGAGCTGTTCACCACATCTCATCCAGAGTCTGGGCCAGCTCACTGCCAGTAGGACAACTGTCTGCAGACATTCTTTGGGCTGTCAGAATAGCCTGCATCAGGGAGCATGATATAGAATAGATTTCTTTTTCAGAATACCAAATAGCCCTTGCAATAGTTTTCTGTTCCCTGCTCACAATAGTTAGATGTTAATTGAACTTGGGATCTCTGTGAATTGGTTTGACATAGTGTAATTGTTATTCGCCTCATGCATCTTTTAAATTCACTTTATTTTTTAGAGTTTTAGTTTTACTGAAAAATAGAGCAGAAAGTACAGTGTTCCATTTACCTTTTCTCTCCCCCTACCCCACACAGTTTCTCCCTTTTTTTAACATCTTGCATTAGTGGAGTGCATTTATAAAAATTGATGGAGGAATATTAATACCTTATTATTGACTAAAGTCCATAGTTTACATGAGGGCTTAC
Source organism: Glossophaga mutica (assembly GCA_039655065.1). Classification (NCBI taxonomy): domain Eukaryota; kingdom Metazoa; phylum Chordata; class Mammalia; order Chiroptera; family Phyllostomidae; genus Glossophaga; species Glossophaga mutica. Next base: position 48,705,425 of record CM077309.1, read on the forward strand.
TCTCTGTGTTGTACTGTGTCTTAGTCAGTTTGGGCTGCTATAACAAAGTCTGGGGTTGGCCAAAAAATTAATTTGTTTTTTTCCATAAGATGGCTCTCGTAGTACTTAGTTGTCTTTAACTTCCTTCAGAACAATTTTGTTACATCTGTCACATCAGCATACATTTAAAAAAAACTTATCAAAATTGGTGAATTTTTGTGTAGCCATTTTAATATTGAAGATGGAAGAAAATAACCATTTTCAACATATTGTGCTTTCTTATTTCAAGAAAGGTAAAAACGCAAATGAAACACAGTAAAAGATTTGTGCAGTGTATGGAGAAGGGGCTGTGACTGACTGAATGTGTCAAAGTGGTCTGCGAAATTTCATGCTGGAGATTTCTCACTGGACGATGCTCCATTGTTGGATAGACCAGTTGAAGTTGATAGTGATCAAATAGAGACATTAACTGAGGACAATCAACGTTATGCCATGTGGGAGATAGCCAACATATTCAAAATGAAAAACATCTTTTATTTTATAGAAAAAACAACATATGGACTTTTTGGCCAATCCAATACCATAGATTAGGAGGCTTATAAACAGCAAAAGTTAATTTCTCACAGTTCTGGAGGCTGGATGTCTGAGGTCAAGGTGCCAGTGTGGATTAGCACCTTGGATTCCAGTGTGAGCCTTCTGTGTAAGGGCACTGATCCCAGTCATGAGGTCTCCACCCTAATGACCTAATCACCCCCAAAAGCCCATCTCTAAATACCATCACATATCATGTGGCAAAGACACAAACATTCATTCTGTAATAGACAGTTCTATGTGTGGGTTTTATCAAATGTATAATGTCATGTACCCATGTCTGAAAACCGCCCTGCCTGGTTTCAGAAACCTTAACCCCTCCTGGCTAAGGCTGAGTAGAAAGACCTTGGGACCATAAGCCACTTAGGAGACAAAGCTTATCTTCCTTGTAGGGGCACCACTTCTGCCCCCTTTTTCTTTACCCTGCTTGGGCCTGGGTGGATGACTGGTTAGCCAATGATGGGTAAGGTTTCTCAAAGGAGGGATGACCTAAGACAGGCATGGTCATGAAGGGCCCTCATGGAAAGACTTGGGGGCTATAGAAAAAGAGAGTGATGGACCTTTGTCCCTCAGCTTTGACACAGCCTGTGTCCTCATTCTGTCTGCAAGAAGTCTCCTAATCTCTTGGCTGCCTTACTTCCCCTGCCTGACTTAAGCCTGAAACAATGCCTTAAGCCTGAAACAATGCCAAGGTGGGTGCGACCCTGTGCAGGAAAGGGCAGGTTCCTTAGGGCAATCAGGCCTAAGAAAGAATGCATAAAATCCTATGAAACCTACTTTGTTAATACCCTCCATTTAAATGATAAGGGTCCAAGCATGAAATGAGTATGTTCCCTAAAGTTTTATGTCCCTTTAACTATTTGACCCTGCCTCAGAATAAGCCCTCAGAGTTCTTTGAATATTATCTATTGTTTGATCATTACTGCCTGACCATGATTGATGAGCTTTACTTATACACCCTGTATTCCAGTGCAAATTGAACCCAATAAAAGCCTTTCAAGGTAAGGGTTTGGGCGCTCTCCTCTTGAGAGAGTGGCTGTGCCATCCTTTTTCCTCCATAGGACTCAGTAGTCCATGTGCATTTGTCTTGTCTCATCCATAACGCTGCATCAGCTCACCATTTTCATGGCACAGAGAATAGCTTCACTGCCCTAAAAATAATTGTGCTCCTGGCAATAAGTGATCTTTTTACTGTCTTGGTAGTTTTCCTTTTTCCTATATTAAAAAAATCGTGGTTAAGTAGTACACATAAAATTTACTATTTTAACCATTTTTAAGTGTATAATTTCTTCACATGCATTTTTAAGGGGATTTAGATGTGAGCAGGTAGCTGACTTTGGAGTCACAAATGTGATGATGAAAATGACAAAGCCAGACATCTCACTCACACTTTCAGTCATGTTGAGTGTCGATGGGGCCTTGACTACCCAGGGAGCCCTGCGCCACACTTTTTATCTGCAGAACCACACTGACTTCTCATGCAGATGCTGAAAGGCAGATGTTGTTATCACACAAGGGAGGAGGGGGAGGGAGATCAGCAGCTGAGCCTGGAAGTGGCAAAGCTGCGATTAAACCCCCATCTGCCCCACTCCACAGCTCCATTTCTTCTCCAGTGCACTTTCCTGCTGCTGTGGGAACCTGATGAAGCAGTGATTCAGAATGCTCTTTTGAGAGTTGTAACACTCTTTTTCGTTTTGGAGACCAGCTGAAATGGAGGTCTTTATTCTGCATATTAGTAAGTCTGTTATTTATTTATTTATTTATTTACTTTTAATTAAAAAAATTATGTTATTGATGAGAGAGAGATTTGTTTGTTGTATTCATTTATGTATTCATTGATTGGCCCTTCCATGTGCCCTGCCCAGAGACAGAGAGACAGAAAGAAGAGGGGGGGGGGAGAGAGAGAGAGAAAGAGATTTATTGTTCCATTCATTTCTGTATTCATTGGTTGGCCCTTGCATGTGCCCTGAGCAGGGATCAAACCCATAACCCTGATGTACTGGGATGACGCTCCAACCAATGGAGCTGCCTGGCCAGAGCTGCCTGATTAGTAAGTCATTTAGGTGATACCTGAAGAGGATGCCTTGGGTTTTCTATTACTTGTGTTTCCATCAGATTTGGTAGCTACCTTATAATAAACACCCTTAAGACAGAAAACACTTATTTCTATGTTAAACGCTAGAAGTTTGGGGACGGCAGAGTAAAGAATGAGATTATGCTGTGTCAGGATCAGAAATAACTTGTTTTGGTTGAAAAGTTTTTTATTATTGGGTCCTTCAGAGAAGGCTCTTTTGGGGGTCCATTTGTCAGGTGACCCCATGGATCTGGTTAGATGACACAAAGCTCTGCTCTGCCCCATCCCAGATAGAACTGGTGCCTCCTTGCCTGAGGACCGCTGCACATGCACACACAGCCTGCAGGTCCTTCCATGTGCTGACTGGTCTAGGGTCCACCTTTCTCTCCCAGGCTGTGGCCCCCAGAAAGTAGGAACTTCTCAGGGACTTAGAGCACATTTGGCACTTAATAAGTTTTTATTTAGTAAATGTAATTGTATAGGGCTATATGCTTTTCAAAGCAGGCCCATGTATAAGTGTGTCTTACATTAATGCAACTCCCATATGTGAATGCAAAGAAGTCAATATTTCTTGAAAAAACTCCTAGACTATTCTGCTCTTGGGGTCAGTGGAATGATGAGTGAATTGCAGCACAGGGCTAGATCAAGAACACTCGATGTGCCAGCCGGAAATAAACTTCCATGTCTTGACTGTAATCCAGTTCTCTAACCACAGACCCCTTTGTTGCTCAGTGAATGGGTTCAGCACAACCAATTATTGTTCTTTTTGGAAGATGGCCCTCTTTGTTCTCAGCCCGAGTAACTATTGATCGTTTTGGTGAAGTTTTTTTTCCTGCTGTTGGCTGGTATTGTGACTGAAAGAACTGTGACCTATGATTCATTGAAACATTTTAACTGCAAGATAAAATATTTTTTAATTTACTGAATCTCCATATTCAAGTCAAATGGGTAATTTTCTAGTAATTTTATTGCCTGTGCTCTCATATCTACGATATTATGTTTCAGTTATAAAATGCTTGATACTATGAACTTGCAGAGACATCTATTTCCTTTTAAATGGAAATTCAAGACACATTATCAGGACCCTCTTGTTCTCAGAAGAAATGCTGCTATTTCTTTACCCATAACTCGTTTTTCTCATTCTGCGGATTATTGCAAATGACATTAAAATTATTTGCTCATCTTTCTTTTCTGTCAAGGAGATTGTTGTGTTAGAAACACACATAATTATAACTGTGGCTTTTTTTTTTTTTTTAATATTAACATCCTGCAGCAGGAAGTAGGAGACTGCTAGCTCTGTTCCCAGGGAAAGAGAGAGAAAATAGGTCTGGGCTGGTCATGAGAATGGTGATGGGCAGGGGCGGAACACAAAAGAAAGGTGTTTCAGGGAGTGGTGCTGACTTTCTGAGCTTCTTTCCCAGTTGCAGCTTTCAACTCCACAATCACACCGCAGGGCCCCAGAAGAGGCGCTTAGGAGGAGGGCGTGAAGCAAGGCAGGAAGCGCCCACACAGACCCTGAGCCTACTGGGCCCATGGATTGAATCTGTCCAGGCCTGGTCTCCTGCAACCATTTGTTCTGAACATTGCACTTTCTCATTAGGAATCTCTCATTAGGAGACATTCTTGAGAGGAGGCTCCTTTCAGGAATTCCGAAGCAAAGTCTTCATGGAGCCCATCAGCAATACCAGCCCCATCTGTCACTCCTCCTCCCAACAGCTCTTAATGGCTCCCCTGGCTGAGCCAAGCTGTTTGCTCTTTATCTCTTCAGAGCATTGCTCTGTTTATCTTTATTTCACTAAGCTCCTTTAATTTTTGTCTGTCTAACTTTTCATTGTTCACGTCCTCATCTTTAAAATCACCAGTGAGCTTCTTTTTACTCTTTAATTAGTTTTAAGGCTCTCTTATCCACAAACCTTCCTGAAAATTTACACCATCCAGGCCTCCATCCCAGCAGCCTATAGCTTTGCTTTGTTAGGAGACGGTTCGCCCTGTCCCAGCATCTCTTCTTCGTCAGGGTAGGTGGGCCGCTCTATCCTATCATGACTCTTAAGATTCTTACCTCAGTTTCCCCTCAGTACTCCCTCCTGTATCTGAGCATCGGAAACCTCTGTTCTTCACCTCATTGTTCAGAACCGTTGCTTGCCTTTTGTGAGGTGTCTGTAATAGCTGGCTGCTGTGATGTATATTTTCTTTAACACGAGCCCTTTGGTTCAGATGTTGCCCATGCAGTTGTGACGTGTTTTGGCTACTGGTGGGTCTTTTGACATTTTATGACCAAAGTAGCTGCATTCAGTTATGCCTTTAGCTCATCAGGGTAGACTTAGCTATTCTGCTCAGTGGGCAGTGTTCCCTTCCCACTTCCTGTCCAATCTCTGTCCCTTCACAACTGGTACTGTGAGGGGATAAAGGGAAAGACTTTGGATGGGAAGTGGGCAACCTTCCCTCCTCTGTTTTTGTAAAATAAAATTTAAGGTGTTCAAATTACTGTACTCTAGAAATGTCAAATGGGTTTGCAGTTGCACAGTATAACGTTACTTATTTTGTTTGTTTAAATGGATATTTCAGATAAGTATAGGAATTTCCTGATTGGATACTACTCATTTTTCTGTTTTTTTTTTTTTTTTTTTTTAATTACTCCAACCTTTATTAAGCATCTCACATACTTCATGTATTGTGCCTGGCCCAGAGAGAGAGAGAGAAGTGAACAAGGCAAACATGGTCTTTCCCTCCTTGAGCTTAAGGTCTGTGCATTTGGGAAGTCATGTAATTGACCACAGAGGCTCTACTGCAAAGTGGTGGTGTGTTTTAGATTCTACTAACTGCAAAATAATTCACACTTTCACATTTTGTACATGCTTTATTGGAGCACAGTCAGAAATATCTAGAAGTTTCAGGATGATTGACTCCCCACATATATTATCAACCTAGCCATATTGTAACCTCTTGCTCACATCTCAGGTAAATGTTCTGCAGGAGAGATGCTTTCTAGGTACTCAAAGCATCAGGCCTTGAAAAATGTCATGAATTTTGTGGGACCTGTGTCTTCAATAGATTCTCTACCTGTTTGCCTACCTGAATGGTATTATAATTTAATATTGACCTTGTGGACTCATTAATGACTTTTAACATCCATTAGTTGTAACACAGTCATTTAGTGAGGCATACAGAGGTTGTTTGCTTCAGGACCAAATGTTTCCAAATTGCTGTGGGTTTTTGAGTTCTTTAGTTTGATTTCTAAATATTTTGTGTCTCCATTTTTCTTCTCAGTTAGCTATTGGTGATTCTTGCTGCTGCTGGCTGCCATTTTCAATTTTGTTAGAATGGAGTTCAAACTAAGAGTCAAAACTCCTTTACATGTTTATGTTTTCTGCTTTGTACAATTTTTTAATTCTCAGCTTAATCTCCATGTTTGAACATTCTAGGTAACCAAGGGTAGTTGGGATGTAATCACTTAAAAGGGTGATTAATCTCAACAGTTTGTATGGTTTCACCTGTGTTACAAGGTGAGAAACTCTTTCAACAAGCCAGTTGGTAGCCTCCTTTTCAGACTCATTGTCATGGCCAAGCACATTACCTTTTGTAAAGTAAGGATAAGAGGAGACAGTTCTTGGAAACTGAGTACTGGTCCCTGTCTACCACCCCATGCTCAAGGCTGAGCCCTGCTGCCAGAGCAGTTGTCTAAAGCACAGTTTATATCATCCTTTGTCCAGCTCCCTCCTGGCTTCCCACAGAGTGGTCCCAAGTTACTCATCTGATTCACCTTGATTCATGTCAGACCCTTCTCTTCAGAGTCCAATTACCCTTTGCTGTGCTTCTGTCAGATTCTGCAGCAGATCTCCTTTTCCCCAGTTCTCATGGCTCTTGGTGCTTTGCTTTTGATGGCCTGTAGTATATCATTACATGGATATATGTAGTGTTCTTATTTCTCCAGTTAATGATAGGCCCTTCATGGACCAGAGCATTTTCCTTTGTTCTTATGGTCCCCTTGCACTTGGCACAATGTAAGGTCATACAGCACAAGGGTGAGAACATAGCAGGAACACCTGATTTCTCATCTGACTCTGCCTCTTGGCCCCTCACTGTGCAAGCTGCTTCATACCCATGGGGCACTATTGAGTCATTCACAAAATAGAGGTGATAGTAGCACCTTTCTCATAGGACCATTGTCAGGAGAGAGTCCCAGGGTCCAGTACAATAAAAAACAGTGGTTGTGTTATTATCACTACTCCTAGTAGAAGGATTACTATTACTCCTACAAGTTATTCAATAAATGTTAAAGTAAAATTACTGAACATATTGCTATGTGCCAGTCATAGACATAAACCTGGGGAAAGTTGATTGTGGGGTCGCCAACACATAAGTCAACGTGCGGAAGATCACAAATAAGAAAGTGGTGAGCACTATGGTTTTTAAAGGCTCCTCCCAACCAGGTATCTCCTGGTCCCTTGGGCAACAGTGGAGCCCACTTGGATGGCACCCAGCTCCAGCAATGCAGGGTTTCTCCAGAAATTGCCATACATCCTCAAGTCACTTTTAAATGTGAATGGGTAGGAAGTCAGTGGTACTTTATTCTAAGGAAACATCCACAGAAGTTAGAAAGAGTCATTTCCAGAAGCTTGAGGGATACAGCTGTGGTAGTAAATCCTGATACGTTCTGGCTAATAAATCTGGTGATTATCTGGTCATCTCGTTTAAGTCATACAGTTAACTTACTGATATAGCTGCTTCCTCAAAGTCAGAAATAGCAGGACAGTTAGGGCAACAGAATTCCTGTGTCACTCTGAGAGAAACACAGGGATTCAAATTTAAAACTGTTGGGAAAGGTAGCTATCCCCTCGAGGCCCCTGACCAGCAGCTGTGTGCAGTGTTGGAGCCAGACTGTCGGAGGTGTGAATCCCACCTCTGCCCGGTTCTAGTAGTATGATGGCCCTGGTTCAGCAGGTGTGGATATTTTTTATAAAGTCTGTTCCCCCTTCACAGTAATTTTGATGATCAGCTGAGTTTGGGAACCACAGGTCTAAGCAAAGTTGGCATAAGTGGCAGGGCTTTTTGGTGAATCAGCAATGCAGTGGACTAGAGTAATGTATGAAAACAGCAATCTCAATTCTGGGACCTGAAGTGACCCCTCAGAGACCTTCCTCTCTGGCCTGGCAGGCTGCAGGAGGGCCGTGGAGTTGGGGATGAGAGGCCAGAGCAACTCGCCAACCCACCTCCCTATAGACTCGGGCTCCTTGCCATCCTGTCCTGCCTTGAAATTTAGGCCATCCAGCCTTGCAGCAGGCCAGGTGTGGGAGCCCCAGCAGAGGCCCCTTGGGTAGTACTTGGTTCTGGATGAGAGAGAACTATTCTTCCATCTAGAAGGTCTTCCTGCCAGGATAGCTTTTTATCATGTTTGCCCAAGATTCTCGTTACCCCTAATTGCCTCCTTTGTGTAGCTTTTGCCATTATTTTTGTTCCTCTTTGGTGTTTACTCTGTCAGACATTTAAGGGCAGTTATCATGTCTGTTTCGCCAAGCTATACACACTCAGGGTCTATTTCATTTTTGCACATAAATCTCAACCTTCCAGCCCCTCAACACCTACCCATAAGTGCTGTGCAGTGTTTGCTTTGGATTACATCTTGGAAGTGGAGAAGTTTTTCTCCTTAGAATTACTGGCATTGGTGTGCACTTCATAAGCCTGCCACAAACACACTCACACAGGGAATTACGGAGACAGAAACCAGTTTGCTATTGTTTTAAGTACAGCACAGGGCCTTTTAGCCCCTTGATGATATCTCTTTAAATCAAATTTGAGGCATGGGCAAAAGTCAGCAATGACTAGTGTTTTCATTATTTTAAAGCTTATAAAGTATGAAAGTTTTTTAAGGCTTAAAACCGAAAAAGAAAAAAGCGAGTATAACAGAAAAAAGGCAAACAGTGCTGTGGTGAGATGCAGGTTTAATGGGGTTCCCGTGGCTTCCATCCGTGGGGCCCTCCCGAGTGTCCTTGAGTCTCTTTATTGTGCATTGACTTTCTTTTTGTGCATTCAGGGTTTTCTGTCTATACTTTTGCTTTGTGGCAAAGCCGATTTACGGCGTGCAAAATCAGCCAGAGGGAAAAAGGGCAAAACTATTTAAATATTAAATTTAATTGCACTTGTCATTCTACTCAGTGGCTGGAATGTGAGATCTAAGTCCTGTCGACCGGACCCCTCCGGCTGTTTTGCTCCACATGCCTCTCCTTGACTGTGAATGGGTTCCAGGACTTAACCATACATACCTCTTGTATACCATGGTCCATAACTGTGAGCCAATTACTGCATCGTTTCATCAACAGCAATAACAAAAACAAAAGGCATTTGTAACACCAGAGGGAAAACGACTATGTTGGACTGAGTGATGGCTTATCAGTTTCTATTTCTCCAACAAAATATTTATTGAGGGCCCCCTCTGTCCTGGATATACTTGTGGGGAGTGGAGATACTCTCGTAAACAAGCTTTATAGTTGTGCATGTGTGTGTGTGCATGAAAAATGGTGATAAGTATGCTTCAGAGAATGAAAATAACACGATATGAGGGAGTGATTGGGTGGTGATCTCTTTATATTGGGGGTCAGAGCCAGTCTCTCTGCACATGTGACAATGTGACATTGGGGTATGTGTGTGACCAGAAGGATGAGATTAAGGAGATAGATAGAGGTTGGGTTACATACAGCTTTGCAGGGTTGGGGTTGGGAGTATGGATTTTACTTGAAGTACAACTGCAGACCATTGAAAGGTTTCAAGCAGTAAGAGATATTAACTGATTTACATTCAGGTTACTTCAGGTGCTGTGTGGAGGCTAGTGTGTAGGAGGTGAGTGTGGAAACAGGCCAGTTTGAGGCTCTCATATTCAGCGGTGGAGAGATCTGGGAACAGGGTTAAATGGAGAGAGGTACAGTCAGGATACATTGGAAGTTAGAGTCATCAGGAGTTGCTTATAGGTTGGCTATGTGGGGATGTGTGCAGGAGAGATGGAGGAAAGAGGAGAAACAAATGATAACTCCTAGACTTTGTTTTATAGCCTTCAGTTCAGCTCTGGCCACCTTAAGTTGGAGATGCCTGTTAGACATGTCAGTGGAGATATAAAAGTTGCCATTGTCTCTATAAGGCCTAAGCCCAGAGCAAGAGTCCAGGCTGGAGATGGAAGCTTGGGAGGATTGGCACAGAGGTGCTGTAGTAAGTCATGTTAATGGGGAGAGTCTACAGATGTGGGAGAGGAAAGAGCCCGGTTGGACTATATACTCTTCACCTCATACCCTCCGGTTGAACTGGAAACTTGTCCGTACAAATGCAGATATTGTCATGCTGTTTACTGCTCTGCTTTTGTCGATTGCTCTGAAGTCTGGGACCAGTCACTGGAATTGCTCATTCTCGGTCATTGGGGTATTTGGCGGTTCACAAGGACCGAGTGGATCAGCCACACCCTGGTTTGATTTCCTTACACATTGCAGAGGCACCTTCTACTCTGTGATGGCTCTCCTCTGGTGCCTAGATCTGGAGGGTGGCTCCCGAAATGAAGTCTGGATGGCTCTGTACAAGGCCAGGGTCAAAACAATGTAGGTTTGTGGTCATTCCCCAGGTATCTCTTGAAGGGATCCTGAGATGAGATAGTGGGGTGGTGTTAAAATCATTTAAATTTTCCTTTTTGGTCATCCCTATTGGTGTGGGCTGCTGTTCCCTAGCTTTGTGATGTATGTGGATTAAAAAACTGTCTTTTTGTCTCATTTTTCTCCTCTTATGAGAACTTCCAGAGCTCTGGCCCAACTAGAGGTCTCAGGTCACTGCAAAGACACTGCTGATTCAGTTTTTTTATACCTAATGAATCTTCATCAGCATTGAGGTCTAACCTTGACACAGCGTGGTGAGTTATGCCTTGGCAGCCACACTCAGGCACTGTGTTTCTGTTCCTTTGGAACCCTATAAATAATATGGGGAGATGCTACCAGAAAAGCAGCATTCAGGAATGGTCTTAAAGAACAGAAAGTAGATGGGATGGTAGCCTTAAAATATAAGGAGTGTTCAGTATTAAATGCTAAGGAATATTCTCCCAAAATATTGAACAATTTTTGTTAGTGCTGTTTGTTGAAAATGGGCCATACGAATCTATAAAGTCCAGAAGAGTGGTACTAATAAAAAAATAATTTGCCTTCCTGTAGCCTTTGTGTTTTTCAAAAACACTTTCAGGGATGACATACACTCTTGATGCAGAAACCTCAAGCACTTTCTTATTTCTGCTCTGTGTCACTCTTCTCCCTGGGTTTTCTGGCAGAGCAAATTCTTCCTGGAAACTTTGCAAAAACACAGTTGCAAGAAGCTGAGGCCCTTTGTTTTGTTGTCCTGGAGGATGTCCTCCTTGTCAGTGCCATGAATGAGGGCTCACCATGAGAGGTGAGTGCTTTCAGCTCCTCCCTCACCTTCGGTTTCTCTCAATGTGCTGTGACCATGGGTGCTGACTCCCTGGTCTGGGCCGTGCTATGAACTCCATGGGTGCAGGGCCACGTGTCTTGTCCATCACTCTGCTCTCAGTGCCATCATGGTGCTCAGTCATGGGAGGGCTTAATGAATATGTATTTATTATGTGAACGAGATGTGGCCCGTGGGCACCATTAGCCGTATAGAACACTGGAATAAACAAATCATTGTTATATGAATTCAGGTATATTACATATCAAATCTTGACCCTTGGTATATAACAGATAAAGTCTACAAAAGCTGTTATAAATTGAGATGATCATATTCACATCTCTTATAAAAATGAAACTTGCTTAACACCAAATGACAGCAAGGATGTGGAGCAGCAAGAACTCCGAATCACTACTGGTGGCATGCAAAATGCTACAGCCACTTTGGTAGATGGTTTGGTCTTTTCTTACTAAACTAAATATACTCTTACCATATAATCCAGCAATTGTGCTCCTTGGCATTTATTCAAATATGTTAAAAACTTATGTCTACACAAAAACCTTCACATGACTGTTTATAGAAACTTTATTCATAATTGCCAAAATTGGGAAGCAACTGAGACATTCTTCCATAGGGGAGTGGATAAACTGGTACATCTAGACAATGGCATATTATTTAGTGATTTAAAAAAAAAGCTGTCAAGTATGAAAAGGCATTGAGGCATTTTGTTGTTATTATTATTATAATTATTTTATTCTCTCTATTTTTTACTTTATTGTTGACACTATTATGGATGCCCCCATTTTTCCCCCTTTGCCCACCTCCACCAGCCCCCGGCCCTCTTCCCTCTGGCCATCACCATACTATTGTCTTTGTCTATGGGTTATGCATGTATATTCTTCGGCTCACCCTTCACCTTCTTACATCCAGTCCCCACCTCCCCCTGCCCCGCCAGTCAGTTCCATGGAGGCATGGGGGCACTTTAAATGCATATTGCTAGGTGGAAGAAGCCAATATGAAAGGCTGCATATCGCCTGATACTAACTCTGACATTTTGGCAAAAGCAAAACTGTAGGGACAGTAAAATGATCAGTGGGATACAGGGAAGTTTTAAAACAGAGTGTTCTGTGTGATGCTATAATGATGCATGCATATCACTCTATATTTGTCAAAACCTGTAGAATATACAGCACAAAGAATGAATCCTAATGTAAACTATGCACTTTAGTTGGTATGTGTTGGTTCATCAGTTGCGTCACGGGTATCATACTCATGCAGGATGTTAGCAATAGAGGAAATTGTGTGGGGGGGAGGTGGGGTTGTATTTTGGAGTTCTTTTTATTTGTCCATCAATTTTTCTGTAAACCTAAAACTGCTTTAAAAAATAAATTCTATTTTTTTAAAGTAAAATGCTATAGAAACATAAAGAATTGCAAGGAGAAAGTTATCATGTCTTTTTTTGCCATTGGATTTACCAAAAAACAAAACAAAACAAAACAAAACAAAACAAAACGCCTTATGTATATCTGAATCCAGAATTCATTAAATTGTTTCTTTGTAAAGGAGAATAATGTGGTTTCATTTAAGTAAGGGAAATGTGTTCTCCCTTTGAGGCCAGGACTGTGAGGACTGATTGTAACATTTTAGCATTAACATTCAGCGTTCAAGTGAGTGAGTCGCTTGGGCAGGCCAATCAGCTTCTCCTTGCCCTGGTTTCATCATCTGTAAAATTAGGATGATAATGCCTGAGGACACTTAAAATCAGAGGCCCGTGGAAGGATAAGAGGGACGTCTCATAGTCCTTGAACAATCTCCTGAAATGTGAGGCATCCACGGGAGAGCTGCTGGGGCAAGGCGCCTCCCCGCTGGCCCGTGGTCATTTTATCTGAAAAATGATTGTGTTGTTCCCTCCAGCCCTGGTGTTCAGTAATTCCTGTCCTGGTACTTAGTGTGCAAAATTACCTATGAATCAACAACACGGCAAATTGGGTATCAACTGGAAGCAAGCTAGAAGACTAATATTCAGTTACTAAAAGGCAAAAGGTAATGGGAAAAGTCTGGGAAACAAATAAGATAATTAATTTTAATAGTTTATACTTGGTATTTGCTGGACATGTTTTAGTATAATTTCCTTCTCTCCTGCCCTCCTTTGTTCCTTCCATAAACATTTCCTATACCCTTCAACTCAGCCATCTCTTTATGTTGTCTGAGGAGCTCCCCCATAAATCACATGGGGTGGAAGGAGAGTTGAGGGAGTATATTTCATATATTCATAACATGTGCATTATGGGGGAAATTACTTTTATGAAACTGTATGTATCACACCAGAGTAGAAAAACTAATAGGAGAGGATTCAGTGTCTCTCCTCAAATTAGTCATTCAGGGTCAAATGGGAAGTATCACTCCCTCCAGGATTATGTTGTTCCTGGTTAGGAATAAATTAAATTGTACGAGATAATCGAGCTATTATTTCAGATATTTTCTGTGCACAAAGGCCTGGGAGATGAACTTTATGGGAGAGGCTGCTTGAACATGGAGCTGGTCCCTGCAGCATAGAGTTTGTCAGGTGCTGGTGGTGGTGTGATGTGTGTTTGTGTAGAGATATAAAAACCCTGGTGTATGATGCTCAGCTTGAGTGAGTGGGGTAGAAGATACGTTGGGGATCCTGGCAGGTGCGGAATGGAAACTCTAGAGCTTAGGGCCAGAATATAAAGAGTAATTTATGCCATACTAAGTAACATGGGAGTATTGCCCAAGCTGTGTCCCCCAAACATGAGTTCTGAGTGACACTCTGGAAACAAAGGGTTTCGTGGTCAAACGTGTGAGAAATGATTGTTGTTCCCTTACAGCTGTATGGTGCTCATCAGTCTGTTGTCTTCAGATGTTCTTCAGTGAAGCTGAAGCTGGCATTTCTCAAATACCTGGTATTGAAGACAGTACCATTTTGTGTATAACTCATCCATGATTATCTAGTCTAACACCAGAGAATCCCCGGTGTAGATTTTGGGTGCAGCCCAGGCCATTGGGCACATAAGGTTTTGTTGTGGACCATTCAGCCTGGTTTCAGGAGTTGTAACCCTCACCCCATGGTGGGCTGTGTAAGAGCCCAAGGGACCCACTTCATCTGGGTCTGTTCTGTCACAAGGACGTGACCTACTAAGGAGACAAAGCTTATCTCCCTGGCAGGAGCACTGCTTCTGCCTCACCCATCTCTGGCCCCATTGCTTGGTTGGCAGTCAATGATGGGTAAGACTCCTCATGGGAGGGGCAACCTAAGCCAGACTCGACCACTTGGGAGGCCTCATGGAAGGACTGACTTGGGGGGGCTGCAGCAAAGAGGATGTGATGGACCCTCCCCCCCAGCTATTCTGACATAGCCTGAGTCCTCATTTCCATCTGGGAGATGTCTCCTGCTTCCTAATCCGCTTAAAGCCTGAAACTGTAGGGTTGAGTGGTGCAGCCCTGTACGGGCCAGGACAGCTCCCTGGGTGATCGGGCATAAGAAAGAATTCCTAAAGTCCTGTGAAACCTGCTTTGCCTAAGAGTGCTCTCCCTTAGGTGATAAGTGTCCCAGGAGGAAATGAGTATGTCTCCCAAAGTTTGGCAGCCCCCTTTCCTGACAAACACTGGCTCGGATTAAGCCCTCAGATTTCTTTGACATGTTAAATTTGTATTCCAGTGTATTGGAACCCAATAAAAGCCTAGTGAGGAAGGGGCTCTGGGTCATTCTCCTCGGAGAGTTTAACCCCTTTCCTCCCCAAGCAGATTTTGTCTTGGTAGTTTTATTTTCATCCGTGATGAACGGGGGGTTCTACGGGCGGAGCCCCCCGCAAGGTTTGACAGGGAGGGATATGCTCAGGCCCCTGCAGTAGCAGGTGGAGGATAGAGTGGGAGGAAATACATCTGTTAGAGCACCATTGTGAGACCCAAAGTCCATGCCAATGCAGAGATTATGTCGGTCCCAGGCCAGTTTTCAGAGACTAAGGTCAGGAATCAGCAAACTGCAGCCCATGGGCCAGATCTGGTTGATCCACCACCTGTCTGTATAATTAAAGTTTTATTGGAGCGCAGCCACACCCATTCCATCACATGTGGTCTTTTCAAGATAACAGAGTCGAGTAGTTGAGGTAGAGACCACGTGGCCTGCAAAGCCAAGAATATTTACCATCTGCTTCTTAGTAGAAACTTTTTTTGACCTCTGATCTGGATGGTTGATTGGATTAGTTTCAGTTTTGCAAATGTAAGAGAATTATCAGGGGTTTCAGTTCTAGTTTCTTCCAACAGATGAATGGGGGAAAAATCTATACAAACAAAATTCTAAATGCCAGGTTTTAGGAGTCAGCCCTAACTTGAATGTATAGTGAAAGGGGCACACATGGGCACCATCCCTGTCATCTCGGAAGGTCAGAGAAAACTGAAGGCCCGCTTTCATCTCTGGTGTGCTCTATCATCCTTCCCCTGGTGGGGCCCAGCCTGCACGATTGGGAAGCCACTCGTGTACTCAGATTTTGAGCCTGCAAGCTATCAGTCATTACCCTTGGCACGACCTCAGGCTATGTCATAACCCCTTAGGAATCCAGCTGCAGTTTCTGGTTCCTCTGAGCCCAGTTTCCTCAATACACTGTTGATACTGGCAGACGCTGTCTGTTCTCTCCCTTGGAGAGCAACTTTCTACACGTATTTCTTGGGGCACATATATTTATGTACCATTTATAATGTAAAGTCTTATAATGATAAAGTATGTGGTTGCCCCAAAAGGTAGAGTGGAGGCATTCAATTCCATTGCTCCCACAAGACAGATTTATGTGGTCCATTCAAGGCCTGGCTGCCCAACAGCCAGTCTATGTTTTATTGTATTTTTTTCCCTTGTGCATAAGCTATCCCCAAAATTTTAAACTATATTGTTTTAGTGGTATCAATACGTTGGAGACTATGAAAGTTAGTAAAAAAAAAAAAAAAAAAAAAAAAAAGCCTGTAAGAATTGCTAATATTTGTCACCTTGTGTTAGCAACTGTTTAAAAGAATTTTCAGATAGCTGCACAGAAGACATAAAAAGGTAATGTTTCTTAGCTGTGAAACATGCCAGTGAAAATGTTCACATCCAATCATGACTTGAATATTTGTTTTTATGGAAAGTTAAGTACCAGCAAAGAGTTCCACAGCTTATAAAACAGGTGGCTGTAAATGAAGTGCGAACGCTGATGCGGAACCTGAGGAGGGGACTGAAAACATGGCGCACCTGGCTGGACGCTCCGAACATCGCCCGTGGGTCAACCAGGGCAGTGCGGTCGGTGCGCTGGGTGTCTTCACCTCCCCACTGTGGCTGAGCTGGTTTTTAGTCGACATTATTAGAGGCTCATCTAAGAACAATGAGTTTTAGACCCAGTTCATCTTCCAGAATTTTGCTTATGGGAATACCCACTTTTTTTCTTTTTTTCATTTGAGAGCCAGAAAACACAGTTTACTCTGTGATTTCAGGATGGACAGAGACCTACATCATAATCAATGATATCTATGATGTTTGCAAAATTTATTTTTCAAAACTGTTTGAGGCAGCTTATTGCAGCTAAAGCAATCTTTACATTTAAAAGTAAAGCTGCTGTAGATTTGAAAAAGATTAGGTTTATGGTCTGGTTCTGCTATATGCCAGCTGGCTGTGTGACCCTGGGTGGAGCCGGAGCCTCAGGTTTTTCCTTGGTATCATGGAAACGGTAGTGTTTGCCTCCCAGGCCAGGCCTATGACACTGATCGAAAGAGATGTGTGAGAGGGATCTGAGAGATGTAGGGTAGTTTTCGAAAATGATAGCTTGCCCTCGGAAGGAAGGTTATGAAATCTGTTAGGATTTTATGGATGTGAATGTGTGGATTTGTACATAGATATCATTCACTCGCTGTATAAAGAAGCCTACGTGCATCATGGAAACTAATCAGTAACATGCACCTAACAGCTACTGTGAGCCGAATGATCATGATGTGCTCAGCCCTTCCCATGAAAGATTTCTAATCCTTGCAACACCCCCACATCCAGTAGCATGCCACTCTGTGTGAGTTTTCTGTTGCTGCATTAAATAAAATGCAGCACCCATTTATTATTATTATTATTATTATTATTATCTGTAGGTCAGCAAAGCAACCCTCGTTTATTGCCATTATCTATAGGTCAGAAGTCTTGGCACCACACAGCTGGCTGGGTTCTCTGCTCAGGGCCTGGCCAGGCTGAAATCAAGTGTTGTTGGGAGCTGAAGTCTCATTTGAGCCTTGGGGTTCTCTCCCAGCTTCTGTCAGGTTGTCGATGGAAATGAGTCCCTCGAGGTGCTAGGGCCGAGGTGCCTCTTTTCCTGTGGGCTGTTGGTCAGAGGTTGTTCTCAGCTTCTGCGGGCCACCCTCACATCCTAATCATGGGGACTTCTCACAGAGGCAGCAGTGGCTCCATCTCTCCCGTTTTTGATTTTATACCATCTTACACACAGTAACCTAAATGAGGGAGTGCTCCCCTCTCTCATTCATGAGGCCTGCCCACACTCAAGGGAGGGGGATTACGCAGGGTGTATTGACCAGGGAGGGGAGGAGGATCTTAGAGACCCATCTTAGAATTCTGCCTACCATTCACCCCATCTTGCAAATGGGAGAAAATTCTCACAGAAGTTACATTCCTAGCTCAGAGTCACAGAGCCAGGGAGGGCAAATCCGGCATTTGATTACTGCCAGCCTCCCAGGCATGATGCCAGGAGTGGGGGGTTGTCACAATGTCTTCAAGGAAAGTACTGGATGGGGACACCTGAATAGTCCTGTGCCAGTCCTGGGCGGAGATGGCTGCAGTGTAGACCAGAGCTCCCCGAAGCATGGACGAAGCATGGACCACGGGCTGGCATTGGTCCAGCAACTGTTTGTTATTGCAATGAGCTAAGAACAGAAACGGAGAGCAAGTGTTCAGAAACAGTTACAACAATATGACATTGCTGTGACATCAAACATGCTATACTTTTGTGTTTAATGAAACTATTGGACTCCAATGGATTGGAAAACACACACATGGCAGAATGGAAACAAAACCCCAAACCCCAAATTTGGCCCTTTCACCACCTACAGTGTGAGGAGTCCCGGTGCAGAGCATATTCCCCGAGTCTTCCTGTCATCCATGGGGCCCCAGTGCCCCTTTCCTCGCTCCAGAGCTGAGAGCAGAATCCGCCTGGGAAGATGACCGTGTCAGCCTTCTGGGCTGAAATAGCAACTGAGATCTTTGACAGCTCGTTCTGGCCAGTTTCTCTTGCACATTGTTTCTTGCTAAGCAAAGCCTAGAAATGCTCCAACTGAACTTCTAAGGATTTCTGGGGTCCTTTTGAATCAGAATACTTGGAAGCCCCCAGCGGCCATTACTGTGTCCTTAATTTTAGAGTTTTTACAGAAGCTGTCTTGCTGGCCTGCCAAGTGGTTAAGGTTGATTGTTAAGGTTTTCTCAAGGTTCTTTTGGTGACAAGTCACCAAAACCCACAGGAAACAACGCATGAAAATGAGGATTTGATGGTGAAGCAAGAGGTGTGTGATGGGCCTGACTGGGTGAGGTGGGGGCCAGGCCACCCCCAGGACTGGGGTAGCCACCCTCAGTCTCACCTCTGCTGTGGTACCTCCTGCTTCATTCTCCTCTCAGCACCCTGGCTTTCTGGGGGTCTCTGGGTACACTGTGGTTGGTGGCAGCCAGAGCCCTTTTCCAAGTTCGCTGCATGTCTTACTTCTAATGTTCCAAAGGGACTGACAAAAATAAAAATCTCAAGCCTCCAATTCCAAATTCCTGAGACAGGATTGATTAGCATAGTGGCAGCTGGGCCCCTCAGCCTGCTCTCAGGGAGGGGAGGATGGGATGGGCAGACACTGAGAGTGCTTTTTAACCAACACATGTGGAGGACACATTCCCATTCCCCACATGTAGGATATGTTGATTAGCTACCTAAAAAAATAATTAGTGAAGACCTTTTTGACACTTTGAAGCTCGATCATTGTCTGAAACATGGCTCTGTTTTTATTAAAACCAAATATCAAAACAACAGGGACACAGCTTTATCTTCCTGAAAAATCTCTCCTTCCAGAATGGAAAGACCTTGGGCAACATCTAATTATTTCTGTGCCTCTTAATTTGATAGCTTGAGAAATGTTTGTAGTCTTTAAGAATGTCTATGGAAATTTCCTGTCCCTGGCACAGATCAAATTGTTTAAATGATGGATGGCGATTTTATATTGAATTGTGATAATAGTATCTCATTTGCAGCTACTTAAATGATTTCTTTGCTTCTTAATACATGTAGGTCAAGTTACTCCTTCAGTCTGAAAAAATTTATGAATAAAAAAGAATGGCAAATGGAAGAAAGCCAATTATACAAAAATTTTAGACTTTTGAAGATTATCACATTTTCCAATATTGATTGTTTTCCACTTTATTACAGTGACTCTCTTCAGCTGTTTATTACAATGTAGATCTTAATTCACAGATTTTATTGGTTCTCAAATAAAAATAAGTGCAAGGAAGCGGAATGAGGAAGGTGAATGAAAAGTTGCATTTTGACATCAATGAATATCCACTGAGTAAATAATCATATTTAGCTTTTCTAAGCATTGTATTCAACTTATAACATTGAACAACTGTAGTCAGAGAAACTTGGATTTCTTAATGTACACCA
Source organism: Glossophaga mutica (assembly GCA_039655065.1). Classification (NCBI taxonomy): domain Eukaryota; kingdom Metazoa; phylum Chordata; class Mammalia; order Chiroptera; family Phyllostomidae; genus Glossophaga; species Glossophaga mutica. The sequence goes on from CM077309.1 coordinate 48,725,165, forward strand.
TCTCATGCATTTTCTCTTTATTTTTTATTAGGGGTTGGAGACAAATTTGTGTTATTTCTGTTTGGTAGGAGAGAAATTGTGAAACGAAGTGGCTGGCAGTAATTGCTGAGATTTGCAGTCTGGAATTAGAGAGTAAAACTTGTGTTCTGAAACCTGGACTCAGCTCACCAGCTTACGTTGTTGAACCTTTGACGTGGCTCAGAAGTTGGGCTTTCATATTTGAGTAAAGTGGGGCCGCCTCAGACACTCTGTAATCGCATGTAATCTTTGCTGAATACTTAGTCAACAGACATTGGATAGCTTCTGGGCTCAGTCTGCTTCTCACTTTGGGTACTGGACCTTAGGGGGGTTTTATTTCACATCTATTTAAGATGCATCTGTAAACCTCTAAAACACAAGGTAGAAAAAGTGGAGTGACAGGAGAGAGAAGCAGATAAGGAAGTTCTGAGGAGGGAACCATTAATTTGACAAATGCGTTGAATGCTTGATGGAGACTGGACACTGCTTGCTTTTATATTTTTTCATTTATTCATTCACTCACTCATACATTTAGCCCATATTTACTGAGTAATTACTATGTGCCAGAGGTTGGAAAAACCCAAGTGGATAGACAGTCTACTATCCCAGAGTTCAGCCTAATAGGAGAGGGGTGGGCCAGGTAAAAATGAGAAGGGTCATTCACTGTAGAGCAGCCATTGATGGAGCACCATTGAACACAGGGTACTCACCTATGCCCAGACTATACAGCTGTGGACAATCCAAAGTATTCAGGGATAGAAGGAGGGAAGGGTCAACTTTGTGGTTGATGTTTACAATACCGTACAGATGAAGCGTACCTCTCAGCTCAATACAGATTTGTTGTATATGCCAGTGAAAGGAGTCCGGGGCCCCAAAGTAAGGAGCCATTTATTCTGCTTTGGAGTGTTCAACAAAGGTTTTACAGAAAGGGGGATGTTTGATGAGGGTTTTGAGGGAGGAATAGGAGCTTGCTGGGCAGGGACGAGATGAGTCTAACCAGAAGCACCACATTTGGAAAAGACACATCTGCTTACTATTGGTTTGGATAACATGGAGTGCACAATGATTATGGCATGGGATTTACTTTTCTCACTAATCGGCACTTTATCTAGATAACCTCGTGAAATGAAAGAGCAGTTAGGCTTTCCTTTTGAGGATTAATAACCCTGGGGCTAGAAAATAGTTTTCTCTGAAACTTGGAAAGCAAACGTAAAATACATTTTTCCCCTCGTCAGAAAATGTTTAAACCCATTAGGATGCAAAGATTAGGGGCTTAAATTGGATTCACAGGGGATATGCCAGCTCCACATATGTACTAGATTATTTTTTTGAAATGATTTAGGCATTCTGCCCATAAACTAGAGTAAGGCTTTTGATACAACTGAAAAGCTGGGGGAGAAATCTTTGAGAAGGGCCTATGCATTTCACCTTGGCAACCACTAGCTAAATATTCACTAGACATGGTTCTTGGATTTTGAACGCAGCTTTTCTTAACTTTGCTTCTTTTTCCAGATGTCTCTTGATGAGAAAAAGGCAACTGCTTGTTTAACTCTGTACATATTTGTATTATCTCAAATGATCTTACAATTATGGTTAAGATTTTTACAAGAGGCTACAATTGCAGTAAAGAGAAAAGCAACTTCAAAAACAGAAAGGTGCTGCAAATACAAAGAAGAGAGCAAAGAAAACAGGGGAGACAAAGCAAATGGCGTGGCTGGAACCTAGGCACCTGCCAGGTGGAAGTGGTTAGGAATGATAAAATGGTTATTGACATAGAACTCATCCATTCTCTCCTGTTCACATTTGATTAACTGCCAAGTCTAATTCTAGTACCAACTTACCTTTTCTAATAATTTTCTACTCCAACAGCTGTCTAGTCAGATTGCTTAGAGTTTGTGTTTTTTTCCCCCATTAAATTTTGTTCAATGGACTCACATTTCTTTAAAGACAATTAAATTACCAAAGGGTGGACAGCTCCTGTGAATGACAGCTCTGCTCCCAACCCACTGAGGGTACGGGAATTCTCTGGTCATCAGTACTCAAGTGCCCCTACCTTGTTTAGTGCTCTCACCCTGTTGCCCCTGGGGATGTTGTTTCCAGTCCTGAGTGGCCTCCCTTTAGAGAAAGGGAAACTGGAGAGTATCTTTATGACCACCCATCACCTATTCACAAGAAGCAGCTGCCAAATGTCCCTACTTAAAGGGAGAGCAGGGGTCCTGGGGAATGCAGCCCATCCAAGACGGGTAAAAACACCACCCCAGGGGGTTAAGGAAAGAGAGGAGTACAGGCTTGAAAGAACTCTGACCTCAAACTCTGCCCCTTAACTCAGTGCCTACAAGACCTCCTTCTAGTTTCATTGCAGTTCTTTTTAGATGAACCTCGTCCACTTGTCTTCCCATACGCACTTACCTTAATTGGTTCAGGATCTTGCCTCAGCATCATGGTTTTCTCAGTGTCCTGGATTATGTTCCTACTGGCCCCTTTGCACTTTGTTAGTGCTCTTTTGCTCTTCTCCTTGAACTTGTAAAACATTCCCTACCATCTGCATAGTTTAGCTGCCTGCCCACCTTGACCTCTGGTATTGGTCTGTCCTGTTATTCACCATCCACTGTCAGGCTGTTCCTTAAATTAGTTATCAGCAAAGTGGGATGCACTATTGAAGGTTTTCATTGAGTACCTGCAAGTTGAAAACTATACTTTATTAAACAGCATCAATTAAGTGATTTGTTGTAAAGATGTATTGGTAATGAGGGAAATTATATAAGAAGCAAGACTTTGTTAGAATACACAGCCACAAGTTAACACTCTTGTTTTGACTTATTTATCAACAGTTATCATTTTAATACTTATTTAAAGTTGCCACATCAGAGTTATCTATAACATTCATCATATCAAACAGTAGTTATTTGATTACATATTTGTCGTTTTATCATTTGTACAATCTTTAAGAGGAACGACTATGTCTTAATTTTTGCTTAATAAATAATGGTTGAACTTAACTTTTTAGACAGAGATAAACATAGAAGCAGAGACATAGAGGGAGAAAAAACTCAGGTAAGTCACTGATCTCTTCTGGTTCATATAAAACTTAATTTTTAGAATATTACTGGCATATGTGACATAATCAGTTTAATAATCAGTATATATGTCCTGAAGGAAACTAATATTTTGGGGGTTCCCTATTTTTTTTTAAATGATTTTATCCGCCCCTGAGGACATTAGTTTCATTGCTTTTTGAGAGAGAGGAAAGGAGAAACATTGATGCAAAGGAGAAGCATCAGCTGGTTGCCTCCTGTATGCACCCAGACTGGGGATGGAATTCACAATCCAGGCACACACCCTGAATGTCAATCCCTTTGGTTATGAGAAGATGCTCCCACCAACTGAGCCACACCGGCCAGGGCTCTTGTTCCCTTTTAACACACTCTTCTTGCTGAATTCATCCCATTGCATACTTTCCTTCCCCAATGGTGAGAGCATAATTAACACCATAGAAATAATCACACGTACAACATCTCAATATCTCAAGGCTATGACAGGTCATTGAAAGGGTTGTCATTTTTTTCTAGGCCCAAGGCTTTGCAAAGGAACACTGTTCTTTTAAAAAACTTGTAAAATAATTTAATGATATAAAATACTTTTTAAAAAATAGTAGTATAGACTAGGACTAAGTAGTATAGAATAGAACTAAGAATATTCTAGAACTTAGAATAGAACTAGAATATTTAGAATTCTATCTAGAATAGAACTACGTTCATTCCTGATGATTGTGATTAGACTTGACAGTGACCTGGAGCTATGGCTGTGCTGATGACCATTGGTGTGGCATTTGGTGATGTACACACTGCCCTAAGCAGCTGGCTGTGGGACAAGTCAAGGCTAAGTCCTAGGCACCTTTTAAAGTTAGCTCAAAATCCTCCTCTTCTCTCTTCCTGGGGTAAGTCATCACTCCATCAACTCTTATACCTCCTATTAACTGGGTGCTTTATTTCAAATCTGGCAAACAGCATCAGGGATAGTAATTTATCATTGCTATTGCTAGATGCGACTATGAATTCCTATCTGGCAGAGACTGTCATAAGTATTTTGAAGCTCCCTTCAGTGCCAGGCCACATCCTTCATATGTAGGGGATGCTTAATGAACATTTGTTAACTAATTGATTTCAATGCCCCTTAAGAGCAGATGTTCTTAATTAATTTAATAACTGAGCTTTTTTTTTTTTTTTTTTATCTTGATGGGAAAATCTTTTTGGAATGCAATGGGGTGTAAAGGAATAGTAATACATTGTAATAAGCCTTCCAAAATGTGGAAAATCTATGATCTTTTCCTCCATTTGGTGTTTATTTTCCCAAGGAGTGAGAAAGTTTCTAATTAACACTATTTGTATGTTACCTTTGGATTCACATAGAAATCTGCTAGATGCCATCAGACTCATAATTCTTACACTCTAGTAGTTAAATGTTCACAACACAATATATTTCTAAGGAGCATTTTAATATATTTAACTTACATTTACCTCAATAATATTTATTTTTTTTCTTTTCTTTTTTTAATTTATTATTTATTTATCTTTTTTAGAGGGGAAGGGTAGGAGAGAAGGAGAGGGAGAGAAATATCAATGTACGGTTGCCTCTCGTGTGTCCCCTGCCGGGAACTGGCCTGCAACCCAGGCACGTGCCCTGACTGGGAATCGAACCGCGATCCTCTGGTTCGCAGGCCCGCGCTCAATCCACTGAGCTACACCAGCCAGGGCTCAATAATATTTATTTAGTGTTGCTAATCACAGTTATCGCAAATGACAGTAATTCCATTAGGTAATCTGAAATTGGTTGTTGTGCTAAAGGTGTGTAAAAGATCCTAATTAAGAACCAAGCAAATAAGTAAGTCTTTAAAGCAGAGTTAAATTTCTGCACAGACTTTCCCAGCTTCATAGTCAGTAGATGAGAACTTCCCCTCTGTTGATGGCGATTCGTGGTCAGACCCTATGAAGACAGGTTGTGCTTGCTATGTTAGCACCAAGGAATCATTGGATGCATTGTAACAATACATAACTGATTTCATCCTAATATAGCAGATACTTTTTAGGGCTAACAGTTTTATTAAGATATAATTTATATACTATGTAATCTGCCCACTTAAAGTATACAATTCAGTGGTTTTCAGTATGTTTACAGTTGCACAACTACCACAACAATTGATTTTAGAACATTGTCATCACCCCCCAGAGGAAACCCAATACCTTTAGCTATTATGTCTCAATCTCATCCCTCTCCCCAGCCCTAGATATCCACTAATCTATGTTATATGGATTTGCCTCATTTGGACATTTCATATACACAAAATCATACAGTGTGTGGTCTTTAGTGACTAACTCCTTTCATTCACTATAATGTTCTCGAGTTTCATTCATGTTATAGCATGTGTTAGAACTTCACTGCTTTTTATTGCCAAATAATGCTCCATTGTATGGATAGACCACATTTCCTTTATCCATTCATCAGTTGGTGGACATTTGGGTTGTTTCCACTTTTGGGCTATTATGACTAATATAGCTATGAACATTTGTCTATATGAAAGGGGACTTCCCCAAACCTGGAATTATCTTTTGGAGGATGGGCCCCTTGCAGTACAGGCTTCCCCCACTAGGTGAATGTTCTAGGAACCCATCTGCATCAGTGTGCTAGCTGGCATTGTTGTGAGCGGCTGCATTCGACTTCAATGACTTTTTTTGAAGATCCTTTCAATGTGTTTGCCTATTTCATGATGGGTGATTTATGAGCACACCTGCTCATACCACGCTGAGTGTTCAGTAGTTTTTGATCAAAAATGGCATGAACTCTGTGCCCCACCCTTCCTATTCACTCTATCTCCCCCAAAGCAACTTTTTTGTTTGTTTATCCCTGGATAAAAAAGTCCTCAAAGGGAAATGTTTTGCTGATGTGGGTGAGGTGAAACAAAAAATGAGCAGAAGCACTAAAAGACATCAAAATTGACATGTTCATAAACTGTTTTGAGCTGCAGAAAAAGGCATCTTGACAGGTGTATTGTATCAAATGGAGAGTACTTTCAAGGTGACTGAAGTTTAAACATATATAAATAAATACACACTTTTTTATAAATCAGTATCGTTTTGGGGGGTCCCCCCTTTTTGTGTGGACATAGATTTTTGTTTTTCTTGCATGTATATCTACGAGTGAAATCACTAGGTCACATGGTAAGTCTCTGTTTAACCTTCTGAGGAGCTACCAGGTTGTTTTGCAGTGTAGATGCATCGTTTTGCAGTACTTGGGGTACTTTTACTGTGAGAAAATAGGATCACGTTATTCACAAATGGGTTTCTACATTGAAAAACCATCCATTAATTCACATTTCCAAGTTTCTTCCACTGATGTTATTTTTCTAACAATTTATTGAGATACAACATTCAATACGATTCACCATTTTCAGTGTGCAATTTAATGACTTGAGGCGATTTGCCAGGCCGTGCATCCATCACCCTGATGTGGTAGCTGATGCGCATCACATTGTGTGTGCATTTTCACCACTTCAGCAAGGCCCCTTCTCCCAATGCCAGTTATTCGATTTGCCTTTATTCCTTTAATTTTGTGATTTGCTGGCCCAGGTGGTAGCTGAGCCAAGGGGCTAAGAAAACTTTGTGGCTAACAAACGTAACATTGAGAAACTTCTATCAGTTTATTTTTTTCCAAGTCTCAGTAGGTTCACAAGCCCATTCTGTAATGTAGAAACCTAGAAAGCACTGAAATCTGAAAAGTTTTTCCTAACTAATTTGGTGGAAAAGGCCAACCTAAACTGACATGTTAACATGTATAACATTTATTGTAATTAGTGTGAATAATCCTATATCCTTCTATAGAAAAGTTAATGTTTGATTATGGGGTGCCGTGCTAACACTCACTGGGGATGATTTGTAATAAATATGTGACACATGTATCATTTTACCTTTCTAAAATCTAAATAATCCTGAACTGGCACTGCATACCTGGACCCAGGGGTTTTGGATATCGGCTGGAGACCTGTGTTTGGCTTTCGTGCCAGCACCTCAGCGGTGCTGCGCTTGTTCTTCTTCCCAGAAAGCCCTTCCTTCAGAGAGCCTCCTGCTCCTTCTTGTTATTTAGATGCAGGGATCCCTTTCCGAACTACTCCAACATGTGTGTCCTGTCACTCTCTGCTACTCTCGGCCGCGTCACCTTGCTTTGTAAGCCATGCTTACCTGATCTGATCTAACACAGCTCTTCCCAGGTCTGCTGTCTGTGCCCCTGCTGGTGTGTTCTGTTGCTGCTGAGTTGATTGTGCTTGTTCCTCCTGGGGGTAGAGTGGGACTTGACCTAAAGGATGCCGCTGAGGAGCTGCTATCAGAGCACATAAGGCTGCTGCCTCTTGCTGCACATCAAACACTGTATGTTTGGTCTTGACTCTTGTGCTAACCTCCTGTCGCCATGGAGATGGAGACAGGAAGTTCTCTAAGTGGTCTCCGGGCCTGAAAGGCAGGACCGCTTGGCGGTGAGAGATGCTAGACAATCATCAGCCTAAAGATTGTTTTTTCTTTTTTTTTTTCTTCATCTTCAAAGGTAGATTTTCATCCGCATTTTTGGGGACAGGAAGAAATTTGTGACCAGATCATGTCTGCTTTTCTCTTGCAAGACGAATAGATGGCAGGCATGCTTTCTGATATGAGGGAAAAGATATGAGAATGCATATTTTTCTCCAAAGTAGCCCTTTTGCCCCTCAGTTTACATCTGGTTTTAAAGCATAATACTCATGATAGGCAGGCTCCAGTCAAGGCATCATAGCCTCATTTTACTTGCATGTTGGATTTAAGTGGTCCTTCTCTTCAGGACCAGTTGAAGCAGCTGCTGCTAGTGGCTGTGGTTTCAAAGGGGACTGCATCATTCCAGAGGGCGTCCATGTTGGCATCTATGGTCTGAGTCTTCATATCAGTTTAACCACGTGAGAGTGTCCTGAGTCCCATTCTGAACCCCCTAACTCAGCTGCTGGTTCACTTTGAGACTGCTTCTCATCTGTGCAGTGGGGACAGACAGACATCTGTGAGCTGTCTGGCACAGAGAAGGGCCTTGGCCATGTGCATTCTCATCTGCGTTTTCCTGGGACTCTTAATTTTCTCAAAATGATTTAGCTACTTTGGAATATTAAAGGGAATTTAAAAACCATTAAAGTCCATATGTATTTTATGAATTAGCTCAAACTATGTAGAATTGCTGATATTCAGCTGCTTTTGATCCACAAATTTCCCATAATTTACTACTTGGTGTCTGTTTCACAGTAAAAGAAGGGTGTAGGCGTTCACAGAAGGGGGAACAAATAGTGTCAGCGCTTTGTGCTGAAATGAAGACTCTGTTCTGTCTGGTCCTGTAAGAGCCTTGGAAAGGTCCAGGACCCCAAACTGCAGGGCCTGGGTGATGAGAAGGGGCCATGTGAGAGCAAAGTGTGACAAATGTCAAGGGCAGGCATGGCGTACAAATGAGACATTGCATAGAGACCTGAGGGAAGTTCTGTTTTTGCTCTTTGTTTTACTTTTATGTAAAATGGATTTAGTCCTTTATTAGCTCTGTCTTTGCTTCACTTAACAAAATCCTCCAATCTTTTACCACTAGCATGTGTTCATATATCTCCTTATTTCATTGTCATTTTAAAATTGAGTTATAATGAAGAATTCACCGAGGAGAAAGAGTTGAAGCTGAGAGGATGAAATATATGAGTCATTTTCCATCAAAATTCAAACCTTATATATAATTTCAGTTCATTACCTGGGAATTAAAAAAAGGGAGAGGAAGTTTAGCCTTTAAGCTAGCTCCTGATCCTTGGAAATTTAAAAATGTTAAGCCTGGTTCCAGAGGGTGAAAATGTCATTTCTTGAATACAAGAGGAAGGAACATATGAGAAATAGGAGGGAAAAATGACAAAAAATGAGTTAAAGCACACACACATCATTCAGAACCAGCCCCTTGGTTTACTCAAAAACCTGTGGACTCCAGAGCTCATTCATACAGTATCATGTCACGAGGGTTAGTTCCCTTACTGCCCATGCTTTGAGTTGAAGCTGTCCTTTTTCTTGAAAGTGTCAGCAAGGTTCATAGTGCTGGGTTCAGAGTTTTATTTCTACATTGTGGAAACAGGGCCTATTCTGGGGACATTGATGCAAGGGACTTGTGTAAAATGTGTGGGGACCAAGATTCTGGAAACTGTCTTATTTTTTATTATTCATTTTTGGTTTCATTTGAAATAAGCTTCACAGCAAGTATATGCATTTGACTTGACCTTGGAGGAGTAAGAGCTAGCTTGGTCCTATTTTCCAGGTCCTTCAAAAGTCACACAAGACCCAGAACATTTGGATTTTTTGATTTTCAAGGATCCATATGTTATGAAATGAAGAATTGACAAAGCATAGTTGAATATTGTGGTATATCTTAAATATTTACATTAACAAATTACTACATTAAGAGTCTAGACTCACTTTCCCAAACTTCCATCACCCACTTCTCTGCTCTCTGCACCTTGTCCCCCGCACCTACTTCTGCTCTGAAATGGTCTTACACAGTCACCCTCTGGCTCTCCCAGTCTGGTTTGATCAGAAAAACAAAAAACCCTTTAGGTATTCCAAGTAGGCAGGAGTTTAATATGCAGAATTAAAAGCTTACTTGATAGAAGAACTGGGGACATGAAGGTCAGGGAAGCTGCTGCCCAAGTACATAGACTCAAGAAGTGCCCTGGTCACAGGGAGCCACCACCAGTGGCCACAGTAGTCTGCAGGCCCAGTGGGTAAATCTCAGGAGGGCATCTGCATGGCACAGGCAAAAGATACCTGCCATCTGCAGATGCTCACATACTTGCCCATCGCTTCAACTGGAGAATGTTGGTGTCTCCTCTTCTTGCCTTGCGGATCTCTCAGGAATCTAACCTGAAGCCCTGCTGGCAAGGAACTTGAGCACATGTAGTCTGCAGGTTTCTGTCACCTGCCGTAGAAGGGACATGGTCGATGGTGCTGAGAATCAACAGCCTCCAACCAAAACATACCCTCGATCACTTAATTTTCTACCATTGTATTTTTCAGTCTTACAGTGATATTTTGCAGTTCCTGCCTGCCCTTCTTGTCTTGAATGTTCCTCCTGAGTGCCACCTTCCTCTCTGACCATTCCTGGGTATCTCCTGGGGGCAGTACTGGGTAGTGGCTAATAGCAGCCAAGCTAATGACCATTACTCTGCCCTCTCTCTCATTCTCCAAGTTCTCTTGGCCTCTAAGTTCTACAGATTCTCTTTCCTAAATAGCTTTAGCATGCCTTCTTCACAGTCATTCTCTTTACTGCCTTGGATCACCTTTTAATAATTTTAAAAGTCTAGGTAATTTCAGTAATGTTAAGCTGCTTAAAATTTCCTAGCCTTCATTGTCGCTACTCTCCATCCCCAGGCAATCAATCCTTCTTCCGTACACCCCCCAGACAATGAACTACCTGTAATTTCTTGAATGTATCATGGTCTCTTTTGCCTTAGGGCCTGTTACTTGCATCCTAAAATGTTCTTCCTTTGTTTTCTGGGCTAGCACATGTCATTCAGGCCTCAACATGGATGAGAATCCTTCTTGTACCCCGTACACCTGGTCTAGTTGGTCCCTCAATGGATGCACATGGTATCCCTAGCTTTCTCCTGTTGGAACTTTTGTCACATTGAGTTGTGGTTGCCTCTCTCTCTCTTGCCATAGACTGTGATGTCCTCAAAGGAAGCAGCTGTGTCTTATAAACTTTATATTCCCAGCCAAATACAGCTCCTGGAACATACACAATAGGATTAACAGGTGTTTAATTTGACCCACGGCTGTATTTTGAGCATTGGCCGTGTTCTCTGTATTACTTGAGCATGAAGCAAGTCACCATTTTGTTGGAATTGGGGTGGGGATTGTATCTCTAAGGAGGAATCATTTGAGTAGCAGAATGAATGATGAGGAGGGAACAAACATCTGAGGATGTGGGAAAAGAACATTCTAGGCCAAGGGAACAGCAAGAGTAACAGACAAGAATGTAGTGGTGTGGGGTCAGAAGGATGCCTGGGAGTCTGGGGCCAGTGGGGGAGGGGGAGGAGCTGAGGATGCAGGGTCAGATCATGAAGGGCTTGTGGCTCATGGCCATCATTGATGGGAAGTGACTAAAGGGTTTCAACAGGGGAATGATGCCATGAGAATTATTCCTAAAAGGCTCCTCTGACAACTGTGTAAAGAGCTGATTGTAGGTTATGGAGAAAAAGCTGAAGCCCTGTTTGGAGGCTGCAGTTTCCAGGGGGAGATACCTGTGGCTTTGATTAGGGTTGTAACAAGGGAGATCATGATAAAAGTGGTGAAACATGGGACATACTTTGTAGGGAGAGCCTACAGGACTCACTGATGGATTGAGGTATTTGTGGAGTAAGTAGCTTTAAAGCAAGTGGTGTCTCTGCTACAGTCTCTCTTTGTTTTAGATTTCTCTCCTAATTTATTATTTCAACACCGCTACCATATTAATTTAAAGATGACATAAATTTTAGAACTTACTGTGTTGCTTTTATGCTCAGTCAAACCTCGTCAGCTCCCCTCCCCCACTGTGAACAGAAAACAGTATTTCTTAGCCTTGCTCATTGCCCTGGCTCACCTGAACTCACTTGTCTGCCTTTTTGGACCCTTTGCCCAGCACCACTGACCTTCCCCATTCCAAACCACCTGCCATCCTGTAGACACACGAGGCTCCTAACTTGGAGCCTTTGCCGTCTCTTTTCCCATCATTTCCCTTGGCCCCTTGGCTGACTTCCACGCATCCTTTAACTCAGGCTTCCTGTCACATCGGTTCTGAAACCTTCCCCATGTTGGTGCCACATGCCCTGGCAGAGTTATCTGTTCCCTGCTTTGAGTTTTCATACACTTTAGCCTCCCTGCTCCTTGCTTTCCCCAGTGTAAAGTTGGGTTGATATCTGTGCTTTCCTTCACAGAACAGTTGTGAGAATTAACTGGGATAATTGACTGAAGCACTTAGAACAGTTGGCACTAGGATAGGAAGTGTGAAATCCAATAATTGTTTGCTATTATCGCCTTATGTCACCTCCTAGTATAGCCCATGTCACATTGTCTAATTTCTTGCTTCTCCTCCCAAATGAACTATAGACAGGTTGGTCATCTTCCTGGCCCAAGCCTGTTTTTAATTCTTCTCACATACTTATCATCATCACCATTGTCATCATTTTCAACAATAAGAGCTAACAGTAGTGGGCAGTCATGTATTAAACACTTTTGCCCCTAGATTCACAGTCACATTATCTGACCTCAGGGCTTGCTCTCTGGACCAACATGGTATGTTGCCTCCTAAACTGAAGTTGCCTGGTAAACATCTGGATCGATGGATGGATAGAAGGAAAGAATAAAAAATGAAATTAAAATAGCTTTTGTCTTGCATCAAATTTACATAAAAATCCATCTTGAGTAGATAACATTGGAATGGACCTGAAAATTGTTCCTCATTTTTTCATGTTCAAGGAGAAAGGTAATTTTACTTTCCTGATCATGGTTGGGGCCAGGGGCTGGGAGCTGCCTGCCACACTCCCCGTCCTGCCACACTCCCCATCCTGCCACACTCCCCGTCCTGCCACACTCCCCGTCCTGCCACACTCCCCATCCTGCCACACTCCCCGTCCTGCCACACTCCCCATCCTGCCACACTCCACATCCTGCCACACTCCACATCCTGCTACACTCTAAGTCTTAACAGTGCCATCTGTCAAAGGAGCTTGCACTGGCAAACAGCTTACTTTTTGTATGTGTGCCATTCTGAGGACATCAGTCAAACTTTTCGATAAAGGCCCTTGCCTCAGTTCATTTTCAGCCTCACTGATCACAGATTTTGCTGCTGAAGCTGAAAAAGAGAGTGGTGATTCTGAAAACCAGTCCTTAAGGAGCAGGTGCTCAGCCTCGTGTTTGAGAACACAAGGTTTGGAGTCCTTTCCTTGGCAGCAGCATTAACTTTCACATAACCTCCATGTAACTGTGAACTTGAGGAGTTCTTCCAAGTTCTCCCCATGTGAGAGCCAACTGTGGGAGGCACAGACTCTGTGAAGTTTCCTTGTTCCAGTCAAGCTGTGCAATGCCTGAAAATCTTGTCTCTTCCCCTGCATCATCATAATATGTCTTACACTTGTGTGGAATGCTTGAGGAAATGTTTTGTGTGTATGTTCTCATCAAATTCACACACAAGGGTATAAACTAAAGATGATATTTTATTTTAGTTCATCAGATAAGAAAATCAAGACTCTACGAAGAGAGGCTTTTCCCAGAGTCAAGCAGCTAGTGAGTGGGATGACTTGTCCTCATCCTTGGACTTTGAGACTTTACTGATTCTACCGAGCCACGGTGCTTAAAAGACTGAAAGCTTCTTGAGGGCAAACTCACCTATTTCTTGTTGTCCCACTCAGTTCTTGTTGTTGTTCTGGTTAATTAATAGGTTTTCAACAAATACCTGTTAAATTAAATTGAACAAAAGTGATGGAAATCTGTTGCTACCACCAGGAATGGAAACTCCGTAGGACACACACTTGCTCACAGACACGATCACCCTCTTACCTGGGCTGTGCCTCATCTTGTCCTGTCTGTCTTATGTCAGGCGGATGTTCCCATCTTCCTTAGCTAGCTGGACAGTACCTTCCGGCTCTGCCATTGTGGGTTCCGGTCAAAAGTAGGCCCTGGAGAGGACATAGTCAAGGGCTGGAACAGAATTTTATTCTCCACTGTCAGAGCCCTTGGTGATAGATGGTTTCTAGTGTGTGAAACAAATGCTTATCCTCAGACTGATGGAATGTCACCATCCTGTTCCTCCTGGAGTCTCCCCTTGGGAAATTTACAACAGTTCTCTTGCCCACAAAAGCACTAGTTCAGTTATCTCAGAACTGAGGGGCTCTGAGAAGACTTTATAAGGTTTAGGTTAAATAGGCTTGATTTTGCTAATTAACTCTAAACCATTCTCAGAGGGTTACATGAGCAGAAGACTATTCTTTAAAATGCTGATCACTTGGACAAATTATTTGGGCTGAAATATAGGATTGACATATCTCCTGTCTCCCTCCAAGCTCTCTTCGCCCTTAGGCAGCCCCCTTAGAGCAAAGTTTGGCTGTTTCCACCTTCAGTAGCTTTGCAAATGTTGCACTTTGGCAAATGCAGCCTTAGATGTAGAATGAGATGGCTTTGGTTTGGAAATAGGCCATTCGTGTTGATAACAGGTATTAATTTAATCGGCCTCAAATTGATAGCAGGTATCTCCTGTGGAAACAAAGATAATTTGTTATTGATTGTGATTCTGTCTTCTGATGTAGACTCTAGGCTTATTTTGTTTTGTGAAAGGCTGGGGTAGCTGCACACAGTCTGAAGGAGACAGGAAGGGGAGGAGTAGACAGAAGGGAAGAGAGCTTCCCCGCACACACGGAATGTTTGCTCCATTGTTCCATTACCTGTTTTCTCTGGAAACTTCATAGATTAGCTTTTACAATCTACTTTGAAATGTTTGCCATTTTTAAAGCAGAAGCAATCTTTGCAGCTTTCAGGCAGAAGGTCATTTTATACAAAATGTTCATTCGTGTGCAGCAAAGCTTATTTCTTCTGAAGGAACAAAGAAATAATGAAGGCTCCTTATCAGAGTTGTTTTTCTCTAAAGAAACGATCATCTTGATAGTTGGTGAATTATATGTTCTATTTCTATTGGAGTTGAAAAGTAAAAACATTTGTATCAATAAGGATTACTAAATACTATTAAACTCTCAGATAGGATTCTAATGGTGGTGTTGGCATTTTAGGAGGGAGGGAAAAAAGTCTTGGATTTCTTCTTGTCTAATTGTGTCCATCTGTCCAGGTTATTCCTTTTGTCCTGGCCGATCATCTGATGGCCACCTAGCCAGTGATGTGGCCTCTGTAGATCTCTGAGATCCAGCCTCCAAAACTTTGTTTACGGTGTTTCCAAAGGCTGTAACACTCTTTCAGCATCTTTCCTTCTGGAAGAACCTCCTGTTCCCCTGTTCTCCCCGAGGGCTTAGCCGAAGTGTCACTTCTGGGAAGCTTCCTGGCCTGCCGTCAGCATTCTTTGTCATTTCTCCTTTGATGTGAAATAGCTGCTTCCCTTGTGCATGTTCCTCACACTTGTGTAACATGCCGTTTCATGGTGCACCGGTAGTACAAGACCCATACTTTGGGAAGTCGTCATCTGGTTACTCTAGCAACAAAAGCAGCAAAGATTAATCTATGCCGTTATAGAGTGATAAACTCTCTATCCTGAGAACAGAAGGAAAGGGATTTCAGTGACAGAAGGAATGAAAATGTAAATTTGAACATCTTACTTTTTTGGTTTTTAACTTTATGGTTCTTAAACTGTTGACCTTCATTGAAGAGAGGAGTGTTTGAAATTAATCCTGGGAACAAATAGGTTTCATTTTGTCCAGATTCCCAGAGACATCTTTTGATGTGCCGATGGCATTTAATGAGGATGCCGGGTTTTCAGTTTGTTTTTGAGATCCACCAAGTTTGAATTCTGTGCGTGTAGAAAGGCTATGGGTTTTCTCTATCGTCACCTCTGTAGAAGGTCAGCATGCAGAGTTCATGCCAGGAAGCATGACGCTCAGATAGCATTAATCCCATGTACACACTGTTGTTACTCACTCCATTAGACTCTTGTTTTCAGGAAACAAAAGGCGCGCAATCAAGTGTGAGGAAAAGATGAACGTGCCGTACTGGGTATGGTGATGGTGTAATGATTGCTTCCCTTGGATCACTCCTTTTGGTTGTTTCTACACATTTAGCTCTTACTGTTTGGGTTTTAATGATAATTCAAAAACTAGCTCTAGGTTAATCATCAATGAAGCTTAAATCCCTTAATGATTATAGATTTTCCCTAGAATCCCCTAGTTGAGCTTAAACAGTACTTGAGAAAGAATTATGCATACATTCTAGAAAAAATGGCAATAAAAACCTGGTATGAATATTAAATGTGTTGTTGGAAAACATTAAATGAAAACTGCTAAACATATTAAGTGCTTTGAAATCTTGCAATATTCCATTATAATAGCATTTACAAGCCAATGCTTTTTAGTTTTATCATGAGAAATGAAAAAAAAAAAAACCTTTTATCTTTGGTTTTAATACTTGTTTCGCCTTAAGAATTTTTGTCCATAATGACACCCCCCTCCAATTTTAGGGATTCTTTATTTAAACTTTTTTCATTTGCACACAGTTTGCTTATTTTGATAGAATCAGTGGGAGTCCAGTAGGAGGCTTCCTTGGTTGTGCTGTTACATTTCCATTACCTTTGCACTCTCAGTGCACATTTCTTTCTCTCGTTTTTCCTGGCAAGCCAGAATAACCAGGAACAAAAGGATGCAATACAGACAGAACAAAAAAATCATTTTCTTCTTCTGATCCAATTTTTACTTTGACTTGGTGTCCTAGTTTTCCCCTTCTGGACCACCATGACAGAAAGTTTGACCTCTACGATGTCTTTAACCCAGGTCTTGATTTGAGTGTTTTCGGGGAGGCGATGGGAGACTACATTCTGCCGTATTGTAGGGATAACATGGGGTCATTGTAACAAGAAGTAGGATGTGATTTTAAATGAAATGCTTTAATATCCCTGCTATTCCCCTGGGCAGTTTTGCCTTCACTATAACTATAAATACTATCTATGGTCCATGACTTCCAGCATTTCTTACTTATAAAGATAGCTTTGTTTGTATTTATTTCACTAAAAGAGAAGAGTGATTTAGAAGTATAAAAGTTAGTGAAATGTACATCGACTCATGAATTACAATGTTTTAGCTTTAGGTGCTTTGTACCAATTCCAGGACATATTGTATATTCCAATATATTGTTATCATTTTCATTGAGTAACAAAATGCTTCAGCATGAAAGGGAGAGGGGAGAATTTGGCATTAAATGGGGTGAGGGGATGCGTGGACAAAACTGCTGTTTTTCCTTTCCTCAAAGCTCAGTTTTGAATACTAGTCCTCAAACCATTTTTATTTCCAGTGTTCAGCTTTAATTAAAAATCACAATCACAATTCTATAATCCCATCTGCAGATCCAAAGGGGAATTCATTCAAGAGAAAATTAACTTATTATTATTAAAAGCACACTGCCTTTCTAACAGATATAATAGAGTAACAGTTTTCCTCAGGCTCAGTGTCAGTTTTCTATATAATAACTAAAATATTAGCACATTTAAATTGATTTTTCTTACCTGCAAGTGATAATCAAACTTGTTTTTAAAATATACTTAATTTGAATTACATGATAGGGACATTTGTGCAGGAAAGAGACATTATAGACTGTTACTTTTTACTGGCAAACATCAGAGTTGAAAGTTGAGTTGTCTTGATTTTTTAGAATGATAATTCAATTTATTTTTTATTTTATTAAGAGTAGGAACATTCTCTTAATTTAGGCAAATTTATGGATATGATTTTCTTCTTAGATACTATTTCTTTTACTCATTTATCTTTATAAGTGTTTCAGAGGAAAGATGAACCTTTGTTCATCTTTCAAACAAAGTACCTTTCAACAAAGTACCTTTGTTCTTTTCAAAAGGTACATAGTTTTGATGTGCTGCTGATCCTTACCATTGTGCATAACAGCTGAGCCTATTCTTGGGGTTTTCCCCCTTGAATTCTCTCATAAAATGTACGCCTGTCTCCCATTGGCATCAGAGAACAGGTTGGGAAAACCTCATGATTGATTGCAGGAAGGGTCTATTCTTTCAAAGAGCTCTGTTCCAAAGTACTTGTTTGTTTCACATAAGATAACTATTATGTAAAGCTGCCAGTTGACTATCTTTTTCTGAATCTTATTTCCTAAATCTTTGTCATGAGCATGATGGGAAATATCTTCATGGAAACATGAGGTGTGTGAGGTAAATGAAGTTGAAAAGGCATACAGAAACTTTAACTTGAAAATAAACATAAAAACTGGCCAGTAGCATTCACATTCTCACATACTCACTGCTCCACACAGAGAAGAATATTCTGGCTACTCTCAGTAATTAGTACAATATTATTGAATTGTTTCCAGTGTGTTATCTTCTTGTGCCCTATATGTTGCATTACAATGTTTGTGTTTGAAATACATTTCACGTTATGTTATATTTGAACATGCTGTATAGTATGTGTGACATACATTTATATACATACACATAAATACAAATAAAATGTTATATATGAAATGCATTGTATGCTATGCTCTTTCATAATAATTTCAATTTGCCTATCATTTCTATCTTGTTCTCTTATTTGTTGGTCCTACACTACTTTTTTTGTACATTTCCAATTCTTCACTGTTTTTTTCAATATTATCTGTCTTGGTCATTGTGAACTCAGTTTGTTCCTATCTTTTGGTCCTTTGTACATTTCATTGACATTTCTGGATTTTCAGAATGCTTAGACAGCATGAAAGAACAACTATGTGTTTAAGTAAATACATAATCAAAATGCATGGTTTTTTTGATAATAGAAATGTTCAGACATGTATAATATTTATACACACTCAGTATGTAACTGATTTTATGACACATGCATACAAATTTTAAATCTATTACAAAGATTAAGAGAATGAGCTCTTATAAGCACATTGATTTGTGATATCTCTGCCTGTCACTTATCTGTCCAGGCCCACACCAGTACCTTTGCAGATTATGTCTTGTGATCCTAGGAGGCTGACAAGCTCCACTGAGATGATTCCAGGAAGACTATGACCCACTGAAAGCTGACCCAACTCAAGCTTGGGGCCAGCATACCCACCCTACGTACATAGTGTCTCTCCTTATTTTTCTTTTTCTCTGTTTCTCTTCCTCTCCATTTTATGTCTCTCTTGTATAAAGTATTTTACGTCTTAGAGTGAAAATACATATGTACACAGGTTTTAAAAAGATAAAGAAGAGTTGAGAAACCTTGAAGGGTTGGTAGAGCACATTAAGCAAGGTGCAGGGATGAGGTAAGGTCTGGGACAAGTGCTGCTTTTAGCCAGTGGTTCTCAAACTCTAGCTGCATCAGAATCACCTGGAAGGCTTGTTAAAGCAGATTGTTAGGCCTACCCCCAGAGCTTCTGATTCTGCAGGACTGGGACAGGGCCTGAGAATGTGAATTTCTAACAAGTTCTCAGATGAAGTTGATGCTGCCCGTGGGGGACTACATTTTGAGAACCACTGCTCTGGGGTCATCTTGTGGGGTGAAGAAACTAGCCCCAGAGAGGGGAAGGGACTTGCCCAAGATCTCACAACTGTAGTGGGTGGCACCATGGCTGGAATTAGAATGGGGTCTTCTGTCTCTGGCCCTGTCCTGTTTCCGGGGGTCTGTTCTTTGACCGACCAGAGAAGGGAAAGCCCCTTCTTGACCAGCTGATGGGAGTGTGGATAGCCGGATTTGCTAGACCTCCTGGATTTTTCTGCAGACAGCACTGCTTCTCGCTGGCCTGTCTCCTTTTAAGCCTCTGTGGAGAGAGAGGGTTTCAGCACTCTACACTAGAGCCCAAAGTTACCCAAATATTTTAGCCTTTTTATTTCTATGTCCAATTTAACAATTACTCATGGAACATTAGTCTGTGGATTTGTGATCATTTAGAGGTTAATACCGATGTCATCAGTTTTTGAAGCATGGTCTTATTAAATTCAGGTCTATATTATGTCAGGAAAAAGCAAGTTTAAGGCAGCATAGGCTTCAAGATGAACGATGGGAAAAACTGAGATAGTTGAATTTTTATTTGGATCTAAAGGTTTTTGCTCTTAGTTCAGTGAAATTTCAGTGCAATATTATTTAAGTAAATGAGTTTTCTGTGATATCTTCCTGCCTACATTTTCATGGCGGGAAATAACTTATTGGCAAATTCAAATTAAAGTAAAATGATTTTGGTTGTTGAATAATTGTTACACAGAATTTTATTAAGTTGTTTTCATAAGAATATGAATTGGTTGAATTTAGTTGGCCGAGATGAATAATTATGTATTTTATGGGTACTGCTTATTGATTTAATTTCAGTGATTTTATTATTGGGATGCAGATTGTCAAAATGGCATTGATATACCATAAAATTCAAATAACTGTCACCTGATAATTACATACTAGAACTGGGTGCAGAAAGAATTGACCTTGAATGATACAGGAAATTAAAATAAGTAAGGTTTTCCAAACAGTTGGGAAGTTAACCCACTTAGAGTTGGACTCAATTTAATTTAACAAATCTTGACTAAGGGCTTTCTCTACCTAAGGAATGCACTTTTCTAGGTAGGTTGTAGAGTCCCTATAGGGCCTCAAAGGGACTCCAAAATAGGTGCAGAACATGTGTGCCTTTATACACACATAACAATAGATTTTGGGGAAGAATTATGAATGAATAATGAAGGCAAAAACTAGATTTTGACAGTGACGTTACTATTTTCAGTTTCTCAGGAACAAAGTCACCAGTCACAATGAACGTGCCATGATATAATCTGTTAGTTGGGGGCAGTGACGAATACTCGGTCTTTTCACATTGTGGAAACGGGGTCCAGGCCACACTTGTAATCCTTCATGTTGCTATCTGTCTTTTCAGCGTCTTGTGGAGGCTGCTGAAGAAGCACACCTGAAACATGAGTTCGATGCAGACTTGCAGGTACGTGATTGTAGTTTGAGTTAAATCATTTTCTGTGTTTACTGCCCAAGGAGACATACTAGGTGTACCAGGAGTACCAGGCCTCACTGGTTGGGAAAGAAAGGCTTTGAGAGGATGGTGCAGAGCAGGAATACACGTGCCTGTGTTTTGATAAGGCAGGAGAGCAGCGATCCTCAACCATTTCCCCCCCGTGATAGCTGCAGTAGGGGATGGCATATACTCATGAACGTAACCAGAGTTTGATGCATCCCTCCCCAGTTTCCGGGGGAGTTAATCAGTCAACTGACAGTAATCACCAGAGCTCTTAATGGTAAATTGATAAGATACAGAGCAGAATATAGACATTTCCTTGGCTGCATTTTAAGTGATTGAAAGCAACGTTGTAATGGACTTAATGTTGAATGACTGTTAATTATATTTAAAAATTAAATCATTTATAGATGTGGGGTTTGAACATCCACTTAAAAATTTTCTTGTAGTGGATCTCATAGCTAACCATAGCACACTTGTGTCTGGTTGAAAAGGCATTTGATATTGTCTTATGCAGAGGAAGCACAGTAAAAGTCAACAAGTAAATTGAATAATACTTGCAGGCTTCTTTGGGTCCCTCCTGAAGGAAATTTTATCTGTATTCTCATTTTGAGTTTTGTGGTTTCCTTTACAGCTAGAAAAACAGAGGGAGTGAATCTTAATCTTTAAGTTTGTGCTTAGATAGAACATAACTCTTTTAGTGGCATGTGGTCACGATTAGGAAATAGTGTTAAAGTTTACTAGGTTTTCATTTATATGGAAAAGATAAAGACAGACATAAACCTTCAAACACAAAAAAAGTTGGTGATACCTAAGTTAGCCTTTGACTGTATCTCTGTCCCATAGATGTACTTCTTGTCATCAGTACTACCTACTTTTATTTTTTTTTTTTGTCTTGTGGGTAGAAGAATGAACAATCAAATGGTATAATTGAGGAAAGTTCAATAAAGAGAATATTTACAAATGTATGGTAAATAAAACCAACAAGTGATATTGTTGTACCCTAGGGCAAGCTGTACTCTTGGCCTGAAGGAGACAGGTGATGGAGTGGTTTCCAAAAGCCAGGAGAGTAGCTATATGGAAAGGGTACTTGATAGAGAGGTGCAGATGATCTGGCAGTCTGAGGGGGAAGATAGTCCAATAACAATCTCTAGCTTTCTGATCTCTTGCTGGTACCCACCAATGGCTGAATCCAACTGTAGGGGTTGTTGATTTGATTCAGCCACCTGAGGCATTGCACTGGGTAGAGAAGGGTGAAGAACAGGTCTGGAGGGGAAGCAGAAATATCAAACCTACCCTCTGTGGGTAATTTTCAGGCCTAATACCCAATATAGGAAACAAAGAGGGCCAGGAGTATAAGCCAAGCACATGAAGTTTCAGGGGGAGGTAGAGATGTTCTGGGCACTGTTGGTAACATCAGGAGAGTGGAGAAGCCAGCCCAGCTTTTTTAGCAGAGCTGCAAGAAAAGGAGCAGAGAAGTCAGCGGAATATAGTAAGAAGCCTCTTGCCTTCCTATAGCCAGAACTCTGCGGTGGCCTCAGGAAGATCCAGGGGCCATTTACTGGTCACGTTTGACCTCAGTGTGCCTTCTCTTCAGAGGGTTTGGACTTCCTGGAGTGGCCAGAGGGATTTAATGGGAGCTTCAGGAAGCGTCTTTGTAAGTGTGACGATTGTAAGGACCTCTTGTATGCGTTGCTAAGGGAAATTGTCTTCCTCTCCTCAGCAGTTTCAGAAGTTCTTTTCAGGGATATTCTGACACTAAATGACAACAACTCAACTCAAATCAGCTTAGATTATAATGTTGAATAAAAATAAGAACCCACGAGTCCATTTTGATAGACAGATAGATAAAAAGATAAATATACAAATAAATAAGAAGGGAAGTTCTTACAGTGGAATGCCAGCTAATAAATATAGGAGAAATGATGGAGTTAGAGAATTATGATGTTTATTGATTTAGACAAGAATCTTCAATGGATGCTAAAACTGGGAGGTAAAAGTTTGATGGAGAACAGGACATTGACCATCTTAAATTGTCCACCCACAAGTTACTTATTAATTATAAGGGATAAAATAGCAACTTCATTATGGAAAAAGCTGGCAGACACCATCTTGAACAAGTGATCCAAGTTGACATCATCAATTATGAAACAAAGCAACATGAGGAGCCTCCCCATGGGATGCCCAGGACTAACACAGTGTTGCCTGTGCAGAATTCTTTCACAAGTGTCCAGAGTGTGTAACCTGAATCTAGTCATGATGAAACATCAGAGGAATCTGGAGTAGGGAAAATTTCATAAAATAACTGGCTAGACTCTGCAAAATCATCAAGGTAAAGAAAGACAAAGAAACAGAGAGAACTTGTTCCAGACTGAAGGACATTAAACACATATGACAATTAAACTCAATGTGTGATCCTGAGTGGATTCTGAACAGAAACAAATATTCGAATATTGACTGTATATTAGATAACAATATTGCATCAATGTTGAATTTCCTGATTTTGACCCTTGTATTGTGTTTACATAGAAGAATGTCCGTCTTGTTTTTTTTTTTTGTGTGTGTGTGTGTGTGTGTGTGACTAAACATTTGGATCCATTGGTCCAATTGGAAGGGGTGAGTTTGCAGGAAGGCAAGAAAAGATTCTTGGAAATCAGGACTGTTTTGGAAAATATGGTATTTATGGCTTATATAGTCAATTTTATTCTGAGACCAATTATCTAGTAAAGGTAGGTGGTCAAGGGAGGGAATATTTTAATTGACTTTAGGGGATTTTTATCCTTTAGCAGAGGAACAATGTTCTGTGGTTTTAGCTCAACTAACATTGAGCTGCTCTTTTTGTCCGTCTGGAGCTATTGTTATATGTCTACTAAGGGTATTCTGGCTTCCTTACTATTTTGAAGCTTTACAATAAAATCCTGGGGTAACACAAGTGATTCCTTGTCAGATGTGGTACCATGAATGCAGCATTGACATCTCTCTCTCAAAACAAAAACAAAAGAAAGCAAAAAACAACAGCAAAAATACAAAACAAAACAAAACAAACAAACAAAAAACAGCCAGAAAATGAGAAAATGAGTTTCTGGAGTGTTACAGCTTTTGTTCTCTTGAGAGCAAGGATGGGGAGACCAGTTCTTCCTCTCCAGTCGTCTGTTTTGTATGAGGACACAGAAATATCAGAGGCTCCGGTTGTGATATGAACACAAGAGGATGTTGAAATAACCTGTCAGTACCACAGAGTGTCATTCACTAGCCAGACCTCAGACTTCTGTGAGGTCTTCTCCGGGTCAGAGTGAACCATGTGAATTTTCGTGGAAACCTGCAGAAGAGAGGCCTTCAAGAGTAGATGTGCATCCGAGAATGCCTGTCTGCTGAGATGGAGGTTTCGAAGCCGCAACGTGTCGAAGCTATTAAGCACAAGTCTGTTAACAGCTTGGGTGTCAGCCTTGTTGCCATTACTGGGGTAGCAGGTTCTGTGTATGGGCTCTGAGTTTATTGCTATGACGGTCCATTAGAGCTGATCAATTGTTAATCTGGGTCCCGCTGACCTCTTGGCAACCCCTGCTAGTGGATTGTTTTTATCAAAAAAATTTTAGACTACCATCTGCTCACCATGAAATAATGCTGAGGAGGTCCCCGCACTGTTAGCTCAGGAGGAACAGAGGGAGTTAGGAGTCTTTTTTCTTGTAGAAAATAAAAGTGTTTTGTGAAATTTCCTAAACTGTATAGCTTCAAGTTATGTAGTTTTAGCCCTCCTGCCCCCCCACCTCCACCCGCCAAAACAAAGAAGTGGTAGATCTTCCCATTCTTTTAGCGCAGCTTGGAGTTTTTGTGCCATTGCAACATTCATGTGCTTTAAAAGTGAAGAATCTGTTTTTCTTTGATAGAATGATCAAAAGTTGTAACAAGAAAGTTATGCCAGAATTTTATTTTTCGTTTGTTTCTCCAGAGGTTTAACTCTCTTCCCAGGGGTTTACGGCCTTGAAGTTGGCAATCCCTTCTCTAAGGTCCTTTAATGTGACATTAGATTGTTGCTTTCTAATGAAAACTATAGTAGGCAAAAGGCAAACTACAGCCTGTGAAGGGGTAGCATGTGTGAACCGCCCGCAGGGCAGCGTCCTCCAGGAGGTGGGGGCCCCCTGGTCTTCCCCCACTGGCAGCTCTCTTGGCGGGGGGGCGTGGGGCGGGCCCTGCTGCCCTCTGGCTCACACCCCTTTGTGAAGCTGAGTTGGAGTCCAGACTGGCCTTCTCTGGGTTTTGTTCTTATTTCCCTGCTATCTCCATTAGGGCAATTTTCAGCTGTAACTGATGCAAATGGAGGCCTTGTTACAGTGGCATCTTCCCTTTTTAATTTTATGTTTTGAATTAACATAGGTTTTTAATTTAAAGCACATATGAAATGAATGATTATAATAAAACAGAGCTTTAAAAACTGTCTTAATTATCATTTGTGATTATTTTAGTGTTTCACCTGCATTATTTTGAAGGCAAAACCTAAGTCGAGCAGGGGGAAGGGGTCAGAGTAGTGGGGGTGGATCCCAGCCCTGATTGTCCTATCCGTTGATGAATTTCCAGAGAACTGGACATGGGTCTACACATGTATAACTCAGAGGCTGTCTTTCCATTCTATTTACTCTTTCTTTTGGGGCTTTTCCACCAGCAACAAAGAAGAAGAAAATGTCCTTTTGATGGTTTTCTAAAAACTTGCTTATCTTTGAACTGCAAACATATTTACTTTGAAATGTGTCTCAAGTAAGTGCCAATTGCACAGAGCTAGTACACAGTGGAAAATAAATTGTGGTTTTGAATTGTGTGTCCTGTAGAAGACTTTTCCATTAAAAAGTTTTCTATAATATATTTTTCTTTGTTGTTTTGTAAGTGATAGGGAAAAAAAGCCTGGTGACATTCAGAGGGACAACAAGAGTGTGAGAGTGAAAGGGACTGGGCGGAGCAGGGTGTCGCGAACGTCCTTCCTGGTCATCACTGAGCTGCAGTTGCCCATCTTGCAGGCACCGGGGCCTGAGTTCAGTGGTGAGGGCGGGGTTTGGAGTGAAAAGGATGCAGAGTCTGCGGATGAGAGATCCCAGAGATGGGATGGCTTATGGAGCTTGCTGGATCAGATTCCTCCCCTTCCTCACCACTGCCTGTTGCAGTGGGAGATTTGAGGCTCAGGAGCCCCAGAGCAGGGGAGAGGGGAGGCTCAGGAGCCCCAGCATCTGCTTTAGAACTTCGGATGCCATCCACTGGGAGAAGGAAGGCTTTCCCAAGATCCTTGAAAAGGGCAGTGCAGCAGTGAGCAGCAGAACTGAGCTGCCCTTTCCCTGGCAGGGTGTCCCTGCTGCCAGGGAGGCTTTGCCCTGGGGGAGGTTTTGCCCTGGGGGAGGCTTTGCCCTGGGGAACACCTGGGCTGCGCAAAGGGCTGGGTTAGTAGAACTTCCTCAATGGAGGCAATGACCATCCTCATGGGGTTTTTCAGTGTTCCTGTCAAGCCCTAACCCAGCCTTGTCTTCTTTGATGAATGAGGTGTTGGACTCTTGCTGAGGGAGGGGGGTGGAGCACAGAAGACCTAGGCCCTGGAATTAGAAATGGTGTTTTTTTAAAACTTATTATTTATCTTTATAGTTTACTTTTACTATTGTATTTGTTTCAGATATACAGCATGGTGGTTAGACAGTTATATATGTTACAAAGCGTTCCCCCGATATTTCCAGTACCCACCTGGCACCATACGTAGTTATTGACTATCTTCCCTATGTGGTAACTTTACGCACATAGCTAACTGATTTTGTACAGTAAACAAGAAAGATAGGGCTCATACCTACAGGAAAAATAAATGAAAAGGAAATTTTCAGTCTTTGTATTAAAACCACTGTCTTTTTTCTGATCTAACTTATGAGAGTGTGCCTATTGCTTTTCATTTTATTTTTATCAGCTTGGTAGGGGGTCTCTGTCAGTCCTCTGCATTTTAAGATCTTACATTAGATGTCCTTGGTCAGGACTCGTCACTTCTCACTTATTGACAAGACTGATGTGCAAATAGTTTCTGAGGAAACTTTAAGTGTGAACATCTTAAAATTCAGGGCATTTCTCAGTCGTCACACATGCATAGACTTTCTGTTCAGTTGGCTAGAACATTATAACTTGATGAGGCCAGTGTCACGACTGTGAAGTCTGTGTTAATCAGTTGTTTGGTGGTCGCATGTTGTGCTCGTAATATTGACTATGTTCGTGGGGGCGGGGGGGGGGGACGGGGCAGTGGGTGGAGGCTCAGCTTGACCCAGCAGAGAGGACTTTGGCCTAGTAGCCTGCAAATGTAGGTTGTAGCAGTTTCACTCCCAAGTGGACGATCTACATGCTCAAAGACTTGTTGCTCTGGTCTCTTTGCTCATCTGTGAAATGACATACTTGTAATATCTAGATGATTTCTAAGATCTCATTTACCTCATGTGCTGTAATTCATTCAACCAAGCATTATTGGTGACCTGCTGTGGTCAGCACTGTGCTGTGGATGTGACCATGAACTAGTCTAGGCAGATGCTGTCTGCTCTCACAGAGCTCACCATCTAATGGGAGAGACAGATGTTAAAGACATGATGACATAAATAATTATGAAATTTTGATCATGGTAAATGATATGGGAGAGAAGCACATGGTATTATCACAGTGTATGACAGGAGACCTCTCCTTATCTGGGAGTTCTAGGGACCTTGGAGCGAATGCCTGAGGAGGCTGCCTTGGTTTCATAGAGATTCTAGGCTCACCTCTACCACAGTTAGAAGAAATATTCCCAAGTACAGCGAACCCAAAATACCTTTATTTTCCATAAGTGAAAAATCAAAATTATTTTATGTGCTTTCTACATGATAATCTAGATAAACTCTTGGTAATCTCCGATGATATTTTACTTTTGCCCTTTATGATGATTATCACTCCCTATCCTGTTAATTTCATTTATATAAGTATCTATTTATTGCTTAATTTAACATTTATTCAGAACTCAGTACATGTTAGGTCCTCTTTTAGGTTGTGGGACTTCCACAAACTAAGAGGTGATCCTTACATTCCAGGAAAATTCTAATCTACCTTTTTTATTTTTACTTTATTTTTATATTTATTTATTTTTTTGGATACGATGCAGACTGGTTTGTCCAGTATTTATACAACACACAGTGGATGTTGTAGTATATGGGCAAGGAATTACGTCAGGTAATTATATGGCTGTACACTTGAATTTGGTCTTGGTCTAGAAGAGGAGTTTGCAAACTATGGCCCATGGGTCAAATCCAGCCCACTGCCTGATCTTGTAAATGAAGTTTTATTGGAATAATGCCATGTCTATTTATTTACATTTCGTTCTCGTCTGCTTTTGAGCTGCAATGGGGGGGATTGAGTACTTGTTATCGGGACCATAAGCGCCTGCACAGCCACAAGTATTTACAATCTGGATTTTTATTTTTTCTTGGCACCAATCTGCCTTTTATTGCTAATCTACTTTAAAAAATATGTTGTTTTAGTTGATGCTTTTAGTGTTGCAAAAAGTATCTGTAACTGAAGTGTACTAGACTTGGTGAAGTGTCTAAAGTACTGTTTCACCTGAAACAAGAACTTTGTAACAGTGTCATTTGTCTACTGCTGTGCTTTGTGGAATTGTCGTATTTTTTCACTTCTAACATGTGTTATAGTAAACTGTTATTTTTATTTGTTTTATTTTTGCTTTAAACAGCCATATTATAAAAAGTAAATAAGAAGCACTCTATCGTTACTGCACTCCTCACTCCTCCCCGCAGACTAGAGTCCTTTCTCTCCAGCCCGAGTGCCCTTGTCACCATCTGTGTATCGTGTGTCCAGCGGCAACACTTCTCTCAGCTTTTGTTTATCTAATAATATCTTTATTTCGCCCTCATTTCTGAAGGATGATTTTGCTGGATATAGAACTTTTACTTGACAGTTTATTTTTTCTGTTAGCACTTTGAAGATATAATCCCATTTGCTTCTGAGATTTAACGCTCAAGAGAAAATGTCAGCCACCATTCTTATCTCTGTTTCTCTGAATACAGCAAGTCATTTTTCTTTGCTGCTTTCAAGATTTCTCTCCTTATCTTTGATTTTCAGTATACTATATAGTATGATAGGTTAAGGATATTCCTAGACGTGATATTTTTGTATTTATGTATTTATTCTGCTTGAAGTTTGCCAACATTCTTTGAATATTCTCACCATATTTGAAAAATTTTTAATGATTATTTTCTCAAAATCTTGCCTGTCCCACTCTCTTCATATTTTCTTCTGAAACTTAAGTCATATCTATTAGATTGCTTAATATTATCCCACAGGTCTATGTTCTGTTAATTGGTCCCCAGTTTCACTAACCCTTTCTTCTGTAGTCTCTTGATCTGCATTAAACATATCCAGTCAATATTTCATTTTAAATATTGTATTCTTAGTTCTAGAATTTTTATTCAACTTTTTGTACTCTGTATTTTCTGCTGAAATTTCTCATATGTGCCCCAGTTATATTCATGTTTTGTTTAAGTCCTTTACCATCTCTGCAATGGATGCTTTAAATTCCTTCTTTGCTAATCCCAGCATCTGGGTAATTTCTGTATTGTTAACTGCAGTGTTAGTATTAACTGCACTGACAGTATTAACTGTTATTAACTGCAATATTGTTAAGTGACTTTTTTAAGGTCACTTAAAAATGACAAATTTTTTTGCCTCTTTACATGCATAGTGATTGTTTGTTATATAGTGGTCATTGTGATTATGTCTGATTTTTATAAATTTCCTCATTATAATTTATATAGTAGGTATTCTAAAAATACCAAATTTATTGAATCCAACTAAACTGGTATTAAGAAACAATTATTAAAGAGATGAAGAGAAAGTGATGATAAACCATACATAACAGGGCAGCCTCCTGTGACCGGATCTTCTGCATCACTTGAGCTGTCAGCACAACATTGTCTTCTTTGTTCAAAAAGAACCACACAAGGCCACCTTCCTACTGAAAGGAAGAGAAAAACAAATTTTTAAATAGAATCATGAAATGTAAACATTGTTTCTCAAAAGTTTATAATGTCTACGGATTAATTATATTAGTACCACTCTCCTGTTGTAAATCCAGATAAAGGTATGAATATGAACAAATGTAGAAACAAACATGCAACTAAAATTTTAGCAATGGTAACTGATTTGATTTCTTTGCATATTCATCTGACTGTTTCAGAGGGAAATAATGGCATTAGTTTTGTTTCCAAAGTTACCTTTTATGTGCTTGTACAACATTTCCACATTAGCAACCCTCTTTTTAGAGGGTCTTTAAGAACCCTTTTTAAAATAGGTTTGAGCTTAAAAACTCTGAGTCATTTATTTATAATTTTATTAGTAATGAACAATCTAGTAAAACTTGTGTTTTCCTCACTGACCTCGTCTTTCTTGCTGTAGTATTCTTTTTTTCTATCATGACCATGTATACCTCAATTCTAGGCAATACTGGATATAGAATTCTGAATTATTGCTTTGGAAAGTGCTTTCTTTCCTACCAAAAAAGTCATCGGTTCTTATGTGATGCTTTTAAGTATTGGATCTTCTCAGTTGGTCTTTCTCAAAGCTGGGAATATTTATTTTAAATAAATATTTGTTGAAAACACATTTGTTTTGAATAATACATTTTGAACACAACAAAACCCACAAATTTAAACTTTATTAAATGTTGCAGTTAACAAATACTTTTAAAGTTCAGTTTCATTGTTTTCATGCACAGAGTGCGGTTCCGGCGTTTCAGTCAGCAGCCAGGTTGGAAAGGGGCACTTCGGGACACCAGGCCCGTGTTCACAGGTCTACATTCATTAGATAATCACTTAGTGGTTCTCTAGATCATAATGTTCAGAGTCTCACCATCCACTTCCAGGAGCCTTAGTGCCCTTGATTAAGATGACTGACTGTAGAGGTCATTGGCAGAGCCCAGAAATTGCATCAGGATCTTCTTTCTGCAGCAAAACTTTGGCAGCAATGGAAATGCCCTTAGGTTGCTGATTTTCCACCGAGGATCCTGTGATCCAGGAATTTGCCATCTGCTATTGAATTCTTAAATTAAAACTTGAATCTGGTGGCAATCAGAAAGTACACAACTCAACAAGAAATTTTCTCATCTCAGTCAAGCTTGTTATTAAAGTACCTGATATATATACAGATGAATTAATTCTTTTTCTATTTTCAGTTTAGATTGTGATATAGGCTTTCATAATATGTATCAATACATAGCTGCAAGCACACACCTTCGATATGAGAAGCCTAATTCTTCCATTTAAAAAATTCTTTTATGACTATCAGTTTTAGGGCATTTCTCTTTGTTGGCTAATGGGCACTAATAGATTATGGTGACAATGATAAGAGCAATAGGTGGAATTTAGTATGTGGCATTATCAAAAATGTAGTTAAGTGTAGACAGTGACTTCAGTGCTTAATAGGCATTATTTCATTTATTCTTCTCCGTACAATCCTATGAGATACAGGCTGTTATTGCCTCTGTGTTACATGTGCAGAAACTGCAGACTGGGAGGCCACATGGTCAGCCCAGCGTGCTACAACAGTGGGGTGAACGAGTCACAGTTCACAAGTTTATCTGGCTCCAAAGTCCAATAAGTCACCATCGCACATGGATCTACAGTTTGCAACATTGATCTTAATTTGCACTGGACAAAATTTTATAAGCAAATAAATTTAAGATGAAAGTTATTGTAGGTTATTTAAAAGGTCTATCAAATACTTCCAAATGAAATTTTCTAGAACCATAAATTCTGACCCAGATATCTGTGAAATAAAAACACTCAATAAAATACAATAATTTAGTGAAAATGATTAAACATCAGTTTACTGATATTATTGGAAATAAATATGTAAGAGACACATTCATTTGGCCATTGGATCTATCCTCTATACACAGTAACACAAATAGGTTTCAGAATAAAACCTGAACTCCCTGTGTACCTTATAGAGTACTACATACTCTGCCCAAGATTTTTCACGAATTAACAACCACCTCCAACTCTTTCCTTCACTCCTGTGCTCCTCACTCCCTTCTGCTTGTTTATTTCCTGTCTTCTCCAGCAAAACATAAGCTTCATGAGAGCACACACATGAAAACTAGCCAGATGTCCATAAATATTTGCTAAAATTAATTGTAATGTGTTATGGTGATACAATACTGAACTCCACAGCTCACTGGTGATCACCAGAGTTATGCATTGTTAGTAATTCATGAAGTTGTCATCTGTTTATTTCAATTAGAAAAAGCTTGATTCTTTCTTAAAATAAATACTTACATTTTACCAGGAGTGGTTTCATTATTGCTGTAATAATCAGACATTTCATATACTAATGGCAGCTTTTTAGTGAAACAGTTGGCTTTTGTTGATACTTGTAATAAATTCAAGAATTTGATAATTTTTTTATCCAAATTACATGTTTCTGCCCTTTAATATGTAGTTTAAAATATATGAATATACTAACTGATTATGAACAAGATAATTATATTTAATTAACATTATATTAAATGAATAGCTATCAAATTATTTTATTAAACAGATATGTGTTTATATAGAAAACATCTTTAAAATTAGAAAGGAGAAAAATTAGAAGGGGAACAAGCTCTTGCAACTTGGATTTCCCCTTTTGGGCAGATTCCCACCATCCAGCCTCCATAATCAGAGCTACAGATACAGAATGTTTGTGGCAGGGGTAGCCTCTTACAATACAAGCAGGAATTTGGAGGGAGACATAATCAGCCTCTAAGAATGAGTATTTGACAGCAAAAATAGGTGTGAGTTGAGGTCATATCTGAATCTTTGTATCTAGCAGAAAGTGAACTTCTAACATTATCATCTCCTTAGAATATCTTTAAATGTCATAACTGTCAGCCTCTAATGGAAAATCCTAGAATTTACATTTTAGTTGTTCAGAGAAAAATAAAACATCAAAATAAACAACAAACCTTGAAAAAAAGTTCTTTCTCAAAGGAGAAAAAATCATTTTCTTCCTTGGAGTATTACATTAGTCGCTAGGTACCTTGAAGTTTTGCTAACCATCTATGTGACCTTGTAAAAGTCCTGTTTCCTTTCAGACTTTATGTTCCCTTAGGTAGACGAGGGGGTGGGACTGGTTTGCTTTTCCTTCCTGATCTAGAACTAGGTCTCTGAGGTTGTGATATTTTTACATGGAAAGAAGACCAGTTATTTTACCATAGGGGGGTACACTCATTCTTTTAGGAAATCTAGCAGCTTCTACAGACATAGTGTTGCCCTAAGGGAAACATCACTGAATAAAGTTCTCTATTCTTTTCTCTTTCCAAATTGATATAAACTTCCTATTACTGAAAAAGGGAGACTTCAAGGAAAGATTGATTAATTGGATCATTCACAGACCCTCCCCACTTAAATAATTTTATCATTTTAGATTTAAAAGGATTCTTATGAATGATATAGAAGTGTGTGTGTGTGTGTGTGTGTGTGTGTGTGTGTGTGTGTGAGAGAGAGAGAGAGAGAGAGAGAGAGAGAGAGAGAGAGAGAGAGAGAGAGAGAGAGGGAAATTGATTTTAAGAACTTAACTGGAACTGAAATAACTTGTTTTACGCCAACCTTAGTTTGCTGTATAGTTAAAGAAATTTAGAACCAAATTAAACCTTTGCTTTGACTTCTTTGGAAGTGATTGTGTCATGCATATAAATGTATTCATAATTTATCTTTCTTCCTATAAGGTTTCAGGTGGCTGAGAAAATGCAGCAACCATAAAAAATTTTCTTTCTGGGTCTTAAAGCCTTTTGTCATCTTGTTCTACATGTGATTGGCTGAAATGTAGAGGTCATTCTGATTAAAAGGAGCAAGACTGGAGAGGGAAAGGAGGAGGAATTATGGTTTAATAGTAATATTTTCTGAAACCCAGGGCAAGAGAACGATGGGTCATAGACAGCTCTTGTGTGGTCACAATGACCCTTTGATTACGAGGACATAAAAGAGGATTTGTTACCTCTGTTTATTTTTTGTTGATTATCATTCTAGATGGGGTAGATACTAGCTGTTGAGAGAATGTCTTCTGAAGACAGAAAAACACAGATTTAAATACTGGCTCTTTTTTCTTACTAGTAGCAAGATCTGGGGCAAATTTCTTAGCCCATTGGAGTCTCAGGTTCTTCGTTGTATTATTAAGGTAATGATGCTGTCCCCCCCCCCCCCCCGCCCCCCCGACCCCAAGGGTGTCAGGCTTCTGGGGCGTGTTCAACGACAGGAAGTATTCAGCATACTTGTTTGGTATTGAAGATGGCCCCAGTTCCAGTAGCCATTGTTATTATTGTGGTCATTGTTTTGGCCAATTCTCTTGTGACACAAAGAGATTAATTACATTTATAATTGCCTCTGCTTCCCTTGAGGACTGTGAACTCTGCGAGGAAGGGACCACATCTGTTTTTCAGTGTTGTAGAAGGGGCTTAGGCACACAGCTAGCACTCAGTAAATATATGAGGAAGGACTGAATGACTGGAGGAAAAAAATGAAGGATCATCTCAAGAGTGAGATACGTATTAGGAAGGAGGTTAAAAGCGTAATTTTCCAAAGAAAAATGTTATGATGCTGCAAGCAAAATTGATAGTAACTTCACTGCAGGAAGGCTGTCCAGGATCTGAACCTGAGCTATTTCAAGCCTCTTTGGCATGCAGCTGGGCCACAGAATTGGGTGTTTCTTGTCCACAGAGGGGCTGAACCCAGACCAGCTTTGGCCACACGTTTATTCTCTTGGGTGCATGTGACAGCTAGGGAGAGGTTCCTATCAAAGTAGGTAGAGAGAACTGAAGACCTGGAACAATTTCCCTTCATAATCAGCAGCCACTTTGGGAGCACTAGGTGAGCTAACTGTTCACTTTGGTTTCACTGTCGTTTTAAACAGGTTCATTGTGTGTCAGAGGAGAAACACAAACAAGAGACTGCTGCTAGGACATATTTTATATTCCTCTTCTAGTTTCATTAACGGCTTTCAAGGAAATCTCTTGTAATTGCCTTAAGCATTCTGTCTTCCTTATTAAATACCAGCCATTTGTTATATTCTACACTTCTTTTTGGCTTTGTGTGCATTTTTTTCTGGGACCTTGTGACTTAAAAGTGACATTGAACTGTAGGGCAGGTGGTTCTGGAGGCATGGCCTCACACATAAATTTCCAGAAACACCACCATGCTCTCAGCAAGATGGATGTCTGGAGTCTGGGGTTTTATTCATTCAACTTGCAAAGACAGCATTAACTATTAGGTTAACATCAGCAAAATTCTCTTTGGTTTGGAGCCATCTCAGCCGTACTTGACGAGTCTCATTTGCCTCAACCCCAATGGCAGGATTTGACCTTGAATGTCAGTCACATCCCAGCCAGGTCCACATCCTGTCTCAGGTCATTATTTGAGACACATTACAGGATCTTGACTCAGCATTGCAAGGTGTGCCTTAAACTTTATACCGTCAGATGAGGTAGCATTTTGAGGGCTATATCTATCACATTTAATTCTGACACTAATCTAGTAGGGTAGGTACATGCTATTATTGCCCTCACTTCATGAGTGAAGAAATTGACATTCAGAAAAGTTAAATAAATTACCCCAAATCTCATGGGAAGATGTGGCAGACCTAAGATCAGAAATTAACTGGTTTTTATTCCATGGACAGTGCTTAAATCTTACGCTTTCCAGAAAGCAGCCTTTGTTTATTAATATTTATTTCCCAGGGCTTTCTTTGACCTGATACTGATGGGTGATTGGAAGTTACAATGAATTTGAAAAGCAGACAGACTATTGAAGGTACAGGTTGAGTTCAGTTGGGTCAGGTAGGCGTTGTTTATATTTCCTTGCAACATCATGCGACACCCTATCTCCTGCAGTATGATGCTATTATTCCTATAGTTCCTGAGGTCACCCTTTACAGCCCACGTGATACTCTGTCAGGAGGTGGGTCTCTGTGCTCAGATGAAGCAAGAGGCACCCTTGACTAGATGATCATGCAGTGAGCTTGGTGGTGGTGTGTGGGAACCAACCAGCAATGAAATGCTGTCATCTGAAGCATTTATATACCAAGGGCCCTGAATATTCATTGATTTATTATTTAATTTGTACATTATTTTCTCAAATCTACCTGCAAAGGAAAAGATTCTAGAATATTTCCCCTGAGACTGACAACAGCAGGCAAGGAGCCAGCCAGGACCAGAGAACCCTGGCACAGCGAGTCAGACACGCTGTGCTCTCTTTGTTCCTTCCTCTGTCCCCCCCCCCCCCCCCACGCCTATTATCTTTATGTTTAATAGACTAAAGACTGGAAAAGGGCAGAGCAGGTGACACTACTCTTGAGCAAGGAGTGCTGTAGGGATCTGGTGGGAGCGTCTGCTAATGGGGCTCGAGTTGATGTGTATTTTTCCAAACTGACACAAACCTGCTCTGGATTTGAAAAGTTCACTTGAACTCCATGTGGGGAGAGCTGTTGTTGGTGTTTTTGCTTTTCTGGGAGACATAACTGTTTCCTGCTCTATGGTCATCAGTTATCATGTGAGGGTTGGGAACCAGGGCACGTTGGAGATATGGATTTAATGCATACATATGAGAAGAGAAGATGCAAGCCACTGAGCAGCGTGTTGCCCTGGGCCACTTCCCATTACACGATGGCGAGATATTCAGGGGAGTAAATTTCAGAGGAGCTTGGGAGCAAAGATGTTTGAGAAGCACTGCAGTGAGGGAGACGTTGCTACCTGTTTCTAACAGCCTGTGGGTGATCCACCTCACTGAGAGCCTTAGGAATCACCTCTCAGTTTCGTCCATTGTTTTTGTTTTTACAACTCACTTATAGCTTTAAAAATATGATTATTCCTACCCCTGTGTGCATTATTCCACGTGGCAGTGAGAACATGCTTTTAATTTATTCTTTGCTTCTAATTGTAGTGTCTGAATGTCAGGGTTCACTGGCTAGAAAGAGAACGAGCCTTGCTTTTGTAAAGCAGTTAATTGAACCTGGTAACAATTACTGTCAGAAACCCCCGGGGTTGTGCTGGTCCCGGTGCATCGTCCCTCACGGTGTTTCTCAGCATCTAGTGTGCCAGGGCACTGAAGATATTCCAAAAGGAAGCAGCACACTGGAGTTTGTGTACTGCAGACCTTGGCTGCTGTCATGTTAGTGACCTTTTCTGGATTCGTACCCGTTTCTGGTGCTACAGACTTCTGAAGGGAACACTTCTCATTTTGACTTGTTTAAGAAAATGTTTGCAATGCAGGCAGTGGACGAAGGACCAGTATCTAGGGTGGAGACAGAACTCCTCCACATCAGTCACAAAATATACTAACAAAAATTCCTCCATGTCCATCTCCTGCAAAGCAGCAGCAGAAGGGACGGAAGATGAACAGTCTGTTGGCAGGGGAAGAATTATGTGGACAAAGGAAAGATGCTCCATTGCACTGGTAATCAAGTGAAAGTAAATTAAAGCAGTGAAATACAATTTTTACCAATCAGTTGGCAAAATAATCATGAACGTGAGTCAGGCCTGGGGAAAGGGGATGCCGCGGGAGCTTGTAAAACTGGATGCACAGGCCCACATCTTGCCTCTGCATACAGAAACACTAGCATGTGTGCCCCAGCAGGCAGTGTTGCTTGATTTAGCAAAAGTCCACAGACTGCTGAGATGTCTACCTGCCTGGGAAAGGCGAGCGAGACTCTGGTGTACCCACGGAATGGGATTCCAGGTGGTGGTTACAGGAACAAAGCAGATGCCCAGGTAATAGCAAGGACAATGCCCAGCACATGTATGGTTAACTTTACAAATCCAAGGCAGGGTTTCAAATTATCTGTACAACATGATATAATTAAGGTTAAAAAGGCAAATCATCCTCCACAAACTGAGTAGTATGTATATGTCTCCGTTACTACAGAGGAAAAGATCAGTTCATCGCACCTGTAGAGGGGCCTGGGATGCGCAGTGTAGTCAAACAGGAGTC
Source organism: Glossophaga mutica (assembly GCA_039655065.1). NCBI lineage: Eukaryota > Metazoa > Chordata > Mammalia > Chiroptera > Phyllostomidae > Glossophaga > Glossophaga mutica. Next base: position 48,762,879 of record CM077309.1, read on the forward strand.
TTACTTGGGATGCCTATTAGATTTTTGCAAGGAAATTATTTGGGTTAATCAAAACGGAACTTTTTAAAGTTTTTGAAAGAGAACATAAATAATTAATTAGTGGGTAAATATCCCTTTGTGTGTGCTACCTGCCTTCCAGTAGCCACAGAGGGACACCGGCAATCGGAGCCCCGACCATGGAGTGCTCACACCCACCCCTTGTCATTCTCTTCTCAGGCCTCAGGATCCCACCCCCTGAGGCGTTCTGGTGAAGATCAAGTGAGACTGTGTGTGTCTTGCCTTGTGGAGTGTTTTCATGTGACTGGTGATAGGTTATTGTCACCTACCTGTAGTCAGAGGTGCTCTTAGCTTTAGGTTCTGGAGGACTCTGTAAATAGGCTCTAGGTTTACTGGCCTCTGCTTGTCTGTCCTGAGTGGAAGGTCCCTCAGCCTCTGTTACAGAGGGCTTCCAGCACTCCCAGCCTGAGGCCTCACTCTGACCTGCATGGGGCGTTGGAGCCAGGGCCAGCTTCATGGGCCTGCAACCTGTGTGGGCACACAAAGAACCCATGCTTAGAAGGGGCCCACACTTGGTTCAATGCTCTGGTGTTGCTGTCTTGAAATTACTAATAGTTCTTGAACAAGAGGCCCTGGATTTTCCTTTTGCACTGTACCCTACCAATTATGTGTCCATCATGGTTAGAGTGACTTATGGGGCCCACCCTTGGCCAGGTGGTGAGAAAAGCTAATGAGAACCCTGGACTTTGGTTGGAGGAGAAGCTTCTGGCTTGTGAATCTATGAAAATCAGACTGCTCTGATGTTGGTGAAGCAACAGAAGCTCTTAATGACGATGTGGACATCCATGTATCTCATGTTTCTCTTGTGGGAGGTTGGAATCGGTGGTGGTTTTGCCCTGAGGGCAAGAACTGCTCCCTCCCTTTGTGCCTGAATGCAGATTAGAGACCACAGCCCCAGATGGGCCCCACTGCTCTGAAGGAGGCTCTGCTGCAGGACTGCTGAAGATGACCAGGAGGTGCTCATCCTCCCAGAGGACTCCTCTTTTGCAATTCAATCCGACCCTGAGATGCATTGGGAGCCAGGACTTCTGGAGCTCTGCAGCTCCACGATGGAGCAAGTAGCCAAGAGATAGCTTCTGCCACATTGCTGGCAGCTTCTGCTCTCCATGGTCCAGAACACTCGGGTTTCTCCATACTGCCTCTGGTTACATTTTCATCCTCTCCCTGCACCCCTGCACCTTCCTTACACATCCCTGCATTCCCCCCTGCTTCTCTGCGCCTGCCTTGTTCACAGAGCTGGCCCTGGGGGTGCAGGAGGATGAGAGGAGAAGGACCCATAGCTATGCCTTCCTCTCCTTGAAGCAGCCTGACATGAAGTAACATGGATTTAGTCACAAAGATCTAAATTCAAAGCTCAGTATGGCCAAGTTATAGGAGGGCAAGTTCTTCGGCAAGTTACTTAATTCCTCTGAGCCACAGTTTAAGGGTTACGGGAGAAAGGGATCTAAGGCACCAGGCTCAGAGTTGTTCTAATACCTTCTTACTCCGCTGCTCTTGTCTTTTTCGGAAATTTTCCACTAGCATCCCTGCCATCTCCTGTCCTACCCGCAGCTTTGCCCTATTGGAATAGCTCTAGGGATATCAGAAATGGCCAAGGCAAAGTGGGTCTGGGTTTTCCTCTGGTAAGTCTAGGCACATTGCCATTCCTGGGGGAGCCCCAGTGCTGCTGTGGCTTCAGAGCACAGCACTGAGGTGAGAGCAGCTCCAAGGCCTCAGGCCTCAGGCTTCAGGTCAGGCCCTGAGGATGGGGGAGGGGCCAGCCCCCAGCCCTCAACACAGCTGCTCCTTGTTAATCAGCAGAGAGCAAAGCCTTGGGAAGGAAGACCCGGTTCAATGAGTGATTTCGCTGGCCTTCCATGGACCTAGATTGGAGATTGACACAAGGCTTGCTGGTAGCCCACGTTTCATCAGAGCAGTTCAAATCAGCGTACGGCTAGCCTTGAAGATATCAGCACCTCAGGGTGCATGGGAGGTTGGTTGGTTTAAATGAGAGCTGAGTTGTTCTCCTGGTTAGACAGTTCAGTCTAAGCCTATAACCCAGGTATGTGTCCTGGGTAACTTTTCACACAGATCTCTATCTCTGGCTCACAGGGGCAAGAGAAGGGACCAGGAGCCCATCTGTATCACAGACTTGCTGGTTCATAGGCACTTTTTGTTTGTATTCTAAAGATAAAGGATGGTTGCAAAGTTTACTTCAGGCGCTAAACTCTTATTTAATGTATACTTATTTTTCAAGAACACCATAAGATAGCAGTGATTTTTATAGCTCCAAATTATTTTTATTTTTTTCAGCTTTCGCTCTTTGTCATAAACTGCACTTTACGTGTCTGTCATAATATTTGCCTTCCATTCCTTTTAATGGGTTAGGAAATTTTGGAATCAGTTACACAGTGCTTTTGTTTTTCACATTAAGTGTACCACCAATTCTTCTCTTAAACATTTTGAATATTGGAAATACTGTCTTAGGTGACATTAATTATGATGCACACCCCTGCTGAGCTGTTCTTCCTGGTGCTAATAATGACAGTGTGGCGGCATTCCCGGCTGGCTCTGTTGTTAACTCATCACACCACCGGCCCCAGTGAGAGTGCAGGCGTGGAATCAGTTGAGTGACGTGGGTGTGCAGCAAACAGAGAGGGTAGATGCTGCGTCTCCCTGAGGAACAGCTGAGTTTGTCAGCTGTCACATCTGAATGCCTAATAGTTCTGCTTGTGTAAAAATCCATCCTTTGGTATATTTTCCATTTTACAAAATAATTTGTAACCACAGTTGTCAGTGATGTCTGTTTGCAAAATCTTATGCTTTGATTTCTTTCCGTTCTGTTAAATCACAAAATCCTTTTTTTTGATTCAATGATATGCCTCATAGCTTCCTATTAATGTGTCTGCTTGTACTGTGTCTTCTGTTACTCTTTTTTAAATTATTGATTGATTTTAGAGAGAAAGAGGGATAGAGGTAGGGAGGGAGAGAGAAAGAGAAAGAATGATTTGTTGTTCCATTTATTTATTCATTCGTTGGTTGCTCCTTGTGTGTGCCCTGACCTAGGATTGAACCCTCAGGCTTGGTGTATCAGGAGGACACTAACCAATGGAGCTACCCTTCATTCTTTATCTTTCACTCTTTCCCTCCACCCCTCCCTCCCTGTATCCCTCTCCTTTTTTTCTTCCCTCTTTTTTTTTTTTTTTTTTTTGATGTCTTTTTGTCCCCTCTCTTTGCTTTGGAATGTATTTATCAGAAGTCAGAACTGAGAGTATTTACTTACAAGCATGCTCTGCTCAGCCCAGGAGGGATGGGAAATGTTTTCTGGCTGGTTATTTGGACTTGTAGAATGCCAGAAAGACCGGCACTTGTGGATTTTCAATACATACTTGTTGACTAATACAATTTTTTATAATGCAGGGTTTTCCAAGTGTGTCACAGAGAACAGATCTTAAATGAGCAAACAACAAGGACACTCGGGCTTTCCTGGGGTTTCCCATCCAGAAAGTGGCTGTTCTAGGTTTTTGAAGATTCTCTTACGTGAATGGTGTGTGTGGTGTTGTGCTTGGCGTGGGCTTGGAGTTAGGGATACGAAGTACAGTTATCTTTAAATTGATAGACTTTCGAAAGTGAAAGAGGATCTACTGATAATTACTCTTGGACAACTGCTGTAAAGCAGGACTACCCTAGGCAAATAAATGTTAAGATTGGTAGATAAAATATAGGACACCCAGTTAAGTTTGAAATTTAAATTTAGCTGGCAGTCCTGTGTTTCTGTTTGTTATCCTGGCAACCCTACCTGTAGTCATAAACACAGGAGACGTACTCTGTGTCAGCACGGAGCTTATAGTCCAGCAATCATAACTGCAGGTTACTGACCTGAGGCGTTACACTGATTACTTAACAGGCCCCAACAACCCTGGGAGGTAGGTGGTGCTTTCCCTCTGCACAGGGGAGGATTAACAGGTTAATAACATCCCCAAGGTCAGACAGCTCGGACCTGAGGGTGGGGTAGGGCAGGGCAAGTCTGAACCTGCACCTCAGACCCATCCTGCTGCCTGCGGTGAAGCCCTGCCCTTGCCTGCCAGACCCTCCTGCCTTCCAACCAACTTGAGACAGCAGTGGGCTCCTTTCGCAGGTTTGTAAAGAGATTCTGCAGGAGAGTGAAGAGTTTTCAACATTACTTCTCCACTGCTGGATTTTCCAGGCAGCAGGAGGCAACCAGCTGTTTTCACTGTATCAAACCCAAAACATGTCACGCAGAAAAAATGTCAAGTCATTTTGAAAAATGTCTGAAGCATAATGTGCTTGACAGGGGTGAAATAGCGTTGGCCATAGTCACGTAATTACTACCTCAGTGTTTGTTTACTGTACAGCCCTTTCTTCTTCACTTGAATTAAATCAATCTGAGCATCAACGCAGCTTTATAAAACCCAGGCCTCAGCTTCTACAACAGTTAGATTTTCTCGGGTTCTTCATAGGCATGATTCTTACGAGGTTGACTAAGCAACTTAGCAGTTTCTTCCATGTTCTTATCTTCAGCCTAAACTCAGACAGACTTATTGCATTAAAGTAAATGAAGGTCACCTACTTTTCTTCCTCAAACAAAAAAATGTTAAGATAGGTTGAGGCACTGAGGTCCGGGATCTGATTTGAATTGAAGCTGCAGCCAGACACCATAACATTGCCATCCACTAGATGTCGCTGATGATTCACACCAGTGCAACTGCAAGCCCACTTACAGTCCTTACAAAAGTCAAGCCAGAGTTAAAAATCTGAAACTTCCAAGTATTTCTTTTTTTTTACCTTTTACTTTTTAATATTTTCTTTGTGTTCATCCAGTGATCTCTTTCTACTTTTCTAAATTTGGCAAAAAGAAGTTGAGGAGCATAAGAAAGGCTGTCATATTTAAACCATCTTGCTCTTTGTGTATGTTGCTTTTTCTGAATTTTTGTGAAACTCTTCAGACTTCATTTCCTGGATGAGTTTGGTTAGTGTGTACTAACCTAACTTACCTGGTTACTGTAGATTTCCTACATCCAGGGAAGCTGATTTTTCTGCTACAGACCTATGCTTGATTTACTTTGAGAAGAAGGAAGATCCTTAGCACTGGGATTTGCCCCTGACAATAGGAGCTGTCGGATGCTTGTTGTAGTCCAAGGAAGGTGATCTTTGGTCAGCCATTCTGGCTTAGAAATGAGTGTTGGAGGGATGCTCCTCAGGGGAGATGAGAGGGTTGGGTGTTAAGGTGTGAGGCCAGGAGTGTGTCCTAGGCTGGGCAACAATAACAAAAGCAGGAAGACTGGCAGCTGCTACAGATTTCCACTCCTAATGAGCTACATTTTTCTCCCAGAGCATAGCTAATATGGGATGGGATCCTCAAATTTAAAAAAAAAAAGAAAAGAAAAAGAATGCTTAACGGGAGTAAGGTTAGCTTTAATCAACCAAAAAAAAAAATCATAAAACTAATTTTTAGAAAAGCTTGAGACCCATCGAAAGTTCTCTTATACTATAATGGCAAGTAGCTTTCTTTAGAGAGAGAGAGAGAGAGAGAGAGAGAGAGAGTGTGTGTGTGTGTGTGTGTGTGTTAAAGAGGAGAGAAGCCTCCTACTTTTTAAACAGCAAACTAGCCGGTGGAGGGGAGTGTTTGAGCCCTGCATCAGATTGGGAACTGGGTCTAGATCCTGTCCTCACAGGAGAGCCCTGGTACTGCAGTGCATTCTGTAAGAGTGGTCTTAGTGCTTCTCAGCTGTAGCGGAGATTGTAGTAACAGTGGGACGGGGCTGATAGATAGATTTCCTGGGAGTTAAACCAAGGTGGACAACTGTATCGTGAATGGCACTTTGCCAGCCTCTGCTGCTCAACTCTCATGCCTACCTTGGTAACCAGCAATATGAAGCCCCCTAAAATGTAAAGTACTTTTTTTTTTTTTTTTTTTTTTTTTGGCCAGGGACTTGACTTGGATGGCAGAATGAAGCATGTGCTTGAGTTAATTTTTAAATAGTCTTCTATGGATTTCATTATATTGCAGAAAATTTAACATCCATGAAATAAGAATAATGTAATCATAAGTAGGATAGATTTCCCAGTCATTGGGAGAAAAAGGCCCAAGTTCCCTGATTATAATCTGACATTCTGTTTAGAATTTCAGGGAATGAATATCTTAAAAATGTGTGCTGGACTGCACTGTGGATGGAGATCGGGGAAAAGAAGCCACAATGCAGTATCAAAACACAAAATACTTCCTGAGTTTCCCCACAGTATGAATTAATCATATTTGATACTAATTATGTCCTTGCCATACAACAACTTCCTGTGTAAATTGTGGGAAAATGTGAGAACATTTCCAAGCCCCAAGCAAATTTTGCAATGAGCTTGTATATGTGAATTTGTTATTTGCTAGGTGTCTCATTTGATACAAATTATTCTCTGCAGATTTACCAAGGTGCAGTATTGCTAATTTTTCACTTTCAGAAAAATTATTAGTCTCCCTCCCCTTCAATTAAAGTGTTTAAAGTATTGTCGGGTCAATAATGCACCTTTATAGAGTTGTTGGGATCGTTTAGAATTTTTTGTGCATATGTTATTAAGGTCCCCAGTGAGCTGCATTGAGTAATTTATAACTCATTGTCCCCAGAGACAACATTTGGAATTTGCACCACCCAGTAACCATTTTTTTGTATCTTTAATTAAAGCTCCTCTTCCAAGTCAACATACTCCGAAATTGGCCTAATCCTAGACATGGTTTGGTTTCTTGATGGATCTTGGATGTCCTGGATCCCTCAGATATGTCCAGGGTTTACTCTGCAGTAAGTTCTAAAACCAGAGGGACCCTTGAGTTTCCTTGGGTTTCCTCCAGACCTGTAATGACTTCAGCAAGGACAGCACTTTTGGACTAACATGAGTGCTTTAAATCTGTGAAGACACTGATAGCAGAAGGTTTCTCTTCATTTATTTGATTATTGTGGAAATTCGCTTGAGAAATAATTGTTTCATGAAATTTTGTATAAATATGTATACCTAACACCTAATGTCCTTCTGTAGGGGGGTCCTTAGATAAATTATAGCCCTAAAAACCATGATGAGGGTCTATGTTAGCGATTTTCAACTGGTGTGCCCTATGAATTTTTAAAACATGCAGTACCTATCTATTTAGTCAGGGGCACTGACCTCTTTTCTCTTAGGTTGTCAAATAAAAAAATGACAACAGCCAATGCAACAATAGCCGTCTGGTGTGAGTGAATCAAAACTGTACCTATTTTTTGTCAGATTGACAAAAATATATTTTGATGTGCTGCAGAATTTTAGTAATTAGTTTATGTGTGCCATGAGATGAAAAAGGTTGAAAATCACTGGCCTTTGTTAACTAACGTGGATGATGGTCATGCTGCATTTTCAGGCAAAACAAATATAACAGAAACTGCAAAATGATCTTTAATGTTGTGGTCCCTTTTTTATAAATGTGTGTGTTCACAGATAAACATCGAAAGGGCTATATATGACCAGAATAGTAGAATAATACCTATTTAAAATTTTTTGATCCTTCAGTGCCTTCTAATTTTTATGGTGAAGTTATATTTTATTATCATAAAATGAATAGGAAAGCTCTTTCCTATCGGGGATAAACGAAGGTCGTCTTTGTTTTAGATCTCTCGGTTTACTTGGGGTTTCCAGGCGCTGCTATGAAAACAGAACTAGAAGAAACACCGCAGATGCGTTTCTGGAACCAAGTGAGTTCTAGAATCTGTCATTCTCCAAAATACTGCAATTCATTTTAAAGAAGAAAGAAGTAAACCACACTCTTTCCTGACTTTGCGTCCTCCCCCCCAAAAAAAACAAAAAACAAAAAACAAAAAAAAAAAGCATCGACGTCACTTTCTCGAAGTGTTCTGGGTCTGGAGACCCGTCTCCCGTGTCTGTTTCTGCCCAGGCTCGGCTAAGGTTCCGTTCAGGTTTTATCGGAACATTACAAATGTGTTAGGAATGTGAGGCTTTCAGCATGTGCCTATTGCTGCTGCTGTTTATTATGGATTTTTTTCTAAATTACTTCAGGCATTAATTTTAAGAAAGCCTGTCTGGATTCAATTTATTTTAATTAAAATATAAAATGAGAATGAAGTAAAGGTTGACATTTTGGGAAGTTCCCCTAACATGTTGTCTGCATTGTATCTCCTGATTTCCAACTGCAGATGAAGACCAAGGATTACTGGGTCTCGCTTGATGTCATAGCCTTTTTCACCATGCCTTTTGCTTAGGCCAAAATAATTAAGTGGTGGAATTTTTTTTATAAAAAATCAAAAGGTTTTAATTTGGGTAGGCTGACACATTTTAATCAGTATATTATGAGCTGATGTTTTGATTTAAAGCAAAAAAAAAAAAATGAACATAAATCCACCTGTGAAGTGGATGATAAAATGATCCTGTGTTGAGCTTAATTTGACATTAACGGTTGGGAAGAGGAGAAACAGATACAGCTTATGGGACAATGAGTGTTGCTTATTGAAGTTGTGAGTAGCTGGGTATTTACGTATTTGTTCAATATCTGTCTCTCCTTTTAGTTGTAAGCTCTGTGAGAATGGATCGCATGTTTTCCTCTTTGTTGTAACTCCAGGTACTGGCCAGTGCCTGCAACTTAGTAGATGCTCAATAAATAAATATCAACTGAATGAATATATTATGGAAATTATAGAGTTGTTATTTCCAATATGTCTGCCAGATATTAGTGTTCCTTTGACCAAGTATTTTTAAGCTTTTGTAAAATTAAAATTTGAATTATAAAAAGTAACATCTGAATCTATTTTCCTTAAGAAACATTAGAACATTACTGGTACATCCAATTACAGCAAGGAATGGAATAGCCTCATTACACCCAGGTCCTCTCTCTTGCAGCTAAAAAGGTCTAGACATAACATAAAAAATGAGCATAGGAAGACCTTGAAAGGTAGAAGGAAGAAGATAGACTGCCTAAGGGCCTTCAGACATGGGGAACCACATGCTTGTGGGTCCCCTGGGTTTCCTTATTACTTATCATACATCATGAACAGAGCACTCCAGAAGCCTCCCATCTGGACTGCTAACAAGCAGACAGCAAGAAAAGCCTTTTCCCTCTAGACAGAGAACTGGAAAATGGTCTCACAGCAGAAACTTTTTTGGCAATATTCACTTTACACCAGCCAAATACCAATGGGAGAAAAAGTCATCCTCCACTCTGCTGTGTTTTTAGCAGGGCCAAGCAGAGTGCTGGTCTCCCACCCCATGCTCCCAACCAGCAGAATCAAGAGGCAGTGCATCAGTTCCCCCACCTGGTGGTGTCAGCAGAACTGAGCAAGGGACCCATCTCCCATCCCCTGCTTGGCTGAGACAGAGAACGTCAGCTTCTCTCACTGAGTGGTGTTTGTATGGCTGAGTGGGAGCCCGAAATGCCACCCCCTGCTTGGTGGACACAGCAGTGCTCCTGTTCCCCTGCCTAGGCTCTGCCAGCAGACGTCCAGGGTGCCCAGCCTCAACAAGACTAAATGAGGCAAATTAGGGTTAATCAGACATCTTTCTTTCACCCCAGAGTGAAGCTACATACACACTCATCCAGTCTTTTTGCTACATTTTTACAAGAGGAAAGGCTGATAAATAAAGGGATTCAATAGGATCCACAGTCTCATAATATCCAAAATGTTCAGGATACAATTGGAAACCAAGAACCAAGAAAAATCAAACTTGAATGAGAAAACACAGTCAACACAAATCAAGAATAAATTGGTTATTGGAATTGTTTTATGAGGATTTTAAAGAAGCCTTCATCAAAATACTTGAACAAGCAATTATAGTTTTTCTGAAACAAATGAAAATGGAAAAATCTTGAGAATAAGTTATAAAAAAAAACTAAATGGAAGTTATAGAATTGAAAAATACAATCACCTGCCCTCTCCCCTCCAAAAAAGAAAACTTGCTGGATGAGCTCAGTAGTGGAGTGGAGATGACAGAGAATAGAATCAGTGGCCTTGAGGACAGATCAAAAATAACTGTCCTATAGTTTAAGCAGGCTGAAAAACAGAGAAATAGATTGGGGGGTAGAGGTATGGAGCCCGGGGAGTGTCTGTGGGACAATAAAAAATAAAAAGTAACATTTATATCATCAGGAGTAAGAAGGAGAGGACAACATGAGACTGAAAAGCTATTCAAAGAAATAATGGCTGAAAGCTTCATAAATTTGGTGAAAAACAGAACCTACAGATCCAAGAACCTCCAAATAAGATAAACTAAGGAAATTGACATGAAGATACCTCTGAATTAAACTTTTGAAAACTAAGGGAAAGACAAAATTAACTTACTATTTATAGGGGAACACCTATTTGAATTTCTGCAGATTTATCATGTGATACCATGGAGGCCAGAGGAAGTGGTATATTTTTTTCCAGTATTGAAAGAAAACTCTCAATTGCAATAAGAATATCCCTCAGGAATAAAGGGAAATAAAGAAGTTCTTGGACTAAATAATAGTAAGAGAATTTGTTGCTATCATATCTACCTTTAAATAATGGCTAAAGGAAGCTGTTTAAACAGAAAGAAAATGGCAGCAGAAGAAGGCTGAGAACTTCAGAAAGTAAAGAAGAACATTAGGGTGGGTCAAAATAAGGGTAAATATAATAGACTATCCTTTTTATGAATTTCTTAAATCATGTTTTATGGTTGAAACAAAACTAAAAACACCTAATGTGTTGCTTAATGGATACAGAAGAGTTAACACAATTAGACTTAAAAAGTAGGTGGTTTAACTGAAGTGTAGAGAACTAAATGCAATTCCGTTGTGTACACCTCGCTGGAAACATCTCTAGTAGTAGATGCGATAGAGTATACATCCACATTATAATATCTAGAACAACGGCTCTTTCAGCCTGGTGATTCTCCTTCCCGACACTTTTTCAAAACATGGTTACACACCTGTATACGTGCCTTACAAAGTGTAGACTGTTGGCTTATGAGGATTTTTACATAAATGCTTCCATATTCTACATGGCATTCTGCAATTTGCTTTTTTATTACTATGTTTTATTACAGTTCCTCATAGCTACTGTGTTAGATATGAGTATACCACTTTATTTTTCTGTTCCTTTACTGAGAGATGTTTTTCAGGACATTTTTTCCAGTTTAGCTACTATAAGCAATTCATAATGGATATGCTTGTTGGAAGCCCCTGGGGTACAGGTGTGTTTTTGATTTTGAATCTTCCTAATTGGACGAAACCCCCTGGATGCCTTCCTCTGTACTGCTTCCTTGGCTCGCTCTGGCCTGTATGCTAAGTCAGATTCTCATGGATCCCATTTAGCAGATGAAAACTGTCCTAGAAATGCAAGCTCTGAGAATTAGGTGTGCTCCTGCATCCTGATAGGCCATCCATCAGCCAAGGACTTTAGGCAGACATTGCTGTTTACTACTGCCAGACCACAAGGGTGTTCAAGAAATCTGTGGGTACACTTTTTTAGTTAAAAATTAATTTAAAAATAAAAAAAATTCACTATATCCAAGGGCAAATGATTGTCTACAGTTTCATGTCCTTCAGGATTCCTGGGACTACTAGAAAACTTGCTTCTTTCTTTGTTTTCCTGATTCCTCACAGCATGGGCAGACAGGAACCCTTGTGCCAGTCAAGATGGTTAAATACAGCTAGATAGGAAGCCAAGTGAATGGTTGCCAGAGGTGCCAACCCTGCACACTCAGGTAGCAGGGGAGACAGGTGTTCTGTGTCTGAGAGTGTTTGCAGGCTGGTTCACCATCACTTGTTGGTATGGACAGGTGGGGTGGATGCTGGACAGCTCATCAGTGGGGTGGGAAGGGATACATAGATATCGATGTATACACAGTGTTTATTTGCATTCTGTAGGGATTGTATTAAGAAAAACATTAGAGACAAATAGAATTATAGTAAATTAGTGATGATTGAAGGCTAACTGAACTTATTTTGAGGACCAGAAAGGCTTTGTTAACCCTGTAGGAAGGGTTGAGACAGGGGGCAGAATCACTCCTTTATTACCCTAATGCTCTTTCTGTGAGAAAAATGTGTTGGTTTCTAAGTAAGTCTTTTTCTTTTTTTACTTCCTTGTGGCTTATTTCCTAAATATGATGGTAAAAAAAATTTGGAAACTGGCATGTAAGTTACTAAATTCGTGTTTCATGATATGATTTAAGATGGGTAATTTACCTTTGTCAGTCACCAATAAGGGACATGAAGACTTTTACAAATAATTTTTGGTTCTATAAACCTTCCTGAAAAAAATGTTGCTTTGGAAAGTCAGGATGACCTCTTGTTGCAGATTTTCAGAGCAACTCCCTGGGAGAAGGAAAAGCTCTTTGTGAAATCAAAGTATAATTAATGCATATTTCTTTGTTTAAAGGAAATACTGAATTGAGTTATTATTAAAAGCATTTAAGGTGACCTGTGTTTTGTATCAAGGGCATTTAGATGGCTAAATTATGATAAAGGGAGTATTGTGTTTGTCAGCTATTATCATTCTAAATTTGCATAAAATAATCATAATAGTGAGAGACATTAAATGCATTAATTATCCATTAAAGGGGTAATTTAACAATCATTAAGGGAGGCACTAATAGATCGGTGATCATCTTACAAATGACATGCTAGATCTAAGCTTTATATACACCAAAAAGATTAATCTGCCATTTTACTTTGGTAAAATATACATTTTGTTTTAGTTTTCTGGTAGCTTACGCTAAGAATTTAACATTGGAATAAGTGAACAAGTATACATATTTCTTCTGTTCTATAACTTTATATTAGATACATGGGGATACAAGTGCCAAACTGTTGGCCAGGTATGAGTTTGTTACACTGGCTGGCTGGATACACAATTCCACCTGCCACGGGTGAGAAGTTTTGTCATTGTTTCACATTCAACAGTTACAAAAGCAGCCTCATTACTCTCCCCAGTGCCTGTCCCCCATCACATTGAGCCTATGACAGTTAGAGGTGCCCATCTTTCATTTTCTGGACATCACAGCTAGAAGCCAGAATTCACCTTTGTCTAGCCCATCTTGTGTCTCTTTCTGAAATATCTTGGTCTCCAATAGGGTTAGTGTGTTTGCAAATGAAGGAAACCCACTCAAGCTAGTTTACATAAAGGAGGGTTTTTTGTTTTTTTTTTAATTTTTTGATTTTTGTTTTCAGTCAAGGTAGAAAGCCAAGGGCAGCAGAATAACCAGGCCTCCAGAAGGCCTGAGGCACAGAAGAAAGGAGTTCCTAGCAACCAAGGCCATCTCTCTCCCATTCACTGGCATCTGCTTTTCTTTTAGCCTCTTTGCAGACCTGGTCTCTCTGCTTTGCCGGGAATGTGGGCCTGAGCCCCAAATTTACTTGATTTTCTAAGGCCAGTGCTGGCAGTTAAGGGACTGGAGGGGTTTGAGTCCCCATTCCAGATTCCTAGAAGGGAGAAAGGGTGGCTGTGTTTTTAGCATGCACCCTGGTTCAGTACCCCATGGCCAGGGGACAGGTTCATGTCATAAAACGTACCTGAGGGGAGGCAGTTGCAGAGAAGGCTGGTGGCTGGCAAACTCCCTGAGTAAGCCTGCCTTTGACCTCTGGGATATACACCTCCCTCACCAAGGGAGACCAAGTTCTCTGGAATATGAAGGATGGAACCAACTCTCACTGTTTTCCTCCTCTCCAGGCTGCCCCCTCCTCTCTTCCCTGCCACACAGCTGCCCGGTGTGCTTCTCTAGTGTAACATTTACATCATGTCATTGTCACATTTAATAAGCTAGGGTCCTTCTGATACTCTGACTCCCACCAAGTTCAGACCTCTTGTATTCTAAAGGCTTTCTGACCTTATCTGGCCAGCCTTGTCTTCTCTCCACTGTGGACCATTCTAGTACCCAGCAGGGCTGGCTTGTTGTCCACTCTTTTCTTACCCACCCCTGGACCTGTGCTTCTGCTTTGCTCCTTATCTGGGGTGCTCCTCACCACTCTCCTCTCCAATGATAGAGATCCAGCTCAGCCTAGGCAGACCTGGTTTTAAGCATCTGGGGTGGGAGGGATTGTACCTATCTTGAAGGATGGTGTGAAAAGGAGCCAGCTCTGAGACTCTCTCCTGGGGCTGACAGTTCTGTTAGGAGTAGTAAGTGTTTTTGTTTAAGGCCCAGATGAAGCCCCATATTCCCTAGGAAGCCCACCTTACCCACGGTCCTCCTTTCTATTTTCAAGCTGCCTCTGTCTCTCTCTCTTTTAAAATTTATTTTTATTGACTATATTGAGAGAACAGAAGGAAGGAGAGAGAGGGGGAGAGACAGACAGACAGACAGACAGACATCGATTTGTTGCCTGCCAAACCCACAACCCCTAGGTATGTGCCCTGACTGGGAATTGAACTCACAACCTTTCAGTGTATGGGATGACACTCCAACCAACTGAGCCACACCAGCCAGGGCCTGCCTCTGTCTATTTAATACAGTTTAGCAAGTAACTGTTCTATAGTATGTGCTGCTGTTGTTGAGCCCCCTTGTTGGACTACAAACTCCTTAAGGGTAGGAATGATGTCTTCGATTTCTTTTGACTCCATTGAGCTCAGCACTAAGGAAATGCTTTCCTTCATTATTAGACAAATGTGATTGAGTTCCACTCAATAAACATCTCTAAATGTTTATGTGTCAGATACCACTCACTGAAAAAATTATCCTTGACCCAACAAGGGTTCATGGAGTGAATAAATTTTTTAAAAGATTTTATTTATTTAATTTTAGAGAGAGGGAAAGGGAAGGAGGAAGAGAGGGAAACATCAGTGTATGGTTACTTCTCACACGCACCCCCACCGGGGACCTGGCCCACAACGCAGGCATGTGACCTGACTGGGGATTGAACCAGGGACTCTTTGATTCACAGGCTGGCACTCAACCACTGGGCCACACCAGCCAGGGTGGAGTGAATAAATTTGATTGGCATTGTAATGACACAGAATCTTTTACTTTCAAGACTCTAATTATGTGTGGTTTTATACTGGCTCTTGAACAAAGAAAACCACAAAGAACTTTTTCCCTTTGCTTGAATCTGCTTAAATTATTGATATGTACTTAAGTAATGAACCCATTATGGTAGACTTTATAGGATGACTCACCGAGCCTGTTTCGAATCCTTCTCTCTTTCCTCTCCATGATCTCTCAGCCTGCCTCACATCTGTAAATGCCCATGTGACCTTGTTCTGGCCAATGGGATGTTGACAGATGCTTCAATACATGGTTTCTTTCATTAATTAAAAACATAATGATTTGTGAAGAGAAAATTTTTTTCCCTTCAGCCTTTTTCTTACCTGGAAGATGGATGCTATGCCTGGAGATGCAGCAGCCATTCTGCTACCATGAGAATGAAATCCATAGGCTAAGGATGGTGGACTAGAAAGATGGGGAAAGCTGGTACCTCAGTGATGTTCTTAAACAGCTGCACCTGTACTTAAGTACCTTCTTCTGGATACCATTATTCATGGGAAAGATTAATTGTTTAAGCCTTCATTCAGTGGTTTTTCCCTTCCTTGCTGCTGAATGTTCTGTCCATGGACTGACATTCACACAGCAGCATCAATTCTTTAGCTGAAGTGTGATAAAAATCAGGCTGCTTGGATGATGTAGCTTAATTCAGTTGCTCACCAAGTCAGCATTTACTCATTCATTAATACAGTCAGCCACCTATATGTCTATTCGATATATATAAACAGGAGATGGGCCTACTGTGTGTGCAACACTGGGCCAGCGGCTCAGAGAAACAGAGTCCCCATCTTACTCACGGCTAGCCACTGCATGGGTTGCTGCTGAGATGAAGGTCAGAGACCCAGTAGGGAACGAGCTTGGGCTTTTGGTGGATCATGAAACCGTCCCACTATTTGCTAGTGGCTTAGAAGTTTGACCATGAGCCATATCTCCCTAAGCTGTGTTGTCCATAGAAATGGCTGTTAATACTTCCCTCTAGGGAAGGGCTGTATGGAACATTTAAAGATGTAACACATGTCCTGGCACTCAGAGGTGCCGAATGCAAGTCAGTGGAGAAGGAAGCTAAGAGAAACTGTGGATGAAGAAAACCACCTTGAAAATAAGCACTTTTATTATTTTATTGGTTAAAGAGACTACCTACAGTCAAAGGATAGGAGCACCTTTATTGCCAGAACCAGTCTCTAGGGAATTGAGACTAGACCAAAAATTCTTCCATACCACCAGCTGTCTGCCTTTCCCGGGTTGTTTAGTCTTACTGTCTCTCTCTGTGTGTGTGTGTGTGTGTGTGTGTGTGTGTGTGTGTGTGTGTGTGTGTGGTGGGAGGTGAGGGGCAGGCGTGGCAATGAGACTTCAGGCAGTGTCTTAGGCTGTGGTAAATTTGTTGCAAAACTCTTGACTGGAAGGCTCCAGTTTTAGTATATTGATCACCATATAAGGAACCCCTGTCTAGGACTGTCAAATCTTTAACGTTTCTTCACTATGAAGAATTTCCGACAAGAGGGGAAGGACCTCCTGCATTGGGGATGCTTTCTTCCCCACACCTACCCATCTGCCTGCCCAGGTTTACCGGAAGGAGCAGGGGCAGATCTGCAGACTACCCGGCACCACACTCTCCTGTCCATCTGCAGCTGGCCTGCGCAGATCTGGCCTCCTTCCCTCACAGGGCCGGTCACATTGTGCTCAGCCATCATGTTTGTCTCTTGCCGTGTCTTGTCTTTAATACAAGCAGATAGAAGAGATTGGGAAGGAAAATGAGTTTCACAGTTTCCTCCTTTGATCTCAGTCATGGGTCACAGATCAAAGTGGCCATAAAGTCATCTCTTGCTTAACAGAGTTCTATTGCAAAACATGCTGTTTTATTTTGTTGGGGACAGCAGGCCGAAGATTTGGTTTTATGTCCTTCGATTGTCTTTGCTTCTGGGCTTCCTCATCATGTTGTTCAACATTGGCAGTGGAGTTGAAGCCACCAGGTGATGCCCAATTTATCCCTGCAAGGCAAGGAAAGAGTGGACACCTGGCCACCTTTAATGTATTATAACAAAGACAATGCCTATGACACACTGTTTCTCCCTTATCATCTGTTCCCGTCTTCTTTTGGCTGCTTGCTCAATGATGTCCTAGGTAGCTAGGGGGAAGCTCCTGGCCCAAAGCCGCTGGCCATCCTCTCCCAAGACACTTCCTCTGGTGTTTCCCTGACCATGGTATTGAATAGTTCTTGCCACTTTTGAATCCACAGTGGATCTTTGTTCCTTCTTTCTCCAGATTTGTTCTTCAGTCTTCTTGTTGATTCTGTGAGCTCCCCATATGCTTTCAGAACATTCCCTCTTGGTTTAAATTGCCAATATGACGAATATTTTTGAAACCAAAGAATCCTGGCTAATGCAGCTGGCCTTTTCATAAACTGTCTATTCCTTTTTGTGTACTTTCTGTTTCATTTCGTCTATGGACTCTACCTTCTGAGACAGTAAGCACTTCCAGGAGACCAAGTAACAGGAATTTGGGCCCTAGGGAGCTGAACCTCTTTTCTCGGGGGGCACTCAGAGCTGCTAACAGCATGTAGCTCTTGCTTTTGCTGGTTTTAAGTTAATGGCTGGCCTGAGTTTTGAGGCTCTCAGAGCTGTATATTTCTGAATAACATGGCCACAGGGGCCAATGAGTCCTTACTAAGAACTTAGCTCACTGCTCAGTCACTATTACTTTTAGAATTTCCTTATTAAAAATAACTGAATATCTTTTACTATTGCTTTAGAGATAAAGATTCTCTTTCTTGGGGAAGACTGTACCTCTCTAAGTGAAGCCCAAATACTACATCCTCCATGAAATCATCCTTTCTTCATCTTTCCCCTCTGCCTAAACACAGTGAGCCTCTGCTTCCCATGAATGAGTCAGAATTAAATGTGCCAGAGAATGCAGACTCCAGAACCTACCTGGGCTAGGCATGTAGCAGGTAGAAGTCAAGTAGGCCAGGTGTCAGGTTACAAATAACAGTGATTCTGAGCCTCAGGTCAGGGTTACAGTGGCAGAGAAGGGGAGTGGGATCTCACTCTGCTTGGCTCCAGCCACTGTGGCCATGTGCAAAGGTAGGTCTGCTGTTGTCAGGGCTGAAAATCCATATTTGAAGTGAACTATCCCATGACTTAAAAAAACATTGGCAACAAATGGAAATTTAAAACATTGTGCAGACCTCACTACTTAGGCCAAACAAAACACGCCTGCAGACTGAACATAGCCTGGGGTCTCAGGAATTCTTGACCTCTGTCCTCCTTGGGAACCAGGTCTGAGTTATATTAATTAACAGAAAAAAGCAACTTACCCAAGAGCATGCATAGGGTGTATTTCTACCTATAGCTATCTATATCTGTATCTATATCTATCTATAGATATGCATGCATAGAATATATCTACTTCTGCATCTATAGCTACATGTAAATATGCATGCATGTGCACATATATTTATCCGAGAATGGGGAAAAAGTGGAGAATCCATGTAAATTTTCACCCAAAAGGAGGAGGTGGGGACATGTTGGGATACTTGCAGTTTTCATGTCTCATTTCTGTAATGTGCAAGTTTTTAGTTAGAACCATGTCTTAATTTGGTATTCAGAAAGAACAAAAAGGATACAAGTTAAATGGGAGGAGATGTGGTTGGGTCTGATAGTGCTGTATTACCTTCAGCCTCTCCCTTGTTTCATAGGCCTGCTCGTCACAGAGCTCCCTGATGGCAGGAACTGCCTTATTTTTGTTGTGTCTCCAGTGCCTGTCATAGAAGCTTCTCCAGAATGTAGGTGATAATTGGTGTGCTCTGAGTGGACCGAATGAGTGGCTGAAGCAGGTTGATAGAAGCAGCTCTGGCACTGAAGAATCCTGAGAGCAGGTTTGGACTGCCTGCATTGTATGTATAATTGCCTCAACACTGAGTTTCATCCACGTGTATCCATAAGAAGGGACATTTTCTTGTTTTGCTAGAAGATGTCTTTGCCGATTTGCAGTTTTATAAGATACTTTAAGTTTGACACTTTCCGTGCCTCCTAATTGACCTGCTCTCTGTCTTCTTTTGACATCCAGCCATTATCAGAATACATACCCTTACCTGTTTTGG
The DNA here is from genome assembly GCA_039655065.1 of Glossophaga mutica. NCBI lineage: Eukaryota > Metazoa > Chordata > Mammalia > Chiroptera > Phyllostomidae > Glossophaga > Glossophaga mutica. Next base: position 48,781,996 of record CM077309.1, read on the forward strand.
TTCTTGGTTCCCAAACTTTGGCCACCTTGGTCAAGAACATTCTTGGGGTGAAAAATCCATAGAGCATACAGAGAAGATAGACCTTTGCACAGATGGGAGCAGTGGAGGCTTGAGATGCACCTGACTTAGATAAAGTTATCACAGGTGGTGACAGGGATAGAGAAGGGAGAGGCCAGGTATCTGGGTCCAAAAGTCAGGAGTCTTCCACACTGTGCTGTTTCTGTAAACTTTTAGGAAAGGACAATGAGTAATACAACAAACCCCAAGATTACAATCCAGAATAAATAAATGGTTTATATTTTTCTTTTCATTTTTTGAGTGTCTTCTTCTTCTTCTCCTTCTTCCTCTTCCTCTTCTCTCTTCTCTCTTCTTCCTCTTCTTTTTTACTTTCCTTATGGAGCAGTGCTTCTAGTTGATCAAATCTTAATTGTGGTCTAGTCTTGATGATGGGATTCCTGAATGATGACATCCCAGGAAGCACCCGGACAGTGATGTCTGAGCCACCTCAGAATCCAGACTGAGGATGACTTCTTCCCCCTCCCACAGTGCTGGGGTGCTGTGGTGTGTGGGCTGGGACTGTCTGCCCCAGCATTGCCTCCCCATCCTCTAGGAGAAGTTTCTGCACCATTGGGATGGAGTCTCCAGGAATGGAGTCTCTGAACTGTCTAACTCACAGATGAAGTTTCTTCCACATTTCAGATTCTTCAAGGTGGGATCTGGGAGAAACATTATTTTAGCCTAGCACTGACATCTTGGTTAATTACACAAAAGGCAAATTCTTTTCAGCCAACAAGACTGTTTTTGTTTTTGAACATTGTAAACCAGACCTTCCAAACTCATTTTTCTTTGATCAGTGTTACACAACTTTCCTGAATACCAATCTACCCCAATTCAAAATAGATGAAAACCACCAAATGAATGGCTGCTGCAGGTTTTTGTTTTTCTTAAAAATTATGTATCTGAGAGGGGAAATCTGAGAAATTCTATTGTGCCAGGTGAAAATATCAATAATGAATTCTTTGTCAAGGTGATTAAAATTGGGAAAAATAGGAAAAAGAAAATAAAAGGGAAATCCTGGGAGAGGAGGTTGTCTGCAGAGAACATTGGTAGTTTCAAAGGCTATTTCAGGAATGGTACTGGTTCAAGTCTAAGAACCTCAAATGGCTGTGAGAGGAAGTTTCCAGAAAATGAACTATTTCCAGAGTTTTGTTTTCATGTCAGTCAGATGGAGAATACACAGGGCTTATAAGCCAGACCACAGAAGTGAAGAGTCTGCATCTCATGTGGCGGTAGGCTCCATGCCTCTGTGGCCTGGAGCTGTGCAGAGCTTCTGTTTGTTTAGATAGATTCTTGTTGGCCTTGAATGATGATAGGAGAGCACCCGTCTGTTGTTCCTGCTGACACTCAGGCAAGATACTACTTGGTTCCTGTTAAGTCACAGTTATATATCAAAGCAAATATGGGCCACAGCACCCGACTTGCCTATTCTTTTGAAAATGATGCTTTGGCATTAGTGAAAGGAAGCTGTGAGGATTAGTCTTTCATACAATGACACACACCACTGTGAACCAACCTTTGAGCTATTTCAGATGACATTCCTGGTCATTCCAGGATAAAAATTTTAATCTTGGCCTTGGAGTACATGGTAGTGGATTTAAGTCCTTCAGTAATACTTTTTGGAGATGGTTTCAGAAAGAACCAGCTCATGCTGAATTTAACAATAGAAAAGGCCTTGCTTCTTGATTATGTTTGTTTTGGTCATGACAGAAAACTCAACCCAAAGTAGCATAACAACAAGAAAATTTACAACGAAGTTCAAGGGAGATCTGGCTTCAAGCTTAAAGCAAGGATGAGTACAGGGGCTGAGATGGTGTCGCAAAAACACCTGAATCCTGCTTCCATGTCTTCATGCTTCAGTCCCATCTGCCTGGGCTAGTTCATTCTTAAGCAGGCTGGGTACCACAGGGCCAGCCCTATGTCTCCCCAGACCCAGCTCAGGTGGATGAGAAGAATCTACATCTGAAAGCTCAACGTAGATGTCTCAGGACTGAGGCTGGTTGCTTCCGACTGAACCAGCAAATTTAGCTCAAGTTGCCCAGCTCTGAGCTGATCACTGAGCACTGGTTGCTGAGGCCTAGATCAGGAGCTGCTCCCCTGGGAGAGGAGGAGGAGCATCTGCTCTGGACCCACAGGCTAGATAGACCCTGTTTCATTCCGGGATCAGAACAGTGTCACAGGACCTGAGCACTTTGGCTGTCTCTCGACTTCTTCCTGTGTGTGCCTTTATGCTTAGGTCTCCCACTGTCCTGCAGAAAACCAGAGATTGAAACAAAAGCTAGGACAAGGGCTCTGAAAGGCCCACACCTACAGTTTGTTCGTTACAGAAAAGTGCCAGTGAACTAACAAATGGAGAAACGAGTGAGTAGTGCTCATGTTCCCACCAGCATGATCTGTCTTCACCTGTTTGGTCATCACTGAATCATGTATCCAACCATCCAAGACCTTCAGTGTGTCTGTGAACCAGATGGACTCAGCCATTTCTATTGTCCAGAACTCAGGTCCTGTGACAGGTGCTTCACTTCTGCATTATTTTATCATGAGAGTGTCTTAGTTTTCTAACTGCAGGGTTCTTCTATTTGTCAGGGGAGCCATACATCATCTCTGCGGAGATTGTTTCATCTTCAGTTATTTTGTGTCTGTTTACATCTAAGTCTGACTCAAGATGAATTCAGTAATGAGTACTTTGGAACCATATGAGACTTTATCTTGTATGTATTTATTTTAGAGTGGTCAATATCACTCATCAACCCTCCAGTGAAAAACAAGAAAAAGCAAACTACTTTTTAATGTCATAGTTGAACTATATTTTTAAATCCTTCAGTTCTGCATGTGGTGTTGGAATATTGTGGAGCAGAGGAGCTGGATTCAAGAATCTGCTATTAATCACCCTTAGCTAATACTTTTTATAGAGCAGACTGTACAAAACACAGAAAAGAGAGCTCTGGCTTCTAGTGATATAAACAGTATAAAAGGAAAAGAATTGTTCCTGTTGGCTAATACTGAAGAATTAGCTAAATATAGGGATTTGTCTCTCTGCATATGTAGGGCAAGTCAAATCCACCCCATTTAAAGAACAGAGTGTGCTCACGTTTTCCATGAAAAAGATTTGTTAATTTGGCGTTGTAAGTTTTGTTTCAAATTTGCTTTTCTTTATACGGAGGAAAGTAATAACATCAGTGCCAATTTTATGTTGCTCTGTTTTTACATAAATACATGTGCACAGACTCTGCTGTCTGTCCTCTCTTTTGGGTATTTTATCTCTAAATGCAATAATGGGAACAACCGATTGTTTGTAGAAGAAATAGTTATTAAAATATTTACTTATGTAACTTCTGGTTTTTTTTTCTTTGTAAGCTAAATCAATTTATAAATCGGGTTCATAGTTTATAGTTCTGCCACTGACTGGCTCTGGGGAGCTGGGTGAGTCTTCACCTGTGTTAGCTTCCTACTAACAAAGTACCACAAACTGACTTAAACAACAGGGATTGGTTTTTATTTTTTTAAAAATTTGTATTAGTCCTCTAAATTTTATTAGAGGTGAGGGGGAGAGAGAGAGGCAAGGGAGGGAGAAGGAAGGAAGGAAAAGCTCCAACCAACTGAACCGCCAGGCCAGGGCAAAAACAGGAATTTTTATCTCATGATTCTGGAGAATGGAAGTCACATTCTCAGGTACCTTGGGTTAGAACTTCAACATATGTTTGAGGGGTCCCAATTCAACCCAAAATAAATTATTCTCTTCCCCCTACCTCTCCCCAAATTCATTTTCTTTCCATGTGTGAAATATATTCAACTCCATCCCAACATCCCTTAAATCTTAACCCATTACAGCATCAACTCTAAGTCAAAAAATTTCATTTAAATATAACCAACTCAAAAGGACCCAAATCTTATGTTCTAAATCATCTAAATCAGGTATGGGTAAGATTCCAAGTAGGATTCGTCCTGAGGCAAAATTACTCTCCATGTACGGACCTGTGAAACAAGTTACCTGTTTTCAAGAATACAATGTAGGGCAGGCTAAGGATAAATATCCCCATTCCAAATGAAAATAAAAAAGGTCATGAGTTACAAGCAAGTTTGCAGCCAGGCAGGGCAAGTCCTATTAGGTTTCAGAACCTGAGAATAATACTTGTGGCTGGAAACTTCACCCTCTGGGCCCCAGGTGGCAACCCCACCCTTTCATTCCCACCTTCTTTAGCCTCTGAATCCATGACTCCTCCCTCAGACTCATTTTTCATTTAAAAAAAATTTTAATTGTAATTTCTTCCATTACCATTTAGTCCTCTTGTACCCTCCTCCCCTCCCCCTGTATTCACCATACTGTTGTCATTCTTTCTTAATTTCATCCCATCTCTGTCTCTTTCAGTCCAGGCTGACAGTGTTTCTTCTGATACAATTGTCTTAAAAACCTGTAGCCTTCCTTGAATGTCAAGGGGATCCATGCCAATACCCAGCAGGGTTCTCCATGGATTCTTCCTGGGTGATCCTGACTTCTATCTGAGCTTCTCTCTGTTCCTGCCTTCTATTTAGATGGGTGATTGGATCCATGAGTCACATGCTTAGTCTCTCTCCTCTTCCTTACCTGGGCAGGCTAAAATTTTTCCAAATCACCAAGTGCTGGTTCCTTTGTGTTTAACAATTTTATCTTCAATTTATCTCTTTTTTTCTTGAATTTTAAAATAAGCAGCAAGGAGAAATGAAGCCACACCTTCCACACATTGCTTTCAAGTTTCCTTAGCTAACTATCCAATTTTATCATTTCAAATTCTACTTTCCTTCTAATGGTTGAATATAACTTAGCTAAATTTCTGCCACTTTTTAGAAAGGATCTCCGGTGTCCACGGCATGTTCATAATTTCCTTTTAAGGCTTCATCTGAAGTACCTTTGCCATTTCTATTTCTAGCAACAGTCAGTTCCTGATGACACGTGTATTCTTGAAGATAATTGGGCCTTTATCTACAGTTGTTCTTTCTCCTTTCTGACCTCTCACTGGAGCTGCTTTTAATGTTGCTATTTCTGCCAACAGGCTCCTCAAGGCAGCCTGAGCTTTTATTATCGCGCACCTCAGGTTTCTTCCCTCCTCAACCCGTTACCCAACTCCAAAGCCACTTCCACATTTTAAGCAGCACTCTAATTCGTGGTACCAAAATCAGGGTTGGTATCTAAGGGCTGCCTTAACAAAGTCCCACAAAGTGGTGGCATAAAACAATAGGAACTTATTCTCTCACAGTTCTGGGGGCCAGAAGTCTGAAACCAAGATGTTTGCAGGGCCATACTCCCTCTGCAGGCTCTGGGGGGAGACTCCTTGCCTGTCCTAGCTTCTGGTGGTGTCAGCAGTCGTTGGCCTTCCTTGGCCAGCAGCTGCATCCGTTGTGGCCTCTGTCTTCCCATGGCCATCTCCCCCTGTATTGGTCCATGTCTCTGTGTCTTCTCATAAGAACACAGGTCATGTTGGATTTACTAAGCTAGTATGACCTCATCTTAACTCATCACTTCTGCAAAGATGCTAATTCCAAATAAGGGCACAATCACAGGCACCCGAGGTTAGAACTGCAGCATGTCTTTTTGGGGAGCATAATATAAATCATCACATTATCCTCCAAGCTTTCAGTTTCCACATTTATACAACTAGGACCTTTAGGGATGCAAATGACAGAAAACACAAATAAAGCTGGCTTGGGCAAAATGAGCCTGTTTGGCTCTCATAACTGATGTTTTCATGGGGAGTTCAGATATCAGGTGTGGCCCGACCCAGGGACTTTAAACAGTGTCATCAGGATGTGGGCACTCTTCCTCTCTCTCAATTCCTTATTCCTCCATGTTGTCTTTATTCTCAGGTTAATTATAGCCACATGGTTTTTTCCACTGGCTCCTGAACTGCCTCAGAGAAAAGGATATCTCATAATAATACTCGCACAAAAACCTAGGCTTTATTCTCATAAGCTCCAACTATGTGAACTACCTGCCCTGCAGACTGGGGAGATGGGCTTTGCTGACTGGCTTATTATAAGTTTTCTCCTGGCTCCAGAGATGCAGTCCGTGCTCCCCAAACCCCATGGGCTGAGATCACAGAATCAGGCTGCTGCTACCACGGGAAAGGGGGAGAGCCTAACAGAGAGGCCCCATTATCAGTACATGAATCTCACTATGTACCCTCTACAGATTCTCGGCCCAACAGTTGTATGTTTTGCTTTAGTTTCTTCATCATTAAAACACTTCTTTATTGGATTTTTTAAATTTTTATTTAATCTTTTGGAGGGTCAACTTTGGTGAAGTATAATTTACATACGATGAAATTCATCAATTTTAGGGGTACAATTCGATGAGCTTTGACAAATGCATTCAGTTGTGTAGCTACCTCCACAATCATTACACAGACCCTTTCCTTCACCCCTAAAAGTTCTCTTGTATCCCTTTGTAGTCCGTCTTCTCACACCAGCAGGCAACCGCTGCTCTGCTCCCTCTTATTATAGCTTTGCATAGTTTTTTTAAAACTAAAAGAGTTTAAAGTACTTAGTATTAAACTTTTAAGGCTAGAGTTAAAGGCTTGGTACAAAGTCTAAATAAATATTAGCCTTTATTAATATGGATGGGCTTAGTGAACTTAGGCAGAATCTGTTCATTATTTTAGGATGAACTGTGTGAAATTGCTGATATTTGATGGTTTTTAATTTATGAAAAGTGGCAATTTTGTAGGGTTTCTTAGGGTTCAGTATGATTTAAGTCTGATAAGAGTAGGATAAAAAAATCTTCAAACTACTCCTAATGGTTGGTGCAAAGGGAATTTAGTATGGTCCCTCTTTGTCCCGTGTCCTTTGCTCATTTGATGTGTATGGCTTCATGCTTGGGGATGGAATTTGGGGTTGCCATCCAGGCTGGCAATGATGTGATACAGTGGGCTATTGCTGTTAGAAGGAAGAAGCTATCTTATTAAGGGTACAAGCACCAGACTCTCTGGTGGACATCTATGGTTTTCCTGCCCAGTATCCATTCCTTCCTTTTTTAGTACTACTCCTTGATTTCCTTTGGGGACCCACTGCTCCCCAGCACAGCCCACAGGGTTTACATGCTTTGACCCATGTCTGGCCAGTCAAAGCATGATAGTTTCCTGACTGCCGAGAGATTGGTTCAAGGATGGATACGTGGCTCTGTTAGAGCCAATCAGAGCCCAATTCTGGGACTTAACTGGAGCTATCAGGGAAGACAAGCTACCTTCTGCTGTACAAGTTTAAGCCCAGGGGTGTGAGAACTATTCTGCCATTCTGTGGAGGAAGCCTGTCTGAGATAAGCCTACCTAGAAGAAAGTAGAGGCATTCCTTTTGCTTTAGTCCACAGTTTAAGCTGTAATAATGCTTTGAGGCAACACTGAAACATTGGTGGTGGGAGAAAAACATCTGGCATTGTGGACCTTTACATCCTATTTTAATTACAAGGGAGAGCAGGATCAAGGAAGCCCCAGGGCTCCACTTGAAGGTTGTATTTCCCCCTTTCAGTCTGTTCTGGCGCTCTCTTCTGTTGAGGCTGGGTATATGGCAGGGTTCTCACCAGTGTCCTGTTCCCACAGGATTCCTAATCCTCATCCAGGTTTATGTCATAGTCACCTGGCCTGGTTTAAGAGGCTAGAGCAATCTACAGTAGACTCTTGGAGCTGTTCTTTTCCAGCTGAGTAAATACTTTTTCTGAATCAGCATCAGTTGGACCTGGATCTGAATCCTGGTTCTTGAATGGATTAGTCATCTCTTTTAACTTTGTTTTATTTAACTTTAATATATTTTATAATAACAACAACTCTCTGCCCTGGCCAAGTGGCTCAGTTGGTTGGAGTGTTGTCCCCTGTACTAGAAAGGATGCAGGTTTGATCCCTGGTTGGGGCGCTTATGAGAGGTAACCAATTGATGTTTCTCACATGGATGTTTCTTTCTTTCTCTTGCTCCCCCTTTCTCTCTCTTTAAATCAATAAACATACCTTTGAGTGAAGAATAAAATAAATAATAACTTCTCTCTTTAGAATCATTGTAAGGATTAAGTGAGATACGGCATAAATACTGAATATTACAGCCAAAATTTGAATGTCTACTATTGGCCCCCTCCATATCTGAAGATTCTGAGGCTCTGCATCTGGGGATTGAAGCAACCATTTTCAACTGTGGTAGAATCTGCAGATGCAGAACCTGCAGTTATAGAGGGCCAACTAAGGGACTTAAGCATCTGCAGGTTTTGGTAGCTGAGCGGGCCCTAGAACTGGTCCCCATAGGTACCAAGGGACAACTATACTTTGTGCCAGCCCTGTGCTAAGAGCTTGTGTACAAGATACTCTTGGTTGCCCACCCAGCATCCTTACCGATCTCTTCTATGCTAATGGAACCCTGATTTAGTTCAGGAATTTACTTCTGGAAGCCTGTATGCTTTTTCTGGGGTTTCTTCTTTTGAAGGGATACTTGTCCTCTGCACGTGATTGGTTTAGGCATTGCCGTGAGACCAAATTCTAGCCAAAGAAACTTGAGGGGAAATCTGATAGGGAGCCTCTGGGAAAATGTTCACTTGACCCTAATCTTCTCCCTTAGGAAAGCAATGTTTCTGAATGTGAACACCAAAGCAGCTGTAGCCATCTTACTACCAAGTAGAGAATAAATTTATCCCAGATTGTCAGACCAGAGAGACGGAAAGAATCTGAGTTTTCCCAGTTGTTGTCGACTGAATCACCCTTGGTCTGTCCTAACTTGGGACTTTCTTTATATCATGTAATACATTTCCCTATTGTTGAAGCCAATTAGATTCAGGAATTCTGATTCTAATAACTGCTACAGTTTTATTTATTTTCATATAATCTTCAAAATATCTCTGTAAGGCTAATTCTTAGCTCAACGCTTGACTAGTTCCAGTTCAATCTTCTGGGCACTAGAGGGCTTTTAATCTGCAGTTTGTCATCTGAACGAACCCCTTCCTGTTGCACATTTGTTTTTGGTCTTAAATCGCTGAAGGACCTTGTGCTACACAGCTCTTTGGACATGTAGAAGGAAGGGATTCTCTTAGTTTATGTTCTAGAGAAAAACTGCTCAAATGCTGATGTCATCAAAGTCTCCATGCGTCATCTGGGAACTCTCTAGCCCAGAGCCATGCACATAGTAGGTGTGTTACTTTTCTATTGATGCATAACAAAGTGCCACAAATCTCACAGCTCTAACCCTGGCTGGTGTAGCTCAGTGGATTGAGCGCGGGCCTGCAAACCGAAGGATCGTGGTTCGATTCCCAGTCAGGGCACATGCCTGGGTTGCCAGGCCAGTTCCCGGCAGGGGACATACAAGAGGCAACCGCACATTGATGTTTCTCTCCCTCTCTCCTTCCCTTCCCCTCTGAAGATAAATAAATAAAATCTAAAAAAAAAGAAAAAAATTTATAAAAAAAAAATATTAAAAAAAAAAAATCTCACAGCTCTTGAAACAATACCATTTTATTATCTCACATTTCCGTAGGCCAGAAGCTTGGGTATGCTTGACTGCTTTTCTGGGTCTCACATGGCTGAAATCAGGGTGTAGTCTAGGCTGGGTGCTCATCTAGAGAAGAATCCATCTCCAAGCTCATTCGAGTTCTTGGCAGAATTAAATTTGATGTGGATGTAGGACTGGGGCCCCTCACCCAGCTGGCTGTCAGCTGGGGGCTGCTCTCAGCTCCTAGAAGCTGTCCTTTGACTCTTACACTTGGCCTCTTTGTCTTCAAAACCATCACGGGCATGCTGAATCTTTCTTGTGCTTTGAATCTGTCTGACTTCTCCTTCTGCCAAAAGCTGAAAAAACAAAACAAAACAAAAACACCCCAAACCCTCTCTGCTTTTAAAGAGCTTGCCTGACTGAATCCAGCTCAAATCTCATATTTTAAGATCGACTGAGTTGAGACTTCAACTTCACCAGCAAAATAACTCCAGATTAATGTTTGAATTATCAAGGGACAGGACTTTTGTTTGGGCCATATTTAGAATTCTGACTACCATAATAGGTGTTGCATAAACTTTATTTATTCATTCATTTGTTTGTTTGTTTTTGGTACCAAATCAAGGAGAGAATAGAAAAACATTTTTAAATGATCAAATTAATTGAACTTTACCTCTGCTAATTTCAGGCCCCTTTCAGTATGGTATCAGTGTTACTCTGGTTATACTGCCCATTTTTGCAACTAAGAAAACCACAACTTAACAGAGAAAAAGAAACAAAGAAACCAGGAAATTACGCTGATGTTGTTGCCTTTTTTATTTTTGGAAGGAAGAGAAATTTGCTGATCTGGGCCAACTTTTTCCCCTCAATGGCTGGCACTGCTCAGTAACATTACAAGTGTTATTCATATATAGTGTTTATTTCTTTGGGGGTCTTGGGTAAAAGTTACTTTTTTTTCTTAAAGAAAATGGATTTAAACATGTGGAAAAGTTTAAAAGAAGAAGGTTAGTACAATCAATATAAAATAGTTGTAAAAAGTGAACCACCTCATTATAATGTTGTGATTTCTGAACCGTATTGAGTTTCATTAGTTGCCCAACACTGTAATTACAAGTGTAGCTAGAAATGTGGATGCCCTTCAAAAGTCTGGGACAGTTGGTTGGGATTTTCTAAGCAATCCAGTGTTGAAAGGTTTGCTTCATCATTTTGTGGTGTTATCTTTTGGTTGAGAAACAAGAATCTTTTAAGAAGAAAAGTTTAGGGAGTCCTGGTAGGTTTTGGCATCCTGTAGCTTGTGGCCTATGTGCTAGAAGCACCATGAAGCTTTCAGTACTGAAGTTTTAATTAACTTTTAAATTGAAAAGCAACTGTTTTTCATGTGTTGTTTTAGAGTGACAAGTTCTGGGTGGGATTTTCCCCATGTCAAATAAACAACAATAAGAGTACTGGCTGGCAAAAGGATACAGACCACTGCCGTAGTTGATCTGTCTCCAGGAAAGTAAGTTCAAAGCAGAGCACGAAATGGCATCTGAAGGAAGGTCTAACCAATTGGAACTGGCAGGAGGCACCAACTGTGTGGGCTGCCCTTGACAACCCATGTGGGCGCATTTCTGTGCTCTGAGCTGTAAACCTGGGAAGAGTCTTGGAAATACATCAATTCCGCTTGAACCCAGTTGGACTTGTGAAAAGGAGGATGAGGAGGTGAAGGGGTGAGAGAAGCTCAGTCGATGAGGAGTGATGTTTATGGAATGAGCCACCCTGGGCTTCAAGTCTTACCTTGACTGAGACTGGGGCAAGTTGCTTTCTCTCGCAAACTCAGGTGTCCTTCTTTGCAAAACAGAGATCATAGTAATTATAGTACCTGATATGGACTGAATATTTCAGTTTCCCCAGCAATATTCATATGTTTAAACCTAATCCTCAATGTGATAGTATTTGGATGGGAGGGTTTTAGGAGGTAATTAGGTCATGACGGTGGAACTCTCATTAATAGGATTAGTGTCCTTATAAAAGAGACTCCAGAGAGCTTTCTACCCCTTCCACCATGTTCGGACACAGCAAAAAGGCAGTTACCTAGGAACCAGTCTCTCACAAGACATAGAATCTGCCAGTGCTTTGGACTTCCCAGACTTCAGATCTGGGAGAAATAAGTTTCTGTTATTTCTAAGTTACCCAGTCTTATAAAAGATGTTTTGTTATAGCAAGTCATATGGATTAAAAACATACCTCTTATTTTTGGATGATTATATTAAGTGATATATGAAAGCATTTATCAGAGTACCTGTCATGCAAGTACTTAGCAAATATTGGCTGTAATGGAAGGAAATTCATAAAAGAAAGAAGCAGGAGAGAGTAAGAGAAAGAGCGAATAAGAGAGGGAAGTAAGGGAATAGGGAATAATGAATGCAGACAGAAGGAGGTTATCTAGTTTACCAAGAAACAGTGCTTTCAGAAGAATAATTGAAGTTCAAACTGAATTATTTCATTGCCCAAGTGAGGCTGAGTTCTAGGATGAACACTGTGTACTGCACACAACCCTTTGGATGCAGAGTTTCTCTATCCTTTAATTGAAGCTCTGAGGACTGATCAGTGTAACCCACAGGGTGCCTCCATAATCCTGTGGTGGTATTAGTGGAGCCTGAGAAATATTTTATAACCACCAGTCAGTTTTTTTTGCCAACTTTTTCTACACTAAAGATGTTGGCATCAAACTTTTCACTCCACATCAGAGACACAGATAGACAACAGTATGGTGGTTACCGGGGGGAAGGGGGTGGGGAGTGGTAGAGGGTGAAGGCGGTGAAATATATGCTGAAGGAAGACGATTCAGCTTTGGACGATGGGCACACAATGCAATATGCAGACCATGTGTCATAGTAATATACACTTGAAACCTATATGGCCCTATCAACTAATGTCACCCAAATACATTTAATGGAAAAAAAAAAAAAAACTAGGCAAGACACTTTCATATTATTTAAGAAAAACCAACTTTTCACTCCAACTCTAAGCACAGACTCTCAGGAGGACTAATTAAAGAGAAATCTAAGTAAAATGTTACCTTGCATAGTGGGTCTCCTTGGGAATGAATGAAACAACCCAGGTGGTGGAGATTGCCCTGGTGGAGCCTGGGACTGAGTGCTTGGTGTGTGCCCTTCCCAGCACTGAGCTTTGCTCCTGGCCTCATTGCCACTGGAGCTGTTCCCTTTGTGAGCTGCAGAAGGAAGAACACACTCCATGAGCAGCATGGCTTTGCTTTAATCCGGGGCAGGCTATCTTCAAAGTTTCTTGTGATTCTGTTTTTGGGCAAAATTGCAAATGGTGTGGGAAGTCTTTATAGCAGCAAGGAATAACAGGAATAAATGGCTTTTCCCACTCTTTGTTTTCTTTGAGATTTTGGTACAGAAATCCATTTATTTAGATACAGGGGTGTCAAACTCATTTTCACTGGGGGCCACATCAGCCTCGTGGTTTTCTTCAAAGGGCTGAAATAATTTTAGGTCTGCATTAACGTAACTATTCCTTAACTGTTAAGGAGTTGAAATTACATTCAGCCCCTTGAAGGCAACTGTGAGGCTGATGTGGCCCCCTGTGAAAAGGAGTTTGACACCCCTGATTTAGAACAAATGAAGAGATATCATTTTAAGAACGTTAGCTGACATGCTTCGGAGGTCTCATTGCTTTCTTTGGGCTCTTCTTAGGGTTCAACGAACGGACCATGAGGAAGCTGCTGAGGCTTTAGTCCTACCAAGATCAACTATTATTCTCTCCTTTTAACTCTGTTTCCAGTTCAGCTCTGCTTTGAGAATCAAACCAAAGGAAAACAGAGTTTTTAAGTTTATAACCAAACCCTTTACCTAGATTTGAAGGCAGTTTAATACATTTTTTAAAATTCAATTACTTTTTTTTTTTTTTTTTTTTACTCCTCAAGGTGTAAGTAGGTGGCAGACAGGAACATGGACACCTCCCTCAAGCCTGGCTTTAAAGGACCAGTCGATGGGATGGTGTGGGGGAAGAAAAGGTAATTTTCCTTCTGCCCTTATAAATTCTTCTGGCTGGATTAATAATGTAATTAACAAGAGGCAGATTAACAAAAGAATAACCAAATTTATTACATTTGTACATACCAGGGGAGGGGCTGTATGTGAGTGTGGGGCCTGAGTACAGATGGGGCAGTTGAGGCTTCTATGCCATCTTGGATTAAGGAGAAAGTGGGTGGTTGTGGTTTGGGACTTGAAAGGGCAGGACAGTAATTCATGTGGAGATGGAAAAGCAAATGTTTGGTAAATAGATGTTGGCCGGGCCATCTTCTCTGGGCCGTAGAGAAGACTTGGAACAAATGGGCCTTGCTAGGTTCCTCTCTTCCTCTCACATCCAGTTCCTATTAAACTGTAGTTATCTATGATGGTAACTCCATTCCTGGAACAGTTCCTCTATCTAAACTGTTTTAGGCAGTTAGGGGCAAAGACCGAAAATTTTTTTTTGAATCTTTCTTAAAATAATCAACATCCCAAAAGGCATATTTTGAGGTGGCAAACTCTGCTTTGCTCCAAGGGCAATTTAATGGCCGGATGTCCCCATCAAGGAGCACAGAGCGGAGGTTGGGCCTGTTGGAAAAGGTCAGAAGAGACCAGCCCAGGGTTTGTATTGGTTACTCTGGTGATGGCTCTTGAACAGGAAATATTGTCAGGGTAAGTAGGGTTATGAAGAATGATAACAATAGCTAATACTCGTAGGGTATTGGCTCACGTGTAAAGTGATTAGATAGGTAGCCGGATAGAGTACCTTACCCTGTAAGGAAAGAACTGTCCTCAATTTTTTGAGATTGGGAAACTGAGGCATAAAATGGATTAGTAGCTTGACCAAGGTCCATGCAATAATACCTAGTTAGCGGCAGAGCCGGGATTTGAAGCCATGCAGCCCTACTCTAAGTTATCCCCATGCCACACTGTCTCCCATTGAAGCATGTGGAAAACTGAACCGTCATCCTTCTCTTACCCCAACCTGCTTCTCTTCCTGTGTTTCCTCTCTCTGAGGACAGCCCTACCACACACTCACTCACACAAATCAGAAATCGGAGAATCATCCCTGACTTGCCACCTCCTGCGCTCACCACACAGATCTGTCACAAACGTTTGTCCAAATTCACATCCAGCACCCTTTTCAGTTTCTGGGCATTAGGAGCTGAAATGCGGTCTTATAAGAAGGAAAATCATGTAAGTTGGGTCACGAACAAGTTATAGAATTTAAAATGTGCATGAAAATGTTAAGCTGAAACATGTAACTTTCAGGAATTTAGTGAGGGTCAACTTGGGTTCCTCCTGATTTCCAGGGACATTTTATTTTTTATTTTTCCATCGGGGGCAGTTTGGGTGGAAAATGTGGACTTGTATTTCTATAACCGGGTGGTCAATGGTGTTAAATGCTTAAAAAGCTTGGGAACCAACTCCAGAACCTGAAATGTTTGGAAGCTGGGAGGGAACCCACTGGGTCATCTGGTGGAAATGCCTTGTTGACAGATGTGGAGACTGGCTCAGAACGCTGGGGACTCAGGCAGGTGAAAAAACAGTCCAGAGCAGAAAATCCCAGCCTCCTGACTCAGGCCTGAGATCACTCTTCTTATGGTGAAATCCCTGGGCCCTGGGACATTTTCTGATCCTGAGTGCGGCTTTGCCTCTGTTGGGGAGAAGCAGCAAGGTCAGGAGATGCTCGTTTCCTGATGGCCACCTGGAATCCAGGCTCCCTGGACGTGGACAGCACTTCTGCTCCTGCTTCTGGGAAGCGGGATGTAAAGGCCAGACATGAAAAAGTGGCCAGTGGGTAGGCTGCCTTTAGGTGATGAAATAGGAAAGACATTTGATGAAAAGCCACACATGTATTTTGTCTTCCAAAGCTTTGGGACAATCCCCAGATTCGCCCACACCTTCACTCCACTCTGGTGTTTCATTTATACAACCCAAGAGGGGTTGTGTTTTCAATATGTTTCTAGGATGCCTGCAGGATTTCTCGAAAACCTCAAACAGATGGCTAAGTTGTGTGATCTCAATTCCCACCCTCTGAAAACCTGTGGCTAGTATTCTACAATGGCCTTGGAATCTGGGGTGGCTTCTCAGTGACCTGGCTTCCAGGGCTTCTTCGGGAGAGATCAAGCACTTCTCAGAAGAGCCCAAGCATGGGAAACGACTGGTCACTGTGCTACGTTCTTCCACCGCTATTTGTTCTCGTGAGCCCAGCCTTTACACATTTTTCCAGAAATTGTGTATGACATTCATTCTCCAGAGGGGTTGAAGAGCTAATAGACATTCTCATTTTATTCCACCAGCGACTACAGGCAACTCTGTTGCTAGATGACTGTCTGAATTCCATTTACTTAGACCTTATGAAGTGAATAGATTTGAATTAATGTGTAGTTTTCTGAGGAGAAGGAAGTTATGCTTTGAGGGGTTAAGCAATGTCTGTGTTCATTTATATAAGTAGATGTTTAGGGGTGTAAATGTACTCAACACCATGATACCATATTGGTTCTATGAATTTATACAAAATTTTCATTAAGGGATGCTAAGATATACACACGGGAATCTTTAAAATGAGTTTTTCCTTTCGAACAGCCAGATATTTATGTTTCTTTGAGTTGTGTTGGCAGATAAATATATTTTCCCTTTTAAAGGTAACATTTGGGAGAAATACGTATCAATAAGTATATAAGTTATAATTACCATTCCCCACAAATTGCATCTGCTGTACTGGGTTAACTCTCTAATAGTGTTTCTCCCCATAATTAGAGCAGAATTGAGATGTCATAAAAGAAACTGATACTTCAGAGTTAGTTGTCATTTGAGGGGAATGAGGAGGGGAAGTGGGAAGCATTTGGCTTCTTTGTAAGTTGAAATTTTATTACTGTATTTGTATTTCTAAATGACTATGAATGGAACCGTGGTGGGTAAACTCATGAATGTTAACGTGGCTATAGCTTCTGCTTACATAACACTTCGTTATTCTGTCCTTTATTACATTCTCAGAGATGCTGATAGTTCAACAATTGGAGCTTTTAAACTAATGGAAGGCTTTCAACTAAACAGAATGCCTTCATTACCAGTGAGCAGGAAGATCTGAATGTGAATTAAGGTGGCTTAAACTAATATAAGAAAACATTTTTATTAAAAGACCAGTATCCATAATTTATATTTTTATTTTCATTTTTCTTTGATTTGAATAAATTAGGACAGGGGTTTGCATTATTTTTCTTCCTTTCAGTTCCCAGCTGCATTAGTCAGTGTAACAACCTGAAACCTCAGGGGACTGACAGGTGAAGGTCATTTCTTGCTAATGTAAATGGCCGGGGTCCAGGAGCTTTCCTGGGACTTTCTCTTCCAATGAGCAACTCAGGGACCCAGGCACCCTCCATTTTGTCATCTGGAATATGCCGCCTCGAGAATTGCTACAAAGGGTTAGACAGTGCGAAGTACTCATAGCCCCTCCCAGATACTTTAGGTAGAAAGGGGCACATAGCACATCTGCTCATTGCCCCTTGGCCAGATGAGTCACAGGCCCCACAGCAATTCCAGAAGCAGCTAGGAAATATCAAGATTACATGGGATTCTCAGCGAGCACTGCTGTTTCAATCATCCCAGCACATCACAGGTGCCTAGCAAATGTTAACTGAGGGAACATATGAATGAGTCATGAATCCTGTTAACAGCTTGGCAGTCATTTTAAATTGCCGTTTTAGACTGATAGAGGAGGGATTAAAAATCGCTGGAGGAATGTGAACTTTAAAGGGTTTTTGTGTGTATTTGCATCATTCACAGCTATGAGAGCTTGTTTCTGGTTTAAGTCTAGATATCTTTGCTATGGCACAATGATTTTTTTTAAGGGACTGACACATGGGGCCTGAAAAATTTTGTTTTCTGATTCTAAAGGCCTCTAAAACAAATAGCGTCTTGCAGTTGATTAGGTGGAAGTGCATCAGAGCCTTGACAGTGTGCATGGTGGGAACGGAGCTTGTTAAGGTTACACAGAAGGTTAACCTTCATTGACAAGACGAAATTAAAGTCGTCTTCTTTCTCCATAGAGCAGTTTCCGATCTGTGCTGTCAGCACAGAGGAGTTTATCCATTTTCTCCACAGCATTATCTCAAATGAGGTGTCAGGTCACTAAATGGATTTACTGTCTTGTATTATTTTTATTTTGATGTTTAATTTTTTATCCTACTTATTTATGGTCATACGAGGTTAAAACAATAACACAAAAATGAACAGGGATGCTGAAAGAGAAAAAGATGACAGCCTCACAGTTTTTTATCTTATTCCTGAGTAGTGGTTGTAGGTCCTTAAGGAATGTCATTATATTAATTTCTAGGTTTTGTTTTCTTGACTCCTGGTATCTCATTTCCACAATTTATTATAATTCAAATAGGTCATTTCACTCAAACATTTTCAGAACACTCACTAAATACAAGACAATGTATGCTATAGGTATGCTGTAATATGCTTTTCCATGATACCTTGTTAATTTGCAATTTTGGAAAGCCACCAAAGAAGGAGTAGGTGTTGGATCTGGTCATGTGAGGTTTCCAGGGCAGATTCTGTCACCTTCTAGTTGTGGGACCTGCAGATAATTACTTAATCATGATAAGCTTCAGTTTCGTTCTGGGGCAAGATGAGTAGGAGATTTTGAGGAAGACCTTAAGGGGGTCCTTAGCAAGGGAGCACTAGTCCCTGGGCACGTCACCCTCCACACAACTTCAGAGAACCCTGGGTGCACTGAAAATGAAATAACAATGTTTTTCTAGACTTTGCAAATCTAGATATGTCTAGAATAGCTTATATTTTCTCTCCATTCCATTCTCCACCCTCTGCCCTCCCATGACACTTCCCAGCCCAAAGACAGAGCTCCCCAGCCTTTGGGAAACCCAGCACTGCACATTGGCCACAACCACACCTTCGGCTTCCCACGGTCACTGCACGCTGGGTCATCACATTTGTCGTTGTTGCAGTTTATCAGAAAAGTAGTTCTGTGTTTAAGATGCTCGGTCGTAGTGGGAAAGACATTAGTATAATTTTTTACCTTGGTACTTGGAGATGGATGCTGCCTCTTTTTTTTTTTTTTTGGTATATATGCTGTGGTGCTAGATGTTCTCTCCCGCTAATTAACTTCCTCTGAGAAATGCAGAAGTAAATCACCACAGCAACTGGACCACTGAGATATTAAGTACCAGAACATTCTAAATTGCAGTAATAATCATGATAATGAAGCCACATATTCTATGTCCGTCTTTTAATTGCTTCTTAAGTCTCCTAGGTGGGAATGGAAAAGTTCTTATGATGTAGAAATGAGGGAGGATAATTTATTTCTTACTTCAGTTAGGCTTTGTGAAGAAACTTTTTTCAGTCTATTGGGAACTGTGAGAGCTCCTTTAAAGAAGAACAACTTAGGTAGATAATTTTAACTATAGTTTAATACTACTAATATGTAGCACCAAAAATACGGATTTGCCTTAGAGTCAGGGGATATTGTCATGCATAAAGCATTACACTGTAAAGCCCAAGCACCCTAATAGAGTCTTGTCCTCTCACATTGTGCTACTCAGTTATGAGTTCAAATTCATAGGAGAATTATTTTTACTTGAACAGAGGAAGTCCAGTTATTGGGCACTAAAGGGGCTCATTATTGGATGGTTAGTCTTGTAAGCTGGCATTCTTTTTTGTACCTAAAGGGCATGTGTTCAATTTCAATTTATAATTTTTTTTTAAATTTTTAAATATTTATTTATTTATTTATTTATCTTTAGAGGGGAAGGGTAGGAGAGAGGGAGAAGGAGAGAAATATCAATGTATGGTTGCCTCTTATGTGTCCCATGCTGGGAACTGGCCTGCAACCCAGGCATGTGCCCTGACTGGGAATCGAACCGCGATCCTTTGGTTCACAGGCCTGCGCTCAATCCACTGAGCTCAATTTATAATTTTTTTTTTTTTTTTAAAGAGTAGCCTTTTTTTTTTTTTTTAAATGTTTTAAGATCTTTATTTATTTATCTTTAGAGGGGAAGGATAGGAGAGAGGGAGAGGGAGAGAAACATCTATGTGTGGTTGCCTCTTGTGTGTCCCAGCTGGGAAGTGGCCTGCAACCCAGGCATGTGCCCTGACTGGGAATCGAACCTCGATCCTTTGGTTCGCAGGCCCGTGCTCAATTCACTGAGCTACACCAGCCAGGGCTCAATTTATAATTCTTGAATGTCATCTGTGTAATAATTGACTTATTCTTAGTGATGATTTCATAGAGAGTATCCTCATTAGCCCAGTAGGTTTTTATAAAAACCCTCTATAGTATAATATAGATATCTTTTGAAGTCTCTGCCAGGCTAACAGTGATGCCTCCAAAAAACCCTTATTCATGAGGATGGGCCCCAAGAACCATGTTTGTACAACTTGACTCCATCATCCTCCCATCTTCCCTGTCCCAGCTGATTGGACCATGGGTGGGCTTTTGATACATGGTGGACCAATTAGATTCCCTCTCCTGGGATCTGAGAATTGGGTCAAAAATTTCAGTTTATTCTGGGCTAACCTCTGAATAGAAAAGTGTAAACAGGGAGAAGCTATGGGCATTTCTCTTTGCTCTGTGAACCAATGGGCCAAGAACGCAGTCTGTAGAGAAGAGACTGGTGCAGACACCTAGAGAGAAGCAGCAGAAAGGAGAAGTGAGAGAACTTGACCCAGGACCCTGGTGGCTTTTTTGATTGTAGTTCCAGGCCTTTCCTGGGACCTGGCTGTATTTGGTTCTTTGAATTCCATTAAGCACTGTCATATCTTAGGATAAATTTGATCACTTCTGTAAAAACTAGCGTAAGTAGATATTTCTGTCCCTCTTTCACATGTGAAGAAAACTGAGGTTCAGGGAAGCCAATCTTATTGCATGTGTTGGTGGCATTGTTTCTGAAATCAATCAGGGCTCTAACAACCTAAATCAAATTAAAATAAAAAACAAAAGGGGCGTTTTTTACTTACTTACCCAAGCATTTCATGGTATGACTCTGCCTTTAAGCATGGCTGGAGTCAAGGATTTGACTAGAATCATTTCATCAAGCCTCACTCTTTTTTTGCCAGCTCTTGATTCTGTTTGTTTCAGTGTGGATTTGTTCTGAGAAGAAGCATCTCTGTACATGGGGCGGGGTGCCACTGGCAGTGCAAAGCAGCAACCAGTAACTTGTGTCCCGTGATGAAGGGGTTGGGAACCTTAGTCTCCCAGCATTCATAGCATTGCCTAAAAAAGAAGAACTCTGATTAGCCACTCTGGGTCACATGCTGAAGAGCCCCTTGACCGATGTCTCCCCCTGTATGAGAGATTTGGGGTTCCACTACTAAAGCAAGGCAGAAGAGATGCTGAGCAGAGCAAAGTAACCATATTCACCACATTTGCTGTTTTTTTTTCTTACCTGAGTAGAAATGACAGATGATATTCCTATGTGTGACAACACTCCCGTATGCAACTTTTCTCCACCAACTGTTAGTCCCACTCAAGAAAATCAATCTGAATATAGATGATTGGATGTGAGCTTATTATTCAGACAACCTTGAATCTACATTAACTATTTAGAAAAGCCAGTTCTTTGCAAATGTGAGTACTGCCACCGTTAGTAATAACAAGTGTGAAACATTTCACAATTGCTTGAGGGATAAATCATGGGGTAGAGACCCCTGCTTTGGGGTAGATGTTATGAGGATAATTGTATCAACACCTTTTTTTGACACATGCCTTCTTATTCAAAGTGGCTCCCAACAGCTGGGCACTGTTGTAGGCATGAGGTTCCAGCTATGAACAAAGCAGAGAAAGTCTCTGTATCTATATGGGGCTCAAATTTCTAATTGGGGAGGGGGATGGACATAAAGTTATGAACAAAGGAGACGGACTTCAGATATTGAGTACAATCAAAAAAATAAAATAGGGTAGTAGGTCTGTTGTTGTCTAATTTGCTAGCCACTAGCTGTGTGTGGCTATTTAAAATTAAAGTTTATTTGAATGAAATCAAATTAAAAAGTCAGCTGACATAAGTGACATTTCACGCGCTCTGTAACCACAAGTGGCTGGTAGCTACTGTATTAGTGCAGATACAGAGCATGTCTGTCATTGCAAAAAGTGCTGTTGCATTGGGCTTGACAGTGGCTCCTAACGGACAGTTAGGGTTATTTAGGGAAGGCCTTTCTGTGAAGCTGACACTTATACTAAGACCTAAAGCCATCCATGCAAAGGTCTCAGGGAGTAGCATTTCAGGCAGATCAAATAATAAATGTGAAGACCCTGAGATGGGAATGGGCTTGGCCTAGTTGAAGATCCGAAGATGACCAGTGTGTCCAACTGAATTGGAGAGGCATGGAAGAGCTATATCAGTATGACCTTGGGTTGTATTCTACACAATGGGAAACCACTGCTTAAGTGACATAGTAACAGTTTTATTTCATTTTTAAGGAATCATTCCAGCTGCTGGGGCGAAGAGGGTGGCAAGGGTAGAAGCAGTTCACAGAAGACCTTCAAAATTACTTGGTGGATGTAAAAATTGATGGAAGGCCCAGCCAGCCTGGGGTGTTCATTAGCCTGATGTTATTTTGCTAGGGTTCATCGGGCCCTGATGGAGCCAAAGAGTGGTTACCAGCTGCCCTGAGAGGTCCCCCATCTTAGTGTTAGGCTGAGCAGTCAAATAGACCAGCCCCAGGAGAGCCTGGGCCCTCAGACACTATGTGATTCCACAACAGTTCCCTTGTCCCTATAGGCTAGAACTTGGCTCACTCTTGGCTGTCCTCAGCTCCTCTGAGCTCTTTCCATGTCTTGGGGACCACTGTAGGGCACTGCTGCAGTACTTTATTCATCCCCTTCATACTCCCTCAATAATCCCGAAGAGTACCTGTCATGGAAGGGTGCCAGGTGCTTATTGTATTAGATGCTGGGGTTACAGCGGCACAGGAAGAAACAGCTATAGTCCCTGCAAACATATATCTCACAATGTAGAGTGGAGGCCATTTAAGCTAAATAGTCACTCAGATAAGTGTGCTATGACCTCTGGGATGAGTGCTATACATGAGAGGCCCATGAGACTTCAAGGGCACCTAGTGGGGATGGCCTCAGTCAGGGAGGTCAAAGGTGGCTGCCCAGAGGCTGTGATAATTGAACTGGATCTAAGGAGAAATGGGGTTTATGAAAGTATCACCTGGAGAAAATGTTCTGGACAGAGATGGGACAGCATGGGCAAAGGCTGCATGGGCCTAGGATCATGGGGCAATTGGACGGTTAACTGAGACCAGTGAGATTGGGTGGTTCTGGGTGAGGGGAGTGACCAGATACTCAGGTCCTTGTCTGCCATGGTAAGGAATTTGTTCTTTGTCCTAAGAACAGTGGGAAGTCCCTGGAGGATTACATGTAGGGCATTGGCCCAGTGAGGGAAGCTTACACTGCCCTAAGGAGATGAGAGTGGGGGATGGGCAGAGTAGGTATTGAGGGACCAACTGGGAAACCCATCACCAGTGAGTGAGTGGGCAATGATGGTGTTCCCACCTTGTCTCTTCATATGTTTCTCTCTGCCCTTGGTCTGCCAGTCAGTTCCACTACAATAGTGATTACAGCTATTTGTTGAACGCTTTTAGATGAAATCATATGAAATTACCAATATACAGTCATTTTTGACCTACAAAAAGGCAGTGTTATACAGTTCAACTTAAGACCTTGAGTCAGGCAGTGAACTGAGTGCTTTTTATCTTTTACATATTTCTTACTCAAAACAACTCCATTGTAAGGTGGGTGGTTACAATCCTGCTGTATGGATGAGGTAATGGAGTGCGGCTAAGCAGAAGAGCTGGGATTTGAACCCAGCATGCTCAAGTTAAATACTCCATTCCAAGGCTGTTAAAGTTAAATGCCAAGTGGCCAGGTAGTCCTACAGAAGGCTGCAGTCCAAGGCCTGTCTAAGTAGCTTGTTAAATAGGCCATTAATACTCATATTTGAGCATGCTCAGAGACCAGAGATTCCAGATGGCTGGGAGAATGATATTCATTATCTGCTTTTTGAAAGGAACTATGGCACTTGGGGAATTATAAATGAGTTAATGTAACATTAATACCTAGAAATATTCTGGAACAGATCATTAAAAAATCAATTTCCACATATGAGGAGAAAATGAGATTATTGAGTAGTAATCAGACAGCACTAGACCTTTGGAGAGGGGCACAGATGAGTAGGAATATATGTCACCTCCCCATACGATGCACGTGCACTGAGAATTTGGTATTTTCTTGGCTCATTTGGAGCTAATATTCTTACTAATTTTTATTTTTTAATCTAAGTTGTAAAAAGCTGGCTATCATCCCAGAGCACGGAAGGGGAAAATAATAAGAGAAAGAGGAGAGAACCAAAACATATTTAGAGCCTGCTCTGGGCACTGTGCCCATTGCTTTTGTACATTTTATCCCATTCAGTCCTCAGAAAGACCTGAAGAGGCAGGCATCACCATTCCCTTTTTTACAGAGAAAGAAACTGTGCCATAGAGATGTTGGAGTGCCTTTTGGAAGCAAGTATGGTTTCAATCCTGGACATCAGGCTCCAAAGCCCCTCCCCTCATCTCCTTGCCGTCCCCTGCTGGTGTCTCGCTTTGTGAATGGAACATTGGGTGAAATCTGGGCAGAGCGGGGGATAGGAATCAGGAGGCTGCCCCAGATTTCTCCCATGGCTTGAAACTAACTCTGTGCAGGGAGTGGGAAGGCTCTTCCTAGCTGGTGGTGAAACATGAAGATGTTTCCATAAGTGGTACAGACCAGGATTATTATGTTTGTTTATTCACCTCACCACCTTGCCGAGGATCCATACACTGTGCTTGGTACCAGGGATGTTCAGGTGAGAAAGGCGTGGTGTCTCTGGGATGGACGAATGCTCCTGAATCCAGGGGAGCAAATACTGTAAAGGAAAAGGCCAAGGAATCCACTGATTTGCTGAGTTTGGAGAGGAGATCAGAGGAAGCAGTTTAACTGGGAAGGAGAATGGTTTGGGAGAGGGGGAGTGGGAGAGCCCTGGGCCTTGAAGGTGGGATTGAGCCCTTAACCACCGATGTACTAGACTGAGTTCTTACCTGTGCTGGATGCTGTGATAGGAGCTTGACAAACAGCTGTGGAGGAGTTCATAGTTGCTTCACTTTACAGGTGAGGAAACTGAGGCACATGAAGATCAGGTAGAGAAAGATGAATGCTGATTGGGCCAACAGGACTGGGCTGGGTAGAGAATGAAGCTAGTAATAGGGCCAGATGAGGAATGTACGTGAGGACAAGAACCCACCTAGGCAGAGGGGACACTTCCATGTGAGGCCTGGGGATGTTGAGAGCAAGTCTTCCTGATGGGATCCTGGAGGTCCTTCATCATCAGGATGTGATGAGTGTGCTAGTTAGGACTCTGCTTGAAAGTAACAAAGTTAAGTTAGCTTAGCTTAACTTAATTTAGCTTAGCAAGCAGCAGAGTTTATTGTAAAGACTGAGGGGCATGACTGCTTCAGACAATTCAGGGCACTGCAAGGCCCTAAGTGGAAGCCAGCTTGTTTTAACACTACTAAGAGGACAGGGAGGCAGGCGTGGGAGGAGACCAGGTAGGCAAGGTGGGTAGCCACCAGACCATAGAGCCTTTCAGAGCCCAGGGAAGGGTTTATTCTAAGGGTGGAAGGGAATAACTGGAGAGTAACACAGCCCACAGCCATTTTATGTTTCTAAACAATCACCCTGGCTGCTGCGTGGATGTGGCAGGGGACCAGGAGACAGCTGAGAGTCCAGCTGACAGACTGCTGCCACAGTCCATTGAGAAGGCCAATTGCAATGGTTGATTTTACATGTCAGCTTGGCTAGGCTGTGATACCCAGTTGTTGGTTTGGTCAAATTCCAGTTTTGATGTTGCTGCGAAGGCATTATTTAGAGGTGACTAACAGTCACAGTCAGTAGACTTTGAGTAAAGCACATCACCCTTCATAATGAAGGGGTGCTTAATCCAGTTAGCCAAAGGCCTGAAGAGCAAAGACAGCCTGACTGAGGAGAAACCATTCTGCCTCAAGATTACAA
This sequence comes from Glossophaga mutica, assembly GCA_039655065.1. NCBI lineage: Eukaryota > Metazoa > Chordata > Mammalia > Chiroptera > Phyllostomidae > Glossophaga > Glossophaga mutica. The sequence continues at coordinate 48,807,562 of CM077309.1, forward strand.
AACAGAAACCCTCCATGTTTCCAGGGTTCCCTGCCCTGTGGAATTTGGACTCAAGACTGCAACATCAACTCTTACTTGAATATCCAGCCTGCCCACTCACCCTATAGATTGTGGAGTCACCAGACCCCACAATCAAATGAGCCAACTCATTCAATAAAGTTCAACCTCTCTGTCCGTCTCTGTCTCCGTCTCTCTCTCTCCCCCTTCCTTCTTCTGTTTCCTTCTCTGTCTCTCCCCATTGGTCTGTTTCTCTGGAGCATTCTGACCAATCTGGCCATTTATTGAGTGGGTGCTGGCTTTGCTGATGGCCTATGTTCTGAATTGCATCCTCAGGCTGGGTTTTATGAGTTGGAGTTATTCTCATTCTCGGCTTCAGTGGCCAGCAGGTGAGGAGAGAAGCACAGGCCCACCTCCTAGGGAGTTTATAGTTGGTTGGTTTCACAGCCCACACAAAGGGAACAATTAGAGAACTTTCCAGGCAGGATTTAATTAAAGCCAAAATGTGTGGAGCAGATACCTCTTGCCCATGAAGCAGGCCCTCTGCAGTGGGCCTTGCAGTTCCGTTATATAACTCTCCTTGCAGGAGGGGAAAGCAGAAGCCTCCCTGGGGACCACTGTGTCTCAGCCGGGGCTGCACACTGGAATCATCTGGTGGGAGCTGGGAAAACATCCCCTTGGCATTTGCATTTAACTGTTCTGAGATTTGGCCTGGGCATCTGAATGTGGAAAAGCTCCCCAGCTGCTGTTGAGAAGCATTGCCTTAGGACATCTGGATTAATGAGACTAAGTGCCTCTCACCTGGAAAGAGTGAAGAGCGAACTAAGGCAGGAGTCAGGACACTAGGGCTTTCAAGCCATATCCTGCCTGTTTTGTAAATAAAGTTTTATTAGGACTCAGCCACACCCATTTGTTTATGGATTGCATTTACCTACTTTTGCTAAAATAACAGAATTGAATGTTGTGACAGAGACTGTCTGGCCTGTAAATCCTAAAATATTTACTATCTGGCTCTTTATAGAAACATTTTGCCAACCTCTGAACTAGGGAGTACGGGATTTTTGGGAGTGTGGGTGGTGTGGGAGAGGCCACTGTCAGAGAGGGGTTTAGGTTCTTCTGGTTGAGATGCTGCCTCAAAAGCTTTCTTAGCACATATGGGCAGTCACGACCAGCTAATCAGTGGAGGCACGCAAACTGAAACCTATGTATTATCTAGTGATATTTCCTGTTAAAGTTTGACTCTGCATGGTGAGAGGCGTGCAGCTGGGCCAATGAGAAGGCCTCACCAGTGGGATTCCACAGTTGGTGGAGGGGTGGGACAACGAATTATTTTAATTGGTGACACCCCATCAGTAGGGAAAATTGCCATATTCTGTGACACTGGCATTGAAGGAGAGGGACTCCACTAGCGGGGGATGCCCAGGCTGCCCTTGGGGACGTTGCAGACCCTGGAGGTATCACAGGCTCCTGCCTTGTTCCCTTCGTATTATAGTGACTCACACAGGTCAGCAACTCTGGTCACTTCCAGAGTCCCATTTACCCCACTGTGGGTATACTCTTCTCTCTGAATTAGTGACAGATGGTGCAACAGTATGACCTTGGGCTCCTACAGCTTCCCTTTCCCCGGTTCATAGGAAATACTGCTTACTACCTCATCTTCCCTACCTGGTCAGAACATTCCTGGGTACTTCATGGCCTGGGAGAGCTGACTGTGAGGACAGGTCTTTGAGAGATACCTGGTAACCTGATGAATCCTGACATTGGTCATTTGGTCTGTGAGTCAACTGGCAAGTGAAGGGTCTGGGGATATAACAGTGCCTAACATGGACATATTCCTGAGTAGCTGGACTAGTCCCATGGGGGGCCACCCATTGATAAAACAGTCACACAAGTACTTGTAAAGTGACTGCCTTGGTGAATGCTGAGGAGGACACCCACATGACTGGCTGTGTTAGAGGAATGCTGCCTCCAACACCTCTGCCCCCAGACAGTCCAACTTAACACAGTCTGTTCTCAGAATGAGTAAAGGCCCCAAGAAGTCCTGAAATGAAGAAACCTCTTTGTCGTTCCTTAAACTCCAGCTCTCCCTGTCTTTCCCAACCTTTGTTCACCATGGCACATAATTTAAAAAGTGATCCTTACAAGTATTCTGTTCCTGGAAGGGCTTTCTGTTGCACAGCTTGTATTCTGGAGATACTGCTCTGGGACACTGCAGGGTAGTACTCCACCCAGGGGTGTGCATAACCAGCCACTCTTACACCCAAAGAGAATACGTCACTTTCATTTCTATTTATTTTTAATATATTTGTTGTAGTTTGAGAATGTTCATGTTAGTATAATAGTTGATAAGTAGTACATATGTGTTATATGTGTATCTAGGAGATGCTCAAAAACATTTTTTCAAAGATTGTTTATTTAGAGGAGGTTTAGGTTTATAACAAAATCGACAGGCCGCTAGAGCTAGAGATCTGCCCTCTGCTCCTGCACACGCAGAGCCATTATTGATGTCACTCACCAAGGGTGAATCTGCATCGACACATAATCATCCAAAGTCCGTAGAATACTTTCGGATCTACTCTTGGTATTTTACGGTCTGTGGGTTTGGAAAAGTGTATGATGTCACATGCTTATCATTGTAATATCATACATATTGTATTCACGGTCCTAAGAATCTGCTGTGCTCTGCCTATTCATTCCTCTCCCCCGTTATATCCCGGCAACCACTAATATTGCATTGCTTTCACAGTTTTGCCTTTTCCAAAATATCATAAAGTTAGAATCATACAGACTTCTTATAGTGGCTTCTTGTTGGGAACTGCCCTGCCTGGTTTCAGAAGCTGTAACCACCGCCCGCCTCCCCCCCCACTCCCGGCCCATGGCTAAGGCTGAGTAAAGACACCTTGGGACCATAAGCCACTAAGGAGACAAAGCTTATCCTCCCAGCAAGGGCACAGGCTCTGCCTCCTTTACTTCACCCTGCTTGGCCCCGGTGGATGACTGGTTAGCCAATGATGGGTAAGATTCCTCAAGGGATGGATGACCTAAAACACTTATGGTTGAGAAGGGGCCATCAGGGAAGGACTTAGGGGACTATAAAAAGGGGGGATGTACCTTCACCCCTTGGCTCTGTCATAGCCTGAGTCTTCATTCTAGCTGTAAAAAGTCTCCTAATCTCTTGGCTGCCCGCATCCTCCACCTGATTTTAAGCCTGAAACAATGCCGGAGGCAGGTATGGCCCTGTGCTGGAATGGGCGGTTTCCAGGGGTAATTAGGCCTAGCAAAGAATGCATACAATCCTGTGAAATCTGCTTTGCTAAGAATACCCTCAATTTAAATAAGGGTCCAAGCATAAAATGAGTTTTTTTCCCAAAGTTTTATGTCCCTTTGGCTATCTGACCCTGACTCAGAATAAGCCCTCATAGGTCTTTGAATATTATCTGTTGTTTCATCATTACTGCCTGACAATGATTGATGAGCTTTATGTATACACCCTGTATTCCCGTGCAAATAAACCCAATAAAAGTCTATTGAGGAACAGGATCAAGGCCCTTCTCCTTTGAGAGAATGGCTGCCTTTCCTCCCCAAGCAGATCATGTCTTGGTAGACTTATTCCCATCCATGACAGCCTGGCAGGGTGGGGGCTCTGCAGGTGAAGCCCCCCCCCCCACAGCTTTTTTTACTTAGTAAGATGCATTTAAGTTTCTCCATGTCTTTTCATGGCTTGTAGCTTATTTCTTTTTAGTTCTAAGTAATATTTCATTGTCTAGATGTACCCTAGTTTACTTGTCCATTCACTCTCAGAAGGACCTCCTGGTTGGTTCCAACTTATGGCAATTATAAATAAAGCTTCTATAGACATCTGTGTGTGCAGGTTTATGTGTGGACATACATAAGCTTTCAAGGCTTCTGGGTAAATGTCAAGTAGCATGGTTGCTGAATCACTTGTTAAGAGTATGATTAATTTTGTAAGAAATCATCAAACTTTCTTTGAAAGTAGCTGTATTGTTTTTCATTTCCACTAGATGTATGAGAGTTTTGGTTGTTCCACAACTTGCCAGATTTGGTGTTGTCAGTGTTGTGGCCACTCTAGTAGTTGTGTAGTGCTGTCTCATGTTGTTTCGATCCACATTTCCCTGATGACCTGTGATGTGGGGCACCTTTCATATGCTCATTGGCCATCTGTATTTCTTATTTAGTGAGGTATCTTTTAAAGTGTTTGGCCCATTTTTTAATTGAATTGTTAGTTAGTTATTGTTGAGTTTTAGGTGTTCTTTGTATACATTGGATAACAATTCTTTATTACATGTGTCTTTTGCAAGTATATATTTTTTTAGTTTGTGGCTTGTCTTCTAATTCTCTTGACATTGTCCTTCACAGAGCAGAAGTTTTAATTCTAATGCCGTCTAGTTTATTAATTATTTCCTTCATCGATTGTGTCTTTGGTGTTATATTTAAAAGGCATCACCACACCCAAGGTCATCTAGATTTTCTTCCATGGTAGCTTCTAGATTTATAGTTTTTGTTTCATATTTGTGTCTGTGATCCCTTTTGAGTTAATTTTTTTCCATATAAATATATTTTTTTATTTTTAATCAGTATTTTTTAATTGTTGATATTGTACAGTTTTCTGTCTTTTACCCTGCCCCAGCCCTCCACCCCAGCCCTCCCCACCTTCTTCCCATTTCCACTCCCCATAGTTTTTGTCCATGAGTCCTTTATACTTGTTGCTCTAAACCGTTCCCCTTTTCCCCTGAAATTCCCTCCCCTCCTCCTCTGGACACTGTCAGACTGTTCTCAAATTCAGTATCTTTGTTTATATTATGCTTGTTTCTTTGTTTTGTTGATTAGGTTCCTGTTAAAGGTGAGATCATATGGTATTTGTCTTTCACTGCCTGGCTTATTTCGCTTAGCATGATACTCTCCAATTCCTTCCATGCTGTCGCAAAGGGTAGGAGCTCCTTCTTTCTTTCTGCTGCATAGAATTCCATTGTGTAAATGTACCACAGTTTTTTGATCCATTCATTAACTGATGGGCACCTAGGTTGCTTCCAGCACCTGGCTATTGTAAATTGTGCTGCTATGAACATAGGGGTGCATAGATTCTTTTGGATTGGTGTTTCAGGGTTCTTAGGATATAATCCAAGCAGTGGAATTGCTGGGTCAAAAAGTATGTCCATTTTTAGTTTTCTTAGAAAATTCCATACTGTTTTCCATAGTGGTTGTACCAATCTGCAATCCCACCAACAGTGCACTAGGGTCCCCTTTTCTCCACAACCTCTCCAACACTTGCTGTTTGTTGCTTTGTTTATGAAGGCCATTCTGACTGGTGTCAAGTGGTATCTCATTGTAGTTTTAATTTGCATCTCTCTGATAGCTAGAGATATCGAGCATCTTTTCATGTGTCTCTGGATCCTCTGTATGTCCTCCTTGGAGAAGTGTCTGTTCAAATCCTTTGCCCATTTTTTAACTGGGTTGCTTGTCTTCTTAGAGTAGAGTCTTGTAAGTTCTTTATATATTTTGGAGATTAATCCCTTGTCTGAGGTATCATTGTCAAATATGTTTTCCCATACAGTTGGTTCTCTTTTTATTTTAATACCGTTTTCTTTAGCTGTGCAGAAGCTTTTTATTTTGATGAGATCCCATTTGTTTATTCTTTCCTTTATGTCCCTTGCTCTAGGGGACGTATCAGTGAAAATATTGCTGCGTGAAATATCTGAAATTTTCCTGCCTATGTTCTCCTCTAGAATTTTAATGGTGTCATGGCTTATATTTAAATCTTTTATCCACCTTGAATTTATTTTTGTGTATGGTGTAAGTTGGTGCTCGAGTTTCATTTTTTTGCATGTAGCTGTCCAGTTCTCCCAGCACCACTTGTTGAAGAGGCTATTTTTGCTCCATTTTATGTTGCTGCCCCCTTTGTCGAATATTAATTGACTGTAGAGACTTGGGTTTATTTCTGGCGTCTCTGTTCTATTCCACTGGTCCATGTGTCTGTTCTTGTGCCAGTACCAGGCTGTTTTGATTACAGTGGCTTTGTAATACAGTTTGGTATCAGGTATTGTGATCCCTCCTACTTTGCTCTTCTTTCTCAAAATTGCTGCCACTATCCCGGGTCATTTATGATTCCATATAAATTTTTGAAGTGTTTGTTCTATGTCTGTGAAATATGCCATTGGAACTTTAATAGGTATTGCATTGAATCTGTAAATTGCTTTGGGTAATATGGACATTTTGATGATATTAATTCTTCCGATCCATGAACATGGTATATGCTTCCATTTGTTTGTGTCTTCCTTGATTTCTTTCTTCAGTGTTGTGTAGTTTTCTGCATACAGGTCTTTTACCTCCTTGGTTAGGTTTATTCCTCGGTATTTTATTTTTCTTTTTGCTATTTCGAATGGGATTTTTTTCTTGATTTCTGCTTCTGCTGTTTCACTGTTGGTATACAAAAATGCCTTTGATTTTTGGATATTGACTTTGTATCCGGCTGTTTGGCCAAATTCATTTATTACGTAGAGCAGCTTTTTGGCTGAGTCTATAGGATTTTCTATGTACACTATCATGTCATCTGCAAACAATGATAGTTTTGTTTCCTCCTTTCCGAGTTGGATGCCTTTTATTTCCTTTTCTTGTCTAATTGCTGTGGCTAAGACTTCCAATACTATATTGAATAGAAGTGGTGAAAGTGGACAGCCTTGTCTTGTTCCTGATCTTAGTGGGAAAGATTTCAGTTTTTGCCCATTGAGTATGATGTTGGCTGTAGGTCTCTCATATATGGCCTTTATTATGTTGAGGAATGCTCCCTCTAGTCCCACTTTGCTGAGAGTTTTTATCATAAATGGGTGTTGTACTTTATCAAAAGCTTTTTCTGCATCTATTGATATGATCATATGATTTTTGTCTTTGCTTTTGTTTATGTGATGTATTACATTTACTGATTTGCGAATGTTGAACCATCCTTGCATCCCTGGGATGAATCCCATTTGGTCATGGTGTATCATCTTTTTAATGTATTGTTGGATGCGGTTTGCCAATATTTTGTTGAGGATTTTAGCGTCTATGTTCATCAGTGATATTGGCCTGAAGTTTTCTTTCTTTGTTGTGTCTTTATCTGGTTTTGGGATTAGGATGATGCTGGCTTCATAAAAAGAGTTTGGGAGTCTTCCATCATTTTGGATTTTTTGGAATAGTCTGTGAAGGATAGGGGTTAGCTCTTCCTTAAATGTTTTGTAGAATTCTCCTGTGAAACCATCTGGTCCAGGCCTTTTGTGTGCCGGGAGTGTTTTGATTACTGATTCAATTTCACCAGCCGTTATTGGTCTGTTCAGGCTTTCTGTTTCTTTTTCATTGAGTTTTGGAAGGTTATATTTTTCTAGAAACTTGTCCATTTCACCTAGGTTTTCAAATTTCTTGGCATACAGTTCTTCGTAGTAATTTCTTACAATCCTTTGTATTTCTGTGGTGTCAGTCGTAATCTCTCCTCTTTCATTTCTGATTGTGTTTATTTGAGTCCTCTCTCTTTTTTTCTTGATGAGCCTGCTTAAAGGCTTGTCGATTTTGTTTATCTTTTCAAAGAACCAGCTCCCGGATTCATTGATCCTTAGGATTGTGCTTTTAGTCTCTATGTCATTTAATTCTGCTCTGATCTTGGTTATTTCCTTCCTTCTACTTGCCCTGGGCTGTCTTTGTTGTTGTTCCTCGAGTTCTTGTAGGCATAGGGTTAAGTCGTTTGTTAGAAATGTTTCTGTCTTTTTTAGGTAGGCCTGTATTGCTATGAACTTCCCTCTGAGCACTGCCTTCATTGTGTCCCATAAGTTTTGGGTTGTTGTGAGTTCATTTTCATTTGTTTCCAGAAACTTTTTGATTTCCTCCCTAATTTCATTCTTTACCCATTCATTGTTTAATAGCATGCTATTCAATCTCCATGATTTTGATGATTTGGGGATTTTCCCCATCAAGTCGGTTTCTAGTTTTAGTCCCTTGTGGTCGGAGAAAATGCTTGGTATGATGTCAATTTTCTTGAATTTGTTGAGGCTTGTTTTGTGTCCCATCATGTGGTCTATCTTTGAAAATGTTCCATGTGCATTTGAAAAAAATGTGTATTTAGTTTCTTTGGGATGAAGGGCCCTATATATATCAGCTAAGTCCAATTTGTCTAGAGTACTGTTCAATGCCATAATATCTTTGTTGATATTTTGTTTGGAAGATCTGTCCATTTTTGACAGTGGGGTGTTAAAATCTCCTACTATAATTGTGTTGCTGTCAATATCTTTCTTGAAGTCCTCTAAGATTTTCTTGATGTATTTAGGTGCTCCTATGTTGGGTGCATATATATTTACAATGTTTATGTATTCTTGGTGGATTCTTCTCTTGAGTATTATGAAGTGACCTTCTGGGTCTTTCTTTATAGCTCTTCTTTTGAAGTCTATTTTGTCTGATATGAGTATTGCTACCCCGGCCTTTTTTTCCTGTCCATTTGCTTGGAAAATTTGTTTCCAGCCCTTCACTTTGAGCCTGTGTAGGTCTTTTGTCCTGAGGTGGGTCTCTTGTAGGCAGCATATGTGTGGGTCATGCTTTCTTATCCAGTCAGCTACTCTATGTCTTTTGATTGGAGCATTTAATCCATTTACATTTAAGGTTACTATTGATAGGTACTGATTCATTGCCATTTTCGTATCTGTGTTCCTCACTCTCTCTTTTCCTTTCTTTCTTTAAAGCAGTCCCTTTAGTATCTCTTGTAGTACTGGTTTGGTAGAGGTGTATTCTTTTAGACTTCTTTTGTCTGGGAAGCTCCTTATTTGTCCTTCTATTTTGATTGAAAGCCTTGCTGGATAAAGTAGTCTTGGTTGTAGGCCTTTGGTTCTCATTACTTGGAATATTTCTTGCCATTGTCTTCTGGCTTGGAGCGTTTCCATTGAGAAGTCAGTTGCTAACCTTATCGGGGCTCCCTTGTATGTTACTTCATTTTTCTCCCTTGCTGCCTTTAAGATTCTCTCTTTGTCTTGGAAGTTTGCCATTTTAATGATGATGTGTCTTGAAGTGGGCCTGTTTAGGTTCCTCCTGATTGGGACTCTCTGTGTTTCCTGGATTTGTGTGACTTTTTCTCTCATCAAATTGGGGAAGTTTTCCATCATTACTTTTTCAAATAGGTTTTCTATCCCTTGCTCTTCTTCCTCCCCTTCTGGTATTCCTATTATACAGATATTATTACGTTTCATGTTGTCTTGCATTTCTCTTAACCCCTCTTCATTCTTTCTGAGCCTCTTTTCCTTTTCTTGCTCTATGTGGCTGCTTTTTTCTACTTTGTCCTCCAACTCACTGATCCAATCTTCCGCTTCATCGATTCTGCTTTTCATTCCTTCTACTGTGTTCTTCAGCTCAGAAATTGTATTCTTCATTTCCTCTTGGCCCTTTTTTATAGTTTCTATTTCCTTTTTCATGTTGATATAGTTTGCAGTGAGTTCATCGTAGCTTCCCTGTAGTTTCTGGTAGCTCATTGAGAGCTCATGGAGCTTCCTGACAACCATTTCTTTGAACTCCTTATCTGATAGTTGAGTTGCCTCTGTTTCATTTAGCATTCTTTCTGGGGCTTCCACCTTTTCTTTCATTTGGGGATTGTTTCTTTGTCTTCTCATTGTTGGTGAAACTCTTCTTGTAAACCTCAGCTTCTTAAGTTGATCTGTTCTGGCTACCTGGGTTTATGGTGTGAACTTCTGTGGTGGAATACCTGTGATATTCAGTGTTATAGTCTTCTTCAGGTATCCTGGTGTTCACAGCTTCCACTGTCTCAGCTGTGGGAATACCCCCTTTTTTGGTCCAACTCTGGTTTTTTCACAGTTCTAGGATTTCTTTGCCTCACTCGTGGGTATTCAAAAAGAGAAAAGAATAAAGTGAAAAAAGAAGAGAGAGAAAAAAGAAAAAAAAAAGAAAGAAAGAAAGAAAAAAGAGGAGGGAAGGAGAGATAGAATTGGAAAGAAAGGAAGAAGGAATAAAGCCAGAAAGAAGTAAAGAGAAGCAAAAGGAATTGAGGGATAAAAAAGGTAGAAGTAATAAAAAAATAAAAAATATATAATCAAAACAAAACAAAAAGAACCCCACAAAAACGAAAAACGAACCAAAACAAACAAACAATCAAAAAACCCAACTAAACAGACAAAAAACAACTATCAAAAAAAAACCCACAAAACAAAATGAAACAAAACACCCCCCCCCCAAAAAAAAAAAAAAAAAAGAATAAGAAGGAAAAAAAAAAAAATCTCTTGCTATTTTCACACAGGCCAAACTGGATTTTCTGGACTTGCTGGCTGTAGCAGGCTGTGAGGCGACTCGTACCGCTTTTCTCCCTGTTCCTCACTCAGTCAGCTTTGGGCTACTGTCCTCAGTGCCAGCCCAGCACTGTCCCCAGGGCTAATGGCGTACTCTCCATGCAGGGCCTTGGGTGTGATTTCTGAGCCTCCTGCAGGGGGCGAGCTTTCCAGAGTTTATGGGTTTCAGCTGGAATCTCTTACAGATCCATCCCTCCCCGAGCCTATTGCTGTGAGCTCCGGGTCTCCTACAGGGCGCAGGCGCCCGCCTGAGACTACGGGCGTGGGCTCCGAGAGTTTCCCGAGTTGCGCGCACTCACCCCAGGATCACAGATGTGAGCTCCGGGTCTTCCACACAGTCCCCTTCTCTAGTTGCAGGGTCGCCTCTGGCCGCAGGGCCGCTTCTAACCTGGTCGCAGAGCCACCTCAGGTCACAGGGCCGCCTCCGGTCGGTCGCAGAGCCCCCTCCGGTTGGTTGCAGAGCCCCCTCTGGTCGCCGGGTCGCCTCCAGTCAGTTGCAGAGCCACCTCCGGTCGCTGGGTCACCTCTGTCCTGGTCTCAGGGCCGCCTCCGGTCGCTTAGCTGCCACGTCTAGTTTTCCAATGTCTGCTACAGATTTTGATCTCCTATTTTCATATATACTGTGGTATTGTTTGCTATCTGCTCTGTTCCTCTGTAGATCAGTTAGGTTTTTCTCCCATGTGCAGGAGGAAGGACCATCTGCGTCCTCCTACCATGCCGCCATCTTGAACCCCCCCTTTTGAGTTAATTTTTTTGGTGAAGGTTTAAGGTCTATGTTTAAATTCTTTTCATTTTTTTAAATTTTTGCATGTGGATGTTCAGATTTTCCAGCACCATTAGTTGAAGAGACTATCTTTCCTCCTACAGTTGTCAAAGATGAGTTGACTGTATTTGTGGGGTCTCTTTCTGGGCTCTCCATTTTGTTTCATCGATCTATTCATCTATTCTTTTGCCGATACCACAATGTTTCTGTTACTGTAACTTTATTGTAAGTCTTGCAGTTGGGTAGCATCAGTCCTCCAGATTTATTCTTTCCCTTCAATAATGTGCTCAAAAAATTTTTAGTGAAAGAAATGCTTGATTCCTTCCAGCCTGAGGTTTTTTCTTTCTGTCTCTTGAAAATCTCATAACACCTTACTACAGGGGATGGTGGACTATAGCCTGCAGGCCAAATCTATTTTGTAATTTTGCAAATTTTTGGTAAATTAAGTTGACTGGCACACAGCCAGGCCTGTTGGTTTATGTATTGTCTGTGGTTGTTCCCTGCTGTAGCAACAGAGTTAAGGCATTGCAACTGAGACTCTAGTTTACAAAGACTGAAATATTTACTATCTGGCCCTTTACAGAAAAACTGCCTACCCCCACCCTGAATAATCAGTTTTACACACTCATCAGACCACCTCATTCTGAGCCAATGCAGGCCAGGTTTTGGTGACCACTTTGTATGCCACAATCTGTACCCTGGATTAGTTTCCTTTGTGTTCCACCACACCTAGTAGGTTATCAGATGTACTAATAACATAATTGATTTACTCTTACTCCATGGGTGACAGGGATTCAGAAATACTGAGGTGACTTGGACTAAACATAACTTTTCTTTATCATGTGGACACAGCTCCTGAGCCTCCTAATTATAGCAATGAATTCCATGGACTGAAGAATGCTTCTTTGCACCAAGTCAGCCTTTTCAAAATCAGTGTGGAATGAATTTGGGAGGAGAAGCAGAACACACAGTCACTTGTGGTAAATGATGAGCATCACTGAGCAAAAACCTGCTTGCATTTCCATCCTTCCTTCATTTGCACTTTGGGCTGTGCAGATTATTCGATTACACTGCCTTTAGAGAGCCTGTGTGTGAGCCAGGACTGCACTGGCCTTTACCATACAGGCCTAGGCTTTGTCTTGTCGATTGAACATTGAGTTATAATGAAACAAAGACATTAAAGCCTTGAGTTTTAAAAAGTGTTGGCAAGATTCTGTGAAGCACTTGGGTCTGTGGAGCTGTGGGAGGAAACCCTGGTGACATGTTCCCTAGGAAGCAGATCCAGGCTTCCCCCCTGGTGTGGGCTGTTCATGGGCTAGTCAAGGTGTTTCTGCCTAGTAAGGTGCTCTCTTGGTTAATGTTTCAGCAGAAAGGTATGATTTCTTTTGTTTCTGAGTGTCATATCACAGTAAGTTGTGCTTTAACAATGACTGGGAGTGGAATTTGTTAGATAGAGTTTTGTTTCTATAAAGTTTTGAATTAATGTTTAAAAAGTGAAAGGTCTTCTGCAGTTTTTTTTTTTTTTTATTGTGGCATACACTTCTGCATAATGAAATGCAGTCATTTAGCATACAAGTCAGTGAGTACTGACAAATGAATACACCTGAGTAACCCACACCCCATAAGGACATAGAACATTTCCAGCAACCCCGATGTTCTCTTGTTTCCCTTACCAGGGGACCCCCACCTTCTTTCCAAGAAGCAACCCCTGATTGCTGTCACTATTGAAGAAAAATTTTGCCTGTTCCAGAACTTCACATAAATATGGGATTGAACACCTGTACTCTTACTAATTCTGGCTTCTTTCACATGAAATGTTTTTGAGACCCATCCATATTTTGAATGTGTCAGTAATTTGTTCCTGAGTAGTAATCCATTATATGACTGTATCAGAGATTTGTTTATCCTTGCATCTGTTATAATGGACATTTGGGTCATTTCTACTTTTGGCTATTGTGAATGGGGCTTTCTTGAACATCAGCACAAAGATTTTTGCAACTATTTGTTTTAATTTCTCTTGAATAAATACCTAGCTGTGAATTGCTGGGTATTGGATCATATGTGTTTAACTTTACAAGAAGCTTTTTTTTTTTCAAGTATTATAACATTTTATATTTCCATGAGTAATATATGAGACTTCTGGTTACATTTTTGCCAAAATTTACTATTTTCAGAAATTTAATGTTAGCCTTTCTAGTGGCTATAAAATTGCATTTGGATCAAGTTTTATTTTGTACTTACTTACCTGATGACTAATTTTGTTGAATACTTTTTGATTTGCATATTGACCATTATATACTTTTCTTTGTAAGATGTCTATTTGAATCTTTTGCCTTTATTTTCATTGATGTTTTAAGTTGAGGTATAGGAGTTTTTTACATATTCTGGTACAAGTCATTTGTGAGATGCATATTATAAATACTCTTTTTATAACAATGGCTCTCCTGTTTGTTTTAATAATAGTGAATCTGATGATCAAAAGTATTGAATTTTTGTAAGTCTAAATTATCAATTTTTCAAATTGTAAGTGCTTTCTATGTCCTAAGAAGTCATTGCCTACCTGAAGGCTACAAAGATATTCATAATTTTTTAAAAGAATTACAGATTTAGCTTTTACATTTAAGTGTATCATCCATCTTAAATTAATAAGTGCATGTTGCATTTTATGGGTTGAGGATGTTGTTTTCATATGATTAGTCATTTGTTCCACACAGTTTATTGAAAATACTTTCCCCATTGAATCATATAGGTGCCATTATGAGAAATCAATTGACTGTAGGAGGATCCAAGATGGCCCAGAGTAGGTGGATGTTACACTCACCTCCTCTCAGGACCAAACTGGAAGTACAACAAAAATATGGATCATTCAAGTTACCTACAGGGGAGTTCCCTTAAGACTGTCAGCTGGTTTCTCAAGAGAAAGTTGGAAGGCTAGCAGGGATTGGCAAGAAATATACAAAGTCGTGAAAAGCAGGGACCTACAGCCAGGATTGCTTTACCCAGCAAAGCTATCATTTAGAATCAAATGGCAGATCAAGAGCTTCACAGACAAGAAAAAACTAAAAGAGTTCATCATCCCCAAATCATTATTATATGAAATGTTAAAGGGAGTTATTTAAGAAAAAGAAGAAGCTCAAAACTATGAACAGTAAAATGACAATAAATGTATACCTATCAACAGTTGAATCTAAAAAACAAACTAAGCAAACAAGAAGAACAGGGACTGAATCATGGATATGGAAAGTGTATGGATGGCTGCCAGATGGTGGGGCGGGGAGTGGTTTGGAGGAATGGGTGAAAAGGTGAGGGGATTAAAAAGTATAAATTGGTAGTCACAGAATAGCCATGGGGATGTAAAGTATAGTACAAGAAATGGAGTAGCCAAAGAATTTATATGCATGACCCATGGATATGAACATGGACATTGCCTGGAGCAGTGGGGGGTGCTAAGTGTGGAGAGCAAAGAGGGAAAATTTGGGACAACCATAACAGCATAATCAATAAAGTATAACTCACTTTAGAAAAGTGAGAAAAAAACCCTGAATAACCCACTGAAGTCTTGCTGAAGAAAAGTCTTTTGCCCAGGGCCTGTCGCAGAAACTGGCCTACACAGAGTTCCTTGCCAAGAGATCCCAGAACCAACACACCCAGAGGCCAACTGCGGATAACATCAGAGCAGGATCGAATTAGCTTCACAAGTGGCATATCCAAAGGGAGATCTCAGCAGGCAACAGACCCTGCTGAGGTGAATTCATAAATGGGTCAATAACAGTCAAGACTGAATTACAACAGGAGGGCCCACATAACCCACATAAGGGACATTCCTAGAGCATCCAGCTCAGGTGATCAAGGGGTCTGTGCCACTGAGTCCTACAGGATACCTACTACATAAGGCCACCCTACCAAGACTGGGAGTCATAGCAGATTTACCTGATAATATAAAGAGGCAGTCAAAATCAGACAAAGAAACATGCCCCAAATGAAAGAACAGGAGAAATCTCCATAAAAAGAGTTAATTGAAATAGAGGCAGGTGATTTTTCAGGTATACAGTTCAAAACATTATTATACGGATGCTCAAAGAAATTAGTGAGAACTACAAGGAACTTAGTGAGAACTACAACAACATTAAGAAGGACATAGCAATAATAACAACCAGGAGAAAATGAAGAATACAATATGTGAAATGAAGAATACATTGGAGGGAATAAAGAGTAGGTTGAGAGAAGCAAAGGATCAGATAGTGATTTGGAAGACAAAATAGCAAAAAACAAAACAAAAAAAAAACACCCAATAAGAGCATCAAAAGGAAAATGAAAATAAAAAATGAGGCTAGTTTAAGGGACCTTTGAGACAATATGAAGTATAATAATATCTGCATTATGGGCTACCAGAAGGACAAGAGGGATTGAAAATCCATTTGAACAAATAATGACTGAAAACCTCGCTAACATGATGAAAGAAAAAGACACACAAGTCCCAGAAGCACAGAGACCCAAACATGATGAACCCAACAAGGCTGACACCAAGACACACATAATTAAAATGCCAGAGTTTACAGACAAAGAGAGAATCTTAAAAGCAGCGACAGGAAGAGAGTTAGTTACCTACAAGGGAGATCCCATAAGATTGACAGCTGATTTCTGTACAGAAAGGCCAAAAGGGATTGGCATGAAATATTCAAAATGATGAAAAGCAAGGGCCTACAAGTAAGACTACTTTACCTAGCTAAGCTACCATTTAAAATTAAAAGTAAAATAATGAGCTTCCCAGACAAGAAAAAGCTAAAGGAGTTTGATACCACCAAACCAGTGTTACAAGAAATGTTAAAGGGCCTTCTAGGAGGAAGAGGAGGAGGAAGAGAGAGAGGAGGAAAAGGAGACAAAGGAACATAGGTAAAAAGAATAAATGGCAATAAATACCTACTTAGCAATAATCACTTCATAAATGTCTTAAATGCTCTAATTAAAAGACATAGGGTAGCTCAATGGATACTAAAATATGACCCATATATATGCTATCTAGAAGAGAGCCACCTCAGAATGAAAGATACAAACAAACTAAAAATAAAGAGATGGAAAAAGACATTTCATCAAATGGAAATGAAAAAAGCTGGGGTAACAATATTTATGTCCAATAAAATAGACTTTAAAACAAAGGCTATAGTAATAGATAAAGAAAGAACAGTATAATGATAAAGAGAATCAATCCAACAAGAAGATATAACCTTTGTAAACATTTATGCATCAAACACAGGAACACCTAAATATGTGAAGCAACTCTTGATAAACAGATAGGGGGTGATTGGCACTAACACAATCATAGTATGGAATTAGAGCACCCCATTGACATCAATGGATAGGTCTTCCAGAAAGAATATCAACAAGGAAGCAATGATCTTAGAGGACACACTAATTCAGATGGCTTTAACTGATATCTTCATAGCATTTCACCTCAAATGAGCTATGAAAAATAAGTTTTTTTTCCAAGTGAATATGGAATATTTTCTAGGATAGACCACATGTTAGGACAGAAAACAAGTCTCAGATTTAAGACTGAAATGATATCAAGCATCTTCTATGACCATAATGGTATGAAACTGGAAATCAATCACAAGAAGAAAAACTGACAAATGCAAAAAGATATGGAGACTAAATAACATGCTACTAAACAGTGAATGGGTTAACAGTGAGATAAAAGGAGATCAAAAGATACCTTGAAACAACTGGAAAAGAACAGAGCTATCTAAAATCTATGGGATACAGTGGAAGCAGTCCTAAGAGGGAAATTCATAGCATTACAGAACTATCTCAAGAAACAAGAAAATCCCCAAATAAAAAATCTAACTTTACACTTAAAGGAACTTGTGAAAAAACAAACAAAGCCCAAAGTAAGCAGAAGAAAGGAAATAATAAAAGTAATAAACAAAGCCCAAAGTAAGTAGAAAGGAAATAATAAAAGTAACAAACAAAGCCCAAAGTAAGTAGAAGAGCAGAACCAAGAGCTGGTTCTTCAAAAAGATAAATAATATTGATAAACCTTTAATTAGACTTATCAAGAAAAACAGAGAAAAGACCCAAATAAATAAAGTAAGAAATGAAAGTGGAGAAGTAACAATAACACCAAAGAAACAGAAATGATTACATGGAAACATTATGAACAGCTATTGCCAACTGATGCAGACACTGGCCCTTCACATGGACTACCAAGTCCTGTGGAGGAAGAGGGGAGAAAAAACCATGGCCCTTGCCATGACCAGCCTTTATTGGGTTTCTCGTTACATTACATGATGGTCCTCATTTACTATGCACAGGTTGGCTTTAGGTGGTTACCTTTGACAGAAAACAAAGGAGCCAATGCCACTAATCACATCACAGAAGAAGGATATTAGCAAATGATAAGGGAAAAGTAGTTGAACTGGTTACACTCATCCTTGGAAGGTTTAGCATGGATTTTAGGAAGTTACAATAAGCACTTGGTGTCTCAATTCAGGGTGAGGTAGTTTTAGCAAAAGCAAGTCTCAAAGTAGCCTAGGTACATTGCAGGCCTGATTCCCTACAGGAGAACCTATCCATGGGCATGGGTCCTGTGCATCTCTGAGTGGGAGCTGGGCCCACGCCATGCAGAATGGTCTCCTATAGCCAGCAAATGAACAATCTGAACAAAATTAATAAATTCATGTTAACATACAATCTCCCAAAATTGAATCAGGAAGAATCAGAAAATCTGAATAGACCAATTACAATGAATGAAATCGAAGCAGTAATAAAAAAAAAAAACAAACAAAAATCTCCCAACAAATAAAATTCCTGTACTGGATGGCTTCACAGGTGAATTTTAGCAAATATTCAAAAAAGAACTAAAACCTAACTTTCCCAAATTATTCCCCAAAATTCAAGAGGAGTGAAGACTCCCAAGCTCATTTAATGAGGCCAGTATAATCCAAAACCAAATAAAGACACTACAGAGCAAGAAAATTATAGGCCAATATCCCTGATATACATAGATGCTAAAATCCTCAACAAAATATTAGCAAGCCAAATACAGCAGTACATTAAGAAGATCATATATGATGATCAAGTGGGACTTATTCCAGGGATACAAGGTTGGTACAGTATCTGCAAATCAATAAATGTGATATAACACATAAGCAAAATGAAGGATAAAAACCACATAATCATATCAATAGATGCAGAAAAGGCATTTGATAGAACTCAGCACCCATTTATGATAAAAACTTTCAGCAAAATGGGAATAGAAGGAACATATCTCAACATAATAAAAGCCATATAGAATGAACCCAAACCCAACATACTCAACAGGCAAAAACTAAAAGTGTTTCCCTTAAAATCAGAAGTAAGACAGGGATGTCCACTTTCACTACTCTTATTCAACGTATTATTGGAAGTAATCAGACAACAAGAAGAAATAAAAGGCATCCAAATTGAGCCCTGGCTGGTGTGACTCAGTGGATTGAGTGCTAGTCCATGAACCAAAAGGTCATTGGTTCAATTCCTGGTCAGGGCACATGCCTGGGTCACTGGCCAGGTCAGGTGTCCAGTTGAGGGGTGCACAAGAGGCAACCACATATTGATGCTTCTCTTTCTCCCTTTCTCACTCCCTTCCCCATGTCTAAAATAAATAAGTACAATCTTTTAAAAAAGACATCCAAATTGGAAAGGAAAAAGTAAAATTGTCAATATTTGCAGATGACCTGATACTGTATATAGAGAGCCCTAAAGATTCCACCAAAAATGTACTAGAACTGATAAATGAATTCTGTAAAGTAGCAGGATACAAAATAAATATCCAGCCATAAGTTGCATTTTTATACACCAATAATGAACTATCAGAAAGAGAAACCATGGAAACAATCCCATTCACAATTGCTTCAAAAAAAAAACACAAAAAACCTAGGAATAAATTTAACCAAGGATGTAAAAGACCTGTACTCAAAATTGTAAGACATTGGAGAAAAATTGAAGATACAAATAAGTGGAAGCATGTGTTTATGGACAGGAAGAATTACCATCATTAAATTGACCATACTACACAAAGCAATCTATAGATTTCATGCAATTCCTATCAAGATACCAATGGTGTATTTCATAGAACTACAGAACTAGTGAATATTTCTGGAATAAATATTCCAAAAATTTATATGGAACCACAGAAAATCCTGAATAGCAATAGCAATCTCAAGGACAAAGAACAAAGTTGGAGGAATCATGCTACCTGATACCAAAATATACTACAAACCCACAATAATCACAACAGCAAGGTACTGGCATAAAAACAGACAGATCAAGGGAACAGAATAGAGAGCCTGGAAATAAACCCATACCTTACAGTCAATTAATATTTGACAAAGGAGGCAAAAGCATACAACGGTGTGAAGATAATCTGTTCAAAAAATGTTGGGAAAATTGGACAGATACATGCAGAAAAAAATGAAACTAGATTGCCTTTTACACCATGCACAAGAATAAACAAAGTGGATTAAAGACTTATGTTAGACTTGAAGCCATACAAATCCTATAAGAAAATATAAGCAGTAAAATCTCAGGCATTTCTCATAGCAATATTTTTTTTCTGATTTATTCCCTGGCAAGGGAATCAGAAAAATAGATAGATAGATAGATAGATAGATAGATAGATAGATAGATACATCAAATTAAAAAGTTTTTGCACAGCAAAGGAAACCATCAACAAAATGAAAAATAACCCACTGAATGGGAGAACATATTAGCCAATGATACATCCAATAAGGGATTAATATCCAAAAATTTTAAAGAACTTATATAACTCAACACCAGGAAGACAAACAATCCAATTAAAAATATGAGCCAAGGACCTGAATAGATCCTTTTTCAAAGAGGACATACGTATGGCCAATAGACATATGAAAAGATGCTCAACATCACTAATCATTAGACAAATACAAATTAAAGCCACAATGAGATATCACCTCACACTTGTCAGAATGGCTATCATTAATAAATCAATAAACAACAGGTGTTGGTGAGGATATGGAGAAAAGGGAACCCTCATGCACTGTTGGTGGGAATGCAGACCGGTGCAGCCACTGTGGAAAGCAGTATGGAGTTACATCAAAAAATTAAAAATGAACTGCCTTATGGCCTAGCAATTCCACTTCTGGGAATATACCCACCAAAACCCTGCAATGAAAGAATATATGCACCCCTGTGTTCACTGCAGCATTATTTACAATAGCCAAGATCTGGAAATAGCCAAAGTGCCCATCTGTAGATGGATAAATAAAACAGCTGTGTTGCATTTACACAATGGACTACTACTCAGGTGTAAAAAAAAGGAAATCTTACCCTTTGCAACAGGATGGATGGACCTGGAGAATATTATGCTAAGAGAAATAAGCCAGTGAGAGAAAGACAAGTACCATATGATTTCACTTACATGAGGAATCTAATGAACAAAATAAAATAACAGGACAGAAACAGACTCATAGATACAGAGAACACACTGCCAGCTGTCAGAGGGGAAGAGGATGGGGGTTGGGTGAATACGGTGAAGGGATTAAGCAAAAACAAAACAAAAGCTCATAGACACAGACAACAGTATGGTGATTACCAGAAGAGAAGAGGGGTAGGGTAAAGGAGGGATAAATGGTGATGGAAAGAGAAAACTTGGGGGTGGTGAATACAATACCATATACAGAGGATGTATTATGGAATTATATACCTAAAACCTATATAATTTTATTAACTGATGCCAAGAAATTCAATAAAAATAAAAAATAAATAAAATTAGGTTTCTGATTTGCAAAGCAGGAAAGGCAAAGAAATCAGGCATCACTCATGACCAGTTAAAAAGAATATTATAGCCCTGGCCAGGAAGCTCAGTTGGTTAAAGTGTCATCCCAATACACCAAGATTGCAGGTTGGATCCCTGATCAGGGCACATACAGGAAGCAACCAATGGCCCTGGTGGAGTTGTTTAGTTGGCTGGAGTATCGATGCACCAAAAGGTAGTGGATTCTATCCTAGGTCAAGGCATGTACCTAGGTTGTGGGTTTGATCCCTGGTCAGGGTGCATACAAGAGACAATCATTCAATGTTTCTCTCTCACATTGATGTTCCTGTCTCTAAAGTCAATAAATATATCCTCAGGTGAGAATTTAAAAAAAGGATATTATGGGAAATGTTGCTTTATAATGATCAGAGGAAAAAGAAAGCCCTGACAATGACTCTTTCCAGACAATGGTAATGTTTGCAATTATCCTTTTCTGAAAATAAAGAAATAAACCATTGTTTAGTATTTTTTAAAAAGACATAAGAAAAAAGGAAAATCAATAGACTGTATATTTGTAGCTTTATTTCTGGACTTTCTTTATTTCTTTGATCTGTTTGTCTATTCTAATGCCAGCGCCACACTGTTTTGATTAATTAAGTTTATAGAAAAACTGAAAATTAGGAAATGTCCTTGGACTTGGTTCTTCTTTTTCAAAATTGTTTTTGATATTCTAGATCCCCTTTTATGTAAAGCTTAAAATCAACTTGGCAACTCCTAGAAAAAACCTGTTGAGATTTTAATTGGAATTTTGTTGAATTCTTAGATCAATTTGGGAATAATTAACAGATTAATACTGACTTTCTAATCCTTAAGTTAGGTATCTCTCAATTTATTTAAATGTTTTTTTAAATAGCTTTCTGTTTCTTTTTTTATTTTAAAGATTTTATTTATTTTTTAGCGAGAGGGAAAGGGAAGGAGAAGAGAGGGAGAGAAACATCAATGTGTGGCTGCCTCTCGAGTGACCCCTACTGGGGGACCTGGCCTGCAACCCAGGCATGTGCCCTGACTAGGAATAGAACCAGCAACCCTTTGGTTCACAGGCCCATGCTCAATGCACTGAGCTATACCAGCCAGGGCTCTGAATTTATTTAAGGTTTTAAAATTTCTCACAGCAATATAGAGGATGGGGAAATATAGGTTAACAGCTTTTCATATGGAAAATAGTACAGTAGTTAATAAGTAATTATACAAGAATAAACTCTATGTTTCATGTACTCATAATTGTGAATCTACTTTTGCCCAACCCTGTATTGTAGTTTTCAGCATACAGGTATTACATATACTTTTTAAAAAAGATATGCCTAAGTAGTTCATCTTTTTTATACTGTAGTAAATTTTTTTCAACTTTAATTTCAGTAGTTCTTTGTTAGTATAATTAAATGCTATTGATTTTTATATGTTGATCTTGTATCCTGTGATTTTGATAAACTGGATTTGTTGGGGTTTTCTACATAGCAATCATGTTGTGTGCAAATAGAGTTTTCTCCTTTCCAATGCCTATGACATCATTTATTTGTTTTACTGCATTTTCTAGGACCACCTGCACAATGTCAAGTATAAGTGGTAAGGCAGGCATCCTTGCCATACTCCTGATTTCAGAGGAAACATATTCAGTGTTTCATCATGAATGTAATGTTAGCCATAGTTTTTTCATAAATGCTCTTTATCAGGTTGAGGACATTTTATACTATTTCTAATTTTCTGAGAGTTTTTATGATAAGCAAAAGTTGAATTCTAAATGATTTTACGTATATTTTATTGATTATGCTATTACACTTGTCCCACTTTTCTCATTTCACCCCCTCTACCCTGCACCCCTCCTCCAACCAGCATTCCCTCACCTTAGTCCATGTCCGTGGGTCGTACATATAAGTTCTTTGGCTTCTCTCTTTCCTATACTATTTTTAACCTCCCCCTTTCTATTTTGTGCCTACCAATTATGCTTCTTATTCCCTGTACCTTTTCCCCATTCGCCCCCACCCCCTCCTCCTGATAACCCTCCATATGATCTTCATTTCTGTGATTCTGTTCCTGTTCTATTGTTTGCTTAGTTTGTTTTTGTTTTTCAGGTTCAGTTGTTTACAGTTGTGAGTTTGTTGTTATTTTACCGTTCATAGTTTTGATCATCATCTTTTTCTTAGTTAAGTCCCTTTAACATTTCATGTAGTAAGGGCTTGGTGATGGTGAACTCCTTTACTTGACCTTATCTGGGAAGCACTTTATCTGCCCTTCCATTCTAAATGATAGCTTTGCTGGGTAGAGCAATCTTGGATGCAGGTCCTTGCCTTTCATGAGTTGGAATATTTCTTTCCAGCCCCTCCTTGCCTGCAAAGTTTCTTTTGAGAAATCAGCTGATAGTCTTACAGGAACTCTTTTGGAGGTAACTGTCTCCTTTTCTCTTGCTGCTTTTAAGATTCTCTCCTTATCTTTAATCTTGGGTAATGTAATTATGATGTACTTTGGTGTGTACCTCCTTCAGTCCAACTTCTTTAGGACTCTGAGCTTCCTGCACTTCCTGGAAGACTATTTTCTTTGCCAGCCTGGGGAAGTTCTCCTTCATTATTCAAATAAGTTTTCAATTTGTTGCTCTTCCTCTTCTCTCTCTAGCATTCCTATGACTGGGATGTTGGAATGTTTAAAGTTGTCCCAGAGGCTCCTAAACCTCTTCTCATTTTTTTTTTTTTTTGAATTCTTGTTTCTTCATTATGTTCTGGTTGAATGTTTACTTCTTCCTTCTGGTCCACTCCATTGATTTGAGTTCCAGTTTCCTTCCCTTCACTGTTGATTCCCTTTATATTTTTCTTTATTTCAATTTTCATAGCCTTCACTTTTTCCTCTAGTTTGCTATCATACTCAACTACTTTTCTGAGCATCCTGATTACCAGTGTTTTGAACTCTGCATCTGATAGGTTGGCTATCTCTTTGTCACTTAGTTGTTTTCTGGAGTTTTGATCCGTTCTTTCATTTGGGCCATATTTCTTTGTCTTGGCCCACCTGTTACATTGTAAGGGGCAGAGCCTTAGGCATTCACCAGGGTGGGGCAACTCATCCCCACATCCATTTGCTGTATGCGGCAGAGGGGTCCTACAAGGAACAATGCTGCTTGCTTGGCTCTTGGCCAGCTTTCAGTCATTTCCCCCACTACCTAAAAACAAATTGGGCTCTTCTGGTGCTGATTCCAGGTGGGTGGGTTTGTGTGTGTTGTAGGACACTTTTGGTCTCTCCAACAAACTCTCCTGTGTGGCTGGGAGTTTCTCCCACCACCATAGCCCCCACAGATTTTTACAGACAGAGGTTTTGAGGCTTTATTTCCCCGTGCTGGAACCCTGGGTTGCACAGTCTGTCTTGCTCCCTGGTTGTTCCTTCTGGCTCATCCACACACCAATGTTTGACCACCAGTCTTCCAGCTACCGCCTTGCCTTGTGTCCTCTCTACCTGGCTGCTCGTCTCAACTCCTCCTACCAGTCTGGATAAATGTTTCTTCTTTAACTCCTTGGTTGTTGGACTTCTATACAGTTCAGTTTTCTGGGAGTTCTGGCTGTATTTTGTTTTTAAATTTGCTGTTGTCCTTCTTTGGTTGTGTGAGGAAGCAAAGCATATCTCCCTCCGACTCCATCTTGGCCAGAAGTTCTGAATTCTTCCAAGTGATTTTTCTTCCTTTATTTGTCATCTGATTTTTTCAATATTCTGTTAATATGGTGAACTGCGTTGATGATTTTTCAAATATGAAGCTAATCTTGAATTCCTGGGATAAATACAACTTACTCATGTGGTATTAGCCTTCTCATTAGAGGTAAATTTGATTCAATGTTTTGTTAAGATTTTCACATCTAGATGAATGAGGGACATTACTATTAACTTTAAAAAATATTGTTTGGTTTTGGCATCAGGGTTATGCTGCCTTCATTAAATAAGTTGAGAGTTATTTTGTCTTCTAATTTTATAAGAGTTTATTATACACACACAGACACATATGTAATTCGTCATCATTTAAAGACTTTGAATCTAGAGTTATTTGTTTTAGCATGGCTATTAATTGTAAACTCAATTTCTTTTGTATACGTAGGGCCAGTCATCTTGTGTCAGTTTTAGTAATTTCTGTTTTTCAAGGAATTTGACATTTAATTCAAGTTATGAAATAGTGACATAAAGTTGTTTGTAATAGTCCCTTATCTTTTCATTACCTGTAGGGTATACAATATTGTTTTCTCTTTCATTCCTGATACTAGTATCCTGTGCTTTCTTTGTTTTTTTTTTTTTAATCCATCTATCTAGTTAGGATTTTAAAATTGTATTATTTTAACATTATTGATTCTTCCTCCTGTTATTTGATTTCTGTTTTATTGGCTTCTGCCTTTATCTCTATTATTTTATTTTCTCTTTTAACATTGACTTTTAAAAATCTTATTAACATAGTATCTTAGACTATCTTAAAATTTGCTTCTTTTGTATAAGCATTTATATTTTTAATTTTTTTTGTAAACTCTGTTTTAGCTATATCACACACATATTGGTATTTTTTCATTATCACTCATTTAAAAATATTTTCCAATATTCCATGTCATTTTCTTCCTTGACACATATCTTATTGGGTACTGTGTTGTTTAATTTTCAGATCTACAGTTTTTTTTCTAGACACCATCTTTTCTCTGATATCATTGATATTTTTATACCATTATCATATATTAATTTCTAAAATTGGCCTATTATCAAATGCCATACTATGTGGATTTTAGTAATTTTAAATTTATTGAGACTTGTTTGATGGCTTAGTTTATGATTTTGAAAATAATGTGTGCTCTGCAGTTGTTAGGTATGCAGTTCTATAAATTTAATTAGTTTAAGTTGGTAAATAGTATTGCTACATGATGACCACCCCATAAATATTCTTAGCACTGAGTCTTCATTGAGTGCCCCTGGTAGGCAACATTTCAAGTGTGTTTTCATAGCTGATTGCTGGAAGAATTGGTGTGTCTGTGTGACTGCATTGGTAGAGAACTTTTGGAAGCTTGTGTCTGAAGTCCTCTGGACTTCACTCTCTTGTGTCTCTTTCCTTTGCTGATTTCGCTTTATATCTTTTCACTGTAATGAATTGTTTTTCAAAGAACCATCTTTTGGTTTAATTGATTTTCTCTATTGATAGTTCTGTTTTCAATGGATTTATGCTCTGCAAATTAAAACAAATATTGCTTTTCTCCTGCTTACTTTGGACTTACTTTGCTCTTCTTTTTCTATCTCCTAAAGTTGGATCTCAGAGGGTTAATTTTAGATTCTTTTTTCCTAATGCATGTATTACATTTTATCAGTTTCCCTGTAAGCACTGCTTCTGCTGCATCTCAGAAATTTTGATAAATTGCCTTTTTATTTTCCTTTAGTTTAAAATTTCTCTTGAGACCTTTATTTGACCCATGTGTTATTTAGAACTATGTTGTTTAATCTCCAAATATTTTGGGATTTTTGTCTAGCTATTTTTGTGTTATTAATTTATAAATTTAATTATATTGTAGTCTAAGAGCATACTTTGTACGATTTGTTTTTAATTTGTTAAGGGGTGTTTTATAGCCCCAAATGTGGTATGTCATGATTATTTCGTGTGAGCTGGAAAAGTGTATTCTGCTGTTGTTGGATGAAATGTCAATTAGATTTAATAGATGGGGCTGTTCAGTTAACTATATACTTACCAATTTCTGCCTGCTGTGTTTGTCAGTTAAGGCGTGTTGCATATTCAGCTATGGTAGTGGCTTCATCTGTTTCTCCTTACAGTTCTTTCAGTTTCTACTTCACATATTTTAACACTTTGTTGTTAGGTGCGTACACGTTGAGGATTGTTATATCTCCTTGGAGAATTGACCCCTTTATCATTGTATAATGTCCATTTTTTCCTTGATAATTTGCCTTGCTCTCAAGTATGTTTTGTCTAAAATCAGTATAGCTATTCTGCCTTTATTTTTACTGGTGTTAGAATGGTTTATCTTTCTCTGTTCCTTTACTGATGGGCACTTAGGCTGTTTCCAGCACTTGGCTGTTGTAAATAGCACTGCTGCAAACCTAGGAGTGATTTGGGATTCTTAGAGTCTATTCCTAACAATGGAATAGCTGGGTCAAAAGTCAGTTCTGTGTTCAATTTTTTGAGGAAATTCCATGCTATTTTCCACAGTGGCTGCACCAGTCTGCATTCCCACCAACAACGCACTAGGGTCCCCTTTTCTCCACATTTTTGCTAGCACTTGTTGTTTGTTGATTTATTAATGATGGCCATTCTGACAGGTGTGAAGTGATATCTTGTTGTGATTTTAATTTATATCTCTCTGATGGCTAGTGATGTTAAGCATCTTTTCATATGTCTATTGGCCACGTGTATGTACTCTTTGGACAAGCATCTATTCAGGTCCTTAGCCCATTTTTTAAATTAGATTGTTTGTCTTCCTGGTGTTGAGTCATATGAGTTCTTAATATATTTCGGAGATTTAACCCTTGTCTGATATATCATTGGCAAATATGTTCTCCCATATGGTTAGTGGTCAGTTCCTTTTTCATTTTGATGATGGTTTCTTTAGCTGTGCAACGCTTTTTAATTTGATGTCATCCCATTTATTTATTTTTTCCTTTATTTCCTTTGCCTTAGGAGATATATCAGCAAAAATGTTGCTGCATGGGATATCTCAAATTTTACTGCTTATGTTTTCATCTAGAAGGCAGGTCTACAAGAGATTCCTTTAATTTTTGTCTGAAAAGTTTTTATTTCTTCTTTACTTTTGAAGGATAATTTAGGTTGGTGGACTTTTTCTTTGAATACTTTAAATATTTTACTGCACTATCTTCTTGCTTGCATGGTTTCTGAAGATAAGTTTGGTATCATCCTTATCTTGTTTCTCTGTAGGTGAGGTTTACCTTGCACCTGCCCCTTGGCCTCTTTCAAGACTTTCTTTTTGTCTTGAAAATGACAAAGTTCTTGCTGTTTGAAAATGATATCCCTAGGTGTAGATATTTTTATAGACATGTGCTTGGTGCATTATCAGTTTCTTGGATCTGTGATTTGGTGTCTGTCATAATTCTGGAAAAATTTCAGCCATTATTATGCCAAATATTTCTTCTGTTTTCCCATCATACATTATACCTTTTGTAACATGGTATTCCCATTACACACATTACATCTTTTGTAATTGTCCCACAGTTCTTGAATGATCTGTTTCTTTTCTTCCCTATTTTTTATTCTTTGCTTTTTCAGTTAGGAAGTTCCTATTGGCCTATTTTTAATTTCATTGATTATATCCTCGGTTGTGTTCAGTTGGTTCATGAGCCAGCCAAGGTATTCTTTATTTCTTTTACAGTGTTTTTGGCTCCTAGTATCTCCTTTTGATTCTTTGTTAGAATATCCATCTTTTTGCTTATATTATTCATTTGTTCTTACCTGTTCTCAACTTTTTCCATTAGCGCCATTGGCATATTAATCACAGTTATTTTAAATTCCCAATCTGATCATTCCAGGCACACCTGCTGTCTGCCATCTTACAATAAAACACAGTAGATAAGAACACATATTGTGGATATAGACTGCCTATGTTTGACTTCTGGCTCTGCTTGTCAGCTGCAATAATCTTTGACAGGTTACCTAAAGTCTCTATACACTACCTTGGTCTCCCCATTTGTGAAGTGAGAATACTCATAAAATCGTTTTCATTGAGCTATTAGGAAAATCAACACATGAAGGAGAGTTAACACATGAAAAGCACTTAGAATAATTTCTGGAACAAAGTAAGCAGTCTCTATATGTTACGTGATGATGACGATAATGATGATATCATGATAATAAGGATACAGCCATTGATAAACCATGCTAGCACACTGCCATCTTGAGGGCTTTTGCCTTTTTCCCTTCTGTCTGTGATGTTGCCCACACGACTGACTCACTTCCTTCCTTCAGTTGAACATGTCACTGGAGCAGTGAGACCTTCTCTGAGTCTTGTACCTGAAAATGTAGCCTCGCCCCTGCTGCCTTCCCCTTCCCCTGCTTTATTATCTTTCCACAGCAAGTATGACTGTCTGACATTTTATATGTTCACTTTTTTATGCTTTCCAGTCTCCTTCAACTGAAATGTAGGCTGCATAAGGACAAGATCTGTCTTTAATGTTTTAAAAATTAAAATGTTTTTTAGGGCAGTTTTCTCTATATATACAAAAGGAAGTACTGTGCAGCTTCTTCAACTTATGTTTTCCAAGAATAATTAATGACATTGGGATATATTTATATAGCACTATCACACCTATGTGAAAGATGCCATAGATGATACAAAAGACTGAGAGGGATTCTGTGACCAGAGCAGGATACATCAGTGTAGGGATGGCCTGCCGTCTAAACCAGGTCTATCTGAGATCCTAGCCCTCTGCCCTAAGCCACAAGTAAGGTTTTTTGACTTTCTTTTTCAGTATGAATACTTCAATGCTGTGCTGATAAATGAAAGGGACAAAGATGGGAATTTTTTGGAGCTGGGGAAGGAATTCATCTTAGCCCCAAATGACCATTTCAATAATTTGCCTGTGAACATCAGTCTGAGTGACGTCCAGGTACCAACAAACATGTACAACAAAGGTAAGACTCACTCTCCTTCTTTGTTCAGAGGAGGGCATGTGGGGGTAGGGATGGGTGGTTTGGGATATTGTGTTATTTTGAAAAATACAGTTATAATCAGGGTATGTCAGCATGAGCTGGGTAGGTGGAGTGTGTGCCTGTTCTGCCTGGAGACTCTGGCTTGCTATTTCCCCAGGCTGTTTGCATGAAGCTCTCTGATATGTAGTCCAGAGGTTGGCAAGCTTTTTTTTCTATAAAGGGCTAGACAGTAAATATCTCAGGGCTTACGGGCCATGCAGCCAGTCCTGCAACCACTCAGCTCTGCTGTTTTGGCACAAAAGCAGCCATACACAATACGTAAGTCAGCGGATATCGCTGTGTTCCAATAAAACTTTTTATTTATAAAAACAGATGGCTGGATTTGTCCTGTGGGAGGTCATTTACTGCCCCTTGGTGTAGTCACTCCTCTTCCTCTATTCCTTGTATTAAAATGTTCAGGAACTCCTGGGGTTGCGATAGAATCAGTTGTGGTCTTTCTTAGAGTACAAAGCAGCAGAGACCTTGATGGTGCTCCCTGTTTTCAGACTTATGACACTCAGATCCAGTTTTCACATAGATTCCAGAGTTATTTACCCAAAATTCTCATATGCCCATTTGAATTGGGATTATACTGGCCATGGAATGGGCTCTGGCATCAGATGGACTCTTGTTAGACCTGGGATTTCACCTCTTGATGGCTGTGACCTTTGGTGCACCACCTCCTGTCTTGAGACCTTAGTTTCCTCATCCATAGGGTATGGATAATAATTGTGTCTACATCATGGGGTGGTTATGAGGACTGAACAGAGGATGTGAGTAAAGAGTTTAAGTTAATGATGTTAATCTTGTCATCATCATCATCACTGAGTAGGAGTTTCCTCTGCATCGTCTCAACTGGGAGGCTTCTAAACAAAGAGCCATCTCCCCCAGAAAACAATTGAGGAAGCAGTGGCATCTTCACTTCCAAGTAAAATTCTACCCTATTGCCTATGATTGAGGTTTCAAAAATATCAGGTGCCAGCTTCCATCACCCACCCTGATCCAGGACCATGTACAAGCATGCAGTTGTCAAGAGAAGGGCTCTGGCTCTGAACCCTGCTCTTTCCCTTGCTGGCTCCTAAGCAAGTCACTTTGCCCCCTGAACTTCAGCCTTCCTAGGGAATAAGGGTGCTGCCTCCCTCAGAGGGTTATTGTGAGGATATAAAATCATATGTGTGTGGCCTGAGCACAACAGTTATTCATAGAAAGTGCTCAGTCATCTTAGCTGTCATTATTATTGGGATACAACATGAATATAAATTGGATTTCTAAATTTTTCTAGGTCACTGTTTAAAGAGGTTGGTCAGTGATTAAAGAAACTCATACTCAGTGTCTCTGAAGCATTCTTCTCCTGCCTGTTCTTTGGGGCTGGATACCTAATATCTTCCTCTCCTTCTTTACCTGCTAGCCATCCTTAATACTCAGTGGAGGGAGTACCTCATTCATGAATTGTTCTGATGGTTTTGGGGGACCTCCTGGTGGACCAGAAACAGTCCCACCCCTGAGGGGTTCATGCTTTACTTGGGGAATAAATAGGTACCATTAGTCCTGGTCACCTTTATGGAAATCCAGGGGTTGTAGGAGTGCCAAGAAGGGTACCTGGTCACTCGCTCAAGTGGCAGCCACACATTTGTCTTTTTCTTTCTTCCTCGTGGAGAAAGCGATGTCAGTCTGAACCATCCCTACTAGGCTCTGGACTAGGCTATATCCTGTGACCTAATCTTCACCTTGGGCTCTTCCTTTGAGGGCAGATTCCTGAGAACCTGAGCCTTAGAGGGCTGAGCTCAGCTCAGTCGGGTGGAGTTTTGTCCTCCAGGGTGGTCTTGTCAGGGGGTGAAGGAAACCCCCTTGTGAGCACTGTGGCTGGAAGAAAGCCATCCTCTCAGCCTTAAATATACACTCAACTGAAGATGAAAAATTAACAGGATTTCACAGAGCAATTTCAGATATAAAACGATTCAGAATGATCTTTTAAAATATGACAGCTGCTTCAAGGTTGCTCAAGCCATTAGCACCGCTATAAGAGATTTAATTGCACCTTGAGCTTTAAAGGCATAATTGTATTTTCGATGGCAGCAACACGTAAGCGACCAGCACTGTCATTGATCACACAGGCTGCAGATTTGTGGCTGTGAGGTTCATGAGGCAGAATCCTAAAAGAAAGTCGGATTGCTTGAGCCGTGGAGATAGGTAATGATATTTAACGTCATTCTCAGCAGCCCTTGTGGGGTCTGCCTACCGCCCATACCCAGACTCAGTGGTCCCCAAGCCAGGCCGTGGGGTCAGTCAGGCTCTGCATCTTGTCTAGTCTCTGTGAGTAGCTCCCAGGGAAGGGGGCTCCAGGAAAATTCCTGTCTCCATTCTACCTAATTCAAACCAGCTCCAAACAGTCTTTTTTCTTTTCATTCAAGCTGCAGAAATGTATTTTATGTCTAGAGGACCCTCCAGCTCAGATGTAGTTATCAATGGCATGTACTCAAAACACATGCTCAGAGCTTGGTCACGGGCTGTGATGTTCATGGGTTAGAAATCTTACTCCCAATAAAGGGAACCAATCCAGGGTTATGTCCTCCTGGCAGCTTGGATCCCATGGGTACATGGCAGAGTGGTTTGATACTTGCTTAGGAGCTGCTGTGAGCTGTGCTCTTGGGCATAACTTCTAGTCACAGATGAAACTGGCTGGGAAGACCTACCTGTTTTCTGCAATCTTCTGAAAATCCTTAGCTGGGACTTGCAACCAGGTAGTCCAGCCAGGTCAGCACTTACCTCTGTGCCCGAGGTGCCCTGCTCCTCGAGAGACTTCAGGTTCAGGATTGGTGACATGTGGGCAAGGCATCCTACTGCCCATGAGAATTCAAAGAGACCTATTCCTAGAGATTTTGGAAATGTGCCTTAGAATCCTCATGCAGCAGCTTCTTCATGAAACCTCTTCAACGGATATTTGAGGAGGGGATGCTCTGTGGGTCTTCTCTGAATACTAGCTGCTGATGCTTTTGGAGTAAAGCATGTGGCGTTTGTGAGAACTGTTGATTGTCTGACAGTGGATTCAGATAAAGCTTAACTCATTTTTAAGCACTTTCTGGGATGAACTGGAATGAAATGTATACTCATATGTATGCACATATACACATATATACCTACACATGCTGCACATGTGTGTGTCTCTGTGTGTACTCGTACATGTGTGTGCATGAAAGAACACTGCTCTATTCGAGACCTACCCCATTCATTCTCACTTGTCTCCTCTGTACACCCAGGTGAACCTCCATGCTGTTCACCGAGTATGCCTTTCTCTTTCCTCCATTATGTCTCACTTCTCTCCATTCCTGTTATCCTTGCTTCCCCCTTTCCTGCTTATACAAATACTTGTTTTTAAAAACCAGCTCAATATAACCTTTCTTTTTTTAAAAATATATTTTATTGATTATGCTATTACAGTTGTCCCATTTCTCCCCCATCATTCCCGTCCACCCTGCACACCCCCTCCCACCCACATTCCCCCCCTTTAGTTCATGTCCGTGTGTCATAAGTTCTTTAGCTTCTACATTTCCCACACTATTCTTGCCCTCCCCCTATTTTCTACCCACCGTCTATGCTATTTATTCTCTGTATCTTTTCCCCCTTCTCTCCTCTTCCCACTCCCCTGTTGCTAACCCTCCACGTGATCTACATTTCTGTGGTTCTGTTCCTGTTCTAGCTGTTTGCTTAGCTTGCTTTTGTTTTAGGTGTGGTTGTTAATAGCTGTGAGTTTGCTGTCTTTTCACTGTCATATTTTTATCTTCTTTTTCTTAGATAAGTCTCTTTAATATTTCATATAATAAGGACTTGGTGATGATGAACTCCTTGAACTTGACCTTATCTGAGAAGCACTTTATCTGTCCTTCCATTCTAAATGACAACTTTGCTGGATAAAGCAATTTTGGATGTAGGTCCCTGCCTTTCAAGACTTCAAATATTTCTTTCCAGCCCCTTCTTGCCTGTAAGGTCTCTTTTGAGAAATCAGCTGACAGTCTGATGGGAACTCCTTTGTAGGTGACTGTTCCCTTATCCCTTGCTGCTTCTAGAATTCTCTCCTTCATTTGAATCTTGGCTAATGTAATTGTGATGTGCCTTGGTGTGTTCCTCCTTGGGTTCAACTTCTTTGGGACTCTCTGAGCTTCCTGGACTTCCTGGTAGTCTATTTCCTTTGCCAGATTGGGGAAGTTCTCCTTTATTATTTATTCAAATAAGTTTTCCACTTGTTGCTCTTCTTCTTCTTCCCCTTCTGGTACCCCTATAATTCGGATGTTGGGACGTTTAAAGATGTCCCAGAGGTTCCTAAGCCTCTCCTCATTTTTTTGAATTCTTGTTTCTTCCTTGTTTTCTGTTTGGTTGTTTGTTTCTTTCTTCTGGTCCACTCCATTGATTTGAATCCCAGTGTTCCTCCCATCTCTATTGGTTCCCCATGCATCTTCCTTCATTTCACGTATTGTAGCCTGCCTTTTTTCATCTAGTTTATGAGCAAAATCAACCAATTCTGTGAGCATCCTGATCACCAGGGCTTTGAACTGTGCATCTGATAGGTTGGCTATCTCTTCACAACTTAGAGGAATTGGCTCTGGAGCTTTGATTTGTTCTCTGGTTTGAGCCATTTTTGGTGGTGGTTTTTTTTTTGGGTCTGGTCACAGCTGTTACATAGTGAGGGGTGGAGCCTTTGGTGTTCCTCAGTACGGGGCAGCCCAGTCACTGAGTTGTAATGCTGTATGTGGGGGCGAGATCTGAGAGGGGACAATGGTACTTGCTCTGCTCTCTCTTGGATTCCAGTCCCTTCTGCCACTTCCCCTTCACCTGGATTATCTGCACGAGGAAATGTGGGACCACCTGATCAGCCAGCTGCCTTGTTTGGCCTCACTGGGTCTGCACAGTTGCCACCCTGTGCACAGGGTCTGCCAGCTGCCGTCTGTGGGCCCAGAGTCCGCCAGCTGCTGCCTGTGCACCTGGGAACTGCCAGCCGCTGCTGCCTGCATTCCCGGGTCAGCACCTCCGCTTTTTCCTGCCGCGACTCCGCCCCCTTACCAGTCTGGATGAATGGTTGTTGGACTTCCGTACAGTTCAATTTTCTATTAGTTCTGGTTGTTTTCTTGTTTCTAAATATTTGTTGTCCTAATTTTGGTTGTGAGAGGAGGCACAGTATGTCCACCTACGCCTCCATCTTGGCCGGAAGTCCCTCAATATAACCTTTCTTTTTAAAATATTTTATTTATTTATTTTTAGAGACAGGTGAGGGGAAGGAAAAAGAGGGAGAGAAACATCAGTGTGTGGTTACCTCTTGCGCTCTCCACACCAGGGAACCTGGCCTGTAACCCAGGCATGTGCCCTGACTGGGAGTCAAACCAGCGACCCTCTGCTTCGCAGTCTGGTGCTCAATCCACTGAACCACACCAGCCAGGGCCAATATAACCTTTTTAATGCCTTGGTCTTTTGTTATGTGAGTGACTGTGCTTTATTCCTTTGTTCTAGCATTGCTTTGCCTCAGAAGTGCATTGCATGTATTCTTTTTTCCTTTCCTACTTGGAGCTCTCCCAGGGCAGGGACCCTACTGATCTCTTTGCCCCCAGCACCATGCTCTTTACATGACTGGTTTTCCACAGATATGGGATGGCAGGGGACACCAATGTATGTGCTTCCTGGACTATCAGAAGTCAACCAGGTTGTAGTATTTTCATGGTGCTTGTCAGCAGCAGAAACATACCCTAGCTGATTTAAATGGAAAATGAACATTTTGAAAGGACTTTGGATGGCTTGCAGACTCTCTAAGAAAGCTAGATAGTAAGGCTTGGAAAAGGGTGGGAGGGGGGTGGCCAGGGACCAGAGCCACATCCAGAGCCAGCCTGGTGAGGGCCTCGCCCTCATGCCTTGTCCCACCAGCACATGTGTGACTGCATAAAATGTCTGTACCTTATTTTCCTTATCCATAAATTGGAGGTGATAATCCCAGGGACCTGCCTCAGGGGTCCTTGGTGAGGATGAAGCATTTAGAAGGAAGCTTGGTGTATATGAGCTTGGGCAAGTTTCTCTTCCCCTCCAATCCTCAGCATCCTTAAGCTGTGAATAGATACAATAACACTACTGACCTCGTGGGATTACTATGAGCATTGTGAGAATAATGCTCGTGTGGGCTGGGGTGCAGTGGCAGCCTGCTGGAATTAGTTCTTGTCACCTCCTGGAGAGAAATAAGACCCATGTCACAGAGTTGCAGTTCCATAGCACAGGTAAGGCATGTAGCCTCCCAGAGAGCCTGAGCCTCAACAAATACTAACACATTATGCTGCTGTGATGACCACATTTGTTTTTTTGAGTCTCAAAGGCAATTATAGAAGAACCTGAACCTTGAAGGAGTAACAGCAGGGGGCAGGTTCTCCAGTGGGGAAAAGCAGGATTGGAACGCAGCATTTCCATTAAACGTGTCTCTTTCAAGACCACATGGCGCCTCAGTGCCTGGTCTATTGGTCTGTGAGCCTCTTTCTCGAGGGCATCCATAAAGGAAAAAGCAGTAATTTGTCTCCCATATATTTTTACTTTAACGTGCTTGAAACCCAAGAACTGCAGGTAATCCTGGGCTTAGACTGTTACCCTCTGCTTGTATCTTCTCACGCAGCTGCCGGAGAACACGAATGGGCAGTGCTGTGGTTCTCTGTTGTTTTGTACTTTTTGGCTACCAATCTGAGGGTTCCCCCCCTTTTCCTTGTCCCATTTTGCTCCCACCTTCCTTCTCCTCATCACTGTGCAGTAACCATGATGGTGCAGAGATGGAGGAAAGATGGTTGGCAAAAGCAGAATTTAAAAAAAAGTGATAGCTTAAAAATGTGCCCATGGATACCATTAAAGAGAAAAGACTCTATTAATTTGCCTGGATGGTGAGGGAGAGGAAAAGAAGCCTGGAGCATGTGAATATTTTAGGCCTATGCAGTAAAGAGGCAGATAGTAGCTCTCTTAACAGCAGTTTTAGGCAGGATAGAGGAAAATGCAAATTTGAGAAGTTAATTGGTTTAATCTTTTGTGTCATTTTACAACCTTGCCCTCGTTTTATTCCCTCTGCAGTCCTATGAGGGAGATCAGACAGTGTTCTCATGTCCCTTTTTTCAGACAAAGAAAGTAAAGGCCAGGGAGGCCAAATGACTCATTCCAGGTCACCCAGGTAGGAAGGTCTGTGCCTAGGTGGACCTCAATTTTCTGATGACAAGTCCAACTTACTGTGCTGCCTCTCTGGGCATGAGCTCCCAGATAATAGGAACCCAGCTCCCCAAGATGCCCTGGTGTCTGGGACTCAGTTACTTTCAGATACCCTTGGTGTATGGAAATTTTTGCACAGGCTGAGACTTCCAGGCCTTGGGTTCCAGCACTCTGGGTGCATTGTCAACCTTCTTTCAGAAGCTCTAACTTGCCTGGGCACTGCTAGGGAGTGGACACAAGGGCCCACTCTAGTGAGACCCCAGACCCATCTCCAGAGTCTTGTCTCTCTTGCTGCCCTCTGGCTCTCTCTCCTTTTCACTCCATGATGCCCAGCCCAGTAACTTCATTGAGTTGAGATTCCCCTACTAGCTGGGGAGAGTTTCTGACTTATGTAGCTCATGCATGTCAACCCTGCAAACATCCTGAAAGCAAGAACTACAAAGCCTCTGAGTATCTTCATGGGACAGAAAAGGGGAAATAACAAAGAAGACAAACAAAAGATTGTCTCAGTAAAATATTACCTCGGCCTTTCATTCATTTGCTCTTCTTTCACTCATTCATCAAATGTTGACTGTGCCACGCTCTAGAGATGTGTCCATGGCTCAGATGGATATGGGCCCTGCTCCCTGAGTAGTAGGGGAAGACGGGTGCTAAGCAAGTTATGATCCATGTGACAGGAGTTGCAGATGGCAGAGTGTGGTGCCAAGCGGTGTGAACTGGGGCCCAAGCTGGTCCTTAGAGAAAGGCCTCCCTTAGAGGAGATAGAAAGAAGTTAGTCAGTAGTGGTTGGCAGTAAAATGTGTTCAACAGAAGGACTAAACCACGAGCAGGTATAAAAGTAGGAGAGTTTGGGGCAGGGACTCTGCGGGTGAGGAAGTGTGGCATCTGGGAGGGTGAGGAGTGGGCTGGGTGGGCTGGTTGGTCCCCAGCTGCAGCAGCAGGAGCAGCCACCCCTCTGTGGGAATCAGGAAGGTGACTATGGGGCCTAGGAAGGCTGGCCAGGCGGGGGGTGAGAGGCTGTGAGAGCCATCAGAAGATCATGGAAACACTGGGGACAGATACAGTGTGATTGGCAGCTCTCCCAAGAACAGGGCTATGTTGGAACACTGGTCCCTCCCTCATTGAAGGCAGGGCAGAAGAAGGGAACCAGTATAAAGAAAATCCAGGGGAGGGGGATGGTGCATGGCTCATCAGCTGGTAAGGTGAGAGCTCTTGGGCCTGGGCCCCAGACAGCAATCTCCATTGAGAACATTCACTCCATGAGGTCAGGGACCTCATCTGTTTTGTTTTCTGATGATTTCTCAGCCCCATAGTAGGGTGCTCAATAAATACTTATTGCAAGGTGAGTGAATGAAAGAAGAGTGAAATTTAAATAAGAGCTTTCTACTTTGTTTTGATATATATTAAGAAAAGACACCCAAAATAATTCTCAATCTTGATTCCCCCTTCTCCACCAGTAGTGGAGGGCACGAGGAATGGTGGCCTTCCTGGCAGAGGAGGTGTGAACTGCAGGACACAGCCTCGGCCGCCCCTTTGTCTTCTAGACTTCCCAGTGGGGCTCCCAGTCAGGCAAGACTGCGCTGTGCGTGGAGGCCCAGCCCCTGAAAATGAGAACAGATCCAGGAAGAGGGACACTTGTCACCACGGTCTCAGAGCCCGAGGAATCAGTCTATCTGTTACAGTCCGATAGGTTCTTCTCAAAGGCCCAGGAAGGGTAGCGGTCTGGGGAGGGGCTCAGGCCCAGGTGTGGGAGCAGAGTCTGCACGCTGCCGTCTACATGGGCAGGTTAGCTCCGTTTGGGTTTGTCAGATGTCTCAGCCTATTTTTCAAGTGTTGGGTTCGGTAAAATGCAAAATGCATTTTGCCAAGCACTTTTCCCCTTAATTACATGTGTATATTTTAAGAGAAATTGAATCCATATGTTTTTGATTCGTTTACACAGAAATTATTAAAATGTTTTCTGTGAGTCACTTGATGTGTAAGAAGGCTCAGGAACCTTTAAAAATGCTGTGTTTAAGTTTGTTTCTCTTTTGTTTCTCTTCCCTTTGCCTGTGTGTGTGTGTGTGTGTGTGTGTGTGTGTGTGAGAGAGAGAGAGAGGGCGGGGGGCGGAAAGAGGGAGGTTAGGACTCTGAGTGTTTTGCGTTCTCCTTGGAATGCTGAACTGAACTGTTTACAGTGGTTTGGAATCTTGCTTCCATGTATGTCTCCCTACACTCACTGAATGTGATGGTGCTATGGTCATAAATGGGACTCAGGAGTCAAGACCAGAGGATCAGGCCTGAACACACTGTTTCGACTCTAGAGAAAGATGGTAGAGAACCTCCCACCACACGGCCCTTTGGCAGCCACCATCCTCACCAGGGCCAGGTGAACTCTCCCAACCCCATTCCATCAGTGTGAATACAGCAGGACCAAAAGTGTTGTAAGAGACACAGATAATGCCACTGAAGTGACTCCACAGTTTTCACCCCAAAGCATTCATAGTTTTTTTCTTGTAGTTTGAAAATTACATCTTTGTGTCACAGAAGAACTATCTCTGTTTTAAAATTCATAATCTGAGCATCTGAATTCAAATTCTTCCAGGAATTCCTCACGCTTCCATTATGTGTGTGCGCGCACATGATGCCACTGTCGGTCTGCATAGAGGTGTGTGTGTGTATACGTAAGTTTGGGTCTGTATTTCCTCAGAAGTGGTGTTCGTGGAAGGAGGACGCCATGTTTAGCCCAGAAGGTGCATTTGTCGAATGAATGAATGAGTGAGTGAGTGAGTGAGTGAGTGAGCTGGTTACTTACCAAGAGCCATGCTCTGTACTTAGTGCCCTAGCCACAGTGTCAGATTTAGCACTACCCCATGTGTCATAGGCATAGGGACCACCACCTTCCACACCCTGCTGTGAAAGCATTCCAAGGCAAAGCTTCCACAGCCTGTGTTCTAGAGTAGGGTCCCAACATGAAAAGGGAGAAAACCCAAGTGCATGACTTTATATGCTAGTGAGTGGCTTCCTAAACAACAAGTGGGAAGGAGTTTATGACTCCCACCTCGGCCTCTCTGAAACACCGTGGAGTTGCTCTGGTCCCCTTTCACCTGGCACTGACCCGCACAGTCCCCGTCGTCTCTATCTGTTCTGTCTCCGGGCTTTCTCCAGAAGCACCCGCGAGTCTTTGGAGTGTAGCGGGCCTGAACATGTGTCACAATTCTATGAGTACCAGCTTGGTGGACTGAGGAAAAGCATTTCACTTTCTGAGCCTGTTACCTCATCTGTAAGGTGTGAAATGTCATTTTAAGCTTTACAGGAAGTAAAGGTGCAGCACCCAGCACAGGGCCTGGCACATGGAGATACTTGATTGACATACAATTTCCTCACCCCAAACCAGTTTCCAGCTTGCAGCTCCCCACATGGGTTCCTTTTTTTTCTAATTTTTTTAATTGTTGATCTTGTACGGTTTTCTGTCTTTTACTCCCACCCCAGCCCACCACCCCATTTCCACCCCCGTAGTTTTTGTCCATGTGTCCTTTATACTTGTTCCTTGTAAACCCTTCCCCTTTCCCCCCTGAAATTCCCTCCCCTCTCCTCTCTGGTGACTGTCAGCCTGTTCTCAATTTCAGTGTCATTGGTTATATCTTACACACCCCAATGTTCATAGCAGCTCGATTTACAATAGCCAGGTGTTGGAAGCAACCCACATGGGTTCCTGATGTGGCCCTGCCCAAGACTCCGCCTTCCCATCAGCATTGTTTGTAGGGTGAGTTGTAAATGCTTTGCAAACTGACACATAGCCAGCCATTTCCTCCCCTCCCCCTCGGGCTAGATCCCAGGACTCAGAAT
The DNA here is from genome assembly GCA_039655065.1 of Glossophaga mutica. Taxonomy (NCBI): domain Eukaryota; kingdom Metazoa; phylum Chordata; class Mammalia; order Chiroptera; family Phyllostomidae; genus Glossophaga; species Glossophaga mutica. The sequence continues at coordinate 48,848,163 of CM077309.1, forward strand.
GGTCTTCCCTTAGGCAGTGCCCTCTGCCCCAGCCTGCTCTCCCCACCGCAGGCCAGACTCGGCCTGTCTTGAGAGCTCACCTTCACAGCTACCTTGTCTTTCCCTGTGGTCTTGGCCCTCTACTCAAGAACAGTCACTATTCCCTTATTCGTGTCTGCACAGTGAAATGGTTTCTTTTTCACTGGGCTCATTTTCTTTGGAGACAGGAGCTGTGATTTTCTCATGTCCTTGGGAACCCGGCAGAATGACTGGAATAGAAAAGTTTTTCCACTGATATTTGTTAACTATATTTCATACTACTACATTACTACCTTGATTCTGTGCTATTATATTACTGCCTGAACCCTACAATCCTGCATTAGTGCCTGAATCCTGCATTACTGCAATACTGCCTGAATTCTATATTACTGCATTACTACCTGAGTCCCGCCTGAACCCTGCATTACTGCCTGAGTCCCGCCTGAACCCTGCATTACTGCCTGAGTCCCACCTGAACCCTGCATTACTGCCTGCATCCTACATTACTACGTTGCTACCTGAATCCTACATTATTGCATTACTGCTGGAGCCCTGCATTACTGCTGGAGCCCTGCATTACTGCTGGAGCCCTGCATTACTGCTGGAGTCCTGCATTGCTATAGGTCATCACAAGTGGATCAGTGTTCATTTCTGCTTGTTGGTCTGTCAATTCTACGTGTATTTGAGTTTTATTTTTTTGTTTGCTTGCTGTTGAAAACATTAGTTTTAGATGTATTCTTAATGAAATAATACTACCTTCAAGGTCTCTTAATTTGTTTTTAAAATCTCTCCTTATGTTTTTTTTTTTTTCTTTCCCCCAGAATAATAGAAATCAAGATGGAGGCTTGCCTTTTGAAAGGCACTGAATCTAGGCTAAGGGAATTTTAAAAGGAGGGGCTAGGGCAGTAAAAGGAAATGGTGTCTCAATATTTGTGAAATGTCAGTGAGTGTTGCAGCCTGGACTGACAGTCAGTTGTGTTCTAGTGGAGAAAATAGTTTAAGAACCACTGTCCTGAGACTGATGCAGCCAGCCATGAGATGCCACAGCTCCCAAAGAATGAGAAAAGGGTGGCTTTGCTGAGGAGATGCAGGCTGGGGTAATGTTTGGCCTCCAGGATTTTGGAAGAACAGGGGAAGTGTGCAGATAGTCCTGCGGTTGGCCCCAGGCTTCCTCGGCTCCCTGCCTGGGATGCACCAGGTCAGCCATGGGGCTTGTTCAAGGGTGTGTGGTCGAAGTGTATGACATATGCTTGTTGCCTCAGTGCTGACCCTTGTCACCACAGAGGCTTGGGCTGTGCTGCTTGCTCATCTGTAAAGCAGACATTATGATAGCACCTGTCTCATGGGACTTTGTGAGGACTGAATGAAACAATATACTATGTTAAACCTTTAGCACTGTGGCTTGCATGTGATAAATGCTCACTAAAAGTCACTTTTGTTAGTGTTGTTATAGTAAAGATGATAGTGAAAAGCCCACAGTGGCTTGGCTTATGCCTGGGAATATGTGTGACCCTGAACCAGGGAACAGTCTTTTTCCTCCTGCATGTTGGAAACCATTTTGCAACTGGAAATTCAATGAACAGAAAGCACTGTGGAGCCAGAGTTGCTTCCCTGTCTCTGAGACAGAATGGCGCCTGCTGCAGCAGCCGGACCCCTGACACTCACCCTGCCTTCCCGTTGCTCCTCATGCTCGGACGTGGGGGAGCCTCCTTGTGTTCAGGTTGCACTGCTTGGCCACATGGCTGCTGAGAACCGTGGTGTCTTTGTCAGTCAAATGCTGTAGGGCTTCAAATAATGCTCTTGGCCTTCCTTTTTCAGGGACTCACGGCTGTAGAGGGGTCTGGGGCACTCAGCTGTGTGGTACACTAGTCCTGGCAGGACCACGAAGGGGATCTTCCTCTTCACTTCTCTTTCCCCTCTACCTGCTCTAAGCTAATGGAGTCTTCTATCCAGAAAACACAACACGTTTTCTTTGGAGGCATTCCTGTGTGCATTAGTCCACTGATCTTTCCTTCTATCACTTTTCTTCCTTTGGATAACATTTGTGTGGTATTTATTTTGTGCAGGCACAGTCATGATCTAATATAATCCTACCTATAAGTCAGTGAGGTAGGAGCCATTATTATTCCCATTTTGCAGATGAGAAAAACCGAGGCCTAGAGACTTGCTCGGAATGACTCAGCTAGTGAAATGGGTGAGTCAGCATATGACCCCAGCACTTGGATTTCAGAATCACTGAGAGATACTGCTTCTTTATACTGTGTCCAAATCTACCACCCTGTGGCTGTGTCCAAGCGTTCGCTTCACTGGCTCATGGCTGTTTCCGTGCACACTTACATGTGTGGCAAATGGAAGGCTTTCACTTTGTCAAATTGTGCTATTTTCTTCTCAGCACATGAATATTCATTATAAATGAAAACTAGTCTTTTTTTTTTTTTTCACATAAACACTCCCAGTCTCTTCCTCTGATCAAAATAAATGTTGCAGCAGAAAGTTTTTATTTTTTTTTAATGTAGGCCAAACTCTGCATCAGAATGTCAGTGGGTACCAACTGTTCACACATTGGGGGAATTTCTGTCAGAGATGAGATGGTTCCACATTTAATCCTGCCAACCTGCCAGACTAAAATGCATGCAAGGCAAATGAGTAATGACTCACAATGCAGAACGATTCTTCCTTCCCCAGAAAGTTTACTGCAGAGTGTGTAGAAGAAGTGAATTCCTCTACTGTACTAACTGGAGGGATGTGTACAGAGCTGCATTCTGAGGACACCAGTGTCATATAATGATTTAGTAGATGTCCACACACCACATTAGACTTTAGCACAAGCAGGTGTGATGATGACTGGGCAGACACCACCCTTGCTCTCCTGGAGCTCACAGCCTAGTGGGAGGCGGAGGGAAAGTCACCACACCGGGGAACATTTGTTGCAACCAGAGGGAATGCAGAGGAGGAGTCTGTGGTTCATCGAGAGTGTGTCCTGGAACAACTCAGCCTGGGCTAGGGGTGCACTGGTGGGGTGGGGGGATGGCCATGATCAGACAACATTGAGGAAGATGAGCTTGGCTGGCATCTGAAGGATGGTAGGAAATAATGTAGCCAAGGATGGGGGCAGGGTGGGAGGCAGGGAGTATGGCTGGAAGAGAGATCACATTGCACAGATGTTAGAAAGTCATCTTTGAAGACATGTTTTAGGGTGGAATAGGGGAGGGATGCCATGTAAAAGCTTATACTCTTGGTCCCCTGTGTCCACAGAATATTCAAGGGATACAAGCTTCTACCACAGAGAAAGCCATTTCGCTCATGAGTCTGCTTTCTCCTAACTTATTTGATTATGGCATGCTTTTATCTTATATTGGCTATTAGCATCTGAGAAGGCTTGATTGTTTCCTGGGACAGAGAGACTTGAGTGAGCTGGAGCTCCATGCACTCAGGTCCAGAGGTTCAAATGTAGACCAAGAAGTGATCAAGACGCCGAGGAAAATGCGTAGTACAATGCGTGTGTATGTGTGCTTGAAGGATTTTCTTAAGTGGTTGCATAGGCAGAAAATTTCTAGAGGAATATAAAGGAAACCAAAGTACTTACTTTTCACTCTCTGTCCTCTGTTCAGTTTAAGTGTTTTGCCATGAACATGTGTTACTTTTTTTAGGACTTAAAGACAGAAGAACAAAAGCACTTGATTTACAATAGCTACTCATCTACAAGTATTTTTCAAGTACACAGCTGTCCAATAAAAGGACAAGTACCTGTGTGTCAGTTGTTAATGGCTTTCCTGTTGATAGTCCTTTCAGCTTGTGGTGGGCATGGCTGACAACACATTTGTTTGAGACAGGAGGGCAATCGAGTAGGTTGTTTATGCACAGACACTGACTTCACTGGAGATTGTATTTAGTGTCATATTGTGTCCCGAGGTGGCAGTAGTTATTTTCACTCAAGTGATGCAGTACTGGGAAAGGAGAAATAGTTTCCCTATAAAATGATTCCATAAAACTCCGATCACCTACTGACGAGGTTCACGGACATGGAGATGCCCTGCTTCAAATATGAATAATGTTCTTCACTTGGAATAAAATATATCAGTGCTGACCTGGCCAGATGACTCTGTTGGGTGGAACATCATCCTGTTCACCAAAAGGTTGCAGGTTGATCTCCAGCCAGGACACATACTTGGGTTGTAGGTCTGGTTCCTGGTTGGGGCACGTATAAGGAGCAACCAATCAATGTTTCTCTATCTCCCCTCTCCCGTTCCCCTCTCTCTAGGATCAATAAAAAAACATATCCTTGGGATATATATATGTGTGTGTATATATATATCTTCTGAAGATATATATATCTTCTGGATATATCTCCTGTAGTACAGGATTTCTCTGCTAGGTGAGTGTTCTAGGAACCCATCTGTATCAGTGTACCAGCTGGTATTGTTGTGAGAGGCTGCATTCAGCTTCAGTGAATTTGTTTTAAACACTCAGTGCATTTGCCCATTTCATGATGGGTGATTTAGAAGTGCACCCTCCCACATCATGCTGAGTTTTCAGCAGTTTTGACCAAAAATGACGTGAACCCTGTGCCCTACCCTCCCTAGTCACCTGATGTCACTATGAGTGACTTTTTTGTTTGTTTGTTTCCCCAGATGAAAAAGTCTTCAAAGGGAAATGTTTTGTCAATATGGGAGAGGTGAAACAAAAAGTGGAGGAAACTCTAAAAGGCATCAAAACCAATGAGTTCAAAGACTCTTTTGAGCAGTGGAAAAAATGTCTTGCTAGGTGTATTGCATCAAATAGAGAGTACTTTGAAGGTGATTGAAGTTTAAACATTTAAGAATAAATACACATTTTTTATAAACAAATTCCAATTTTTGGTTCTCCCCTGAAGTGTATCAGTGCTTCCAGAAGACAGACTAAAAACTGGGATTGGAAGTGAGGTTTTCTGGTCTCAACTCAAAGGCAGGTGGCCATGCAGTCTTGTTTTGTCTTCTTACTGCATGTCTTAGGGTCCTTGCAAAGAGAGCTTTTGAAGCAGCTGTGCTGGACCTCAATGGACCCTCTAGAGGTGAGGGAGGTACCTGATGGAGGCCCAGGGCTGAGGCGGCCACGGATGTGCCCCAGCCAGTCCCTGCTGCCTTTGCCCATCTCAGGCCCCTTGTCAAGCCTGGCCTGCATTGGTGTTATGAGTCACGGTGGACTGGGGCCAAAGGTTGCATCTTTGCTGCCTGAGGAATGCACAGGCAGGCTTTGGGGACAGGACACCCACTCTCAGGTGTATACTTAGTACCACCAGTTTCTCAGAATGCCTGCTTGCGAATGCTATGCCATCCAAAAGTGCATGCCTCAGGCATTTTGGGTGGGTTTCTAGTATAAATGACTGGTTAGTTTAGCTTTCAAGACATCATTCTCTCTGCAATATGGATAGCTCCATTTTATAATCGCCCAAGGCTACTGTCTTGTATTCTCACACCATTCTGAGGTGGCAGAGATATTTTTGCACATTTCTGATTGTATTCTTTGTTTCTTCTTGCTTCACGACAGTAGAATAATTCTTGGGTGGCCTCCTCAACAACCCCTGCTGCCTGTTCCATGCCCACATATGTGTGTCATACCGCCATGCAGGTAGAGGCAACACACTGTGACTTCATCTTTTGGCAGGTGGCTTAATCCACATCTTAGAGAAGTTGAAGGCATTTAACTCTATGTGGTGGCACTCAGACTGGTGCTAAAAGTCTTCCGGTTCTAAATCTGTGGTTTCTCACTACAGCTTTGAAGCAGAGCCTCTGCAGTTCAATCCACATGGGCATGTCCTCATTTTGTTCTACTTTATTCAAGGCCTAGTGCTGGGTGTGGGGAAGTTGGATCATTCTTTTCCTTCAGAGACTCTTCTGGAGTGGGTTTTTGTGTGGGGTTTCACTGCTGTTGAAGACAGAGTGGAAGAGGGAAATTGTAAGACCAAGTCCCTTGGGAACACAGATGAAGAGGTGGTGAGGGGCTGTCTGTTGGGGTGCAGGCTCAGGACCCGCTGGGGGTGCCTGTGATGGTCTAGCATTAGGGAGACAGTAAGGAGGTTTCCAGGACAGGAGAGGAGCCCCAAGAAAAGAGCAGATGTGGTCAAGCCCTTCTAACATGTTCACAGAACTGGCGGGGCTGGTTTGTTTTTTCACAAACCAGACTTTAAAGACTCTCCAGATGCTCATTGCTCAGTAAGGTTTTACAATGTTTCTGGAATGTTCTCAAGGATTTCAAGAACAGGTCGTCACACTCTGTTCTGATCTCCCTGGTTTCCTGCGGTCCATTGGCAGCACAGGTGTCAGGCTGCTTCCCGCCCCTGCTCCATCACCTTCTTTCCCAGAATGTCTGCGCATCTCAGATGGATTGGTTTATCAGGCTTTTCTTTTCTCATTTGCCAGTTTACTCTCCTTCTTTCAAAGAGGATTTGATTTGAGGCAGGTCTACTGAAGGGCTAAGTGTTCTTTTCTTCTTTTGTCCTTCTTGCCCTTCCCTCTCTTTTGTGAATTGAGTCCAGCCAATGGCTGAGTGCTATTCATATGTACCCCAAAGCACTGTTTTTTTAAGTACAGTTTTGGGCTACTGTGTTGAATGAAAAGAAGGATACTAAACAATAGAACTCTCAGTTTTATGTGTAAGATATGCTGTTTTAGCTCACAGAGAAGCTTCATTCTGTTCACTTTTTTCTGAGACAACCCCAGCAGGTATCAACATAAGGTCTACTAAGTTGCGCCTGTCTCCCAGGGATAACAATCGCTAATTAGGATGGCAGCTCTGCTGTGCCTGACTGTGGTGGGTGCTGCCTGAAGTGCTCCATCTCCACAGTCTCCCTGCATGCCCGCAGCACCCATGCGAGCAAGAGGCGGTCAAGCCTGGTGGTTGGGTGGGCTCTGTAGCCAAACAACCTGAGTTAGAATTCAGGCTCCACTATTCAGCTGTGGTGTGATTTCACACAAAATATCTAACCACTCTGTGACTCAGGGGAGAATAATTGCACCTGTCTTAGTACATGACATTTTTTGAGGCCTGGATGGGGGGGCGGAGGGCGGGGGGGGGGAGAGAGAGAGAGAGAGAGAGAGAGAGAGAGAGAGAGAGGGAGAGAAGGAGAAGCACAGAAAAAAGAGATAGATAGGAGGGGAGAGAGGAAAAAAAGAGAGACACACAGAAAGGGGGGGTGGAAAGAGAGGGACACTTTGACACATCAGTAGTCTGAAAAAGCATTGGCCACTCTCATTGCTGTTGCTTACCCATTTACAGAAGAGAAGACTGAAGCTCAGGGAGGTTATGTTACTTGTACAAGTCTGAATCCAGATCCAGTTTTGCCTGACTGCAAAGTCAGTTGTTTTACCTGCCATGCAAGGTGAGCCTCCCAACAGAGGGGCCACGGAGAAGCTCCAAGGCAGCTCCTCACTGACCACTGGGAAAGGATTTCTTGGGTCAGCCTGGTCCCAACCCTATCAGTGTTGCCAATGGCTAGTTCTTAATGACAGTTCCTGTAACCAGGGCTGAACTCCAGCCAGTAAGCGTCAGTGTGGGTGGGTTGTGGCTTGAATATTGAAACAATGTGTGTGGTTGGTAACTAGCCACTGCTCCAAGGTCCCTCCCCAGTACCCATTGTCCACCCCAATCTCTCTCTGAAGCTGTAGAGTTGGTGTCGCAGATGAGCCCCGCTGCAGAGCTGAGGTTTATGTCCATCGTAGTTGGTCAGCACTTGCCGTATGGGTTGCGGACATTGAGTGTTGCTGTATAGCTATAAAGACACTGTACTCCCTTGGTGACAATTTAACATGGCTCATTGGCAGTGACCTCCCTGGTGGGTAAATGTTTGTCTCCTCTCTGCCTTCTATGGGAACCCTCAGGGCTTCACAGGGGGTCCAGGTGTTCTGTCTTACCTCTCAATGCACCCTGTGGCTGGCTGGCCTTGGTCCAGTGTTTCTGCCTCCTTGCCCCCTTGCTCAGTTCACACTCTCAGAGCAAGGCCTCAGGCTCTGGGCTTTCTCTTAGCCAGTGGGCCAGGACCCCACTCAGTTGAGGAAGGAGCTTAGGGTCGCCCTGGGAATCTTAACAGACAGAACAAGGACAGCCACCTGCACCCCATATTTGTATCCCCAGTATCCCTGGGGATCTCATTCTGGGTTTAGGGCTTCCTGGTGTCCTAATGAAGCATGGTGGATTCCCATAGTTGTCCTGAATGGAATTTTTTCAGGGAGTGACCTGGTCTATGGAGACTTCTGTGTTTGAAACTGGGGTGGACAGGATAGGGGAATCCTTCACTGCAAATACAGAGCCAGCACTAAGCCTGCTGGGTATCTGGGTGGTTATGAGCATAGGCTTGGGGGCCAGTCCCTGTTCTCCCGCTTGCTGTATGTCAGACTGCATACGTTCATGAGACTGTGAGTCAGTCCACCTTTGTAAGGTCTGGGATCCCCATGGTATGCTGGGGAGAAGCTACGTGGGAGCTTGGAACGAATGGTAGAGAGAGGGTGGAAAGGCGGAGGGGAAGGAGTTGAAAGAGGAGAGGGAGGGGGCGATGGAAAAGATGAGAGATAGAAAGAGAGAGGAGAGAGAGAAAAAGGAGGGAGGAGGGGACAAGGAGAGAGAGAAGGGGAGAGAGAGGGTTCACGCCAGGCCCCTCTCAGCCTCAGTCACCTGGCTAGTTATTTTTGTGGCTGGTATTATTGATAGTCTGACTCCAGAAATGTTCTCTTCTTACCCCAACACATTTAATCCTAGAATTTTAGATTTATTTCTCCCTGTAGCTTATTCTAAAGTCTGTTGAAGAAGATACAATGAGAAGTTGTTTCAAATGTCAAGATATGAAATCTTTTTTTGTCACTTTTCACCCTGTTTTTCTTTCTCAAGTTTCACTGGAGTTAATAAGAAAGAGGCAGAACTCAGTGGTGGGGGAGGTTGGTGGTTATTTTTTACTTATACAGGAAAAGCCATCTTCATCCTTCAAATTCAGAGTCACATAAAATATTTGAAAATGGCATTTAGTAGCTAATGTTAGGAATTAACAAGTACGCTGTCACCTTGAGCTAAAAAATGACTTAGGATGTGAGGGTGGAAAACTAACGCACCTTCCTGGGTGTGGGGGCCCAGAGTGCCACCTGCACAGTGAAGACAGGGGATGAATGGGCTTCTTGTGTGACTGAGGGGAGGGGCCTCCATCAGGTGACAGGTGGTGAGAAGTAAAATGCCAACACACATCTGCAGTGTGTCTGTTATGAAGTTCAGCTGTTCCACATGCAGGAGTTTATCCTAAAGAGGGTGCTGTTCAGGGACCCCTTTGTAAGTTAGAGGTCTGTCTCCTGGTGTTAACAGTAGTAACTGTTGCCAAGGAAGGAGCACTGCTGAAGAGATGTGATGGGCCTGGACCACCTTCAGCCCAGGTGCAGTCCTGAGGACACTCTCTTCCATCCTCCAGGTCCCACCATGCTCTTGGTCATTCTCACCAGCATTTGGAAGGCAGGGATGGAGTTCTTCAGGGAGTCAGAGACAGGCCAACCCACACCAGAGTGAAGGCGAGATGAAGTCAGGCCTTTGAACAGTATGGTAGGAAGTCTGCTTTGAACTTTACCCCCCTTTCAGATAATATGACAGCAAAGATAATATGTTCTTGTTGCAAGCAGCCCCTCTTCTTAATCAATGGCTTAGTCATAGGAGGCAACGTAATAGACTTTCAGGTTGTGCCAGAAAGGCTTTATCTTCCATTTCCAGGCCTGTGGCATATATTTCTGTAGGAAGGATGGCCAAGTAAGGAGAAATTGTTTTAGAGAAAGTATGTCTCTGGAGGGATGTGGTTTAGATTAGCTCAGCTGATAGAAATCTAAGTCAAACAAGCTGTTGACAAACGATGGAGACCAAGATCTGATTTTAAACGAGGAATGACTATTAACTTGGTGGGTGAGAAGTACAACCATATGCTGGCACCAGATAGCTTAAGTCAGGGCCACTGGGGCTTGTCCAGCATCAGATGGTGGTGGGAAGACACCTGGGGCCTGGGTATTGCCATTCAGGAAGAAAAGCAAGGAGTTTGAGCACATCTATTCTGCTTGGTGTGTCTGAGTCAAAAATAAAAACATTAGGGTGGAGGACTGCAATACTGTAGAAGTTGAAATGGTGAGGAGGCTGGTTTCACAAAAATACAGCTAAAATTCCTAATGGACCCAGTAACCCTTAGTATAGATATTCAGGAGGGCTGAAGTTCGTTACATGTGCAGAAGCTGACATTTCACAAGTGCCATAGTGCAGTCTCCCCAGCTTTACTCACATGGAAACACACTAGACTACTAGGAAGAGGCAACTGTTTGTCAGAGGCACCTCTTCCATCCTGAGAGCTGAGAGGTCAGTGTCTTGGCCCAGAAGCTGGAGCACTGGCCTTGGTTTATAATCTTAGAAACAGAAAAGGCTGGGGCTTTGTACAGCTAATTTGTCAGTATGTTTGGCCCAAGCACAGCAGTTCACAAAACCAACAACTGACTCAGTCCACAGCCAGCATCATAACGTATACAGGATCCAGAAATGCTGTGGAGAGAACCTGGGGAGACTCCAGGGAGCAGGAGGTGGGTTGGTGGCTCTTATCTCAGTCCACTTAACAATCACAATCACTCCAAGCTTTGTTTTTAAAACAGCTTATGGAGATATAATTCACATACTATACAATTGTCTCTATGCATAATTTCATGGTTTTTTTGTGTACATGTGGGTATGTGCAAACATCACCATGGTCAATTTTAGGACATCTTCATCACCTGAGAAAGGAACCCTGTATCCTTTAGGGATCACTCACCTGTCCCCCCACTCCTCCCAGCCCTAAGCAGCTGCTCATCTACTTTCTGCCTCTATTGAATTGCCTTCTTTGGACAATTCATATAAATGTAATCCTATAATATGTGCTTTTTTATGACTGGCTTATTTTACTTAGCATATTTTTCCAAGTTTCATTATTCTTTTTATGGTTGCATAATATTTCATTGTAGGCGTATATTGTACTACAGATGGTTTATTCATCAGTTCATAGACATTTTGGTTGTTTTTCCTTTTACTATTATGAATAATATTGCTGTAAATATTCAGGTACCAGTTTTTGGGTGGACATATATTTTTATTTTTGGGGGGTACCTATCTATGAGTGAAATTGCTGGATCATATATGGGAACTCTGTGTTTAACCATTTGAGGAATGGCTATATTATTTTCCAAAGTGATTGCACCATTCTCCATTCCATCAGAAATGTGTGAGTGTTCTGATTTCTCTGCATTCTGGCTAATATTTGTTATTATTGGGGCTTTCTCTCTCTCTCCCTCTCTCTCTCTCTCTCTCTCTCGGCCATAGCCATCCTCATTTGTGAAAAATAATATTGTGTTGTGGTGTTGATGTATGTTTCCATGATGACTACTGATTTCAAGCATCTTTTCACGTGCTTATTGGCCATTGGTATATCTTCTTTAGAGAAATGTCTACTTAGAAACTTTGTTCATTTTTAATTGGGTTGTCTTTTTATTATTGAGTTGTAAGAGTTCTTTGTATATTCTAGGTATAAGATGTATGATTTACTTGCCATATATCAAATAGATGATATGCAAGTATTTTCTCTCATTCTGTGAGTTGTCTTTTCACATTTTTGGTGGTTTGCTTTGAAGCAAAAAGGGTTTTAATTTTATTAAAGTCCACTTTGTTTAGTTTTAAAATTTTGTTGCTTATGTTTTTGGTGTAATAGCTAAGAATTTATTGCTAAATTTAAGGTAATGAAGGCTTTAGCCTTATGCTTTCTTCTAAGAGTTTTATAGTTCTAGGTCTTACACCGAGGTCTTTGATTTAGTTTTAGTTAATATTTTTATGTGGTATGAGGTGACGGTCTACCTTTATTCTTCTGCATGTGGCTATCCAGTGGTCCTAGCACTGTTTGATGAAAAGACTGTTATTTCTCCCATTGAGTGGCCATGGAGCCCTAGTGGAAAATCAGTTCACATAGACACAGAGGTTCATTTCTGGACCCTCAGTTCTATTCCATTAATCTACTGGGTCTGGCACAAATAACACTCCTTTGTATTACAAACTCTTTTATTACAAAATCATGAGCATGTAATTCCGTCACATAACAATATCACACTCAAGCACACCATATGACATTTTAGGTGAATGTTCAAATTAGAACTATAAATTATTGCACCCACATTATTACCCTACCAACCACAGTCAAGCAAGCCTTACTGCTGCAGGACCCTGTATACGTCTCTCCTATGCCAGTTGTGATCACTGTTTTTTTGTATTGTTTTGAAATTGTCAAGTGTGAATCCTCCAACTTTGTTCTTTTTCAAGATTGTTTTGGCTGTTCTGAATGTCTGGCAATTCTATCTGAATTTCAGAATCAGCTTTTCAATTTCTGCAATGAAGTAAGCTGGGATTTTGATAGAGATTGCATCGAGTCTGTAGATTATGGTGGAGCACATTTTCACCTTAGTCTTATTGCCTTTCAGTGCATGAACATGTGCTGTTTGCCCATCTGTTTGAATCTTCAATATCTTTCAATAGTTTTAAAGTTTCCAGAGTATAGATTTTGTCCTTCCTTGTTCAATTTATTCAGAAGCACTTACTATTTTTGATGCCATTATAAATTAAATTTTTATAACTCATTTTGGGTTTATTGCAAGTACATAAACATACAACTGATTTTTATCTATTGATTTTCTATTCTGCAACATTGCCGAACTTATTTATTAGCTCTAATAGTTTATTTTAGTGGGTTTCTTAAGATTTTCTGTATATAAGCACATGTCATCAGCAAAAGATTATTTTATGCAGTCCTTCCTAATCTGAGTTTGTTCTATCTATCTATCTATCTATCTATCTATCTATCTATCTATCATCACCTGCCTAATTACACTGGCTAGAACCCTAAGGACAACGTTGAATGACAGTGGTGACAGCAGACATTCTTGTCTTGTTCCTGACCCTAAGGGAAAACATCCAGTCTTTCATGATTAAGTGTGAGAGTAGCTGTAGGTTTTTTGTAGATGCCCTTTACCAGTTTGAGGAAGTTCTCTTCTATTTCTAGTTTATTTACTGTTTCTAACATGAAAGATTTTGTCATTTGAGATGATCATGTGACTTTTTAAAATCCTACTTATATCATACATTACATTAATTGATTTTCAGATATTAAAACAACCTTACGTTCCTGGGATAAATTAACTTCGTCTTAGTATAAAATCCATGATTTGGCTTGCTAATACTGGATTGTTGAATCCATATTCATAAGCAATATTTGTAGTATTCTTTGCTTGTGATATTTTGACAAAATATTAGTGGTGTCATAAAATGTGTTCAGCAATGCCTTCTCCTCTTATATTATTTTGGAAGAGTTTGTGAAAATTTGAAATTCTTTAAACATTTGGTAGAATTCACCAGCGAAGCCGTTGTGGCTATGGTTTTTCTTCTGAGAGTATCATTTTAATTAATAATTCAGTATCTTTGCTTTTCATAGGTCTATTCAGATTATTATTTCTTCTTGAGCCAGGCTTAGTAGTTTCTGTCTTTTTATGAATTTGTCCACTTTATCCTAGTCATCTATTTTACTGTTGTATAATTGTTCGTAGTATGTATTTCTAATTCTTCTTATTTTTATAAGGTTGGTAGTAATGCCTTGCTTTTAATTTCTGATTCTAGTAACTTGAGTTTTTCTCTCTCTTATTTTGGTTCAATCTAGCTAAAGAGTTGTCAGTTTTGTTTATCTTTTTAAAAAATCATATTTTGGTTTCATTGCTTTTCCCAATTATTTTTCTGTTCTCTCTTTTATTAATTTTTCCATTCTAATCTTTACTATTGCTTGCTTTAGGTTTAGTTTGCTTTTCTTTTTGCATTGTCTTAGGGTGAAAATTTAGCTTATTGATTATTTGAGATATTCTTTCTTGATAGAAGAATTTATAGCTATAAAATTTACCTCTAAGCACTTATTTGGCTACAACCCATAACTTTTGGTTAGTTATATATTTGTCATATAAAAGTATTTTTAATTTCCTTTTTGATTCATTGTTTCATCCATTGGTTATTTAGAAGTTTAACTTCCACATATTTGTGAATTCCCCAAATTTCTATAATTTATGTTAAAAAGTGAATACTGGCGTGGGCAGGCTAGGAGGCAGGCAGTGGACAATGTCTGTGACTGTGTCAGAAAAAGAGACAGCTGGCGGCCAGGACCCTTCTGAAGCTGCATTTAGTCCCTGCCCTTCAGCCTTAGAGGAGATCCTGGATTCTAATCAGCCTACAGGGAAGGGCAGACAGCATTCAGGTAAGATCCTGGAGATCTTTGGTTGAGGGTCCCCCCTGGTAGCCTTCACTCCATGGAGCACCTCAGCACAGTTCAGTTCTTTGGCTGCTTCCTTCTAGAAGACCCTACTGGTTGTATAGATCAGGCTAGGTTGTTCCCATGTGCTACCTCCAGTCCCCTGGTCTTGCTGGCACTCTGCTGTGTGTTGTCATCTTTGGGACAGCCCTGCCACCCCCTCTGCAGGGTGAGCTCTCTGGCCTGGCACTTGGCACGTGCTCTGTAGCTGCTGTTTGAAGGATGCAGGTAGATTTGATGAGCCCCTTGAAACTGGAAAGGGCTGATGCTCTGTACATGTAATTAAGTGAGAAGGGAATAAGAAAGGAGCGTTCCTTGCTCCTCTGAAAAGCACCAAGTGCACATGTGTGTGGTACAGGGAAGTCATTGCTTCCCTTCCTTACCTCCTCACCAGAATAGTCCAGACCAGGCCTCGTGTGTCATCAAAGTAAGATAGGAAAGTTGAACTCACCCAGTGTAATAGTAACATTTTTGAAGAACTTACTCTGCTCTAAGCTAAGTGGTTTAAATGTACACCTTTAATCTTCACGGTAATGCTATGAAGGTCAGCTCTGTTTTTTAGATCATAATTTTATAGATGAAGGATGGAGTTTAGAGACATCAAATAACTTGCCCAAGGCCACACAGCCTATTGATATGCTCAGTCATAGGCAGTCATGCCTGAATGTGAAATCCTATGTAGGAAATGGACACCTGAAAAGTTGTGCTGTGGTGGTTGAGCTGAGAAAAACATAGATGTGTCCTGTTGTGATGCCTCCCCCAGACACACCCCCCACCACCCCCTAGATCAGCCCAGGTGGGCTTCACCAGCCAGAGAATACCTTCCTTTCATGTGTAGTCCTGCAGAAGTGGGTCCCCTTCTTGTTTAAACAGCACAGAGTTCAGGACACCAGAATTAAAGCCCTTGAAGAGTCTGCAGAAACAGGCTGGCAGCTGCCGTGCCTGACAAGATGCTGTTTGCTCTGCTGTTTGCTGTGTTCTGGTTGACGATGGATTATGGTTATCAGAAGCTGTGGGAACAGATGACACACTAGCTGTTGGTCTGATTCTGATTTCTGCATTTTGTATCTTCTAGAAGAGGATTTTTACATACCTGCTGGTTGTAGATTATCATCTCTGTACCCCCGTGGGGGGTAAACTTGAACTAGGGGTTTCAGTGCTTTCGAATTACAGATACTCTTGGCCCAATTGCTTCTTGGATGAAATTGATAGGGTTGTATGAAGGAAAGGTATTCATAACTCCCTTTAAGTGACAAATAGAAAAATTTTACTTAAAAAAGTGACAGTGGTTCATCACATTTCCAACTTGTTTTGAGCTGCCTCTGTACCCTCAGAAGAGTTCCCCTCCCTGTGCAAGCAGAACTTCTGATGGCTGCCTGCGTTTATCAACTTGCAGTGAATAAGCTCTTCTCTGAACAGGGCAGCGAGAGCCAGGATCTGGCAATGTCATTCACAGGAGAACAGCATTGCTGGCTGTGCTGCAGAGTTCAAGAGAAGCAAAGTCAAGGGCATTTCTGTGAAGCACAGCTTAGGAATGTCAGATATCATCATTCAAAAGCAGAAGGATTGGCTAGTCACCGAGAAACCTGAATTGCTTGGCTGGGGCCCTGACCAAGAGGACTTTGAGGCACAGGCGATACTACGGTATTAGAAATGTGCAACATTGGCAAATGTAGGGAAGGGAATTTTGGTCAATTTGTCACTGTACTAGTCAGGTCACGTTTCCTGTTCAAAATTTAAAATCCCCCCATAGGTGATCAGTGCCTGGAGCTAGCAGCCCAGAGCTGTCCCCTGTCTCAGTTTGTCCTTGGGCTGGCTGACAGTGCTTGTTCTCTCCGATGTGCCCACCCTGCCTCTCTGACCTCATTTTCTGCACCTGCTATCAAGCTCCTGCCAGAACCGGGTGGCCTTCTGTCTGTCACTGTGTGTTCCACACCATTTTCTCCTCATGGTCTCTGCAGACTGCCCTCCTCTCATCCAATCATGCCTGTCTACATCCTGTCCACTTCCAAAGCCACCAAGCCTCATCTGGGGCTCTGCCATGTTCCTGAAGGCCTCCCGCACCCTGCTGACCTTGGAGCTCTTGCACAACTTGCTGGTGGAATTGTGCAATCCAGGGCTTTCCGACTTTCTTGCATTGTTCCAGTTGTTCTGGTTTCTCACTAGGTTGTATCATGGGCTGATGTGTTTTCTGTTGAGCTCAGTGTCATGACCACGCAAAAGAGAAACTGCATAAGTGCAACTGGACGCACAGGCTTGAAACATTGTAGTTCTGAAGAATTTAGGGAGGAAGGACCATGGTGTGCTTGGCTTGTTCTCAAGTGGTTGGGAAAGGAAAATATTGTGTGTGTGTGTGTGTGTGTGTGTGTGTGTGTAGAGTGGGCAAATGTTAAAGCAAATGGGATAAAGTGTTAAAAGTGGGAGAATCTAGAAGGGTTTATAGGGGCTCTTCAGGCTCTTTTTAGTCTGGCAGCTTTTCTGCAGTTTTGAGAATGTCTTCAAATAAATGTTTGATTTTCAGCTGCTTTCTACCATCCCTCCCCTCCCCCCAATAAACACAAGACAAAGTACTGTGGTAATCCTGGAGCCTCCCCTACTCCCCCCGCTCCCCCCACACACATCCCATCCCACAAGAACTCTGTCGGGTCTTCCATTTTCATCCGTCCTTGCCATGTCTCCTGGCCAAGCTGCCATCTTCCGTAGTTGCCTACTGACTGGTCTTCTTGCTTCCATGTTTGTCTCCACACCTGTAAGAACCGAGGAGTTCTTTTTAAAATGCAAATCAGATCACAGCACTTCTCCACTCTTCACCTTCCCAAGAAAAAAATTTATCACTCTAATCTGCCCTCCGGCCTACTCAGAGCTTGTCTGCCACCGTGTTCTTTCTGCTCTGTTGAGACTGGCCTTGCTGTTTCGCAGCCCACAGGGTTCTTCCCGTGAGATGCTTCCTCTGCTTGGAATGCTTGTCCCTCTGATTTGGCGTGGCTTTCCCGCTGCTCATTCATTCACTTCAGGTATTTGAATGTCACCTCTGCAGAAATGCCTTCTCTGACCATCTTCTTTTTTAAAATGATCTCTATTTGCTACTTTATCCTCGATCCTTTTTTTGACTATTTTTCAAGGTAGAAATGACAAGTTTATCACTGATGAAATTCTTTTATACTTAATTGTTGTCGCTCCAGTGGAATGCAAGCTCCGGGGGAGAGGGCTATGACCTGGTCTCTGCTGGTCTCGGGGCCTGGCACAGCTTTTCTGCCTGTGCCCCAGAGCAGCAGTGTTGGCGCCGCCTGGGGCCTTCCCCAGTCTGTTCGATGAGGTCTTCCTGGCTGGGTGCGGTGGGGGCGAAGAATCTGTGTTTAAAATTCCCCAGAGGACCCTGATGCACTTTAAAATTTGAGAATCAGTGCTTTCAAATAGTGCCTCACAGAAGGTAAGTTCTCAGAAAGATTTAAACGAATAAACAAACGTTTAGTGCCTGTCTGTGTTATAATACTCACTTTCTGTTGCCTTCTTAGTTCAGAACTTTAAAGTTCTATTCCATAAAAACATAATTTCTTCATTATAATGATGCTCCTGTTTCAGTTTTGGGTTTTGTGAGTATTCAAGGTTAAAGCATGACTTCTGTTTTCATTATCTGCCCCTGCTGCCTCCTCTGTTGCATGTTGGCCTGAGCTGCTACATCCTTCCTTGGTTTGCATTTCTGGTAATGGCCGTTGGTGGGGAAATAACTTGATAGCTCCACATTATGAATAATTATAAAGGTATCATTTTGTGCTGCTGAATGTTTGCTGAGAGAGTATGTGATATGTGAGCTGGTGAGCTGGCTTGAGCCAGAGTGCAATCAGGCCTCACTGCCCAGCTAACAGGAGAAGCTGAGAGGTGGACAGGTCACCTGTCAGGATGCTGAGTAATGGCTGGTGTGACCAGACCTTTGCTGGCCAATTTGTCAGTGTCAGCTCTGAACTCATTCTTGTCTAGAGAACAGATGAAGTGGCCAGCAGGTGGAACGGCCAAAATAAAAGGGACCGAAAGGTTATTTGCCGGAAAATGAGAAGTTTCAACTTCTGGGGAACCTCTTGGAGATGTCACAGCCAGGAGCTGTTTACACATGAGCATCTACAGTGGTGCTTCATGTACTCCACCTAAAAATGTGGATTTCTGCTCGAATTGCCCTGGAGCAGAGCAACAGTTAATGAACACATCTAGCGTTTAGCTTCTTCCTCTACTCCTGATAAAATGTTTCCAGGCCACTGGCGGCACGCAGTGCATGCACCAGCAACACTGTTGTATGCAGCAAGGTTGGGGTGCTGGTCTAGGTGGGCATTCCCCAGTGTTACGGTGGTCATCAGGTTATGGGTGGCTTTAATTTTCTTCGGTTCCTCTCTGTACTTTCTGGATTTTCTATAGCATACATGTTACAAAAGACTTTGAGGGTGTTTTTGGAAATGTATTTGGTTGGGCTGGACCACTTTCCATTTGTGTGTGAACTGAGATATACAGAGAGCCAGCAGGACTACTTCAAGGACATTTGGAGCCACCCAGTTGGGATTGTCCAAGCTCCCTGATTGAAACTCCTCCAGAAACCAGCCATGCCAGCAGACCAGTGATGAGCAAGTGTGTTCTTCCCAGGGTGACCATATGTCCCCCTGTCACTCTTGTCTCCATGGCTCACTTTGCTGCTGCTCTGTGAGCCAGCAAAGGGTTGGTGGCTGGCATACAGGCTGGCCCTGAGCCAGCATGGGACACCATGTGCTGGAGGGAGATCGTGGCTGAGAACGGAACAGGACAAGGACCCTTGGCATATTTGGAAAGGACCTTTCCATCTTTCCAGTGTCTGTTTTTCTCCTGTTCCCACCCCCGCCTCCCCACCGCATACTCTAGTAGAAGAGCAGAAGACTACTCTGTTGTTACTATCATCATCATCATCATCATCATCATCATCGCTAGTAGGAATAGTACAGAACAGTTGCCTGGCACTGAGTATTCACAGGTGCTCTGCATAGTGTAACCCTGGGGAAGTCCCTGAGCCTCACTCACCTGTGAAATGGGGCTGCTCCCACCATGCTGCAGCGAGGGAGATAGAGTGCTGGGCCCTGAAGTGGCTGGAATGTGTTTGTAAATGTTCAGCAAATGGTATGACTTGACAAGACCAATCATCATCTTCCCCCAATTAAAGCAGTTAAATTGTTATCCTCATTTCATAGACAAAGAAACTGAGGCAGGGAGAGAGAGAGATGGAGGAAGGGAGGGAGAGAGGGGACAGGTAAAAGGTGTGGAGAGACAGGGATGCTGCTGTGTGGAGCAGCTCCTGGGAAGTGTTCCTGGGTTGGCTGTGTGAGTGATTAATGTTCCCCTGTCCTGGAACCTCATGCTGTGGCTCCCAGGGTAGAGGCACAGCCTGTGTGGGAAGGAACTGGGCTCTGGTACTTGAGGATGTGGATAAATCAGGGCCCTCTCATTCCTATGCTCTGTGACCTTGGGGAATTACTTTACCCTCCACCCTGTCCCTCACCTGCCCTCTGTAAAACAGGGGAGCCGCCTAATGGCACCACCTTGTAGGAGTCACTAATTAACAACCATTTATGGAATTCTTGCTATGTGCCATGCACTGGCAGGCAACTTTGTATACAAGTTGACTTCTTAGGCAAAGTCTTGAGCCACAGCAAAGCTGAGTCTTGTCCAGGATCTTGTCCAGGATGCCTTAGGATCCCCTTGGACAGGAGAGGCTGGGAGGCTTGCAGGAGCTTCTGAGAGGCCCTTTATCCACAGACTATAGTGAGCCAGCTCCCATCTCCTTTTGTGTCCCGATGTGGAGTGGGGCTGTCTGCTGCAGGATCTAAAACTGCTTAGCTGCCATCTAGATTTGACTCAGCGCCAGGTGTCACAACTTGCCTTGGAATCATCTGCCTCCTTTTGTTTGTCACTTCTTTGGTTGTGTGGCTTCCTTTCTAAATATGTCTAGGTAAGCAATGCTCTTTCTGAGTCTGAAAGTGGCTCCTTGAATCAGTCAGGCCTTGGCATTGTCCTTCTTTGTCTATGTGCGTGAGCTTGACAGTGACGAGCTGCAGCCTCCATGTTTGCTGGAAAGGTTAATGACCATGGTTCTCTGATCTCATGGAGTTTCCAGCCTCATAGGGGCAAGGAGAATAAACAAGTAAATACACACATAAATGTCTGAATCCAAATGAGGCAGGTGCTTCAAAGTAATGAATTGAAAGCATTTAACATGGTGTGCAGTAAGCACTCAGCAAGTGGATCTTTTGGCTCCCTTCCCACTCCCTCCTCCAGCCTTTTGCCAGCCTTGGTCCTGAAATCTCAAAACATGGCCTAGAGAGCATGGTCATGTGAAGTGAAGAGGAATCTTGAGAATTTGCATGTGTCCTGAGAATGTGGACCAGGAATGCCGGGCTTCCAGGCTAAGTCTCACCTTCTTGTTTCTAAGAGGGTGGACAGCACATCATGGCAGTGATAGTAACAACATATGGGGCCAGCCTTCTGAGGACTGAGGACCTGCTCTGCCCCTCCAGAGGCCAAGGTCAGGGCTTCCCCACAACCAGAACAAGGGCTTCTTGGTGGAGGAAGCCTTGACTGACTTGTTCCGGGGAAGATTATAGCCCATGCCACACAGCCACTTACCCATTCCCGCTTGGCATCTTTGCTTTTTCCCCAAGTCCTGTTACTGGCAACCCTGTTACTGGCTGTCAGCTCTGCCCTCAGCTTGTGTCTCCCACTAGGGAGATAAACACGTGGCAGTTATTCCCATAGGGAGTGTAGGTCATTCCTTAAGCCCACCTCAAAAGTTAGAGAATAATAGCAACAGTTAGGTTTGGGGAGCTTACCATAGGCCAGGCCCTCTGCTGAGCACTCTTCCTGGGATAGCCCTGATGCTCATGGTCACAGTGGGGAGAAGACACAGTATCCCTATTTTGCAAGGATTTAGGTGGGTTCATATAAATATGAACAGGTTCAAGAGCACTTGGCTAGTCAAGTGGGAATTTGAACTTGGGCCATGTGACATGAGGTCCCTGCTCCTCATGGTGAGGCAATGCCAGAGCAGACCTGGACAGAGAGTACTTTGAAAGTGTGCTGGCTGCTGATTGCAGGGGTGACAAACCTGAGCTGGGAGGCAGCACCCCAGCCTGTTTTTCTGCCTTGAATCAGTAGTTGCAATGTCATCCCTGTTGGTTTAGACAGGGGCCTACAGTGGAGCGCACATACTTCACACTCTGTTTCTGTGACCCATGCCCAGGATTGTGGCCACGCCCTCCTCATTCACTGTCATTCATACAGACATGCCCCATCCAACCAACTTTCATGACCACCCTGTTTCTGCTTGGAGAGTAGAAACCAGGAGGTGATCTGGGATATGGTCTTAGACCTGCTGAGGACTGGCTTTGGATAAGACACATCATTAACCAAGGACTTCTAGATTATTTAAGGATCTGTGGGCACTGCCACTGTCCTCACTGTGGGCTGCCCTCCGGCACCCCAAGATGCTCGACTTAGAGTAATATTTAACAAATTAGATGGTGTGATGGACACAAATCTCAACTCATCCATCCATGAATCAAATACCACAATGCTACGTATACATTCCCAGGATACTCAGCAGTTTCTTTCTTAATCCCTTCCTCTCAACTACCCTTCAAAGAGTATTCAGTCATCAGTAAAGGGACCTGCATCCTCTCACAGTTGAGGAAAGAAAGAGAGCCAGCTGGTAGCTATAGTGGCCTCCTGAGCTAAATCCTCTCTGATGGTGCCCAGGGGATCTGAGGATTCAGGGGAGCAGGGAAGAGGATGCCAAGTTTCTGTTGTTCATTGCTGCTCCCTCCAGAGAGGCCTGTCTCCATCCTAACAGACGGAGCCAGTGTTTGGAGGAATTTGCTGTCATCTGTACTGCTTTGTTTTCATTCCCCTTGGCCATCACACAAAGATGCACAGAATTCTCAGGGTCCCCCATCTGGTTCTGTTCAAGGCGTACCCACGGGTATGAGATCCTAAGCCCACTTCTCTTAATGCTGGCACTTTATTTCCTCAATGGGACTCCACAGGTTCACATTCTCTATCTGTGAGTTTGTTTTTAGTTAGTTGGAAACGTGACCTCAATAATTATTCTATTTTTGCATTGGTTTTTGTCAATAAAATGTGGTCAAGAAGAACTATCTGGTGGCTGTGCTATTAACTGTGTGACTCTGGGCACATTAATCAGAAGCTTAAGCTCAGTTTCCCTATCTGTAAAATGGGGATTATCTTTGTACTCACCCTAGAGTTGTTTTGAGAATCAAAATGTTACCATACATGGAGGTCATAGAGTAATTCCTGCACATCCCGTGTGCTCAATACTTGTTGACTGTGTTCAGGTTTAACTACCTTTAAAAGGTGTCTCCTTGTGCATATCATGCTCCCTGTTGCCCCAGTCTCCATATTTGTAGATGTGCATAGAGGACATATGTTATAGAGGCTTAAGTGAGCCAAAGCATGAAATGTACTTAGCCAGGCAAACAGAAAGTGCTGTATACGTGGCCAGTCTCCTTATTTTCAGAGAGTTGTGTTTTTTCAAATTGAGCCTGTTTTTCTTTTGTGCTGTGTTCTTATCCAAATAAAGCCTATTGAACAGTTTATGGTGTCTTTTCCAGACCCATCAACATCAAAATTAATGTGGTGTCTAGTCTGTTGTAGTTTGAGTGTGTGTGTGTGTGATACAAGTGCATGTTAAATAGTTTCTTTTGCTGCTTGGGAATTTGTGTGGTTTGCACTTGTTTTCATCTAGACACTTGTATCTCTTTGCCTTCCACTGCTTCGATTTCTCAGACCAGAAATTTCAATCCAGATTAACCTCCATGTGGATACATATGTATGCTGGTGCTCGCATAGGTTAAGTGTGCATGTGTGCTTTGAATACTTATCTCTTTTTCAGAGTTTTAGCTTTTCAAAATTGGTAAAGTTGAGGCTCACTCAATAGTGAGCATGAGGGGTCTCCTCAGCTTAATTGAAGGAATTACTGAAAAAGAAACAGGTTAAATAGTGGAACTGATGACATGTGTTAGAGAACTCTCTCAGAGCCATCCAGTTTGTGGCTGGGCACTTCAGGACCAGGTGTGCAAACCTTCCTCCAAGCAGGCTCAGCTGCTGGGTTAGAGGGGATGAACTACTGTGCATTTTACTCAGCTCAGACATTCTGCGGGTGGTAGTGAAATTACCATCAGCCCAATTTGCACTCATCTTGGAAAGGACAAGCTGCTGTAGATTTCTGCAGGGAACTAATCCTGCAAAGCAAACCTCATCTCCTTCTCTAATCAAGTGGTGGCGGGCTATTGAACATGGTGATTGTCCCAATTGTCCTTTCCCCTTGGCCTGTGAGGCAGAGCTGGAGTCTTGGCTGTTCTTGGCAATAATGACCTCTTACAAGAACATCCAATTCAGAAGCAGCCTCAAACTCCTGATGCCTTCCTGCACAAAAGTGTTTATGTTTCTCCCCTCGTCAACAGACTGATTACTGGTACATTTTCAACTAGAGTTAGAAACAGCAGTGAACTGTGAAGCTGCTGCTGAGTTGTAGCTATAATTGAAATACTGAATGTAAAACTAAATCTAATTTGCCGTTATCTTCCCCTATGATAGGTGTTTTGAGCTTGTTTGATGCTATTCAAAGAAATAAAATGATCCTTTTTACCCTCTCCTGCTGTCTCATACTAAGGTAATATGAGAAATTGTATAATAGAACTCAACAATAATTTATATTATTGCCCATAAATATTTTTTTAAAAATGGATTGAAGGACATCGTAGTGGATTAAATGATGTTTTCCTCAAAAATTCATGTTCACTCAGAATCTCAGATGGTAACCTTATTATTTGGAAATAGAATCTTTGCAGATGTAGTTCATTTAAGGATCTCAAGATCAGAGTAGATTTTAGGGTGGGCCCTAAATCCAGTGACCAGTGTCCTTATAAGAGCAGAGGAAGGCACACAGACACACAGAGAGGAAGGCCATGTACAGAGAGGTAGAGATTGGAGTTACGGGTGGGTGAGCCAAGGATTGCCAGCAACTACCTGAAGGTATAAGAGGGGCATGGGACAGTTCCTCCCTCAGAGCCTCCAGCGGGAACAAGCCCTACTGAAATGCTGATTTCAGACTTTGGCCTCAGGCACTGCAGGAGAATAGAATTCTATTGTTTTAAGCCACCCAGTTAGTTGTATTTTGCTCTGGCAGCACTAGGGCTGCACAGGAAGGTGTAAGGAGAGCATCATGGGCCAGAAAGGCAGAGAAAGACTGAGGAACTTCCCTGAAGGAGAGGAGATGAAGAGACTGCACAGCCAGTGTAGGGCACGGTCCTGGATTGGGCTCAGATGAAGGACATATGTGGGGTAGTCGGTGGAATTTAAATGAGATCTGTTAGGTGTTGGTAATGTTATCAGTGTTAGTGTTGTGGTTTTGCTTATTAAACTGTGGTTAAGTAACAGGTTAACATTTGGAGAAGCTAGGTGAAAGGCATATGGGAAATTTTTTTAAAAATAAATTTTGCAACTTGTGAAGTCTGAAAGTATTTCATAACGAAAATTTAAAACAGTGACACTGTTGGTGTTAAAGGAGAAGGACAGGTGAGGCAGAGGTTGGGGAGGATTATTCTGGACATGCTAAGAATGGCGAGCTGGCTTGTGCATATTTCTGCGGTAAAAGACACAGGCATCGTTCCTCCATTCGCCAACATTTCTCTCCTTACACTTGAAGGAGGAAGTTAGATTTATTTATGTTGAAACAAATGCTTCTAGATACTCTGGGCACTAAAAATTCCACGACAACAGGCTCCTTGCCTCTCCCCACTGGAAGTAAATGCCACACTGCTGTTCCGGATGAGGGAGATGCACAGGGCTTGGGACATTGGTGAACGGAGCATCAGGTGAAGGTTTCGGTGGTGAAGCAGTGCGTACGGCATGACTGCGTCCTAGTAAAAAAAAAAAAAAAAAATGTCTTACTAAAGACAGAGGAAGGGGCTGTTTTACATCAGGATGTTATTGATGGGATTAGGGTGATTTTCATTTTATTTCTGGTCATTTAGTTTTTTCAAATAGTGAGGATATTTTTGTTAATTAAAAGAGAAGTTATTTTTAAGGGAAAGAATAAAACTATTTTTAGGACTGATTTCCACTCTCTTCCCCCAAAACAGAGCTCTATGTTTGGTTTGAGATAAAAAGCCCCACGTGGAAACTTCTTGCAGAATACAGTTGTTATTCTACTCTCTTACCATGTAGGGCCAAGGCTTGGGCCCTGTCACTTTTCTCAGAGGTGGCCAGTGTGACGGCAGGACCTGTTATGGTGGTCTAGTCAGAGCCTGAAATATCCAACTGAGAATTAGTTCTTGGCTCAAGACCATACATTTTTTTTTAATACTGTCTGCATTTTGTTTATCAAAAGGTCTTTCTTATGTTTCTCTTTGGCACAATTAAATAGATTTTAGAATTTGTAGTTGTTGGTTCTTAATATATTCATCCCAAGATGCCTTTGTGCATCTGTTATATATTTCCATATTGTTTTTGCTAATAGTTTTGGAGAGATTTTAAACACTGGAAGTGTTTTTTTCTTGCTTTAAAGACAATGTCTGGAGAAAGTTAAAGACCCAGAAAGTTATTAATTTTTTTGTAACCCTCATTGCACTGTTGTCAGCTACTTTTGAGACGAAAGGGCTCCCCTTTTTTTTTCTTGTCCTTTCCTTTCCTTTTCTTCTTAAATAGAATTTACATTAATCAAGAAGATTGGATTGACCTTCTGGTATGAATCCACACTGATCCCATATGCTAATTAACTATGCTCATGCCTAATTCAATTGTAAGAGATAAGATCACTATATATGGTAAATATATGTCTTAGAGAACAAATATTGAACAACTAAAAATTAAATTAAGTATCTCTGTTAAGGAACATGTTCTCTTAAATATTTCTACTTTTATGATGGGCTGTTGTTTTGAAACAAGCTTATTATCTTCTTTCACATCTTTTGCTGTTCTTTCTTTTTAAATATATTTTATTGATTATGCTATTACAGTTGTTCCATTTCTCCCCCATCATTCCCCTCCACCCTGCACACCCTCTCCCACCCACATTCCCCCCCCTTTAGTTCATGTCCATATTTCATAAGTTCTTTAGCTTCTACATTTCCCACACTATTCTTGCCCTCCCCCTATTTTCTACCCACCATCTATGCTATTTATTCTCTGTATCTTTTCCCCCTTCTCTCCTCCTCCCACTCCCCTGTTGCTAACCCTCCACGTGATCTCCATTTCTGTGGTTCTGTTCCTGTTCTAGCTGTTGGCTTAGTTTGCTTTTATTTTAAGTGTGGTTGTTAATAGCTGTGAGTTTTTAGAACAATGGCCCCTGCTCCGTTCTCTCCTGGATTCCAGTCCTTTCTGCTGCTTCCCCTTTGCCTGGATTATCTGCTCGCGTGAATGTGGGACCACCTGGTCAGCCAGCCACCTTGTACGGCCTCACTGGGTCTGCACAGTTGCCACCCCGTGCCTGGGGTCTGCTGGCCATCTGCATGCTTGGGAACTGCCAGCCACTGCTGCCTGTGTTCCTGGGTCCATACCTCCACTTTTTCCTGCAGTGACTCCGCCCCTCTCACCGATCTGGATGAATGGTTGTTGGACTTCCATACAGTTCAATTTTCTATAAGTTCTGGTTGTTTTCTTGTTTCTAAATATTTGCTATCCTTAATTTTGGTTGTGAGAAGAGGCACAGTGTGTCCACCTATGCCTCCATCTTGGCCGGAAGTCCCTTTTGCTGTTCTTGTTGAGTCTATCCATCTTCTGACCGCACAGTGGCCGCAGCAGCCTTCTTTATTTTGACCTTGTACATTTTGACCAGGCATCATGGATGGTCCTTGCTTTGGGATATTCCATGAGTAACATAGCTTTCAGTTTTACAAACACTTCATTATATTGTAATCATGTAAATGCTATGGAAATATCAGCAACTTTAAATTTACATGTCCTTTAATTCACATACAAAATAGAACCAAGCTATTTTAAAGTAATCAAACAGACCAAAGGGTGAAATCATGGCAGCTTAAATAAAAAAGCTTAATTGGATACTAGCTGCATAAATGGCTTGTCTTATTTCTAGTTAGTCGTTGTAATAAAAGTAGTCATCAAATATGTTAGGACTCTAAAATATGGCTAAAGGTTTGATTTATGCTACACGTCTGGCAGCTTAAAATATGTTCCAAACTGTCTAATCAGACAACCTTCATAGGATAAAAGTTTTACCATCTTTATTGATAGATATTTTCGAGTTTATTTCTACAAATATGAAAATAAGAACATTTGGACTACTAAAAATTTTAAGAAAAGATTTCTCAAACCTTGGCTTAAATGCATTCTCTTATTTAAATAATGCCAGCTAAAATTTAGAAGTAGCTTTGTACTTGAAGGTTTTTGGAGATCAACTTCCATTTCTGAAGGCCTGTCCACGTCATATATCTTTTTTTTTTTTTTTTAAGCAGTAGCTGGCTTTTGCCTTGGTGCAGTTTCTGTTAAATATGTGTGGTATGGATGGTTTTACTTTAGTAGCAATAACATTTTCTTCTTTTTCATTGTTATTTGTAGCATGTAATCTGTTGCTCTTGAAGCATTATTTCCCATGAAGCACTTCTTTCTCTCATTTTTGATTTTTTTCTTTGCATCCCGAGTGATTTGTCTTTTGCATTAAACTTTCTTGATAAAGTTCCTTCTATCTGTCATGCAGTTTAAGAATGTTCAACATATTTTTTGTACAGCAGTATGGTATAGATATGTTTCACTTGGGGAATGATTCTGCCAAATTTAAATTCTTTAACTAAATTAGTGCTTGGAGAAATCCTGAGTCATACGGGTTTTGTGGCTCTGTGATGGCTCTTTGGGTATTTGTGACCATATTGGAAACTTGGAGATGTTTATGCTTTGGCATCCTTACCTCTACTTCCCCCTAGTGGCACCCTGAATTTCTTTGAGGATCCCATCTTCCATGGATGCGGGGCTTGAATTCAGACCCAAGGCTTAACAGATTTAAACATGCCTCATCACCCATCTGTGTTGACTAGTTGAGGGATGGGTTTACAATGGTCAAAGTCAGTGAGAAGGAAGGAAACATGTGAAAATCTCATATTCTACCCCTGAGGAACATGGGAAAAAGATTGATGACTGCGAGTGCTTCAGCAATGTTGTGGCCCTGTAAGGGAAAGGCTGGAGATGCTGGGGTGAGGGCTATAGGGTGAAAGACCAGACATGTGAGAAGAAGGATCTGAGGGTGAAGCCAATTCAATAGGATGCAGAACAGAAAGAAATATGTCAGCCAAGGCCTTGATGAAACTATTGGTAATCTCTGGATTAGTCTACGCTTTAAGCCATTCCTACTCTTCCTCTTCTTAGTTCTGTGGTCTGGTATTTTTTTTAAGGTATTTTGAGTAAGGTGTTTGTTTCCTTCTGTTGGACAGATTTCCAACTTTAGAAGTAGAGGTCACATTGACATAATTACAGTAGAAACTTTAAGTAACCCACCTCAAGTGAAGTGGGTTAGTTCAGTGGATTAACTAATGTTCTCCATTTCTTCTCGCATTAGTAAAATGCTTCTGCTGGGGTCCAGAGCATGCCGAATGCCCACAGCTAGCAAACAACACACAGTACTCAAAAGGCAATGGTCCTATAGGCTATGTGTTAAAAGAAGGCATTTGATATATTATTTTAAAAATGATTCCTTGCTCTAATTCATTTTGGTTAACCAACCAACTGCACATCATGATCACATCAGAGATACACACACACACGAGTCAATCAATTCTACACCTTGCGAAATAGGGTAAGTTGTCAATGGGGATAACTCACTTGTGCTCAGAAGGACATCCATTCTGTTTGCCGAGGACAGACCCACTTAACAGTGGTAGTCCCTATATAGTAATAAAAAGTCCCCTCTACCCCCAGTTTGGTTGATAAATTGCATAGGCATCCTAGTTATTGATATAAATCACTTAATAGAATTGAACCTATATCCTTTGATTTTTCAAGTGACAAGAGGAGGGACCATTAAACTGGGTCCTTGCCACTCAGGAGTTAGGGTACACTAGCTACTGGAGGTCCATAAATTCATTCATTTGGTCTCAATTAATTTGTCCCAACTGCCGTTGTTTAACAAGCCAAATAAATAGTTGATAAAAAGAATTCATAGGTTGAGTGAGGTCTGGTGGAAAGATGTCTGGAACTTCCTTGTTAATAGTTCTTGGCCAATATTATTGGAAGCTGGCATCATTCCTAGTGTGTGTCATGCTCTTTGGGAGCAGTTTGAACTTCCAGTGATAAAATCCAGGGGGGGTTGCAACCTGTAGATATTCACATGAAATCGGGCATCAAAAGCAAATTCTTACAGTGTTCTAGCCATGTGAACGCTGTCCCCTTGTGCTGTATCCATCAAAACCACCTCGGCACTAAGTTGGCTTCCTCCCCAGAGGTCTGGGAGAAGGCGGATCTTCCCTGCAGTTTACTTGCAGAGAACATGCTTCTTAGACTATCTTTCTGCACTTTCTCAGTCCTACTTCTGAGTTGTGACCACATGCCTATGGGTGTAGAGCTAGAAATGCCTTTTGTATGCAATTACATCTACATTTTCATATCCTTGGCGCTGAGTGGCTTGAGGAGTTTGTCAGTTTCAGAGAAGAAAGACATACAGGATTTTATTAAGGAAAAATGCACAGTTTTCTTTATACAGCGAATATGTGCATGTGTCACCTGCCATCCCACATGTTGGTCTAGACGCTGTAAGTCTGGGTGTGAGCCCCTCGGTGGGAAACAGTCGGAGGGAGGGAACGAGGAGCATTGCTGCTTTGAGCCACTGGAGCTGCATGTCCCCAGCCTGTCCCCACTCATGGGCCATGCTTATGACTTCATCTCTTTCTGCTCAACACATGTATAATTACTTAATGCTTTTCTTGAAATTAACTCTTTATTTTTATCTAAATAAATTTAGCCTCATTCTGCACAATAACGATTATCCACATGGGTTTGATGTGTTGGTTAAAATTTCTCTAACATCATGAAATACGTAGCTCATCAAGACTTAAAAGTTTCTTTGTGTGCTACCTGAAAACACTTACCTAGGCTATGATGGGTGTGTGTTGTGTCTGTGTATCTTCAGAAGTGGAGGGACAGGGCATAAGACTCTTTCCATCCATTCCTTTCCTTTAAGAAAGAGGACATCAAGATTTCTTTATTCAACTATCCTATCAGTTATTTGTAGCCCACATCTCAGGCAGCAGCATTCCATTTGGAAAGGGGTGTTCCCCTCATAGGGACTGAAAAACCAGTTATAGCACAGCAACTAGACCTGGTCATTCTGATCTTCAAACCCAGGCCATTCATTAGACATCACTCCTTCCTCCCCTGCCTCCTCCAGTCACAAAACCCAAGGCTCTGGGGCATCTCAGAGGAAGACAAAGATCCTGGTACAGAGAGGAGGTTGTGTCTACACCTCCATCTTTCACTGACCCCATTCCCACCACTGGTATTGCCTGGTAAATCAGTGACAGCATAGGTGTGGGTAAGACTCGCTGCTGGAACATGGCATGAAGGCATTCTCTTGTCCTCCTCAGGGCTCACTTCAAATCCCCCTTCTGTTGGACCTTGTCTCCAGCTGGCACATTTTCCTTCTTCCCCACTCTGAACTCCCCTTTCATCACCATCCACCCTGTGTTTCTTGCCCGTAAGCCAGTTTTTCAGGCTGCCACCTCTGTGACAGCTCCTAAAAGCAGTGCCCCATTTCTATTCTATTCTGCCCTCATGTCCTCTCACCTAGGCCTCTCTGAAAAGGCAAGACTCAAGGCTGCTTGTGGTCTCTACAGTACAAAAGCTTCAGCAGAGTCAGGAGAGTCAGCTCTTGGTTGGCCAATGGATATTGAAAGCCAACAGCCAAGTTAAACATGGCTCCATTTGCCTTTTTGAGTGTCCATAATCCACTTCTCTCCTTCCTGCGTGCGATTTCTGGACCAGCAGCAGCAGTGATGTACACATCTGCTGCCTGGTTTCTCCTCCCAGTCCTGGCTCCCTCAGCCTCCCTGCCCAGCGCTGCCTGTCTTTGTCCAACCCACAGCTCTGTGTCTTCGCACCAGTAATATTCCTGACAGCTTCTTAATTGCTACACGCATTTGTACCATTCCCTGGTAATTATATTTCAGACCCTGTCAAGGTACCTGCTAGCCTCAGGGCTGTGTTTATATTAAATATCAATAAAAAGCTGATAGCATCAGCACAGATGGCAGGCTCACAAAATCATATTTTACTGGGAGCCAGGCCTGTCCAACAAGGAAGGGCTGTTTAAATTTCTTTCTCTCTTCGGAAGGGTTGAAATGAGAGGAGACTGAGTGAGTATCAGGAATGGGTTCTTACTACAGGATGACAGGTCTGTATTCTCTAAGTAGGTGTTGTCCTTTATTGTGTGTGACTTGTCGTAACATCTATTTTCTTCAGAATTGCTTCTTTGTGTGGCCCCCCATGGAACATAGGACAAAGCTTCAAATGCCCTAGGTATTTCTAGGTGCTTGTTGGCTGAATGAGCAAGAGTTTACTTGGCAGTACTTTGAGGGGGAGTGTGTTTGGGACCGAGGCACAGGGCTCAGTGGCTCTCAGCCCCTCCTTCCCATCCCACATACCCTGTCCTGCCCTCCTCTGAAGAACACCATAAGTGAAAGGACAGCCTAGCTACCTGGCTGTGTGGTCCTCCCCTTGACAGGCCTTGGTTCCCTCATCCTTGGAACACAGTGTGGGCCTTCCCAGGAGCAGTGAGCGTGATGGAAAATGAGGGATGTAGGACTGCTGGCACCGTGTGCACACTCAACAGGAGGTAGCAAGGGACCCTTGCTGAAGATTGCCAGCACCCACATGTGGGTGGTCAAGGATTTCTTTTTCTTATCATTCTATTCTTTTATGCTGCTGAGGAATAACTTCTGTCATTTAGAGACACGCTGCAAGAATGTCTGGGGCTGATTTACATCCCAAGGACTGTCACTACAGAAAAATTGGTGTTAGCATATCTGTGACAGTCCAGCTGTTTGTGGACAAACTCTTCACTATTGCTGTCAGTAGATTTGTTTACATTTGGGCTTGATCTAAGGAGCCTGCCCTCTCCTTTTGAGCTCCTTCCCCCATGGTGCAGTCAGTACTCTGGAGTTCTGTCCTCTAGGCTTCAGCTGTTGGGGCCCCTTGCTTGGATGCTAGGATGATGCAGAAGAGAGCCACTCCCCCTGCCATAAATGCCCACCTTTAGAATGGAAAGCCTGGCCTGGCACGTGTGTTTGGTGAGCACATCCTTCCTAGATGTTACCGGCTGCTGTCACCCTGCCACCCTAGAGCAGGCACTGTCACATCCTCTAGAGCAACTGCAGGAGCCTCTAAGCACCCCCTCCAGCCTGGCTCACCTGCTTTTGTGTGATTGCTTTCCAGATGGCAAAGGTGTGTGCCTGCCCTGTATTCCAGCCCTCTAGGGTCCTTTATTGCTCTTGAGATTGAGACCAGGCTATTCCCACCCCAGCATCCATTTTGTTCTCCGTATTCCAGGCCTTTAAACTCACAGTTGGCTTCACCAGACTCCACTCCCCTTCCCCTTTTAATGCCTAGTCACTTTGCAAATTCCAGCTTGATCATGCTGTGTTACGGAGACCTTCCCCAGAACATGTTTCCTGACATAGCATTCTTCCTCTTCCTATACCAATTACAACTATAATTTTACAAGTACTTAGATAATTATTGGGTTCTCTGCTTTCGCCATGGACTGTACACTGCGTCGGGTTGAAGGCCATGTCTGTTTATGCATCTGCTTTATCCCCAAATCCTATCTTAGTGATCTTAGTACCTGGTAACCTAATAAACATTCAGCAAATATTTTCTGAATGAATGGACAAATGCATACTATATCCAGTACAGGTGCTAAATGGTCCTGGGGATATTAGAAAGTATGGCATGATTTATACCCTTTAAGTGGGTTGTCCCACAGTAGTAGTAACAGCCACCATAAATATAACAATTAGAAGAAAAAAAAAGAGGAAACACTGTGGGAAGCAGATTTGAAAAGAGATCCGGGGCCAGATCAGAATGGCTTGAAGCTCTAGGCAGTGGTGTTTATTCTTGGTGTGATGGGTTAGCAGGGACTACTGATGCTTTTGGAGCAGGGTGGGTGGTCTGGCCAAGGTATTTAACACAGATCTGAGAAGAAGACACTGAGTTCCAGGGAGCCTCTACAAGGGAGTTGCAATGTTGGTGTTCTGGTACATGCTGATATTCTAGTATAGTCACCTCATCACCAAACCTGTCCAAGATGAGTCTGTTCCCTCTCTGAGCAGAGAAAACCCTCAGAAAGGAGGTAGACTCTGGTTCTTCAGCTTTATGTTATAGACCTCCAGGGAGACTCTGCAAGTGGGACAGTATCACACATCACACAAGATGTTTTGCATTAGTGAATACCAACTTAACTACAATTTACTGAATGCCATGTTAGAATCAGGAGCCCCTTGATACGTGCTTATCTTCACTGTAGAGTGTCTTATCCAAACTTATAGGCCTGGTCAATGTTCCCTTTGCAAGCTGACCCCAAATCCAAATGCCGATGGTGACAAAATAGCCTCACTGACAGCTTCTTAGCAGAGATCCCGAGGGGGATGCATTAGGGGGCTCTGGCAGAAGGCTCTAGTCCCTGGTGTTACCTTATCTTCACTCACCATGTCCCCTTAAACTCACTCACATGTCCCAAGCATCAGGTGCACAGCTGCTGTGTCAGGGCCCAAAGAATGCCCAATCCCAGTCCCCTCCAGGGAACCACCCGCTTTATTTGTTGACAGCTGGGGGCAGACAGCCTGCTCTGAGCCACCTGTTACCTGGTGTCTAGATGATATCTTTAGAGCTACCCCATTCCTCTACCCTCTGCTTACTTTCTGGTAGGCAGTAAATAGAGTTCGAGGCCTCCATTCAAGTCTTCTTCTATCTAATAGTCTGGGCAGGGAATTTAGCTAATCTCTATCTCAGGCAAGGTGATATTCTTAGACAATGAATTTCAGTGCCCTGAGGATCAGTTTTCTTGTCTGTAAAACAGGGCTAGGAAGAGTTGTTTGTATCTCCCTGGAAAGGATCCTACATATTGTGTGGCACACTGTAAATGTACCAGAAATAAGAGTCCCTGCTACTATTATCATCATCATTGTCATTGTCATTATCATCATTATTTTCATTTCTATTATATAATGTTCTTCTTCCTGTCTCTGACAAAGACTTAGGAATAGTTTATTACAGGAGAATAAGGAGTGACAAGGAGGAAAAAATGGAGATTTCTCCACAAAATTTATAGTATGTTAAGGGAAGAGGACTTTATAAAGTTCATATATTTAAGTCCCCTCCTGTTACGGACCGTTCAGCCTGGTTTCAGGAGTTGTAACCTTCACCCCATGGTAGGCTGTGTAAGAGCCCAAGGGACCCGCTTCATCTGTGTCTGTTCTGTCAAGAGGACGTGACCTACTAAGGAGACAAAGCTTATCTTCCTGGCAGGAGTGCTGCTTCTGCCTCATCCATCTCTGGCCCCAATGCTTGGTCAGTAGTCAATGACGGATAAGACTCCTCATGGGAGGGGCAACCTAAGATAGACACAACCACTTGGGAGGCCCTCATGGAAGGACTCAGGGGGCTGCAGCAAAGAGGGGATGATGGACCCTCGCTCCCCGGCTATTCTAACATAGCCTGAGTTCCCACTTTCGTCTGGGAGATGTCTTCTGCTTCCTGAGCCTAATCAGCTTAAAGCTTGAAACTATGCCAACAAGTGGTGCAGCCCTGTGCCAGCCAGAACGGTTCCCCGGGTGATCGGGCATAAGAAAGAATTCCTAAAGTCCTGTGAAACCTGCTTTACTAAGAGTGCATTCATTTAAATGATAAGGGTCCAAGGAGGAAATGAGTATGTCTCCCAAAGTTTGGCAACCCCCTTTCCTGACAGACACAGACTCAGATTAAGCCCTCAGATTTCTTTGACATGTTAAACCTGTATTCCTGTGTATTTGAACCTAATAAAAGCCTGGTGAGGAAGGGGCTCTGGGTCATTCTCCTCTGAAAGTTTGACCACCTTTCCTCCCCAAGCAGTCATGTCTTGGTAGTTTTATTTTCATCCATGATGGAGGGATGGGGCTCTGCAGGTGGAGCTCCCCCACATCTGGCACCCAGGACAGGGGCCCCCCTGCACCCTCCCCATCCAATAAAACCTGGCTTTAGTTGTTGACGTGAAATCTCACTTGGGAATAAACACTGATGTCTAGCACACTTGAGGCACTAGCTGAGAGAGTCCAGAGCACCCTTGTAGATTTGCCACATTGGTAGGTATGTGTGTTACCTTTCATTTTGCTTCCAACTTCATCTAGAATGGTTCAGCATTGGGCTGTGAGTTCTTGTCCTCTCATCCCAGGGCTGCCAGAAATTGGCTCCAGCTTTGTGAATTGAATGTGAAACCTGCATTTAATATCTAGCACATCACTACGTTTAGAGGAAGGGTAAATGTTTGGCAAATAAACCTACTTTATAATTCAACACACATTAAGGGCTATTTTCCAATACATATAAGTACTTGATAATTAGCATCAAAACTAGTCATTATTTAATCTACGATCTATTTAGAATGAATGGGAGAGATGTCATTTACTTGCTGAATTGGGAGACATGAAAACCATCCAGCCATTCTCCTCTTGAATCTGATCCAACATGCAGTGCTGAGGAAAGCTCCTGTGTGGGCTCAAGCCCTCTGCCTGGGCTGGGTGTACTTTCATATTCAGGATACACATGCTTTCAAAGCCCAAGATGGATGACTACTTAGCATTCAGGTCTCTCCTCAAAGAGGTCATCTTTGACCACCCAATTTGAGTAACTCTCCTTCCTTCTTTCCACACAAGTAACTCTCAAGCCTACCATTTCTTTTTGTTGTCTTTGTTGCACCCATTTCTATTTGGAGTTCTCATTTATTTGTCCATTGTCTCCCCTCCTCACACCCAAACGTCATCTTCATGGTCTGTTGGTTCACTGCTGAATGCTTGATACAGTTGGTGCTCAATAAATATTTGTTGAATGATCAAATGAATGAAAGATGCATCAAGAGTACTGTGTCCTAGTTCTGGCCAAGATGGAGGCTTAGGTAGAAACCCTTCACTTCCTCCCACAACCAAAAGGAGAATAACAACAAATCTAAAATCAATAAACATCAAAAATCATCAGAAAATCAAACTTCATGGAACTCTGACAACCAAAGAATTAAAGAAAAAACAACCAGACTGGTAAGGTGGACTCTGCGGGACAAACTACAAAAAACCTTGGCAAGGAGACTGAGGGGTGGGGCTGACTGCTGAGCTCCGCAGAGCTGTGAGGGAGGAGGGACTGACTTGAGGGGAAAACTGAGACTCATAGCTGACTGTGGGCTAAGGATGGGGTTGCCACTTCCAGATACTTCCAGTCTGACACAAGAGTCTGTTGGAAAGTGTGCTAGAGACAAGCAGGCAAGCTGCATTGTTTCCTCTCCTGCCCCTCTTCCACAGGCAGCTCAGCAAAGAGGGTTGCCCTCCCCAAGTGAATACTGAAGGCCCCACCCCTTAGAACTTATCAGGTGTGCCAAGACAAAGAAGTATGGCCTAAATGAAAGAACACAGAAAAACCTCAGAACTAACTAATGAGGAGACTGCCAACCTATCTGATGTAGAATTTAAAGCCCTGGGAATCAAAATGCTCATAGAACTGACTGAGCTTGGTCGAAAAATGAAAGAACAAATGAAAGATACCCAAAATGAAATAAAGCAAATATTCAGGGAACCAACAATGACAAGAAGGAAACCAGGATTCGAAGCAATGATTTGGAACAAAATGAAGAAATAAACATCCAACTGGATTAGAACAAAGAAACAACAATCCAAAAAAAATGAAGAGAGGCTGAGGATTCTCTGGGACAACCTGAAATGTTCCAACACCTTAATTATAGGGGTGCCAGAAGGAGAAGAGCAACAGCAAGAAATGGAAAACTTATTTGAACAAATAGTGAAAGAAAACTTCCCCAATCTGGTGAAGGAAATAGACTTCCAGGAAGTCCAGGAAGCCCAGAGAGTCCCAAAGAAGTTGGGCCTAAAGAGGAACACACCAAGGAGCATCATCATTAAGTTACCCAAGATTAAAGGCAAAGAGAAAATCCTGAAAGCAAGAGAAAAAGAGACAGTTACCTGCAAAGGAGTTCCCATAAGGCTATCAGCTGATTTCTCAAAAGAAACCTTACAGTCAAGAAGGGGCTGGAAAGAAGTATTCCAAATCATGAAAGGTAAGGACCTACATCCTAGATTACTCTATCCAGCAAAGCTGTCATTTAGAATGGAAGGGCAGATAAAGTGCTTCCTAGATAAGGTCAAATTAAAGGAATTCATCATCACCAAGCCCTTATTATATGAAACGTTAAAGGGACTTATCCAAGAAAAAGAAGATCAAAACTGTGAACAGTAAAATGACAACAAACTCACAACTATCAACAATTGAACCTGAAAGAAAAGAAAACAACTAAAACAAAAACTAAGCAAACAACCAGAACAGAAACAGAATCAGAGAAATGGACATCACACAGAGTTCAGTGGGGAGGGGGAGGGGAGGAATGCGGGGAGGGGGCGGGGGGAAAGGTACTGGAAAGAAGAAGCATAATTAGTGGGCATAAAGTAGATGGGGAGAGATAAAAAAATGGTATAGGAAACAGAGGACTCAAAGAACTTATATGTACAACTC
Source organism: Glossophaga mutica (assembly GCA_039655065.1). NCBI lineage: Eukaryota > Metazoa > Chordata > Mammalia > Chiroptera > Phyllostomidae > Glossophaga > Glossophaga mutica. Next base: position 48,886,312 of record CM077309.1, read on the forward strand.
ATGGACATGAACTAAGGAGTGGAATGCTGAAGGGTTGGGGGTCAGGGTGGAGAGGGGCTAAAGAAGGAAAATTGGGAAAACTGTAATAGCATAATCAGTAAAAAAAAATTTAAAAATAAATAAAAACAAAAACAAACAAACAAAAAGCGTACCTTGTCCTGATAATCTGAGGAAGGGTGGAGAGACTTAGGTAGACCCTTACCGGGATAGTCTTAGGGTAGCTGAACTGCCCTGGAGTTGGGTTTGGGGGCTCACCACAGAATGGTGTGTGATGAGTGAAGTACCAGATGATAGTTATGGAGGCCTCCCTCCTTATGTGCCTTTGCCCAGCAACCTTTGAGGAAGGGGCTGCTCTATCTTCTACAGATGAGATACTGGGCTCACAAATCACATACTGGGAGTTAAGTCACAAGTCCAGAGCCAGTAGCTAACAAGTGCTGAATGAGGGCCCAGGGCTCCCGCTCCAAAGCTGGAGTTCCAGACTGGTATGTAGCACTGTGAGGCTGCTACCCAGTGGTACCCACTATAGGGATGAGGATGAAAGTCAGTCAGGTGTTCTTCTTGGGACCTTATTTATTCATTTACTGCTACACAGAGTAAATAACAGCCACTATTTTGGGAGCATTTTGTATGTGCCAATTGCTGTGCTAAGTGCTTGCATCCACTGATTTGCTTGAACCCAAGGGACTGAACTGATCATCTCAGGTAGGACTCAGGTGGATGGAACTAGTGCCTGAAAGATGAAGACAAGATGGGTTACTCATCCAAAGATACAGAACGAGAATGGAAAGTTGTGTGACTGCTTGTAGCAGGCAGTGTGCAGAGAGCATGTTAGCTATCTGTAACACTAGGTGACCCCATGTACCAAGTGCCAACCACAGAGGAGAGCAGTTATTTGGGTGGAAATAAAAGAAGGAAACTGCAATGGTAATTTTTTTTGATGGGTTATATGATACATTACAAAGACAGGTCAGGGATGTGTGAGATGCTTTTCAAATACAAATTGCAAATTGATCACAGAGGTGGTGTGGGATTCTTACTATCTAAACATCTGTTGGTCGTCTGTTTTACTAAAAGCTGATCATCTGATACATTTTTGACTGGCATCAGAGGTGATTTAATCTCTCAGAAGAGAGAGGAAGTAGGAGGCAGGACTGCTCTTCCTGGACTTCACATTAACCAATGTGAATAATGAGTTGATGTGGAACGGACAGGAACATTGGGTGAAATGACCATATTATGTGGTGTTCACTTTCCTGAGCACAGAAGGCTGAGCACTGACACATACACTGGGCGTTAAGGAAAATGATTTTAATCCAGCTTTGTGTATTACAGGTAGGACCCATTGACAGAGGTCAGGAAGCTCATAAAATGACAGTACAGACATAAAAATCTGAATTGTTCCCATGGAGAATAAAAGGGAGTAGGCCTTTAAACATCCTTTGCAGGGTAAAACGCCTGCATTTATTAAACTCAGATTTGAAAAAGAACATGCACAAACTATGGAATAAGGGTATGTTGTAGGATGAGCAAGAGAGTACAAGGACATGTACTGGGTTGAACAGCAACCTCCAGTACATCATACAAATGTGACCTATTTTGGAAATAGTATCTTTGCATATGTAATTAAGCTAAGGATTTTGAAAAGAGATCCTCTTGAATTTAGGGTGGACCCTAAATCCAATGACTGGTTTCTTCGAAGAAAAAGAAGAGGGAGAGTTGACATAGGCACACAGAGGGGACAGGCCATGTGAAGATGGAGGCAGGAGTTGTTAGAGAGATGCATCGCGGATTGCTGGAGACCACCAGAAGCCAGGGGAGGGGGGTGGGGCATATCCCTCCTCAGAGCCTCCAGAAGGAACCAATCTTGCCAACACCGTGATTTTGGACCTCTGGAATACATTTCTGTTTTAAGCCACTTAGTTTGTGGTGTTTTATTATAGGCCACAGGAAGCTAATACAGTGTATTAAACCCTTAAGAAGATTAAGGGAAAAGGTGGAAGGTAAACCTCAGATTAATCTAAGACTCTTGGAAAATCCCAAGTGAAGCAAAAGGGGCTTTTAAATATATTTTGAAACAAAACACAAATAAGGAAAAAGGTAAGCCTGCTACTGAGGCACATGCTGTCTTTTTGCAGCAAATCTGTGCAGCCACAACAGAGGATAAATCAGGTTGGATGCTGGTCCACATCCCAGTGTAATGTTTACCTCCTCCTCAGTAAATGGTGGAAAGGGCTGGGGTCCTGGGTACATGGGGTACATGACCCTTCGGGCTACTTCATTTCTAGTTTCTGGCAATGAGCTGGGAAAACTGTTTCCAACTTACACTAGTCTTTTTAAAACCCAAATGTTTAGATGAATGCCCCACTTAATAATGTTACCATTTCTCTATTTTTTTCAATCTCTTAGGTGATGATAACAGTGGACAGTAATTCAAGATATTCTATTTGCTTGCTAAACAAGCTTGTGAAATCAATGCACTGTGATTATTTTCCAAACCAGAGGAAGTGTTATTTGAAATATTTGATCAAATGGATGTGTGTAGCACAGTCCCTGTTTTAACTAGATCATGTCTTTTAGTGATTCTGCTTCTCTGGTTCACATGCCCTAGGAGAACTGAAGCCCCCTTTTCTTGAAGAGGCTAAGTTCAGAGCAAGGTTTGGTGAAGCAGGGAAGTGACTCTCAGACCACCACAGTTCCTTTTGCATTTCTGAATATGCTCATACTTCCCCAGGTGATAGTCTTAGGTTTCCAGGACCGCCTAGATGTGCAGACACCCCTTTACTGCCCCTAAAGAAGCCATGTTCAAGAAAAAAGAATTGTCTGACTGGAAACTGCTTGACTCCTAAACATGCTGAGACAGTAGCTAGTAAATTGGAATTTTTGTTTCTAGTTGTGGAAGGTTTTTATATCACACTGACATAATTGAGGCCATTGATGGAGGAGGCAAGAAACAGATTTTTCAGTGTCATTATTGTATTTGCATCTTTGTGGATTAATTTAAGAGGCTTTTGTAGCAGGGAGTGAGTCAGACTAATTATTGTCAAGCTTGGACAGGAACAATAAAGGGCTCCATTTTCCAAGATTGTAAAGATAAATTCTGTCTTAAAATGACTTTGTGGTAAAAGGTTGAATTGGTCGTTTCACTCTCTTAGCCTGTGTTGTGATTATTATTGTTCACAAGAGTTACAGCATTTACCCCTGAGATGAGAGTCAGAATCCCAGTTGCCTATTGAATCTGCGTAAGTGACCTGAAAAAATAAGGTGGCCAGAGGTCAGACTGTGAGATAAAATGCCACATCTGCCCGCTGGGTCAGGGGCCAGCCTGTGGACTCTGCCTCTGCCCTGTCCAGATGAACGTCTTGGGGGCAACCAGCTGGTAAGCCAAGGGCAGACAGTGTGGAGGGGAGTGTGGGGTGCAGTATACTGAGTTTGTCAGTGTACCTGGTTACGTGAACATGTCTAACATAATTTCTCACTGTCTTACCATGAGACTTGAGGACTGGAGTGACCCAGTCTGTCCTCGTCCCCTCACCTGTGTAGGATGGAGTAATACCATGGAGGGATTGCTGTGACTTGGAATCCCACAGGGAACTCTGGTGAGGGTGCGGGACTCCAGGCCTGTACAGAATACCTGTGTTGATGGCTTTGTGAATGCTTTTTGTCATCGGTCCTTTTCTGCTCATTTTTTAAACCTTCTAAACAGCCATTTATGGTGGTCACTATTATCCCCATTTTGCAAAAAAGAAAAACACAGATTGGAGGTTTTGTCACTTACCAGCAGGAGGCTTCTGGGAAAGCACCTAACCTTCTTCCCTCAGTTTCCACTTGTGCAGCACGGAGGGTAACCGTGTGGGAAGGCACCTGTGTGGGAGGGCCTTCCTAATTATTAACCTGTTTATCCACTCGTTATTCTTACCCTCATCATACTGACTCCAGACAATTATTTCCCCTCTTAGGAATATTGCTTCATGTGTCATCATTTTGAAATAGGAGCCTCAGAGGTTAAAAAAAATAAAAAGTGGACAGTCACAGATCACCCTCCCTGTTCCACCCTGTTTCCACCAGTATGAGAGAAATACTGCTTACTCTTCCTGGGTGTCTTTGCCCTTAATTCTTTTTAAATTTTTTTTTTTGTTTTAACTTGATGCCATTTTGAAGATTTTATTTATTTAGTTTTAGAGAAAGGGGAAGGGAGAGAGAGAGGGAGAGAAACGTAAACGTGTGAGAAATACATTGATTGGTTGCCTCTTGCACGCCCCGAGCGAGGACTTGGCTTGCAACCCAGGCATGTGCCCTGATCAGGAATCAAACCAGTGACCTTTAAGTTTGCAGGCCGGCACTCAATCCACTGAGCCACACCAGCCAGGGCAGGTCCTTAATTCTTACCTATGGACAGAGAGCAAGGAGTTATCACTGGGCTGCCAAGGGTGAGGGAAAGAGATTTGCTTTTGGGATAGCAGGGCAGAAGAGTAGATGGTTGTCTGTAATCTGGAGAACAACCTTTGCTTTAATCATCCATCCATCCATCCATCCATCTCTTCATCAATCCATACAGTTTCGGTCATATAGCAGAAGACCAAAGTGGGGTGGCTCTTTCCTTACTGGAGCTCACACTCTGCTGAACCAAGAAGCAGAGAGTTTTAGTTACATAATTCCAATTTACTTATCTATTTTCTTTTTAAAAGGAAACTTTTAAGTCTGAGGTGGAGAGAATCTGGATGAGGCTATGTTAGCTGAGGTAACTGTAGTGAGGGAAAAACATGTTTTTCCTGTTTTTAATGCTGAGTTCTGACTCAGGAGGGGGAAAAGTGTAAAATAACGCCAAGAGTCTGTCTTTTCTTTTTCAAGAACTATGGGCTATGTGAGATAAAACTAGAAATAAAGGATGTGTCTTTCCAGTAAGGAGCCACCAGTAGGAGCTCCTGGTAGGTTGGAGAGGTCAGGCAGGATGGGGGAAACCCTAACGCATGGAATTTCCAGGAGCTATAGCTTTCTGTGCGTTTTTCTGCAAGATGGGCCTCATGCTGATAACTGCCAGTGATGTGGGGTGCCAGCCAGGTTCTGTGTCACTTGGTTTATAACAACCTCTTCTCTCTCTCTCTTTTTTTTCAGACCCAGCAATTGTCAATGGGGTTTACTGGTCTGAATCTCTAAACAAAGTATTTGTGGATAACTTTGACCGTGACCCATCTCTCATATGGCAGTACTTTGGAAGTGCAAAGGGTTTTTTTAGGCAGTATCCAGGTGAGTATCCTGCTAGGAGGATTATCATTCAGATTAAGGAATAGGTAATAGCTTCCTTTTGTGTTTGGGGTTAAAATTTCTCTTCCTTCCCTTAGGAGAAAATGGAAGTTTCTGCAAGGCAAAACAAATGAGCAGAACAAACAAAACAGAAACGGACTCATAGATACAGAGAACAAACTAATGGTTGTCATAGGGGAAGGAGTTGGGGGCATGGAAAAAATAGGTACAGGGGATTAAGAGGCACATAATTCCAGTTACCAAACAAATAAGTCATGGGAATGTCATGTACAGCACAGGGAATGTAGTAGTAGCGCAATAACTGCTCGGTGACAGATGTTTACTGCTTAACGTGCTGATCGTTTGCAAGGTATTTAAATGTCAACTCACTGTATTATACACCTGAAACTAATATGATATTGCATGTCAGCGATACTTCAATTAGAAAACTATTAAATCTATTGTCAGTGCAGGACAGGAGTGGCAGTACTGCACCTGCACACCCACATGTACACCTGCACCAGGCATTTGGACCAGCAGCTTTCTCAGTACAGTAGTTCATAGAGCCAAAAAGTGGCATCCAGGCATGAAACATACCACTTAAACTTTCTAGAGAAGGACTTGCTCCTATTGTTATCGTTACTATTCCCATGAATACTACCATTACTATTTTCATAATCACGGAAGGGAACTAGTCATAACTGGGCAGACTTAAGTTCTGACCAAAAGGTATAGGAAGTGGAAAATTTGAAGTTTAGTTTCCTGACTCCAGATCTGACTGCTCTTGGAATGAGAGGTTGAAATGGCCAAAGCCCCACTCATGTCAGTAACCCATCCTTAAGGGATGCCAACAGCACCTTCAAAGGAGTGCATTTGTCAGAGTTTGGCCATCTTGCCTGTGGAGCAGGTGTTCATTCTGGGGCCTTCCCAGGCCTCTACTTCGCAATAGAAATTTAATTCTGGCTTGGTTTGAATTTTAATTAAAAAGGGAAGTTTTAATTTTGCTTACAGGTTGTGAAAACAGGACTCGAGGCTGCAATTGTGCCAACAACACAGCTGTACAAATTAACAAGCTCAACCTAAAAGAAGGAAAAAAAACACCCTCCATAATCTTGGAGCAATTAAGTGGAGTCTTTTATGTTTTCATTAAGTAAGACTAGGCACCTGATGTCTTCCTACTTTGAAGCACAGAGACTGCCAGCCTCCGCCTTGAGGAGTTGTTTCCCTTGCACGCAACATCTGTCCCCTGAGACTTGCCTGCCGAATGTCTGCTTTGCCAGATTATTCAACATTTCTCAAGAACAGTGTTCAGCAGGGCATGCATGTTCCTCCTGGAGCTCACAGAAATTTAAACAATAAGTATCTTATTAAAGATAATATTATAATGAACAGTAGTCTGTTAAAGTTCTAGTATCACCAAATTGCAGTCTGCTTTGATACACTCAGCAGAGAGTAAATTTCACACAGATGTTGCTGAAATTAGAGCTTTGTGAGTGGCTAATCCTTGAGGAAGCCACAAGGACATCTTACCGTTTTACCATGTGGCATTTGGGTGAAGGTGGAGCAGATAAAACGAAACTATAGATCATCTGTTGTCTCTCCCAGTAGGAAGTCCTCGAACCATGGTCATGAGGAAATTTGAAAATAAAGGTGTATTAAACATCCTGGGCTGTCATAACAAAATATCACAGACTGAGTGGTTTAAACAGCAGGCATTTATTCCTCACAATTCTAAGGCTGGGGAGGCCAAGACTAAGGTACCAGCAGATTCGGTTCTTGGTGAGAGCCCTCTTTCTGGCTTGCAGATGGCCACCTTCTCCCTGAATTCTCACATGGTAGAGAGAAGAAGCCCTGGTGTTTCATACTCTTCCTAAAAGGGCACTAATCCCATCATGGGGGCTCCACCCTCATGGTCTCATTTAAACTTAATTAACTTCCAAAGGCTCCACCTCTTAATACCATCACATAAGGGGTTAGGCCTTCACCATATGAATTGGGAAGGAATGAGACATTCAGTCTATAATAAAAGGGAATCCTAATAGAGATTATATAATATGGTAGATTAATTACATATAAGGTTTTTATCAGTCAAAACATTTCACTCAGAAATGCTTACAGTTTTTTTAAGATGTTTGTAGGGGAATTTTGACTTTGTAAAATTTCTGTGTCTTTTCTGTGTTAAGACAGGCACAGGTCACAGTCCTCCAAAGGAGTTCATTGCCCTGACAAATGTTATGGGGTCACTCAGTGCTCAGTTCTGAAAAGAGAGCACCTCTGCACATTTCTGGTCTCTTGGATATAACATGATTATTGGAAAAGTGATCCATGGACATTTTTTGCTGGGATGTTTTTCTTTTCAGAATGCATCTTTCCATGTTTAGAGTAATGTAATATAAATCAGTGATAAGCATGCATGTTCTTAAGCAGAAGGGACATTACTTTATTCTTACTAAAGTGTCTCTTGAGTTGCTTTGTTCTGAGCTCTGTATGAGGCCCTGAGGATAAAATGGTAAACTAGACAGAAAAGATCTCTGCTCTTGTGAAGCTCCCTCTTGTTGAGGTATGTGCTCATTGGGGATTTTGATTGCAAGTGACAGAAACCCAGTTCTATGTAGCTGCAGCAAGGAACACATTTACTGGCTCATATAACTCAAAACCCAGGGTTTGTGGTGTTTTGAGACACAACTGGATCCCAGTAGTCAGCAATATCATTTGGATTTTGAATCTTTTCTTTTATTCCTCATCTCTACCTTCCTCTATTCTGACCTTGTCTCACTGGCAGGCGACCTCCTTATGATGTTGGGCATGGCTGCGGGCTTGTAGTTTTATTCTTCGATTATGGTCCCGGGGGAGGGAGAACATCTGTCTCAATAGCTTGGAGGAAAGTCCAAGGATGAGCTTGGTCTGGGCCATGTGCTTACATGCTGAACCTAGGGACACTAGCCAGTGGGTAGGGCCAGTCATCTGAAACCATGGGGATTAGTGAGGATTACTGTGGCCTTACCTGGAGTTGGATACCTAAAGGAAGGGACAATGGCCAAAGGGAGAGAGACAGATGAGCAAGTGTTTGTGGTGCAGGGTGTTGCATGCTAAGGTAGGAGAAATAGAGGGTGCTGGGTTATAGTAGAAAAATAGCACTAATCCCATTTCCTGGTGGTGGGAGGAAATTCATACTGAAAGGAGAATTTTAGTCAGCATTAGCCTAGTAGTATACCTGTGATGATGATGTCCATTTCTGCGTAAGTTCACGTAGGTGTTCACAAGTTCCATTCATGTGCTGTAGGCATGTGGCAACGGTTTTGCAGTGCTGTCTATAAGAAGTTTCTGGGACAATGGAAATGTTCTGTACCCATAGTGTCTCAAGTGGAAGCCACCTACCACGTGTGGCTGTTGAGCACTTGAAATGTGCCTAGTAAGACTGAGGAGCTAAAATTTGAGTTTTATTTACTTTTAACTAATATAAATTTAAAATTAAACAGTCACATGCCCAATGATATATGACATCTGTGCAGAAAGTATCCAACATACAATATAAAAAATAGAGGCATTTATTGAAGAAGATACAAGATATAAGAAACATTCTACATAGGACAATGATGCCTCAGTTCCCTTTAAAGTAGGCACCTTGGGACCTCACACAGTTCTCCCAATCACCATCAGCTGCCCCGTCATGTTTTCCTGAATCTCACTGACAGTCTGAAATCTCTTCTCTTTCAAAGGTGATTTTAGTTTTGGGAAAAGCCAGAAGTCTCATGGCACCAAATGTGGGCTGTAGTGGGACTGAGTCACCTGGATAATTTGAGGTTCTGCCAAAAAACTCTGCACGAGATGTGGTGCCTGAGTGGGCACATTGTCATGATGAAGCCGCCAATCACCAGTTGCCCATAGCTGTTGCCTTCTGAATTATCTGAATAGTTTCCTCAGAGGAATGTTCAAGCTCAACGCAAAATTTGATGTAGATTTATAGCTCTACTTGCTCAGTCATTTTGAAAGCAATGGCTCCACAACACTTGTCCTCACTCTGTGACATCTACCACCCCACTGACTAGTACAGTGAAGTTGTCATTGTTCACTCATGTGCATTCCAGTCCACTCCCTTTGGCTGCCAGGTTACTTTGATGTCACACAAACCATTCTCATTATATTAAGAATGGCTGGACTTTTTCTGGACAGACCTCATAATTCTGTAGGAAAAGACATTTATAGTGTAATGATACCCAGTTTGCAAGGTGCTGCCTGGTAGTACCTGCATTGCAGAAGGGTCTCACTGAACAGAGCACTTCAGATAAGCTCTTTTAAACAACAGCAACAACAACAAAATGCCATTAAAGGGACTTTGAGCTCTGCAGGATTGATTGCTCAGGGCTTGTCAAAGATCTGTTTATTTCTGTTTCATCCTGGGAAGCCTTTGGGAGTGCTGTGAATGTTAACATTTATACTGATGATAGTGATAATGACCCCTGTTTATTGAACACTCAGCTGGGTGCTTACACAAGCATTGCCTGATTTAATCCTCACCATGATTCTGTGAGCTGGAGCTACTATAATCCACATTTTACAAATGAGGACACAATGGCCTAGAGATGAACTGACTAACCCAGGACACACCAACAGAGTAAAACGGAGTTGGAGATAGTGTTAATATTTCAACCACCTGTTTCTTTGTTCTCATGGTGGCTCTTACCCTACAAAATATGAACTCTGGCCTGCAGTCCTGAGCCATCAGGCTTTCAGCCCCTGTCTCCTTTACTGGGATATCCACCCCAAGAGGACAGAGACATTTGTTTTGTCCATCATTTGTCACCAGCACCAAAAATAACACATAGTAGGTATTCAATGTGTATTAAATGGATGGCTATATCACTCTGTGGATCAAAGTCCACCAGATCTATTGTCTCCCATCACAGTGGCAGTAGCAGCCTCCCCTCCTCGGAAACAATAGAGTCGCTGCCTCTCTCGGAAGCTGGTCACCGGCTGCAGTGCAGTGGGAGTAAGTGACACAGGAGGGGACCGGTATAAACAATATAGAGCCACGCCCCCCATTGTTTCCTCTTCTCCAAGTCCTCCTAAGCCCCTACCCTTTCTCTCCCAAGTCCACCAAGTCCTGCATACTGGATGACTCCTTCTGTTGACAATTTACCTCTGATACCTAGCGACCACCTCATTATGGTTAGAACGTTCTCCAGGCTCTTTGTCTCCCAGGAGACAGAGTCATACCTGCACAGTGAGTCTTTTTCCTGGGAGCCTCGTCCAGTTCATGATTTTACAATCCTGTGTGGGTCCCAGTTTCTACCTGGGTGGGCCAACTACCTGTTCTGATCCATCCTTCCTGTTCTGACCACTTTTTACCTTTGTCCAAATGATATGGCTGACTGACAGTTCTCTGTAACTGTCCTTAACTATATCAGGAGAAAACTGTCTATGTGTCATAGGCAGATCAATCAAATACAGACACCAGTTAAATTTATGCATGATGCTCAGTTCCTTCTCCAAGTCAGACTTGCAATTCTAGAGCTACATCTCAGGGAGCTTGTTCCAGTAGAAGGCCTAATGATCATAAAGGGAATTGATGTTCTTATCTTTGTCATGATTTCTGTGCCACATGAAGGTGAAAGCTGGTTCACAGTCCCTCTGTGAGGAGGGGGACAGATGGCTAAGTAAAGAGCTCTCCAGAAGTCCACACTCCACAAGCTGTTGGCTAGTGATACATCAAATATAGGTTCCGTGCACAGCATTACTTTGTGTTTATTCTCCTGCCCATTCTTCTTACCAAGCTCAGGTTTAGCAGCCGGTAAAGTGTAGTTGATATAGGTGTTCTCTCCTTGACCATCTCAGCAACACCACTTCAATGAATGATTGTGGAAAACCATAGTTCCCATAGCAACTCTTGTGTTACTCATTTATCATCATGAATCATTCCTCAAGAAATTGTTAAGAAAGATGGAATTGATTGAATGAAGGAGCCTTATAATTTTTTTTTCTGGAGGAATGCACAGCCAATGTCTCAAAAGACACTTCAAAGCTAAATTTGCTTACAATTCGATTCACATTAAGCTAGCATTTCATTATATGTGTAGATCAGCTATTTTAGATCTAAAGTTATATTGGGAGGCATTTATTTAAACTTCTGATTTGGGGGCAAGTAAAAAGTATTTGTCGAGAAAGGAATTGGGCAGAACTTACCCAGTTAGGGATAAACCAACATCTGCTACCTCTTGATTTGCCCTCTTTCTTTCTGCCTTTTTTTCTGGGCATTTGGCTCTCAGGCAGGGAAGAGAAATCCCAGGCTGCAATGTGATGGCGAGTGTTTGTTCAGCTGGTGGCTTGTGGAGATGGTCTGGATGCCACTGGCAGTGCCAGGGAGGTTTAGTGAAAAAGACTTGGCACAAAAGAGAGGAGGGAAAAAAGGGGCTAAGACACTCTTTGTCGAGGTAGAGATTTTGAGAAGGGGAGATTAGAGTCAAGCAGAAATAAACACAGAGGGTAAAAAAGGTATTTGAACCTTTATCATGTGCTTTGTTGTAGTTCTTAGTTCTGTTGGATGGTCTTAAACCTTTTTGTCACATGAAATTCTATGAGCAGCGGGTAGCTTGACTTTCAGATGACGTTGTGTGAGGCTCTACTCTGTTGGCCCTGCTATTCATTTGCATGTGCTGAAGGAGAACGTGAAGTCATACGTTGTCTTAAATGAAATTAATTTTTCTCTAATATAGTTTATCATGACTTTGGGGGACAAAGCTTGGAATCCAGGAATGTTGTACAATATTTTCAATTCTATCAGATTTGAGCATTTGAATCAGTAGTAGAGAGTTTGACATTATTTGCAGTTCTAGCTGGGAGATATATCGAATGATCTAGAGACCCTGTCCTCTGAAAGCTGCATCAGGCGGACTAGCAATCACTGATGCCGCCAGAAGCCTTGAGAGCTGCAGGGAAAAAGAAGGCTGCATGGCAGCTAGTCTGCTGAGCCGCGCCATTCCTCTTGTCTTGAGGCTCTTGCTCCATCCAGCCTGGGTAGGGTGCCCAAAGGCATGCTGGCACTTACGGAAATTATGTGGCTCATAGGGCAGCTTCTTGGTTAAGTGACGATTCCCTAGATCTCAAAGTTGGCTCATTGGCGATGAACTTACTATTATTTCTCCGGGATTTGTAGTTACTTAAATATTTTCAAAATATCTGTGTATACAAAAAATTATACACTAAGGAACTGATATGTCTTTAGGGAGATAGTACCATCTGGAGTAGAGTTTCCTGAAGTTTTTCTCCTAAAGCATTTTGCTGTGAGATTTTGGGGGTTAGGGCTCAGTGGTCAAGTTAGTTTGGTCAGTGCTGCCTCTGGTGTCCCAGTTGCATAGATTCAAGATGCACGTAAGCAGATAACAGGCCCCGAGATGTCCCTCCCAGAGCATGGAAACCAGTTTGATTTTTATTCATGTAACTCATATTAACATCCTGCAGAACTTCTCATGGCACACTCTTATGGAAATGCCTGTGTAAAGAAGAACACAGTGGCGCAAAATCTGGAAGATCAATTCCTCATCCTAACTAGAAATCTTAAGAAAAACTGTTCAACTATGAGAACCTTGGAGGCCCTGCTATGAAATGGAAGCTTTGGTTCAAATGTTGAATTTGAGCAAGTTGACCCCCCGCCCCCAAGCCCATCCAGTCCTGACTCTGAGAAAGGGTGTGACCTTCATTGTTACATGCAGGGCAGCTGTGCCTGGAACTGACTCGAAGTGCTGTCTGAATCCCGGCTCAGTGTGTGGTGCCTCGTGTCCTGACCGGGACGGCTGGGCCTTGAGGCCCCCGCTGCCGTCTGGTTCCTTGCCTCTGGCAGATGTTCCTGTGCACAGTCATACCAGCATTCCTTTGGTTACTTGAACTTGGCATGCTCTTCTCAGCCTCGGGAACTTTGTGAATGTTGTTCTCTCTGCCTGGGGTATTCTTCTTCACCCTGTGGCCACCCCTCACTTACACTTTAAAAGTCCATGTGTAGTAGGTTTAATAGTGTCTCCACCCCAAATTCATGTCCAACTTGGAACCCCCAGAATGTGACCTTATTTGGAAATGGGGTCTTTGTAGATGTCATTAGGTACATTGGGATTGGATCATACTGGATTTGGGTGGGCCCTCAATCTAAGACAGCTGGTTCCCTTACGAGAGGACAGGGCACAGGGCACAGAGAGAAGACAGCCATGTGAAGCTAGAGGGAGAAATGGAAGGGATGTAGCTACAGGTCAAGGCACACCAAGGATTGCTGGAGACCACCAGGAACTAAGAAGGGGCAAGGAAGGATTCTTCCTAGAGTCTTCAGAGGGAGTATTGCCCCACCCCTGGCACCTTGATATCGGACTTCTGTTTTCTACAACTGCAAGAGAATATATTTCTGTTAAGCCACCCTGTTGGTAGGTGTGTGTTATACATCAGCCCTAGAAAACTAATATACCATCATTCTAGTCTCAGCTTAAAGAAGAGGCTTCTTCACTTTATACGGATTAGAATCCCTTTTGTACACTAACATAGCCTCAGGTACTTCCTCCTGAGGTCTCTGGTTCTTGTGATTTCTTACCTAGTGTCTGCTTCTCTGCTAGATGTGGGGCTTCCTGAGGGCAGGAGGTGCTGGGCCTAACATCCTTAGTCATTGCTGTATGTCCATCAACTGTCAGAGCACCCGAGAGGAGTTACAAGCCCGTAGGCAGAGAAATTATCTCAATCTGAAGAAGAGCATTTGGCATCATTAATTCCTTGCCCCCAGGCCCTGGCCTCAGTGCTGTGAGAGAGGACTGCACATTTGCTCCTCTTGGTGGAGCACACGGTGATGGGAGGGTGGGTAGCAGAGTGGCGGACAGGGTAGAAGATGATCAAATGTGCTTCTCGTCTTAAGAACACGGCCCACAATTCAATTCAAGAAACACTCGCTGACCACCTACCATGAGTCAACACATTAACAGATAAATTCTCTTTATATTGGACTCAAACCAATTCTTTGTGGAATTACAAATTGGAACATTACCTATCCTCACCAAGGATATAATTGCATTATGTGTCAGGACTATGTGATTCTAGCTATTCTTGGCTTTATACAAAGCAGTGTGTCAGATATTTTTAAAACAAATTGCATTCTGGTCCCTTGGTGTACAATATCATGTCAGTTTTATTTTATCTTTGTTACCTAATGGCCTTCAATTGGCAGTGGCTTCTCATCCTTCTTTCTTCTGATTTGTTACAGGGAAGTCATTAAATTAGGCGCAGTTACAGGTGGGAAATATAGGTACAAGGAAGACAGAACAAAACAACTGTTTGGGTTGCAGGCTGCCATCTCACAGTTATCTGTGTGATAATTTGGGATGGTTGTGTAAGCACATGGCTGTTATCAGCCTACTGTGGTCCAGAAAGCTGGCCACCATTAATCAGAAAGGAGAATCTCCATGCTACCATTTGAGTGGCAATTTTCTCCTATGAAAATAATTTTTCTATTCTAATTTTCTCAACTCCAAAGTCTATGTTTCAAACCCTCCATCTCTGAGCAGCAAACAATGATTTTCTATCTTAAGGCAGCAAACACTTTTCTTTTTAAGTAAAATTTTATTCTTAAAGAATGTCAGCCTTGGACACATCCTGACCAGTCTGCAAAGTGTGAGGCTAAGGGTGTTGGGTCCCATTTTATACATGGGAAAAACTCCTCAGGCCTCAAAGCCTGAAATTCAAACTTTATTATACAGCAAAATTAGGGCCATTTTATTTTATTTCAGTGTAGAAGTCCGGGCCAAAATTCCTGATTTTAAAAACAAGAGTCAGGAAAGAACAGACTTATGTATATTCTGAGATAAAAACCTACCAAATGCTTTCTACCCTGCCATGCCTAGCCCCCGAAGGCTATAGACATTACCTTACCCATAGACATAGTCCAGGGATGGAGCCCAGCTCCGCCTAGAGGTCTGTGAATGATGCCCGCAGGTCCAACAATTTGAGGGACAATGAGAAATGGCCTTGGCTAACTTTATCTTCAGCCTCAAGAAGGGGCTAGAGTCCTGTCCTTTGTTGATGGACAGCGCTTTACTCTGGATGTCACCACTCTCTAGCAGTTCTTGGAGCAGTGAGCTCGGGCTGCTTGCTTTAGCGTTACAACCCCGAACACCTCCCCAGAGCTGATGATGGAGCACATGACGAGCTTCAGGGTTGGTCTTTGCATGTGATTTTTCACCCTGTTCCATCAGTCAGCAAAGCAGATCAGCCTTGAAATGCTATGAATAAATATTTGAAGTTTCTGGGTTTCTTATAACTCCATTTTTCTTCTAGGGATTAAATGGGAACCAGATGAGAATGGAGTCATTGCTTTTGACTGCAGGAACCGAAAATGGTAGGAAACAGTCAAGCCTCTTAGTTACTTTTTAGAAAGAAAACTTGCAGGGAGGTTCAAGATTCATTTTTACTTTATTTTCCCCTGACCTAGGTACATCCAGGCAGCGACTTCTCCGAAAGACGTGGTCATTTTAGTTGATGTCAGTGGCAGCATGAAAGGCCTCCGTCTGACTATCGCCAAGCAAACGGTCTCATCTATCTTGGACACGTTGGGGGATGATGACTTCTTCAACATAATTGCTGTGAGTGTGGCTGTTTTGTGCTTTCTGTGCACTTTGGGCTTATTCGATCTTTTAGTAGCAATGGTTATCATTCTTACTGCATTTGCATACAGAGCGTTAGATGCCCTGGGATGAGGACCGGTTAGTCTCCTGTGAGCTCACTGAGTCGTGATATTGGAGGGTCTTTGGGAGGCTGGAATGCAGCTGAGCACATTTTCTCTCTTAACCACGCAGGCAGGTGCTGTCACCTGGAAGAGTAGCAGTAGATTTGATTTTATTGGGGAGCCAGCCTTTTCAGAATTAAACCTAGCAAGATTTCCCTTAAACTGCTAGGTTTTCTCATGTGGAAATTAACTTCAAGCAAGATTAGTCTGATGACAATGACAGTAATAACAATCATGATGATAAAATGACTAAAAGGTGGAGAGCAGTTGTAGACTCACAGAACACTTTACCTCATCTTCAGAAACAAAAGTGGCATTTATTAAGTGCCTACTGTGTGCCATTTTCTTTACTCTTCATTTGGCATTCTCTTTGTTCCCCACAACAGTGCTAGGTGGTACAGTGTGTGGTTTGGGCATTTGCTCAAATGAAGCTTCGTAGATTGAGAGAGTGTCAGTAACTTGCCTGAGGTTACAACCCTGGGAAGAAGGAGATATGGGAACCAAGCTTGGGAGTGACATCCTCTGTGGAAAGGGCCCTGATTCAGCTTTCCATCTCCAGTTGTTTTCCCTTCTCTCCAGTTCTCTAGTAGATTCTCATCTTGTCCGTTATAGCCCTTCCTCTCACTCTTTTTTCCAGAGATTATAGCCACAATGAGCCTGGGTCTCTTGAGTACTTAACCAGATGCAGCTGCATGGGGTCACCTGTGCCTTGCTTCATCATATCTATGTGGGACGTGGACTGGTCATAGCAGGCAAGGAAGGCTGTGTAGTAAGCGGGGCAGAGCTTAGGCTTTGGAGTTGGGACTTAGTTTTGAATCTTGGTTCTGACACATACAGCTGTGTGTCTGGAGCAAACCACTTGAGTCTGATTGTCAGACCACCAGCTGTGAAGCTGATACAATCACACTGCCCACAGTGTGGCTCCCAAATGGCCTGAGCCACTGCACAGGAGGCCGTGTTCAGTGGGAGGGTACAATTTGACGAGCGGCACAGACATGCTGTCAGAATGCTGTTTCTGTGGTCTGCCTGGCTTCCCTGAGCACCTGAGCAGAATGCGTCATCAAGGGACCCTATTTCTGGCAGCCTTCTGCATGGACACAATACCCACTTTTATTCACTAGGCAGAGGCTAGGGTGTTTAAATGACCTTGGGTTTGCAGAAAGGATTGCTTGAGTTAGTGTTCTGCCTGCAAGTGCTCCTGATGGGACTCGGAGCAAAAAAGACACAACTACAGGGCACCGTGATTTATAGCTTCAGATTTTAAAAAGTCCTAAAAAGGAAAGGGAAAAGGGAGAGAATCATAGATTCTCTAGGTGTTGGTGTTGTTCATTCACGGAACTCTGCTCAGTGCCTAGGACAATACCTGGCAAATAGCAGGAGTTCAAATATTTATTGGATGAATAATACCAGGAGCTGCCTTCCACAAAGCACACACTGTGTACAGGCCCCTGCTAAATGTTCTGTGTAGATTATCACATTGCATCTTCTCCCAGCTCTGTGGTAAGTGGCATGGAGACAAAAGCACCGAAAGGTAGAAACAACCGGCTAAAGGTCATGCAGCCACAGAAAGTGGCACAGTGAGGACTCAGAAACTGTCCAGCTTTACTTCCCCCTGCTTCTCGAGCAGATGTGAAGAGAATGCAGTTGAGCTGCTCAGCCACCTTCCTGTGAAACTCCATCATCAGGGACAGAGCTCTTCCTGAGGCAGCTTTCAGAGAGAACCTTGCGTTCCCAAATCAAGAGAAGTTCCTGTAGTTACCAGTCCTATTAAGAATATGCAAATGTGGCCTGATCCCCACACATCCTGAAGCATTTAAAGATAAGAAGCAGCTAATTTGGGACTATCTTTCTTATTAATCTTTAATTACTCATTACAGAAGTATCAGAAATTTACATAATAAGAAGAACTAACTAATTACATCCTGAATCCTTTATCAGTCAGGATTTATTGTTCCGTTAACAAAACCAATCAATTGAAATAATCTCTGTAAATTCATTAAGATATACAAACAGTGTCAACTCAATAATGAAGAGAGGGTGATTAAGGTAATTAAAAGTAGACATGTCAGTATTATAGAACAGTTAAGAAAAAAATTATTTTTTACCTCAAAGTGTCCCTTTATTTAAAGAAATCCATCAGATGTCCCATTAACCTTCTCTATATATCTGTTTGTTAGTTTTTAACATAAATAAGCAGCTTTAAGACTGTGTACATAATTATTTCAATAACTACAAAGATACTCTGAACATTTTTATTTGAAGCCTCTATAGTAAAATTATGATGTCTTTTCCCCTAAAGTATAAGGGACTGAATCAGGTATGTTAGTGGATTTATATCAAAAGCCTGAGGTCACAATAGGAATCACTGATTAACAATAACCTTTACATATTGATTTATTTTAATAAAGCAATGTATGTAAAATATTCTCAGCACAGAGCTGGGTATATAGGCAACATATGTAAAAAATTTAAACAATTCAGAGATGTTCCCATTCTCTTTTCATTTGGCACATATTCTTCCAAATTTTTCTGTTCATGAACATACATAATTTTTCCACAAAAATAGAATCACATTTTACAGAATATTCAGCAGCTTGCTTTTATACTTATATTGTAGTCATGTGTATTTGAACAGCAGGGCATTTTATCACTGAAAGCTGACAAATTTTTAAATCCACCCCCCTTTGCTGGACATTTGCTGTTACTGATCTTTTTTCTTCTTAAGAATGCTACAGTGAATGGACTCGCACGTGTGTTTTTGCAGGGCTGGCTGTGCTTCTATTGAGTAAAACCTACAAGTGAAATTGTTACAACAAAGGTCATGCACATAGTTAGGTGTGACTGGGAAGTCCATGAAATAGGGGCAATGTTCACACACTTAGAAACTGTATTAGTTAGCTCCATCTTCTGTAACAAAATATGACTGGGTGGCTTAAGGAACAGAAATGTATTTTCTCACAATTCTCAAGGTCGGAATGTCCAATATCAAGCTTGGGCAGTGTTTGGTTTCTGGGCGGTGGTAAGGATTCCGTTCCTGGTTTGTAGATAGGCACCTCCTCTCTGTACTCACATGGAGTGAGAAAGAGAGAGAGAGTTTTCTCATGTTTCCTCTTAAAAGGGCATGATCCCATCATGCGGTGCCCACCCTCAGGACCTTATCTAAGCCTAAGTACGTCCCAAAGGCTCCATCTCCAAATACCACCACACTGAGCGTTAGGGCTTCAGCATAGGAATTTAAAGGGAACAAAAACATTCAGTTCACAATATAACATGTTGAGGGTTTTTGCATTCCCTTGAATGGTCTCTTGCAACCCCAAGAGTATTTTACCAATTTAGCCTTGCCAAATTGTGGTGGTGTTTTCTTTTGTTGTGTTTGCATTTCTCTGTCACCTTCTCCTGTTTCCATAGTGGCAAAATTGTTCCAGTAATATGGTGTAAGTTTTTCTTTAATTTGTTTAAAACAGCCACTTGCCTCTGTCTAGAGGGGGACCCCACTGCAGGCTCTTCTAGGTGCAAGGGGATGGAATATTTGAAACGCCATCAGCACGCCCTGTTGGTCTGTTTGAGTGCCTTGCTCTTGTGGGCTGGCTTTCATTTACCGGAGAGGGCATTATCATTTCACCCTTCATCGCACTGTCAGCTTTCTCTTGCTTGCTGGGTAGATGTTTGAGGAGAAATTTCAGTGTTTCAGACAGCAAGTAAAGAAAATAATCTTTATTTTCAGTGTTGGAAGCCCGTGTGCATTGGAGGCTTATGTTTGTACAAATCTAGGTCGTCATTGCCTTTTGATTTTTGGTGCCATCATGGGAAAGGGAGGAGAGAGACATAAAGCAAAGAGGCTTTCCTTGGCCATTCCAGTTGTTTTTGCATGTTTGTATTAAGTTCATTGCTAAATGCATGTTACGTATTATACTGAAAAGCTTTCAGTCCAGGTCTTTTCAGAGAATAAACATGAAATGATAATGTTAAAAATTGTTTTAGGTTTCATGAGCAGGGTAATGCAAAATCTATCTAAGACTGATGAACTAAATGATTGAATTATAAAAGGATAGTTGAAATATGAGAGTGATCTTGGGCATTCGAAGTTAAAATTTAAGGTCAAACCACTGGTGCATGAAGAGAGATGTCTCTGAAAAGAAAAAAGGAATATTTTTCTGATTCACTTTGAAGTCTAACTCCAAGCCATGCATTAAATTCACAATATTATCATAAAAATGAGGGTGCTAATTCTGTACTTTCTGATGCCGAAATTTGAAAAATGATTTTACAGGAGTATAAAGCCAGGCATTGAATGAATACAGCATTTACTGGACTGATACTGTTAAATCAGTTTAAATGCCTCCTGCAGCCCATGTTTGTGCAGAGAAGAACATCGTTTGTTAGTTCAACACAGAACTTTCTGGTGCCCTGGTTTTAATTTGCAGAATTTTCTTTAAAACTATTTCTCCAGTGCTTTGCCTGCTGTAGATTTACTTTTTAATGTAACTGATTCTGTATTAAAAAGTATGAGGACAGTATTTTCTTTCAATGCTCATTTGTTCTATACTACTAATTATGTCCAGTCGTGTTTCAAATTATACAGGAAGCTTTTGTAATGCAAAAGATCCCTAGGATTCCTTCTGTTGGTGAAAATATTGTGGGTTCATATGCTTCATTACATAATCCCTGAACATTTTTATTCTAAAGGTTATTTAATCAAAAGTGCACCAATAAAACCATAAAAATATTTAATGGCATTCCAGTACTTCCACATCAGTTTTCTTGCATTGCATGAGCATGCTGGCATTTTAATTCCGTGGAATTTAGGATTCTCTGAAACATACCACTGATTTCCTTTACTTTTTGTTTCTTTACGTGTTTTTTAAAGATGGTAAGAGTCTCATTATTTTGGGGGGGTCTGTGTGTCAACTTTTCTTTTTCTTGGCTTTGTTCCTCTTTTCTATCAGTAAACTTCTCTACAATTTTGCCTTTTTGTTTCTTTATTCTGTTTATTTATTCATTCTACAAATATTCTTGAGTGCTAACAGTTAAGTACTGGGGCTGTCTTTGTGTATAATGCAGACAAGTCATCTTTCCTGGTGGACCTGGATGTTTTGGGAGTGAGCGTTGGCGTGGGAGCAACAAGGGAGCAGGTGCTGGCAATAGAGTGGCCAGGGTTGTCTCAGAGGGAGAGTGAGGGAGGCTGGGAGAGCATAGGGCTGGAGGTGCAGCCAGCTGCAGACTCAGTGACGGCTTCTTGGTAGAAGTGATGACTCGTTGAACACTTTAAGATAGTTAGGCATTAGCCAGGCATACTCAATGGGGCAGGGCAGGAGGGAGGAGAATTGAGGAGAAAAGTATTATTTACAGGCTATAGTAACTCCTCTTCCATCCCAGAAAGTGCAAGCTTGGTTGGATTGACTAAAAGAGTTCATTGTCTGGACAAATTGGAGTTGGGATGAATGTATGAGGTGGAGTAGATGGATGGGAGTACTGATGAACAGAATGAGACTGGATTGAGAGGGCAAGGCCAGATCTAACAAGTCTGGTCCACCACGTAGCAGAATGGGGATTTCATCTGGAGACAATGGAAGACATGGAAGGAGTCTCAGATGTAGGGTGATGTGTTGAGAAGTTCCCTTAAAGCCTCTCCCTTCCTAGGTCTTTGTGCATTCTTTTTAGGCAACTGTTGATTTTTTTTTTTTTTTTTTTTTTTTTTAGGCCTGAAAGCTCTATTGCTTTTGTTGATCAGGTCCAGCTTCTAAAATTAAGCAGGGTTCAGGGTCCTTAATGTCATCCAGAACCCAAAGTCAGCTGTCTTCCACTCTGGTCTCTGGGCTGAGATTCACATGTTCCACACGAATGCTGAAGCTTGCATCAAGCTTGGTGGGCGAGTCCAGTTCATTTGTTCTTCATTTTTAGATCCTCCTCCAGCATGTCCTGGCCATTTATTTAATGAAACTTAAAACTTTCCTGTCCTATTTTAGATCATCATTAAAATCCCTGTCGAGGATTTTGCTTTATCTTTAAAACGGGAGATGTAGGGAATGCTTACAGAGATTGGGCAGCAGGGAGGAAAAGGAGAATGGAGACGTGTCCCTTGCTGTCAGAGCATAGATTTTGGTGGTTGGCACAGAGGAGAGGAAGGGGCAGTTCCTGGGAGAAGAGAGTAGTCGGGGGTAGTCTAACACCTGAAGAAGATCAAGGGTTTATCTCAAGCCTGTTTTGATTTTGGACGGGTCACTGCAGCATCACAGATGAGCACATTTTATTATAAAAAGGAAAGCAGACATTATCTTTAGATGTAATGAGCATATTTTTTTTTACTAATGAAAGCAGGAAAAATGTGGTTCATGATCACTCCACAATGATGATAGTGGGGAACTTTAGACAGTATTTTGTGTCCCTGTGCCACAGCAGGTGCTTAGTTAATATTCATTGAGCAAACAGGGACAAAGGTTCTCTGGCAGATGCCTTTCTAAAAGGGGATTGGGCAGTGAGCTGGTTCCAGTCTTGGCTTCCAGTCTGTCAAAGACCGGGGTCACTGAGAGGGTTCAGAGTGTGGCACAGAGTAGGATAGTGTGTGGCCACATACCATGGTGATTTCTGTCTCAGGTGTTTAGACAGTCACATGTGCGTATGGGTGAAGCACTTTTTTCTCTAACAATACAGAGTCTGTGCTCTCCAGAGGAGGTCATGGGCATGTGAGCCATGTTCCCAAGAGCAGGTCACTGCCATCGCCCCCCACATCTCCCTCCTACTTAGCAAGTACCAACTTGGGGCGGAGAGTACACATTGGTCTTTGTCTCTGTGGAGCACACATCACACTTACACAGGTATTTTCTTTCTTTCTTTCTGTGTACTTGGATCAGAGCCTCTCTTTCTGTTTCTTATATGCCAGGTCCTTTGTTGACTCTTCACTGAATCTCATTTCATCCTCACAGTGAGATCATGGGTGAGGTTCAGTTACAACCTCCAATTTCCCAGCAGAAACACTAAGGCTCGAAGAGCTGACGTGCCTTGGCTCAGGTCACCCAGTTAGTGGGTGGCAGAGCCAGGATTTGAATCCAGCCTGTCTGCCCCAGTTGCTCTCGCTTGAATTCCGTACCCTTGTGTGAGTCAGAGGAGGAGATCCAATCAGTCAAGAGAAGGGAACAAGGAAATCAGAAGTGACTGAGGCCCTGTGTCTACATGGCTGTTTCTGAGTTCTTCAAGGGGTGAAAAATCTTTGTCTATCTCCTCACCCTGTGATTACTGGACTGGCTGAACTATCTCCAGGGCTGTCTGGGCCTTCTCCTATTCTGCTAAGAGACCCTTCTCATTTCCCAGCAAGTTCAGGAACAACTTACCACTTTGAGTGGAAAGGGGTCTAGTCGAGTTCCTCTTTAGAGTTCAGTCCTGGTATTGGGAAGGAGCAAAAGCAAATGACAGAAGCAAATTCCATGTTGCCGGTGAAATTGTGCATTGCTTTCTTTTCTGCCTTTGACTATTGTTATCTGATTGCTTAAGTAAGGATGAAGGAGAACCATGCATAAGGCTGTTACATCTTAGGGCTGAGGTGACCAGATCTTCAGTTGTAAAATAATGTGGCCATCCCACACTATTGTTTCACAATGTAGAAATTTAGGGAACATCCAGAAAAATGCAGAAGGAAAAGGTTTCCAAACAGAGCTGCTGAGAGCTTGGAAGCAGTTCCGCATGCAGGACGCCCTTGGTGTCCCCCGCAGGAGGAGCTCTGGAGTAGTGTGGTGGCCTCCTTGGCACAGCTGTCTGGTGTGCACTGTTCCCTCACACAGACAGCTGAGCCCAGCTCCCTTTGGTGATACAGACCAGATTGCTCAGCATAGCTTTGTCCTGATGCAGTCAAGGGAAATTAGTCAACTGCAAGCTTGGATGATGCCACTAACAAGCTGGCGGGGATTCAGAAGAGCAGATTCCTCCACTGTGGCCACAGCTCACACAGTGACTCGAGCATGGTTTCGATTATTGCACATGTTCCTCCTTGATGAGGGCAAGAACTTCTTGGTCTTCTTTACTTTTAAGTCCCCTCTGCAGCTCCCCACATGCACAGGCCTTTCCATTAGCAAAGCAGTTTCAGGTCTGTTGCCTGTTCATTGGATCCTCACAGGGACACCTAGAGGGTAAACAGAAGGTGAATTAGCACATTCTTATGCATAAGAGTCTGTGATGAGAGAGGTTTAGTGACTTCCCCAAGGCCATGCAGTAAGTACATGGCAGGGCAGGATGTGGACTTGTGTCCCAACTCCCAGCTTAGACTGTACAACCCCAAGAATCAACTTTGGAAGTGTGCATTAGGCAGCAACTAGATGAAATTTTTAAACTTACCTGGAAAATGGAGTTGGAAAGTTTTCGGCTGCAGGTTATGAAACAATGGAATGAAGGCTGCTTTAGCCTCTAGGGATCTCCTAATCTCATGGGAGAAGCCTGGAGGGCGCAGCTGCTGTGGTTCAGCAGTGTCCTCAAGGACTGGTGCTGGCTCCATCTTCCCGCTCTGTTTTCCTCGAGCTTTGCACTCCACTTGTAATCTTGTCCCCTTGTGGTTGCAAAATGACTTGCATTGCATAATAGCATCCCAAGTGCAAAAGAAGGTGATGGATATAGAAGAGTTTTTCTTTAACAGGAAGGAAAAAAATTATTTGAAACTGCGAAGAAAACTATCCCTTCCACTTTCATTGGCTGAGGATGAGTCAATTGACCACCCCTCATGGCAGGACAGGCTATGAAAACATATATCCAGCAGAGGAGGATTGGATAGCTGTTATTGGCTCAGACTGATTAGGCTTTATTTAGGAATAGATATATTGTCACACTGAGCTGCGTCAGTCAGCAGTGGAGGTGGGGGAAGAGGGCATGCCTGTTTTGTTACCCCCCCCCCCCCCCCCCGCCCCCAGCAACTCTCAGTGCCAATTCAGTATGAGCTGAGAACTTTGGAGAAGCTCTTCTTCAGCTTGAACTGTGTGGTTGCTTCCTGGATCCTGAAATGACATTCTGTTTGATTACAGAAATGTTGCATTCCCATTTGTCAATGGCAATTTCAGAATTGCATAAAAGCATTTTTTCTCCATGCCTCATCAGAGGAGATCTAAGCTCTAAGACATGGAGCTGTAATTTTTCAAATGCTCTTGTGTGGCTAGACTGAGAACAAATGTTAAAGAAGGAGCAAAAGTCAGACTGATAAGAAACACAGAGGCTTGGGGACCAGAGAGAACACACTGGGGCTTTGTTATCCTGAGGTCAGTGGCTGTGAAGTTAGACTACCTGGGATTGAATGTGGATTCCACCTCTTATGTATGATTTTGAGCAAGTTGATCAGTCTTGCTCTGCCTCAGTCTCCCTATCTGTAAAGGGAAAATGATTTAAGTTCTTACCACATGAGGCTGAAATAGCCTGTGGATGAAGTCTAGCATGTGTCTAGATGAGGTAAGTGCTTGATAACAGTTAATTGCTGATATGAGTATTATCACTTGTCCTACGTGCTCGTAAGCACCTCTGCATGTGAAACCTGATGCATTTCAGTCGCTGTTGCAGCAGCTGCAAGTCTGGTCCTCTCGAGTCTGTCCCTGCAGTGTGTCTAGAACAGTTGTCCCAAGCTCATCTCTTTATTTCACCCCGCTCTCTGTCTACCTGTTCATAGCCCTGCGTGGTCCTCTGTGCCCGCAGACTTGAAGTCCATACTCCTTAACTGGACTTTCTGTGCGATTTGGGCCTATGAGAGATGGTTCCTTCTCTGAAAAACTCCAAGCTGGGCCTTCAGTCAGTGAAATGGAAATGCTATGACATGCACATTTAATAAATTGTTCTTGGGTACCCACTGTGGGCCCAACCCTGTGCTTGTCACAGAGAATACGCTGAGGAATCAGACATGGATTCTAATAATGGGGCCCCACTTTGTGGTGAGGGTTCCAGGTACCAGAGGACTAGATTTTGAGAGTTTTCAGGAGAGGGGCTTCACCTGCCCCAGAGGAGGCAGGTAGGAACTGACCGAGGATGAATGGGCGTCAGCCAGGAGATGCCAGAGCAGGGGCTCCAGACAGAGGGCCCAGTGGTAGAAGGCCTAAAGGAAAAGACAGGACATGTCAAAGGACAGGATGGCACTTAGGGCTGACTGGTGCTAAAGGCATGGCGAGGGCTAATGAGTAAAGATGTTAGAAAGGTCCACAAGGGCCAAGTGTCCAGAGCCTTGCCAAGCCCTGAAGAGCAGTGGGAGCTCTGAATGAGGTTGACAAGAGGTGACACAATCAGATTTGCATTTTGGAAGGACCAGCCTAGCAATAGTGCAGAGAATCATGTTTGATAAGAGAAATGAAGAGAAGAACACTCAAATTTCCAATTTGTGAGCTTTGGACAAAAACAAATGGTCATATTCTGGGTATTCTGGGATCAAAAAATGATTGGAAGTTGGACATTGGCCTGTGTGGAAGGTGGTGTCACTGTACATTGAGCATAGCCTCCCAGAATGTGCAGAGAACATCAGGGCCTCTCCTCTGTTCTGTCTGCACACACGTGTGACCCACACACAATTCTTTTGGCTCCATGAAGCCCAGGACAGGAGCTGGGCTCCATTTGCGCATGTCTGGGATGCTCTGCAGATCCCACATGGACTGTGCAGCCATGCCCAGTGCACCCCTGTCTTTGGGGCTGCCCCCGACGGACTGTCATTTAACTGTGTATACCCGGAACACTGCCAGGCACAAACACATGCTCTAGAAGTTTCTTCTTTGAATAAGAAAAGAATAAAGTGTATATTTGACACATGAGCATGGTATTCTCTCAGGGCACCAACGGAGAAGCCACCATCCGTGAATGAACTGAGCCTGTGATCATGCTACTTTTATTGCTGTGTGTGTGTGTCTGTATCCTTAAATTATTAAGTAGGACCCTTTAATGCTCAAACATTTCCTCTTGGCTGTTTCTTCCCTTTGCAGTACAACGCGGAGCTTCACTACGTGGAACCTTGCCTGAATGGAACGTTGGTGCAGGCCGACCGGACAAACAAGGAGGTGAGGGCTGCTGCGGGTTGGTGCAGGTGCAT
This sequence comes from Glossophaga mutica, assembly GCA_039655065.1. Classification (NCBI taxonomy): domain Eukaryota; kingdom Metazoa; phylum Chordata; class Mammalia; order Chiroptera; family Phyllostomidae; genus Glossophaga; species Glossophaga mutica. The sequence continues at coordinate 48,913,335 of CM077309.1, forward strand.
TGGGGTCATGGCACACCCCTGTGTCCCCCACAGCGATCACCTATAATGATTCTGTCTTGACTCTTAGAGACTCATCAAATGTGCTGGTCTTCCTTTGAGGGCCTCAGTCCCCACATGTGGAACATTTAGGAAGAGGCGCAAGTGAAATCATGGCAGTAAAATGATTATATTGAGTTCAGATACTCACTAATTCTGAAACTATTGCATTGATTTTCTTTTTCTCTAAGCGCATACTTATTGTACTTGACACTGTGTTGACACCATTGAAAAATATGACTTGAGATTTTAAAGAAAATTGGTCTCTTATTATATTTTTATGGCATTTAATACAATTGATGAACTCATCATTGGGGTAGCTATTGGAGTAACTTGTCTCCTGGATTAGGTGATGTCTGCTCTCTGCTGTATCCATAATGCTCCATGAGCATTGCCCACTCCATAAGTATTATGGAACACAAAGAAGGTATGTTAAAGGATGATCTTAAGAAATGGGATAGAAGTTTACCTTTCAGTTGGAGCATTCCGAGAAAATTCCCAAAATAGATTTCTTTTTTTTTCAGTCCTCACCCCAGAACATTTTTTTCATTGCATTTTAGAGAAAAAGTAAGGGAGAGAGAGAGAAACATTGGTCATTTGCCTTCTCATATATGCCCTGACTGGGGATTGGATGCACAACCTGGATGTGTGCCCTGACCAGGAATGATTTCCATAAAAATAAATCTTGTTTCCACATGGCCATCTTTAAATTTATCATTACAGCTACCACAGTACCAATACCACTCCTACAGAGCCACATGACAATTTAGGTGGAAGGTATAGTGTAACCACAACAACGTTAGACCTCCATGGACTCATAGCTGCCATTACTCACACTGTTTGGCTGTCACTGCCAGATGAGAACAATAATACGATGCTCCTGCCCTGGGGCCACCCAGGAGGGGGCTGGGGACAATAGCCAAGGTAGGTCTGTGTGAAGCACTATACATGTGCTGGGAGTATCCCCTGGCCCAAATGGGTGACATCAGTGCTGTCTTAGATGCAGGTGTTAGAAGCCCCTGGTTTGGGCATCACTGAGGGAGCGAATGACAGAGAATTGAGAACAATTCATTACAACTGGAACATAGGTGAGAAGGAAAAAATTATACCAGAGTTATCATCAGGCTTCAATTTGAGGGAAAGAAATGTCGTAACAGGCTTTTGTTTATAGGAGAAAGAAGCAGGTGCATTGTAGTTCAAAGAACAAGTGTATCTAGGGAATGTTTGTTTATGGTCGTTTTCTAGGCTAAGGTAGGAAAATGACATAAACCTACAGGCACCTTTTCCTAGGGACTTACCTTTTGTTTGGCCATTGCCAGGGTCTGGATCACACCCCTTTCCCAATACAGTATCATTGGAATATTTTCCAATCCTCAAATCGGTGTCCAGTTATGGTGCTTACAATATTAAATAGAAAAGATGCTTAGAATGATTAAGGTCCTGAGTTTCAGCCAAGATGGAGGCTAGGTAGAAACACTTCGCTTCTTTGCACAACCAAAAGGAGGATAACAACCAATCTAAAATTAGTAAACAACCAAAAATCACCATAAAATCAAACTGCACGGAACTCCAACAACGAAGGAATTAAAGAAAAAAAGTCAACCAGAACAACCAGACTGGTAAGGTGGACTTCAAGGGCCAACTCAGAAAAACCTTGGCAAAGAGACTGAGAGGTGGCTGACAGCTGAGCTCCGCAGAGCTGTGAGGGAGGGACTGACTTAAAGGGAAAATTGAGACTCAGAGCTGACTGTGGGCTAAGGCTGGGGTTGCCACTTCCAGGTACTTCCAGTCTGACACAAGAGTCTTTTGGAAAGTGCGCTAGAGATAAGCAGGCAAGCTGCATTGTTCCCTCTATAGCCTTTCCCATGCAGGCGAGCAACAAAGAGGGTTGCCTTATCTGGGTGACTATCTAAGGCCCCACCCCTTACAACCTATCAGCTGCACCAAGACAAAGAAATATGGCCCAAATGAAAGAACACAGCAAAACCTCAGAAAGAGAACTAAGTGGTGAGGAGACTGCCAACCTATTTAATGAAGAATTTAAAACCCTGGTAATCAAAATTCTCATGGAACTGATTGAGCTCGGTTGAAAAATGAAAGAACAAATGAAATATACCCAAAATGAAATAAAGCAAAATATTCAGGGAACCAACAGTGACAGGAAGGAAACCAGGATTCAAAGCAATGATTTGGAACATATGGAAGAGCTAAACATCCAACTAGAACAGAACAAAGAAACAAGAATCCAAAGACAAAACAAAACAAAAAAAATGAAGAGAGGCTGAGGATTCTCTGGGACAACCTGAAATGTTCCAATATCTGAATTGTAGGGGTGCCAGAAGGAGAAGAACAGCAGCAAAAAATTGAAAACTTATTTGAACAAATAATGAAGGAAAACTTCCCCAGTCTGGTGAAGGAAATAGACTTCCGGGAAGCCCAGAGAGTCCCAAAGAAGTTGGACCCAAAGAGGAACACACCAAGGAGCATCATCATTAAGTTACCCAAGATCAAGACAAAGAGAAAATCCTAAAAGCAGCAAGAGAAAAGGAGACAATTACCTGCAAAGGAGTTCCCATAAGGCTATCAGCTGATTTCTCAAAAGAAACCTTACAGGCAAGAAGGGGCTAGAAAGAAGTATTTGAAGTCATGAAAGGCAAGGACTTACATCCAAGATTGCTCTATCCAGCAAAGCTTTCCTTTAGAATGGAAGGGCAGATAAAGTGCTTCCCAGATAAGGTCAAGTTAAAGGAGTTCATCATCACTAAGCCATTATTATATGAAACGTTAAAGGGCCTTATCTAAGAAAAAGAAGATCAAAACTGTGAACAGTAAAATGACAACAAACTCAGAACTATCAACAACTGAACCTAAAAGAAAAGAAAAACAATGAAAACAAAAACTAAGCAAACAACCGGAACAGGAACAGAATCAAAGAAATGGACATCATACAGAAGGAGGTCAGTGGGGAGGGGGAAGGGAGGAATGCGGCGGGCGGGGGGGAGGTACAGGGAAGAAGAAGCATAATTAGTAGGCATAAAATAGATGGGGAGAGATAAAAATGGTATAGGAAATAGAGGACTCAAAGAACTTATATGCACAACCCATGGACGTGAACTAAGTGGGGGGGGGGGAATGCTGGAGGGTAGTGGGGGTAGGGTGGAGGGGGGGATAAAGGGGAAAAATTGGGAAAACTATAATAGCATAATCAATAAAAAATACTTTTAACAAATGATTAAGGCTCTCTCCTTTAGGTAACTTCCCAATGAATAGGACCAGTTTGATATTTGGAGATACAAAGTCTTATGAATCAAAAAATTGTTAGGAAAAGTGGGCTAAGAATTCATTTAAAATTGTCTTTGAATTGTATAAAAATTAATTCAGATTCTGCTGATACGAAGTAGCCACATTTCAATTAGATTCTTACCCTAAAAAATAAAAATCCCTATATTCAACCTAATCTAAAGACATAGAGGTGAGTTCCCTGGATTTCCTGACTGATGCCCATGTATCCAGAATGGAGAAATCCAGATACTTCCCATCTAATACAGAAATAGACAATAGACACAGATCAAAAAATAAAAAACAAAGTTTCAAAAAAAGGCCTGTTTTCTCTAGCTAAAGGTCCAGGAGAAGGTTGTTCTATCCAAGAAAACCTTTGAGATAATACCTTTCCTACTGCAGCTAAACACCAATGGGACAACTGTACACCGATCCTCCACAGTGCGGCTGAACAGAGAGCTGATCTTCCATCACCCTGATGCCCATTTGGCTCTTATGCTATACCTCAGCACAGAGACCAGGTGCTGAAAGGAATGACTGAGTAGGACTCTGAGTCTCATAATGTATAATCCAAAATTATCAGAATGTGATAAAAAATTTCTTGTCATCCAAGAACCAGGAAAATTCCAATATGAGTCAGAAAAGACAACACAAGCCACTATTGACATGAATCAGATGCGAAATTATCAAATTGCTTCACAAGGAATTAGGAATTTTCTTGAAGCAAATGAAAAATAGAAAATCTCAGCAAAGAAACAGAAGTTATAAAAAGGAGCCAAATGGAAATTCTAGATCTGAAAAATATAGTTACTAAAATAAAAAGCTCACTGGATCAGCTCACCAGCAGAGTGGAGATGACAACAGGTGAAATCAGTGAATGTTGGGACAGATCAATAGAAATGACTCAACCTGAACAACAGAGAGAAAATGGACTGGTAGGAAAGAAGAGTTGCAGGGTCATGTGGCACAATAACAAAGGAGCAAGCAGTCATGTTATGAAAGTCCCAGAAGAGGAGGGACATAGTAGAACTGGATAGATGTTTGAAGATATATTGACTGAAAACTTCCCCAAATTAACGAAAGGCATAAGCATATATATTCAAGAGGCTAAGCAAATTCCAAATAGGATAAACCTAACTATATCAATAGTAAGACACACCATAATTAAATACAATTAGAAAAGGAAGAAAAACTCGATGGCAGCCAGAGAGAAAGGACATGTTACAAAAATCACTCATTTGAATGACAGCAAATTTCTCATGTGAAATCATGGAGACCAGAAGGAAGTGGCATAGTATTCTTCCAGTAAAGAAAAAGAACTTTTAAACCCAGGATTCTATAGTCAATGAAAATATATTCCATGAATAAAGGGAAAATGAAGACTTTCTCAGGTGAATGAAAACTAAGAGAATTTGTTACCAGCAAATCTACCCTTAAAGAATGGCTAGAGAAGTTCTCCAAACAGAAGGGAAATAACAGAAAAGGATCAAAACTTCAGAAAGGATAGAATATTGGAGTGGGTAAAAATGAGAATAAGTATAATTGACTATCCTAATTCTCAGGAGATTCTTAAATCATATTTGACAGTTGAAGCCAAAAATATAGTACTGTCTGATGTGATACCCAATATTTGTTGAGGAATACTTGAGACAATTATATTTTTAGCCCTGGCTGGTGTAGCTTAGTGGATTAAGAGTAGGTTGTGAACCAAGGGGTCACCAGTTTAATTCCCACTCAGGGCACATGCCTGGGTTGTGGGCCAGGTTCCCAGTGGGGGCCATGTGAGAAGCAACTGAACATGATGTTTCTCTCCCTCTCTATCGCCCTCCCTTCCCCCCTCTCTAAAAATAAATAAATAAATAAAACCTTTAAAAAAAGATAATTATATTTTAAAAGTATGCAGGGTAAGGGACCTAATTAGAAGTAATTTCTGCATTTCAGTGGAATTGGTAAATGTTGATACCAGTAGACTGTGACAGGTTACATATTTGTAATAACTAGAGAAATTGTAAAGACAACAATAAAAAAAGATATACTTAAGGAGTAACTCACAGGAATTTAAGAGAAACAGGGATGAAATACAGAGGAAATTAACAGGAAAAGGACATAAATTGGCAGACTTAAGCCTTAACTTGATTAATTATCTTTGATGTAAATGGTCTAAACACACCAATTAAAGGATTGAAATTGACTGAGTGGATTAAAAATGATCCAACAATACACTATTTCAAGAAATTCACTTGAAATACTAGGACATGGGTATATTGAAAGTAAAAGGATAGGAGAAGGTATATAATGCAAATGTTAATTAAAAGTAGGGGTGGCTATATTAATTTCAGGTAAAGTCATCTTTAGAACAAAGAAAATTATGAGAGACAATGAGAAAATACAGAATCATAAAAGTATTAATGCACTAGGAAGACATAATAATTCTCAATGTGTTTAGAGTATACTACAGAGCTTCAAATCACATGAAGTAAAAATTAAAAGAGCTGGTGATTAGTGATATTTATCATCTTTTCATATGTTTATTGGCTATCTGTGTGTTCCCTTTGAAGAAATGTCTATTCAGGTCCTCTGCTCACTTTTTAACCAGATTGTTTTTTGTTACTGTTGTTGAGTTGTGTGAGCGTCTTGTGTATTTGGGATATTAACACCTTATTGGATGTAGCGTTGGCTAAGTATGTATTGATAGATGAATGGATAAAGAAGATGTGGTACATATGTAAAATGGAATATTACTCATACATAAAAAAGAATGAAATCTTGCAATTTGTGACAACATGGGTAGGCCAGAGGGTATTATGCTAAATGATATAAGTCAAACAGATAACACAAATACCACATGATTTCATTTATATGTGAAAGCTGAAAAACAAAATAAGTGAACAGACAAAATAGAAAATTCATAGACAGAACAAATGGATGGTCATTAGATGGGAGAAGGATTGGGGGTGTGTGAAAAAGGTGAAAGGGATTAAGAAGTACAAATTCTCATTATAAACACAGTCACAGGAATGTGAAGTACAGCATAGGGAATATAGTCAATAATATTGTAATAATTACGTATGGTGTCAGATGGGTACTAGACTTATTGGGGTGATCATTTTGTAAGTACATAATTTTCTAATCACTATGCTACAAACCCTACACTAATATAATATTGCATGTCAACTGTAATTGAAAAATAAGTGTTTAAAAATTAATATAGTTGGGAGTAGAAATAGAAAATCCTACAATTACAATGGGGACTTGTTCACTTTACAGTCTTTAATTAATAGACTACTAAACTGAAAGTCGGCAAGGATATAGAAGAACTGAACAAAATCATCAACCAATAAGATGTGAAAAACATTTATAGAATACTTTACCCAACAACAGCAGCATACATATTCTTTGCAAGTATGCATGGTACATTAACCAAGATAAAACATATCCTGGGGCATAACAACTATAAAAGAATTGACGTCAAACTGAATATCTTTTCTGATAATAATGGAATCAAACTAGAAATCAATAACTGAAAGATGACAGAAAAATCTTCAAACACTTAGAAATGAAGCACATTTTTAAATAATCCATGTATAAAAGAGGAGGTGATGGAAAAAGTATAAAAAATATAAAACTAAATGAAAATGAAAAGACAACATATCAAAATATGTGGGGCAAAGCTGTTAGTTTTTAGAGGGAAATTTATAGCACTAAATGTTTACATTAAAAAATAAGAATGCCTCAAATTAATAATCTAACATTCTATAACAATAAACTAGAAAAAGGAAAGCAAAATAAACCCAAAGCAAACAGGAGGAAGAAAATAATAAAAGCAGAAATCAATTAAATTGGAACAGGTTAACAGCAGAGAAAAATCAATGACAGCAAAAGCTTGTTCTTCAAAAAAATCAATAAAACTGATAAACCTCTAGCAACTGATGAAAATAAAAGGAGAGAGGTTACAAACCACCAATATTAGAAGTGAAATAGGGAATATCACTACAGATACTGCAGTTATTAAAAATAATATAAGGATATTACAAACAACTTTACACTCATGAATTTGAGAACTTAGAAGAAATGGGCCAAATACTAAAAAAATTACAAACTATGAAAATCCAACTAAGATGAAACAGATAACCTGAATAGTCCTATAAATACTAAAGAAATTGAATTCATAATTCAGAGTTCCAAAAAAGGAAAAAATGTTTTTGAGTCTCAGATGATTTCACTGGATAATTCTACCAAGCATTAAAGAAGAATTAACACCAATTTTACAGAATCCTTTCCAAAAAAAAAAAAAGAAAAAAAGAAGAGGAGGTAGATCTCAACTTATTTTATACGGTTGGTAGTTGGTACCGAAGTACAGAAGAAAGCTACTAATATTCCTCAAGAACTTATAGCAGGAATCCTCAACAAAATTTTAGCATATCAAATCCAACAATATATGTAAAGAATTATACACCATCACCAAATAGGATTTAGTACAGGTATGTAAGGCTGGTTTGACATCAGTGTCCATCCAATCCATGTAATGTACCCTGTCAACAGGCTAAAGATGAAAAAAATATGTGATCACATCAATTAACTCAATAAAGATATTTAATAAAATCCAACACATATTCACAATGAAAAAATGAAAAACTTTCAGCAAAACAGGAACAGAGGTATCTTCCTCAAGTTGATGGCCTACAAAATCCTACAGCTAATATTAAACTTAAAAGCAAAAGTTTGAGAGCTTTTCCTCTTAAGAACAGACAAGGATGTCCACATTCACTATTCTTGTTTAACCTAGTGTGGCAAATTCTAACCAGTGCAGTAAAATGAGGAAAAGAAATAAAAGCTTTTTAATTTGATGAGGTCCCATTTATTTATTATTTCCTTTATTCCCTTGCTCTAGGGGACATATAAGTGAAGATGTTGCTGTATGGAATGCCTAAGATTTTCCTACCGATGTTTTCCTCTAGGACTATTATGGTGTCACAACTTATATTTAAGTCTTTTATCCACCTTGAATTTATTTTTGTGCATGGTGTAAGTTGGTGATCAAGTTTCATTTTTTTGCATGTAGCTGTCCAGTTCTCCCAACACCATTTGTTGAAGAGGCTATTTTTGCTCCATTTTATGTTGCTGCCCCCTTTGTCAAATATTAACTGACCATAGAGACTTGGGTTTATTTCTGGGCTCTATGTTCTGTTCCATTGGTCTGTCTGTCTGTTTTTATGCCAGTACCAGGCTGTTTTGATTACAGTGGCCTTGTAATACAGTTTGATATCAGGTATTGTGATCCCTCCTGCTTTGTTCTTTCTCAAAATTGCTGCAGCTATTTGGGGTCATTTATGGTTCCATATAAATTTCTGAAATGTTTGTCCACTGCTGGGATTATACCCTAAAAGCCATGAAACACCAATCCAAAAGAACCTATGTACCCCAGTGTTCATAGCAGCACCATTTACAATAGCCAAGTGCTGGAAGCAACTAAGTGCCCATCACAAATTCGTGGATCAAAAAACTATGGTAAGTTTACACAATGGAATTCTATGCAGCAGAGAGAAAGAAGGAGCTTATACCCTTTGTGACAGCATGGGTAGAACTGGAAAGCATTATGCTAAGTGAAATAAGCCAGGCAGTGAGGGATAAATACCATATGATCTCACCTTTAACTGGAACATAATCAACAAAAGAAAAAAGCAAACAAAATATAACCAGAGTCATTGAAATTAAGAACAATCTAACAATAGCCAGAGGGGATGGGGGAAGGGACTGTGGGGAGAAGGGTTTTCAGGAACTTCTATAAAGGACACATGGACAAAACCAAGGGGGAGGGTGGAAGCAAGGGAGGGAGGTGGGTTTGGAGGGAGTGGGGTGGGGACTGGTGGGGAGAAAATGCAGACAACTGTAATTGAACAACAATAAAGTAATGTATGAAACAAAAAAAGAAAAAGAAAAAGGCATACGCGTCAGAAAGGGAGAAATTAAACTATCCTTATTTTCAGATGGCACGACTGAATCTGTAGAAAATTCTAATAAGTCTACTCAAAACATAAAACCCCCCAAAACTCTAGATCTAATAAATGAGTTCAGCAAATTCATATACAAGATAAATCCACAAAAACCAATCAAATGTCTACATACTAATAATGAACATATGGAAATATAAATTTTAAAAACAGTACCATATACAATTGCTCCAAAGAAATTAACAAAATTTGTTCTGATGTTGCATGCTGTAAATCATAAAATGCTGATGAAAGAAGTTTTAAAAAACCTAAATAAATGGAGGAACTTACCATGTTCATGCATGGAAAGATTCAGCACAGTAAAGATGTTAATTCTCTTCAAACTGATCTGTAAATTTAAAGCAGTTCCTATCAATCCCAGCAAGGCTTTTATAGACAAAGATGAGGTATTCTAAGATTTATGTAGAAATGGACAGGACCTAGAATAGTAAAGCAATCTTTACAAAGAAGAATAAAATAGGAGGAATCAATTTATCCAATGGTAAGGCCTAGTAGTGAAGACAGTGTGGTATTGATGAGGAGTAGGATGTAGATTAGTGGAATAGAAGAACTTAGAGATGTATCTATACAAATATGCCCAACCGATTTTGACAAAGGTATAAAAATAATTCGGTGAAGGAAGAACATTCCTTTCAACAGATGGTGCCAGAAACATTGGACATCCATAAGCACATGCACAGAGAGAAAACCCTTAAACTTGACCCATACCTCACAACTTAAAATATAACTCAAATGGGTCTAAGACCTTGATGTGAGATGTACAAGTATGGCACTGTCTGAAAAAAAAATGTAGGGGAACATCTTTGGAATCTAGAGCTAGACAAAAGAGTTCTAGGCTTGACACCAAAAGTACAATCCATGAAAGGAAAATTTGACATAATGGATCTCGTCAAAATTAGAAAACAATTATGCTATGTGAAAGACCCTTCTTGAAAGGATGAGAAGATAGGTGATTTGCAAATATCTTCCCTCAAAGTACAGAAGATATGTTATAGCTTGGGAGAAAATATTTGCAAACCACATATTTGATAAAGAATTAGCATATAGAGAATTTATACATAGCTCTCTGAAAACAAATAATCCAGTTAGAAAATGGGCAAAATACATGAGACATTTTACTGAAAACAACATGTAGATAACAAATAAGTACATGAAAAAGATATTCAATATCATTAGCCACTAGAGAAATACAAATTAAAACCACAATGAATATCACTACACACCTATTAGAATGACCGAAAAAAGAGTAAAAGAATAAAAAAAAACTGAATGCTAGTGAGTACATGGAGAAATTGGCTCACTCATACCATACGTTGCTGATGGGGGTGTAAAACAATACAGCCACTATACAAAATGTATAACATATGGCAGTTTCTTATAAAACTAAGCGTGCAGTTATGATATGATCCAACATTTGCGCTCTTGGGCATTTATCTCAGAGAAATGAAAAATTTATGCTCACACAAACACCTGTACAAAAATGTTCATAACAGCTTTATTCATAATAGCCAAAAACTGGAGAACAACCCAAATGTTCTTCAGTAGGTAAATGGTTAAACATACTGCGATATATATGTACACAGCTGGGTGGGGGGCGGTGGGCAAAGTAGGTTTTTGTGAGTAAGCAAAACACAGAGTTTATCCTTTTTTATTATTATTTATTTACTAATTATTGTATTATTTATGTGCCTTATATGTCTCATTATTATTGTTATTACTTTGTATACTTATGATTTACCTCTTAGGTAATGATAGCTGATAATTTAACCTACTTTTCCCTACCCCTGTATATATAATGAAACATAATTTTTAAAAAGTTATTGATACACCCAGTTACTTAGGTGAATCTTTAAATCTTTGGGGGATGATCCTGAGTGAAAAAACACTGATCCCAAAATAATATATACTACATATAACATTCTTGAAATGACAAAATTATAGAAACGTGGAACAGATCAGCAGTTGACAGGGGTTAGGGTGAGAGAGGGGAGAGGTCAGTGCCCATAAAAGGGTGGCATGGGGCATCCTGTGGAGATGAGACTGTTCTGTGTCTCAGCTGAATCAGTGTCAGTGCCTGGCTGTGGTATTGTACTATAGTTTCTCAAAGTGTTCCTAGAGAATACTGGTTAAAGGGCATATCACATCTTTCTGTGTTGTTTCTGACAATCACATGTGATCTATTGTGGAGGGGCTCCACCCGCAGAGCCCCATCCCTCCATCACGGATGAAAATAAAACTACCAAGACATGATCTGCTTGGGAAGGAGACGTGGTCAATCTCTCAAAGGAGAATGACCCAGAGCCCCTTCCTCACTGGGCTTTTATTGCGTTCAAATACACAGGAATACAGGTATGTCAGGCAGCAAGGATCAAACAATGGATAACATTTCAAAGAAATCTGAGGGTTTAATCTGAGTCAGTGTCTGTCAGGAAAGGGGGTTGCAAAATTTTGGGAGACATACTCATTTCCTCCTTGGGCCCTTATCATTTAAATGAGAGCACTCTTAGCAAAGCAGGTTTCACAGGACTTTAGGAATTCTTTCTTATGCCCGATCACCTGGGGAACCGCTTTGGCCAGCACAGGGCTGCACCGCTAGCCGCCATAGTTTCAGGCTTAAGCTGATTAGAGCCAGGAAGCATCTCCCAGACAGAAATGGGGACTCGGGCTATGTCAGAATAGCCAGGGGCGAGGGTCCATCACCCCCTCTTTGCTGCAGCCCTCCAAGTCCTTCCATGAGGGCCTTCCACATGGTCATGCCTGTCTTAGGCGACCCCTCCCTTGAGGGAATCTTACCTGTCATTGGCTAACTGACCAAGCATTGGAGGCCAGACATGGATGAAGCAGAAGTAGCGTTCCTGCCAGGGAGATAAGCTTTGTCTCCTTAGTAGCTCACATCCTCTTGACAGAACAGACCCAAATGAAACGGGTCCCTTGGGCTCTTACACAGCCTAGCCATGGAGTGCAGGTTACAGCTCCTGAAACCAGGCTGAACGGTCCGCGACAATCTATAGTAAGTACCTCAATATAAAAGGTTTAATTGAAAATAATCTAAAATACATGAGGGACTCTTAAATAGGGGCTTTATCCATTTTTTTTTTAAACAATGTGCATTAGGTTGCTTTAGTTATATGTAAAAAATACAGATTGGAGTTGTGTTCTTACTTATAACTAATTTTATTTGGAGAAAACCTCAGAAAAGAAAGCATTTCTTTTTCATTGCAGTTGTGGGATATTTTCAAACAAAGGCGAACCGCTTTGGCTAATTTGAACCATTTCCATTTTTATCATCAAATTGATGTTAGGCCATATACATTCAGTATTCAGTGGCATGGGACAGAGACTAGTAAATTCATAAAAGCAAAATGGGAGTTTACATCAGCCTCCCTAACTACAAAGTCCTGCAGTGGAAAAGACCGAACCCAAAGCCTTAAATATAAAGTTAGGAATCATCCAGCCTCTCACCAGCCAACTCCCCCATGTGTCTTCTGTGGATTGTGATTCGTTCTGCCAGGGCAGATGCCCATCTGGATCCATAATTGCATCTCTGGAAGGTGAAGCTGCCCAGCCAGCAGCCTGGTCCAGGTATCTGCAACTGTGGCTAGCAGGCAGCCTTGGGTTGAACAGACCTACTTGGTTTTCCAGAAGAAAAGGATTGAGCATCCAGGCCACTACCTAAAAGGTAGATGCTCAGTAGAACATGAAGGAATGAAGAGATGAGCCACCTGGGAAAGGACTCTGTCTGAAAAATTTTTTTTTTTTTTTTGCTTAAAAACAAATCATGAAATTTACTAATTATTCTAATATAATCATGACAATATAAATTAGGTTGTGTGTGAAATGATCTGATTCCAGGGTTGGCAATTCTCATTAATCTGTCTAGTTTATGCCAAATCCCCTGAATAGCAGCTTGGCAGCCATTTTCTCATGTCTTTGTGAAATGGGGACAGAGAATTATGACCTTCTGTAGAAACCTGTGTAGAAATAGCTCTGTGCACATTGATGCTAGCCTTCGATGCTCTGAGTTCAATGTGCCAAATCCTTTGGGGAATTCATTCTTCACTGAAAATATCCAAGTGTATCCTGACAAGTTATTATGATTGCCAAGTAAGTGAGAGTCTTTCCTACCTATACTTTTTCATCTTATGACTAGTTGCCTGGTTGCCACAATAATGTTACTTCCAGGTAATGAAAGGGCATGAAAGGACTTTTACAAGGTAACATCTGGGGTTATTATGTACCTTTAGTCCGATGGCAGCTAACTCTGGTTTCACAATATGCAGGTGACTGCCTAAAAAATCAGAACTAGATTATTTTAATTAACAGGGTACTTAATAAAATTTATTTTTAAAGATTTGAAAGAGGAATGAGAGGATCTCAATGTGTCTTGAAATAGAGGAAAAGGTTAGGGTTAAAATGCTGGCCTTGCTCAAACTAAATTGTTCTTGTTCACACATTTTCTGTGATTTTGCTTGAAATAGCCATGACGCACCATCCCTGAGCGAGGGAGCTTAAGGTTTTAAGTTTTTGTTTTTGGATTTTAAAAAGTATTGTTTACTGTCTGGAGAGAATTTTGTTTTGCTGCCTTATGTACCGAATAACTCACTTTTTTTTTCTTTAAGAAAAAAGAAACTGTGACAAATTGAGTGAACCTAGAGCTCAAATATAGAATTCAAACCAGTAAACTCTTATTGTAATGTACTTCAGACCTTCTGAACCATTCATCAGACCTTAAAATGAACCTCCTGTGGTCTTTTTGGGATGAGGGGGGAAGGGGAGTATTACGCTCTTTCTTCAGTTTTATAATGAGGGTGTTCCAAAATCCACTGAATATCATAGCTCTGTTTAAGATTCATTGGCAAATATTTGTTGCAAAATGAGTGGATCTTAGAAACCCATGTAACTCTCATCTTCCTCACAGTTTTGATCTTTCCCCATGAGATGACTGAATGTCCATGAATTAACAGAAGTGCACATCAGAGTTGCTAGATTTCCGGCAGGACTGTTTCTTCCAACTTGAGCTTTGTCAAAAGAGACAACTTTGGATTTGAAAATTTCTCATTTCTCAGGGCTTTACGGGCCCCCAGTATACAGTTCGCCAGTGATGTGGGAGTGAGGGGCAAGTTGTGAACTATAGGCAGAAAGTAACCCTTCTGCACATTAGTGAATGTAGACTGCCCAAACACCCAGGGAGATGAAGTTGGCAGAGAAAAGCACTAAACCACCTTTATTCAATTCAAACCTAACAAGAGGTAGTTAGAATGGCTTTTAAATATCATGAGTACAAGTAACTTAGGAAAAAATTGGAAACAACTTAATGTAAACAAATTCTTCTAGATCCAATATAACTTTATACAATGAAGCTCTGAATGGAAAGAAGGTATGTTTATGTATATTCCATGAAAGAATAACAGTGGTGTGTAGTTAGGTTCAAAAAAAGAAAAATAACAGTATGCTTTGTGATTTCTATATTGCTTGAAGAGAGAAAGAAATAAAAAAGGAAAGGAATCAAGAGAAGGGAAGAGGAAGGGGAAGTGAGGGAGGGAAGGAAGGAAGGTAGGTAAGTGAGGGATTTGTGAGGTACACTTGTTACATTTCTCTTTTTAAAAAAGTTGTACTAAAAACATTTTACGTGAGACAGCATTTGACAAATTGTTGAGTGTTCAATACAGTACTGGTAACGATAGGCACAGTGTTGTACCTATGTAGTAGATCTCTAGGGCTTATTCATCACTCACAACTGAAACTTTATACCCGTTGAATAGCAAATGTCTTTACACCTAGCCCGAAGTACTTTTTCAGTCAGAATACAGCATTTTTAATATCTGTTTACTATTCTTAATATTAATACAAATGTGTTTTTTTAAGCTATTAGTGCAGGTCTATAAGCACTAACCCAGTTATTTTTCTATGATGTGAGGATGTCCTTTCTGGTAATTTCTGGATAGGTTTTTTTCTGATTTCTGGTTATTGAGGGAAAGAGATATAGCCATATTTTAAGTGTATATTGCCCTGTTGGCTTACATGAATTAGAATACTGCTACTTGATGGTGACTCAAATGATTCATGAATCACATGCCTCCTAATTCCTTGTGTAGTAGCTTTGTAGAAATGAAGTCACCAAGATGGTGACCTAGGGACTCTTTCCATGGGCGATATGCCTCAGAAACTATGCTCAATTATGTTCTCTTTCATATTTTATTACATATTTATATTAATTTGATAAAATTTACTTGCTTGAACACGGTCAAGCCACTACTGGGGAACTATGTAGATTAGTGAATTATACATTTGAAAATTTTACAAATGTATAATTTGGGTAAAAATCATTAATATAGTAAAAAAAAAATTGTTAATCTTCACTTTAGTATAGTGTGTTAATTGTGAATCCCTTGTACGAATCTAGGTCAGCGGTCTAGGATCCGATGGTAAATATTTTAGGCTTTGTGGCCCATAGATCTCTGCTTTAACTACTCAACTTTGCCATTGTGGCATGAAACCAGCTATAGACAATACAGACACAAGTGGGTGTGGCTCTGTGCCAATAAAAATTTATTTACAAAATTGGTGCAGGCCCATATGGTGCTGATCCCTAGTGTAGACTATGAACCAGACTACAAGTCTGTTATTAAATCATTACACTGAGATTAAAATCTTTCTGAAAGGGCCTGGAAATTGATGGCTGAGAGCTACAGTAGATTGGCTAATATTCCTTTATTCTTCTCATTTTAACTCTCTTGGTAAACGAGACTGGATCTCTACCTTGGGCTGACTTTCAACCTCGGGTAGATTTGCCAGTTAACTTATTTCTGATTTCTCATTTCATTTACATTTAACATGAAAGCAAGAAGACATAGATATATATTGTAAACAGAGGTAGATATAAGAAATAATAACATCAACAATAACATCAACACTGAATTATTTAGAAAATAAAAAAGTGTTTATAATTTAGAAAGCAGCTCTAATTTTATTCTCATGATTATAACCATATTACTCATTATATTTATCGGGAGTCCTGGGCCTGCATGTATATGGTCAGCTGTTTGAACTGGGAAATAATAGATAGAAACACAGAGAGAGTTCAAATGACTTATGTAGGCACACACATTCAGTAAGCAGAATCATATCACTGATACTCATCTCATGTTCCAGCTACTGTCCTTCTGCTCTCCTCACTACCTGACCAGGTAGGCTTACCTTTCTGACATGGTTCAACAGTACTTTCTTCTTCTGAAGTCTTGCCATGTAAATAAAAGTCTAATTCAGATTTAGCTTTTAAAGGAGCACCATTGAATGTGATGTGCTGGGAGAGTCTATGTAATAGTTATTCTTATGGAGCTGGGGTGCCCACCTTAGTAGAAAGGGCTGAACCACTTGTTTGTATGAAGTATGCAGTGACCTATAATCCAAAAGTCTATTCATTATCTGTCCCTACCCAAGTGGGACTATATTGAGTTCTTTATCTTGGACTCCTCTGTGGCTGCACATGGCAGGTCTGCCGCAAGCTCCCGCACCCCTCTCTCCATGTGTGTGCATGTGTTTTTCTTGGTTCTACTACTCAGCTAAGGAGGTGATATTCAAGCAAACTGCTTTCCTATTGTTGCTTGGCAGTGACCTGGTGGTGGTTCCCCTGACATTTTCCCGAGTTCCCAGCCAGGAAACACTATGGAGATGGCCTTTTGTATGTCCTATAACTCCTACACTTTTAATGGCCATGCCTTGATTTGCCTGGTGACAGCTGTTTGGGTCCCACTAGCATCCGGGCCTTGCCCACCTTAGCATTTCATCAAACACACAGATGGTGCTCTTGCCTAGGCTTTTTCCCAGGTGCTGCCTCACCATGATGTGTCAAGTTCCCTGGAGCCCTGGGGTAGCACTGATGAAGAGCTGATCAAATCTGAGATCCCAGGATGTAGTTATGTTCCCAGTTACACTTGATGACCTTACGTAAATATTCACACCTCATTTACCCAGAGCTCACAAATCCATTCACTATGTAGGCTACAGTGGGAAAGCAAAGCTATCTACTCTATATGGGGTCCCTTGACCTCTCACTTAGAGACTGTTTATTCTTACTTGGCACATAATTTTAAGCAACTTGTTTATTAGCCAACAGTGAAGGAAAGAATCATTGTAGTGGGTGGGGGGCAAGAAGAACTCCCTAGAGACATCTTACTCTTTGAACACTTCCCATCCCAGGTATGGTTCCACCATTTACCCGGATGCCCAGAACAAACAAAGACCTACAAGCCCCCTCCTCAGTCTCCAGTTCCCACTGATTCGTCCTCCTCGGTAGTTTCCAGCCACTCCCACATCTCTGCCCCAGCTGTCCCACTGCAGTTCTCAGTTTCTATCATGATCTCCCTCTGCATCTCTTCAGAGGCCTCCCTGCAGAGCTTCCTGCCTGCACTTCTGACCCACAATATATGTGCTTCTGCGCTGGAAGCCTAGGGGTCTGGTCAACCTCAGAGCTGCTGTCTGCCTTCCCTGCTTGCATGCCTCCATCACCTCCCTGTTACTCTTAAGATAAGGGCAAACTACCTATTAATGAATCAAGAGGGATACTTCCCTGTATGTCCAATAAGGAAGTCCCCATATATGCCAGTTGTCAAGGTCTAATTTGTACGAGTGCTACCTTTCACTCTCAAAAGTGTCCCCTGCCTTGGAAGATTGAGTATTTAGGCCCTTCAGTATCAAATCTTCCATGATATGCCTCTTGTGTGTCTATCCATTCTCATCTCTTTGCGTTATGCCATTTCCACCTGTCCCTCCTCTCCATTGGCTTTCCCTCCCTGCCTCCTTCCTTTCTTTCTTTTTTCCTGATCCAGCCATATTAAAATTCTTCTCTTCTTGATGATGCCATAATCATTGCTGTTTCTACTGCCTCTGGGTTAGGGCCGGGGTGTCCATAAAGAACATTGAAAGAAGAAAGGAAAGAGCACATTAGATCACTTCAGTCTCCTGATCAAAACCCTCCCAATGTTTCCTGTTCCACCTCCTTCGCAGTGAGGGCAAAGCCTTGGGGGACAGTGCACGGCTGACCAATCTGTGCTCTCCTCCCACGCCGGACCTGCAGGGCTTCCTATCAGTGTCTTTGCTACCCCACTCTCCATGCCCATCACCACCTCCCGAGGGCCTCTGCACCAACTTGTGTGCCTTGAAGAAGGAGAAATACTCCTTTAGATCTCACCAAAGCTCACCTTCCCTGATCCTCTCCCCCATGTCACCCTGCTATGACTCCTATGAGCCCTGGTGACAGATATTTCTTTCTTTTAATTTACTTGTTCACTTGTCTGTCTTTTACCTACCTTCATCACAACCTGTAAGTCCCCTCTGAAGACACAAATATTCTGCAGTTTATTTCAGTTGCAGCTCCTAGAAAGAGCCCTAACCCATCACACATGCTCAGATCATACTGACTAAATGGGTAAGTGAATGGAGAAAGGAATATTGGTTTTCTCCTATTGCTCTAGTTTAACATGGAGTCTCAGATCTTTAGAGTAAAAGAAAAAGCTAGAGGTACGCAAACTGACAGCTGAAACATGGGAGCTGATAGCCTGACATTTGGAGGTGAGGGGAGACCAAACACCATAAAGATCAAACAGCCACGAGTCCTCAGGCAACAGCTTGGGATGTCTAGGATTTTGATAAAAGTTACAGCAACATATGTACTCATATATCCATTAGCATTACTGTTCAGCATGACAATTTAAGTCATTGGGGTGAATTTAAATTCTGATCAATAGTCTCTATTTTGAGAGAGAAGATGAGTAATTTTAGAGGTGGAATGCCTAATGGTTAAGAACTAGGTTGATGTCGCTGTGTGTCCTGGCCACAGTGACTAGCTATGGGACAGTGTATGTCACCTCACGCCTGCAAGATGCCTTCTCTTTTGCCACCCAGAGACTGAGTATCAATGGCACCCTTCCTTCCTATTCTGTCACACAGGGTTGGGGAAGATTTGCTGGGAAAACAGCTTTAGAGCATTTTACACAGTGCCTAGCATCTTAACAGATGAGTGGTTAATTATTTACTTAAGAAATAGTGGTTATTAATGCTTCCTTAAGAAGTGTTTCTGTCCCAAATGGTTAACATGTAAAAAGATAGACTATATAAAGGATAAGCTGCTATTTTCAGAGCAAGTCACTTCCCAGGGCATCTCCCAGAGACCAGCCCTTCTGCATCCAGTTCTCATATGCATACATTACCACCTTTGGCACTATTAATGGAAACGCCAAATCATCAGCTAGAATGTGCTGCCCACGGTTTCACACATAACTAGATAATGATGATAGGAGTTTTACCTCTGAATGCAGCACAGAAATAGATCAGCACTTCGCTGCACACTTATGTCCCTGACCATCAGTAAATAGAACAATCTCTGTGTAAAATGTGACTAAATGGCCCTGAGCATCGAACCCACCCATCCCCATAGACCACTCCAGAGACTTCAGAGAATAATACTGAATAAAACTATAGTCGTGAGGTTCCAGGGTTTTGGTCAGTATCTAATGTCTGAGAAACTCCTGTCTTACATTAAAATCCATGTTATTTTTATGGCAGGTGCTACTGATGGGAAGATATTAAAAAAAAAAAAAAACCCAAAATGGACAAGAGGTCCCACAGTATATTTTAAAATCCTGCTCTATTGAGTGGCCTGCAGGTACAGTCTCCCTGGCTCCTCTGTTTACAGCAGACTGAGACCACTGAGAATGTGACCAGGATGATAGGAACACCACCACACCTTCCTCACCCTGGGGTGATGACTCCCTATTTTCCAAAGCCTCATCTTCTCTCTCCTTTCATTTGGTCATCACTCACTCTGTGGGAGAGGAAATCATGCCCTGTGATCTTGTTTTTACATTGGATGAAATGAATCCAGGACGCCTTGCTCAGAATAAAAAGCCATTAGAAGGAACCGTATTAAATGGCATTTTATTAATCAAAAATTGTCAAATGTTAGCAGTTTGTATGCAAGTGCAGGCTGATCAGCATTTCTCTTAGATGTTGCTGTGGCCAGACCCTGGTCATTGGGGGTGATCTCAGGTGTAACCCATTAGGCCATGTGCTCCAGTAGGTTGTATGTATTAAGGATTTAATTATTAAACTATGCAGAAGCCTACAAGGAAAGTAACTAATTAATGATAATTATATATGTATATATACACCAAACCTGGTGGCCAGAACAATGGGCTTTCCTGTGCTGATTACCCCTTCAGTGTGGGAAAGCAGCCCTGGGGTCCACCCTCGATCTTTAATCATTTCTGAGGGATTAAACCTGTTGTTTTTGCCAAACCTGGTTAAAATGAGCTATGAGAAATTATTGAAGGTTTTAATACTGCACTATTTCTTAGGTCTGGGTGTGGATGCCAGGTCATCCCAGCATTAACTAGGCCACTGGCTCCAGGAGTAGAGCCTGGGGAGGAAGAACAGCTGCCAGGGTCTCTGCCTCAGCTGCAATCAGTGAGCCCAAAGAGGATGCTCTGCTTTGCCCACCTGCAGCCCTGGCGGTGTAAGCCAGCTGGCGTAGGCTGTACACAGCCCAGAGTTTATAGTCATTCAGTTACCTGAAACACTTTAGGATCAGGGGTTGGCGCTGAAGGCATTTCCCAAAAGGGGCTCTTGCTAGTCTGCATCCTCAAGCAGTGTGTGATGCAGCCTGTCACCTCCCTGGGGGATGAGATCAAATGGCATGCTTGGGTAGGAGACCTGAAAAATAATGGCAGGCACTTCCTATAGTTTCATTCCCTCTAGCTGAAGCCCTCTGTGCTCCCTCATTCAGTGGGTCTTGTTGCTAATTCAGGAGCAGTCTCTTTTTCATTAAATACTTTTCTTGTACAAAGCAGAGGCATTTTCAGTGTCACTGCCTTTTTCTTATCTTTAGAGAGAAGATGTTCTTATATTGGTAGTACTTAAAGGATTTTCCATAAACTAGCAACTTTCTTGGGTATTTGTGGCGACCTCTTGCTGGATTGAGTTGGATTGACCTCATTTAACAGCAAGCTGGTCTTCGAGGGGAGCATCCAGCACAAATCAGTGTGCCCTGGTTGGAGCCGATTTCTCATGATCATTCCACTGTGGGGTCAGAGGCTGCATGCTTGCCTTTTCCTTAAGGATGGCTTTTGGAAACTGCAAATAATACAGTATGTTTGAGGCACCAAGGGAGCCGCTCATAAATGGAGTCTCCTGCTGTATTTGCTTTTGGCTTCCCTTCCTCACCAGCTGTATGCTTCACCATGACTTGGTAACGTGCACATCCAATGAGCCATGTGTGGAAGCTGCAGGTCTTAGAAGGAGCAGTTCACCCCATGTAGCCTGGACCCACTGCCTGCAGTGCTCCCTGTCCTCACCCTCCCAGGATGGGATGCTGTACTTGATCTCCTTGCCTGTAGGTTTCTTGATTTCTGATTCATTTTCACTGACATCAAATGTTGTGATGATGATGATGATGATGATGATGATGTTGTTGCCCAGATCATGTGCCCAATGTCTTGTACTCAGAATTGTGTGATCCAGAGTAGCCAGCCAAGACCACACTCTCACTGTATCTTTATCATAGGCGCATCCTGCTGGATAAGAACAGATACATTTCACGAAAAGCTTAATAAAAAAGCTTAATATTTCACTTAAATATTCTCTAGCCCTGGCCAGGTGGGTCAGTTAGTTGGAGCATTGTCCTGTACACCAAAAGGTTGGGGGTTTGAATCCTGTCGGGACACATACCTAGGTTGCAGGTTCAATCCCTGGTCAGGGCACATATGGGAGGCAACCCATCAATGTTTCTCTCTCTCCCCGCCCCCTTCTCTCTCTAAAGTCAATAAACATATCATTGGATAAGGAGAAATAAATAAATAAATATAAATATATAAATATATGTGTATATATATTTCCCCCTGAATTCCTATTCTGGTCATTGAGGTGGTGGATGACCAAAACTGGGCAGCTGGGTGTAAGAATCCCATGACTAACATAAAAAAAATGTAGAGATTCCTGAGCCCACCCAGAATATACTGATTCAAAGCCTTTGAGCCTGGAGCCCAGGATGGTGTTTAACAACTTTCCAGGGAATTCAGTTGGCCCACAAACATACTATTAGATACCATTGTGGTCTGGTATAAGCCTAAATGGTATGCTGCAGTCACCTACAGAAACTAGCCATTCTGCTTGAATCTGTGTGCATGTAGAGACTTCATGAGCATGAACCTTCTGATCTCCCATTACTGCTGCCAATCCAAGTCTTGGGAGCCTACTTTAAATGTATGACTTACTTTTGGAATTAAAATATTAAATGTTTTCACTGTTACAAGTTGCCTTCTAAAGCATTTTAGTTTCCCCCTGATATTTGGCATCAGTTAATTTTAATAGCTATCACATCAGACTAATAGTTGTGAAGATCTCTATGTGCAGTTCCTAGTTAAGGAAAAAAATTGCGTTCTTATTTCAGCCTTTTAGGACACTTGGAAATAAAGCCAGGCATTGGTGAACATGGGTGGATATTTATGTAGAGACAAAAAGAAGTCAGTGGGTAGAGACAGTCTTCTAATACAATTCCAGGGTCCAAGTTACAGCATCCATCAGGAATGGCTACAGATTTGCAGGGCCTAGTGCAAAATGAAAATTCAGGGCCCGTGGTTCAAAAATAAAGAATTTCAGTACAGCAACAGAGGGGCATTACACCAAATGTTGAGCATTTCTAAACATAGGCTCTTGTGTGATGCCAACGCTGGCATTGGTCTTAAGTTTATTAGCTCTGAGAGTAAATATTTCCTTTTTTCTAAGACACCTTCAGAAGAGCATTTAAGTAATAAGAAGAAAAGAGTCCTGAATTATTGTAGAAATTTCAGGTTGACTGAGTTTTAGGATTCTGTTTTTATGACTAGTATTTTTTTAATAGTATTAAACTGGTTTCCACTTCACTTATGATGTGAAGGTTTATCTGACCACTAGAGGAGGCAGCTCTTCCTCTTCTTTACTCACCTCTAGACGGGACCTGGATGGGACCCTTTAAAAAAAGCCAGTCCCGTAACCTGGGATTTCAAACTGGAGTTGAAGCAGAGCAGTGTCTGCTGTTGTTTAGACATTCTAGCTGTCTGAAGTTGAAGGTTTTTGTGGGTGGTCCCCCTCTGTTCGGTGTCACTATCAACAAATGTGTAGAAAGAGGAAATAACCAGAGATGTGGTCAAGCTTCAATGAGGTCTGCCTTAATTGGCGAGTCAGTTGCATTTGTAGCACAGGCAGAATCAATTAGGGCACTGGGTTCAGAGACATCGCTGGCCCTACGGCCCACCCAGCCTGGGACACAGAGCTCCTGCGGTGGCTCCACCCGAGAGGAAGAGGTCCCAGCCACCTCCTAAATAAGGCTGCAGGACTGCTGAGTTCCCCCATTGCTTTCATTCCTCTTATTTTCCAAGGATTGCTCCTACCTGGCAGGCTGTCTTCAACCATTTTAGCCAATCTCGTCCTTTCTTTCAAGGGCCTGCCCCCTGAGGTGTAACTGGAGGTCTTTCTGGCTCTCTTGAAGGCAGGGACCCTCTTTTCTTCCCTGTGCTCACTGCTCCAGGCCCAGGGTCAGGCATCTAATGTGCACTTGATAGCATGTCCATCTATCTGTCCCATAGAACATGCTGGTATCGCTGGCAGGTTGGAAGGTGGCTTTGAGGCTAAGATCATGTAATATGGGCTCATTCCACAAATACAGAGCTGCTGCGAGGAGAGGGCTCATCCATAGCACTGAGGCTTGGTTTGTGTGATGATACTTTCCCATTTTAAAAAAGGATTTTTAAAGTCATTTCTTAATATACAAAATAATGAAGAATATGGAAAAGCAGCAGAAAGAAGAATTTAAAAGTCATATTGTAGACCTTGTATCAAAAAGTTCAACTATAATATTTTTGTGTTTATTCTGAAGACTATCATATCAGATATACAGGGGTCCGGCACAAATAGCACCCCTTTTTATTACAGAATCTTTTATTACAAAATCATAAGCATGTAATTCTGTAACATAACAATATCATACTCAGGCACACCATGTGATGTTTTGGGTGAAATGTTAAAATTAAAACTAAATTATTACACCCATACTATTACCCTACCAACCACACTCAAGAGGCTTTACTTCTGTCAGACCCTGTATATGCTAAAAAAAACAAAAAAGCAAAACACCCTAACAAGGTGGATTGTAAATCCTTGTACATGTCTTTCTAAATTAACATTAAGTTGTAATAACCCTTCTAGGCCCTGAGATACTCTTCTACAGTGTTTTAAATGGGTGCATGACATTCCAGCCTCCTTACTGTTGAAACTTTAGTTTGCATTCATTTTTTTGTTAGTAAAAACAATGCTGTGATGAGCACCTGTATAAATATTTGAGTATTTGCTTGATTTTAATTCTTTAGAATAAATTTATAGAATTGAAATTGGGTCAAATAATATTTAACTTTTGCACGCATATAAGTCTTTTTATATGTATTACTTTGTTCATCAATTCCACAAATATTTGAGTGACAGGCACTATCGCTGTTAGGGGTATAATGTGAACAAGACTGTTGAAGTCCCTTCTCCCGTGGAAATGTTAAGTTCCCATGTGAGACAAATAATAACCAAAGTGATTATTAGATACCCACGTTAGACCCCAGTGACACTAACACTCACACCTCCAGCTGTGGTCTCAGCCTTGCTTACTAGGGGGCCTGTGAGAGAGGTCGACCTCAGTCTCAAGTTTCTTGCATCCAAAACCAGACTTTTGGTTTTATCTCCCAACACCACTCTTCCCCCAGTCTTCCTCATCTTAGCAAATGGCAGTCCCAGACTTCCAAGATTCAGGCCCCCAAACCTGGCATCCTCCTTGGTGTTCTCCTTCCCTGGGGAGGAAACATCCAGCTGCCAGCATGTTTTGCCACCTCTGTCTTCAAAACAACTGGACTCTGACCATGCTCATGCCTTCCACCATTCCCACCATGGGCTGAGCCACAGTGCTGTTCCCTGAACTGTGAATGACAGTCTCCTCACTGGTCTCCCTGCCTTCACCATTCTCCGCCCTTCTCCACCCCTAGCTCCTCTGGCACCTAGATGTTCTCCACTCACGGGCCACAGTGATACTCTACCTTTTAAAAATAAGGCCGGACAACACTCTTTCTATATTTAGCATCCTGCAATGGCTCAGGATCTTAGGATGAAGCCAGTGAGTCAGGCATTATTTCTGGGACCCTATCTCTCTGTTGCCCCCCACTCACTCAGCCTCAGCCACCCTGGCCTCTGCATTGTTCCTGGGACCCAAAGGACTTGCTGCTTCCCAAGGGTCTTGACACTTTTGTTTCCTGTGCTTGGAGGGATCTTCCCAGAGAGCCCTGTGATGAGCTTCACCATCACCTCGGGTCTCTGCTCAAATGCTGCCTCCTCAGTGGCCTTCCCGATCTCTGTGTGTACAACTGCAGCCTCATTACCCTCTTGCTCTGTGTTACATTCATTCATAGCACTTATCAGTCATTGTTATCTTCCTCACCCATTGTGGTCTGAACTCCTTGAGGGCCTGGCTCATAACAGGTACTGATAAATATCTCTCGAGTGAATGGAACAAACATGGAAATAAAGAGCTATGTGCTGTAAAAGAATACAACAGAATAAGGGGGCAGAGAGTAACTAGATGGGGATGGGTTGGCAGTCAGAGATCCTCTCTGAGGTGTTGAAAGGAAACCTGGGTGAGAGAAGGTTGTGACCTGCTGGCCTCGTCAGAGGTAAGCTGAGGCCATGCTGTGGCTGCTCTGAGGAAGCCACTGAAACGTGTCCTGTAGGGAAGCGGCCTCATGTGATGTGTGTTTTTAAAGAATCCCTCTGAGTGCTAGGAGGAGAACGGTCATGTCAGGTCAGAGTAGAATCAGAGGAGGGTCCTTCTCTGAGTCCAGGTGTGTGAGCGTTGTGCCTCCAACCAGGATGGTGCTGTTGAAGGTGGTAGATAGTGAGTGAAGGGGTTTGAAAATAGACTGCTGGTGGATTTCATGTGGACAATTATAGGAAAAGATAATGTACCTTCAGGGGGACTGTGCTAGTTCTAATGGTCATGTATGTGATCCCTACCCTGGTGAGGTTAACTGTTCATATGTTCTATATGAATACATACTATAGAGTATCCATATCCTATATGAGTATACACTGGACTGTATACACAGTATACTATAGGGCTACATACAGAGGAATGTCAAAGGAGATTAGCCTAGTTACCTTTGGACTGAGTGGCAGTCCTCCTCTCTCTTTCCAGAAGGGTTCGACATGTAGGGTTATGAGTTGTTCTGAACTGTTCACATTAGGAAGCACGGGTAATTCCATGAAGAAGAAGATCAATCAGGATAGATTATATCACCCTCAAAATTCTGGAATGAGGAAAGATGAGAACTTGGGTTTAGCAAGTAATATGTCTCTTTGTCTGTGCAAATTTAATAATAAATAGGGAGGAACATATGGAAGGAGAGGGATATGGCAACAAGTGAATAAAGATGAGTACGTGATTCTTTGAGTGACAGAAAGGGTCACCGAGGAACCCTGAAGGGACCGGATATGCAAAATGACATTGTAAACTGTAAAGAACTATGCTAGTGCAAATCACTGCTTTGTAACTTTTTTTCTGGGTGTACCTAGTTATAAATAAATACATGATGGTGGTGATTTCACTAGCAGGTGACTTTCAATTTATGGGCCAACAGGAGAGATCGCTTCTAATACTGAAATATCTGTTGCCATGATTATAACTAAACTTGGGTTTATAAAAGTGATTTCAGAAACAGTTATGATACACATTTAAGTTTTACCCTGATGAGTCAAAACAAAGCTTATTTAATCTACTGAAACCGTTAAAAACATCTTTCAACCTGTTTTAGGTGTGAATTGCAGTGCTATTAATTTGGAAGACTGTGTTCATTTGCAATGAGCCATTAACTACTTTTGAAAATCTCTGTAGGTTTATAGAAAAGCAATTGCCAGTGTTGTGGAAAAAAGGTCCCCCTGCGTTGAAGTTTTGAAAAATGACTTTAGACATTTCCTAAAGATCCATATGCAGGAAGAAATGAGAGGACCACCTCCCAGAGGCCAGGACTCCATCTTGGAGCTGACACCATTTTACAGGTTCTCCTTTATACATGAATATAAGCCAAGATTCCCCCCATCCGCCCCGGCCCCAAGGAATTGCTTAGGATCTTCTGGGAATGAAGGGCCTTACATTCACAGGTAAATAAACTTCAGGAAGTTAACATGCTCGAAAATAGATTCAAAGATCCATTTTTTTAATACAAGCAATTTTTGAGAAGAGGGGGACTCACATTATTGCTGTGAAGAACTGAAGAAATGTGATGTCGAAAGTCTATAATGAGCCCTGGCTGGTATGGCTCAGTGGGTTGAGTGCTGGCGTGTGATTCCCAGTCAGGGCACATGCCTGGACTGTGGGCCAGGTCCCCAGTAGAGGGTGCACAAGAGGCAACCACACATTGATGTCTCTCTCTCTCTCTCTCTCTCTCTCTCTCTCTCTCTCTCTCTCTCTTTCTCCCTCCATTCCCCTGTCTCTAAAAACAAATAAATAAAATTTTTAAAAAAACCACAAGAAAGTCTATAATGGAGTCAGGACGGTTGTTTAGGAGAGGAAAATATTAAGCATGTGCTTTACTTCACTGAGTTTTTAACTTGAGGAATAAAGTCCTCATGCTCTGTTGAGTATAGAGCCACCAGCAACCTGGCACTGTCTTTTCCTGGCCTGAGATCCCTTATGAATTTCATGCTTGTTGTCTGTGGGTTTGGGGCTGCCCTATATCCATTGTCTCCTTTTGCAGAACCCTTAGTTTGAAATCTTGGCAGGACTATATGTTGATAAATCAAGTCTCTTGCCCTCCTTCATAAAAGAGATTGATGAGACCTTCTGTCCAGGAGTCTGAGCAGTCAGGGCAGGGAAGAGCTTTTGGAGGCATGCTCATTGTAGTGTGGTCCCTCACTGCACCTGCACCCTGACTCTTCCCACTGATTCTAAAGGCTGTCTGAGAGCAACCTGGACCAAGTTAGTTTCTGTTGCTTGCAACCAAAGAATGCTGATGCACTGGTAAATGAACTTCTTAGTGAGTTACAACTATATGCAAAGCTTTCACTTTAAGAGTCTTGCTGTCACGTGTACAGCTTCTCTGAAGCGAGCGAATGTGTTCCAGCTTCCTGCTTATGAGCCTTAGTGTGTACATGAGAGCGTGGCTCCTGAATATGTGACTTGGGTCTCTCATGGGCTAAAATCTAGAAGGCTGCTGCTAAGGAATATAGACTATGTCAGATATCTCATGCTGTATGATTCTGAAGATCTCAGAGAAATTCAAGCCAGTGGGTTTGTGGGTAGAGTTCACTGACTTGAATTTCTCTGAGATCTTAAAATTCATACTGCTCGAGCCATGCTGCTATGTTACTTTGCTGGGTGGCTTAAAACAGCAGAAGTTTATTGTCTTAAAGTGATGGAGTCTCGAAGTCTGAGAATCAAAGTGTTGGCAGGGTCATGCTCCCTCTAAAACCTGTAGGGGACTCTGTCCTGGCCTCTTCTAGTTTTGGGTGGTTTGCTGGCAACCTTCAGCATTCCTTAGCTTGTGGCTACATCACTTCAGTCTTTCTTCACATGGTATTCTCCCTATATTTCTATTGTTATGTGGCATCTTCTTGTAAGGTTTTTAGTTCATACAGGCTGCTATAAAAAAAATGCCATAGACTGGGGGACTTACACAACAAACATTTTTTTCTCACAGTTCTTGAGGCTGGGAAATCCAAGATTAAGGTGCCAGCAAACCTGGTGCCAGGTGAGGGCCCGCTTCCTGGGTAATAGCTGGCCATCCTGTGGGGCGGGGCAGGGTGCTCTCTAGGGCCTCTTCTGCAAGGCTCTGCCCTTGTAACCTAAACACTTCCCAAAGGCCCACCTCCAAATGTCATCATGTTGGGAATTAAGTTTCAACATATGAATTTTGAGGAGATACATTCAGTCTTTAGCATGAGGATACCCATCATGTTGGATTAGGGGGCCACCCCATTCCAGTATGACATCATCTTAACATAACTAATTATTTTTTTAAATATATTTTATTGATTATGCTATTACAGTTGTCCCATTTCTCCATCATTCCCCTCCACCCTACACACCCTCTCCCACCCACATTCCCCCCTTTAGTCCATGTCCATGTGCCATAAGTTCTTTAGCTTCTACATTTCCCACACTATTCTTGCCCTCCCCCGTCTATTTTCTACCCACTATCTATGCTACTCATTCTCTGTACCTTTTCCCCCTCTCTCCTCCTCCCACACCCCTGTTGCTAACCCTCCCTGTGATCTCCATTTCTGTGGTTCTGTTCCTGTTCTAGCTGTTTGCTTAGTTTGCTTTTGTTTTAGGTGTGGTTCTTAATAGCTGTGAGTTTGCTGTCTTTCCACTGTCATATTTTTTATCTTTTTTTTCTTAGATAAGTCCCTTTAACATTTCATATAAGGGCTTGGTGATAATGAACTCCTTCAACTTGACCTTATCTGAGAAGCACTTTATCTGTCCATCCATTCTAAATGACAGCTTTGCTGGATAGAGCAATTTTGGATGTAGGTCCCTGCTTTTTAAGATTTCAAATATTTCTTTCCAGCCCCTTCTTGCCTGTAAGCTCTCTTTTGAGAAATCAGCTGACAGTCTGATGGGAACTCCCTTGTAGGTGACTGTCCCCTTATCCCTTGCTGCTTCTAGAATTCTCTGCTTCATTTTAATCTTGGCTAATGTAATTGCAATGTGCCTTGGTGTGTTCCTCCTTGGGTCCAACTTCTTTGGGACTCTCTGAGCTTCCTGGACATCCTGGTAGTCTATTTCCTTTGCCAGATTGGGGAAGTTCTCCTTTATTATTTGTTCAAATAAGTTTTCCACTTGTTGCTTTTCTTCTTCCCCTTCTGGGACCCCTATAATTCGGATGTTGGGACGTTTAACAATGTCCCGGCGGTTCCTAAGCCTCTCCTCATTTTTTTGAATTCTTGTTTCTTCCTCGTTTTCTGTTTGGTTGTTAGTTTCTTCCTTCTGGTCTACTCCATTGATTTGAGTCCCAGTTTTCCTTCCATCTCTATCAGTTCCCCATGCATCTTCCTTCATTTCACGGATTGTAGCCTGCATTTTTTCATCTAGTTTGTGAGCAAAATCAACCAATTCTGTGAGCATCTTGATGACCAGTGCTTTGAACTGTGCATCTGATAGGTTGGCTATCTCTTCCCTGCTTAGAGGAATTGGCTCTGGGGATTTTATTTGTTTTCCGGTTTGAGCCATTTTTGGTGGGTTTTTTTTGTTTTGTTTTGTTTTGGTTTGGTTTTAGTCTGGTCGAGGTTACTACGTAGTGAGGAGTGGAGCCTCAGGCACTCCCCAGTGTGGGGCAGCCCAGTCGCTGGGTTGTGACGCTGTATGTGGGGGCGGGGGTCTGAGAGGGAACAATGGCGCCTGCTCCACTCTCTCCTGGATTCAGTCCCTTCCGCCACTTCCCCTCTGCCTGGACCATCTGCGCGCGTGAATGTGGGACCACCTGGTCAGCCAGCCGCCTTGTGTGGCCTCACTGGTTCTGCACAGTTGCCCCCCTGTGCCCGGGGACCGCCAGTCGCCGCCTGTGCACCTGGGAACTGCAAGCCGCTGCTGCTTGCGTTCCTGGGTCCGCACCTCCACTTTCTCCTGCCGAGACTCCACCCCTCTTACCAGTCTGGATGAATGGTTGTTGGACTTCCGTACAGTTCAATATTCTATAAGTTCTGGTTGTTTTCTTGTTTCTAAATATTTGTTGTCCTTAATTTTGGTTGTGAGAGGAGGCACAGTGTGTCCGCCTATGCCTCCATCTTGGCCGGAAGTCTAACATAACTAATTAATTATAAAGTCACATTCTGTGATACCAGGGATTACAAGGTCAACATACCTTTTTTGGTTTACAATTCAAACCATAACACTAGTTGAAACCTATACTCCTATGACTTTTTAAAGAAGTTTTTAGGTCCTCTTGCCTTGGCTGGTGTGGCTCAGTGGTTTGAGGGCCGGCCTGTGAACCAAAGGGTTGCTGGTTCGATTCCCAGTCAGGGCACATGCCTGGGTTGTAGGCCAGCTCCCTGGTAGAGGGCAAATGAGAGGCAACCACACACTAATGTTTCTCTTTCTCTCTTTCTCCCACCTTTCCCTTCTTTCTAAAAATAAATAAATAAATAATCTTATAAAAAAAGGAAGTTTTAAGGTCCTCACCATGTGCCTTGTCCCACTGTGGACTCACCTTCTAAGCTCATTCAGTACCAGCCACTGTTGTTCATACTCAAGGGACATGGGCTGCCTTTCAGACACACTAGGGTCTCATCAGCCCTAGGGACTGGGGGACTGCTCTTCTCTGTCTGGGAGGAAACATCCCTTCTTTAGGGAGACATCCATGATCACTCCACTCAAGGTAGCCCATGTTCCCTACTTCACTCTTTGCCACCAGACCTACCCTACAGAACTCTCATCACCAGTTATTTTATCTTTAAAAATTTTTTTAAGTGTATTTATTGTCTTGTCCCTCTCTTTCACCCCCACCAAATAGGACATAAATTCTATGAGGCCATAGACCTTGTCTAATTCTCCCAGCATCTACAATAAGGTGCTCAATAAATACATGTAAAGACCCCAAGAAAGTACATGTTAGCCCTTTAACTGAACAGTGTTGTGAATTCCAGTGTCTGCCAGAGTCAGCTAAATGAATTGGCATTAAGTGTAGTGAGGACCAACTGACAGTTGTATATCATGTCTAAACAACAAGATACAGAAGAAATTGTTTCACATGGATTTGTGAAATTTTATCCCATCTCACTTAAGTGACTTTGTCTTTCAAGATGCCTTTACAGTGAAACTGATGGTCCTTTGATAGTAGATAAAAGTGCGCTTTCATTCTGAAATGAGAACTGAGTCTGGTCAATGTCTCCAATCTAGTCCTGTTTGTCTTGATTTGTAAGGCAGAGCAACAGCAAGAAAACTAGGATGGGGGGTGTTATCATGTTGTCTAGAATCAGTTGCTATCCTCACTTGACTGCATCATGCAGACCTTCCTTTTTTTTCTTTTTATATGGTTTTCCATTCACTGGTCACATAACAACCAGTACATTCTTGCTATGAGCTGCTGCTTTTACACTTCATGGGGAAGTGCTGGAGAGCAGTGTTTCAGGGGCTGCAGGAGTCAGTCTGGGTACAGGAGGTTGCAGTAGTCTGGAGAGGAAGCCTCATTCAGCTCCAGGACTCTGAGATACATGAATAGAGTCTCATTCACAGAGGCTTCCCCCGTCCATGCTGCCTGCACTGTGGTCCTGCAGATAGCCCCACACAGCATAAATGGGGGGACTGGACCCTTGGCTCCTGAACCCTTCTCTTCTTCCCCTCTCCAGTTGCTCTTTGCATCAACTCTGAGTATAAAAGGCTAAGATGAACACAATTGCCTGGTTTCTGCATCCTTTAAAACAGAACGCATCTGCCCTCCAGTTCCTCCGTCGACCTCTGCTTCATGCCTGCTCTGATGCTATTCAGACTTTTGCTCCTTTGTGTAGGTTTTTGGAAAGAATGTTTTTAACTTATCTTGGAAGTGAACATAAAAATATTTCACGTAAGTAGTCCTTGGAACCAGAGGAGCAAAGTGGATAAAAACCAATTTTAAGATTGTCACTAAAGTAGTATTTTATTATTGCCACTGACATTAAACACCATTGGAGAAATTCCCAGGCAGAGTAATTGGGGCTGTGTGAAAGGACAACATACTTTTTGTATCGTCAGTGGCTGCGTTCACTTACTGTAGACTTATTTCTCCCTGGCCTCTGCTGAGCACCCCAAATTTCATCAGTGTACGCAGCAGCTGTTCCCATGTGCACAGCATCGCAGGTTCTTTTTCTGGAATGGCTTCCGGCATGAGGCTGCTTTCATTTGGACTCCCTGCATCATAGTAACCCCCTCATAGATCCCCTAGCAACATGGCCCATGTGGCTTAGAATTCCCATAATACGACTGCATACATATCAGAGCGTCCAAAAAATTATGCTAATATCAAATGCTGGCAAGGATGCAGGGCAGTTGGATCTCTCAGCAGTTGTTGGTGGAAAAGTGAATGCTGCAGCCACTCTGGAAAAAAGTTTGCCAATTT
Organism: Glossophaga mutica; assembly: GCA_039655065.1. NCBI lineage: Eukaryota > Metazoa > Chordata > Mammalia > Chiroptera > Phyllostomidae > Glossophaga > Glossophaga mutica. The sequence continues at coordinate 48,946,813 of CM077309.1, forward strand.
GTTGTAGGTTTTAACTTCACTGATTACCTGACCCAGCAATCCTACTTCAGGATATGTGGCCCAGAAAAATAAAAACTTACACCCCTGCAAAAACCTGCACATGCATGTAATCACCCAAACTGGAAACAGCCCAAATGCCCTTCAGCAGGTGAATGAATAAATAGGTGGTGGTGTATCAATCCAGTGGGATTTTTGAAAAAAGACTTATTGATATATGTGACAACTTGGATCAGTCTTAAGGTCATTATGTTGGTGGAAAAAAGAACGATCTTAAAAGGCTACACCTGTATGGTTCCATTTATACGACAGTCTCAAAACACAATTACAGTGATCGAGAATGACCCGCGATTGCAGGGGCCTGGCTGTGGGCGGAGGTGAGCACGAGGGCGGGCAGCGCAGGGGCTTCTTTGTGGTGATGGAGCAGCTCTGTGGCCTGGTTGTGGTGGGGGCTACGCCAGTCCATTCATGCGCTGAAATCCCATAAAGCCATACATCAGTGAAACAATGTGTGTAAAGGCTGGTGAAATCCAAATGACTTCTGTATAATTAAATAGTATTCTGCTGTCAGTTTCCTGGTTGTGATGATTGTGCTAGTAAAGGATATTATCATTGGGGGAAGCTGGATAAAGGGTACTGGAACCCTCTGTTACTAGTTTTGCAGCTTCTCTGTGAGTCTACAATTACTTAAAAATAAAAAGGGTTTAAAAATTCCCTTAATATAGCAGCAAGCAATTTCTGAATATTCACTAGTTTCAGGCTATTTGCTCAGTACTGTACATCTATAATCTCACGACCTTCCCAGCCTCCCTGTCTGATGTGCTCTGTGTTTCCTGTTTATTGGTGAGGAGAACTCCAACATCATGTACGTGATAACGAGTAATAAGGCTAGGATTTCAACACCGATGGCCAAGCTCCAGAATCTGCGCATTTAACTACTACAAGGTTCTTTCTCCCTTACCAGGATTTCTGATACGAACACCCATGTAGACCACACCTGCCAGTGATCTCAGTGCTATTGCTGAAGGATGTGGTTTCTGTCTTTGCTGCTTGCTGCAGTGAACATGCCTCTTGCAGATTTAAGGGTCATGGCTCAAGTTTCTTTTCACAATAAAGTATTAAGAATGCATAAAAAGAATGCACAGTTTTTATATACATGTATTATCGGTGACTTTCTTGCGATGGAAGTGGATTGCTGGGAGTGTGGGAGGTGCAAGGCAAGGGACTGTTGACTTTGAGACTATTGAGTTGTGGTCTGGGCTCTGTTACTTTCTGGTGACTTTGGGCAATTTACTTAACCTTTTTGTTCTGTGTTCTTACCAACGAAACAGGGATTTTTTGCCCCCTGATTGGGCAATTGAAAGGCTGTTATGAACTGAATTGTATCCCCTCACTGAAATCCGTATGTTGAAGTCATAAGTCCCATCTGCAAGCTAAGCAGAGTGGCCTTAGGAGAAAGCAACACTAATAATAACACATTGATCTTCAGATTTCCAATCTCCACAACTGTGAGAAAATTCATTTTTGTTACTGAAGCCACAAAGAGTGTGATAGTTTGTTATGGCAGCCTCCCACATGTGTGCTTTTCCACCACCACCAAGCAACTCTCCAGTTCTCAGCCGTTCTGCAAACTCCTGAGACTGTCCACCTATAGATAGTGCTAGACCCCACAGGCTTAAGGGCTCAGTCCCATAAACCTGTTCTCCCACTCCCCACCCCAGCACTAGTTTCAAACCCAGGCTGTCACCTGTGCATCTGAGGCATTGGATATACACTGGAATTAAAAAAAAAAAAAAAAAAAAAAGCCATGACCCCCTGCTCAGATTTGATTAGTTTGCTAAAGTGGCTTACAGAACACAGAGAAACAGCTCTCTGGGTTCCCTGATTAAATCACTGACCACTGGTGATTGAGCTCAAACTCCAGGCCTCTCCCCTCCCAGGAGGTCTTGGGAGGGGGCAGCTGCTGAAAGTTCCAACCCTCTAGTGTTGGTCGGTTCCCTTAGCAACGGGGTCGGTTCCCTTAGCCCACCTTCTTTAGAGCTTTCCAAAAACTCACCTCATTACCATAATCTCAGGTGTGGTGGGAAGAGACCTGTTATATAAATAACAAAAAGATACTCCTTTTACTTTGTAGCTCTTATCACTTAGGACATCCAAAGGATTCAGGAGTTCTGTGCCAGAAATGAGGATGGATGAAGACCAAATATATATTTATTGTAAATCACAATGTCACACAGCCCCAGCAAACACATACAGATGATAAATCATATAGGATCCGAAAAATATTAGAAAAGTATTAAGTGCTGCTTGCATAACAAGTGACAGCAGTGGCAGTGGAAATCTAGCATCCAATCATGTTCCTTAGCAAGAGCAAGTACTTCTCTTTTTGTATTGGCCAAGCCAGTGTTTCTCAAAAATATAGTTGAGGAAACAGCAGTTCTGTGACAAGACATTACAGAAGTCTTGGTAGGGATTTGGGAGAAGGTGAAATGACAAATTAGGCAAATTTAAATAAGGTTCTTTGCTGCAGGATTTCTCAAAGCCTTCTAAGATGCTCATGTACATTGAGATTCTCTAAAGAAGTTTCAGAATTCATTTTGCAGCATTTCCAAACTTCTAGGAAAACCATTTAAGCAAGTAAGGTTAGCAGGTGACTGTGTGGCAAATGCCGTTGTGTTGGTTTGTGAGGGCTGCCCTAACAAAGCACTGCAAAGTGGATGGCTTAGAAAAAAAATTTGTTATCTCAGTTCTGGAGGTCAGAAATCCAACATCAAGGTGTCAGAAGGGACATGCTTCCTCTGAAGCCTTCGGGGTTACTGGCTGTCTTGCTGTATCCCTACAGCCTCTGCCTCTGTCTTCACAAGGACATCTTCTCCCTGAGTGCATCTGTCTCTCTTTTTTTTTTTTAATATATTTTATTGATTATGCTATTACAGTTGTCCCATTTCTCCCCCATCATTCCCCTCCACCCTACCCACCCTCTCCCACCCACATTCCCCCCTTTAGTTCATGTCCATGGGTCATAAGTTTTCTAGCTTCTACATTTCCCATACTATTCTTGCCCTCCCTCTGTCTATTTTTTTCCCATTATCTATGCTACTCATTCTCTGTACCTTTTCCCCCTCTCTCCTCCTCCCTTGCCCCTGTTGCTAACCCTCCATATGATCTCCATTTCTGTGGTTCTGTTCCTGTTCTAGCTGTTTGCTTAGTTTGCTTTTGTTTTAGGTGTGGTTCTTGATAGCTATGAGTTTGTTGTCTTTTCACTGTCATAGTTTTATCTTCTTTTTCTTAGGTAAGTCCCTTTAACATTTCATATAATAAGGGCTTGGTGATGATGAACTCCTTGAACTTGACCTTATCTGAGAAGCACTTTATCTTCCCTTCCATTCTAAATGACAGCTTTGCTGGATAGAGCAATTTTGGATGTAGGTCCCTGCTTCTCAAGATTTCAAATATTTCTTTCCAGCCCCTTCTTGCCTGTAAGGTCTCTTTTGAGAAATCAGCTGACAGTCTGATGGGAACTCCTTTGTAGGTGACTGTCCCCTTATCCCTTGCTGCTTCTAGAATTCTCTCCTTCATTTGAATTTTGGCTAATGTAATTACAATGTGCCTTGGTGTGTTCCTCCTTGGGTCCAACTTCTTTGGGACTCTCTGAGCTTCCTGGACGTCCTGGTAGTCTATTTCCTTTGCCAGATTGGGGAAGTTCTCCTTTATTATTTGTTCAAATAAGTTTTCCACTCGTTGCTGTTCTTCTTCCCCTTCTGGGACCCCTATAATTCGGATGTTGGGACGTTTAAAGATGTCCCGGAGGTTCCTAAGCCTCTCCTCATTTTTTTGAATTCTTGTTTCTTCCTCGTTTTCTGTTTGGTTGTTAGTTTCTTCCTTCTGGTCTACTCCATTGATTTGAGTCCCAGTTTTCCTTCCATCTCTATCAGTTCCCCATGCATCTTCCTTCATTTCACAGATTGTAGCCTGCATTTTTTCATCTAATTTGTGAGCAAAATCAACCAATTCTGTGAGCATTTTGATGACCAGTGCTTTGAACTGTGCATCTGACAGGTTGGCTATCTCTTCACTGCTTAGAGGAATTGGCTCTGGGGCTTTTATTTGTTTTCCGGTTTGAGCCATTTTTGGTGGTTTTTTGTTGTTGTTGTTTTGGTTTTAGTCTGGTCGCGGCTATTACGTAGTGAGGGGGTGGAGCCTTAGGTGTTCCTCAGGGCGGGCAGCCCAGTCGCTGGGTTGTGACGCTATAGGTGGGGGCGGGGTCTGAGAAGGAGCAATGGCGCCTGCTCCGCTCTCTCCCGGACTCCGGCCCTTTCCGCTGCTTCCCCTTCACCTGGATTATCTGCGCACGCGCGCGTGCTGTTACGTAGTGAAGAGTGGAGCCTCTGATGCTCCCCAGTGCGGGACAGCCCAGTCGCTGGGTTGTGACGCTGTATGTGGGGGTGGGGCCTGAGAGGGAGCAATGGCGCCTGCTCCGCTCTCTCCTGGATTCAGTCCCTTCCGCCACTTCCCCTCCGCCTGGACCGTCTGCGCGCTCGAATGTGAGACCATCGGTCAGTCAGCCAGCCGCCTTGTGCGGCCTCACTGGGTCTGCACAGTTGCCCCCCTGTGCCCGGGGTCCGCCAGCTGCTGCCTGTGGGCCCGGGGACCGCCAGCCGCCGCCTGTGCACCTGGGAACTGCCAGCTGCTGCTGCTTGCGTTCCTGGGTCCGCACCTCCACTTTCTCCTGCCGCGACTCCGCCCCTCTTACCGGTCTGGATGAATGGTTGTTGGACTTCCGTACAGTTCAGTTTTCTATAAGTTCTGGTTGTTTTCTTGTTTCTAAATATTTGTTGTCCTTAATTTTGGTTGTGAGAGGAGGCACAGTGTGTCCGCCTACGCCTCCATCTTGGCCGGAAGTTAATGAATATGCATCTGTCTCTTATAAGGACACTAGTTGTACTGGATTAGGGGGCCCATACTAATGGCCTCATCTTACCCAATTATATCTGCAATGCCCCTGTTTCCAAATAAGGTACTTATTTAGGAATATGTTAGGACTTCACCATATCTTTTTGGAGGACACAATTTAACCCATAATAGTTGTTAGAAGTATTTGACAACTATCGTAATGAAACTCTACATTTTACTTTTTCGCTTTTTATTTATTTTTTTTAGTGTAAGCTGTTTATTTAATCTTACATTGTTTAAAGCAGCAGATTTTTAGTCAGCAGCACATAGCAGAATCACATATAACACTTTTTTAAAAGGTCAGTCTCATCTTAAGATTCGGATCCATTAGGGGCTGGGTGATAAACTAATGCAGTTTTGATTGCAAACCACCACATTTGGGAGACTAAATATTATTCTTTCTGGTTTCTTTATTACAGAGTTTTCCAGGGCTCATATGTTGGATTTTCTTTGCAAACACCCTTTCTCTAATGTCTAGCTTTCATAGTTTCTTCTTCACCAAAAAGTAGCACTGCTTGACCAAGTATGTGGTCAAGATGCATACCCCAGTCTTGTCCTAGAACCCAGGGAAGAATGTGTAAGTGGGGTTTGTATCTGGGGTCCTGACATATTGGCTCAGCCAAGTCTCCTACATCAATAACCTTTGAGAGTTTTCCCTCAAAGTCACGACTGGGCCTGAGCAAAATATGAACACAGCCAATGCTGTATTGAAATACGTGTTAAAATTGTACTCCGGGCATGGCGTCCATGAGTGGGGATTGCACAGAGTTGAGCTGGGGTTTTGTGTTACGTGACATTTCTAATTGTTGACCATTTCTCAGTTTTTATTACTGTTCCAGGAAGTTAGGTGAAAGATCTTTGCTAAGCAGCTTTTAAAAGACTCTCTAAATTCTCTGCATGTCATTTTATGTCCCAGTTCAAGAGCTCAGACTGGCAATGACTTCCCTCACAGACAGCATCCCCTTAGTCAGGTGGTCTTTTGTCTTTGTCCTCAGGATCCTCAGGATGCCACTTAGGCTTGAATCATTCAGCAGTGAAGTCATTTTTCTTCTAAAATGCTGACCAGAAGGGGCCATTCTGTTAATTTAGTATGTCTGCTCTTGTACTCAAATGAGAAGTGTCCATAAAACTAGGAACATGGAAAGATGAGTGAGGCCTGGGGCACATGGGTTTTCAGTCCCTTCTTTACCTTGGTACCAGAAAGGGGGTGGAGTACACAAAAGACTCACTGCAAACTTGGACAAGAATTAGTATCTCAGAGAAGGCAGTATTTCATCCATGATGCTCCCTTGAACGTGACATTCAGATTTTGGCGGGATACAGAGGGAGAAGATTGCAAAAAAGACATTTGGTGCCTATTGCAGACTTCCATTTTTAAATCATGTGGTATTTTCTTTGTTCAATAAATCCAGAAAGGACTACATTAAAAGGATGAGGTTTAAAGAAACTGTGCTGATGCCCTCATTGTCTCGTCCCAGACTTGACCTCCTTCCCCTTCCTCTCCTCAGGGCCCCATAGGGAGTGAAGTGGGGCTCACAGCTGGACCACCAGCAGCACTGAGAAAGTGGTTTCCATAAAGCACCTCCTGCTGAAGGAGAATTTCTTCCGTAATGGCCTTGGTCAGGGGACACATGATCTAGGTAGGCTGCCAAGCCCTTTGCCTCCAGATTTATTCAGGAAACTCTCCTGGACTCTTCCTGTATGGCCATCACATTAATCATTATTCTAGTGACTCATAATCATAGCCCACCTGGAATCAGAAGTAGCCTGAAGACCCTGAGCAACAAATGCAAATGCCAAATAGATGGTGAAGGTAAAGTCAGGGGGCAGGGTGTTCTCAGGGAGGGTCTAAACCCTGCACAATGGACCTACCCTGGCTCTTGCCTTCATTAGATTTGTAAGAAACATTATCCAGATGTCTGATGGTTAGTATATTTTGTTCTTTTTCTCCACATTATGAGATTGATGATTTTCCTTCTAAAGTTCCTTTCATTTCCATTAGAGGTGAGTAGAGAAGAGATGAGTTAATTAAACCCATGAAGCCCACGACTTGCCAGGCTGAGAGGCAGATCACCTCCAGGGCTCTGGGAAGATTCCCTAACAATTGGGAGGACAGCCAGTGGTGGGCAGGCAAAGGCCAGCTCATTAGTTCGAGGAGTCCTAATGGCTGATCATGACCTGAGAACCTGGTTTTGGAGCCAGCAGAAATGACTGGGGTCATAGCAGCAGGTATGACTGGACAGCAGTCCCTGTCTTCTTCAGACCTGCCATGTGTGTGCTGAAGAGGGGCCCCTGCATCCCCTAGGGCTGGGAGCAAAGACAGCACCTTAGCGAAGCACTATGAATGTAGTGCTGGGCGTGAGGAAAGAGCAGCGAGGGAGCCTATACAGGTGGATTCAAGTAAGAAATGTCACGAGAGTGGCTACATGTAGTCATGAGACCTTTGAGTCATAAGACCTCTTATAATATGCATTCTGTTTATTCATTTGCATTTTCACCTGTTGGGCATACTGCACTTTTATAAGAAGGCATTTTCCCTCAGCAAAACAACTTGAGTATTTAAAAGAGGTTTATTTTTAATTTTACAATGACAGTTAATTTAAAATTTTTCCTTTTTTCATATGTCATAAAAATCCCTTGTTGAAGAAATATCTTCTGTTGTTTCGTTCACCTTGACAGTGATTGAATCTTAAAGTTACTGGACTGGGAGCGTGCATGTTGTCCACAAAGCTTTCTGTTGATTTCATGTCCTGTGGTTGAACATCCAGCTGTTGATTTCCTGTGGATTATTGCTCTTCTGTTTTAGAGCATGCAAATGGCCCCAGGCCTTTGTCACTCTGTTCCGGGGGTCCATGGTCCACCTGGTCCACCTGCTGGTGATCTGGAAGTCCTGAGAAGGGCTTCCTGTCCTATGTTATGAACCCCACAACCTGTCATTTCATCTTAGCTCTGAGTCTTTGTGATCCTTAAGCCATCATTCTAGCTAGTCGTTTATTGAACACAAACCCTCAATGTGGCCAAGTTCTGCCATGTCTGGTCTCTGCTTAGCTCTCCAGGTCCATGGTAGATCATGTTTCTTTTCCCTCTGTGCTCTGGTCTCAGCAAATTAATGAAGTTATTTATGTGTGCTGTTTCCTCCTGCCACAGGGCCTGGGCACATGAGATTTCTCTACAATTCTCATGCCCTGGCCCTCTTGCCTCTGCCTACTTAATTTCTGGGCCCTCCCTCAATGTCCCTGTTGTATGCTACTGAAGTACTATGAGCCTTTCCTTGATGGCACTTGCCACCCTTGCTTGTATCTGTGTGCTTATTGATTGTGGTCTGTCTGCCCCCACTGGTATGCGAATTCTGTGGGCAGAGACCAGATCTGCTTTTGCTCCATTGATTAAGTACAGTGTATGACATTTGATTGATTCTTAATAAGTCACCATATTTGGCGACTTAATGAATGAATACAAACCAGCAGGCTGAGGATATTGGGGTAAGTATGCACCATGAGAAAGGGAATGAGAGATCATGGTAGTCAAAATCTGGGCTTAATAGAGTCAGACTTCAGTTCACACAGCACAGGTGGGAATTGGATCGAATGGATGCCCTTGGAAGCCCCATGAGAGTGATGTAATTTGACTTCTCATCATGGTCCTGGCCCAGCACAGAGCCTGACTTAGTAGAGCACGTACCTCTTGACGTTTTCATCAAACTCTTCTAATTCCAGCCTTTCTTTCTTTTACCATGTTTCTTGTTCTTAAAGTCAAGTCCTGACCTATGTTTATCAAGTACCTTACTTCTTTGTCACTTTGCCTGTCACAGAATTGGGATATGATTCCCATCACATTTTAGGTCCTTTATGAGCTTCTTAGACTACTGTTTACTTCCCTGCCCCTTCCATTGGCCTCTTTCTGTTCTTTCTTCTGTTCTTCCTCCCCTCTCATTTCCCAGGTGTGTACCCAAGGAAAACACAGAGACTGTAGAGCGTGAGTACTTAAGAATGGGAGTTTTATTGGGCTCTTGGAAAAATGGCCAACTTTAGGTGGGGATGGGAAATGAACCAGCTGAGCCTGGAATGTTGTGCCTGTCATGACCGCAGGCAGCTGCGGACTATTGCAAATGGACTTGGGTGCAAACCTGAAGAGAAGAGGCTCCCACTGGTCACAAATTAGCATCAGATTGAAAAACAAAATATGTGCTACAGTCCATGTTGACACTAAAAAAAGTGAAGCAGAAACACTGTAAGTTCATGATATTAAAAAACAGGGAGGGAGCCCCTCATTAGCTACCTTTGGACCAATCCTTATCCTTAAAACCAGTAAATAAAGAGTAGGAAACATTTATCCAACTTCCCTCTATAAATGGTTCCTCAGATAACTAAATAGTGTAAGAACTTCCTACTTCTAGAAATTTCCAGAAATATTTATCGAATAAATAGGGATGACAGAATTAATGTGTCATTCCTAATGAATTAATGAACCTAGGCATTGAGGATCAATGGCTACCAGGATCACAGGGGATTATCAGACATTAGTCTGAAGGAAGTAACAGCAGCACCGATGAAGTAAATGCCAAATGTGTATCTGTCTATCTGCCTGCCTGCCTGCCTGCCTGCTGCCTACAGACGTGCATAAGTAGTCACATCTGAATCTGAACAAGCCAGAATCTGATCAATTTACTAAAATACAAGGGACAGAGGAACACGTTAATGCATGACTGCATTGCCTAAGGCATGCAGTCAGCAAAATTCAGATTCTAGGACATTCTTCGTGACAAACAACTTTGTTTCTTCAACAGAAAATTGTAAGTAAACTAATGGAGAAGGAACTCTAGAATGAGAGACTAGAGTGAACCCTCAGCCCATCACATTGTGTGGACCTTATTTGAATCTGATTCCAGCTGTGTGAGTTTGACGGGCACAATGTGAAGCATGCATTGTGCATTTGTTTTTGAAAAGTCTTTATCTCTCAGACACATATTATATTGTCATAGCCACATGTGAAGTAATATATCCAGGATGTGCTTCAAGATATTCTGGGTAAAGGTATATTAATTATCTGTTGTTGTGTGGCAAATTTTCCCCCAATCTAATAGCTTATCACAACAAACACTTTCCAAGGGTGAGAAATCCAAGAGTGGCTTTGCTGGGTGGTTCTGGCTCAGGGTCTCTCATAAGGTTTCACTGAGGACATTGGCTGAGGGTTGCAGACATATGAAGTCTTGTCTGGGGTGGAAGATCTTCTGAGCTCATTCATGTGACTGTTGGCAAGAGAGCTCAGCTCCTTGACAGCAGTGGGTTGGAAGCTTCAGCTTCTCGCTACATGGGCACCTCCCCAGGACTGTTCCCTACAAAGCAGTTGGCTTCCCATAGAGTGAAGTATCCAACAGAGATCAGGAGAGCAGCCGTGATGGAAACCATAGAGTCATCTTGCAGGTGGCATATCATCACCTCTGCTGTATTCTGCGGTATCCTCTGGGTCACAGAGCCCAACCCTGGTGCAGTGTGGGTGTGAGTGTTAGGTGCTGAGAGTCACTGAAGGCCACTGGGGAGCTGATTACTGTGAGGGAGACTGAAGTAGGCAGTGATGGGATATCATTCAAACAAGATTTGCCATGAGTTGATAATGGAAATTTTCTATAACAAAATGTTTTGTTTGGGACTTAGCCCAGTTCTTGCTAGTAATCTCAAGTTCAGAAATGTGCACATGATCCAGGCCTGAGTAAGTCAAGGACCCCACTGTCTGGCTCCCTGGTTGGTTCAGGCCCAGACATATAACCCAAGCTGGGCTAATCAGAGTCTTTCTCAGAAATTTTTTGAGAAAATATTGCCAAAATTGGTCTGGTGTAGAGATTTAGAAAACAAACAAACAAACAACATACCCAATTAACTTTGAATTCAAGATAAATAATAAATAAATTTTTAGTATATTATTTGTTGTTTGTGTGAATTCAAAGATATTTGGGTATCCCATGTTTTGTCTGGGAACTCTACCTCTGACCACTGAGCAGACTAGTCCAGGAACATGTAAGAGACTCAAAGATGCTCTCAAGGCTCAGTCTCTCTGTGTCTATCCCTGTTCTCTGTGTTCTTCATGCCACCAGCAGGCTGTTGACCACACAGCTGTCCTCTATATTTTAGTAAGTTGATCAGATTCTGACTTGATCAAATTCAGGTGTGACTACTTATCTATGTTTGTAGGTAGATAGGAAGGCAGGTATATACTTGAAATAAATACATATTAATTAAATACAAATTTTATAAATCTATCAATTTATGAATCTTCCTAGTGATAATACAGAAAAGCTCCACTTTTGTTGTGTCACAGGTCACACCTTTTCGCCAACCTGTCCCAGAAACAGAGGTAGCTGCCCCTGAATGAGTGAGCATGGGTGGATCAGGGTACAACCATCACCACCCCCTGGACCATGACTCCACATGTGTGTCTTTAGCACCCAGCACTGGGTCGTAGCTTTGCTGTTGGCATAAAGAACTGTCACCCTGACTGTGAGGGGGTGGTTTGATGAGATTAGCCCTGCATTACCTTCTTCTTGGGAGCTAACTATAAATACACATCTCTTCAGAGTTGAAGCATCCACAGAGCTTGGCACCTCATTTGGAATTAACTGAAACTGTGTGACTTCTGTCTGATCTTGCACACTGCAGCTGATGAAACAATTCTTCTTCTAAGAAACACATTTGAATAAAATCAAGGTTTTCATAAAGTTTATGAAAGATGAACTTGGACCTTGGGAATTGTCAGAAAGATGTGAAGGGCGAGGCCTCCTGTTTGCACATCCGCCCTCATGCCCAGCTGAGACACAAAGCAGGTGCTTCCGTAGCATTTGGGCTGTGGCTTTCCTCAGCCCCTTGAAGGTTCATAGAGCTGGCTCCCTCAGATACCGAACAGGGAGGACGATGAGCTAATCCAAAATGGCAGCAAGTCCCCCTGGACCCACCCTCGCCTGCTGTGGGCTGCTTTCATGGAGGCTCCTGCTCCCTTGTAGATATTTCCTGAGTGCAGAGAATCGCCAGTCCTGGGTTCATCACCATCGTCTTACATGACATAATTAGTGTTCTTTCCATGGAAATGAGCTTGCTGCTAATTTGACTACCTGGTACGAAATAACATTCATTGTTCACATCCAAAAAATCCATCTTGTCTCTAATTTGGCATTAGCATTAAACAGCTGCTACCCTCAGACACTTCAATTTGTTATAGACGACATGAAGGAGAAACAGGGACTGGCTCAGACAAGGTCCAATCAGTGTCTGTACTTTCTCCCCTAAATTGCAAACATCTGGGCCTGCCTCTTTCATACCAGCTTTCCTGGGATATTCTGTTTTCATGTTTGAGAAACACCATGTCACTGTCTGCTTTCCCAGCCTGGAATCAGATGAGAGTCTGATTCTCTGGAGCCCAGGCTTTGAGGTGGCAATGTCACAAGATGAGTGACTTTCCTGTCAAATGTGTTGATTAGGCATTGCCTTTGGTTGCTATTATATGTGCCCAAATATTCATTAAAATTCAGTGAGGGGCCCTGGCTGTTGTGGCTCAGTTGGTTGGAACATCATCATATAAACCAAAAGGTTGCAGGTTTGAACCCCAGTCAGGGTGTATATCAGAGGCAGCCAAATGACATTTCTCTCATGTTGATGTTTCTCTCTCTCTCTCCTTTCCTCTCTCTCCAGAATCAGAAAAAAAATCAGCCAAGGGTTTTCTCAGATTATACTAGAACCTGGGGGAATCATCCCAGGGTTGGGGTTGGGTAGGTATTACCAGGAGGAATTATATCAGGACAAGAACTCCATATTTATATTAAATCATTTTGTGGTCTAGTATCCCAGTCAGGTCAGAAGACAGTTGTGGGCACCCCCTGGGTCTCTGACCAATGGGTTTCTGCAGTTTGAGTCTGGTGCTCAGTTGTAGTGGGACTTATCACAGAGTTTTGAAGGTTTATTTGGAAAGATCAATGAGGAATTTGACATCAGAATGAGATGGACATGATCTTTGGGACATTGACTTAACTGATGTAAGCAATATCCCTGTTTCAGGAGGAGAGAAGTGGTTCCATGTGCGTTACTGACAGAGCTAAAAATTGGAGAGCCTCAACAGGGTGCTCCCGCTTTTAGCTCCTTCATTTGAGTTTGCCACCTGAAAGCTTCAGTGCAAAGTAACCTCAAAAAGTCAAGCACGACTGGTGCACACCTGCACTGATAAACACAAGGCTAGGCAGAGCAGACTTCCCATATCTCCTTTGCTCACATGCAAGCTCTTGTTCCATTCGACCTCATTTAAAAATCACAAATTCAAAAGTAAAGTTATTAAGAATTTCAGGGCAGTAACAGTGAAACATTAAACCAAGTACAGGGACCTTCTGAACATAGGGCCCTGTGCAATTGCATAGGTCACATGCCCATGAAGCCAGCCCTGAAGTGGATGGTGGCTTTGCATCCAACAGGCTCTGTGCCCTGAATATTGGACTTTATCAGGAACCTTGGCAGCTGTGCCTGTGTATTGAGAGGAGATAGTCTACCTAGGGCTTCAGATATGGAGCTCAGCACTTTGAAACCCACTTTCCTCATACTTGTCCTGCCATCTTGGGCAAGTGTCTCACTATTTTGAGTTTCCATTTGCTTTGTAAAATAGGAACATAATGGTACCCTTTTTTTTTTTTTTTTTTAGGGATTTTAGCATCAAGTGAGGTAGCGCAGGAGAAGTACACAGTGCCTGGCCTGCAGTTGTTATTCAGTCAGACTTGGCAGCCATGGGAGGACTTGGGTGACAGTTTCTGAAAGCCTTCCCACAGCTGAGGTGTTGCAGTGACCATCATCCACACTGAATGGGTATGAAATTCAGGTCTGCTGAATGGGGGTGACTTGATGGGCATCACTGATAGAGGACTGATAGCCACCTCCTCAAATATCCTGAGCAAGGACCACCGGTTCTCAAGGGCTCTGTGGATGGAAGGCAGTTTGTCTCCTGATGTCCACTTTCATGTTCATCCCCTTCTTTTAATTGGGAGGACTCAAGCATTCATTATAATTATATGGACAGGAAAAAGCATGATTGCTATTATCACAGAGAGAGTTATCACTGTTGATTCGACAGAATCAAATGCTGGTGGAAGGAGAGGGTTATTTCAGCAGGACCCCCGCTGGCCTGGATGTTGTGCATGTTTCTCAGAGATAAGCGGCCTCCCTGTGCCTGCTGGTGCCCGGGCACAGGAAGCCGTGGTGCTCGTGTTGGTTCACCTCCCCGGGCATTAAGCTGCCTTAATTGCTTTGGAAGCGAGGCCTTTTCCCAGGCAGTGGCATATGCTGCATGAGTGCCTGAAGCAAAGATAAAAAGCCACCCTCCTTCTCCTTTATTGAAGTTTAATAATGAAATGGAACTGTCACCACTTCCAATAAATTGTTTATTTTAATATAGAAAAATAATGAAAACTGGCCACCTTCTGGCACACAGTTGTTGAGGAGTGTCTTCCTAGCTTGGGCAACCTTGAATATTCTGTTCCCTGTGCTGGCTCTGGAAGACATGCAGGTCTTGGTGTCAGTGAAATCAACCATGTGTCTCTTTCCATTTAATAAAACTCGGGCCTTCGAGGGCAAAATAAGTCATTTTTCAAGGTGTATTAGATTGTAAAGTTGCAAACCAGAAAGATAGCAGAGGGGATGTTGTACAGGATTCTTTTTCAAATATTTCTTTTAGTGGAAATGAAATTAAAGGTCTCGCCTTTTCCTGCCATCATGGTTCTTTCAGATGGCTTCTCTTCTTCTGTAATATCAGTGAGAGGTTAGCCTTACCCCGCCTTGCATTAAGAGGAAGATGAAGGCTCAGGTGAAGGAATTACCTTATCCAGGCTGATAGAGAGGGTGAATGGCAGATTGGGAGCTGGAATTCAGGCCGCCTGCTCCCACCTGCTGCCCAGAGGTACTGCTGCTCTCACTCTCCCACTCGCTGTGTATGAGCTTTCCCATGTCCATTTCACAGGGGGTGAAACTGAGGCCTGAGAGCCAAAGCAACTTGCCTCAGGGCTTCATAGTTGGTAAATGGTATAACCATTCAGAAGACTGAATCCTAGCTCAATTGTTGTTGTTTGTTCTCCAGAGTCCATGGGGTCTACATACCAATTGCTTACATATAATGATTATAATATGATTGCATTAAATGTAATAATTCTTGAATTTTAGAGCAGCCACAACTGGGAGTAGAAAAAAGGAAATCTGTATTGATAAGGAGGCTGCAGAGCAATTAGCCAGGCTTCTTCAATCACTTTCAGCAACCAGCCTTGGAGGCACATGGTTAAGATTCATCTTTGTTAAATTCTTCCATGCCATAGTAGTGAAAGCGCACCTAGAGCATGCTGGGCATGAAGTGCCTTCCTCCCTGTGGCACAGGTACTCACACAATGTGTGAAAACCAGGAAATGCAGTTGTTAAGGGGGGGTGGAGGGGGCAGGCATAGATGAGATGAGGAGGAAGATTGTAATGCAGGGGGAGCTTCAGGGAGATATTGTCTTAGCCAGGGTCAATGTGATGATCATGGCCATCAAGGTCCTTTCTATCAAGGGGCCCAAATCCAGCTAAGTCTGGTCAGGCAAAGAAGCAAATCTATTGGCTCACTCTCCTGAAGTTACTAAGTATGGCTGGATCTAGGGGCTTACGCCATGTTCTTATGATTCTGTTTTGCCCCTTCCACTGTGGGGTCTGTTCCTCTGGGCTGTCACCTTTATTCAGGTGAGCTCTTCCTGTGCAGTGGCTCAGTGGCTGCTGGCAGCATCAGACTTCCTCCCCCGCCTCTCAGTCCTCTCAGTGGAGAGTCTTCTTCCCCACGTGCATGATGTGCCCATGCCTGACCACAGGCGATGAGATGGAATTCACAGATTGGACTGGCCTGATAAATGGGCCCATCCTTTGATCTGGGAAGGAGGGAAAAGGATGTTAGTCTTCCCAAATCATATAAATTATGAGCAGTCAGTGAGAAGGAAAATCAGAAGAAGGGGAACGGATGCTGGACAAGCAAAAACACACATACCCACTGAGTACAAGCCTTAGAGTTTCCTCCTACTGACCCTTGGTCAATGGCTTGGTGAGGAGGAAGGCCCTTGTGTCTCCAGGTCAGCATTGTCTAATAGAACTGTACGCAGTGACAGAGAGATGCTCTTTCTTCTTCACTGTGCAGCCACCGGCCACATGGGGCTATTGAGCACTTGAAATGTGGCTAGTAAGGATGAGGAAATGAGTTTTGAATTGAAGGTTGTTTTAATTAAATTTAATGTTAAATAGCTACATGTGGCTCATGGCTACCATAGTGGACAGAACAGCTCTTAGTGGAAGCTGATCATGGGAGATGTTTCTGTGGAAGGCAGGTACTAGTTTTGTGTAAAAGGAGCATCCGGCTGAGGGTTTAATGCAGCCTGGAAGATGAGGAAGATGAAGCTGATTTTTTTCAGGTTATGGAGTAGGAGCTAAGGGAGTTTGGGTGAGAGGGAGAGGGGTGGAGAAAGAAACAAAGAGAGAGTTCTTCATCTGTGACATCATTTGGAACCCCTCAACCTGAGGAAATATTTTTCCAGCTAATACATGGACCAGATCTGTACCAGAAAAAACCAAAGTCACAAGTGACCTTATTATAAAAGCGAATTCCATGACATGTTATTACATTTTACCCTTAAATATCCAGTAATAAAAGCAACCATTGCCTGAAGCATCTTTCTACATATGACATGCAGCTACCCATGGATTAAAAGAAAATTTAAATGGGGTTTCTTTCTTATTAAAAAAGAAACCAATACTGTGTAAACTTGTGTGACTGAGCTCAATTAAATGCATTTGACAGAAATGATATCAGATGAATAGAATGAACTGGCTGAGGCAGGATCTGGTCACTGCCATGTGAACCTGGGGTTAGTTAAGGACCAGCCCCTCTGCTAGCAGCATGATGGGCATGCATGGAGTGACACTCGTGGAGCCTGAGTCCTCTTGGTGGTCACCTCACCCACAAGTCAAGTTTCCTAGGGTAATTGTGTCTGGTGAAGTTGGACTGATCTGTCCTGATCCCCTCTGGTTCACTCGTAGCCAGGATGCCTGGGCTTCCTTAGATTTCCTGAACTGCGCAGATTTGTTCACAGAGTGATCATGCAGGACCTGTCGTGAGCTCAGTGTCCTGCTGGGCCTTGAACATCAGGCAGGAGGAACGGAGGAGCGCAAGGCTTGGTGCTCGGCAGTGTGGTTTTTCTCGTTCCTTGGTCTTTAGCATTTTTCTCTCCATCACTCAAGCACTTGATAATCTCCTATAGACTCAGCCATAGTCCAGGCACAGAGATTAAGAAAGAACATTCTGGAACTAGACCAGCCAGGTATATGTCAAGCTCATGGCCAGTACCTGGCATATAAGATACTAATTTTTTTAAAGCAGGTATATTGCAGGTATATTGTGAAAAGGAGGAGGGAATTAGAGTGGGTGAAGCTGACCTGGGGAGGAACTTGGGCCAGGCAGCTGGGAGGTATGTGCATTTGGGCCCAGTGCAGAGCCTCAGTCTCTCCATTTGAAAGGTGGGATGATGGATACTCATACGGTTGTTTTGAGGACTCAGTTACCTGGTATTTGTTAACCTAACATGGAGCAGGCTTTGATAACCAGGGCTGTTCTGGTGAACAAGTGAGTGTGGTTGCTGTGGGCCAGGGAAGGGTCTTGTGGGTGGTATGAATATCCTCAGAGCCAGCTTTGATTCCTGTTAGGCATGATGTCATTAAAGCTGAATCACTGGGAGGAGCCCACTCCAACTCTAGTCCCATCTGCCAGCAAGCCTATGGCCTGTCTCCATGAGCAGAGGCCTCTGGTGCTTCCTGAGGGGGCCCAGGCAGAAAAGCATCTTTGAACCATCAGATATGTCCTAGGATTGGCTTCTATGACCTGTCCTCACTCTGTGATCAGTTCCAGGGTCCTATGACACATATATCATGAGTGGGTGTCACTGTCTGAATGCTGATGGCATGCTTGGGGCATTGCTGGGTACCAGGGAATGGTAAGATGAAAAAAAACCCCAAACAAATAATCCTAGTCCTGGTAATCAACAGCATGTGTTTTCCATGAGCCCACCCTTCCTGCCCCTCTCCCTCCTGGTGACTTCTCCAGTTGGTTTCTTCAACAGACATGGTATGGATTCCTTTTCAACAGAAAAGAAATGGTTTCAAAATGGGTCATTTGGAAAATAATTTGAGGCAGCTGTGGACATGGGCTTTGGGTCGGTAGACATTGCATGCACTGAATATGTACCTAGGCCTGTGCCTGTACTCACTTTTGCTTATTTGTTGGGAGCAAAAACATGTGGGGTTCTACTTACTTCCTTTTGTCCCCTTTACTCTCCAGCTGATGCTGGGCTTCTATGGAACAAACATAGCCAGGTGGTCCTAGGGGCTGCTTCCCAAGAGACTTGTTCCCATTCTGCTTATTTCTGAAGCTCTTCTGATTTCTAGCCTGTGTCTCCCTTTATCATACTCACAATTCTCGTGTGATCGAGTCTCTATTCTTGCTCTTTGGAGATGGTCACTGAGCACCTTCTGTGTATCAGACGTGTGATGATCACAGGAGAGAGAGTGGGCAACCAGACGTACCCTGTCTTAGGAACCTCTTGAGTGAGGACAGAATCTAATAAGACTCTCACACACCTTGGAGTCTTATGTGCAAGGTAGATATGAGCATAGGGCACAGCACAGGGGCCCAAGAAAACATTCTAAGCCAGTGGTTGGGTGCGTGGCCTGGGAAAGCTTCTCAATCAGGAAGGGGGTGATATCCACACTGATGTCCCAAAAGTAGGCGGTAGAGAGCCTGGCAGGGGCGAAGGGAATGAATTAAGAGTGGGTACTTAGTGGAGGGAGTATGCAGAGTCCTAAACATGACTGGGAGATGAAACTGGAGAGGAAAGCAGGAACTTCTAACGAATCCAGTGCTTTTCTCCAGAATTCAACTTTTTTTTTCTCTAAAATGTAGACAAAGCTAAAAAATGTATATGGAAGGTAAATTTTACATTAAATAACTCTCACCTTTTAAATTTTGAAGAAAACAAATTTGACTACTTGGGTCTGAGATTCATTGGTTTTGCCTTAACATACACCTACCTATTCATTCAGGGTTGGCATTTCACATAACAAGACAGATGCTAATGGATTTTCTGCTTTGTTCTTCCAGCACTTCAGGGAGCATCTGGACAAACTTGTTGCCAAAGAAATCGGAATGCTGGATATAGCTCTGAATGAGGCCTTCAACATTCTCAGTGATGTAAGCTCCTCCTTGATTTGCCTTTCTCTTGTCCAGCAGAATAGATGTTATTATTTTTTTCAGTTGTGAACCAGCATTATCATTAGCCTTGGCTGTCATTGGGCAGTATCCACAGATGCAGATGGGAGGGTGAGGTGGCCAATGGTGAGGTCTGGGGAAACAGGTCCAGCCAGGGAGGCCACACCTGCCCCCTGCTGGGGAGAGTTGCTGGTGCAGTCTGGTCAGAGGACTCAACCACCAGCCTAGCTGATGGACTCTGGGACCATGAGTGTGTCAACACCTGAACACCTTACAATGCAGATTTCTTTTCACCTGAGAAACTCTTGTCATCTTTATAGAGCTGGCCCGTTTCTCATCGTGGTGGCACTGAATGCTTGAATGTGACAATGTTCCGAAGGTGAAGGGCTTCTCTTTGCAGTATGTTTAGGGAGTGCTATACCTATCCTTCCCTCTTCTCCAGCCCCTTGGACATTCCCAAGAAACAGTACTAGAGTTAAGACTCCAATAGGTACCACAGGAAAGAATTCTGCTCAACTTGCTGTTTTTTACACTTTGAACAAAGAATGGTTTTCCAGGTAGCTCCTGTTAACATCCCATGAAATACCTTAGGGAGTTCTTGGCTGGTGATTCTTTTCCTTGATTTCCAATTGTGTTAAGCTTGAACAACATGTGGCTTTTGTGTTCTTGTTACTCTGAGAGAGTAGTGGGAAAAATAACGACTAGCTGTATCATGTATTTAATTAGTATGTATTGTGTGCTTTCATGTCAGATACTGAGAATATCCCAGGGAACAGAATGGGGAAACTGTTTGCCTTAATGGACTTTACATTTTAATGCAAAGGTCAGCAAATTTTGGTCCATGAACCAAACACAGCCTGTACCCTGTTTTTGCAAACAGTGTGTTATTGGAATGCAGCCATGCCCACCTGACTGTGTGTTGTCTGTGGCTGCTTTTGTACTACATGGGCAGAGTTGATTAGTTGCACTGGAGACCACATAGCCTATAAAACCTAAAATATTTACTATGTGGCCTTTTACAGAAGAAGCTGGCTGATCCCAGTTCTTGTGAGAAGAGACAGATGATGTGAGCCTCCCTGTGAAGAACAATAGCACCGTTGTGTCAGTGTGTTGCTGCTTTATACAGTGAGGCCAGGGAAGTTCTCTCTGACGAGGTGATCTTGCAGTAGGGACCTGAAGGACCAGAGGGAACAGCCCTGTGGGTACTTCCAGCAAGAGGAACAGCAAATGCAAAGGCTCTGAGGCAGGGACGTTTGGAGTATTTACATTACATTACAGTGGCAACAAGGCAAGTGTGACTGGAACAAAGTGAGGAAGAGAGAGAGAATAAAGGAATGAGTGTGTGGGGTACCAGGAGCCAGGTCATGTGGAGCCCTGTAGACTCTAGTGAGAACTTTGGCTCTTGCTCTGATTGGATGGTTGGAATGGAAAGTCACTGGAGTCTGAGCAGAGAATGATGTGATCCAAGTTGGGTTTTAGCAGCATTTGGCTGGCTGCTGTGTTTAGAAGCAACTGTAGGAGGGCAGGGACAACAGCAGGAAGGCCATTACATTATCTGGGTGACAGATAATGATGGCTTGGACCAGGGAAGCAGCAGTTAAGATGCTAAGAAGCAGAAAAATAGCACTGTAGGTATTTCAAACAGCAGGAATTTAATTCTGGGAATTGGTTGCACAGAGGATGGATGGAAAAGCTGAGAAGCCAAACAGGGAAGGAAAGAATCCACAGATTAATGCCAGCAGGAGGCCTTTCCTCTCGGGGCAGGAGGGACAGCAGGAGGGTGGGACTCCATCAGCGCCTTCTCACTGTGGCCATCCAGATGGGAACAGAACCACGGAGGGGGCTGTCTCACTGGCATCACAGCAGGAAGGGCCTGTCCTGGGGAAGCTCTTGCTGGGGAGGAGACTCAGTCATTGCTAGAAAATGCCCATGCTCTGGAAGCTGAGAGAAAGGGAGAAATTGCTTAGAAACCTGGCTTCTCCCTGTGTTCTCTAGTATTCTTCTTCAGATGAACCTTGTCAAAACTGTTGGGGACCTTGGGAAATGTGGTTTTTCAGGAAAAAGGCATGAGGTGAAGCTGAGAGCAAACAGACACTAAATGGAGTGACCACTATGTTGAGGTGTCGCAGGAGCTGGGAGACCAGTAGAAGTTCAGAGGCCTCACTGCGCAGCTCTGTGGGGCCAGCTCTGGTCAGGTTGCAGCATTCAGCCAGCACTGCATGGGACGTGTGTGGTAGTCAGTTTTGCTTGATTCCAAGACTTGCCTTGTTCCCACTCTGCTACACTGGCCTCTGAAGCCAACGGTAGGATTTGATCCTAGACTCTCTTTTACCAATAACACCTGTTGGTACCTGGAAGGCCATTTAGGTCTCAGCCCTGAGCCAATGTCACCATCGCAGAGGAGAAAAAAATAAGAAGGAAAGGTACCACACCAGCTTCTTCAATGTGAACTTGAGGCCATCCCATCTCACTCCTCCAAGGGCCTGTCAGCTATAGATAATTAACATTTACGCAAGCTCAGTGTTTAGGGCAGCACATTTCTGTTAACAGCTTAACAATTTAGAAACCTACCTGGCCAGAACAAAGGGCCAAGCTACAACTTTAAATTCTGGTTGGAACCCTGGATAGATGCCTTCTCAAGGCTTGGAGAGAGACATGTCCATGTCATCTCTTGCCATTGGGCTTTTTTTGGAGGGGGGCAGTGACATTGGGTAATAAAATTATTAGGTCTCATGTGCTCTATAACACATCAGCTGTGTATTGTACTGTGTGTTCGCCACCCCAAGTCAAGTCTCCTTCCACCACTGGTTACCCTCTCTACCCCTCTTCTACTGCTCTCTGTAATCACCACACCGTTGTCTGTGTCTGTGAGTTTCTTCTTTATTTACTTTAATTTTAATTTTACTTTTTCTTAACCCCTTTACCATTGGGCTTTTAAAAAGCTAAGCACTTTAAAATAAAAAGAGATGGTTAATCTCTCATGAAAATGAAGCTCTAGCTATTTTCACTTCATCAGTATGATCTTGACATGATATATTTCTCTTGTTGTGTATTATGCCTGCCTTTGCAAGCCAATAGGAAATAAAGAGTTATTTCTTAAACACACAAACATATATTCTCTCTCTCATGCACACACACACACACACACACACACACACACTCGAAGTTGTGGTTGTGGCTGGAACTCAGAATGGTTCAGAGATTACTATAACTAAATGATGTTAATTCTGTTTTGCAATTATCCGCATTTCAGTTTCAGTATTTGCCCAGATGACTTTAAAGGCTTACAGTTACTGTACAAATGGCTGTGAAAGGAGCAGTTAAACAAACTTCTAAGACCCTTCTGACTATTGATCTCTGCTGCATCCATTCGATTCTGTAAGAACACAGAGCCAGTTTGCTACAGTAGTTAGCATCTACCTTGTCATGTGACAACTGCAATTATCTTTTTTGGCGATGAATATGATCTTTGCAGTGATTACCTTTTAAAAATTTTTCTTAGCCAATTAAATAAAATTCAGTGACATTTCAAAGACTGTTAATCACAACCAAATGCTTTAAATGTCAGGATGCATTGAAATTTTCTCTGCTAACTGATGAATCACTGAGCTAATTGTAGTTCATCATCAGACCCTTGTCATTGTTATTATTATGGAAAACACTTTCATCACTCTCTCTATTCAATATAAAAGTTCCAGGCAATATGAAGAGAAGAGATATTACTCATCAAAGCATTTGAATTTAATTGCATTCTCCAAAATTCTCCAACTGCAGATTGCTGCAGAGAATACGAAGGACTCAGCCAGAGAGGAAAGTGATGTTTTTAAATAAACAGCTCTGGGCGGTCACTTCTTCTAGCCTGCATTATTCATGTATCTTCATTTCCCACTCTTTCTTGCCTTTTTTTTTTTTTGATGGGGGGAAGTTTTATCAGGATGTTTTCAAGTGAGTTTCATGAACAACATCCCCAAGCTGTCCTGACTTTTTTCCCTTCTGCAGACTCTGGGGTCTGAAGCATAGATCACCTTTTTTCCGTGGTCTGCTGCTGGGTTTGTTTAGTGACTTGAAGGCTGTGTGTTGAATGCAGGCTTCCCAAAACATCTCCAGAACAGCCTGTTGATGAGACAAAGTTACAGGCTGTTTTCTCCTACTGCAGTAAGCAAACAAAATACACTCTGATGATAGAATCTTAGTAGTGTCTCAGCATGGAAAAGACCATGTCATTTATTGAGACTGTGAAGTCTGACTGAAGATGGGTCTTTCAGGGTGGAGGAGAGGGGAGAGGCTTGGTTAAGACCGGATGAGAAACCTAATACTATAGTGCAGGGTTGGTGGATGCAGCAAGGGGAAGATTTTGAAGAGGGGGTTCAAAGAGTCTCAGGGTATGAGTTGTCCTTTGATGCTTTCTGTTGAAGAATGGACAGGTCTTTCAGGAAGTTCCTGGAATAAGCAGTAAAGTTATTTATAATTTATTTTTATCTTCCTCAGCAAGAGTTTTCTGGAATATTTTTGTGTCAATAGACAGTAGAATAGTAGTCATGTGAACACATTTGTGGTATGATGGTTTTCATTGTCAGGTATTCCTACCTAGTAATTTGTGTCATGGGCCATGTCTGCTCATTAATTCAAGGACACCTGTCCAGCTTGAGTTTCAGGAGTGACTGCCAGAGCCAAGACTTAAGTGAGGCAAGTGCCTACGGCACAGAATTTAAGGAGCACTCCCTCACTCTTAGTGGGTAGCCCTGGTGACTGTCAAGTAACCCTAGAGCTCTGGAAAGGGTGGAGAAGAGAAAAGGAAGGAGAAGAAAATTTGTGGAGTGCTACCATGTATCCCTATCTGCTCAAGGCCCTTATTGTGAGCCCGTAGGGTGTGCTGAGTCTGGGAGTAGATTCTGCAGCTGGCCTGCCTGGGTTCAAATCTCAGCTACAGCAGATAGCAGCTGTGTGACCTTGAGCAAGTTAGCTAATTTCCCTGTGCTTTAGTTTCCCAACATGTAAAATGGGGATAATGATAGTACCTAGTTCAGAAGCTAGTAAAGGTTAAGTTTATACTTATAGCCCAGCAGATAGTGAAATTTAAGCTGTGTTGTAACAGCCATGTAAGCATGGTATTCCCATCTTATAAGAAAAGGACACTCACGCCAGGCTGGGATGGTATCACATGCTTTTCACTATGCCTGTTTCAAGTTGGCTTTGCTCTGTCTCAGTGTAGACAGAAAGGAAAGTTTTTCTTTCATTTATCCATCTATCCATCCATCCATTTATTCATCCACCCAGTTAAGTATAGTCTCCTTTCAAGTTATTTGCAACTTCAAATTCCACATCAGAATTCTAAGTGCACAGAGACCGGGTGTTAAACTTCAACTTGATTGTTTATTAGCTCTTTGCTTCACCAGGAGCCAGTGGCAAATTCAAAAGCAGCTTCTCTTCTTTGCCAGTTTCACAGTCCACAGCTTGCGTGTGCTGGTGCACTGCCACTCAGGGCCATCGGATGTACTGCTTCATCTGCCCTCGGGAGTGCCCTTCCCACAGATACTGACCTCCTTCAGGGACTGCTCACATGTCACCTGCTCAGTGAGGTCTTCCCTGACTGTTTTTCCTAAAGTTACCCCCTTCCCATCTCCTATCCCTTTTCTCTGCTTTTTTCCCCTCTTAGCATCACCATGCTCAAACATACAACATAATTTACCTTCTTCCTTCATTTTTATGTGTTTCCCCCCATAAAATATAAACTACATGAGAGGAGTTTTTGTATATTATATTGCTGGCATTGTGTGGGCTTTCAAGAAATAACTTTTGAATAAGAGAATAAACTTTATAGATTATAATGGATGGAGTTTCACTTCTGAAGGTTAAAGTCTTCCTGTGTGTTTCCCATGCCTTGGCATTACCATGTAATTGTAGGTTTTTTCAAGAACATGGTGGTGCTTTGAATTGCAGCATTAATAACATTCATTAAGGGAATTCTTCCCACAAAGCTCTGGCAAGTGCAGTCCGTCACCCTAGCCTACCCCTCAAACAGGCTGGGGTCTTTGAAACATTATGTAAAACTGAAAGCTGAAGAAATTTAGAGTTTTGTACACCAGTGGGCACAATCTTGGGATTTCAGTATGCTGCACAAACTATCATAAACTAACTAGTTTATGATACACAAACTAATACAAAATGTTACATGCTAACAAATATAGATTTAAAACAAACCCTAAAAAAGAGTGCTTACACTTCTAACCTGAATTGTCATGTTCCCGACTTTACTGTCTCTATGTTCAGAACCTCCTTGATTTTATTATATAGTCAGCTTTTACCCATTAGGCCCTTTCAAGCCAGACTTGGATTTTGAAAGGGATGCTGCCTGGTACATAGTCTGCTGCCTGAAGAATGTGTTTCTGTAAGGTTGGTGTGCCACCTCCTCTGGGCTTGTGTTCTGAAGTGCTGTCCACACTTGGAGACAGGAGAGGTGTGTGTGTTAGAATCACACTTCCCACCTTATGCATGTTTTCCAGAAATCCCTTCTGCAGTCTGTGTTTTGTTCTAATTTGTCAGTAACTTTGGCGATCCATGTGAGGGGAAAAGCTTCAAGTGTAGGCTCCATGTTGCTGGTGCACATGTTGCTTTTGTGAGGCTTCCAAAGCCTAAGACCTCATGCCTCTAAAGTCTTATGGACACACAGAACTCTTGTATGGGTATTTTATTTTGTACTTATTTCTTCCCATAGTTCAACCACACAGGACAAGGAAGCATCTGCAGCCAGGCCATCATGCTCATCACCGATGGGGCCGTGGACACCTATGACACAATCTTTGCGAAATACAATTGGCCAGAGCGAAAGGTAAGTGGATGCGGCTGCTGGCCATGCGGTGCAGTCCACAGAGAATCTTCATTGTGTTGAAGCCAACAGGTTGTTCACAGATAAGTGCCCTGTGTAAATTTAATCACATAATACCCTATGGTTTCTCGGACTTAGGTTTTTTTGTTCACCAAAACACAGCTATGGCTTTCCTTTTTCTCAAAATGAAACATTCTTGGAGGAGAGAAGAAACCCATAAAGATGAGTTCAATGTGTTCAGTCAGCCCGGCAGCCCTGCCGCCACCTCCTATGTTCCCGTGTTTCCATAGTTCCTTCCTGAGCCCTTGTTCCCCCCAGGACCTGCTGTCCACCCCCACCCCTCCAGAGCTGTTTCCCACCCTGTCCAAGTCTGTTCTCCATTCTAATGACCATTTTTCCAGGTC
Organism: Glossophaga mutica; assembly: GCA_039655065.1. Classification (NCBI taxonomy): domain Eukaryota; kingdom Metazoa; phylum Chordata; class Mammalia; order Chiroptera; family Phyllostomidae; genus Glossophaga; species Glossophaga mutica. Next base: position 48,973,282 of record CM077309.1, read on the forward strand.
GACATTCATTTATCTGATGAACCTATGTGTTAGGGTATCAATAATGGATATCAATATTTTTGGTGCCTTTTGAGTGTCTTAATGCAGAGGTTCCTCAAGCTATTGGCCATTTTGAATTGCTTGGGGAGAGCTCTTAAGTCATGGTTACATGGACCCTACTCCAAGCCTACAGAAGCAAAATCTATGAGGATATGGCCCAGTAATCCATGTTTTTCACAAAATAAATTCCTCAAATGGCCACTAGTTGGCAGATGGGCAGTTGGTGACCACTCTCTTACCTAGATAGGGAAATTCCATCAGGAAAAGGAGGTCAGTCGGACAGGATGCTGACCTGGGGTATCACAAAGGTGCTTTTCTATTCCATGGGCAATGGCACCACCCCGACTGTCTGTATAGGTGTGGGAGACCTTCCAGAACAAGTTCCTCCTGCTTTTTATATGTTGAATATTTAATTTCTGGTCATTGAATTAACTGTACACACTTGCCAAAAAGAAACAGGAGACAAATGACAATTATGCTCTCAGCTGTATGCAGGGAGCATGTACCCACAAGGGAGTGTGTACCCTCGACGGAGCGTGTGATGTTGTTCCATATTCCGTCCCTCATTCTTGGTCCCCGTGTGCATACCTTTTGTGCATGGACACTAACTTCTTCCCCTGAGGCTCACCCTGAGAAACAACCATCATTTCTGAGGCCAGAAGAGAAGCTAGTTGGGCTGGGCTCACTAAGAGAGTATAGGGCTCTGACATGGCACCTGTCTGAGGTATCTAGGAATAAATTTGGCTGAATGCAGCTCTCACAATAAGCACTGACTTTATAATTCAATCCTGAATAAGACGGATGTTCACTGTTGGGCAAGGTGATTTCACATGCTGTATTTTAGGCGATGATTTCCAGGGATAGGTAGAGGCCAGAGTTCATTCCTGGTAAATGTACACGGTATGAAGGGAGGGTCATATATGCTTGCAGCATACAGCACAGTGCTGGGCACATGGCTGGCACACGGTGCACAGCCCTGAGGGGTGGCCGAGTGACTGAGGGGCTGGCAGGGAAGCCATGGCACCAGTGACTGTAGGTAGGGTCATGGGTATTTCTCACAGCATGTTCAAGGATATTTTGAATTATTTAGGACCATCCTAAATGAAAGAAGGTGAAGGAGCCTTTTAATAAGCAATTCCATTAACACCAAATGTGTTGTCATGGGAGTCTCATGCTCAGAATCACATGAATCCCTCCCGCTTGGTGATACTTAATGCAGAGCAGTTGCCCAGGAATATTTGTAGTTAAACATTATGGCATTACTTACAGGGAGAGGCATAGGATGCAGGCTGCAAAGTCATAATTCTTCAGACAAAATACAAATTTCAACATATATTTCCAAAGGAACAATATTGACTTTAGGCCAGGTGCTTCCTTGGATTAATTGGAACCAGGGTCCTGGAAATTTCAACATTGTGCAAAAACAGTTTCATCTACTTAAAAAGTACTATCAAGCAGAAGCAGATTTCTTTCTGTAGCAAGAGGGTCTTTTTCTATTATTAAAAATTAATAGCATGCCCTGACTGGTGTGGCTCAATTTGCTGGGCATCGTTTTGCAAAGTGAAAAGTTCGATTGCCAATCAGGGCACACACCTAGGTTGTGGGTTCAGTCCCAGGTCTGGGCACATATGAAAGGCAACCAATTGATGTTTCTCTCTGACATCAATGTTTCTCTCCCTTTCTTTCTTCTTTCCTTCCTTCCCCTCTCTCTAAAATTAAATAAATAAAATTTAAAAAATATAATAGCAGGATACCTTTCCTTTCTGCTCCATTCTAGGGAGTTCCATAACATTCATATACATATACTTGCATATGTATACATGTATATATAAACATACATATACATATTCTCTACACAATGACTTCTCTGTGAAGGTTCCAGTAATAAATGTACATAAAAACCCAATGTGATTTAGCCGTGGGTTAAAGTGAGATGATGGGCAATGTCTAAAGAGTCATTTTTCCCTGTTCTTTTGAACATTGGATATTTAGTAGAGTGTTGTGTCATGCTGTAGATGGTAACCTTCCAGATTATAGAAACAGGAAATGAAGTCAGGAGAAGGAAAAATTATTTTAAAGCTAGAGCCTGAATCCCATTGGCAGCCTTTCTCAGACTTGAGGGAGCATCATGACCATTGTGGGGTGCATTTCAACAAGCATTGCTTACCCGTCTCCAGTGTTCCTGATTTGGTAGGGCTCTGTAGGGCCTGGGAATGTGCATTTCCAACAAGTTCCCAGGTGATGTGTTCGCTGTGGGTGAAGAGCCGCATTGGGAAACCACTGTCGTGAGACAGAGTCCAGGCTGTGGTGGTTAGTTACTCTGTGGGCTCTGCCACTTTTGTTTCCCTCTGTCAGCCTGACAAGGATGCATTCCCTCGCCAAATCCAGTGCCCAGGTATATGTTTCTTGGCCCATACTTTGTTTAAAATATTGCCAGTTCCTGGTCATCATTTAAAAATCTGGCTATAGTATATAAAATTTTAAAGTTTTAGTTTTTCTTATAAATGGGTACACATGACACTTTGGAGCCAGCATTCTCATATGACAAAACAATGGCTGGAACTTTGAATGGCTGCCTCCTTAGGCAGCAAATGCATACTCTGTTTGGCCATGGCCTTCACCACTCTGCCATTGCCTCAAAGGCCTCCTCATTCATGCGTTTGACATGCCACAGGTATGCCATTCTGGATTAGCAGGTGTGGATTAACAGGTGCTATTTCAAAGGCGTGGCTTATATTACCCATCCTTTGGGGATTTGGTCCTTTCTCTTGGGTCTGCCCTCAGCTTTCCCTTTTCCCCTCCAGTCAGAAGCCATCTTTTCTTTGTCTGAACCCTAAACTTTAGAGTCTCTCAGAATTGCCATAAGGGAAACATAGCTTTGTGTCCAGTATTGTAATTACTTCTGGACCTGCTTTTCATCTCCATTGGTTTGGTAAGTCCTTGGAGACAGGTTGTATATCTCTGAACAGTCCCACCACCATGCACCATATCGCAGCTCTGCTGAGTATGGCAGAGACATCCTGGGAGAGTGTCCTGATTTCTGCCTCCTGGTGTTTATACCCTGCGTAGTCTCCTCGCTTTGAGTGTGGTGGGGCCTCTGATTTGCTTCTACCAATAAAATATGGTAAAGGTGAGAGAGTTCTGTAGATGTAATCAAGGTCTCAAGTCAGTTGATTTGATCTAATCAAAATGGATATTATCGTGGGTGGGCCTTATTTAACTGAAAACCTGCAAAAGAGGGACTGGATACCCCCTGAGTGCAGAGAGACTCTTCTTGCCAATTTGATGAAGTGGCTATCTGGAGAAGCCCTTGTGACAAGGACATGAGGGCAGGCTCTAGGGCCTGGGGGCATCCTCTGGCCAACAGTAAGCAAAAAGCTGGGCCCTCAGTCTGATACCCACAAAGAGATGAACCCTGCTATCCATCTGAACGACCTTGGAAGCAGATTCTCCTTAGTCTGACCTCCAGGTGAAACACAGCCTAGTCAGCACCTTGATTACAGCCTTGTGAGACCATGAACAGAAGAGCCAGCTAAGCTGTGTCCAGACTCCAGGCCCAAAGAAACTGGGATAACAAATATGCGTTGAGTTAAGCCACTCCATTTTTGGTAACTTGTTATGCAGCAAAAGAAGCAAGGAAAAGAGAGAAAGGAAAGACAATCACTTATGCAGCAATATTATAAAATATCTCCAGACCAAGTGGCTTAAAATAACAATTTATTATTGCAATTCTTGCAGTTCTGTAGTTTAGCTTTGTGGTAATTCTGCCCCACATGGTGTCAGGTGGGGTCTCTAGTTAATCTGCATGGAGCTGGGAGCTTGGCCGGGCTACCTCGATTCCCCTCACCACAGCCTCTCTCTCCACATGGTGTCTAATCTTCCGGGGCCACTCTAAGTTTTCTCTCTGCAGTATAGTAGTCTGGACTTCCTTACAGTATGGCAACTGGGTTCACTGAAGAGGAAAGAAAGAGGAAGTAGGGAGCAGGCCAGGGGATCACTGTGGGTATCATTTTAAAAATCTATCTACCACCTAACCAGGGCTTTGCTAAGGCAACTGATTAATAAATCACTTTGGAATGAGTAGGAAGAAGGAATGCATTATTGGTGATTTAACTGTGTGTCTCTGAAGACAGTGATTGCCTATGCAATGTGTCCCTTGCCAGCATTTTATTTCTAAGTGCAGAAATGAGGAGCTATTTATTCATTTATTGAATGCCATTTACTTTTGCCTGATATCCATTGGCTTGTGGCTTCACAGCAGTGCTTACACACTTGGAATAAAATATCAACTTCTCAACATGAAAGGGACTCATTCCAGGATCTGCCCAAGAAATGAAGCTGCCTACATTGAAATTAGAAAAAATAGCCCTACCTGCCACTTATGTAGTTGCTCTTCCAAGTTAACTAAAGAAAATCCTCATGGAATTATTTACCATTACTTCCCCTGATGACAAGGCAGAGTGGATACTAAGAAATTGTAAGCAAGCAACTTAAAGAAAGGGTTGCAAACTGTGGCCCATGGGCCAGATCTGATCCATTGCCTACTTCGTGTAGCCTGTGAGCTCCAAATGAATGATTTTTGCAATTTTTAAATGGTCAAAAAACAGACAAAAAAACAAGGATAATAATATTTCATGATGTGTGAAAATTATATACAGTAAAAATCTCACCATCCATAAAGTATTGTTGCAACACAGCTGTACCCATTTGTTTGTGTGTAGTCTACCGTTGAAGTTGTGACTGAGACCATGTGGCCCACACAGCCTGAACCATCCACTACCTGGCTCTTTAAGAACATGTTGGCCAACCACTGATCTAAAGGAATTGACTAGTGTGCTGTCAAAAGTCCTTGAGATGCCCCCAGAATTTTGTGCATTGGCTGAAATCAAAATGGTGAGGGCAGTTTCTTCCTATGTTTCCATTGCTTTTTCTACTTGAATATCTACAGTAGCCACATTATAAATGGTAGAGAGGGTGGAGACTTGATGGCAAATACCTCTCTTTATGCTGTAGGTACCTCTCCTTGATGTGGGGACCTCCCCTTTCAGCTCTTGAGTCCTTTCTATCCTCCCCCTTCTCCTTCAGCACTGCCCTCAGGGCTGGAGTGCAGTACATGGTGACAGACTACTCAGAAGGAAAACAGGCTGTAGGCTGCCAGCCAGGGACTGCACCCAGTGCCTGGAATGGTACATCTTCATGAACATGGGCCCTGACTACCCCTGGAACCCTGTTTTATAGTGACATGGCATATGACAGAGTGTCACAGCTTTTAGGTTGCTGGAATAACAGGAACCTGCAGAGAACCAGATTTCCTCTTTGCCAAGACCTACAAAAGCAGAGACTCCCAGAACCCAAATAAAATGAGACACTTGGAACCTCCATCATGGTGAGGCCAGAACTGACCTACTCATGGGTTCATAACTCTGTTTCAGTTTGGGTTACACAATGCCCCTTCTATACCTGTTAGATGCCCTGTACTATCTATCCTTCATGTGGGTCTGTGACAAGAAGTGTGGACAGCACTAGAATGCTCAGTATACGTCCCTGTACCAGCACTTCCCTTAACCAGGGAATGCTTTCAACTGGTGTTCTATACTAAAGTACATAAAAGCTAAAGAGAGCTATTCTTAGGGAATGCTGAATGTCAGGCGCTGTTCTAAATGCTTCATGTATATTTGCTCAGGAAACCCATCCGGTGGGTGCTATTATTATCTACTGTTTCATAAATGAGGAAACTGAGGCAGTAAGAGGCTACATAACTGATTCATAGCTTCATAACTAGCATTTGGTGGATCTCAAATGGCAGCCCAGCCGTCAAATGCTGAGGCTGCACCCTTAGCCAGGATACAGACATCTGGAGGGCAAAAGCAAGACAAAGTGACCTTAAGTCCAAGAAAGAGCTGTCATCCCAGTCATATTGTCACCCAGACAATGAATTCATTTCCTTGGCCTTCCCATCCCAAAGTGCATGAGGGTCTGTGGAATGTCAGAGATTTGGGGATCTCAGGACCCATTAGGACTGCAGGCACTGTGTGGCCTCTGGAAGAGACTGTCTGGGGGTAACTGAGTGATTTCCCTCTTCTAAGAGGACAGGAGACTTCAAAGACAGATTCTGTCTCAGTTCTGTGTGCTCTGTGTCTCTGGTTGCCCTAGAGCAACAGCAAGGTCTGCAGCTATGAGGCCCTCAAGAGACAACTAGGGCTCAGGGCCCTCGGAAGATCCGTGGAGGCCTGGGGAGGAGGGCAAGGATGAAGGAGGCAAAAGCAGTTCTTGATCTGGAGACAAAGGGAAGCCCTTGATCACAGAATGGTTTGGGTGCCTGGCTTTGGAGCACTTTTGGAAGCACTGTAGGGTAGCCCTGCCCTTCAAGCTGACGTCATGTGGATCTCTAAGAAGGAGCACTCGTGGGGGTTTTTCCCCAGGCCTCCCTCCCTTGGCATCATTTGGAAGCTAAAGCCTCAAGCACACTAAGTCCTAGAGGCTGGGAAGTGCAGAGAGGTTCTGCAAATTCCTCTCTCTTCCTTTTTCCATGGAACACAGGCCATTTGGGAAATAGAATTTCTGAGCTAGTGCTTATTCTCTTAAGAACCCAACTCTTAAAGAATCTTAAGCAATTTGCAAGGAAATTTTTTCTTTCTTGCCTAAATTACATTGTTTCCATCTCTGGCTTTCAAGTGATATTTTGTCATAATATTGTATATCCATTTGCTTTTATTGGTATTGAGATAGCTACCAATTATTTACTGTTGCAAGTATCACTGTGATAAACATGCTTATATATAACTCACTGTGTGTAACTTTGATTAGTTCCTTAGGGTTACAATATTCTTAAATCTTATTTTTTAATTATAGTTGGCATTCAATATTATTTTATATTAGTTTCAGGTGTATAACATAGTGTTTAGACAATTACATAATTTACAAAGTGACCCCCCCAATAATGCAAGTGCCTACCTGGCACCATACATAGTTATTGCAATATTATTGACCACATTCCCTATGTTGTACTTTATATCCCTGTGGCTATTTTGTAACTATAAATTTATACTTCTCAGTCCTTTTACCTTTTTCACCCAGTCCACCAACCCCCTCCCCTCTGGCAACCATCAGTCTCTTCTCTGTATCTATGAGTCTGTTTCAGTTTTGTTCATTTATTTTGTTCCTTAGATTCCACGATAAGTGAAATTATATGGTATTGGTCTTTCTCTGTTACCTCATACTGGTCAGAATGGCCATCGTCAATAAACCAACAAACAACAAGTGCTGGTGAGGGTGTAAAGAAAAAGGAACCCTTGTGCATTGTTGGTGGGAATGCAGACTGGTGCAGCCAGCATGGAAAACAGGATGGAGGTTTCTAAAAAAATTAAAAGTGGATCTGCCTCATGACCTGGAGATTGCACTCCTGGGTATATATCTGAAGAAACCCAAAATACTAATTTAAAAGAATATATGCACTCCTGTGATCATTGCAGCATTATTTACAATAGCCAAGATATGGAAGCAACCCAAGTGTCCATCAATAGATGAGTAGATAAAGAAGTGGCACATATATACAATGGAACACTACTTCGCTATAAAAAGAATGAGATCTTGCTATTTGCTAGAACATGGATGAACTTAGAGGGTATGCAAAGTAAAATAATTCAGATTTTCAAATGATTTCACCGAGCATTTCCTTTGCCTTCCTTTGAGCTTGTCGAGAGGAGAAGGGATTTACCCAAGACCAAAGGCCCCTGGGGAAGGAGTTAAGATCATACCGCTCATAGAAGAGGGGTCTCCAAGTGTCTTCCCACCACACCCCACCTCCACTATGGCTCTGTCTGTACCTCATCCCATAGGAGCAAATTAACATGGAGGCTTTAGAGTGGCAGGGGCTGTTTAAAGAGGAAGTACATGGAAGGAAGTAGCTATGTGGGGTAATTCATTCATTCAAAACACTTTTATTGGGGGCCCACTTGTCCCAGGTTATTGTACCAGAGCCCAGGAGTATGGGGCTGACATGGCAGCTCGAGGAGCTCCCAGAGAGCAGAAGCAGATCACAGATAACAAGTAAAAAGACCAGCTGACTATAAACCATGGTAAACCTTCTGAAGGAGACAAGCAAGGGCCAGAGACAGAGAATGGGGCAGCCGAGGGAAGCCTCTCTGAGGGGAGGACATGGAAGTGAAAAGAGCGGAGGAAAGGGGCAGAGGTGACGGCATTTTCAAAGGCCCGAGGAGGAGAAGTTGGGTGCATGTGAGGGGCTGGGTGAAGAGCAGGTGGCTGGAGTGGTTAGTGTAGTGAAATGTTGTGGGGGAGGCTGGCAGGACAGGCAGGGGCCAGCTCCCCTGGCCTTTAATGGGCACAGTGAGGAGTTGACATTGTCATCCCAGGGTAGTGGGGAGCCATGGGAGGTTCTTGAACAGGGAGAAGCATGAGCTGATCATTTTTAGAAGTGCTTTCTGACTACTGTGTGGGGAATCAGGCTACCAGGCATGGTCCTGGGCTATGCGTGTAGTTTTTGGTATTGATGTTCCTCGTCAAAACTGATTGCAACTGGGTGGGGATTCAGGTTAGGTTTTTCCTTCTTCTTCCTGTGAATGCTCCAAGATGGTCATGTTTCTTACTGTGATTTACTTTAGGGCTCAGCTGGTGGTTACATTTCTCTGTCCTCTCCCTCTTTTCACCTCTTCCTTCCTGACTAAAGTCACATTTTGATTTGAAAGTTTTGGGTGAGTTTGTGTCATTGCTGTGTTTTTTCCAGGGTGATAAATCCTAAAGCTGTCTCAGGAAAATAGCAGGAACATTCATTTCTCACGGTCAGTCAACAGTATGACAGGAAACCCCTCACTGCCAAAGGGAGAGTCGAAATGGTTCGCTGTCTCCTAGTTTATTTTTAATTACTTCTGCTGGTATTAGACATCTTGTGACTCCGGCAAGAACATGATGAGACAAGTTAGGAACGAGGCCTACTGGTGCGTGGCTGCTGCTGGCCACGGAAAAACTGGTTCATGTCAGGGGCTCAAGACAGCCTCAGTGGCACCTCTCCTGCACTCATACACCACTGTCTGCAGAAAGCACGTGGGCACAGTGCACATTCCCAAGTGACCCCCACCATCACTTAATGGATACCAAAAACTGCCCTACAGGGAACACCCCGCCAGAACCAGCCCCCATGCTAGCCAGAGTCAAGCACTTGTTTCCTCTCATTTAATTCTTAGCTCCATCCTATGGCCTATGGATAGACACTCCTATTGCCATTCTCTTCATCCCTGTGAGGGAGCTCAGGCTCAGGGAGGCTGTCCCTCACTGGGGACTGTGATTCTTTGCCACATTGGAGTGCCTCCACACCTGTGCTCTCACACCCAGGGGCTGACAGTGTAAGAGGACTTGTAAAAATTATCTCCTGGGTTCCATTCTCTACAGATGTAGCCCCAGAAGTGGCATTTTGACAGGTGGCTCATGACCACACTTTTTGAATTATGAGGGTTTTCGTGCCCCCTCCATGGCCCTGCAGGCAAAGACTGTTTGTCTCAGTGGAAGCATTCTGAGAAATGCCACTGGGAATAACTATGTCACCACTGGGTCAGGCAGCATCCAGACAGGGGCAGAAACCCACCAGTTATTTTAATGAGAGAACTTAATGTTAAGAGTTGTTAACCAGAAAGGGCAAAACCAGAAGTCTGCAGTATCATGGGAGTAGCAATGTCAGGAAACAGCTGCCACCCCTGTGGCTGGTGGCAGAGGTGCTGCAGGAGAGGGGCAGGGAGGAGAGGCTGTTAAAGCTTGGAAGCTAAGAGGAGAGAACTTGGGGGGCTGGGACCCCAGACCTCTGAAGAGGATACCCTGCCTGGAAGGAGCTGCGGTGTCTGAGCCCAGAGCTGGGTCCTGTGGGGCTGGGACCCAGGCATCTGAGAGGGGTGCTGGGGTCTCTGAAGGGAATGAGTGTTGGAAAAACTACAAAGTGAATGTGTTCACTGCTACCTGAACTATCCCTGCTGGGACAGAGCCTTGCTGGAGTGGTGGCATTGGGAACTAGAGGGGCACACCAGAGGAAGCAAGTCCCTCCTCCTTCCTCCATCCCTGCAGTCTCCCCCTACTGACCCGATGGGCAGAGGCCAACCTGAAGCAGCTGGCAGAGCAGAAGCGAGGTTACAGAGCCCCAGGCCTAGCCTGGACCTGGTGCTAAGGTGCATTAGCTTATTAACGGCACACCCCATCATAATCAGAAGCTTGCTGAATAGGTTCAGCGCTATTTGCGGGCTAATGACATGTCAAGTTCTTATTTCTTGGGCTTTTACTTCTCTTGGACTGTTGAGTAGGGTTCTTGCAGATTCGGTGGGGCCAACGAGGCAGTGCTGCCTCCTGGAAAGAGGGTGGTATCTAGATGCTAACAAATCTGTTTCCTTCATCTGTAAAATGGGGCTAATTGAACACACCTTGCAGTTTTGTTCAGAATTAAAGAAGATGACGTGCTACCATGCTCAGTGCTGGGCGCTGAGTGGCCGGAGCCCACGATGCTGGAGCATCAGCATTGTCACCGTGATTGCCAACTACTTGTGTCTTTAAAACTGTTTTATTTAGCTGTTACGGTTAAAATGTAGTTGTACCAAGACTGAATTCAAGATGGTGTAGCAATATGTTTTCAGATGTAGGAAATAGAAAGTACTTTTTAATCCCTAAATCTAGATTCATCCTATGTGGTGTCTTAGTTGACTAATAAGAAGATTAAAGTATTCAGCTACATTTTAAAATCATTTCTGGGCCTTGCCTTTTACCTATTTCATCTATAGATATGCATGCAGTGTGTCCTTTATAGTTAAACTTGGAGCACCTATCAATGTACTTAGATCTATTTGATCATTCAGTATCATTAATTAATGATATAAAAGAACCAGTGTTTGTCAATTCAGACAAGCAGACTGTGTGTATTGGTGAAATGTACAAAGGAGATTTTTGAAAAGTAGTGTTGCTTTTCTATTAAGCATCCTTTTCTGGCGTGGCGGTCAAGGCTCAGCCTGCTAAGGTAGGTGTCCAGACTGTACCATTCTGAGCTGTTGGCTTTGGGCGAGTGACTGAATCTCCTTGTGCTTAGTTTCCTCATCTAGGAACTGGGCGGTGAGGGTGAAGGCAAGAACCAGACTGCCCTTCCAGGCATGTTATGAGGAGGGTTGGCAAATGAGTAGTGCCGAGTGTATGAAGTCCTTGGGGACAGCAAGTGCTTGATGAATACTAGTGATAGAAAAGAGATTGCAGTCCGCGGGATCCTGGGCCAGGCTCGGCGGTGCATCTGTGCAAAGGTCCTCAGGCAGCCTGCACTGCTGTTAAACAGAAGAGGGCACAACTTGGCATGGTAGGTTTGGGAACACAGGTGGCTGATTGAATGGGTTTGGAAGTGCTCGATCCTTTTTATTTTTCCAAATACCATCTTAAAATAGATTTATGTATCTGTATGTTTATTTTGGTGATTAACTTTTATTATTTATATTTTTACCAAGGTACTATTGATTAATAACATTATATGTTTCAGGTCTACAACATTATAATTCTATATCTGTAAATACGATAGTGTGCTCACCACCAAAAGTCTAGTTTCTATCTGTCACCATACATTTGACCCCATTTACCCATTTTGCGCCCCCTCCCCACGTGCGCAGACAGTCTGGAAGCCAGCTGTGTTTCCCCAGCCCCTGCCACCCTGATAACCGCATAGAAGTTGTGATAGAATCAAAGTTCTTCCCAATTCTCAGATTTGTTGCATCAGAAGTAAGCACTCAATGGCTTGCTCTACACACAGCAGCCAGCAACTTTGGAAGCTAAAGGTAAATCGTGCCAGTGAACCTCCAAACTTGGACTGTTTCCCCACTTTATGCCAAGGTGAGGCCCAAGTTCCAAAAGAGGTGACTGCTCATTCTGACTCATTCTCCACTGCCCACTCCTCGAAGTCGCTGCACAGCCCACTGCTCTCAGGTATGTTGGGTGACTGCCACCTTCATAGGTCTGCAGTTTTGTCCCCTCTGACTGGGACACTTTAACCCAGATTTCTACATTGGCTCACTTCTCACTTCCTTTACGCCCTTGCTCAGACACCCCCTTTGCAATGATACCAACTGTGACTATCAGATTTAAAGTTACCCTGGCCCTGACTGCCAGTAATCTTAGGTGCTGCTTTCTTTTTAGTGATAGAATTTTTCATCTTGTAATATATTAGATAAACATCACGAGGAAGTAAATTGTGTTTGTTGTCCCATCCATCGGAAGCAGGGCACTATGAGAGCAGGGTGCTGTGTCTGTTTTATCCACCAATGCACCCTAAGTGCCTGACACACATGCTTACGTAGGGAGCCTTTGGAAGGAAGGAGTGAATGCTATTTATCTAGTACTTTGCTGAGCATGTTGGAAGCATCATCTCATTTGATCCTCTCAGCACTGTGTAGATATTTATAGTACAACCCTTTTACAGGTGAAGAAACTAACTTAAGAGCAGGTTACGTAACTCGACTCCAAAGCCCTAGATTTAACCTATGGCCCAGCATCATCCTGCCCTGGTGTGAGGCTCTGGGGCGGATAGAGCCCACCTAGGGCTCCCCCATTGTGCTTCCTTGGGAACAGAGTGCCCAGGTGAAAGGCTTCTAGCTAGTGGAATTTCTAGTACCTTGAATGTCTGGGCAACGCTGGTATCATTATCTCTGCAATGTTTATCTCTCCAGTAGACCCAAGAGCATTTCCTCTTTGGTTCTCCCCCAAAGCTTAGTACTCAATGCTGTGCTAGATGCATAGCAGGTGCTCAGAAAACATTTGTTGAAGGGAGGAAGGAACACATAGATTTAGGTCAAGGCAAGCTTCTCATATCCACCCTGCAAATCCCTAACAGCCTGTGTTTTCAGTGCTGTGTGCACAAAGGAATTGACCTACTCTTTGAACTTGATCCCAGCAGCCCACAAAGAAGGATGGCCAGAACCTGGCCCTGAGCCTTGCTCCTCCTGGCATTTCATGCTTGTTTCATGATGCTAGATCTTCATCACAGAGAAGCCCTTTGCTTTTTTTGCTAACATTGTTGTTGGAGAAATCATATTAAAGCCTCATAAGTGAAGCTCCTTCTTCTAGTAGATTTTGGGGAATGCAATATTCTCCGAAGGCTGACCCTCGTGTTAATTACCTCTTCCCACATCTCGGGATAAAACCTGAGGCTCCCAGCACCAGCCGATGTTGGCATTGACCTGTTGTCTGCCTGACTGCCTTTAGCTTAATCATTTCCATAGAAAATGTGAAGGGAAGAGATTTATGGGGCTCCGTGAACATGAGCCGTAACTTCAGCCCAGCACTTTGGGCTCTTCTCTCAGCACCCAGCCTCCCACAAGAGCCTTTCCACTCCCTCTCAAGATTTCTACAGTAAAGTTGACTTCAGGTCACTGTTTGCTGTTCCATAATGTAATAAAGATTTTGTCCTACCCTCTTCACTCCTCCAGGAAGCCTATCTTGAAAACGAAACAGCTGATGGTGCTGACTAATGAGGCCTCTTTGGGGGAGACACGTATGAGCTGCGTGTTGACTGTCCAGCAGGAAGCCGCTGCCTGGCAAGCCTTACTAGGAAGCAAAGAGGCCCATGTGGAAATCTGTGCTGGAACACAAACTGAAAGTAGATGGACAGGGAGGATTAGCTCAATGGCTGCACGCCTTCTGGGGCCGCATCAGGCCCTAGAACGAATTTCCAAGGTGCTCTGTGATTTGGAGAGGGTTAACCTGGCTGGGGGCAAGAGTCTGGTGCCTTTTGAGTCAGGAGCTTGACACTCCCAACCCTTGGTTCTATGAATCTGACCTTGAGAACCTATGGAAATTTGAAGGCTTTTAAGATTTGGATCATTTTGATTTTGCTTTCACATGATTTGTTTCTGTGCCTCAATGAGACAGAGACAAAAAGTGACAGTTTTAGAATTTCAGAGATTGTTCTGGTTCAGACTCAAAAGGAAGGATGTCTGTGTGAGCCACAGAGATACTTACTGGAAGTGTTTTCTTTTCACAGAATAATTTTCTTAACTCTCGTAGAGATACTGGTCATTTCCCTTCCTCTAGACTTAGGAAATGGCCTGTTAGGAGCTTTGCTCATTAAAAAGTTTCTTGACCCCCCTTCAGAAAAAATCTAGCAGGAGCTCTCTCAGGCTAGGAATTGACAACTGGCTCCTTGACATCAGGAGAAAGGGCTGTGGTGCCGGTTCTTGGCTGGGGGTCTCTCTGCTTCTGTCTCTTCTAGGCAGGAGACCTAAGAATGCCCTCATTGCTGCCCTTCACTGAGGGGGTTAAAAATCTGATACAGAGGTGGTCTCTCTAGGCCTTTAAGAAATTCTTGGAGGAACAGGCATGTGGCTCACATGGACATCTCCCAGTTTGAAGTTCTGACCTGAGCTGTGATATATGTATACATTCAGCAATACATCCCCTGACCCACCACTTCTTTTTCTGATATAGGCTTTCATAGTGCCTGCTATTTCCCTTACTGACACCATCAATTATAATTAAAATTAGCATTCGTTTTGGGTTTAACTTGATTATTAACTCTTTACACATCAGAGCAGATGCCATCTCTCTCTAGGTCACCAGTGTGTGCCCAGCACTTGATATATTGGCACAGCGTAGCTGTTTAATAAGAAATGGCACGAGTGAGTGTGTGTGTGTATATTTCACTGCAGACTGAACACAGACCATGCGCTAGCAGGCTGGAACATCTCCCAGGTATAGTGCTTGATACCTCTCTCTAGTGGCTTACCTGTGAGCCCTGGGAGGTAAGGAGGGGTGACCAAATCGAAGAAGAGTCTAAAGTGAGTCTCCCCTGGTCCTGATAGGCTAAATGCTGGGCATGGCATCCAGCAGGGATTAGACACAAAGTGCCTTATTCAGAGATGTGAAGGGTTTAGGAAGTTCTCTTGGCTAAGAGGACTTTTATCTAAGAGGATTTTGGATGAGAGCCAGTTTTTCCTTTAAGGTGCTATTGGTGGCCCTCTCTGTTCTTCATCCCCCAATGACCCTCACTTCCTCCATGTCTTGACCCTCTCTGCTCCATTAGCCTCAGGCCAGCACAAGCATATGCTGATCTTGCCTCGTGGCCCAAGGTGAGGACTTGCTGCCCTTGCTTCTCTCTTGAAGCCCAGTGCTCTTCAGGTCAACGGGGCAGGTGTGCTTGCTGGAATGTGTAAGAGTACTTAGAAGAGACAGGAAAGGAAACTACTTTTCCAATGTTGATTCAGACCAAAAGAAGTAGTAGTGTAACGCAGAGTTTGACAGTCATATTGTGAAGGACAGAGAAGCACAGTTGGGTATCCAACTTGGTCTTGAGCTGAGTGATCTCAACCAAGCCACTCAATTTCCTCTGGACTTCTAATTTGTAAAATGGTAGTAGCTCCTTCCTAGTTTTCTTGCAGGAGCCATGAGAAAAGGCACATGGCAGTATCTTGTGTTCCATGGAACCAGTGAGGGAAATGGGACAAAATTCATGAAGAAGGAGAATGGGGGGAATTAGACAGGATCCCTGAAAACACCTGGAGGAAACTTGAGATCTAAGAATGCACAAGCATTTGAAAGGAGTCCTCCAGACCTTTCTGGAAGGATCTCTCTCTACTCTTGCTTTGACCAGATTTTTTATCAACTTAATTTTAAAATTTACAGTTATGACTGACCACCATCTGTTCTCCCGTTGCCTCGATGGCCTGCCCAGGTCGCTGTGGAAAGCTCTGTGGCCTCAGTGTCTGTAAGCCAAAGAGGAGATTGGCTTGTTGTTAGGGACAGTGCAAGAACTCCTGTCATCCTCCACCCCATCTGGGCCGGGGGTTAGTGGGAGCGAAGGTGTCACCCCTCTCGTCACCAGGCCTCTCAGTTATCTGGGTGGTGACTTGGCCTTCCAGGCGCCGAAACTTTGATCAACCTGTGGCAGAGGGTTGTGTGAAACCCTTCCTGGATTTCTTTTTTTTAAACACAAAAGGGATCTGGAATTGATCCCAGATAATACATCTGCCTCTTAATTTCACTTCAGAGGGGCAGGATGACAAGAAAGGCGATGAAGACAACTAAATGCATTTATGATTTATGCCCCCTGTGATAAATCAATGGATGATTTCTCCCCAAAATGTGGTCACTGCCCGGCTAACTCATACCAGCTGACACATCTGTGAGACGCAGAAGGGAATGGGGGCCGAGCCCCCTCCTTGCCATGTGCACACCAGGCCTTGAACCTGAACCCCTGGGACAGGGATTTGGACTTGTGAGAGACGGTTGTCTGTACGCAGTTAGGAAGATGGCTGCTCCGCTGCCACCTCCCCACCCGCCCCCGAGTCTGTGTTTTCCTCCCTTGCGCCTGATACGCAGCTCTGTTCTACCTGCCCCGGTTCATCTCCAGCATTCCTTTCTGTGCTTGCCTTCCTGTGTGGTGAGTTAGATTTTTCCATTCCCTAAAGGTGATTTGATCAGGCCAGTTCTCACCAGAGTCCCTCAAAGCAAGTGGGGGGAGTGGAAAATCACATTAACTCTTTCATTAACTCCAGCTGTCTGCACCAAGTTCAAGATGGCAAAAAGGTTTAGTCACGAGGGCCAGCTCAGGTCTTTGGAGGTGGCTTTCTGGATTGCTGACTTTGGAAGAGTTGTGAGGGCGCATCTGGCTGGAAAAGGGACAGGGCCATGACCAGTGAGCAGTGACTGCTTTGCACAAGATGCTAGAGGTGGCCCTCATGCCATGTGACTGCCATCTCTTTTCTCTATGGTTTCTTTGTATCTCGAAGGCCCAACCTTGCCTTTCTGAACTTGGAAAGCCATATCTACATCTTCCAAAATATTCTAGCATTAGAAATTTTCAAAAATCTATTGAACTATTTTTGGCTGCTTGGCAGTCCCAACAAGCTGGATTGCTTACTTCCCCACCGTTTTTTAAGAAAGCATCATCTGAAGCTAATTTATTCAGAAGTAACAGGGCCTTTGGAAGGAAAAATCACATTCATCGTATAAGTTACCTGCAAATGAAACTGCCTGGTTGTGACTCTCATTTTCCTCTTGTTGAAAAATGTCTTTGTTACTCCCATTTTTGCCTTTCTTTCTTTACAACAAACTTGAGAAACTCTCAGGAATGCAGTTTAAAGAGTTATGCAGTGCTATTTTCCTCTCCTTGCCTTCTGGAAAAAAAGGGTAGAAGCCTTCTCTTGGGCCTTGACTGGGAGATGAGACCCCCTGTGGTGGGAGGGTGTAGAGGCTGGCACTTTCTCTAGGAGGCCAGCAAGTTTGCTGAAGTTCCTTGTTAGAGTGAAAGCGTGGCAAGGAGAGATGGCTGGGGATGGAAGTGCCGGCTGTGGGCTGGAGCAGAAGAGGCTTCTTCTGGAATCTCTGATGCTGGGACCATATCACCCTATTCCCTGCAGACTATGTATGGAGAGGAAAAAATGAGCCGGCTAGTAAAGCTTGTTCATTTGATGTCTCTGCCGATCCCTCATATTGCCATTGTCCCAGCCAGAAATAATATACCTGCAGCTGTGTTTCTGTAGGACAGCGGGGACATCTAATAATATATTGGGCTGACCTAAGCTGCCTTTTCTCCAGCGATGCCCCGGGGGGAAGATATATACTCTACTTCCATATTATCTAGTGGTACTAATCAGAAGCCATTGCTGTGGAAATGAGTTGTCCTGTTTGCTCCCCTTCTAATAGGAAATCATAAATTAAAACAGATTTTGATAGATTCTGCCTAATGCCAAGATGAAATCCTCACATATTTTGTTGTATATTACATAATTAGCTGTCTTCTCAAAGGAGTTCTAATTATGCCTATGGAATTAACTCCAGATAATGAAATGCATTCATCTCGCTGGCAAGCTGTCTGTCTCTTAGCACTGAGCTCCTAGTCACTCCTCTGAGGTTTGCCTTCAAGCTTAAAGAATGAAGCTTTATTTACAGCTACAGAAATTGGAAATGAAATACAAAGTTATTTTATGATGTACTTCTTTTTTTTATTTCCTCAAGAAAATCAGCTTTCCTTAGCTTCATCTACTGGTAAATGGCCATGTGTAGAGTAGTTATACTAATCCCAAAATGTAAAGATTCTCCCACAAATGGTACGGAGGCTCATGGTCCCAAAAGACTGCCAGGGGTAAGAAGAGAATAATGACAGTGTCAAAGGGAATGAGTTCTTTGACTCTGAATTTCAGGATCTGGAACATCTGTACTTAGAGTTGGACAGATAGGTGGGTAAGTAAGTGGCTGAGTGGCTGGGTGGGTGGTTAGATGAGAGGGGAGATGGGTATTTAAATGGGTGGGTGAATATTTAGTCAGGAAGGGACAGAGATAGAAGAAAGCTAACTCAGGAAAATCTGCCTTTGGGTATGTCATTCTGTATTCAATTGTTAGAGGATATTATAAGGAAAGAGGGACTAGTTTTTCTAATAATTCCTTATTTGTAAAAGCAAAACACAAGATTCTTTCAATTTCTCATTAGACAGCCTTGAAAGTTTACAGTGAGGGTGTAGGGAAAGTT
Source organism: Glossophaga mutica (assembly GCA_039655065.1). Classification (NCBI taxonomy): domain Eukaryota; kingdom Metazoa; phylum Chordata; class Mammalia; order Chiroptera; family Phyllostomidae; genus Glossophaga; species Glossophaga mutica. Next base: position 48,991,805 of record CM077309.1, read on the forward strand.
GACATGGAGGAGAATAGAAAAAAATGTCTTTGAGACAAACTAGGTAAGAAATAGCTTTACATTCCAACAGCATGAACTATAAGATAAAAATTTATTTATTTATTTATTTTTTTTTTTTTGGATTTTATCTATTCTTAGAGAAATGGTAAGGGAGGGAGAAAGAGAGGGAAAGAAACATCGATCAATTGCCTCTTGTATGTGCCTTGACCAGGAATCGAACCGGCAACCTTTCGCTTTGCAGGATGACACCCAACCAACTGAGCCACATCTGTCAGGGCAAAATTTATTCTTTATAAACAAGTCATTGGTAACCAAAGAAAGTTAGAACACAGTTCTACTTAAATTTTCCTGAAATGTAGATTGTTCCATATCACATGAGTGACTGGAATTCAAGCAAAGGGGGAGCCTTTCAGAGTGATGTTTATGGAATATTTCTGCCTCAATTTCTACATTTGGTAATGAAGATGCCCAGTATGAAGAGGAGAGCTATCTAATGCTATCGCTGACATGGCCATAGAGAAAATGCAGAGATGCCTCCTGGCTGTTCTTCTCCACCATAAGCCATTATGACTATCTTCCCAGAGCCACAGACACCAAAGCATTGTTTCTGTTTGCTGTGAAGTCACCTCATTTCAAAACTTGTCCCTTGAAATACATATAGAAAGGAAGGCCTGACAAAAATGTTAAAACAAGTTGTCCTAAGACAAAAGTTGAGTCTTGTTTTGTGACATATGATACAGGGTGATTAAAGGATTACCTGGCAGTAGAAGGGAATTTGGATTTACATTATCCACAGCATAGTCGGAAATACTTTGCACCATCAAACCCCTTCCACCTGGCCCAGCACCTGGGCAACGGAATCCTCATAAGAATCTGCCCATGTGGTTGGTGGCTGAATTTCAGTTCTCTGGCTCTAGGTTTGGATTTTCCTCCCATCAAGAGCCTTTTTGTGAACTGCATTGACCAAAGGGTTAGTTCATTCCTGTTTTTAACAGAAGCAACTCCCTGTGGCTTAAATTACTGCAGATTAGGCCCCCTTGTGTTAGTCCCTTATCTACGTTCTGGCTGGCACAGAACTGCTTTGTGAAAATTCTTCTAAAAACCTCTGAAATGGATCCATTCGTAAGAGGCTCCCATGAAAAGGATGCTTCAGGGAACTATTTTTTCATAGGGTTAGAATCCTAGAACCTAAGGATTTGGAGATACCTAAAAAGAGTGAAAGATATGGCATTGTACTTGAACAACAATAAAAAAAAATTAAAAGAGTGAAAGACATGAATTGGTTTTAAGACTGAATATGATATCTGCAGTGCAGTTTCATTTTGTGCCAATAGGGAAATCACCAGTGACCACGTTCTAAGGCAGAGGCTGGAAGGAGACAGTAATAGTACGGCCAAATGCCATTGGTAGGAAGCACATGTGCTTGCAATGGTTAGATAAGCATATTTTTATTTTACTTCTGTTCCTTTGAAAACCACATTCCTGCTTTCACTCAATGACACAATGTCGAACCCTGAAAATGGGCGCATTTTTCTGTTATCAATGGACCACTTCCTGTTGAGTCACAAGAAGAGACACAGTCTAGTTTGTTAAAAATTTGTGATAAATATTTGGACCATGTATTGAAAGAGTCAAAATAGGCATTTTTAAATTTGAGTTTTGTATCAACTTGAGATACCCAAAAGAAAAAAAAAGCAGATGTGACATGTAAAAATAATTTTCTCATTCAAAAATTCAAAAGGCTATTTACATCTATTTACTGTTCAGTTTTCAAGAAAATTTCTATTTTAAGAACAAATATCATTAGCAGACCTCAAGAGCGAAGACCAAAAAAGCGAATTCCATGAGTGTGGGAGAGAATGTTTTAAAAATTAATAACTATTGGATCTAATTTTAAAGATTAGGTCAATCATACAGTGCCTTGAATTCCTACTCTTCTCCATGCTAACTTGTTAGCATGTAGCCAGGAGACAAAGACCCTAGCCTTCCTTCTTCTTTCGTGCAATAATATTTAATAAAGTGTGAACAGCCTGGCAGAGTCCAGGAGGCTGGGATTCGCCAGCAGGGCTGCTTCTAGGTTGATCGGTCCAACGCTCTGGGCACGGAGAACCATGGAGTTAATGTGCACATAACATTCTGCCATTGTTCAAGGAGGCACTCTAGGCCTTTGCTGTGTTTAATTATAGTGGCAAAGTCTCCGTCACTATTTACCCAGGCTTACCTCAGGTGTAGAAATGTACTGTGAACATACTCTTGGCATTTGCTTTGCAGGAAGGGGAATGCTTTGTTTTTTAAATTAAAAACAAAATCATTCTGTTGCTTCTGGTGTTATAAAAGTAAATATTTTCACCAAGCCTGCAGCTAGTCTCAGACTTCACTGCAAGTTTGGGCTTTTTCTGAGCCATCGCGTCACTCTCCTTCTACCAAGGGGTATGCCATCAGTCACTTGATGTAAGGGACAAGGGCCCTGGAAAAGGACCCACACAACTGATGGAGAATGAGTCAGTCTGTGTGCTTGCCATCAACATTCCTTAGAGCTGGAAATCCTCCCGTGGCCTGCAAGGCCCTGCTGAGATCTGGCATCTAATCTCTCAGTCTTCACCTCACACCTGGGCCTTTTCTGGGATAGGGTACAGCTCTCCCTCCCCCAGGGGCCATGTGCATATGTATATGCTACCTTATCCATTGTGATGCTCCTGTTCATTACTCGACAACAAACACACCTTTCATTTCAACTCAGGCATGCCTCCCTCTCCCCCATGCTCCAGCCAGGATCTTATTCTTCTATCGTGCTTTCCCATGGTGCAATATTCCTTTTCTCTGAGCATTAACATCTATTTCTTACATTCTCATCAGTGGTATTGTCTTATTGTTTGGCTCCTTTACTAAATACATGTGCCACGTGGCAGAGTCAGGGCCTCTCCACAGCCATGCTACCATGCCATGGCTCAGGGCCCCACGCCCAGAGGGTCCCATGCTTGGCTTAATACGCTGCTGTTGCCACCTTGAAATCCTTAATACTTTTTGAACAATGGCCCCCACAATTTAATTTTGCTCTGGGCCCCACAAATCATGTCATTGGTCTTGGATTGGGGCCATGTCTGTTTCTACTGGATCTTGAGGACTTGGTCTAGGCTCAAGAAGTGTTATGTAAATGAATGTTTCAGTGACAAAAGATGATCTCCTGTCATTAGTGCACTAAGTATAAAATGCCTAATACCTAGTATCAAGTCACGATGTTATATATTTTCTTGGCAGCTCACTATTTAATCTGATTCTTTTCATAAAGTTTGGCACATGCAACCAAAATTGAATTAAAGAGACATGCATATTATGATCTAAGGAAAAAATTGGTTGTATAAAAGGAAGTATAAAAATGGGTTGGTCTGTTGTTAATTTTTTTCTATATTTAGAACTGAAAGGGTGTTGCTTAGAAAGCAAAAATGCTAATCATCTTGCACGAAGTGCTGTAATAAGCTGGGGTGAACACTGCCCTGGAGAAAGTATCCTTCAGATGATAGAGGAAGTAGAAGCAGAGACTGGGGCTCCTCTGAAGGAACTAGAAACACCGTGTTCCTCTGTGTTCCTTCAGGGCCAAGGAAACCCTGAGGTAGCATCATGTCCAGTTCAAGCTTGGCATCACGCAGTTGGGGAAACCTTGCTCTCTCATAGAGCGAGCTTGGCCAAATGTCTGCTGGGGAGTTCAGAGAAAATGCAGAGCTTCGCCATTTTGTACAGCATGCGCATACGTTTTCTGTCACTCATCTGAGTTGGACACATTTTTCCCATTCTCCCTTGCCCACCCCAAAGGTGACTGCTGCAGATTGTAGAGTTGGCAGGATTTTCCAGGCTGTGCCGGCACAAGCTGTTAATAAATTAGGTGCACAGAAGTGTGATGGCAAGGCGTTTCCTGCTGGAGTTCATAGGCCTTCCAGAACATTTATGTCTCATTACAGCCCATACAGCAGTTTATGCCCTAATAAATCAGAGGAGCTTTGCAGAGATGGGCTGGACTGTAATGAATCTTTCTGTTGGCATTTTCCCTTACAGGCGCAAATAATGGAGCAAAACCGCCCCATCTGGCCACTCTGTAAGAGAGAACTCATAGCTGGAGCCGTTTTCTTGAGCATAACAAAGGTCACTGCAGGTAGCAGGAGCGAGGGGTGACAGCCAGGACTGTGAGTGACAAGGTGGAATGAAGCCATTTACAGGCCTTTATCACTGTGGCTATAGGCATTAGCTGAACTGTCAGAACCCTGTTCTCTCTTCCAGTGATGGGCCATGGGTCCTCACTGATTCTTCACATTTAATTTGCAGGCCTGTTTGCTGTCTGGCAGGCAGTGCAAGTGGACACACACCCTCAGCATGGCATGTAGACCTATTCATTTTGATTTACTTTCCATTATCTTAATAAGGTACGCTCTCCACTGACTGGGAATGGTTGCCAAGCAGAGTGTGTGTGTGGGGCGGGGGGGCGGCGGGGGCAGGGATCACTTACTTTCTCTGCCTTCCCTCACTAGTGCAAAGAGATGTGTGATGAAAGCCACGTAAATATGGAAATTATTATTAATTATGTCGTGATGGACAGAAATGCATTATTCTGGCTAGGAAATCAACTTGTCTCTAGTGAAGGTTTACCAGATGTTAAAAATAAGAGTGTGTGTGTCGGGGGGTGAATCATATTAAAAACAGTGCCTAGAAATAACTGAGGAATTTGTTTTTGATGTTTATGCATCTCCCAAAGGAACCCATCACCTATTTTAGAAGTCAACAAATATTGATCATTTCCTTTGTACCAGGTAACTAGGTTCTCATTTCACTGGAGAAAAATTTACATCTAATTAAGCGAAGAGGCCATCTTGTTTCCTGCCTCTCCATCCCAGCTGGCCTGTGCTCTGGCCCTTTGTAGGGCTGTGGGGAGCTTCGGAAGTGCCTGGGCTGCTTGTTTGTGTTTACAGAGAGGCTTGTGGGAGTCCTCTGAGAGTGGGGTATATCCAGCCAGACCTATTTCTATACTGTAAAGGCTTTTCTGGCACTTCCTCAGTAATCACGTTGCTGCTGGGAAGACATAGGAGAAGCAAGTGAGGGAGTGCGCAATTTATCCAAAGTGACAAGGAGAGCAGAGCTACTCCATCAGCCTCAGCTACTCTCATATTTACATGACACCTTCCTTCCAGTGTTTTCCCCAGCAGATGGCCAGGTGAGGTTCATGGACTCTGCAAGGAAGTGCAGCTGGTGTGGAGCAGGCACGAGGGATATTTTGGCCCCTCTCCCAGAAGAATTACGCAAAAGTCCGTGGAGAGAGAAAGGGAGGGAGGGAAGAGGCAAAGTCACTCTCTAGCTGAAAAAAAGCCCTGGAAATGTAGACTCAAAGCCAAGTGCTGCTTGCAGATTGGGAGGTTGCCAAGGCCCAGCACCCCAAGACTCAGGGAGAAAGTTAAATCCTGAAGGAGTTAGTAATCAGTCACAGTGGGTTTACCCCTGTCTGCCCTGCTGGAATAGGGAGGTTAGTGAGACTTGATAGGATCACAAAGGGACATTAATGTCTTGACTAGATGGTTGTGCTTGGCCAAGGGGAAAAAAGAATCTACCCTTTAAAAGGAGTCTCTAGGTATACTGGAAGGTCTCTCATCATCCTGCTTTATGAAGATCCCAGCATCAAAAGAGGCACCTGCCCTGTCTGGGACTTCACTCTGGGGCTGAGTGTGTCAGCAGACCTCCTTTGGTACAGGATGTTGAACACACACACAGCTGCCTTTTTTTTTTTTTTTTTTTTTTTTTTTTTTTTAAGGTTTCCATTTGAAACTGGCTGAGCTCTAGCAGGTAATTAGCACTTTTGCTGTCAGTGCAAGTGGTACTTTTACTGGTTAGTTTCTTAATCACAATGACCACTTTTCAGTTCTTGGTAAGAGGGTCTACAGAGAGGGCCAGGGATGCTGTGTGTCCCAGGGTGTGAGGCCAAGCTCAAGGAACAGCCAAGGGGTCTGTTCAGTGCCCCACCCCCAATGCCATATTCAAACCCCACTTAGGCTTATTCTTCTGATATGTTGAACAGATCCCAGAACTCGTTCATATATCACATTTTTCTTCTCTAAAGTCTGCTGATGAAGTTTCTAGCTTCACCTTAGGGGGTTGTTTCTGGATAAAATTGACAGATAAAAAGGGTTTTGGGGGGAATAGTCTGTGCTATCCCAAGCCTAACTCAAGATCACATTTATGGCTTGGTCAGGACTAAGGGTATATCCTGGGACTGCGTGCTTGGCATAGCTAAGATGCCAGCTATGTCACTTTCAAACTGGATGACCTTCTGCCCCTTCAGGCATCTGTGCCCCAGCTCTCCTGTGTGCGAATAGGGGTTGTCTTCTTCACTCTCTCTCAGGGTCCTTATGAGGATTAAAGCAGAGAATGCATGTAAAACCCATAGCACAGTGGCTGGCACAAAGTACATACTCAATAGATGACAGCTGTGATGACAGTGATGATAATAATAATGACATTGTTACTTTGGGGACCTAGAATCCAAATACCTGGACACTAGTTTACAGATGACAAATGGATTTCATTTCACATGCCAGTGTCTATCGATGGGGTGACTGTGTCAAGCAAGATTCTGAAACTGCATACAGGCTCAGTGAGAGAATACTGAAGTCAATTAGGGATACTTGCCTTTGGGTGTAGAACAAAACATGATGGCACACCCCATTGATTTGCAACCACTTTGACATTTCACTGCTGCTCTAAATAGTATGTGATCTGGGTTAAATTCACCTCTCTTAGGCTCTATTATTTTTAAAGATTTTATTTATTTATTTATTTATTTAGAGAGAGAGAAGAAGGGAGGGAAAAAGAGAGTGAGAGAAACATCAATGTGAGAGAGAAACATCTATCAGTTGCCTCTTGTATGTGCCCTGACCAGGGACTGAATGCACAAACTAGGCATGTGCCCCGACTGGGAATCGAACCAGCAACCTTTCACTTTGTGGAATGATGCCCAGCCAACTGAGCCATACCAGTCAGGGCTCTATTATATTTTTAACCTGTAAAATGTGAATGTTGGGCCCGATCACTTTTCTTGGAGGTGTTGAGCTGAGTGTTAGAAGGTGATAGGAGTGAGGAAAATGATCTTTAGTTTTGGAAGTTCTGTGTATAATTTAACAAGTGAAGACAGGTTTCCTTATCGTAGGACTTGTCAGAACCTTTAATGTGCTTGAAAATTTCAGGAGGGACATTCTTCGCAAACATACCTGGTCATGAACACATTTGTTTTTATAAGAATAGCAACTTGTGAGACTAGCATTGCACAGAATGGACTTTGAGAAATTAGATTATCCCCAAGGGCCATTTTTCCTTCTCTCCAAAGTCTCAAAATCTGTAAGTCTTGAAAATTCAGATAATTTAATAACTGCCTTTCCTCACTATGAACTTCTCACATCTTATCAAAAATGCACACTTAAAAGCCACATTTAAATGATGAAACTTCATTGCTCGGAACAACTTTAAAGCATGTGAAAGGTAATATTTGCTAAAACAGTAACCTTAATGTTTAGAACACCTTCGTTCTGAATCTCAGTTTTAGTTGCAAGTCATTCTCAGGTGTTTGGCTCACTCTTTGGCTAAAATATTTTTTCTCAATATTTGACCTTCCTTTGTGGGCTGGTGTGCACCAAGGACCTGTGGGGTGAGAGACACAGCACTCTTTCCTCTCCGCCTTAGACTCCAGCTGCCCGTCAGCCAGTCTAAGCTGCCTGAGAGGCAGAGGAAAGCCCCGGTCTGTCTTCGCCCAGACAGCATCTGGGTCTTCCTTGGCAGGCGGGGATTAGCAAGGGAAGCAGCCTGGTGGTACTTGATATCTAAAGATTTGTGTTAATTTCTCATTGTCATCAATAAATAACTTCCTCTTTTGTGTCATTCCCCAAAGGTTATTGAAACTTTTTTTGGTAGCAATAATGTTGTATGGTAATTTTGAATATTTGGTCTTTTTTAGCAAGCAAAAGCTTAGAGCATGCTTCATGTTGGAACATCATGGTCCCCAGTGTTCCTTTCTTCTGCTGAATGACATAGAACATTATTGCTCCCAAGGGTCCCATGGAGCACAGGTCCCATTCATTCATTCATTCATTCATGAAAGGAGGAAGAGGAGTGTTAGAGGTTAAGATTAGTAACGGGAAGGAGGAGGGGGGTTTGAGGAAAGAAATGAGTGCCATTTATTGCTTCAGGAGAGCTGGGCAGAGAATAGATGAAGGGAAAAGTAGAGGATGTGCTCAGCGGTGGAGGACCCACTTGAGATTTTTAATTATAATTTAAAGTGGACTGGTCAACATAGTTGGATTTTGTTTTTTTTTTTCCTGCAGCTGTGTTAGCTGCTTGAGTATAGGCACAGAGGAGGCAGAAATCTGTATCTAATCAGGGGTGGAGTACAACAAGTCAGGTGGAAAAATTAATGAAATTGACAGTTAGTTCAAAGGAAATGAGCCTTGGAATTTGAGTTGGGTAAGGAAGGAAGTGAGGGAAAAGGCCAGTGATGGTGAAGGGAAGTGAGCTGGTAGTCTGAAAATTGAGTGTAGAAAATTGATATTTTGGAGTTGAAATCAGTATTGACAGTAATAAAGTACTGACGATGACAACGACTTTCTGTCAGGCTAGACCATTCATTTGCCCTCTTGTCGGTGCCAGCTCCTGACCTCCCTATCACTTGTGACTACTTTGGCATTGGGCTCACTGCCTCTTTGTCCACCATCTTCCTGTCGTCATCCTTGGTGACATTAACATCTACACAGATGGGTCATTCGACACCCCAATTTCTGAATTCCTTAAGTCATCCCTCCCAAAGCTGATGTCCTCTATCTACTTCAGTCATTTACTCCTGTGGTTATATCCCACACTTTGGATCTTTTTTTTTCTTTCTTCCACAGAACCCCTATATGTAGATATTCTGCAGAGGTAATCTCTGGAACATGTTTCTGGACGTGGGTTTGAATCTGGGTTTGAATATCAGTGTGACCACCAGCTGCCCGTTGCTTACTTCCCTAGGCTTCCTTTGGATAACACAAATCATGCAGAGCGGTTGTGGGAATTGTGTGGTAGTGCATGTAAAAGCCCTAACCCAATGCTTGGCTTACAGCAGCTTCTCTGTCCCTTTCCTCACTTCCTTCCAGCAGCTTTTGGGAAATCTGGACATTGGAACTTAAATTACAAGCTCCATTTGTTAAAGAAACCATGCTCTTTACATGCAATAGAGTTGGTCGAAGAAAGGGTTAATGGAGATTGAAATGGATGCAGTAATTTCATTGCCAGCTTGTGCCTGAATCCTATGCCTTCATAGATGCTGACTTTGTACCTGGGCAGAGTAGGGTTGCTCAGTTCCTTATGTGACAAGGTACGTGTTGTGGGGTGGTGAACAGGGGTGTTCTTGGGCTCTACATGCTGGGCTATTGGTAGGACAGAAATGTTCAGGTAAATGAGCCATGTGGTCAGAATCTGGGAAAACAACCTTCTGCTTCATCTTGATATCCAGATCATCAGGATTGTTCTTCCTATGGGCTGGCAGGAATTCCAGAGAGCAGAGACCCAACTCACTTTCTCCAAGGAGTACTCTTGACATTCAACAGAAGAAGGTCAGAGGAGCACTGCCAGCTGCCTGCCAAGGAGAGGGCAGGGCAGATTAATTAAAACTAAAAATAAACCTCAACCAGAATTACTCGTGTGGGTGGAGGGAAAATAGATTGGCAAGAGCTAACAATTTTGAGGCTGTCTCCCTTGCATTTAACGTTGGCCCCTAAAATGGCTGAAGTAAAGAAATTATTTTTGGTACCAGGTAGGCTGTCTGACATCCATACTACATTAGTTCTGGTTCTGCATGTTTAGGGAGGTGGTAGTTAGTTATGGCATTTTTAAAAAAACTTTTAGACTCAAATGATGCACGGTATTTGAGAGTCAGAAAGGAGTTCATGTATACGTGCCCTTGAGCATAGCCTACCACTTAAATAAATACATGTTGTCCCAGGAATAAAACTTATCCAATTTACTTTAGAAGCTTGTGTTTTCTTTTTTGTCTCCTAAAATATACAACTTTACATACTAAAGCTAAAACCATTGTAATGTTGAATGTTCTTGAATAAGAAATTGGATTGGATTCCATGGGCCTCATAGCTACTTACTAGAAGGTTGGAGTGGCTTATTTTATATAAGAGAGCCTAATGTTGGTAGTTCTATAGGAGGGTGAAAAAAAAAAAAAAAAGGAAAGGCAGGCCTGAGCATATGTGATATCTTCCCAGTTTTCTTTTTTCAAGGCTAAGAGCGTAAATGGCAAGATTGATTTGATATTTGAACTAAGGAGAACATTTGCTCTCATCACCTGAGTGTATGAATGGTAATCTTCAGTAAAAAGAACTGGCCTCTATTTCAAGACAAATAGATTTAAATTCTCTTCAAATAAGCATCAAAATTTAACTTACCTTTAAAAACAGTGTGTGAATTATGAATGGTATCGAGTGACTAGATGAAAATTCAATTAGTAATGGTTTGAAACAATTTGATAGTATTTGAAGAATTATCATTTGTAGCCAAAGTACTTTCTCTTTTATTTTTCTGTCCCAGGGATATGTCATAAATCATGTTTTATTATTATGAAACATTATAATTTTTTATCCCAGTTGATTCATTATTTGGGTAGGGAAAAAGTCAAAACTCTGAACCAAAAAGAATATTAGAATCATGTTGTATGGCCATAGGAGTGGAGTCTGATCGACTAAGCTGTGGAGGGTATGAGAAGATAGAAGATAAAAAATAAATGTTCATCAGAGACATAGAAAAGCAAAAGATAACAGTATTTAGAGGGGAAAGCTGAGTTACCTTTAGAGACTACAGTGATAAATTTGTGACAGAGAGAAATGAAGCAAGAGGTGAAAATTCACAAACCAAAAGTGCTGATTTTTTATAAAAGACATAAGGAGTAGTAGGAGTGGAAGTAGAAGTAGCTATAGATGAACCCTGTTTTTGAAGGTCTCCGTTGAATATAATAATCTGAACTGAGGAATCTAAAAACATTCTAGGAACTTAGAATGGGGGTGGAGGGTTCCTAGGATGGTAGAAAGACCTTCCATTTGGCAAGGGTCTTTCTAACTTGGCTGGGGGTATCAAGAGTTGAGTAGTCTGGCTGTAGCTGGAGTTGAAGTGCCTTCTGCTTTAAGATTTGGTGTCTGTATGATTTGAAGTTTTTCTATCCATGTAGATAGAATATGGTGGCAAGAATGAGACTGCAAACTGAATAATTCGAGAGAGAGAGAATTTAATAGGAAAGGAAGGACATATAGAAAATGCCAGAAGTTTAATTACACATGAGGGAAAAGAGCAAAGTGAAAAGATGAACAAGTTAATTAACTACATAAATATGTCTGTGTTCAGGAAAATTTGCTTTTTTCTCATGTTTAAAAATATAAATGATGATGTATCGTGCAGTATAAAGAGAATTACAGGCAAAAACACTGGCTTGATAATCAGATGGGAAAATATGCAGTGGCAGCTGAAGTAAGGGGCTGTACTGAGTCCCAAGGAAATTGGTTCTTTAAACATAGCTATTCACAATTCAGGTACACATCACTTCCTACTGGACAGTGGCCCACGTAACGATTAAAGATCCTTACATGTGGCCAGCCAAGAACGCAAAGAATTCAGAAGTGGATAAAAAGGCTCAACCTTAACTGTCAGCCATGTCTGTGGAGAACATCCTCATGCTCTGTGGAGAGCTGAATCCCTCCCTCGCTAGGGCCCCTTTCTGCGGGAGCCCCAGCAGTCCCTTTTCCTAGCCACCCTTAGGTTCCACAGTGGAAGTGAAGGGGCCTTGGTGCCGCCCTTTGAACCCCGTAGTGTAACAACTACCAAATTGTGAGACTCAGCAGATTCCTGCTCTCATCATATCCCTGGGTATCATTATACTCAAAGAAGCTCAGCTCTTCCTAAGTCTTCTTAAAGTGCATTGTGCCTTAGGTGGATGCTAAGTAAAGAGGTTGAGGCAACAGGAAGAAGTTCAGGAACTATCGAGTCTGAGATTGAGGACTCCAAATGCAGAACGAGGAAGCTCTCTAGCTTCGTCAGACCCCAGGGGACCTGGAGCAGAAAGGGGTCCAAGCCATAGTCAAGTCCCTTCTGGGTTCCCCAAATATGGTGTACCCCTATATGTTTACTCAATGGTGTACCCTCTGCCTGGGATGGCCCCTATCTCTTTGTCAGATTCCTACTCAGAAATGCCCTTGCACTGGTGATTAATGACCTAAGAAATGGATTCAGGAGTCCATGCAGACCATTCCCTGAAAATGTACTTTATATTGGGTTCAAGGTTGTTACTAGAGCTCAGTTCTTCTCACTGATGCAGTAAAGAATGACAGATCAGCAAGATGAAAGTGGATGAGTAAGAGTTTTATTAGTACACCCTCAAGGCAGAGGATGGGCCTGTTGAGAGTGGCGAGAAAAGGCTTAGTATGGAAGAAGCAAGAGGAGAACCTAGGCTGAGTGGCCTTAGTTCTCTGAGGAAAAGTCAGAGAAAAGGGGGCTTTGGGAGCAGGTTCAGGGGATTAGCCTGGGACAAGCTGCCAGCTGCCTGTTGCCTTAGAGTTTAGAGACAAGTGCCTGTGGAGGAAGAAGTGGAGGAGGAGGAAGGAAAAGAAAAATGTCATCTGCTGCTCGCCAGAGGGAGCACTTGTGCTGGGTCCTTGGTCTTGAGGCTTTTATGTCTTTCTTGCAGGTGAGACTCTTAGGGGTGGTCTCAGGGGAGGGTTTCAGCAGAATATTCATCAATTCTCCAGGTGTGTCCTTTCAGGGTTGTGGTCTCCTCTGATTGGTCAGTGGCAGGGCAGGGTTCTTTAGTCATTCAGGTTGGTCCTGGGGTTACGCACCTGGTTTTGCTGTTTTTGTGGGATTGGAACTGAGCACACAATTGAGGCCTAGATGTTATCTCTAGGGAGGAAAGGCCAGGGAAGGAAAGGTTACCCTGGGGGTGAGGTCCTTATTTTCCCAGTTTTGCCTCCTGCCAGGCACTGAGGGCCTTCTGCCCCAGTGACAATCTGTTCCTGCCACTGTGTTCACCTGTCTCAGTTTCGCTGTTCCACTTGCCAAGGAATTTTCCTAGATTCTCAAGGTCAACAGGTGAGAGACCTGGTCAGCATCAAGAAGGTGAATTGAACTCAAGAAAGAAATCTTTGTACAAAATTTTAAATAAAATAGCGCATCTAAATATGTCCTATATTAAATAAAATTACCTTTTTGGCAATTGCCAAATTTGCAAATTAATTCAAATTTTGAAACTTTGAAAATGCAGAATTTAATCTTTTATTGCCACTCTGACCCTGAATCTGTGCATAAACCTGAGTGAAATTTTTTGTTGCTGTTAATTTAAATCCTAAAACCTGTACTTAATAAACACTGATAACAGTAGAAAGAGATAGTTCAATTTTTTTATCTTTCCTGTAGGAATAAAAATAATTTTCTCATGCAAATTTCTTTTGTAAGGGTGTGTTATAGGGCATGATTGGGTGAGGTTAGAATTGTAAAACAGTTTGCAAATTTATTTAGAGATGAAGAATTTGTTTACCAGAAAAAAATCACCAACTCTGTCCCTGGATGAAATGTATAGATACTTCCAAAGACTGGCCTTCACAGGATTGTGGGAAAGGGGAAGCTGATAATCTTGCCCAGCTCAACAACGTTTCCTTTTATTTTAAGATTTTGTTCTGTTAGCTGCACAGATGTTTTTAATTTTTCTGGGTGTGTTTATATGTTTGCAAGTTTCTGAGGCTGTGCTGATGAATGGAATCTTTACTGAATTTATATGTAGCTTTCAGATAGTAAAAATGTGCTTAAGCTTCTTCAGCTTGCCCCTAACCCCCAGTCTGGGTCTCGTCTGAGGAAACTTATTCTACTGTCTTGGTATCCTCAGGATTCCCCTGATAGAGCCTCCATATGCTACTACAATTAAAATACTGAAAGGGGAAAATGGCATTTGTGAATGGAATGTTAGGACCTTGAGATGCTGGATTCATTCTTGATGGGTTTCCCCGTGTATGGCAGGAATTGACCTAGCAAAGGTAGTCCTCAGTGAGCATCCCATCACGTCATCTTCTACAGAGAAGAACATTTACTTCCAATTACAGTGAGGATCTTTGAATGGAATGCTTAGGAGGTTTGGGAGCATTATAGCCATTTTGTTAATATTTTTAAATGGAATTATAGTTAACAGGGGGTAGAGGTGAGAGAGCCCTTCCTTGGAGTCAGTTACTCCCCAGGTGTGTAGTGGGTGCTTACTCCCTCTGTTCCAGGTGCTGTGCTGGCCACAAGTGGGGGCACAGAGAGGGGTGGGCAACAGCCCAGGGAAGGTGTAGATTCTTTGGTCCATGGAGTATTGTTTCTAGGTGGTAAGGCTCTACTGTCAAGAGAGAGAGAACATATCTTTTTTGTTTGTTCAATTATCATCTAATGGCTTTTTCTATCGTAACCAATATGAAGTTCTTATTTGTGAATTTTCCCCTTGCTATTCTAGTATATAAGACTACCTAGGGGTGAGAGGGAAAAAACAGGCAAGAGCCCTGACTTCTCCTGTTCAAATCTTTTAAGTGTATGACACCACATCATCCTGTGTATAGATAGAAAGGACACTGAAAAATTAAACAGAGGCAAACAGAAAAAGGTGGAAGGTTGAATAGACAGGAGAAAGTGAATTAACATTTATATGTCTATATGCTCCAAGCTTTTAATTGCTGACCAGCTTAGTGTCAGAGAAAATAAGTGACTTGCCCAAAGCTACAGAACTAATATACTGCATACCAACATACAGAGCTCAGATACAGAATGTGAACCCATGTTGACATGATCGTGAAGTTTTATGTGTTGTGCTACCTCCTTGTTGTGTCTCATTTGTATGAAACAGAACAAAAACACCTGCCCCGCACACACATACATGCACACCCAAACCCTAACAGTGTAATGATAGCAAATAGAAAGTTCCAATAGAAAGATGAGAGGAAAATGGGGGAGTGTAATTAGTATGTTTGTGGACCAAAAGTTCTGTTTCATATTGTTAGAGCATTGCGAATGTAATCAATAAGGAAATAGAATTAAATAATTTTAGGTCCAAAAAAACAAATGTTGTTAATGCTCTCAGAATGGACTTTAAATGCACCCTTTTCCATGAGCATGTCTGGAAACCTGAAAATGCAGATTCATTTGCTTCTCACAAGGCAATCCATAGTGATTCCAAAGCAGCAGGCTTGGAGAGGAGCCCAGGGTACCCAGCTGGGTGGACACTGCTTGCGGACCAAGTTGAGACTAAATATGCTCTCGCCACCCGAGTACCCACTGCCTTCTGCACAGCTAGATCAGCTCGGATGACATCTTTGAAGCTGAGCTATTAATTTTAGTTTCTGAGTTGATTAAATTGTATAAAAGTGCAGTGAAAATTGAATCCTGGTTATCTGGCCAAGGCAACTAGATAAAGGTTCTTATAAACAAACCGATATAGATTGTATCTTCTTCATTTGCACTATCTCTGGAAAGCTTCTCACTGATGGGAATAAAAAGGAAAGAGAATTGAAATTTCATTTCTGAAATAAAACACTCCGTGTCAGATTTCTACATGAATTTCATAGATGCCACCAGCCAATGTTGCTGGAAGAGAAGTGGGGTGAGATGGTAGTACCCTACAACTCAGAGTCCTGAGCACTCTGTTCTGGGTAAGAGCTCTGGGAGCCAGCTTCTCTGTGTGGAACAGCTTGCTAGGTCCCAAAATACACACACATACACACACACACACACGCGCGCTTGCACGCTCTTTCATGTGCATGTGGATTTGAAGTCCAGTGATCAGCATTCAAATTCAGACCTTGCTGCTCAGGAGCCCTGAGACTGTGGACAAGCTCTAGGAGGAGTTCCCTCAACTTTAATGTGGAATAACCAATACTTTTCTTAAAGAGGGTGGGAATTAAATTAATGCACACAACACATCTAGCATTGTGCTTGGGATATGGAAAGCTATTCCTCAGTGTTCCCAACTAACTCTTCTTCCTCTTCTCCCAATTCTATGTCCTCCACCACCACCAATACCCTTAATTTCTTAGGCAGCTGTAGCAAAACACCACAGACTGGGTGGTCTAAAATAACAGAAATTCATTCTGTTATAGTTCCAGAAGCTAGAAGTCTGAAACCAAGTGTCTGCAGGGATGTGCTTCCTCGGAAGGCTCTAGGGGAGGATCTGTTCCATGCCCTCCTTCTGGTGTCTGCTGGTTGCCAGCAATCTTTGGCTTGTGGTAGCATAACTCCATCCTCCACCTCTGTCTTTACATGGCCATCTTCCTTCTTTGTGTCTCTGCCCAAATTTCCCATTTTTTTTATAAGGACAGCAGTCACTACATTAGTGGTCACCTGACCTCATCTTAACTTGATTACATTTGCAAACACCCTTTTTTCAATTAGGGCCACAATCACAGGTACTAGGGGTTAGTACTTCAGTGTAACTTCTTGGGCTACAGAATTTAACCCACAACAAACACAGTCTCTATTTTAGGCCCAAGGGGGCCTTGCCTTTATCCCGGATCAGGCACATTATCTAAAGTCACCTGCTTTGCCCACTGCGTATCTTTTCCTTTTCATCTGTGAATGGACCTTGCCCACTCATGAGAGCTAACATTTGTTTAGCAACTTCTTCATGGGACTTGTTCTGTCTTGTTTTCTCTTGATGCATTTTGTGGTTTAAGTAGGTTTTGTAGATACCTGATACAATGGCAGGAGATACGTGTACCTTCCTCATTTTCTGTGAGACCCAGGAGACAGCATACAAAATTGAAAACCGTTATTAAATGTTTGACATGTTCAGAAAAATCTCCTCTGTGTTTAGAAGCTCTCAGCTAATCACAGAAATGGTGAGAACAGCCAAGTGGGCCCAGTCTGCTGAAGGTGAGTACTGGCTGGATGGTGTGACTCGCAGCCAGGTAAGAGGAGAATCTGCAAAGTTGCCTTCCCCCTCAGTCTCTTGTTTGTGGAATGAATGTGACCCACACACCTGGAGTATAGGAATCCACAGAGACATCTGTTTACCTTCAAATTCAGAAGACTGGAAAGCCCTGACTTTGATTAAATGTCACCTTAACATTTTATCAACCCCTGCATGTGTGTCTTGGCAGCTGGGCCAAATGTGGAAAATGGCAACATCCTGGGGAACAAAGGTCCATGGGCCTGTCTCAGAGGACAGCTCAGCCATTGAGAGTGCAGAGAGATGGCCTTTGTGGGGCCAAGAACCTATGGACTAGCTTTGAAACATGAGAAAGAATAAAAACAACCAAAGAAGACAAGTAAGCAAACAAAAGAACAGAAACACCTTGAATGAATGAATCAGGGGTCCTCCACATTTTTCTGCAGAGTGCCAGGTAGTAAATGATTTAGACTTTAGAGGCCTTTACAGTTTCTGTTTCAGCTACTCAACTATGTTAGCATGAAAGCAGCCATAGACAATATGTGCACAGTCAGGCACGGCTGGGTTCCAGTAAATCTTTATTCATAAAAAACAGGCGGTAGGCTAGATTTGGCTCATGGGCTATAGTTTGCCAACCCCTGGAGTGAATCATTCAATCTGATTTTTTTCCTTCTGATTTCTAAAAGCTATTGTCTACATTTTCTTCTATATTCTAGGAGCTCATTTCCTTTCTTTTTCTAGACAGTATATAGTACAGTGCTTCAAAGACAGATTCCTGAGGAAAAAAATACCTGGGTTCAAATCCTGCTGCCATTGTTGATTTGCAGTATAACCTTAACCTCTGTTTTCTTCTCTGGGAAAAATAATATAATACATGCAAAGTGCTTAGCATGGTTGCTGACTCATAATATTTACATGCTATCTGTTGCCAGCTAGCTATTACTACAAACAATTGCAGAAACACTTTTTGTTCATAAAAGCCACCTCTGGATGGATCATTTTGTGTTTTGTGGTATTGTTTTTCAGTTCCTGGCAGCTGATTCCTTCTTCCACCTCATCAGGTGAAAATCATCACACTCTTCTGTGTTTTCATCCTGTAATTACTAAATTATGCCTTTTCGTCTTTAAGGTCTGTGGGATGCTACAGGGCAATGTGTGCCCTCATATCTCCGTATCCCACTCCATCACCTGCCCCAAATAGTGATCAGCAAGCATTTGTTGAATTACCAGGATATTATAGAAATTCTTTTTACTGTGGTGTTTTGAATTGTCTTATTTCTCATAGTAGGACTCTATTAATTTAATTCAAGAACTGGAGCAATCTCACTATTTAGCCAGATAAGGGTTGTCTGAAGCAGAACCTATGAGCCAAGTCTGGCCTGCCACCTGTTCTTGTAAATAAAGTTTTATTGGAACACAGCCATGTTCATTCATTTACATATTCTCTATGGCTGCTTCTTCACTAAGCAGCTGAATTGAGTAGCTACAGTAGAGACCATATGGCCCACAAAGCCTGAAATATTTACAGGAAAAGTTTGTTGACCCTGGGCTACCTCTGTTAGATGAGCCAAGTGTTAGAGGACTAACTTCATTAGTCCTCTAACACTTATTAAACTGCAGGTGGTTCAGAGCAAGTACTCCAGATTGTGTGCAGAGATATGAAGTTGTCTTCCTATCTTAAGATTTGTGGTCAGCCCTGGCTGTCGTGGCTCAGTGGATTTAATGCTGGCCTGCAAACCAAATGGTTGCTAGTTCGATTCCCAGTAAGGACACATGCCTAGGTTGCAGGCCAAGAGGCAACCCATGGATGTTTCTCTCACACAATGATGTTTCTCTATCTCTCTTTCTTTCTCCCTTCCACTCTCTTTAAAAATAAATAAATAATTTTTTTAAAATAAAGAGTTGCGGTCAAGCGTTAAAGTAACTTTGAGACTGAATCTACAAACCAACAAACAGAAGATACAAAAACGTTTCAATTACTAGGTTTATGTTTGAAAGTCCTACCAATTTTCATTGTGGGTTTCAGACACACTGCAATTCCCAAATTGTGTACCAAGGCACCCTAGGGTGTGACAGCAAAATCTCAGGAGCTCTATAGGACACTTGAAATGTCCCAGAGAAGCACAGTAACACTCAACACTCACATTGCATGAACTATAGTTTCAGCAGATCATGCTGCTTTTTTTCAAGTGATGTCACATCTTTGTGAGGAAGGGTTTTTGGCAGTTACTGTGAGTGAAAAAGCAAGTACCATGTAAAAATCAATGTGGAAAGGAAAATTGATTTCAAGGCTTGAGAACTTGTGCCTGGCCCATCAGGTGTAACTGTGGATGTTTAAGAATGATATAAAATATTATTATTTTTCAAATGCCTAGTAAGTTGTTAGGGTATAACTACTAAATAAATAAACAGGATGATTAGATACTTTGGCCTGGGGTTATTATGAATCAAGGAAGTTATGTCACCTCTGATCTCTGGTCTTTGTAAGTGGCATATCTGAGTGCCAAGAAGAAGCACTCAATATATTCTGACATTCAAATAGGACTTTCTTTTCTCTTGTAAAAACAATTTCCAAGTCTTTTTTTTTTTTTTTTTTTTTTAGGAAATAAAAATTCTCCTATATAGAAGAAAAACAGGAAATTGATCATCTCAAAACTAGCTGGTTAATATATCCAAAAGTTCTGGAATGAGTATCTAAACCAAAAGGAATCACTTGGATTTGGCTTCTGCAATAAATAATAATTTAATGCTTATTATATGTTGGAGACATGACACTAAACAGAAAGGCATGTGCTTGCAGGAGTCATTGTAGGAATATTTTGACAAAGTAATTCAACTTTCTGAAGGTTGTGAATCTCTCCCATACCCGGCTGAATTTGATTTCCAAAGGGCATATTTAGTGAGTGTTTTGCAAGCTGCTCCTCCAGAGCAATCACACTGGTATTGGATACACACAGTCCCTAGAAAACATTACCACTCAGAACCGATTCTTCTGTATACAGATGCCTCACAGGCATCCTTTGTCTCAACACCTTGCCCAGGGGAATGTTTTTCTCAACCCACGAGAAAAACTCTGTAATTTTTGTCTTTGCATTGCCATTTTGTCTTTGCATTTGCAACAACCCAGCTTGTTCTTACTCAATGATGTGCACTGATATCCCCCTCACATTTTTATCTTCTTCACATTTTATGAGCAATTTGTTATGTTTCATATTTTCTTATTGTTGATAAGAATCACACTTGCCTTTAAAAATGAGAGAAGGGTATTAGCAGTTAAATTCTTAATTAATGGCAAACATGGCTCTATGTTCCCAAGAGCATGGTGCTCTTATTCCTTTCTTTCTGTTAATTGGTTGGATATCCGTTACTAATATCCTATGTCTTCTAAATTACCTGCTGAGGTTAGCCCAAATAGAAGCCATTTGTATCCATAAAGAGCCCTTCATTTATTTCCTCCTTTCCTCCCTCTTCTCTATACTCAATTTTTTACTTGTTACCTTTTTTAACTTGGTCCTTTTTTTTCTTCCCTTCTGTTTTGCTCCCCATGAATGTCCAGGCAGGTCAGGGAGGAAAGAGGAAGGACAAGGGCAGGCGGCACCGCTGTTACCAACACCAACACTGAATTCAGTGAGGTTTATGTTTGTATCTATTTCCCCCCACTTGGCTGTGTACACTTCCCCAGACCTCCATTTTCAGCCTGCATTATGGTGACAGTAAAATGGGCCCTACGCATGGCTGTGAAGATTGAATGATGTAATATACATAAAGCGATTGGCATAGCTCCTGACACGGGGAGAGCTCAAAGTCATATCTGCTCTTACCAATGCAAACAGTTACAGTGACAGTTGTTAAATCTTGCAGTCAATTTTCAGTCTTTCTCTAGCTTTTCTAGCAGCAGACTTTGACACACTTGATCCCTCCCCCTCCTTGAGGTACTTTCTTTACTAGGCCACCAGGGTACTCAGGTGTCTTGGTTTTCCTCCTCTCACCAGCCTTTCCTTCTCAGACTCTTTTCTGGTTTCTTCTCATTTCTTTGACCTTAAATGCTCCAGGTACCATGCTTGGGGCTTTCTTCTGTCTCTCACTCACTCCCTTGCATGGTGATTTCATCCAGGCTCATTTCTTTCAATTTCATGTACCTGCTGACAACTCCCAAATATGCAGAGTGGGGCAAGAGTAGGTTTACAGTTTTTTGCATGGAAAATAATATAACAATTAATAAATGATAATACAAGAATAAGCCTATTTGCATACTCACAACTATAAACCTCCTTTTGTCCCACCCAGTACATTTCCAGGGTGGGACATCTCTTCTGAGGCTCAGACCTGTACATCCAACTGCCCCACATATCCACCTGGTTGTTGGATGGACATTTCAGACTTCTCCTATCCAAAGCTAAGCTCCTCATCTACCCTTCTCCACTGCTTGCTTCCCTCTCAGCCACCCCTCTTGTGTTTGATGGTAACACAGACCAGAAGCTTGGAGTCACCATACCTGATGCCTGTCTCTCTCACCCCCTTCCCGTCCAGTCGATCAGTAAGTTCTGTTGGCTCTACTTCAGATATTCCCTGACTCTTGACGCACACACCCTCTCCCTATGCCAGCACCCTGGGCCTGTCACCTGGGCTACTACAGTAGGCACCTAAGTGGTCTGCCTGCCTCCTTGACACCCCTTCCGACATAATCTGTTCTCAACACAGCAGCCAGAGTGATCCTTTGATAATGCGTATCAGTTCATTTTTCTTCTCTGCTCACTGTGCTCACTGTCCTCTAAGGGTTCCCATTTTCTCAGAGTAGAAGCCATTTTTTAAGATTTTATTTATTTATTTTTAGAGAGAGGGGAAGGGGAGAAAGAGAGGGAGAGAAACATCAATGTGTGGTTGCCTCTCATGTGTCCCCCACTGGGGACCTAGCCTGCAACTCAGGCATGTGCCCTAACTGGGCATCGAACCAGTGACCCGTTGCTTCACAGGCCCGTGCTCAATCCACTAAGCTATACCAGCCAGGGCAGAAGCCAAGTTCTTATGAAGAAGCCTCATTTCTACTTGCCCTGCTCCACCTATCTACCTGGCATCTCTCTGACCTCCCTTCTCCTTCTCTTCCTCATTTCTGTGTCTCCAGCCTGGCTGGCCTCCTTCCTACTCTGAGATAGCCATTACTTTCTTGCTCAGGGCATTTGCATTGCCTGTTCCCTCTGCCTGGGACACTTTTCCTCCAGATGTCTGTGAGGCTACCTTTCTCACCCCCTTCAGGTCTTTGCCCAGATCTCGCTTTCTCCATAAGGCCCACCATGACCACCCTATTTAAAATTGCTTCTCCCACTGTCTCTGGTTTGATAACTCCCAATACCTCTTCATTTGCTTTAGATTCCCCCCTCCTTAGTATTTTAACTTATCACCTTCTCACGTACTACACAATGTATCCACTTCTTTGTAAGGTTTGTTGTTTGTTCCTGTCCAATAGAATGTTAGCATCACAGGGATGAGGATCTTTCTAGCTTATTCACTGATGAATCCTAAGTGCTCGGAGCAGGGCTCCTATGCAGTAAATGGTCAATACATATTTGTGAAGTCATTATCACTACCATTATCACTTTTATCATCTCATTTATGTCAATAGCCTATTTTCTTATCTGGCTAAGTGGTATGAGTATTGAATCATCATTTTTATATGGACAATTAATTAGACCAAGTATCCTTTTTTTAAATGTAGCCTGTGATTTGACAGAAGAAAGAAATATGAATCATTTGAAATCATATGGAAAATTAGAGAAATATGACTTCATAGGTATAATGTATCAGGGCATGATTTTGCATCACTCAAGTATTTTGTTTTGCTTTTTCAGTTCCACTGAGCCTAGAGTAAGAGGGGAAACCCTCAGGTGACCCTGTGAGCATGTAGGTGTCTCCTGGAGAAAGTGACCTTTCGGGGGTAGTGCAGCAATGCCACACTCGGTGAGAGCTGTGCTTTCGTCTCTCCCTGGGAGTCATTATATTTTATGCTACCGAGTGGCCTACCAACATCAAGAAATCCACAGCTTGTCAGTTTCACTTTTTCTCTATTTTTCTTTTTTTGGTGTGTTTAAAAATGATGTTACAAATGTTTTAGCCCCATACCCTAATGGGCTGGGCTGTGTCAGTTCTTAGAAAGAGATGTGGGTTCCAGCTGTCCAAAGCCCTTTGCTGCCCTGTGATGGCAGACCCCCAAATGGAAGAAAATGGAGCTGCATTGCAGATTTACACATGTCTTTGAAGTACTCAGGAGCAACTGTCAGACCACGGAACTCGCCTCCCCCTTGGCTAAAAGTGTGGTCCCACACCAGTCTGCCTCTTCTGCCCCTGCCCCAGGGGGTCCTGTCCAGGTGCCAGCAGCAGCTGGGCGCTATATGGGCAACTTCTCAGTGCTCTGGGATGCCAGCTGATAGTGTGATGTGTATAATCAGCAAAGGGACATATTGCAGGGTTCACTCAAGTAGCTAGCTCCCTGTCACACAGGGTGGCAGCATTCAGTTCCGGGAGAGGGGAAGAGAGAGGGCTACATGGTGGAAGGCTGGCCATATTTAGCTAGCCTTGCTGGGAAGGGGTTATCAGAACACCAAAGGAAGGTGCTGAACGTGTAGTCCCAGCAGACAGCTTAGAAAGAAAAGTAATTATTGTAATCTCTAGCTCAAAGTCCTTAGTTTATCAGCATGAAAATGAGCAAACACTTAATTCCTTCAGATCCCCGTGGCATGGAGAGGGGCCAGCTCTTGGCCGGTAACATTAGGGCTGTTGCTGTCTTTGCCTGCAGGATGGTTTTTAATTTATTCATCATGTGCTTAGTAAGCTGTTCCTGTTAGCAGGGTAGTTTTTAAGCTTCCAGAGCTGATGCTTGGGTGAGAATGCAGTGGAGGTCTCCATCAGTCTTCCTTTATCTTTATTTTTGACTCTATGAATAGCCCACCAGTTGCCATGACGCCATTCATCACAAATAGCTGATAACTAGTTAAATTAGTAACATTAATTACATTAATTTCTATTGATCCTGTGATCAGATTTGTTTTACCTTTTAAACCAAGCTCATCTGGTGAGGAGAGTGTTTCAGGAGAATGCCACCACACATGTCCCCTTTCCTTTGTCCCATACACCGCTGGTCACTGTGCCTTCAGAGGTGACAGGGGGCATGGACGGCTGTTCAGGATGCTGGCCTGAGTGTGCTACTGTGGGCTCCCACAGGCTCCTTGTTGTCTTCTCTGATCAGTCAGACGACTCTCCAGATAATAGTTAAAACTGAGTTTCCATTTCAGCTCCGGGTCCTACTGAAATTTCTTAGCAATCCAGGCCTCAGCTCTCTGAATACAATGCATCAACAAGCAGGATGGACTGCAGCCCAGTTACCTGCTTTAACTCACCAACAGCCAGGATGGGCTGCAGCCCCGTTACCGGTTTCTTTCATTCTGCAGGCAGATTTGCGTGTCTCTCGCAGCCTTTTGGAAACAGTTACTCCTATTCTACAGATGTCTGTGTCTGGCAAACCTGTTCAACTCTAACCCAAATCTATCTTCCTCTGCTGAGAATTTACCCAGCAAGGGCCAGGAAAAAAAGCCATTGAGGTTTTGTTCTCACAAATGAAATTACCAATACTTTTGAATTAGGGCTTAAAGAGTGGAGATTTGGCCACTGGTTTTCATAGACTAATAAAATATCAACAGAAAAAATGAAGGGTGCAGTAGCATGGGGTTGCAGATTTTTATTTCAGTCTTTTTGTTGAGGAAAATAAAACAGAACAACTATTATTATCTGTCATCTCAAAAAAGAATGAACATTTTAACACTAAAATATAGGCAGGATATTATCTCAGAATAAAAGACAATCCTTGAATGAGATATATTTGACTTTATGGAAAACTCTGCATACTCGTGTTATTCTCCTCATTTCCCTCTCACAGTCTGGCCTCTCTGCTGACTGTGTTAGTGTCCCAGTGAAATGGAGGATCCAGTCGGCTGGTCACTCAGATCCCATGACAAGACAGCTGGAGGATGCTTGCTGGTCAACACACCCAAAATACCAAAATTTAGACTTGAGCTACTTTGAGAAGAATCTGTTGCCTGTTTATGCCTTCCCTTTGAGAGGATCCTCTGCCTGCTTCCCTATTAATTCTACTTTATTTTCTGCCCTGGCTGGTTTCTTTCTTGTTGTGTTTTTATATCTTTGCTATATTTTTGTTTGTTTTAAATAATGGTGGAAAAATGTAAGAAGAAAAAAAAAAGTAAATGTATCCTGTAAATGTATCTCCTAGAGATCACATAGCTAAAATCCTAATGTAGTTTTTTTTTCTTTTCTTTTTTTTTAAAGATTTTTAATTTATTTATCTTTAGAGAGGAAGGGTAGGAGAGAGGGAGAGGGAGAGAAATATCAATGTGTGGTTGCCTCTCGTGTGTCCCCTGCCGGGAACTGGCCTGGCAACCCAGGCATGTGCCCTGACTGGGAATCGAACCGTGATTGTTTGGTTCACAGGCCCGCGCTCAATCCACTGAGCTACACCAGCCAGGGCCTAATGTAGTTTTCCTAGAATTTTTTCTAAGCATATTTTTCACAAAATGAAGATCCCATTCTATACTTTTATATTTTTATTACTCCTTCCTTTCTATTACATAAATGCCACTTTGTTATGCCATGAAATAATTTTTAAATACACAATTTCAATGAGGAGCAGTATTCTGATTTAGGTTTTTCCCTTTTCTCTTTGATTTTTTTTAAAAAATATAACCTTGTGGACATCATGAGTTGTTTCTAGGATACACAGAAGTGCAATGACTGATTCTAAAGCGGAGTATTTGAAAGCTATAGTTACCTGTTTCTAAAGGGCCTCGGGGAGAGTCCTGCCAATGCGCATCTCCATGGGCAGTGCAGCTGTGACAGCTTCCCACCACCCACCAGCTGTTGCTAGAGATGTGCTTTGAAAAAAACCTTCACTGTTGGAATTGTTTATTAGCTTGATCATGGTAATGATATCACAGGCGCTTGCATATGTCCACACTCATCCAATTGTACACATTGAATGTGTGCAGTTCTATTTTAATTATACCTAATAAAGCTATTTTAAAAGTATTATCAATACCATAGCCAATCCAATTGCAGAATAAGTGGAACCTCTCTGATTTTGCAAATCCTTCATTTCTAATATGATTCTTTACAGTTATTTGTACTATTTCCTTCACTGTGATGGACTTATCAAGCCCTTCGCCTCCTCTTGTTTTAAATCAAGGAATTCATCTTTGTCCTTATTGACCGGTATCAATCCTTACTGATCCCTTTTTATATGACATTAACATTTGTCATTATCCACAAATATTTTTTCTCTTCTTTCATTTGCCTTCTTCTTTTTATGGTGGCTATGGCCATGTCAACATTTTAAAATGGTGTGAATTCACCTGATCAATTATTTCCTTTCTGGCTCTGCTACTTCGGCTAATGTTCCTGAAAAGGATTTTGCTTTCTCATTCCCTCTTTTCTCTGCTTCTCCTTCTCTTTTCTCTCTTCACTTCTCTCCCCACTGTGGTCCAATGGCTGGGAGAGACACAGGAGGCATGGCCAAGGTTGAGGAGTGGTGTGTTCTATTTGTTGTTTTTCTCTCTGGTTTGATTCATCTACTGCTTTGAGATTTGCTTGTTCTCCAATCTCTGTGCTTTTGACTTCTAGCAACTCCATCATTATAATCAGATAAAAAATCTTCTTAGCTCCAATTATAGCTGCTGACAGCTGTAACTTTACAAATAATCACTGGTGTTTTCTGTGTTTTGAGCCAGCACCTCTCCAAATCAGCAGATTGGGGTGGATTCCTACTTCCTGTTGTAGCGACATTGAGAAACTATTTTCAAACACCTTTGAGGCCTGGTGCCACCTGCAAAGCACAGAAAAGCATTTATCTTCATCTATCAGCTGATTTTCTAATTCCCTTGTTTGCTTTTACTTGTAGGATGTTTCCTTCAGAGAGGGTTTTGTTTCTCTGGTAGAATTTATTCAGCCTGTGGGTTTATATGCACCTACCTTCACCACATCACTGGGCAAAACTACCTTCCTGTGGTTCCACTTCATGAAAGACCTGACGCCCTGCCCACTAAACTCTCCAGACTGCATTTGAAAGGATGCTCAAATGGGTGCGGTCTCCTAAATTAGCTGGCAATATCATGTTAAAAATTATTCTTTCTGTTGTCTCTCAGCCTGCTTCTCGCAGGTCCAAGAGTGTCCAGGGTTCTTCTTCTTGGGGACTGTCTGGTGAGAAGCAGTGTTTCTGAATCCGTGATTTGAGAGCTCCTAGTTTTGGAGTCTGCTGGAGCTCTCTTCAAGTCAGATTCCTGGCCTTACCCCCAAAGTTCATCAGTCAGGGGTCTGTCCCAGGTATCTGCATTTTGACAGGTATCCAAGGAGATTGGTATCCACAATAAAGTTTGCCACCTTCTAATCTAGGGAACCCCTTCATTTGCAAAGAAAGGCAGCCAGCCACACCCTCGTTGGCTTCCACGGTGGGGGTCAGCTAAGCCAAATGCCTAGCGTGATTTCTATCTGCCATCATTTCACACCTGAGGAGTATGCAGGTAAGAACAGGCTCACGCCCTTCCTCTGGGGGTCACCCGCCAGCCCTTCAGACTCAGGTCTGTCTCACTCTAATGCTTGTGTGTATGTGGCACACCTGCTTGTTCTTCACTAATCTCCCTGGGCCACCCACAGGCCTCTTCCAGGAGGTGGATGGGGGATAAGGGTTTGAGGAAAAGAAGAGCTCCCTGTGGGAGAACTACTGGGCGGCATGGTGCGGGTGAGGTCACGGGCTCCCCTTTCCCTCTTCCTTCCCACTTTCAGAGGTACCTGGGACATCAGGGGACTGGTTCTTGAGCACGGTGACGAAGGAGGTGAGCTTTATTGGCTAGTGCAGGTGCTTTCACATACTGCACGTGGACTGGGCTCCGACCACTTGGAGGAAGAAAGGGCCTCGCAGGAGAGAGCAGCTCCAATTTTAACCAGTGGTGGAGGCACCTTACTTGGGAACCTACCTAATACCTTGGCATCTTCTGTGAATTCCTACCTGAGGCTGAAACAGGACTAAGAAGTCTTTGTGCTTCCGGGGAGGCTCCTAACATGCACAGTTGAATTTCCTCAAAGCAGGATGGGGAAGAACAATCTTCTTTTTGAAGGTGGACTCTTGGTAGCTGTAAGCATCAGCTCTTCCTAATCCCACCAGTTTCAAGGGACAAGTAAAGATTCTGAGTGTGTGGAGGAAAATCCCTCCATCTGTTTGCTTGGAAACCTTGCTCACACTCTACATGTTCATTACCCTTCTTGGCCTCTTTTCCTCTTTCCTGTGACTTCCCTTCCCTTGGCTACAGGGAAACCCCACTCATATGGCTGGAAGGGATGGAGCAGTGTGTACACTTATTTTTCATGCATTTCGGAGAGAGGAAGTTGAAGCAAGAGTGCTGTAGGCAAGATACTTCTAGTCCTTCCCTAATAACCCTCTGTGAATTCAAATCACCCATTTAACAGATGCCAAAGCCTCTGCTGAGGAAGGGGTTGAGAGGGAAGAAGGAAGAATGTTTGCTAAATATATTTAAGA
Organism: Glossophaga mutica; assembly: GCA_039655065.1. Lineage (NCBI taxonomy): Eukaryota > Metazoa > Chordata > Mammalia > Chiroptera > Phyllostomidae > Glossophaga > Glossophaga mutica. The sequence goes on from CM077309.1 coordinate 49,020,349, forward strand.
TATTTAGCAGTTAATTCATTTCCCCTGTTTTTTTCCTCTAGAGTCTCATTTCACTGGGGGGCATGGCAATCTGCATTGTTAGCCTATCATTCATTCTTATTTTTTAAATCACTCACAATATGTCATCCTAACACTTTCCACAAACAGAAAATAATGTTTATTGCCCCTTTTTGTGCTCTCTGCTATCATTGTTGCTGCTCTCTACTTACCTTTATTTAAAACAATCAACTGCAAGCAAGCCAAATAACAATATTGTCAAGCTATTGTCAGATCCCAGTGACAATTGATTACTCACCGTGCTTCCCAGGAAACTGCCTGCGGATGTAAAATTCATAGCAACCATAGCAGATCTGTAACCAGGGTGTAGTCTCAGGAATGCGAATAGCAAATTAGGGGGAATAAGTTTGGACATCAGTATCTGGTGAGAGGTTAACTTATTGACACACAGGGATGGTGTTGTTTGTTTAGAAGATGAGTCACAATTCTGTTTTTCTTTGAACTGTTTCAAAAGAACTGGCTTCCAGACAAAGGGAAATAGAATACAGGGAGAGTTGTCTGTTTTCATAAACTTTCAACTTGCTTTGTTGCTGGTCCTGTTTTTAAAAGTTGCCTTAGAAAAACATAAGACATGTTTAATATTCTGCTCTGGATGATCTGATCCTCATTTTGATATGTTCATGGTCCCTATTGATTTTGAAAATGCTGAACACAAACACTTGACATTCAGGAGGGCAAGCAGAGGATTAAAGTGGAACCCCTGCCTCCTGCCTGCAGTCGTCTTTGAAGAGATGAAAACGTTCAAGTAAGCAGAATCCTTACAGCCAGAATAAAACATGATTAAAACATTTGGGAAAGGAGATGCCATGTGACTGGGGAAAATGTTAACAGCACCAAAATGATAAATACTTTTGCTTAACACTCTTCATCTCTTGTGATGCCTGTTACACATTGAGACTCAGGCAATGGCCTGCATGCACCCTCTCACCCTGTGTGTTTTCTCCCGAACATAACTGTTTGTACAAGAACAAGGATGTACCGGGCAGACTGGGAGTTTACACAAATCACTAACAGCCATGTGGGTAAATGCAGGCGGCTCAGCAAGGGCTTCATACTGGAATCAAAGATTATTGAAACCATAGGAGACATTTAGATAAGAAGGGTGCAATTACTGTTATTATTTAATAATTACTGAATGTTGACAGTATGTTTCATTAGAAACATAGAAGACCCTGAACTTTCCCAAAGGACTTAAGATGAAAATTAAGATTAAAGAAAATTAGACAAAGGCATCAAGGCATGACAAAACCTAAGGGTGTAAAAAGTAACTCAAGTCATAGGTAACTGGTGGCATCTATCTTCCAGTTTAAAAAATGTTGCTCCTTCCTCTTGACCTCATGCCAGCTAGTCTCTGATAAAGCCAGACAGTGATAGGATGCTTGGCAGCAGGAGACACCCAGACAGAGGGGGTGGACTGGGCAGGGTGCTGGAGGAGGGAGGGAGAAAGGAGCTGAGCAGTGACTGGAGGTGTGTGAGCTCTTCATTTAATGGGGCAGAGAGTGTCCCGCCCTTGTCATGAACAAAAGTCTTTCCCTCCTTTGGAAAACAACCTGCTTGTTGATCCAGCCACTTGTTCCCCATCCAGACTGCCCAGAACACAGCATTGTTTCATGGCTTCTTCTCCTCTCCCCTGTGACAACGTCTATGTCACTTTCTACTTTGTCTTGTGTTTGTCTTACCTTCCCTGTTAGATTAGTAATTTATTATAAGGGCTTGCCCCATTTATTGTTATAGTTATCAGCAATGGTTCTTTTGAATTAAGACTTTATCAAGTTGGATTTGAGCTCCTGATCTGCCCCATGCCAGATCAGGTGAGCTATGTAAGCACTCTGCACCTCAGTTCAGAGTCTACATAAAATGAAAATTACAATATTGACTCCTCCATGAGCTGCCATGAGATGAAATGAAAATGGGAATGGCCAAAATGGAAAGTATTTAGCATATGTTAAACAATGTTAGTTTAGCTTTCCCTCCATCCCTGTAGGTCCCACCATAGGGAAACAATACCTATTAGACCATTTAGACCCTTGTAGAATAAATGACCCCCAAAATACACCAACCCAAACCATCATAGTAACTGTGATGTTAAAGTGGGTGTTTGTGTGTTTCTAACCTGTGTGTGACACAGGCACATACAAGTTTGTCACTGATGGGTTTCTTTAAGTAACAGAGCTCATTCCTGGCCTTAATTATCTACCCGCATCACCTAATCAAAGCAGGGGACACAGGCTTAGAGAGGCTAACAGATTCACCCAGACTCAACATAACTCGTGAGTTGGGGGTCAGAGCAGTCTGAGTTTCAACTTACCTCCCCTGTGACTCCTCAGACACTGGCTGGGTGAGTGCTCAGTGATCACTGACATCCAGATGTGCCTTTTCCCCCTGATATTTATTGCTTTGTCCCTTTACGCTCTTCAGCTGATTTTTTTTTTTCACTCCAGGGCTGACTGTGCTGTTCAATACAGTAGCTGTGAGCCCCATAGGGCTACTTAAATTAACATTTAAGTTAATTCAAATTAATATTTAGTTTCTTGATCACAGTAGCCAAGTGTTCAATAGTTACATTTAGCTTCTGGCAACCACATTAGCACAGACATACGATATTTTCATCATTGTAGAAAGTTCTCTTGGCCATCCCTGCTCCACAGAAAGCCTCAAATAAATAACAGTCAAGATGCTGAGGGTTTTTTTTTTTTTTCTGAAATACCTGGTTGTATTCTTAGTGTTCTATAATTTATAAGGCATTGGATAACTAGTTGGTAGGTGAATAATAGTCACTCTATAAAAATGTTGTATTTTGATTTAATTGACTTTATACTATGTGCTGGGCTTCATGGAAAGTATGTTCCACGAGTCTTCTCATGTAATTCTCAGAGCAGCCCATTGAGGGAAGTGCTTCATCTACTGTTTTATAGGGAAGGAAAGCCACCTGCTCTAGGTCTCAGAACTGCCCAGTGGAGGAATGTGGCTCTCACACCAATCTGCTGGACTGCAGAGCTGCAGCCCCGAGCCATTGCCCTGCCATCCCCAAGGTTGCAGATGCTCTCCGAAAGTGCGAGTCGTCCATTCTGAAGGCAGAGGCAGCAGAATTCTCCACTCTAAATTTCAGTGGAACTAGGCCACAGTGAATGAAAGAAGTTGTACTGTGTTCATAGCGCTTATGAGCCTCTAATTCCTAAAAGAAACCAATTTGGCAACTGAACCAAAATTTTCTTATAGTCTTCAAAAATCATCCCTGGTTCTTTATCTCTACAAACAGAAATGTGTGCAGCCCACCGAAAAGAGAGTACCTTACATTTAAAATTGGATCAGAAAGGAATTATATGAGACACTGGTTGTGTCATCAAGGTTTTGAAAACTAGCATTCTTAATGAAAATAAAGTGAGCCCCACTATGTGTAAGAAGCCTAGAAGCTCTTTGCGAGAAATTGTGGGAATTCTGTTGGGCTTCTCTGTGGCGGATCCTGGACGGCAGGATCCACGTGCGTTGTGGCTGTTCGTGAACAAATACACACGGACTACACGACTACAGGAATCCTGTGGAAAAAAAGGGATGGCACTGCTCCTCTCTAAGTCAGAGAGAGAGGGCTCTTACCCTGCCTGGGTAGGCTTTTATTGTTTTCCTGGGTACATTACATGAAGGATAGTCTTCATTTACTATTCACAGGTTCGCATTGGGTAGGTACCTTTTATGGACAACAAAGGAGAGGATGTTGCTAATCACATCAAAAAAGAATGATATGTGCAAATGTAAAGGGAATAGTGGTTGGACTGTTAACACTCCATACATGGGAGGTTTAGCTCAGATTTTAGAAAGATGCAGTAAGCCCTTGCTGCCTCAATTCAGGATGAGGGAGTTTCAGCAAAAGCAAGTCTCATAGCGACCTAGGTACAATGCAGGCCTGATTCCCCATGGGAAAACCTCTCCATGGGCGTGGTTCTGTGTGCAGACATGCACCCCACTGGTTTTCTACACGAGGGCTGAGCTACATTTCCACGGCATGTGAAACGATTTCCCGCACTTCTCTGCCCATTCTTTCTATACCCAGTATACCTAGCTCCTGCTCACAGGGCATGTGTGCTTTAAAGATGTGAGTGAATACATGTGGTGGAATTTTATTCCCTATAAAAGGTCGCTTAAAAGTGTTAGGTTAGACAAGGTGCCATAAAGTTTGCCTTATTCAAAATAACCTACCCAAGATTCATTTTAACCATTTGGGACTAGAATTTACCTTCTAAGAATTTTGTAGGCCTAATCCTACTCTCGCAAATTAAATATAAAAGTAGTTTCTAGATTATTGGATAGTATTAAATTTTCTTCCAAATAGTGTCTCCGCAATGAAAGTGGTGGCCTGTTACTCAGATGTTTTGTTTTGGACAAAAACCATTCCTAAAGCATGTAACTCCGTTCTGGGCATAGATTTATTTATCCAATATTTTCTATTCTCCTACCTGGTTTTGAGGAGAATTTTTTAGAATCCTGGCACAACTTTCCCATCTCTGCAAGGGTCTCTCTTTCTCATCAATATTTGGGGAGTAGATGCCACATGAAAAGTGGTAGAGTTTATGCCCTGTACATCTTTGCACCGAAGTTTCATCATGATTGTCACTTGTGCTCCAGGTTGAAGAATGTTTGAGTCAGTTTGCTCCCTGCAGAGCCCAAAGGGAAGTGATGGTTAGATAATGAGGCGTGGGTCTTTGGCATCTTTGGCATGTGGACGGAGATGTTAACTGAGAGCCACAGTTTGTTTGCAGCACTTGAACTACTCAAGGAATCTCAAAGTGACTTAATTTGTAGTCCAAACCCCTACTTCCAGCCCCAGGTAATCACAAAAGTGATGAAAAATACTACATGCTCTTTTTCTTTTCCAAAGCTTACTTTAATCTTGCTCCTTGAAAGGCAAGTGGTTTTCTTGTGCAAACAGCTTCATAGAAATGTCAAATCTGGCACCCACAGTCTATGCTGAAGGGGGAGACTTGGTACAAAAGGCTCAGTGCTCAGGGCCTGGGCTTTGAAATGACTGTAGCTGTATTGCCAATGCAAATGCAGGAGGGGGAAAAATTACTGGAACAAATTGAAAGGTTATTCAGACTGGAATTTAGAATCTCAATAAAAAAGGCTTTTATAAGCCAAAGCCCTCGGAGTAACCGGATCATTTAAAAATACATCTTTTCTGCATTAAATGTAGTGTGACAGCGCATTAGAAATGCTGCAGTCCAAGTATGTTCCTTAAACATTTTTACCCGACTTGTAAGGACAGCTACAATCTTCTATGGGGGAGAATGCTGGATCCCAAATTCATAAGCTGTTTGCATTTCTTTCTTTCTTTCTTTCTTTCTTTCTTTCTTTCTTTCTTTCTTTCTTTCTTTCTTTCTTTCTTTTTTAATTTTTGATACCTGGCAAATGGGTTTTACCTTTCCCCCATGATGCTTGCTTCAGGCTCCATGATCTCTGTGGACTACATGTCTTGATAAACATTTGAGTTAATAACTTCCTTTTTTGATGTCATAGAGAATAGTCTTCCTAATTACGCAGATATTAGGGATCAGAAATAGCACACGGTTGTAGTGGGGTGGAATCCTTTTAACAGGATATGTTTAGACCAAGAGACTCAAACATAACTCACCTAATGTAAGGCAATGACCCAATGTGGGACTTCCTTCCCATTGTTTAAAATCTCTTATTTCATTACTTTTAGAAATGACCCAAGACCGGTTGTCATGGATGTGCATGATAGGACTCTTTAACCACCTCCCCAGAAACTTTTATTCCCTTGAACACAGTGGCAGATTTTTTTTTCAAGGGGAGACATCTCCATAGAGAGTGAAGAGTGAATTCAAGTCAAAGCAACATACATTTCTTGTGGGCTTCCAGTGTTCTCCTGTTCTGCTGCAGAGAGGGCTCCCGGGGACCCTAGAGCTGTAGCTGATGCAGCCTCTGCCCTGTCACCGGCACAGATCTTCCCACCTATTTCTAAAAGTGGCTCAGTCTCCAAAATATTGAATCATTGTTTTTAATTTGAGAAATATATCAAATGGAGCAAATACCTACTGTCTGGAATTAGCAGATATTCACATTTGCCATATTTATTTCAACTGTTTGGCCTTATTTTAAGTTCTCACTTTCCTTTTTCCTTCTCCAGGGGTCACGTTATTTCCTCTTACAGGCAGAGTTAGCACTTGGTGTTGCCAGATTTTATTGTTTGTATCAGAGTCTTAGGAATTATGTTTTCGAACTAGAGTTAAAAAGTAACTTCTTTGTAGCTCCCTCTAGATTCCATACTCCAAAAACTTGGCCTCTTTCAACTTGTCCCCCAGCCCTTGGTGACAATGGCTAGTGCTGCAGTTGGTCCTTACAACTTTTTTGTTATTGTTTGTTTGTTTGGTTTGAGTGACTGGATGGCTCCATATTTGAAAATTCAACTAACTCAAGGGTTTCAGACAGACTCTCAAATATCTATAGTCTCTCTTGCCACTGATGACTGATGTTTCTAATGAACATTTCAGAACAGGATTGCAGAGCTATTTAATTCAATGGTCTGAGCTTCCCAAATGATATTTCTATAATTAAAACCTTCAGATTAACCCTGTTTGGATTATATGGTATAATTATAAGATAATAGGACATCTTTCTAGTTAAAAGTAGGTAAGGTGCTTTAAATAATATGCTGTTCCTAGCTCAGTGAGTTTAAAATTCGCTGTGAAGATTTGTGTCTGAAGTCTTTTGTCTTGATTAACCCTGAAAACAGATGTTGTCCTGAACAAGCACTTCAGTGATGCTGAAGCTCGTCCTTGGCAGAGTGGCGATGAGATGATGATGGCCACAGCGCCATTCTCACCGTGGAGTTGAGTAAAAGGAAGAACAAACTCACCTCTTCTGGTTCCTCCACCTTTTTTGAGACAGCATCACTAGCTCATTTCTATGTTTAAGCAGCATCCTGTTCATGCTCTGCAGTCATATCAGTTGAGCCTCATTTCCATATTTGAGTCCAGTTCTTCTACACATCCAGTCTTTCTTTAAACAGTAGCATGCCCATCAAGACCCAGCAATGCATTATTTTATTGTATCCAAGTAAATCTATCTTTTAACACAAGAAAATAGCTTCCTTCATTTTCTTCAGCTAAAATGGAGTTTGAGTAAAGTCATGTGTCATTCTGTTCCTGGGAAGTTTTCAGTAGACAGTTGGTATATGGTGCTTCACCCCCAAAGAGGACATTTTTTTTCCCCTTGAACTAATGGCAATTCTCAACCACATTTTCCACCATGAAATAAATAATGTGTGATATTGCCACGTCTGGCTCCTGTCCGTGCTTGTCTACAGTTATGCATCCGTCACCTCTTTCCCTTCCGTTTAGGAACATACTTTAGAATGCAAGTGGCTGGGGTGGTATTATTAGCAGTATGACTAAAATCTGTCTGTATTTATTTAAAATGGCAATCGATTTTCAGATTGTGGTACTCAGATTTTTGTTTGATACTAATCACCTTGTGACCCAGAGCGTGTCACCATTGCGCCTGGTTGCCCTCGAGTGACACTGTCTCAGGAGACTGTACCTTTTCCTGAAGCTCTATGTGTTTGGTTTCCTTGAAAATGATCTTCTAGCTGATTGTCAGGGGCACTGTGGGAACCGATGCTCTCCAACTTTAGATCCTCAGTCCCAGCGTGAGGAGCTGTGGGAGGCTTTGATAAGTTTTAAAGCTCACAGAGGGGAACATTTTTGTGCTTACTGTGCCAGAATCCCATGCTCCGTGGGCAACATGATGGATTTTGTTCAGACCTCTGCACTGGCCAGGAGTCATGATATGGCTGGGAAGCTTTCCATCAGCTACTGTGAGTGCCATCGCTCTGTTCCCTGCCTCCGCTTTTGGCTTCAAAATTCTTGGTCACATTTTATGAAGCAGCCAACCATCCAGATTGGGATTTCATGCTCTGCCGCATGGGTGCTCCAGTTATTCGCTTTACAAAGGCCTCCTTTACAAAGTCCTTCATCTAAGCAATGCATAGAAGGTATATAAAGGGGTAACAAGTGAAAGAAAGCAAGAGCCAGCAACTTTCTGAAAAATGTTGTCATTAGAGCATTTCCATGAAGGCCCAACAATTCATTAGGCTGAGTCCAGGCAAAAGCCCCATCCCCCAAAACACATGTAATGAATTCAGACCTAATTGGCCATGGTCCAGTCCAGTTTTAAGGGTGACATTCTTGGCATTTTGGAGGTTAGAGGAGAGACTTGATTTGAAGCTTGTTATGTGTGTTTCCTGTATGTTATATGTAAGTTTACTACATTAATTGGATGTTCCTATTGCCTTTTAATTTCTAGACAAAGGCCAGATAAATTCGTGAGCCATGGCTCATTATGCCATCAATCCAGTGCCTCAATGCAGAAGCCATCTACACAGTCTTCTAATACATGAAAAGGGTTCACAGAGCAGCCTAAGGTGTGAATGGGAAAGAAATCCTGGTTTATGGATTAAGGTTGACTTTGGTTTTGTTGGCTGGAAAAGAATTCTGCCTCTGTCCTTCATCTGTGGAATTTTCTGTGCAGTCCCATTACCAGGGTGTGGTTAATGCTTCCAAAACTCACCTGGAAGCTATGTTATAAAAAGTCTTTGAGTAAGGGCAGCTCTCCATAGGATTCTTGCTGACGTATTGAATTCCCATGGTCTGCTCATCCCAGAATTTTACACTGTGGGATACCTGGAGCGAGGGGAAATTATGGAGCATGCTGCTGCCTGAGTTTATATTTGCTTGTTGGACTTCATCTGGAAAGTGAGAACAGTAAGTTGCAGGTTCTATTTGTCTGTCAGAGGAATCATTCATCTGGTGGAAAGGCTCTTCCTAATCCTGTTTTCATTCCCTTTTTCCTGTTGGAGTTGGATCTCAGATATAATAATCAGGGCTTGGGTGTGCGACTTCTGGTCCACCTGTATCCACATAGATATGCATTGTTCAAAGCTTTGAAGTATGGTTGAACAATGGACAAGTGTTTTGGCCTGAAACAAAGGTATTTGTTTATTTGATACTAAAAATTGGAGATGTGGGAGACATAATTTCTGGGTTTGCAACTGAATAATCCATTCCAATTCTCTGATCTATAATCTCTGAGAATGAGAAGTAGCTGGATGACTGCACACTATATATACAAAGGAATTATCTAATTTGATAGCAGGCCACCACTGTTTTGCCTGCATGTTATAATAAAAAATGGAAATTTCAATTCAGTGAGATAACTTTTAAGGTTTAGATTAATAGCTGGCTTAACTCTGTAGAGCTACCAAAGACAAAGTGGCAGAAAATAACCCAAATAAACACTTCTTCAAAAGGATGGAATTGAATAAGATCCTTTTGATTGGAGACCTTGGGATTACTGCCAAACTGGATTTTGGGTTGTTTATAATAGGTACGTGTTGATTGAGCAGAGACTCATGAAAGCTGAATACCCCCAGCCTTGGCCCAAGTACCTGGGAGGTAGAGGGCTTGGGCTATTTGGAAAAGAGACAGATAACTAAATCTTTTAGAAAAGAATGCTTTTAAATGCACATTTGTAAGTTAAGCCATAATTTAAATGTCCAAATCTCTGGAGACCCTAGAATTTCCTCAAACACCTGAGTTCATGGTGAAGGAGTGAGATCCTAAAAAACTTACAGAGGCTTTTAGTTCCTCACTTACTTTTCACTAGCTCAGTTTGGTTTCTTCGTCTTGCATCTTAAGATTCTCTTTTTTTGTAACCCCATCAATTGAAAAGACATGTTGTTTTCTTATAGTTTTTCACTAATTCTGGTATGATGAGATGAGACCAATTTTAAATAACTACTGTTTACATCTATTTATAGCCTTAAAATCTAACATTACACCTGCCCTCAATTTTAAACTACAGTTGCAGATTGCTTTTCAAATTTTTTCTTTAATAAAAGTTCAATGCCTAGCATCATGGAGAGGTGCTGCGTTCAAAAAAGAAAATGTACCCTTGGTTTAAAAAAATGGGCAGAGATCAGAGGGACAAAAATCACAGAGTAGGTTTTTTGGGTACCCACAGCTAGAAAGTGAGTATATCATTTCTGCTAATTTTTCCATGGCCAGAACCTAGCTACATGGGCCCAAAGTTACTGTGAGAGTGACTGGGAAACACAATTCTCCTGAGGGCCTATAAAGAGGAAATAGAATTGGTGAGCATCTTGATTTAAGTGGAAGACCTCATTTAGAGTAGAGGCTCCAGGAGGATCTCTCTTTACAAGTGATTTTTAACCAGTAATTAGAATATTAAATATAGCCACATTAGCAGAACATATACTCAAGATCACATGGAACATTCTCCAGGATTGAACAAATGCTTAGTCACAAAACAAGTCAAAACAAATTCAAGAAGATTGAAACTATACCAAGCATCTCTTCCAACCACAACCGAATAAAACTAGAAATCAACAGCAGAAGGAAAACTAGAAAAAAAAAGCTAAACAACACACTTTTGAACAACCAGTGGGTCAAATAAAAAAATCAAAAGGAAAATTAGAAAATATCTAGAGACAAATGAAAATGAAAATACAACAATGCAAAAGCAGTACTAAAAGGGAAGTTTGTAGAGGTAAGCATGTATATTAAAAAGGAGATCTCAAATAAATAACCTAACATTATATCTCAAGAAACTAGAAAAAAAGAACAAGCTAAGCACAAAGTTGGCAGAAAGAAGGAAATAATAAGAATTAAGAGGATAAATAAATAGAGAATAGAATAAATCAAAAATCAAGATTTGGTTTTTGGAAAAGATAAAGTTGACTTTTAGTTAGACTAAGAAAGAAAAATAAAATCAGAAAGGAAAGAGGAGAAATTACAGTTGATGCCACAGAAGTAAAAAGGGTTATAAAAGATTACTATGAACAGCTATACACTATTAAACTGGATAGCCTAGAAGAAATGAACAAACTCCTAGAAACATATAACCTATTAAGACTAAATCATAAAAACGTCTGAACAGACCATTAACAAGTAAGGGTATTGAATCAGTAATCAAAAACCTCTTAACAAAGGAATGCTCAGGACCAGATGGCTTCACTAGTGAATTCCAGCAAATATTTATTTAAATATTTATAAGTTCTTCTCAAACTCTTCCCAAAAATTGAATGGGAGGGTACACTTCCAAACTCATTTTATGAGGCCGGCATTACCCTGATACCAAAACCAGACAAGGACTCCACAAGAAAAGAAAACTATAGGCCACTATGTCAGATGAATATATGAAAAAGTGTCAGCAAAATACTAACAAAACAAATTTAAAAGCATAATAAGAGAATCGTACATTATGCTCAAGTAAGATTTATCCCTGGTGTGCAAGGGTGGTTTAATATATTCAAATCAGTGTGATACTCCACATTAACAGCATGAAGGATGAAGCTCACATGATCATCTCAATAGATACAGAAAAGACATTGTCAAAATTCAATACCCTGTCATGATAAAATCTGTCAACAAATTGGGTATAGAATGAACAGAATATAATGTATGACAAACCCACAGCTAACATTATACACAGTGGTCGAAAACTGAAAAAGTTTTGCCTCTAAGATCAGGAACAAGGCGAGGATGCTCATTCTAATCAATTCTGTTCAACATAGTGCTGAAAGTACTGCCCAGATCAGTTAGGCAGGAAATAAATGGTATTCAAATCAGAAAAGAAGAAACAAAATTATCTCTGTTTGCAATGACCTTGTGTGTGAAAAATCCTAAAGATTAAAAAAGAAAAAACCTGTTAGAACTAGTAAACAGATTTTATAAAGTTGAGGGTACAGAATCAATATACAAAAATCAGTTGTGTTTCTGTACACTAACAATGAACTATCTGAAAAGGGAATTAGGAAAACAATCTCATTTGTGGTAGCATCAAAGTAATAAAATACTTAGAAATAAATTTAACTAAGGAGGTGAAAGATTTGCGTATTGAAATGTAAAGATTGTTTCCCCCTCCTCCATTCCTTTTCAAATGCTATACAATGAATATTAAACTTGTTAAAAGAAGCTTTTGTTTTCATGAAAGAAATAATAGGGACAATTTCGGTAGTGGGAGGAGCTGCCTTGGAGGGGAAGCATACTGTGGTCAGAGTGAGGGGTCTGGACAGCCAGGTTCAAATTTTGCTGCAATTACTTACTAGTTGGTTGACCACAGGCAAGATTCTAAGACTCTCAGAGCTGGTTTATTCATCTGTAAAATGCAGATCGTCATCATAATAAAATTTACCTGTATTAATTTCCTTTTTCTGTGGTACTAAATAACCACAAATGCAGTGGCTTAGAACAACCCAAATTTATTAACTTACAGTTCAGAGGTTAGAAATCTGACCCAGGACTCCCTGGGTTCAAGTCAAGCATCAGCAGGGCTGTATTCCTTTCTGGAGACTCTAAGAGATCATTTGTTTTCTTGCCTTTTCTGGTTTCTAGAGGCTGCCCCACTTCTTGGCTCATGGTCCCCTTCCATATGCAAAGCCAGGAGTGGCCTTTTTTCATAGCACTCTGATTCTCACACCCTCTTCCACTTTAAAGGACCCTTGTGATTGTATTGGCTTCATGGAATAATTCAGAATAGTCTCTCTGTTTTAAGATCAGCAGATTAACCATCTTAACTCCACCTGCAACTTTAATACCCTTTGTCATATAGCATACCATCTTTACAAATTCCAGGGACTAGAATATAGATACCCTGTATGGGGAGGAGAGCAGCATTATTCTGCCTACCACACTACCCCTTAGGAATGTTGGGATAATTAAATAACATGACTCCTGTGATGGCTCAGAATAGTGCCAGTCACAGAAGCAAATGCTCAGTCAATGTTACACATGACCCCATTATTACATCATACCAGTTAATGAAGTTATTTTGCAGAAGGACAGGCTGTTGGCAGTTCTATCTTAAGGAAGAATCTGATGCCACTTGCTCACTGCTGGAAGTGGCGATTAAAGGCTGTAGATAAGGATAAAAGTCAATTCCTCCCTGGGTCTTGCACTTTGCTATTCAAAGCCAAAGCTCAGGGTCTGAAATCCCTTTGGAATTATGTGATTCTTCATAGAAAACATGTGGTTTGTGCAAAGCCAATTTTATGAATAACAAGAATGAAACAAACTGGGCAAGATCCAAGCAGGTAACATTATCCTCACAGAAAAGTGGCCAGTAGAAAGGTGGAGAGCCACCCTGCCTGGAGTCACATTCCATTATCTCATGAAGGAGCTGGAGTCCAGGATGTAGTTAAGATGATGGACCCTGGAGTTGCACTTCCTTCTCTTCTAGTAGTTGGGTGACCTCAAGCCTTAGTTTCCTCACTTGTCAGATGTGGATAAAAATAGTACTTACCTTAACATGAGATGAAGACTAGGTGAGCTAACACAGCCCAAGTGTTTGGCACAGGGAGGGCCCAGCGGCAATTGCTAGGTGGGGATAGCTCTGGAATCTTTCTCATGCTCACAGGACCTCACTTAATGAGAGTTGAGAGAGCCATTCTCCTGCTAGTCTGAGGCCAAACTAGAAGGATTATGAGTGTTATCTTCAAAATTTTATTCTTATGTAGTTATATTTAAGTAAATGTTTATTCCATTAAATGTCCCTCCCTGGATTGCATCATATGCAATTACAAGATGAAAATGTGGTCTGGAGAATGAACATAGCCATTGTTCAAGTTTTATATATGTGATGATGGTTTTTGAATCTTCTTGTGGGCAAGAGGCTGGATTTGTTGCTTGAAGTGGATTATGACAATTGGGCCAAAGGACAGACAGCAGAAAGCCGCAATTCCTTGGCTGGAAAGAAATATGTTGCAGGACCTGGACTCAGCAGGAGTGATATCTTGTCTTGGGCTGTTTTGATCCTACAGCAGGAATAACTGAAGATAAAGACAAAAATGATGAAAGACAAGATGGTATTTTAATATCACTGGGCCTGGAAACAAGAGGGCTATTGTTTGCAGACAGCCTTTGTTCATCCGTGCAAGATTAGCAATGGCAGTAATTTATTCAAGATTACAGTTCTGAAGGAAAGTCATCAAAATGGGAGCGCTTTCTTTTACTGAGCCTGTGATACTGACCTTAAGGCACTGTGCTCTGAGGCCAAGGCACCCTTCTGAATGAGCCGGCTCAATAGACAAGCCTCAGAATCACCTTTTTCTGCCTCTTCACCACACTCAGGATTCCCACTTAGGCTTGATGTGCCTCACGATTCTATAGATTTCTGATGGTGAAAGCAGTGACCCTGCTTGGAAAGTAGAAATTGGTAAAGTCAGTGGGTTTCACATAGGGCTGATGTGATTCAGCTGCACTCTTCCAGGTTTCTAAAGATACTGTAATCATATTATTTCCTCACCAGGCCAGCTCATTAGCTATGGCTCATTTACACTGATTGTCATGAGGATGATAGTAGCACTGACTTATCATAAAGATTGTTAAAAAAACTTTTTATTTGGAAATAATTTTAATGACTCACAAGATATACAAATAGTTTGGACTGTTCCTTTATGAACTTCTCTCAAATTCTCCTAGTGATGCAATCTTAAATAACTATAATCAGTTAACTTCTTATTATTTATTTGTTTTGGTTTATTTGTTTTTAATGTAATAATTTTTGTTGTATTTTTATTACCATTTACCCCCCTTTACATCCCTCCCCACCCCCCTACAATCACCACACTGCTGTGTCCTTAAGTCCTTTTTCCTTTTTTCTCTGTCCCTCCACCCCCAGTGCCCCCAAGCAATTCACTTGCTCTCTCTCTCTCTGAATCTGTCTCTACTTTGCTAGTTAGTTCAGTTTGTGCATTAGATTCCACATATGAGTGAAAACATATGGTATATCTTTCTCTGACTGGCTTACTTCACTTAGCGTAACATTCTCCAGGTCCATCCATGCTATCACAAAGTGTGAAATTTTCTTCTTTTTTTATGGCCAAGCAGTATTCCATTGTATAAATATCTCATAATTGTTTTATCCACTCATCTACTGATAGACGCTTTGGCTGCTTCCATATTTTGGTGATTGTAAACAATGCTACAATTAACACAGGATGCTTATGTTCTTTTCAGTTAGTGTTTTGGGATAAAACACAGAATATCAGTATGTCTTTCTGGAGCATCAAGTTTATTATAAAATTTGGAAGAATCAAATACTTTGAGAACACCCACAACACACGTGAGAGCAAAGAAAATAAGGGGAGGGGAGAAGGGACTCAGGAAAAAATGTTCAGTCTCTGAAGTTTGAAATTTCATTCAGGTGGGGGATGAGGGGAGGACCTGAAGCAAAGACAGCCTCTCTTCCTGACCCACAGGGGCCTCCAGGCTGTCCTCCAAGCTCAGCAGATATTTTGGATAAGATGCTTCTGAAGACCACAGAGATGCCAGATACCCATCTTATGTGAATCTTGTGTCAATCTCATGCAGAGATCGCTGTGGAGTTTGCCCACCCCCATTGTCTGCTGGACTATGTCCTCTCACCAGCACACAGAGTGTGCGCTTGCGTCCAGCCTCTGACTCACCTCCCACACCATGCGTCTCAGCACCTTCAAGTTCAACATTTAAAATACAGGGGGTGTCCCATCCAAGTACTAACCAGACAACTAGAATAGGAACAGAACCACAGAAATGGAGATCACGTGGAGGGTTAGCAACAGAGGAGTGGGAGGAGAGAGGGGGGAAAAGGTACAGAGAATAAGTAGCATAGACGGTGGGTGGAAAATAGACAGGGGTAGGGCAAGAATAGTGTGGGAAATGTAGAAGCTAAAGAACTTATAACACATGGACATGAACTAAAGGGGGGAATGTGGGTGGGAGAGGGTGTGTAGGGTGGAGGGGAATGATGGGGGAGAAATGGGACAACTGTAATAGCATAATCAATAAAATATATTTTAAAAATCTGAAAAAAAATACAGGGGGTGCACCCTAATAGGTGTGGCTCAGTTGACTGGGCATTGCAAAGCAAAATGTTGCCACTTCAATTGCCGGTTAGGGCTCATGCTGGGTTGTGTGTTTGGTCCTGGTCAGGGCACATACAGAAGCAACCAAACAATGTTCTCTTATCACATTGATGTTTCTCCCCACCCTCTTTCTCTCTCCTTTCCCCCTCTCTAAAAATAAATGAATAAAATCTTTTAAAAAAATAAACTAAAATACAGGGAGTGCTACTTGATCTCCCCAGTGTGTCTTTGACTACGGTCCTGTCTTGGCCACCCACAATTTAAAAAATTATTTTGGCTTGACACTTGTCCTTTTGTGATGTTGCTTGTTAGTGGATGGCATACAGCATAAGAATTTTAAGAAAAACCTGGAAACCCTCCTCACCAACCCCTGCTGGCCTTGGCTGTGGCTGGAGGAAGAACCTGGTGTCTTGTCATCAGGCCATTGGAAGCAGGTTGGAGGCAGTTTTACTTGGTGGTTCCCTCTGGGGCTCCACCATTCCTGCTGGTGCTGCTGATGCTGGGGGTAGCGGGGGAGACCGCAGGACCATGCTGGAGGGCTGGGCTGGGGGGTGGCAATCCTGAACTCTGAGCCTGGTAGCACAGTGGTGGTCCTTGAATTCAGGCTGGGTCGGGAATGGTCATCCTTGCTTCCTGGCTGGTTAAGAGAAGGATCTAACTTGGTCTCAGGCTCGCTGAGGGAAGGGTAAGCCATGACCACAGGCCAGTTGGGGGAATGGTCATGCTTGCTTCCATGCTGGGTGGGGGACTGGTAGACTTATCTCAAACCTCTCGAGTTGTGGAAAGACAGTTGTTGGGCTTGGGGGAGGGGCAGGACCTTACCCTGACAGTGTGCCCTGGCCTTTCATCTTGTTTTTGTTGTGTGCGGTATCAGATACTCCCCATAATATGTTATATTTTCTTCATGTTACTGACTCCGGTATCTTGTGCTGCTTAAATTCAAAGTTCTTCATTATTTCCATTACGTGAGGGTCAATGCTACCTCAGGGCGGCTCACTGTATGGCTTGAGTTCCTCCTCCTGGCCAATATTGACCCATGGATCTTTCATTATATCTTCCAGGGTAGTTCTTTGGCTGGAGTAAATGGTCATTAATTTTTGTAACAGTGTTTGACATTTTAGAGACATAAGGTATGGTATGTGGAACTGCCCATTCAATATATATTGCTTCAGGTCCTCAAAGTTCTCCACCCAAAATACTGGTTTCCCATTATCATTCCCCCTCCTAGGTTCCAGACATCAACCTTCAGCCTGTCATAGGATTGGAGCTGCAAGATCTCTGGGGCCATATAGGAGATGGTGCCACAAAATATGTTGAGTTTATGATCTGAAAATTCTATATGGAAGCCAAAGTCTGCTAGTTAGATACTCAGCTCACTGTCTAGAAGGATGTTCTCTGGCTTCAGGTCACTGTGGGCTGTTCCCCTCTGGTGGGAACACTGTACCAATGATATCAGTTGCCAAAACATGGGTCTGGCTTCCTCCCTGGTCCTGAGTCCATAGTTCTCAAGATAGACCCATATAAGTACCCTCTGCTAATGTGTTCCATGAAGAGAAAATATAGGTCCTGGGTGACAATCACCTCAAGTAATTTGGTGATATTGGGGTGATTTAATCCCTTAAGACAATGAACTTGAAAAACTTCAGAGGAGTCCTATGTATTTATTATTTTCACAGCCACCTCTGTGCCAGTCAAAACGTTCTGGGCTAACCTTATCTTGGCAAAGGATCCCTCACCAATGGTGTTCAACAGTATATAACTGCCAATATGGAACTCTTCATTGGTAGAGATGGCTGCAAAGTCATTAGACATGGTGACTTCAAAATAAAAAGAAAACAAAAAAATTAAAACAAACTAAATAAATATAAAACATTAAGGAAAACAAAAAATAAAATATAAAAAAATTGAAAAAAATGAAAAAATACAAAATAAAATAAAATACAATAAAAATTAAAATGTTTTAAAGTTAAAAAAAGAAACAAAATTTTAAAAAAATGAAAGAAAAAATGAGAAAACAAGTGTACTTGTCCAAATTCAACAGGTCACAAAGCAGCTTCCTGGGCTATAATAGACAAAAACCTCAGCCTAGCTAAGAGCTTGTATATGAGTGGTTTGTAATTCCATCACAGTGATGCCTTATGAGGTCAGAGCAAGAAATGGATCAGTCATGGCTGGGGATAAATTACAGTGGTTTTCTTACTTTTTGATCTCATGACAGTTTTACTCTGACAAAGAAATGAAAGGATCCCCCCAAAGCTTATTTTTATGTGGAATATTAAAGATTAAGATTTACTTTATTAGAAATGAAAATCTCTAAGATGCAAAAAATAAAATAAAATAAAATTAAAATTAAAAAATCTGACTTATTCTCACATTCCAGGTCTCAGTTCAAATATCACCTGGTTAGAGGGCTTCCCTGGTCCATTCACTCCTATCTGCCTCACCCAGCCCATCATGTTTGTCATCTTCATAACACTGACCACACTGTACCTGATTTTTGTTTACTATCTGCCCTTCCCATGATCGTAGTGTTCCCTGTGTCCAGCACAATGAGTGACAACAAATATTAATAAATATGTGTTCACTGGATTAATAGAAGAGTTCAGTGTAACAAAAGAAACTATGATCAACTATTTAATCAAAGTGATTCATAAAGTATCTTTAAAATTTTATGTCTGGTCCTGTGAAATACATCCATGGTATCTTGATAGAAATTGTGTTGATCTATAGATTGCTTTGGGTAGTGTGGACATTTTAATGGTTTTGATTCTTCCTATCCATGAACATGGTATGCACTTCCACTTATTTGTATCTTCTTCAATTTCTTTCTTTAGTGTCTTATAATTTTCCAAATACAGGTCTTTTACCTCCTTGGGTAGATTTATTTCTATGTATTTTATTCTTTTTGAAACAATTATGAATGTTTTTTTCCTTAATTTCTCTTTTAGATAGTTCATTATTGGCATATAAAAATGCAACTGACTTCTGGATATTAATTTTGTGTCCTGTTACTTTACTGAATTCATTAATTCTAGTAGTTTCTTGGTGGAATCTTTAAGGTTCTCTATGTACAGTATCATGTCATCTGCAAAGAATGACAATTTTACTTCTTCCTTTCCAATTTGGCTGCCTTTTATTTCAGAAATTTATATGGAACCACAAAAGGCCCTGAATAGCAACAGCGATCTTCAGAAGAAAGAACAAAGTTGGAGGAATCATGCTACCTAACATCAAACTATAAGCCCACAGTAATCAAAACAGCATGGCACTGGCACAAAAACAGACACATAGATCAATGGAACAGAATAGGGAGCCCAGAAATAAACCCACACCTCTATAGTCAGTTTACTTTTTAAAGACCTTATACATTGGAGGTTTCAAAAATAACATGGTATATGATACAAAAAACAAAACAAAAAAACCTTAAGTGTACAGCTCTCTGATTTTTTACCAAGTGACAACTCCAATGTGAGTACTGGTATATATTAACCAGAATCTCCAGAGCCTCTCTCAACATGCCTCCTTCCCATCATGAGGTCCTGCAAACATGATTACTTTTCTGACTTCTATCACCATGGATTAGCTTGACCTGTTACTGAACTTTATATAAATGGAGACATCTCATACACATGCTTTGCTTCCTTTGTTCCGTGGTATGTCCGTGAGATTCATTCAGGTTGTTGTGTGTTACAGGGGTTTATTGCTAACATTGTCATATTGTACTCTGTAGTATGGATATATCATCATTTATTTATCTTTTCTCCTATAGATGAACACATAGGTGATTTCCAGTTTTGGCTATTTCAAATTATGCTGCTATAAAAATTATTCCACATGCCTTTTATTGCACACTCATGTACGCATGTCTGTTGGGGATATACCCAGGAGCCGAATCACTGCCTCATAGGTTATGCATATTGTAGGCATTGGTATGTACTGCCAGAGAGTTTTCCAAAGGGATTGCAACAATGGGAATTTTATCCTTCTCCACCAACACTTGATATTTTAAACTTTTTAAGTTTTAGCCATTGTGGGGTGTGTGTGTGTGTGTGTGTTAGTATTTAAGTGTCATTTTAATTTGCATTTCTGTGATGACTAAGTTGTTCAATTATTCATGTTTGTTGGATAGTTGTGTTCATTGGCTATTTGTAGATCCTCTTTTTCTAAAGTGTCTATTGAAGTTTTTTTGCCCATTAAATTTATTAGTCTAGGTTTTTTATTGATTCATACCAATTCTTTATATTTTCTGTATACTAGTACATCCATATTAGTAAATATCTTCTGTCACACAGTGACTTTCTGTATCTCCTTTGTATATTTTTTTTAATAAATAGAAGTTTTTAATTTTGATGAAATTCAGTGTGTCAGTATTTTCTTTTATGAATAGTACTTTTTATGGTACAATTTCAGACATATTTTTCTACCCGAAATGTGGATGATTCTCCACACTATTTTCTAGACAATTAATAAACAAGCTTCATCATTAAACTTTATTATTAAGATCCATTTGAAATTAATTAAGGTTTATTTTTCTACACATGGATGGTCAGTTGATCCAGCACCATATATGAAAAAAACACCCTTTCTTTGTTGTATTACAGTAGCACTTTTAGATACTGTGATTTTATGCTATTGGCCTATTTGTCTATGCTTATATCAATTTCACTCTATTTTAATCACTTGAGCTTTATAGTTTTGATATCTGGTTGTGTAAGTCCTCTAATATTTTGGTTCTTCAAATTTGTTTTTGCTTTTATTGGTCATTTGCATGTCCATACAGATGCTGCAAGGATAAGGATTAGTAGATATTCTTATCCCATCCATGAGCTCGGGGTGAATACTTTTAATGTTTTTTTCATGAAGTCTTACATTGCAGCTGGTTTTTGTATTTATTCATTTTAAGTTAAGGAAGTGCTATTCTATTTCTAGCTGGGTAAGAATTTAGTTGGGTGGATATTGAATTTTATCAGGTGCTCTTCTGCATCTTTTGAGATTATCATAATTTTTCTTATTGTCTAATGCCATGAATTATATTGTTTGATTTTCACGTGTTAAAACTAATCTGGCATTCATGACATAAAACCGAGTTTGTCAATAATATATTAAGCTTTTACATTCCACTGAATTTGATTTGCTGTGATTTTAAGATCTTCGTATCTATGTTCAGAAAAGGTATTTGTCTGAAATGTTCCTGTTTTATAGTCGTTTTATTTCAGGTGTTTGATTAGAGTATACTGGCTTCAAGTTAAGATGGGCAGTATTTCTTCTTTTTCTATTTTTGGAAGGATTTGTATAAGATTGTTCTTTCTTCCTTAACTGTATGGAAGAAACCAATGTTAAGGTTACAAGGGACTGTAGTTTACTTTGGGGGAAGATTTTTCTCTTACAGATTCAATCACTTTAATAGATGTAGGCTAGTCTGATTTTTAAATTTCTTTTTGAATTAGTTTTAGTAAGTTGTGCTTTTCAAGGAATACATCCATTTCTCTCAAATTCTCCTATTTAATTGGCCTAAAGTTGTATATAAATTCCCCTTGTTATCTTTTTAATATCTAAAAGATTTAAGGACTTTCCCTTTTCCATTCCTAAAATGGTTAACTTGTATTTTAATTCATTTTTCATTAATCCTTCTTTAAAAGAATTTGTCAGTTTTATTGGATTTGCAAGAAGCAGCTGTTGGCATACATCTGTTTTCTGCGTCATTGATTTCTTATTTTTTATTTTTTCCTTATACTTTCTCTAGGTTAAATTTGACATTTTTATAGCTTGTTAAAATTGAACCTTAGATCATTGATTTTCAGCTTTCTTTTTTTATTATATGCATTAATTTCCCTCTAGTGCTTTAGTGATATCCCACATACTTTTGGATATCATATTTTCATTATCACTGAATTCAAACTATTTTCTAACTTTCACTGTGAGCTCTTCTTCATCTGGTGGATTGTTTAAAGTATAGTATTTAATTTTTAAGCAAATTGAGTTCCAAATTTTTCAATTAATATTTTATGATTTTTAAGTTATTGCACTGAGATATTGAATAGCTTCTGTGTGCTTTCCATCCTTTCAAATACAGTTAGACTTGCTTGGTAGACAAGCACTGATGTACTTTGGTTAATGATCTTTGAGTACATGTAAACAAAATGTATTCTGAAGTTGATCAATGCCCTGTTCTATATACGTCAATAAGGCCAAATTGACTAATTGTCATATTCAGATCTTTTATGTCTTTACTGATTGCTTTGTTCACTTATTTTATCATTACAGAGAGGTACGTTAAAAAATCCTCCACTATAATGCTGTATTTCTCTAATGTTTTTAGTGCAGTCAGTTTTTGTTTTATATATTGTATCTTTGTTATAATCAGTATACAGATTAGGGTTGTTAGGTTTTCCTCCTGAATCAGCCCTTTTATTATGGTATTACAGCTATTAAAAAACAATAGTGTTATTTACAGTTATATTGCGCTTACAACATTTCAAAGTAAAAAGATAGGATCTTCTGCCTAAAGTATTTCTTTGAATTCTGCTGATAAAAAGAAATTGTCTAAAGGTTTTAATATTGCTCTAATCTGAAAGGATATTTTTACTGAGTATAAAATTTTAAATAGACACTTAGGCTCTTTTGACCCTTTTTTAGATTTTTCAGTCCGGAGTACAATGTTTTCTGTTGTGTCTGCCTTTTATTGTTTTTATTGGGAAGACAATTGTCAGTTTTATTTTTGCTCCTTAGAGCATAAAGTCTTTTTTTTTCTTTAGCTGACATCAATAATTTTTCTTTGGTTTTTAGAATTTTTAATATGACCTGTTTGTGAAATATGGAGTTAGGTTAGTCTCTTTAGAAAATTGCTGGGCCTTATTTCTGCTTTCAGTGGTCAGACTCTATTTTCTAGCTAGAGTATATAGATGTGAGGGATATCTAATAGAAATGGTCATTTTTGAATGCTTTGCTGTCTCAAGAGAATATATCAGATTGAAACAGAATATTTAATTTACCACAGTGAGTATGACTCTTGGCTATGCATTGTCACACTTTTCAACAGTGTTGCTGTTACTGAAACAAGATTAATTTAAATTCTCTTTAAATGCATCTAAACTGCAGCTGTCAAGAGGTCAAATAATAGTGTCACTACATTGAAAGATAGGGAAGTGTGCTTTAAAGACCATTTGATCTATCTCACAGAACTACCTTGGCTATTATTCTAAAAGAGTCAACTTGGCAAAAGATAAAAGAATCTGAAGAGTCAGTCAGTTACTGCATGTCAATCTGTCTTCTGATTTTATGTAGTTATTTAGATATAAATATTTTCTAGCTATGTAAAAATGTACAGCAATAACTTATACCTATGTATCCCCCACCCCGCCCCCCCACATTCCTAGACTAACAGTCCTCTTAGATATTTAGGAAAGGTATGCCTTCAGGTAAAATCATGCCACCTTATGAAATGGATACTGAGAACCTGGGATGTTTTATGCTACCCACAGCACTGTTCCTGTTATCGGCATGGATAATGGTCACATGATCCTTTCTCATTTAACAAGTTTGCCTGACTATCTATATATCAGAGCTGTTTTTAAGACTCTTTGTAACCCCCACAAGTTTTTGAGGACCATTTATGTATTTATACTATAAGTCGTCAAAGGCAAGATGAACTGTAAATATACTTTTCCAGGTCACAGTCGTTCACATCTTGTGCTCTCTCTTCAAGGTCACATTGTGTGTTCTGGCTTTGCATTTGATCCAGAACATGTCTAGGACTCATAGTGGTCCTAGAAGTATCAGAAGTGTCGTGATAAAAGTGACAGTGAAGGCTTTAGAAGAATCCTGTCTTTTGGGGTCAGCCATGTAACAGCCACCCTAGGGTAATAACTGCAAAATCCACATCTCCCAAGTTTTTGGTTTTCAGCAGGCCCAGGACTCTGACTATGTGTTAAAATGTCTGCATCCTCAGATTCTAAATAAGGACTGTTCAAAGACAGGTAGTGTCTTCTATGGTGAAACTCAGGTGTTAGGCAAACACTTCAGTGCAAGCAAAAGAGTGGATGGCCATAGCGTGGATTAAAGGCATCGCTATATAATTGAAACTGATTTTGCGTTGGGTTCCTTTAGTGTCAAGGCTCTTCTTTCTGAGAGCAACATTTTCCCTCTTATCTTTATTTATGTCTGTGTTCCTTAATCATCTTCAAATGTTTGTGGGTTGATGTTCACATGTCCCCATTCTGTTTTTTAAATCTCATTTGTTGCCATTTTGCTCTTACAGAGAGCGGAAGTATTCTGTTTAGGCTACATGTTTAAGGGTGAAAAGTGTTTATAGAATCTTCATCTGTTTCCCCTGAGCCTGATCTATTGGATGACATCACTCTATAATTTTACAGGATTTGGACAATGCAAAGTGTTCAGGGCAGAATGTTCAGGACAGCAAACAAAACATGTTTTTGTAATTAGCCAGAGAACCCAAGATATAACTTGTGATTCTTTAAAAAAAATCAACTTACAAATCCAATGAGACAAGGGGGTCCTTGGTGATCTATTATTTGATGGCCCAAGACTGACTTTGAGGGTATTCGGTTACTTGAATATTTGTACATGGTTTTGACATGAGTCTGGATGGGGTTTAACCTTTGAACTCTGGGTCAAGAACTTTTATCTGGAGTAGATAATTTATATAATCAATGATAAGGGTTTGGATATATTTGAACAAAATCTTTTAGTGTCTAGAATTTCAAGACAGTAATGGAAGATCATTAATTTCATATTAATGAGTGCCAAGTGAATGGACCATTTCTCCCATGCTTGCTTCTTGTTCTTCATTGTTGGCCCATGCTATCTTGTTCTCTCTGAATTGGTTTGTCTGCCAAATGGCTGAGTACTTCTGTTTGAGATACCATTCACTGTCTGCTGACCTTTGGGGCATCATTTTCTAAGACTTTCACATCTTGGTCATCTGAGCTTTATTGGACCTTTTATGCAACTCAGACGACAGAACACAGAAGACAGAATCTTTTAAAGATTTATGAAATGTCAAAATTTAGCAAATCTAAAATCTACGTTTAATTTTAGTGACAGAGAAAGCTTTAATTGGCATGTTCAAAGACATCAATGGAAGTCAAGTGAGTGGGGACCAGCCCCACTGATTCTGGGGACCACCCCACTGATTCTGCCTCTGTAGTACTTGAGGATCTGTTTTTTGGGGAAAAGAAACCATTGGATAGAAAATTCATGCTTCCGCCCCACTATGTGGGGTACTTTCACCTTGAGGGCCCTGGACTAATAAAAGGGTTAACCCAAATGTTGAACACTGTTTAGCTGTCTTGGGACATTTGTTCTGTATTCATAGATTTAGTAATTTTAATGTAAATAGGCACCCCAGCAGCTGTGTCCCCTTAAGCATATTTTATTTAGCAGCTGAGTTATCCACGTCACTTGGCAGCCATAGATTTTCAATTTTTCCTTGTGCCAAGAGGGCAGCTGGAATAATTTGAGTACTCATTAATTTGGGAGAAATATGAGCTGTGTAAGGCAGACAACACGAGTCTTCTGTATGGTGTTGTACAAGGATAAGCAGATCAGAGTAGAAGCAATTTGCCCTATCCCAAAGGGGCCCTAGGATTTTAATAAGCTGGTTATGAAAATTCTATTTCTTTGCAATTTGAAGCATCTAATTAGAGCCTGTAATTTCTCTCCTATAACGAGAGTGAATGAAGGTTAACGTTAGGCCTCCTGGGCCCTTTCACATTCATTTACAGAGAGAAATCAGGTAACAGTTGTAGCTAATTAGAACAGGTTATTAAATATTTAGTCCATCTTGATTTAACTTGGAGAACACATGCATGTTGTTGGGGTATGGGAAATGATAAAGGGAAGTTAAATTTAATTTTTAATCAAAGATAAACTTTAGGCAGAATAATAATTTTATCAATGACTATCCTAACCCGATGGTCAGAACAGCAATTGCCCCCAGTTGTCTGAACTGCCAAGATAAAGGAAGACGATGTCAATTTAATTTCATCACTGAGCACATTTCCCAAGTTCAAACAGCTGGGATTTATGCAATCTGCGTCAAGCACAAAGATCGCAGTGATTTTTATCATAGCAGGGACATAAAAAAACTACCTTCTTGATGTTTCAGAATTTGGATTTTGAGTTTGGAGAATATGAGTGCCTTTTGGGGAACTATCCTAAGGAGATATATCATTCATAGAACTTTCTTTTAAGACAGGACTCACGCGGTAATTGGGTAGCATTGTGTGGAATAAAGTCTGACTTTGCTGTGGACTGATAGCCAAACTCCTGCCTGCTGAGGACAATAAGTCATTCTTATCTTGTCATAAGCCAACCCAAATTATCTTTCTAAAGCGAGGTTCAGTTAAGTAGGGATGTGTGTATCAGAGACAAATCAGCATCAATGCCATGACTGACCATCTTCCCTCCGGGCCTGACACAGAGGGAAGCATCTTCAGAGGGAAATCAGTTATGGGCAGCTCTCAGGCCTTCTGTATCTTTCCTGGAAGCAGGCATTTGGGAATCCAGTGTATTATAAAAGGGCAAAGATGAGGGGAAAATGAAAAGCTTTATAAAAACAGAAAGATTCCAAAGAGTGACTTTAAGGCATGCATCCCTGTAACTTTTCTAGTGAGGTGATTTATCTTAGCCTGTGAAACCCCATCACTACTCCAGTTGTTTTATTTGGGGGATGCTTGAAGCGTCTTTGCAGATCTGTAAAAAATAAATGGCAACTCCCAGAGACCATCTTACTTTGTTACATTGGCTTCCATTTGCCAGTTATTACAAAATGGTTTCTGACGGCAATAATCCTTTGAAAATCGCCTGTTATTGGGGATAATAGCTGGTTGTCAGAGCATTAACCACCTTGGACTTCTCTTTGGGCCATTACGTAACAAAAGAATGAACTGCTGGTGAGTCTGCCAGGTGTATTAAATTATATCATGCATTATAGGAGTTCTGTGATGAGGATTAGCATTCAGAAAAGACTATCACAGATTGCCAAACTCATTATCTGCTGAGGCAGGAGGCTGGCCTCAGGCTGGGGATGCAAGGCTCGGGTTGTAACTATTAAGCCGCTACCTCCTGTCCTTCTCTGTGCTAGCATGGAGACAGACAATTAGCACATCAGCATTTTTCCCTGTTCTTCCACTTCTAAAGAAAGTCAAAGCATATTGCATTAACCATAGTGAGCTGCAAAGTTACATTGACAATGGGTATATTCATTTCCTGGTTTCTTAATGGCAGCCCTACCTCTTGGGAAGTCCTCTATAGTCATAGAAATTGGTGGGTCCTGCCAACACTTGTTGGGAGTCTGAACTTTGTTCCCTAGTTTCCTTAGGACAATAAATATGGATGCTGGGCCTTCAGATGCATGGCCTTTTGGGCTCTGCTGCACTGTCTCAGGCACTCACATTCACTCCGAGTGTTGACATGTCCCTTCGTGCTCCACACCTTCCAGGTCAGAATTTTTCCAAAGAGGAGAAGCATGAAAGGAAATGGTGGTTGAATACCTATAGAAACAAACTCTCAGCTGCAAACATGCAGAGAATCAGGGCTTGGCTGTCCAACAGTTCTGGGTGATGCTTCATGTAGCTACTGGCCTCGTCCATTTTTGATGTCCTGTGGAATGACATTGGTCCTAATTTTCAGTGGAACATCTTATGAGGTCTTTTTAATAGAATGCCACCTCCATACCATTTAAGCCCTGAACTGTGCATTTTCCTGCCTGGATGATACCTACATGGAATTAGCTACTGCGTCAACATTGTACCCTTAATTCCTTGTACAGAACCTGACACATAGTAGATGTTCTGTAAGTACCTTCTAAATGGAATTGAATGGAAATTTCTTACTGTCTTATTTAAAAAATATTTTCTTGTAGCAAAATATTACATGTTCACTGCAGAAAATTTTTTAAAAAGCATATTAACAGGAAAGAAATAAGTATCACCTGTTATCCAAACACCAGATTATGGCATTAGAGATATTTTGCATATATCTTTTCATTATTTTTCTATGCGTGTGTATTTTCATTTTTTATAGCTTGGATAAGACTGTACATGTCATTTTTAGAACCTGTTTTTGTTTGTTTACTGATGTTTTTTCAAGTCATTAAGTGATCAACTTTATCATTTTTATAATGGCTTCATGAAAGTTCATTGAATAAATGTACTATAATTTGCTTTTTTGGGCTCATTTAAGTAGTGGTAATTTCTCTAATATGAACAATGCAGCAACATATAGTCTTTATAGTAAATCTTTCTTTCACTATATGATAGTTTCTTTGGCAACATGGAGAGGCAAACAAGAAAACATCTGGTAAAACTTCTGAAAAGGCAAATTAATTTGGTGGTTAGAAATGAAGGCAAATTGGGCTTTCATGGACTATCAGGAATCTGTACTTTCCTTGAACTATTAGGGATAATAGCATCTTATGGAAATCATCAATGAATAAATATTTAGAAGCCATAGAATGGACTATGGACTGTTACAATAATTCTATTTGTGCATTTAACAAAATAAAAAAAACAATTCAACTAGCTAATAAAAAAATTTCCTAGAAGTGATTTCCTGTAAGTAGATTGCCATGTCAAAGGTTATCTGTATTTTAAATATTTGAAAGTATGGCCAAGTTATTTTCAGAAAGCTTATGCCAATTTGTGTTCCCACCAGCAGAAAGGGTATTTCCCAACACTCTGATTGTCATTAATGAGTTATTTTTAATTTGATAGCAAAAATATCCCAAAACTCTTATTTTTAATTTTAATTTGTATTTGTTTTCGTGCTTAAAAGTGAGATTCAACATTTTATTCTTTCGTTTGCTTGTTTGTTTTTGTCAACATGAGTATTTCTTTTTCTGTGACCTAATGGTTCATGTCCTTTTCCCTCTTATTGTGCCATCATGTCATAGGGTTGCAGTTAACAAAATGACCTTCAGAGCCCCACCTGCCTTAACTTAAAAGGGTTCAACAGCTACCACTTACCTGCTGTGTGACCTGGAGCAGGTGCCTAACCTTTCTAGGGCTCAGTTTATCATGTGCCATTGAGTCAACTTCATCTCTTGGTGACCCTATGAATGACTGATGTCCCTATTAATTTTTTATCTTACAAATAGTTTTGGGAGGCTTCTATGGGTCATGTGCTGGATTAGGAGTTGGGGAAACAACAGTGAACAAAATTGATATTGTATCTCCATCATGAAGCTTACACTTGTGTATGTGTATATATGTAGGGAATAGAACATAGCCAGGTGACAGACAAATAAAACTGTAAGTTGCATCAGTTGCTATGTACAAAACCACTAGGGTCTCAGACAGAGAATAAAAGGGGACTTATTTTAGATAACACGAGGAGAGGGAGATACAAAACTTTGTGGAGATACAAAGTTTTATGTTGAGACCTAAGGGATGGGAATGTGATAGCCATGCTAAAATATTTCTGTGCAGAAAGATTGGCATATGCAAAGGCCCTGTGACAGGAAAGAACTTCATGTGTTCAAGGAACTGGGAAAAAAAACAGTTCAGAGGAAGGGGTGGATGGGTGGGAATTTAGCAATAATGTATATGGGCGGGGCAGGGTTGAGGGTTGACCTGAGGTCGGATTGTGGAACAGTGTAGGGGTGTCGAATTGTTATTCTAAATGCAAAGGAAGACTCCTGCATAACTTTAAGCAAAGGAGGGACATATGTCATTCCTTTTGTAAAAAAGCTCTCTCTCAGATTAGTAGCAATGGAAGAGCTCAGAGAAGAGGCCTAGCTGGTTATCCAGGTGAGAGGCATGGGGTGGCTTAGACCAAGGTATTACTGGAGGAGATGAAAATCACCGGAATTACATTTAACAAGAAGCTACAAAGTAAGTTATTTATATCTCCATTCCATGTTATAAATTAGGATCACTTTTAACATTGGCAGTCATTTAAAGTCACTGAGTGCTCTCACAGAGTGGGTATCTAGGCCTCAGCAGATACTCTGGCTCCTTTATCCAATGTAGTCTTAGCTCTTCACAAACCTCTCCAGAAAAAGCTCCAATCATCCAGGAAGTGGTGTTTAAGATGCAAGATTGTGGACCTTCCTACAGCCATGAGATTCATCAGCTTTGACCAGTCCCAGGGCTTCCTAATGGGAGAAACACATATTTTGAAAAAATTGACTCAGTTCCAGCACACAATGTCTGTTTCTTCCCTGGATCCCCATGAAAATATCCTGACCTTAGAAGAACAAACAATGAAAAGGAAAACCATGAATGTAAAGAAACAAAACAGATTCTTACTCTCAGGACTGCCAACCTTATTCTAGTTTGTATGTTTTTCTGTTTAAATATACTGCTCTTCTTGGTTTATACTTCACTAATTTGTCTGCTGCCTCCCCACCATCCCTGACCATTTCTTATACATCTTTTCAGGGTCCGTACCTTCTCTTCCCTACTGCCGAGAGGCTCCTTGGGGACAGGGATGGTCTGTTTCCTGTGGGACCTCACCTCCCTCAGTGCTTATATGTTGAATGCTCTTTTCACCAACTTATTTGCATGACCAATACTACTTAAATTTCAGTTGTTTTCTCTTGCATGTAAAATGTAAGGGAAAAAGTAAAAATAATGAAAGTTCATTTCTAAGAAAAAAAGAGTTGAGGGATGGATGAGGAAATTCTTTTGGCCTCAAATATTCCCTCACCAGTGCACAAAGCTAAGAGAAGGGATATGATGACTTTACAATGATAAGCATTTGACAAAATCCAACACCCTGTCCTCAGTAAATCGTGTATAGAAGGAACATGCCTCAACCTAGTAAAGGCCATATATGAAAACCTGCAGCTAACACTGCAGACACAGTGAAAGCTTTTCCTCTAAAATAAGAAACAAGACAAGAGTATTCACTCTCACTCTTACTCTTCAACATAGTACTGAAGTCCTGGCCACAGCAGTTAGGATAAGCAATGGAGGACATGTAAATAGGAAAGAAAAACTAAAATTGCATCTGTTTGCAGATGAGATGATATTATATATATTTTAAAACCTTAAAGACTCCACCAAAAAACTGTTAGAACTAATAAAATGAATTCAGGAAAATTGCAGGATATACAATCAACATGCAAAAACCAGTTGCATGTTTTATACACTAACAACAAACTATCTGAAAAAGAAATAAAACAATTCTATTTACAATAGCATAAAAACAATAAAATGCTTAGGAATGAATTTAATCAAGCAGGTGAACAACCTGTATTTTGAAAACTATGGCATTGATGAAAGAAACTGAAGACATAAATAAATGAAAAGATAACTTGTATTCTATGAATTGGGTGAATTAATATTGTTAAAAGCCCCATACTGCTGAAAGAAACTACATATTTAATAAATTCCCTGTCAAAATTCTAATGGTATTTTTTCACAGAAATAGGAAAAAAACAGTTCTAAAATTTATATAGAACAACAAAGACCCAGAATATCCAAAGTAGTCTTGAGAAAGGAGCAAAGCTACAGGCATCACACTTACTGATTTCAAATTATACTACAAAGCTGTAGTAATCAAAACAGTATGGTACTGTCATAAAAACAGACAGGCCCATGGAACAGTATCAAGAGCCCAGGAAAAAAACCCATGCATATACCATCAATTAATATTTGATAAGGGCCCTGGCTGGTGTAGCTCAGTGGATTGAGCGCGGGCCTGCGAACCGAAGGATCGCGGTTCGATTCCCAGTCAGGGCACATGCCTGGGTTGCCAGGCCAGTTCCCGGCAGGGGACATACAAGAGGCAACCGCACATTGATGTTTCTCTCCCTCTCTCCCTCTCTCCTTCCCTTCCTCTCTAAATATAAATAAATAAAATCTAAAAGGGGGAAAAAAAGTACTTAAAAAAAAATCTTTAAAAAAAAATATTTGATAAGGGAGCCAAGATTATGAAATGAGGAAAGGAATGTTTTTAAGAAAACAGGATATCCACAGGTAAAACAATGAAATTGGAACCCTACCTTCAACAAATTAATTTGAATTGGGTTAAAAAATTAAATGTAAGACCTGGAACTGTAAAAACTAGAAGAAAACATATGGAATATATGTGAATGATCTGGGGATCTGATATACAGTTTGGTCTTCATAGATATGGGTCACCAGAGGGGTGGGAGTGGAGTTGACAAAAATAGATAGAGTCAAAAGGTACAAACTTCCAGTTATAAAATAAGTAAGTCATGGAGATATAATGTACAGCATAACAACTATAGTTAATATTAATTGCATATTTGAAATCTGCTAAGAAATTAGATTTTAGAAGTTCTCATCACAAGAAAAAAATTCTATAACTAATACAGGGTGGGGCAAAATTAGATTTACAGCTTTTTGTATGGAAAACAATATGACAACTAATAATAATACAAGAATAAAGTCTGTGCTTTGCGTAGTCATAACTGTAAACCTACTTTTGCCCCACTGCATCTACAGCTTGGTGACATAGTTAACAATACTGTATTATACACTTGAAAGTTGCTAAGAGTAAATCTTAAATGTTCTTACTACCAAAAAAAAAAAATAGTAGTTATGTGAGGTGATGGATGCGTTAACTAACATTATTGTGGTGATCATTTTGCAATATATCTAGGCCTGAAGTCATCACTTTGACCTTAAACTTACATAATGTTATATGTTGATTATATCTCCATAAAGCTGAAAGGAAAATTGAATGTTTATAAAAAGGCTTATTTTATCTATTAAAATAATAAATTAATGTACCTTCCTTTGTATAAAGCACCATAAAGCAATAAATTATGGATTAAAGACAAAAAAAGGTTTTGCCTTCTAAACTAAAGTTTGAGGCAGAGCTCAAGACAGCTTGTGTCCTATTGCAAGGAGCCAAGCTGTTCAGTGGGGTAAGTGTAAGAGTGAAGCAGCTCTGGAAGAGGACACTCTTTAGGGCTCTATCATAGGCCCCTTACTCAAAAAGGGAACAATGAAAATAAAAATTAAAAAAAATAAAAAAGATGCAGCATAGCATTATAGGTGAAGTCCTATGGAGCATTCAAACAGAAACAGATTCCCATCTTACACAGGGTGGTGTATAGGAAAAGATGAACAGCATTTTCTAGGGAAAATGGGGAGGATTTCATTTAACAAAATTGGGAAGGGGGATTCTAAGAAATACAAAGATGTAGAAACTAAGAGAATGACAATGAAATTATGCAGAAATGTATAAAGAAGGGAGGAGTACAGAAGATAATGAAAAAATCCCACACCATGGAGCAATTGTTTATCAAGGACCCATGTGCTGATGTACTGCGTGGCCATTGCATTCAAAACGACTGAGTGAGTAGAGCAATGAATCTGCATCAAACTTTGTGTTAAGCTTGAACATTCTGCTGTGGAAACTATTCAGAAAGCTGAAGCCATGGACAACTAGTGATTGGCAGCTTCATCACAACAATGCCCTCACTCATGCATCACGTCTTATGCAGAGTTTTTTGGTGAAACATCATATTACCGAGGTGACTCAGGACCCCTAAAGCCCAGATTTGGTGTCCTGTGACTTCTGGCTTTTCCCAAAACTAAAATCACCTTTGAAAGAGAAGAAATTTCAGACCATTGATGAGATTCAGGAAAATACAATGGAGCAGCTGATGGTGACTGGGAAAACTGGGCGAGGTCCCAAGGTACCCACTTTGAATGAGACAAGGCATCATTGTCCTGTGTACAATGCTTTTTGTATCTTGTATCTTCTTCAATAAATGTCTCTATTTAAAAAAAAAAAAAAAAGGGAAAACAAGTGATGGCCCCAGTGTGTGTCACAAAGTTAGGACAGAGATAGTATAAAAATTCGAAGGGGAATCTTCAACCACCAACTTTTAAGAAGTCAGGAGTAGTGAATAACAGATCAACAGATCCTTCTCCCTATATTCCTTTATTTCTTCATATATCTTTACTTCCTTTAGTCTATAAAAAGGATTCAGAAAACTTACAACTTCCATGAAGGCAGAGACCATATGGGGTTTTCTCCCTCGCATCTCCAGCATTGAGAAAGAGGATTAGAATAGAGTGGGCACCCAGTTAATACTTGATGGATGGAACAGGAGGCAGGAGGGTGGGTGGGTGGGCAACATAAAACAGAAAAGGCAACAGAAATTGGAGGTTGGTTGGAAGGAAAAAGGGACACCAAAGGCAGGGGTATGAAAATAGAGCCAAAAAACACCTAGTCTCTAAGGTGTTTGAGCCCTCTGCTCGAGGAGAGCCAATGCAAAGAAGGAACCCTGGGCAGCTGTTAAGTTTCACAGTCCGTAGGATTAAAACATAACAATTTCTTAAGGTAAAATACAATTCTTATTGATGACTGGATATAAATTTTCCTCTGGAATTCCCCTGAAAGAAGATAATGGTCTCCCCAGTTCCTCCAGAGTTTCACTTACCTTTCTGCCCCATTCAGCTGAGGCTACTACTCATTGATGCCAAAATAGTGGTTTTCACCCAGGGTGCATGCTCCCCCAGTGGAAATTCCAGGTCTTGGGAACCCTGAAGAGGGCAGAGGTTGGTGGCCAGAAAATGAGAATCTATAGATTGCCAAACCCCACAGGTTATTCCTATACACAAACCCCTCCCCCACACCCCAGGGCCATGTCCCTACCTGTCTGCCTCTTGGATATCACAGGTAAATGGAATTAACACTGTCCTCAACAATATTCTTGCAGTTGTCCGATGAGTGCTTAACTTTGTTACTGACAGTAAGCCTCAGAAGGCGGTAGGTGAGGTGACAGCAGAAACTGCTATTTGGGGCTAATTCTTAGTGACAGGGAGGATTGGTTGGGAAAATAAAAGTGACAAGAACCTTGGGACAAAACAACTGTGCTAGCTTAGAATTCACAACTGTTGGTTTTAATGAGTTTGAGAATGATTTGGGCAGAATTCCAAAATCCCAGTCCTTGACCTATGACCTGCTGCTCTGCTGATTCAGCTGGGCAGGGCAGGTGGGAGGGCTCTCTCCAAAGCAGACTGTTTCTTTCTGTGGGGCTTTGACCCATATCCCAGTGAGAACACAAGAGGATCATGTCTGTGCTCATGGCCAAGTGGGCTCTGTACCCTTGGGTAGGTGGTAGAAGGGGGCAAAGAAAGACAAATTCAGGGATGAGGAACATTAAGGAAAAAGGGACTTTTCTCTCAAGCCCCAAGAAATGCAGGCCTAGTCATGTCTTCAAGTTTTACACCCTCTGGCATTTTCCTGTACATTTTCTGTTCCAGGTCCAGGCGAGAAGCACCATTGGAAGGGTCCTCTTAGAATGAACCTACACGTGCACATTTTTTGCAGCATGAATGCACCCAAACCCTTATCATTTTACTTTGTAGCATTTAACAGCAACCCTGCCATGTGGGTACTATTATGGTAACCATAATACTTTAACCAGTAAGGAAAATGGGGCTGAGAAAGGTCAGGTAACTCACCCAGGGCCTCCCAGCTCATTCGGAAAAGACCCAGATTCTAAAACTAGGTGTGTCCCATTCCCAACTCTGTCTTGTATCCACTGAGTTCTGCCAACCTCTCTACCCAGTCATCTCTCTGTTCCACGAAGTGGTGCCATCCATCCAAACTGTCACAAAGTGCGGCAGGGAGGAGACGCTTCCACTGACAGTTGCTTGGAATAGCAACTGTCATGCCACTGTTTTATGATGGAGTTTTCCCTATGAGGTAACTTCTGATAACGAAAGCAGGCAGTTACTTAAAACACAGGAGGCTTCAGTCTGGGTATGGTTTCCATCCAGACTCAGAGGGCAGCACCCAGGAAGAAAAACATTATAAAAGTGATCCTTCACCTGTGGGAAGCCTGAAAGAAGACACCATTTTCTGGTGCCTGAAGATGAGACTGATAACAAAGAGACTTTCACCCCTGTATTCCCTCCTTTTTTGTCACTAAGCTTCAGTGTAAAACGAAACCAAGGGAACTGAGCAGAGGGAAAATAAAACTTCAGCTGATTGACAGTATATCAGTCTAAAAAAGTAGGAAAATAGAGTGGGTAATGAAAGAAAGAGCTTTAATTCTGAAAATTCAAGTATGTCCCTTGCTCACTTCTTTTGACTTCTGAAGCTGGTGAAAAGAAATGGAGAGCAAGTAGGAAACTGCTATGTGCTGAGCACTTAGTTGGCCACAGTGGCCTCATTCAGTCCTCACAACGTCAAGTGTCGGCTGGGAGGGAAAAACTGATACAATTTCAAGTAAACAAACAATCAGTAAGATAACTGGAAAACGGACCGAGTATCATGAAAGAAACAAGTGAGGTGATGCGAAGGACGATAACTGGGGAAAGGGAGTCAGCCGTGCATAGTGGGAGGTGAGGAACAGTCCAGGAAATGGGAAAGACCCTAAAGCCAAAGGAGTTTGTTGTGTTTGCAGATTTTCCAGGGCCTCCTCGCTGTGATGAGGACGTTGGAATATTTCCCAAATGCAGTGGGAAGACACTGGAGGTTTCTAAGCTAGGGAGTGATGATTTCTATGATGTTTCAGGAGCATAGTCATCACCACCCTGATTTGTGGAACAGTTAGTTTCCCTTTGACAAGAGAGATTTTCTGATCTGTTTTTGCTGAATTTAACGGCTCTGTACATGTGAGTGTTACGGTATTGAATCAGTCCAGGGGTGTCCAACTTGTGACCTGCAGGCCACATGTGGCCCAGGATGGCTGCGAATGTGACCCAACAGAAAATCATAAATTTACTTAAAAGTGTTTTTTTGCTCATCAGTTTTCATTAGTGTTTGTGTATTTAATGTGTGGCCCAGAGGTGCCAAAATGTTGGACACCCCTGCAAGCCTGTTAGAATAAGGGGCACACCTGTGAACAAGTAACCATTACCACTTGATCACTCCAGGCCTGAGAGGGCAAGGGACACAGGAGGGGCCTCTCAGCCATACAGATCGTGCAGTAGCCAGTAGGTGGAAACGTGCAGATAGTTTGTTTCAAGAGCTCTAGTATCAGCAGAAGGGGATTTTTGTAGTATTGCCAACCAGCAGGATTTTGAGCACTGGCTCTGTGCCAACACTGTATTGGATTCTATGAATTCAAAAATGAATGAGATGGGCTATCTGTTTGTCCATTCCATTCCTGCTTC
Organism: Glossophaga mutica; assembly: GCA_039655065.1. Lineage (NCBI taxonomy): Eukaryota > Metazoa > Chordata > Mammalia > Chiroptera > Phyllostomidae > Glossophaga > Glossophaga mutica. The sequence continues at coordinate 49,057,417 of CM077309.1, forward strand.
TTTAAATCTAGTCATTCAAAGGCTTCATGACATGATGTGTGTCTTAAGAACCACAGTGATGCCTGTTTGATCTCAGGGCTCCTGCCATCTCCACCTTGCTCCTCCATGTTGAGGACTCATCGTGATGTGACTTCTTGATCTGATGATGGATGCTGATATCTGGTAGACACTAAATTGTCGGGAAATGGGCAAGCGAGTGAATGTATGAACTGTCTCCATCTAGCAAACACTTCAGATGAGAGAGCCCATCTTGATTGTCTACAGAACTCATTTTGTTTTTGAGTAATTTATGGTGTGGAATAAAGAATATAAGACAGAGGTTTTTAGCATGGGATTCAGTAGTTCTTAGAGAATCCACGTCTGGGCTTTAGTGGAGGAGATGGCCCAAACCTCATGCATCTTATCTGAGATTCCTAATGTACAGCCTTGGGCATTTTCTTTCAGGGAGAAAGTACATAGATAGATAGCTCTTGTCAAATTCTCAGTGGATCTTAATGATTCTCTAATGGTTAATAGAAGTTGTCATTGTTATACCTTTGATTGTGTTAGGGACTGTCAATCCAATTATACCTGGTAACAACAAATATCAGTGATTTGTCAAAACCCTCCCGTAGCAAAAAATCCCCTTCTTCACCCACAAAAGTCAATTTCCTCTTCAACCAAACCTCTAGGTGATGTGAAGGGGCATCTGTGAAAGGGAGATTTGACTTTGTTCAGCTCACTTTGTTTAGTTTTACTGAAGAAAAATTATCTGAAACACAAGTGGAATGCAGCCCTAGTTTACTGGAATTCATTGCTTCTGACCAGTCTTTTCATCCATTATCTCATTTGCCATATTAATCACAGTGACTGGGGTGGGTGGGTAATCCACATGTTATAGTTAGAAAGCTCAGAGGGTTTATCTAACTTCGATCACTAAACCAGCAAATGTTGAGTTGGGCCCACCTAGAACCCAGGTCTCCTGATTCCATGCTGTTTTAAAGGGACTCAGGATTTGTCTTAATCGGATATGGTAAGGCACACAGACATTGGAATGACTGGCATGAAGGAAGAAGGACTTTATTATACTCATAGTCCCCTAGAAGCAATGGGCAGGACCACATGGGAGCACCAAGGCCAGATGAGTAGGTAGAGAGGGGATTGGTGGGCATGAGACTTTATTGTGGTTTCCATGAGAAGAAAGAGGAAAGCAGGACACACAGGTTTAGAACTGAATAATTTCGGTAGGCTCTGAGGTATATGGACTGTGCCTAATTGTCTGGTACCAGGCCCTGTAGTGATTGGGGCAGGTAGATAATGGCCCAAGTAGTGAGCCCCGATGAAAGGAGGAGATTGGAAGCTTGGGCTTTGGACTGGTTGGTTTGTATATCAAGGTGCACTTGCAGACAAGTTGTATACCATCTCCAGGAGATAGCAAACCCTGGGAGGGGCAGTCCATCCAGGGCAGAAATGCTCCAGACATCAGAGCATCAAAAATACAGAAAATAAAAAGACATAGTCAATGTGCTGGTTCTGCTCCCTGCATTAATTTTATCACCCACCTTTGAGAGTGTTTGCAGCCTGACTTCTTACTGATCCATTAAGCGGTGTGTAATCTCCTCTGTTCCACTGAGCTAACCCAGATCATGGTCTCTGGGTGACCCAGAGACACCCATCTCCTTCACTTTGACAAATCACGTGGCCATAAAACTGACTTCTATCCCCTGGCTGGAAGATTACACACGGTGATTTTTTTCTGATTCAAGATATTTTCAAAACCACACATGAAGTATCAGGGACCGTGCTTGAGAGAAAGGAGATTGTACAGACTCTTAGAGGATCCCCAAAGTGACAGTTCATTTTTCATAATGATCTATGATATTCATTTGTTGAAATTTTATTACTTTTGTAATTTAATTCAATTTTTTCCATTTTATTGCTGCTCAAGGCAGCATTGCTTTATTTGCCTCTCTCATCCTTCTGGATAAGGATGTTTCTTCTTTTATTATGAGTGTGATGGATTCCAGATTAAAGCAGTCTACTCAATATAACTGTTTCCATTGGTGTCAGCCTTCCCAGAGTCCACCTCTACTCTTGCAGCTTTTTCATAAAGACACATATTGTCAGTGATTTATGAAGTATTTTTGTGAATAATCAAGTTCCAACCCTCATCTTCTGCTTAGAGATTAACGATTTTATTCAGAAATATTCCCTTGCATGAGCAATCATAGAAATGGGCAAATAATAGAAGTTGGTCAGGAATATTTTGTGAAGATACAGACTAAGAACGTACTGAGTAACATCAAATTGACTTTAAAACATAAAGACATCAGGAGACCTCTTTCTAAAGCTGAAGTCATGCACCACTTTTGAGAAATCCTGGAGGTATTTTAGGGAGTAACGAAGTTGGGCAGTAAGGCTGAAGGGACCCGAGCAGGTGAGAAGATATGAAGGAGAGTCCACGTGTTCACTTGCAGAAGATGCCATTTACCTGAATTAAAATTTAGAACCCAGGGGTGTGGGCACCCATAGGTACTGGATGACTCATATCAAATTTCATTTGTATTTATAATACATATAACTTGAAGGTTTTTAAAGGTAGAAATACTGCATTTATAGTTGTGTTATTTTAAAATAAAAGATTGCTTTCTTTTTTGTGGGGGCCCCTTTCCTGGGCACCAGATATGGGGGGGCTCCGCCCACAGAGCCCCATCCCTCTGTCACGGATGAAAATAAAACTACCAAGCCATGATCTGCTTGGGGAGGAGAGGTGGACAAACTCTCAGAGGAGAATGACCCAGAGCCCCTTCCTCACTGGGCTTTTATTGGGTTTAAATACCCAGGAATACAGGCATGTCAGGCGGCAAGGAAAGGATCAAACAATGGTTAACATTTCAAAGAAATCTGAGGGCTTAATCTGAGTCAGTGTCTGTCAGGAAAGGGGGTTGCCAAACTTTGGGAGACATACTCATTTCCTCCTCGGACCCTTATCATTTAAATGAGTGCACCCTTAGCAAAGCAGGTTTCACAGGACTTTAGGAATTCTTTCTTATGCCCGATCACCCAGGGAACTGTCCTGGCTGGCACAGGGCTGCATTACTTGCCCTCATAGTTTCAGGCTTTAAGCCGATTAGGAAGCAGAAGACATCTCCCAGACAGAAATGAGGACTCGAGCTATGTCAGAATAGGGGGGGTGGGGGGGGGCAAGGATCCATCACATCCTCTTTGCTGCAGCCCCCCCGCCCAAGTCCTTCCACAAGGGCCTGGCCTCCCAAGTGGTTGTATCTGGCTTAGGTGGCCCCTCCCATGAGGAGTCTTACCCGTCTTTGACTACTGACCAAGCATTGAGGCCAGAGATGGATGAGGCAGAAGCAGTACTCCTGCCAGGGAAATAAGCTTTGTCTCCTTAGCAGCTCATGTCCTCTTGACAGAACAGACCCAGATGAAGTGGGTCCCTTGGCTCTTACGCAGCCCACCATGGGGTGAGGGTTACAGCTCCTGAGACCAGGCTGAACGGTCCACAACACTTATTTTCTTTTTTTTTTAATTATTTATTTTTTTAATCAGTATTTTTTAATTGTTGATATTGTACAGTTTTCTGTCTTTTACCCCGCCCCCAGCCCACCACCCCAGCCCTCCCCACCTTCCTCTCATTTCCACTCCCCATAGTTTTTGTCCGTGTGTCCTTTATACTTGTTGCTCTAAACCGTTCCCCTTTTCCCCTAAAATTTCCTCCCCTCCCCCTCTGGTCACTGTCAGACTGTTCTCAAATTCAGTGTCATTTTTTATATTATGCTTGTTTGTTTGTTTTGTTGATTAGGTTCCTGTTAAAGGTGAGTTAAGATTGTATTCAGAGCCTCCTCAGTGCCCTGTCCCCAGGCCCAGTACCTGGGAGGAAAAGTGGAGCTATTGTAACTTCAGGAAGCAATGCTTCCTTTGGGTGTGAACACAGCTCAGCAGTGACAAGCATCCGGGTGCGGCTCTGCCCTTCCCTGCTCGCCCAGTCTGGTTGGTGTCTGGTTCTCCTGCCTGATTGGATTGGCACAAGCTTCTTTGATAATGTCTTGCTGATCCAGTTCCTCTCTTTTTGTTTTTAACCCCCTGCTGGGTTGTAAACTCCCTGAAGTTCAGTCTGAATCCTTAGCAATCAATAGAAATGCCTGTTTTGGAAATGGCTCCAGTGATTTCTTAATTCCCAGTCCCACTTTCCTTTGCTCAGACCTCCTCTTCTTGGTGGTTTTTGTTGTTGTTGTTGTTGTTGTTGTTGTTTTAATTGTTGAACTCAGACTCACCATGGGCACTTGTTAAAAATCCCTGGGTTTACTTCATCTGAATCTCTGGAGGGTGGGTGCTAGGGACCCCACCTTCAACCTGTGATTCAGATCTCCCAGGGATTCTGATGACTAGCGAGGTCTGACAGCTCTCACCACCCTGTTGCCCTGGCCAGAGCTCCCCCACCTCTCACCTGGAACGTTTCAGTGGCCTCCTACTTAGTATCTTTGTTTTTACCCTTTCCTTCCTGAGGCTGTGGTTCTTGAACTTGGCTACCTGTTGCAACTTCCACAAGGAGATTAGAAAGCTGGGCCCTGCCTGATTTAATTGATCTTGGATGGAACCTAAACATTCAGAATTACCATCACAGGAAAACGAATGGGCAGCCAGGTTGAGCACAACAATCCACGGCCTGTTCTCCACACTGCAGACGGAACGCCCGTTTGCAATTTTATAGGTAGCTCACGTTCTTATGTGGCTGCTACTCAGGTCCCCCCGTGGTTTCTGTTGTTACTGCAAAAAAAAAAGGAGAAGGAGAAGAAGCCACCCACTTTCCAACAGTGGCCACAAAGGCTCACATAATTTGGCAACCATTGTCTGTCCAGTTTCACCCCCTGCAACCTCCCCTACCTGACTCTACTCCATCCCCACTGGTCTCTCCCGTATCCCTAGAGCATCCCTATCTCAAGAACTTTGTATCCTCTGTTTCCTTCACCTGGAACATTCTCCACCAATAGCCATATATCTTGCTTGCCCACACCATTTTGTCCAGATCCCTGCTGAAATGCCAACTTAGGGAGGCCTTCCCTCCACTCCTTCCTAAAACAGCAGCCCCCATTACTCTCCTTTGCCTTACTCTGTTTTACTTTCTTTATAAGCCTTTAATCGAATACAGAAATATTTATGTGAATTTGCCATTTATTATCTGTTTCACTGTCACAAAAATCTAAACTCCCTGAGGACAGAGAGTTTGTTTTATTGATTCATCATATGCCCAACACCATGAATGGTTCCTGGCATGTAGTAGATGCTTGGAAGTTTCGTATGATGGATGGTGAACTGCTCCTCGTGGGCTATCTCAGAAGCATGGGCACTGGTGATCTCCCATTCATTACTGGGGACCTGTGTGAGTGGCAGCAGCCTGTTTTCTGGCTGTGCAATTACCCTGTGGTAGTCCCTACTGGCAGCTACTTCCCTTCCCCTATTTTAATGGTTACAGAAAGGAGAGAATTTGATCCATGATCTGTGCAAACTCCAACTACCTATGTTCACCAAAGGTTGAAAGGAATGATGGCCCTCTGAGTTTTTGCTGGAAATCACATCTATATGAGTACGAAGCATAAATCTGTTTTTTGGAAAAACTGGGTTGTTTCTTGTTTGTTTCACTTGGGAAATTTTATACTAAGTAGATTAAGTTAAGTGACTTTGAACTTTGAAATGTCCACATCTTAACATTTTATTAAGTATAATTGGGTTTGTAGAACATTTAAAGACATCCAAACTTAAATGGAAGATCAAAATGAAGTAATGGGTTGATGTAGACTTTTTTCCACCCTGCCCTTGTGCTGCACTAATGAATGTGGTGCCTTCATGCCTGTGGACTAGGAGCACAAGGGCCTGGCTTTCTGGGGAGCTCGGAGCATCCTGACGGCTGCCCTGGTCTGAAATGTGCTGTGACGCCTTCTTGTGATCAGCTGTGCCTTGGACCTGGCTTTTGGGACCACCCTCAGCCTGCCCCTGCCAAGGCGCCTCACCACATCAGAAAAGTAGTTGGATCAAGGCAGACTTGGGAAAGTTTGTTTGATGGCACTTCCTAGGGATGAAATCTCCAACCCTTGGAAATAAAATCCATTAGATTACAATATCTGTTAGTGATGGAAATGAGGAACAAGTTAGGTCTGCTACTCAGAGGTTTCATACTCAGTTAATTGAGCAGTGGAGTGAAGCAGCCCACCCTGGAAGATGCAAGGCCAGGCTCAATTTCCACATATCACCTGTTTTGTGTTTGGTTTTTGCTGCTATGTGTATTCTTCCTATGTCCTTACAGAATTGTTGGAGAAATAGCAGTGTCATTACTTTCTTTTTATTTTAAAGGCTCTTTAATTATGAAAGCAATACCTATTCATTTGTAAAAACATTCAGGTGACATTGAAATTTCTGAAGTAAACAGTGTAAGTTCCTTCTTACAAAAAGTAGGATTCTATGCTGCACAATATCCTACAACTTGCCTTTCCCCTTACAAGTTAATAACAGATGTCTTGCTATGGGAGTACATAGCTGCATGGTATTTCTCTGCATGGAAACTACTGTGCTGTGAGTTTTTAGCCAATTAGCTATCAAGAGGCACTTAAGATTTAACACTTTTTTGGCCATTACAAATAATGAAGCTGAATATCCTTGCACTTCTATTATTTTTGTGTACTTGCGAAATTTTATAAACCTGAATTGCAGGGCTTTAAGAAGACATGCACCCTGTGGTTCTCCTACCCCTTCCTGTCGTCTGTGTTACCAGCTTGGTCTCATAGGCATTTCATTTGTTTTCCTGGCTATTAGATAAATGCCTAGAGGTAGGAGTACTGGTTGTGAAAAAAAAATCACAACTATAAAATGCTATGGATATTGTTAAATTACTCTTTAAAATATTTATTTTGGATTAAATCTCTTTTCTTTTTGTTGCCGGTTGAAAGGCATTACTGTGGGAAATCCAGGGTGTGAACCGAGTATCATTTGATTATGTTTTAGTTTATAGGCAGAGATGCAACAAGTCATTTCCACGCCATTTCTACTCAGATAAGGAGGCCAGTCCAATGGGAGCCAAGAACTGTACATAAATGGAAATATTAAAGATGGTTCTGATTTTGTTTCACAAACCAACAAAACAAATATAATTCTATAAATCCCTTAGCACATACCTGAGCTAGGGGATGGTGCTGACCTCAGAAGCCGCAATGGCGGTGGTGTGGAGGGTGCGGGCTGGTTTTCATTATTGTGATTATTGTTAGCACAATTATTGTTAGCACAATATTCTTGAGCATTCATGTCTGGTCTGAAGTTTGGCACAATCCTACTGGTTTTCCAAATGGGTTGCCATCTCTTTAAATCAGGAGTTATAGAAGTTTTGCCAACGATCCACAGAATTGTTCTGTGCCTCTGAACAATCTAACTATGCCTCTGAGAGAACTCAGTTTATCCTGTGGTTCTTCGTCTGCATGGCAGAGGAGGTTTGGCACACACAGGTACCCTTACTCCAAAACAAATGGGTTGCTTCTCTTCTTTGTCTACAAGGACAGACTCATAGCTTCATTTCCTAAAAGCTATCTGTTATGCTCTCTGCTTGGTTAAGAGCCAGTGGGCACACAAGTTTTTATCAGTCTAGTATTTCCCCTTAATTAGCTTAAATTTGAAATGAAAGGCAATGTGTTATGAAAATAGCACGGGTCTGGTCTCAAGAGACAGGATTCCAATCCCTTCTCCTATGGGTTCTGGCTCTGGGCCGTGGAGCTGGCTAGGGATTTCTATATTGGCAAGACTAGCATCTCCACGAGGTGAAGAAGAGACCCCATTGTTACTTGAGGTCCCTGGAATCAGAGACCTCTGATTAGATCAGGACTTGCCCCTAATCGAATCACTTTATTTCACTGGGCCTCAGTTTCCCCTAAATCAGGCATTATCAGCTAAACGCCAATATTGGCCAGAAAGGAAACGTGAACAGGGGGCAGCTCTGGGATGGAGGTTCAGCGGTGACCCTCTTTGGTTACATGAGGCTGAATTTTCTCTTCCCCCACCCCTCTCTTCTCACCTTCCCCTTCCCCTCAGCCCCAAGAAAAGCCAGAGTCTCCCAATTAAAAAAAAAAAAATCCTTCCTTCCTATGTGACTCCAGCGGCAATAGTGTGGAAAAGAGCTGGGGGAATGAAGAGAGGCCAGGGCTTGTGTGCCGGCTCCTCCACCCAGCATGTCCTCTGGCAGGAGCTGTGATGGATGGCATGACTGCCCTACTAAACCAAGATGGGGACAGCCTGAGGCCACATAATGGTAATGTGTATTTTGAAACATCTTTTTAGTTGAATATAAACCATCACCTAAAAATGAGTCTTTAAGTTATAGTTCCCAGATAAGAGGATATTCCTAATTAGAACAAACTCTTTACTTCTGAGAACACATATCGTTCATGTCTTGACTTTTGATGGTCCGAGTACTGTGCTCACAGCCCTTGTTTTCCTTCATCAGGTGGGTGGTCTAGTGGGGATCAGCTTCACAGACGTAACCACACCAGGCATTAGTTACTACGGTTGAAATAAATACTCGGAAGGAGTAGTAGGGCTGACTGACCCACTCTGGATGCAATGAGGGGACTTCAACTGGTAAAGCCTTTGGTGACCCATGTAATGCATTGTTCATCTACTACCATGTCGTCATTTAACTCAGTCTCAAAGAGGTGACCAAAGGGCTGAATTTGGCCTTCCAGAAGAGGTTTATTTGGACTGTATAATGTTGACCCACATGTTATTTTTAAATTGAATGAAAGGGTTTTAACCCTTTTAGTTCCTTACCTTTCTTCTATATAATCTCAAGTACCACTTTGGGAGGTAGGTTGTGGTTTATTTCAAAGAATCCTGTCTGATTATTTCACTTAGAATGAACCTTCTAAGTACATTGATGTTGCTGCAAATGGCAAAATTTTCATTTTTTATGGGTGAGTAATATTCCATTCTCTGCGTGTATGTGTATGTATGTTATCTCACTTTGTCTGTATCATATATTCTTTATCTATTCATCTACCAATAGATACTTAGGTTGTTTCCATATTTAGCTATTGTAAATAATACTGCAGTGATATAGGGGTATATATATACTTTTAACTTACTGTTTTTATTTTCTTCAGATAGATACTCAGATGTAGAATTTCTGGGTTGTATTGTAGTAGTATTTTTTTATCTTTTGAGGAACCTTCATAATGTTTTGCATAGTTCCTGCCCAATTTACAACTCCACCAATATTGTACAGGGCTCCCTTTTCTCTATATCTTCTCCAAATACTGTATGATTTTCCTTATGTGTCAAACCTAAAAACGAATAAATAAAACAGAAACTCACTCTTAGATACAGAGAACAAACTAATGGTTGCCAGTGGGGAGGGGAATGGGGGAATGGGTAAGAAGGGTGAAGGGGAATAAGAGGTGCAAACCTCCAGTTTAAAGAAAAAAGTCACAGGGATGTAATGATGTGCAGCATAGGGAAAATAGTCAATATCATTGTAATAAAATTTGCATGGCGAGAGATGGTTACTAGACCTACTGTGGTGATCACCTCATGAGGAATATAAATGTCGAATCACTATGTTGTACCACTGAAACTAATATATTTTTGTGTCAACTATATAAAAAACAAACAAAGTACTCTGGCCTTGTGAGAGAGTTAGGAAAGCAAAAGGAAATGATAGAGTCAGGGTTTTACATGTGTTCTCTGCTCTTCAGGAGCCAAAAACTTAGGAAGGCTTGAGAGGGTCTCCAGTGGTCCTGGCTCCAGGCTGTGCTTCTTGTCCCAGCGAATTACCTCCTCAAATCAAACCAGAGACCACAGATGGCAAGAGAGTGTCTGCAGCCTGTCCTCGCCACTGGAGGGAAATGTTGAGGGTCTTTCAGTGGCGTTTTTATTCCCAAGCAGAGCACTCTCTGCATTTCCTGTGTGGAGGAGGAGAATGGTTGCGGATTTGGTCCAGACCTGATGATCCTGGTCCATATGTGTGCAGCAAAGCCAGGCCGTGACGCTGCTGGTCTCCCATTTCAAGTTATTCTCCTCTGTCGCGAGTTCCACACCGAAAAACAACCACCACCAGTGCCATATGGTTTCAAAGATCAAAGGCCCCAGTTTTGAATATATTTCAAGTTGACTGTACTTCAAATGTTTTAAATATGTTCCTCCAGATGGGAAGCATGGAGCATTAACGAGGTAAACCACATGTGCGTGAGCCGTGATGTGGTCTGTGCAGGACAGCGAAAAGTGAATACCACTGATCCGTGTGTTTGTCTTCCCCTCAGGTTCGCATCTTCACGTACCTCATTGGACGAGAGGCGGCTTTTGCAGACAATCTCAAGTGGATGGCCTGTGCCAACAAAGGTAGGTCCCTCCAGTGCTCTTTGCTCTGAATGCCTTCTCCTCAGTTGTGCAGAAAACAAGATAGTCACGAGGAAGCAGAGAATTCTAGGAGAGGGCTGTGAATTCTAAAATAAGATCTGAGTGTTTCTACATGATTTTTCATAAACTTGTAACAGCTTCTCTGAAAATATACTGATCAGTTTTGAGGACATAGTCAAGGTGAGAGGTTTAAGCCTCTCCACCCTACTGTTAGGAGCGACCTTGGGAGAATCGCTGGGGCAGAGCTGTGTATGTGCACACACTGAATATCCATGTGCTCGCTTGGCATTCCCAGCCCAGGCTGTTAGGCAGGGCCTCAACACTTTCTGGCCAACAGTCTATAAGCAAAACCAACCTGGGTCATTTCCAGGTTAACGAATCGACGAGCTGTTGTGGTGGTGTCTGTACTCTCTTTGGCTCTTGTGAACGCTGAAGTTACATGATGGAAAAGTCATGAAATGGAGCAACCTTCATCAGCCTGGGTCCCTGAATGACTAGACTACATGGAGCAAATGCCTGTCCACTCATCCCGCCCTCTGCCATCACCAACCCACTCTGCATACGTAGTGTGTGTGATAAACCTCTGTGTTACGCCACTGAGGTTTCTGGTTTGATACGTTTCCATAGCATGACTTAGCTTACACAACTAATTAAATCAGTTAATTCTAGCTTTGATGTTCTAATTTCCAAAATGGAAAAGGTGAAAATAGTTCTTCCTTTGATTCTCATTGAATGTGAGGATTAATAAAATGATGGATATTAGCAGCCTAGTTCAGTACTGGGACATAGTAAGTGCAGTAGTTGTTGGCTTCCCTATATTCACAGGTTAATTGATTAATGACCTCCTGTTGTATGTAAGAAACAGTGCTTTGGGGAAGGCACAGGGAGGAAGTAACAGGCCTTCCAGTCTATAAAGGGCTTCTTTTCATTCTATAATAACTAAGAAGGCAAAACATAGAAGCCAAATAAGTGGTAGAGTCCAATTCCTTGAGTCTGAACACAGATTTTTTTAGTTTAAACCCCGCCTCCATCATCCACCAACCATTTGCAAGTTACGAAACCTATCTGGGTGTGAGTTATGTCACCTACAGAACAGGGCAAGTGATGCTACCTGTCCCATACAGAGGCTGTGAGCAAGCACAGAACGAGGCTGCATAAGTAAAGCTGGTTGCTTAGTGCCGGGCACAAAAATGCCCTATATTATTTCCTGGTGTCATGTCGATCTGTGCGTGTGTCCTACCTCCCTCCTGAGGCTACAGGCTCCATGAGGGCAGCCTTTGATTCTGTTTTCATCTTGAGCACTGACAGAGCCCAGCCTCCTACCTTACTCAGAGTGGGCGATCATTTGATGTTCCTAAAATGAGTAAATTGATTATAAATACTAATAAAGGAAGATCTGTTCTGTTGCTCATCTACTGGTATTGATGGATGCCAGTGGTCTATTTTTATATTGTCTCCTAAGCCATTCTTTCTAAAAGTTTATACCTCAGTGAACGAAAGAGGACCCAGTGAAGGCTTTGCAGGTCTTACTCTAGTTTTAGTGACTTAAAACAAAGTTATTTTAGTTGCTCCCTAAAATTTGAAAACAACGAGTGTTTTGGAGACAGAGAGGAGTGACTCAGAATTTAGGTTGGGAAGGAAAGTTTGTGTCCCATGAGGACTAGGGAGCTCTGTTTTTCTTTTTCTTTCTCTTCTTGGTTTCTTTCTACACTCCATGGTGTTCTCCTTCTCCGTAGGTAGACCCTCTCTGCTAGGGCTTGTGCATGTTCAGAAATGGCCACCCTGTGCCATGCACACCCATCTATCCACACAACACAGATTGTGGGCAAGGCATGATATCACAAAGGAGTTTCTATCTTCTCCATTTGAGACTGATCTGTGACTCTAAGTTCTGATTTTAAGTCTCCCACCTCCCTCCCCAAAAAAGACTATCACACCCAGCTTGTACTAGGTCTCCCCCCTGCTGCATTGGGTATGGGCAGAGGTAAGCCCACAGAGAAAAATATGTGCACTCTGAGGGGCTCAGCATTGAGGGTGGGTGGATATGTGAAGTTCTCAGAGAATAGATGCACAGCCAGGCAAATAAACCTCATCCAGAATTTCTTTCCCTCTGTGCGGCATTGTCTTTAAGTATCTGCTTCTTCTTGGAACAATATTTTAAGCAAGTCTCAATTTCCTTTTTGAAAAAGTGGAGACCTGCATGGAAGTCTTAACATTTCCTTGAAGCTTTAGAATAACATATTCTATGATTATTTTCATTTATTGGCTGGCTTGCCTCATTGTAGGTATCACTAATTCTGATCATCCTAGAGTAATGCATTTGGCTTCGTTTCAGGGGGACATGTGGGAGGAATGTCGCCACCAGGGGACGAAAGCTGAGCGCATCCTGTATTTCCTCTGAGGAAAGAGACCATACTTGAAATAATGTTTGGAACTTTGTTGACATTTGTAAATCTTCAGTGAACTACACTTTTCCTGTTTTTCCCCCCTTTTATTTTGTGGTCTTGAAAAAATGAGTTCCTTTCCATTTAAAAAAAATTGCTGGTATTCCTGCCACATCAGATTGCACTTCTTCCCATCAGCTAGTATGCATTTAGTCATGGGTTATTGTTTTTACCACTGTCTGTGTCCAGCTGATGAAAATTACTCAAATTGAAGTCTTGTCTTAATCAACTAATATTACACCATAATTTAGTTTTAGTCATTGTTTATAAGAATCTTTGAAGCATCCTTTTGAAGACAGTTGAGTCAACTCAGAGTATTTCAGGGCCTGGCTATAGAATATAGCCCTTTATATTTAAAAGTTCTGAGTACAGCAACTTGGGAAATCCAAGGAGGTAATAGTAGCTGCTTAGCTGGCTGGACCTTGGATTCCACAGTGATTCTCCTTCTCTTCCTGTCTAAATCCAGTCATTTCCTTCCCTGCCAGAGCCAGTCCCTCTCAAAAGTTTCACCTTCCTTACTCTGCTTCTCCTCTAAAGCGCCTTGGGAATAAAATGTCATTGTTTACCACTCTTCAAAGTAGCAGTTGCCATCAAAACGTTAGGTTCCAGTCATCTGTGCCCATATAAACATTGGCTTCATGTTGCGTCAGTGATGGGGTTTTAGACCACGTAACATCAGTGAGCAAGTATTCTTCTATGGTCATTAATTAAATCATTGTTTATAGTCTCAGATTGTTATAGTATGGAGGCAGCATAACATTTTTCATCTCAAGTGACATGAGGTCCAGAGGGGGCCCCCCCTTACATATTTTTGTCCTGACTCAGACAAGTTCTTTGGTGAAATGAGTCATTAACATTCAGGGGCCAGAGCAGACTCAGGAAGAGCCCAAGGGAGCCCAAAGAGAAACTTGTTGGCGGACCAGCCAGGCCTGGCCAGAGTGGCCCAGGGGAGGAGCAGGAGCCATCAGCGCCCACACACCTTGCCCAGTCTGAGGTCAAGGACCCACCATCAGTAGAGAACTTCTTGCTTGAAAGTCTGGTAGCCAAGGAGACTGTTCTCAGCCAAAGAACCTCAGACATATCCTCTGGAAATGAATGTCTGGGGACATGTATATCCCTTGCAGCAGTTCTCTGCCTCTTCCAATGTACTAGCAAAATCCAGGGATGCCTGGAGCTCACTAGTTTGTTTTATACTATGCATAAGTAGGTCTTTTCTTGAGGGAAACAGCCCTAATGAGGCAAAGCAGCAAAGCATTTTAAATACATTAAAACAGTCGTTGCCACTGTACAGTGGCTTGAGGAATATAAAGTTCTGAGTTCACACTATTGGGTAAATAAGTAAACTGGGAGAACTGAACAGAGGGACCGATGAGCCCAGATATGCCATAAGCCCTGATGACCTTCTCTAACGCTCAGTGTGCCAAGATTTTAAATAAGCACTGCCTGAATCTCCTTCAGAAATCACGGTGGATGGAGTGTTTTCCAGCTGTGCAAATAAAGAAGGGCCTCCGTGTTTGGGTTCTCAACCAATCAGTCATCGTTAGGTCAAATGGAAATGCCACATGAGTCTCTCTTGGTTGTCTGCTCAGCTTGTCCTTCTTTGATAGGTCAATGGTCATTCTCTCCTTTTTAGAAAGATAACTAGTGGCCTGGGCCCTCCTCAGAAGTTCAGACCCGTAGTCCTCTTCCATTAAAAAATTCATACCCTCTATATTTCCAAGTGTCTTGGTGCCTAAAAGATAGCTTCAGATTTATGAGGTCGGAATGGTTGTAGGTGAGGTAGGGGAAAAGTGGCAATTAAAACTTACTATTTTGGAACAGATGGAAGAAGGCAAAAATGACAGTTATTCAGATATCTTTGTGTAATATTTTTGTACTTTTTGACCAGTGTCTCCCCAGTTCCCCTAATGCTGAGCCCCTGGTAACCATCATTTTACTTTCTGTGCCTTAAAGTTAAAATTTTTTTAGACTCCATATGGATTCCACATATAAGTTATATCATACAACATTAGTCTTTGTCTGTCTAACTAACCTCCCTTAGCATAATACCCTGTAGGTACATCCATGTTGTCGCAAATGACAAGATTTCCTTCTTTCTTATAGCTGAATAATACACCATTGCGTGTGTATGTGTGTGTGTATGTATTGATGGACACTTAAGTTGTGTACATTCCATAGAACATGAAGATGGTGCTGCTGTTGTTTATAGCAACTAAGGATGACAAACTGAGTGTCAAGTGGAGTGCACAGTATTTTTGTGTATTATTTCTTTTGACCCTCACTAAAGCTCTATTAGGTACTTGAGAGGAAAACTGAGATTTACTTTTCTTGTTTCAGGTTACAGCTAGCAGGTGGCAGAGCCAGGATTCAGGCCCAGTTGATCCAAAGCCTGAGCCTAACTCTTTACCAGGATATGAGGTTGCCTCCCTTCAGGGAGATGAAAATCATGTTTCATAAGGACTCTTGCTTATCTTCCATAACTTGAAAGACTCCAGAAAAAGAAATGTAGAGGTTAAGAAAAGACTCTATCAGCTAATAAAGACTAGACTGGGATTTCTACACAGCCTGTGTGTTCCAGAAATGGTCCTGCCTCAGCTTGTGTAGGCATGTAGTTCTGTTTCTGACATTTTACGAATGGGGACATTAAGGCTCTGAGAGGAGATGATGGTTGGGCTGTGGGTGCTGTGATAGAGCTACAGACAGGCCAACATTCTTAGCTCCATCATGTAATCCTTTAAATTACCTTTTTCTAACATGACATTTGAAATTTAAAATGTACTATATTTACAAAGGAAGAGGCCTGTTTCTAAATTTGAGAGTCTAGCTGATCCTGATTGCGTCTCACTCAAGTGCCCCATTCCCCAGGCGGGCACATGCCCCAGTGCCCACTGGGGCTGTGGGGTGGGCCTCTCCACCCTCACGGTCATTCTCTCCTGGTCAGTTCTTTCCAACTCATTGAACATGTGCCCTTTGGCTTTAGGGTCCAACAGGCCTCTTTCTGGATATCTGTGAAGATCCAAGGAGATGTGGAGATAGAAAGTTGTTTTAAAATTATATATCTTTTTACAGAAGTAAGTGCTTTGTCAGTAGCATGTGATGTTGCTTGGGGGGAGGAAGATGAAGGAGAATACTGCCAGAGTGTTTCAAGAACACTATTGTCCAGAAGAGATGTAAATGAGGGCACACCTTCGCCTTCACTGCTCAGTTCATTGACCTGAGAAGACTGGGATCTGGGCACTGGCTCTGTCACCGGCATGTGTTACTCAGAGGGAAAAGAATATAAGGACTCGATGGGAGTAGTGTCCATCACACCAAAGGTGGAATGAGGACCTTGGCATGGGAGGTAGACAGCCAGGGTCTCCCACTGAGAAGCAGGCTCAGGGCTCTCAGCTCTGACGTCATGGCAAAGCGGAGTAATGAGTGATGGAGCACCTCATGCAAAGGCACCTTTTAGACAAGGGACCCTTCAGAAATCTCAAAGTAAGGGTGGTAGAACCTCAGAAATACAAAGTACCAGGCTGTGTGTGGTTTATCGCATTGAGTAGCTGTAACCTGTAGTTCACAGGAGACTCTGCAAGGGAATAAAGTAAATAAATAGATGTTACATAGAAAAATGAGAAGACCATTTGTAATAGGTGGCTAATTACAGCATTAATTACTCCTTGGTAATTACCGAATGATTGCTGATTCTGTTTTCCTACATGATATATGAAGTCCAAAAAGGCACATTAAAGAAGAGAATAAACATTCAAGAGCTAGAATTTAAAAGAAAAAAAAAAGGTGGGGAGTGGGAAGGAGGGAAAAGAGCCAGTTCGGAGAATGTAAAGGGAAAATAAGGGAAGTGTCTATGGTTACAGCCAAAGCATCCAGCCCTCAGCGACTTCCTGTTATCCATCAAAAGTCCATTTGTTAACTAAAACTTAGATGAAAACATTTAAAAACAAGAAGAGTCTTTCAGAAAGGTTTGAGATTTTAATGGGTTGGGGTTGGATTATTAAATTTGCATTACACTTTGCAGTATACATTATTAGTATTACTTTTATAATTTCAGCTTTTCTTACCTTTTACACATCCACATCTCTGGTCTATGTATGGAAATATAAGTTAGAACTGTGGACTGGGTATTGAGTAGCTTTTTGGTGCTAATTAATGAGCATTTTTCAGAAATCTCATGGAGAACCACACCCTTCCCCACCCCATCCTCAACCTTTCCTAGCCCCACAGACGTGGACAGCCTGATAGGTGCATCCTGCTCAAAGAGGACCTTTGAGCAGCCACGTCTGTCCTTTTTCTAACACAGGAAGAGGCAGTGTCTTCAGTGGTTAAGAGCAATGTTTTTGATCAGATGAACCTGGATTCAGATTAATATGGGACAAATCACTGCATTCTCTGTGTTCTGTTTCCTCACTGTACAGTGAACACAGGAGTGGTGCTAGTGTGCTGCTCAATTGCACAGGGCCAAGGTGAGTCAGAGTAAGAGTCACTGCTTCACTAATGGTTCCCACTAACTTGTGTTCCTGGCTCTGGGAATCCTGCTTCCCACAAGACAAGCACCAGTTTTTTGTAACATCTCATGGAGCTAATATTCCAGTGAAAGAGAACATACGATACATGCAAGTCAAAATTCAGCAGCAGATTAATCTTCTGAAGGAAGCAAAGGCAGGGTTAGGGGAGAGGAGATAAGTTTATAGGCAGCTGAACCCTCCATGATAAACAAGGCCCAGTCATGGAGAGATTGGAGAAAAGGTATGCCAGGCAGAGGATACAGAAAGCACCGAATTCTGAGAGGGGAATGAACTTGGCTTGTGAGTGGAAGGGAAAGGCCAGAGAGCTGAAAAAATGAGACCAATGGTGAGAAAACAAGAAGGGGTGAGGTCATCCAGATAGGTTGCAGGCAGTCGAAGGAGAGTCTTGGTGGTCTGGGTAAGAAATTGGGATTTTATTCTAACTCTAAATAGAACCTGTTTCAGGATCTTAAGCATGGAGATGATAACTGCTTTATACTTTTAGATGATCCTCTGGCTGCTGCAAGGAGCCTAGATAATGTAGAGAGGGCGGTGGGGAGGCTGTTGCTGTACTCTGGCAGAGAGACCCTGGAGTCTGGAGTGGGCTGGGGCAGTGGATTTTAGATATATTATGGAGATAGGGCCAGAAGAACATGCTCATGGATTAGATGTGAGGTGGGGTGAGCAAATGATGGCTGTGAAGGACAGTTCTTATGTTTTGGACCTAAACTGGGGAGTGGCGCCCTTTACTGAGATGCAGAAGACACAATCAGGGGAAGAACGTGTTTGGTGAGGGAAATCAGGAGCTGGCTTAGGACGAGTTCAGTCTGAGAATCCTGTTAGTCATCCTGTGGAGGTGTCAGGTATATAGTTGGCTGTGGGTCTGGAGTTCTGGGGAGAAGCCAGATTTTTGTAGCTTCTCAGAACTTTGACTATGTATGACAAGCAACGCCAAGTGAGGATGATCTCAGCTCCATCCTGTCCAAATGTGTGGTGGTTTTTCCTTTCCACTCCCCTCTATGCTAATGAGCTGTCTTTCCCATCCTCCTTGCGTTCATTCCCTTTCTTCGCTTGGCCCTGTTTTGGAAAACCCAAATCAAGGATTTTTACTGTTGGCTTTGAGGATTAAGAAAATGCAGACAACCAAGAAGACTGCTCCTAAGAGATGTTGTCTTACTGCACATTGGGCACATTCCAAAAAGGAATTCGTCTGCACTGAGAATCACTCACCCATGTCCCCTAATGGTACAGAACCTCCTCTTATCAACACAGCAACAGCTCTCTTAGCTGCCCTCTTTGTCTTGATTGTCTAAGACCTTTCCCTCAGAACCCAAGGTTTGCCTACTAGAGACGAGATGAAATGTTGTCTTTCTTACTCAAACACTGCTCACAGCCACTGTGTGTGGAGAGGTAACTATGGATGTCCCCTTTCATCCAGTTACCCTGTTTAAAACTTGTCTTTCCTACCATGTCTCCAAGAAGGGCCACCTGACAGTCCTATGAAAGCAGTGTACCAATGGATCTCCCTAACTTTGGTGCCAGATATCTGAGAGAGGGTTGAGGTGCACCCGGGCTGTGCTCTTGGGCTGCATGCTAAAACAGGAGCTCAGAGTCTGCTCCTTTGGAATGGCCCTGTTTCCCCTGGGATGGGCAAGGCTCCGGCCTTTGCCGGAAGGGTGGGGATGGACAGGAGTGACAATGCATGTTAATTAGCACTGTGCAGAGCTGTCATCAGGAAGCCAGAAGCCACATGGTCCCAACCTGGTTTGGGGTTGGCACACCAAATTCAAACCAGCTGGCCTTTGTTTGGAAATGCCCTGGGAGGGTCCCAGCCCTTTCTGGACAACAGAAGGGCTGGCATTTCCTTACCCTGAGCCCTGTTTTAGACACTAAGAAATTCTACAGACACTGTAGAACTCTACTGTGACAGCTCTGGCTTCAGAGGCACACATATCCTCTCTGATTTTTTGGCAATAGGGGCCAACAGGAGCTTGTTATAAAGGTCCTCATTAAAGGCATGGGGCAAATATGACTGTGTCCAGCAGTGCCCCCTGCTTACAATCCTTCCATGGCTGCCTGCCTGTAAGACAAAGCCTAAACTCCTCCCCAAGGTCCTATGTGATGGTTTCCCGTCATTCCTCTGGTCTTCTAGCACACTCCCTGCCCAGCTCTTTACTCCAGTCACTCTGAGCTATTTCCATTTCCTAGAAGGGGCCTGACTCTGACCTTGGGCCCTTATTTACACTCCTTGCTTTACTGGACACTCTTTAACCTCTCTTCCTCTGGCTAACTGGTCCTCATCCTTCAGGGTTCAGTGGCACTGACCCTTCCTTGGCCTTGCCACCTCATTGGCCATCCCTGCTGTGTGTCCCAGGAGGTGGGGGTCCTGCCCATTGTGTTAATCCCTGCTTCTCCGGTGTGAGGCACCAGGAAAGCTTCCTATAAATGTTTGAAGGAAGGGCCTCTTCTAGGGATGCAGATCCATGCTCTGTTCATCCCGTCCCTTCTAACATCGCCTAGTCCATGCACGTGAGGCCAACGGGACTTCAAACTAAAGAGGAACACAGCAATGCTCTGAACTCGAGATCAAAATGGCATTCCCATACCCAAGACAATAGCATGGTTAGAACTCTTTCTGCTACTTAGAAACCATGGCTACCCAGCATATTTGAAAGGCAGGTCTGGAAACCACATGAGGCTGTGAGCTGGCATTTCTGCCTCAAACTCATAAAGAGCAAAATTCTGTGAAAGCAAAAGGCACAGATTAAGAGACTCACAATCCTTCTATATTTGCTGCGGGATTCACCTTCTATATTTGTCACTGGATACCTGTGAGAATATGTTCAAAACATGCATCCTTGGCCTGCCTTGGTCATCTTCTCTTTAAAGCGGGCACAGTTATCCCTGCTTCATTACATTGTGGAAACAAAGGTCCTCAAGTGTTTAGCAAATTTTGTGTCCCTTAGTAAGCACTCCAAAATCAATTATAGCCCTGGCAGGGTGGCTCAGCTGTTTGGAGTATCATCTTGTAGACCAAAAGGTTGCAAGTTTGATTCCTGGTCAGGGCACATACCTAGATTGTAGGTCCGATTCCTGAGTAAAAGAGGCAACTGATAGATGTTTCTCTCTCACATCAATGTTCTTCTCTCTTCCTCCTCCTCTCTCTCTTTCCAAAATCAATAAACATATCCTCAAGTGAGGATTTAAAAAACTAATTATAACCATTGATGTTATAGTGATAAAAGTGGATATCCTGTCAGTCTTGTGGTTTATAGTTTTCCCATTGGAAATAGACTCACTAAAGAGAAAAATAAAAGGTTACAAAATGTCATGTAAGAGGACTGCCATTTCTGCCAGGGAAGGTATATATGTACATGTACAGAAAAAAGTCTGGGAAGACATTCTCTAAAGGGTTAACAGGGGCTTCCTCTGGGAGGCAGGCTTATGGTTGATCTTAATTTTATTTCTTTGCTTGATGATATTTTCTAACATGATGACAGAGGGGAGATATATGTTTAAAAAGAAAAAGAAAGGAAAGGACTTAGAGATCAAGAGGGCATGGCATGTTCGAGTTCCGAGGTGCAGGTCTTCCTGTCCGTTACTGAACTGGGCTCTCCCTCGACAGGATTTTTCACCCAGATCTCTACCTTGGCTGATGTGCAGGAAAATGTCATGGAATACCTCCACGTCCTCAGCCGGCCCAAGGTGATTGACCAGGAGCATGATGTGGTGTGGACAGAAGCTTACATCGACAGCACTGTGAGTCTACGGGTCCCTGGGGGAGCGCCTGAGGTTGCATCCTGCAATGAGGGAGTTTTCTGTGTTAATTCTAGGGCACAGCAATCATATCACTCTTCCTCAATAATGGTGTTCAATGACATTTTCCTCTGTTGTATCATGTGCGTGGGTCCACTTGGCAAACAAGGTTGGTGAAAATGTAAATGGCATTCTGGAAGGTGGATGATCAGTGCGGAAAACTCACTTTTTGATTGTGTCTTCTCTAGTTACTTTTCTCCTTCCTATATGCATACAAGTTCTATCACTGTAGCGGTGATTACAGGCCTGTTAGAGTCAGTCCTTGCCATCTGAGAGGCCCAGTCCTGGTGATGGCTCTTTGGGTCTCAGCTTGGGAAGGCGACTGCAGCTCAGCTCTGGCAGTGAGTCGGAACCGCCACAGCAGCCACAGCTGCATTTCCTTCCCACAGACAAGTGAGAATACGCTTTAATGGTGTTACATAGGCACTGGATTGTTTTTGGAACTCAGGCCAAGGCTCATTCTGAAGCCGAATTCTAAGCAAGAAATTCTGATGCTGAATTAGTTTAAAAGGAGGAGCTTTGCCAATCGTCAAACAATGGCTCTGTAGCCTGGTTTCTTGTGTATTTTCAGGGTGATTTTTCATAGTGATAATGAGTCTGATGGGAGTGGCGTTTTTCATTAATTGATTGTAAATGTTCTCACAGGGCCTCTCTCCCATCGTTTTTGTTGGGATTAACATCACATTAATCACTGTAACCCAGACATAGCTGTTCTCCAGAGTGGTCTCAATGGCTGCTGTGGGCCAGCTTTTCTCTCCAGGAGCTCTTACTCCTGCTGCATTTCTGGCAGCTACAGGCAAATGCAGGGCAGGAACCACACATGGGAACCTACCTTCTGGGGCTGCACAGCTACCTGCTCCACCTTGGCCTTAAAGTCACAGTTTGACCATGGAGATGTGAACTGGTCAGGAAGGGGCATCCCTTCCCCCAGGAGAGTCACCCAGAATAGAGAAGGGTGTTAAGCTGAAAAGCCCTCTCTGGTTAACAGGGAGACCTTGGACTTGTATCACTTTCAGAGTCTGACACCAATTTAGTTTGGAATCATGGAAATCAAATAACTAAGCCACCTCATTTATGTTGGCAACACACTGAGAATAACAATAGCGACAACGGTGATGGTCCTGCCTCCTCTTCCGTGTGGCTGAGTAAGGCCGGAAAGGCAGGCATGAGGAGGGGGAATGTGGCTAGCCCGAGCTGAAGCGGTCAGCCACCCAGTGGTTTTGTATGTACACCCGAAACAGCCAGTTTGACCAGTCATTTTCTTTGTTTCATCAATTTTAAAAGTATAAGACAAAGTCTCTAAAGTAAAACATAGTATGTGCACCTGGATAGAGAGACAGATCAGTGGAGTAGAAGGTTCAAGAAAAAAAAGAAAGACCCACTTACACATAGAAATTTAGTATGTGATAAATATGGCACTTCAAATTAGTGGGGTTGGATGGGCTTTGTAGTAGAGGTTTTGAGAAAACTAGATAGCCGTTTAGAAAAAAAAATAGTTCTATTCTTAACATTATATTCAAAAGAGAATTTCAAGTGGATCAGAGCTCTGAAGTGCGAAAAAATGAAACCATACAAGAGTAGAACACAATGCAGGTCACTTCATCTGTGACCTGAATTCAGAGAAAGGCTTTCTAACAATGACTCCAAAATCCAGGTGTGATAAAAAGAAAGATGAATAAGTTTGACCTCTTAAAATAAAAGCAAAACAAAAACCAACTTTTATAAGTCAAAAACTATTATAAGCAAAGTCAAAAGGCAAATAAAAAAACAGGAGAAAATATTTGCAATATATGGGACACATAAAGAATCAATATTCCTAAATATCACAAACTTTTAAAAATTCAAGGGGAACCCCCCAAATTCCTATAGAAGAAATGAACAAAAAACATGAGCATGATAAAATTCACAGAAAGTAATCAAATGGGCTTTTAAGCATTTGGAAGATGTACTACTACTTCACTCATAATAAGAAAAATGTAGAATGATGTATAGTGAGATACCATTTTGCACCTATCAGAGAGGCAAAAACTAAAGGCTGAATGGTACAGTGTGTTGGCGAGGCTGTGGGAAGGGGACACCCACACATTGCTGTGGGGGGACAGAGCAGGATGATCCCACCTTGTCCCGGCAATCCCGAATGTAGGAATTAACCCTGAAGGTGAACCTCAACAATGTAAAAATAAATACATTCTGTTTAATACACAATTGCTCATAATTGCAAAACACTGAAAGTTATCTAAATACCTAAACATAAGAGATAGGTGGATAAAGTATGGTATATCCACACAATATAAAAAACAAGAATGAGGATGGTTGCTCTTATTCAATATGGAATGGATATGTTGCTAAGCAAAATGAGTAAAATGCAAGAGGATAAATAAGGTGCGACTTTCTGTGTAAGAAAGGGAATAAGAAGACATGAGTTATCTGCTTATTTTTACAAAAAGAAACAGAAAGAAAAATCAGAAATCAATAGAATTGGTTATCTACAAGAAGTGGGAGGGAGTGCAGAGGAGAAGGGCCAGCGAGGGAGAGAGACATCTCTGAGCTATAGTTTTGCCTAGTTTTAACTTTTCAAAGCATGTTAATACCATGTTTTCAAAAATTGAAATAAAATAAAAATGGGTGCAAAAACTAACAGTGAATACAAACAAAAGCAAATGAGTTTAACTACATCACAAATGAGCAGAAGAAAATTATCCAGAAAGAGAGGGGAAAGAAATCACCTTTTGGATACAGTAGTTACACACAGCATTAAATTTTGAACAGTACTCTGACTATCCTCGGGCTAAGAGGGAAAAAAAGTACTGCAAATAAATTTTAAACTTTTGGTATCGTTTGTAGTAATGTGGGTGTAGCAATTCTGAACTTATTTTGTGTGTATGGTAAGGAGGAGCAAATGTATAAATGGGGAAAGACAAGGCAGACACCTGTGGGATAAGACTGGATTGATTTTCTCAGGACTGAAGCTGCAACTAGTCCACTGAAACGACCTAGGAAAAGTGGTACCTGAATAGCAGCCACCACATCTAGAAGCCAGATCCTAGTTTCCAAGAACCATGCGCCACTAAAAGGAATCAGGGTTCCTTAGAGAAATTGTCAATACCAGAGGTTGTGCAGGGAAAATATTCCCCAACCCCCCACCCCAAATAAAAGCTTGGAATATATTGTTCTGGGAACGATGAGGTCGTCAAAGAGACACTGAAGTCAGCTCTCTCAACTCTTGGACAGCTTGAGCCTCTAAATAAAAAGGACAGTAATGGACTGATCCTATAGAATAAAACAGAAAATCCATGTGTTCTTACAGATAATAAGTAGATAAACAAATGTCAAAGTGATGAGCAGGTGGGAAGGAGTGCAGTGTAAAATGCAATGCTGACTGGTGACTGTGGAGGGAGCCGTGGGTTTTGAAAATCACCACTTCGCAACCATTTTAGTAAAGACTGGTTAGCGCAAAGGTGATCAGAGGATGCTAGATCTAGGGCGAAGCTTTGTGCAGGATGTTTTCATTGGCTCAGAGAGCTTCCCCAGAGGTTTTTGAGAAGTCGTGAGAGGCTAAAATTGTATCTATATAGTGGCTGGATCCAGACAAAATCTTGAGTGGGTCATCAAAATTGATGTTACCAACGAGAAGCAAATGGACAGAGCATGCTTTTGGAAAAGGACACATCACACTTATAGAATATTCTGGCTGGGAATAGGTAACCTGGTACCCATGGTGAGGAAGAAGATAAAGCTTTGTATTAATATGATGTCTTGCTTTAGGTATGTTAATTACTTAAATCAACTGTTTTAGATTTACTAATTACATACATAAATCTATGAGGTCTGTCCAGAAGGTATCCAGCCATATGCTATGAAAAATACAGATATTTATTGAAGAAGATACAAGATACAAGAAACATTGTACACAGGTCCATGACATCTCAGTTCCCTTCTAAGCAGGCACCTTGGGACCTCACACAGTTGCTCCACTCACCATCAGCTGCCCTATTGTATTTTCCTGAATTGTATCGACAGTCTGAAATCTCTTCCCTTTCAGAGGTGATTTTAGTTTTGGGAAAAAGCCAAAAGTTGCAGGGTGCCAAATATGGGCTGTAAGAGGGCTGAGTCACCTGGGTAATTTGATGTTTCACAAAAAAGTTGCACAAGATGTGATGCATGAGCAGGCACATTGTTGTGATGAAGCTGCCAGTCACCAGTTGCCCATGGTTGTGGCCTTCTGAATCATCCAAATAGTTTCTGCAGAGGAATGTTCAAGCTTAATGCAAAATTTGATGCAGATTCATTGCTCTACTCACTCAGTCATTTTGGATGCAATGGTCACACAGTACACATGCTCACTCAACAGTGTCTACTGCCCCCACTGACTAGTACAGTGAGGTTGTCACTGTTCATGCATGCACATTCCAGTCCACTCTCTTTCGCTGCCTTGGTACACTGATGTCACACAAACTGTTCTTGTTATATTAACAATGGCTGGACTTTTCCAGACAGGCCTCATGTATGTTTATGTACAGAGAGCAGTTAAGAGAGGGAGAGCTCATTGTTCCTCTAGCTTGTCCACAAATGAACTCTTGAAAGCAGAGGCAGAAAAAATGGTTTGGGACCCACTCTAGATGAGCAGTTGCAGTGGAAAGGTCTTTGAAATTTTGTGTTTTATCTTAAAAATTTGCTATAATCACCATTACTTACCTTAAAATAAAATAATTTATTTTAAAAGTAAGTTTAAGTGGACATTATTGAGTAAAATGGAACTCCAAGATAACAGTTCATTTATTATACCTCTTTCAAAATCTTTTGATGTATATAAAGGAACCCCCAGAATATTCTTGTCCCTGAAATGATAGCTCAGCATCACCTCTGTGCTTTGAAAGCTTCTCTGTTGTATCTTTGCAAATAGACCTGATAAATAAATTTCCTAGTAGAATGTTTTGAGGGTTCCTTCTCATCCCGGTGGTCTTAAGAACCTTGTTGGGTCAGTGAGGACTCTGGAGAGAAAGTCTTCCTCTTTCACAGGCCTGTTTGGTGAGCAGAAGGCAGGTGCTGCTCCAACAGGTGCCTCTTGGGCCGGGAAGCAACATGCTCTTTAAGCTCATCTGGGCCTGGATTCTGCCAGGACAAGAACCAAAGCCCCCTGTCATTTATGCAGGGTCAAAATAGGATCTGTATGCTGAACTCATCTGCACAGTCTGAATTCTAAGCTGAAACTTTGGAACCACTCAGAAAACAATGGGGGTTGGGGGTTGAGGTCAGCACGTTGCAAGCTCATGACTGTCCTGACACCTCCAGAACAGTCCCAGCCCAGCTTACAATAATGAAAAAGACCAAACTCAGGAGCACTTAGCACTGGCACAGGTGTCTCCATTTTAATACCTGATTTCCTGATGGGATTGGTAGCTATAGGATTTTTGTATATTTCAACATATTTAAAATCTACCCCAGGATAATAGCTAAGGGTATTTAATTTAGAGTAAGAGTAGCCTCAGTTTGAGTTCTACATGTATACCATATAAACTGTGTGATTGTAAGCAAGTCACTTAGCTTTTCAAGTACTGCTTTCCTCACTTACAAATGGGTATAAAACCTGCCTTCCAGGGTTGACTCTAAGGATTAAATGTCTGTGCATGATGAAAATGCAATAAATACTACCTATCATCATTCCCAACATCAAGAAATCCAGTAGGACTTTTTCTCCTTGGTTGTGAGAGTTTAAAAAATACTCTTGTTTCTTTGAGCCTGGGTCTCAAAGAAACTTCATGGGAACTACAATATGGCTTCTGACATTTAGATAATAGAATTCAGGACTCCAGTATGATGAAGAGTCCCTTGAAAGCACTTTTCCTCTAGAGATACACTTTTATCCTTTGGAATTCATTTTGCTGTAGTACATGTTGTGGGTCAGACACTAACATCTAGTGTTGGTGCCTGGGGGTCAGTGTCTCTAAGGAAGACTGCTGGTTGTGCGGGACCAGCCAAGCAGAGTGCATCGCAGCCTTACAGAGGTAAAAACTGGCCACCTTGTCCAAGGAAAGGCAGATGTGGTAGAAGGCCCTTAGCTGGCTGTCCCTTAACTGACTCGGTGCCCTCTCTTTGCTCTGGAACAGTGGTGCCAGTTGCTCACAGCACACTGGACATATGGTCTGGAGGCCTTGCTGGCATACTACACATACACACAACTGACCCCCCCCAGCTGACCTGCAAGCTTAAGGAAAACCAGTCAGTCCTCCCAAACCTATGGATGCCACTTGTCATTTTGTCATAATTATAAATTAGTCGAATATTATTTAAACCAAAGAATTCTCAGTGTAAAAAAGGAAGTTGTTACTTCTGTGACTATGTAAATGAATGCCTTGGAAAGACTCTAAAGAAAGTTACTAAAATGTTACCGGTGTGCTAAGTATGCGCAAAGCAATCATGAAAGACCAAAGGTCTTTTCTGCATTCAAGGAAACCAACACTTTACCTCCCTCCCTCCTTCCCTCCCTCCCTCCCTTCCTTCCGTCCTTCCTTCCTTCCTTCCTTCCTTCCTTCCTTCCTTCCTTTCCTTCCTTCTTCCCTTGCTGTAGGGTAGTTTACCTTGATTAGTTTGTTTCCTCCTAGGTTGATGGGGTAGATCCGGTAGCTAGGTTAATGTCTGCTTATTGTCCCACTGCCTCTTGGTAGCCTTCAGGAGCTGTATGCTGCATGAAGGAGAATGACCTTCCCAGATGGAGCAAGGAGGGCCACCAACTGGTGTGAGCATGGTTGCGATTCCCAGCTGGAACTGCCAGCACACTCTGCAATGTGGGTCAGCATCGTTGGGACAGCTGTGTTAGTTTTCTATTGCCACAAAATGGATTACTACAAACTTATCTGCTTAAAACAACACAAATGTATTATCTCATGGTTCCCCTGGGTCAGGAGTCTGGGCACAAGTTAGCTGGACCCTTAGCTCAGGGTCTCACAAGGCTGCAATTAAGTGTTGGCTGCACTGCAGTTCTCATCTTCAGCTCAGGGGCCTCTTCCAGGCCCATGCAGATTGTTGGCAGATCGCGGTCCCTTGCAACTGGAAGACTTAGGTTCCTGTTTCCCAGTTTACTATCCAGCGTGGGTTGCCCTCAGCTCCTATAATCCACAGTCCCTTGCCACATGGCCACAGTATAGTTCACATAATGTTTACTTTCTTCCAGGCCACCAAGAATGCACCTCTTTGAACCTTCACCTTCCTTTAAAGGCATCTTTGATTATGTCAGGCCAACCCAGGATAACTTCTCTTTTAATTACCTCAGAGTGCAATGACAGTAACCTAATGGGAGTGATATCCTGTCATACTCACACTCCAGGGGAGGATGTTTTAAGAGACATGTACTTAAGGAGGCAGAAATCTAGGGAGCATTTTAGAACCCTGCCTACTGCAACAGCCTCCATCCATGTCCTGTGGTCTCAAAGGAAAACAGAATTCCGGAAGGTGATGGCCCAGCACCTCCTCCTGCCAACTCAGGACAACTGTGTCTGCTCTCCATCAGAACAGCTCTAGTCACCACAGGCAGCTCGAGGCACCTGGTTCTCCTCGGGACATGTAGTCTGAAACTGGCTTTGATTCCTTTTCTAATCAGAAGACTTTTGACCCTGATGAGTTCTGTAATTTCTACCAAATTCCAAGAAAATATGTACTAAGAAAACAAATACTATTTGTTTAATAGTAAATTTGGACACTTGATCCCACAAGTTTGCTTAATATGGTATTACAAGTCTTCTTTCTCCTTCATTGTCTGGTGGTTAAGGCAAAAGGAATTCTGTTTGCTTGACTCATCAGTGATTATGGTTTAAAACCCAGCAGCAACAAATGTAATTATGTAAGTGATTTAATGCTTAAATGAATAGCTTAAGATGACCTACAAGTAAAGTACTTTTCCTTTTTATTAACTATGTATTGATTCATGAAGTTCTGGGTCTGAACAAGCTCAAGATAAAAGTTTAGGAACAGAAGCTGAGTTTGAATTCTTGCACATGAGAGTCAAATATTGCCCTTAACCAAGAATGATCTAGAATGGAGACCGACCAAACTGCCCTTTCAGGGCCATCCTCCCTGCCTGTTACTACCAGTTTGATTAAATATTCTGTTTCCTGCCTGGCTGTTCTATTCAATTTGCTTTCCTGGTGAAGCCCAAATAAATGAATTAATGTTAACAGCATTAATTATGTTTCATCTAATAAGAGCTCGTGTATTAATTGACAAAACAGCAATCACCAGAATTCTGAAACTCATGGGCTTCTTATCTGAATACAAGTCATGCACAGTCATTATCTCTTAGGTGCAGAGCAAAAAAAAAAAAAAGTCACTAACAATGGAATTTGTTCCATTTTGTAAGCAAATGGCTTGTACTTCCCAGTTGGGTCCTAATCATCTTGGGAATGCCTCCCAACGTGCTGTGTGGGGCAGAACCTGCATTAAACTGAGGAAGCATCATATCTTGATCAACCCCTCCAGGGGAGTTTGCATAGACACAGGGACACGCAGAAGGGAAGCAAAGAAATCTTTGAGAAACAGTGGGAATGTGACCATTTAAAATAATGAGAATTCATTACCAAGCCCTCCTGCCCCTCCCCTTTGCTGGTAATGCAATTCAGTCTGCAATTTGTAAGAACTTTCAAACCAATTTGGTTGCATTTGCAAATTGGACCTGTGTCCCTCCTCCTCACCCCCCACTAAGTCCAACTTGGAGAAAATGATTTGCATTTTATAAATTGCACATTTGTTTCGGTTTCCCATCTAGGAATAGCACCTAGGTCATTTAGGAGTCGTTTGCGCTATTGCTATAAGCTACAACATCTTGCTTCCTAGAAGCAATTATTCAGGGGGTCTAAGGCATCATAAGGAAGTTGTTGGGGCTTGGAAACTGAATTTACAGTATTTTCCCACAACACCGCTGCATATCAAAGAAGTTCAAATCGTCAAAACAAAAAGACACACGTAAAGAGAAACATAAACCATCCTGCTGGGTTGTGGAACAGAGAATGCCATCTGCATTACATGGCATGGGGGAAACTGATTATGTTGGGACCTCTATTTCATAGCAGATGGGTTCATTAAATTTAATAGCCTCCAGAGCCTTTAGAAACCGTGTTAAAAAACATGTGGAGCATGCTGTGACACTTCACTTCTGGCCCCACAGTCATTATAACTCTGGCACAGACTATAAATATTACAGTACTTTATTTCCATTGAAACTGATTGCTATTATAATTATTTTGTTTTGCCAGGAGATGGTTATGTTAAAAATGAGTGCATGCCTGATTTTTAGTATCATTTACATTCATCTACCTGTTTTCCTCTTCCATTTGATTCTAGATTTTTTTCTAAGCTTTCCCTTTTTTCCTTTGAGTTAGTGTAATAAAGCTATGCATCAAAAGTATAAAAATATTATATTCAGTGAAAATTTCCTAATACCCTGTAAGGATGACCGTCAACTAGTTTAAAAGCTTAGGACTGAAAGTGAAAAAATAGTAGATTTTAAGTGGGTTTTTCCCCAAATTTTTAGATTTATTGTTGTTTCTGTTCTTATGGTGTAATAATTTGCAATTGTCTATAAAGAAAGGACAAACTCTAGAAATAGATTTAACACCTTATAGAAATGGATAAGACCATTAAGTCTAAATAATTATTTAGCATGACAGATTATTTAGCATTCTTTCTTTACAAGTGACAGCACCCACTCAGAGTAGCCAAGTCAAAAAGGGTATTTGTTAACTCTTGGAACCAAGACATCTATATAGCTTTGTCTTGAGACCTGACTAGATTTAGGGTTCAATGCCATGTTATTTAGATTTATCCCTTGTCTCTTAACTAGCTTAATTCCCAGGCATGTTCTCTCTAAAGGGTGACAATGATGGCCTCTATGGCCTCTACCATCCACCAAATTTTTTTATCTTTATAGTCCTTGATTTTTCCCTTACTCTTAGAGTATTTATAGCAAGCTTATAATAGGCCTGTTTGGGTCAAAACCCCACACTGAGAAGTTAGATGGAGCTACTAATTGATGACCTGAGTCTCACAGAGTGGGGAAGAAACCAGTCCCAAAGGAAATTGATACTGGGAGGACTGAGAAGTAAGCATCCTGCATAGAATTTGTGTGTAGAACTCAAAACTAATCCAAGTCAAAAATCATGCATCCCATTGGTATGGTATTCATTACAGTACCATGTTTTTAACCAGTAGAGCCCTTTATCTAGTCAAATGTTTCCATGGACCCTTCATGTATAAAATATATAGAGGGAGAGCTGCTCTGGGAGATCATGAGGAGGGGGTATGGAACACTGAAAGAGGTTCCAAAGCACTTCGTTTGCTCCTTCCTGGCACCACAGAGCCTAGGTAGTATTCTGAGCAATCGTTGAATCCCAAAGTGGGATTCTCTGCTATGCCCCTAAGTTAACAGCAAGGTACTAGTCTGTGTCCAGTTAGGACAGATGATTATGGGGATGGGGAGCCTGTGTCTGTGGTTGTATTAGAAAACCAAATTAGGAAAGTTAGTCTGATAATAATACTAATATTTGATAATATTTCTGCATTACTGCTCTTCATTACTGTAGATAATCTCAAGTTGACTCACCATGGTTATGTCACCTCTTAGAAATTGGCTCTAGGCAGAGAACATACTCAAGCTAGGAGAAATGTATTTCATGAATACAGGACCAGCTTTGGCAGGGACAAGAATCATCAAGAGAATAGGAAACCACCACGAGCAAATAACAGTTCTTTGTTCTTTCTTTCTGGAGCCACACAGCCTCCTGTCTTTGCTTTTTTCCTACCATGTCAGCTATACTTTTTACATTCTCTGTAGACCAGTTCTCTTGTCTCCCCTCATTCATGGGTGACACATGGTCACCCCCAAGTCTACTTTACATGATGTCCTAGTTCAAATCCAGTAGAGATGAACTCAGTGTTTGTTATTTGAGGTCATTTCTCAGCAAATTACATAACTTATTCTAGCCCATGGTTCCACTGAGGTCAAATGCCTGCTGCTTAACCAATCAGCTATGTCTGGGGAACAGTCATGTGACACAGGTCATCTGATAGAAGCATCTCAGCCAAGGGTGTGGATAGCAGATACTGTAAGAAAGAGGTCTGGGCAGGAGGAAATGGCTGGAGTCTGTAGGAGTTGGCATTTCTAGACCTTTGTCTTTCTACCTAAGGCTTCTGTAAGTTGTATCCCTAGCTGGGCTCTAATGCTAACTCTCAGGAGTGTGTCTTCTTTCCTCTTCTTTGAACCTCCGGCTCACAGCTTCCTTTTAGCCCCAGTTGCCCCAGCAAGTGTCCCTCATCCTCTCTCTACCTACCTGATCTTTGACCTGTGCTTCCTCTATCTACTGTCCAGCCACATGGGTAGTGGGAACCCCTCTCTCTGCCTTTTCTGAGAACTGAGGGAGATATTTTGGCCATCATAACCAAATCTGTGCTGCTTTCCCCCCTTCACAACCCAGATATTTGGGCAACTTAGATTCTTAGAGCTGATTCTCATGGTTTGACATAGTTTAAGCTGAAATGAACACATTCCTCTTACTACCAGCATGAAGAATAATTAGAATAATCCCAGAGAATCAAGCTGTGGTTTGATATCAGCTGCCAGTTTCTCTTCTCTTGCTGTAGAAAGAATTTCTTCCATGTTAAGAGTTCATTCTTTTACTTTTATTCCATGAGGATTACTGTGCCAATTATGAATGTACTGTCCATCAGGCCATGGCTCAAAGGTACTAGAGATAAGAACATTTTACTTGACTTGTAAACTTAAACTACTCCTATTTTAAAATAACAAGGACCATTCTTTTGACTCCTCTTACCATCGAATGATTATTCCTTCACAGCCTTTCACACCTGTTTATGAGAGATATGCAATCAGGCTGTCCTTCAACCTCATTCTGCTGATGAGCTCAGTGCCAGTTCCTCAGGGGAAACTCTCTCTTGTTCCGAACAAGGAAAGGAAAAGCAAGGGCACTAGCAAGAGGAACATGTTTTTAAAGTAATTTCCATTATGTTTAATCAAAAAATCTGGAACATCAGCGTCTTTGTCTGTTGATGGAACTCTTATAATTGACTTCTCTTCTGAAGTGATCAAATTAAAGGTGGCCCGAGATGAAGCACAAGCTCAGTACCCATCCACACTTTCTCCCTCCTCTACGCTTTTGAATTTGCATCTCCTTCTGAACTGGAACGACAGCTCTCCCACTCTGCTCCTCCACTGAAGGAGAGAACTCTTTCCATCCTCCGTGTCTCCCCTAAAACGTCAGATCTCATGTGTCCATTGACTTTCCATCTCAGATCCCTATCGGTTTCCTTCATTGAAGTTAAACTCATTCGTAATTATTTCAGTGAAGTAATTTGACTCTTTTTCTCTTTAAAATTCTTTATTTGTCTTTCCAACAGTAATGTAAGGAGTGGGTTACAGTCTGTATTAGGTCCCTATAACCCAGGGATGTCCCTGGCACATAGTGAGTACACATTCAATACTAACGCAGGGAAGCTAAGTGGCTCGTTATTAGTCAAACCACCAATACTACTCACTAGAGTTTGTTTGTTTTTCCACACTCCACACTCTACTTCTCTTGAAAAGTTACAATAATATACCAAGAATCAGGGAATAAATAATAAAGAATATTGGTTACAAAGTGGATGGTGGTACCAAGACAGAGTATAAAACACAGGGTCTGGCAGAAGTAATGCCTACTTGAGTGTGGCTGGTAGGGTAATAATTTATGGTTTTAATTTGAACATTTCACCTAAAATGTCATATGGTGTGCTTTAGTGTGATATTGTTATGTTACAGAATTACATGCTTATGATTTTGTGATAAAAAAGGGCATTTTCTGTGCCAGACCCTGTATTTTTCCTGAAATGCAACATTCATATTTGCCTTTCCTTTTGAAAATCTAACTGGATGGTTAAGTTCGGGTCTGAAGCAACTGGTTTTCTTGAATGCTAACTTCATCTACTCAGTGGTAGTCACTGATTTTAGATGGAAGAATAGGGAAGTTTCAGGGGTGAACCAGATTTTTGCAATGTTCCCCTTGTATGCATGTTGTTTAAAGCAATATGTTGGGAAAAGGGTTGATTGCTTAAGGCACATTGTTTATGCTACATTACTTAGGTCTGATGGAAAAGTTCCTAACAGTGGTTTTCTTGCTAAAGATATGGTTTATGGATGAAGAGTGGAATGTCATTTTTTGGTAGGGCATCATCATAATTTAGGTGGACTCCAGAGAAACTTGATCTTGGGAGAGGCCAGGAAAAATATGCGGGCCCATGGAGCTTCTTGAGCATTAGCACTCAATTCTCCGTCAAAACAGAAATGCTTTCTGCTTTTAATTACCGTCCTTATTCAAGCCAAGTTAATTACTCTGGGCCAGACTGGAAAAGAAAATTCCCAGAAAGTCTGATATGATAGATTGGTAGTGTGTTTTCTGAAGAAGATACTGAGAAGTCCTTAATGAGCTAGTGTTTCAGTATAACTTTTGCAACAGAATACTAAGGGACTAAGAGGAAAAAAAATAATAGATC
This sequence comes from Glossophaga mutica, assembly GCA_039655065.1. NCBI lineage: Eukaryota > Metazoa > Chordata > Mammalia > Chiroptera > Phyllostomidae > Glossophaga > Glossophaga mutica. Next base: position 49,092,101 of record CM077309.1, read on the forward strand.
TTTGGCAGCTGTTCCCCATCATAGCACTTGACAATCTGCTTCTTATTTAGTTTTCTGTTATGTAAAAGCATGGAATTCTCAAGTTAAGAAATATTGATCACTGCCTGACAATACATATGTAACAAAATGGTATTGTGTTGAAAAAGCTCTCCTTTTAAAGTGAGATTACTAACTCTCTATTCCGTTATTGAAATGTGTGGTCTTTTTACTTAGAAAATGATGTGGTCTTGTTAAACACAAGTTATTTAAAGGTTAAAATAATCTTAATTTTAACTATTAATATTATTAAGAACAGATTTCTGACCAAGCGCAACTGAATGCAAACAAGAACAAAATTGGAAAAGCAAATCCATGGCTGGGAATGCAGATAGCGCACTGAGGGCTGTCTTGGCCAAAACTTGGAGGTTCATAGCGGCCCTTTGCTGTATTGGCAGACCCACACATTTTTGGAAGGTCTGTTGATTTCCCAGACTTCGTGGAATCTAGATCAAGTTTGTCAATTTCCCATGTCCCTTCCAATGATAATGCCACCGAGGGCTGAATTAGGAGCACTCAGAGTGTATGGCCCTCCTATCCAGCTGGATTGCTCCTTCTTGGAGCTGTCAGCAAACAGAAGGGCTTACTCTTTGGCCATCATTGGTCTAGAGACACTTGTGGAGCCAGATGTACAGTCACCTAGTTTATTGGCCAGGCATCTATTAACTGAGGGTCCATCCCTATGCTGGACACTAAAATGTCATAGCTTCCATTTTCAGGAAATATAGTTTAAGTACCTGTAATGAAAAATCCAAGCAAATTAGGTAATTTAAAATTATAACATTATTTTTGGTAGATATTGGTAGCCTTTGACATGGAGTGGTGAAGACTGTATGTCCTCCCCTTCACAATCTTATTACCAGGCTGTGGTAAAAACAAGTCTCAGACGAATTCTGCCATCCATGCTCACATTTATTATGCACAGCATCCTCAAAAGCCAGCCAACTGTTGTGAAAGCTCAAAAAGTGAAAGCTCTTTGTCCTTTTAGTTAAAAAAATATTTATAGATCAACAAGTATAAAGGACTCATGGACAAAAACTATGGGGGGTGGAAATGGGAGGAAGGTGGGGAGGGCTGGGGTGGTGGGCTGGGGGCGGGGTAAAAGACAGAAAACTGTACAATATCAACAATTAAAAAATACTGATTAAAAAAAGAAAAAATATTTATAGAGAGAGGGGAAAAAAGAGGGAGACAAGTATCAATGTGAGAAAGAAACATCAGTTGGTCGCCTCTCCTATGTGAACCCAACCAGAGACCCAACCCACAACCTGGACACATGCCCTGGCTGGGAATCAAACTGTCAACCTTTCACTGTGCCGGCTGACACCCAACCAACTGAGCCACACTGGTCAGGGCTTTTTGTTCTTTTAGAGGTTCTGATGCCATCTTGCATCAGAACAAGTGCATTATTTGCAGGAGCCAGTTAACCTTCTGTTTGGAATCTGGCAACTGAGAAGCCTGAGTCAGCTGCTTAAGATTATTTAACAGTCAGGTCTGGGACACTGTTCCTAAGGATTGAGGCCACTGAGCTCTCAAAGTCCAAGTCCTTATGCGGTTTCATACAGAGAAAGGCAGGGCCTCTGCAATCTATTGAACTGGCCCACACAGCATGGATGCCTCCAACTTACCAATAAAACAATCATTTCTAATGTCCATTATGGTAATCGACAAAACCTCTTGTGTTGGTCAGAGATAAACAGCTGTAGCGCATGTTACCTTTTGCTTAAATACTAGCTGGAATGTATATCCCTGATTAGGGCAATTGAGAACTTCTGAGATACAGATTAAAATTAGCATACATATTTATATCACAACATTTGTGTTGAAGCCTACAGTAAATTACATGATACATAACAGCATTATACTATATAAAATCAAGTTTCTTCTTTGTAAAATGGGGATAATAATACTGCTGATCTCAGGGAGTTATGAAGATTTAAAAAAGATAAGATCTCTTAGCACTGTGCCAGACATATGGTCCTCCATCAATGCTGATCATTATTACCTAGAAATTCAGAATAACATTATTACATATTGTGGAATTAATTTTGCCTTCCTTTTGTTTGTTCTTGGCAAATTCTGACACCCTCAGAAGAAAGGGAATAGAGAGGTATTTGCCTTCCCAGCAACAGAAAGGCATCCGAGTCATCTTCATTCTTTGTAGCTGTACTCCCTACAACCAGTGGTGTGTCCTGTCTGGAAGCTCCATTCCATGCTTGGGAGTAAAAAACAAAAACAAAAGTCTACCGATGTCATTGCCCCCCCCCCCCCACCCGCCATTGTCTCAAAAGTCTTTATGGCTGTTGCATTTAGAAACAACTACAGTAGCCCTGGCTGGTGTAGCTCAGTGGATTGAGCACCAGCCTGTGAACTAAAAGGTCACTGGTTCGATTCCCAGTCAGGGCACATGCCTGGGTTGTGGGCCAGGTCCCCAGTAGGGGGTTTGTGAGAGGCAACCACACATTGATGTCTCTCTCCCTCTCTTTCTCCCTCCCTTCCTTTCACTCTAAAAATAAATAAATAAACAAACAAACAAACAAACTACAGTAAGAAGTAATTACACTGCAGAATCTGCTATGCTTCTAATCTTGTGTGACCAGCAGGTGTGAACCAAGAAGCTTAGGAGAAAAAGCTGAACTATGAAAACTGTGATCTTTATTTTTGTCATTTTATCTTTTACTGTTGTTCTGTTACAGTTGTCCCAATTTTCCCTCATTGCTCTCCCCTGACCCAAACTCCCTGCTCCCACAGCCAATCCCCACCCTGTTGTCCATGTCCATGGGTCGTTTTTACTTGTTCTTTAACTAGGCCCTTCCCCTTCTTTCCTCCCTTATCCCCTGCCCCTCTAGAAGCATCCTTCCCAACAGCTCTGTAGGCTGGGCCTCATTTGAGCAGCACAATAAGAATAACTGAGATGCTAGAGCCACTAATCTGGGGTGTTTAAATGCACCCAGACCTTGTACTAAGTGTGTCTGTATCCCTGTCCAGTAAGTCCTTTATCTCCATTTTCCAGACACAGAAGCTGAGATCTAGGGCGATGGAGGAATTTGCCCAAGGAGATGGGGTAATTAGACCCAATGGGATTCACCTCTAGGTTGCCTGTGTGGTGTGAGGTCTCTCTGCCCTCTGATGCAATGTTGCCCTTGGTCTGCCATATCTATGTCTGTGCTCTGAGGAGGAGCAAGCCCACCAGACTGCAGTATGGAGTGCCAAAGTCTTTAAAATTCCTGATGACTGATTAGAAATCTCCTTGCCATTCCCACAGCCTAGTTATGTTGCTTCTACGGAGTTCTGAAAAACCCATGGTGCCTGCTTTGAGCTGTGAAGACACTGGAGCTTGACTTATCCTGAATTATGTTTCCCATACTGCTGGCAACCCAAAATAGGAAACTGTAAATTTTGCAACATATATCTCTCACTTGGAGAGTTCTCTGAGCTTTATTAAACAACAGAAGGAAAACTCAGCTCATGGCACTTATAAAAGAAGCCACAGCATTCCTGGATTTAAAGCTTGAGGCAAAACAATTCTATTTAATGGACTTTTAAAAATCCTGGGATTTGCATTTTGAATGTATTATACATCACAAGAAGGATTTTGATGGTGATATCACAGCAAACACCATAATCACATCCTATAATTTATATAACTCCAACTGCTGTCACTATGTCAAAATCATGATATGCTACACACAGAGCTTCTCTCCTGAAGGAAATTGAACGTCCTGAATCAAACTCCTGGGGGCATTTGTAATCACTTGGAAAGTCTAACTACCTTGATTGGTAGTCAGGTGAGTTAAGGAGTGGGTTAATAAGTAGATCGAAACTTCAAATACACAAACAAGCCAGGGTCTTCTGAAGGCAGACCACAACCAGGTGATTGAACCTAGGAAAGGAAGGTGAACAATCTGGGGGCCCCCACGTTGCAGAGAGCAGCAGTGGTATCTGTGCTCATTCTCAAGGACTTCCAATGGCTGTCCAACTAACCTGGGGGCTTAGAGTTAGCGTGTCTCAGAAACCTCGCCTCTCCTCTGGACCTCCGCTCAAAGGCTACTTTGGAAGGGCCAGGAAGGGAAGCAGTGATTTCATTAGGTATTTCTTTACTGAACTTTTACTGCTTCTTTACCCTCCCAATAATCAACTTCTAGTTGGTTTCCTTTTCTTTTTGTAGTTAAATTTATTGGGGTGACATTGGTTAATAAAATTATATAGATTTCAGGAGTACAGTTCTATGATACATCATTTGTATATTGCATTGTGTGTTCACCACCCAAAGTTAAATCTCCTGCTATCACCATATATTTGACCCCCTTTAGCCTTTTCTGCTTACACCTTTCCCCATGATAACCACCATAATATAGTCTATAAGTTTTTGTTTGTTTGTCTTTTTTGTACATTTGTTGTTTTCAGTTTTATATCCCACATATAAGTGAAATCATATGGTTTTTTACTTTTTCCTTCTAATGTATTTCACTTACTGTGACATTCTCAAAATCTATTCATATTGTTGCAAATGGCAGTATTTTGTCTTTTCTTATGGCTGAATAATGTTCTATGAGATGTGGTTTCCTTTTTTGAGAATAAGTTATCAAATTTGCCTTCTTCCCTCCATGCCCAATCCCTGCCAATGTTCAACCTCCAAATCAGAATTCCTCAGGAGAGATTTGGGACTACTAGAATGAGAAAGAGAGGCCCCAGGACAGTGCCTGGAATGAAAGAGGGGGCAGAACAGATTTGCGTGTATAAGAAGACAAATGAGAAAAACAGCCTTGCCTCCTAAGATAAGAGGGGGCAGCAGGCTCAGCAAGGGAGGTGGGGGGCTGATTCCAGATGTCTAAAGTGACTTGAGACCTTTTCAAGGACCTGGGTAGCTCTTATTTAATTTTGTGTTATTTTTTACTACAGCAGTGTAATCCCCTGCATCCTACAGAAGCCTACCACACTTTCTCCAAGGTACCAGAGGAGGGGTTTTAGGGGAAAACAATAGGAAACTTCCAGTTTTCTACATCCGTCCCCCCTTAGGAAGGGCAAGTGGGGCTGTGCATATAGAGGAGCAAGGTGGCCCCCAGACGGAATGAAGATAAGTATGTGGGGAAACTAATGGCAGATAAGGGTTATTTTGGTAAGGTTTGCTATGCAGACTCAATCTTGTGCAGAATCCAGGGTGATGAGTGTATCTCCCATGATTAAGAGTCATTTCCCTTCTCCTGGTTTGGGAGAGAAAGGGGGCACCTTCAAAGAGGGAAATTTATATGCAGCCTTTAGGCAGAAAAGGGGGAGGATAGAGAGCTTTTCCTGAGTCTACTGTTTCTGAATTGTTTTCAGCTCAAAACAATCTTTATGCCAAAGTGGCATATTTTACAGTGGCATACTCTGATCCCCTCTGGTAAAATAGTCTCCACTTGGGGAAACATGATTTTATTCTTATTAGAGTTGAATCTACTTGCCTAACACTCATTCATTCTTCATGTCTCTGCTTCCCTTCCCTGCTCTGGCTTCATGGCCCAGTTATACAGTATGGTTATCTTTAGTTTACCCCTTGTCTCCCCAGCTTGTAGCACCACAGCACAGGATAATACCCAAGTCTTACGTCCACTGTTTTTTTTTCCTGGCCCAGGAGCTGAAGCTTAATAGATATTTAGTGGGTAAATAATTAATAAAGCACTAAATTATTAGTTATGATAGGTTCAAAACTAAATGAATAAATGATGAATGTGATGTTTGTCAACCAATTACAACCCGGTGGATAAGCACTTAGCAATTTCACATTCACCTGATCCATTTGTGATTTAAAAAAACGCTGATTTTACACGTGTGTTATTAAAACTGTGGACACATACAATGACACCTCAAGGAGTGTGTGTTTTATTTATCTTTGCATGTGGCTAGCATACCCAATACTCCCATGAATGCTCATTGTGTGCTTGGATGAATGAGTCTCTGAATATATGGCTTAGTCTTATTATCTTTATTATATTAGATGTTCAAATTTCCCAATATGGAGATGTGGAAGCCACTGTTATTAGAAAGAACTCTGTGGCTTTTAATTTCAGTTAACAAAAGGGAAGATGAAAACAACGAAATTCTACCATCACCACATACATGTTTCAGAGCTTGTCTCTTCTTGTGGGTGTTTCACGCACACACAGGTTTGAATGAGTTTACAAAACTCACAACACATTGAATGACAATTGCCTTGAATTTCAGATCAGTTGAATTCTGAAATAGCTTATTCGAGTTAGTTATGGTTAACAAGCTATCCAGGTAACAATATGATGTGGATCTCTTGGGTGACAACACCCCATCAGCCCTAATCCATCACCTCAGAGAATCTTTCAGGGCACTATCATTAATTAACCTAGGGCACCATTAGAATTTTTTTAAATCTAAATCACCACAAATCTTTCATTTTCTCTTAAAAAAATGGACCAGAAACACAAATGGTTTCCGTCTATGAAACTGGAAGGTAGCTATTAATACTCTTCTTTTTCTTCAGCAATTCCTACCCCTCCCTGATGGCAACCACTGTAGACTGCTCCATCCCCAGCACCATTACTGCAGTAGCCATGAACATCCTTATAGTGGGCCTCCTGTTGTATTCTGTGACTCTGTACTTTCTTTAACGTTTGAGCCATCTGATCTCCTGTGTCAGTCACAGCACAGCTGTGGGGTAGGGGCTTCGAAAATCCTTTTATGCCGGGGTTGGGCATTCATGATCTAAGAAAGGCTGCTCCTTGACATAGTGAATCATCATCTACCACTATTCCTCGGTCTGTTGAGGTGGTGACGGGGTTTGGTTGATTCCTCCTATGGGTTTTGCCTGGACCTCTCTTGCCTGATTGGTTAGGAAAGTCTCACTACCACGGAAGTACTACTCAGTGTCTAAGATTGGGGGAAGACCTGTCAGAGTTCCCTGAATTTTTAGTGTCCTCACGTATCCTGATATCTCTGCAGTAATTGCCTTCTTCTTAATAACCATGGAACTCCCTCAATGAGGATGAGGGGGAAGCTTGCGGAAACTGAGGAACTGACCATTGTCTCTCTTAACACTGTGCTATCCGTGACTACCCCCACCAGAATTCCTGAATCTCGAAAACTGAATGGACATTGGAAAAGGAATCACTGAAATTTGAGTTTGAAAACTGAGATTCAGGTCTTTGCACTGCTCCTCATTGGCCATGTGCCCTTACATAAATCACTTTCCTTTGCTGGGCTTCAGTTTTCTTGCCTCATAGTGCTGGATGCTATGTGAACTACACTGTGTCACAAAAAGTTGAGGTGGTGTCACTATGCATATTAAAATTATTCACTTTATAACAGCCATTGTAGTAATGAGTCAGGGGATCGAATTTGCCCCCAGCAAATATTCCTAAATACTTAGTGCTAAAAGTTTTTTCCATCATTTCTCCGTATGTAGGAGACATTGGTATGTAGGAGACATTGAATAAGCTTTGTCAAGTGAAAAAAATTCTCTGGTTCCATGAAATACTGATTGAGCAACCAAAAATAATAATAATAGCATCTATGTTTATTGACTACTCACTGTTGGCCAGGCACAATTCAAAGAGCCTGACACATAACTATAGGTCAAATTATCTCTAAATAATGTGAGATTAATATATTTAAATATAAATTAAATGTATCATTAACTGAAACTATATAACAGTCTTACAAGATAGATGCTAGTGTTATCTCCATGTGCAAATGATAAAACTGAGGCATTGAAAGGTTGAATAACCTTCCCAAATATCCATTAGATGTTTAAAAGACAACTGTCCTTTCTGCAGGAGAAGGTAAATGTTTTGAAGTAAGACCAGTAAGGTATTTGGACATACAGACATTTGCCTGGTTCCTGAACACCCCAGGTTGCTCTCTGCTAAACGATGAGTGGTGTGCTGCTGAACTTCCATTACAGTAACCGAGGGGAGGCTGCTGGCACTGTGAAGTTATCATGCTTGGTTCTAAATATGGTTTGTGAGCACAACCAAGGCCTGAGTTCTCCCAGATCTCTGTGCACAGCCATATTCAGTGAGTAGGCTGGGGAAATTCACATGGCCATGGCCAAATCAAAATATTTTGCCAAGCATGCTCTCTCCCCCCTTAATTGAGAAACCTATGGTTATTTGGATGGAAATTTAATCTGAACCTCTGATTCATTTACTCATTAAACTGCTATTTAGTTCTAGCTATATGAGCTGTTAGAGCTTCTCTAAACCAAAGTGAATTATGGCCACAGTCAGTGAGGCCAATGTGAGACACATCTAAAGTGAACCCGTGCTGGGGCTTGAGGGCTCTGCAGGTCAGGCTAAGTGAGCGGAGGCTTGCGGACACAGATGTGGCAGGCACCAGCACTATTCCTCTGTGCTTTGAGATCCACCCCTTCATTTCTCTCAAAGGACTGGGTTATGGAGTTTTTTTAGAAAGAGTCAAGCCAACTTCTTGTATAAGGAGGGATGTTTTCTTTTTCCTTTCTCATAAGGTATTTGTGTCACTTATGGAGGTGGCAGGGGTGTACCATGCTGGGTAGGAAAACAGCCCTGGAGCCAGAGGGCCTAGGTTCCAAGGCTCTGCCCCTTAGCAGATGTGCCACCTGGTACTGTTTGCTTAGCACTTACAGTTTCATCATACATAAATGGGGATAATGATGGACGCCTCCCTGCTGGGACCTTGTAGGGAAAGCTGAGGTAGTGTCCTCCCCCAAGGACCCAGGGACCTGCCTTCTCCCCTGTCACCTGCAGATTTTGTGGCAGTCTGAAGCAGGGTTGCCCGTTGCTCCTGCAAGCCAGCAATTTAACATCTGCATGTTGCTTCTCATCCATGCCAGGGGTTGCAAATATGAATGTTCCCAGGGGCCAGGCTGGTGAAGTTAGTACATGGCAAACCCTGAGTATATGAAAATAGGGATTGGGCTGGGGAGATGGTGGTGACCTACAGCATGCACACACCATTTAAAGGTATTTAAAAACACCTGGCGCGATGGTCATATAAAACCACAGACATAATCTGCTGGGGCTGAGAATTCCTTATGCCTGACTACCGTTCACAACTTTCCTTTGCCCGCTTCACCTCCTGCCTTCTAGCATGTATTTCTACCTTCCTCAGTTATTGAAGCCCTTGGCACCCCCCCACCCCCACCTGCACTCAGGAGCTCTGGCAGCTGGCAGAGCAGCAGCCACATCCCAGTCTCTCTGCACTTAGTGCTCACCCTTCACATCCATCAGCCCTCCCGCCTCTGGAGCCTGGCCTTGCTGGCCACCATGCTCCACACTGACCTAGCACCACTCCCTGTCCTGCAGTCCTGTGGCAGCAGCCTGCCATCTGGAAAGGGCTTCTCTTTCTTGGCTGTTCTCAGGGGCATCTCTGTTGCCAGACAGTACCAGACATGGGAAAGGGGTTTTGGAATCTCAGATTGTCTGATCTGAAACTCAGAATCCCACGTTTTATGCTCTCTCCCACTGTGCACTGTTAATCAGCCACTGCCTTCAGGGACTTGAAGATTTTACTGTTTAATCTTTATTCTTATATTTTTATTTAACTTTCTGTTATGGATAGTCTACGAAGTTCCTTAAAGAGGATGTTATTTCTATGAAGTCTGCTCACTCAGTGATTGCCTGCATAGGGTAGATGCTTAGGAAACACATCCTGGTCAGTTGATACTATCTTCTCTCCATCACCAAGAATTTGCTAATGTTTACAAACACATGGCATTGTTTGGGGCATGGCATAAAGCTGTTCACATCTGTTTCTTGGTCTCACTCAATGTTCAGTAGGAATATAGAGAATTGGCAGGGGGTGTAAGAACCATCTCGGCCCATAGTGAGGGAGGGCAGGTATGGTTTGAATTCAGAGCAGGTGCAAAGACAGAACCATGGAGAAGACGAAGAGGCAAGGGAGAGAAATGCAAGCTCAATTCACATGTGATTAGACATTTTCCATTTTTAGCCTCATGGCTTAAATTTGCATAATTCTTTTAAAAAGAAAAATTAATTATTTATGACTGTAGCTTTTAACCAAACTGTGCATTTAAAGTAATCACTCTGGGTGATTTAAATAAAATCTCTTATGTAAACAGTTTATGCTCATTAGAATGAGAAAACTGTTGGTTTATTCAATTAAAAGGACATTATTGCCAGTTTGGATTCTCTCTCTCTCTTTTTTTTTTTCCACTTCAAAATAAAGGGCAGCCACATTGAGACAGATGGAATTTAATTAAATTGTCTCAAAAAGTGACCAGATTTTGCTATTTTTTAAAATTTAAAGATGATAGATTCCAGAAGCCTTTTCAAAAGCCAAACCAGTATTTCAGAATACTAAACAGAAGTCCTGCCCTTCACTCTGACAGGCAATGGGTACAGAAATAAGTTCCCTCCCCGGCAAATGTGTGTGACTTCCTCACCAGCACAGCACGAGTCAAAGATGGTTCTAATCAAAGTTCTCCCACACTAAGATCTTTCAAAATACAAAAACTTTGCATCTGCTTGGTGTGCTTTCATAGGTTTCACCATTTACTGTAGGTAAAGAGGCTCTTCCACTGAAGCCTACTGTGATTTCAGAATGTTACCGTCCTTTACTTACTGACTAGTCCCCTGGATGTCTATGGTGCGTGATACACTCTGGGAAGCATGACACCTGTACATTTTCCTAGAGCAGGTAACCAATGCCAAGGTCCATGTTGAGCCCTCCTATGTGTTGGGGTAAAGTGCTTGAAAGCCACAGACCTGCTTTCATCCCAGAAGCAAGGCCCAAAGCCAATTTAAGCAGCCTTGGCACTGTTGGCACTCAAGGGCCGGGGGGCTGCTGGCTGGATCAGTAGAGACCAGGTGTACTCCTGTCCCAAGCTTGCTTTGGGAAAGCCACTCAGGTTTTCTGGACCTCTAAAATAATGTGGTTAAACTGTCTTTTTTTCCCCCTTCTTAATTAGCAAAGCTCTTTTATTCAGTGGATTCATAGCAGTCATCATATGTAAAATAAAGAGCAGCTCTGATTACATTGGGCCCTGTTGCTCAGTCTCTCTGGTCCACCTATGGTTCACAGAATTTGGGGGCTCCACGGAGCAAATTTCATGAACCACTGGTCTAGATAGTTGGTAACATGTTGTCATAGGGACTCAGACATCTCTCTGGTTGTGCAGGAAATTCAGCTCAGTGTGTGCTTAAGGACAATCTATGGAGTCATAAAACTGGAGTGTCAAAGTATCTATTTCTTCAGGCATGGCTGGATCTGGGTACCCAGATGTTGTAAGGAATCTGCCACTTGCCATCTGTTGCTCTGTTTTCCTCTATGTGGATTTATTCTCAAATGAGACTCTGCCCCTCTTGCCGTGTCAGGACTGCCCTCAACAGCACCAGGTTTACCTCCTTGCAACTGGTGTCCTTTGCCCAGAAGGAAACTTCTTTCCTTATGGTACTAGTTAAGGCTGTGGCTTCAGCTACAAGCTTATCTCTTCCAGAACCAGTCACAGAAGTCAGCAAGTTGGAGGCTTCTAATTGGCCAACTATAGGTCACACGTCACCCTTCGATCTGGGGGAGAATGGCTCACCCCCAGTCCAACCAAAGACCTGAGAGAAAGAGATGAGTTTTGTCTCACAGGTCAGTCAAAGTGCTCTTACCAAAAGAAGGGACAGATTCTGTTCAGGCAAAAAGTAGCTAATCTCTCCTGCTTGCTTCCAGATCTAACAATCTAAAAATCTAAGCAAATCCTACTACTTTTCTTGTGCATCTGTGGAGATTTTGTTCAAGTCTGGGGAAAGAGAACTTGCACCGCTGCAGAGAAGAAACTGATGTTCATATAAAGGAGAAAGAGGACAGGTGAGGTCAGGGAGAAAGGGAACACAGGAGAAGATGATAGAAAATAGTATATGCTGAACCATTTCAACTATCCTGAATTCAGTCACCTTTCTAGGAAGGAAATGAGTTAATTATTTTTGTCCTGTTATCATAAAGACTTGCTGGTTCCCCCTCTGATATCTCCTGCGCTGCACTAAAGTGGGAGCCAAGACTGTAACAGGTCTTATTCCTCTACTTCCTATGCTCTTTGCAGCTGTTTGGCAAGAGTTCCTTAAGCTCATGTTTCAACTAACTTTTGTATAAATGCCCAGAATTCATGGCCGATGGAGCTACTTGAGCTTTGCAAATGTAGACATTGCTGATGTGTCTTTGCTAAAGGATTAGTAGTGAGGTGGTTTTGACTATGTGAGCCATACCTACAAAACCCTGACCTCAAGTGTCTTCCTGAGAGAAGCAGGGTTCTGGGACTAGATTATGATCTTGGTAATGATGGAGCCAAAGCCTCCAAGAGTCCTGAGCTTGATAGAACCTTACTGCATGAGTTGGTACCTCACTCAGAAGCCCTTTTGTCTAGTTCCATGACCTTGCAGGGAAAGCTAAGTTGATACTTTAGCTCAGATACTTGCCACCCACACTAACTTGTTTAAGTCATTTTCATGAGGTACAGTATCCTCCTCTGTGAAACAGAAATCATGGTATCTAATTCCGATTATTGGGTTGGTCAAAAAGTCCATTTAGGTTTTTCTGTAAAATAAAAGACACATTTTTCATTTTTACCTATAACTTTAGCAATTTGGATATTTCGAGTATGTCAGCTATCTTCCATGTGATATAATGTTGATTTTTCTCAACTAATATCGCAATTTGATCGCTATCAACTTCAGTTGGTCCACCCAACCATGGAGCATTATCCAGCGAGAAATCTCCAGCACGTAATTTCACAAACCACTTTTAATATGTTTAATCAGTCACAGCACCTTCTCCATACACTGCACAAATTTTTCCCCCCATATTTCAGTTGTGTTTTTACCTTTCTTGAAATAATAAAACATAATATGCCAAAACTGTTACATATTTTCTTCTATCTTCAATATTATAATAACTACACAAAAGTTCTCCAATTTTGATGTTTTTTTTAAATGCTCTCTGATATGACAGCCATCCCAATACAATCTAATGAAAGTGTTTTGAGTGAAGTTAAAGACAACTAGGTACTACTAGAGCCATCTTACAGAAAAAAACCAAGTGAACATTTTGGCCAACCCAATACTATTGCTGATTAATGAACACCCCAAAACAGAGTGGTGTGAAACAACCATTTTCAGATGCTCACAAATGCTGTGGCAGGAATCTGTACAGGGGACATTAAGGATGGCTCACTTTCACTCCAACTTATCTAGGGGCCTTGCTGAGAAGACTCAAAGGTCAGGTTGTGTCAATCACTGGGGACTAGGGTCACCCAGAGGCATCGTTATGCACCTGTCAGGTGGTTAATACTGTCTGTTGACCAGGACATCAGGTGAGCTATCAGCAGTAAACCCACACTGGCCACACCTATGTCATCTTGCTGTGGAATTGCTTTCTGTGGACTAATTTAAGCTTCCTCACAGCATCACAGTGAGGTCTCCAGAGCAAGGCAGAAGTACATGACATGTTTTCAATCTATCCCTGGATGTCTCATGATGCCATTTCCCTCATACTCTCTAGATTGAAGCAGCTGCAAAGGTCTTTCCAGTTTCTAGAGATGGGGACATAGATTTCCATACTTTATAGGAGGAGTGACAACATTGCATTGTAAATAAAGTATGGCCTGGGGGATATGAGTATGGTTCAGCCTGGAATATGCAATCTTGCATATGTGGCAAATTATACCAATTGATATCAATTACAAGAACATTATAATAATCTTGCATCCCTGTGATAAACACTATTTGGCAATATTTTTTTTCCTTTTTATATATTGCTGAATTCAGTTTGCTAAGGTTTTATTGAGGATTCTTCTATGTTCATAAGGGATTTCAGTCTGTAGTGGGGTTTTTTCTTTTAATTTGTCAAGTTTGATAATGCTGGTCTAATATAACATGTTAAGAAGTATTTCCATCTTTATCTTATGAAAAAGTTTGTGTGAAATTGCTGTATTTATCCTTCAATATTGTTAGAATTCACTAATGAAACTATTTGGGTCTGGAGCATTCTTGAGGGGGAATATTTTAATTCCAACTTCTTTCTCTTTTATAGATGCAAGGCTTTTTAGATTCTGTATTTCTTACATCATTTTTTCCTATTTGTGTTTTAAGGAATTTGTTCATTTTATCTAAGTTGTTGAATTTATTGGCATAAGGATATTCGTAATGTTCCCTTGTCCTCTTAATGTGCTTAGGATATATGGTGATATGCCCTGTTTCGTTGCACATATTGGCAATTTGTTATCAGTCTAGCTGTATATTTTTCAGGATTTCTTTTTAATTTTCAAAGAACCAGGCTTTAGTTTCTTCAGTGTTACTCTTCTGTTTGTTTATTTTCTATTGTACTGATATTGCTCTTATTTTTTAGTTATTTTCCCTCTAATTATATTGTATTTAATTTGATCTTTTCCTCTTAGCTTCTTAAGGTGAAGCTTTTACCGTTGATATTAAACTTTTCTCTGTTTCCATTATAAGCATTTAAAAGTATATGTTTCTTCCTAAGAACTGCTTTAGCCACATCTCATGACTTTTAATATGTTGTGTTTTCATTTTAATTTGGTTCAAAATATTTTCTAATGTCACTTGTGATTTGTGTGTTTTATGACATGAGTTATTTAGAAGTGTGTTATTTTCCAAATACCTTCAGATTTTCTTAGACCTATTGCTATTGATTTATAACTTGATATTTTTGTGTTTAGAGACAATATCCTGGAATTTCAGTAATTTCATTTCTTAACATTGGTTTTGTGGCCCAGGATATGGACTCTGTTAGTGAACATTTTATAGGCACTAGAAAAGAATATGTATTCTGCAGTAATTTTGCATATTGCTTTAGAACTATGAACTTGGTGAAATTGGTTGATAGTATTATTAAATTCTTTTACATATTTACTGATTTTTCTGTCTAGTTGTTTTATTAATTACAGTCAGAACTGTTGAAATACAATGAAAATTCTAAATTTATCTGTTTTACTTTTTGATACTGCCCCTTTTTGTGTCATGTAATTTGAAACTCTATCATTACTAGCATACATTATATCTTCTTAATGAATAAGCTATAATTATGAAATATTTTTTATCTCATAATATTTCTTGTCCTAAATTTATTATGATTATTGTTTTGTGATATATTTTTTTATTTTTTATCTTTAACCTATGTAGCATTTTAATTTAAAACATACTTTTGTAGACAAAATATAGTTGGATCTTTTTTCTTTTTATCCAGCTTGACAATCTTTACTTTTTAATTGGTGTATTTAATCCATTTATATTTAATGTAATTACCTTTATTATTTGGTTTTAAGTATATAATATTGTTATCACTATCTATCTAATCTCTTTATTTTTTGTATTTAACTCTACCATATTATCATATGTAAATATGTGTTTATATATACATATAACACCCTATGTATACATACACATATTCTTTTATTTTTCTTCTTCTTTTGTTCTCCTTTTGAATTGAGTATTCTAAACTCCATTTTATGTTTGCTGTTAGCCTGTTATACTTCTTAGTTGTGCCTTTTGAGTAGTTGCAGTGGTGCAACGATTTGCACCTTCAGTTTTTCACGGTCTACCTTCCTTAGAAAGGAAGGCACTCACAACAGCATGTGCCATGCCCTCTTCCATCCTCTCTGCTGTGATTACAGTTTTTACTCCCACAATACACTGTTTTCATTTTGCTTAAAACCGTTAATTAAAATGTGAGAAAAATCTCATGTTTCCCACACCTGGGCCTATTTATTCTTTTGTATAGATTCAAGTTTTCATCTGGAATCAATTTCTTTTGGCTGGAATAATTTCATTTAATCTTTTCTAAAGTGCAATTCTATAGAAGTGAATTTCTCAGATTTTTTTAAATCTGAAAACATTTTGTTTCACCTTCTTTTGGTAGGATATTGTCCCTGGATATAGAATTCTACATTTATACTTTTTTCTTACAGTACTTTAAAACAATTGCTTCATTATTATCTGCTTTGAATTGTTTTTGATGAAAAACCAATGATAACTACCTTTCATCTCCTATGTCTTAGTGCTTTAACCATTGGTTGCTTTTAAGATTTTGTTATTATGGTTGGTTTTCTGCCATTTTACTATCGTGTCTAGGTGTAGTTTTTGTGTGTGTTTATCTTGCTCAACATTTATTATGCTTCTCAGATTCGTGTATTTATAAATTTTATCAAATTTGAGATATGCAGCCATTATTTCTTCAATTATTTTCTGTACTTCTCCCACTCCACATAGTTCTGGAATTTTTTGCACATGTATTTATCTACTTTATATTTTCCTACTGGTTACTGAAGTCCATTAACCTTTTTCCTCTCTCTGTTTCAGTTTCAATTTCAATTACTTTTTTTTTTACATTTTATTTTTTTATTTTTTTCCTTTTTTTAAATATAATTTATTGATTATGCTATTACAGTTGTCCCATTTCTCCCCCATCATTCCCCTCCACCCTACACACCCTCTCCCACCCACATTCCCCCCTTTAGTTCATGTCCATGGGTCATAAGTTTTCTAGCTTCTTACATTTCCCATACTATTCTTGCCCTCCCCCTGTCTATTTTTTTCCCATTATCTATGCTACTCATTCTCTGTACCTTTCCCCCCTCTCTCCTCCTCCCACGCCCCTGTTGCTAACCCTCCATATGATCTCCATTTCTGTGGTTCTGTTCCTGTTCTAGCTGTTTGCTTAGTTTGCTTTTGTTTTAGGTGTGGTTCTTGATAGCTATGAGTTTGTTGTCTTTTCACTGTCATAGTTTTATCTTCTTTTTCTTAGATAAGTCCCTTTAACATTTCATATAATAAGAGCTTGGTGATGATGAACTCCTGGAACTTGACCTTATCTGAGAAGCACTTTATCTTCCCTTCCATTCTAAATGACAGCTTTGCTGGAAAGAGCAATTTTGGATGTAGGTCCCTGCTTTTCAAGATTTCAAATATTTCTTTCCAGCCCCTTCTTGCCTGGAAGGTCTCTTTTGAGAAATCAGCTGACAGTCTGATGGGAACTCCCTTGTAGGTGACTGTCCTCTTCTCCCTTGCTGCTTCTAGAATTCTCTGCTTCATTTTAATCTTGGCTAATGTAATTACAATGTGCCTTGGTGTGTTCCTCCTTGGGTCCAACTTCTTTGGGACTCTCTGAGCTTCCTGGACGTCCTGGTAGTCTATTTCCTTTGCCAGATTGGGGAAGTTCTCCTTTATTATTTGTTCAAATAAGTTTTCCACTTGTTGCTGTTCTTCTTCCCCTTCTGGGACCCCTATAATTCGGATGTTGGGACGTTTAAAGATGTCCCGGAGGTTCCTAAGCCTCTCCTCATTTTTTTGAATTCTTGTTTCTTCCTCGTCTTCTGTTTGGTTGTTAGTTTCTTCCTTCTGGTCCACTCCATTGATTTGAGTCCCAGTTCTCCTTCCATCTCTATCAGTTCCCCATGCATCTTCCTTCATTTCACGGATTGTAGCCTGCATTTTTTCATCTAGTTTGTGAGCAAAATCAACCAATTCTGTGAGCATCTTGATGACCAGTGCTTTGAACTGTGCATCTGATAGGTTGGCTATCTCTTCACTGCTTAGAGGAATTGGCTCTGGGGCTTTTATTTGTTTTCCGGTTTGAGCCATTTTTGGTGGGGTTTTTTTTGTTGTTGTTGTTTGGTTTTAGTCTGGTCGCGGCTATTACGTAGTGAGGGGGTGGAGCCTTAGGTGTTCCTCAGGGCGGGGCAGCCCAGTCGCTGGGTTGTGACGCTATAGGTGGGGGCGGGGTCTGAGAAGGAGCAATGGCGCCTGCTCCGCTCTCTCCCGGACTCCGGCCCTTTCCGCTGCTTCCCCTTCACCTGGATTATCTGCGCACACGCGCGTGCTGTTACGTAGTGAAGAGTGGAGCCTCTGGCGCTCCCCAGTGCGGGGCAGCCCAGTCGCTGGGTTGTGACGCTGTATGTGGGGGTGGGGCCTGAGAGGGAGCAATGGCGCCTGCTCCACTCTCTCCTGGATTCAGTCCCCTCCGCCACTTCCCCTCCGCCTGGACTGTCCGTGTGCGCGCTCGAATGTGAGACCACCTGGTCAGTCAGCCAGCCGCCTTGTGCGGCCTCACTGGGTCTGCACAGTTGCCCCTCTGTGCCCGGGGTCCGCCAGCTGCTGCCTGTGGGCCCAGGGACTGCCAGCCGCCGCCCGTGCACCTGGAACTGCCAGCTGCTGCTGCTTGCGTTCCTGGGTCCACACCTCCACTTTCTCCTGCCGCGACTCCGCCCCTCTTACCGGTCTGGATGAATGGTTGTTGGACTTCCGTACACTTCAGTTTTCTATAAGTTCTGATTGTTTTCTTGTTTCTAAATATTTGTTGTCCTTAATTTTGGTTGTGAGAGGAGGCACAGTGTGTCCGCCTACGCCTCCATCTTGGCCGGAAGTCTCCAATTTCAATTACTTTTATTGCTGTCTTCAGCTTCACTGATCTTTTCCTCTGAAATGTCTAAATTGTTGTTAAGCCCATTCAGTGACACTTTATTTTCTTTTTTGAAATATATTTTATTGATTATGTTATTACAGTTGTCCTATTTCCCCCCTTTATTCCCCTCCACCCTGCACACCCCTTCCTTCCCACATTCCCCCTCTTTAGTTCATGTCCATGGGTCATACATATAAGTTCTTTGGCTTCTACATTTCCCATTCTATTCTTAACCCTTACCCCCATTTATTTTCTACCTACCATTTATGCTATTTATTCTCTCTACCTTTTCTCCCTCCCACTCCCCCACTGATAACCCTCCATGTGATCTCCATTTCTGTGATTCTGTTCCTGTTCTAGATGTTTGCTTAGTTCATTTTTGCTTTTGTTTTAGGTTCAGTTGTTAATAACTGTAAGCTTGTTGTCATTTTACTGTACATATTTTTTATCTTTTTCTTAGATAAATCCCTTTAACATTTCATATAATAAGGGCTTTGTGATGATGAACTCTTTTAACTTGAGCTTATCTGGGAAGCACTTTATCTGCCCTTCTATTCTAAATGATAGCTTTGCTGGATAGAGTAATCTTGGATGTAGGCCTTGCCTTTCATGACTTTGAATTCTTCTTTCCAGCCCCTTCTTGCCTGCAAGGTTCCTTTGGAGAAATCAACTGATAGCCTTATGGGAACTCCTTTGTAGGTAACTGTCTCCTTTTGTCTTGCTGCTTTTTAAGATTCTCTCCTTATCTTTATTCTCAGGTAATGTAATTATGATGTGCCTTGGTGTGTTCCTCCTTGGATCCAACTTCTTTGGGACTCTCTGAGCTTCTTAGACTTTCTGGAAGTCTATTTCCTTTGCTAGATTGGGGGAGTTTTCCTTCATTATGTTTTCAAATAAGTTTTCCACTTGTTGCTCTTCCTCTTCTCCTTCTGCCACCCCTGTGATTCAGATGTTGGAACATTTAAAGATGTTGTGGGGGTTCCTAAGCCTCTCTTCATTTTCTTGAATTCTTGTTTCTTCATTCTGTTCTGGCTGACTGTTTATTTCTTCTTTTTTGTACAAACTGTTGATTTGAGTCCCAGTTTCCTTCCCATCAATGTTGGTTCCCTGTACACTTTTTTTTATTTCACTTAGCATAGCCTTCATTTTTCCCTCTAATTTGTGACCATATTAAACAATACTGTGAGCATCCTGATTAGCAGTGTTTTTAACAGTGTTTTTTCTGGAGCTTCGATCTGTTCTTTCATTTGGGGCTTGCTTTTTTTTTTTTTTTTTGTCTCAGCACTCCTGTTATTAGTAAGGGGTGGAGCCTTAGGTGTTCTACCAGGGTGGGGCAACTCATGTCTCTGCATTGTGACACTGTAGCAGAAGGGTCCAAGAGAGAACAGTGCCACTTGCTCCACTCTATGCCAGTTTTCAGTCACTTCCTCTGCTACCCGCAATCAAATTGGACCCTCGTGGTGTTGATTCCCAGGTGGGTGGGTTTGTGTATGTTCTAGGACCCTGTGAGTCTTGCCAATGAACTCTCCAGTGGGGCTGGGAGTTTCTCCCACTGCTGCCTCAGTCCCCACAGATGTTTTCAGAGGCTTTGAGGCTTTATTTCCCTGTACTGAAACCCTGGGTTGCTTGGTCTATCTCCATCCCCAGTTGTTCCTGCTGGTTTATTTGCACGTGAATGTGGGACACCCCCCACCCCAGTCCACAATCTGCTGCCTCGCTGGGTCTGCCAACTGCTTCCTTGCCTTCCCTGGTCCTCTAGCTGCCACCTTGCCATGAGTCCTGTCTGCCCAGCTGCCCATCTCCACCCCTTCTATCAGTCTGGATGAATGTTTCTTCTTTAACTCCTTGGTTGTCAGACTTCCATACAGTTTGATTTTCTGTCTGTTCTAGTTGGTTTTTGTTTTTATATTTGTTGTTGTCCTTCTTTTGGTTGTGTGAGGAGGCATAGTGTGTCTACCTACTCCCCCATCTTGGCTGGAAGTCAACCAGAAGAGGTCGACTTTTTTATTTTCAATGTACTTTTCAACTCTGAGTCCTATTTGGCTTTGGTTTTCATTGTTTTTTTGGCATCAATTTTAGTTTTCACTTCTCCCTTTATAATATTCAGTTTTCCTTTATATTATTTATTATATTTGTATGTCCAGGTTTTCCAATTACATTATCCTTGAGTATATTTCCACTGAATAATTCTTTTTCCTCTTAGGAGTCACACTTTTCTGTTCATATATCTAATAATTTTTATTAGCAGTTGTATGTAATGACATCATGATAGTGGTCATTCTGTTGTTCAGTGTCTGGATTTTGTTGTCTTCCTTTGAAAAGTGTTGAGTTTCTGCTCTGGCAGTCAATTAATTTACTTATGTAACAAATTTATCCTTTCAATGTTTGTTTTTAAGATTTGGTAGGCAGGTATGGTATATTTTTCATTCCAGAGCTATTTAGTTCTAATCCTTGGCATGGCCTTTCCGGGATTTCTGTTGAATGCCCCAGGTGTTTAACAAGGCATACTGGCCGGTTGGAACTTTTAAATTCCCTGCCATGTTTGAAGCCCAATAGATTTTTTTTTTTTTTTTTTTTTTTTTAGGTTACAGCTTTATTATAGTTCTTCCCTCCTCCGTTCTGTAATTGTGCAGTGCCCAGCCTAATGGAGTCTCACCCTGTATAAGCTCATTTTAGTATTAAATTAAAGATTCAAGAGGACTTCTCTGTAGATATCTGGAGTTCTTTTTATGTGTGTAGCTTTCTCTCTCTGGTGTTCCACCTTATAAATTATCGCCACTTCAGCCTTCAATTCTGATTCATTCCTCCTCAGTTCATCACAAATACAAGGCTATGCTTGGGCTCATCAGCCCTGCTCTAGGGTCTTGTATACAAGTCCAGAGAGAGTATTGGAATGATCATGAGTCTCAGCTCACTTTTTTGCCTTCTTTCAGAAAACAAAGTTTGCACTACTTTTTGACCAGTATCAAAGGCCTTTCTTTTTGTATTTTGTTCATTTGTCTAGTTGTTTTTGTCAGGAGGGCTAATCCAATACTAGTTATTCTGTAGTGATCAAAGTAGAAATTTTAAAATATAAGATAATGATGATGATTAGTTTATTTTATTTACAGTATTATTTAATTAAATTGTTCCATTTGTTCATTTATGTATATGCAACATTTGAAATATATTGGCTTTAAATTAATTTTACCAGAGAATAATGCTTAAGGTTTTTTTAACAAAAACTTTTAAAGACAGCGACACTTTATTCGATATAACATTAAGATAATTTTTATTAAAATGATACTACACTAAGTCAATTTAATTGCAAAATATTCCTTTTCTAATGCTCTTTTAAAAACATTTGTAATCATAGTACCTAATTTATGTATTCATTTTAAGTGGGAGCATTTTGTAGCTCAGGTCTTGACATTTGGGTGCCTCTAGTTCTTAAGTGAGAACTTCAGAAGCATATTGGCCTCCTTGAGATTTGGACTCAAGTGTCACTTTTAAGACCTGACTTTCTTAACTAAGAGAAAAAAAAGTTACTCTGTTTTATTATTTAATTGTAAGTTAATCAAGACCATAAGAAAAATTCCAATGGAAATACACATGGACTTCAAAATTATAGGAACATGTGTTTGGCAAAATGTAGTTTAAGGATTGCCAAAACCCCAGATTTGGGGGTTGGGGTGCAGAGAATAGTATGAGAGATCAGCAGTCCCAGCATATTAATAGACTCCTCTTTTCTAGACATGACCAAAATAAGTCTGAAGTAGTATGAAAATCAGTGTGTCAGCAGGCTTGAGTGGACCAGGACAAAGTCCTCTCCTACTCTACTGGCAAGCAGATAACTTTATTTTTATTTTTGCTTTGTATTCCCTTCTTATCCATGAATAGATTATTCTAAGTTTTTAGGAAAAAACCAATTGGATTATTTGACTTGTTTATACTGTTGTGTCAATAAACAAGGTTTGACTCAGTCTCAGTTTTTCCATTTTTATAATACATATATATTTGTATTTGACCCCAAGGCTTGTCATAAGAATTTCTCCTGAGGATGCATTTAGATCCCTTAGCTCCTGGCCTCACTTACAGTAAGTACTCAGTGTGTGAAAGCTTTCATTGTTAGTAAATAGGATCCAGTCTTGACTTGAGCAGTTCTTAGTTGCAAAAAGAGCACTAATATTCACCACATGGCTTTGGCAGTTTTTTCTCTGTTCAGGTGAACATAAAATATATTTGTTGATGGGCCAAGGTGAAAACAATATGTAAGAGAAGGAAGTGTTCATAGATTTTTCACAGACAAGAATTTCTGTAAGATTAGAATAACAGATTTTTCACAGACTAGAATCACAGAGGTGGAAGTTTCCTGAAGGATCCCCTAATTGAGAACATTGACAGAGGATTGTCTATCATTCACAGCTTATATCTTTACTCTTGACCATCTATGTGATGTGTTCACTCTTGTGAAATACAGGCTTAATTAATGAAAGAACTACATAGCTTTTATCTAATAGATCATTAAATTTGTCATAGGAGACAGGAAGTACAAGAACCAAATTGACTCTTTGAGTTATAGAAACATAGATAGAGATGGTCTACACTGAAATGTGTAACTTACTGGTTGGCTACTAAAAATATAGTTCTGGGTGGAAATGGGAGGGAGGTGGGGAGAGCTGGGGCAGTGGGCCGGGATGGGAGTAAAAGACAGAAAACTGTACAAGAACAACAATTAAAATAAAGGAAAAAATATATGGTTCTGATATTGTGGTCTACTCTTTGTGAGTGTGTGGAATGTGTTTTTACCTTCATTTCTGGCCCCTTCAATTCTTTCCATGTTATACATTATTTATAAACTCTTTCCATTGCAGATATGGAGGATGACTAGAGATTCATTCATTTTACAATTAACAAAGCTTGTGCATTGAGGGGGAGGTCTTTCTGGTTGTCTTTCTTGGGGACCCATATTTCTAATTAAGTTGCTACATAGATTTCTTTTTGGCTCAATGGTTTGGCAGATCTGAAAATTCTCTCTTGAAGACATCTGTTGAGTGAAGTAATGGTTTCATTGCAGACTCTTGAGTTTTTATTATAGTTTTCCTCTGAGGTTTTTTTTTATTAAAGTTGACATACAATATTATATTAGTTTCAGGTGTACAACACAGTGATTTGACATTTATATTCCAGACCATGTGATCACCACACTAAGTCTACTAACCATCTGTCGCCAAAGTTATTACGATAGCATTGACTATTTTCCCTATGCTGTACATTATATACCCATGACATTTTTCTTTAACTGGAGGTTTGTACATCTTATTTCCCTTCACTGTTTTCACCCATCCTTCCATCCCCTTTCCTCTGGCAACCATCACTTTGTTCTCTGTATCTATGAGTCTGTTTCTATTTGTTTTATTGAGGTTCCACATATAAGTGAAATCGTATGATATTTGTCTTTCTCCATCTGACTTATTTCACTTAGCACAATACTCTCTTGGTTCATCTGTGTTGCTGCATATGGCAAGATTTTATTCTATTTTATGACCGAGTAATGTCTCTGTGTGTGTGTGTTTGTGTATGTATATGTATCCATGCATCTATCCATTATAGATCATTGTGTTTCCATTTTCTTTTGTCTCAAGGTATTTTTTTATTTCCTCCTTGATGTCATAGTTAGCCCACAGAGTGTTTAGTACCATGTTTTTTAGCCTGTACATGTTTGTGGGGGTTTTTTTTACAGTTTTCTTCTTGTAACTGATTTCTAGTATCATATCATTGTGATCAGAAAAGATGGGTGATATGATTTCAGTCTTCTTAAATTTATTGAGATTTGTTTTGTGGCCTAACCTGTGGTTTATTCTGGAGAATATTCTTTGTGCATTTAACCACCATATATATTCTGTTGTTTTTGGTTGGAATGTTTTATAAATATCTATTAAGTCCATCAGATCTAATGTATCATTTAAGGGGAATGTTTCCTTATTGATTTTCTATCTCAGTGATCTATCCATTTATGTGAGTGGGGTATTAAAGTGCCTACTACTATCATCTGTACTATAAATCTCTCCCTTTATGTCTGTTAGTATTTCTTTTATGAATTTACGTGCTCCTATGTTGGGTGTATAGATGTTTACAAGTTTTATATCCTCTTATTGAATTGATCTTTTTATCATTATGTAATGCCTTTTTCGTCTCTTATTACAGCCTTTGTTTTAAAGTCTATTTTGTATGATATAAGTATTTTTACCCCAGCTTTCTTTATGTTTTAATTTGCATGAAATATCTTTTTTTATCTCTTTCAGTCTGTGTCTTTTAGTTAAAAGTGAGTCTCTTTTAGACAACATATGCACAAGTCTTGTTTTTTTATGCAACAATTCACCCTATGTCTTTTGATTGGAAAATTTAGTCAGTTTACATTTAAAGTAATTATCGATACGTATGTACTTTTGCCACCTTATTAATTGCTGCCTGGTGGTTTTAGTAGATCTTTCTTCTTTTATTCTCTTTGTCTTCTCTGCTCCTTTCTTTTTCTCTTGCTTTATTCTCTTGCACATTGATGACTCTTTAGTGATATTCCTGGATTTCTCTCTTTATTTATTTATTTTTTTGTATATGGTAGGTTTTTGGTTTGTGGTTACCATGAGAATCGTATATTACAACCTATGTTTAGAGCACTCTATTTTTAAGTTGGTGGTTGCTTATGTTTGAATGCATTCCACAGCACTGTGTTGTTTTACTGACCCCATTCCATGTGGATGTTTTAACATATTCTACATCTGTGTGTACATATGCTTTTATTTATTATTATAGTTACACATGATCCTAGTACTTTTGTCTTTTAACCTTCATTCTAACTTTTTAATTGATTGATCTGCTATATTAAATAAAAGTTTGCCTTTATTAGTCAATTTCCCCCTATATTTTATTTTTACTTTTGGCCTTTTTTCCTGCTTAAAGAGATCCCTTAACATTTCTTGTAGTACTCGTTTAGTGGTGATGAACTCTTCCAGCTTTTGCTGCTCTTAGAAATTCTTTTTTTAAAGATTTTATTTATTTAATTTTAGATGGAGAGGAAGGGTGGGAGAAAGAGAGGGAGAGAAACATCAATGTGTGATTGTCTCTTGCATGACCCATACTGGGGTCCTGGCCTGCAACCCAGGCAGGTGCCCTGACTGTGAATCAAACCAGTGACCCTTTGGTTCACAGGCCAGTGCTCAATCCACCAGCTAGGGCTAGAAATTCTTTATCCTTCTTTCAGTTCTGAATTACAACCCTGCTGTTCAGAGTATTCTTGGTTGTAGGTTTTATCCTTTTCATCATTGAATATATTGTGTGATTCTCTGCTGACCTGCAAAATTTCTGTGGAAAAATCACCTAATAATATTACAATGTTCCCTGTAATACTAGCTGCTTTTCTCTTGTTGCTTTTAAGATTCTCTCTTTGTCTTTAACAGTTGGCATTTTAATTATGGCGTGTCTTGGTGTGGGCCTCTTTGGATTTATCTTGTTTGGAACACTCTGTCCTTCCTGGATTTGGATAGCTATTTTCTTCACCAGGTTAGAGAATTTTTCAACCATTATTTTTCATATAAGTTTTCTGTGTCTTTCTCTCTCTCTTTTTCTTCTGGGACCCCAGTGATGTGAATGTTGGTACACTTGATGTTGTTACAAAGGTTTCTTAGTATATCCTCATTTATTTTTATTATTTTTGCTGTTCTGATTTGTTGATTTCTACTGACTAGTCTTCCAAATCGCTGATCCATTGTTCTGCATCTGCTGCTGATTTCCTGTTATGCATTTTTCATTTCAGTTATTATATTCTTCAGTTCTGATTGGTTCTTTTTTTATATTTTCTGTCTCTTTGTTGAAGCTCTCACTAAATTCCTCTAGTCTTCTATTGAATTCATTGAGCATTTCTATAACCTTTGCTTTGAACTCTTTATCTGGTAGATTCCTTATCTCCATTCTGTTTAGTTCTTTTTCTGGGATTTTGTCCTGACCTTTCAGTTGGAACATATTCCTCTGTCTCCTCATTTTGGCTGTCTCTCTGTTTTTGTTTCTATGTATTAGATGGGTTGCTATGTCTCCCAGTCTTGAAAAAATGGCCTTTTGTAGGAGGGATCTTATGGGTCCCAGGGACACAATCTCCCCTCCTCACTAGAGCCAAGTGCCCCAGGCATGTCCCCTTTGTGGATTGTGTGTGTCTTCCTGTTGTAGTAGAGCTGCAGTCACTGTTGGCATTCCAATGGGTGGGGTTGACCCTCATGTTGACTGGCTGTAAGGATAGGACATACTACTTTAGGTGATCTGGTGGATGGGGGCTGGCAGCACAGAGTGAGAGCTGCTCTGGAGGACCTCTGGTGCCATTGAGATCCTCTGTCACGTATATTAGTTTGGAGATTCTTAGTTGAGGCTCTGGTTGTGAGTCAGACCTGGCTGCCAGATATATCAGTTGTTGAGCCTCTTGGGAGGGGCTTCAGGATGCACTGAGGCTGGCCACCACTCATTCTGGGCTTAGGGTAGCTTTGGAAATGTTACTTTGTGAACCAAGGAAAACTATTCCTTGTGCTGGGCTTGGGGCTGCTTAATAGGAGCCACAGTGTTAGCCAAGGCTGACACTGCTTATGTCTCACTTGGGGCTCCTTGGGAAAGGCTGCAGGGTGTATTGAGACTGTCTGATGCTCAGGCTGAGCTTTGTGCCACTTGAGAAAGCCTGTGGTGGGAGCCAAGGCTGGCGGCAGCTATGTGTGGTGGGTCTGGAGCCATTTGAGAGGCTCTGGCATTGGCACATGGATTGGGTGGGGCTGGATCTCAGGAATGGCAGGGCAGGGTGAGTAGCGTCATCCAGGTTGATGGAGAGGGACAGATTGGTGCCTGCTCACACTGGGCCAGACAAGTGGAAGGAGAGCACAACAAAAGAGACGGTGGTGCCTGCCAGTGCTTCTCTCCACAGAGAGAGTTTTCACCAATCCCTGCCCCTCCTCTGAGAATTTTTATGCCTCTTTTTGTGGGGAATAGGGGAACTCATTCATCTATTTTGGAGGGTTTCAAATTCTTTGGCTCAACATTTCCTTTTGGAGGGCCATCTTCATTGCTGATTTTTTTATTTCTCTGAGTCTATGACATGCCATTTGTGCTCTGTTTTTAGACATCAAAGTCCATGTCTCTCCCAGGTGGCTGCAGATCCAGGTTGTGGGAGGCTGAAAGAAAGTATCGGTATCCTCCTCTTTTGTATCCGTGTTGGTACTTCTCTTCCTATCTCCCTTTCCTCCCCTAATCTTCTCAGTAAAATGTTTCCTTATATGTCCCCGAGTTGGCTCCGAGTTCATAGTCTCAGAGGAATTGCTTGACATGCATAAATTATGTAACATTTTTGCAAATTAAGTTTTAATTAAAACCAGGAGCTTAGAGCATCCAACTGGAAGTAGTCACAATGTTGAAAAGTGACACTGCTAGAGTGGGAGTTCAGGAGAAAGTCTGAATGGCTTTGCATCCTATTCAGATATTTCCAAAATGAATCCTGCAGAATAGAATTTCCTTCCCTATCAGATTCTCTTTAATCTAGACTGATCCATGGACTGCCATGTGGACCGAAGTTGTTTCCAAGCAGGAAATACATATATGCATCATTATGGTGGTTTTATCTGGACTTTGCCAATTTTCTTTAATTCTACCAACCTGTGTTCTCACAGGGACTAAGCAAGACCATGGACTGCTACCCAACATTGCCAGAACTCCAGATAATTTTTTCAGCAAGATGACCATCTAAAATAAGTTTAAAGAATGACAATTTAGTTGGACACTTACTTTTCCAATACAATGCAAAGTTCAAGTCTGGTGAGAAGTGACTTCTTATTGTGAGAATTTTCAGAACATTACAGTGAGCAACATGTCTGTGACTTTCCCCCAGCTGATAGTCCTTAGCTGTATGTAATGTGAGAATTGTTCTGGTCTGCCCATTAACAATCCGCATTTTCCAGTGTCCCCAAAATAATCTGCCATTAAGTGAATAATTCATGAAGGTTTGCCTTTTATCCAGGCGTGGCTCTACTGCTGCAGCAAAAAGCACCAGATTTTCTCATCCAAAGTTAGGTTTGGAAAATCCAATGTTTAGTTATCAATCCACTTCTTTTCTACTGAATACCATGAGGTTGCTAGTCTGCAGTGAGCCGTGCAGCAGAGCTGGCCCTTTGGTTGTTCAGGAATTTTGAATTTGAGTATTCTCTCTGTCTTTAACGTATTTGGATCGCAGAAAAGGCCCACCCATATCATCTATTTTTAAAAATTACTGGAAGACTTTTTAAGGTAATATTAATAATACATAGTGTTGACTTAGGGGTGGTGAGATGAATCCTGGTCAGAGAGTAAATTTTAACAACTTTTCTTGAGAGCATTTCAACTGAAATATACAGTTCCCTTTAAATAAAAATTAAGCTTCTTGGAAACTTGAGAATGTATGCAATGATTTTACTATAAGGATGTTTATTATGAGAATGTTCACACTACAAGGATGTTTATTGTGCCATTCATGTTAGTGACAAGCTGAATACAACTCAGACAGCTGATAATAAGGAATTCTATAAATAATTTGTTACCTATTTAAATAATTGAACACCATGCAGTCATTTAACATGATGTTACCTGAGATCATCAAAGGGTATTAGTGTCATAGGTGGCTTTAAAAGTTTTCTTTTGTCTTTCTTTTATATCTCATGTTCTACAAAGAATACGCTTGTGAAATTTTTTAAAGGAACACTTTAAAAATTCTATGTGTTGCAAAGAGGGTTCATTTTGTGGAGATATATATATATTTGCGTTTAAACATACTGTTGGAAAAATAAATTAAAGTTCCATCTATACCCCAAACCAGATGTTGAGAAATCACTAATAAATTGTCTATGGCAATGATTTTTAACCTTTTTCATCTCATGGCATATATAAACTATTTACTAAAATTTTGTGGCTCACCAAAATGTTTATTATATTTTTCCTAATATGACAAAAATATGTATAATTTTGATTCATTCACACTGAATGCCTATTGTTGTGTTGGCTGTTTTCACTTTTTTATTTGACAATCCAAGGGAAAAGAAGTCAGAATCCCTGGTGTTTCATGTTTCAAAAATTCTTGTGGCATCCTGGCTGAAACTGGTTGATCTATGGTCAGGTAAGATAACACCTGAACTGATAAAAGCAAGACAATTTGGAATACATAGATACCATTCTCCCTATGAGTCTTTCGAACAAGGTTTGAAGGGCGAATAGGATATACAGCAAAAATTTTAATGGAGACTTGAATAATTTTGAAGTGGAAAATTTATTTACATTTATTTTCTTTTACCAACCCCGTGTTTGTTCTCTTCTTGCACTCTGCAAGGTTTCTGTCTCTGCCACCTCTTCCGGTCCTAGCTCCGTCATTACCACTACCATGACAAAGAACTAATGGGAGCCATGAGACTTGGGCAGTCGCCTCAGTTAGGGATTATAGAATGAGCAACAGGATGTCTGCACTTAAGGAGAAAGAGAAGGAATATGGAGTAAAGAAAGTAGACTGCCACTCATGTAAAGACCAAAGGAGAAGGATGTTCTCAGGGAAAGAAAATGACATGGAGACACCTGTTGTCTCCTGACTTATCTAATACCATCATAAAGACCAAAAATAGCTTCCAGACTTATGAGAAATGATGCCCTGTATGTACTTAAGGAAATTTTACACACTGCATTGGAAATCTTTTGAGGAAATTACTTCTGAGAAATTTTGAGACTGAGCAAACAGTACAGAAATATTTTGATAAATCCCTTGATTTGTACAAATAAAATTTAATTATAACAGCTATGGCATGTCCCTGCAGCTGGCCAGCAGCAGTGTCTATGGGAATAATGAAAGACTCAGTTGATTCAGGATGCCCCCATGGCTCATACTAAGCTGGAAGTGACCAGAAGTTAAGTCCCATGGATGGACATGGTACTCACATGACATCATTGGCATTGAATTGGAGCCATCTCACTGCCCTGTCTTCCCTGGTGTTAGCTTCCCTCTCAGCCCCCTTTTGATGTCCCCAGCAGTACAGACTGTAGTTTAGAGAGGAGAGGGAAGGGGAAAAAATGGTTAGAGGGGTATAATTTTTGGCTTAGGTTAGGGTAGGTCGCATGTCTACTCTGAGCTAATTGCTATGGCTAGGGAAGAGTGATGAGTGACAAGTGGATTGACTTAGGCCTGGGCACTGTCCATATCATGGGGCATGGAGCAGAACTTGCCCAGAGCATGGGGACTACTACAAAAGAAAGGGGTTGATGATGAGAGCAAAGAGAAACATGTCCACTGTGAGAGTCACACACTGGCGAATGCGGCTTATTCAGTCCTTATCACTGCTCCACATAAGCCACTGTGAAGAAGGGATGCCCCCTTGCGGGGGATTGTGATCCCAGTCTGTGGCTGGGCCATGCGGTAGTTGGTTGTTAGCATAAACTTTCACATACCCTGCGGTTGGGGCCATCCCTGAAAACTCAAGGTTACAAGGTCAGGGGGTAAGAGCAGCAACCATTACTTGCCAGCAGCTCTAGTAGATTCTGAACATGTATTTAACTTAATCCTTGCATTAATCCCATGAGATAGTATTATTTTGTTGCCCAAGTTCTCACAGCTGGAAAGTGGTAGGGGTAGGATTTGCAACCTGGTTTACCAAACTCCAAGGCCCTCCCTCCTTCCTTCATTCCTTTACTCCTGCTTCCTTTCCTTCTTTCCTTTCTTCCTATCCCTGCCTTCTTTTTGCCTACATCCTTTTTCTTTTCTCCCTTTCTTTTTCTTAGTTTCTTTCTTTTCTTTCTGATTTCCTCCTCCCTTCATCCATCTTTCTTTTCCTTTTTTTTCCTTTCCATATCTCTCCCCCCACCTTCAACAAATATATACTACCATATCTTTCGGACTATAAGACTCACCCCCTCCTCCCAATTTGGGAGGAATAATGGTTGTTAATGCTGCTGTTGAGTTCTGTTTACATTTACATTGGTGAAATATTATGTTATTTATGTTATTAAATATTTTACCACACTTTTTTGCTTCAGATTTTCTTTTCTATTTTCCTCCTCTAAAACCTAGGTGCATCTTATGGTCTGAAAAATATGGTAAATTCTTGCCAAGGACGAGATACAGTACATATCTAGTCCCTGGTGAAAAAAAAACAAAAAACAAAAAAACAATGAATAAGATGGGTATGCCCCTGGATGGATTTAAGTTCTTAGGTGGAGAGGTAACAACTAAGTAAATAAGATTACAAAATACAATGAATGCTAAGACAGGAATAAATAAGATGATGTCATAGAAAAACACTTGGGTTGATACAGGGGCTCCTATCAGAGGAGGTGTCATCAGAGCTGAAATCTGACAGATGGATAGGAATCAGTGACGTGGGGGGTCATGGGGTGTGTCATGGTTTTGACATGGACAAGGGACAGAGAATCAGTCAATCAGAGGTTGCCACACAAAGGCTTTGAGGCAAGCAAGCGAGCTTGGACAACAGGGCTGGCCAAGTACCAGACTTATATCGTTAGATCAATCTGGATGCAGTAAAGAGAAAGGAAGGGCGGGGGGGAGAAATGAAAATGAGGAGACAGATGGGCAACAATGGTGGCTTGTGTGGGGTGGCAGGAGTGGGTGGATGTAGGACAGAACCTGCATATCCAAATCTCATCTCATCAGAGAACTTCCCCTCCTTGGCATAGTTATTGGAGTTTGAGCCAATTAATAGAACTGCCTCTGATATACAGAGGAGTAGGGATATTTACCCACATGGCTTAATGAAGAAGAATGGAAGATTATAAATGCAAACATGCACAAGGAAAAAAAACGAACACAAAGAACCTTTGCAGCAAGCAGGGATGTATTGCTCATTCATAAGGCCTGAGGCAAAGGGCCAGTTTTACAAATGGAATAAACATATGTAGGCCAGGCTTTTTTTTTTTTTTTTTTTTTTTTTTAACTCAGTTGGCAAGAAACTGCTTTGTTTCCTATTTGGTCTTTACATATTTTATAGTGAAATGTGTTGTTTTGATCAATAGATCTTTAATTGGAGTTTTATTTTTGAAAACCAGTCCACTCAATTCTGGAACTTGGCTAAGCAAGAGCAATGGGTGAGAGTCCCCTCAGCTGTCCCCATGGCTCTGTGTAGAACTCTGAGAGAGAAACAAAGTATATGAAAAAAGTTAAAACAAAGTATTCCCTTCCCTTGGTGGAGGCACTGTCTCTTTTTGAGACACCTCATTCAGTGTCAGGGACTCAGAGTACACTCTGATCTCCTACTCACCTGCAGCGACCCTCACAGCTCCTCTCATAGCCCACCATGCAACCTCTCCACTTCCTAGGTGGCCTCGTCTGCCCACTGACAGTGACCACATGGCCTACCCCACACCTCTACCTGAAAGTCTCAGAGACACCCTAAAACTGTCAATTTTAGACAAAACTGAACTTCGTGTATTTTTCCTTCATATATGCTTCTCCCATAGTCTTTCTCTTCTCAGTAAGTTAACTTGGGCCAAATACCTTGGACACACACTTGATGTCTCTCCTTCTTTCTCTCAGTTGTCATCCAGTCCATCATCTCTACTCTCAAATAGATCTAGGGTCAGACCACTGCCTGCCACCTCCCCCACCAGCACTTTGATCCAGTTTCACATCATCTCTCATCTAGATTATTTAATAGCCTTTTCATTAGTTCCCTTTCTCAAATCCTGTCTTTGCTGCTCTGGATGTATGACCTTGTAGTTGTATTGTCTGCAGAACTGGGATAATAATAGAACTTTCCTAATAAGATTTTTGTGAGTTTTCAATAAATATAGGTAAAGTACTTAGAACGGTGGATAGCATGTCATAGCTATTATAATTGCCCATCATTTCTACTGTCTTCAACATCCTAGTGTGTGGTTTCCATCCTCACAATAACCTCATGGTCCAGAATAACTGCTAGGGCACCAGCCATTCCATCTCCGTTCCTGGCAGTAGAATGGATAGAATCCTTTTAATGACACTATCTGGAAAAGCCATATTCATGGATATCTCATTGGCCATATCTGAATCAGCCATACTCAGCTCTAATAGGGCCATGCTGCTGAGCCTGGCTAAAAGTTGAGATTCTGTTATGAAAAAAGGGCAGAACATCAGTTATTGCAACCAGCAGTAACTATGCTATGAATAGGATGTGCATGGTATAATGAGGGCCTATGATATGTGAGGTCAGACAAGGCTTCTCTGTGACAGTGAGAACTGACCAGAGAAGTGGAGGTGTTTGCTAGACAAAGGAGGAGGGGTAGAGGGAGGGTTCAAGGAGGAGGAAAGAGCAAGTGTCAATGTGTGTGACAGGAGAGGAAGTGGTAAATGTTTGGGCTAAATCATACATCATGTGTCACATGCTGAGAGACATGATAGGCCGGACTCCCCATCCTCCATCTAGACTCTCCCATAAATAACAGGTGCCAGAATTACTAATTGCACCTTTCTCACATGGAAGATGCCCAGATGGAATGGCCTGAGAGGTTCCCCAAACCCTTCAGGAGGCTAGGTTGGTGCTAGCACCCTTGGTCTGCATGAGAAGCAGTATCTTGATCCTGAGAGTTAAAGCAGAAGTAGGCTGCAGAGAGACTTGACTTTGACCCTGAGCTCAAGCACTTCCTGGCTGGGTGAACTTGTACTTAGCCATTCTAAATACAGTTGACTATTGAACAGTGCAGGAGTCCTGGGTGCCAGCCTCAGCAACCCGCCCCCACATACCTGCACAGTCAAAAATTCATGTATAACTTTGGACCCTCCTAACTGTGACCAGAGCCTCACTGATAACATAAACAGTCAAGTAACACATATTTTATTATGTGCATGTTATATGTATTATATATTGCACTCTTACAATAAAGTAAGCTAGAGAAAAGAAAATGTTATTAAGAAAATCATAAGGAATGAAAAATAACACTTAGAGTATTTATTTGAAAACATTCATGAGTAAGTGGATTCATGTAGTTCAAACCCATGTTGCTCAAGGATGAAATGTATTATCAATTCACCATTTATAAACCGAGGGTGACACTAATATTTAACCAAGAGGTCAGCTCTCAGTACCAGCATTGCTCAAGATAGTAAAGCACTTAAACAAGTACCTGGTCCATTGAGGATGTTCACTAAAGAGTGGCCATTTCTATTATCACTACTGCCTTTGCCTTCATCACTTTACTCTCCTTCCTTCTCTCTTGAATGACACATCCTCGATCTTCCCATGTTTGAATATGAGTTGTCCCATGGTTGCATCCTGCACCCAGTTTTTCTCTAGTAGTTAATGTCAAGCACATAGCACACCACGACTTATTCCCTTCTTTTCCCTTCCTTTTAGAAAGTGACTGGAGGATGTATACAGTTGGGTGTAGAATCATCCAATCTGGGAGCGTTTGGCTTAGAAGGAACCTGCAGTCACCTGTGCAGACCTTCCTATAGTGAGTGAGAAAACAGACTCAGGGAGGTGAAATTCAGTTACAGTGCCTGACAAGGTGGCCACAGGATGATTGGAAGTTTGCATGCTGGTTTTATGAACATCGTGGGTCAGTGAAATAATCTGCACAAATACAGAAACCCATGCCAGGCACATGGAAGTCCGTGAGTTTCATATCTCTTCTCCCGGTAGAGATATTTATTTTTCTCTTGAAAGCCATCTTCTTGGATTACCAACATGTGTGTGGGGGTGGGGTGGGATGTGGATTCAAGGCAGTTACCTTATTATCTTTCTCTGACATCCACCCTAGGTATACCCTAGGAAGAAGGTACCTTCTTTAACAAGATGAGCACCGGTCACAGGCACAGCTTAGAGAACTTCATAGAGACTTACAGTATGTACAGGGACAGTACCTTCCTTATGCCCTTATGGAGCCTGTGACCTTGTAGGAGGGAGACACTAAACAAATAAATTACATAAATGTCATAGATGTGCTCAGAACAACAAAGAAAAAGTGTGATAAGACCTTTAGAGATCATTGTGTCCAGGAATATGTTTTTGCTCTGTCTTATTTTTCAGCTCACAACAGACATTGCTAATTGGTTATTACATTCTTTCTAGCAAAATTCAGACATAACTTCAGAATCCTTCTCAACATGGCCTTCCAGACAGCCATTGCTAATCAGCCAGACTTGGCTCTCAAGGCAAAACCTACTGGCCATCCAAGATCTGGCCCATTTCCCAGCCCTCCCTCCACCATCCCTTTTTACAGACAAGCACCTTGGCCAAAGGCTGGAAGGCATGTGCCTCAAGACTCCAGCCAGAGGTGAAGGTGGACCCAATGTCCAGCTGGTCTGGCTCCCAGCTGGGGACTCTGCACAGTGTTTGTGAATGTTGAGTGAATGATATGTCCTCCAGAGAGCCGATTCCTAAGCAGTAGCATCTGTGGCTGCCAGTGATCCAATCTAAATTTGTTATGTTCTATTCTCGGGCTCCTTTTCCAAAGTCCAACCTGTTTAGGGCATTGCAAGCTGTAATTTGTGTTATTTAAAAGCTCCGATAGGAAAGTCGCTCTTTGTTCTCCTGAGTTATTTCTTGAGGAAAATATATGTTTTGTGGAAAGTTTGAGGGTAGCCTTAAACTGAGGACATCACCACAAAGGCCTAGTCTTTCATTTTCCTTCCCAGGATTTCTTCTCATGTGCTTAAATGGGTGAGTCAAAAAGTGGTGTTTTCGCTCCCCTCAGATAAAACTTCCAGAAAGAGAGCAAGAGAGAAAGGTCAGCTCTCTCTTCAAAGAGGCCTGTGAAGTCTGGCAGTTTGTATAGGACTTAACTTTGGTATTTTTTTTATAGTTCATCAAACATTTTTAATTCTCACAGTCCCCCATGCATTTTGTATGACATAAGCTGTGATTCAACACAAATGCTTTCCTAAGGAAACCCACATTTATCATCCCCTTAATGTTCATGTCTCCAAGGTCTCCTTTCTGTTGTGTGAAAAGGTGTTTAATATTTAAGAGACTTTTCTTTAAGTGATTCCTTATTTTAGGCTCAATTTCTCACTTCTTGATATATTTTTTCTGACCTCTTGAGCAGCACTGGAGGAACTTGTGAACTTCCTTGTTGAATCATGGCAGCATAACTGGGAGAAAAGGATCAGGAAGACATGCTTGTATTCTGTTTTCTTAAATTGGGAGGCCTTTCAGGATACAAAGTAGAAAATGGGTGTTGGAGAGGTTGAGGTCTTCCCCTCATGGAGATCCTTCAGCTGGTTCTGTGGAAGTCTCTGAGATCTAAGAGACCTTATTGGTATGGGTTTGTCCCTTCCGCCCTTTGCTGGGCTCCATACACATGGTCACAGTCTCAGGACAGGCTTAAGAAAGCCCTGGTCTTAGTGCACAGGGACAGAGAGCATTCTTCCAGGGTAAAAACAATGGGAAAGGAAGAAGATCCAAACGGGGACCCTAGGATGTTCAGATCAGTTGCCTTGCATCGTACTGTTTCTTATGTTATAAACCCTAGAGACGGAAAGTCCGTGGTCACAATTTTCAAGTGTTTGCAGTTGTTTCAAGTCTTTGTTAATGTAAGAGTTGATTTGAATATGTATGTTCTAAAGTCAGGCAACCCAGCTTTTCAATTTGTTATCTATGGGACATTATATGATTATTTAGCTTCTAATTTCCATTTTATTTTTCATCTGTAAAATGGGGATAATAAGAGTACCTAATATTGGGTTGCTGTGACTTCATTTGATAAAATAAAGGGCTTAACACAATGCCTGAGGACAAGTTCACAATCAATAAATGGTAATCTCTAAGATGAGAAGTATATCTTGAAAATGAAGTAATTCCTAGATTTGGTATTTATATATGGATAATATTAATCCCACTCCAGATTAGAAATATGTGCTTTTTAAAATACTGCACGCTATAATGGCAGTCACAAATACTGTGTCATTAAACCACGGCCTAATAGTCTCAATGCAGAAAAATAGACAAATGCATCTTGCAAATGTTCATCTTTTTGCACACATCCGTAAGTTCAGTTCCCTGCCTGTGCCATTGGGAAAGCTATTATGTCTTATTTTATGGGTTGACTGATTGCCTTTTTGTTGTTCTTAGAATATCAGCTTTACTTCAAATGCACAGATTCTTGTGCATGCTTCCTTAACCACCAATAAAAGGGAACAGTTAATGTTCTACAAAGCAAGAAAAATGGACTTTAAAAGCATAGCCTACTTCTAATGGTCTCACCTATATGTGCATCAGGTTTCTCAACCTTGGTACAATCAACAGATGGGCAGAGTAGTACTAAGCCCTGGTCTCTAACCACTGGAGACAAATAGCTCTTGCTCCTTCCATTTGCCCAACCCCAAGTGTGTCCAGACAGCCCTCCTCTATTGGGAACTGTCAGTATGCGGGAAGGAGGAATTGGATCTTGGAAGTGTGTGTTTTGGGCTATTGCACAGAACCTCAGGTCCAGCTGTGCAGGAGGTTACCAAACTGCCTAGGCATGGTGATTCCCAAAATGCATGCTCTCGCACTATCTGTTGATACTACAGATTCAGACAGCAGGTGACATAATCAGCACTGACGTTTTATTTTGGGAAATGACTTGGCTTTAGTTTTATCTTCCTCTTTTTCTCTCAGTTGTGGTCTTCTCCTTGGCCAATAGCAGATGAACAAAGTTTTACAGTTAATCTTAACTTCTTATGTAATGATTGCTTTTTTCTTTTTTGTTTTCTCTTTATTTTTCAGCTCCCTCAGGCACAAAAGGTAAACTCTTTTCCATCACTTTCTAGTCATCCCCAGAACTCACGAGTTGTGCATGTCTTCATGGCCTTGTGCACTCAGCCCTGATTGTGACCAGTGAAATGGTTTTCCTCTTACAACTTCAGAAGCCTGGAGTTGGACAGGCACAGAAAGGCCCACAGAGTCAGCTGTCCACTGTCTCCCTGCCAACTTAGTTCCACCAAAGAACCCTGTAGTGGCCAGTGGTTTGGGAGAAAATCCATGCCAAACCATTTTGCTAAGAATTCTCAAATAATAGGCCAAGGGTAAGTTTGGCACATTCCTTCAAAGAGCATTCCAGATCTTCCCTGGGATACTTTCCTAGAGAGACCCAATGACCAAGTTTAAATTCTGGGCTCTGAAAATTCCCCTTGGGTTTTATTAATTGGAAAATCAACAGCTCCTTCTCTTGTCTCATCACCCTTACCACCCAGAGAACGTTAGAGCAGAGTCCTTGCCAATGGCCGCACCCTTTCACTGGTCCTCATTGTGTGTCTGAGATGATCTGATTCCCCCATCTAGAACGTTCTCTGTCCAGAAAGATTCCACATGGCTGTGGTGCTGGCTTTGCTGTGTTGTCCCCATGGCATGTCATTGTACCCTAAGGACAGTTGTAGTAGAAAACAAGGCATGCAATGCCTGCTGCATTTCACTTGTGTATTTCCCAAACGTATGTAAGATTTCCAGAAGACACAGTGCTTTCTGGAGACCAGGCAAGGGATGGTTTTTTTATTCAGGAGTTGAGGTAGGGTGCCACTCCGAAATTTCAGCAGTCCCTCCCAGACTCCCCAGTTTGGAGTAGAGATAATTTGGCTTCTCCTTGTTGAGAGACGTCGCACAACTGCTCTGCAAAAGACAGTCTGTTCAGACCATATGGACAACCAGAGGCCTAGAAATCATTACACAATTACTCAGATACATTTGCAATATTTAAACAAGGCGAGGCATGCTAGCGTGTGACTTGGCTTGTGGTAATGTTTGATTACACTTTGGTGCCATCACAAAATGACTGAACACTTCATTAAAAGTTAACATAGTTGAGTAGAGCAACAGCTTCCAGGATAAATATACGGTCAGAAGTCCGGATTATCTGGAAGGCTCAGCATCTTTGACAGGTCACGCTTTCTTAATTGGCCACATTTGAAATTTCTCTGTAAAAAGACTTAACAAATTCATTGCCTAAAAATGGACTGGCCTCAACTTACTGGCATTTGTTTCACAAAATTTCCACTGATCCATACACAAAAGCATCCTGTTGTAGAAGACTCCTCACAAACTTGAGGTGCCATCAGCCGTGGAATTTTAAAACAAAGTTCAAAGCAAACCAGTACAGAATATGGTAAGAACAAATGTTCCCAGGACATAGGATTCTTCAATAGCCCTTAGCCCACTGAACCCTTTTCTTCTGTCATCCTACATTGAGTCCCATCCCATGCCCTGCTAAGGGAAGCATGTTACTGTGATCATAGTAAGTTCAGAATTGAGGAAGATTACCTGGTGGTTTCTCTGTCTCCAAAAGATGTTGAACTACCCAAGGGCCTTGTTTCGCAGCCCCCTACGTAACAAGAAATAGCTCTGCCTCCCATTTCTCACCATGCCTACCAACTGTCTTCTCTCTATTGAAATAATGTTAAGAGCCCTGCATGAAATGGTTTTAGAACTCTAGGTAGTTGCTGAGCAGTTCAGCTCTTTGGAGGAGTCTGAGTATAAACCTCTGGGTTCTGGGCTGGCAGGTGAATGTATTTGAGGAGAAGCACTCTGCGGATTGAAGGCATCTTCCTTCAGGGCCCCCAGTCTCAGTTGGTCACATATGTGTCCTTGCCACTCACACCTTCCCTTTCTCTCCCCAGTATGCTGGGTGACGCTTGCAGAGTCTTTTATTGGGAGGATGAGGTTCTCACAAGAATGCATTTCCCTCAGCTATGTCGTCCTGCACTTGACCAACAAAGGAATGTGGTGGGCTCCATTTTGCGGGGGACCCTGTCCTGGGTGCCAGATGTGGGGGGGGCTCCGCCCACAGAGCCCCATCCCTCCATCACGGATGAAAATAAAAACTACCAAAACATCTTCTGCTTGGGGAGAAAAGGGGTCAAACTCTCAGAGGAGAATG
The DNA here is from genome assembly GCA_039655065.1 of Glossophaga mutica. NCBI lineage: Eukaryota > Metazoa > Chordata > Mammalia > Chiroptera > Phyllostomidae > Glossophaga > Glossophaga mutica. The sequence goes on from CM077309.1 coordinate 49,132,397, forward strand.
ACTCAGAGCCCCTTCCTCACTAGGCTTTTATTGGGTTCTAATACACTGGAATACAAGTTTAACATGTCAAAGAAATCTGAGGGCTTAATCTGAGCCAGTGTTTGTCAGGAAGGGGGGTTGCCAAACTTTGGGAGACATGCTCATTTCCTCCTGGGACACTTGTCACCTCAGGAAGAGCACTCTTAGCAAAGCAGGTTTCACAGGACTTTAGGAATTCTTTCTTATGTCCGGATCAGCCAGGGAGCCGTCCTGGCCAGGACAAGGCTGCACCGCTCACCCCCACAGTTTCAGGCTTTAAGGCAATTAGGAAGCAGGAGACATCTCCCAGATGGAAATGAGGACTCGGGCTATGTCAGAATAGCCGGGGGGCGAGGGTCCATCACATCCTCTTTGCTGCAACCCCCTGAGTCCTTCCATGAGGCCTCCCAAGTGGTTGCGTCTGGCTTAGGTTGCCCCTCCCATGAGGAGTCTTACCCGTCATTTACTGTCAACCAAGCAATGGGGCCAGAGAGGCAGAAGCAGTGCTCCTGCCCGGGAAGTAAGCTTTGTCTCCTTAGTGGGTCACGTCCTTGTGACAGAACAGACCCAGATGAAGTGGGTCCCTTGGGCTCTTACACAGCCCACCATGGGGTGAGGGTTACAACTCCTGAAACCAGGCTGAACGGTCTGCAACACCATTTCTGCCTTCATCCATTGGTGACCATGAGCAAGTTGCTTAATCTCCTGAAGCCTTAGGATGCTTGTTTATTTAACAAGAATGAGAGACTAGTTTTCAGTTTTGTTATGAGAGTTATTTCTCTCAGTTGTGCCTGGCACAGAGCTGGTATATGCTGGACACTCACAGAATTTAGTTTCTCTGACCATTTTCTTTTCCTCACCCCTGATGCCAGACAGTCTTATGTGGTGTGGTGGTTTGGGACCTCTGCACGGTTTGTGGCTCTGACTCAAGCCTAATGAATGATCAGGAGATGAGAAAGGAGGCCAGAGGTGTGTGGTACTCTGTGCATTACCTGACTGCTCCTTTTAGATGCATCAGAAAGAAGTGCAGATGGGGTCTGACACCCAAACAAAACAAAGGCTTAGAGAGACAATGGTTTTGAGAGATTTCTTCCTAAAGTTTTTGAAATTACCCATAGATTTCACCCATCCGTGGACATGATTTCAATGAGGCCCTTCCAAACCCAGGAGTTTGTTGTTTTGGGCGTAAAATGGAGGTATCTCCAGCTGTTACGTCTTTGGCCTGCTTTTCACATGAGGTCATGAGTGCATACATCGGACCATATGGTGTCTGCTTTGTGCTGTGTCTTTGTATCATCTGCAACTGTTTTCTCTATAAATATTTTAAAGAGTCATATCTCTATAAACATGCTTATTTTAATCTCTCTGTTGATATACAACTAAAAATGTCCCATTTGGCTATCCCTCTGGTCTGTAGCAGTCATAATGATTGTTGTCTATAAATTATGGTTTTCATGATTCTGATATTTTGAGGGTCTTACAAAACTCATCTCCTAGTCCTTTATGACTGTTTTCTAGAACAATAGTTTGGGAAAAAATATCTTGTTTTGCTTTCTGCTGTGATTCTTAAACATCTCTAAGGTAATGTCTAGACTATAATAATTTTAACTCTTGATAGTACCCCAATGTTGATATACCTGATCAATGTTAAATATTTTCACCGAACACAGAAGCAGGTGGCAATACAGATCCAATGCCTTCAAGTCATCACAAACCTGTTCTTTGTGGTGGAAAAGGAGCCACTTTCTCCAGTGTATTGATTGTCCTTGAATTCAATAATGAAGAGACATCCATATGTGAGAAAGATTTGCCCTTTTTTTTTTCTTTACATGGTATTTCTTAACTTCAACAAAAATATCTGGGAGATCCCATTTTACAATAATATAGCAGAAGTACCCAAAGCCATTGCAAATGCATGTTCAATAGCCATCTGGGGGCGGGAAAAAGAGGTCCGTTTTTCAAGCTGCCTATTCATTTGAGTAGGTTCTGTCTTTAGGAACTAAACATCCGTTGTTCACTGTGCAATTAACTTAATTGCTGTAGAGTGCGTCCTTGAATACTGAAAGGCAAAAATACTCTTGGGGTGTTTATGTGGGTTAACTTTTTCACACACTGGTATCCCCTTACCTTCATTTTGTGCTGCCTTCACAGACCTTTGGAGTTTGTCAAAGACAGTTTCTTAGGGGTTTTAAAGGTGCTTTATGTCTCACATTAGTTGATACCAACCTGAGATTTTTGAGCAGGCATAGCATTTTTTGTCAAACCATAGTAAAGAAAATGACACCTCTAATGCTGTTTGGAACAACACTTGATGCACTCAGCGCCTCAGTGTGGCCTAAGCATCCCTGCTTAATAGCCCTACTCACTGCCTGTTTGGTTTCCTGTTAGGAACAGCTTAACTTGCATTCTTGAACAAACACAGCAGGGTTCAAGATCTGTTGTTCTATTCCTGCTGTGATATTCTGTGCTGCTGAACTTGTGTGAGGGCTCAAGAGTGCATAAATTAGCTTCTTAAACGGAAGTCAATTTTTATTTTTTCTTTCAGGATGGAACTGTCTTATTTCCACCCCTAAGAGCAAATGGGATCCTGAATCCATTTCTTTGTTTCCTTGTTTATATTATATCTAGAGGAATAACTGGAAGCATTCATTTATCTAAAGTTTTCTTCTCTTTTTACTATTTTCCCCATTCTCTGTCTCTCCCTCCCACCTTCCTTTCTCTCCCTTTCTCTTCCTCCCTCTCTCTCCTTGCCTTGTTCTTTAGGTACAAACTTTTACAAGCAGAATTTGGCCTGCTCTTATCTCAGTGTAATCAAATTTCAGCAATTATGAGGCATTATTTATCATTCTTTGCCTCATTTAACTTCTATACTTTGAAATGTTGAATTAACTGTCACTGAAAATAGAAAATTGAAAGTTTGCAAAGCTGCTGTTTTCATGCAACTATAGGTCTAGTGATTTTATGCAGTTATAGAACCGGCCAAATTGATGTAAATGAAGTGCAAAACTGAGGTGATAACTGTTTGCATTTGGTTCTGGTTTATGACTCATTTGTTTTCTAACCTTTACTTATTTTGTGTGTGAACTATTATATCTTGTTTTGAGAACCCTATTTTCCTCCTTATCATGTACTGTTTTATAGGAACATATACAGGCATGTTTTATATGCATCTACAGCTGGGGCTGTTAAGCTTGACTATTCAGTTAAAAGAGGGTAGCAGCACAGTGGGCTACAGCTTAATTTAGTAGATCTATTCTGTGAATAAGACATGGGGAATAGACAGAAACCAGAGCAAGTCTAATCACCTTACCTCTTTCCATGGCCAGTGTGATGGACTCTGTGGAAATCGGAGTACAACATATTGCTCAGCCATAATGATGGTCAGAGAACCAAATATTTTGTTCTTGATTGTGATTCAGTATGAGTGTGTCTGTGATAGCGCAGAGCAGGTGCTCTGCTGTTGAGGAAGGAGGTGAACTTTGCAAGTTTCATACCCATGTGAATCTTGGTTGTATAGCTCTGTCCAACTCTGTCTTAGACCATAAATAAATGAATGCAAGACCCTCCAGTTCACAATGCATGGCTTCCTGATAGTGTGATAGTCTGCAAGGCAGTGTACAGGGTTCAGCTGAAGCCCCCATGGGCCGATCACGAACCAGGAGCTATGTGTAGAGGCAGGGTGCTGTTTGCATTTCTTAATTAAAAGAAATAATTTGTTAACTTTAAACAGCCTCATAATATGTGTCTACTTGTATATATTTTAAAATATTCAACTTTTATTATGTTTATATATATATTTGACCTTTTGTAACATTTATGTACTATTTTGCAATGAGGAAAATAGCAAGGAAATAACAGGGATTCAATTTCATTATGAAAAAATAAAAGTTTTTCTTTGGGTTTCCACTGTTAAGAATGAAAATTGGTAAAAAAAATCTTCAGGAAAACCTTGCTAGTACATAGTCAAGAACATTCACACTTGAATGCTTTGACCCAGTAATTCCCTTTGGAGAAGTTAGCCTAAATTGGTTAGTAACTTGAAATTTTATTTATAATAAGGAAAAGAAGAGCCAAAATACCCAGCGATAGGAAAGTGGTTGCAAACATTACCAAAGTTCAAAAAAACAGAATATTAGAAAGCAATTACAAAATTATGAGCCTAAAGGAGATTTAATAATATAAGAAAATAAAATAGTTTAAAAATCAGAATGTAACATTTTATGTACTATATGCTGTGTCTGTGTGCAAACATACAAACAGATACACAGACAATATTAGAAAGAAATGTATAGACCTGTTTAATAGTAGATGCTCTGTACTGGTAAGAGAACGAGTATTTATTTTGTTTACTTCTTAATAGATTTCTGTACTTTTCATATCCTGTAAGTGAGCATGTATTATTTTTATAACTATATTTATAATGATAATGAACTAAACATATTACTCATAAATATATTAGCTGGGATAGACTAATTGTTTGCTAAGCCAAGTTCTCCCCAGAAACAAACGAACAAGTGGGAAACCCAAACTCAGTTGTGAAAACACACGGTGATTCTTGGCTCTAATAACAAGGATACAGTGTATAAATGATGATGGGTTGTCTTGCATGCGGCAAATTTTCAAAGTACATTTGTTTATCAAAAATCTTTATTTCCTGCCAGAAAGACAGGTCATTTTTTGGTCTTTAGTCAAAGGCCTTGACCATGTCAGATGCTCAGAACAACATTCATCAAGTCTGGGAAATCCAGGGAACGGTAGGCACATGCTTAAACTCTGGGGTCATTAGCCCAACCACATCTCAGCTGAAGGTGGTACCTCTCCTACTCACACCTCACTGAAGGGCTGGCTGGAAGGAAAGGCAACTTGGGCTTAAAAAATGAGAAAACTGGAGCTGGTGAGAATGCAGCTGCCCAAGCTGCTATTTGGAGAGTGCTGTATTGCACAGTCTAGTGCTCTGTGCTGTGCTCCCATGACAGAACGGAGCTACTCCTCTCTCATGGCAGAGTCTGGAGAGCCCAGTGGTCTGAGGCCAACTTCAGGGTCTGCTGGAGGTGGACATGCAGCCCAGCCCTGCCAGCTTTCCCTGGTAACCTTGGGCCCAGGATGCTGTCACACCTCACCCTGATTTTCTCATTTTCCTTATGGGATAAAAATGACCCACTTATAGGACTCTTCTGGGAAGAATGTGAGCAGTGCTTGCCAGGGTCCATCCACTCAGTGTTCAGCTAGAAGCAGTAATGCTAATAGCTTCATACTGTGCTCAATAGAGATAAATTTGATAAAAAAAATAAAGCAGAAATGGTTTGAAAACACTGATGTAATCTGGTATTCTTTAAAAAATAAAAGGACTAGATATTTTAAACACAAAAAACAAGAATTGACTTTAAAAGCCCTACTATCTCAGTGGTTGGTAGTCCAAGGCTTAATTTTTAGCAGCTTAGGAATTCAAAGTCTTCTTTCAAATATTCTTGTTCATTTAAGACATGTGAATGTTTTTTACTATTAATTTAAATCAAACACAACCAAAATATATGACTCTCTTGAGGTGTTAAAACAATACAAACTCTATTCATTATATTGCTAAAATGAAATTGCCTTTTCTTTTGAAAGTCAAAGAAATATCTGAAGAAAATGTATGGAATTTTAAAAAATATTTTCATTACAATTGTTCTTACATCTTAAAATAAATATATACATATTTTGGAATTCTATACAGCAGAAAGAAAGAAGGAGCTCCTACCCTTTGCAACAGCATAGATGGAACTTGAGAGCATCATGCTAAGCGAAATTAGCCAGGCAGTGAAAGACAAATACCATATGATCTCACCTTTAACAGGAATCTAATCAACAAAACAAACAAACAAGCATAATATAACCAAAGACATTGAAATTGAGAACAGGCTGAAAGTCACCAGAGGGGAGAGGGGAGGGAATTTCAGGGGAAAAGGGGAAGGGTTTACAGGAACAAGTATAAAGGACACATGGACAAAAACTATGGGGGGCGGAAATGGGAGGGAGGTGGGGAGGGCTGGGGTGGTGGACTGGGGTGGGAGTAAAAGACAGAAAGCTGTACAAGATCAACAATTAAAATAAAAATTGAAGAAAAATAAATAAATAAATAAATGTATACAGCCTTCTCCCTTTTGTAAGGGAAGAAAGGCAGAGGATTGAGAGGAGTTATTTCAAAGAAGCCCAAATGACTAGTATGACATTAAATGCCAGCATCACCCATCTTAAGCCTGGGGGCAGTCTTGAAGAAGACAGCACAGGACACCCAATGTTTTGATTTCCTTGCTTCTGGATGCAATTCCATAGGTCATTCTTATTGACCCAAAGGTGATCTTGAAATCAGACTTGGATGGCTGTATTCTTCACTAGATGTGTTTCCAGAAAAAGCAGATATATGTCTGCATTTTACTGGTCAACCCTGGAAGGGAGCATTCCTTAAAGGACAACTGCATGGAATGCCTTAATGAAGTAAAGAATTACACAACTCAAGACATGTGATCCTGAGTCAAAAATACATTTTTTTCTGATTTCATTACTATATTTCCATTAGTTCAGAAGAGAGAGAAAGAGACAGACAACACACAATGAAGAACACCATTCCAACAAGGGCTAATCAGAGTCAGAGCAATTCAACGACTAATTTGAAAATCGAGTGTATGTCAAAATATAAATCAAAACTAGGTCTGTAACAAATCAGTTTCAATCACCATCAGTGATTTTCATTTGGGTTTATAGGTCCTCACAGTAGGGCTATTTATTTATTTATTTATTTATTTTTGGTGGCAGATGGAGTAGGTAAACATTATGAGCTACTCAAGAGAAAACACATACTGTGCACTCAGGCGTAGCCTTTCCTTTCTATTTTTTTGGTATAACTTTTTGGATATAAACAATTTTAATTTTCATTCGCAGAATTTATCTACCTGCCTCTTTTCTGCACATTAAAATGGGAAGATTGGTCATTTTAATGAAGCAAGTGCCTTTTCAGTTTTCCTTACTAAACTTATGCACATATTTTTTGGTCTGGTTCAGTGCCTGATCCTTTTTCCAGGCACATTATTTGCTGGTCATACCCACAGTTAATGGATATATATTTATTACAGACTCAAATGTAGCCCAATTTTGTGAAGAGTGGAGTGACGGCTCTATGTGAGCTTCCAGATATCTCATACCAAAGGATTTGACTGAAATGACCCTGTGGGGTAAATTGGAGCAGTTGAGCAATCATGTATAGTAGTACTGCTAAGAAGTTCAAAAACAGAAAGTTGGATGTTTATCTCTTCAGATTAACTAGAGGATTTTGAAAAAACCCAACCTAGTTTCAAGAGGTAGAAAAATGTCAGACAAAGGGCTGATGCCATGGTATGGATTTTCTTTTTTCAGAAGTGACTCGTTAAACTGAACCACTTGCTAAATCAAGTGGAGCCCCGTGTGCATGGATTGGACCCATCCGAGTTTGCCCAGTCCTGGCACACATTAGATCAGTTGAAGTCTAGGTGCTTCTGAAGCATCTGTCCCTTCTTCCTTGACTCTCTTCCTTCCCAACAATTTCCTTCCCAACTTCCTTTAATACTGGCAATTACAATTACTACCACCCCAACTTCTTTCTAAAGCATATTGTTTAAATACTAAAGCCACGATGCTCTATCATGGGATAAAGGAGAAATATTTTTCTATATTGTTTAGGTAATTCAAATGAAGAGGTAGATGATGTTACAATTGGATTGAGCAGTAGGTGGATTTCAAAGAAGCTAATGAACTTCTCTCCCCAAGACTAGAATGTTCCTTAAGAGATTAATTGCAACTGATGAATGTGCCAGGTGCTGTACTAGGGTGTTTTGCATCTGTAATTCCACTGAACCCTCCTGAGAACTCTGGGGCATATTCCTAGTTTAGGGATAATTTTCTTGGTTGCCTTTTTCACCACACTCTAAACTCCTTAAGGCAAAAACATGACATTTGTCACACCCCTCAAACAGGAGCTAAGTGCAGCGTGATTAGGGTGGGGACTCTAGCCTCAGGTAGGCCAAGGCTCAGATCCCTACCTGCTGCCTTTTGTGACCAGGAGCAAAGTACTTTGTCTTTTATCTTCAATTTGTTCACCAGGAAGATGTGCATAGATACTTTGCAAGGTCTGTGTCAGGGTTAAACAAGGTTATAAAAATATAAAACATTTAAATAAATCTTGTTACAGTAAACTGTGTTTGTAAATAGAGATGGGTGGATGGATGGATGGCAGGATAGGTGGATGAAAAGATGGATTGGTGAAAACGACTCCAGTGTGAATAACCTGCTCTGGAATGTTAATACAGGTCTGTTTGCTGCAATAGATCCTTTCTCCTTTCTGTGCTACTGTCCAAGGAAGTCTCAGTGTTCAACTAAGCTGGTAAAAAGTCCCTTTCCTTTACCTGTGTGACCTCAGTGGACGTCATGAACCTTCTGCCCTATCAGCAGCACGTGGGCAGTAGCTTCCCAGAACCCACAGTGGAGCAAGCAGAGGCCGCACTCCACAAAAGCGACAGCGCTCACCTGAGTGTTGTCCGAATTCTGGTACCAATTTTCTGAGTCTCCTTTTCCTCTGTGGGCCTCATTTATGAAATAAATAAAAGGATGGGATTGGAATAAATCCATTCCAAGATCATTTGCTGAGTACTTCTTCTGTACCAACTCCATGCTAAATGTTGTGGGTAAAAAGAGGACACATTCCCAGTTCTGTCCCTGGAGCTCTGCAGAACTCCAGCTTTCCTTCCAGCCACAGTGTTCAGTGACTTTGCTGTATTAACAGTTTGCACAGATTTGGTCCTAGATGGTATCTTAGGTTGTAGAGTAAATATGATTATCTTTGTAGTGAAGCTGGAGAACATCTGGTTCCCATTTCCACTTCATTAGAGAAGGTTTCACGGAGGAAGCGGCATTTCAGGGGGTCTTTAAACAAGAGGAAGGCTTTGTCTCAGGGCCCTGAAGCTCCGACAGTTGGCTGAGTTTTCAGTCATCTATTGGAAAGGTGGCTAAACCACGTTTGTGAAAATATAAATGTTCGGCCACGATGGGGGTGGGGGGGTCAGTTATGTGTCATAGCTCATCGTGAATACTGGCCAAAACCTCATGCCCCAGGATAATTATCATTTTCATTATTTCAGGGAATTCTTGAAATAAGCATGTTCAACCCTAACAAACAAACAAACTAGTTTCCTAAGACAACTTTCAGATATGTTAGTCTGTAATAATCTCCTGCCCGTGGCTTTATTTGTATGTTTCCCTAGTCAAAGTCAGCATCCTCCTCTATGTAGACGTTTACTCATAAAACATATTCCCCTGCTTGATGACTTACACCTTAGAAACAGTAGAGAAGAAGTGAACAAAGTAAATGTTTTCCTGAACTATAACAACTCCATTAGAAGAACGTTATTTTGAGATTCTAACAGATATTCCAACATTATCAAGTGGCATCATCCACAATGTTGTCTTCGGGTTGTTAAAGAAAGAGAGAACAAATTCAACAATTTAGTTCACACAAGTTGCAGTTAAAGTTCAAGGAGGAAAATCTGTTTACTTTTGTATTTAGACAACTTAAAATATAGTGAATCTTGTAAGAATGCAGGCGCTCCAAATCTCAGGTGCAAGTAATAGTGATTCAGCAAGAAGAGAACATGCCTGGGCTAAAAGCAAGAAGGCGTGTATGCACCACCCCCCAGGACCAAGTGACTGCCCTCTACCAAGGCAATCACACGCAAAGCAAGGCCACATGTCGCTTTATTTATTTTTATTTTCATTCTCATGCTCCACTGATACTTTGTTCATGCCTTATATTACACAAGATTCTGGCATCTTGCAACAGTATTGAAAAGTGCCAGTGCAAAATGAGAATCTAAATAATAGTTGTTGTTAGTAATTTGTCTACATTTTAAAAGAGAAACAGTTCATTTGAGTAGTATTATAAAAGACAATATTGCTTACATGGAAAGAATCAGCTCTTCAATTAAAAATAATACTGCCCGCTTTTGTTAAACCTCTTGCTACAAAGAACATCCAAAATACAAACAAGTATATATGATATGTTTAACCAAGAATATTAAACCTTATTCTGATAACATTTTCATGTGAAAGTGTTACAATGCTTTGAAGGACTATTTTGATCTTTATGCAAAAGGGATTTTTAAAACAGAATTATTATCATCATTATTTATTTTTAAGCATTAATATTCATTGCTAACATATGCTATTGGGGGGTTATTTGCAAAATGCTTTCTGTAGATGAGAATTTATGGGGATTTTCTTGGTATTAATAACTTTGGTCATACAGAAAAGAGATAAATGCTTAATTAGAGATATACACTATTTAGAATCTTTTGGTCTTATCATAGAGGCAAGCTATTCTTTCTTTCACTTCTCATTTCAAAATGTTTTTTAGGCTATTGAGTAAATCAATTTATACCTATGCATATGTGTGTAAAGCCATTCATTTAAAACTGACCACTATTGAAACAGCCAGCAATTTCATGATTGTCATTACAGCTGTGGAAATCTAAATGAGAGTAAAATTCAGAGTTAGATAATGTTACCATTAGCCAAGCAACAACGGTGATGATCCTGTACTCCCTTTACACACATAAGATGCACCAGCAGGATTTTGTTTCCAGATTACAATGGGTTTCACCTGCATTCTTCCTCTGTATCTGTATGTCCACCCGGGTATGTGTCCAGAGAAAAGGTCCTTCTTCATAGGACCAATACAGAAAGTTAGGACCAATCATCAAGTGTGGTTCTGTCTAGATTTTTTTTTCTGACATCCCTCTTCAGTGTTGAGAATAAAGGCTGTTGTGATGGAGGGAGGGGTGGGAGGTTTGGGAGGGGGAAGTGGGTAGACACTGAAAGGGGTGGGTACAGGGGACTTTTTAGGTCTGGGAATAGGAAGGAAGGCCCCCCTGGGGTCTTTTGTGATGTGTGTGTGTAGATGGTCTCTACACAGCTACATATTCTGTTCTCGTCTCCTTTTCCACATCTACATGTCCCTGTTTCTCTCCCTGATCCTCCCACCAACTAATTGAGAGTGTTAGTCCCATAACTTTCTACTATTGGCTCTCCCCTCACCATGGAGTATGAGAACTGGAGGACATGGGTGCCATCTGTTTCCATCCTGTCCCCATTGCCCCTCAGCATGTGATACCCAGAGAATGACCCTTGGGGATTCCCAGGTCATTGGTAAACTTAAGCTCATGGAGAGAGGAGTGAGGAGAATGCCAAGGAGTTGGCTTCCTTTTCATTGAAGCTGCATTTGAGAAAGTGCAAAAAGAAAAAAGAAATCCCCTCCAGGACTCCCCTGTCACATTCTGCTTACCCGAAAGAATCAAATTTCACCTGCTGTTTAAAGATGTACTCAGCTGTGTTTTCCCACCTCATAGTACTATTGTTTTCCTATGAAGGCAAAGGTTGTTGACAGAACTAAGAGTTGATACAGCCTATTTTTGCTTCCACTGGAGAGGAACAAAGTAACATTGGCTTCCATTTAAAAACATTTCTATTGCTAAGCCCATACCCTGAAAATGGTTTATCTCCCAGGACCTTGTGCCTGCAATTCACCCCAACTGCCACTAGACGGTGGCAGTGTCTTTTCATGGGGTGCAAGTTGAGTTCCTCTCAGGTGTTAGAAGGAAGGCATGGCAGAAACGCAGCTGTGTACTCACAGATTATATGTATGCATATATAAAATATTTATGTGTTATGTTACACATTTACATGATGTACTCTATTAAAGTAGTCAATACATTGATCAATTTTAAGAAGAAAAAAAACCTTACAAACAAGGAGAGCAAAGTGTAGAAGGAATATGATATGTAAGGAGAGTTACTGAGTTGGCCTTTATTCTTGGCTCAGAACCAGCCTCTTTCTGAGCTGAGTTACCCTTTGGTGCACAACCCAGTCTTTGAGCCCAAGCCTCCAGGGCTAAGCAGATCTGGCAGAAGGATCTGCTGAAAACCACCTGGCAGCCCTCAAATGAGCTGCCAGGCATGCTGCCCTTAACTTGCCCAAATGCCTTCTCAGAGCCTGGCATCCAGCTTGCCTCCTTTCTCTGGGGTTTGGCACTCACTCTCAGGAGCCTCCAGCTGCAGGACAAACAGAGGGTCCTGCCACTGGCCCTGGCAAGCTTCCTCCGAATGGAGATGTAAAGAATGCACCGTAACAGATGTCCACAACTGGCCCCAATCGAAAGAGCCTTCTGGGGCCCGCACGGTGCCTGCAGCCCATCTCCCTTTCTGTCCTCTTTTCCTTCTGTCCTTGCACTTCTGTCCTGGCACAGCCCAAAACAGACCGGTTCTGCAATGTCTTGTTCACGCTTTCTTTCTAAAGCAGGCAAATGTCTGTTTATTATGATGGTTTTACACAAAATCTTAATGACAATAGTTTTGTAGACCATCATAAAAATTCATCGTTTCTTCAAATTACTGTGTCTTGCAATTCAGTATTTTGGTCCTTTGAGGGCACCTAAATTTCCTCCCTTGTAGGAAGGACACACAACCACTCATCTTAGGAACGTTGGGGCCATTTTACCCTTTGGTCTTTCTGGCCTCAGACATATCTCCCCTGTGTGGGGTGCACATGGCACTTGGGACCTCCTCCATGGGTGTCTAAAGCTATGTAGGTCATTTATGGCTAATAATGGCACTTGCACGAGTCAAGACTCTTCTGTTACAAGAGTCACAGATCCAATTCACGTTCATTTGGGGGCAAGGGGGAAGTTTACTGCTTCAGGTAACCCATAAAGGAAAAACGCATGAGCAGAGCCAGCCTTAGGAATGAAGAAGGCATCCAGGGACTGGGACCCTCTCTCTCCCTCTCTGCCTCCCCCTCTCCATTTCCCCCATCACACACACTCATCTCTCCTCTCCCTGGGGTGACTTTATTTTCTCAGTCATTGCTCTGTGGGAGAGGACATGCCTACATGACGTCAGGCTAACATTTTTCTAACTGTCCACAGAGGAGAGTAGAGAGTTTTTCCTATTAGTCCAGGTAAGGAAAAAATACAAAAACAGGTAGCCTATCGTGAATCATGTGCCTTATAATAAACCAGTCAGTGTGGCCTGGGGAGGGTGTGTGTCTTTGTGTGCATGTATGTGTGTGGTGCTCTGGTTGGCTCAGCCTGGTCGAATGCCCAGCCATGTGCAAGATGGGACAGTTTAGCAGTCAAGGGAACCTTAAGATAGAAGGGGTGAAGAGGATTTTCCTAAAGGAAGGGGATGATATTTACAAAAGATGGAAAGAAAGGTGCTGGGTGATTTTTAAAATTATCTTCTTGCCTTGTTTCATTCATAAATATTCTTATGTATAAAACAAGTGGATGAAACTGCAGTGCAGTAGGGAACTTAGTCCTGATGATAATAAACTGGCTTTCAGGAAGCTTTCCGAATCTGCCACATAACCCCTGGCAGATGTCAGTAAACGTCAAACCTTTTTTCTTTAGCCCAGGCTGGTTCTTGAGAAGACTGCTCCCCTGCTCATACAATGAGAGCCTGTGTGCCTGCCCCACCAGTTCCTCTCCCTTCACCTCATTCGCCTTTGTCTTCTCTGGGGTACTTGGGGTTCCCTAAGGATAAGACCTGTGTCTCATTCCTAGTTGGCTTCCAGCACATGGCATGGAAGTTGGCACATAGCTGCTGCTCAAGGAATGTTTATCAAGGGAATCAATGAATAATAATAACAGTGCTGGCAGCAGAACTGATGGACCACAACTGTGGTGCTGTTATCTTATCTGGGGCCACATCTGAGAGCTGTCTGCATTGCCGAGCATTGTCACCCGTGGCAAGCAAATCAAGCATTAGGAATACAGGCCTGGCATAGCTGCCTGTGCCTCACACATGAATCCAAATGCATATTCATATGAGCCCACATGCATGATTAACTTGGGAAGCTAACAGGAAGCAGTCAATCTGTTGAGCAAGTTTGTGTTTTATAAACCAGGTGTTCAGTATTATTATTCATCATTTCCTTTGATACCAGAATGGTCCCATTATGTAGCATAGGAAATGAAGGATATGGAATAATATACACATATTATACAACAGAGCACCACAACTAGGCATTTCAGAGGCCTGTTCAAAAGCCTGGGCAAGCATAATTGAATGGCAGTTCATTTTAGGATTCCCACTTGGACCTGAGTTAATGGGATTTTGCCGAGATGGACCATGGTGACCCGCCCCCTCCTATTCCTACTCTTTGGAAAATGAATGTTGACTCTACGTCTGCGTTTTTCTTGGAAGCCACACATATGAATCATAAGCAGCTCTTGCCTCAGCAGCTGCTACAGGTTAAGGGGCCAGAGAAAAGCAGGGACCCCCTAGTGTTCAGGGACAGAGCATGTCTGGCTGTGGTTGGCTGCATAACTTCTGCTTGGTGGTCTGGAAGAAAACTTTTGCCATGGACTGCTATTTCCTATGGCAGGAGTACTGAATGCCTTTCGATCATAAAATACTTACAGTGCAAATCAACTTTCAAGTTGATGTTCCTTCTCCATGAAATGTTTAAGATTCACAAAAGCCAGACCTGTGGAGACTGGGAAAAAAGGAGCTGGTGGGCGCCAAAGAGCATCTTCATGTTGTACAAGTGGTATGTTCAGGGTCCTGCCAGCCCTCCTGGCCACACTGATGAGCTTATGTACCAGGAAGGTACAGGTTAGGGTTCTGGCCAAGCCAGTCCAGTCTGGGCCAGAACTGCCCCTAGGAGATTAGGTGAGCTCATAGCAGCGTGGCTAGACTGAGCTCACCGCATTTCCTCTGTTTACCTGGGGCTGGTTACAAATCAGTGGTTTCAGTACAAATGCAATATTATGAGAATTTTTTTTAGGTAATGATGATGCAATAATTACATTTGGAATTAGTCCCTGAGTGGTGTTGACACTATATCCTGGCTTAATATTTGAAAATGAGTTACCCATGATCTTGTGTTTGCACCAGAACAATGACCAGTGATTTATAATTGATTTTCTCTGGTTGCAAGAGGGAGGGGAAAGCTTCATTTCTCATTATTGCCAGTGGTATGTTTTGATTTCATTCATGATATATGTGGCATTGCTTGAAATTTTGATTTGAGTTACCAAGTGGAAGTTGCCCAGGGTTATGGATCAGCTCAAATAAGTTGTCTTTATAGCACTAAGGACCACTTAAGGAGTTGGAATATGGGGAGATTTCTGGTTCTGAGAGAGATTTATTGCGGACTGGTCCTGCCGTTGAAAACAGCCTTGCATGTCCTCAGTGGCAGCCGCATTATACTTGAAGTACTTTAGCAAGTTGTTGGAGCCCTGTTTTCACAAACTGTTTGACTTGGTGCTTGGCAATAATAATTGCCAACAGTAGCTCATAGTTAATTTTATTTAGTTATTAATATTAGGCTAAAGTTTTGTTTACTTATTCTAACACCCAAATCAGGCTGTCCCAAATAATAGCTTACATGAATACCATATGTCTTTGTAAGGGTCTCCAGAGAAACAGAACCTTAGGAGAGATATATATATTTTTTTCTTGATGTATTTAGAGAGAGAGAGATTTATTTTAAGGAATTGTCTCACACAATTGTGGGGCTGGCATTTAAGTCTATAAGGCAGGTTGTCAGGTTGGAAATTCAGGAAGAGTTTGTCTTGCCGTCTTGAGTCTGAAGGCAGTCTAGAAGCAGAATTTCTTCCTTGAGAGATCTGTTTTTTCAGATCTCTTTTAAGACTTTGAACTGATTGGATAAGACATACGTACATTATGGAGGGTAATATGCTTAATCAAAGTCTACTTATTCAAGTGTTAATCACATCTAAAATATTGTTCACAGCAGCATCTGGACCAGTGTTTTGATCAAACAATTCAGCACCATGGGTTAGCTAAGTTAACACACAAAATTAACCATCACATCATGACTCTCCAGCCCTTGAGGGACCATGAGATTTTTGTGTCATCTTGCTTATTGTATGGGAATATAGGCCCATCTTGATATGGATGAAAAACTAGAAAAACATGGACCTGTTTTTCCCAACTACACAAGCTTTTCTTTAGTTATTATGATTATTGATGCTGGAAAGGATTGCTCTATAACAGTGCTTCTCAAATTTTCATATGCATACTAATTATTCAAACAAAGGTTCATATTCAGAGGGTCTAGAGTGGGGTTTGGTTTGGAATTGTGTGTTTCTAATACATTCAGGTACTGCTGTTCTGTGTACCACATTATGAGTAGTGGGGCCACATAGTTAAAAACATCTACAAAGAACAGGACTGGTAGAACATGGACTAAGTTTTAATAACCTTTTCTCAAGAGGACAGTGAGTCCATGGGGACCTAGGTCCATGGGGGCCTCTAGATTTTAGGATATTTTCTTTATAAATGCCTGTTTCTGAGAACACTAGGGAAAACATACCTAATTTTCCTATGTAATTAAAACTAGGGAGAGGTACCCAAACATGAGAAAATTCTCTAGACTGAAGATCATGGAGTCTCCTTCCTAAGTTGCTTCACTTGGGGCTTGAAAGGGTTGTGAAACCAGCAAGTATTCTTCTCCCGGCAGGCTTGCCATGACGATTTTGGTTCCCATCAGCAGTGTCACATGTTTTGGTCTCAATTGGACTCTGCTACTTACTAGCCATGTGGTCTAGAAGGCAGGAAAAAGAACTGGCATCCTTTGAGCACCTTCGTATGCCAGGTACCTTGCTGGACTGTTTCACATTTTATCTTCATGGCAACAATAGTGGGGAGTAATTGTCATTATTTTATCTGAGGACATGGAGCCTTAACTAATGCAGTTAATAAAGATTCAAGCTGAGAATTAGAACCAGGTCTGTCTTGGACCAAAGCCTATTGTTGTCCAGGACTCTGTTTCCCCATTTGTTATTGGGGCAGAGTAGGAGTTCCTGCCTATTTCCCAACACTATGTGAAAAGTAGGTGTGCTTCTGGGTCTCAGTGCATTTGTCAAAGGGTGACAGAATGTGTTATGTGCCACATTTCAAAGGTTGTTCTTTCAGGAAAAATATTTGGCTTCTCAGCAATAATTTTAGGGATCAGATGATCAAGTTAGTTTTCAGTTTTGTTTTTCATCTGGGACTGGCATGCAACGATATGGAGAGATCCAAAAAGGTCTTGACTCAACTACATTGGGGAGAGTAAATGTTTCCAGATTCCATTGTTTTCAGCAGGGGCAACTATAAAACCCCTTACATTCATGCTTTCTGATCCCCAATTTCCAGAATAGAGAGAAGCATTAACATTGCACATATTGAGCATAAATGTCTACAAAGTAAAACTGTAAAAGCGATCTGTGCTAATGAAATAAAATAAATCACTAAGATCCAACAAGGCTTTGTTGAACCAAAATGGCTGAGTGCAACAAACAGATCAGCTGGAGCAACTGACTTTGTTTCCCCAACCAGAGGCTGGGATCTTCACCTGCAGATTGGGGGCGATGCACTGCCTCCTAGGCTAGAGGCTTGAGTGGGCACTGGTCCATCCCCTGCCACCCCTGCTCAGCAAAAAAGGAGATGGCCAACGGGCACAGCCTCCCTGTGGTTTACTATCCACTATCCACTACCCACTATCATTCTCAGGTAACGGGCTTTTCTTTCTCCGTCTAGCTTGCTGATGATCAGGGCCTCGTCTTGATGACCACAGTCGCCATGCCCGTGTTTAGTAAGCAGAACGAAACCGTGAGTACAGTGGCTCTGCTTCCTGTTTGATGCCAGGAGGGTTGTTTTCTGAGACCCCTTCTGACTTAAGCGCAGGTGACATTCATTCATTCATTCATTCATTTTAAGGACAGAGGGTATATAATTTTTCCTAACATTTAACCCTGCTGTTAGAATCATGAACTCAAGCACAGATGGGAGGAATTTGAACAGGCATCATTTTACAGTAGGCAGCACTTTTCCAAAATTTGTGTTAAATGACCAGGGGAAGGAAACCCCAGAGAGAATCCTTGGTTATGGTGGGCGACCGGTCTCTGATTTATAGTTGCCGGCCTTGTATTAGTTTCCTAGGGCTGTGGTAACAAAGTGTGGTAACAAAGAGTGTGGCTTAAAACAAAGAAATTTATTTTTATAGTTCAGGAGGTTAGAAGTCCAAAATCAAGGTGTCGGCAGGGCCATGCTTTCTGAAGGCTCTCGGGAATCCTGGCGTGGCCCCAGGCTTCCCTTGCTTTGTGGCAGCAGAACTCTGATCTTGGCCTCAGTCTTCACATGGCCTTCTGGTTTCATGTCTCTCTGTCTTCCTCTCTTTGTAGAAAGACACCAGACATTGGATATAAGCCCCATCCTAACTCCAGGATGATTTCACCTTGAGATCCTTAACTAATTACAGCTGCTAAGAACCAGTTTCTAACTGAGGTTCTAGGGGGACTAGAATTTGGGGGAAACAATGGATAGTAGCAATTCGTATCTTTTTTTAGAAGGCATTTCTGGTATTGGACAGTTTCAGCACATCACATTGACCTTAGAAACTGGGACCCCGAAGGCCTATTCCTTTAACTTAGTTCTTGGTGCCAACTGACTGCTAACAATCTTAGGGTTATTTCTCCCTTCTCTGGCTATTTAGTCTCTGTCTCCTGGGCACCAGATGGCAGTGTAAATTGAGAAAGCAGTTAACACGCTGTAAGTCTTTCCTGTAGAAAGCTTCCATAAGAGAAACTGATTAATGATCACAGTCCCTAGCTGCTGAAATTTTAGTGCTTCTGCTCATCAATTCTTCATTTTCATGAGAGATAAGAGAATTAGGGTGTCTTGGTAAGCATGCGTGCTGAGAGTTGTAGATGTTTGGCCCGATAAGCTACCATGCTTATCTAGTAATATTTTTAGTGGGGGATGGGGAATAGAAGAGGGTTCCTTTTAGAGAGCTGGATTAATCCTCCATCTCTATCATTTTGGAGAAGGCACCAGATAGTGACCTGTGGTTTGTGGCTTCTTACAATGTTCTCATTCTTCTACCAAATTAACTTAACATTATTGTTTAACGTTTGTTTTCAACAGAGATCGAAGGGCATTCTTCTAGGTGTGGTTGGCACAGATGTCCCAGTGAAAGAACTCCTGAAAACCATCCCCAAATACAAGGTAATGCATCACTCATTTAATTGTCAAGGGCCAAATGTTCAAGGTAATTTCACAATCTGCCATAGTAACTATTAAAACACAAAGCAAAGAGGCCCTTCTATTCTCTTTCTGGAAGAGTCTTTCTTTTCTTTCCTTCCTTTCCCTTCCTTTCCCTTCCCTTCCCTTCCCTTCCCTTCCCTTCCCTTCCCTTCCCTTCCCTTCCCTTCCCTCCCCTCCCCTCCCCTCCCCTCCCCTCCCCTCCCCTCCCCTCCCCTCCCCTCCCCTCCCCTCCCCTCCCCTCCCCTCCCCCCCCTCCCCTCCCCTCCCTCCCTCCCTCCCTCCCTTTCTTTCTTTCTTTCTTTCTTTCTTTCTTTCTTTCTTTCTTTCTTTCTTTCTTTCTTTCTTTCTTTTTGTAGGACAGTAATAGTCTGGGAAGATCTGAGTAGGTCTACGCGTGCCCACCCAGGTTTGTGTGGACCTGTAGAAGTCTACACAAGTCTGTGGAAGTCTGAACAGGTCTAACTTCTCTGATGGTCTTCTAAGGCAGTCCTGACTAACTTTAGTCTGAGGACCCTCCAAAATCTGTTACCTCTTAATAGAAACCCAATGAGGCGCAGAGAAAAAAATGATCACTGACTATATTGAAAGGCTATTCCCTCTGTTTTAGAAGGTGATGGGCTATAAATAAATATTCTTTTCTTAATGCTAAATTAAAACCTGTGGCCCAAAAGAATGTAAGTTCTTTTTAACTCTGGATGTAATTGAGGGGGTGAAGTAGGTAATTTTGGAACAAAGATAGAGCAGGCCTTGGTAGGCCACTGCTTTGGGAGTTTAGAACAACATGAGGAGCATTGAAAGACACAGGGCCCACGGAGAAGGAACACTAGATGGAAGGGGCTCAGAAAGGGGTGTGGAAAGGCCAGCACCCAGCTTTGTATGTGAGGCCAGCCCTGCATCAGGGAGAGAGGGGTCATGCTTTCTCCCCTTCATGGTCCATGCTGTATTCCCAGCAATCTGTTCCCAGTACTACTCCTTTGATTTACTTAGTTTTTCTGAATAAACATTTGGAGACAGAGGGGCTTTCCAGAGCCTCAGTGCCACCTTCAATCAGACCTACTCCAGTTTTCATGAGAACAAGCATCCTGACTTCCACATGACCTCCTGGTGGTTTGTGGATTGGGGACTGCCCTGTCTGGGGCAGGTTGGCACAACACGAGAAGCCATCTGAGCTAACGAACTGCACTGCCTCTGGGCTGGTAGCAGAGGGATGACAAGTTGCTGTGAAGGTGATGTGGTGGCAGTAGCCATTTTGGAGTCCCTGGGGATAACTTTCATTGGTATTTATAGTCCCTGGCTGCTTGAAGTATGCTGCTGTGGTTCAATAAGCACTTTGATGAAATCAGACCAATGGACATACCTGGAACCACTAATCTAACACATTGCCTTGTCTTTATGCTGCCCATACAGTTACTGAACAGACCTTTTTAAAATTTAAATGGACTCACTTTTTAAAAAAATTATCTCCTCTAACCTCAGCCTGAACAATCACACATGAAATCATAAGTCGAGATGTGATCATTTAATTTTTTTGATACACACATTAGCCAGGGGATCGACATGGCCAGGTTCCCCTTTTAAATAGATAGCCCAGATTCTTGAGCGCCATACAGGAAACTCTCACCTGTTGCCTAGTAAGGTCTCCTCAGAAAACCAAATCAAAAGGTGTTCCTTACCTCCCATCACAGCCATGCAGAACTGCCCAAGAGCTGTTTCAATGTGTGTGTAAGCATATGAGTGCAGGATGGGGCAGAGAGTGGATGCCACTCATGGTCCTAAGAGGTGTCCACTGAGCTGACATGGTTCCCCTGACTGCACAAGGGCTGGAGCCATACCCACCCTCTCTTCCCCCAGCACTGAGCACACTGGCTTCCGTGCCTTCATTTCAGGCCCACACATGGATTGACAAGGGCTCCCTTTGCCCCCATCTGGATGGAGGCAAGATTTTTTAGCCAGGATTATTTGCTGGTTGGCTGGCTAGCAGGGCCCCTTCCTTACTACCTCCTTCCATGCTGACCCTAGTTCACCACATTTGGGAGAATCCCATGGGCCTGTCTGGCCTTCAGCAGAAGGAAGGCAGCACTTTGAGTTCTGGAGGCAGATATGCACAGGGCCCTGCCTGGTGTGGACAGGCCTCTCAAGTCCTCTTCTATCCAATGGTGATAACAACAGAACCTGCTCATAGACTTTCGTGAAGCATTGACCATTGTTATTAATTGGGGACAGTGGTAACACACTGGTCAAAGAGACAGTTGTGACACCCAGCATCCTGGTACCCATAGCCCTCTTCCATGTGGGATGCTGCCTGAAAAGAGCAGCTGACACCTTTCCCATCTCCGATTTGGGCACTCGTGGGTTTCATATCCACTGAACCTTTGCTAAGCTGGGATGCCCAAGAGAATGACAAGGCAACCTCACTCTAGGATCCTCTGCCACCTTTAAAAATGAGGGTTTCTAAGGATTTTGAAAGGCATGGGGAAAGGCTTATGATACAAGGTCATGAGGATTAGGCAGGATTCTTAAGTTTGATGACAAGTACAGGCCCACCTTTTGACAGAGCGTTGAGGTAACAGCAAGAAAATGAATCAGCCAGTCACTGGGCATCAGAGCAAACTCTTGTCCAAGCAAGTTAGCTGAAAGGATAGCTGCAGCCAAAATGATCAGGTTAAGCCTCAGAGGGTTGGATGCAAAATGACAGGTGCACCATTTTGCAGTACAAGACAGCGTGCCTTATGGTACAATATTAGCAGATAACATTGGACTAGAACTTGATGCTGTACAAAGTGCATTACCCACATGCTAGCAAATCCTCCTCAGGCAAGTGCTGTGCTGCTGTATCCATTCTACTCATAAGGAGGCTCAGGTTCACAGGACATGTGTTCACAGAGTTCAGGGCCATATAAGTAGGAAGTGGTGAGTGTGATTTGAGCCAGGTCTGTGTAACTCCTTACCCCTGTGCTTAGAAAGATCTAAGCCATTCATGTACCACTTCATGACTTGTTGCCATGTTCATGTACCATCTGCACCATTATTTACTTAACACCTCACTTGTAAATTAACTCAAAACTTTCTTCACTTACCTCAATTTTAATAGGAAACACTATAGCACCATTTTAAAAAGAAAAGCCCATGTTATTTGCCATTATGGAGGATAATTATTTAAAAAATCATAAAAACAAAATAATAGTATTAAACGATTGCTTAGTAATCCAAGTTTCTGAACTTGAGGTCTATTCTCTCTGTTTTTAAGGTAGTATTAAAGGCAAGTGTTGAAGCAGTACTAAATGGCAATGTTCTTTTTTGATATAACTTCGAGGATGGAAGGAATTTGAAAAGGACTGACTCTCACTAGGTGGTTCTGGCTAGTAAGCTTAACACCAGGCCCATAAGCCACCCAAAATTATCTTGCTCTCCATTCCGTTTTTCCTAAGAAAGCAAAACAGTCCATGGGAACATGGAGGGCTGAGGAGTGAGGACCATGGGGGTTTGTTTACCCTGCAGTGATGGCCCTTCTGTCCTCAGTTCTGGGTATCAGCGCCATCACCCCCATCCATAAGCCATGCATCCCCACCAGTCAGCCTAGGCTTCTCAGAGTCCCCAGAGGGTTTGGCTCTTCCCTGCACTTCCTGTTGCGTCCATGGCACCTGTATGCCTGTTCCCACATGCTAATGCCATTTATTTGATCAAATTATAAAGCCACCTGAATAACAAAGAGGAAATGAGCTCTAAGCTGTCCAGATTCACAAAAGGTGGCCTCCTTAGCAACAGAACTCTCTTGCTTGGGTTTATTGAGATGATAAAGGCCTTCTTTCTACTGCCACCCAGGGGCCCTGACAACCAGCCTCATCCCTCACCAAGGTTTGTACAGTTCAGGTTAGCACAGCTGGTTGATCCAAACCCACATAAGCAAGTGTTGGAAATTGTGCAGCTCCCCAGAGACTGAAAGCATTAGGATGAGGGAGAGATTGGAGTTCCCAAAAGATAGTGGACTTGGTTTTATTGGAGCCACAGACCCAGATGCCCAGAATTACTGTTCACTGTTTAAGGAAGGGCATCCCACCTTGAAAGGATGTTTCCAAACAATTCTTAAGCCTCTTATTTCGTAGGAGAAGATGTAGAAACCCCAGTAGAGGGTCATTACTTGATATATGCCCAATAAATCAAGAAAATATGAACATAATATGAAGCTGATAATAATTGCCCTGAGTCTGTTTCTCAAAGCTTTCTCTACCAGGGAAGGGGCTAAGCTCCTTATCACGTTATCTCACTTACTGAAAGGTAGTCGTTGCTACTACCTTCATTTTACAGCTAAAGAAACTGAGGCACAGAAAGTCGAAATTGCTTGCCAGGTTTCACAGCTACTCAGCCATGATTTTAGCTGCTGTGGCGATTTTCAACCTGTTCCATCTCATAGCACACATAAACCAACTACTAAAGTTCTGACAGAAAAAAACAGATGTAATTTTGATGCATTCACACCGGCCAGCTATTGTTATGTTGGCTGTTGTCATTTTTTTTATTTGACAGTCTAGGGGAAAGAGGTCAGTGCCCTGACTAAACTGTCAGGTATTGCATCTTTTAAAAATTCTTGTGGCGCACCAGTTGAAAATCACTGCTCTAAAGCCATTAAGAACAATAAATGACAATAATAATAATCATAGTTTAAATAATAGTTAAAATATTAACAGTAATAGTTAAAACAATGAAACATTTATTGAACTTTTTACTGTGGGATATGGGAAAAATGCTTTGCCTGTATTATTCCCATTGAATCCATATTATGCTCCCATGAAGTGGGTACATCTTGGCCCCATTTTTAATTGAGGAAACTTGAAGTAAGTTTCTCAGTGTAACTCGTTAGTAAAAGATGAATGAAACAAAGTTTAACAAGAGAACAGAGGAAGATCAGCTACAGAAAATTAAGCAGCAGTCCCTGCAATGTAGGCATCTCTGTTTTGTGCTTTCCCAAGGGTTGGGCTGGGAACCAGAGACACAGGTATGACATACGTAAACCTAAGTCATTTCTCCTCCATTTCCCACAGAATGCCTTGGGAAAAGGTGTGCCTGTCAGCCAGGGGCGGCTGTGGCAGAACAAGCCTCTCTCATGCAGGAGAGGAGAGCTCCAGGGAGCAGAGTGCGGATCACACCTTTCCCTCCTGATTAACACCTTGTAAAGATGAGTCAGCTCTTGGCTCTTGGGGTTTTCCCAGAAGATAGAATTCTTTCTTTTCCCTTAGCTTCATAGATTTTCCCACAAGCAATCAGACTTCCTATAATTTTTATTAAGAATTCCAGACACCCCAGCAATAATTTCCAGACACCACAGCCTCTGTTAAGGTAACAAGCCATTTTATAATTGGGTTCACTTCATTAGCCCAAAGCCCCCTGCACTTGGAAGGGGAGTGCCTCCTTCCCGGCTTTGGACCACGAGGCTCCCGGCCTCCAGGAGAGCGTGCTCCGGGATGAAGGCCTCTTTGGCAGCCGCGAGTGCTGGAACGCCTGTGTCCGATCTGTTCTCTATTATTCCATGGGACTGTACATTGGAATGGACAGGAAGACTGTTTCTATTTCAGATGAAATAAAAATTAAAGATTTCATCAGTATATTGATTTGCGGCCAGAAACAAATGTTGGACATTGTCATCTTATAAGCTTTTGGTTTTCTGAGAGATTCACCCACAGGATGTGTTTTGAGATTTGCTCAGAGTTTCTCTTCTTACATCTACATTCGGTTATATCCATATGTCTCCAACCAACCACCAAAACATTCTGATATTTTCTCAGACTGTTCTCCTGGGAAGGATTTTAACCAGATAGTTTCTGAATGTCAGGAAGACTTCCTTAGGTATAGCCTTGAGAAGGAGTGAGTATGCACCTGCCATGACACGTCATCTTCTCCTTTTTGGCTCATTTTTAATATTAACTTTAGTTTAGACTTTAAAGAAGAACTAGCTAATATTTGGGTAAAACATGAAGAACATCTTAAATATACACAAACCTTAACCAGAGCACCTGTCAGGTGCCAGGCATAATGCTAGGGGTGGTAGAAGTCAAAGGTGAGGAAGATGGCTCCTTCTCCACAAAGAGCCCACTCTGATGGGGAGGTTCTGTCTTATCTAGACAGGACAGAGGAAGGAAAGAGAACCAGCTAGGGTTAGGAGGCAGAAGAGTAGGTATAGTTTCATGCATATGGGTGGAGGTAGTAATGGAGAAATTCTCTGGGTTTTACGGAAACAGGGTATGGAAAAGAGGAAACATCAGAGAAGGTCAGGAGATGTTTTAATAGGCAATGATCCTGAGGCTGAGCTCATAGCATGTGTGAGAATTAGCTATGGGCAGATGAGGAGCAGCAGTGCTCTGGGCAGCTAGCACTGTGTGAGTCAAGGTTTAGGAGGGAGAGAAAACTGCAGGGGAGTTGTGGTCACTAATATATGCCCTGAGGGGCAATGGGTGGAAGAAGGCAGGGCTTGGTATGTAAGGACCAGACCCCAGGGAGACCTGATGGACAGGCCCACGGATTTCATCTTGCACATGAAAGAGGTCATCAGTGGGTTTTACACAGGGGAGCAACAGGGCCAGAGTTACTTTTGACTTTGATCAGTCTTGAGGGTGACTCGGTCAGGGCCAACCTTTGAGGCAGGAGGAGCAGTTAGGACCATTGTGGAAATCTATTACATTGAATCTACATGGATTGTAGGGTTGGGGAAGCAGAGCTGAATGTGAGTGATTTCTGGGATAACAGTCAGTGATTACTTGGATCAAGAAGTTGGGGATGAAAGAGAGAAACAAGCTTAAGACTGATGCTCTAGTTTCTAACATGGGCATTGGGGTGGGTGGCAGTGGCACTGGTGGGGAGAGAAGGGCAGGAAGAGCTGCAGAGGGGGGAGAGCTGCTGTGATGGACTGGATGTGACACCCATGAGGCACCTGAGGGATGTCCCGGTAGAAGTGACCGACATGCAGTTGGGTGCTGGGATCCGCCACCAAAGGGAGAGGCCAAGGCTGCAGCGTGGGTCTGGAGATCACAGTATCCAAGAGGTTGCTGAAGCTTGGGGAGAGGGCTAAAGCAGACAAGGGACCCTGGGGATAGAAACTTAGGGAAAATGAGTAGAGGATGCAAGTCCTGTGAAAAGAAGGAAGCCCAGGAGTATGGGACCTTGGTTCTGAGGGAATAGAGTGTAAAGGAAGAGAGGGAAGCAGGCTGACATAACCAGGAAGATTCAAGAGAGAGCTTTCTATAGGGTTTGGTAAGTAGGAGGCCACTGGCAACTGTGGGGAAAGGAGTTCTGGTGGCATCTTGGTGGGCGGGGTCAGATTACAGTCAGCAGGGACATGAATGGGCAACAAGGAAGCAGGGATGGCAGTTAAACAGTGAGTGTAGGACGTTGGGTGGGAAGGTCAGCTCAGCCCCTGCACTCCAGGGGAGAAAGCACAGGTTAGGTTAGTTTCGTAGGATCTGCACTCAGTTCAATTTGTTTTATTGTTTCCCTGCTTCCTCCTTTTACTCTTTCTGGTTTCCCTACTCCTCTTCCCTCCATCCCAACCACCAATCCACATATTTTTAACCACATGGGATGACCTTGGCCTTCACGGAACTTGTAGGGAGACAGGTATTAAATCATCAAAGCCCTTGACTGATGCCTCCTCGGTAACTTAAAATCAAACTCACAAATAACTGATTGTTATAATTTTAATAAGTGCTATACATAAGTATGGAGCCGGAAGGGAGCACGTGCAAGGAGTTCTACCTTCTTTTGAGTGTCACTTCCTATATGCAGACCAAGAACTAAAGTAATGTGCATTAGAAGGCACTGAATATATTGGCTGACTATAAACTATCATTTATTTGGTCTAATTTTGAGTTCAACTTCGCAATGAAATACCACTTTTGCCTTTAATGGAAAAAAATTAAACTCTCCAAGTCTCTTTTGACCCCTCCAGGCCATATTAAACTGGGACATAATAATGGTAATTAATGCAGTGTTGACTGTGTCTGACATTTTTCCAAAAGACAAGATGAAAGAGATGATATACATCTCAAAGGATAGGAAATCTCTGGTTTATCTTTCACAGCATAATGAAATATACTTTTATCATTAGAGTCAAGTAGAATCTAATTAAAACTTGCTGTGCAAGGTAACTCCAGGAGAAAATGTCTGTTGCCCTTGACTACCATGTGCATATTTGCCATATGCAATGCAAAGGAAACTTAATTGCCAGTGTTAAATTCTCTGAAGTTAATTTCACGTCACCTTGAGGTTAGGCTAAGAAGCAGACAGGGTCACTCTTGGTTTGTAAACTCTGTTGTCTGGATCATTTAATGGTATCATACTCAAGAATGTGATCGGCAGTGAGAGCTCAAAACTATGAAATAACTCGTCAGCAAAAATAGAGGATTCTTTTCCTTCTCCCCTTTCACTACTCTGGCAAAAGTGGGTTACATTTTCTTTCTTCAGAGAGAGAGATCAGTATGGGTTTTATGCCAGAGGCCATTTTAATACATGAATGATTTGTAGGTAAATTTATTGTAGCCAATGGGTGCAGTCAACTGTATAATAGAAATATTGTCAAAAAGCCAGGATTATTATTTAAATAAGTGCAGTGTTAAATTTGATTACATACTTTTTAAAGCTAATAAAACATTTCATTGCTCTCAAACTATTTCCCATAGTCCCATTTAGTCAGAAAACATAAATTAAGTGAGGCTCTGCATAGAAAATTACCCAGGCTTTGTGTCGGTGGAAGCATGCGTGGAAAAGCTTGGCAGCCTCACAATTTAAAGACAAAAGGATATAAAAGGGGTTGGCAGGCTCCTATATAGGCTTGCGGGGGTGGGGGGCACTTTTATCCTTGAAGAATTATAAAAAATGACTGCCGAGGAGAGTGCGTGTCTGAGATGGCCCCTGTGGGTGTAGACTCGCAAGAAGCCTAGATGGGAATCAGAATGAGGTCACCTCTTTCCTTATCGCAGATAGAGGGAAGACACTCAGGTTTGATAAAATTCTGTTCACTTGGACACAGCATTTTCCCAGAAACATTAGCCACTTTCTTTTTTTCTTTTTAAGTAATTGTTTTTGTTTTAAATAAATCAAAGTAAAGCCTTTGATGTCAACGCAGGGATGTGACATTTTAAATTGTGCTATTTGCTGAGCTTATCCTGTGACAGGTCTTCATTTCCACCAAATGTCAAGGATCAGCGCCTTGCATTCATTTTAATGAAATATTGTGCTGATAAGGGTTATGAATGCCAAGTTTAAGCTGTAAATTACTAAATGTCGGGCTGCTTTATGCTTTGTGAATTCACCGGGGAGCAAGCTAATGAAGGTTTCTTTCTCGGTCCTCTTACAGTTAGGGATTCACGGTTATGCCTTTGCAATCACAAACAATGGATACATCCTGACGCATCCAGAACTCAGACCACTGGTAAGAGAAATACTTATTACTGTGTTTCTGCTTTGGTGGTTTTAAAAGATTTTCTTCAGTTCTACAATGATGACACTTTGCAGCAGTTTTCACATGAAAAGCTCCATTCATAATATTGCTTCCTAAAGTTTAATAGTTAGTAAATAAATAATGTTGGATGAATGCACTTACTATCATGCTTTCATATATAAATCTGTATATACCTATATGCATTTATTTATTTATTTCACAGCTGCCAATATACGGATTTTTTTCTAACTCTAGACAGCATGAAACACACCATAATGGATACCTTTATAAAACAAAAGGTCTCACTCTCCAACCGGAGACTTACTTGTTGCAAGGTACATTTGATACAACAAATTGGACCTAGGATCCCTGGAAATTCATCACGATAGGATTTGCCCCCAAATTACATTGCCTAAGCCCAGTGCCTCCTGCATGAAAGGGATTCAACAATACCTTTTTTGTTTAATTAAAACAGTTGAGATAGTTTCCATTTCCTGCAGAAATCATATCCAGTAGCCCTGTTTGATGCCCTGACATGTAAACCACTTTCTTTCAGCAATAGTTTCACTTTCTCCGAAGTGAGTGGGGTTAGGCCGAATCCAGGACAGCTCATGGTAGCACTGTCCGCCCCGACCCCTGGGGAGAAGCTGATTCTGAAGGGCAGCCGGACTTGTGGGGCAGGAGGCCCTGGTCCACTACCAGCACCTCCTGTGGATGTTGGCCAGGCATTGGTAGTGAGTGTGCCATGTTTTTGCTGTCTCTGGACTAGTTGCAATGTGTTAAGGAAAGGGTATCCCTTTCGGTGTGTGTGTGGTTTCACTCATTTTAAAGAATATGTGAAGTTCTAAAGAGTAGTTAAGAAATTGTAGGTTGTTTCCTGTAGCACTCCACACGTACACACACATTCACACGTACCCGTCCACCCCACACGTCTTTTTCTCTTTCATCAAAATTAGAAAAGAACGGCACTGCCTGCTATGCAAATATTTATTGGCAAGGCACTGTGGGGACCAGTTTGCTTCTCGCTTGACTCATTGTTTAGAAAAAGTTCATGTTTGAGCTCCATCATCATCCAGCTTTGCTCTAATCGCCCTGGTATTAATGGAGTCGTGGCCACCTCATGTGGATCCCATATGCACGCTTTAAGATGGGAATTATGGTAATATTTGATTTCCACAATCTTTTTATCTGGAAGAGATTGAGTTAACTGGTTAGCTAGTTCCAAATGTAACTCAGAATTATTGAAAGGTCTTTTTTAAAAAGATACTAACTTTTTAAGGATATTTAAGTCTAAAAACATATTTAGGTCTAAAAGCTGAGCATTTTGCCTGTTTCCAAGCAGCCCAGCTGGGGTTGCCTGTTGGGAGCGGTACAAGTTACGTGTTTGGTGTGGCTCAGTCTGGGCTCCTAGTGCTTATTTACTCCAAGTTGGAGTGGAACAGAGTAAATGAAACAATCAAACCTGGATCTTCTGCCAGTGAGTGAATTAACTTCCCATTTATCAGCTTTTAAAGAAGGGATGAAATGGAACCAGATGTCAGAAGTCACCAAGGTACTTTCCCTCTCTCTTTGTCTGCTGCAATGGAAATGAGAAGCTCCCATCTGCACAGTCAACTCACAAGGTGCTTCTGGTCACGCAGCGAAAGGTCTGTGTGCAAGTAGTCCAGCGGATGCACTTTCAGAGCCACGGCCACTGAGAGGGCAGCCGAAAGGCTCCCTGGAAAGCAGGCTAGTCAGTCAACACCAATCATATCCTAATAGTGTGAATACGAACCATTTCTGTTCTTCTCCCTGCTGAAACATTGTACTGAAATGTTTCACCAAACGTGGTAACCAGAGTCAGGTTCCCATAAATGGGATGCCCAAGCAAATTCCCCATATCTCACCTGTGAAAATCCAAACCAGATGAACCATACTGCAATTGATCAGTGATAAGAACCTAAGGAATAGCCAGGCCATTCATCTATCTCTTACCCTGAGGTCATGGGATCTTTAGAAGAGGTTTGGAGCAATGCCAGTCATTGAGGATTACGTGAACTCACCCATCTGCATGTGATCAATAAGTGGATGTTGTTGCTGTCTCGACTTTTGCCCCTGGGAAAAAGATAGTAAAATGGAAGGACCTCAACTCCAGCAGTACTGAGGCTGCCCTGGACTCCTAGTCCTGTCACATCCCAGCCATGGGACTTTGGTCAAGTCACACAGCCTCTCTAAGCATCAGTTTCTCCACAATCCTGCCATAACCAGCATGTGTATATCTCAGACTGGTAGTGAGAGTAAATGAAATAATGCCAGCAAAGAGCTTTGTGTGACAAAGCAGGCCCTGGGACATCATGGGGACAGTGGTGGTTAACCTGGCACCCTGCTTGTGTTATATTGGCTCTGTGGATCTGAACTCAGCTGCTATCAAGTTTGGGAGGACTTGGGGTGGTGGACGCTTAGGAGGGACCTAAAGAACACTTTCTAAGTGCTCAATTGGTTCAGATTACTATGGTAAACACTGACAAGGGATTGTATACACCTGAATGGATGCAGGGTTCTTGGACTAATGCAGTCTGCATTCAGTCCTAATTCCAGTCTGCCATGAACTTAGTCTGTGAAACCTCAGTGAAGCCTGTCTGTGCCTGTCTACCTGTCTCTCTCTGTCTTGCTGTCACTCTGTGTTTCCCTCTCACACAGGCACAAACACAGGCTCACATGCTCAGTTTTCCTGGCCAACTCTGGTCTAGAAGACAGACAACAAGAGTACTCTAAGGTTCTGCTGAACCATTTCATGTGAGGAAACCAAAGTTGTTGCTGACATTTGTTTTTAAAGTAGCAATAAGAATAATACTCGGAGCTGCAGTATGTGGAGGTGATAGTTAAGATCTGGTCTACTCAGATGGAACACTCCTAGCTTTGGCGTGTACAGATTTGTTCATCTCTGTTTTTGTTGTCATCGTAGTCATCGTCGTCGTCGTCGTCGTTGTTGTTGTTCACCTGAACAACAAAAGCTGAAAGCTTTCCCCCACCTTCTCCCTCACCACCAATCCACTCGGCACCCAGTCAGAACCCTGGAAATGAATGAATGAAAGCATCCTCTAAAACTGCAGTTTTCATGGTCACTTACTTTGGGTCCTTCACCTACTGTAGTCTGTGCACTTCCCTGGACACCCGGGGTCTGCCCCAGACAGAGTCCACCCCGGTCAGAACCCTCACACATGGCTAGGGACAGCCAGCTGCCAGCAGTGCCCTTGGCTAGCTGAGGCTTCAGGCAGGGAACCCCCATCCAAACCTGACTCGCTTTCTCCCGAGGCCAGCCATATAATCAAATCCTGATTATAAATGCACGTTCCCCTCGGCTCTGGCCAAGGCTACCAGATGAGCACACTGGGGGTGAGTGTGGGGTTGTGGATGTGAGAGGATGGAGCGGACTCACTTGAAACAACTCGTATTCCCTCTCCATCTGCCACTGAGGTTGTTTCTGCCCCTGCAGCCAGAGGAAAGAAGTGGGTTTCTCTGAAGCACAATACCAATATTTTTCTAATTTGTCCAATAAAATCTTTCCCCTGAACTTAATGTTTGGCCTGATTTTATCCAGTGTTTTCTTTAATCTTGTATGATTTGGGTGTGAATCCTGAAGTGTCTCCAAAAACAGCTCAGATGTAGGGGCCTTACTGAGCCCACTTGCTCTGGTTTAATTGGCAAAACTGCTAAAGTAACACTTTTCTTTGATGACTGGGCTAACCTTAGTCTTTCCACAACTGTTTCTCAGCCACTGTCTCCTGGCCACCAGCTTGTCACTCCTTGAAGGCCAACTGACATCCATTCAACAGAGGTTTACTGGTGCCTGGTGCACTGCATCCTGCGTTGGGCTGGGGGCTGACGTAGCGATCATCAAGTGGGTGGGAGCCCATAGCTACTCTCTGGGTGAGGAATGGGACAACAGCACAGCAGGAGGGATTCAAGTTAGACTTTAAGGAATGCTTTTTGAGTAGTTATTACACATCTGGAAATTTGTTCTTGGTCTCTACTGCTCTTTAACATTCATGTTAAAAATATTTCAAAGTATGGTTACTTAGTGTCTAAGTTGATTTGTTTTGCACTTTTTTCTTCCCATGTCTTTGAGAGCTTTATGGATTTTTCTTAAAATGTGGAGCCCTGAATATGTCTCTTTTTCCTTTGCCCATCAGGGCATAGAGGGAGATAGGACTGGGAAAGTGTCAGTTTTAACATGATCTGATTTTGTTTGTTGTTGTTGAGATTTTGGCGATCCATCTCCCCCTCTACCTTCCCCCTTTAGAAGAGCTGATTTCCTTCTTCAAGGAGGCCTGGAATGTGGGCCTGGCCAAACCACCAAGGGAAAACAAAGAAGGCCCCCTTCCAGCAGCCACAGGGCCGGCAGGGCTGCTCAAAGGAGCCTGAGGCAGGCGATGTCTAAGACTTGTTTCCAGGAAGCCCACGTTGACATCTGCCAAGAGATGTTTGTTCTGTGTCTACAAGCCCCGGAGATGGGGAAGGATGCTGGCAGATCTCTATTCTGGGTGAAAATTTGCCAATCGCGTGGGCCCGTGGGCGTGGTGCTGGGTGACGTGGGAGGTGGGGACGTGGAGAGAAGTCTTCCTCCATTCCTCCCGTGCTTGCTGGATGTCCACTACCCTCTAGGCCTGAGCCAGCTGCCGGGACTGGTTACAGAGATGCGCGCTGCCTCAGAGAACTCAAAATCTAATAGGTTCAATAAGATTTAATACTTACAGGGAATATAGGTAACTGTAGACACCACTAGGGAAAAATGCATTTTGTGTTTGTATTGTTGGTCTTAGAATTTTTTTTCATATTTGTTGATTCCTTTTTCTGTGATAGGCACTGTTTGAAGTGTTTTACATGTGTTAAAGCTTTTAATCACTGACTCATTTAATAGCAAGCCAAGGATATAGAAGCCGTGAAAAGGCCCAGAGGCTCAAAGGAAGGGTGTGTGTGAGATCAGACCTGGGAAGAAGATGGTCTAGAAGGCTCCGAGTCAGACTGTAGACCACTACAGTGAGGGCCAGGCGAGGGGCTGGGTTCTCTGTGGGGAAGGCGGGTATCTCTACGTCACCTACAGGAAGCACTAAGTGATAAGATGGGAAGGGGACCAGAAAGTGCCAGAACCTGGAGCCCTAACCCAGATTAGTTAAGATATGCCGAATTCACTCTGCTCCATTGGTTGGTTCTTCAGGAAATGGAAGGCAGAGTGTGCGGAGGGCGGGAGTGACCGAGAGGCTGGTCTCCGCAGCCACACCCGCGAATCGCAGGGTCAGGCCTGGATGGTTGTATTTAGAACCTGTCTAGACTGGCGCTGTCCAGTAAGCACGCAATGGGAGCCACAAACATGAGCTGCCTGGGAAATTTAAAACTTCCTAGTAGCCACCTCTAAAAGTAGAAAAGAAACAGGTGAAATTAAGTTTAAGAATATTTTAACCCAATAAATTCAAAATTACATTGTTTCCACACAATCAATATGAAAATTAGTAACAAGATATTTTACATTCTTTTTTCTTACTAACCTTTGAAAGCTGGTGCGTATTTGGCACCCACAGAACATTTCAGTTCGGACTAGCCACACCACTTCAGGCACTTGAGAGCCACAGGTGACAGAGGAGGTCTGGAGAGTCACCAGATGTCCAGGGCTCTTCTAAATAAAATGCCTTGACTAGAGGACCGCCTCTTTCCTAAAGGTGAATTAGAACAAACTTGAGCACTGCCTCTACCTCCCGGCAACGTTGCATCACGGGAGTCTGTGCAAACAGTTGGTGGCTTCTTAGCCTCCTCCATTGTGACCTCAGCCCCCCTCACTGCCATCCTCTCAGGCTGTGGCTTCTCTGGGAGTGAATGTACAGCGTTGTCCAGAATTTAGGGTTCAAGTCCATGGCCAGCGTGATGATCTCCCCAGCCTGGTCATGCTTCTCTGACTACTTACTTCAGCAATGTGGGCTCAGTTCTGAAGCACATCGACTCCCTAAACCAAACGGTGTGCTGCAAGGCAGCAGGCCAGGCCGGAAGCGTTAGCCACAGCGGGGGAGCCTCCGCTGCCAGGTTGTCTGAATCAGGACATACAGACGCAAACACCACCTCTGTTGTTCTGTAAAACTCAGGTTAACTCTTTAAGGAGCTCACATTCCACAGATAACTGTGCCATCTTCCTAACCTGTTCCAGAGCCTTCCTCTCCCGCTGGGATTCAGCACTGTTGCTAATCCAGCCACTGGCTCTTCACCGCCTGAGCGCTGTCTGATGTTACCAGCCTTTCCCTTGTGTCACTTCTTAACTGTCCCGGCCCCATGCTAAACACTGATTGTGCTTCTTGTCCTTATGAACACCTGGGCAGTTCATTTTCCCATGCCTCTTTGCTCTTGCACACATGAGACAGATGGACCCTTGCAGAAGGTCATCATTGACTATGCCATTGACACATGGCCATGCAAATAAATATAAATATTCTGACACCATGGCCCTCTCATGTGGAATTAAGTGGACATGCCTATGGACACGTAAATATATGTTAAATGCTAAGCAGACAGTGCATGTCAAACACCAGTTTACATAGGAGCTTAAAAGGTAGGGCCACTATTAAAATCCGAGTCGAAATCCACTGACTTGGCGCAAGCAGTGGGCTGTGTGAGGAGTTTCTGTATAATTGCAAAAAATTCTATTTGAAATTCAATTTGATTTTTTTTTATTGTGCAGATCCTCAATTAGGTAAGGGATTTTTTCCATCCCACACCTAATGTGTCCTTTCTTTGTATAATTCTTGGAACCAATAGCACTTACTTTCTTAATTTCTTCTTCCCATCCACAGCTACTCAATGCAAATGCTAAGGTTCTTTTGAGTACAACAGGTGTCAAACAACAGGCTCGAACTGTTCCAAAACCCTCCAGCAGTGGCTTTTTCTGGACCTCTCTTCGAATCATCCACCCTGGTGTCTAACTGGATCCAGCTCCCAAAGGCTCCCCAAGCCCCCCACCTTTCTCTGTCAGTGCCCCCTGGGCAGGGCCACCATACTGTCTCTCCTAGATATTTCAGTCTCCTTTCAGCTACCCTCTGGGCATCTCTTTGTGCTCCCCACCTCCACCCTACCCGGACACTGTTCACTCAGCAGTCAGAAGGGCTTTCACAGACATCAGTCAGATGCTGTGCTTCCCCAGCATTTAAAGTAAAACCCAAACTCCTGGCTTGAGCTTTGAACCCCACTAGATCTGGCTCCATAACCCAGTCTGCCTGGGCCTGGGTGACTGGACACCCACAACGCTCTCCTGTGCTCTCCAGCCACGCTCTGGCCCTCTTCCAGTCCTCAGAAGCCTTCCTGCTTCGAATCTGTGTGCCTGCTCTTCCCTCTGCCTAGAATCATGTCCCAGATACATCCGTGATGGCTTGTTCTCATCCTCCACCTCTTGTCTCAGAGGTCACCCCTATAGAGAGGTGTCCCTGCTCCCTGGTCAAAGGAGTCACACTTCTCCTCTGTCACCCCTCATCACACCCCCTGTTCCAGTTTCCTTGGTTTGCATATCACTCTTGGTAAAGATCTATGTGTTCAACCTGCCTCTTACTGTCCCTTGTGAATTCCTGCGAGTTCTCTGCTGCATAGAGGGAGGTAGTAAATATTTGTTGAATGATATTGATGATATTTGAAGGATGCTGATGACTAAATGTCTGGGTACCAATTTCGTACAGTAAATGAGAAGTACAGGTGCCACATGTTCACTCGTGAATCCTTGCCACGTGAGGTGCAGAAGTTGAGGCACATGTGATCGATCGGTCAAAACCTCCTTTCTTTCCACCTTTCCCTCTGCCCTGCTAGTTGGCAAGCATTCATCAGGTGTTCCTGGAGTCAGGCACTGGGCTACCTAATGGCAACATAGAAGCAGGTAGAAGGATGTCTCTAACCACAAGAAGCTCAGTGCACAAAGAAGAGTTTCTCAACAGCCAGAGAGACCAAAAAGATCTATAGGCTCCCAGGGGAAGTGTTTACTTTGCTCAAGGAGGGGTGTCCTTTGATATGGGAGGGCTTCCCAGAGGAGGTGGCATGCACACAGACCTTTCTGTGATTCTCAGATGCTGGGATACCTTTGTAGCCTCCTGGCCCTTTGCTCAGGCTGTTGAACTGAAGGAGGCTGTCCAGTAGGTGGCGCCCGGGCACCGCCGTGTGCCTGGTGCTGAGGCTGCCTTCTCTGCCAGCCACATTTTCTGCACAGAGGCCAGGGACTCCAGCTCTGGCCTGGTCTGAATCCATCCCATTTAGTTTAAAAGAAAGAATTAATGGATGCTTAGTAAATGTATCTGTTCAGAGGGGTGAGTTTGCTGAGAAAAAATAAACAAGACTGTGTGACCCCCACGTAGCGAGCCTGTTCTTTTTGAAATACATCATTTGGCAAAAGCGAAAACAGAGCCTTGTGTGCTTTCCTCTTGATGAAATTGTTGAGGACACTGTTTGAACTGCCCAGGTCTGGACACTTGAGTGGAAACATGCAAGCCCTGAGCTAGGACCACTTACACCCGCTGAGTCTGGGGATTTAAACGAGTTAGTAGGGTGCCTGGATTTTTGTGCAGTGGAGTTACACCCTGTTCTGTGAACCTCAACAGCCTCTCTGTCCCCAGGTTCTGTGGCCAGGTGTGTACATAGACACTCAAGGTATAGGTGGGGTTTAGCAAATAGGGAACTAGCAGTAACAATGCAATTGTTAGTAAGGGCTTCAGGGACCAGGCTCTGTGCTAAGCACCCCCGTGTGCTTTGTCTCCTACATCCTCAAAGCATCCTGCATGTTAGTACTTATCTCAGATGTTAACTGGTGCTTAGCCCAAGCACTGTGTCAGTTATAAAGTAAAGTGGGGTCAGTCATCAGGGAAAAAAATAGATGACTATAGGCACTGTTGTTTTGCATAAGATTTAACCTGTGTGCTTGAAAGAACTTCCCTTAATTCTGAAGCTATGTTATGAGTATGGGGTTCTTTTACAAAACAAAAACTAGGCTAGAAAGCATCCCTTGGCTGCTGCAGACAGGCCTGCCCTTCCCTCTGCTCTCTGTCCAGCAGACCAACCTGTGTGGAGCACAGCAATGTCTCCTTTGATCTGGGCTGTAGGTGGAGCTTGCTCCTTGGGGGATACCCACAGAAAGTGGGAAGAGGAGAGGGCAGTCAGTGTGCATTCAACCCTGTATCCTCTGGGATCTGCTGCATTCAATCTAAAGCTACCTAGCCTCCCTTGCTCTCTCTGAGGGCTCCTGGGACTGCTCCTGCCTTTGACCCTTCATGCAGATGGAGGAAAAGGTCCCCACTGCTTCTAGCTTCAGGGTACTGCCCCATTTTTTGTAATTTTCTACACCCTACTCACACTGTTACAATAGCCCCTTTATTAAACTTTCCTTAATTAGCCAGCTTGGCTGTGCCATGTGCTTCCTGCTGGGGCCCTGACTGATACAAAGGTATTAGTAGTAGGTGGGAGCTTTGCGTTCCTTAAGTCTTTACCCTTCCCAGAGAGGAGAGAGAGAAGGAAGGAAAGAAGGAAAAGTGGGAGGAAAGAAGAATGAAATGGAAAGGACACCACATGGAGTGATTTCAGTGGGGAGGGGGAAGGGAGGAATGGGGGGGAGGTACAGGGAAGAAGAAGCATAATTAGTAGGCATGAAATAGATGGGGAGAGATGAAAAATGGTATAGGAAAGAGAGGACTCAAAGAACTATATGTACAACTCATGGACATGAACTAAGGGGGGATGCTAGAGGGTTGGGTGGGCAGGGTGGAGGGGGGCTAAAGGGGAAAAATTGGGAAAACTGTAATAGCATAATCAATACAAAATATTTTTTTAAAAAAAGAAAGGGAAGCCAGAGAGGAAATGATGGAGGAAGGAAAACAGGAAGGAAGGAAGGGAGGGGGAGAGGGAGTGAGGGAAACATAAGAGGAAAAGATGCTCTGTCAATTCCTTTATTTATTTACACTTCTTGTGAATGCCCCTTTTGGTCCCTGTTGATTAAAAATTGGTCTCTGTTGCTTACAACTGGAGCAGCCTGGCTGATATACCCACGGGATCTGCAGGTCTGGGAACTGCTGCTGGGTGCTGCTCTGACCCATGCTCTAAGCGAGTTTACAATCTGCACCTCTTCCCTCTCCTTCCTCGCAAAACTTTCCTCTCAACCCCACCCCACCCCTATACTCCCAGAGGTCTCTCCTCCCACCGGGCTTCTTGCTCAGGCCTTAGAGTTTGAGCTTCACTCTACATTATAGAAGTATCTTGACTTGTGTGCCCCCTCAGAGCACAACAAGCAATCTGAAGACACTGGACAGGGTATTCTGTTCACCCAGCGCATGCAGGACCTGGTGTGGTACCTAGCAGAGGAAGTGGAATAATAAACAGGGAGAGATGACTCACATATAGAGAACTGATCACACAAAGACAGCATATCGTTAAGCACTGAGATGGAAATTACTGCAAGAAATAGAATTTATAAAAGGACGTGGTGTCTAGCTGTGGAAGAGGTGGCTGGGGAAGGCTGCAGGGAGCTGGTTTGCAGCCTGTGAGCTGAGGTCGCAGTTGGTGATTGCAGTTCAGCCCAACAGAAGCGGCAAAAGGCCATGCAGACACCAGAATGCACAAGTGCTATCTCCTCCATCATGTGCTTCTGGAGCTCTCCTTCCCTCCTGCCTCCTGCCTCACCTCCTTCCCTCGTCCCTTTCTTCCTCTCACCGGTCCTTTCCTCTGCCATGTACTTATGGAACACCTCTCATGTGCCAGGTGTTCTATTAGACGCTGGGGATCTAGTGGTAAAACAAGACAGAACTTCCCCTTCATTTGGTGTTTGCAATTTCATGGAGTAGATACTTTTTTTTAAGTCGATAAGTAAACAAAAAGTTGTACACGTTTTGGATAAACTCTCCAAAGAAACAAGGATTTGAGGAAACAAAAAAGTAGGGAGAGGCACCTCCCTGAGTTGGAGGGTCAGGGAGAACCCTTCTTAGGGAGGACATTTTCAGCTGAGCACTGAAGTCCTAAGGGAAGAAAAGAATTTGCTGTGCCAAGACTGTGGAGGCTGGTTCAGGCACAGGGAACTGTGCACACAAAGCCCCTGAGGCAAGGGGATGTTCAGTCTGTCCTGTACAGAATCTGTTGGTAGATTTAAAACAGACTTCCAAAGGACTAGGGGGAGCGGCTGGAGGTTTTATTGACAAATTTCTCTTTGGAAACATGCTTTGTGCAGCAGTTGCTGCTGATGCCTGCCCATCTGCCCTCAGCCCTCACCATTTCCACACGTACCAGCCTGGCTTACGGCTGCCAGCACCTAGGTAAAGATGGTCTCTGGCTTCTGGATTCCACCTTTCTCAGGCACACAGCAGGCCAGATGTGCCAGGATTGGCATCCCTCCACTCAAGACCAGTGAGCACTCCACCGCACAGGTGGGACATCTTCAGGCACCTGCTCCATGCTGGTGCCAGAGCCCCCAGGGGGATTCAGCTCCCAGAGCCCACAGTGCTAATGTGCTTGGTGATGCACCTAGCATTGGCTGCCTGCCATTCTCTGTCTCTGAGTCTCTGAGTCTCTTCACCATGTTCCTACAGGCATTTCCTGGGAACCCACCTCAAGTAAAAAACTTGCTCTCGAATCCTGGTCTTAGGGTCTGCTTCAGAGAGGGCTCAAGCCAAGACACCGATGGACTGATGTTTCTCTGCCAAGACTGATTTTACTCTAGACTGGAACCTCAACTACAGTTCTCTGGGCACCCACACAGACCTTTGCATTAACACGATGGCATCAGGCACATCTTCCATTCTGCTTCAGGTCCCAGCATGCTGGAAGAATCCACATTTGCATTTAGAAGGACCAAGAACAATGGCTTTATGCCGATAATAATCCAGAAGTCACTTTAAGGAAATTTGGTTTAGAGATAGCATTATTGTTGCTTTATTGTTTGGCAAAAGAATTTAACGAGGACAAAGGTTTTCTTTCCACTGGACACACTGTGACCTTTGTTTCACTAGATTAATTTCATATCTAGAGTGCCCCATCTTGGATGATGAATTAGCAATAAAAAGCTCATCAAAATGTAATTACATGCAATGTGTTGAATAATGATCTCTTAAAAATTCATATAGATTTGTCTGCACCTCCTTTGCCTGGTGGGGGAAATGAGGCTCAGCTGCTAGCTGCCAGCCCACCTCAGGAATGCAGGCCTTAGCCATGCAGCAGGACTGGGATGGGAGAGCTGGCTTCTGTCATTGCCCAGTGTCATCTAATTGATCAATTGCTTTTCTCCATGTGATGCACATCTTTATACAATTTAAAGGACTGTCTCAACGGGTAGGAATACACAGGAAGTGGAAATTCCAGGCAGAATGAAACCCTCACTCCTCCATCTGCAGGAGCCTGTTGGGGGAGAGAGTTATTAATTAAAATGTTAACTGCCCAGACAATAGCAGGCTGACCAGCATGGGGAACTCCTGGGAAGGGAACCTTAAAGCTTTCTCAACTATGAATTCCAGAAAGCATGTTCCTCCTTAACACAGGAAAACAGAGCCATCTGCATCTAAGAGGAGACTGGACTGAGCTGTAGAGGGAGGTCAGGTCTCCAGACCTGCCTAGTTTCTCCCCAGAAGGTTCGGACTTGGATTTGAAGAAAACCCATCTAGCCTTACCCCCATCTATGGAGGAGTCCTGTAAACCTAGAGCTGGGGCTGACAGCAGAATATTCAAAGGAATCCAATAGGGTAAATGCCCATGCTCATTTGAATAACTGAAGAATTCAATCATCTGAATGCCAGTGATGTTCCTCTGGGAGTTTGCATTTTAGAAAGACAGTGCATCTGAATCCCCATGAGAGCATTAAATTGCTATCTAATTAGCAGTTCCAAATTATATATATTTAAAAGATAATTAAAGGTTTGAAGGCTGTTGGAATAACTGGTTATACATTTAAATGAATCACTAGAAATTTGTTAGTAATGTGTGGAGTTTTCTTTTATTTCTTGCTTCCTTCTTTGAAGTGCAGTAGACCCAACCTCGCCGGGTTAAGTCTGGTAGCGGTAAGATAAAGGCAGCTGTTTTTAATTATTGCAGCTCAAACCTCCAAATAATTATAAGCAGCTGTCATTTTTACATAATCCTAAATGATAAGACC
Source organism: Glossophaga mutica (assembly GCA_039655065.1). Classification (NCBI taxonomy): domain Eukaryota; kingdom Metazoa; phylum Chordata; class Mammalia; order Chiroptera; family Phyllostomidae; genus Glossophaga; species Glossophaga mutica. The sequence continues at coordinate 49,174,077 of CM077309.1, forward strand.
CAAAGAATGCAAATAAAAAGGTTGAGATCATGGGCTTTTTGGCACAATAATTGAGTCCCTACCACAGTCCCTAAACTGACCATTGCATTTCATCGAGGAGGTACCTGAGCCATTAGCTCTTTACCCACTGCCACAGTCCCTACGTTTGGGAGCACACCTCCCAAGTGCCATTTCCACATTTTCTCTCTGTGGTGTTCACAAGTCAAAGGGAGACACTCACACATTTGGAATATTGACACAAGAAAGTAGCTTGGCTAAGCCAGGCAGGTTTTGGCTAGAAGTTCCCAACCTCACTTGCCTCTTTCTCTTTGAGATGGTGTCTACTCCTGCCCTTGACCTAATGACTACCCCCTCCCCCCCGCCACACACGCACAATAGATTGTATGATAGAATATCACTCAATGGCTGGTATTTCTTTGGCCTGTGGCTGAGGATTTTACAAGATTGAATGCTTTCATGTACCAGCTGGCCAGGGCCCGAAATCCCAAATGACAAGCTGGCCTGCCAACCTCAACCCAGGGAGCTCTGGGTTGAAGTCTGAAATTCAGTGCTTTCTGTATGTGTTGCTCCCTGGAAGTGTGGATATCTCCTGAGGAGTAAGTCAAGGGAATATTGACCACTTTCCCATTTGGACCCAATGCCTATGAAACCAAAGTCCAACAGACAAAGATATGCAATTCACCCCATGCAGAGGTGAGGCTGCACTCTGAGAGAAAGATCTAGAACATCATCTAGAAGGAACGCACATATATACACACACCCTTGTGCGCACACACACACTTACTTCCAACTCAATCAAAAGCCCAGGGACCTCTTTGCCAAAGAATACTAGAGATTTAAATTGAAGCAGCAGCCCTTCTTAGCAGAAATGTGCCAAAACAGAAGGGAGTACCTAGCAAGCTGAGCTTAATTTCTTGGGGATGGGAAGGTTAAACAGAAAAGAGGAGAAATATCAGATGCAGAGTTTATCTGAGACATTAGGAAGATGATAGGCATCACAGAGTATTGTAACCTTCTCCCCAGTAAAGAAATACAGGGATTTCAGAAATGTATTCTGGGTGTTGGAATAGGGTAAAATATTCAAGCTGTCCCAAATGCTCACTTTCCCTGGAGAGTTTAAGTGTCTTGTTACACTACAGGAAGAGTAACTGGGAGGAGCAAAGGCATTTATCTGACTCCCAGTACCGCAGAAGCTTTAGGAGCAATTGGGGTTGGCCACCCCTTCAATGCAGGCTCAAATACAAGCATAAATTTATATATACACAGGGATGGGCAAAAGTAGGTTTACGGTTGGGAGTACATGAAACAGAGCTTATTCTTGTACTATTTATTAATTATTGTGTTATTTTCCATACAAAGAACTGTAAACCTACTTTTACCCCACCCCTGTGTGCCCACGTGTGTGTGTATATTTAATGGAAAGATTCTTTTGGGAGTTAAATTTAAACTTGGCTGTGCTGGATGTGGAATCACAGGTCACCTTGATGACTACCACAGGTCACCTTGGCATCTTCTTCCTGTGCCCTGGCAAAATGCATCTCAGGCAGGTGCCAGGAGCAACCTCAGGTCCATAGGTACATGTTTCTCCACAGAGCAGAGCAATCTTTGAGGACAGACATCTGGGGTCAACCTCAGCTCTGCCACTGTCAGCTGTGTGACCTTAGACAAGTCACTCAACCTCCCTGGACTCAGTTCCCTTCGCTAAAAAATGAGGACAAAAATAGTGCCTACCACATGGGATTGTTATAAGGATTAAATGAGTTCATGTTCACAAAAATGCCTAGAACAGGCCAGGTACATAGTAGGTATGACGTATGTGTTTTTCAAGTAGATACAGGTCCTAATTTGTTCATTTAATCTGCTCACTCTTCATCAGTTAATTATGGAGAACCTCCTCCTTACTAGGCACTCTCCTGGGCACTGCAAGTAAGCAACTAATTTGCAGTCCAGTGTGATGGGTTTGGAGGTAGAGCTACCCTGGGAGGCCAAGGGGGATGCAGGGGGGACCTCAACTGACCAAGGACATGCCAGTGTGGACCTCCCAGAGCTGATGTCTCAGCCGAGTCCTGAGGGGTCACTTGACTTTGAGCAGGGGTGAAGAGTGTTAGAAATAGATGGAGGGATATATACAGAAACTCGAAGGCAAGGATCATAATGACATTTTAGTAGCCTGCTCAGTCTACTGGGGAGCGCGGTGAGAGGCAGGAAGTGGTGAGAAGAGGCCAGCACAGCCAGCCGAGTCAGAGTGGTGGAGACGGTACATTCTGGAATGTTGGACACCATCCTAAAGAAGCACCTGCCTGATGGGACAGTAGAGAATGGGTTGGAGGGGTAGCGTCCATGCAGGGATGCTTGGAAGCACTCATCCCCATCAAGGGGAGAGCTGTCATGGGGGATGACATTAATTGGTGGTGTGAAGGGTGGAGAGATGTGTTTCGACTTCAAGAGACAGTTAGCTAGAAGTGATAGATGTGGCAATTTGCTGAGCCCTGTCTACTTTGCCAGGCCCACTGGCCTTTCTCTCTGATTATATTTACCCTTTGCCACATATCCATGATCACAGACAACTAAAAGATCCAGAGGACTCCATCAGCCTTACCAGGAGACCTTTGGTTTTCCTTGGAGTCATAAGTGACATCAGAAGTCTCTTGGGCTTAGTCATACAGGCAAGCATCCAGAAACACCCTTTTTATAAGATATATCAGTAGAATTGAGAATCACATGAAAGAAATATCAACACTAAATGTTTTGCTCATTCAGCAGTGCAGTGGTCTGGATGGATCAATGAGGGACAAGAACCTGTTTAGTTTGGGGGTCAGGATGTGGCTGGGGCAGAGAGGAGATAGGTCGAAAAGATGGCCACATCCATGTTTATGCTTCCAAGTCCTGTGTCCTTGGGGCAGTGCAGGGCAAGGGCCACCCCAGGAGAGAAGGGAAAGGGATTCTAGCTGGAAAAATCAGAGAAACTTGCATGGAGATGTGCCACAAAGATTGATTCCTTCCTGTCTTCTCTTCCTTCACAAATATCTAGAAAAAAATTATCAGAAAAAGAGAAACAAAATAAAGCTTTCATGCCGAGCAGCCCCCTGAATCAGATCACGCACATGCGCTCGCCTGGGTGCGTGTGAGGACGGCGCACCAGTCTGACACAGACCGATGCCATAGCAGGCAGTAACCGGGGTCCAGGGACTTGCCGCTGGCCTGGAAGGGAGGATCCTTTCCCTCCTTTCTGCATTTCTCCACTTACTTCACATGCAAATTTGTTGCCAGCTTCCTGCCCTTCGTGTCACTTAGCTCAACGGCCCTGAACTTGAGAGATCTCTATGTTCTGACTGCCGTCCCTCCAAGCTAAAATAGTGAGACTGGAGTCCTTTTCCTGTGACAGGGCTGGGGATGGGGCACTGGGAATGTTCCGACTGCAGGAGAATACTGACGACATGAGAACTCATGCCATGTCGTCATTCAAACGCTAATACATTATGTTATGGTGTCAGTTGATACTGTTTTCTGATTTCACTTGAGTGAATAAGGAAACTCATCATCTTTACAGTTTCTAAACTGAAACCGATTCTACCTTGTGTTCAAAACAGTCTGACAGTTTCTACGCACCCAATGTTCTTTTGATAGATAGCTCATTTCTGAAAGGAATATGCCAGGTAAAGTTATAGAAATGCAAGTAAAAAGTTACTTGTCAAATGTCACAGACATACTCTCAAATTATACGGGTCCTCTTTTTACCCCCAATGTAATCTCCTAACCACTCAGTGGTATTTGAGATTTTTATGTGAAATATGGCATATGGCACATGTCTGTGCTCAGGGACCTGGTGCAACTCTATTTGAAACTTTGAAATTCATTCTGAAGGCTGCTGTGCATCTGACCTCCGCTCAGGAAACTTTAGAGAGAGTTTTGTCTCACGGCGTTCTAACTTATCAGAGTAGCTGTCTCCCAGGTGCCCACATGCATCTTTCTTTTGTATGTAGTACCCAGGTACTTTTTCCTTCTCTGCTGAGAGGGGGTCTTTTATTGGCCTCAACCCTTCCCCTTAGTCAGAAAGTAAGCCCCTCTCCTCCCTGCATCAGAATCCTTTTCCTGTTATTTTGCTGCAGGGCAAACAGTTCCTGCCACCCAACCACTCAGCATGACTGTCATTGTTATGACCAGCTCGCTGTTGTAGGGCAAACTGGCTTTTTGAGAATGAGAATTGAAATCTAGCCACTGGTAGTAAGCTGAGTTTGACCCACAGAAATGGGGGTGGGACCAGGCCACCTCCTCCCCACACACAGTGCCTCTGACTCACGGAGACTCAGAGGACACCAATTTAAGATAAAGGTCATTTGGGTTTTCAAAGCAGCCTGTTAATTGTTGTTTCTTTAAAAAATACCAAAGCTGTTTTAGTTTTACCGCGATCAAAAGGATTTTGTAATCACACTAAGAGAGCACATAGGACTTTTCATCTTTGAGACACTTAAAAACACTAATTAATAAGAGCATGCATGGTACCTTTTAGAAAAAGGAAAAGGCTTATTGTCTCGACATGCCCTGTTGTTTCTCTCCCACCTTCTGGCTGCTTTTGGACACACCCTCGTGGCCCTGTTTGCCTCCAGTGTATCTGAGCTTCTCATCTTCCCATGGACACCAAGGATTTCATCTTCGAATACAGACTCATCAGAATTTCTCTGGCGTAATACCTATGTTATCTAGTCATGTATCTTCCCTAGAAGACTCTAGGGCAGGGTCACGCACTAAAGGGCCAGCACAAATTTCATGGAAATGCTGGCAGCAGTGCTATCACCAGGCCCTCCAAAGACTTCTCTGAGGCCCTGAGTTGGATTTTGGTTACTGGGCGTTGTGTCAGTATGACATGGTATGTTGGGCATATAGCATGATATTTAGCTCACTGTCCTCAGTATATTGTAGTTGTTCTGCATCTGAAACTGATTCTTGCATCCTTGGCCATCAAGGCCAGTTTCAGGGCAGCCTGAAAGAGCCCACTGTTAACAGAGACATGAATAGCTGGTGGGATTTGACTTCCAGAGTGGTTCCGCAACCATTCACATGCTTGCTGTGTGCGGTCCCATCAGTAGTTGTCGTCTGGGCTGAGGACTTATTTTAGCAAGGAGACCATGTCAAGGGTGGCAGCGTGGAGGCTGATGAACACTGGAGGCTCAGAAACCAGGCAGAGTTGGTTTCGCATCCCAGTTCCCACTGCCTATTAGCATATCACCAAGTGACCTCCATCTGTGGGCTCTGCATTTTCCCACCTGGGAAGCAATTATCCCTCTCTTGGAGTTGCGAGGATTAGATGAGATGGGTACAGAGCTTAGCATAGTGCCAGACACAAGAACCAGTCACTCTTCATGAAGGTGACTGATGCAAGGGAGAAGCCGGCCAGCAGAAAACATTTGCCATTTGCCATTTGCCTGCCTCTCTCCCTCCCTCCCTCTCTCCTTCCCTCCCTCCCTCCTTCCCTCCCTCCCTTCCTTTCTTTCTCTGTCTCCCCCTCTCTTTCTTTTTTGCTAAAGGCAGTGACTTAGAAAGCAGACTAAGGTTTTCTAACCTTAGAAACAGGTAGCAATCATTGGTTGCTGCATTTTATGAATTCCTTGTTGGAGAAGCAATGAAATTAGAAAACTGAAAATGGTAAGTGCTCCAAAGTACCCTTTGGGAAAAACAGCAGAATACCAAGTGATGAGCCCTGTGTTGTGGTAGTGAAGGAAATACATTTTTCATTTTTTGTGCTTTTCATTATTTTCCAAATTTTCTACAATGAGCAGTTGCTATATGGATTGAAAGAAAACTTAAAAAAACAGCAAATACTCCAACTGTTCAGACTGTAACCAGGTGAACAGGGACTGATACCAGCCACTGGGAGCCCCTTTTCCTAGAGTCCCCTGCTCTGATGCTGGACATGCAGTGACAGTCACAGACCTTGATTTGCATGTTGTAGGGGAAAAGGCTATCAGTCTGTCACAGGCCTGTCTGGCCACTTGGTTGGGGAACCATGTCCTTATTTGAGAGCTTTCCCTTTGATCTTGAGAAGAATTGGCCACCTTGACAAGTTGAACTACCTCTTTAAAGGAATAAAAATATTACTAACAACTGTACCATTAAAAAAAAACATTTTATCCTGTGAATATACTCTCTAGGGATGAGCTTGGTGAGGCAGGGCTGCCGTATCTCAGCAATGACACGAGCAGTTAATGGTGCTGGCCCAGTGGGCATGTTCTCAAGCCCTGTATGTTAGGGCGTGCTCCGCGCTCAGCCATGCTTGTATCCGTTTGCTACTCACCACGGCCCTGCGAGCTGGATGCTATTCCCTTCATCCCAGAGGTGCACAGGTGCACACTAGCCCCAGAGGAGCTTGGGCAAGTGCACGCTGGCCCCAGAGTGTACACAGCCTGTAGATGAAAACCTGATGAGTTCTGAGCCTGACTCTGGGGCCCTGGCTTTTAACTTGTCTCCTAACTGGACAGGTCCACTGGTAGTGAATCATGATCTACAACTTGAGGGCAGGAGATAAACCTCTGACAGCTTGTCTGAGCTTTTCCATGGCTCACTTGGGCTTGGCTCAGCACCTGATCAATATTCAGGGTCCACCAGTATTAGGGGGCATGAGGGTGAACAAATGAGCAAGTGAAGGAATGAACGGATGGGGTAAAGGAATGAAGTGCCCGGTGACCATTAGACCTTACTCTCTTGTGCACGGAGGAGAGAAGGCATGCCTTCTTTCCTTCCCCTAAGATGGCCGCTTAAGCCTCTGAGACAAGAGGAGGCCGGGAGCTCGGGGGATGTGGCCAAGGTGTTCACCAGCTGAGGACTGTGTCTGCCCGGGGAGAGAAACATCTGCCCAGACAATGTCTGGCTGCCGGCCCTCGGCCACACCCCTTCTGCAGATGGCATTTGCTTTGGGCAAAACTTCCTCCTCTCCAGTTGCAGGCCTCCCACCCCCATCTCCTTCCTTCCTCTTGGCAGCATGGAGCAGCACGTACAGTTTATCAATTATTAACACACACAATATTTGTTTCATAGAGGCTGCATAGATGTGTGTAGCTAATTTCCTCTGGCCTATCCCAAAAGAACACAGAAAAACCAAAGGCATTTTTGGGTTTTTCAAACCAACATGAACCTGGCCATCACCACAGCCTATCCCATTATGCTTCCAAAGGCAGTCGGCAGGTAATACAAAGGTCACTCGCGGCAGACAATTAACACTGCCGGGAAGGTTCTGGTGCTCCACGTGTCCCCAGATGGTTCCAGCTTCCTCCTCAGATGGGTGCCCCTCTTGTCCCATCCTCCTAGGCCACAGGCTGGTTTGTGTGTTCACCACATCTGGCCTTTATTTAAAACTCCACCTCAAAGTATTTCATGGCACAGAATATCTTTCCTTATTAAATTCTCCCTCACATATTTTTTTCATAAAACAGGCACCAAAAACTACAAACCTACCTGTGGCTCTCAAAGTATCTGTTTATAAACCTTTGGAAACCGTTTGCAATTCGTTAATCACATTTTCAAAGGAAGTTACAGATTACAGATACACTAACAAATGCCATATACGATGCCTCGGCCCCAGTAACGAGATCCCCAGGCGGGGAGGAGGGAGCGGGGTGGTGGACCTGGGACTCGTCCCAGGCCAAGTCCCAAGGAAGAAGGGAGATCTGGCCTGGGAGTCAGAGACTGGAGAATTTAGTTCTTTTCTGTCACTCTCCGTCTGTGACCACACGTATGTCCTCTCAGGCGGAAAACAGGTACTGGGGATGAGCCGTGCTTAAACACAGCAATTCGTCTCAGTTAGCAGTGAGGTAATGGAGAGGTTCCCTACAGGAACACCAATCAACATGTTTCTAAATAATCATTAAAGAGCCAAAGTTTGTGAATATTTCACTTAAAATGTGATTTTAAAGGAAAAAAATAAAGTCACTCAATATATACAAGTTGGAACTCTGTTGACTATTCGTGCTTGAAATTCAAGCCAGCTTTTAAAAACATCCTTAAAAAGGGAAATGGGTGACGAGGAGAGAATGCGTTGGTACATGAAACATCCAAAAGAATACGGATTCCAGGCATAGCGTGATTCAGGTGTGCACACCATGGTTCAGGACTTGTTTCGTATCTGTTCTCTGCTTTCTCTGAACTGACCTCATTGTCAGGAAGTAGAGTAGTGGTGGCCACGAGGAGTTCAAATTCACATCCTACACCTTAGTGATGCTAGTGGATAGAGAGCCTCTTTCTCTGGATAGATCCAGGAAAGCATCTCAGGTAGAGTATCGTTTGGGCTGGCCTGAGTTATGTCGCCATCTCTGAACAAACCACCATGTCCTGGAGAGATCTGGGTCTTCTTCACATGCTCAGGTCTGCCTCCCTCTGAACCAAGGGCAGTCTTACCTTCACTGCAAGTATATTTATTGAGGATGGGCTGAAGGGATTACCTATAGGAACAAAAAAATGATCACCATGTAATATGTGGGAATGGTTGGTGGCAATCTATAGCACAAGTGTCTTCTAAACAAGGCCTAATCTCTAGCCATTTAATGTTTCTTAATGGGGCAAATGAAAAAAGGTGGAGTTGGGTCATTATGCTAGGGTTTACTTGTCATTCTCAACCTGTTTTATATATGTAACAGACCACTTACCTTTCCTTGTCTCACCCAGATTAATCATTCTGCTGCATTACTGTTTATATTCTAAAGGAGCTCACCCATTAATAAAGACCCAAATGGAATGGAAAGTGTTTCAGACCTCTTTCACGTCCCCGGTTAAGGACACGCTGTGGAGGGGCATTCCTAAAACGGAGTTCCAGAGGGAGTATCTCCAGCCCTGTCTGTTTCTTTCAATGAAATTAAATTACAGTGACTCGCTGGAATATGGTGGCTTATTGATCAGCATGCTGGGAAATCTTACTTTCCCTCACTCTCGAATCTCTCCAGGTTTCATGAAAACCAATAATAAAATGTAGTGCATTTCTCGAGTGGTTATTTAGAAATGAAGAAAGGCATTTTAGGAAAGGTCAGAAAAAAAGGATTTTCTGCAATTGTGCTTTTGCCAGATGCCATCTGAAAGGACTTGGGTTCTTTAGCACAAGTATAAGTTTTGCTGCCAGGAGAGTCTTGAGTCCCAACTTGGGGCTGAGTAGACAACTCTTGGTGTGTAAGATTCACACCAGGAGAAGGCATATGTGTGCGATCACCTTCTTCAACAAACATCTCCTGGCTGCCTGTGGCTTGCAGAACGGTGACCTGCAAAATTATTGAACGGATCCCTTCATTTCATGGAAATGAAATATTAAACAGTTGTATACAGTGAGCCTATGTCTTTGCCAACAAGGCCACAGCTCTCAGGAGTCATGCTACTTTACATAGTAATGGTTTACTTCCTGCCTGGGGATGTGCTTCCCATTTACATACAGCATCTATTTAATCCTCCCTACCTGCCTTGGCTGTGGACGCACTCTTGTCCCTCCGATTTCCAGCTGAGAACAAGGAAGCTTGGAGTGGTTCGGCACCTTGCTCAGTCACATGCCCAGTAAGTAGCAGGATCGCTGTGCTGTCCTCTTCTAACCAAGACAGTTGGACACTTTTTCTGAGGATGAAGGGACGTTTGGTGCTCTGGACATTGGGGTCTTTTTAAATTTCTTTAACAGTGGTTGAAATAACATGAAGCTTAGCCATGAAAATTTGGTCAGGGGCTGTTGGGGGCAGGGTGTCCTCCCTCATACTGGCTGTATGAACTTATCTAACTTGTTACTTGATTTGTTATTTAACTTATTTGAGCCCATTTTTTCATATGCATGATGGGCAATGCACTGACCTTCCAGAGGAAGAGGGATAATAAACTGTCAGCAAGCCCTTGGGGAGGAAAGAGGCCTGTTTAATTGACCATATATTCTTAGTACCTTCCACTTACTAGGTGTCCCATAAATGCAGGTTGAATAAATGAATGAAGGAGCATTTTGAAGAGACCAAAGGAAGAATTTCCACCCAAGAAATTGTGAAAGTTCTGCCTTTAACCATCAGAATCTGGGCTGCATGAACTTATGGGGTGCCTCATAGCTCTCAGAAATTGGTCTTACTAAAACAGGACTTGGGGCCATCAGTACAGGTAACAATGGTCCAAGAATGTCTGACTGGCTTCTCAGGGGGACAGTCGGGAGTCTTCACATCATGTGCCCCTCCCCATCACACCTCCTCATTGTGAGACTCTGGCGACAACCCCACTGACCTCATCCTGTTCCTCCCACTCCACTCAGCCTGGCTCTCATGAGGACCAGAGCTTCCCTGTGTACACGGACTTTCCGTAACAGGATCCGACTGAGAATCTGCTATCGTTTACAGTGGCTTCTGAGGGAACCACTTCCCTTCCTCCTCATCTGGAGTGGATCTGATGTCATAAAACTGACCGTGAACGTCTGGTAACTGGAAACCTCAGAGGAGGGAGTGGAAGGCTGGTTGACCAGGGGTGGCCAGGGCCCACTGCCCCTTAGAGGCAAGGCGGCCTTCCTAGATGTTGGGGGCTGGCAATCTCCAGAGAGGTCCCAGGGCTCCTGAAATGCAGTCAACATGCAGAAGACATGAGGGTGGGATAACCACCTGGCCTCGTTTGGCCCCACAGGGACTTTCTGTCTGGTCTGTCTCCCTAGATTTCACTGGGGGCCAGTTTAGACCTGTCTGGTCCAGCCTGTCGACAGTGATTTTCTCCTTCATGTCTGGTGCGCCTTCAGCACCTGTCTCCGGAGTCACCGAGCAATGTTCCAAATGGCAACCTGTGGTTTTGGAGTCTTCAAACACTTAGAGTGACTCTGCATCTCACTTAGAATCTTGCCAATTAAATAAAAAAATGACCAATTTAGAGACAAAAGCAAACAAGAAAAGAAACGTCTGCACATACATCTTTTTCCCAGTATACCATTAGCCCTATCTTAGGAACTTGTAAAAGCATTGCTTCTCCTTAGCCTGCAGTAGAGGGCAGACTTTCCTATATTATAAACACCCCAACAGCCAACAGTAAAGGCCTGGAGACACAGGAATGTCCAGACTCAGGGACGTTCGGTTGATAAAATGGTAGGCTTGCAAGATGACTAACACCAGCGATTTAGGGGGGAAAAACTGAAACTTCCCCAGTTATTAATGCACTCATCAGCTTTTCCAGAGAAATGCCCTCATGGCTATTAAATCTGGCAGTGATTCCCAGTTCCTGCACCCACTCTGGGTAAAGCAGCCGTGTTTCACTCAGGACTGCTGTGGCCAGTGTGATAGCAGGTAGAAGGTTCTGTGTGTCTGCACAATGTTCCCATGATGTTGAACCCAACTGCAGAGATCAGTGCTTTTGTAGCCTAGCCAAGGGGTGTGGAGTACATTTGAGACAGGAGGTAGGGGTGGGAGAACTATAAAACATAGCGGGATACCACTAGGTATTTGGTAACATATGTAAGACACCCTTCCCTCTGTTTTGAAGGGGTTGTTTTTAAAGTTTTGTAGTAGAGGAAAAGGCTCTCTCCCATCTCACACACAAAGCATCCAAGGAGGGGGAAATCTCAGCTTTGTGCCTGGTGTACTCAGAGCCAAGGGCTTCACTGGGTAAATTCATATCAAGCAAGGAGTTAACTTGTATATTCCCCCAGCTCAAAGCACATGTTCACAGGAATCTGGACTCAGCTCCCTGCCATTCAAACCTCCAGGACTGGTACCATGTGGCCTCTCACTGACATCCCTCCATTCCTGGTCCCCATCCTCAAAAGGGGACTTAGGACGATAAAAGTTGCCCCAGCTGGTGATCTCATGGAAATGTTTTCTTTTTCTGTCCCTTCCCCTTGCTAGTACGAAGAAGGAAAAAAGCGAAGGAAACCTAACTACAGTAGCGTTGACCTCTCCGAGGTTGAGTGGGAAGACCGAGATGACGTGGTAAGTGATTTGTTTTCAAGCCTGGTGAGGAGGGTGCTCCAGTGGGCCCACTTCTGTACCTGGAGGCTGCCCCAGGAGCCAGCAAGAGGCCTACCAGAGGGGCACCTGCCCACAAGAGGAATGTGGAGACAATGGGCTCTTTTACAGAGTTTGGAGTTTTATAACTCTTCCGCTGGTCAGACCAGTTGCAGACAGGTCGGCCACCGGGCCTGCTTTGCACAGTCTGCAAAAGCCATCCCCTGGTGGGCTCTCTCCCTTCTGTAGCTGATGAATCCATATGCCTCTTCAGGGCCATTGATGGGACCTGTCAGTGTCAGGGGAGCCTGGGTGGGTGGCTCTGCCCTATGCAAAGTCAAGGTCAGAGTTTACCTGTCAGGATTCATGGGCATAACTCACATTGGCCACCCACTTCCCGGTCAGTAATAGCCTTTCGCCTTCCACCAGCCACATTGCAGTAGCCACGTGCTCATTCCCCAGACAGATTCAGCCCCTGGTTCTGTATCTGGTACCTAGGGGAACTCTCCTAGGTCATAGCTTAGCCCCGTCAGTCTTCTGGATACATCCTTATTAACTCAGATCTGTTAAACATGGCTGCCCTTGTGTGAATGCAGGCGGGTGGTCCTGAATTAAATCATAACTACCCAGGTATTTCTGTCCAGATCCTTGCTCCTCACCTCTCTCTGTTGTCTCTGTGCCAAGGCCACGCTCTGCTGCGTGCATCCTCCCTGATTGGTCTGGGGTCCTTTCTTAAGTTTCACCTTTGAGTCAGCATTGTTCCCATCTGTCCCTCTGCCTTGCTTTCCAGAGGGATGTTGATGGAGATCGTTTTAAGTCCCCAGGCTGGATTCTCAGGCTTCCAGAAGGATGGCCAGCTTGGCAATTCTCTTGCTGTAGCTTTTCTTCTCCTCCATCCTCTGTTCCTTGGACATCTCAGCTAGCATAAATCTCTCATTTTCTTCCTTGCCTATAAAGTGAAAAAGTCACATCTGGTTCAGAATTTAACCTATTTCCTTCTACATCTGTACTAAGTCTTTTTAAACCCAAGTTCAGACAAAGTAACTTTGCTGTTTGATAAAAAGCTGCTTCCTCATCTGGACTCTTTTGCTCATATTCCAGTGGCTCAGTGGCCTGGTAGAGTTTTGTATTTTCTTGTTCTTTGAACATTGCCATCAGGATTCATGTCAGGTACTTTTGATTGTGCTACATCTAATATGTATGTCCTCTCTTTTCAACCTGCTCTTCCCAAGAAGCAGAGTAGCCTAGTTTTGAGGAGTGCAGCTCAGGGAAGAAGCTGCCTGGGTTTGAATCTGTTTTCTGCTGGCTGGTCTTGGGCAAGCAGTGATCCTGTCTGCCCCTCAATTTTATTTCTTGTCCTTCTATTTTTCTCTGTAGAATGAGTATCATGATAAGAGCAACTACCTCATAGAGCTGTTGTGAATATTAAATGTGTTAATGTATTGAAAGCACCTGTATTAAATACAGGTGCTTTCATTGTTGCGTGGGCATGGTTAGCATTCTGTGAGTGGTACCCATTGTTGGCATCGTTGCCACCACTATCGGTCCTCAGGAGACCTTCTCATTAGTGTCTTATAGACTTGCAGTTGCTAAATTGTCTTGTGACTCTCTCAAGGGTGCATCCCATTGTTTTCCTTTCTCTCCCATCTTCATTTTATTGTTGCTTTATTTTGACTCCACTGGACCTTTTGGTTTTCTTCCTCAGAAGGCTTGAACTTTGTCAACATGCTTCCGCATCCCTTCATCTTTCCACTTCAATTAATGTGGAAGGCAGTCCCCACACCTGGGAAGCATCACCTCTGCTGGCTAACGCTCAGCTGCCACTCACTTCTCCTTTAACTGTGACCTGAAGACATTTATTATGTGGCTCACTGTAGTCATCACCTGTGCCTCAGTTCATTTTTAGTGAGGTAAGGTCTCCTTTTACTCATAATGGTTTGGAATATGCCTTTTATTTCTTTGTCCTATCTTCCATTCTCATCGGAGCTGAAGAGCATCCGATTCCCAGCCGTGTGTGCGTGTTCTTCACCTTCATCCGACTTACAGGGCTGGGCTCTGGGTGTCTGCCTGCTGAGTCCCCACATCTCCAGCAAGTCCAATGCTCTTGTTCAGCACAAACTGGCCTCTGGTTGTCTCTTTGGTTTGGGTCTCTTCTCTTCGCCCATTGGGAGCACAGTACATTTGAAATGTGAGTTTCTCCACCATTGACATGTTTGGGAAAATCCAAGTCACCATTTCTCTCCCAGGGAATGGCACCCCAGGGATTAGAGAATTCTGGAATCTACACGAAGCATCTTTAAGAAGTCTACACAAGATCCCATATACCCATGTGCATGCCAATGGGGTTTGCTTGTAAGTAGCAGAAGGCAGGCTTCAGGTCAAGGTCTGGGGAGGATCAGGCAAGCAGAAGCCCTTCAAGAAGAAGAAGCATGAGTGTGCCCAGCTGCAGAGAACTTCTTGGGTGCAGCACCCTACTTCTCTTGGCAACTAGGCTTGTGTTGAATTGAATGACCATATTTTTAAAATAGACCCTGTGTATTTCCAAAAAAGGTATGACATCACATATACTATTATTAAAACAAATGCAAAATAAGACTGGCTAAAATTAAAATTAGAAATCATTTAGAGGAGGATGAGTACAACTTCCAGCTCCAGGGTGAGTCAGGCATCATGTCCACAGTACGATGAGTAGGGCAGATCTTGTGGGGACCCGTGAACCAGGAAGTGGTCCTGAAACACTCGTAGCCCAAACTGAATCACCAGTGTTAACTACCTCTTAGAAGAAAAAAGTCTCTTTCAAATATGCTTTGCTTATAAATTCCTAGAGATGGCTGAAGGAATTAAAGATGATATTATCTTATTCCTATTATCTTTTAGTCATTCCCAAACTTTCTACTGTGAACACGATTATTTCTATAAACAGAAAGATGCTAATATAAATAAAAACTGCCACCTATTAAATTCTTCTTGCATGACAGTACTGTTCTAAGTGCTACATATGGATGAACTTGTTTATTTCTTACAACAATCCTGTGAAGTTGATATTATTGCTATCCTCATTTTACAAGTAAAGAAACTGAGGCAAAGAATTGCTGTAGTGGTCCGGGAGCACTGAGTGTAGATTCCAAGCCAGGCAGTCTGACCCCAATTCTCTTGATCGTGTTAGTATGCCTTCAAAAGAGCCCCTGAGTCCAGCAGTCTATGAAGACCCTGTCTCAGTGACTTAATGCGTTACCCTCCTCATCAGGTACAGAAAAGACGGGCTGTGCCTGGCACTAGCTGCTGAACAAAGGCTCGTGGTGACGGCAGTAGGGCCCCATCAGATTCAGCTGAAATCCCTCATGCTGCACTGTAAGCCCTTTTTCTACTGCCCTCCAGGCAACTCACATTCTTCTTGCCTAGGATGATACTGATGGAAAGAGTGCTCTGAGTCCTTTCTTTCCAAAGCCCCATAAACCTCTTCTCCTGGAACATATTTCTGAAACCTTTGGCCGTTTAGTTTGTTTTTTATACCCATTCCTGTATCTCTTCAGCTCATGCTTGAGCCCTGGGTCCTACACCAGCACAGCCCACCTGAGAGCCCATGCTGAAGCAAAGAAAGAGAAAGAGAGAGGATTTTGTTGTATAAATATTCTGTGTCCAAATCTGTTTTCATAATTCCTTTTCAAAAGAATTTATTAATTTATTTTTTGAGAGAGGTGAAGGGAGGGAGACAGAGAGAATCATCTATGTGCGGTTGCCTCTCACACGCCCCCAACTGGGGACCCAACCTGCAACCCAGGAATGTGCCCTGACTGGGAATCGAACCAACAACCTTTGATTCGTAGGCTGGTACTCAATCCACTGAGCCACACCAGCCAGGGCTGATTTCATATTCTGGTTGGAGGCTGGCTTGGGACTAACAAACCCACTGTCTCCCTTGACCAGGGTTGCATGTCATTAGGGCCCAGAAGTGCAGGCACCTGTGCACTGGGGAGGATCTGATGTGGATAATGAACCATCGTTAGGAGAATGAGCTATCTTTATATAACTATACACAAAACCTAAGGTGATCAGTGACTCTGGGGAGAGCTTCCTTAATGAACTCTGACCTGATTGAAGAGCTGTAGGCTCACACTGGAACTGGAAGCAAGGCCCCCAGCTATCACAGTCATTAGTAAAGTGGGTGCTTTGAGTAGTCAGCGAAGCTGCTTAAGTTTCAGAGTGCAGACAAGAGCTGGGCTGTGCGGAAGCTTATCTGACCTAGATAAGGTAGGGCCCAGGGGGAGAGGGGTCCTGAGTTCAGGGACCCTGATCACAGTCACCAGATTATTCTTTTCAGCCTGAAGAGGTTTGTGCATTGTTTTATCAACCACGCTGTGGTGAAAGCTGCTTTAATGTCCACTGCATGAACATACTTGCAAATATTTGATATCTGATAGGAGAAAATAAAGGTATATCATTGATAATTCAATTCACCTTTCTTTGACTATGTGTTAAGTTGAACATCTGCATGTATGATTTTTTGATGGCTGCATAATATTCTAACATGAGCACACCCAAACTCATTTGGAGATTTTCCTCCACCAGGTCATTTTCTTTGCTTCAGTTGTCCATGCCACAATCCATTCAGTGGCCGTTCAGGGATATTCCGACAGCTCTGAACAGCACCGCTGATCACACCCTCCCTGCCCTAGTTGGGACCAACAGCACTGCTCTCCCCTCTCTCTTGCCTCTGCTCTGGGTACCACCTTGGAACCTAAACATTGGGCCTGGTGGTACCACTGACTCACCATAGCCCTTGGGGCAAGTTGCCCCCTTCTCAAGCATCCCTCACCTCAGATGGAAAAGCAGCATTTCTAAACTGCTTTGGCCTCACAGGGCTGTAATGTCACCGGACAGTCTACAGAAAAGGCACCAAACCCCCTTCCACACTCTGGCAGTGAAGATAGAAAACCACCTTCCTGTCTGCCCCAGACCACAGGATCTAGAGCTTGTGGGAGAGTCTACTGGGACGTTACAACCTCAGACTACTGCACGGTCAATATTTAAAACATTTTCTTTGAAAATATCCAGAAATAGCAGTAAATTATTTTTATATTGATACTACACAATTTTTATATTGATGCTTTCAATTTGTCCAAATGCTTTCTCTCCTGATTTGAAAAGCAGAAGGAATGGTGTGGGTTCAGGGGGCAGAGAGCCTGTGTGACCTTGGGCAAGTGTCCTAACTTTGTGCCTCAGTTTCCCCACCTATGAAACGGGGATAATAATGATACCTTAAAAGATTAATTTGAGGATTTTCATCCCTGTGCCTGGCACATAGTAAGAGCTCAATATCTATCAGTATTGTCCAAGCCTCATAAGAAGCTGATGAACACAGTTTATACAGTACCTGGCAGGATCCTTGGGGTCTGGACGTCCTCACTCATGAACACTTTCAACAGAATGAGTGAGGGTGAAGAAACTGATCCACAGAGAGGTCACAGGACAGTGGCATGTGTCATGGTAGAACTTGACACTTGAGCCTTGATATCCTGATTACTTCTCTTTGCCTTGGACTGCCTCTTTTTCAGACTGTGTCAACCCAGACATGGTGACAAGCAGGTTTTCAACCTGAGGAATTAGGGGAGAGTCACAAATTCATTTAGTTGTTCATGGGCAGCAATTAAAAGCAACGAAATCTATAAAAATAGAAGACATCAAGGCAGCATCAGAGAAGCTGTAGTTCTTATGTTGCTCACAGTCAAAGATGTTTGAGAAACATTGTTTTGCAGCATATGCATTTGTGTCCAGCAAACTGAAGTTCGAATCCTGATTCAGTAAGCTATTGAGAGGGGTCTGGCAGTAAGGGCAAGTGAGGAGGATGGTAACGCAGATGCCGCTGTGGCAGCTGTGACAGTGGAGGCGGCCAATATTCATTGAGTACTTGGGGGGTACCAGGCACTTTTATAAATATTAACTGCTCTGGTACCCTCTGCAGCTCTGTGAGGTGGTTGCTCTCATTAGTTCAGTTTTGCAGAAAAGGACACTGAGGCACAGAACGAGTAAATGATTTGTCCAGGACCATCAACCTCTGGCTCCAGAGGCTGTTTCTTAACTACAATGCTATCCTGCCTCACAAGTAGGTGTTCAATAAGTAACCTATTTTCATTATTATTGAAGAAAGGGGAAAGACTAGACTAATCGTCTAGGCATTTGCCTCCAGAAAGCGTCAGTGACCCTGGCCTTGGATCCTCCCAGGCCGCAAACTGATTGTTCTGTGCTACTGGGAGTTGGGGGTTGGGGAGGGGCACGGAGGGTAGAGAGGCTTACCTAATCTCTGGCTTGCCTGGGGAATGTGAGAGGGGAAGGTCCCAAATGGCTTTAGGCAGGCACCAGAAAGAGGAAAAATGAAAACCATGTTAAAGATAAATCGAGCCGTTCTTGAAAGTTAGAAAGTAGACTTAATTAGGACCAGCTCTCCCGATCCAAAACCACAAAAGTTAAAATGGGAAAATATTTCCAGAAATTCCCATTATGTGTTGTTAAAAAATATCTACGGTCAAATGTATGTTTTATTTTATACATGCCTCCAGATAAAAATTAGACTTTTATTCTCTCTTACAGAAGATGGAAATGTGAACCCAAATCTAGACAACCCTGCATCAAATTTAGGTTGCTTGCAAGCATTACCACTTTCTATCACCCATATCTTATTCAAGCTCCTCAAGGAAGAAAAGAGGAAAAAGGATTAGCAAAAACAAACAAACAAACAAAAACATGGCACAGGGCTGGGAAAGAGCCTTTCCTGACAGGCTGTCGCATGTCAGCATTTGCTCCTGTTCCATTAAATGGCCTTCCCTGTCATTCCCTGTCGTTTCCCATTGGTGCCCATGATGGCACATCTTTCATCACTGTGTCTGCTGTCCTTCTCTGAACTCACGGCAGGGCCACATGTAATTAGCAGAGGTCAGCACGGGTGGGGGAGGAAACCAGGCTCACTGCTCCAAATGGGACCTCCAAAAATCTGATGTGAGGTCACTCTGTTCACTGCTCGTCAGTGTCAGCGAGGCCGTTAATTGGCCCTGATTTCTCAGAGAGCATTAGGAGATGATTCATGCTATGAAAAGCTAATCCTGTCTTCCAAATGGTTGACCTTTTTTTTGAACTACTAGGTAGGAAAATGTCTTAAGTTTTGTAAAATGATTTCTCTGTGACAAGCCAATGCCTTTTTTGAAAATGTAACTTATCCCCAGAGACATTCTTGCTTCTTGAATGGTTCGCCTGGTGCTGGGGGTTCATTCCCTAACTCTCAGGATTCCTCAACACTGCACAGGCATGTTTGTCATTGTTGCCCTGTGGTTTACTGGAGCAGCCCAAATTGAAGTTGGTAGCTAATTATTTATTGTAGTTAACCCCTCTCCCCTTGTACAACAGCCATTGGATGTTTATTCTTCGGAAGCCTCATTTTAGGGGTCTGAGTGCAACACGCAAACTCACTGAGAAAGTGCCCATGACTGGGCGGGAAACAGCCTGGCCCTGTCACGCCTCTGCTCTCACAAAGCCACCAGTATGCTCCCGAGCTGGAGGTTGCAAAGCGTCCAGACGACCTGGTAACCCAGGGAAGTACTAACATCATTTTCTTTTATCATTTTAGTTAAGAAACGCCATGGTGAATCGAAAGACAGGGAAGTTTTCCATGGAGGTGAAGAAGACAGTGGACAAAGGGGTACATTTTTCTCAAACATTCTTGCCGCTTAATTTAAAACAAACCACTGTGAAAAATTAGCTTTGAAAGCTCTATCTGGAATAAATATCTTTCACTGAGATCATTTTTCTCTTGTCTTTACTTATCTCAAACAAGATTCATGTAGTACTGTTAACCTGATCATAGTGTGTCCATTTATTTTTATTTATTTCTGAAAACCTCACCTAGCAGACTAACCATGTTTTCTTTTCTCTACGACTTTTTTTTTTCAATCTAGAAACGGGTTTTGGTGATGACAAATGACTACTATTATACAGACATCAAGGGTACTCCTTTCAGGTAGAGCTGACCATAATACATGGACATTCCATCAGACCCATCAGTTGTGTTTGTACAAAACCTGCTGACACTCTCAGAGCTCATCATCTGAAGATAACCAAACACCCTGCCGAAAGGCTGGAAAGAGTGAGGAAGGGGCTTTTCCCAGGCTGCTTTTCTTTTTGTTTTCCAGAAGGGGGAAGATGGTTCAGGCTCACGCAGGAGAACTCACTCAAAATTGTCTTGGCTTTGCATCTCATTATTAAGCAAAAATGCTTTGGGGGTTCCAACTAAGGGTGGAGAGACAAGTTCAGAGAGTTACCAGGGTCCTTAACCATCTAACTTGCTGCTGAGTTGAGTTTCATTTCACCTTTTATTTCCATGACCAAAATAATAAATAATAATAATAATAATAATAATCCTTCAAACCTGGAGGTAGCATACCCATCCCTACATGTTGTACTTCCATTTTAATTTCTCTAAACTGTCCTCCTGTGCTTGTCTACCTTTGAATCCTGTATTTCTCTTTGTAACAGTCCTGAAAAATGGCTTTGCCTCATTGCCTGCTTACAGATGTGTATGTGGCATTCTAACATCTCCCACTACTGTTAACTTGGTGTTGTAACACCTTTTGTAAAAAGTTATTTCAGTGGGGCTGCTTCATGTTCCTTAACTGGTGCCTTGCAGAGCCCAGGAGAGAAAGAATTTATTGACTATAGATTAATCTGAAAGCTGAACATAGATTGCTGTCATGTACAGCCAGGGGTCATGAGTAGGTTGCATTTGGAACCAGAGCAATGGAGGGAACACATGACCACTAAGTGGGTTTGCCAGATGAAGAAACTGTGTTTTCAACACATTTTCTTAATTTAGACAAACACTGAAAGAAGCTTAAAGTAAGCCAAAGAGTGTGAAAACTCTATTAGGCTAGGGAGAGAGAGTTGAGCAAAGAAGCTCACAGAACAATAACGTGGCTATACTCAAGTGGTCATAAAAGTTTTCCTTTTTGCCCTTGAGAAAGGGTTAATTTTTCCTGGTGTCAAACTCTAAAGGCTGGAAAGACCCATCTCTGGCTGAATTAGGGTAGGGGTGCGTAAGGCAGTAGTGAAGAGCAGGGCAAGTGACCCTCCTGAGGGCATCCAAGAAAGGGTCTTTCTAGGGGACTAAGCAGTTTGCCACACCTCTTTATAAACATGAGAACAGCCAATTGCTGCTGGCACTTCCAATCAAAAACATTACTTTGAAGCAGCTGACTGAACCTAAGAAAAACCAACAGCAGCTATAATCAGTGGGGTTTTGAAAATAAACTGCTGGAAAAATTGTTTACAGAACATGAAATAGAAATGTGCAAATGGAAAATAAAAACTTAGCCCACAAGTCTATTCTAGTCGATGGCATGGATTTCAAGGTCTGCTTTGTTTCTCTGCACAGTTTAGGTGTGGCGCTCTCCAGAGGCCATGGGAAGTATTTCTTCCGAGGGAATGTAACCATTGAAGAAGGTAAGATGCCAACTTGATCAGTCTTATCCTTTCCCATTGGGTTAACTGATGAACTTGCTCATCTGTTCAACACTCTGGCCAATCCCTGGACATTTGACCCAGCTCATTGTCCGTTTGATGTTGCCTTGCTTTCCTAGACTGAGTATGAATGGTGGGAACCCCCAGTAGTGGCAGCCTTCCTTATGATTTCATTCATTTGTATTCTGCTCTAATCCACAAGCATGTGAAGGCCAATCATCCTCTAACTATATTCTTGTCATCCCTAAAAGTCAATACCAAGAGAAATACAGATTAGTGCATAGCCTGAAGCCAAGGGGGAAATGAAAACAAAAATATGCAAGCCTTAGTCTCCTACTGGGGCTTGAGCCACAGATTTCACTTATGTTGCCTGGCAGCCCAGGTCCAATGGGAATTATGATCATTGAAATGAGTTACATGGGTCAGAAGGAGTAAGTTGTACCTTGAGATTCCCAGATCCTCTTGTCTTAGTAAAGCACTATAAACTCCTAGTAAATGGAGCAGTTGTTACAGCTCTTTAATACTTTAATGTTGTTATTACAACCCTTACTGCCCTTTTACTCTCCCCAAAACCCAGCAGCTGAGAGAAGTTTCCTTTCTCAGTGTCAGCAGCTCACAGGGAGGGATAGGGCTGGTTTCTGAAGGGCTTCATGCCTAAAGTGGCCTTGAGTACATCCCTTGCTCAACCTGGCTATTAAATTCTGCATCTCCACAAAGAAGGAGGTGGACTAGACCGGTGCTGTTTCTGGGTGTCCCTGGGGAGTATGGCCAAGAGTGGAAAGGTCAGTTATAAGTCAGGTTTTAATTGGTCAGAGCTAGTTACAAATGAATACACTGAACTTCCAGAAGCTGGGCCACCCTGTGGCTCAGATGTAGCTGAGAATAAAGAATGAGATTTGTTGTCCCTAAGATGCCAGTCTTCATAAATGGTCTTCTGGTTTACCGCTGATTATCTGTACATTGTTTCGCAGGTGTTGGTTTTTGTCTCCCAAGCACTTGTGTGATCTTAAGGAATAGGAAGGGAAGTGAAGGGGATCACTGTGACCTGGGAAGAATGCAGAGTGCCCACTGCAGTTGTAATCAGCTGTGTGGCCTCTTCCTAGAGACAGGCAACTCTGTGACTTGGGAAGATGCTCATCAGGATGAGAATACTCCAAGATCATTTTTGTAAATTCTAGAATTTTCTAACTCCAAGAGCCATGTGGAGCTCTGTGGATATTACTGACTATGAAACCAGAAAATATAGGTCTAAGCCATCTAAGGTTAAGCTAAGGAAATAGCCTATGGTCAGAACAATAGAAGGAGAGATTATTGATCAATTATTTGCCTCTCGTATATCTATTCCTTTAGTCAACCCTCAGTACATGGGCTGGCAAGTGGTTTTGCATTGTCTTTTGGGTCATTTCTTTAGTCACTACCTTCTCCCTGTATGCTCTTCAGCTGTTAGGCTGAGAGATGACAAAGAGAGAATTTCAGAGCTAACTACAACCACAATGCAAGAAGTTAGTTTGAATCTTCAGGAAGGGGGAGAGTGTCTGGTTATCCACACAAAGGAGGTCAGACCTTCCTCTCTTTGTTGATCCTCTATGAATAAGAGGGCTTACAGTCCTGCCAACTTTGCTGAGTAACTTAGCCTGAGAAAGCTGCTTCCCCAGGCTAACTAGGAGAGGGTCTTGTCATCAGAGACGGCCAACACATGATTGTTTTATTTCCTTCTTGGAGAAGGAAGGAATACCTTAGGAAAGACAACCACAGTTCCGGAGAATCTTCCATAGGGAATGCTACCTCATAGAATGTAGGCATTTTCAATGTGCTTTGCAAATGCCAGCCAGATATTACAATGATGGTGAACAGGTAGACTTTGGTCCAGGTGTGAGGAGTCGCTACTGAGGTTGAAGTCATGGGCTACAGTTCTACTTGCTGAAATTGTTCCTCTTGTGAATCTCTATGACACTTTATCTGTATCTTTACACATTGATTGTTCAGTCAGTTAGAGCTTATGGCATTACTGTCAGACTTATCAATCATCAGTAGCTGTGGTTTTGTCAGGAGGATCAAAATAAGAGGTAGGAGAATTAGGGAACAATTAAATATCTTCGGTGCCCTAGAAACTCAGAGAGGAAGCAATCAAAAAGATCTTTCTTTGAGGGTCTCATCTATAAGACCTACAAAATATATCCAGAGAGGGCTTGGTGGATCAAAGTTGATGAGAACAAAAACTAGAAAACTAGATAGACTTGACATCATTAACACAATATTCCAGGAAGATAAGATCCCACACGAGGGTCTTTGCACTATACTTCCTTCTGCTGTGACCACTCTCTCCCCTGTATCTACATGGCTCTCTCCCTCACCTCCTTCAGGATTTTGCTTTAACGTATTTCTCTCAGTGAAGAGTTCTCTGACTTCCATAGTTAAAATAAAAAATTTCTTTCTCAACCCTTCACATCTCTTGGCACTCCCTACCCTTGTTATTTTCTCTCTTTTTCTTCATAGTTCTCAAGATTAACTGATAAGCTATGTATTTTAGTTATTTACTTATCTCTTTTCTGCCACTAGAAAGTAAATACCATGAGTGAAGTCATTTTTGTTTTGCTCACTGCTACATTCTCAGGTCCTAGACTAGTAATTTGCTCAGTGAATATATGACAGGAAAGGAAGGAGGGAGGGAGGGAAGAAAGAAGGGCAGATGGATATGTGGGTTGTCCTAGGGACTAATCACCATCCCATTTAATTCTCCCATGGAGTCTATGAGTTAGGCATTTTTACCTGTGTCTTCTGGCTGATATAACTTAAACAGTTGAAGTGGCATTCCCAAGATCATTCAACCAGTAGGTGTTAGAGCCAGGATATAGTCACTTGGAAATATATGATGATATTCGATCTAATTTATCCTTTACTTCCTATAAAATCGAACAGGAGTATGTGATGATAAATCTAGTATTTTTTCTATATCTTACATTTGTATTTAAGGAGAAAACTGAAATCCTATGTACAATAAGACCTTGTTGGTCATTCAAGAAACTTTTGACATCCTAAAACAAGCTATAAGCATCATTGTAGTCCCTAAGGTCATCATTCAGAACTATATGTCTGCTGATCACCCACTGAAATGAAGTCACATGAAGAGACAAGGAAAGAGAGTGATTCCATGTAACTGGGATGGTTCAGAGCATTCTATAAAAACTCCCAAATTCTCTGCTAGACCCTGTTCACTTAGCTAGCTTTCCAGACTGATGACTCATTTTTATTTAGGATTCTGTAATAACTAGCAATTTTGGCTGATCAAAGCAATTGAGTATTGGCAGTTTCATATCATTCAACATATAATTTTACCCTCACAACCACCCATCAGTTAGAGACTATTATTGTTATCCCTGCTTTGCGCATGAAGCGACTGACATTTAGAAAAGTAAAGTAACCTGCTGATGTCACACAGGAGTTAGTGGCCTAGCCCAGCCCCCAACTCAGGCTTCATGGGCCTCCAAGAGCAGTGTTTCCACCACTATGCTGAGCTTCTCTCCCACAATGCATTGGTGTATCACTTCTCTGCAAGGCATTAGGGCTTTCCTGGGATACATAGTCACAGACGGTGGTGGCTCAGTGAGTGGAGTGGGGAGAGAGTTCTGCTCAGAAAAGGAGGTGTTTCCTTTGTTTAGAGTCCCTTTTCCCAGGCAGGTATCTTTGGGGTTGATGGCCCTGCCCAAGAACATTTGAAGGGCATGAGAGGATAAGGGGGGTCAGTGCCCAACCCAGATGGCACTTACTCATTCACTTCTCCTTGACCTCTAGGCCTGCATGACTTAGAACACCCTGATGTGTCCCTGGCAGACGAATGGTAAGAATCTAAATCCTTCATCAGTTTTAGTATTTGGTGCCCTCTTTGGTTTGAAGTTGCCATACTCCCTCCGTCAGTTCTGGTTCAAAGGAAAAGGAAGGTGATGATGTAAATACTTACATGCTCTTATTCTGTGGCATGTCATGTTCTTAGGTCCTACTGCAACACGGACCTACACCCAGAGCACCGTCACCTGTCTCAGTTAGAAGCTATTAAGCTCTACCTCAAAGGCAAAGAACCTCTGCTCCAATGTGAGTGTGCTTCTAAATGTGTGTTGTGGGTGCATGTGGTGGTTGGGAGTGAACTCAAAACCATAACTCAGTTTTCTATGGAAGCTTTGCTTTGGCAGAGACTATCAGTCACATTAAATCCAGCCAAATGCCTGCATCCTACAGGAACAAGAGAAAAAAACGTGGTTTATGGAAAGGCATGCAGAATCCCCATCCCATATTAACCCTTTACACTGTATTTGTCCCCCTGTCAAATCACTTAGGCACATATCTGAGTAAAATGAAAATGTTACATCTGGAAAGGAACTGGATATATCTGCTCATCCAACTCCCTTATTTTACAAATAATAAACAGGGCTAGAAATAGGACTGGTCTCATTCAAGGCCATAATCTAGGTCTCCTGGTTCTCTCTAGGGTGGATTGCCACCATGACATGTTGCTTCCTGTGGGGTATGATCTACCCCTCTCCTCCCACCAGGTGCCCTCTGATGGAGCTCAGTGAGTCATAAATGACAGGTGACTCATGCACAGAGAGCAGCAGGGAGAGTAGCAGCAAGGCTAGGGGGCTCACTGAGTGAAGACCCGACCTTGAACTAGTGTACATTAGTTGCAGTAGCTAAAGATTGGGCAGAGAGAGACTGACCAAAGATCAGCATGGCACCTGCCCCTACCTACCCCTAACAGATATCACTTATTCAGTGATGTGAAATATTCTTTATATATGTTATCTTAGAGAATAGCCACAGCACCCCTGTGAGAGGTAAGAGGTTATCCAGCCCCTAAACCACATCTTCATGAGATGGATTAACTTTTTGGGATATGCTCTGGTAGAGAAAGGATCAGAGGGTAATCATATGAGCCCAAGTTTTTTATTTACTTTGACTTTTTATTGACATTTTTAGAAATATAGAAATTATATTTAAAAACCATTTATCTTTACCACCCAGTTTTATCAAGTCTTAACATTTTGCCATACTTGCTTCACACACATTTGTAAAGAATGAAACATTACAGATCATGTTGAAACCCCTCGATGCACTACCCCTGTCCTATCGCCACCCATTTGTTCACCATCCCCATATGTTTTATACTATTCTATGTGCTGGTGGGGCAAAAGTAGGTTTATAGTTGCTCATATGGAAAATAATACGACAATTAAAAATAGTGACATAGGGGACTTCCGGTCAAGATGGAGGCATAGGTGGACACACTGTGCCTCCTCTAACAACCAAAATTAAGGACAACAAATATTTAGAAACAAGAAAAGAACCAGAACTTATAGAAAATTGAACTGTACGGAAGTCCAACAACCATTCATCCAGACCGGTAAGAGGGGAGGAGTCGAGGCAGGAGAAAGTGGAGGTGTGGACCTGGAACGCAGGGAGCAGCTGCTTGCATTTCCCAGGTGCACAGACGGCGGCTGGCGGTCCCTGGGCCCACAAACAGCAGCTGGCGGACCCCGGGCACAGGGGGGCAACTGTGCAGAACCAGTGAGGCCAGCACAAGGCGGCTGGCTGACCAGGTAGTCCCACATTTGGGCGTGCAGACGGTCCAGGCAGAGGGGAAGTGGCGGAAGGGACTGAATCCAGGAGAGAGCAGAGCAGGTGCCATTGTTCCCTCTCAGACCCCACCCCCACATACAGCGTCACAACCCAGCGACTGGGCTGCCCCGCACTGGGGAGCACCAGAGGCTCCACTCTTCACTACGTAACACCACGCACGAGTGCGCAGATAATCCAGGTGAAGGGGAAGCCTCGGAAAGGGCCAGAGTCCAGGAGAAGGCGGAACAGGCACCATTGTTCCCTCTCGGACCCCGCCCCCACTTATAGCGTCACAACCCAGCGACTGGGCTGCCCCACCCTGAGGAACACCTAAGGCTCCACCCCCTCATACGTAATAGCTGCGACCAGACTAAAGCCAAAACAAAACAAAACAAAACAAAACAAAACCACCAAAAATGGCTCAAACCGGAAAACAAATAAAAGCCCCAGAGCCAATTCCTCTAAGCAGTGAAGAGATAGCCAACCTATCAGATGCACAGTTCAAAGCACTGGTCATCAAAATGCTCACAGAATTGGTTGATTTTGCTCAGAAACTAGATGAAAAAATGCAGGCTACAATACGTGAAATGAAGGAAGATGCATGGGGAACCAATAGAGATGGGAGGAAAACTGGGACTCAAATCAATGGAGTGGACCAGAAGGAAGAAACTAACAACCAAACAGAAGACGAGGAAGAAACAAGAATTCAAAAAAATGAGGAGAGGCTTAGGAACCTTCAGGACATCTTTAAACGTCCCAACATCCGAATTATAGGGGTCTCAGAAGGGGAAGAAGAAGAGCAACAAGTGGAAAACTTATTTGAACAAATAATAAAGGAGAACTTCCCCAATCTGGCAAAGGAAATAGACTTCCAGGAAGTCCAGGAAGCTCAGAGAGTCCAAGAAGTTGGACCCAAGGAGGAACACACCAAGGCACATCGTAATTACATTAGCCAAGATTAAAATGAAGCAGAGAATTCTAGAAGCAGCAAGGGATAAGGGGACAGTCACCTACAAAGGAGTTCCCATCAGACTGTCAGCTGATTTCTCCAAAGAGACCTTACAGGAAAGAAGGGGCTGGAAAGAAATATTTGAAATCTTGAAAAGCAGGGACCTACATCCAAAATTGCTCTATCCAGCAAAGCTGTCATTTAGAATGGATGGACAGATAAAGTGCTTCTCAGATAAGGTCAAGTTGAAGGAGTTCATCATCACCAAGCCCTTATTATATGAAATGTTAAAGGGACTTATCTAAGAAAAAGAAGATAAAGATATGACAGTGAAAAGACAGCAAACTCACAGCTAGTAAGAACCACACCTAAAACAAAAGCAAACTAAGCAAACGGCTAGAACAGGAACAGAACCACAGAAATGGAGATCATATGGAGGGTTAGCAACAGGGGCGTGGGAGGAGGACAGAGGTGGAAAAGGTACAGAGAATGAGTAGCATAGATAGTGGGTAGAAAATAGACAGGGGGAGGGCAAGAATAGTGTGGGAAATGTAGAAGCTAAAGAACTTATGACACATGGACATGAACTAAAGGGGGGAATGTGGGTGGGAGAGGGTGTGTAGGGTGGAGGGGAATGATGGGGGAGAAATGGGACAACTGTAATAGCATAATAAATAAAATATATTTAAAAAATAGTGGCATAGGAATAAATGTTTCATGTACTCATAATTATAAACTTACTTTTGCCCCATCCTGTATATAGGTATCCTTAAAAATATGTAACATTTTCCATATTAAAATATATTTCCTATAAAGTTTATATATATGGTATACTATATAGATTATATAGTATATAGTATATGTATTATTCTACACCTTGTGTTTTCACCTATACTTATAATTGTGTGATCATTTAGCTCTAATTCATTTTTTTGAATTACTATACATAACAGTATCCCACTGCATGACTACTTATATTTCTCAGTTTATCCTTTTTTTTTTTTTGTAGGGGATGAGTTATTTTCTTTTTTTTTTACCTTTATAACAAAATTCCACCATGTTCTTGACCCTCAGCCTAGGGGAGACTGACCTGCTATGTGTGATAATTAGCTGCCCCCTGTTTTGAGGTGAGGGGGGTTCTCTAGGATGCCTCTACTAGACTTGTGACATCCTCTGGGTTCTTTAGCCTCATCCACAGAGGTCTGCCAAGAGTTCCTTTGCAAAGATACTTACGTCCCAATCAAAATGAAAAAGAATTAATGGGAAAAATCACAAAATAAAGAGTCCCAGGGGTTATGAGTTTATCATATCCCTTTCCCTTCTTACAATAGACTAAAATCAGGTCCCTGAAGAATCACAGGTTTTGACAGAGGACAGAAATGGGATGAGAAGGGCAAACTTCCCAAGAACTGTTGCCTTCTAGTCTCCAAATCACAGCTCTGGCATGAGGTCTATGGCATGAACTACTAGATGGGGAGAGAGAGCGGAAAACAAGTGTGAGATATCCAAGACTCTCCATTTACCATTGTCTCATCCAAACACTTAGGGGGCTCCTGGATTGCTGGTGTATCAGGCAGCAGACTGTTTCATATTTTCGGCTGATGGGAGGTCAGTATAGAAAGCAACACAGTGTGTGAGAAAGTAGCCTGCAGATACTGCAAAATGAGCCCAGTGAATGCCTTTTATGCCAGGCTTTGGGGCCCAGCCAAAGCCATCTTTTCAACTCTGTGCCTCCCAACAGGTGACAAAGAACTGATACAGGAAGTCCTTTTCGATGCTGTGGTGAGTGCTCCCATTGAAGCTTATTGGACCAGCCTTGCCCTCAACAAATCTGAGTAAGTGGTTGCACGTGTCCCCCTTTCATGGCCATTTCCCCACAAACAGTCCGAAATATGGTTATAGTTTAAGGACTAAACTGTTTTAGGAGCCTGGTGTTAAAGTTCTTTAATTTTCCCCAAAGCTCCAAACCACAAGAGCTAGAACAGATTAGCGGCTGGGGCTTGGATGGCAAGCTACTGGGTTTGACATATAATTTGTTTGAGTTTTAACATTACATGAAATTTGGTATGCTGAGGTAGGGTGACACTTCGAATAGGCTTGGGGGTGGGGCACAGGGAGCATTTTGCTTCCTGTCCTGCCATGGCTGCCTCTGCTTCACAGTCTAGGGGAACTTGGGATCCAGGCCAGGTTAGCTTGTGAGTGGGATGGGGAGGAGAGAGCTCTGTTTCATTATGGTGTTGGATAAAACCCTGTGGTTTCATTTCCAAAGTAGAGGATGCCAGGGGCTGGAGACCAGCAAGGTAGTTGTTGTCAAAGACAAGGGTCAGAACTGCTTTAGCAGCTTATTAGTACTATTAATTATTATTATTACATTTACTACTATTTTAGGTAAGCTCTTAAAAATTTAAAATAGTAAGAAAATCATTTCTTTTTCTGATACCTTCACATCATACAATATCCAGTTCTCATTCCTTTTCTACTCTTTATTAATTTATTTCCTTCTTTTATCTTTATTTTTGTATATTCTCTTCTGTCCTGTCCACTCTGCTCTCATTTCCATTCATCCATTCATCAAATATTGATTATATGTTTGTTACATGCCATGGATGGGGCTAAGTGTTGGTAAAATGAGGTAACTCAATTAAACATGCTCCTTACCATTGTAGTACCTGTGGCACATGGTATGCTGTATTATTAAGAATTTTGATAACTGTGTTGAAGATAAATAAAGGCATGCAGATTGTAACAAGACCTAGAGTGGAGATGGAAGAGAGAGAAGGCTTTTCTGAGCTAGAACTAGTTCAAGGGCTGGGGAGCATTTCAGGGAGTTAGAACAGCATATGCAAAGGCCCTGAGGTAAGAACATTCACACATTTGAGGAATTTAAAGAAGGCCAACAGAGGTTAGATTGGAATATATAGGGAGATGAGGTTGCACAGGGAACAGGCAGTTCAAGACCTTGGGAATCAAGTTAAAGATTTTGACCTTCATACTCAAGATATTGGAAAATCACTGAAGGGTTTTAACAAGGACATTTTAAGGTTTTTAAGAAGGACATGATTAGATTTGTATTTTTAAAGATCCTTCTACTGCTGTGTGGAGAGTGGATTATAATGGGGTAAGAAAAATACTGGAGGCATTCCCAGGGGTTTGCCACTTGGACAGGACAGTGGTAGTGGGAACAGAGAGGAGAGATGCCCACGTGGCATGCTTCAGAAGTAAGACCCCCAAGCCTTGATGATGGGTGTGCTCTGTGAGGGGAGAGTGGCTGACCTGTCAAAGATCATGCTCAGGTTATCAACGTGAATAACTCGGTACCATTTCCTAGGATGGGAAACAACATAGAGCAGGTTTGGGACTCAACTTTGCCAAAGTTCTTTTCTAGACATATTTTTAAAAGATTTTTTTATTTATTTCTAGAGAAAGTAGAAGGGAGGCAGAAAGAGAGGGAGAGAAACATTGATGTATAGGAGAATCATCGACAGGTTGCCTCTCACATGCCCCCAGTGGGGGACTTGGCCTGCAAAGCAAGCATGTGCCCCAAATGGGAATTGAAATGGTCACCTTTTGATTTGTGGGCAATGCCCAACCCACTGAGCCACACCAGTCATTTTAAGATTAAAATGAGTCTAATTATCCCAAGTAGAGATGTGAGGAAGTGATTTAATACATGAGCCTGGAGCTCCAAAGCGAGACTACCATTCTCGTTAGATTTGCTGTGTTTTGGGAATACTTACCTACATGGATCTTATTCCCTGGGATGTTGAGAAAGAGTCAAAGCCCTTCCTGTGATTGCATTGTCTAGTCAATGTGGAAATGTTTCTTTTAGGCTTTCATGAAACTCAAAATCTTGCGCAAAGTTTGCCGATTCACTCCTAACACATGCTAAAGATTTCCAAAATGGTAGCTTGCTTTGTAGTCCGCATCTGTAACTGATTGGGCAGCCTGGCTTTTCAATTCAGTACTGGCTACAAACAGAAACAAATGCATAATGTTGGTTTTCATTCACCCCTAAATACTTAAAAGTAGTATTGACCACTTTGACTACCATAAAGATCAAGTAACCAAATGATCTTATATTGCAGATGACATGGATAATGCTTCGAATCAAATTGTTACTAGCACCCTGGGCAGGGAAGCAAACTCAATATCAGTATTCTCTTCATACTTTCATTGAAAATAAAATTATGTATTTGTTGAGAAAACCATTTGATTTTTTAAAAAGAAATATACATCGCAAAATTCCTAAAGAACATGTTCAAACATAAAATAACCTCAAAAGTTGAAAAAAAAACCTCTTCAGTGAATTTTCAAGTGACTTTTCTTGATAAGGCCATAGACACCTGTGAATAGCATCTGCAGGGCAATTGGAAGAGGCTATATCTTTACTCACCTCCCCGGGGTTGGTGGTGAGGCTAAGTCTATGCTCTGGTAGAAGTTGCATGTTGGTGCCCCCAAAAGACTTGCATTCAGGTCTTAGACATTTCCAGACTGTGGGGTGCTGCAGATTTGATTCAGTGGCTCAGTTGCTTATTTTTGCTAATGATGGATTCCACAAATGGTCTCAAGTCCAAAAGCAGACTTTTTAGCATCAATGCAAAAAAGCTCACTTTCAGGATTTGCTTCCTCTCCTTAAAGTTGTTTCCATTCTCAGCCTGCTCTCTCTGACTTGTACCCACAAAGCTGAAGTAAAGGTATACTTATTAGCTTTGGGGGTGCAATTTCTCATGATGCTTTTGTTGTCACAGAATTCTTAGATTTTCTTACAAGAATTAGGATGAAAACTTTTATAAGTGATAGTTTGCATTCTGTACTTGGGGGTATATGTGTGCATTTCTCTAATCTCTTTTTAAATTTCAGGTTTTAAAACTGCTATTCCATAAAAGATTCCATTAGTCTTAAAATGCAAAAGCCATTATCTGCTCACTGTCTGGAAGAACCCCCCTGATATCTGCTGCTGTGTTTCAGAAATTCTGACAAGGGCGTGGAGGCTGCCTTCCTCGGCACTCGCACGGGCCTCTCGAGAATCAACCTATTTGTTGGAGCTGAGCAGCTCACCAATCAGTAAGTAGGAGGGGTCCTCCGTGGGGCCCAGGAAGATCCTAAGATGGGAAGTTGAAAGGGACACTTATTTCATTTCTCAATTCCACCACTGGTAGAAACAAAATTCAGGCCACCCCAGGCCTGTTGACATTTCTGTTCTCTGTTCTACCATGGGGCCCCAGCATGTGTGTTCACCTGCCCGTTGGCCCTTCCACAACCCTTTGTTCTTAAGGCTTGTTGGCTTCTGTCCACTATCCTGGAGTCTGCTCCCACCCTGGTGAGTCATTTCAGAACTCTGGAAATTGTGAGGTTCCGGGGGGGTGTGCAGCCAGAGGGAGGACGGCTCATCCCTTGACACATGGCTTCAGGGAGTTCAGCTGGTCCACAGCTCTGCTGAGGAACTCCTGCCTGTCCAAGAATCCATATTTTGAGTCTGCTGTTTATTTGTTTGTGTACGTTTTGATTAACCTCTGTGCCTCTGCATGGAGCCTGAGGGCCTGCAGAGTCCACACCCAGGAATGAGCAGTATGGTGTCACTTGGTTGGACAATGTTTCATTATGCTTCCAAAGAGACCCAGAAGGACAGTGTGCAGAGCATTGCTGAATCCAGGACCCAGATGACCTAAAACCACTGCTCGGTCCCTCTATCTTCAGAGAGCCACAGGGCCTTAACTCTTCACATTGGTGTTTGTCCAGAACTGGTATAAACCTGGGAAGTCTTTTCTGAGCCTGTTCATAAGTTCTCAATTTCTTTTCTATGAAGCAAAAGACCTTATTAAATCAGGAACAAATGGCATCTGAGAATCACAAAGTTTGCAAAGTATATATGTGGGGGTTCAGAGCTTACTGGGGAACCTCACACACACTGACCTTTGGGGTGCCTGATGGTGAATAACCAAGAGTTAGTGACCCAGCAGGGGTTCTTTTCTGTCCAGCTCAGTTCAGCAGTTCGCTTGCCTCTGTTTGGTGAGGCCCTGACACCACTAGACCATCTCATAAATCCAAGTCTGGTGCCTGGCAGGTCAGTCGATTTTTAGATGTTCTGTAGACTTGATTTTAATTCCTATTCAAGGACTCTCTTTCTCAGCGTCTCAAATTTGTCATTTAGGAAGTTGACTATAGTTGTGACTTGATTTTTTCAAGCCCTCATTTACCCATTACCCTTGAACAGTTATTTTTCTAGACGGCAAGTTCTAGAAAGAAATAGAAACATTGAGACACACATCACCTTCTCCCTTTAGGATCCAGAGAGGCAACAGGAGACACAAGGATAGATTGTCTGGTGCTCAAAGATGAAGGCTGTTCCTTGTTTTGATATCAAAACAAACAAACAAGAAAATAACAACTACAGAACATGGCATCTTGCTAGCCTGTTATCTGTGCTGTCATGGCAGTTGAAAGACAACCACACAATGCTTGGGTTGCTGAGATATACACCTGGCTTGTCTCACTCATTGCCTTCACTCTGTGCATCTGAAAAATGGGGTGACCATCTCCCTGAGTTACTGTGAGGACCAAAAACTCATAGATATGAAACTGCTTTGGGAAGCTAGAAACTCATATACAGCTATGAGTTCTAGTCTCTGTGATATTACACTGACTCAGAGTGAGCACTCACTAGATATCTAAATAGATGAAATAATTTATTTGTCTTCAAAAAACATATGTCATTGATTCATATAGAGGCACCTTGAGTTCTATTGTCTTAGGGCCTTAGAGCTGCCTACCTCCTCCAATCAAATGGTATTCACTGAGACCCAATTAATTGGATACACTCTATTACCTAGGGCTAGAAAGCTTTTATAATTCCTTCTTTTTTTTTTAAGAGTATACAAGAAAGAGGTCAAAGTTTTGTGGAGAGTACTAGATACAAAGTTTCCATCCCAGAGTTAACTTATACTATCATCATCTTCCTATACTGGGGTTCCACCTCCTATCCCTACCACCTGCCCTTGGAAGTGTTTCCATTATAGTTCATGGCCTCCATAACCTGTCATCATCTCCAGTATTAACAATATGTTCTGAATGTAGCCTCTTGGATCACAGGTAGCATGCACCCCATCCAGTGATGCCAGCCTCCACACTGTAGTCACTGCTCTCCTTCCCCCGCAGTCCTAAATTTCAGATATGAGCACTTTACAATTTCCATTTGACCCACAGAGAATGAAAGAAACCCCTGGGCTTTAAGAATCCCATATATTTGTTTGAGCCATTTTCAGTTTACATAGCCCTCTGACTTGAAGTGCTGTGTAATCTGATGGTATCCTGGTAAGTGTTAATATCACTATTCTCATTTTGTAGATGAGACTCAGTAAATCACTCAAGGTCATTCAGCTCTGCCTGACACCTAGACCCATGTTAAACAATACCACAACAGCCCCTAGGACATGGAAGAAGACTTTTACCTCACCCACAAGCGTCTATCTTCCTGAAGAGTGTTTTCAGAGATTTTGTGGAATCAGGCCTTTCCTTCCTGCTTCCTTCTGAATCACTACTTGGTAACTGTCAGGCCCCCAAGGTTTCCTGTCGTCCAGACCCTCTCACATGCACAGCAGAGCACTGCGGGCTCCTGAGTGCTGCCCTGGCCTCCAGCATGGTTCTACCCAGCAGCCACCAGACACCCAGAGGCGCAGTGTTCCAGACCTATTTTTGCCTGCCATCCCCAAAGCCTGGATGTCTCCATCATACAGTCTGAATGACTACAGAAGGGCCCACTGTAGCACCTGTATGTCAAGGGCACCTTGCTCCAGTGGTTATGCGCATCTTCCCAATGGCCAGAAGTGACATAAGAGCACATGTCATGCCCATGCCCGTGGCTGAGTGTGGAAGCAGCTGTTCATTCCACTCGGGGCTTGGTAACTGTCTCCTTCCTCTGCCTCGCCAAGGAGGCCTATGGAGACCCTCATGCCCAAAGAAAAAATGAAAAAGCGCACATCTCAATTTTTGTGAAGTCTTATGATTTTAGAGTCAGGAAATGACCCAGTTCAGTACAGCAGAGCCAAGAGGAGCTGTCTGTGCCGCCGGTCCAGGAACTCCCCACACCCAGCATTCTATAGAGCCCAGGGGTCTCTGTACATTTTCAGTCTTGCTCATGGCTTCAAAGCTGGCCTTCTGAATAAGAGCAGAGTGCTTTTTCCAGCTTAAAAAAATAAGATTTTAATTTCTGGAGCATCATCCTGTTGGTGAGAATCGGTAAGCAAATGTAGGCAGCAAGGTCAGACCTTTTTTGGTAAACTGCGTGCAGGTCCAGCAGCACGAAAGTTCACAAGGGTGTTAACCAAACAGCCTTTACGCAGAAAGATGTCCACACTTATGAGGGATTTGAAAGAACTAAGAACTGTTATTTAGAAAAGATGTAGCAAACTGTCTTTACTGCTTGAGATGTTCTTATCTGAGTGAGATGTGATATATTCTGTGATCATTAAGCATATACAAAGCATCTAATGAATGGTAGGATGTGGGACTGTCAAGAAAAATAAGGTCTCTGCCCTTAGGGAGGAATCAGGACACACTAGCATAAGTTACAGAGAGGCCCAGTTCAGTGCTGGGAACTCTGAGGGTGGCCCCCGACGGCGTGGGCTCTGTGTCGAAGGAGTGAGTCCTGCATCTTTGGAAGAGATTAAGAGATCACAGTTTGGCCGTACCCTAAAGCTACAGAATGCTTTCCTAAACTGGATGCCAAGCTCAAGTAGTTTCTAATAACCAATGAGTTACAGTTTAGCACATAAATTCGACCATGATGAGACAATAGAGAATATCTGAGTATTCCTCTCCATGGTCCAATGATCTAACTCAATGCTGTAAATGGCTGGATTGAAAATGGTGCCATTTCTGGTTCAGCTAGTGGCCTTTTCCCTGCATACACTTTGTCCCCTGATTGGTCTCCCTTCCTGAACGATCTTTGCAGAGTGTGGACTAAGCAGACAGTCATTTCCTCCCCAGAGTTGGACCCTATCAGCCAAGACCAAGCACTCAGGTGCTAGAGAGTAAATGTGACTCTATCAATAACTCAAACAAGAAACTCTCATTGGCACTTCAGCACATTTAGGGCTGTGGAAGGATGGAAAAATGTGAACAAAGCTCCTTTTCTCAAAGACCTTGGGAGGCTTGGGATGGAGGCATGACAATTGTGCAGATAAAGCTGAGGGGAAGGAAGACTGGGTGTGAAGGACTGAGGCTGTAGGCCCTAGTGCGGGGCAAGCATTTGTATGGGACTTTGTGGATTGGTGTGATAGGTGGCATTTGAGGCACACCTTGAAGTGAGTAAGACTTTGACAGGAAGGAGGGAGAGTGCATGTAGCCCTCCAGCTAGAAGCTGCCCCATAGGTAGGGATGGTGTGGGACTGACAGAGGAACCAGCAGCAGTCCTGTTTGGCTGGAGAGCAGGGAGGGGGGAAGAAGGCAGCAAAGGTCCCCACGTGGGCCCACTTTACCTCCTTTACACTTTTTTTTAGGAAGAGTGAGATCTGCTTAAGAAGTAGGTCCTCCCAAGGACAAACGGCGTCCATGTGGTGGATTCTAGGGCAAGACAAAGTTTTCTGACTGCTCTTTGGTCTTCTGATAAGATTTCTTGAGGCTTTGTTAGTTCACTAGATAATCTAGGAAAAATAGTTTCACCCACTGGGGTTTTGATTGCTAGAGCTCTGCAAGATATTTCTGAATCGTCATAGGCACATCTAGTTGCACAGGCCCTCTGAGAAAGGCAGGTTGGGGTTCTACAGGCAAACACTGTTTCTATCCGACAAAGGCTGTTTGTTGGGATGCACCCGGGTCCGGCTTTTTCTTGCCTGAGAGGTGCTGTGCTCTTCTTATTCCTTTCCATTTCAAGGGACTTCCTGAAAGCTGGAGACAAGGAGAACATTTTTAATGCAGACCATTTCCCTCTCTGGTACCGAAGAGCTGCTGAGCAGATTCCAGGGAGCTTTGTCTACTCCATCCCCTTCAGCACAGGTGGGTGTCCTTGTTGGAGGCCGGGCTCTGTCATCAGGTCCTGCTGGCTGGGGCATTGCCTACAGAGTATGAGGGATCTGCTGAATGCCGAGGGAAGTCAAAGTCAGCCTTGAGAGCCAGTGCTGAATATCAGCCCAGTGCTGAACCAGTGACCTGTTGTATAAGTGTAACAACCCCAAATTAAATGAAGCTTCTTTTTGCTTAGCCAGGTTTTGCAATAAGCATTTCAAAAGCAGGACCATTATTCCGTATGATGTGGAATTTAAATACAAACTTCTCAGATTTTTTTTAATGCTGTCATGGCCCTATTTAAAGAAAGTTCAGGCAGGCATAACATCCTTTGCCAAAGCCTTCAGCAAGTCACATCACTTTGGAGGCCCACAGCTTCCCATCAGCATGGAACTGATTTAAATAAACATGTAGGAGTAAGGACTAAGAGTTTGTATAGCTTGTGCTGTCCTGACAGAAGGCTGCAGTGACCAATGGGGGGCATGTAGCCAATGATTTTTCCAGTCTTAAGATTTTATGATATTATATATAAAAAAATAAGGTCAGCCCCCTCCAGAAAAGAACAGCACACTGTCTTATTCCAACCCCAGTTGTAGCAGCAAGCCAGACCAGAAATGCTTTCCAATTGTCCTTGGCTTTTTCTTGTCTCATGCATCCAATATTGTCAGTGTTCATTCTGCGTCAGGCTCTGTGCATCATGGAAACGTCAGAGATGAATAAGACCCAGCTCTGTGAACTTGGATTGCTCCAGACAGTTCAGTCTAAACTTATGTTTTGTATCAGGGCCTTTTGCATGAACCTCGTACAAGCATTCTCAAGTCAACCCTAATGGAGGCTCTTGAATGCTTAGTGTCAAAGCCCCTTCATTTCATTGCCATGAATGAAAACACCTTCAGAAAAGGTTCTTTTGAAATCTGCATAAGACATGATGATGAGAGTTGTCTAATAATTAGTTGAATGGACTCATTATAAAGAAGGTCCTTCATTAATGAAGATATTTAAGAAAAGGGGATATGTTACTGTAGACATTCCCCTGCTGGGTGAGATTTTCGACAAGATTATCATTAGGTTTCCGTTTGATCTGAGATTCTTGGAGCCTGTGCTCCCTCGCTGACAGGCTGAGTGTGCCCATGCCCGTACACGTGTGTGTCCTCAAACGTAAATTTC
Source organism: Glossophaga mutica (assembly GCA_039655065.1). Lineage (NCBI taxonomy): Eukaryota > Metazoa > Chordata > Mammalia > Chiroptera > Phyllostomidae > Glossophaga > Glossophaga mutica. The sequence continues at coordinate 49,213,224 of CM077309.1, forward strand.
CAGACCAGAGCTCTTTCTTCTTGTTATTGGTACACACTTCATTGCTGGATATGTCAAATAAGACCAAGGACCTTCTCATTCTGCTGCAAACCTACCAATAATGTCTTCTATCGGGTAGTCACCTAATACTTTCTTTTTCATAGTCCTCTAAAGGAAAAAAATAGAACTTAGCTTAATAGATCTGGACTGGAATCACTGGGTTATTCTTTGTGACAGAGTAACTTTTGCCCAAAACTGGACTGAAAGAAGCTGCGGGAGGTGTGAGCACCCCGAAAAGTGCTGTGTGTGTGTGCGTGTGTTGGATGGCCTGTCCTTTCAGTTTGCTCGGTTATTATTCACCGTTTTTCCTACAAAGAATAATGTCTGGAAAAAACAAATTCTGATTAAGGCTGTTGCCTAATTGGCTTTTGGCAAGTGGTGTTTTCATTTAACTTTCAATAAAATCATGTAATGAAAAGAATCTACCTTTTTCATGGTAAAGTTATGGATGACATAATATCTTAGAAGATTTCATGGCTCTTTTAGATTCAGGGGGAAATGTTAAAAATCACCAGTGCTGTAGCAGAGAGCGCTCTCTTGTTTTTTGTGACTGTATGTTAAATACCTGTACACACTGGAAAACAAGCTGGTTTTCATTAATGCTCAGACTTGGGCCAGGAGAAATTCTTAATTGTTTTGGTCATAAAGGCATTCAAATTCAGGTCTGCCTTTTTCTGCTTCTAAATTCCGTTTAACTCACATTCACTGAACATCTTGTATAAGGCAGGAACTGGCTAGGAATTTGTGCTCAGCATCTTTTAATTCATGACTATTGGAACCATTGTTAGTAATTAAAAATCTATTAACACTAATGCCTTACTGTTAGCATGTTTAAAAGAGTAAGAATTGCATTCCAATTCTATCCCTGATTAGAATGGTTTTGCTAAGAAAAAGCTGGATTTACAGTTAGAAATTTATAACTCAGTAAACTTTTAGCTAACAAATCAGATCTAAAGTTCTCAACTTCTTGTAAAATAATTTCAAAACTTTATCTTATGCAGCTCTCCATGGCAATATTTAGAAAGGCAATATAAATATGATTACTGACACAAGTAAACACTACAATTAGTAGCCACAAATTAGAAAAAAAAATGTGCTCCCTCCATGGTGGTCAATACTTTTGATGGGAAGAGGCTGAACATTCCCCAGTGTAGGTGGCCGTGACTCGGAGCACAGCTCCTTTCCTGGGGAGGAAGGCTGCCCGGCACCTGGGCTGACAGCAGGCAGCTCCGGGTTCTGGGAGGCGAGCCCCAGCACCATCTGCAGCACTGGTGACTGGGAGTCAATACGATTACTCTCTTAACATGTGCTCTAGACTTATCTCCATTTTTGGTTTTTCTTCTTATAGGAGCAGTCAACAAAAGCAATGTGGTGACAGCGAGTACCTCCATCCAGCTCCTGGATGAACGGAAATCTCCCGTGGTGGCAGGTAAACAGTGGATTTCAATCAATGAATATAAAATAAGCAAGGCATCCACTTATCTGCCCAGTCAACTATTTCTACGTACTAGAAAGTTTGTTTTCAAAGGAAAAAAATTAAATTACTCCCTTTTTATCTTGGTGTCATCTCCTCCAATCCAAAGCTCTGACAGCTGGTTGTATTTGATAGGAAAACAGAAATCTTTCCCAGGACTTCTATTCTTAAACTCTGAGCCAGTAAGAAACATTGGTGTACAGAGGAGACTTTCCCGGCAAAAGGTAGCATCCTCATTTGAAGTAAGTGCCAGATCTCACACTCTTACATCATTAGGATCACACTGAGCATTACAAGGAGATTGTGGGCTTGTTTTAGGCAAATACAAGTCGAAATGTGCCCTTCTCCAGTGAGCCTGAGATTTTCATCACCCTAATCCCCCTGAGGAATTAGAGTTAAATGTATCTGCAGGTGCCGGGTTTGAGAAAGCCAAAACATCTTGCAATTGAGAGTCTTGAATTGTCGGAAAAAAAAAAAAAAGGAAAAGAAGAAAAAGAAAAAAGAAAACCTGTTTCTGGCTTTTCCCATCTCTCTGGCTCTCAGGAGTGTCAGTAGATATCTGTGGCTGGCTGGGAATTTTCACTGGTGGTATTTGGCCTAAAGGGCCAGAAACTGCCACAAGTCCTCCGTGGAGGACAGCTGCTAGGAAAAATGGAGCTTAAAAGCAAGTTTGGCACATCATCTATTTCTGATAAATAATTCTTGAATCCATTGGTTGATGGTTGGGTAAGACTTTCCAAGCTCCATCCTGATGTTATCTAGATTTACCAAAAGGAGTGATTTTTTGTTTTGGAGCAGCCTCCCTCAACAAGTTGTACTGGAGGGTGGCTTTGAATATGAACTTCTGTGTCTTCTCACATGTTTGTGGGAAGGAATGCAAACAGAGCAGACAGGCTTGAAGTGGTTATTCTTTGGCTAGGAAACACCGGGGTTTTCCCCCCACTTCATTTCCAATTTAAGCCTATGCGTCCTAATTATATTAACAGGTATTGAAAGATATGGGGACAGTTGCCCATAACTGTCCCCAGAAATATATTGGTTATTGGGTATACCAAGTAAGACAGTCTTATGTATCTGACCTGTAGCTCATCTTGAACTAGGCAGACCTGTAATAACCAGCCAGGAGATAAGGACTCTGAGGATTCATGGCTGCTGTCTTCAAATTGTATCACTTAGTGTCTCATGTTCCTTGACGAAACTAGGAGATGGGATCATTATTTGAACTCAGCAAGATTTATTTGTACTTAAAAGAGGTTGGCCTCGCTAATCTCCAGGCTGCCCAGCCATCTAGTTCTGCAGGCATGTTATCCCTCTGCATCTGGTGCCACACGCAGCACCGGTCAGTGACATGGTCTGACCAACACTGTCTGTCTCTCTGTTTGAAATTTCTTTTTAAAACCTTCTCCTTAGGTTTCTCATTCAGTCATCCCAAAGGATGCTCTGTGTTGACCCTGAGATGACTGTGCCCTTCCAACCCACTTCTGTCCAAGTTCATTACACTATGCCCAGATGTGTCTAAGTATCTCATACATCATAAATGTGTATTTGGCTGAGTAAGGGTGAAACATGGACTCAGCCTAGGTACTATGCATCCAGTCTGGAGGAGGACATGGCTTTTCCAAAGGGCTTGTTGGTCTACTGTTGAGTTATACAGCTGGCCAGAGACCACCGTGAGTGGGTAGAAGACACGTCCTCTTGTTTATTGCTGCTCAGTAAGTGTCAACTGATCCTCATTTTCAAAAAATAATCACAGAGCAAGATAAAGAAGCAGGTTATCTGAGAAACTGAGTTCTTACCTTTTAAATTTGGCAATTATTAACCTTCCTTTTCTCAGTGTGTTTGGTAGGCATAAGATAAAACAGATTTGCTCAGTTTGATCTTGAAGGCTGCCACGGATACAGCACCATGATGGCAATGACCTCAGGAGGACCTTTCTGTCTTCAGAAGGAGAGTGGCCGCTTCAAAACTTCCCCCAAGTTTCATTGATTCTGACTCACCCATCATGTCACTGTGTGATTAGGTTTCCGTAACTTTCTTCTGTGTATTTTCCTCAAATTAAGTAGACATTGTTTACCACTCTAAAATAAAAAAGGCCATTTTAATTGGGGAAGAAGCCTGGTTTTGGCAGGTGAACATGGAATATGTGAGCAGGCTTGTCCCCCACCAGTATGCCTACAACAGCAGATGGGATCCAGCCAACTGGCAGTCATTTGGGGTTTCAATGAAATCCTTGTGTTAAATTGAAATTTATCTGAAAAGAAAGGTGTACAATTTTGCAAATAATTGTCAAGGACGACTTTGAAAGGCCAGCATGGCTCCCAGGCCTGATCTGGTATTCTCATGTTCCTTGGCTACATGGATCTGTTTGGAGTAGAAAGAGATTCTTGTTTTGTTTTTGTTTTATTCTCTTCTTACTTCTTTTTTCTTGTTTTCAATTTTAAACAAAAACATTTAGATACTCATCTGTCAATGACATCTTTGAAGAAAGGGCAGTCAAGCTGGGCAGGACTCCATTTATGTGTCAGCCCCAGTGCATAAATGGGCCCCATCCATCTTCTCAGCCTATGACATTGCTTACAGTCCTTCTCTTGAGGAACCTGCCAACTCTCCAGCTGCCACTGGTCTGCTGAATTTTTTTTATTGCTTTCCCACTGAAAAGGGAGAAGAGGTAGGACTTTGTCTTTGACATCCCGAGTCTTTCCAGCCCTGTGACCTTCTGTGAGTGTCACACCCCTAATCCGTTTTTCTGTTGTTACTGGAAACGCAAACCTTGGACTGTAAGGTCCACATAGATTTGTCACTCACTCTCTGACTTACTAAACGTGCGGTCTTAGATCTCCAACGATCAGTCTAAAATCAGGCTGAGATCATTACCTCTATCACCTTGCTCTGGGTTGACTTGAGGATAAAATGAGAAACTGAACAAGAAAATACCTATATATGAAGATGTATAAAAATATGAGGATTTGGGATAACCCATTTTTATCTCTACATTGGCAGCATGTCTGTTGATTCCCTCATTTATTCAATGAAAATTTTCTGATCTCTTGCTTTTACCAGATACTCTAGATATAAATAAATAATAACCAGGCTCTATAAATGACATACCCTTCCTTGCTCCAGAGACTGCAGTGTATTCAATGAGTTATTTTTAAGCCATGTCTACATGAGGCAAGTGAATTGAAAAGCTAACCAATTATCTAGAAGGTCCTAGTGGTCGAAGACTTTGATCTATTCATCTTATGTCGCTCATAGCATAACCCAATGGAATACCCGAAACATAGTGGATCAGTCCTTGATAGGAATTCTATAAACTGAATTAAACTTGTAGAAACCTATTCTGCCCTTACATAGTTATTATGACTTGAGTTTCATAAATTGCACAGATAATTGCATTAATGCTCCATTTACTCTCAATGGAGAGACTGGGCCACGGTGACTAATAGTCATAGGCTCTGCTTCCTCTCTGCTTGGATGGGAATGACCTGCAGAAGAAAAGGAGTGAACAGTGGGGAGGAATTGAGACAAGCTGGAAGGTGTAACCGTGCAGAGAACTTCTTCCTTTCCATGGAGTGTTTGTCTGACCTGCCTATTCTCCTTCCAGACCTTCCTTCTGACAAATACAAAATGCCCAATCTCAATTTTTGTTAAGTTCAGATTTCTGGATTTTTAAAATAATAAACTACAAATTCCAAATTATTTGTATTTGCTTTAAAATGTAAATTTTAACACATTAAAATCTAAAATCTCTCCCAAAATTGTTCCAGTTTGATTTCTTAAATAAATTGTAAACTCTCCAAAGATAAGGACTGTCCCAGTCACCTTGTTATTCATGGTGTAAGGGCTGACATGTGGCACATTTGTCTAAAACATTGAACAAATGGCTCAAAGAAGATGGGGTTCATTGTTACCTGTCATGTGTAGGTATGGAAGCTTGTGAAACCTACTCTCCAGACAGTACAGTGCTTGACTAAGATGCTAAGGGAGATACTCAGCAGCTAAAATGCCAGTCCTCACTATAGTAATATGTGAGTAACATATAGTAACAGACCAACTTGGGTATTTTACGGAGTGAAAACTGTGTAGTGTCCCGTCCCAATGGCAGTCACATAAACCCAGCAGTTACCTCTGCATTAGCAGATGTCTCTTCTGAGGTCCAAGCGTAAAACATGATGCTTGGAATAACTGGTCTCAGCAGCAGCAGAGATTATAGATATTAGAGGAATTAGATCTTTACAGAAAATTTTAAAAACAGATTTGTTGAGGTATAATTTACATGCCAACATTTTACTTGTTTAAATGTAAAATTCAATAAATTTTAGCAAATTTCGGGGTAGATGGAGCGGGGAGCTCTGATCTGCCGGTCTGTTCCTTTGCAAAGAATACAGACCACATTAGATACATTAATTCATTCAAAGGAGGAAATTTGAAAGTGTAGGTTATGGGTGTCATTTGTATAATTCCAGGCAGCATGATAAAGAGAAATGCTTGGTGATAGGACAAAAGATTACATTTTAACTAGCTAATTAGGAAAGAGATTGATTAACACTTTTGACCATTAGCTATTGTCAGCTATGTTTTTAAACTGATTGTAATATTCACTATGGACTCTTCATTAGTATTGGATGAGTTATATTGGCAAATGGTATAGGCAAACATTCAGCTTGACACTATTTCATCGATGGGATTTTACATATTTGGTATATGTGAGTTAAATAGTATGTCAGGATCATGTATCCAGTCTGCATGGATAAACCTCTGCATTGCTAGATCTTCACAAAAGGACTCTTTTTGTCTTGGCAGGAATTAATACTTATTGATTAAACCAGTAGTTCTCAACCAGGGGCAATTCCCCAACCCCCCTCAAGGAGATATTCGACAACATCTAGAAACATTTTTCTCCCATCTGGTAAGGAAGTGTGCCACTGGGTGGGTGTCCCTCTAGTGAGTAGAGGTCCCTCTAGTGGGTAGGTGTCCCTCTAGTGGGTAGAGGTCAGGAATGCTGCTAAACATCCTACAAGGCAGAATTACCTGGTTCAAAGTGTCAGTAGGTGCGAGGCTGAGAAATGCTGTGTAAACTGGCAGGAAACTCCAACTTTTGGTGCTTTCACATTCTGTGTTTTCCCTTTTAGGCTCATTTACAGAAAGATCTTGTTTCATTTCTTCATTTTTAACTAAACCATTCAATAAATACACATCTAGCACCTACTGTGTACCCAGTGATGGGGACACAGCTGTGAACAAGCACCCCAGAGAACTTTGTGGAATGAGGGGACTATTGGCATCCCATCACCAGAGGCCAAGGTGACAGCTGCCCCATAAAGAACCATTCCACCCCAGTGCTGCCACACTCCCTGAGAACACTGAGTGAGAACAAGTGCTACCAATGGAAGCTTCCATTTGTGTGAGAGATACAGACAAGCATCACCTGCATGGAGGAAGGGAGAGATAGGGAGCTTCCAGTAATGGTAACTGCTCTATAGAAAGTACATGTAGACAGGATAAAGAGATGAAGTGTGGTCAGCAGTGGCAAAGACAGTATGCATGCTCATGTTCATACCTACCTACCTGTGTGTGGGGGTGTGGTGGCGCTGGTGCCTCTCCAGATTATGGGTGGGGGTTCAGGGAAGGCATCCATACGGAGGTGACGTGAGCAGAGTCCTGAGTGATGAGATGCAGCCCTTATGCAAAGATCTATGGGAAGAGCATTCCAGACAAAGGGAACAGACTTCTCCAAGAATCTTGAACAAGATCCCTCATACATGTTGTGTATATATTCCAGGTGGGTACTCTGAGACACAAATGAGTCTTTCAGGTTTGGGGGCTATTTATTAGGATCTAAAAGCAAGACTGATGGTCAGGTTGGCAAATAATCAGGGTAGGTGGAAAACCCAAGGCAAATCTTTGCTCTAAATGTCAGTTATGACATGGGGCTTTTTATGTGTTTGGCATTTGTTTTTTTAAGCTGACAAATGGATGCAATACAGTGACAAAAGGAGGTCTAAGCCAGTAGGACTGACAACAGCAACCTTTATAGACATGGATTAGTGATACGGCTACGGGTCATGCTGTATTACAAGTCTGTAGCAGAATTTGAGTTAGAGTTGACCACTTAGATCAGCTGCTCCACATACCATGGTGGCTAGTGACGGGCATGGTGAGGATTGCTGCTCCAGGAATAAAAATAGCCCAGAGTTTTGAGAAACTGGATCCTCTGTGCTAACTCCACAGGACACTCACTCCCAAGAGTCACCATCCTTTTATAAACCTGAGTCAAAGCCCCAGCACACCCTCCCCTAAAAAAATCAGCAGCAGAATTTTAGGGTAACAGGTCCTCATACCTGGCTTATATATTCTCTATGGGCAAGTTAAGATCCCTGTTTTTGAGGTCATGGTGAGATTTGAACATTAAAGCCAATGTGAACCCAGGACATCAGAGTGAACACAGGACCGTTGTCCCCTCTTGTTCTGGGCCTGAGTTTTCAAGTTTGTAAAATGAGGTTGATGGGTGCTTTGGATTTCTAACAGCCTAGTGTTAAAGATTGATATTTGTTTTATTATCAACCAATAGTAGAATATTTCTTTCACTAAGATTCAGTCTAGCTTTAGGGAGCCCCTTTGGTTCCTGTTGAGAGATATAATGACTATTTTATACACACACACACGTATGTATGTATGTGTATATGTATGTATATATAATAAATATTTGCACCTATCAAGTACTTGGTAAATGTTCACAGTTGAGGGCTTAGTAATGGTTATTATTATAGTAAATTATTATTGATGTTATGTTGTTAAGAATGACTATATGTTACATCTACCACCACTCACTAGCCACTGCTTATTGCTACATACTGTTCTCTGTGAAAATGTGCATAGGGAATGTCATTATAGTATCTTGATACATTTCATAGTACAACTTGGAAGCTCACATTTTCATGCACCTATGCCTTAAAGCAGGAGTTGACAAACTATAGTTATGGGGATCTGTAATTCTAGGCTGCCACCTATTATATCATGTTTTGTTTACTTACAGTTTTCTTGAGATATATGTCATATACTATAAGATTTACTCATTTAAGTGTATAGTTCATTGGGATTTAGTATACTGACAAAACTGTGTAACCATGACCATTATCTAATTTTAGAACAATTTCAACACCCCAAAAAGAATCACCTGTATACACACTTTCATTCTTAATATCCCATTTCCCATCCCAGCCCCAGGAAACCACCATTCATTCTACTTTCTGTCTCTATGCGTTTGCCTATTTTGGACATTGCAGATAAATGAAATCACACAGGATGTGATCTTTTGTGATCAGTTTCTTTCACTTAGCTTACTGTTTTCAAGGTCCATCCATGTTATAACGTGTGTCAATACTTTTTTTTAATTGCCACATGATATTCTATTGTATGTATATGCAGAATTTTATTTATCCATTTAGCAGTTGATAGACATCTGGGTTTTTCCTACTTTTTAGCTGTTATTAATGATGCTGATGTGAATGTTTAGGTACAGGTTTTATGTGGATATGTTTTCATTTCTCTTGGGTAGGAGAGCCAAGACCTAGGAGTAGAATTGATGGGTCACATAATGTTCTGTGTTTGGTATTTGGACAAACTGCCACGCTGTTTTCCAAAGTAGCTGCACTATTTTACAATCCCACCAGCAGTGAATGGTGGGTCCAATATTTCCACATCTTTGTCAATACTTGTTATTGTCTGTCTTTTTCATTTTAGCCCTTCTAGTGGGTGTAAAGCGATTTGCACTTACCTAAAGACCAATTACACTGAGCATCTTTTCATATGCTTTTTGGCCACTTGTGTATCTTCATTGGAGAAATGTATATTCAGACCTTTTGCATATATTTAAATTACCTTATTTGCCATTTTATTGTTGAGGGGTAAGAGTTTTTTTTATATTCTGGATATAAGTACTTTGTCAGATATCTTCCAGCTGTTTTCATAAATAACATTTTATTGAAATACAAAGCCATGCCTACATTGTCTATAGATACCTCCTGCTAAAAGGAGCAGAGCTGGGTAGTTGGATGGAGACTGTGTTGACTACAAAGCCAAAAATATATAGCACCCAGCCCCTTATGTAAAAAAGTTTGCCAACCCCTGCTTTAGATGAAAATACATCACAGTCCATTAAAAAACAAACAAACAAACATAAAATGCTGACTTGTTCACTCCTTTCACCATCTTTTTTTCTTATAGAAGTGGAGTGGATGTTTAAGTCAGAGGCTATATAAGTAGATGTTGAAGACAGAACTTCATATATCAGATGGTGTCCATCAGTTGTGCCTGATGTTTTTGTATGTGTGGTTACACAGAAATCCCAATCTAAGATCCTAAGCTTTCTGAAAATATATGTTCTCATTGTCAGTCAAGACAGTGTTTTACTTAATCTTCACTCTAGTTTATAAACCTCTGAACAGTGTAATCAGCATAATACTTGGTAGAACATTGGAAATGCCCTCACACGCCTTGGTGGAAAACAGTTTCTGGGCTTTTTTTTCCTAACATGGCTCATGAGAGATTTGGGGATTTATTTAAGTGCCTTTATCCAGGCAAATCCCCTAGTGACCTTGTTGGGATTTTGATCTTGGTTAAGATCATAGTATATATGACTCATCCTAAGTGAAAGGCCTGCAAAGTATAAATGAACGAGTGTGCTTTTCTGCTCCCTGGAAGGAAGGGATGGGCACGAGCAATTGCATCAGGAACATAAACACTTTGTCAGTCAGTCTATAGACTTCCTTGTTCATAGAAAAAGCTTTGGTCAGTTCGTGCTGGGAAAGGGACAGAGTTGATCAAAGGCTTTTTATTCCCACGGCTTCCCAAATTTCATACTCACCAAGAACTCCTGGTTCTACCCCAGGTGAAAAGATCTGCATGAGGTCAGGATTAGCGTCTGAATGTCATTCCTCCTTCGAGGCCAAATTACATGTGACCAGGCTCATATGGGAGCGTACAAATCTCTGAAAATGTAGGGCATGATCATACTATATGCCTTTACTAGCCTTCTTCCACCATTTTCCAGATTTTTTGCTGATATATTCAGGTTTTAAGCCAAAATTATTTTTGTTATTATGTTATTTTATTTGTGTTATGTATTTCTCACTCTTTTATGCTGTATGCTTTCCCCACTTCCTGCCTTCCATTCTCTCTGGAACCCACTCCAATCAGGTTTTATTCACAGTGAAACATTTCTCATCAGGGGTACCCATCATTTCCACATAACCAAATCCAAAATGGAACTTCAAATGTTCTTTTTCTTGGTCTGTCAGCAGGTCTTGTCCATGTTGATCACATTCTCCCTGAGGTATTGCTTACCTGGCTGCTTACCTCTCCTGGGTCTCCTTTGCTGCGTCCACTCATGTCCCTAATTGTTAATGTTTGAGGGCCCCGAGGGTCTCTAACTGTGCCTTCTATCTGCTCTCAAGGCTTTACATGTCATTCATGGCATTTTAATGACAAGCCAGAACCTCTCTCACTTTACTCTGGGGACTACTCACCAGCTTCACTCCTTCTCAAACAGGCCTATCAGATGCAATAGATTCCAAGTTGAAGTCCCAATTTCGTTTACATCCTCACCCTCCACTCATCCTCTGCAGTCTTGCTGATGTAGGTATTTCTAGTAAACTAGTTATTCATAAGTCCACAGACTTTGAAGTTATTTTTTTACATTTATTCGGATAACATTGAATATACTCAAAAGTAGACAAAAACATGAAAAGAATTTCTGTGTGTCTTTACTCAATTCCAGGAGCTATCAACTGCACGGCCATTGTGCCCTTCAACCCCCAGCACACGTCCACACCACCCAAATTAGTTTAAATTAAATCTTGAGCATTAAATCATCCATCCATAAATATCTCAGTACACATTTTTAAAGGATAAGAAGTTCTTTTGGTTTTAATATAATGATACCTTGCCTGAAAATAATAATTCCTAACTACCTATTACCTAGTCAGTCTTTAAATTCCTAGTTGTCTCAAAAATCTCATTTTGCCCCTTTGTTTCTATCATCTATTATTTTCATCTCTCTGTTTTTTTCCTTTCGTATTCTGAGAGTGAGTATTCCGGAGTATGTATTCGGTATCACTGATTCAATATGTTGCAGTGTTTCTTTTGTACTTCTGATGCTGACCATGGTATATTTTATTCACTTATCACTTACCTATGTATTTGTATTTGCTTATCATTTACTACCACTAGTCATCATTATTTTATGATTATTTTATGATTATCTGCAGCTATTTACTCCTTCCTTCCCTGCGGGGCATCCCATGCCCTTGCACGTTGCTGTATCGCTTGCAGTACCTTCCTGCTGGGCTGTGTGCTTCTGTGCCTCGTTACCTCTGAACTGAGTCATAGCACATGATTTTGCCAACGAAATGTGAATGGGCATAGTGCATACCAAATCCAACCAGCAACCTTAAAAATGCTTCTCCTGCATCTTAAGGGCAATGTTGCCTTTCTTCCCTCTTTTTTTCCCCGTTAAGTATATTTTAGGTGGCTCCAACTTAGTTATCTTTCTTAATTTTAGTCATTGTTAAAATATGGGGCATTTCCCAATAAACAGGGTAAATGCCTTCCCCTTGAGTGTCTTGATGTCAGGTGTTGTGGGAGTTAAATGTTCTCACATGCACAGTATGTAGGAGGGAATGGGTTCCCTCTGTTTTTTGAATCCCTGTGTCTTGGAGGAAGGAATAGCAGCATCAGGTGAGGAGTTTAGACTATTACTCTCTTCCTTTCCATCCCACTGAAGGTTACATCTTTGCCTGGACAATGGGCATTCGGGTTGGAGGCTTGGATATCATTGGCCAGTATTTCTAATTTCTAGTATACTTATATTTTTTCTTTTTCCATGTATTCATGAAGATTTCAATGGGAAACACTACTTATTAGCCAGTGTCTATTTAATCATTTTCTCAAACATTATAGCTACAAGATGGTACAGCTGAGTTTCTTCCCCGTCCATCTCAGAACACCTTTTCCAGCCTAGCAGAGCCACGGGGGTAGAAAAACCCTCATTCTCCCATTTTGCCTTGGCTTTTTGTGCTGCTTTCTGGGGGTTGGTGGGATCGGAGCTCTGGCAGCGGTGTGCTGGTTGGTGGTTGGGTTTCTTTTCTCTCTGTTTCAAGAGCTGGCTATGCCAGGGAAGGACTCCAGCTCCGACTTCTTCAAACCTGTCACATTCTGAGAAGTGCTCAGAGAGTTTGGCCTTGGGAAGACATGCTTCCAAATTCCTACTCCACTACTTACTGGTGGTGTGCCTTGAACAAATGACCCAAACCCAATGATAGTGTCTTTTCATCTGTAATGTGATGGTAAAATGCCTACTGGTTTTGGTCAGTAGAGGCTTAGAGAAAGTAAAAGTATCGTGCTTGGAAAACAACTGGCACAAAATTGTGTGCTCAGTAAATGTTGATGGTGGTACTATAATTGTCCTCATCCAAATAATTAATATGATAATGTTATAGTCTTGATATCGTGGTTCATGCAGAATGAATAAAGAATGGGGGTGGGGGCTGGACTGAATCGTCCATTCTAATCCCATGCTTTTGCAACTTTATCAGGCCTGAAATTAATTATCTGTGTGACTTTGGGAAAGTTTCTTTCCTTTTCTATGCTTCTATTTAGCAATTATAAAAAAAAGGACATGGAACTATATGAGGGTAGCAAGTAGGTTTAATCTCGTATGTCAACTTCAGTTGATTAGTAATGGATATGTAGAAAACCGTCTTAAAAGGATTCTGAGCCCTCCCTGACTAGTGTGGCTCAGTGGGTTTAGCATTGCCACCCAAAACAAAAGGTTGTTGGTTTGATTCCCAATCAGTGTATATGCCTGGCTTGTGGGCCAGGTCACTGGTTGGGGGCGTGCAGGAGACAACTGATCAATGTTTCTCTCACACATCAATGATTCTCTCCTTCTTTCTCCATCACTTCCCCTCTCTCTAAAAATAAATAGAGTATTAAAAAAAAGGATTCTGAGGCCCTCGGCAGGGCTCAGTAGATATGTTTTCTGTCATCTATTAGCAATGTCTGAAGTGGGTAGGAGGTTAGTCACAGATATTCTGAAATTTACCTGACATAGACTAACTGCTTTCCAGGGACCTCCCCAACTTTCAATCCTCTGGTTCTTTTCCTGGGTCTTCTTGATGGTCCTTTGTAATTGTGTGACATCTTATTCACCCAAATGAATATTCAGTGTCATCGGAGTGAAAAGTAGGTAAGGATACTCCAGTCAAGAACCAAAAGGGAGACTGGTGGATTATGAAGCTGCTTTCCTGAATGGGATGAAGGTTTCTTTGAGACCACGTTGCAATTTGAGCAAATTTGAGCATTAAAAAAAAATAATAATAAAGCATTTTCATCAGAGGGGAAAACAGGATAGTTCCCTGAAGTTGCACACATAATTCACAACCCAGTGATGCCATGTGGGGTTGCATATCATTTGCTGGTAGGTTAATGTCTAGTAGCATTTAGCAATGGACATGCTGGTGGGTTTGACCAAATTGGAAACATTTATTTCCTGATCTGCAACAGAAAGTTGAAGCTTTCTGACACTAGTCTCATTATATTGATGCGTGCTACAGATAGATTCTTTTCGATATTGCTTTAGTCATTTCCTTTGATATTTAGGATCTGAGACCAAGAGTGTCTTATTTCTGGGGTAACTTCATTAACTCGAATAATGGGATTGGATTTTCGTGGATCTTTAGGAGGAAATACTGTACATCACTTTTCAGTCTTCCAATTTCCTAAGGGGGAAATAGAACACCCAGTTGTCCATTGACATTTTATCCTCTTAAGCAGAAGATTCTCTCTGCAGGGACAGAGATATTTGCCTTAATTTTAAAAGCTTTTCAGACATAGATTCGACACTAGGTCTTCTTCCTCTACAATCTCTGTGGCGTGGGCATTCTTCACACTCCCTCTTCGTAGGCCTCACTGCAGGTGGCTACAAGCACCATTGGGTCCTGCTCTTGTGAATCTGTGAGTTCTGCCAAGGCAAAAATCACCAGTCTATAGTCATACTGTTCTGGTAAATATGGTGAAAAAATTACATTGTAGATGGTTTTCTCAGAAACAATCAACACTAAATGTGATTTCTGTTCACCATGCACCCTCCACAAGACTCCCGATGGAAGGCCATTTTTATTGGGGAATCTATGAATGTGACAAGACAGCAGCAACAAACAGCTGAAAGTAATCTGTGAGGCGTTTGCAAATTACCCCTCATGAGCTGCAGTGGTTGTGAAAGATAATTTGTGGTTCTCTCAGAATACCCTGCAAATTGGGTCTTTCATCTGTGATGTTTTTTACGGTTAAAACATTTCATTTCTCATATTAACAAATGATAACTCTGTATTTGTTAATCTAAACAATTTGATTTATATTTTTTCTGTGCTGAAAAGCTGTTGACATTTCAGGGTAAGTAATTATTGTCATTGCCAACTGCTGTTTGTGGTGATTGTAGGCAAAAGATAGAAATCTGAATCTACGTATGTACCATTTTAATCATTTTCCTTAAGGATTATTTATAAAGCAGGAATCTATTTGCCTAAGTTCATCTGTACCTGGAAACCTAACAGGACATGGGCGTTGATGAGTGAAGGCTCTGGCCATGTTCAGGGTTTTCTGTGGTGCAGTGGATGCTCTCTCGTGTGATCCCTGTGGGCAGGGGGCGGGGCTGACCTTCAGTGTCGCCGAACCACTGGCAGAGCCCTGTGCACTGGCGGCCTGAAATCGCAGTAGTGAGAGGAAGCATGCATCATTGGCCTCAGTAGTTCCCAGCTTATGTAATATCTGTTCAAACATCTCACAGGGTAGTTGCCAGGATTACATGACAAATGCTCATGAGAATGCCTCTCACTATGCCTGGCACGTAGTGCGAGCTCTGGAAACATTTGGTGAAGTGGGGACAGCATATAAAAAGATCTAAACTTCCTTTCTCATATTGCTTTCTTGGCCAAGGACTCACAGTCCAGGTCAAGGGGCAGAAAGATTGTTCACTGTATCCTTAGACCGAGTGCTCAGCCTTGCCCACTGGCATGGCGCATGGGACAGAGTGGAAAGGAGGCACTCAGACAGGGATGGAACAGATGGCTTTCTCTGGCATCTCTTTTTGATCTTAGAATCCAAGCTAATTTTTCAATCCACTATTTAATGTATCCAGGTTTATTTTAATATTCAAGAAAAATTAACATAAAAGTTTATACTTGTCTCCCAGAAAAATCATTTAGCAAAATTGCTGCTCCAAAAAGGTGGCCCATCATTAGCTTGTGGGTGTGTAGGGGGCCCACACTGGTTGTGAAGCACTGTGGGCAGGGGTAGATGGCCTTTGTGATGGTTGGGGGCACATTGGTGCATGTCCTGCAGGGTAGGCTGTGGTAGGTTCATCGTCTGTTTTCCTCGGCCCCGTACGCTGTTGGGCAAAGCTCTGGCCACACATCAGAGGGACAAAATCAGGAGAGACAGAATCAAAAGACAATTCTCCTGCATGTGCAGACCTCCCATTCGCATTTCAGGTCAGGGAATAGACTACTGACTTAGGACTCAACCTAATTTTTACATGTCCTGAGGAAGTGAATGTAGAGCCTGTACCCTGACGGCAAATGTATTTTATCCTTTGAACCAACTTCGGTTGATTAGTTCTGGTTGCCTACAGAGCTGTCTTAAGGCATCTGTGGTGCATTGAGGCTCAGCTGGGAAGAGTGCTGGGATTGATGAGCAATGTCTGTTAAGGCCTCTAGAGGAATAGTTTGCTCTGTACTTGCCGTTGTCTTCTTTGGACATGTCTTTAACTCTTCTGTGTAAAGTGATTCCAGTACTAACGGGTGACTAAGTATGAGACAGGGCATTGTGAGAGAGAGCAGGTAGATTCTGCTTTAAGAAAACCTGGCATGAGAAAATGCAAATTTACAAAATGCATAAATCTGGAGCCAATTATTGTCATTACAGAAAGATTCCATGAAAGGTTCCTTTAAATAGCTCCCCCACTGCATTAAAATGATGATTCAATTTACAGAAATTCACTTTGCATGCAACTCTTCAGGACCGTGTCTGTGGAGTAAAGCAAGCCACACCTGATTTTTTCAAACCACGGCCTAAATACTGTTCAGGACGGCTGCTGCCACATATCTCTAGTCTCTTGATAATTCCCACTCTCTTCAGACTTCCTTCCTACTTCCTCTCTCAGAGTGTTGAGTAGACAATCTGGGTGGTGGTCAACAGCTGCTGGCTTCCACCCTGCCACGGCTGCATTTCATTAGTGGGTAAACTGATTGCTCCGTGTGTGTTTACGTGTGGGTGTGGTTGTACGAGCCTGTGCACTCTGCGCACTGTGGCTGTAGATGCAGATACACACAAGCCATTATCTCACTCCCAGCCCACTCTAAATTTATTCCTGCTGTGAGTTATAAATGGAAGGTTCCAATCGCCTGCTGGATATGGCCTTTCAATAATATGTGCCCCGAATTCTGGCTCCCCGTCTTCTTTGTGTTTGTTTATATGTTACTTACCCTTGCATCAAAAAACTTCTCCAGACCCCGGGCCTGAGTCCCATTATCCAGACATGAAACCCTCCTCTTCCTCTGTGGCCTAGAAAGCCCCAAATGGTTTTCTGATTTAGAAAATTAAATATAATCTGACTCTTGTGGCAAGCTACGAAATTCCCGACCAACAGACGCTCCCATTAAATATATAACATACACAACATCTAAAAGTATTACCAATCTAGCATGAACTTGAATTATAGAGGCATTCAGTGCCCCTTGGGTAAGATCACCAGCTTCTTCCCAGGCACTCACAATTGGGCAATTTTCCAGTGGACCATAAAGCTCCCAGGAATGCTGACTGGCACACGTGTTTGAATTTCTGTGCTCTGGAAAAGTAACTTAATGCAGGGAAGAGTATCTTAAAGAGATGGCATCCCCCTTTCTCTGTGCACGGCCTTCTCCCACATAGAATAATTTCTTCTCCCACATAGAATAATTTGCAGGCATGGAACACAAGTATCACCTCTTTTTCATTATGGTATTTTTAAAATCTCAACATAAATTTCTTTCCAGGAATATTTACTTTACAGACACACCTTTTTTATTTTTTTACTTTTGGAAAAGGCAAAATGAGGCAACAGTAACAGTGAACATATCAGTCCTACTCAGACGTGGTCTTCTGGCCTGAAGTGATGATAATTCATGTTTGAGATGAAAGCTCTCATGCTCGTGAGCTGTCAAACAGCTCTTTTCCTTCTGTCTTCTCGGGTTCATTGGTTTGAGCCAAGGGTCCCCCACGGTACTGGGCTGTGATAGCTGCATAGGTGCAGCCATAGATGCAAGCCACCAACATCATGAGACACAGGATCCCACACGCAACCCCAGTGATGATGACAGTGACCACAGCGTGACGCAAATTAGCCGGCCTGGGCTTGGGTTTGAGCTCACACTCAGAGTGATCTTGCTCCTCCACGCTGCGGCTCTCAGGAGGCCTTGGGACAGCCCAGTGAGCAGAAGCCAGCTGCTGTACCTGCGAGGACTCCAGATCTGGAGAAGGGAAAGGGCAGTGCTGGTATAGCTCATGGGGGATTTTAAGGAGGTCCTTTCCCTTCCAGGTGTCCGGCGATGCACAGGTAATACTGTCCATTACTCCCCCTTTAAAAAAACAAAAGTGAAGGATAATGATAGAGTCTGATACAACTGAATTCCAAAATCCTCAGTCTGTAAAATTTAGGCAGATGGAATTTATAAAGCACCTGTTTTTTTCTGGAGTCAAAGACTTAACAACCATATTTTATGATTTTAGGATTTCTAAATTGGCCAAATGCTAAAAATGCCACACACTAAATTGGCAATTATGTATGACCAAGAATTCACTGATAGCCTGGTCACCTTTCCCTTATAAATGCTGAGGCAAAAGCGATTCAAAAGCTGACAAGAAGGGGCACTGAAGCCAACCTGAGGATTCTCATGCCCCTAATGAACCACCTATACAAGAAAACCTATCATACTAAGTTCCCATTGGAAATGTAAAAAAATAAAATAAAACAAACAAAATAAAATAAAATAAAATAAAACAAACATCCTTTGTTGTGAAGTTATGTGTTAATTACAAGGACCCTATGTGACTGGCAATGCTCTTCAGTGATGCTAAATGGGAGGTCATGGTCTTTGAGTGTCTTGCATATCTGAAGATTTGGCAGTAATATTAGCTAAATTCATGGGATTAAGTACAATTAACTTGTCTCAGTCCTTGAAACATTTAGTACTTTGAGTACTGAACTTTCCAATGGATTATTAGGCCCAGTTTCTATTCTATGTAAGGCAATTGATTTCCTGAGGTATGTGGACTATGTGGAGGATTTGGGTACCTAGTAATTATTTTCGAGAAAGAGCACTGGGCTGACAGATTCCGTCCTGGCCAAGTTTGACCACCAATTTACTCTTTGACCTAGGGCAAACAGACTTCTCTGACTAAATTTTTTGCCATTAAAAACATCATATTTGTATCCAACTTGATAGTTTATAAAGCACTGTTAGATTTGTCCTACCAACTCTGCTATAGTAGGTATGTCTTGTCCAAGGTCACCTAGGTCAAAAGTGGACAGAACCATATCCACACCCAGCTCACTCCCTTGATCCCAGTTTTTCCCACTGTGCTCAGTGCCTGTTTCTACTTCCTCCTCTCTCTATTTCCTCCTTTCTGCCGTGTCCTGAGGTCAGCTGAGCTAACACAATGAAAGCCCTTTGCCTGGGCAGAGCCCAATCCCTGTGACCTTGGCTACCATGAACTCATACCCCAGGATGGTTGTGGAGCCTGGCGCCACTCTTAGCCAAGTTAGATTGGAGATTCTTTGTACGTGTTGTAGGTGAACCATGAAATAATAGCAGAAAGGCTTGAGTGGGAGGTCTTCACTTCAGTGTTAGTTGAACCCTCTCTTGCATTCATAGCCCTGCAGAGTTTGGGGAGTGCCTTCACATCCATTCTGTCTGAGCCTTATACACAGAGTTCTATGAGGGCCTGTTAGTAGTTGGGGCTGTTTTGCAGTGCAGGGGTTATCTGTCACAGGTCACGTTGGGGTTAGTGGCTATGGCAAAATTCGCCTCACTCCTTTTTTGCTACTACTGCTTGAAACTGAATCTGAAACTGCTGGTCTCTTGGGCCCTTCCTGGCTTCTTCAGTGATCTCCTAAGGCAAGAGCCCCAACGCTAAAGCAAAAAAAATATAGGGGAATTTCCTCTTTTCCTGAACTGCTGTGCAAGAGGCCAGGGGTGCAGGATGGCTGCTCCAGAGGAACCCAGTCTGCCACCAGACTGCACCATGATGAAGGATCCCTGCCTCATGGACCATTTTATACTGTGCCCTGGAGTTTGTTAGAAGGCCAGAGAGATAGAAATGAAGTGTGGGGCTTTGAGAAGAAGTAATGACACTCAGTCTGGCCAAAGAGCACTGAGGCTTCCACCAGGGGAGGAAAGCCCACCTGCCAAAGTTACCAGCACTTCCATCAGCTAGCTTACTCCAAGACTGGGGTGGGTCACCCCGTCACTACAGGCTTAAGCACTGTTTTTCTCCAGTTCCAAGCTTCTTGCTGCTTAATGTTAGAGTGGGAGGCATGGCTTTGGGACCCAGTGGTGAGGAAATACACAGGCTAGAGCCTGGGACATAGCTGGAAGGCAGGAGTTATGGCCACGGAGAGCTCCATGGTCTCCTGTGCAGCTGTGTCTTCAACCTGGATTGACCTCCCAGCCTTCCGCCCCAGAAGTCAAGTCTGCTGATGACAGTTGAGGGTCCCACACCCTTCTAGACTCATGGAAGCTGACAAAGCAAGAAGCTCTGGCTTGCAGAGCACACATTATCCCCCATCTGGCCACTAGTAGTTCTTAACCACTGTCTTGGAAGAAATTTGATTTAAATATTGAATCTGACCATTTCTTTGCTGTGCAACACTAAGCAAATTACTTGACCATTCTGTGCCTCTGCTTGCTCATTGAGAAAGTGGGAGGGGAAAATAATGAAACTCACCACACAGGGACTCAGTTGGATAATGTCAAGTATTTAGCACAATACCTAGCCCAAAATAAATGTTTAATACAGTTAGCTGTTAGCATAAAGATGATTTGTTACTCATGAATGGAGAGAGAGGAATACTAATTACAAAATCTGTGCACATGTTTTTGTGGAGGAGACATTGTTAAGTATTCACCAAAGCATGTGTTTTGGCTCTTGGGCCCACAGGAAGGTGAAATTTCTCCACCCTTTGTGGTGAGGTTGGGACCACGTGACAGTTCTGGCCCCTGGAACCAGTGAATGTCACTTCTAGGCCACAAAGCTCCCTTAATCTTCCAAGCACTTTGTTGCCATTTGGTGTTAACCATAGTGAACATGAGGTCAAGTTGGCAATGTCAAAAGCTGGAAGGGGCTTAAGTCCCTGAATGACTGCATAGACCCCAGTCCCTCCCCCAGTTCCCCTGGACTCTGACATGAGTGTTTTTTATTTTGTACATCACTGAGGTAGCCTGTCCTGACTAATACGCTAGGGTTTCCATCTGTTTATGTATCTTGTTGTAAATGAGGTCTTGGCCAGTACCGAGTCCCTTATTTTACCTTTAGTCAATACATCAGTGGTCAGATTGTCTCCTACATTTAACATGTTTGGGTTCTTTTCCTAGTTATTTTGGGCCACCCAGTTCTTGTGATCCCAAATCAATTTTGCCTTCCACAGAAAGGTGGTTGTCTATGCTGGACAGCTCTGCAGAAGGGAGCGTTGAACTGAGTGAGAGGAATCTGAGGACCGGAATAGGGTTCAGGAACTCCTTAGCTTTATACTGTTACACTCCTTAGCTTGTCCACCTGGTCACCTCGAGAGCCGGTGAGGGGCACGGCTGCCCAAGGTCACCAGTGAGTTTGTGACAGAGTACAGGGAGCTCCACTCCGTCCTATGTTCCTTCTAGTGTACTGGACCTAGGAACTATTTATTTATTTATTTATTTATTTATTTATTTTTGGTCAAGAAATGTTCTTCTTTGACGAAAACTAGTTTTTATGATGGTTTGGCTTGTGCTTACTATTTAGTCTAGAACACAATAGCTAAAGACACTTCACCTATAGATAAAAAGTTTTATTTACAACCTCTTATAAGAAGGATTTTTGCCACAGAATATAGCCCTCATTGTAGGTCAACTTCAGGATTAGCTGTGTAGTGATAAGCTACCTCATACTGTTGAGAGGGATTCTCAGCTCAACGTTGTGTCCCTGAACACATGTCATGCTCCAACCTGCTTCCTCCCGTGTAGCTGCTGCCTCCCTCCGGCCTCTGCTGGCTCATGTCTGCAGCTCTGCTGTCCTCCTGAATTACAGGCTCACACGCACATGCACCGATCCAACAGCCCCCCTTGATATGAAATGGCCATCTCAAACTTGACCTTCCCCAAACTGAAGTCTTATTTACACCTCACACGCACACTCACCCACTTTTCCCTCCCCTACCCCCCAGTCTGCCCCTTATCAGCCATCAGCATCATTTATCCAGTTACTCCTGAAGCACCAAAAATTTGAACTTCCCATAATTACTCTCTTTTCTTCACCTCCCAGTCCAACCTATCAGCAATTTCTATCAGTTCAATATTTCAAACAGCTGCCAGTGTTTGATTCCTTCTTAGCACCCTGGTTTGGGCCACTACCATCTCTTTCCTGGGTGAATGAAATTACTTTCTCCTCATTCCCCTGCTTTGTTGGCAGTGTCTGGTCTGGTCAGCTGTCTCTAGAGTCAACAGAGTGACCTTTTAAAATGTAATCAGATCATATTGTTCCGCTAACTAAAATTCAAGAGATTTTGATCTCACCTAAAATAAAATCCAAATGTCTCACCCTGCTCTGCACCTTCCTACCTGACTCGACCCTTGAGTGCTTGTGCTACCTTCTCTCTCTCTGCTCTTTCTCTGCCTTTCTTTGCTCCAGACACTCTTTTGCTCTTCAGTCAAGCCAAGCTTACTTCCCTGTCAGGCCCACCGCCCTTACTGTTCTTCCCCTCAATTGTCTCATGGCTCTGTCCTCCTGCCCAGGTTCTGCTAGCCTATGTCATCTCCTTGGAGAGGCCTTCCCTGGCCTTCCTGTCTAAAGTGGAACCCCCATCCCATTACCCCCCCTCCTCTTCCCCTGCCTCACTCTTTCCCTAGCACAAACTGCTTTCTGAACATGGATATTTACCTTATTCAACATCTGTTTCTACTATCAGAATGCAACCTTTGTGACAATAGGCTTTTTCTTGTTGAACGGCCTTTCCTCAGTGCCTAGAAAAGTGGCTGGCGTATAAGAGGAACTCAAATACAGCAATGAATGAATGAACCACTGTGATGTAGAGGAAAGGACGTAGGGCCAAGACTCAAAACCAGTTCTTTCTGTTCTCACCTGAATTTCACTTTGTCATCTTGGGCACATTTGCTGACCTTCTCTGCACTTCCATTTCTCATCGATAACAAGCTAGTATTGAGTTAGAAGGGGTTGACAAACTTTTCTATAAAGGACCAGATAGTACATATTTTATTTAAGCTTTGCCATACATATCAAAACTATTCAAGTTCGCCCTTATATTGTAAAATAGTCACAAAGAATAAATAATAAATGGGCATTGATGTGTTCTAATAAAGCTTTCTTTACTGAAATAGGAGGTGGGCAGGAATTGGCCCCTGGGCTATTGTTTGCTGACCCCTGGGTGATTTCCAGAGCCCCTCATATTTAATATTCTAGGGTCTCTTGCTTTGATTTGACATCTGGTTAAAGAAATAGTAACCTTAGAGAGGGGCCCTATTGCATCTAACTTCAATAACTGGTACTTGCTAAGGCAGAAGGATAATCTTAGGGAAAATTTATAGCCATCAAAGGGGTAAAGACAGATACAGAAGGAGGCAAGTTGCAAGGAGAGATACCATGCCCCAGGTGGATCATACTTGAAAACAGAATTTGATGCCACTTTGGAATTTAGCCTTTATTTAGATGGAGATCGAATTTCCCTCCTTCTTAAGGGCCTACAGTTTCCAGATAAATAATTTGATGTTGTTGTCATTCAAAAAGTGGAAAGTTGTCCCCATGAACCATATTTGTAGGTGAATTTAAATACCTGAATTTAAACACCCTTTAATGACTTGCTTGCTTCTTTTGTCATACTGTGAAATGATGTCAGTGTGAAAAAACAAAATTATGCTGGCCTGTGACACAGTCCTCAACGTTCTTTCTAATGCAGAGAACAGATGAGCTTTGCCCTACTAACACACAGGTGGAGGTTTCCAAACAGACGTTACTTACCTTTATAGATAAATTTCTCCAGCCAGAGTTTAAGACCAAGCAAGTGGCAATTGCATTTCCAGAGGTTATCCTTGAGAAATAAAAGCTTCACACTGGGCATGGATTCCAGGATCCCTCGATCTAGCTGCTGAAGCTGGTTTTGTTGGACCGCAAATACAGTTAGGTTCTCCCAACGCTCACCCAGGGAGCTGGGAAGGTGGCTGATGTTGTTGGATGACAAATCAAGTTCCCTCAGTTGTGAGAGGGAATGGAAATGTCTGTTTTCCAGGGAATGCAGGGAGTTCTGGGTTAGGTTTAAGACCTCCAAGTGCTGAAGTCCGTGGAAAGCTCCAGGGGCCAGGTTTGAAAGGGAATTGTTGCGCAAGTTCAAGGTCCTGAGCTGTGGTACTGACCTAAATGCAAAAGCAGGAAGCTGGTGTATCTGGTTATCTTGTAAATGCAGCGTTAGAGTCTGAGGAGGCAAATTGGGAGGAATTTCAGCCAGACCTCGCTGGCTGCAGTCTACAGAGTTTGAAGTGGAGTGACAGTGGCACTTCTCCGGGCAGCCGCACGCCATCCGGAGCAGGAAAATCACACTTGAAAGCAGGAGCAGTTCACCTATGATAAACAGAAAGCAACTGGGATGGGAATCAGTTTGTAAGTGGAACACTCATTTCTTCCCCTTTGAAATCACAGGCAGTGCGATTCTGGGCCAGCTAACACTTTCCACACCACTAAGGAGAGGTTCTGAAGGAGAGGTTCTATTGTTCATCATCTTTCCCAGAGTTGGGCTAGACTGAGTATATCCCCAGTGTCAGTAACTGTTGCAGCCTCTGTGTTACCATTGTCAGAAACCTTGGAAAAGATACTTTTTCAGTGGCCAAGAAATTTGAAGATGAAAGACTTTAGGATATTGAATAGAAAGATGAAAAAAAGCTTTCCGAGGCACATGCCTTCGTAGGGAACAGTAAAATTATCTGGGCCAGAAGTAGAGAAGAGTGATAGGGAGTTTAGATGGTCACATTTCTGAAAGTATGCTCCAGATCAGCACGGTCTGTTAGAACTTTCTGTGGTGATGGAAACTATCTATGTCTGATGTCCAGTGTGGTAACTGCTGGCTATATGTGGCTACTGGGCTCTGAAATGTGACAGCCGTAGCCCAGAAATGGATTGTTACTCGCATTTAACTTTAATTGATTTAAATGTAAAGGTCTCATGGTTCCATGGGTAGCATATTGGATAGGGCTGGTCTAAAGCATTCCTATATACCGATGTTCATTATTACAGGTGTAATATCCCATGAATGATGCTTGTCCCCCTCTTATTCAAACATTCTGTAAAAATACAGAAATACATTAAGAATAATATAATAAGCACCATGTTCCTATAATACAATCATTTATGGGTTGTCCTACTCTTTTTCTTTTTTATTTAAACTCAAAGAAACTATGAATTGCTGATACCGTTGAGCTCCCTTTGATTACCACGCAAGCCATGCTTTCTGACATGAACTCCTTCCCCCTACCCACCATACTGATGCATCCCAGTAGGCCTTTTTAAAAACAGACCTTAATAACAACAACAATAGCAAATAACCACACGGCCATTCTAACTGCTTTATAGATACATAAATTGATTTAATTATTGATTTATAATATAAAACCAATTTAATCCTCATAACCTTATAAACCTGGTTCTACTAGTATCTTTATTTTGAAGGTGAGGAAACTGAGGCCTGGAGAATAGCTTCAAGGGTAGCTGTAAATCACTTGCCCAGGATTACACATATGTAAGTGGTAGAGCCAGGATTTGAACCCAGGCAGTCTGCTTCCAGAGCCTATCAGGGTTCTTCCCTGCTGTGTTTCACTGCCTGTCAAATACTTTTACCTACAAATACACATACATGCACAATACTGTTTTTTATAGTGCTTTTAAAAAAAACTATATATATTTAATCATCAGCATGTTTTATTCTGCAGTTTATTCACTCAAAACTGATCTATCCATATGGATACATAGAGTGCTAATTCATTTCTTTTAACTGCTGTACAATATTTTGTGGTGAGGCCATGTGATTTATTATTTAGCTGTTCCCTTACTGATGAGCATTTGAGTTGCTAAAGTTTTTCTTAACTACAAATGATACTGCAAAGAGCATTCTTGCACAGAGCTCCTTGGCTGTGAGGAACTTGGCCATGAGGAAATGTGGAAGAGGGTGTCTAGAATCAACAGGAGCCTTCTTTCAGGGTTCAGACAGGATTGTGAGTTTTTTTACACACTTCTAGATCATTCTCCAGAGTGGCTATATCACTCCCTTCTTTTTTTTCCCAGAGACTTGAATTTCAAAATATGGCCAGCGATGTCAATGACATTTTGTCAAATTGTAGAGGAATTCACAAGTCCACATAATAATATTGAAAACTCAAGGTAATTATCTACACATAAAAAAATGATCTTGAAAGAGGTTTAATCACTTGTTTGTTTCCGACCTTAACTAGGATCAGTCAAATTCCAGCTACTAAATGCACTGGAGCCTGTTCCTTGAATTTTCTACTGACGTGACCAGTGCTTTGGGGCTACAGGAAAGATGTTCAGGGAGCCTTCTGAGGGAGGTTCTGCTCAGTTCAGTTTCCCTCAAGGGATGCAGAACATCATAGTTCCCTCCCCTCTTCCAAAATATAAAAAAGAAAAATCCTTGTTTTCTTTTCTATAATTTTGAAAATAATCTAAATTACTTCTTTCAAAGCCAGACATCTTCTCAATGGAGATGACTCAACACTTACACTTTAGCTATGGATCTCAAGCATTAATTAGTGTAAGAAATCAAATCTTCACTGAGAGAACATTTTCCACAGAATCCACTAATCTATTAATGAAAGGCTTGTCTCTGAGACTGCAGCCAGTTTGTTCATTCTTTCTTCTCTCCCAATCTGCCCTCCTCCGAAGGGGGTGATCTGTGAACTCCAACTTGAAGCAAGATGTTTTGTGTGAAATGGCCGGTGACATGCCAAATGCATATCTGATCATGGCTGGGTACATTTGTCCACATGCCCTGCCTCTGACCCATCTTGGCCCAAGCATAGACATTTTTTATCTGTTTGGTCTTTAAGGAAAGACAACCTGAAAATAGGCTTCCCACACACACCTTTTTGAGGGGACCCCATTCCTTTCTTAGGGAATTTTCTCAGGGGTGAGGGGCTTCATCATGGCTCACCTTTCATGACTGAGTCTCCGCAGGCTTCCGTGTTGAACCCACAGCACACCTTTATTAATTGGCAGATCAGCAAACAGAGGTCATGGCAAAGGAGTCCGGCCTTTCATTCACTTTTTCTGAATCCTGCTTGTGCTTTCCTTCAATGCAGAAAACAGTGGTGGCTTTCAGGAGACCACTTATTTAAGCAGTCCTTCCCCTGTCTCCATCTGGCGGGGATTGTTTTCCATGAGAGGATCTTTTGACAGCACCCCTCTTCTTTCTGAAAGCGTCGGCCTCCCCAAGATCATCCCTGCCTTTCCCATTCAGATGACGAGCCACAGAAAGAACGTTTGTCAAACTCCGGCGAACAGCTGTAGCATTCAAACATGACCCCGCTGGCTTGGGCTTTTTGATTATTTAATCTGCTTGAAGTCCAGGGCACCAAAATAAAACTGCCTTCTTAATCCGGCTGTGGCTTCTGAATTCTGTTGACTTAGTAACCGTGCTGTGTCAACCCTCGGCGGGTTGGGGGAGGCTTGCCATGGGCCCTGGAGCTAGGGGTCTAGCAACAGAGCCAGCAGAGTGTGTAATATGAGGACAAATTGGCCTGCTGGAGGCTGACACGGTTTCCACAGTGCACTTGTTTGGTCATCGAAGGCTTATTCAGCCAACATCCGTGGGGATTAGCTGTGTTGACAGGGCCTTGATGCCCTGAAATTCATAACCATGGTTTCCTTTAGCGGACATCTCAGTCTATTCTCCCTGGTGCCACAAATACTTCTCAGCTGCTTCTTTGCTTCCCCCTCCTCCCCCTCCTACCACCTCCACCCCTATTGAATTGACCTTTTGGTTCATGTGACTTTGGAAACACTTCTCAATCTTTCACCATTTCCCTGATTTTTCACATATAAAACAATAAAGCTGTCCCTGTGAGCATCAGGCATCAGTGAACTGTGACTGTTCTCTAATTGAAGCTGTTGGGAACTTTCCCCCTGGGGACTGAAACATGCCTTTGAATGTGCAAATCCCCTGACATTTGCTATGCTGGGGATGCCTAAAGCTGCCCTTCAACATGCTGAATGCTCTGTGTGGCCAGTGACTACTCACAGAAGGGAAAACGTGCTTTTCTTGAGGCAGTGTGGATTCCCTGGGCTCGGGTAGGATAATAGGGCAGCTGAGTGTGGGATTTGGAAGCAGATGAGTCTGGATTTGAATTTGGCTTCTTCATTCACCACCTCCATGTCTCTAGGCAAGTGACTTGCACCCTAGGCTTCTGAGAGCCTCAGAGAGTAACAGGGGATAATAGGGGTCCTTGCTTGACGAGATCGTTCCAGAGTTAAATAAAGCAATACGTGTCATGGCCCACAGTGCCTTAATAAATGTTCACAAGTACCCATGAGAATGTCTCCCAGGACCTTCATGCTGCTGGTGTTGACTAGTGGAGGGAGGTCCTGACAAAAGAGTCTGAGCCCTGGCCCCTCAGGCCACTCTGGTGCTACCAAGGGAAGAGGCCGTTTGTGAATGAAGTTGAGAAACTGGATTGTGACCGTCCTTAGTAGCCTGTTCTTTGGGATCCTTCTTCTCCTCTGGCCAAGCCCCTTCTGTCCCAGAGAACCCAGGATACTCACCATGCCCCTCCCTGAAAAGTCTGCTTTACTCGGCTGCCATCTTGTGTCCTCCAACATCGTTGAGCTTAGGAGAGACAACAGGGGAAAGACAGGTGTAAGCGACAGTGAGCCATTTAAATCTTAATAAAGGCTAAAAATCCTTCCTCCTTTCCTCCCTACCATCTGGTCTATTTTCAGGTGCAGAGAACTTAATAATAATCATTCCTTGATGATCCATGACTATGGATGGCCCATATGTAGCCTTCAGTAATTAATTGATCATAATGTAACAAACACCTATGAACTTAACACTCACTGTAAGAACTAGAAAGTTCCCAACAACACCTATCAACCTGTGTGCCTCTGTCTTTTCTAGGGGTCAACAAACACTTTTTGTAAAGGGCTTGATAGTAATGGAGGGTGTTAGAGTCTTTGCCATAACCACTCCACTCAGATGTAGTAAGAAGCCAACAACAGACAATTCATTAACAGAGGGTGTGCCTGTGCTCTGATCAAACCGTATTTACAAAGATGAGCGGAGGGCTGGATTACCGCATAGGCCATAGTTTGTAAACCCTGCTCTAGCTCATTCTGTAGCCCTTGCTGTCACTGCTCCATCACCTGTCCCCACCCCCAACTTCTTCCACCCAGCTGGACATATCCATCATCTTTGCCCTCATCTATACAATGAGGAATCTGAGTAGGATGATCTTTATGGCCCTGTTACATGTAAATGCTTGCCGTTATGGTCCAAATGCCTGAGTAAACTTGAAAGGCCCTGTATTTAGACTTTAGGGGGTGTTGAATGAACAGAATTTGAGCATCTCTTTGGGTTATAGCAGAACTTTTTAGCTATGTTCTTCAGGGCCCAACTAGGTCCACATCTTGAGGGCTCAGAAGCCTGAAAAAGATGAACACACTGACGGCACAGCTGGTATAGGAGTCCAAGACACCTGCAGGTAACTTCAGACAGCCGGGGGCATCTGCAGTTAAGGCCAGGCTGGTGGCTAAGTGAGGATGCACACTTTCATGCTGCTTATACCCTAAAACTGTGTGGTCTTAGGCAAACCACAGAATCTCTCTGAGCCTCAGTTCCTCATCTGTAGGATACAAACAATACCTACCTCATAGGATCCAGAAAGGATCAAGTGATAAATGTTAAGTGTACAGCGTAGGCCTGGTAGAGACCTGCAAAGCAAATGATCAGAGTGGCATTTCTCATTAGCAGGGTGTATTTATTCTTGGACCTCAAAGAGTTCGGACTGATTGCTCCCACCTAAAATGTGAATACCCTAGGAACACGCAGAAAACTCCCACAGCTATGGGTTCCTAGGAGCAGTGACATACTGCTCAAAGGAGTTCTCTGGTTTTCTTTTGCTCCTGCTGACTCTAACTATTGATTTAAAAATGGGCAGTGCACACTCAGACAGCGAAGGACTTTGAATGCAGAGGCTGAATGATTTATTCCATCTGACCTCAGCCCAGAGAACAAAGGTAGGGTGTGTGATCAGCATGCTAATGCCCGCAGCATCTCCTGTCCCTGCCTCCCTCCCTCCCTCAGTGAACCAGATCCCAGAAGTGCAAGCCAATGTTGCACACATAAGAGTGATCAAGGACAGATGCCAAATATCAGATCTGGCCAAGCCACACCCCAGAGGTGCTTCTGGTACCAAGACCTAGTCAAGAACCTAGTTCCCCATGGATAAACTTGCTTCAGAAATACCCTCAGAGATTGTTGTTACCATCACAGTGAGATTTCAAGAATTTTCTAGCTTCTGTATATTTCTAATATATATGTATAATATATACACATATATTTTTTGTACTTTGCCCATGTTAGTCAGGATGTTTCCTAACATAAACTGGTCTATTTAACTTCCCTGTGAACAAAAAAATCAACAATTATTAACTCTTAAAGTTAATTAGGTCTTAAAATTCAGCAAATAGCTTTCTCTCCCAAGTAATGTTATATAGCTGCTTTAAAAGAATATGTTAGAGTTAAAAATACTCACCTGGGAGGATACTCATAGTAAGTTGTTAGGTTAAATAAAGCAATTTGATTGGGGATGCATATTGTGCAGTCCCATTTGTGTTAGGAAAAAAGTCAGTGGTGGAGTTAGCCCTAAAAAATGTGCATTGGATAGTCTGAAGATAAAATACCCTGATTACCCAGGGAGGCAGGAATAATTTAGAAGAAGAAAGGAAAATTAAACTTTTCTGTTTCCACCTCTGCATATTCAACTTGCTACAGCAAACATGTATTCCAACTATAATTTTAAAAACACAAGGAAGCAAAGCTGACTTTTGTTAAGTAGCAGGTAAAGGTTATTTTGTGTGCTGGACTATTTGAAATGACTTATTTTCCAGTGACTGTCTGAGTTATGTGGTTAAATATAGCATTGCTACAGTTTACCTCCTCTCATTCCATGAGGATTAGCCCCAAAGGTGACATCTGTCTTTCTCTGCCAAGTGATCTCGGCATGTGCCCAAACCATATCATGCATACGAACGTTTCTTCCAGTTTTATCATCTGCTTTGGTAAAATTGTGACAAAGTGCTTCCCCATCCCTGTCAGTGGGCCCCCATCCAAAGCAGGTGCTGTGATGATCTGATTCAAGGGAGGCAGCCATGCTGAGTGAGAGCTGCAGCCCAGGATCGTAGGAAGGAGGCCCTTGGCCCATGGATCCAGGCAGAAGTTGTATTTGATTGTGAAGGAAATACGGTATTTCCCTAGGAATTGTGGATGAACAAATGGCACCCAGGTACAAAATTTAGAAAGAGCTATTTAAAAGGCCTCAGTATGATTTCTCACCTTCCTTCCTTCCTTCTTTCCTTCCTTTTTTCCTTCCTTCCTTCCCTTTTTGGTCTTATAAAACATATAGCAGGAAAACTAGGAATTTGTTTTAAATGTAAATCATATCATTATTTAGTGGTTGCAGTGGGCCAGACATTGTTAAGGATTTGTATTAGTTAAAGCAATGTAACTGCTATAACAAATAAACCTCAGATCTCAGTGGCTTAGCATGACAACAGCTTATTTATTGCCTTTAACACAGTGCAGTTCAGGTTGATGAGGGCCAGGCTCCATGCAGTCATTCACGGACCCGGCTCCTTCCATCTTGTCGCTATCTCCTCGTCATAGTTCTCAGAGTCCTTCTATCAGCTAGCTGAGAGGGGAAGAAGATGGGATCAAGCGTGGGCCAGGCCTGGAGATGGTACTTATCTTCTTATATTGCATTGGCCAGAATTAAATCACACAACCATATCTAACTGCAAGGGAGGCGTGAAATGTAGTCTAGCTAAGTGCCATTCGTTAGTCTGTAAGTTTATGATGGTTTCTTATATTTTCCCATTGTTTCTACAATATCATATAGTAAGTTCATTAAATAAGTGCTGAATGAATGAATGACAAACTGAGGCACAGAAAGATTGAGTAACTTGCCCAAAGTCTTCAGCATATTTATTGTAAACACATGGATTGTGAGTACCCATGTTAGGTACAATATTCAGGGAACCTGTAGTTTTATAGTTTATGTCTTGAGGTCTTTTTTTAAAATACAATTCATTCTTTATGACAGTAAGATGTACATTTAATTATCTGGAAGCTCTAGCTTACTGAGGAGAACACACTTTCCTTCTGAGCAGTGCAGCGGAGAATCAAGGCTGCCCTACGTTTTCTGGAGTGAGAAAGTGGGGAGGGTATGTGCACCTCCTCTTTCTCTGTGGCCTTTTCGCTAAGGTAAAAATTCAGGTCTGAGGGCTAACTATGGTCATTCAATTTACTTTACATGACTGTAGAGTTTAAAATCTGTTTACTTGGCCTCAAGATATCTAATAAAATTAGTGGAATAGTGGATTTGAAATAAACTTAGTGGAGTAGTAATTATGGGATGTGTGTCTTCAACCTCCTTAAAACTAAGGAGGGGCCAAAGAGTATGAGAGTGTTTTTGGACATCCACTTGTCCATAGAGCCCAGGTGTGAGCTAGGTGCTGTGGGAATTAGAAAAGACACAGCACCTTGGTTCTTGGTCTTCAAAGCACTTACCAGTTTGTAGGCTGCTATTTAAAATTCTGTGCTGATCATCTCATCACCTTGAACCTGTTACCCATGGAAAGACTGCATATAACTTTGTTGGACACTGACACTGTCCAACTCTCTTGAGCTGAGTCTCAGAAGTCCTTTGGCTGGTAGCAGAGGCAGACTTAGATACTTTTTTTTTTTTTTTGGTCCAGGTTACAGGAAGTGCAGACTTCCCATTCCAATTTTTTCCCAACCTCAGCCTTCCAGCACTTAGTTTGTCTGCATACAGGATGTGTGTGAAGATAAAGATGCATTCAGATAAGTATGATTAAAGGTAATTAGTGAGCTCATGCAGCTGGTGGAGTAAACACAGACAGATGCTGGTTGATATTAAGCTAATGAAAGAAACAAAAGGATCAAGAAACATGGCAGCTTAGGAGGCCTGGCCAAGGCCTCACATTGACTCATTTTACTTAGATCTTTTGACTACTTTTGTCCCTGCCCCAAAATATAAATTGGAATCAAATTCATGTTTGATTGTTTACTCATGTTATACATAAAATGAATGTTTTGTGCAGTTCTTCTTGGTGAATCTTTATTTGCTTTTGTGCTTTTATTATAACATGATAGTTCAGTTTCTGAAATAAATGACAATGTGTTTTTCATATTTTCAAGTTATATCTTGGTGGATGTATATTGTGATGCAATAATAAATCTGTGCTTTGCCTTTTTCTCTTTAAAGTTTGCTCTATGTTAGTTCTTTGATACATCTAGCTTTAAAATGTTCTGAAAAATACAATTATCACAAGCAGGACTGACTTTCCAACCCACCAAGTATAGATACCGAACTTTAGGAGTCCTTTTGGTTATTCCAGCCTTCATCTGTCCCACTGTTTCATTTTAGAACAGTGTCTCTGATATAAAAGCATGAAATCTGAAGTGGAACCATCTAGGTTCAAATGCTGCCCCCAACATTTACTGGCTGTGTGACTTTGAATAAATTACTTAAACTCTCTGATCTTCAGTTTAATCGTCTGTACAAAGGAAGACTGGTAAAGCTCTCAGATTAGCAGGGAGGGTTAAACAATATTTTTATGCAAGAATCTTAACAAAAATAATGCCTCTGCACATAGCAATAAATAACAGCTGGTCTATTCTCTATTATTGTGTTGGTATGACATGTATCAGCTAGGCTCTTCGGTTGTATTCTATTTGCACTGATCTGTTTGTAACCAAAACAAGCTAGTTAAATGCAAAGGAGTATTTTGCTTGTGTAGCAGAGTTCACCATCTTTTTGGATTATAAAACATGAACGTGAATATGTGTTTGCTAGAATCGGCTGCAATCTAAGTGAATTTGTGCTTTACATATCTCTGCTTGTCATCAAAATAGTTCCACAAACAAAAAAAGTTGGCTCTTGTCATGTGACTGAGCCATCATGTAGAACTTCTGCTAGCAAAATAAAGGTCCCACGCTGACTTTGATGCAGCCTCTGTCCCAGGTTAGAAGGGCAGCTGCCCATTTTGGGGCAATAGTAATGTTCTCACCCTTTCATTTAATCCAAGAATCCCATATTGAACCACCTTCTATGAGCTCGTACTGTTATTTTTAAAGATGTACCTACCGAACTTTCCTCGAGTCAGTGCCTCCTTGGTAGGAGGCCCTTTTCCCCATCCTTGCGTAATTAGAGAAAGCATGTAGTCATCTCCCCGGGGCTGTTTAGCTTTCATCATGAAGCATGACTATCAGGGTTTCGAGGTTGATAGGAGTGGAAACATTTGTGTTCGACAAGCAGGCTCCTTCATGTGTTGTCAACATTTCATTTGTGATTCTAATGAGGGCCGAGGAGAAAATAAACTCAGTGTACTGCTCTCCACTGCTACAGCTGATGTTTATATGTTTCATCCATGGCTCCGAGTTGCTCTTACCATGAAGACATTTGGAGAGGCAGCTGTGTGCTAATGCTGTGCATGACCAAGAGCTAACATGGTTAGATCTCCTGAGACATTCCTGACAATGGACAGTGCAGGTGTTGACTTCTTAGAAAATGGCATTTCTCTAGTTGTTGGTATTTTAAAGGTCTTCTGAAGGGAGAGAACACCCTTACATAAAAATAGGGTTTATTAGAGGGGCTCACATTCTCCCACTAGAGGGGACCCCAATTTCATCTCATGTCCTCTGAAAGTCTGCCATAGATTTCATTGTGTGTTATTTCTTTATTAACAAGGCACCTACTGAATGTTTCTTAACTGTTAAGTTCTGTGTTTGGGGATATTATAGACATTAAAATAAGTCAGCAAAATAAATGAATCTATAATCCAAATGGTCTCTACAATTTAGCAAGGAGACAGACATTTATGATACAGCCTCACAAATATAAGAAAAACTGAAGCCGTGAGAGTGCTAGGAAGAGGAGGTCCATGGTACCATAAGGAATACCATCAGGGCAACTGACTTGGGAGGTTGGGGCAGCCATCCCTACTGACATTATAACCAGGCTACAGTGGAAAAATGGGCTAGAATTTACTGCAGGGAAGGGAAGGGACAAGGGCCATTCCAGGTAAAGACGTGGCATGTGTAAGTCTGAGAGGCCAGAGGGATGGCACAGTGCCCTAGGGGCTCCTGGGAGTCCAGTATGACTAACACAGTGGGTGGGGGAGAGTTCTGGTGAGAAGATGCTGGAGAAGAGGTGAGAGAGTTGGTTGATGAATCCCTCACCCTCATCTTCCACTAGAACTATATTATTAATATTGAAAAATGCTCTCTCTTTTTTCTCTTTCCCTCCCTCCCTCCCTCCCTCGCTCCCTCTCTCTCCCTCTCCCTCTCCCTCTGTCTCTCTGTCTCTCTCTCTGTCTCTCTCTCTGTCTCTCTCTCTGTCTCTCTGTCTCTCTCTCTCTCTCTCTCTCTCTCTCTCTCTCTCTCTCTCTCACACACACACACACACATACACTTCTGCAAGAATACTGCTGTCTGGTGTTGGAGTCAGGATCAGAGCCCTGCAGTGCACGCTGTGATGTGCTTTGGCAGGTGCTGTCACTTCACAGGTGATGCCCTTGGGCAGCTCCACAGTCTCTCCGTAACTTAGAGAGATCCATCTTGCTGTCCTCCATACAGACGTAGGGAGGACTGCAATTTTGCAAGCATTACAAAATCTCAGTACACGTTTATCAAATCCTGAGCTTTTACTTCCAGTTTGCGGTTGTGAGAGAATCCCTTCCATGCATGCCTGAGGAGTGGCAGGATGAGTTGTCAGCCTCTCCACACAGGTGCCTGAGTCTGGTGCAATCAGAAAAGAGCCAGCCCTGCTGGGGCCTTGAGACTGTGTTGGTAGAACAGAACTTTCCCTCCTAAGTGTTCAGATATGTTAGTGTGGACATGACACTCAGACCAGAGGTAGCAATTAAGTGCTTGGGTGCCACCTGCTTTGTGGGCCCCAGTGGGACCACCCAGCAGCCTCAGGGAGCCCCACATGGCCACAGAATCCTTTCCAGGGCAGTGCTTAGGCAGACAACAGCATAATCATAGTTGCTGTTCCTGAAGTAGATCTTGTCATTTGCAAATTTGACTAAGTCTGGAATGCAAAGCCAAGTACCATTTTGCTGAGGGGAGAATTTGTATCATGCTCTGAGAAGCTTCCGACAAGGCTCCACCTACCACCCCCAATATCTATATCTTGATATAAAATTGGTGTTTTTTCCTTGTCCTCATGAAGATGGTCGTTTTCTACTGTGATAGAAATAAGTTGTCTTTATTTTTTGAAATGGATTTCAAAAGTGAAAAACAAAATTTTAGGACAAGTTGAAAAGGATTTAAATTGTGATCTATTCATTTGCATAGGAAACTAATGGTTTGCACTAGAAATATGATCTCAGAAAAGTTGGAGGATGGCACAGGCATTTCTTGTTTCTGAATTTGGCATGGGTGTGATTGCCAGGTAGAGCTCCCTGTGATTGCTGGGAGTGGTGGGTCAGCCCTGAACCTCACGTAAGGTTTCTCCCTGAAACTCTCCCATTGGCCTAAGAAGCCGAAGTGTCCCACCCAGAAGTCAACTGAAAGGGTAACAACTGTTGGTTGGCAAACTGGGACCAAGAGGAAACTGTGAATCTAGTTCCCCATTTATTTCTCCGTGCATCCGTCACGTTTGGGGAGACCAGGCACCATTCCTTATCGGCTTATTCTGTTTAGTTCCTCTGCCTAGAAATATGATTGCTTGGCACAGTAGTTTCTAAATTTTCAGGGTTGAATCAAAACATCTAAAACTCATAGACACTCAGAAAATCTAGACCCAGGGTGCTTTACCTGGACACAATCATGAATTTCTCCACCATTCCAGGAGAGGAACCGTAATTTTCTACATGTTACTGAAGAAAAACCTGATTTTTGGTGAGAGTGACTCATTAGCCAGAGATCAGTTTGTCAAGTAGTAGGGTGGGGCCTTGAACCCTTATCCACCTGATTTCAACGCCTTTTAACTCCTGTGTTCTTTTATCTCATTTTATTCCTCCCAGCCCCTTCCCCTTCGTCAGGGGAAAACAAAGGAAGGACCCTGAAAGAAACTGAGCCCAGACAAACACACTTGGTGGAAATGACTTTCTCACCTTCTCCTACAACACCTCTGTCCTCATAGGTCTTCATTGCTCATTGCTTCTCCATCAAGGGCCACCTAGAGCAGAGGAGAGCCTGCAGCCTGTCTGCTGTGGCGACAGGTGGGGGAAAGTGTTCTGGGCCGAACTTTGTGCCTGAAGTCAGTTCTCACCTGGTCCGTCCCCAGAATGGCTCTATCAGTCAGATCTCAGGCACATTGGTCATGGCCACTCCCTGTTCAGAAGCCTCCCTTGAAGGCCCACCCTGTCTTCATAGCTGGGCAGAAAGGGAGAACTTCCTTTGATCTTGGGACTGGTAGCAGAAGAGGTGTGGCATTCTGTGGACCTGCTCCTGCCCTTCTTCCTCGATGAGGGTTTAGACCTCAGGCTCAAGCCAGAGCGCACCCCAGAGGAAATAGAGATGGCAGGGCAGCTCCCTTCACACTGAAATTCTAGGTTGTGATTCAGAGGAGAGGATGCCAGGACTCGGGTCTCGGCAGATAAAAAGCAGCTCAAAAAGAGGGCAGCAGAGGGACAGGATGGAGCCAACCCCCTGGCCATCCCACTGCACAGCTGGACTTCTGTGGCCTGGAGAGAAGCACACACTCATCACGTGGATTTGCAGTCTCTATCCATAACTCCATGCCCCAAATAAAGACATTGGCTTGGAAACAGGTCAGCTAACTCTTGAGATACAGCCACAGTTTAAAAAGTAAGACAGGTAGCACATGGGAGACTGACTGTTTTTTGCTTATCCTCCTTCAAAAAGGAGAGTGTCTAAGTCAAGTAATTCCAAATAGGGAATGTATGCCTCTTAAAAGTATATTCGGCTTCCCTGTAGTATAGTATAGTATACTTTGATGTATTAAAATATACCTCTCCCCACTCAAATTACTGCCTTGGTGCTTAATGCTGTAAAATTAAACTATTCCTTGCTGATATTTTATGAAGCTCCACCAGCATTTCAGACTCAGACATCTTACAGAGCTTTGGGCCATATGTTTTACATGCTGTCAGGGTGAACTCTAACTTCCCTAAAGCACCCCCAAACACACCCCCCAACCATTTTTTTAAGTGCAGCATTTTCCAAAACTTTGCGACAAGCTACTCCCAAATTGTGAATTGTTGGAAGTAAACATCTCTGGCTGTGTGGCCGTGAATGAAAAAAAAGTGACTTTATAAAAAGAATGATAAATAAGAATGTTGCATGGATATCAATTTTGCATTTATTCTGTGTTTGCTATGATTGTGCTTGATACATATTTTTCATCATTTTTTGGTGGGGGTACCTTTTTGGTGGAGGAATATTTTTTTTTGAAGCCCATGTGCAAAGATGGATATGGCTTTATGCACAATGAGTTCACCTCTGCAGCAGAAAGCCAAAGGAATGTTTTTGCATTTTAAGAAATAAATGGATGTAGCCATAAATGTCGATCCTCTTAATAAGACTAACTTTGTCATTTAATAAGGGAGATTATTTCATAGATTTAAAACCAGTTAACACATTTAAAACTTGATAAGACAAGGCAATCCCGGTATGTTTCCTGTTCTCCAGTGATTAAAGCGAATCGAACGCTGGGCGAGGGGAGGTTTTCCATGGTACGAGTAATGCTGCGAATGTTTCTCCTGGTAATGCAATTAGGAAATATTGGCCCCAGTTAATGTAACTTAAACAAAACATGTTGTCCTCGTCAAACTAGTTCAAGTTGTTAAACAGGCAAAGCCTTGTCCAAAAAGTTAAAAAACAGGGGCATATAGGGTTTCCATGGAAACTCTGTTAAAATACTGATTTGTGGATATGATCATAATCAGCCCCATAATCTAATATGACTGAATTAAATGAAAAAGAATCTCAGTTATGAAGTAAGCCCCCTGTGTAAGAGTATTCTTACACATGCAGAAAACATATGGATCCTGACAGACACTATTTTCAAACTACTTATTGGCGCACAGATAGAGTTTTAAGACTCTGGTTTTGTCTGTTGTTTTTCCCCCCTCCATTCATTGTTCATCTGTTTTATAATGCTGGGATTATGTGGGTGCACAGTGAATAAAGTCCTGATGGCATTTGGAGTTTTCAGTGTGCATCATCGCTCCCCAAACAACACCCCATATTGCTTTTGTTGTCTTTGCTGACAAGAGAAGATAACCCATACTATTGAATGGTTTGTGGGACATTACAAGATTAAGTTTTATTAAGATAAGAATTTCTTCCTACTAGTGGGATCTTGGTAGAATTCTGACTATGCAGTGTCAAACGAATTCCTTTGACCTCTAGAGGAAAGGGCACTAAGCCAAGAGCTGGGGTGAGTGTCCCTGGAACCCAGAGGCTTCAAGGACATGCACGCAGTTCTGTGGCTTGGTTTGCACCTGTCTAGGCTGGAGTAGCAATGGAAACTACTCACCATGGGATAACCTCGGCCTGGTGGAATGGCAAAGACAGCTGTCTTTCAGCAAACCTGCTTGATTTATTGAAGTTCTGTTCCACCCTGAGAAGATCACAGATGGCATTTGTGGGATCAGTTTCCTTATTGCAAAAATGTGTCCTCAGTCATGTCCAAACTTCAAATAGGATTTACTGCATGATTGTTAGCACGAGCCTGACAATCTTTGGTACCTTGGCCATGACATCCCAGAGCATCTACAGAAAGACTGACTTCTGTGACAGGTTGCAGTGATATGTGAATTCACCCCTGCGCAGGTGTATTGCCCATATCAGACCACTGAGGTCGTCCAATACATGTGATGTGGGTCCTAAGGTCACAGCATGTCTGAGGTTCACCTTCTGGATGGAGACATGCTAAGTAGAGTCAGACAGAGCTCAGAGATTCAGACCCTGCCTAAAGGAGCAGAAACTGGCTTCTCCCTGAGTTCTCCCATCCACTTCCCAGAGAGGCTGCACCTTCCAAGTGCACATGCCTTCTGATTTGGGTACAGAGAGAAATAGACAAGGAAAGGAATAGGTTTATGCCAGAATCTGGTAACAAGAGCTCAAATCTGCTGATTTTTTGCCCCCCCCCTTAATGTTTCACTTTTTATTTATAATTCACTTGGTTTTATAGCAAAGTAATATATGAATACAGTTTTTAGAAATTAAATAGCACTTGCCCTTGCTGGTGTGGCTCAGCGAATTGAGCACCAGCATGTGAACTGAAAGGTCACCAGTTCAGTTCTCAGTCAGGGCAAATGCCTGGGTTGCAGGTCAGGTCCCTGGTTGCAGGCATGTGGAAGCAACCGATGGATGTTTCTCTCATACATCAGTGTTTCTCTCCCTCTTTTTCTCCCTCCTTTGTCCTCTCTCTGAAAATAAATAAATGACATATTTTTAAAAATAAATATTTACATTGTTTTTTTTAATTAAATAGCACTTAAAATGCTTACAAAGATAAAAAGCAGGCCCTTGACCTAAAACACCCCCTTCATTTCCAAACCCTAGTTCCACTTCCCATAGGTAACTGTTTCCACCATTCTTAGCACCTCTATTTCTCGTGAGCAAGTTGAAGTTACAGGGTTTTATTTGTTTTTGAACATTACTTATTACTTCCTTAACATACGGGTGCTTTGGATTTTTTACACCAGGCTTTTTTGCCTTCTCCCTATTGTACCAACAGAGCTATTGGGTTGGCCAAATAATTCATTTATTTTTTTCCATAAAATAAAGGACACATTTTTCATTGTCACCAATAACTTTATTGATTTAGGTATTTTGAGTATGTTGACTGTCTCCTGTGTAGTATAATGTTGATTGTTCTTAATTAACATTTTGATTTGATTGCTGTTAACTTCAACTGGTCTGCCCAATCATGGAGCATCGTCCAGTGAGAAATCTCCATTACAAAACATAGCAAACCACTCACAGCACCTTCTCCATACACTGCATAAATCTTTGTGTTTCAGCTGCATTTATACCTTTCTTGAAATAATAAAGCATAATGTGCCAAAAATGTTGTGTGTTTTCTACCATCTTCAGTAGTAAAATGGCTACACAAAAATTCACCAATTTTGATAGTTTATTTTTTTAAATGCATGCTGATGACAGCTGTCACAAACAATATAGTCTAACAAAATTGTTGTGAACAAAGTTAAAGACAACCAAGCACTACTAGAGCCATCTTACAGGAAAAACCAAGCGAGCTTTTTGGCCAACCCAATATATGCTTA
Source organism: Glossophaga mutica (assembly GCA_039655065.1). Taxonomy (NCBI): domain Eukaryota; kingdom Metazoa; phylum Chordata; class Mammalia; order Chiroptera; family Phyllostomidae; genus Glossophaga; species Glossophaga mutica. The sequence goes on from CM077309.1 coordinate 49,254,601, forward strand.
TTTTATAGTTTTTGATTAATTAGACAGAGACTATATTATTTGGACCATTTATGTATATTCTTTACTTTTTTTTAACTTTTACCATGTTAAATAGAGTTTAACGTGTTTTCTTCTTTTTAATATCTTATTTATTTATTTGTAGAGAGAGGAGAAAGAAGGAAGAAAGAAAGGGAGAGAAAAATAAGTATGTAGTTGCCTCTCATGCACCCCCTACTGGGGACCTGGCCCACAACCCAGTCATGTGTCCTAACTGGGAATTGAACCAGTGACTCTTTGGTTCGCAAGCTGACACTCAATCCACTGAGCCACACCAGCTAGGTCTACTGTGTCTTCCTTTTAATGACATTTTTCTCTGGAATTAAAAATCCCCATGTCCTTTTATTTGCTTAGTTTTTCTTCTGCCCGTCACTAGTTTTCCCCCAGGTGTTTCATCAAATATCTCAAGTACCTATTATTACTGTTTTCTAAATATTTAATATTTGTCTATTTCATCATTTTTTGGAGAGATCTTATTCTCTGTACCCTCTGTCAAACCATCCATCTGGGCAGCTGGGCTCCTGAGACTTCCCTTCATCTCCTCTTTCCGCAGCTGTAGCTCTCTTTCCCCTGGACCCTGTGTTTCTTCTCCCTGACCTAATTCCTCGTTTTGTTCACACACATTCTCCCAGGGCTTTCTAAGAAATAGAGGTAAAATCTTTTCTGTTCTTGTAGCTCTGAGAATGCCTTAATTCCATTCCTATACATGATAGTCATGTGGCTGGGTATAGAATTCTGGGCTGGAGATGATTGTCTCTCAGAATTGTGAAGGCAGTACTCCTTTTCTTTTGAATTCCAGTGTTAGTGTTAAAAAGTCTGATATGAGATCCTTTGATATGACCAGGTTTTTCCCAACCCCCATCCCAGAAGCTTTCAGAATGGACTCCTTATCTGAGTGTCCTGAAATTCTCTGATGTCATGGGTCCCCTTTGTTATTGTGCTGGACGTCATGCAAGCTCCTTTGATTTAGAAATGTGTGTCATTCAGTTCTAGGAAATTGCCTTACATCATTTTCCCAAGTCTTTCCTTTTTATTTTCTGGGAAATTTTCTTTTTCCAACTGTTTCTACTCTTAAAGTTATTTGTTTGTTTTGATTCTATTCTTTTGAGTTTCTGAGAATTCTTCTTTAGAGCAGCTTGTTCTTACTCCAAGGACATGATAACTTCTTTGATCTCTCTGAATATATGGACTGTTTTTTTTCCCCCGCTGTCTGTGCTGATAACTCCAGCTCATTTATTTTTATATGCATTTTTGTCCTCCTTTGTCATGTTAAAGGCTCCCCACAAATATGTGTAACCTTAGAGTGAGGCACTAAAATGCTGATTTAAAATTTCCTTACAAATGGGCTCTGCAGTGAATCTATGGACCCAGCCAATTTTGGGGCAGATGGCATGTAAAATGTTGGTAGCTCTAAAGCTTACCTGAGGTATATAAGCCCGGTTGTCAGCATCTGGGGTCTGGGCAAGGAAGGGAGACTGAGGAGTCTCATCAGAGACTGTGCAGGTTTTCATTTTTTCAGTTTATCCCCTCACCCCTACCTTATCAGGACATTAGCATTTTCCAGGAATATATAGATGATATTTGTGACATGTGAAGAAGAACACAGGTGTGGGTAACTGCTAGTCTGACCTTTCTAGCCAACCCTGGCAGGGAGTAGAATTAGTAGGGGATCTGGCTATTTAAGCATTATTCTGTAGCATGTTGGGCTTGAAAGCAGCCATGTGGTGCTAGTATTCCCTGTCCCCAGATGTCATCTTTTATTTGGCCTCACTGTCCTGCACCCAGTCCAACAATGTATCCCTCTCTAGGGAGCCTGTGAATGTCAACAGAGCATGGACAATGCCTTAAGGGGTAAGTGATAGAGAGATAGTCTTTGAAGAGGCCTGGAGTCCATTACAGGCTCTCCCATTTATTAGACTGTGACCTGGGGCAAGCCATTTAACATTTCTAAACTTGAATGTCACTAACTCTTAGCCCAGCCCAATGGAATCTCAAGCTTGTCCAGTTCAGTCATTCCCTTCCCCATCACTACTGTATTAGATGTCTACAGCTACCCTTTCCTTTCCCAAGTCATTAGGCATCCTGATATGTTATGAGGATGTAGGGAATCAGACAAGGACCAGGGTTGCCTCTTGTAGAGAAGTTAGTCCCCATGGGCTATCAGTGGGCAGTGCAACTAAGCTGGAGGAGAGCTGGGGGGGGCGGGGCTCTTTGAGTGGTGCATGGTCCTCCTTGCTGGAATGAGGAAGGCGATTTATCCACTGTTCCAGCTCCTTCTCTTCACAGAAGTCCTTCACCACTCCCATTAGCCCAACTATTTCCAGCTGTGCCCTGCCTCTTTATTGCATTCCCTTGATTCTAAGGTGCCATGTATAGAAGTGGCTGCTTCTAAACAAGTAACAGCAATACACATTGATGTACATGTACTGAGAGCCTCTCAGTTCTTCAGACTTCCACCTCGGGGTCTTAGCTTCAAATATCATTTTTCCTATGACCAGCCCCCCCCCCATACTTGGTTGGGTGCCCCTTTTTAAACTCCCATGTTCTCCTGTACGTCTCTCAAAGTACTCACATTAGTCACTGGTTGTGTGATATCTGTGTACCTGGAGAGATTTTAAGCCCTGAGAACACATGGACTATCCCCATCATATCCTTCCCTATGCCCCCAGAGCAAAAGATGCTCCATCAGTGTCTGACGAATGAGGAGAGGTAGAGATGTGGGAAATATGTGAAAGGTAGAGGCAATGCGAGAGACTACTAACAGCAGGAAAGAAGATGAAGCTTCCAAGAAATAACCCTTCTAGTGGATAAGAAAAATTAAAAGTTTGATTTAACAAAGAAGAAAAGCAGGTTCACTGGCATAGATCCTTGTTCCAGAATACAAATAATGACAGTGGCTATGAAACTTGATGGAGTCAGCTCCAAACCCAGGAGGAGCAAGCATTCTGCCCAACACTGGAAAAATAGGTTGCTTTGCTCTCTTCTCTAGTGAATGAAAAGAATCCAATCCTTTATTAAACACTTGAAATAAAGAAAGAGATAAAAGGTAAGAAATGCAACTTTGGAAGGAGAGGCAATTTACAAAAAAATCCTTGGGACCATTTAGTCCCCAAATGAGATTACTCTTAAGGCACAGACTTGAGTGTGAATGAACTTTAGCTGTAATTTTAATACTCATTTGTTGATAAAAATAATTAAGCATTGTGAAAAATTAATCTGCCTATGATCACAGCGCATTTAAGATGATGAAATCAGCAGCTCTTTGCTCTTGCCTGCTCTACACAGCAACCATTCAAGGAGGATTTCAATGTTTTGTTACAGGAGCATTTGGAGACAGAGAGAGAGAGAGAGAGAGAGAGAGAGAGAGAGAGAGATGTGATAGTTGAAAGGGGACTTTGTGGATCTGGCTGGCAGGAGAGTCATCATTAATCCTTTCTAGAATTCTGTAAGGAGAGTGATTGTCTATCCTACGGGAATATTATAATATCAAAGTTAACAATTACTGAGCTCTCACTATGTGCCAGGTGTTGTACTACATCTAACTTTATCATTAAGCTTTTACAATCAAGCAGAGGGAGGTTAAACCTTAATTCTAATTCTGAGTCCACCATTTCTCTATGCTGCCTCTTGACTTTTTCAATAGACTAGGGAACAGAAAAAGGATGGAGTAATATTTTAAGAAGTGCTAAGCTAAACCTAAGAAACACAGAAAACAAGGAATACATAAGACTGTAGCTAGGACTTGCCAGAGAGAAAGGAAAGGAGTCCCAGAGTTAGGCTGGGCTACCAATGCAAGGTAGGACTTTGCAGGAGTCACTGGGCCATTTTGCCAAAGACCTGCAGGAGACTACAGTATCGATGGGATAGCAGCATGGATCCGCAGCATTCCGAGTGCCTGGTATCCTCCAGTAGCCAGGGGCCCTGGGGAAGGAACTACTGAACAGAGATGGTGGAGAGCTGGCATTGTACAAAGGGAGCCTTTGCTCTGGCTGTATTCCATGAAAACAGGAGGTCCTGCCCTCAGAACTTGGTCCTAGGAACAGAAGCTACTCTAGGTATTTCAAATATTAAGGGCTTGAATACAGGGAAGAATAAACTTTTATAATTGCTGAAGGGTGGAGAATGTGGGTTGGGAAGCCTCAATGCAGATGGTTCTCAAGAACTTGCTGGAAAGCTGCTTGAGACTTCGCATCTGCCAACACATCTGCCTGCAGCTGCCTTCAGAGCAACATGGCCTCTGTCTCTTTGCTGCCAGTTTAACACCAGCTATCTTATTTGGGAAACTCTAATCTAGAACCATGCATGGTGGGAAAGGATTCTGGGAAATGCAGTCCCAGCTTCTTTTCTACAAGGCAAGACAGGCCTCCTAAAGAGGAGGTGGTGATGCCCAATTGAATATCACCTGTCAATACCCTGGAACTTCCTATGACCTCAATGGCATTCTCTTTGCCCCACCTCCACCCCCACTTCCCCTGATGGCCTTGGTGAGGAGGTGGGATAGGAAACTTTTTACCTGGGAAAGTTTAGGTATGGTGGGCGCCTAAGGTCCACTCCAGATGACCTCCCAGGAGTCCATAAAGCTGAGGGGTTCTCTCACTGTATCTGAAATTCACACCCTGCCTTAGTAAAAACTGAAAAATTCTTGATAATTATTAATGGTAAGAAATGAAAATAACTCATGAAAAGTTAGCAACCCGGCCCTTCATGGGGACACACATGTTTGCCTTCTTCATTATCCATAGTGCGGTTACTGAGAGCAGTTAAAGGGCCTGTGTGCGTTCAGCTGGTCTGGATAAAGCTGCCATGTTTCCTGTAGATCTCCTCCCATGAGCACCAGCATAGCTGTGCTGACCTGGCACTCAGTGGGGGCCATGGTTACCTGGGGAGCTGCACTGGATGGATGGTAAAGCTCCCTAGGAAGGAATGCCAGGTTTCCTTTATGTTGCTTGACATGAGGTCAGGAAGGTCAGTCTGCATGCCCCAGATTTGCCCTCAAGACCAGTGCTGACATCAGCTATTCTACTAAATGTGTGCATGGCGTTGTATATATCATGGGTCTCTGTACATGAAGCTAAGTCGCTCATCTCCTGTTGGAAGGAGTTGCCAACCTAGACCACAGTTGCATGTACCGGGATGCTATCCATTGCAAGCAACAAAAAAACAAACTCCATGTGACTTAAGTAAAATAGGCTAATTAAAGGAAGTTTCATTATTTAAGTGATTGGGTGGAAATTCATTGTTTTGTAACTAAAATGTCCAAAGCTTCAGGTACAGGTCCAGGGTTCAGGTGAAGTCACCAGGGTTCTTAGTCTTGTTTTACTTGTCTTTGTGTGGACCCTACTCTTAAGCTGCCCCTCTTCATGTGGTGTCCCCAGCAATCATCTGACCAGCTTGGAAAACTCAATAGAAAGAATCTTCTTTATCCTGGAAGTTGCTGTTCAAAGTTTGTGGGGTGGCTCTCATTGGCCAAGCTTGGGTAGGTGTCCATCACTATTGCACAGAATGGGGGCTGCATTCCTGTGTCTGCTGCACAAGGGGGCAAACCCTCCACAAACCTCATGGCTTGAAATAGAAGGCAGGACAAACCCCTAAAGGAAATGGTATGGGTGTGGGTGACGGGGGTGTTCTGCTACCCACTAAAAGGAGCATGCTCGCACAGCTGGCAAAAGAAACAGCTGTCTGTTATCCCAGCACAGCGAGAGTTAGAATTAGTCTAGGCCATCTCTGAATCATCTCAGTCAAGCTGCTAACTTCTCTGGACCTCTGGTTACTCATGCACCATCAGTAGGCTGGGTTGGATGGTCCACTGCAGCATTCCAACTTTAAACTTGTGCAAATTGACCCATCTACACCACAGCCAAGTGGACTGAACTGGCTCAACAAGTGGATTGGTTGGTTATTTTAGGCCTAATTGTGTCGTAAAGCATCAAAAAGCAGGCTGCAAAATCATCCTGGGTTGTGGGTTAGGGTCTCCGAAAACTTCACAACTGATTTTGGAAGGACACACACCCCCAGGAGTGACCATCATCTCTGCTACAGATGGGTACATCTTGTGGGAGCCTAGATGAAAGATTTCTTTTGCCTCGAATTCTTTTGGAAACAAGGCCCCACCGAACTCATCTGGTATACTGTGCTCTGGGTAGAAGTAATTATTTTTATGAGGCATTATTCATGTCTAGTCTACCTGAGGGCCACCCCAAATAATGTTTCTCTAGCTATTAAAGGCTTTATCAGGCACGCAGCGTCTCCAGTAGTTTCCTTTAGGGGAAAAGAAAAAGATTCCTCTTGAAGTTTCCCACCACCAGCGGCAATTTGCTGCCCATTTCAGGGCCACGTTGAGTGGTTGGCACCTGAAAAAAGGGCAGCCTTTTTCTTTCAAGTGCAGCCGGAACATGGGAGTCATAAGTGGAAGAAGGGGACTGGGAGAAGTATTTCCATGCGGCCGAGGTAGCTTTCTTGTTTTGTTGTAAGCTGGCAAGCTTCAACATGCTCGAGCAACGTTTTGTCAAATTTCTTAAATGCTGAATGTGGCACTGGCCCAAATGAATGTAGATGTTATTTTAGTGCTAGGAGAGATTTATTTTAATGTACAGATGCAGCCACTACAAAGGCCCTTTTAATCGACTGGGGGCTCTGTTCCTGGCTCTTTGACTCTCTGCAACCCCCCTGCTCCTTGTGGGGAACCAGTATGCTGTGAAATGGCAGAGTATCCCCCCTTCCCTCTTCATCTCCCACAGCAGTGACATAAGTGCTGACAATAATTATAATTAAGATGCTTTGTGCGAGGAAAAGCAGTTCTCAGGGCTCTGTATCCCTTTCACAGTTTGCCTGGAATTCAAAGACAACACCGCTTGGTAAGGGAAAACGCACCAACAGTGGACAGTGGGCTGCTGACCTGCCCAGCTCCAGGCTCTAGCAGAGCAGCCCCCAGAGGAGCGTTTCCTTATCAAGGACCTCAGTTCTCGATTCTCCAGGTGCAGAGGGCACTGCTCCCTCACTGCTCGCCTCTGAGATGGGAAATCCATCAGTTGAGCTGAGCCTCAGATACCAATATCTTGCACCTTGATCGAAGCCAAAATAAACGGGAAGGGAAGCACAGAGGAAGCCCTGGCCACATGTGAGGTTTGGCCCAGCCAAATCAATGCTTTCAAGGCAGGATGAGAGCAGGGGAGCCACAGACAAAATCGGGGGTGGGAAGTGGGGGGAAGTGTTGGAGAAAAGGGGGAACAATCACCAGACTCAGTGGCAGAGGGGAAGCTGGAGCCAGGACAGTTCTCATTCCCATCCCACTCAAGGCCCCCTATTTATAAGAGTCTGTAATACCCCCTTTACTATCCCAAAATGAAATCCATGGAAAATATAACCTGTTTCTCTACATGCTGCCAAGACAAAATAAAATAAAGTGTATAGACTGCTCTAACTGTAATAGCAAGAAATAAAAGGAGAGCAGTTTGTAATGGGCTAATACATCTTTCGGTGTGTGAGTGCTCAGGCACAACTACAAGAGGAGACAGAAGGCAGTAGCCAGACACTTGAACAGAATCTCGGTGAACGTGGGGGCTGCTGTTTGCACACCAGGCCTCCCTGGTGAGAGGTTCTTCTGAAAGAGCCAAGGTTCAGGCCAAACAAAATGTACTCATCTCTGTGTTTCACAGGAGTGTAGTTACATTTCTCGAAAATTCCATGTACAAGACATACTTTGTAGTTTGATGGAAACAGAGGCCCGGACATGGATCACGCTTTCCCAGCACATCCATGCCAGGCAGAGCACTGGAAGCATCTTTGTTGGGGGCCATGCCATGAGTCACGGGCCTTCCAGTTACTGTGACAAACTACAGACTTCCAAAACAGCCCCCTAGGGGGTGATGCAGCCCCACGGAGAACCACGGGAAAATGGGCAGCAGACTTCTGAGCAGGCTGTGGGCTCAAATCCCAGGTCCATCCAGTCTTAGCAGCTATGTGGCCTTAATTAAGTCATTTAACTGCCTGCATCTTATCTTTAAAATGGAGAGAACATCTTCTTTCTCCCCAAGATTGCTGAAAGCTTCAGTGGGGTATAACGCTAACTAGATGCCTGGCCCTGTGTGCCTGAGTGGGTCCCCTGTGATTAGGACCAGCTCTGCAGCCTGGCTGGTGTGCTCTGGGCCGTAACTTCTGGGGGTTAGCTGCCTTCTTAGAGACAAAGGATGAGGTCTGTGCTCTGCAGGGCCTGCCATGGGCGTAGGCTTCCTTCGGGCCACTGCATTGTTTCCAAGGACCCTCTTCCCCTGTCTTCGTCCATCAGAGACAGGCAGCAAGCATGAAGGCCTGGAGTCTTTGAAAAGTACCATGAGCATCCTAAGAGCTCTTTATGGCCTCCAGGAAACTGATCAGTTCACAGAAGTTGGAAAGAGCTGGTTCCTGAGGAGTGCTTCCCAGCTTCCAAATTGGAAATTTCTATCGTGAGTGTTCCAGCTTGGCCACTCAGAAACCTCTGTGTCCTCAGCTGTAAAACAGAGGTGACAATAATCTCTACCTGTGACGGTTTTACCAAGTGTTCAGATTTATAAACTCTCGGCAGAGTTGGGAATGTTCTGGGTAGTTAAGATTGCACCAGTTCTAACTTGCTTAGCTTTTAGCAAGAAAAAGATGAAACATTCCACAGTGGTTTGAAGCCCAATGTTCCTGCATGTAACATGGAATCTATAAGGAGTCCAGGCTAGCAAATGAACTTAATCTGGGTCCTCTAATGGAGGGACCTCAGCATCTTAGCAGACAGATTGGTGAGTGACACACAGTGTATCAGTCCTGGAGAATCTGTGGAGACTCAGCTACAGGGAAATAGAACAGGGTATCTATTAGATTCAAAGCATGTATTTAATGTCCATAGCTGTTCCTGTGTGTGTATGCATGTGACATTTATTGACTGTTCACTACATGCTTGACACTGTGGTGGGCTCCTGACATGTATTAGCTCATTTGTCTCACCACACTCCTCTAAGGTGTGCATGCCTCCTGCCCCGCTGGGCCGATGAGGAAACTGACCGGGCACACAGCCAATGTAGGAGACAGGCAGGACTCGGACCCAAGTTCACTTGACATTTTTTTTTTTTCAATCTGGGCATAAGTACAAGGAAACAGACACAGATAGCAACTAAGAAACTACTAAAATTGCGGGACCTTATAACATTGCCGAGGCTTCTCACCTGTAGAGGTGGGACTCATGAAACCCCCCGACGCCAGCACAGACAGGACTGGGCCCAGATCACAGTGCACCACGGAGCCACACGCAGGGCAGGCAGATGGCCCGTGACACAGGGAGAGTGGAGGAACTGGTCATCACAGTGGGGCCCTCAGAAGGCCCCATAATTTTTTCCATTTGAAGACTTTTGTACATGTTAGAAGGTCTGGTTTCCACCGAGCGGGGAAGGAGTTGATGATGAAGATGAATTCGTTGCTCCCCTCGCCTGTGGAGAAAGCTGCTGGGACCTGCAAGGCAGCATTGGGGACCTGCCTGGGCAGCCATTTCAGAGAGGGCTCCGCCGCCGACTGACTGAATCACTGTGAGAGGAGGGTGTCGAGGCTCAGTGCCCGTGGCCCTGGGTTCTGTCCCAGGATTAGCCCTGGGTGGATGTGGGAAAGGCCTAGGGCGTGGCTTCTGATTGGATCCCTGAGATTGGCTACTTTTGTTTGGGTCACAAGTAAGAAAGGGCTACTGATTTCAGTCCACATAATTCAGCTGGGTGATCAATGAAGCTTTATTTGAACTAAAATTAATTTCTCTCGTAGGCCTCAGTTATCCTGGTGGAAGAAAACATTCAGTGAATCTAGTGTATCTCCTCTCCTTGCCGAGGGCCTACCTGAGGCTGAAGGGTGGGAGCAGGCATTTTCTGAGTCACCCAGTCCACCAGTCCTTGTGCATAGGTCAGTTGGCCATCCCCGGGTCTCACTCTGACAAGCCTTCATGGAGCCTTCACTGTGTGTCTGTCTGTCCCAGGCCTCTACCAGGCTGTCTGTCCCAGCACCAACACGGTTGGAGGGGGCCAAGCTCCAGTGTCCTGCAGCTTCTCAGGCCTGCCAGGGAGAGGAGTGTGTATTGGGGTACTCCCTCTGCTCTGGGAGTGCCCTCCCACACCCAAACACTCTGGCCTTGGCTTTAAACCCAGGGTAGCAGCAGGAAGGTGGACACCTGTGGGTCTATCCCTCAGCCAGGCATCACCTTGATTTTTTTTAGGGGGCTGGAGGTAGAGAGAAGAGGGTAAGAACTGACCCAGGTCCTCAGTCATCCCTCCAGTTCTGAGATTCCTGGGGAGTCCTCAGCTTTTGAGACTTAAAAATTTAGAATTCCCCCCTTTGTTCTCTGAGTTCCTCAGTGCCCTCCCTTCCTTGAGGCCCTGAGCATGCAATGTGGGAGCCGAAGGAGTGGAGACGAACCAGGAGTGCCGGTAAAATCTGGGCAGAATGTTGGTAACAATTGTGTTGCAAGTTGTGAGCCCTTGGAAAGCCTGAGAGGCAACTGATGAACAGCCTAGTGCCTGGAGTGCAAGGCCTTTGCTTGTTCATTCATTCATTCAGTTTTTATTGAGAGCCTGCTGGGCCTTTGTGGAAAGGATAAAGGTCTGAATCAAGGACCACAGAGACCAGGTAGCCTGGCTCACCACTGAAGCCTCTGTCTACAGAGAGGGTGTGGGCCTTGAGCGAAAGATCTGAACTTCCCTGCCCAATTAGAAAAGGAAGCGCCTGCCCCGCCCCAACAGCCCACCCTGAACACGCACAGGGACCTGTCCAGTGCAGCCCTCTGAAAGCCTGTTCAGGAACCCAGATGAGAGGCTCGGGTGTTGCCAAGCACGTGTTTGGGAGCAGTCACTTAATGACTGAAGATGGCTTTTCCATCCTCAACATCTGCCTGATTAATTTACACGACAAAACTGGTATCCTTCACTCCACAACTGATTCCCAAATATTCCAAGCTCCTAAAATTCCAAGAAGTTGGCAAAAAAAAAAGAGCTTGATTACTCCAAAATGCTGTCTGCCCCTCTCATTACTGCTTCCACCGTCCCATTCCCTCTCTGCTTATAATCACCGTGTGTGCAGCTGTTCTGGGAGGATCTGCCTTGGGCCAGGTCTTCTGTAGCTGGACACATCTGCCACCCAGGTGTTGGACTTAAAAATGGGTCTCTAGATGGCCAGAGGGAACCTGGCCCGGCGGCACATTGGACTTGCCTTAGCAGGCTGTCTCGCTGCCTGAGCACACTCATCAGCACATGGTCTTCCCTTGCCTGGTTCTGTTGTTGTCCTTTCTGTGGTCATTTGAAATGGAGAATTATGCTGAGTGAAATAAGCCAGGCAGTGAAAGACAAATACCATATGATCTCACCTTTAACAGGAACCTAAACAACAAAACAAACAAACAAGCAAAATATAACCAAAGACACTGAAATAGAGAACAGGCTGGCAGTGACCGAAGGGGAGGGGGGAGTGAATTTCAGGGGAAAAGGGGAAGGGTTTGCAGGAACAAGTATAAAGGACACATGGGCAAAAACTAGGCAGGGGGGGTGGAAATGGGAGGTGGGAAGAGCTGGGATAGTGGGCTGGGTTGGGAATAAAAGATAGAAAACTGTATAAGAACAACAACTAAAATAAAATTAAAAAAAGAAATGGAGACACTGGAGAGGCATTGGGACAAGTGGTCTTGTTGACTCACCATCAAGAGGGCAATTCTGCTTGTGATGTGTTGTCGCCAAAGGAGTTGCCAGTTTTTGTTCGAACCTCCTCGTTAGGTCCTGGTCATTGTCTACAAAGACTAGGGCAGTACAACTTCTTCTGTTTCTTCAGCCTTGTTGGTGGTCTTGGAGTTCTCAGAGTCTCTAAGCTCTTTCCCAGGTTGAGGTTTTGCATGTGGTTTAAAATGCTCTCTTTACCCTCCCTCTTCACCTGCTCCCTGGGTTCTTATGAATTCCTTCTCACCCTATATGCCCTGACTCTCTATTGAATACTTCCCTATCTCTACCTGTGGAAAAGGCAATGTGTTCTCAGAGTCATCTTAAGGTAATGGTCCAATCACCTAAACAAATCAGTGACCAGTATCGGGAAAAGACAGGGCCAATTTGAATATTCTTATAATTGGTGCAAATATTCTGGATCATTTAAATAAAGAATGATGCATGACGTATCCTGAAACCCCTCAGTCTGCATTTTATCTGATGGGGGGGGGGGCATGGAGAGCTTACTAGAACTCATAGTTGTGGAAACCTCTTTGACTTCACTCTGTGAGGTAAAAACAAGGGTGACAATCACTTCCTGGTAAAAATACTTTAGGCTTGTCCCTCACTTCTCTGATCCTTGGTCTTCTCATTACATAAAGTGTGGCTGGGGGTACTGTCCACCTTGCAAAGTGTTACCTTGGCTATAAGGTATCTAAAACCTCTAGCAGGTGTCTGGCACATAGTACCGGGTTTAATAAATGGTACTAATTAATATTATTATCAATGCTACTATTATTTATTATGTGTTATAATTCCTATGACCCAGTTTATAAAATAATATTTATCATGGAATATGCCTTATATAATTCTGAGATGAGTCTAGTGAGCAGGCAAACGGGTTTCATGAAATAATTCATTTGCAAGCAAAATCAAAGTGTTGAAATTTACTAAACTAAAATGGTAGAGCCTTGAGGTTGGGGGGATGGGTTGTATCTGCAAGGTATAGAATGGTTTGATGTGCTGATGGCAAAACGCAGGGTTCCAGATCTCACTTAGTCAGGAGGGATTAGAAATAGGACCATACCTCTCCATCCCATCCCTGGTACCTGTGCCCAGTGAGTTTGTCACTTCTCACGTGGCTGTATGAATGCTCCCAATTCCTAACCAGTCCCCCTCACACAAAGCAATGCAGTGCCCCCCACCTTTATGTGCAGGTACTTCCAAACCTCAGGTTTGTTCACTTCTCACACCCATTCCTTGCTGAGAGCCTTTCTGTAGCTCTCCATTTGCACAGGACAAAGCCCATGCCACTTGGATGGCAAAGATAGGTCTCCTGAGAGAGAAAATTGAGAATGGCTGGCTTCTCCATGGTCTGCCCCTTCATCTGAAACGTATTCACAAGTGCCTGCTGGGGCTGGGCACTTTTCTGTGTGCAGGGAATACAGATGTAAACAGCTTCTGAAAGAATGAAACACAATGAAGAATACATAACATAATTTAATGCCAAATATTGACAAATGCTTTGAAGAAAAATAAAGCAGTTTTGACTGTTGACAAGAAAGTCATCAGAATATTCTGTAGACCTAGCAAAGTCAGGTTTATTCCCTACAGCAGTGAGGCCAAGCACCACCATGACAGGGGCTGAATGGCGTCCCAGGAAGGGAAGGTCAGACAGGTGTGGTTAGGGTTCTGGGGTTCGGGCTGCTCTCTCATTGTGGGAATCTGATTGAGATTTGGCTCCTTTAAGAATGGTGGAATTCACAAGTCTTCATAAGTTAAAAGTTGTTTGATAAGTGAGCAGTTTTCCTAGTTGAGCCATCTGTTGTCCCAAGTAGTCTACTGTTCAACTAAATTGATTTTAGGGAAGTTGCTCAAGTAAATCATGGAGTATTTTTACTTGCTTATAGTCTTATCATTCTAGACAAGAATTTTCTGGAACAAATAGTGAAGCCATATTGATGAAGGTGGCCCTCGTTCCCAGAGTTGATACATAGCTGTGGTACACAAGCTCTCTGCATGTCCTCAGGGTTAAATTTGCATCAAAGGCCCCTTTAGGTCATTGCCTGGGCATGCTGTGTGATCCTCAGTATAGGGTTGCCAGATTTAGCAAATTAGAAATATTTTATCAGGCAACCCTCTGAGAGTGCTTGGATTTTTTACTGAATTGTCTATATATTAAATCTGCATTTTCAGCTTCTCCAGAGGTGTTAGAATTTCTTGCAGAACCCAGGTCATGTTCCCACAAGGCATCAGCTGAGCTGGGCTGAGATGCTCCCTTTACACTGGCACAGAGTAGCTTCTCACTTACCGCAGTTCCCACCCAGCACTGGAGGAATCTGAGTTTGGGAGCTGTGGCCCCCTCAACTGAGCTGAGCATGCTCAGATAAGTTCCTTTCCTTCTGTGTGCCCTGGAACGTGAACTGTAGAATCGAGGAGCTGGACATTTCCTCCAGCTCGGTGAGCCACCCACGTGTCTATTTTAGTGCTGCTTGGCATTAAATACTTGCCACATCCAGCGCTGAGGTGTTTGGCAAATACATGTGACCATTCTATTATGGATTTTGAAATGTTTGGAAATCCGACCCTTGATTTTGTTATAATCTTTTTGGTTACTGTTATTAGGTGGTGACCTAATAAGAAATTGTTAACTGGGGAGCTATAATTTGGGAGCTTATAATTTTCTTAATGGACATTGATTGGTGTAACCCTGATTAAAATACAATGAAGCCTGAGGCTTAAATGTTTTATTCTGAAAGGTTGAAAGGACAGGAATTGACTCTAAAAATATATTGGCTTGAAAACTTTATTGAAATAATATTATTTGAAGAGTTTTGTGAGCATAAAATGACCTGACAAAAACTTTTTGATGCCAACTCCACTGGCCTCAGAAAGCTGAGGGAATATAGGTTTCTGCAGATGAAGTCTGGAAAAATGCTTCCAGATTACCTCAGGGGTGAAAGGAAAATTATTATTCCAGTCCACGGCCCTGCTAATTCTTTTCAACATTGATTCTGTCAAATAATTAGAACCCAAATGGAGGAAACATTCATAATTGTCATTTATTATACTTTACCAAAGGTGACTGCTCCCAAGGAGCTCTGACAGGACAAAAACAAAATGATTATGAAAGAAACATGCAAGCAGATGGATCAGGTCTTCCTACGCACATTCCCAGAAGCCAATTCCAGACAGTGGGTGGGGGTGGTCTCAGGTTAAAGCAGGCCTCGGAAGCTATGAGTCTGCAAAGAAAATCTTCTGCTATCGCGTTGTCAATCAAGTGATAACGAGCCCTGTTTCCCCTCCCTCTCTCTCACCACAGACATTTATCATGTAGCTCTTTGTTACTTAAAAGCATGTATAAGAAAGATTACCACCACCACCCCCATACCACAGGGAATACTTCAGAAGTGAAATATGCGATCGGTTAGGGGTTTATATTTAAAATACCTCCTCCCCTTTTGTAATTGTATTTCTTCACCCAACATAGGCTAAGCTATGAGGCGAGTCTACTGCTGTGAGAATGTTTTTCCCTCCTAATTTTTGAAATAATACCATGCCTTGGAGATCAATGTTCAGGCTTTACCAAGATTATAACGAATGGACATTGCTTTGATCTAAATATTTTTAAAAAGGTTGTTGCTGATCATCCTTCCTCCCCTATAATCTTTAAGAAAGCCTTTCGACTTACCAGTCTGACACCCAGGGGGACAGGAGTATAGCTGCCTTTTCTTCCCCCTCATCTTCACAAGGGTACTCTGTTCTCAATTTTGCCCAAATTAGTCCCAGGATTTCAGTTGTCTTTTTTTGTCCAACATTCCATCATGCAATTCATTAAAATCTTCACATGAAATATTTAACAGATGAGCTATGTCATAATTCACATTACAGTTTTAAATTGTTATTCATGTGGTAAGTCATTTATCCTGGACATTAGCAGGCCTCTGGAATGGGCTTACATTTGATGTAAGGACAGTTAGAGTTCTTTTCCTCAATGCTCCAGAACAGTGGCCTTCTTCCAAACCTCCGGTTAATCGTGAAATATTCCAAAGAGTGACATTCAGATGCATTGTTAGTTCTACTTGCAATTAACTGTTTTGAAAACAAACAGAAGAAACATTTAAACAAATGTGGCTTGGCTAACAGCTATTACAGTTGACCGTTAATTAAGGCAAGTTGGAATCTAAATATGCCAGGCCTCGTTACTATCACCACTAGCAGTCCTTGCCATCGTGCACGAAGGAATGAAAATTCAGGGACTCTGTCAAAGGGGGGCTGAGGACAGGGTGGGAGATATTAACCCTATTCTGCAGAGTAGCCACTATCCTGCTTAAGAAATACGGTCAGTGAGGAGCTCATTTTCTGCGTGAAGTATGGCTAGATTGTATTTGTAGAATCTGGATTTTAAGAAAACTTGCTCCGCTCCTACATAATGAAATACATAGAAAATCTTTAGCAGGTACTTTATTTATTAATTTATTATAGATTTATTATCTCCAATAAGGATAAAGTTTTCTACCATAACTCTGCCCGTGGATTGGCAGAACTATATTAGAAGAAAACACTCCTGTTTGTGGGCCAGACCAGCTCAGGGCAGCTCTGGCATCTGCTTCTCTGCCTGTGCACTGGCACGAAGTCACAGTCCCCATGCTGCCAGCCGTAGCCAGCCAGACGAGAAGCTCTACGGCCAAGTAACCTGGCTGATGAGCCCATGAAGCTGATGGTGCCAGTAATAACCCTCTTGATTCTCTACACTGACCTGTCTAGCCTTGTCCTGAATGTGCGTAATGATCACAGTTTCGGGAGAGGTGACAGGGTTTGAATGGTGGAGCATACCTTTCCTTGGTCCCGGAGGGGGAAAATCCATTCCCATAGCTTTTGCAGCTGGAAGATAACCATCTTCTGTTTTCTGCCCTATTTTGCCAGTGCTCACGTCATCTTTTTTCCCCTTCTTCATTCTCATAATTTTATGGAGGGCTAACCCACAATATTACACCCTGAGAACATTGCCAGCACTGGGCAGTCTGTCTTTATCATGGATGAATTTTCTGCTCAGCCTGAATTTATTGGCATGACATTTTAGTTGGTGGTAAAATACAAGAAAAAAGATAAATGCTCTAAGAACAAATCATGACATGAGTGTTGACAACACTATCAAGCCTTTAGAGTGTCCTAATAAACATTGTATTTGGTATCATTTATCTGCATCCCAGAAAAGTTCTGTTTGGAAGTGAAAGCTAGAGTGACTCTCTGTGGACAGAGAGACAAGTGAATCTATATACCCGAGGGCACACAGCAATAGCTTTAGAAAAAGGGTTAAAAACCAGTTCTCCTGGTAAAGAAAAAGAAACGTTCCGGGTTAAGACTCATCGATGGCGGCAGCGCGGTTTCTCTTTGTCCCGCATGAGCTCTCCACGTGCCCGTGACGAGGCCGCATGGCCGGGGGACTGGTGAATGGGAGCAGTGGTGTTTGTGTGAGCTTGCGTGCCAGGCATGGTTAGCGCTATTTTACAAACCGGATTTGTGCTCCTAGGGGTATATTGCAACTGGAGGCCAAGCCCACAGAAAATTATTTCTAAATGAATACAATATGAAAAAGTTATTTTATTTCTAATTTTACATGTAACATTGTTCTTTGGTGAGTCTCAGATTACACTCGAATGCATGTCTATTAACCTGATATGAGATGCATGCATGATTTCATCTTGAATGCATTTGAATATAATAGCACTGGAAATGTAATTTGTATTCTCAAATTTTCTAAAGCAAAATAAATAAATCTTGGGGGTGGTAGCCACATTGAGCATATTGCATTGATTTCTTCGGGTTTCTCTCAAACTAATTACCAGCTTCCCCTCGCAAATCCAGGTCTTCGCACATGGACATTTTTTTCTGATCTAAATTCTGGTACCTAAGTCATCTTCATTTCTTCCACCTTCATGAAGTGGGTACCATGGAGACTTACCTTCAGTCTTTAAAAAGTGCCAGTGTCCAGTTCCTCTCTCTATCCCTGTCACCATCACTCTCCAGCCCTCCTGTTATCACTGATCACTGTCCAACGCAACTCTCCGCTGCAGTGCGAACATTGCACTGCATGTCCGGTGGGCACAGCTATGGAGCACTTAAAATGTGACTGCTGCAACTCAGGTACTGAATTATTAATTTTATTTTGTTTTCGTTTATGTGGCCACATGTAGCTAGTGGCCACCAATTTGGGCAGCGCAGGACCAGAGCATTTGATTGATGTCAGCTGTGAGTCCTAATTCAAGTGCCATCTCGCAAATGTAATGCTCTCTCTGTTTTGGTGCCTGGATGATGCTCTGTGCCCATCTCCATTAGCTCTGAGAATGCCAAAGTGCAGTCCTCTCCTCAGTGATGTGACTGTCCTCTCCAGGCTCCCACCCTGGCTGTTGCATCCCTCATGTCTTCATCTTATGTCTTCACCATCTAGCACCTTCTGGGTTTCTGATAAACATGGGAGGAAGGGAAGGGAGGGTAGATGTAGGCAGGAAGGAAGTTAGAAATTTGGAGAAAGAGGAAGTCTGGAAGTTAGATACCTCCTGGAAGGTCTGTACTGCAGAGCTGAAAATCTGCTCTCTGGCCCTCTTAGAGTATTGAGGTGAGCTTCAGGCACAGGCTTCTGGATAACCAAAAGAGAGGCAGTGTTCCAGACACCTGAATATTTTTTGTGAAAGGCTCTGAGGCTCTTAGGGAAGGCATTTCTCATAATGATGATTCTGTTGTTTTGGTGGTTTTTGAAGACCATCACAGTATTTTTTGGTCACTGTCCTAAGAGGCTCATCCAGAAGGTACTCACATGTTGGGGAGAATCTAAAGGGTCTGTTCTGCCCTTGGGAGATGAGTGAGGTACCACCAAAAGGAAAATGGGACTGTGTCTCTGTCCTTTTGTTGAAGGTTCCCAACAGAAAACCTGGGAGTGTTCATAATGAAATGAAAGTGAGGAGCACCCCCAACTCCAGGAGAAACATGTTGATGATTTTCTTAGACTATCTAAAAATTTCAAACCCAGGGATGGTGTTTCTATTTTCTGTATCCTCTTTGGGACTTGGGTTTCACTAAAGCATTTTTTGTCTTTGTTTTCCTTATTAAATTAGCAAGATTGACTTGAACTGGAATATACTGTTATGGCTTGAAATGTTGTTGAAAGAACAAAATAGACAGGCATGACAAACATCTCAGGTTCCATTTGGAATGGGGAGGAGGAAGAGACTGGGGCTTGCTGAAGTGACCAGAGGGGAGGGGAAGGGAGATAATGGCGGAGAGAAGGGGAAGGGGCTAGACAAAAACATGTATGAAGGACACACAGGCATGGACAGCAGTCTGGGAACTGACTGTGCGGGGGGATGGGTGGAGGAGGGCAAAGGGGGGAAATTGGGACAACTGTAATAGAATAACAATAAAAAATTGAGAAAAGGAAAAATGTGGAAACAACAAAGAAAAACAGTGAAAGGAAGATAAATTTCTGTTTGTGGAAGCTCCATGGAAGGCTGGGGGGGGTGCGGGGGGGGCGGGGTGTGGCATGGGGGTGGGAACAGAGCTGGCCAAGATGTTCTTAAGCATTTTTGTTTGTTTGTGGGGAGAAGTTTTTATTGTGGCGTTTTTGATATTTATTTTTTTTTTAATTTACATCTTTTTTTTTTACACTGAGATAATTAACCAAATGTCCCAAGTGGCTGTGGCTGCCAAAAACTCACCTAATTCTCATCTTCCACTACCCGGGTCATTTCTCTAGTGCATCCTCTTCAAACTTTCATCGTGGGCTTTCTAAAATACTAATGAGGCCCTGATACTTCTCTACTTAAAGATCGCTAAGTGGCTTCTCAGGCCCTACAACAAAAGTCAGCAAACTTCTCCTGTAGAGGGCCAAATAGTAAGTATTTTAGGCTTTGTAGGCCATCCAGTGTGTTGCAACAACTCAGCTCTGCCTTGTGAGTAAACCAGTACGCGTGGCTGTGTTGTGAGAGAAGTCCACTTACACAGAGAGGGTGAATTCGGCCCTCGAGCCAACCCCTGGCCTCCAGGATACTGTTTAGATGCCTTGGTCAAGACATCTTGCCATTTCACCTCAGCCAACCACCCACGTCCCCTAGCTCCCATTCTTTAAAACCTCAGAAGACACAGGGTCTTTTAAAAGTTATCTTTTTGCCTGTGCTATTTCTACACTTGAATTACCATCTTTCTTCTGTTCTTACTATTCCTGTGAGGTGGACCTTGTGCCTTACCTAACATAAAGCTCTCGCTCATTCCCTGGTCCAGGCTGCCACACCCTCTGAGCTCCGCAGCGCTCTGTTTGTGCCTCTGATGTGCCTTTTACCATATGGCTACTTCTCAATGACACGCTGCAGGAGGGTGTGCTCTCATTCCCCTTAGTATCCAGCTTGGAGCTTGGCTTGGAGGAGGCCACTGAGCAAATGGGCATGAAATTGACCCACCAATTGACTCACAAGGACTTGTGAGTCTCTTGATCATAGAGAAGTATATTAACTTGTAGGTGAAAATGCTACAAACCCCAACATGCTGTGGGAAACCAGAGGCCAGAGTTGCTGGAGGGTGCTGAGGGTAGGGGAGCAAAGACAGAGCTGGGTCAAACGGAGAGGACCCATTGCTATCAAGACTGGGAGACCGCTGTCATCGACCTCATGGCCCAGACAAGGGGTTGGTGAGGAGCAAGGGAGGCAGTGCCTAGTTTAGGGCATCAGGACCAGGGAGAGGATGCAGCCTGTTGGAGTGAGATCAGAGAGAAGCAGCCCACATGATTAATGGGATGGAGGGACTGACTCATGAGGAAAGATTAAAGCACTCCGAGGAGCTGAGGTACAGACTGAAAGGGGCAGATGATAGCAGGCTGCAAGTATGTGAGATGGATAAACATCCAGGAGGAAGCAACTAGCTTCATTAGGGAGGTGAAAACAGGGCTCCATCTAGAACGTCAGGGGTGCTCGGAAAGGGTACGGGTCTCTGATGGAGAGACTCCAGTGATGTGTGAGCTGGGGCAGCTCTGGGCTGCTGGAGCCAGAAGCATCATGGAAAGGTCACCATGAGGTGATTCCTTCAGAGAACTCTCTGCCTTCATTTTATAGAGTCTCAAAGCCTGCCATGGTGCTGACCTTGGCCCTGGAGGTGGCCTCAGAACTACTCTGACTGCCAGCCTGGGGAGGGCTGGCTGGAAAGCCACGTGGGAGGGGAGCTTCAGGGAGAGGTGCACAGACAAAGAGTGACAAACCCACCTTCCACCCTCCTCTTACACACTACTGAGTGGATGTCAAAACAATTTTGAGGCCCTGTGCTTAGAAGCCAGTTTGCTTCCACCCTCCCTGTCTTTGGTCAAACCTAAGATATTCATTCAAACCCCTTCATAAGAGCTCAGGGCTGGCTCCCCTCTGCCTGCAGCAAAACCCAGTCACACTGTGGTTCACAGCTTCCTTGGTTGGCTCATTCCGACAGAGATAAGGCCTGGCAGGCACGTTGGAAGACAAGATTTACTTGAAACTGCATTGAACAGCCCTCAGGCTCCAGAGTCAGCTCCCTTCAGGTATTCTCTGATATTTTCTCCAGGCCTGGGAATGACCACTAGTGTTGTCATCTTGACGTCATGATAGGTCCTCGACAATCAATGTACTAAGGCCTGCAGAGAGACGTGCTGGACTCTGGGTGCACATTCGGATCAATGGGGGTGCTTTTCTTAAACTGCCTGTGCCTAGATGCCACTCCGAGAAATTCTGATTTAGCTGGTCTTGGTGTGGAGGGAGGAGGCACAAAGGCATCAGTAATTTTGCTTAAAGGTGTCCAGGTTGTTTTAATGTGTTCAGAACTGCCACTGAAAAACCTTTATCTGGGTGCTGTTACTCCTCCATCTTTATCTCTAACTACTGACTGTAATATCACCTGAAAGTTTTGAAAGAAAGCCAGCATTTACCAACTGATCCTCTGTGTGCTTAGCACCTTGCTGGAGGCAGGGATGTGATGGGGAGCAAGAGCAGGTCCCTGCCCTTGGAGAGCTTCTGGTCCAGAGAGCAGGCGACACTTAAGGCAAAGAGGGATGAGCCAAAGTGCTGAAATGGCTCATCGCAGACGCTTTTCGTTCTGCACACTACAACCATGCTTAGCTCTACCTAGTCTTATCCTAGAGTCTGACATTCTAAGTGCAGAGATAGAGGATGAGTCTCTCCAAGTATGCACAACCTAGTCAACCCTGATTCGCAGGGCTTCCTTCAACAATGTCTTGGCCCTGGCTGGGTAGTTCAGTCGGTTAGAGCATTGTTCCCATTCTCCAAGGTTGCAGGTTTGATCTCCAGTCAGGGCGCCCACAAGAATCAACCAATAAATGCATAAATAAGTGGAAAAACAAACTGATGTTTCTCTCTCTCTTCTTCCAAAATCAATAAATTAAAAAAAAAAATTAAAAAGCAATGTCTTTAGAAGGTAGGAATGCACTTGATAATTATAAGAGTAAGAGCCCAAGACCTTCATGAATCTTTGAGTTCCTGAAGCCAGCACAGTAATGATCCCCCAAGGAGGAGGGGTGGTGTAACACAATGGCCTGCAAGATTTTGGGAGTACCGCGTGAACTTTCTTTTATAATTGTGTATTTCTTTTTTCATATATTTTATTGATTATGCTATTACAGTTGTCCCATTTTCCACCCTTCACTCCCCTCCACCCTGCACACCCCCTCCCACCCACATCCCCCCCTCCATTAGTTCATGTCCATGGGTCGTCCATGTAAGTTCTTTGGCTTCTACATTTCCTATACTATTGTTAACCTCCCCCTGTCTATTTTCTATCCACTGTCTATGCTACTTATTCTCTGTATCTTTTCCCCCCTCTCTCCTCCTCCCATGCCCCTGTTGCTAACCCTCCATATGATCTCCATTTCTGTGGTTCTGTTCCTGTTCTAGTTGTTTGCTTAGTTTGCTTTTGTTTTTGTTTTAGGTGTGGTTGTTAATGATTGTGAGTGTGCTGTCATTTTACTGTTCATATTTTTAATCTTCTTTTTCTTGGATAAGTCTCTTTAACATTTCACAAAATAAGGGCTTGGTGGTGATGAACTCCTTTAATTTGAACTTATCTGGGAAGCACTTTATCTGCCCTTCCATTCTGAATGAAAGCTTTGCTGGGTAGAGCAATCTTGGATGTAGGTTCTTGCCTTTCATGACTTGGAATACTTCTTTCCAGCCCCTTCTTGCCTGTAAGGTCTCTTTTGAGAAATCAGCTGACAGTCTTGTGGGCACTCCTTTGTAGGTAACTCTCTTCTTTTCTCTTGCTGCTTCTAGGATTCTCTCCTTAATTTTAATCTTGGGTGACGTAATTATGATGTGCCTTGGTGTATGCTTCCTTAGGTCCAACTTCTTTGGGACTCTCTGGGCTTCCTGGACTTCCTGGAAGTCTATTTCCTTTGCCAGATTAGGGAAGTTCTCCTTTGTTATTTGTTCAAATAACTTTTCTACTTGTTGCTCTTCCTCTTCTCCTTCTGGTACCCCTATAATTCAGATGTTGGGACGTTTAAAGATGTCTTGGAGGTTTCTAAGCCTCTCCTCATTTGTTTGAATTCTTGTTCCTTCATTCTTTTCTGGTTGGATGTTTCTTTCTTTCTTCTGGTTCACACCATTGATTTGAGTCTGAGTTTCCTTCCCATCACTATTGGTTCCCTGTGCATTTTTCTTTATTTCACTTAGTGTAGCCTTCATTTTTTCATCTAATTTGCGACCAAATTCAACCAATTCTGTGAGCATCCTGATTACCAGTGTTTTGAACTGTGCATGTGGTATCTCTTCATCGCTTAGTTGTATTTTTTTCTGGAGCTTTGATCTGTTCTTTCACTTGGGCCTTCTTTTTTGGTCTTGATGCACCTGTTACTAGTGAGGGGCGGAGACTTAGGTGTTCGCCAGGGTGGGGTAGCCCACATCCTTGTGACAGTGTTTGTGGGGAAGGGGTCTGAGAGGGAACAATGGCGTTTGCTCTGCTCTCTGACAGATTTCAGTCACTTCCCACAAGCAAATTGGGCCTTTCTGGTGCTGATTTCCATGTGGGTGGGTTTGTGTACATTCTAGGACTCTGTCGGTCTCTTCAGTGAGGCCTGTCAGTCTCCTGTGAGGCTGGGAGTTCCTCCCGCTGCCTCAACCCCCACAGGTGTTTTCAATCAGTGGTTTGGGGCTTTATTTCCCTGCACTGGGGCCCTGGGTCATGCAGTTCGTCCTACTTCCCAGGTGTTTCTCCTGGTTTATCTGCATGTGTATGTGGGACCTCCCAGTCCTCATTCTGCTGCCTCACTGGGTCCACCAGCTGCTGCCTTGCTGTGAGTCCTCTCTGCCCGGCTGCCCATCTCCACCCCTCCTACTGGTCTGGATGAATGTGTTTTCTTTAACTCCTTGGTTGTCGGACTTCCATATAGTTCATTTTTTTGTCAGTTCCGATTGTTTTTTTGTTTTTAAATTGTCATTTTCCTTCGTTTGGTTGTGCGAGGAGGCACAGTTTGTCTACCTATGCCTCCATCTTGGCTGGAAGTCCTATAATTGTGTATTTCTTTTGATGGATATTATTACTTAGGTTGAAGTTGTTTCAGGTATTTAAATTTTTTAAAAAAGAATGAAAAGATAAATAGTGATACTGGTGGTATATAGATATGGCAAAATTTGAGGAGCTTGTGAGCAATGGACTGAAGTTTGCAAAACTGCCCTGGAGTAAATGGTGTCCCTCGGGGAGTCCCGTATTTCCAGCACAGAGTCTCATTCTTTCTTTCAGACTCCTCTGCAGTTTTCCCACCACCTGATGAGATTTTGCCCTGATGTGAGCATTTTCTGACGTGGTTTGCCCAGTTACTTTGCCTGGGCTTTATGGAGAGAAATGTTGTGAGTGTGTTGCTGTCTCATAGTTCTGAGGTTCTACCAAATTCCACTTCCCAAAGTTTCAAGTCAGTTTTTAAATCTTTCATTATGTTTTTATACTGTTGACACTATTATAGATATCCCCCATTTTTATCCCCTTTGCCTACCTCCACCCTGCCCCCTCTCTTGTTCTTTGGTTAATCCTAATGCTTTTTTCTCCAGTCCTCCCACTCTTCTCCCCTCTTTCTTAACTTCTTCCCTTTCTGTTTCTTTCTCTCACTGGGACTATCTTTCTCTGTTGCTTTAGGGAACTTTCCATAGACAGACAAAATTTTCTCAGAGTTCCTGGGAGGGAAGATATGAATCCTGGAGACCAGTTGGACTAAGTTATCTAGCAAGTGACTCACTTCCAAATACCAGCCTTATGACAAATGCTTTTCAAATTTTACATTTCAGTAACACATGTATAGTTCACATTTTAGAAATGAAGTTTCTTAAATGAGAACTCTGAAGAAGCAGTAAAATTCAAAATAATTTTTTTCATTTGTTTTTTTGCTTGAGTTGGGGAAGGGTGTCCCAATATGCGTGTGAATTTTAGAAATACTCCAGTAACATGTCTCTAAAGAACCATCTGCACTGGGCCCAATTTGCTCTGTATCAAGAGTCCTGTTAGTACAGGTGACCTTGAAAACTCCTTACCTAAAAGACGGTATGTCTGAGTTGTATACATCACTGTAAATTTTGTTTTTACGTGTTTTTATCTGATATACTTATATCAGCTTCTTGCCATGACAGATAAATTTCAGTGATAACCTTAAAAAATTGTGTAAAGGGATCTCTAATGCCTTGTTTTATTTATAATTTTTCCCAGCTGTAGGCATTCAGATGAAACTTGAATTTTTCCAAAGGAAGTTCTGGACTGCCAGCAGACAGGTAAGTTATAATCAGCACATTTAAGTGTTAGTGGCAGTGTTATTATACAGGTGTTCACATTTGGGTACCCGGAGCCTGAAAGTGCCAGATTTCCGATGAATGTTTGTGAAATGAACTGCCAGCTGCTCAGATTACCTTTCATTTCACTGCAAAATAAAAGGCTGTCAGCATGTTAGACACCACGTGCTGGAAAGGAGGGAATTTGCTCCTACAAACAGTTTTAATTGTGAGATCAAGATAGTGATCTTCTAAAGCATAAAGTTTTTCTTTCACTATTGAGGACCTTTGTGAATTTTCATAGTGTTTTTTTCCTACTCTTGTCTTGTCTGGTTATTTATCTGTGAATCTCCTAATTGCACTTTGAAGGCCTTTGCATGACTAGATTTCACTATGCATGCTTCTACCCTCTTAGGTCAGAGCCCTCCCCTATCTTGGAGAATCTGTGGTTTTCTTTCCTAGTCCTGTGCTCTCTGTACTGAGTGATTTCAGTGATATTTGTTTAGTAATCCAGCAGAAATGCCAACACATAAGTTGTCTCCATTCTAAATATTGGAATCATTTCTTAAATGGAGATATTTTAGGACACTGTATACTAAGAACACTGCCAGGAGTTTAGTTTTAAAAAGTCACTGGCAATTAATTAATTTTAAAATAAATAATTACATAATTATATTTCTCATTACTCGAAGAATTTGAGTTCTTAAAAAGATACCAGTATTGAATAACAACGTAAATTAAAATAGATGACATAAATAAAGGTGAAGAAGAGTCAGGTCTCCCTAACATTACCTTTTATATCACTACTTGGAGTTGGTATTGATCCTTGAGAGGGCACCATTTCGATGAAATTTACTATTTGTATGACAGGCAAGGACTTTTGTAGCTTGTCCTTGAGTTACAAAGTGGAGCCACAGCAGACCCTGGGATGTCAAAGTAACTCATTTCCTGTGCTTTCTCCCACCCACAGTGTGCCTCCCTGGATGGCAAATGCTCCATCAGCTGCGATGACGAGGTAAGAAGGCCTCCTGGCCCTGCTTCTGTCCTGGTAAAGGGGAGGGGACATAGGGCACCTTCTCACAGAGGACTGCTGCTGTAAACAGAGCCAGAGCTGCCAGATTGATCTGGACCAATCTCCAAAACACCCAGGGATAATTGCTCTGTTCTTATTTTTCTTTCTTCCTCCAATCAGATAACTTATGAGAGCCAGAGAAATAGTGCTTTAAATGTCTGATACACCAGCACTATTAGAATTTGGGGCTTTTATAGGGGAAAAAATACAAATTACTGCCATTTGAAGCTCACGTTACAATTCTGAAAGCTTTTCCCCATGTGCTATCTCTTTTTGTCCTCAAAACAACCCAGTGAAATGCATACGAATGGTTATCCTGTTTTGCAGGGCGGGAAACTGAGGATCAGAGAAATTAAATGATTTGCTTAATTTCATTTACTAAACGAGTTGAACATCTAGGAGCTGAAAATTCAAAATGTTTTATTCTAGCATAGCGCTTCCCTCCTACGTCTTTCTTGCCCTCTCTCCCTTTTCTCCGCCATCTCCCACCTCAGAGGATTTTAAATCCCGCACGTGAGCAGTAGAAGAAAAAAAGGTACCACTGCCATAAGTCTGTCTATTATACTGATGTTTTTACAGAATTCAGCTCTGCACACGCTCTGCCCCATGTTTTGGAGCAAGCAGCTATGCCATGGCCTTTCCCTTCAGCTCCGGTGGCCTTTCCCTCCTGTGTTAGCTAAACGTTGGTCAGTACATAAACTAGAACTTACAAATAATCATGTATTTATATTCCTGCTGGTTACCACAGGGATTAAAGAAATCCTAGCCAAACATAATTTCAAACAGAAAACATAGATTAGAAATATATTTCAGAAAAGTAGGCAAAGGAAAAACAAGTAGAGAGATGTAAAAAGGAGGAAGTTAAATCATACAATGCTCAGTCCCCAAAGATCTGGCTGCCAGTTAAAAAAAAAAAATCATAATTGTTAATGGGTCACTATCCAAAGAGTAAAGCCCAAACAATCAGCTTTTCAGAAAAAGCCCAACTTTTTCTGTCAAATAAAAAATAAGTTTTCCATAGCAAAGAACATCCTGTGATGTTTTATGACCAAAAACCCTTTTAGTAAGTTTGGGTCTGCCATTCATAGGACAGACAAGTGGCCTCAAACCTCTCCTCTGTCTTTGAGACATGTATTGTCATATTGGAGTGCTCAGCTCAAAACAACACAGCTTAATAATAATATTAATTTAGCCTTTACCTTGTATAGTAGGTACAGTTACTAATTTCAATTAGCTGTAAGAAAACGGAGGATAGCTGGTTTGTTAGTTGGGTGACTGAATGGTTGGTTGGCTGGTGGGATGGATGACAGTTTGCATAGTTGTTTAATTTGTTGATTGGTTGGTTGGCCATAATTGTTTATTTGTGTGTTTAGTTGGTTGGTTAGCTCATTGGATGGGTTGCTGGTTGATTCGTTGATTAGTTGGTTACTAGTTTATTCTTTGGATGCTAGATGGATGGTTGGTTAAACAATTTGATTAATAAAACCAAAGGCAGTAAATTTTCTACAACCTACTGTCCCTCTGTGCAGCCTCACATATAAAACAAGTGGAGCCTTGACTGGTATGGCTCAGTGGATTGAGTGTCAGTCTGTGAACCAAAGGGTCGTCAGTTTGATTCCCAGTCAGGGCACATGCCTGGGTTGCAGGTCAGGTCTCCAGTAGGGGCACACAAGAGGCTACCACACATTGATGTTTCTCTCCCTCTCTTTCTCACTCCTTTCCCCTCTGTCTAAAGATAAATAAATAAAATACTTTTTTTAAAAAATGGAAATGACAACTAGAATAGTCATCAAATTCACAATTAAAATTAGCACTTTTTAAAAGAAGAAATGGATTCCCACTTAGAAAAATAAAATATACATTTGTTGCTGAATGACTGATTTTACAGGTGGAATAGCATGGTGGTTAGAAGTGCAGACTATGGAGTTAGGATAGATTCAAATCATGATTTTTGACAGTAATAAGCTACAAGACCTTGGGCAATTTTCTGAACCTCTATGCCTCAGTTTCCTCACAGAGTAATGGTGAGGAATGAATGAGATGAAAAATGCATGGCACAGTTCCAGGCAAATGCTAAGCACTCGATAAATGTTAACTATAAGCCAAAAATGTCTGCAGATGTTTTTCTTCCCCTTGAGTAGTGGCTCACCTGAATCTAAAATCTCAGTCAGCAGTGGCACAAGCACTTTAGGCGCTTGACGATTTCTCCTGGGCACAGCAAGCACAAGGTGAGATGCCTTCTTCACCAATAATGATCATCTTTAGCAGCCATTGGGATAACCCTGCATTCAAATTTCATGTAAAGGTTCACATTGTTTGAAAATTAAGCATTGATTTTGCTCTGATTCCTGAATGCTTAGTCTGATCTCAAATGTTTTCATTTTGCACTTTGAAACTATCATCCATTTCCCATTTTGACTCTAAATTTTGGCTTCAGGCAACCAATTGACATAGCTTTCAATGGAAAAGCCAGCCCTGTCTTCCTCCTGAGGCCCCTTTCCGGCATTTTGGCAGACTCTTTCCACGTGTCATTCTCCTTTCATAACTTTTAATTAAGCCTTTGAGATAGACCGTGTCCTTCCTCTCCTCCAACTGCCCTCAAGTGATCAGGTCCCCATTAAAAACAGCTGGTGGGGCTCATTAAAGTCACATGCTTATGGCTTCGTCTCATCACAGCAGACCTGGCCCAACTCCCTCAGACGTATCTGCCACGCTTTGCCTCCAATCCACTCCAGCCCCTGTCTCACCCATCGTGGACTCCACGGGCCTTTATGAGTACCCTGGGCTGGTGGGTGGAGTTGGTATGGCCAGATGTCATCCCACCTTATAGAAAGACATCTTTGGTTGGTCCAGGCAGTGCTGGGGCCATGTGCCTTGGAGGGGCTGGTTCTGAGCTTGAGTGAAAATGTTTAAGGAGCCCCATTCCACTGAGGGTGACTGTTAACATCAAAGCACAGAGACAATACTTATATATACCTTCATTCCTTCAAAACATGTTACAGAGCCCGTCTTATGTGTCTGGTACCTCTTAACCCCTGGAAGTCAATGGGAAGCAGAGTTAGAAATGGCTCTTATCCTCTAGGAGCTCCCTGCTTAGCAGAGGGAGATTGTGTCTGTGATTGTCAACTTGATAGACGCTGTGAGTTAAACTAACATCGGCTGGTCAGGGAAGGCTTGTCTGAGGAGTAACATTTAAGTCAACTGAAGACAAAGAAGGAGATGAGATGGAAGACAATGCTCAGAGCATGAGACACCCTATCCAGGCACAGCTCACCCCGTGCAAGGTGCTGAGGTGGCAAAGGGCATTGTAGACTATGGAAATGAGGTTAGCATTCAGACAGAGGGAAACAGGAGAGCCATGCGCACCTCTGGTGTGTCTGCCCCATGGGAGCCATTGTTTCCTCACTCTTTTCCCACTTACTTTCTCACCGTCTCCTGATGAAGGCACAGGATTTTGCAAAGAGAGTAGAAGATGAGAAGTTTCTCTCCTACTGAGGTATTTGGAGGAGGTGTGAAGGCAGCAAGAGGGTAGAAAACTTTTTATTAAAAATCAGCTACCACCCTCTCTTGTTCAAAGGAACAGAGACTAATAGTCATGATTAGACTTAGTAAGGCCTTTGAGGCATTTCCTCTGGGATCCAAAAGGCTTCCTTGAAGTATGACAAGCTGGCGGAGAGGCTAAGTCAAGTAGCCAGGTACCTCCATTTCTGGAACTTCCAGCTCAGCCAGTGGAATAGCTACTGAGGGCGCAGGCACAGGAGACTCCCACTAGGCACTTCTGTACAAAGTGAACTTTCTGCAATACATTTTTTTTTCAAAAGACAGTATTTTGAACAAACAAAATGGAAACAAACTCATAGATACAGAGAATTAATTGATGTTTGCCAGATGGGATGGGGATCAGTGGGCTGTGTGGAAAAGGTGAGGGGATTAAGTACAACTTGGTAGTTACAGAATAGTCACAGGGATGTAAAGTACAGCACCGGGAATGTAGTCAATGCTATTGTAGTAACTGTAGGGTGCCATGTGGGTACTAGGTTTATCAGGGTGACGATCACATCATAAATGTTATACATGTCTCACCACCATGCTGTATGCCCAAAACTAATAAAATATTATATGTCAACTGTAATAGAAAATAATTTTAAGTTATGTTTAAAAGACAGTATTTTGATATGATAGTTGACCTATGATAAAAAGATACATCAAGTTATCTGATGTAAGGGTCAGTCTGTTCCATACTCAAAATATTAGGGATCAGATTGTGAGACCTGGGGACATACCATGTAAGAAGTGTCACCTCATATGCCCGAGATGCAGAGACTCAGGCCCACCCTCAGATCTAAGAACCCAGCCCTCTCCCTTTTCCCTTCTGCCTCCTCCCTCCTCTCCTCTCTCTCCCCACAAAGTAAAGCAACAGGCAGTACAATATTGGGCTTCTCAGTGATCATTGCTCAGCCTGCACCAATCAAAACAAACGAAAGTCGTCCCCCCCAAACAAAAGACAGAACAAAAAGCAACCAATTTCTACCAACCTGCCTCCAACAGCATCTTGTTATAAACTATGGAACAACTTTCCTTTCTGGGAAGCTCTAAACTTGCAGCATTAGCGTACTTGATGGCACACAGTAGGTGACCAATAAACATTATTTGCTGATGCATGTAAGCACAGGTTCTTGGAGGACTTCCTACCCACTCAGCACTTCAGGTCAGGCTCAGCACTTTCACTCACCCTCCCACTTAATCTTCTCAGCAACCCTGTGAAATAGGTGTTGCCATCTCCTTCTTTCAGATAAGAAAACTGAGACTCAGAGTGTTAACAGACTTTGCTCAAACTCACACTGATAGCAAATGTCAGGATCTCTGATTCTCAAGCTCCTATCTTAGCCTCCTGGGGACTGATACCACCTTTCTGTTAACACAAGCTTGGTGCTCTGTCTTCCTCCCCAGGTCCCCTGCCTCACCAGCTCTCCTTAACTATTTGTAAGTCTGAGTGTCATGGCCTGGTTTGAGGTTTTATCCTCAGGTTCTGCCTGTTCTGCCTTTATGCCCTGGAATCAGATTACGCTGAGCAACATTGTGTCATCAAATAATTGAAGAAAGATGTCTTTAAAAAAAAAAAACAAAAAACAAAATTCTCTCTGCCTCTCTCCCTCCTTGTCTTTATCTTTGCATTTTGCAAACAACCTCATCCCTAGATGTTTTGTCAAAGAAGGCTGTGGAGTAGGTGCTCACAATATCTGTCAAAACTTAGAGCTCCTAATTTCTCCAATGTCAGCCTGTCAGTCTACCTGTGGACAGGGTGATGGGCAGACACCTTCCAAGATGTTTGCCTTGATTTTGGGGGAAAGTAGCCTAGTGAGGGAAAGCCGAGTAAATATCTACTCCATTTCCTTTTACTGGCAGGGGAGTATGGAGAAGTCAGTTGAATATTATTTATTGTAAAGAGATACAGAGAAAACAATTGGTCAGACTGGGACCTGGCTAATTCTGTGCTGACTACTAGTCCATAGCCCAGTATCCTGCTCACCTCATTCCAGTGACCTTATTTCACTCCACTGCATTTCCCAATAAAAATTTAATCCAAGTAGTTGTTGGTGGGGGGGGGTGTCTGTTCAGGAAGTCATCATGGTGACTAAATTTACCTAACATAAAAGTATTGCCCACGAAAACTTAACACCACCACTCATCAGAGTCGGTGACCACAGTCTGCATCCGTGACCTAGCATCCTTGCTTTTGACCTGTAGTTTTCTCCATGATTTGTAAATCGCAACATTGGCAGTATCTGTTTCTTGCTTAGTAGCATGGCCAAGTCTATTAATAATCTATGTAACCTTGAACTTCACACTTACTTGTAAACAAGTACCGTATGGCATCTTCTCTGCTACCAGTCCCTGTCAGGGAATCCTATTTTAAGGGGGAAAACATGAATTAAAAAGAATGTTAAATGGAAGCATGGTCCAAGAAGTAAATGCTAATTGGCACTCAGTATTAAACTGAGCAAATACAATTCCCCAGCCCTCACCAAGGAGAGCGTGTCCACCGTGCTGGAGTGGATGCAAGGTTCTTTGGAGCAAGTGGAAGCTTAGGCATGTTGTCCTCTGGGAGCCTTGGCCAGCCCTCCCCCTGCTCCTTTTCTCATCATCAGTGGGAAGGATGCAGACCAATCTGACCACATGGAGTGGATCATCAAGTTTACTTTTAGATTCTGGCCTGTAATGGGCTTTTTTCTTCCATAGATTGTTCCTTAGCAAGTGCTAGGGATGTATCCCCTTCAGCTATATTTGGACTAAGACTTTTGGTTTCAGATATTAACTTAAGAAGCATGTGTTTGGGGAGCTCAGGGACCTACAATTGGGGTTAACATTTCTTTATAAAATGGCCCCAGACTCCAGCCATCTTTGTTGCTTTTAATTGTCTTCAGCCCTAATAATAATAACACACTAAGCACTTGGTATCTTGACTGGTCTGGCTGTTTTTTCTGCCATTTGTTGTGTTTCCTCAGGCAACATGTGGCAGGTGAGATCTTTCCTTGGCTCTATGTATGTTAAGGGATTGTTGTTTTTTCCAAACAAGGGAAACCTTCCATGAACAGGTCATCACTGTGTCCAGGGGAAGTAGCTTTGGAATCTAGCAGCACTAGATTCCTGTCCTACTTGGTTTATTGTGTGACCTTGGGGAGGGTACTATCTCTGGGCCTCAGTTCTCTCCTCTGAGAGAGTAATCTCTACTTGACACTGTGACAAGTAAGGACTGTATCAGTCGTCCTGTAGCTGTCATTCTTCTGCTGTTATTATTATTGTTATTTCTATCAAGTAATAATAGTATTAGAGAGGATCACATGTTTCCTGGAAAATGTCTTTGAATAAAAATTTTCAACTGCTGTTTCCCCAGACTTGCCATCTTTCTATTTTTACAGCTTGGTTTTCCAAGTCCTGAGTTGAAGCATCCCTCTCTCCAGCTCTAGACTCTCTCCTCTGTTCCTTTCACCCCAGAAGAGACTGGGGGAATGGGGGATGCTGGAGAAGTGAGTCTCCAAATGGCCAGCCTGGCCCCCCAACTGCTGGCCAGGATAAGGAGCACAGGGGTCCCCATGCGCAAACACCAAAGACCCACAGCAACTAAGGAAACATTTATTTGAAATTTTGTCTCTAAATGATAGAAAATTGTAACAATACATTTATTTTATTTAACAAACTTGGGTTAGAATTGCAGTTGTACCCTAATTCTCCAAACAAAAAAATAAACTTCGTGGGCTTGGGGAGTCTGGAACACAATTGACCCTTGAACAGCACAGGGTTTAGAAGCACCCCACCCCCACCCCCAGCCGAACAGTCAAAAGTCCATGTATGACCTTTAGCTTCTCCCAGACTAAACAAACTAAACAACTTATAGGCTACCGTTGACCAGAAGCCTATCAGTAACCAATAATGTTATTTACCAGTAACGTAAACAGTTAATTATAACAAAGTGTGTGTTCTATGTATTATATATGTATATATGTATTATATGTGATTATTACAAAATGTGTGTTATATGTATTATATAATGTATCCTTACAATAAGGTAAGCTAGAGAAAAGAAAATCATAAAATACATTTACACTATTTATTTTAAAAAATCCACATAGAAATGCACCGGCACAGTTCAAACCCATGTTGTTCAAGAATCAACTGTATAATGTTTCTGATAAAATTACAATACATCACAATATAGAATCCTTCACCTTACATTTGATTTTCTGAGAACGATCACAAGGTTCAAAGATAGTGGAGTATGATCTGCTTGGTCATGCTTTTGAAATCATTCTCTCTGGAAGCATCTTTCTTACGGGCTGCAGTGATTTTTCCTTTCTTCACCTGTTACCTCTGACAGACTCTGACATGCCAAAGGCTTCCTTTGTGATGAGCCGATCTCCAGCAACACTTTCACAGACTTCACAAAATCTTTCCTCTTTCTCAGGATTTTTGATTGACTTTATGATCTGTTTGCCTTGCACCTGCCTTGTCTAATATTTACAATGCTAGATAAGCAGAGAGATACTGACCAAAGATATAAATCTCATAGCAAGAGTACTAATTGTCTAGGGATGTTTGAGTAGGAACTAATTTTATAATTAGGGATACGAGGTGGTTTACAATGACTTTTGATTCTCTACACTCCTGGAAGTATTTGGAGAGTCAATATCTGAGTATGAAAGACACTCCTATACTCAGTCTGTATTTACTGATTGAATGGAGGTTAACTGTCATTTGCTTCTGTGTCTAGACCTGCCAAATGAGGATCATGACTTTCAGATCATTAAGGATATGAATTTGTCTAATATGACCCAATGTAAAGTGGGTGAAAACTCACCGGAGTACTAGAGTAATCTAAAAAAACATTGCTGTAAACAATAACTTTCTACAGTGATGGAGATGTCTAAAAGGAGAATCATTCGCTACAGCTAGTGTGGAACACTTGAAGTGTGACTAGTGCAATCAAGGAGCTGGATTTTTAATTTTATTTAATTAACTTAAAACTACACTTAAATCTGCATGTAGCTAGTGGCTGCCATATTGGACAGCACAGCTCTGTGAGGTTGCTTCCAAAATGCTGTCTCCTAAAAATGGAGAAAGTTTGTCAAGATTCC
This sequence comes from Glossophaga mutica, assembly GCA_039655065.1. Taxonomy (NCBI): domain Eukaryota; kingdom Metazoa; phylum Chordata; class Mammalia; order Chiroptera; family Phyllostomidae; genus Glossophaga; species Glossophaga mutica. The sequence continues at coordinate 49,289,798 of CM077309.1, forward strand.
CACCAGAGTCAAAGTTATATCCAGACAGCTAAGAGCTTCTTCAGCTAACAAGAGTGTGCCCAAGTCATTCACCTGGCCTCTTTGAACAATAACCAAGAGAAACCCCAGGGCTCACCAAAGCAGCCAACTCTTTCATAAAAGGTGCTAACAGGCTTTTCACTTTCTGCTAATTCTCCACTACTGCCTAGTAATAGAGGATGAATCTTTCTGACCAACTCTGGGCTGTACCTTCGGTGCTAGACTAAAACCAACTCCATGGATAGGTAAATGTCCCTGAAACACCAGCCCTGTGGTGGCCTGGAGCAAGGGGGAATTTAGCTCAGGGTAAAGATATGTTACAAATTAAATGTTGCAGTTGGTATGTAAAGCTGCAATAAATAGAAACTGAGTTACATCAAGGACGGAATTAAACCTTAAGTTTAAACTCCACAGCACTGTAATTAAAACTTAGCCTGTAGCAAATCATTCACTTGAGATTAAAGTAGTGTGGGGGAAGCAGAGGTTTGGGCTTACCTTGCTTTCCACAATTTATAAGTCTGCGCTACCAAAAGCTAACAGCCCTGCCCCCAAATCCAGCTCCCAATTAAAAACACAGTTTGAAAACCTTTAGGAGGCCTGAGGGGCCCCTTTAACAGAAGTCTGCCCCTTCCCCCCCTGCCTAAGTCTATGAACAAATTAAAAAATATTACCTGGTCCCCTGATGGTCTTCTGAGCTGACACGGAGTTTTCATTAATACATCATTAGAGTAATGACATTGTGCTGGCATTTTGCTTTCAAAAAATCCTGCACTTCAACCACTGTGAATACAGACTCATGGTCTCTGATCACTTTGTTCCTGGCAAATATTGTTCATATAAAGAAGAAAAGGAAGATAAACTGTAATTAAAACGTTTTAATGTGTATTCTTTTTATCCTAATCTGGGATGTTCAGGATGGTGCGTGGTGTCTTATTTTTGTTTGTTAGTTTTGCAAAGTAAACATGGGTAAGTTTAACCATGGCCTTAACTCCTACAGCCAGCAGGCATTTTCAGTTCTCCCAAAACAACCTAAAATAGGTTTCTCTCCTGTTGGAAGTACGTCATTTTGTGTAAAAGCAGTCTGAAGATACAAAGTTGAAACTGTGGTATTTTTATTTTCTAGACTGTGAACTGTTACCTCATAGACAATAATGGATTTATTCTGGTGTCTGAAGACTACACACAGGTGAGTGAGAAACTTCTACCAACTCCAAGTAAGGAGTTCAGAATGTGCTTGAGTCAGGGAAAACAAATTATGGTGTTAAAACTTGGAGACAATGATATATATTTAAGAGGTAATAGCAGGAGATTATAAAACCTTATTTCCATCCTTCTAAGAATGTCACAGCCTACTTCTCAGCAGGCCCCAAAGAGTTTTTACCTCCCAGTGGGGGTTGTTGGGGGGGTGGGGGAGAACAGAGCCCAAGGTCTGTTCTCTCACTCATAAAATGTTCAATTTATAGAACTCTATGCCTCAAGGGTAGAGGTGCCTTAAAGAGTTTGGGCAATTTTAAGGAGGTTTCCTCCTTTTGATATTTTATCTTCATATATATATAATTTATATATACACGCAGACACAGATATATATATATATTCCAACATAATTATTCTTTATGGCTTTCTCTCTGGCTTTTGCTTTTTAAAAATCAGTAATCTGAGTTCAAGGATTAACTTGGGCACTCCACACTGAGGGAGAAGGATCCAGAGATAGACAAAGAATGTTCTTCATTGGGGGAGTCTTGTGCAGGGTGGGGTCAGGAGGGAAAGAGATTGGGGCGGGGGAACAAGCAATGGGGCTGAGCACAGAAATCTCCTGTGTACTCAGAAATCAAAATAAGAGTTAACATCCATAGCATTAAAACTCCATGCATTAAAACATGTTTTTGCAATTAGAAGTTAAATTAGCATATTAAAAAGGGCAAAATACAGCAGCATATTAGCAGTGTGATGTAATATGGAGGTAACGCATATGGTTCCTGGTGGGAGCTCTCTTCCTTAACGAGTCTTGTGTACATCATGCAACCTGCCTGGGCCCCCTGGCAGGCTCTGTGAAAGGAGAGTGGCTGACTACATAAGGCTTCTTCTCACTGTAACATTTGAGGATGTGAAGTCCCATTTAAATCATTTGAAATTCCTTAGTAGCCAACAGTACAATAGGCCCATTATTGCTTACTAAATTAATTAATTGTCCTTAAGTGTGGCTTTTAGGGTCAGAGTTTAATGCCCATTACTTAATAAACACTGGCTGGAGATGACATGTAGAATTGTGCTGGTTTCCTCTCTGTCCATGAGATTGTTATGGGATTTTTAAATGCACCTTTGATGAGTGAAAACTCATACTACATATTGAGACTCAAACTGCCCACACCCCTCTGCTCAGATGCTGAACGTCGCTGGACATGAGACAGTTAATGGATATTAGATAAGAGGAATAAGCCAGTGAAACAAGGCCAGACTCTGAGGGAACAGGGAAGTCCGTAGGCCTGTGGTCATGCGCCCGTTTGACTGGAAAAGGAACCAGTAATATACTCACCGTACAATGACACAGGGAAACTAGACTTTTGGCTGTGAGCATGCTGTAGTATTATGGATGCTAAATTATAATGGTGTGTACCCGAAACTTACAATGTGATTAACCAATGTTAGCTCAATTAAAAAAAAAATAGAAGACTCATTGATGCAGCAAGAACACAAATTAATAACCTGTGAGGAGGAACTCTGTCCTTCCTCCATAATCAGGAATGGCTAAGATAGGAGCCACTCCTTGGGAAGGAAGGGTGTGGTGGGTATCTTCCAGTGTGAGTCCTGGAACAGCCAACAACAACACAAACCACTGACATAGCGACTCAGACAAAGCCCCGGCCCTACGCATGGGCTGTGTTCCCTGCTGTGTCTCTCTGTGGAACAGGCTCGCAGCATTGTGCTGGAAGCCTGGCTCTGCCTGGGCTCGTTGGATGTTGTCTGGTTTCCTGCACCCCAATTAGGATAATTCTTCTTCATTTAACAACCAGTTCCATTGACACTGACATATTTACACACATGAAATACTAAAGTCCTTTTCACTCCTAACAGACTTGAATGCCCACAGTTTGCCAAAGGTTCCAAGGGTCCCTTGAATTAAAAAAGCAATGATCAATATTCAGTCAGTGAAATGATTCCTCTTTCTCCCTCCTCTCTTTCTTGACTTTTTGGCAAAGTGTATATAGGCCTTTCTGCCTGAAAACTCCAAGGAGTGTGATTAAGGTCACTCAGTTGTAAATGCAATTGGGATTTACTTAATGCAAAGCCTATGAGATATATTAATTCAGGCTCTTAGAGTAATGCCCTCCACCCAGCCACACATAAGCCATAAATCCTCAGAGCAGCCACAGTAGAGATAGGGATTCTCAGCTGTTCTACCCTGGCTCCTTCCAGGGCATTGCCAGGGGAAGACTGTTGCCCCAAATTCTGTTCCTTGCACTGCACACACCCTTTCCCAGGAGACACTGATGAACACAGCCCCAAGAGTCTGGAGGGATGAATGAGGATGTTAATCCTTTATTCCACCATTCCGAGTTGGCAGATCTTGGCCAGTGCCAAGAACTAGACTTGCAAAAGCATCAGCCTGGTGGTGGGGAAGGACTGCTAGGCCTCAATGCCCTGATGATAGCTCCAGAGAAGGGGTAAGCCTTTAGAAATCCGCTTGTCATGCTATCTCCTCAAGGGCTGGACTGATGAAGAGAACTGTTACATTTCCCTAAACAGGTCATCCAGGAATTATAAACAATTCTTTTATTAATGCTTAGAAAGCCCTTTCATATTCTGTTTCTGTCTGTGCGAAGTAGGGTTTTAATCACAGGGATTGACTGCAGATTAACGCTCACTCTATCTGAGGGTAACAGTGTGTGTGTGTGCGCTTGCATGTGTTCGTGTGTGCATTGTGTTTAATCCCAGCACCCAGCACACATTATGCAACACAACACCCTCCTGCCCTGCCATGCATTGTGGAACGTTCACATCTGCTGGTTTACTCTGTAATCCCATACATTCTTATGACTAGTAAGACCTTCCCCACTTTTATGTAACAGTCCCCAAATCCTGCCTGTGCTCCTGTCAGTTCCTGTGTCCTTTCTTCAGTATTTGGGTCCATTATTTGTGTATACTTCCTCATGGGTCTTCTTTTCTTCCTCACAGACTGGAGACTTTTTTGGTGAGGTCGAGGGAGCTGTGATGAACAAATTGTTAACAATGGGCTCCTTTAAAAGGTAAGGATTTTATGGTCCCCTGCGCCCCCCGTGAAAGTTTGCCTAAATAAAATAAAACAAACCAGGGTCAAATAAAGCAAGCCCAGACTTGACCCTGTGGCTGGTTTGTACTTGTGTTCATGCTCCAGAAGATCTTGCTGAAATTTGATGCCTCTTGCCTGAGTGTTAAGAGTCTTAGAAACTCAGCTCACAATGAGTTTCCTGTTCACCAAGCCCAGAGTTTATTGGAGGCCAATATTGAAGTTGGAGCCTGCACTGGGGTACAATTATATCAGTCTCAAGCAAGTGATTGCAAGAAAGTAGGAAACGTTTTCACCTGGTCAAAAAGGAGGATATTTGTCTCCCGTTGACAAACCAGGGAAGTTTGCTAAAAATCTGGAACTCAGGGATGGCAAGTGACATTTAGAGACTTGCTGATATAATTTTAGAAAATCAAATGAAAGAGTGGAAAGTCTCAACACTTGCTCCCAGCTGGAGGTAAGTGTCAATCTGCTGCTGGAAGAAAACACAGGTACTGCCAAATTCTCCTGGTGGCGTGCACCACTCAAGTGGGTCCCAAGAACTCTTGCCAACCCTGAGCGAAGCCTCCTCACGGCGTCTGTCCCAGGGATGGCCAGCCATGCTCTTCAGGACACCAAAGCCTGTAGGAAAAGCCATCACCCCAAGAAATCAGGATGCCAGGAATGTCTCCCAGGAGTCAACCTGTCTTCCTTCCCTTGGACTCCCAGGCAATGGCCTTTGGAATGGTGTCTTCATGGACATATTTGATGCTGTTAAATATGTAATAGCAGGAAATACAAGAATGGACCTCACCCACCTGTGAGAACCATTGCACATTGGCTGCCGGTAGGAAGGGCGGTCTTCCCAGTTTATGACTCTTCTGCAGCCAAATAGCCAGGAAGTGTTAGCTCAGGAAATCAGACTTTTAAGCCAGTCAACAAGACCAACTGAGCACTGTGCTGAACGCAGGGAATTCAAAAATGATGACCCAATTTTTGAGATTCCATAGCTTGTTTGTGCCAGAAGGAGGGGAAAAAAGAAATGATATGAAAATTGGAGAAACTCCAGCACTTCTGCGATCTCTGGCACACTTGCTCCGAGGCCTTCCGAGAGCAGAGCATTCACTCCTGCTCCATTCCTTGTTTAAAATTCAAGCACAGTTTCTAAGTTTTTTCCAGGAGTCATGGTGCACATGCTTGAAAACTGTAGTGGGAGCTGGGCTTTGGTTGCTATGGAGTTTTCCTGGGCTTCTGAAAGCTTCCAGGGCAGCTTCTGGCTTGTCTGCCATCCAGGGCACCAGTGGTTTTTCATATCTTTATGTGGATGTGTGCATTTGTATCGTGTTAGCATGTTTTCAACTTGGAAGTTGGGGGAGACAAAAGACGAAGAATAATCACACACATGTTTCTCATTTGGAAGCATATTTTTCAACTTCTTTTTTTTTCTTTTCCCGCTTGGATATTTCTTTCAGACAGTTTGGTGGGAGAAAGAAAGGTTGTAGAGTTGAATTTTAAATTCCTAGTCTTCTCCTTAATGTGGTTGGTATGAATCTAGAATGTTCTTCCACTACGAGAATAACTAATGTATTTGAGAAAAGGGAAGGGATGAAGACTTTCCTCAATTTTAACAGCAACTACTGTCAACAGGGAGTTACCTGATAAACCTCCTGAGCCTCTTTGAAGGGAGCCCTCTCTAGAGCCAGGAGAGTATGAGAGTTGGGTTTAGAGTCAGAGGGATTGGGTTCAAATCCAGCTTTGACACTGATAGCTGCATGACTCAGAATAAGTCAAATTACCTCTCCAAGTGTTGGTTTCCTTATGGGGAAAATGAAGATGATAATAATAATTACTTCCATGGGTTGCTGTCAGAGTTAATGAGATAATAATAAGCATAAAGTTCTTACACGGTGCCTGGCATATATTAAAGGCTCAGTAATTGCTAGCTGCTGCTGTGACTTTTGTTGTTCTAAATCTTTGCTCAGTCTTGGCTTTGCTTTCTCGGCACCAGGAAATGCTTCCTCCGTATTCACACAGCTCACAGCAGGCTCCACATGATACCTGGTGATGGGGTCTGCTGTGCTGGGGTCCTGCTGTCCTTGAAATCAGACATTCATGCCCTTGCCCTCTCCAGCATGCAGTGCTTACTCACAGCACAGGTTGAGTCCTTTCATTCAGAGATCTGTATTTCGGAAGCACTTGAAGGATGTAGCTGCAAGTAACTGACAGTGCTCTGGGACAGCATCATGCGCCTAGTAACTGAGCCCTGCCCCTCCCCAAACCAGGATACATGGAGGCTGCGTTGCTCTAGTGACATGGCTGGGCCCAGAGAAAGCTCCGGAATGCTCCACTGAGATGACCTTTCATCTTAGCATCTTGACCGGTGCCAGGATGGCACAAAGTTTTTTGATTTGATCGGCTTACCCAGTCCTAAAAAAATGAATTTCATATACAAGAGCCCTACAAACCATTTTCTCCAGAAAGAGGGCTCAAAGAGAAGAATACTGACTCTCTTTATCAACCGCCCTTTTGTAACCTCCCCTGGTCCATATTTGCTGCCTCCCTCTCTGGCCAATGGGGAAGTGGAATCTTTCCTGGATTGTTTAGTCACTTACCTGATGAGCTGATGGCCATTCTACTTAGGAAAGCCATTGGAGTGAAAGAACATCCACTTCTGCATCTGCAGTGCCATGCAGAAGGAAGGAAAGCCACTGATTTGTGAGACAAATGACCAACTTGAAGGAGCATGTGCAAACAGTCTAAGAGACAAAATGGTCACTGCTGGTCATTTAGCTGAGTCTCTTATGTGACTGTCCACCTAGCCTACATATGACACAGCATCCAGGGGCCCAATAATATACCAGTCACTTCAGCAGTGTTAAAATAATGGCCACCTGGGCCACCTTCCCTGAGCACCTTCCACGCACGAGGCCTGGGTGGCACCTGAGAGATTTTACTTCTCATAGTCCTTTCCAACTCTGAGACAGGTATAAACAGGACCAGTTGCACAATCAATGGGTTACAGTGCAGAATGAAATTGTGGGTCCCTTGTTCTGAAAGCATCAAGAAGTTCAAGACCACAACAGCAGAGCATTAAACCAAGCATAGGACCCTTCTAATTTCAGGGTTCTGTGCAGTTACACAGGCCATGTGCCATTTAGCCAGCCCTGGATATAAATATACCCATTTTATAGATGGAAATAATGAGGCTTGGAAAAGTGAAGATCCTGCCCTAAGTCTCTGTGTAGCAGAGCTGGATTCAAACATCAATGCATTCTGAGCTCAGAGATAATTTTCTAGCTTCTGCCCTTGACCAGGTTCTATGTAAATTAGTGCCTGTAGCTTCCTTCAGCTGTGTTTGAGAAGTGAAAGATGATTGGGGAAGATGTTGCCTCAGCAGTATCTTATCTGGAAAAGTAGAATTTTCAAGATGGGAGGCCAGCTGAATGATAAGATCACCCAGATTTCTTTTAGCTGAAGTTGACAGATTGTTGAACCAAGCCACAGTCCCAGGCTTCACGTGTTTCCTCATGAGATTCCGTATGCCTGGTCAGCTTTTTGTATTTCAAACAGAGAGCTTCAGATGCTTCTTCATTCCTATCACAGAAAGTAAGGGGACTCCCTGAATAGTGAGGGTTTTTTATTTCAGCTGTCTTTCTTTTCCACTCATGATCATGCCTAGCAAGAGCCTTACGTTCATATTTCTCAAAACCCACATTCTGTGGTACCCTTTGCTGTCATTGGCAGTGACATCTCCCCTCTTACAACTCCTCAGTGAAAACCTAGTTATGTAGTTTCAAAATATTTTTGTTATAATTCATTTATCCTTCCTCACTTATTCCCCCCCCCCCGCCACCCAGTGATGCATATTCAATGTCAAATATCCAGGGAAAAGTGGAAAGATGTAGATAGCCAGTCATAGGAGAGTGTTCAAGGATCCTGACAGGGCCTCTGTGACACACTGGACTTGGAATAAGAAAACTAGGTTGAGCGCCAGACTCACCACCATGCAGCCTTGGACAGATTCCTCAGTGTCCTTGAGTCTCATGTTACCAAAATATGGACCTGGGGGGAGGGTGGTGAGAATCAACTCAAACACAGTATGTGAAAATGCCATGCAAGTTGGAAAGCTTTGCAAACAGGAGGCAAGATTAGCTCTTGGAAAAGAGCTCCAAAATCTGAGATATTTTCATTTAATTTTCTCTTTTTTTAGTCACTAATTACCTCCCCCCTCCCAAAGGTGGTTACTGCACAGCATTTACCTCCACAGCGCAGCCATGTGGGTGGGCCTGTGGGCCTGGCATCTCCTGGAAAGCTTTTCAAACACACCTATTCTAGGGCTGCATCCCTGGAGATTCAAGCTGAGTTCTTCCAGGGATGAAGCCTAGGCATTGATGGTTTTTAAAAGTGTCCATGTGATTCCCATGTGCAGGCATGGTCAAGAAATACTAAGTTGAAGGCACCTGGTTATCATTCTGGATGCTGCCCACTTTGGAGCTGCATAAACTTGGGCAACTGTAACTCACTAAGTTTCACTATTCTCTGCAGTGAAATAAAACTGAAAGAACTATGCATATTATTCGGTTGTCCAAAAAGCCCATTTCAGTTTTTTCCATAAAATAAAAGGCATATTTTTCATTGTCACCAATAACTTTATGGATGTAGATATTTTGAGTATGTTGGCTATCTCCCATGTGGTATAATGTTGATTTTTCTCATTAATGTCTCAATTTGATTGTTATCAACTTCAACTGGTCTACCCAACCATGGAGTATCATCCAGCAAGAAATCTCCAGCACAAAACTTCACAAACCACTTTTGACACATTTGATTAGTCACAGCGCCTTCTCCATACACTGCACAAATCTTTTTTGTGTGTGTATGTTTTAGTTCCATTTTTACCTTTCTTGAAATAATAAAGCATAATATACTGAAAATGTCGCATATTTTCTTCCATCTTCAATATTAAGATGGCTATATAAAAATTCACCAATTTTGATAAGTTTTTCTTTTAAATGCATGCTGACACAATATAGCCATTACAATACAATCTAATAAAATTGTTTCAAATGAAGTTAAAGACAACTAAGCTACTATAACCATCAGTGGAAAAAAACCCAAGTTTTTGGCCAACCCAATACCTGAGAGTGAGGGTTAAAAGGAATAATGCATACTTTTCAAAGACATTCTTGTGGTTTCTGCCAAGAGGTCTTCCCTTGTTTTTTGTGTATCTAATTAAGCCCTGAGAAAGGAAAGACCAATTGGGCACACCTGGCCTTTGGCTTATAGAGAAACGGACTGCTTGCTGATAATTTGTTTTTACTTTGGGAGCTACTGGTATTTCCTATCTTTCTTGGCTGTGTCTCTTCTGTTTTGTTTTATTTTGTTAGTTTTATGTACTTGGTGCAACATGCCTAAACGTTCACCTCTACAAGACCATTCAAACGTTCCCTGTGGGGCCTGGGGAATGTCCTCCTCACCTTGCCCCACACACATTCATTAATGGAGTTCACTTGTATGCAATTCCCTGTGGTGGCTCCTTCTGCTATTTAAATTGCCTTTCTAGAAAGGTGGCATATCGGGTAGAATTCAAGGCTTGGACCATTTCTACCCCTGTCTCTATATGATGGAACTACCCAGGCCCAGCGACAGCTGGTGACTGAGAGCTTTCCCTGTCCTTGGTAATTACATTACAATTCAGCAAATGCTCTGGCCTTGGAGTCTAGAGAGTGTTAAAAGAGAAGTCTGTTATGTTTGGATGTCTGCTCTCCTTTAATGCCGACTGCCCTACTGATGTCTAATACTCAACAACTCATGTAGTGAATGTAATGGCTTCTTGGCTTCCTGTTGACCTGACCATGTCCACAGAAGTATGCTTTGTCAAAGGTGGCATTGAAGGGAACAAGGAGACAGATTGGCTTGGACAACTGTGTTTCTGGGCCAAACTTTTGGGAGTGCAGAGACACGGAGAGTTCAATGGACCACTCTTTCACATCCTAAAGCTTGAGGATGCCTGATTACAACAAAAATAAGAGCTGCCCTCATCTTCATCATAATTATGGCACGTCTAATTTATTGAATACTAACCACAGGCAAGCCTTTATTCCAAATATTTACATACATTGCCTTAATTGATCCCCATAACAACTTTGTGAAATGGAAGCTCCAAGCATTTAAGTAACTTGGCAAGTTCATGCACCTCAGTGAAGGAGGAAGATGGAGTTTGAACTCATGTCTCTCGGATTCCAGAATCTAGACCATGGTCTATTAATTACCACTTATCTTTCCCATAGTTGAATATTTTTTTCTGCAGAGGTATTTATTCACATTTAGGCTTGTTTTGCTTCAGGAGATAGTAAAAGAAAAGTTCTCAATCAAGCTTGGAATTCCATGTATTGATTACTAGCTGGTTCTACTAGAAATAATAGGAAATTACAAAATAACAAGGGGTTAAAGAATATAGGAGTCTTTTTCTCTTTTGTGTGAAAATAGTCTGAAGATACTAAGTTAGGGACATCATGTTGTCATCGTGGATGTATGATTACATCTTTTTAAATGTATTTTCCTCCAAGTTGGCTTTTAAATTTAAGGTTATTTCATGGTCTAAAATAGCTGCTGAGATCCAGCCATCACATCTGCAATGTAGGTTGGCAGAAGGAAAATTCAGGGAGGTACAAAAGACCAAATAAAATTATTTATTTAAATTTATTTTTTAATTTTTTTAAACATTTTATTTTTTTATTTTTAGAGGGAGGAGAAGGGAGTGAGAAAGAGAGGGAGAGAAACATCAGTGTGTGGTTGCCTCTCACACACCACCCACTGGGGACCGGGCCTGCAACCAGACATGTGCCCTGATGGGAAATCAAACCAACGAGCCATTGGTTCACAGGCTGGCACTCAATCCACTGAGCCACACCAGCCAGGGCTATTAAAATTTATTTTAATAAATATATTTTATTTATTAAACTTGTATCTATTATTTACTCCCAAACAATACTTCTGCTTAATCACATGGCCTCACCTAGCTACATAGGAACCTGGGAAAGGTACCTATTGAAAAGCCTGGGTCAGGTTGGCAGAAGACGAGAATGGGTATTGGGAAACTATTGTAGTCTCTGCCACAACCAGCATGCCCTAGTTCGCTTCAGACCACACAAGTCTTTTACATATTGCATCTGGCTTCCTGTGATGTCCTTTTCGAAAGTTTTCCAGAGATGAGGCTGTGTTCACAGCTCCTAGTTTTCCCCACACCCCACATGCCCAGCACAGTCCTGAACACAAATGGTCATAGCCACGACCTAACTCATCTGTCCATGATGCCTGACTTCAGGCAATGAAAGCAGGAGCATTCAATAACACCTATTGGGTTTAACTCATAATAATAATAATGGCAATAGCAACACTCCGAGGGACCGATGTACTGAACCTCAGGTACCAGCCCCACACTGTGCTAAGCACGATGCAGGCGTTATGCGGTGCAGTTACTATAAAATGTAGACATGGTTTCATGAACTTGGCAGAGCCCAAGGAAGCTCTCCCAGCATCCAACTTTATAGCTTCAAATGGGTTTTGCATTAACTCATTCCCCAAGCAGAATTCAGCTGTTTCCTTCTATTTCTTACTCAAAGAAGCAAAAGAAATTTAATCTTTTCTATGTGGGATTAATCATGATTCCATTTCCCCCTTCAGTTTAACAAGTAAAGCTACTTTTCATGGAAGAGGTAGGAGAATGGGCAAATAGGGTGTGGGCTAGGTGCACCTCCAGGGCACCCATGCATGTTATCCTTTGACCCACAGTCAAAGTGGATGTGGCTGGGAGAGAGGTACTCTGCTCAGACAGGGGACACAGGTGATTCTGATGCTGGAAGCTTCTTGGACTCCCTGGGGCCGTGTTATTTCAGAGGATGCTCTCTTCTTGGCTCTTGGGCACTCACATCTATTTATCAAATCACTGCACCCTCCAGGGTGATTGGACATTCTGTTCAGTCTTGAGGTTTGTGGCACCTGTCTAATTGGTGAGTGAAGCAGACACCTGGCATTAGTCTGTTAGGGCTACCAGTACAAAATACTATGTGGCTTATCTATTTTTTCACAGTTCTGGTGGCCAGAAATCCAATATCAAGGTGTCAACAGCTCTGGTTTCTCCTGAGTCCTCTGTCCTTGACTTGCAGATGCTCTTTATGTCCAATTTCCTCTTCTTATAAAGACTCTAGTCAAATTGGATTAGAGCCCACCCCAAGGGACTCATTTTAATGGAATCACATCTTTAAAGGCCCTATCTCCAAATGCAGTCACATTCTTAGGTACTGGGGGTTAGAACTGCAACATAGAAATTCTGAGGCACACAACTGACATAATAAAGCCCATAACACACCCCTAAATATGTCCAGACTGGTCCTAGGTCCTGGGAGGATGCGCTGGCTTGTATGAGTCCTGGTTCCTGCCTGTAAGGTGCTTCCAGTCAAACTGAGATGGGAAAAAGCAAACCCGAGAAATAATTAGCAAAGGGGAGGGGGAGGGTACATCACTTTCTAAAACTCATGGTCAGCCCTGGCTGCATATTAGAACTCTTTGGCAAGGTTTTAAAAAAAATAACTGATACCAGGTCCCTAATTCTGACCAGTGAAATCCCGGAGGGAATGCCTGACCATCGGCATACATACGAATGCTGACATTCCCCAGGTGATTTTAAAGAGCAGGCAGGGCTGAGAATTGCTGCCTAAATAAATGCCAACCTGTGTGGTCACAAGTTGCCTTAGGAATGGAGAGAAAGTATACACCCCATTTTCCAGATTTTTATGCTGAGACCTACCCCCATGAGACCCTAAAGGTCATCCTGTGGGCATCCGTGCTTGAGGAGCAGTTTGAATACACAGCTTTCCAAAGCAAGAGACCTACATGGAAATCCCGTCCCCTCCGCTTAGCAGCCCTGTAGCAGCCTTGGAGCAGTGACCTCACCTTCTGAGCCCACACTGCTGGCTGAAAGCAATTGGTTCTTACTCAGTGTTACAGCTATTTTTTTCACCTGGGTGAGATCAATGATGTGACCAGCTGATGTGATCAGTATCTGCAACTTTTTATTTTTATTTTTTAATATTATCGGCACCCGTTGATGAAAAACACCTAGTGCTGTAGACCCTCTGCTTAATCTATAGAATGAGTGTGGCTTTCCTTAGGGCTCTCCTATTGGGGTTCAGCATTGGACCCTCAGACACCCCAATACCCTGTGTGCTGGGCTCCTGGCCAGCGAGACCACGTGATTGATGCTGACTCTCTGCTAATGACAGGTGCCCAAACTAGATTTGTTTTAGTGATTTCCAGTCAGAGTGTTCAAAGGCAGCAGGGCCAGGGTTGTGTAAACTCACCACATCTGCTGTTAGATGTGCTCTGCTGACCTTCAAGAACAGCTCAATCTCTGTAAGAAGTTGCTGTGAGGTGACATGGTGCCCAATGCCCAAAGGAGAGAAGGCAGAGTGCCTTTTGAACTTCATAGCACTCAAATCAAAAGACTGGGGAAAACCTATAAAGCTTCCACAGCCATCCCTTTGTTACAAATTTCCCACGTTCCTGCTCCATGCCCTATCGCTTGCAAGTTGAAAGCAGCCCCAGAGAACACATTTTACAGCTCAACAAAGAATATGTATTTTTACATGCTACCCTAGTGAGTCAATTTGTTTCTCATAATTTTCTATTCAGAATAGCTAAATATGTCCCATGGCAGGTCTCTGTGTTAGATGCCTCCCTGTTCTGCTTTTAGGGCCATTATTTGCAAACATGAAGCTGTTTCAAGATTGATTTTTAGGTAACCATTTAGCCAAAATGAGCTAATTCACTGAGTCACTGCAGATAAAGTACCTGGCCTCATGGGCACATAGTAGGTGTTTAATAAGTGCTAGTCCCCACAGTTACTAACAAGCCTAAGGTAGCTGAGCTCATGACTTTGAAATTTAACATTCTTATTCTTAGAAGAAATACTTTGCTTGGTCATGGTTTTTGTTAAGGTAGAATAGAAGAGGAGCAGCAAAGTGGCTTTAAACAAGTCCTAATGTCCTGGGCCTGTCCTCTAAGGCCCAGCCTGGTATAGGAGCACTAAAGTTGCCCTGCCTTTGTTTGCATTGCTTTGAGTTTCTTCTTCAGAGACTATACCCGCCTTCTGTCAAAGTTTCAAGGAAACGTAGCTGGGGAGCACAGAGATGCTAAGGATGAGGTCTGGGGTCACAGGCTGCAGGTTAAAGGGGCCTGGTAGTGATGTCATGGGGATTCAGGCATGTTATTTGTATGAGAATAAACTCCCCCTGCTGAGGGCAGCAAAGCAGCACCAATCTTGGGCTGGGCCCAATGCTCCGGGCTTATTTTAGAGCCAAATGAAAGCAGGCAATTATCATGTTCTTTAACTATAATCAGCCGAACAGGATACAGGTAGCCACAAAATGGAGTTATTTAAAACAGTAACAAAATCACTTCAAAAAGAGTAATAATCTGGAAGTCTCGCTTTGTATAGCATCTAGTTAAAGCTGCCTAAGCATAGAGAAGGCAGGGGAGGCTTGTTTTGTGACCTCCTTAGTGTCCATGGTTATCAGGAGAGCTATCCCATGAAATGAAAGGCAGGAACCCTGGCCTGGAGGCTGCCCCGGAGCAATTGAATTTGGTCCCAACATGTAAACTACAGCCTTTGAAAGTAATCCCAGGAGAATCCCGAGCTTCCTGCCATCTGGCTGTCAGGGCCATTACCATGGCAAGGGGCTCTCACTAGCAGGCCAGCTGGTCCAGCCTGGCCCAGTGACCCCATAACAGCCCCTCAACTCAGATTGAAAAGTGATTCTGGCCATTGGTTATGAGACCTTATCTTGGGCAGCACTTCCTTTGATATTCCAGAAGGACTCGAGGATGGGGCACAGGGCTGAATTCTAAGCATTTCCTACAATCTGTTCAAGCCTGCCACTGAGCAGTGAGGTGAGTACTGCCTCGTCCCCCTCTCATTCTGGTTCTCCCATGGGTTAGGTATGTGTACCTGAGCATGTTGTTTAGGATGGCTGAGATTTGGTTTGTCTCTCTGTTAAATGGGGCTGATTAGAACCTGTCTTGCACGGGACATGCTTAGAAGAGTGCCTTGCTCATGGTTGCGAAAGAGTTCAATAGATATTAGCTGTTGTCATCATGGTCCTCAGCTAAGAAATCCAGGAACAGAAGTTCCTGTGTCATTTCTTGATAACTTCAGCACAGCCTCTAAAGGTGCCTTGTAAGGCAGTAATGTGTGAACTTTACACTGTATCGTATGTGCCAATGAGCTAAGAAAATTAGGAGGCCTGTCCATCCTCCAGCCAGCTGGAGAAAGCCTGAGTCAATTCCCATTGCATTAAACACCAACCCCATTAATTAATAATGGCAATGAAAACCATGCTAGTAAATTACAACAGCAGCTGCAGCCCTGCCCTCTGTTGAATGATTCCTCTGTATTATGCACTGTGCTAAATGCAACACATATGTAACCTCAGTTAATCGTCACGACTACCCTATAAGGTAGCCATTATTCTCCATATTTTACTGGTGAGGAAACTTAGGCACCAAAAAAGATAAAAGGAAAAAAAAAAAAAAACCCAAAACTTTGTAATAAGTAAATGAGTTAGGATTTGAGCTCTGGTGTCCCTGACTTCAAAGCTGACATTTTAACTATTAGGTCACACTGCTGTCACTTGGGCCTTTGGGAACAGTGTAGCTTTAAGAGCCCAAATGCTAACAAAGAAAAAAAAATAGGCCTTCTATCATAAGACTCATAACAGGCCTAGGATACTACTAGTATAGTTCAGTATCTCTTTCAGGTGCTTGATCATTTAAATCTCAGAATATCTCTGTGAGTCATTTTATAAGTGAGAAAATGAAGCCTCAGAAGAGGGTAAGCAACCTGCTCAAGATTTCACCCTGAGTAAATGGCAGAAGCAACCTTTAAAACCAAGGCCATACTGCATCCACACCTATAAGACCCCAGGCACACACACATTCCACTCAACCTACGCTGCATCTCACCCTGGCTTTGTCCCAAGTTTCTGCAGTAGAGACCGACTTGGGCAGTAGGAAAAGGATGAAGCCAACAATAATTCTTGCCAAATCCTAGAAAGCCCTTCCAGGGTCCCCTGTAGAAGTCCTTTGCACGAGTTTGCCGACTGTGGCATGGTGGGCCAGTCAGGGACCAATTAGAGTTGTCCATTGTGGTCTACAGTCGATTCTGTGGCTGGGTCCCTGTCAAGGCTGTCAGTGCTTTCTGTGAGAAGTTTGTCCAGGGACTTCCCTGAGCCAGATACTTGGCCGGTTGTTCATTGCTAGCACAGCATTAAGTATGCTCCACATTAAGTATTGTATTATTCTGGAGAGGAATTCCTGTGGGGCAAATTCCTTCCAGTCATGTGGAAGTCCATGTAGTATTGCAGTGTTAACATGCCATCTGGCAGCTGCTACGTAACTCAGGCTGTGCTTTAAGTGTCGCTCCTTTGGGGTCCCCAGAATAGTCAGAAGGAGACTTGTGGGGGGAAGGGTAGAATGCCTATATCCTTTGGGAGAAGGTGTTTGCTCCGTCTAAAATCTGTTAACTTCCTACCAGAAACTGCCATTATCCTTTACTTTTTAAAGTTATTGAGGGGAAATTAAAATATCTGGAACAATTATAAAGTAGAACTCTTGCTGGTAGAAATGGGGTCCTTCCATGGAGTCGCAAAAAAAGCATTTCTGAGGAACCGTGCGTGGGAGGATGAGATGAAGTGGGAAGATTTATTGGAATAGAGACAAAAGAATGCTCCCAGTTCCCAGTGTCTTCTAATCTCTGTCCATCCTACTGATGAAGCCTTGTCTTTATCAAGCCCAGAAACAGGGCCTGGTTCCAGAAATTTTGTGCCATATGTGCTTAGTCCAGTTTAGTCTCTGTCTCCATCCCACTAGCTTAGCCTCTGTTCCAGGTTGTGCTGTGGCTGGTGCTGTGCTGCTGTATCCAGGCCCATGCTTGGGGCCCATTTGGAGCCTGTTTGCAGCCTACGTGGCTGCTTAGGCCCGCAGGGCTGTTATGAAGAGAAGGCAGGGAGAGAGACTGTGAGGAGGGTAAATGTACAAACAGATGGGCAAAGAGATGCCTATTATGAGGGGAGAGAGAGAGAAGGGCTTTGTTAAGCTTTGATTATATTACCCTCCAGGTTGGGAAGAAGCTGGCTCTCCTTCAAACCAACCAATTAATTTCTCAATCTTTCAGGGGCTTGTGCTGGTCCCTCCCCCTAACCAATCCATTTTCTAGATCTTCATGGTCTTGTGCTGAGCCTTCCCCCTAACCAATCAAAGCCTTTTCCAGGGCTATGCTTCTCCCCTTTATGGTCATCATCTTGGTTCCTACTGCACATGCTTCATAGTAGAATCACTTCCCCCTGTACCATCTTGATTTCTACTGGGGATGTACCCAGCAGAAAAATTTCTCCTGCTGTTTTTATCTCTCCCCCTCTGTAATCCCAGTTGATGGCCTGTAAGAGATCCTTCCTGTCCTGAGGATGGGAAATATGGTGGTCTTCTGGGGAGCCTGTGAATGCTCCAACTTCTAGTGAAGCAGGCTTAGTGTCCAACTCAGCTCCCTAGGTTATTATGCTTAATGTCTGTTTCCTTTTGCTCCCTTCCTTTATTAGTATCTGGCTAGCTACCCATGCTAACAGAACTTCTGAGTACAGGTCATAATTATGACAAAAGCTATACTTTTATCACCAATGGAGAAAAAAATGCCCATTTTCTTCTTTAATAAACTGCACTGTTTTCAAAAGTAAGAATACAGTTATTATTATGGTGATGGTGGTGGGGTGGGAATTACAACAAACGAGACCACTGGTTTCCAATACATTGTCAAAATTCTGGGTTACATCAGTCCAAGTATGTCTCCCAGTGCTTGAGAAAGACAGAGGATCCTGCTGTTCCTTAATACCAACTAGCCCTTCCCAGGTCTCCTCCATCTGGGACACATGACTAAAGTGGATTCCATCTGGGGCCCAGAATCCAGTTCAGAAGAGCATATTTCCTATGGAGAATTCTGGTCCTTGCAAATCACCTTTGAAAAATGAAAACGACTATGCCATCAATTTGGGGAGTGGAGATCTTCTATTGCCTCACTGCCCCAATGCCATTATTCCCTCTATTCTTCAATTTCCAAGTGTTACAGACCAGAATGAGTTTGTCCACCCAGCGCTAACATAACCAAACACTAAACACTGAGAATTGCAGTAGAGAAAGGTGGGCTATTTTTGTTATGAATGAAACCATCCAGAAGAATGGGAAGCTAATGATCAAAAGCCTGAACTCCCTGATCCAGGGTTCAGAGGAAGTTTTTAATGGTATATAGGGAACAGGTATGCAGAAGCTTTGGGAAGGCAAGTTTCAATTGGAGGACTTTGGAGCTTGGCCATTTATAGTAAAGGGGCATGTGTAGGGGACCTTCCTAGACAACAGACCCTCTGTTTCTGAAAAGGTTCCCATGTTCAAGTTCCAGTTATGTCCTGGTCTTTTGGTTCTTTAGGGAGGGGGCAGATTTTGATTCTAGGTGCAGCTGGAGGTCAAAATCCTCTCCTCTGTATGTGCTTTGGCTGTATTGCCTGTGGCTTTGGACTATTGTCTCTGAAAAGCAACTCAGGTTCTCATTAAACAGGATAGGACACTTGGAGCTGGCTCTGCAGTTACACCAGTGCAACATGTGTCTCCAGTCCTGGACTTTGCCATGTACCTGGTGTGAGGGCTGAAAAAATACACCTTTCCTCCCACCTTCTAAAGTCTTCTAGCTGGGCTAATAATGAAATTACAGAGGCAGATTAACAGGAGAAAATGTCCAAAGTTTCTTATATAAATATATATTCAGGAGTCCATAAGAATGTGACCCAAAACATGTTGGTAGTTGAGATTTATATGCCATTCTGGACAAAGGAGAAGGGGACAGGGGTCTGGGAATTCCAAGGGGAGATAAGTAATTCACAGGAACATGAGAAAGAGAGAACATAAGGCAAACAAGTTCCTGCTAGGCAACCCAGAAACCATGGGATGGAGGGTCTCCCCTCCAGAACGGATTGTTGCATGGACCGTTCCTGTCTGCCGTACTTCATTCTCATAGGCTAAGGTGAGAAGGCAACTGGAACATGCCAACATTCCCTCTCTGAAGCAGACCTTTCCATCCGAATTCCTTTGGGCAAGAAAGGGGGAGGGTCAGCGGTTCTTTCCGAGTCTTTTGTTTCTTAATAAATAGCTTCATATCAATATCCCAAAAAGCACATTTTGAGGGTGGCAAAACTTTGTGCCCCTTTACTGCCTTGTCGCCCTTGTTAGGCTTGCATTTATTCGTTCGCCACTGCTACACTTGATGGTAGGGTCGGCGGCTGCGCATTCACCTTGCTGGCGCACAGCACCACTTGCTTCCTGTGTTTTCCCACTTAGTGAAGCTCCTTTTTGTTCTGTCCTGTAGAATTACGCTGTATGACTACCAAGCCATGTGTAGGGCCAACAAGGAGAGCAGTGACAGCGCCCATGGCCTCCTGGACGTAAGTACAGTGTGATCGCCCCCAAAATGGCTGCATGTTTCTGTCTGTGAATGAGCCTAACTTTTCCTTTGGGGTAATCAAGTTATCTTCTTCAAAACCGTGAACGTTTAACAGTATTTGCTGATTTTACTGGCTGAGCAAAGTCACTCCTGTTTAAACCCAAATTCAGTGATTATAGGAATGACAAACATCTCTAAAGCGTTTTATGGATTAATGCAGCAGCCCCCTTTTGATGAATAGAGAAATTTTAAGGATTCTCTTATTCGGTATAAAAGAGAATTTGGTTTAGTTCAACAGAAATCTTCCTTTTGTTTGTAACAGAGCTGTTAGCCTATGAACAAATTCACATTTTGACGGTAGGTTCCTGCCCCAATCATGCTGCTGCTGAGCGTCAACGTCATTTCCCTGGAGCTGTTTCCATGGCTGGTGTCACAGTTGAGGATCAATCAGCAGGGCTATTGGAGCATTGGAAAATGGCTTCCTGACTGCCAGAAATTAACTGCTATCATTTATACCCAGTTTTACAATATAATTTACAACGTGCAAGCAATATAAGTTTGGCTACCAATAACTTGAAAACATACATTAAAAAAAAACCCCAAACACATATATACTTAAATATAGTCCAGCATATGTATATAAACATAACACTTATATGTTATTATTTTGTATTCCAAAAATTAACCTAAAATGTGGCTTGAAACACAAAATTTAAGAGTCATTTTGGTTTTAAACTATAAATACACACCTTCTCATTTGCACAGGTACAGTCTTGCAAGGGGATTATTTAAAACCAAATATTTAACATGGTTTTCATACACTGAGAGCACAAGAAGTGATTTGGAGCTAGAAATTTTTTGAGAGGCAACTAGGAACTAAGAATTGGACATTTTGAAAAACACTACTTTTTAGTGAGAATCAACCTTTCTTTCCAAACTCAACTTCCCTAATCTTAGCATGAATATTTCCAGATTTAAAATGTTCCCAAGATATGTTTTTATCATTAGGCTTAAAAGCTCCTGGCTTTCCCCTCCTGAATGATAATGTGCATTTAAATTTTTTAATCCTGTATTTACATAATCCATTTGTTTACCAAGACATTGAGCCAGTGTCTGGCAGGAAATGCTTGAGCAATCTTCCCCCTGGCCTCAGGGCGAACTGCCCCCCCATGGGTGCCCCTCCCCACTCCAAAGCCTCCCTAATCCCGTTATTCATTCTCTCCTCCCTGACTCACACTCCCAAGGACCACTGAAATGTCACTATCCGTCTCAGCAGGTACAAAGACACAGAACTGTCCCCTGGTCTGACGACCTGGGTCATTTGGAAAGAAAGATGATTATTTTTCAAGCCCTAAAAATTGTAATGGCAAAACCCACAAGACTACAAGGTTGCATTTGGTTTTAAGAAATAGTTAATAGTTCTTATCCTTACCTGACCCTTATCCTGAGGGTCCTGTGATTCAGGAAATGATGGTGATACACTCAGTCAAATCAGAGCAAGAAGGGATTCCGTCTGAAATCTGAGTAGTCTGGAAGTAACCCAGATAGATTTTTGTTGTCTTGTTTATTTACTTGTTGGCTTGAAATTGCAAGAATAGTGTATAAAAATTGGTTCTTGTTTTATTTAAAACTAGATAATCCCCCCCCCCCACCAGTTCTAGTCTTTATCATTAAAATGCTCAGAAGGTAGGATTAAGCAGACCTCATTTAAGAAATTAGGATTTGGAATCTCAGTTCTCTGATATCTTAATGCAACCACAAAGGATTCTGAGATTTTTCCGAACCTGCCATCTGGAGCCCAGGCTCTGCCAATGTCTTTGCCTGTCTTTCAAATCTGCCAACCACTCACATATCTGACATACCTAGGTACAAAGAACTGACTGAGCGGGAGACTTGGTATTTTCCAGAATTCAGGAAATTGAATTATCCACATAGGAAATATCACAGAGTAAACAATCCAACTGCTTTTTTTAATTAAAATATTCTGAAATGAAGATTAGGCTGTCAATGCCTTCTTTTATAGAGTGAAGGGGATTTTCTGCAAGGATAAAAATCACATGTTTATATGGTTATCATTTTTTTTAAGTCCAAATATGTAAGTGTGAGAAAAAGCAGCTTAAATCCTACATAATTCATGGGCAGCATGAAAATCAAGTACGTATATGCAACTTTTGCTTATTTCAATGAATGACATGTGGTGACGGCAGTGATGGCGAACAGGGAGTCACCTTTCCAAGAAGCAGCCTGTAAATTACCATTTGAAATTAGTTACATGATTCCAACCCCTCAGCATTAAGCTGCGAATTATTAGCCCCTAGGGGGTAAAGGTTTAAGCATCCTTTGTTGAACTTCCTTTTTCCTCCCAGAGATAACCCCTGTATTAAACCATGTTTATTTTACTTGTAAATCACATCTCACTACGGGGGAGTTCAAAGTTTTAAAATGTTAGTTTTGGGATATAGTATCCAACTATTCTTTTCTTTTAGGTGGAGCTTTACTTTTTTTCTAAAGCATGATATCAATCTCTCTTAAAGAATAACATTGTCTTTATGTAAAGCCTAAGTTAAACTACAAATTTTGTGTGATACACATTTTTTTAATGATCTGAATTCTTCTCTTCAGCCTTACAATGCCTTCCTTGCTGCAGTAAAATGGATAATGACAGAACTTGTCTTGTAAGTACAATTGCTACATTTAAAAAATATATTGCTTTCCTTGTGTATTTAGTGAACTGGGAGACTCTGCTTCATGCTTTCAATATAACCATTAGATTCATAATACTCTGAGATAACCTCCCTGAAAACCTCAAAATACTGACTGTTGAGACCAAAACATTATCTTTTATTAAGTTATTTATGGTCACTGCTTATGCCTTTATGTCATTGTTTAGCAGACTAACAGCTTGCAATACACAAACCAAATTTATTTATTGTGGTTACTGTTAAATTTAACATAGATGTCTGGCTGTTTTTAATGCAGCCTGGGTGGGCTGTGGTCAGAAGAACAAATTGCCAGGGCTGTCCACTGTGCTACTTCGGATGTCTTGCCATGCACAGGAGCAGGGCTTTTCTCAGGTGTAATTTAATTGTTTATCCTGTCAAATTCCCATCCTGTTTGGAGGATGCTGGATGCATCTGTGCCTTAGGTCAGTCAGACTGGAAATGCCACAGAGATGAAAGCCTTGACTTCCAGATGAGATATTGAACACATTACAGAAACTCTGCATCACACAAAAGGAGGAATTCCATGGATGGGCATGGAAATCAGATCCTTAAAGCTGCACCGCACTCTCTCATTCTTACTTTCCCCATTAAGATTCCAGTTCTGTGGGTCTGAGGCAGATTTCTTGCCACTAGATCAACAGACATTGTGTTCTCTATTGCTTTACTGCAACCCATATTAATTTAACAAAGTTATAAATTCAAGTGGGAGTAAGTTCTGCATGTATATAAGAGACAGAAAATACAGTAACAGATAATTGTGGGGTCTTGATTGAGAGTGAGTTGCTAGAGACAGTAGCCATGTGCCTGAAAAAGAAATGGCTGAATTGGCTTGCATTGCAGGATAAATCTTGAAAGCATCCTTTATTACGGCAGATGATAGTCTAGTAGAGAAGATTCTATTTGTTGTTCTGAACCAAGGCAGGGGAAGCCCTCTAGAAGATGACTTTTTTAAAAATCATTTTTTAAATTAATGTTTGAATACGGTCGTCTCCATTTCCCCATCACCACTAGGACTCAGACTATAACTAGAGACTATTTCTGCCTATAAGGCAGAATATTTCTCAGCGAAGTCCTTGAGTCAGAACTTGGTTGGCATTGGTGATAAAATGGCCTTTCCACAAATAAGATAAAGCCCAGTGAAAGCTCTTTTGGCAACTGAACCGGCCATGTTGATATCTCCAGATTCTGATGCTACTCTTTCAAATGAGGTGAGCAGTGCTGGAGATGACAACACAATGCCCCTGTTCTATTCAGGGTTTGGATGACCAAGAAACATTGGGCTTTTCTCTCACATCCAGGTTCCTGGTGGAATTTAACCTCTGCAGTTGGTGGCACTCAGATATGACAGCTAAAGGTAAGCAGCGGCCAGCTTCTGTGTCCTTGCTCAGAGTGATGAGTCCTGGGTTCACTGGCTACTTTTCATCAGGGATGTGCTCACATAAAACTACTCAGAACAAAGTGATGATTTTTCAGCTCTTTCAGCAAAAGGCATCCTTTGTGCTAAGTGCAGCGCCATCCAGTCTGACGAAAATTCCACAGCCTTCATTCAGCCCTTGTTGAATATACACTTTGACCTGTTTCCTTAGCTCAGGCTTTGAAATCACACATTATACAGGTGAAGTCCTTAAAATGTTCATGGGCAGTACTATGGCAGACAGATACATTGCCTTCTCAGGCTGAATAAAGAAATAACTATTTTCTCTTGTTTTGTTTACAATTATCCTCATAAAATATAAATCTAATCATATTCGTTTTCCTACCCCAGAAGCTTCAGTGATTTGAGCAGTAATCAGTAGAAGCTTTTAGAGGCATGGGCTTTGGAGCTAGATCAGCATGGACGCGTGTCCTGGCTCCACGGCGGGCCTTCGGCAAGTTAGCTGGTCTGGGCCAGGCTCAGTGTCCCCACAGTAAGCAAAGTAGGAAAATAATAAAATCATATTTATGATACACCTGATAAAGGGTTAATTTATAAGATATATGAAGAACTGACACACCTCAGCACCAAGAAGGCAACCCAACAAAAAATGGGTAAAGGACCTGGATAGACACTTCTCCAAAGGGGACATAGAGATGGCCCATAGACATATGAAAAGATGCTCAATGTCACTAATCATCAGAGAAGTGCAAATTAAAACCACAATGAGATATCACCTCACACTGGTCAGAATGGCCATCATTAATAAATCAACAAACAACAAGTGCTGGTGAGGATGTGGAGAGAAGGGGAACTTTGTGAACTGTTGGTGGGAAGGCAGACTGGTGCAGTCACTGTGGAAAGCTATATGGAGCTTTCTCAAAAAATTAAAAATGGAACTGCCTTATGATTCAGTGATTCCACTTCTGGGAATGTATCCAAAGAAACCTAAAACACCAATTTGAAAGACTATATGCACTCTTGTGTTGATTGCAGCATTTACAATAGTCAAGATATGGAAACAATCCAAATACCCATCAGCAGATGAGTGGATAAAAAGCTGTGATACATTTACACAATGGACTATTACTCAGCCGTAATAAAGAAGATAATCTTACCTTTCATGACAGCATGGGTGGACCTGGAAATTATTATGCTAAGTGACATAAGCCAGTCAGAGAGAGAGAGACAAACAGTAAATGATCTCACTTGTATGTAGAATCTAATCAACAAAATAATTCAACAAACAAAATAGAAACAGAAGGATAGATACATAGAATGGACTGGTAGCTGTCAGAGGGGAGGGAGGTTGAGTTGTAATTAATTGTGATAATGGCGATGGCAGTGTTGACCACCACAGTGATGACTGGTTGAGCCCCCATGCCCTACAAAGCCAGTGCTCTTCAATGAAGGTTGTCTTCCACTGGTCTCTCCCTACCTGTTCTGTCTCTTGCTGTTCCTCAGATACACTCTGTTCCTTCTTTCCTTTGTGTGTTTATTTTTCTTGATTTTTTTTTTAACCTCAGGTGCCAAGCATGAGCAAACTGCTACCATTATTTTCATTTTTAATTATCTGTCATTTAAAAGGGGTAGATTAATAACATATCGGATTCCCCCAGGTACTGGATGCATTTTAGTCTGATATTCCCTCTCCCTTCCTGTAAGACCCAGGCAGTGAAGATTTCCTCAATTCTTCCAGGAAGAATTAGCAACATTTTGTTCTTGCTTCTGCCCCACACAGTGTAGCTCACACAATTCCTTGCCATTATTGCCTCAGTTTGTTTCTTTGTTTCACACTGAACTAGAATTTCTTAGTGGCGAGAGCTGTGTCTTAATCATTGTTATCCTGTAGCACCTAACTGGCGCTTGGTGCGTAGCTGGTGCTCAATCTTTGCTTACTACGTACACTAACACATTTTGAGGGGGGCAGGTATCACCATTATATTGTCACCATAGCTCTGTAACTTAAACATAGATTGGCCCATTTGGCCTAAATTCAGGAACTCACTGGTTGCTTGTTAGAATACGAGATATAGCCACACGTGCAGAGTTCTGTGCATGCGTATGCCTGCTAGGAGCGGCCTCTGAGAATAGTGAGCGAGATCCAAGTGTGTTGGCGGTTGGCTCTGTCCTGGGAAGCTGACAGTCCAGTGACAGCCCAGTGCTGCTCTGCTTTCATCTACACACACTATCCTGGTGACCCTTCAGACGTGGGCCTGACCTTGCCCCGTGCTGCTGGGCTGGTGCTATATTCCAAGGACAGTCAGTGCCCATAATCCCACTGTTAGAAACTTATCTTCAGGAAGTCAACTGAGGTGGGAACAAAAGATTCTATGATAGAATTATCATCACCAGGAAATTTATAATTGCAAATCCCTATAGCTCTTTAAATGATGAGTGATAGGGACATTTTAATGTAAATTACAGCTCATCCACAGAAAGACATAAACAACTTTTTAAAAGATTCTCTTTCTGATAACTTTTCCCCAGGTTCAAAAATGCTCATGACATTAAGTAATAATATAACAAGAAAAACAGTGTAAAAAACTACATATCCCCCCGCTACCCCCACCAAAAGCATTTAATGGTGGTTGAGGAGAGTATAGAGTTATATAGGACCAGTAATCAGTATGCCAATAGTGAGAAAATGAGCA
This sequence comes from Glossophaga mutica, assembly GCA_039655065.1. Taxonomy (NCBI): domain Eukaryota; kingdom Metazoa; phylum Chordata; class Mammalia; order Chiroptera; family Phyllostomidae; genus Glossophaga; species Glossophaga mutica. The sequence goes on from CM077309.1 coordinate 49,316,388, forward strand.
GAGGCCGAAACATGAATTAGGAAGAGAAGAGTATATGCACCCCAGAGACAAACTTACCTGTGGCATGAACCTGCTTAAAATGGCATATGATTTAGAAAAGAGATCAGAAGGAACCTACTAAATGGGTGCTTGTTATCTTTTTTTAAAAAAAGTTTTATTTGACCAGTTTTGCCCCAGTTTTAATATTACAGTTAAAAAAAAAGATAAATGAAATTCAAAGAGAGAAAAGGAAGCTCAGTAGCAGCGAAGAGAGTGGATTGCACGTTGGCTGAATGGCTGCTGCCCCTGGAGCCCTGGTGCGCGGGGACAGGTCGCCACTCCTCCCCATCAGGCTGAGCTCTGGGAGGCTGCTTCCCCATGGGGCTGAGTGCTGTGGTTTTAGAGCCGCAGCCTTCCTCTGTCCCTTTCTGTCTGTGAGGTTCTAGGTAAATCATTTGGTCTCTATAGGCTTTGATTTCCTTGTTGGTCAACCAACAAGGAAACAGTAGACATGATGGGGTATGGGATGTTAATTAAACAGTGTGTGCAAAAATGGCAGTGGGCAGTGGGCAGTGCTCATGTTTTGGGTGGCAGTGAGTTTTTTGGCTGAGAGTCCTGAGACTGTGCTCAGTGCTGAGGGCAGTGGGCTGGTTGTCTTCTGCGGTTTACTTTTTGGCATTATTCCTCAAACCCTGTGCCTGCCCATTTCCAGCTGAGGGGCTTCAATGGTGAGGATGAGGATGTACTTCTCCATGACAACCTGCATTCCCAGGCCTCCCATTCTCCCCTGAGCCTGCTTTCCTTCCCCATGCTCGCCACCACAGGCATCTGCCCAGGCTCTGGTTCTGGTCCTTCAAATCTGACAATTAGTTTTTGAATCTCTGTTGAGTATCTGTTACTGTGACCGTTGCCTAAACCAGTAGTTTTCAACTTGGGGGGTGATTTTGCCTCCCATAGGTCATTGCAACATCTGGAGGCATTTTTGGTTGTCACAACTGGGGATGAGGCTGCTATTGACATCTAGTGGGTGGAGGTCAGGGATGCTGCTAAACATCCTACAGCACACAACCTCTGACGACAAACCATTACTGACTGAAAATGTCGATAGAGTAGCCCCCTGTTATCTGCAGGAGATATATTCCAAGACTCCCAGTGGATGCCTGAAAGCATGGATAGTTCCAAACCCTACTTTACTATGGTTTTTTCCTATAAATACATACCTATGCTAAAGTTTAATTTATAGATCAGGCACATTAAGAGATTAATAACAATAACTAATATGATAGAACACTTATAACTGTAACAAGTATACTGTAATAAAAATTAAGTGAATGGATCTCAGTCTCTGGTAACCGAAATGGCTACTAAGACCAATGGGCAGTGGCATGCACAGCTGGACGCACCTGACGAAGGGGCGGTTCGTGCGCAGGCCAGATGAAGCGGACGGTCTGAGATTTCATCACACTGCTTAGAACGCTGTGCGATATAAACCTTATGAATTCTTTAGTTCTGCAGTTTTTCATTTAATATTTTTGAGTTGCAGTTGGCCATGGGTAACTAAAACCACAGAAAGCGACACTGTGGCTGCAGGGGCACCGTCGTGTTGCGAGAAGCCCCTGAGCACACCAACGGGTGCAGGGTAGGGGGTGACGGGCTTGCCCTCAGGGTGACAGAAACTTGTTAAGGTTCCCATTCTGAAATTTCACCTCCCCTCTCCCCTGCTTCCCTGTCCACCAGGACCAACAGTGGGAAAAATTTTAGCTCAGAGGAATAAAGTGATGCTTCCGTTCTCTGTTTTTGTTTTAGGAAGCTTTATAAAATGATCCTTAATAGATAATTCCAAGTTATCTCATTCCATTGCTCCACTGCAAGACCCTTTTTTCCCCACAGACTCTAAATAAGGACCTTGTTAAATAATTGCATTGTTGATGCATGGTGCTCCCATACAGAAGTGATTTTCCGTTTCCAGAGGTTCTGGTACTAGATTATTTTCAGATCCCTTCAACATACCTGAGAGGTGGGGACTGCTAAAATCTGTCAGTGAACTTTCCTGAGGCACTGAAGTCAGACAGCTGCTGATCGATAAATGGGCTCAGACCTAAACCAAGACCCTCCACCTCAGCTAGACAGTGTTGGGAGAGACTGTGGTGAGAGCAGGCCACCGTGGCTGCTGCATCTGAACTGTCACACTTAGGCTTAAAGCCTTCTGCCGAGCCATTCTATCGATGAAGAATCTGAATCAAATGAGGGTAAGGAAACTCAACTGTGGGGCTGCTATCATATGGACATCTGCGTTAAATGTAAATGTAGATCTCAGATGCAGTGGAAGGAGAGAAATGTTTCAAGCACCATAACTACACTACATTGACTTGGAAGGTCTCCTCATTCTAAATGTCCCATTCCCTCACTGGCTAAAGACCCTGAGCGGAGACATTCATCTTTGCTTAGCTAAAAATGGAATCCGTAATTACACTGTTTATCTGCTTCATTTCCTTAATGAAGGGGACTGTGGAAGACCATTTCTGCTTGAGTATCACAAAGGTATCATTTTGGCGAAGTTACACAAAGAGAATGGAGCTTGCTGGCACCCAGCTTTGAAAGTGGGTGCATTCACAGAGACAAAAGAAGAGGAAAGCTTTTCAAATGGCAACTCTATTCATTCCCAATTGTCTGCACATAATTACTGTGAACTCAAGTCAGTTATTCTCATCAGGGACATTTGTTGCTAAGGGAAAATTAAAGATATTCAATTGTGTGGGTGCTTCATTGTTGAGTGAGCGATGGGTCCAGGTGGCCTCAGCTGTAGGTGTCCAGTGTAACAGGTGGGAGGGGGAGCAGTGGGATGGTGAAGAGTGTAGGCTCCAGGATGTAGCCACAGTGTGTGTTTGGGCACCACCACTGGTAGCACTGTGACCGTGGGCAAGCATCTCCCTTTCTCTGGGCTCTGGATTCCTCAACTGCAAAACAGGACAGCAGCAGGGCCTTGCTCTCTGCGTGCTGGTGTGGGTTTCATCCCTGCAAACGGCCTGGCATGGTGTATGGAATGGAGTATGCCCTTAGTGTTGACTGCAAAGGTGGTGGTGGTTTTGCTGTTGAAGTAAATAATGATTACGGCGAGCAGCCCCTCTCTGTGGAGCTCAAGGCAGGCTATGTCTGCTTTCTGAGCGCCAGTTTTCCCTTCTGGTACAACAAAGTATCAGCATAGCTGAGCTTCGTGATTCTTGTGTACCTATACCTTTGTATGATAAGGAGTTTTAAATGCCCAAGAGTCAAAACAGGACTCATTAGGTTGCTGGAAATCTGAGTTATTGGTTTGCGATTTCATAGATAATAGTAAAGACTGGCAAGTATATGTGGTGTTTTCGATAGTACTTTAGACAAAGAAAGGTCTTCATAGTAAACCCTGTTGTTTAGATTAAATGTGGCTATGGTTTTGTATGATAATTCATGTGTTTCCCAAAAGCACATCAAGCAACATCCTGCCAATCTATAGTCATCCTGCAAATAGACTCAGTGGTTTATCACTCCATCAGTTTGGGTGCCTAACAGTTATCAAAGGAATAAACATTTCATCTACAGAAAGGACCAGAGCCAAATGAGTCTCACCACTGAACTTGGTGGACTCATTCCACTGTAACTGGGCCCAGACAGTGAGAATTAGAGATGGCGCAATTATTGGGCATATTTAAATCACATGCACTGCCTACCTCAGCCTGCCCCAGAGACCTTTCTTCCTTTCGTTAAGTGGCCAAACTTCACAGAGCAGTTAAGTATATATGTGCTAGAACCACACAGCCCAAGTTCAAAGTCTGGCTCTGCTACATACACCACTGGATAAATTTGGGCAATTCTTTTCAGTTCTCTCCTTCATTTACTAATCTGAAAAATGAAAACAACAATTATTTGTAACTCATAGTGCATTTTTTTATTTTGTCTTGTTTAACTGTTAGATAAATTAATTCATGTAAAGCAGAACATCATCTGTGCATAGGAATTTCTTAATACGTTTAGCAGTTACCATCAATAGGTGATTAGATGCCATCTGCTTGCCTGTGCCATATCTACTTATAATCTGTGCTGTTGTTTACTTACCTTTATTTCATTCTATTGAACTCATTTTTTGACACTTAATTAATGTAATGATTGAAATTGAAAGTCAGTGTCACTTGCCATACTGAGAAAGAAATTGTAAAAATGAGAACCATGGAAATAAAAAATGTGTCACTCTGAGCTTTACATTTGGCCTCCTGCAGTAAAAAGAGAGAAAAGCAAATGAAATAAGGATGATGAAAACTCGCCAGCATCCAACAGAGAGGCCCTGCGGACAAAATGAGAAGCATCAGATAAGAACAGGGAAGGGAATGGTGTGCCCACCGCCAGCCTCCCTGCGTTGTTACTATGGGGCTCGGCCCCTAAAGTCACCCTGCCTTCCACCTGAAGGCAGGCAGTTTGCCACTAGGGACGCAGATTCTCATATTTCTTTTGTCAGTTTTATTCACGAGAATTATTCATTATTCAGCAAGCATGTAATGATACTCTCTGAGAGCAAGCACTGCAGGGCAGAAGGGGACAGACAGTGTCTCATTCCTGGCCCTTTGGGAGCACAACTACCAGCACTGTGCCTTTAGTGCAGTCAGGAGTCAGCGAGGCAACCCTCTGCTTGCCTTTTCTAACCAAAGGGTTCAATGAAACACCAGAGGCTGAAGTCACATGGCAGGAAGCACAGCCACTTAAACAGCATTGCCAGTGTGCTAGACACTTGCCATTATTAATACATTTGATTCTCAAATAACCATGTGAAGTTAGTACTGTTACCACCATTTTGCTGATGAGGACACGAAGATGTGGAGAGGTTAAAAACTCATCTGAGGTCATACAGCAATGGCAGAATACACAATCCCTAGAGTTTGTTCTTAGCTACTAAGCAATGAGCCCAGCTGCTGGCATGTGGATGTAGCACTCCAAGAAGATAGCGTTTCGTGAAGGTTGTGTGTGTGTCCGTGCATGTGTGTCAGTCTGTTGAGAGCCATAGTGTGTTATTTTATTTTTTCCTCAGAACAAAATAGCATCTCCTCTTTATGCCAGTGACCCAAATCATCTGTTCTACACTTAAAAGAGTATAGTCTACTTCTTTTTGTTTTATATAGGAAAAAATTACAGTGCACTACACTTCTATCACAAACACCAAATTAATTTCCTCAAAATAATTAAAGCTCAGTGAAAAGAGCGTATTATTTAAAACTCACAACAGGATATAAATACTTAGAGCACGGTTTCCTGATCACCCAGTGACTATTGCATTATTGTTACCAAACAACTGTTTTGCATTCAGTAACCCCACGATGGCTCACTGAGTGCCAGAAGCCTCCCAGATGGACATTCCACAAAACATCTACCCACGGTTCTGAAATCCAACCATTTGTGTTTTGAATATAAATGAGACTTTGTGTACACATCATTTTCTTAAAATACTATTAAGTTTCACAGTTGTAAATGTAAATTATACATGTGCATATAACATATGTGTAATATGTTTATAAATACATGCTTATATTTTATATAAATGTATGTTTATGTTTTACATAAACATCAGCCAAAAACATTGCACAGAGTTTGAGTGCTCGGAACCAGTAAGCATTCTCCTCGGAAAATGTTAATTTTCCTGCTGGCACCTCCATTTTACAGACGAGAATACTGAGGGTTAGCTGGAAGCAATGGAGCCAGGATTTGTGCTCTAAACTTCTCTGACTTTGGAGACTTCAACCCTAGCCACTATGTTATACCAGCTATCATCCTCACTAACATATATATGTATATTTAAAAGTGTTTCAATTATAGTTGACGTACAATATTATATTAGTTTCAGGTTGGGATTAGACATTTATATACTTTCCAAAGTGATCACCCCAATAAATCTAGTACCTATCCGACACCATATATAGTTATCACAGTATTATTGACTATGTTCCCTGTGCTGTACTTCACATCCCCGTGACTACGCAGTAACTACCAATTTGTACTTCCACATCCCTTCACCTCTTTCACTCAGGCCACCCCCACCCCATCTGGCCACCTTCAAAATGCTCTATCTACAAGTCTGTTTCTGTTCTGCTTGTTTGTTTATTCTGTTCTTTAGATTCCACATATAAATGAAATCATTGGCCATTTGTCTTTCTCTGTCTGACTCCTTTCACTTAGCCTGATACCCTCTAGATTCATACATGTTGTTGCAGAGGGCAAGACTTCATTCCTTTTTAAAGCTGAGTCATATTCCATTGTATATATGCACCACTGCTTCTTTATCCAGTCATCTGTTGATGGACACTTAGGTTGCTTCCGTATCTTAGCTATTGTAAATTCTGTCATCCTCATTTTAATGTTACAATGGCTTCATTAGAATGCAGCATTATTTTTGTTTTTGTTACTTACTATTACTGCTACTATTATTATTATTAACTGACACTTACTTAGCACTCATTATGTTCCATGTACTATACTAGGTACTCAACATATATTATTTACTTCTCACATCAACTTCTTATAGAAGACCTATATTATCTCTCAATTACAAATTTAAAAAAATGAGACCGTGAGGTTTTTGAAACTTGTGCAATGGGACATAACTTGCTGAGATAATTTAATCAGCCACAAACCTTCACCAAGTGCCTACTATGTACTCATTTATGTGCAGTGTTATTTACTGCTGTATTACTGGACAAGGAACTTCATAATAGTAGGATTAAGCTCATGGCTTTGGTTCAAAGGCATTACGTATTTTACTAGTCCATATTTCAATTTTGTTCCTGTAATAAAACCATGCAATTGTATCATGACCTTTGTCTCACCCTAAATAATATGGTGTAACATATTTTATACATTTATTTAGATATACATATGTGTTTGTTGCTAAGTTCAAGTAAGTCTGAGGTCAGAGAGCCAGTGACTGATGTCCCAGAAAGTAGAATTCTTATGATGCATAAATGATAGCTGATCAAGCCAACACAACTGCTTGAGGAATTATAGCTTATAGAGTTGCTTGGCAGATGAAACCACTTGACTAATTAGAAAATAATGCATTATGCTATGCCTGGAAGAATCACAGAGCAGCAGTAGCGGAGCTGTGTTCTGAGTTCCTAGGGGCTGCCAGTCTCAATAAGGCCTGCGCCTTGCATTCGTTATCTTTTTCTTTTTCTTTTTTCTTATCCCTACAGCCCAGAAATTGAAACAGACCCTGGAGCCTTGTGATACTGAATATCCGGCATTTGTCTCTGAGCGCACCATCAAGGAAACCTCAGGGAACATTGCTTGTGAAGACTGCTCCAAGTAAGCCCCCACACTTCTCCTCAGTGGGAACTTCCCCAGATGGGCCAATGCTGCTGGCAGCACAGGATTGCATGGAGAGATGGAAACATGGCCGCCGTTTTGTGTGAGGAAGTATTTCCATCAGCTTGGAAGAAACATCACTTGGCTTTGTTAGAGAGATCACTTAGAGTTTGGGAAGCATTCGGAATGCATTTGAATGCATCCTAGAATATGGGCGATTTATATTATGTTTGTTGGTAGTTGGAAAAAGTCCTAATTGGTGTTTCCCTAGTGGACGGTTGACAATTGCGGCTATCTGTTGGAGGTGTCTTTACTGAACGCACCAAATCTTCAGGATTCACTGAAATCTGATGATCAAAAGTGATACTTGGTATGATACTTGTCCGTTTAATATGCATTTCCCTGATTACTAATTTGGGTGTACCTTTTTTAAAAAACGTTTCATTGGCCATATGGTGTTCCTGAACTCTTCCTTCCTGTCTTCCTATCGGCAGTTCTCTGTTGGGGAGTCGATCCAATCATACTGATTTGGGTTTTGAATACAATTTCTTTGCAGTTATATGGTCTGTATATGTGCCTTCCTATTCCTGGGTCAGTCTCTTCACACTTACAGATGTCCTTAGATGCACAGAGATTTTCTTTTGCTTTTATTTTAATGTAGTCTAGCTTATTCTTTATTCTTTGATTTATGCATTTTGTTCCATGTTGAGGAGATCAGTCTCTGCCCTAATGTTATAGTGATACTCTCATGTATTTTTATTCTGAATGCTTTAAAGGGTTGTCTTTCACATTTAAGACTTTAATCCCCCTGGAATTTGTGTGTGTGTGTGGCATGAGGTAGAGTCTAGTTTGGTTCTTTTCTGCATAGTTGCCCTTTTAACTAGCACTTTTTATTGAATAGTCCTTATTTTCCAATAAATTTATTATGACACCTGTGTCTTGGGCTGAGTTCCCATCTATATGAAGATCTATTTCCAGGTTTTTATGGTTTGTCAGTACCTATATCAGCACCCTGTCTCTTTAAATATTATGGTTTTATAATAGGACTTTTTATTTAGAATAAATATCCTTTCATTCTTCTTCTTCTTCTAAGTCATCTTAGCTATTCTTGCCTCTTCACTCTTTCACATTAATTTTAAAATCAGCTTGTTAATTTTCATTACTTACATTAGGGTTTTGATTAAAATTGCTATGTTATATATTAATTTGAAGATAATTGCTGTCTTTTATGATATGGGAACTTTCCCCCATAAACTAAATATATCTATTTCTTTACATGTCTCTGTCTATGGCTTTCAATACAGTTTAATAATTTTACATTAGATTTATACCTTGACAGCTTACAGTTTTTCTTGCTATCATAAATGGTAAATATTTAAAACTACTAGCTAGCATATGAGAACATAACTGATTTCTGTACATTGAGTGTCTTATACCTAACAAACTGCTAAATATTCTTTCAGATCCAATAGTTTGTGTATAGATTCCCTTAGGCTTTTTGCAGAGACAGTAACATCACTTGTGAAAATTTCCTTTCTAATATTTATACTTAATTATTGTTTTATATTTCATTGTGCTGGACTTCTGATGCATAGTTGAATCAAAGCAATGAGAATAGATAACCCTGTCTTATTCCTAACTTAAAGGAATTGCTCATAATAATTCTGTGTTAGGTATGATGTTTGCTATAGGGTTTTTAAAGTTGTAGTAAATTATAAACAATATAAAATTTACCATTGTAACTATTTTTCAGTGTACAATTCAGGCACATTAAATAATTCATGATGTTGTGAAACCATAACTATTATCCATTTCCCAAGTCTCTGTAGGTTTTTTGGTAGTTAACCATTTATTAAGTTAAGAAACTTCTTCAAGAGTGTTTGGTGTGGCTGTTATTGTTCGAAACTTGGATGTTGAACTTTAGACTTCCAGCCAAGATGGAGGGATAGGTAGATATGCTTTGCTTCCTTGCAAAACTAAAAGAAGGACAACAGCCTATTTAAAAACAAAAAACAAACAGAACTGTCAGAAAATTGAACTGTATGGAAGTCCAACAACCAAACAGTTAAAGAAGAAACATCCATCCAGACTGCACTTCAATGCAGTGAAATGGGTTGCCCTGCCCTGGCAAAAACCTAAGGCTCCTCCCCTCACAATATAATAGGTGCACTGAGACAAAGAAATATGGACCAAATGAAAGAACAGATCAAAACTCCAGAAAAAGAACTAAGAGGTGAAGAGATAGCCAAACTATCAGATACACAGTTCAAAACACTAGTATTGTGTTTTGATGCTCAGAGAAATGATTGAATTTGTTCACAAAATGAAGGAAGAAATGAAGGCTACACAAAGTGAAACAAAGGAAAATATACAAGGAACCAACAGTGAAGGGAAGTAAACTGGGACTCAAATCAACAATTTGGAGCAGAAAGAAGAAACAAACAGCCAACTGGGACAGAATGAAGAAACAAGATTTTAAAAAGATGAGGAGAGGCTTAGGAACCTCTGGGACAACTTGAAATGTTCCAACATCTGAATTGTAGGGGTGCCAGAAGGAGAAGAGGAAGAACAAAAAATTCAAAACTTATTTGAAAACATAATGAAGGAGAATTTCCCCAATCTGGCAAAGGAAATAGACTTCCAGGAAGTCCAAGAAGCTCAGAGAGCCCTGAAGAAGTTGGATTCAAGGAAGCATACACCAAGGCGCATCATAATTACATTACCCAAGATTAAAGATAAGGAGAGAATCGTAAAAGCAACAAGAGAAAAGGAGACAGTTACTTACAAAGGAGTACCCATAAGACTATCAGCTGATTTCTCAAAAGAAACCTTACAGGCAAGAAAGGGCTGGAAAGAAGTATTCCAAGTCATGAAAGGCCTACATACAAGATTACTCTATCCAGCAAAGCTATCATTTAGAATGGAAGGGAAGATAAAGTGCTTCCCAGATGAGGTTGAGTTAAAGGAGTTTATCATCCCCAGGCCCTTATTATATGAAATGTTAAAGGGACTTAAGAAAAAGAAGAAGATAAAAATTGTGAACAGTAAACTGACAACAAACTTACAACTGTCAACAACTGAACCTAAAAAACAAAAACAAACTAAGCAAACAACTGGAACGGGAACACAATCACAGAAATGGAGATCATATGGAGGGTTATCAATGGGGAGGTGGAAGGGGGAGAATGGGAGAAAAAGTACAGGGAATAAGAAACATAATTAGTAGGTACAAAATAGACAGGGGAAGGTTAAGAATAGTATAGGAAATGTAAAAGCCAAAGAATATATATGTATTACCCATGGACGTGAACTATGGGAAGGGGAGGAAATGCTGTAGGGAGGGGGTTTTAGGGAAGAAGGGGATAAAGGGGATAAAAAAAATAGGGCAACTGTAATAGCATAATCAATAAAATATACTAAAAAAAGAAACATGGATGTTGAATTTTATTAAATTTTTTTCTACATACATTATAAAAATAAGTTTAATTCTTAATATATTGCATTACATGGGTACAATCTTTAAATTTTTTTGAATCATGAACTGTATATAACATAAATATCCTTAATAGCAGATGGGCTGTCTTATGTGAAAACATGCTTGCTTTCCCATGATGGACTTTCATTGTCAGGATTACAGAAAACGAAAACATATTTCAGGATTCATTCGCTCATATTGTGTGGCGAAGTTTTGCATCTGTGCTCACCGATATGAATGGGTAATACTTTACCTTTCTTGTACTGTCATTTGACTTTTTTCTTACTGTGATTTTATTATCACAATATTACTTGGAGAATTTCCCGTTTCTCTAATATCTTATCATTTTGTGTAAGATTACATTATTTGTTTTTATAGGTTTAGTAAAACTCACTCATAAAACTATCAGTAACTGATGGATTTTTCTTTGTTTCTGTGTGAGTAAATTTTCAAATGCTGAATTAGTTTCTTTAGTGGGTTGCTATCTCTTTGGAATTTCTGTTTCTTTTTGAAATGACTTTGGTGATTATATTTCTTAGAAAATTGCCTATTTCATCTCCCTTTTCAAGGTTAATGCATGCATTTGTTAAAAGTATTATCTTTGGATTAAAAATGCTACCTTATTGGTAATTTTTGTCTTTTAAATCAATCTCTCTCTCTGTCCTCTCACCTCTCTTCTTTCCCTTTCCTTCCTCCCTCCTCATCTTCTCTCTCTCACTCTCGCTCTCTCCCTAACTCCCCCCTCCCACCTTCCCATGTTTCATACTTCCTCTTTCCCTTCTGTGCTGGCAGAGATATGTTTGTTTGGTTTCTCTTTTCAAAGAACAATCATTTGGTATGTTTGATTCTTTCTGCTGTTTCATTGACTTTCTATTTTATTTATTTTGCTTCTTATCTCTATTATTGTCTTTCTTCTGTGTTTTCAGGGTTTATTCTTTCCTTTAATTTGATCATATTTTGTGTTTGCTGCTTACTTTTTCATCTTCATTCATATATATAATACATTATATACATACAAAATTTCTCTCTACATTGCAGGTTATCTCCATAAATTTAACATACAGGGCTTTTATTATTATATAACTAACAAATTTAGAATTTTTGATCTATAATATTTAAATAGTCTTTTAAGATTTCCTAATATGTGGGGTTTGAGGCTTTTAAAAATTATTAATGTCTAATTAAATGACCTTGTGGTCTGTATAACATATGTTTTTTAAAATGTGTGGAGACTTGCTTTGTATTGTAGTACTTGTCCATGTATTTTTGAAAGCAAGTTTCATTCTCTAATAGCTGGGTACAAGGATTAATATGTTAATATGTATCTATTGCCTCAAGTGTGTTTCCCACTTGATTTTTAGGGGTATCTATTTTATTTTACTTTTATTTATTTTTTCAATTACAGTTGACATGCAATATTATAGGGGGTGTCTATTTTAGATGGTAATTAATCTCTTACTGGCTTAGGGATTTTTCAACCCCTTTGTGTCATGCAATTCATTTTGCTTTCTATGTTTTGAAGCTATGTTACCATGAATATCTCTGTTCAGGATTGGTATAGCTTTCTAATAAATCATTCCTTTTATCACTATGTAAAACCTTTTTTCTCTTAATTGTTGTTCTGTTACAATTGTCCCAATTAAAGTCCTTTATGCTTTAATGTCTATTTTGTTTGCTAATAGCATAAACACAGTAGATCTTCTTTGGGTAACACTTTCTAGTCATATTTCCCCCTTTTCCTCCATTTTCAGTTCTTTTTTGTCATGCTGCATTAGCATTTGTCTTATAAATAGCTGAATATAGCTGGATTTGAAATACCTTTGCTCACTATTGGTAGATTTATTTCTATCATCATTTTATATGCCCTCTATTCTTAATTCTTTTTCTTTGCTTTTTTTTTTTTTTTGGTCTTCTATTGGATTTATTGTTTTCTCTACTCCTTTCCCCCCCTTACTAGTAGTGAAGTTTACACTCTTCATTTTTTTTAGTAGTTACCTTAATATTTTAAACATGCTTTAATTGCTCAGGATTCTTCCTTCCTCCAGGACAAAACTTAGAATTCTCTAACCTAGATTACCTTGCATCTCTTTCATGTAATATGCTTTTACACTTTAGTTCTACCATGTTTTTACACCCACTGTACATTGTATTAATCTTGTTCCTGCCTATCATAAATAAAATGTTTACCAATCTGTTTATTCACTATTGTTTTTTTTTTTTAAACCATAGCTTTTTTTGTTTTAAAGTCCTTTGGAAGTTCTTTCGAGAATGATCTGGGAGTGGTAAATGGTTTGTCAAAAGCACATTATTTGGTAGGTATTCTGCAGGGATAATTTAACTCCACAGTATCTAAATAAAAATATTTTAAAGATATTATTCCATTGTCTTCTGACTTTTAGTTTTGCACCTTTGTAAGTAGTCTGGCTCCCCACCCATCATGGCTCTTAAAGAGTTTACTCTCTGTTTAGTGTTCTGAAATTTCACTAAAAAATAAACTATGTCTAGATATAAATTTATTTCTATTTATTTATGTACTTTGTTCTGAATAACTTGCTTCAACTTAACTAGAGTTCATTAATTTCCTTTTTATTGTATCTAGTCTGCTGTTTAAAGAGAATGAATTGAGTTTTCAATATGGCTCTCTTTTATTTTCTTTTCTAGAAGGTTTATTTGCTTCTTTTAAAAATTTGCATATTCTTTTATACAGAGTCTTAGTCTTAAGTTTCCTATACTTAATTCTAAAAGCTTTTAAAGATTATTTTAGTAGTTTAAATTTTGAGGGTACCGATCCTCTTGTTTTTTGTATCTGCTTGCTTTCATCATAATTTTTGTCCATGTGTTTTGTCATTTTTGACCATGAACTGATGTTTACTATTAAATATTATTTTTGTGGGAACAGAATAGAGCTGGAGTTTCTCTTCACAACAGATTTATATCTGGTCTTCAATCATGTATACTATTGGTATTGACTGCCTGGGAATAATTGTTAGATAAGCTTTTGTATTTAGGAGTTTCTGCATCATGTAATTACAGTAAATGATTTTCCTAGGCAGCATGTAGTTTAGGCATAAAGTTTGATTTCTCATGCTAATGTCAGAGCCCTAGACAACACCAGATTATCAGCTTTTTACACTTAGCTATAAATGTATGAATTGGCTTTTAGTGTCTTTTCTTATAAATACATTGAAACATGCTTGTTTTATTTTACTATTTCATTCCACATGTCTAAGTGTCTAGAGAAGAATGGCTTCCATTACTTGCCCAGTCTGCCTTGATATAGTTTCCCTTTGACTTAGGACATCTGAGAGCAACCACAAGCAAGCACTGAGGTATGGTGGTTTGGTGCAGAAGCTGTGCAATCAAGAGTCCAGAGTATGAGTCCTCGTTCAAGCAGATGCTAACTATGTGACCCCAAGCAAGAACCTAAACACTCTGAAATTCAGCTTCTCCTGGGTAATTTGGGGGATACTAATAGCATACATATCATAGACTTGTTGTAAGAGTGAAGTGGGAAAATTTATGTTGTGAATTTAACATAATGCCTGAAACAGAGGGAATATTTAACAAATGGCCACATTTAATACAAGCACAATACCATATCAATTTAGTATAAAATAAATCATAAACCATTCTGTTGAAATGTGAATTTTCCTTTCATAGTCTAATATCACTTCACTACTGTAGTAAAGAGTACAGCAAATATGTATCTCAGATAACAAATTCATGTATGACTTAAGGACTGTTGACAGTTCATGGCTCTCTGTGAAGTGAAGTCCACTGATTTTATAATGATTTCAAACCTTTTCTTGACCAGAGGGATATTATATCCTTAGTCACCACAACTACAAACTCCATGAGGTGGACAGTATCTTTTAGTGAACAATAAGTGATCATACTTAGTATAGTAAATTAGGTTTCTTATTTCCATTCTAAATGAGAAAACAAATAGAACCAAGACAGATCATTGTTAGGGCAAGTAATATGTTTTCTTATTGACCTGTAATTACAAACCAACAACATGACTGTAGTGTGATTAAAACAAGTGACGTAAAGATTTCCAACTAAAGAGAAGACTACCTTTCATTCAGCAGGAGATTGCTGCATTCCTCTTATGGTCCAGAAACTGCTGGAGCTTTGGGAAATCCGCAGAAGAGTAAGATAAAAAGTTGATGCTGAAGGTGGTTTCACCTGCTATGACTAGCCTGTTTCAGACCTTAAATGTCTTGAACACTCACAAGAGGTTGGGAAGTGGAGTAAGGCCTTATGCAACTTTCTGGCCCCAGTGAAAAGACAGGACTTTGAAGAATTTTCCTTTCCAAGCTTTAATTCAAGACCACAGCCAAGCAGTTCAGTCATACATTACAGAAATTGAACAAGAAAGGCCTAGGGGTCTGATGGAGAGAGGAAAAGGGACTTGTGCTTTTCCTCTCTTTTTAAATAAGCTTTTTATTGACATACAAGGTCTACCCAGAAGGTATCTAGCCATGTACTATGAAAAATAGAGACATTTATTTAAGAAGATACAAGATACAAGGAACATTGTCAGAGGACAATGCCCAGTGTCCCATAGATCATTGTCCTATGGACAATGTTCCTAGCAGGCATCTTGGGACCTCACACAGTTCTCCCAGTCACCATCAGGTACCCTATTGTATTTTCCTGAATCTCATCAATGGTCTGAAATCTCTTCCTTTTCAATGGTGGATTTTTCTGGAGGGGGAAAAGCCAGAAGACATAGTGTGCCGAATCTGTACCATAGTGGGGCTGGCTCACCTGAGTGATGTGATGTTTTGCCAAAAAAACTCTGCACAAGACATGATGCATGAGGAGATGCCTTGTTGTGATGAAGCTGGCAATTACCAGTTGCCCATAGCTGTGCCCTTCTGAATTATTTGAATAGTTTCCATGGAAGAATGTTTATGTTTAACATAAAATTTGATGCAGATTTGTTGCTCTTCCCATTCAGTCATTTTGAATGCGATAGCCATTCAGGATACATGCTCACTCAATGGCATCTCCCACCTGCACTGACTAGTACAGTGAAGTCATCATTGTTCATGCATATGCATTCCTGACCACTCTCCTTGGCTTCTACATTACATCAATGATGCATAAACCCTTCTTGTTATTTTAACAATGGCTGGACTTTTCCTGGACAGACTTATGTTTTGAGTTTCCTGGGGTAAATACCCAGAAGTAGTATTACTGAGTCCTCTTTTCTCTTGTTATATAGCCTATGTTTTAAAATCTATTTTTTCTGATATGTGTACTGCTACCCCAGATTTTGTTTTTGTTTTCTTGAAATAATTTTTTTATCCCTTTCTGAAGTGAGTTTCTTGTAGGTAGCATATGAAAGGATTTTGTTTTCTTATCAGTTCAATCACCCTGTGTCTTTTGATTGGAGCATTTAATCCATGTACATTTAAAGTAAACATTGATAGATATGTAGTTATTACTATTTTATAGTTTATATTTTTAATCTTTTACTTCTTCTTCTTAAAGAATTCCCTTTAACATTTCTCATAATACTGGTTTGATGTGATGAACTCCTTTACCTTTTTCTTGTATGGAAGCTCTATCTGTCTTTCAATTCTAAATGATAGCTTTGCTCAATAGAGTAGGTCCTTGCTTTTCACCACTTTGAGTGTTTCCTGCCAATGCCTTCTGGTCTGCAAAGTTTCTGTTGAGAACTCAACTGACATCATGGGAGCTCCCTAGTAGATAACTAATTTTCTCTTGAAAATTTAAGGTTCTTTTTGTCTGTAACTTTTGGCATTTTAATTATAACAAGTCTTGGTGTGGGCCTCTTTGGGTTCCTCTTGTTTGGGACTCTCTGTGCTTCCTGGGCTTGTATGTCTATATCCTTTATCAGGTAGGGGAAGTTTCCCATTGTTATTTCTTTGAAAAGTTTTTAAATTTCTTGCTCTTTTTCTTCTCCTTCTGGTATCCCTGTGATGCAAATTTTGGTACACTTGATGTTTTCCCAGAGGGCTCCTAAACTATTATTATTATCATCATCATCATTATCATTATCATTATTATTTGTTCTTCTGATTGGGTGTTTTCTGCTGCCTTGTCTTCCAAAACACTGATTTGATCCTCTGCTTCCTCTAATCTACTATTGATTCTCTCTAATGTATTCTTCATTTGGCTATTATACTCTACATTTCTAACTGGTACTTTTTAATGTTTTCTATGTTCATTTTTATGTTTCCTATGTCTTTTGAACTCAGTGTCTGATAGAGTGCTTGTCTCCATTTTGTTTAGTTATTTTTCTGGAGTTTTGATCTATTCTTTCATTTGGGTCATGTTTCTTTGTCTCCTTGCTTTGGCCTCCTCACTGTATTTGTTTCTATGTGTTAGGTACAGCTGCTACATCTCCTGGTTTGGGTAGAATGGGAGGCCCAGTGATGTAGTTTCCCTGGTCACCCAAGCCCAGTACTCCAGGTGTGTCCCTTGTGTGGGTTGTATGTCACTCCTGTTGTAGATGACCTTTAATTGCTCTTGGTACTTCAATGGGAAGGACTGATCCTCAGGCTGATTGGCTGTGACTACACTGGAGAAGCTGTTGGGCAGAGGTTGACCCTATGGAGCAGGATTTATTTAGTGGGGCTCTTGTGCCAACCAAGCCTGTGCTTTGGGTGTGTTGTTTATGAGCTGGTTGGGTGGTGCTCTGGTGTGGTCTGTAGCTGGCCACTGGATATGTTGGTTCTGAGGCTTCTCAGGAGGGGCTCTGGTGCAGGCCAAGTTCAGTTGCTGCCTGTGCTCTGACTGGGGCCACTTCCTATGAACTACAAAGTGATTTGCAGATTGTTGCCACTTGTGCTGGGCTTGGTGGTACCTGGTAGAGGCTATGCTGCAAACTGAGGCTGGCTGCCACTAGTGCTGGATTTGGGGCTACTTAGAAAGAGGTATGGGGCACCCCAAAGCCAGATTCTGCTTGTTTGGGGCTCATGAATATTTGAGAGGTTTTAGGAAAGTTTGTAGCATGAACCAAGATGGGCTGTTTGTATGGAAAAACTACTGGAAGTGGCTTAAGTAAGTCTGAAAGTTAGGTGGAACAGAGAGCCAGGGAATCCCTAGGGCAGGTAAAATGGTATTAGCTAGGTTGATGGAGACTCAAATATAGTGCCCATCTGTGCAGCTGGGTTGGGGGAGGGCTCAGCAAAGGAACAATGGTACCTGCCAACCCTTCTGTCTGGAAGAAAGCTGCCCCTCCAGCCCTTGCCCTGATGCCAGGCAATTCAGCTCTTCTCATATGTCCCTGGTGCCTTCTGAGCAGCTGCACAAGCACTGGAGCTCAGAGCAAGTGAGTCCAAGTAAGTCCATTGCAGGCTTTTTAAGAGGAATACCTGGGTCTCCAGAAGCCCTTTATGTCACTCAGCCTCAATCCCCACCAGAATTTATGGGTACTTCTCTTCCCAGCACTGAAACCCTGGGCTGGGAAACCTGGTGTGGGAGTGGAGATACTCCTCCTGATTTTAATCACCATATGTGGGTTTGGGATGAGGTTGTTCCACATCTCTACTTTTTCTACCAATCTCAATATGGCGGCTTCTGCATATTCTTAGTTATAGGACTTCTATTCAGCTAGACTTCAGGTGGCTCTCAGTGGTGGTTGTTCAGTACTTTAGTTGTAATTTTGATATGGTCTTGAGAGGAAGAGAGTACCACGTTTACCTACTCTGCCATCTTGATTGCAAGCCTTCAGTGCAGATTTGATTGTCTTTTATATCCTAGACACTGGGCTACTGTGTGGGTAGTGAGTGATGAATGAGGTACATGATTCCTGTTCACCTGGGGCTCAGACTCAAGTATCTAGACAATGTGAAAATTCCATGTTTAATGCTAGAATTAGTGTTACACATGAGCAGAGAAAGGGGGCATGGGTTGGTCACAAAAGGCTTCCCAGAAGAAGGGCCCAATAATGTAAGGCCACCAGGATGCAGAGGAGTTAGCAAGTAGGAGTACCCAGGCAGAAGGCAGAGTCTTGTGCAGGTGAGAGAGATTGTGGTTTGTTCTACAAATTGTTAAAAGTTCAGGAAATCTGGAACACAGAGTTGGGGGTGAGGAGACAGAGGAAATAAGGAATGAGGAAGGGCCAAACTGTGTTTCCCCTTTGATCCTGTCAAAGAGAACTCCTCTTTCGAAATATTTCAAATACTGAATTCAAGTGACTTCAAATGAAGTCGAAGGACACCAGTGTGGAGAGCAGAAAGGTTCTCTTTCTAGGATTAGAAATTGATAGATCGACTGGGGTTGAATGAGAAATCAATTCATGACTATATTTTTATAATCCAAAAACCTATGTGAAATTTTGTTATAAAATTAGGATATAATGCTCATATCATGTAAAAATAGGCTCATAAAAAGAGTCTCTTTGGAGGTTTGAGAAGGACGGAGCCCTTTTCTTCTTATCTTTTACATATTTCTTTCTGTCTTTCTTTGCTCCATTTTATGAAATAAATTTATTGGAAAATATATCTGAGTATATATCAAAGTGTTTATGAAGATAACATTTTCCATTTTGTGTGATCTTTGTATTCTTAAATGCAATACGTTAAGGGGAAAAATACTGATTTTTGCCATCTTTCCATTCTTGATGGCCAGGAGATTTTTCAGTATAATGGCCATTATGTTTGGGGGCAACAAGAAAGACAAATTTGCACATCTCCTCCACACATACTTCATGTAGAAATTCATTAACTTTTGCCTGGAAATAATGAGGTTTTGTAAGACTAGTTCTCTGGGACAATTACTAATTTTTGACCAACTTCGTAGGTAACTTCAGGTCAGGGGCAGTGACATTCAAAAATAACACAATTCTACAGCATTTGGCTAGAAGTAACTTGGAAACTGAGTTTGGTGAAAATTATAGTATTTCAGAAATTACTCACTAAGATCTTTTTCAAAGAAAAACATCTCGCCTCCCACAATGGAACATACAAAACTATGTCCATTACAAACCATTCTCAAGGCAGCGATTACTTTCCTCCACAAGCAATGGCAAACCAGAGAGCAACAATCCGAAAGAACTGTGCTTCCCATGGGAACAGGCTTCATACTGTCGGACTGCCATTAACAGTCTTTCCATCTCCTGGAAGACATCCAATGGCCTTGGTGCCTAAGCATTTTGCTAGAATTCAGAAAACCATGTCATGTGGTTCTACCCATATAGTAAAAGTCTTCATGGTCTCCAGTGATCTTTGAAGACTAGCTGATCCCAACTCCATTTCTGTGTCCTTTTCCCAGAATTCCTTGATGATTTTTATGTGGAAAACACATCAAGAGATGACTCAGTGGCTCTAAATAGAAACCTTTAAATTGGCAACTCCAAAAATGGGCATGTATCTGTCTATATCATAGACAGATATATTATAACAGAGGGATAGTATGCAGTGTTTAAAAAAGGATTTTCAAAAATATAGGGTTTATTAAGAATGCAGGAGCCTAAAAGAAAATAAGAATTTACATAAGAATGTCATTAGGGTTGGTGGTTTGGCTGCTTTAACCAATAATTTTTGTCATTCAATATCCCACTGATTATTAAATTAATCTGTTATTCAAACAGCAATCGAAAACCAGTCAGCCCATATTTTCTGGGCATTTGTGACTGTCAACGAGTTTAACAAAAGTGGATATCTAAAAAGAGTATAATGTTTTACTGTTTTCCAATACATTGCATTTCATCTTGACACCCCTTTAACCTTCCCTGAGAAAAGGATCCACAAAAGTTTCTTTGGAATGAAAATCAATGGCTGGCTGAATTAAATAGTTATAGCCAGTTAAGAAAAATAAATAAATAAAGCATGTGTAAAATTTGCAATGCCAGAGCTTTAACAATCTTGTCACATTTCAATGCTGACAAGATATTAATTTCTAAAGCAAATCATTTTTTTTTTTAGTGTCTGTCTCCCTTTTTTTATTTCTTTTTGGTAGTATCACTCATCACTTTTATATAAATTATGTTGCCATCAGTTTCATTTTGGGATCAGAACGCAAGTTTTGCTCATCTTTCTGGAAGCCCCAAAAGCTGTGGCTACACTTTTCTTCTCTCAACACTTCTCCCCACACGCCTTTCATTTATCTGCTAAGCGGCAAGAAAGTAATTGGTCTCGAAGCTGTGTTGACATGTTTCGTGGGCTACAGTTCAGAGAACCATAGTTCAGGGATTCCATTTTCCTACAAACTACTCCAATTTCCTGTTGAGGTCTCATGCTGGGTGGGCCATTTACCACAAGTCTTCAGACTGTTCTCAGCAAATGCCCTGCAGGTGTTCTTACCAACTGGGCCTTCTGGAAATGACCTGTAAAAAGGAGCCATTGAACAATGGGGACATGGTGTCTTCCTTGAGTAAAGGCTGAGAGGACGGGCTTGGGGACTGGACTATCGTCTGGACTACCACACTTAACAGTGAAGATTTTAACCAGTTATTCCAATACTCTGTGTTTTAGTCTGCTCATCTCTGCAAGGGACATAATCCCTGTCGCGCAGGATCTGTATGAGGGTAAAAAAATGTACAATCCTCAGACTCAGTACAGGGCCCGGCACAGAGTAAATGCTTTAGAAATGGGAGATATTTTTATAGAGCACGATTCTCACGCCCATGGGTGTTGACAGGGACGTAGGAAAACCGCGGAACTCCAGGCAGGCCCCTCTCCCGGATTTCTCAGCCTGGAAGGTAAAACTCATAGTTTAATCAGGAAAAGTAGTTTGTGAGGTTTTTGCTCCAATGCAACTATCCTAGATAAAGTAGATCTTGGATTTTTACCACTTCATGGATCTACTTGAGCTCTTGGTTCACAAAAAATTTAGAATTCTAAATTAGGGACTACACATTCAACAGTGATCAGATAATTCATTACACAAATTAGATACAGACTTTGCCAGTGGGAGTACATCCATGTCATGAATAATATAATTTGTAGGCGTTAAAATGTAACAGTTTTTAACCACTTAATTTGCAAGCATATGCTAATTTGTTGAAATATTTTTGTATCTCCTGCTCTATAGATTCTTGCCAAACTACTGTACTCAGTGGTGTTTAAAACATGTAAATAACTGTGATTCAATTTCCAATGAAATAATCATTGGCCCTTTCAAATGGGCTTAGTTCACTTTTAAACAACTCAGCTTTCCACTCTATGGTGAGATTAACAACAAGGTTCAAATTCTTCCTTTTGGAGGTTGAGGGCTGTGCATTTATTCTCCTCCGGGTTCTCCACTAGTGTCATTTAGTTACTGACACCTTGCCATGTTGGCTGGTAATGTGCAGAGCTGTGGATCAACCAAATCAAAATAATTCCTGAACCTTTGTCCCACCCATGGGTGGTGGAGGAAACAGCCTCCTTCCCCTGTGTGTTCGTGCTTCCCATCCCACATCTCAGAAGGTGGTAGGAATAACTACTGGATTCTAAAAGTGATTTATTTCCATGACAAAAGATTTAAAATATGACTCTATCAAATCTAAAAGCTTTTCAATAGTGTGTCCTGTACCATTGAGGACATGACACTCATCCAGGCTACATTCTTTTTATATTATGGGTCTGGAGCCAGGTTTGAATAATTCAATGCTCTTACCGTGAACAACCTAGTTAGTGCTGTTTGTGGCTGCTAAAAATATCTTGACTTTAAACTTTAGAAAAGGGCAAGGGGAGGTAAATGCTTATCTAGGGAGTTTTATTTTGAATTGTTGAAATACCTCCAGAAGTTGAAAATGTAGTCCAAAAGCATTAGAATAATTGGGATCAAAACCTTTTGATTTTTCTACCAAGTCTTCTCAATCTCAATTCAGTGAAGCACTTTATTGAAGACAGGACTTCACTGATTCTCTTTCTCAGATGCTCGGCAGGGGGTGGGGGGGAAGGTGCCCTTATTTCCAGATGCAATGATGATTACCACTTTGAGGTTCCAGATAGAATGGCCGTTGTGTAAGTGTTGCAATCTTTACTTGCCCTTTGATAAGCAGTGTTTGGAGAGGTTTTAGTACAGGAAATGTTGTAAATTACTGTTTTCCCTCACGAGCCCATGATGCAAAATGAGAGGGGCGCATGTCTGTAATGACTAGGCAGGTCTCTACCTGACATGAATTAGTCTCACAAACAGTTTCCCATTTGTGCATTTCTTAATGTGTGGGAAAGTGGGGTGGGAGCACATGTAAATTTGGCTGGACTCACAACCCAGGCAGGCTTTCCTCTTCCATGCTGGAGGGT
Organism: Glossophaga mutica; assembly: GCA_039655065.1. Taxonomy (NCBI): domain Eukaryota; kingdom Metazoa; phylum Chordata; class Mammalia; order Chiroptera; family Phyllostomidae; genus Glossophaga; species Glossophaga mutica. The sequence continues at coordinate 49,339,377 of CM077309.1, forward strand.
AGGAGACCAGCAGAGCCAAGGAATATTTTTAGAATGTTTATTTGCATGTGGAATGGAGAGGTGCAGAACTGTACCCACACTATTGACGTTTGCAAGCTGCATTTCTGCGGTGCATTGTCTCCATCCCAATGGCTGTTTGTGCTGCGACGCCCACCATCCCTACCTCAAAGAGCAGTCTGTGTTCCTCTCTTGGACTGCCCAGTGCTGCACCTGAAGTGGCTTAGCAAGTTGCCAACAGCCTATAGATGTGTGTTTATTAACTCTCCAGCCTGCCCTCCATTTGTTTAGCTTGGAAAGAGTTTCTATATTCCTATGGGTATTAAAAACCCATCTGATGTATTAAAGGAGCTCAAAAGATCAAAGTAGAAATGCTGCTTGAAATGCAGCATATTGAATACAGACATGAAATTTCTAGACACATACCACTTTTTCAGGGGACATTTTGATTACTAAAAATGATCAACTTTTCTTCAGGATTTGGAATTTCTCTTTTTCTTCAGGTGACCTCCACTCCCACCTTTTTAGGAAAACACATGACTTGATAAGACCCCTTGGCAACCTAGTGTAGAGGCAGGCATTACATTTCAACACAGTTTTCATGCCTAGGAAGATATAGCCCAAGAACCTTAACAAACACATCAGCTACTGGCTGATGGCCAAGGTTCTTTGCACATTTGGAAGGAAAATGTGTGGAGAGGGCACAAAATGGGGGTGAGAATCACCCATGATCCATAATTAGAGGTGTAGATGATCAAAGTCAGAAAGATATGTGAGAAATGCTCAGGGTAGAATCATTATGGCAGAGGCTCCTCAAACAAAAAGTACTACGCTGACTTTTAGAAAACAAATTATATTTCATGAATGAGTCCATTTCTATTGAAGTGGATGACCTCTGCAATCTTGGATTATTTTGGTAAATCCAAACTTACGCGAGAATTCATTTGCAATAATGGTTTATTGAATGCCTACTTTTTATCAAGAACTTCATGTCCATTTCCACATTTTTTTTTCATTTCATCTGCATTTCACTAAGTAGGAACCTGAGGCTCAAAGGAGTTAAGTCTCTTTACCAGTGTTACAGAGCTACTAGTGCTAGATCTGAGTTGTGTCAAGGTCTTCCTGACTCTGAAGCCTGACAAAATTCCTGTGGCATCCAGTAAAATGCTTCGCTGTTATGACACCAAGGCCCCTATGCAGCCACATGTCAGACTGAGCTCATCTGTCCATCAGGGTTTGCTTTGGAAACTGACAATGCCACTACTCACTTGATGCAGGGTTAAGACATCTGCTGATATCTGAGTTGAAAAGAGCCATGCACTTCTTCAAGGCCAGTTTTGTGCAAATGTCCATCAGACCTGCTTGGGGGTTCGCTCGCAGCATTTACCTCATTAGTTTAGGCATCTTTTTATTTGTTTTCTCCCTCCACCAAATCAGGTGAAATAGGCTGGAACAGTGGTTAAATGTAGTTCTGGCTTTAGTGTCATGTAAACCTGGTTTTGGGTTCTCAATGCCATCACTTCCTTATTAGACCACCAAGTGGCTTGCTCCTCCTGGCTGCCAGGTACTTGTCTGTGAAAGGAAGATGCTAATAGTGCCTCTAGGGGGTTGGGTTTATGTGCCCATCACAAGGTACAATTATAACAAAGGTTACTTCCAACGTCTGGTAGTTAGTTGGCACTAAATAGCTGGGAGGTCTTATATTGAATTCTTTGTAGATGGAGACATGCCATGTTTAATTCCTGTATTCCTAGTGCTTAACATAGGGCCTTGTATATAAAATGGTGGTCAGAAAATTGTTGATTGAGGCAATTTCCCAAGAGAATAATAACTGTGTAAAGTGTGAGCAACAGGTGAGGGGTGGGTGTGTAATTCTAGTAGCTGAGACACCTGCTATTTAGTGTGATATTCGAAAACAACCATCTGTTTTGAAAACAACTAGAAGCTCAGATTCCCAACAGCCAGAAGAGAACTTTGTGATTTTCCTTAAGAAAGGGGAAGGTGGTCCAGTGAAGGGAGGGGGTTTGCCTGAGGTTCCCAGAAGGAAGAAGCAGCTGTTGCCAGACACAGGGCCCAGCAGACAGCCTGCCATTCAGGACTCTTTCTGGGCCTCATTGCTTCTTCTCCATAGCTGATGGTTTCTAAACAACCATTAGCTAACTAACTAAATACAAAAATAAATATAAAGTGAGAAAAAGTAAGTTTACAGTTATGAGTTTATTCTTGTATTATTATTTATTAATTATTGAATTATTTTCCATCTGAATAACTGGAAGCCTACTTTTGCCTTATTTACCCTCCATGGTAAATAATTAGAATACATAGTACATAAGAATGTATAATGAAAATTTAGTCTCCCCACCCATGATGCCTGCCGCCCCTCCAGAGGGACACCATTGTGTCCAGGTCCTAGTAGAGCCCTCCAGGGATGCCTTGTGCAAATGTAAGCATGTGGATATCTTGAATGTTTCACCACTCATTAATTTTTTCACATAAATGATAACATACTACACACACTGTACTCGACACATGTCAAAACTATTTTGACACATGTGAAAACTATCTTCACATCATTATATAGTGCTTTTTTAGTGGTTACCTGAGATTCCACTTTAGAGGATATTTTCATTTAAGCCAAATTAGATTTTTATAGTTCCAAAATGTTAGCCACTTGAAACAAAATAGAAAGAAATATCCTCGAGTAATATGTAGTTTATTCATATGATAAATTGCTAGAAGAATTGACGGTTAAAAGAGTATGCATATTTGTAATGTTGACAGATCCTGCAAATATGCACTCTGGAGATATAAAACCAATTTTCCCTTCTACAAATGTATGAGAATATATGTTAGTTATATTCTTATTACTACAATGTATTACAAAAGTGTTTTGCCTTTTGCCAATCTGGTGGATGAAAAGTGGAATGTCATTGTTATTTCTCTTTCTGCGTACTCTCTAATTATAGCCTTACCTCCATTTTTCTCTTGTTAGTCTTATGTTGTTACTCTCTTCATTTAAGGTATTACAATTTTATATTGACCTTATGTTATAAGAAAACTACTTATCCTATTTATTGCCTTAAAAATCATAGTTCATTGTAACTATTTTTTTCATTACAAAAGTAATACATGGCTATTATGAAAGTGATAGAGAATTATCTACTTTCTCTACCATTTATATCTGGAAGTAAAACTACTGATAAAATTTGGTAGATTTTCTTCCATTTTTTTTTTCAAAATTGGCACAATATTATATTGTTTTATAAAATCTTTTTAAACTCGAAATGTCATAAGCATATTTCATTGCCCTTAAATACTTCTGCAACATAATTTTTAAAAATAACCACACAGTATGCAGATTTACTTGTTTCTTTAACTGCAATTAAGCTGTTTTAATATTTACTATAGAAGTAATAGATGACTGTCTTTATTCCTAAAACTATGTATCCAGGTAATGACACTTTAGTATTAATTCCTAGAAGTAAAATAGTTGAAAACCATTGTTTATTAAGATGAATCTTGATAAAGGTTAGTTATAGATTACAGATATAAATGTTGATTTTTCTCTTGATTCCTTTTTCTTTAGCTTATTGTTTATTGTGGGGATAGGATATAATTTAGCGGTACAAGAGATAATAAGTAGAAGTTATTTTCTTAAACTCTTTTTTTTTTTTTAAGAATTTTTTCCCTTTTAGATTTTATTTATTTATCTTTAGAGGGGAAGGGAAGGAGAGAGGGAGAGAAACATCAATGTGCAGTTGCCTCTTGTATGTCCCCTGGCGGGAACTGGCCTGGCAACCCAGGCATGTGCCCTGACTGGGAATCGAACCGCGATCAGAAGTTATTTTCTAAAGAAATTTTTTGAGGAAAATACGGTGCCAACAGGGGGTGGAAATGTAAGTGGTATAAGCTTTTATTTCTCATGTTAAGGTGATAGGAGATGACATTTGTAACTTAGCCTAAGATATAAGGAAAATAGAAAATACAGCCATGATAGACAAGTTTATACATGTAATGCTTTTGTTAGTAATTATTTATAAATCTCCTTACATTATTTTTTTAAGTCCCATTTTTAACAAAAGGTATTGACTTATAGCAGGGTGCCAAGTTAGTTATTTCAATTTAATAATAAGCAACATTAAACCGACATTACACAGGCCTGTGGAGGGGTCACGGAAGAAAACGAGCTTCAGAAACACTTTTTGAATGTGAGCATTGCTGTAAGTACAACTAATCTGGAAAGTTAAAGCAACATGAAAAATCGTCAGGATGGATGAACTCTGATCAAAATGGGATGAAGTACGTGGTGTATATAAAAAGTCACCCAGCTCTCTGAGCAGGCCTGTGTGTTCCAGAATGCGTGTTTCAGTCTACAGTAAATCTCTCAGATGAATTATGCTAATGCTATTGATTCCAACCATTTCCTGACTGGCCTATTCATCTATTCTTATGTCATTTCTCCAATACAAAGAATCTGGCTCCAAATGTATGCCAGCAAGCTCTGAAAATTGACTTGGTTATTAAGAAAGGAGGCAAAACAAGGAATATACGATCTTGTTTTTTGTGTTTGGAAACTGTGCAAGCTGGAAAAAGAAGAGTTTTACTGGTCACAGTGTTTAGGATAATTCTAGAAATGCTTTCAAGCTTTGTCTCTACATGTTGTATGAATAGGTAAATTCTGAGAAGCATCTAGTAACTCACAGGTTGGGGCAGAGATTAAAATATATTGGCCCCAGTGATGGAGATGAATCAAGAGAAAGGCCTTGAATGCACGTTAGCTTGAATTCTCCACTTAACTTGGCTGTTACAAATACAACGTCAATCCCATCAGGTGTTTCCTGAACAGTTTTAAAAAGTAAAATTGGACAAGGTCAAAGTGATGGCTATTCTTCTGGGGGCACCTGTACTTGTGGGAAATTTCATTAGACTATTAATCACATGATAAGCCAGCTAGTCATACTGTGACTATCTCCTATCTCATTAGAATATCCCTTGTGATTTATTTTTAAGATAGTCGCCATGAACAAAAGAATTTTACTTTTTCAGTTTTTTTAAGTGCTGTCATTTTGTACATTTTTTCTCTTTCAGGATATCAATAGTTCTCAAACACAGGATGAGGCTCATCAGAATCATTTGGGGTTCCTTGTGGAAATGTATATTCCTGGGCCTCGCCCTGGACCTACTGATTCCCAGTCTCCAGGGGTTGGGTCTGGGAATCTGTATTTTGGCCAAGTTCCCCAGGTGTTTCTGATGAACAGCCAGTCTGGGAGACTTCTGCAGGATCTCCAAGGATATAATACAATAGGATGTGACAGTACTTTCCTGGACTTCATTGCCAAAAGCTTGATTCTCTCACCTTTTTTTCTTATTGGCATAAACTTGGAAGAAGCCAGAAATAACTAAGAAAAACAAAAAAAATTTTTTTAAACCCAAAAGGTAAAGTAATGCCAAAAGTTTCATTTGCACCCCTTCCCAAAGATTCAGAAGTTGTTTGTAATGATGTACCCCCATTGTGTGTTGCAGGTGTTGTTATGACACATCTGGGCACAGAGAAAGACAGCCCACTGGTGTTTAATGTTGAGTTTATGGAAAAATGGATGATAGTTCAAAAGGGATGAATAATCATAAATGAGCAGTGAATCAGGGCTTCAGGAAAACCTGAACAGAATCTATCATTGACATTTCAGGAGGAAAATTTTGGAACTTGTGTCCTAGGATCTTGGAGAAAACAGGTAATACCTCCCTGCAGGAGGGTGTGCTCCGCAATAAGCCAGGATGCAGGAAGTCAGGCATCACCTTCAATTTAGAAAGGGAAGAAAGTAAACAGGAGGGGATTTCTCCAGATTACCACGCAGTGATTTTTGAAGGATGAGACGAATTAACTGCTTCGTGTATCATGGCAGACATTTCCTCTCTCATTTCAGTGTACGTTTTATTTCTTTTCAGGAATTGTCTTCTACAATGTCACTTTTCTTCTCTGAGGTAGTTTTTTTCCCCCTAGCATGAAACATTTTTTTAGAAAAACAAAACACTTTAAGATACAGCCCTACTGTTTTTAAATCGAAGTAAATATATTTTATTATATACATTTATTTATGAAATAATTATTCCCTGTACACACATGTGATGATAGATAACACCGTGGTAAGCACCACATTAAAAAATTGGATAGATTGGGTTCTTGCCTTTGTGTTCGTAATCTTGTTGGGTGACCTTCCTGAGAAGTCGTTGCATCCCCATAACAACTTATTTTACCTAATTTTGAAGACTTTCCTTCCGTTTCACTATGATACATGATAAGGTAGTTGCTTCTGAAAGCTGAGCTGTTTTATCCAAAAAGACTTGAAAACCTCAAGCAATCAAATGCATACTAAGTGCCTTCATTATCTTTTATTTTTTTTTAAGATTTATTTATTTTTAGAAAGAGGGGAAGGGAGGGAGAAAGAGAGGGAGAAAACATCAATGTGTGGTTGCCTCTTGTGCACCCACCACTGGGGACCTGGCCCACAACCCAGGCATGTGCCCTGACTGAGAATCGAACTGGTGACCCTTTGATTTGCAGGTCAGCACTCAATCTACTGGGCCACACCAGCCAGGGCATCTTCATTTTCTTTTAAACCTTTTATTTTTTGTCCTCCTTACGTTATTATGGTGAACATACCAGTTACCATTTTTCATCCTAAGATTTTCATGCTAGAGACATAGCTTGGGTTTCTTGAGGTCATGTTTGTCTAGTGTTTTTGAGAAGTGCTGTGTGAAGAGGTACTCATAGGTATGACATGAGATGCTTTATGTGCACACATAAATATTCATCTATAAGAATTCAATAAAATGCTATATATGGATATATGACTGTACATCTACAGGCATGAAATTAAGTGCCGTGTATGTGTGTAAGAATATTCAAAGATATGATAAGTGTTATATGCATAGATTAATACAGATTCACACATATGAAAGGCTATTATTCCTTATTCTTTTTGGAAAGTTAGAGTTCAGTTTAGACTGTTAAAGTTTCTAGGAAGTCCTATAGGAAACAAGCCTGTTGAGATCTTTTTAACTTGGAATTCACCAAACATTCATCAATATTTGGCAGAATACTTTCCTAAAACCCATCTTGAAAATCACTTTGTTAGGCTAATAATTTCAATTTCAAATTGGATGAGATAAGTGAATCATGACTCTTGAGACATTTATAAGATATTAAATGCCTTGGACATAATGCTAAGATAAATGAAGTAGCCAGACTGTTGGAGATACACACACACACACACACACACACACATGCATACATATATACACACACAGTAAATATTAATCTATTGGTGCATTTATTTAGTTTGGAGGTTTAGTTGGACAGACTAGACCTTTGGCCTTGTGCCTAAGAGAAGGGAGTCATCAGTTGTCTGTCTGGCTGTGCTATTGTCACCTGTTCATTTAAAAAAAAAAAAGGAAAGACATGTTGGCTACACAGAAGATTCTTCTAGCACCTTCCTAAAATACATTCCTTAAAAATAGATCCATAGGGAAACCTAAAAGAGGCAAATGCTCATTTCCCCCCCTTAGAGTCCAAAGAACCCTGAGTCCCATGGTCAGGACCTTCGTAATGATGTTCACCTGCAGAATGTGGCCTCACCTGCTTTACTGTGGCATTCTTTTACCCAGCACAAGTGGAAAAGATGGAAAAAGGGTCAGAGTTCATTAAAAACTTAACCCATAAATTTATTTTTGACTTTTAGTAGTCATTGTGAAAGATTCATTTTTAACTTTTTGATAGTAATACAATAAACATACAAAATGAAGAACAGTAGAATGGGCCCATGCGTCTATGATGCACCTTGCACAATCACCCACATTTTACCAACCTTGTCTCATATTAACCCCATCTGTATCCTTGTAATTATTAAATCAGTAGTGCTATTATTTTTTTCTAGAATGTTTTAAAGCAAATCCTTAACAGCATATTTTTTCATCTTTAAATAGTTTAGAGTCCATCTCTTACAGATAAGGAGGTGAAAAAACATTTTTAATCACAACGATATTATCACACCTCCAATATTAACTTTAATTCCTACATGTTATCTTATACCCTACTTATATTCAAAATTCCCCAATTGTCTCAAAGTATCTTTTTATTTTTGGTTTGTCTGAAGCAGAACCAAGTGAATTGTGCACATTGCCTTTAACTAGGAAGTTTGTTTTATAGGGTGCCCTGTGCTTTGCATTTGATTAGTGATCTTGACCATTTTTCCATGTACCTACCTGTTGCCTATCATTATGTTTTTTTAGAAAAGTATTCAGTTTCTCTGCCCATTAAAAAAAACATGTTGTTTATTTTTTTGCTATGTTTTGCCATTAAAAATTACTTTTTATAGTGTTTTGAGTGTTGATAATTTTCTGCATATTCTAGATACATGTCTTTTATAGAAATATGTGAATTGAAAATATTTTCTTCAAGTTGTGACTTGTCTTCTTATTCTTTTAACAGTGTCTTTCATAGGACAGAAATCAGTCAATTTTGTTGAAATCCCATTAACTGACTTTTTTTATGAATCATTCTTTTGTTTTGTATCTAAGAAATCTTTGCCTATCCCAAGGTCACAAAGATTTTTTTCTATACTTCTAAAAAGTTTATACTCTTCAACTTTACATTTAAGTCTATGATCCATTTTGAGTTATTTTTAGTACTCAATGTGAGGTACAAATTGATATTCTTTGTTCCATGTAGATATTCAGTCATTTCACTATCATTTATTGAAAAGAATATTCTCTCTCCATGAGTTACCTTTGTACCTTTGTTGAAAATCAAAGGACCAAATGTGTGCATGTCTACATGTTATTCAGTGGATCTGTGTGTCTGCATCTTTTCTCCAGTATCAAGCTGTCTTGATTATTGTAGTATTCTATGAAGTTTGGAAATCAGATATTAGAACTCCATCATCTTTTTTCTCTTTCAAAATGCCTTTCTCTATTCTAGTACATTTACCTTTCCATGTAAATTTTGGAATAAGCTTGTCAATTCCTGTAAAAAGTTCTGCTGGGATTTTGTTTGAAATGGGATTGACTGCATAGCTCACTTTGGGGAGAACTGACATCGTAGCACTACTGAGTCTTCCAGTGGGTAGACATGCTATATCTCCACAGTTAACTGGGTCTTTGACTTCTTTCATCAGTCTTATAGTTTTCAGCATGCGGGTTTTTCAAGTATTTCAGTGGAGTTATACCTAAGTACTTGCTGTTCCTTTGCTGCTATTTTAAATGATGCTTTTTCACTTTGATTTCTAATTGCTCATTAGTAGTATATAGACATGTGTTTGATTTTTCCATATTGATCTTATATTCTGCCACCTTACAAATCTGACATCAATTCTACTTACTTTTTCTGTAGCTTCTTTAGGATGTTCCATGTAGACAAATTATGTCATATGAGCAAAGAGACAGTTACATTTTTTTTCTTTCTACTCTGCATGACTTTTATTTCTTTTCTTGCCTTATTGTACTGTGTAGGACCTCCAGAGTAATATTTAGTAGGATAGTTTGAGCAGACAGCCTTGTCATGTTCCCAGTCATTAAGAGAAAGCACTTAGAATTATTATTATTATGTCTAATATTAGCTATTAGGCTTTTTAGGTACGCTTTATTAGGTTAAAATTTTTCTTCTTATTCCTAATGTATTGGTATTTATTTATTTATTTATTTATCAATCATGAAAGGATACAAAACTTTATCAAACACTTTTATCTTTTTCATTATTCATATGGTTTTCCTACACTGGTCTTGATATGGAGGGGGACATGCCCACCCAAAATGGAGTTTATTTATTTAAAAATATGTATTATTACATGTTTAAACTTCAGTAATCTTCAAAGTACTCTCCTTTTGATGCAGTACACCTATTGGGACATTTTTACACTGCTCAGAATAGTTTTTGAACTCATCAATTTTGATGCCATTCATTGCATCTGCCATTTTTGTTTCCCCACTAACACGTATCAACAAAACATTTCCCTTCAAGGACTTTTCTTATCTGGGGGAAAAAAGTTGCTCGTGGTGAGATTGGGTAAATAGGGAGGGTGGGCACTGCATCATGCTGTTTTGGGTCAAAAACTGAACACTCAGCATGGTGTAGGCAGGTGCACTTGTAAATCACCCATTATGAAATGGGCAAACAAATTGAAGGAATCTTCAAAAAAAAATTCACTGAAGCCAAATGCAGCCTCTTGCAACAATGCCAGCTGGTACACTGATACAGATGGGTTCCTAGAACAGTCATGTAGCCAGGGAAACCTGTCATACAAGGTGCCACCCTTCAGAAGATAATTCCTTCAGAAGATAATTCCATTTTATGGTATTACATTGGTTTTTAAGTGTTGAACCACTCTCGAATTCCTATGGTTGTCATATATTGCTGTATTCAAATTGCTAACATTATGTTGTGGCATTTTTGCTCTGTGTTAACGTGGTCTATTAATGGGTAGTGTTCTTATAGTATTGTTCTCTTATTTGAATATTAGAATAATCTGGCTTTCTAAAAAGATATGAAATGTTCTCTCTTCTTTTATATTCTACAATATTTTGTGTTGAATCTGTTATTTCTTCCTTAAATCTTTAGTAGAATTCCCCAGTGAAAACTTTTGGGCCTGGAGATTTCTTTGTGGAAACAATTTTAACTCTAAATTTAACATCTTTAATCAATATAAGACTAGTGAGGTTAATCTATTTGTTCTTGGGTGAGCTTTGGTAGATTGTGTCCCTCAAGGAACTTGTGTACTTTATCTGAGTTGTCAGATTTATAGACATACTATGATTTTTGTGTTCCCTATTATTATTATTTTCATATCTGTGAGCTATAGTAATTTTCTCTCTTTTATTGATGATAGTTTTAGTCTGTGTCATCTCTCTTTTGTACTTGATAATAGAAAAAAGCAGACTAGAGGTTGATTAATTTTATTGATCATTTAATTTTTTTAAATATATTTTATTGGTTATGCTATTACAGTTGTCCCATTTTTCCCCCTTTATTCCCCTCTACCCTGTACCCTCCTCCCACTCACATTCCCCTGCCTTAGCTCATGTCCATAGGTAGTACATATAAGTTCTTTGGCTTCTCCCTTTCCTGTACTATTCTTAATCTTCCCCTGTCTATTTTGTACCTACCATTTATGCTTCTTATTCCCTGTACTTTTTTACCATTCTTGCCCCAACCTCTCCCTGCCAATAACCCTTGATGTGATCTCCATTTCCGTGATTCTGTTCCTGTTCTAGATGTTTGCTCAGTTTGTTTTTGTTTTTGTTCTTTTTACATTCAGTTGTTGATAGTTGTGGTTGTTGTCATTTTATTGTTCATATTTTTTATATTTTTTTCTTAGATAAGTCCCTTTAACACCTCATATCATAAGGGCTTGGTGATGACAAACTCCTTTAACTTGACCTTATCTGGGAAGCGCTTTATCTTCCCTTCCATTCTAAATGATAGCTTTGCTGGATAGAGTAATCTTGTATGTAGGTCCTTGCCTTTCACGACTTAGAATACTTCTTTCCAGCTCATTCTTGCCTGCAAGGTTTCTTTTGAGAAATCAGCTGATAGTCTTATGGGAACTCCTTTGTAAGTAACTGTCTCCTTTTCTCCTGCTGCTTTTAAGATTCTCTCCTTATCTTTCATCTTGGGTAATGTAATTATGATGTACCTTGGTGTGTGCTTCCTTGGGTCCAAATTCTTCGGGACTCTTTGAGCTTCCTGGACTTCCTGGAAGTCTATTTCCTTTGCCATATTAAGAAAGTTCTCCTTTATGTTTTCAAATAAGTTTTCTATTTCTTGCTCCTCCTCTTCTCCCTCTGGCACCCCTATGATTCAGATGTTGGAATGTTTAAAGTTGTCCCAGAGGTTCCTAAGCCTCTCATTTTTGTGAATTCTTGTTTCTTCATTCTGTTCTGATTGAATGTTTATTTCTTCCTTCGATTCCAAATTGTTGATTTGAGTCCCCATATCCTTCCCTTCACTGTTGGTTCCCTGTATACTTTTCTTTATTTCACTTTGCATAGCCTTCACTATTTCCTCCATTTTGCACCCATACTCAACCATTTCTGCGAACATCCTATTACCAGTGTTTTGAACTCTGAATCTGATAGGTTGGCTATCTCTTCATTGCATAGTTCTGTTTTTGGAGCTTCGATCCGTTCTTTCATTAGTACCATATTATTTTTTCTCAGTGCAGCTGTTATTTTGTAAGGGGCAGAGCCTTAGGTATTTGCCAGGGTGGGGCAACCTACATCACTGCGTTGTGGTGCTGTATGTTGGGGAAGGGTCCAAAGGGGAACAATGCTGTTTGCAAGGCTGTTGGCTGGTTTTCAGTCCTTTTCTCTGCTACCCACAAGCAAATTGAGCCCTTCTGGTGCTGATTCCTGAGTGAGTGGTCTTGTTCTAGGACCCTGAGGGTCTCTCCAACAACTCTCCTGTAAATCTGAGAGTTTCTCCTGCTGCTGCAACACCCACAGGTTTTTTTTACCAACGAAGATTTTGAAGCTTTATTTCCCTGCGCTGGAACCCTGGGTTCTGCGGTCTGTCTCACTCCCCAGGTGTTCTTCCTGGTTATCCTCATGCAAATATGGGATTGCCCCATCTGCCGGCTGCCACCTTGCCTGTTCTTGTCATCCAGCCATGGCCTTGTCCTGTGTCTTCTCTTCCCTGGCTGCCTGTCTCCACCCCTTATACGGGTCTGAATCAATGTTTCTTCTTTAACCTCTTGGTTGTTGGACTTCTATACAGTTTGATTTTTTTCTGGAAGTTCTGGTTAGTTTTTGTTTTTAAATTTTTTGTTGTCCTTCTTTTGGTTGTGCAAGGAAGCAAAGTGTATCTACCTATACATCCATCTTCTGTGGGAGTCTCTGTTTTGTTAATCATCTTAAAGAATCAAGTTTTAATTTCATTTATTTCTCTATTGATTTTTGTTCTCATATTTATTGTTTTTCTCTTAGCTTTGTTTCTTCCTTTGTCATTCTTGCTTTGCATTTTTTCTCTTCTTTTTCTAGTCCTTTTTATGTAAAAAACTTGTTGATTTTTTACCCTTTTTTTACTTTTATAGTATAAGCATTTAATACTAGAAATCTTCCTTGAAGTACATCTTTAACTGAATGCCACAACTTTTGATCTGTGTTATATATTTTATTTTTATTAAATAGTATTTCAAAATATTTAAAAATATTTTTTATTTTCCCTGCAACTTTATTTTTGACTTTAGGGTTATTTAAATGCATGTTGTTCTATTTCAAAATATTTGGGGATTTCCTGGAAATCTTTCTGTCATTGATGTAGGATTTAATTTCATTATTGTTTGGTAACATTCTTTGTATAATTTTAATTATGTTAATGTGCAAAGATTTGACTTATGACATATAACAAGATCTAATTTGATAAATGTTTCACCAGCACTTGAAAAAATGTACACTCTGCTGTTGTTAATTAGTGTTATTTACATACACACACACACATATCAGTTAAGTAAACTTGTTTCTATAGCTAATGATTTTCTATTTGTTCTGTTTACTCTATTGTTGACAAAAATGACACTGTTGCAGTTTTCAACTATAATTGTGGATTTGCCTATATTTTTTCTTTCAGTGTGGATTAGTTTTTGGTTCATTTTATTTTAATATTTGGTTGTTAGGTACATACACATTTAGTGTTATTAGGACTTTTTGGTGAATTGACTCCTTTACCATTTTGTGACATCCCTCTTTATACTTGTAATATTCCTTTTTCTGAAGTACACTTTTTCTGATACTAATACAAGGGTAGGGCAAAAGTAGGTTTCCAGTTGAGTAAACACAGAGTTTATTCTTGTAGTATGATTTTTTAATTATTGTATTATTTTCCATATGAACAACTGTAAACCTATATTTGTCTACCTCGTATAGTTGTCTCAGCTTCCTTTTGAATGGTATTTTTATGGTATATTTTCTTTCAGTCTTTTTTCATTGAGCTTATCTATGTATTTGTTTTCCGTTTGTTCTTTTTTTATTTGTTTCTTTTTTCTTTTTCTACTACCTTCTTTTATATTGTTTTCCAATTCCATTTTTTTCTGCAACTGCCTTATTATTTATACATTTTAAAATAGTTTGTAAATGGTTGTACTAAGATTTATAACATACACCTTTTTTATCACAATTCACTTTCCAATAATATTGTATTGTTTCATGTGTAGTATGCATATCTTATGATAATATACTCCCAATTCTTTTCTCCTATTTTAGAGCAACCAGTATTTCTTTTATATATTTTCTGGCCCAGTCTCTCTTTATTCAACTCTGGGATTCCAAATACATGTTTGTTAGACTGCTTGGTACTGTGTCATCGCTTATTGGAGTTTTGTTTATTTTCATCTCAATCTTTTTTTTCTATCTTTATGTTCTCCAATTTGGATGGTAGCTATTGAGTTGGCTTCAAGTTTACTGGCTATTTTTTCTATTCTGCACACTCTGCTTTTAATGCCATTCAATGAATTTTAGATTTCAGGTATTTTATTCTTTCTGTTTTTTAGGATTTGCATTTGCTTCTTTTACATAGTTTTCATATTTCTGCTGAACTATCCCTGTCTCTTTGTTCAATATATGCATGGTTTTAGGCTTAATAGGTGTCTGTGTGCACGCGCGCACACACACACATGCATACACACACACACACACACTCATCTATCTACTAATTCTAACATACCTGGGTCATATGTTGATCTGTTTTTAGTGACATTTTTATTCTGATTGATCACATTTTACTATTTCTTCACAAGGATAGTAATTTTTGTGCACTGGATATTGTGAGTGGTACATTGTAGGTGTCCTGAATTTTGTTACTTCCTTCTGAAAAATGTTAAATTTCACTGCATCATGCATTTGAATTATAAATAAATAACCTTGCTCCTTTTTGGTGGCTTGGTTTTAGGCATTAGTAGGTGAGTGTATGTCATTTTTGTCCTTAGATCTGGGATATAGTATTTACATCTTAAACCTTTTTAACTTGATTATGTATAGCATTTCTCTGCACTAGTTTGAAATGGTATCCAGGTGTCATCCTAGGTTAATTTAACATTCAGAATTTTTTAAATAAAGTATATCTGACATATAGTATAGTTTCAGGGTTACAACAGAGATATTCTCAGTTATGAGATCCCCACAATATGTCTAGTAACCATCTGTCACCATGCAATGTTAATATGGTGATATTGACTATTTTCCTAATGTCGTACATTACATACCCATGACTTATTGTTATTTTTATAACTGGAGGTTTGTACCTCTTATTCCCCTTCACCTTCTTCATCCATCTCCCCACTTTCCTCCCCTCTGGTAACCATCAGTTAATTCTGTGTATCTATGAGACTGTTTCTTTTTTAAGTATTCCACATATAAATGAAATTATACAATTTTTGTCTTTCTCTGTCCAACTTACTTCACTTAGCATGATACTCTTTAGGTTCATCCATATTGTCTCAAATCACAAGATTTTATTCTTTTTATGGCTGAGAAATATTTCATTATATATGTACCATATGTTCTTTATTCATTCATCTATGGATGGACATCTAGATTGCTTCCACATCTTGACTGTTGTAAATAATGCTGCAGTGAACATAGGAATGCATACATCTTTTCAATGAGTGTTTTTGTGTTCTTCTGATAAACATGCAAAAGTGGACTTGCTCAGTTGTATGGTAGTTCTATTTTTATTTTTTGAGAAAAATTCATGCAGTTTTTCATGGTAGCTGAACCAATTTGCAATCCCAACAATAGTACACAAGGGTTCTCATTTCTCCACATCCTTACTAACTCTTCTTATTTGTTGACTTTTTGATAATAGCTGTTCTGACAGATGTGAGATGATATTTTGAATTGGATTTTTTTGGTGTTCAGTTGTACTAGTTTTTTTTAAAATATATTAGCCACTTTGGATATTAACCACTTATAGGATATATCATTTGCAAATATCTTCTTCCATTAAGGAGGTTGTCCTTTCATTTTTGTTGATAACTACACAAAAGCTTTTTAATTTGATGTAGTCCCATTTGTTTATTTTGTTCTTGTTGCCCTTGCCTGAGGAGACATATTCAGAAAAATGTTGCTGAGACCAATGTTAGAAAGTTTACTGCCTATGTTTTTTTCTGGAAGTTTTATGGTTTCAGGCCTTACATTTAAATCTTTAATCTATTTTGAGTTTATTTTTGTATACAGTATAACAAAGTGGTCCAGCTTTAATTTTTTGCATATATCTGTCCAATTTTTCCAACACCAGCTTTGTTCTTCTTTTTCAAGATGGCAATTGGGGACTTTTGTGGTTCCATATAAGTTTTATGCTTATTTGTTCTAGTTCTGTGAAAAATGCCATTTGTATTTTGATAGAGATTGCATTGAATCTGTAGATTGATTTGAGTAATATGAACATTTTAACAATATTAATTCTTTCAATCCATAAGGATAATATTTTTTCCTGGGTATTTTATTCTTTTTGATGTAAGTATAGATGGGTTATTGATATCTCTGTCTGATAATTCATCATTAGTATGTAGAAATGCCAGTAATATCTTTATATTAATTTTGGGTCCTGCAGTTTTACTGAATTCATTAATTAGTTCTAGTAGTTTTTTGGTGGAGTCTTTAGGGTTTTCTATGTACAGTGTCATGTCATCTGCAAGTAGTGAGTTTTGCCTCTTGGATGCAAATTTCCAATTTGGATGTCCTTCCTTCCTTCCTTCTTTCCTTCCTTCTTTCCTTCCTTCCTTCCTTCCTTCCTTCCTTCCTTCCTTCCTTCCTTCCTTCCTATTGCTGTGGCTAGGACTTTCAATACTACGTTGAATAAAAGTAGTGAGAGTAGGCATCCTTGTCTCATTCCTGATTTTAGGAGGAAAGCTTTAGTTTTTCACTGTTGGGTATGATGCTAATTGTGGTTTTTGTCATATATAGCCTTTATTATATTGAAGTATGCTCCTTCTATACATACTTTGCTGAGTTTTTAAAATCATAAATGGATGTTTTATCAAATGTTTATTCTGTATCTATTGAAATAAGTAATTTTTATCCTTTGTTTTGTTAATGTGGTATTTCACATTGACTGGTTTGCAGATATTGAACCATCCTTGTATTACTTGCATTGATCATGTTGTTGATCCTTTTAATGTGTTGTTGTTCAATCTGGTTTGCTAATATTTTGTTGATAATTATTGCATCTATGGTTATCAAGGATATTGTCTGTAGTTTTCTTTTCTTGTAGTGTCTTTGTCTGGTACCAGACAAAACCTGATAACCTGGTTTTGGTATTAGGGTAATGCTGGCCTCATAGAGTTTGGAAGCATTGCTTCATGTTCAATTTTTGGGAATAGTTTGAGAAGGATATGTACTAATTCTTTTTACCATTTAGAATTTTTGAATTTTAACTTTTAGAAAGAAAGAAGGAGCTCCTACCCTTTGTGACAGCATGGATGGAATTGGAGAGCATCATGCTAAGCGAAATAAGCCAGGCAGTGAAAGACAAATACCATATGCTCTCACCTTTAACAGGAACCTAGTCAACAAAACAAAGAAACAAGCATAATATAAACAAAGACACTGAATTTGAGAACAGTCTGACAGTGACCAGAGGGGGAGGGGAGGGAATTTCAGGGGAAAAGGGGAACGGTTTAGAGCAACAAGTATAAAGGACACATGGACAAAAACTATGCGGGGTGGAAATGGGAGGAAGGTGGGGAGGGCTGGGGGCGGGGTAAAAGACAGAAAACTGTACAATATCAACAATTAAAAAAATACTGATTAAAAAATAAAAATAAATAAAATAAATAAAAAATATATAATCTTTTTTTAATGTAAAGTCTGATTCTCTCTAGGGTTTGCAAGTGGAGGGAGCTAAAGGAAAGAGAAAATAGTAACATCTAATTAAAATCTATAATCTCAGCATGGAGAAATTTAGGGTTCATTGCAAGGAAGAAACAATGATGTGAAAGCCAAATATTTTAAAGTATTAGGTTGGGAAGGGACATTAGTAATCACTTTTGAGATGAAAAACAAAGGCAGAAATAGGGAATGGGATACTTTCCAAAGTGAATTGCCTATTAATTTCACGTTGTGAGCTTGGTTCAATTCCATTGACTTTTAACCAGTCAAAATTTTAGTAACCCTCTTTCTACCTCTTTCATTTTGTTCCTACACTCTACTCCACATTGATATTCCCTGTGCGGATATGGGAGAATAGTTCTGCTTTTTGTTCTAGGAGATTTTTTTCTGTGTTGATGTATATTACCAATCATCACAAAAACTCTGTGAACACTAATCTAAAACATTGTCTTTGATACAGTGTTTCTGTAACACATTTCTCTCTCCTGAAATTTCCCAAAAGCTGTAGGTGCTTACATCAGTACTTACACTCTTCAAAATGAATAACCATGCTGATTTGTTTTTTAAATTTTTTAAATTGTAATTGTTGTTCAAGTACAGTTTTCTGCCTTTTACTCCCATCCCAGCCCACCCCCCAGCCCTCCCAACCTCCCTCCTGTTTCCACCCCCCATTGTTTTTGTCCATGTGTCCTTTATACTTGTTCCTGCAAACCCTTCCCCTTTTCCCCTGAAATTCCCTCCCCTCTCCCCTCTGATCACTGTCAGCCTGTTCTGTATTTCAGTGTCCTTGGTTATATTATGCTTGTTTGTTTGTTTTGTTGATTAGGTTCCTGTTAAAGGTGAGATCATATGGTATTTGTCTTTCACTGCCTGGCTTATTTCGCTTAGCATAATGCTTTCCAGTTCCATCATGCTGTTGCAAAAGGTAGGAGCTCCATCTTTCTGCTGCATAGAATTCCATTGTGTAAATGTACCATAGTTTCTTGATCCATTCATTTACTGATAGGCACCTAGGTTGCTTCTAGCACTTGGCCATTGTAAATTGTGCTTCTATGAACATTGGGGTGCAAATGTTCTTTTGGATTTTGGATGGTGTTTTGCGATAATAAATTTTTAATAGAGGTGGGAATTATTAGCAGCATTGATTTCAGAAGTCAGATCCAAAAATAGAGCAAACTGCATGACTCGTTAACTCTTTCCCTGGGGCACCAATTGAAAGCTACACAGACATGTTATTCAGAAAGCTTGGAGTCAGATTTGGAAGGCATGGATCCAGCCCTTATTTCAATCAGTGAAAATGTATTGAGCTTCAACTGTTGACCAGGCAGTGTTAATGCTGATATTATGGAAAGGCTCAGAGAGGGTTCCTTGACCAGAACATACCACAAGGATATACAGTCAAACTGGGCATATGGAAGTGACAGCAATATACTTTCTTATTCTTTCAATGAATGATATTCACTCTAATTTTTAAGTTTTTCTGGTAGTTAGTAACTGAGACTGTAGAGGAAAAGTGATGGTTCCTGAGCCATAGTTTTATAAATATGTATGCCTGTAGTCTAAAGAGTAGAAAGTTATTATTCCATAGTTTTTGGTTCTTATTAAAATGTAACTCTTAGTCATTGTAAAGGGCAATATACTTGTTTAAACAAAAATAAAACAATCAATGGTGAATGTTAAGCAGGGGAATTTTCTAATACAATTTGTATTTTATAAAGATTTATGGACAGTAAAAAAAAAGAAAAGAACTGGCATACCTGAAATTATCTAGCATGTTTATGGCACAGTTGTGTCCCCTAATGCCAATTAAAATACCATTTTCAATAAAAAATTTAATAGAAAATGTGCAAAGAAGAAAGTAAAAAATCACATGCAATCTCTGGACTAAGGTAGAAAAGTTGCGTGCTTCTGCTGTAAAGCCAAGTGGCCTGTACTGAATCCCTGCTCCAGGTCTTACTAGCTTAATCACTTCGGGCAAGTTAATTAGTTTCCTTATCAGTAAAATGGGAGATAAGTGGTATTTAAATGGTACTATATTTCCTTCCAGTCTTTTTTTCTATGCAAAACTGGCCTTATACTTAGACTAATTGTTTTTTCCTGTAACATAGTAGGCTGGACAAAACGCTTTTTTCATGTAATGCAAGATTTTCAACCTTTTAGAAAGCAATTTCTAAACCTTTTAGAAAGCAAATGAGAGTCAGGATCTGTCTTTGTCAGGTCGCTTAAAATAAGATTTTTAATTCCCCAATGAATTCTTTATATTCTGATGTCTGCTGAGGCCTCCTGCTGGTGTGTTGTGATGCTGTTCTATCTTGCCGAATGAACCTAACTCTTCACATGGGGGTTGTGGAAGACAGGGTAACACTAGAAAGTGGGAGATTGTAAGTGAGTCCAAGGCAATGTCAATTTTCTCCCTTCAATCCAGGGACAGATTCTCTGGTCTCAGTTTATCACTGAATTGTTGCATTACTACTGCCCAAACATTTTTCCACATGAGTTTTTTTGGTTTAATGGGTAAGATGGCAGGCTGTAAAGTCTGATAACTTAAAGCCAGACCATGGTTCTGATATCTATTACCTGTGCTATATTAAATCAAGATGGGGCCAAATAACTTAAGTTCTTTAAGCCTTGGGTGTTTCTTCTACAATTTAGGAATAATATCTGCCTCCTAGAGTTGTTGTGCATGAGTCAGTTTTAGGGAGAAGACCTCATACGATGAGTGCATATGGTACATGCCCAGGTAAAATGACTGTGGTGATGGGGATGATGATGGTGATGACGATGGTGGTGATTACTTTTAGCATAATGATTTAAAAAGGGCTTCGAATGAAATATGCCTGGTTTTGTAGTGTTTTGATACTTTGATACTTTATGGGTTTTAGGATTTGGAAAACTTGTTTAACTTTTCAAAGCTTGAATGTTTTCATCTGTACAATGAAGATGATAATTGTTTGAGTTGGTGTGAAGATGAAAGGGGAACTGCTTAAAAAAGTGCTTGGTGCTAAATAAACACTCCATAAATGTTAGCTCTCATTCTCATTATTTATAAGAAAAGATACTAATAGTTCCAGTGAAACTATTTAACAAATTCCTTACTTTTCTTAAGGGCTTAGGAGAAAATGGTTCATGTCATAATTAAGAGGATTTATTGAAAACCCTAGTACAAAAAAAATAAAATAAAAAACTTTTAAAAGCTAAAATAATTGCCAAGTTTCAAAAATATCTTTTGTTGTCAGCTCCTTTGAGATTTTCTTTTGCTGAGATGAGAAAGAAGACTGGGTCCCTCTTGCTTTTCATTCTATGGGGCCCTCCCCCTTGCCATATTTCAAACACAAAATACCATTCGTTGCCACCTGCCTTGGGCTAATATGCCAAAGAACTTCCTGCCCAAGTTGTTTTCAAACTCTGGGTCTGCACCATAAATCTCAACAAATCCTTGGTGGGGCTGAGGATGAGTGTATGTCATTATCATGGCTCTTTTTGACTCTGTCTGCAGTATAATAAATACCACTGCAGGACACTGTATCCTGCAGACAAAGCATCACTTGAGCTTTTTGTGGCTGTCCCCGTCAGCACAGCACAAATGGAACCACAAATGGAACCACAAATGGAATGTTGTAATGTGTCCCTTGTATACATTTTTTAATAAATAAGTATAACAAAGAAAAATTGCTCATCCCATTTAATCTCAGCTCTCAACTGTGGAAACATGGTACATCTCCCACACCAAAGGAGTGGAGCATAGAGGCCCACACCAGTTTGGTTCCTGGCGGGCCATCCAAGGCACACCTGGTAAGTGCTGTGCTGATGGCCTCTAGGGCTCAGCTCCCTAAAGTCTGTGTTTTCCTCCTGCTGTTTGATCAGGCAACGTGGTGGCCACCATAAGGAATCTAGAAGTACATCACCTAGTATCCTTTCATTACAAATAATAGAAGGCTCATGTCAAGCAAGCTTGAGCAATAAAGAGAGAAGTTGAAAGGCAGGCTTCAGATAAGGCTTACTCTAGTTTTCCAAAGATTAGGACCAAGACCTCAATTTCCTGTTTGCATTTGACAGCACCATTCCCATCCATGAGCATAGGAAAGCTGTCGGTGGCTCGTAGGCTGAAAGCTTCCTGGTTTTTATGTTTTAGGAGTAGCGATAAGAGTCTGTGTTTATCTGATTGGAATAATTTAGGTCCAGTGCCCATCTCTGAAATGGTTGCTTTCTTTAAGGGAAGGAATTGTACCAGTTGCTTAAGCCCAGGTAACAAGCCTGTGCAGGGCTAGGTCTTTAGCAGCACCTGGGCTGCCTGGAGGAAAGGTGGATTCCTGAACAAAGAGTAGGATATTGGTACCAAAAGAAGGGAGATTGGTTATCAAAGAAAACTGACGTTGAAGGCAGGGCCCCCCCCCCCCCCCGCTTTTTTTTCCTGAAATCGACCAAAGAGGTTTAGATCTTGAAGAGTTGTCAGAATAAACAATCTGGGCTGCTTAAATCTTGTACTATATTCTGTATATATTTGCCAGTGAGCTTCCGCTTCTTTGAATTATAATTTTATCTTTCACTCTTTTTCCATTGTTATTCAATCAGCATTAGTTCTGAGCTGAAATATAGATATAGATATAATTAGCCTAGTAGGAGACAAACTGATCCACATTTAAAAATTAAATAGCTCTCTGTCTAGTTATCTGGAGAGGGGTGGGGTATGAGGAGGAAGAGGGAGGAAAAAAGGGAAGAAGAAAAGGAGAGAAGGCATTGGCTGACTCACTCACTATTGTATTATTGAGTAAGTCAGGCTTTACCACCACCAACCTTAGAATAAACTATATCCAGGGACTGATGGGGGAACAGCAGCTTGCTGTCCAATCAACTCCTTCAATTTGAAGCATCTGCTCTCATGATTTATTATTTGAGCTCATGATTTGTTTCCTTCCTTGTTTTTTCGTGATTTCTTAATCTGTGACCTGTGCCTCCTACCTGACACCCAGAGGGGCTCCTTGTTGAACCTCATGTTTACTACTTTAGGGGATAGCTGTTCCATGTGTTCCCCTGTGTTACCAAAAGGGAATTTTCTACAGGTTTTATAGCTCACAGTTTTCAAGGCATTCCAAGTACAGCCTGGAGTGCTGGTATCTGTGCTTCCGTTCATGGTCAGTGTATAGTACAAGGTGGGAAATGGCTATTAGCATTTCATTCCATATGCCTTTAGAAGTGAGTGTATTTTATATGTGTGACACAGGTATGTGCTACATGCCAAGGAGAGTATGCCTCCTTATGTAAGAGCGGAACTTTCTCACGGAGAAAGTAACATTCAGTAAATCTTTTATAACTGAACCGGGGCTCTCAAAGTGTCCAGGAAGAGGTGCCTGCAACACTGAAAGTCTGGAGGGTCTTTGAACCAGGAGTATCAGCATTACCTGTGAGCAGGTGAGAAAGGCAGACTCACTGGCTCCACTCTAGACCCACTGAATAGAATCTGCATTTCAACAAGATTCTCAGGTCATTTGTAAGCATGTTAAGTCTGAGGAGTGCTTGTCTAGTCTGGTAGGTCTCATCCTTGGCATCAACTAAGTACTGTAGCTTTAAAAACAGAATCCTTGACTTCACATCCAGGGATTCTAATATGATTTGATAGAGGTGTGGCCCAAGCACACAGGTTAATAAAATGAAACAAAAAGCTCCCCAGGTGATTCAATAGGCAGCCCAGACAAAGAAATGGAGCTCCGTCTGGGTCTCAGCACTGAAGGAGAGCCAGCATAATACATTAAGAACCCATGGTAGGGCAGCTTGTCTGGCAGTTAGGGAGAAGGTGGCTTAGGACTTGGGGTACTGAAATGTATCAGGTGCGGAAGAGAGCCAGCTGGATCATACAAGGTCTTGTTTGCTTCACTCAGGTGTGGATCACTGAGTAGATGCTAAGGAGGTCATGGGAATGTGTAAAGAGGGAGAGAGAGTGATGAGCCTCACAATTGGGAAGGACTATTCCACCCCAGGAAGAGAGACTGGGCTATGTCAGGAAAACCAGTTAGAAGACATGTCAAATACAATGCAGGTTGACATGACCAGCTACATAATTTGCGGGCCCAGCACAAAATGAAAATATGGGCTGCTTGTTTAAAGAGCAGGGAAAAGGGTCATTAAAGGTACTAAAAGGTAAAACGTTATTTTTCTTTCTATGGTCTCTCTTGATCTGTCATATATCTGTATATCTATATCACTATCCATTTGTTATTTAATAGTGTGCTCCCTCACACACAGGGACATTCATTAAGACCCTCACAGGCAGCCCTGGGTCCTGCCCCCACTTCACAGTGGTGTGTGCAGCCCAGGGACTGCTGGTCTCTCCTTTCTTCGAGCCACTGTCCTGAGCTGCCATGTCCTCCTTGGAGAGTTGGACTCAATCTCCCCTTCCCACAGGCTCACCACCCCAACTCAGTGTGGATAGCCACTTGACAAAGGCTTTCCATTTTAGCACCAGGACATACATGGTATCTGGATTGGGGGGTGGATGAGAGGTACACCCCTGCTGAGTCAGAAGCTCCATGTGCCCTGGTGATACCAGATGCTGTTACTGGGACCCCAATGCTTATTCTGAGTTCATCTGTCTGCCTGTGCTCACTGGTACAAAGAAATGCACAAGCAGTAGTTTGCAGTATAGAAAGAAATAGTAGTTTAATATTGAGTTGACCAATATGGAAATGAGGAGCTTATGCTCTGAAGACAGGGCTCCCAGATGGCATGTAGGTTACAGGTTATGTAGGGCAAAATCACAAGGCACCACGGGTTAGGGGTTCAGGAGCATGCTGGTTGCTGATTGGTTGGAGGTGAGGTGAGGGTGATGAATCTTTTCTTCAGGTTTTGAGGACAGTTCTTTGTCTGTCTGATCCCATGGAAAAGTAGCCAGTGGGGGTTGTTCCACCTTAGAGCTTGGGAGCTGAAACATAACTTAGATCAAGATGTTATGTTTAGCCTGCCAGGGGTCCAGACCTTGTGACCATTAGTCAGGTACCAGCTACTGTTTTCTGCTGCCTTGGGGGTTGCTGATTATGGAGGGAAAGGCCAGGTCTCTGAGAGGTAGAGAGAGAGAGAGAGGATTTCTAGAGCTAGGGTTTAAAACTAAATTTCTTCCAAATCATAAGGACCCTCATATTCACTGCTGCTATGCCTCAACCTGTCCCATGTCTGCACCCAGACTTCTGCCAGGGCTGGAGGGTCACAGGGTTGCTGAGCTGGGGAAGGAGCCAGGCAGCTAAGAACCTCCCCCTCCCTCCCTTGCATGCTCTGTTGTCCCTTGGACTTCACTTATAAAACACAAATTCAAAGATAAAATTAAAAATATCAAGCCAATCCTGCCTTCAGAGCAGTAAACTCCAAGTGACAAGTCCTTGGAGTGTAGGTTCCTGTGGGACTGCATCAGTCCCTTGCCCACACAGCTGGCCTCGAGGAACAGGAGATGGGAGGATGGCCTGGACGGGGGTTGAGAAGATGGTCAAATTGATCGGCCCATGGTGGTGTTTGAAGAGGAATATGTTGATAATTACTTCAAGACCTCTGGCCTACATGACAATAGAGGGTGGCACCTTTTCAGAGGTACAAGGAACTGGGAAATAATTATTGGGAGTGGAGGCAGGGGCACGTTTTCAGTACCTGCGAATACTTTGTCTGTTCCAACAGTTAATCATCCCTCTTTTCTCTGGTTTAATTGCATAGCCTGGCACTTTCAGAACAAAGAATAATAGAGGAGGGAGTGAGCCTCCACTTCTTCCGACTCTAATTAGCTCTGAGTGTCTTATCCTGAAGTGAAATACTAAATTTAGTTCTAAATCAAGAGCCTATTTTGCTCTCTTAAGGACTGTTTTCAGAGATGGGCTCTTTGTCACATGTGATGCAGGGCCCCATTGAACAGGCCCCACAGCACGGGCATCTTTCCATCTCTGCATAGAGCATCTTTGTGAACAGGTTTACTGGGAGGATGCAAACATGATGTCAAGTGGGGGCTTCCTTGTAGTCCTAAACTGAGGTGAGGACAAAGTGACAGCAAGCACCATAAGTTCTAAAAAGAATAACCTTTTAGGGGGCACTAATTTAGAGTTGAAAAACCTCTTGCCATTCCCCATCCCCAAGCTTATTTGGAGGAAGACAACTGGTCTACCTCCTGTCTCCTGAGTGAAGATAGGTAAGGGGCTGAACCAAAAAGATCCGGGTTTATGAACAGAGGTTCTTCCCTCCAGGGGTGCTTTTCCCCACTGGGAGCCAGATAGATGGGCAGTGGAGGAATACTCCAAGAGACTCTTTTCTATATTTGCGGGGCACTTGAAAGAAGGGATACCCAGCACTGGTGGAATATCCACTAGGCAGCAGTATGTTCTTGAGCCTCTCGGAGCAAGAGAAAGCGACCTGAAGGGAGATGGCAAGGTTGGGAGAACAGGCCACACTGAAGTGGCCTATGGCAAGGCCAGCAAAGGTGCATGTTTTTCAGGGTCAGGTGGACAAAATGGAAGATAACTATCACTTTCCTTAAACCCATCAAGGGGCTGCTCCCCAGGTGAGGCCCACACCCAGGGCAGGGGCTGGGGAGTGACTACACATGGCAGAAGCTGCAGGGTGATCCAGTGGGGCTGTGGGGAAGAGCACTTGGTCCTCTGAGGAACTCGTGATAACCTCACAAGGACACCAGTATTCGGGTGCTGGGCCACATGGAGGGCACGAAAGGCCAACCTGTGTTGTAAAAAACAAGCCGTGGTCAGAGAATGACACTCCAGCCTGATACGCAGAAAAATGCTGCCTCTTCGCTGCTCCCTTTTCCCCACCCCAAAATGCTGAAGAAGTGAGAACCTAGAAGCCTGAAGGAAAAACAGTGAATATAGAGCTTTGAACTAGATATGAAGTTAGTGTATTAAACTAGACCTGACTAATTTTATTAGCCTGAAGTTGTCAGAAAATTATGGAATCCATATAAGATATCACTCAGAGATGAGAAAGCAGAATTCAACATAGTAGAGTGGAAAACAGAGACTTAAAGAAAGCATTGTTTCATATTTCTATTTCTATTAAGCTGAGGCAACTCAATAAGCTTGTTCATTGGACTTTTAGGTTATTCCACCCTGGGGCATGCTGTGTTACTATCTCAATGTCCTGTTGAAGTCTCTTTACTGCCTTTCATTTAAGATCTTTGCATCAATATTCAGAAAAAGAGATTATTCCATAACTTTTTTTGATATAATCTTGGTGTTATATCAGGGTCTTTCATAAAAGACATTTGAAATATTTTCTTCTTTCCCTGTACTCTGAACAGCTTACATATTTTAGAACTACACATGGCTCAACATGCTAACATGACTCACCTGTGGAGTTCCCCAGGCCTACTGCTCTCGTGGTGAGCAGGTGAGGCCCTGCTCTTCATTCCTTTGCCTTGTGTGGACTGAGCTGCTATTCCCCCTCCCCCATGCTACTAGATAGTCCAGCTATAGCATTGTGCTAGAACACATTCTCACTATTTAATTTCTAGTTTGAGTGTAAACATCTAGTCACCAAATGTTTGTTCTTCACAACTTCTGGGCCTGAGTCAGTGGAGTGCATTTTGGGGCACGTAGTGAGAAAACAGGTATCTCCCCAACTTCAAAGAGAAGATCCACAGTGACATACTCCCGCCCCTCAGGGCAGTACCACTTAGAACAAGATCAGCCACAAATTCAAATAAACCCCCTGTGACTCACACATTGTCTCTTATTTTACCTTGGGATGAAATCTGGAAAATTTATTAATGGCGAAAATATATAAAAGGTGAAAGACTTCAAAATGTTTTAGGATTCTGTCCTGGTCTGACAATTTTTCAAGCCACAGATTTGTACCCAATTGATGAAAAGCAAGCCAACTAAGTTCTCCAACTGTGCATCCAGGGGTCCCCTGGGAATCTTATCCTTTGGTCTCTCCCATTGCACATGTTTGTTCAGGAGGAGTGTTAGGGAAGAAGCATGATCGCTTTCCTCGTCTGGTCAGCAAAGCCCCTCTATAGATAGCGTGCAGCAAATATTCTCTCTTGTCAGGGGAGGCTGTCTTGAAATCCCATCATTTTTCCCTCTAGTCTTTCTCAGCCTGTAGTGAATGGAGAAGGGAGGACTGGGTTATTTCAGTCCCGGCAATGGACACATCAAAATTGCTTCCCTCTTCCTACTCTCTTTCCCTTGAGGACCTAATTTATTTTACGCATTTTGACCTATCCCTGCTTAAAAACGACCTCTGTGGTGCTCTGTGGAGGCATTTCCCTCTTGCCGTTTTTGGCCCCCAGGCAAACCCACCAGGCCAAGGTTCCTCCGCACAGTGACGTCAGTCTGGCTCCTGGGCCCAGCTGGATGGAGGTGTGTTTTATGAAGTTCAACCCTGCACCCTGAGCCATAAATACACGTTGTGCACATAAATGTACAGCTAACATTGCCCAGACCCCTCCGAAGCACCATGTTAATAAGCAGACAGTAAGTCTTTAAAATATGGAAAAGCAGTTAATCTTTCCGCTGGCAAATCCTTTGTAGGGGGTTGTTTTCCTTTGCTCCAGTATCGCTGCAGGCAGGGCTTTTCATCTCCTAGGATTTAGGGAAAAAAGAGAGGTTTGCTGTGGGGCTTCATTGACAACACTTGGGAGCCTTCCACTGAGGGTATGTGTGTAAAAAACAATAACGTCTTGCACTTGTCACTAAGCATCTGTATGGAGTAACCATTCTGGATCTGCCCTCAAGGAGCTTGAGCACTGGTAACGCCAATGCAAGACAGCAAATCTGCAAGTCTGCTGCCTGTCTGCTGCCTGTGATTGTGGACCCACAATGGGCCCAGGTGCCAGAGGCCCAAGCTCTGCCCCGTTACACTACGTAGTCACTTAGCCTCCTTCCCCCATCTCTAAAATGGGCACAATTATGCCTTACTCATATAGCTTCTCTTAAGATTTCACTTATCCTCTCTGAGTCCCAGTGTTCTGTGTTGCAATATGAGAAAATTGATTTTCTTTGCCTTTATCATAATGTTCCATTTCTAAACGTTTTAAGGATATATGAATACATTCTCCTTGCAAAGAACTTCAGCATCACAAATTAAGTTCAAGCCTCCCTTGACAATTATTCCACTGGTCTTCTCTCCCCTCCACTGTCATCCTCTCCTGTCCTAACTCCTACCTCCCCTCCTCCCTTGCTCTCCCACTGATGGGCGATATAGAAGGATCAGACCTGAGGGTCGAGGTGAAGGCTTAGCAGAGAGGAGGTGCCTGGAGCCAGTACAGGCTGGCTCCAGGGGAAGATGCTAAGGCAAGTCTGTAGCTTGCCTCTAACCCTCAGAGCAGCCAGGACTTTCATCTGTGTGTCTCAGGCAGAGAATGGGAGTTGCCAGTGGGTAGATTTAAGGATGACATAGGTGAGAGCTATCAGTCTGGAGATGATGTGGTCTGTGCCTTACGGATATTTAATATCACTTGGTCCCTTGATTTCTTCTTAGCTTTAGGAAAATACTTCATATGTTCTTTTTATATTTGTGTTCAACTCACTTGAGTTCTATTTTTCAGTCCATTTAATCTTCCTATGTTTAACATAAGGCATGGAATGCTTTAATGATTTGTTATTTATTCCCCAAACATCTGCTAAGTCTTATCCATCCTATTTATTTTTCTGATTCTCTATAACAGAATTAAATATTCTTAAATATTCATACTTTATTTATAATTTTGCGACATAATTTTTCCACTTACTGTGTTTTGGGTATCCTTTCATGACAGTAAGTAGACATCTCTTTTACCTTTTTGTCTGATGCTGAGTAGACTGTAGACTCACAGACAGCTGCTTATTCAAACTCCCTCTATTGATGGGCTTTCAGGAGGGTTTTATAGTTTTTGTCCTCTCAATGAATAATGCTACCAATAGCATCTTTCTACATGATTTTTGGGGGTCCTGAAAAGGAGTTTCTCTTACTGAAAAATTAAACTACTGAAAAAATAGAACCTAAATGATTTCCATTATAATAATAAATGGCTGTAAAATTCACTTTTCCTTTTAATTTATATTTAATTTATATTCATTTTAATTTATATTTCCCTAATTTTAGTGAGTATATATGTATATATGTATATGTATATGCATACATCTCTCTCTATATATACACATATATACATATACATATACATATACATATACATATACATATACATATATATATATATGAGTGTGTGTGTGTTTCCACAACCATTATAGTTCCCTCCAATTATTAGCTTATCTTTTTATGTTCAGTAAAGTTTGGTAATCCCCTTCATAAAGAAATGTCATTTACTAGACTTAATCTTGGGCATTTCATAGTGATCGTTGATGCTATCAGTGGTTCTTTATTTCATAGTTTTCCATTGGTTATTGCCAGTGTCAGGGAAAGGCTGTGGTTTTACACTCCGATTATGTAACTGGTCAGCTTAGTGAGCTCTTTTAGTTCTAATAGTTGGTCAGTGGGTTCACATGGGTTTTCTGTGAACACAGTAATATCTGATCTTTAGGTGATTTTGTGGCATTCACTTGCCTGTAGGTTCTCAATGAGCATTTCAGTTATTTTCATGGCTATTGCTCTGCTTGTGTTTTCTATAGCTTGGCCAAATATTCATAATTTATACTTTATTCCCAAAGGTGCGCTTGCTCTAAGTTTTCAAATTGTTTATAATAATATACAAAATAGTGACTTAAAATGTTGTAAATGTCTCTGTATCTCTCCACTTTTAATATGACTTCTTTCTTTTTTTAAGTTTTTTTTATTACGCTGTTATAGTTTTCCCAATTTTTCCCCTTTATCCTCCCTCTGCCCTGCCCCCTAACCCTCCAGCATTTCCCCTGCCCTTAGTTCATGTCCATGGGTTGTACATGTAAGTTCTTTGAGTCCTCTGTTTCCTATACCATTTTTTATCTCTCCCCATCTACTTTATGCCTACTAATTACACTTCTTTTTCCCTGTACCTTTCCCCACTTATTCCTCCCCTCCCCCTCCCCACTGAACTCACTCCATGTGATGTCCATTTCTATGGTTCTATGCATGTTCTAGTTGTTTGCTTATTTTTGTTTTCATTGTTTTTCTTTTATTTTAGGTTCATTCGTTGATAGTTGTGAATTTGTTGTCATTTTACCGTTCATATTTTTGATCTTCTTTTTCTTAGATAAGTCCCTTTAACATATAATAATGGCTTGGTAATGATGAACTCCTTTCATTTGACCTCATCTGGGAAGCACTTTATCTGCCCTTCCATTCTAAATGATAGCTTTGCTGGATAGAGTAATCTTGGATGTAGGTCCTTGCCTTTCATGACTTTGAATACTTCTTTCCAGCCCCTTCTTGCCTACAAGGTTTCTTTTGAGAAATCAGCTGATAGCCTGATGGGCACTTCTTTGTAGGTAACTTTCTCCTTTCCTCTTGCTTCTTTTAGGATTCTCTCTTTGTCTTTAATCTTGGGTAACTTAATGATGGTGTGCCTTGGCGTGTTCCTCTTTGGGTCCAACTTCTTTGGGACTCTCTGGGCTTCCTGGACTTCCTGAAAGACTATTTCCTTTGCCAGATTTGGGAAGTTTTCCTTCATTATTTGTTCAAATAAGTTTTCAATTTCTTGCTGCTGTTCTTCTCCTTTTGGCACCCCTATAATTAGATATTGAAATGTTTCATGTTGTCCCAGAGGTTTGTAAGGCTCTCTTCACTTTTTTGAATTCTTGTTTCTTCATTCCGTTCTGGTTAGATGTTTATTTTTTCCTTTTGTTCCAAATCCTTGCTTTGAGTCCTGGTTTCCTTCCTATCACTGTTGGTTCCCTGAATATTTTGCTTTATTTCATTTTGGGTATCTTTCACTTGTTTTTTTCATTTTTCAACCAAGCTCAATCAGATCTGTGAGCATTTTGATTACCAGGGCTTTAAATTCTCCATCGGAGAGGTTGACTCTCTCCTCATCACTTAGTTCCCTTTCTGAGGTTTTGCTCTGTTCTTTCATTTGGGCCATACTTCTTTGTCTTAGCGCACCTGATAAGTCATAAGGGGGTGGGGCCTTAGGTATTCACTCAGGCAGGGCAACACTCTTTGCTTCATTGTGGTGCTGCCAGTCTGGTTGTTCTGGTTGATTTTTTCTTTAATTCCTTGGTTGTTGGAGTTCCATGAAATTTGATTTTTCTGGAACTTCTGGTTGTTTATTGATTTTAGTTTGGTTGTTATCCTCCTTTTGGTTGTGCAAGGAAGTGAAGGGTTTCTACCTAAGCCTCCATATTGGCTGGAACTCCTATCTTTCCAATATGACTTCTTTCTTGATTAGGAATGCCAAAAGTTGATCTATGTTAATGTTCTTTTAAACCAGAGTTTGGTTCTTTCAGTTATCTTCACATTTTTATTTACATTGTATTCTTCTCCTTTTATCTTTATAAATCCATTCTGTCATTGATTCTGTAAATCTTTCCAGAGAATCTGCTGTGTCCCAGGCAGAATTCTAGGTACTGGGTGGGGGGAACAAGACCGATGCAGCTCTTCATCCCTGGAAACCACAGTCGCACTGGCTAACATTCTGTTAGTTCATTGTGAGAGGGCAGACAGTGAGTAAGTAAGGAGCAAGCAGAGGTAAAGGAGATTGCGAAGAGAAGTGATGGCCCTGAAAGAACTGATTCAGTGGCAAAGTAAGGGAAGGGCTCCTGCCTTATTAGAGTGGGTTCATGAAAGGAGAGGAATGAGAAAGGAGAGAGATGGTACATTATTCTTTTTATAGGAGATTTATTATAAAGGAGGACAGAGAAATAGTAGTAGCTAGAGGTAAATTTGTGGGAAAGTTTTGTTTTTCTTGAGACGGGAGATAGGACAGGATGTTTGTAAACTGAAGGGCATGGCTAGTGGACAAAGGGGACTATTCATGCAATGACCACCTCTCCTCTCATCAGTGACATCCTTGCAGAAGCCTCAGAGCTGCCTTTGGAGAGGGACATTGATACTTGGCCCAGGGTACCAGAAGAAAGGCCAAGTAGAGTGGTACAGGGACAGCTTATGTTTTTATTTTTTCTACTTTTCCATTAAAAATTTTAGTTAATTTATTCGCAAACTTCTTTTCCCAGTAAAAGTGGTTAAGGTCATACTGCACAGATTTGAGTCATGGCTGTTCTCAGATTCTCAGTGATTGATTAATGGAATATGTTTTTTAACCTTTAATTTCCACTGCTTTTATCTTTTTGCTGTTAATTTCCAATTTTACCCTACCATAGAGAAGAAAATGTAAGTAATCATTCTGCTCTTTGGAATGTGTTATGGTTGCTTGTGTTTGAAAATAACTTGAGGGGCCAAATATATGGTGACGGAAGATAATTTGACTTTGGGTGGTGAGCGCACAATGCAATATTCAGAACACGTATCACAGAAATGTGCACTTGAAACCTATATGATCTTATTAACCAGTGTCACCTTGATAAATTTAAATTTTTTTAAAAAGAAAACTTGCATTCTACATTGTTTAGATCTTAAGAGTTTTTGCTCCATGTGTTAATAAATACTGTACTCAAAAATCACTTCAGTATTTCTATCAGTTTGTATACTATGATCATAAAAGTTTATGTCCATTATTCTATTATTTTTAACATGAAAAAATTATTCAAATTATATGAACCATTTTCTTTATTACATTTTAATGATTTTTGCCTTTGAATATCTGCATAGTAATATTTACCTGTTCCTGTTCCTCTCCTCTGTTGTTAGCATTTTTCTGGTAAATCTCCTCCTGTCATTTGACATCTCATGTCTGATAGCTTTTCTACGTCATTCTATTTCTGGAGTTTCTGTTGCAAA
The DNA here is from genome assembly GCA_039655065.1 of Glossophaga mutica. Taxonomy (NCBI): domain Eukaryota; kingdom Metazoa; phylum Chordata; class Mammalia; order Chiroptera; family Phyllostomidae; genus Glossophaga; species Glossophaga mutica. The sequence continues at coordinate 49,373,037 of CM077309.1, forward strand.
CACCATAATGCTGGTATTTTGTCAATTGCCATTTAAGAGTCTCTGTCTCTTGTATGTGAATCTCTAATCACCTCACATTTATTGTGATTGGTAATAATTTTAGACTTATAATGTCAGTTTTTCTGTGTGTGTACATTACTTACCATGCTATTTTTAGCTATTATCCTTAAATTGTGAAACATAATTTTCTATCATTATCTACAGTTACCTAGAATCAATTTTCCTCTGGACCTGACATGCATTTTACTTCCTTTGTATTGCTCTGTTTTCTTCATCTTAAGTATTCCCATTGAGAAGTTGGTGTCACTCTCATCACTCCTTAAGTAATTTGTTTCTAGAGAAGATTTTACGATTGGTCTATATCTTTAATGATTTGAAGTTTCATTCATGCTTGAATGGGCCCTTATTATTAAAAAAATAGAATTTTTCATCAATTGGAAAACATTCTCTCCCTTTGGAACTTCTATTTCATACTTTTTATCTTTTTATCCTTCAATGTACATCTGGTAGATTCATTTGGCTTAATTTTCAAGTCAACCATTTGTTCTTTAAAGAGTTGTGTGCTCTCGGTTTAGCATTATTCTGAGGCTCTATTAACTTTCCTCACCATGGAAGTAATTGTTTCTTTGATGAGAGCCATCCCAGGTAGGTCGTTTTAATTCTGATAGGTGTAATCCATTATAGAGGGACACCGCTAAAGCAATGTCTCCGCATAGGTGAGAAGACACCTAGTGCTAAAAGGAGGAGGCAAAGCAGAGATTTTAAAAGTTTTATTGAGAAAGAACAGCTGAATTTCTTTCTCAGGCTGACTGTAGTGGTGGAGAAGGGTGGGAAGAGCAGAGGGCAGTATCCCAGAGTGTGGACAGTGATTTAGGCACTGGGGGAACGTTGTTAAGCAGTGGCATGCCCTGTTTCCTGCTATGGATGAAAAAGATAAACATAATTGTGTCATATTCTGGGCATTTACAGAAAGGAAGCCAGTTGTGTTGTAATCTCAGAAACGTTCTTGGATAACAGGTGGTAACAGGTAAAAATAAAAAGGGGTCCTTCCTCCTTCTTTCTAATTCCCCACTAAGCAGAAGGATTCTTTTTCATTGGATGATTTTGGTAAATCATGATGATACAATGTAGATAATAGAACAGATTTGTTGAGAGAAAGGTAAATAAAGATAAAGTGTATGGAGAAATTGAACATTTTGTTAGGTTATAGTCTATTTCATCCAACTAAATTGAATTTAATGAAATATCATGGTAAGTTATGTGACAGGGGTTGTATAGCTGGAGCTAAATATTTAGCTAATCTGTTGGGTCTGAAAGAACGAGATTTTGGTCTTTAATCTGTTCCTCTGAAGAGTCAAGTAGCATTTCTTGTTAAAGGAGTACTTTTATGGTGGTGTTACTTTGCCATTTCACTGGGTCAGGTAATGAAAAAAACAGGTGTCAGTATGCCATGCTGATGGACCCAGAATGTTAGAGCTGCTAGGCAGCCTTAGTACCAGCATGATTTGGACTCTGAGATGGGCGGAATTTGTTAAAGGGCTAGCATTAATTTAATCCAAACACTGTGCCTGTATTATGGCAGACATCATGCAAAGCAGTGCAGAGAAGGGTTTAGGAAGTTCAGTTTATCTTTGGCATCAATAGCTTCAGTCTATCTGTGAGAAAAGAAGAAGAGAAAAGTCCACTTAGAAGAATATCAAATGCAACTTTTGATAATGTTTAGGAAGGAAATGAGGCTTGGAAAAGCCTGACCTCTTAGGCCTTGGAAATTGAAGTAAATTAGCCAGATGTGACTCTACTGTTTTGTACATACAAACCTACACTACAGTCTTTCCAAGGTGAGGTTTATGAGCTGTTTTGTCTACAGCTACAAATTATAAGCTGTTGTCTTCTTAGTGCAACTTGGTATTTGAAAGTGAAGAGCCTCTTGGAAAAGGTAACAGTGGCAGTAAAGCAGTCTCTGAAACTTGTTTTCCAAAATATAGTAGTTACCACCCAGCAGAGAAGTTTCTTCCTAGCTCTTCACCTGAGGAATGACAAATGACCACTCACAGTGTCTGTGCCTCTTGTTCCAACAGGTCCTTTGTCATCCAGCAAATCCCAAGCAGCAATCTCTTCATGGTGGTGGTGGACAGCAGCTGTATCTGTGAGTCCGTGGCCCCCATCACCATGGCACCCATCGAGATCAGGTATATCCTTTTGGGCACAGGCCCAGCGATGGCTGCTGAAGCCTGCAAGGTGATCAATAGTCAGGATTCCTGGGGGAGAAATATTAGGGAGGGGAATATGATGTCCTTTCCACTGGTGGAGAGGAAAATAAATTGCCAAGGGAGTTTGGTGCCGACTTCAGTGCTGATGCAGAGTAAGGGAAAGCAACATTTTGGAAATATGCCTTAACTACAGTCAACATAATGAATCTCTGAAGTGTGAGCGTTTAAAGGCCCAGAAGATCAGGCGGCGCCCAGAATCTTGTCATGGCTTCCATCCTGAGGTGAGTCTGAAATCCCTTCCTTTTCTCTCTTCCCATCAGATTTGCCATGAGAATCTCACTATAGCTGAAAGGTTTACTCGTGAGAAAACAATCCTCTTCAGCCATAGCAAAGAAGAATATACAGGAAGGCTGATGGTTCCTGCTCTCATCTCCTCCGTGCTTTCTTGGGAAGGGCTTATAGTAGACTCTTCTTATGTTACCCATGCTGTATTTAAAAAGCCTCTCTACTATCTTTTCTGCTATGGATGTGGTATCATTTGATCACTTTCCACTCTTACACACAAAGTGGTTCAGATCATTTTTGTTTTACTTATTTCAAATTGTGGTTAAAGTTATTTCCCCCACGTATGTTTAGACAGCCTTTTATTTACAACTTCACATAAAGCAAAAGTGGCAATATTTATACCAGATAAAAGGTCCCAATGTGTGAAGGTGGGATATTAAGCCTCTTAACCCCTGACCAGTGAATTCATTACTATGAAGGCCCTCCACTTACACAGAAAACCATGATAGAGGTAAATTAACCTTAGTGCTGAGAAAAGTGAGTTTAACATAGATTTAGGTAAAGTATAAGAAAATACTTCCTACATATTGAGAGCAAAAAATTTTAATTATAACAAAAAACAGTATTAAGAAAATTCACACTCACCTTGAAAAAAATGGAAAGCTTGCCTAGAATAATTAACTATAGGGAAACTGGGAAGGTATCTATTTTTTTTTTTAATTCAACCAGAATGAACTGAGTGTTAATCTCAACTTTAAATATAAAATGATGTTAATGTTATTTAAACTAAGTCCTAGAAAAGATTTTAGAGACAGTAGAGCACCAGTAAGAAGTTGGAATTTATTGAGAATGTTTGCTTCTATATTCAAATGGGAGTTCAAGTTGAATAGCAATGAATTATACATATATATGCCAAAAACACCTTTGATGAAATTCAGTGATCATTTCTAATCAAAGATCTATATACAATGCAAACACAACCAATAGTCCCACAAACACTAAAATCATTTCACTCAAAACCAGAACTGCATATTTATACAACTAAAGTCACAAGAGTAAAATCTTTTAGAGTTAATAAGATCATTTGTTTTGGTAACTTGGTATAAGACAAACATTTAAAAAATCAGTATTTTTTTTCTGTAAGTTTCTGGACGTAGTTAAGATGAGGCCAATGGAACAGAATAAAAACTCTTATATATGACAAAGGTTCAATTCAAAAAGAAGAATATAAATCAGATTTAAATAGTAAAATAATAGTCTCACAAGAAATCCTAGGGATTGGAGAGTACTTCCTATCTGAAACAAACAAAAAAAAAAGCTATGGAAGAAAAACAGATATTTTTAACTATGTAAAAGTTACAATTTTCTATGAAAAAGATAAAAGTAAGTAGCCAATTTATGAAACTTGAAAACATATTTATAAATCAAATTATAAAGAGTGCTTTTAAATTGAAAAGTCAAACAACTACATATAAAAATAAACCAGGAACATGAAACATACAAATCACTTGGTGATCAGAATGAATACCTGTAGGTAGCAACAAAATATCTGGCTGTAATCATTATTAGCAAAAATACCCTGTTGGTCTGCACTCCAAAGACTGGGCATCTTTCCCATAGTCAGAGGCAGGAGCAGGAGCAAATATCATCGTCTGGAAAGGACCTACATTCTGCATTCTTTGTAGCAGTAAAGAACAGATGAAAATGTGAATGTCCATCATAAGAATATAACTGAATGAAATAGAACTAGAATAATGGAGTTGGAGAGATTTGTATCAGTTAGTGGATAAAAAGCATGCTACATAAAATAATAAATAATATTATTTCATTTGTAAAACAGAGTCCTCCTTCCCTCAAATGAAAAGAAGAAACAAAACCTTTCATAGCCAAAAATGATCAGGCTCCTTAGATGTGATTTTTTAACTTACCTTCTGACAGGGAAAAAAATTAGAAAGCCAATATTTTGCATTAACAATTTTTCCCAACAGACATCTCTACTAATAAATAGGCCTTTACCTCTTGAATATTCTATGTAACAGTATGCAAAGAAAAATTTTTTAGTATATTACAAATTTACAACTGAAATCAGAGGCTCTCATCGCTAACCTGATGACATTTAGACAAGTTCATTTCCCTGAATCATCTAGATCCCAAAAGACTTTGTTCATACAGTCAAAGAGTGAGGAGGGTTCTGGGGACTCAACACAGCTTGGAAGGTGTAAGGCATCTTGGAATCTATCTCTGCTCTAACCAACCCTGCCTTTCCCTGCAGGAAAATGCAAGGGAATGCGGGGCTGCACCCAGTCTCCAGGCCAAGATGGTTCTTATCCTGTTCCCTCTGCTTTTGCTGCTCTTCTTAAGGTGACACTGACTGAGCTGTTCTCTTGGCATGCTAAATTATGGATAAACTGTGAACCAAAATATGGTGCGACATAGGAGACATGAAATATAGTCCAACCATCAGCATCTCATGATTTTAAACTGTGCGTGATATAAACTCTTAAAGATATGTTGACAAAAATGTTATCTTTTTACTTTGCCAGTCATGTAAATGTGAGTTTGCTACATGATAACCACCCTTCATCAGAAATGGGACTGCAAGTGGGCAGTGTCCCTTCTGCTTGAAACCCATTGAAATCAATTTAAAACTGTGTACTTTTTAAATAAAGTATATCAAAGTCATCATCTCCTTGTTTGGATTTTATCATCACCTTATTGCTGAGGATACAGACTGAAAACTGCATGAAAAAGTTACCTATTCCAGGCACTAGGAAAGGATGGTTGCTGGCAGAGACGTTGCTCTCAAGATTCTAGACAAATATTTAACAATTGTTTTGATGCTCCAGTCTCAGTTATAAAGTATTTACAGAAGGGAATAAAAATATCATCTGCATGGGAAAATTTATTACATAGAATCCTGAATGTTATTGAACCAAACTTCAATAGAAATCATAGTATAGCTGAGAACACACGCTCCCATAATATTCAAGTTTTGAACTATTTGGCAATGGAAATAAAGAAGTCATAAATCCAAGGAATTCATTGTGAGAAGACTTAAGGAAAGGAACAATGACTACAAATTACTCTCAAGCTTATTGCTTGAGCATTTGGCTTCTGACTTTTCCCATAAACAAGAGATGAAATTAGATCTCAAATATTACAAGATGTGAAATTACCCAGACCTGTAAGCATTCTTAAAACACTGGATCCTGGACCAAAGAAAACAGATTCCATGATATCATGGTTACCAAATAAAGTGAAATAATTTCCATGCCTAGGTAGACTTGACAATGCCTTGCTCCACAGGACAGTCATCTAAAAGCCATATGGAAAATACCACTTAGACCCTTTTCTAAAAAACACATTATGTTTTTGATATTTTAGAGAAATTAATATTATTATACTAAAATGATGCCAACATTTGTAGGAATACCAATATTACATTGTTATACCTCTTTAAATTACTATTCCCCCAGGATTGTTAACAATATAACAGTACTATAATTTGCCAACCTATCACAGTGGGCCCTCTTATTGTAACCATTGTGGTCATTGATATTGTTTACTTCCATGTACTAAGTAAATGAATGAATTCATTTCTTGCTTGCACAAATATCAAAATGCATGATATTTACCCTAACCAATTATAGTGTAATATTTTTACAAAAAGAACATCACATGCCCTATCATTCCCTTAAAAGTCTAAAGAACTGACAACAATGTCAAGTATATTATGTTATAATGCCTATAATTTCATGTTAATGATATATATGTGCAATATGAATATTTATCATTTCCCTCCTTATCACATTCTGAAGAGTGGAGTGGCATCGGATTTTGTATATTGTTTGTGAATAAAGAAAGAATAGTTGAGTCACGCTGCTGATCCATTACCAAGCATCACCTTTGTATGAATGACCCAACTGCCAGTCCCTCAGATTCTCTGTTCCCTTAATAACTTCAACCAACTGGCCACTCCATTGATCCACTTAGATAGCTAATACTTTTCTTCAACGTATTGTGTCAAAAGCAGAAATCTTAATCCCTCTTACCATACACTTTTCTTCCGGCTGACTCAGCTCCTCGAACCAAAACCCTGGTGTCACCCTTGTCTGTGTTTTCCCCCTCAGCCCACCATTCAGCGAGTCTCATGAGCTCTGTCCTCACTTCTGGCCATCCCTCGCTGCTGCCATCCTCTTTCAAGCCATCACCAGCCACTCCTGGCACTGCATCCTCATTGTCCTTCCCTCCCAGCCACTCCCTACTCCAGTGTCCTTGCTCCACATGGCAGCCAGAGCAATGTTCCTAAAACAAATACTAATCATATCTTTGCTCACCACAATTAGAAAATATACAGACCCCTCATCATCATCTACAGAAGTTTCTCACATTCTCCTGGGCATTTGAGTCACCTGGGGAGCTTTCAAAAATATTGGTTTTCCAAGGCAGGACCCATCTTTCATATTCTTAAAAACTGCCCCACGTTGCTTAATGTGAGGCCAAATTTGAAAATCACTGGCATGCAGCCCACAGGGTCTCGGCTCTGAGTTCTGCCCCCATTTCTGGCTCTGTCATATGCTGCCACTCTGTCCTACACCCACTGCACTCTGCTAGACAGCCTCTGTCTTTGGCAACACAGAGTTTTGCTCTTCCTGTGCCCTCTACCTGGAAGGTTCCAGATCCTGATCTTTATGTGATCATTTCTTATCTTTCAGGCTGAGCTCCAATGCCCCTTCCTCAGAAACACCCTGGTAAAGCAGCCATTCTCGCACAGCCACACTGCCCTGTTTTCAACCTTCTTTACAGCTGTATCTGTAATCATTTTATGTTCATTTTTCTCCTATGTATTGTAGCTCCATGAGGGTGAGCACTTCTCTGACATTGTGGCTTTGTCTCTAGCCCTTAGAGCAGTGTCTGGCATATAATAAAAGTCAAACCACCACTCCCAGTCATAAACCTAGCAGTGAATGTTTACTGAGATCTGACTCTCCACCTGGTGCTATTTAAAATAGTTACTTGTTTGATGAACCCATGTGATCCTCACAACAAACATAGGGAGTAAATGTGATTACAGGTGAAGAAACAATGACACAAGTGTAGAGAAAGTCACTTTCCCAAGGTCACGCAGCAGGAAAATGGCAGAGTTGGAATTTGGACCCAGGCAATTTGGCTCCAAAGTCTGGGTACTCAGCCAATCAAATAATGAATGAATGAATGAATGAATGAATGAATGAATGAATGAATGAGCAATACTTTGTACCGACACATCCCAGGATGTCCCACCCACTGACATCATTGTCACCTCCCCAAACTGCTGGGCCTCCATTCCCCGCTCTCCTATACATGCCTGTCAGCTCAACTTCCCGCTACTATTCCTAACCCCCAACCCCCAGGCCAATCTCCACTGTCCATTCACTCTGCCCCATTTTCACTTCTCCCTCAATCTAGTTTAGAATCCACAATTCACAACCGCAGTATTATGGTCATCCGGGCTGCCGAGCCCACCTGGGTAGAACAATGGGAGACCCACAAAAATCTCAGTCATTGCTCTCATCTGGCCACCAGCCCAATCCAGAAGCATATTCTTTTGTGAGCCACCTTCTATCCCACTACCTCCAACAAGTATTTAAAACTTTCTTCATAGTCTACCCTCTCTCTCCTCCCTTTCAATTCTCATCATATGCTCCCTCTTCCTCTTCCAGCTCCTCAAATATGCTAGGTGGGCACCAGCCCCAGGGCCTTTGCTCTCGCCATTCTCTCTGCCTGGGGTACTCTTTTCCCCAGGTATCTGCGTGCCTTACTCCCTCGTATCTTCCAATGCATAAGACAGCCCCACAACAAAGAATTATTTGGCCAAAATGTATCAATAAACTTCATAAACTACCTTTTACACATTTGATCAGTCACAGCACCTTCTCTATATACTGCTCAAATCTTTTGTTTGCATTTCAATTGCATTTTTACCTTTCTTGAAATAATAAAGCATAATACACAGAAAATGTTGCATATATTCTTCCATCTTCAATATTAAAATGGCTGTACAAGAAAGTCACCAATTTTGATAAGTTGTTAAATGCATACTGATATGACAATTGTCACAATGCAATCTAACAAAATTCTTTCAAATGCAGTTAAAGACAAATAAGCACTACTAGAGCCATCCATTGTATGGAAAAAACTAAAAATTTTGGCCAACCCAATACTTTGTGTTTAGTTTCTCTCCTAAGACCGATTGCATGCAGTTTCATGCAGCCTGTTGGGGTGTTTCTGCTGGCATGACTTTGTCACATACAGCTATCTCAAAGTAGCCACACTCCCTGCTGAAGGCTTTGCAGGCACCATTTCCTCTAACCTAGTGATTACAAAGCCTGGGCACCTTTGCTCCCCAGAGGACATTTGGCGTGACTGGAGGCATCTTTTGGTTGTCACAATTTGGAGCAAGGAAAGGTGCTTCCGGCATTTAGTAGGTAGAGGCAAGGGATTCTGCTAAACATTTTAAAAAGCCCAGGATGGACCCCACAGCAAAGAATTATTTAGCCAAATACTTCGATAGTGCTAATGTTGAGAAACCCCACTCTAATTCTTTAATAGTCATTAAGGTTTTGTCTTTATAAATGAGTGGATGTCATAGATCTTCTGGATCACCATGTGGCATCTATATTATGGATATTCCATCCTCCAATGCTAGGGATCCTTATATAGAGTAAGATATTGAGCTACAGATTCAATTTAGTAGCAATCCAGCATGTCATAGCTTAACATATTCCGATAGTTGGCTTCTTCTTATCATCTAGGCCTCAGCAGTCTTCCACTGACCACCCAGGAATACCCTCTCACTGCGTGGGCCATTACCATCACAACATGGTTGTCAGAAAGCTCTGACACTTTCCCGGTTACTGCCAGTCTCCTCCCCACGGCCTGCAAAGGCCAGGCCTCATCTGTCTGGTCCACTGCTGTGTCCCATTGAACTTCAGTAACACCCAGGAACTGTTTGCTGAATGAGTAAATACACCACCCCCACAATACCATTTATCCAAGCCTTCTGTTTCTAAGGTTCTATGCACAGAACTTGACATCATCATTTTTGCACCTGCTATTTTTCCCATTTCCCTGATAAGGAAACTGAGCCTCAGCAAGAACATTTCCCAAAGATGCTAGACAAAGTAAGAGGCAGGGGCTCACTCCACACCCTTTACCCTTGGCCATTACAATACGAGGTTCTGTGGATGAATATGAGTCAATACCATACACCATGGTCCTACCCTGAAGCAGACCCTGGTCCCCTCATATCGGTAGTACGTCAACATGGCAATACTTTCTAGTTTGGCAGCATTTGGACACACTAAAGACAATATACAATAGTAAATTTTAGTGGTATTTTTGTTAGCTATGATTAGAAATGGCTTAGCATAATGTGATACTATGGCTACATTTTTTACTGCATTCAAAATATAGTACTTTCTACTCATACACACATGGAAGGCAAAGCAGGATTGTTCAAACCATAGGGTCAGCACCCTTTCCCTGTAAAGGGCCAGAGTAAGAATTAGGCTTTGTGGGTCTTATTGTCCCTGTTGCTCTTGTGGCTTGAAAGCACCTGTGCTCCAATAAAACTTTAAGGACAATGAAATTTGAATTTCAGAAAATATTATTATTCTTTAGTTTTTTTCAAACATTTAAAAATGTAAGCATCACCTTAGCCTGAAAACTGTACCAGATGGTGGGTCAGATTTGGCACATAGGGCAGTGTGTCAACCCCCTGATTTAGAATATTGCTGCTACCGAGTTTTGAAGCTCTCATACGATGGTGAATGAGGAATATCCTTGTAACACATGTGTATTAGAAGTGAGTCCATGCTATCTATATTGGGGTTACCACAGTACAAGTGTGACTGCACAATTTTTACTTTAACATCATACGAACTAGCACTATTCCAAGCACTATAAGTACCCTATCCATTTGTATTACTTATAAAGAGCACAACTCACTCTAGTGTGCTAGCATTACTGCTACTTGAGTGGTAAGGTGAAGGGCGACATAATGCAGCTCAGCATAGTGTAGTATCATTTGTTCCCACAATTATATGTAATAAAGTAAAGCATAAAATCCCATTGCTGCTGCCAGCATTGGTGTCTTCAAGCAGTTCCCTCCCTCAGCCTGTGCTGTGTGGCCCTAAACTGTAATATTGTGTGTCACATTACTGCTATAACCCATTATGTTAGGCTGCCAGAAATAGAGTTAACAAAAAATCCTACCACCAAATTCTATGCCAAATGGCATCATACTGTAATCATCCTAGGTCCAAGTGGTAAACAGTAAACTATTGATGAGAGATCAATACTGAGTGACATCTTTTTAATAAGATTGTCATCATGGCATGATATGTCACTACCAACCATAGCATCAATGTAGTCATACCATAGCAGTATTACATTGGAGTCATACTGTCCTTATATTTATAAATAATTCTATACTGCCCTTGAATGTGTATTCAGTTATGCCACCACATAACCTCCAAGCTGTACTAATAACCTTGGGGTACAGACGGGGGCATTTATTGAATGCTGACTGTGAAAAGTGCTTCACTGCAATATTTCACATAATTATGCTAATTGTGGGCACAAGCTGTGAGAACACGCACATCTAAGAGCCAAGGACAGCTCTAAGGTTCAGAGAGGTGACACTACTTGACTGAGTCACACGGGCAGTGATGGACAAAACCAGAATTTGAAGCCAGCATAATGGACCCCAGAACCTGTGTTCCGTTGCTTTGCTGCTGTGTCAGCTTTCACCATGTCACTTTCTTTTGATGTCATGTGCTACCATCAAGACTCAATAAAGAGCAATTCCAGTCAACCGTATTGCATCATGTTGTCTGTAATGCTGGCACCAGTACTACTCCTGTATTATCTCATATGCTGTTTTAATTTAAAAAAATGGACAGTATTACTGTTGCAAATATGGTACACCAGTGACCCTTTACCATGGATTTCGATAGCAATAACACAATTACATTCTACAATACATATTTTCTCTCACAATAATGCTGCCGTTCCTTTGTATATAGTCCTACTTTCTACTTATTTAGGATCTTATAGCTACTATGCTAATACGGCCTGGAGTTTAGCAGCTAACGTGGAGCCCACTGGCCTGCACTTACTATAGTCTCCTTTGTGTCTGGGAAAGCGCCATGGTGACTGCAAGTTTAGAGTGAAATAGCCAAGTGTCATTGCTCCTCAAAAGCAGGACTATGGACCCATCGCAAATTCCTAATTTTTACATCACTAACACCATGCCTGACACATTAGGAATAACAACCACCTGCCAAAGCCTCCATTTCTGGTTAAACCCAACTTTTTTGTTTACTCTCTGGCTCTCTCCAAGTTACAGAATATAGTTGGAGCAAAACACACCACAATCGCACTTTGAATTCATGACAACACATCTCAAACGGGCACCGACCATGACCCAGTAATCTCACTACATACAATGCCCCTGCGTTTCTGCCTTCCTGATTTCCGAGGCACTACGTCAGACCGTCTCCTCTCTCCGCCTTATCAGCTCGGGACCCTGTTTCTCCAGGAGGAACACAAATGTCAGATTGATATGCTGCCATCTTCCCACAAAACCTATTGAGCTGCCTCATTGGAACTCATTCCCTGTCCTCTCCTCTGATACTATCACGAATTGTCCCTGTCCTGTCCAAGGTGGCCCTCTATATGTGCCCTGCCTCCCTTCCACTTTTGCCTCCTCTAGGACTTTGCTGCCAGGTTTCCCCCTCCCTCTTTACAGGATCACCTGTCTGCACACACAGCCCCTAATGCTCACACTTTCAAAGACCCTGTTTGACCCATGCCCCTCCAATCATCACCCATTTTTGCTCCTTTCTTGCTCAAATTCTTAACTTCCTAGCTTCCTAAATTCCTTGCGCATGCTCCCTGGCTCCACTCTCTGACCTCTCATTCTTTCCTCAACACATGTCTGGGTGGATTCTTCCTCCTGCCCTGAGTAGGCTCTTCTTGAGGCCACCAAGACCCTCCGTGGGGCCAAGACCAGTGTTGACCTTCCTGTCCTGACCTTAGGTGTCCTCTCAGCCACCGTTCTTGAAACCCTTTCTTCTCTTAGCCTCTGGCACCCTCCTCTCTGGGTTCTCCTCCTTCCTCATCCCATGCACTTCTCTCTTTGTAGATGATTATTGCCCTCTCTCTACCTTTCATGTTGGCATGTCCTAGGTCTTGGACCTAAGGCCCCTGCTCTTCTCCTCCTACCCTCCCTCCCTAGGTCATCTCATTAAGACCCCTAGTTCTAAAAGCCACCAGTGTGCACATGACTCCCAGGTTCACCTCTCTAGCCATGACTCCCCTGCTGAGCTCCAGACTCACATATCCAGCTATCACCTCACTTACCCATGTGGATGTATTAAAGGCATCTCAGTTTTGATGCGCCCCAAACAGATCTGTGTTTTCCCCTCCAATCCTGTTATTTCCTGTTTTCTCATCTCAGTAAGCAGCTTCACCAGCCCCAGCACACCATTCAGGGGCATAGCCCAAATGCTCTGCATGACCCTTCCTCTTCTCTTCCTCACCCACATACAGTCCCCCAGAAAGTCCTCCTGACTATCCCTGCAAAAAGTATTTGAATTTTCCTGCTATGTCCCATCTCTACCACTAACCTTTAGTACAAGTTATGAGAACCTCGCCACAGAACAATCAAAGTAGCTTACTCAGCAGTCTCTGTGCTGCTCCTCACTCCTTCACCTCTTACCTCTGGGTCCACTTTCCTCATAGAGGACAGGTCAAATTATGTCACTGTGCTCATTTTTTCATTGGAGATGTACTATGTCTCCAAGCTAGTTCAAAATGCATGAAAAATATAAGATGGCCTGATGGCTGAATAGAAAAATGGCTAGATGGCTAGATGTTATAAATAAAATACAGTAAAATGTTTGTTATGAATTTATATGGTAGATAATAGACAGGAGTTCTACTGTAAAAATCTTTGAACTCTTGTGTATTTGAAACTTTTATAATACAATTCCGAGAAAACAAAGTTTAAAATAAATCTTCCCATTGTACTTAGGGGGAAAAATCCAAGCTCCGAAAATCTATAAGCTTTTCACCTGCACTCTGATCCAATATCTGAGCTCCCCACTTCAACCCACAAAATGCTTCTTTCCTTCCTTCCTTCCTTCCTTCCTTCCTTCCTTCCTTCCTTCCTTCCACACACTAGGCTTCTTTCTTCCTGAGAGCCTTGGCACCTGCTTCTCTGCCTGGTCCGCTCTTCCCTAAGGTCTTCCTGTTGCTGACACCTTTTCTAACATTCAGGCCTCAGTTGGGATGTGTTGCCTTTTAAAGGAAACCTTTCTTGACCATTGAAACGAAGTATCCATTCAGTAAGTTCCTATTTTATTTTCACTGGAGCCCTTATCATTACCTGCATTGCTCTGTCTTCTTCATTGTATACTTTCCCTGATGAAAATATGTTCTACTAAAAATAGGAGTTTGATATGTCTTCACTCTCATGCCCCAGCACTCATTAAATGTCTATTTGTGAATGAGTATTTGTTACAACAACCACTGTTGTGAAGTAGATGTTTGTGAAGTAGATACAAACATCCTCATTTTACACACAGAGCTTAACCTCCATAGTCTCAGTATCCTTATTTCTAAAGCAGGAGTGTCAATACCTATGTCATTATTGAGCAGTTCCAGGGCTTGCATTCAAAATGGTTTATTTTGAAATCACTACCTTAAAAAGATAACTTGCACCCTCATCTTAACTGTAGCATTTCGTACAACAAACAACGCATGGAGATAGCCCAAATGTCAGCCAAAGATGAATGGATAAAGAAAATGTGGCATCCCCAACTTTCCCGGGTGTTGTTTGAAATAAAAGCTTTCTTAGAAAGGTTCAGTATCCAGTGATTCTAAAAGTTTGGAAGGGCAGCTGTGGATTGAAGCAAGAAGAAGCAAAACTTCTCAGGCCTGGGAGCAAGAATAGTAAGAGGAACAATAAAAAGAAAACAGGAAGCAACATCTGTTATGTGCTTAAAATGTGCCCAGCATGTCACTAAGCATTTTGTTCACAATGGCTGCTGTAGTGGCAAGCATAGGGTGTGAAGCTGTTGGTCTGGTTTCAAAACCCTCCACCTTACCTACTTCTAACACCAACTTGACAGGAGGACCTCTGACCTTTCCTTCCAGCTTTATTCAGCTCTCCCAGGCATTTGTGCCCACCATGCAGCAAACCCACCCCTGATGTCTGAGTCTTTGGCTCCCATACCAGGGCAGGACTAGAGAGGAAGTCCCCTAATGGGAGAAGAACCCTTGGTTCTGTATCTCAGTTCTCACACAGTGATGGGAACAGAGTGGAAGATCTCAAGTTCCCTTCCGTTAATCACCTAGTCCCACCCATCTTTTTCTCTGTCTTCCACATCTGGCCCCTCCCTTACTGCCCTTCCTCTCATCCTCATCTGCTGAAGCCTTTGCCACTCCTCACTGAAGGGACAGCCTTCTAGCCCAGCTGCCTCAGCTCCATCCATGGAGGAAGGATGTGCAGAGTACCTCTTTGAATTAGACAAATGAGAACTTGAGTCCTGTCTTTGCAGTTTACTGACTAAACTCAGTAGCTTTGGGACAATTTCTTAATCTACCTGAAATGTGGCCTTCTTATCTGTAAACAAGTGTAATTAAAGGCATCCCTATAGGACAATTATAGGGAGTAAATATTGTCAGGTAGGTCAAGTGTAAAGGTGGTGCCTGCCACTGAGGAAGCACTCACTAATATCATCCATTACTCAGATCCACGGTAAAGATTTTATACAATCAAAATAATAGCCATCTTGGATTATACACTTTTCTGTTTAAAATCTTAAGGGACTCACTGATGTCCTCCAAATAAAGCTCAAAGGCCTTAGTTTGCAGTCATACTCTGACTTACTGGATCTTCCCAGGATTCATACCAGAACCAGCTCTCGGACTTTCTTTCCATCCATGCTGCCAACAGACACAGCATAAGCACAGAGGTCCTTGTCTGAACTTCACATTTCTCCCTTTCCAAATCTCAAATAAAAATTCCCGGCCACATGGTAGACATCTTAAGTGAATGCAGACCATTGCCCATGGAAGCACATGAAACCCATTTTAGTGAGAGCACGTGGCAGGAGGCCTGACAGACCCCATGGAACCTCTCCTAATGAATGAAGTTTGGAAATAAGACTGCCTTTTGGTTTTAGAAAGAATGAAATTATTCTAAGCTCTGATGATAAAAAAAATCAGCTTGTTGTGGGGAAGGTGAAGGTGCTGCTATTCTTAAAGGGACCGGGCTTTGGAATAAAAATTTAAACCCACCAGAATTACAGTGTAACTTTTGTTTATAAACTCATAAGATTATGGGTATAATATGAATTGAGTCTTTTCCAATTACCATTAACCTACCACTTGAATCCATTATGCAATCATGACTCAGTAAGTCCTTTAGAATACCACTTTCAAACATGATGGGAATTAGACTTTGTAAATATTTAAAATTGTCAGTTTAAAATTAATTTGACTCGTTTGCTTGCTGGTTGACAGTAATTTATGAGAGTTGGAGCTTTTTCTGTAATCCTATATATCATTCATGAGTTTTTAAAAAAATTCATGTGAAAAAAATAGGGTGAAACTTGGTGTCTCTATTGTTATGAGTATTCTCATTTTTCCAATTCCTTGTCAATACTTATTATCAAGTTCTTTTTATTATAGCCACCCTAGTGGCTGTGAAGTATTATCTCATCGTGCTTTTGTTTTGCATTTCTCTAATGGCTAATGATATTCAACATCTTTTCATGTGCTTATTGGCCATTGTTATATTTTCTTTGGAGAAATGTCTATTCTAATCCTTTGCCATTTTAAAAAATTGGGCTATTTGTTGTTTTATTGTTGAATTGTAACAGTACCTTATATATTTTGCATACAAGTTCCTTCTCAGATATGTAATTTTCAAATATTTTCTCAAATTCTGTAGGTTTATTTATTTGTTTAATGGTAAATTATATTGCTTTCTCCCAAGAATTTCTGGCATCTGTCTGGCTTACAAAATTGTTTCAAATTTCTCTATGATGTTTCCAAGGATTTTTTTAAGTCTCATCTTTATTGTATTTTATTACATTACCATTTTGTCCCATAATACCCTCCTCCCCCCAGCAATCACCACATTGTTGTCCATGTCCATGAGTCCTTTTTCCTTTTGGTTCGATCCCTCCACCCCCTAACCTCCCCCCACAACTAGCTGTCTTCTGCTCTCCATCTATGAGTCTGTCTCTGGTTTGCTTGTTAGTTCAGTTTGTTCATTAGATTCCATATATGAGTGAAATCATATGGTATTTGTCTTTCTCTGACTAGCATATTTCACTTACATAATGTTCTCCAGGTACATCCATTCTGTTGAAAAGGGGTAAACTTTTCTTCTTTTTTATGGCCAAGCATAATTCCATTGTGTAAATGTCCCATAGTTGTTTTATCCACTCATCTATTGATGGACACTTGGACTGCTTCCATATCTTGGTGATTGTAAAAATGCTGCAATGAACATAGGGGTGCTTATGTTCTTTTGAATTAGTGTTTTGGGTTCCTTCATATATATTCCCAGAAGTGGGATCACTGGGTCAAAAGGCAGATCCATTTTTAATTTTCTGAGGTATCTCCATATTGCTTACTACCACAGTGGCTACAGCAGTCTGCATTCTCACCAACAGTGGAAAAGGGTTCCCCTTTCTCCACATCCTTGCCAGCACTTGTTGTTTGTTGATTTATTGATGATAGCCATTCTAACAGGTGTAAGATGGTATCTCATTGTGGTTTTAATTTGTATTTCTCTGGTGATTAGTGACATTGAGCATCTTTTCATATGCCTATTGGCCATCTGTATGTCCTCTTTGGAGATATGACTATTCAGGTCCTTTGCCCATTTTTTAATTGGGTAGTTTGATTTTTTGGTGTTGAGTTTTGCGAGTACTTTGTAAATTTTGGACATTAAATCCTTATCAGATGCATCAGTGAATATGTTCTCCCATTCTGTGCAT
Source organism: Glossophaga mutica (assembly GCA_039655065.1). Classification (NCBI taxonomy): domain Eukaryota; kingdom Metazoa; phylum Chordata; class Mammalia; order Chiroptera; family Phyllostomidae; genus Glossophaga; species Glossophaga mutica. Next base: position 49,390,594 of record CM077309.1, read on the forward strand.
TGTCTTTTTATTTTGTTTATGATTTCCTTTGCTGTGCAAAAAAAATTTAGTTTAATATAGTCCCATTTATTTACTTTTTCTTTTGTTTCCTTGCCTGGCAAGATATATCTGCTAAAAAATTTCTACAGGCAATGTCTGAGATTTTGCTGCCTATGTTTTCTTTTATGATTTTTATGGTTTTAAGTCTAAGATGTAAGTCTTTGATCTATTTTGAACTTATTCTTGTATGTTGTGTAAGGAGATGGTATAGTTTCATTTTTATGCATGTATCTGTCCAATTTTCCCAACACCATCTATTGAATAAACTATCTTTAGCCCATTGTATGTGCTTGCTTCCTCTCAAATATTAATTGACCTTAAAGTTGTGGGTTTATTTCTGGATTCTCTATTCTGTTCCATTGATCTGTGTGTCTGTTTTAAGCTGTTTTGATTACTATGGCTACATTCCCTTTCATTAGTTCATTATTGGCTTATAAAAATGCAGCTGACTTCTGGTTATTAATTTTGTATCCTGCTACTTTGCTGAATTCATTGATCAGTTCTAGTAGTTTCTTAGTGGAACTTTTGGGGTTATCTATGTACAGTATCACATCATCAGCAAATAAAGACAGTTTCATTTCTTCCTCTGCAATTTCGATGCCTTTTATTTCTTTTTCTTGTCTGATTGCTATAGCTAGGACTTCCAGTACTATGTTGAATAAGAGAGATGAAAGCAGACATCCCTGTCTTGTTCCTGATCTTAAGGGTAATGTTTATAGTTTTTGCCCATTGAGTATGATGCTGGCAGTGCGTTTGTCATATATGGCCTTTATTATATTTAGGTATGTTCCCTCTATTCCCATTTTGCTGAGAGTTCTTGTTAGAAATAGTTGCTGGATTTTATCAAATGCTTTTTCTGCATCTACTGATATGATCATGTGATTTGTATCCTTCACTTTGTTTATGTGGTGAATCAAATTTATTGATTTGTGAATGTCGTGCCAACCTTGCATCCCCAGAAAGAAATTCCACTTGATCATGGTGTATGATCTTTCTGATGCATTATTATATTCAGTTCACTAATATTTTGTTGAAGATTTTAGCGTCTATGATCATCAGAGATATTGGCCTATAATTTTCTATCTTTGTAGTGTCTTTATCTGGTTTTGGAATTAGGATAATGTTGACCTTGTCAAGTAAGTTTGAGAGCCTTCCCTCCTCTTGAATTTTATGAAATAGTTTGATAAGGAGTGGTGTTAGTTCTTTTCAGAATGTTTGATAAAATTCACCTGTGAAGCCTTCCAGTTGAGGGCTTCTGTTTGTTTCAAGTTTTTTGAGTACTACTTCAATTTTATTACATGTCATCTGTCTATTCAGATTCTGATTCTTCCTGATTTATTTTTGGAAGACTGTGTGTTTCTAGGAATTTATCCATTCCATCCAGATTGTCCAGTTTGTTGGCATATAATTGTTCACAATATTTTCTTACAATTCTTTGTATTTCTTTGGTGTTAGTTGTTATTTCTCCTCTTTCACTTCTGATTTTACTCATGCATTTCCTCTCTCTTTTTTTCTTAATGAATCTGGTTAAAACTTTGTCAGTCTTATTTATCTTTTCAAAGAACCAGCTCTTGGATTAATTGATCTTTTGTATCATTTTTAAGACTCTATTTCATTTATTTCTACTCTAATCTTTATTATTTCCTTCCTTGTACTCACTTTGGGCTTTGTTCATTGTTCCTTTTCAAATTCCTTTAAGTGTGAAGTTAGATAGTTTATTTGAGCTTTTTCTTTGATTTTTTGTTTTGTTTTGTTTTGCTTTTTATATAGGCCTGTAATGCTATGAATTTCCTTCTTAGGATTGCTTTCCCAGTGTCCCACAGATTTTGGATTGTTGTGTCCTCATTTTCATTCTTTTCAAGGTATCTTTTGATTTCTTTCTTGATCTCATTGTTAACTCTTTCACTGTTTAATACATGTTATTTAGCTTCCATGTCTTTGCATGTTTTTCAGTGTTCTTGTGATTGATTTCTAGTGTCATAATATTGTAGTCAGAGAAGATGCTTGATATGATTTCAATCTTCTTAAATTCACTGAGGCTTGTTTTGTGTTATAACGTGTGGTCTATCCTAGAAAACATTCCATGTGCACTTGAAAAGTGTGTGTATTCTGCTGCTTTGGGCTGAAATGCTCTGAAGATATCAATTAAATCCATTTGATCTAGTGTGTCATTTAAGGCCACTCTCTCCTTGTTGATTTTCTTCCTGCAAGATCTATCCATTGAAGTCAATGGGATGTTAAAATCTCAAAATATAACTGTATTTCTGTTGATCTTTTTCTTTATGTCCATCAAGATTTGGTTTATGTATTTAGGTGCTGCTATGTTGGGTAAATAAATTTTTACTAGGGTTACATCCTCTTGTTGGATTGTTCCCTTTAACATTAGTAGTGTCCTTCTTTGTCTCTTACTATAGTCTTGATTTTAAAGTCTATTTTGTTGGGTATAACTATTGCTACCACAAGTTTTTTTCCCTTTCCATTGGCATGAAATATCATTTTCCAACCCCTAATTTTTAGTCCGTGTGTATCTTTTGATCTGAGATGGGTGTCTTGGAGGCAGCGTATACATGGGCTTTGTTTTATTATCCATTCAGCTACCTTCTGTCTTTTGGTAGGAGCATTTAAGCCATTTACATTTAAGGCAATTATTGCTAGATACTTATATAGTGCCATATTATTGTTAGATTGTTTTCCTCTGTTGTATTTTTTTTCTTTCTCTTTCTTAAAGCAAGCCCTTTAGTATTTGTTGCAGTACTGGTTTGGTGTTAACAAATTCCTTTAGCTTTTTTCTTGTCTGGGAAGCTCCTTATTTCTCCTTCAATTTTAAATGATAGCCTTGCTGGGTAAAGTAGCCTTGGTTGCAGGTCCTTGCTTTTCATCACCTTGAATATTTCATGCCACTCCCTCTGGCCAGAAATGTTTCTGTTGAGAAATCAGATGCTGGTCTAATTGGTGTTCCCTTGTAGGTAACTACCTGTTTTTCTCTTGCAGTTTTTAGGATTTTGCCCTTGTCCTTAAGCCTTGTCATTTTAATTATGATGTGTCTCCATGTATGCTTGTTTGGGTCCAACTTGTTTAGGACTCTCTGAGCTTCCTGGACTTGTGTGACTTTTTCCTTCTCCAGATTAGGAAAGTTTTCAGTCATTGTTTCTTCAAATAGGTTCTCGATCCCTTGCTTCCTCTTTTCTCCTTCTGGTATTCCCATGATGCAGATGTTATTATGCTTCATGTTGTCCAAAATGTTTCTAAGCTCTCTTCATTAAAAAAATTATTTTTCCTTTTGTTGTTCTGCCTAGGTGTCATTTTCTACCTTGTCTTCCAAAACACTGATTTTATCCTCTGCTTCAGCTAACCTACTGTTTATTCCTTTCAAATTCCTTACTGTTTATTTATTTCAGATATTGCATTCTTTATTTCTGCCTAGTCCTTTTTTTATGGCTTCTATGTCTTTTTCCATGCTGGTAAGTATCCTTATAATTATTACTCTAAACTCTCTATCTGATAAATTACTTGCCTCCATTTCATCTAGTTCTTCTGTAGAATTCACTTGTTCTTTCTTTTCGGGTCTGTTTCTTTATCTTCCCATTTTGGCTACTTCTTTGTATTTTTAGCCTCAGTTGTTAAATTAATGAACAATTAAACCTAATGGGTTGTTAATCTAATCAAACTGTGATCAGCAGGTGGGCTTAAGAACCACAGGGTGGAACAGAGTAATTGCTGGGGGCAGGGGTATTGCTTCCCTTAAGGCTGATGCCATTCAAAGAGGGGTACTCTGCCTCTTTGGCAGAGAGATGGCTCCTATAGTATGAGGACTGACTCAGCCCAGGGATCCTGGAGGCTGTTCCTTTGGTTCTTTCCCCAGAGCCACCAACCCCAAACTTTCCTCAAGTGTCTCTAGTTCACTCTGCCCTCTCTTTGCCAGAGCCCAGGTTAAGTGGCTATGAATGAAAGTTTGTGCATTGGCTCTTTAAGAGGTTCTCTGCATCTCCAACTGTCTCTCCCTGGCAGGCAGAACCCCCATTGCTTTTCACAGCTGGATGTTATCCGAGTTCCTTCCCAGCTCTTGTGCTATAGGCTGGGGAGCCCAGCTTGGGGTTTAGACCCCACACTTCTCAGACCCCTGGCTGCTGAAATTTCCCTCCAGCACTTCAGCTGCCACCTGTGGAAGCCAATCCAGCCCTCTCACATCTCCTCCCAACTCCCTACCAAGTCACATTGTGGTAAAGTGGTTTCTTCTGTCTGTCTGTGGTTATAATTGTTCTCTCCAGCTAGTGTTCAGTTGGTTATTCTGGATCATTTCTCTACAATTTAGTTGTAATTCCAGATTGGTCCTGGGAGGAAGTTAGTGTAGCTTCTACTTACACCTCTTCCATCTTGGATCCTCTGTAGCTAACATTTAAGAAATTGCTGAGGATTTTAAACCTCTTATGTCTAAAGCTGGACTTGTATCCTCTTTTCCCCTATCTCAAATCCACTTTATAATTATAAATCTGTTTAATTTAGCCAAGTGGTCAACTAAGGCAGACACTCTCTCTCCTTAAATCATTTTTCTTCTCATCACCCACCTCAGATTCTGTCAAAAACCAAGTGATGTTTCATTTCTGCCTACATCTAGGTGTTTGAAATACTGCTACATCCGCTATTGAAGCCTAGGTTATGGTTTTGTCATGCCTCTTCTGTACTCTTTCAACAGCCTAATCCATACCCTTTCCTCCAGTCCAACCCTTCAAAATGCTAACAGAATGATGTCACTCTTATGGGACAGTATGACTAGTGGTTACTAGTGTTGGTTCTGAAACCCAACTTTCCAGGTTCAAATTCTAGCTCTTCCTTTTAACCTTTGTTCCTAAATATCTCATCTGTAAAATGAGGGATGATAAAAAGTGCTTGGTATATGATGAGCATTGGATAAATGCTAGCTAATATTATTATTAAAATTATTGCTTTTTATTATTAATTAAAACTTTCCCAAGGCTTTGCTCACCTATGGAATAAAGTTTAAATGTGTTGCTTTGGTTCACAAGGCACTCCATGATCTCAGTGTAAGCTGAGGAAAAAACTACTGTGACCACCAAATCCTTGCAATTGTTTTCTGGCTTCACTTTTCAAAATGTGTTGTTGAGTGTAGAATTTTTAGGTGAAACTTCTTTCCAGGTGTTGTTGCTTTATTACTACTACAGAACATGTAAAATGGACTTTCTCTTTACCTGGCAGAATGCTAAGCACTCTCTGTACATGTCTACCTTAATTCTCACAGCTGCTTTATAAGGTGGTTAGTATTGCCATGCCCAACTTCATAGCTAAGTTAAATGAAGGGGTAAATCTATTGCCCAAGATCACACAATTGGGAAGTAGAAAAACCTGGATACAGTCCGAAGTCTTTTGGATACCACGTCCTAAGTTCTTGGCTCTGCCTCAGAAAGTTACTGAAGGGATGGCCATAGACAGACATTCTCAAAGACAATGTGGGAAGGAATTTCAAACACTTATTTCATATTTGTAATTCCTGTATAGAGTACATTTTCCATCTGGGAAGTCTATACACTTACCCAGACATCTGAAAATTCCTGGGACAGAGAAAACTTTAATGCAGTTTCTGAAAACTCTTGCTAAACAAATATTTCTCCTTGCAGGGGTCAGTGTTTTCCTTCACTGACTGGACTATCACTAATTAACTCATTTGAAGCTTGAAGCTAGTGGGTCTTTGATCCAGCTTTCTCTTTTCCCAGACAGCTCCTCACACATGGTGAAGGGTCAGAGGAGAGTATGACTACTCAGGAGAATCATCTTCCTCTTTGAGAGGTAACTCAAGGTACTTGGGCATTGGCAAGTGACTCAGGGCTGTCATCCTAATGAGCAGAGGCAGCACAGCACATTGCTAATTGCACGCACAGGAGGTCTTCATTATCTGAAGATAATTAGTCCTGGAAAAATGCTACTTACAATGAATCTGTCAAAAATAGGAATGAAATTTTTAAAATAGACTGTAAAGAAACAGTTATTTGAGGCTTTAACTTAAAAACAAAGATGTCAGTTATAAAAACAAGCTTATATTATTTAATATTTAACAAAATAGAGGAATACATTAGAATTATCTCAGAAAACATACACTATGAATTGAGTGGTTTTTTTTCAGTTGTTCTTTTTTAAAAGATTTTAAATTTATTTTTAAAGAGAGGGGAAGGCAGAGCAAAGAGAGACAGAGAAAGATCGATGTGATAGAGAAACAATGATTGGTTGCCTCCTATATGCACCCTTACAGGGGATTGAACCCTCAACCTAGACATGTGCCCTGACCAAGAATCAAACCAGCAAACTTTCAGTGCATGGAACACCACTCCAATTAACTGAGTCACATAGCCAGAGCCTGAGTTTCTTTCTTAATCTTTGATATTCAAATCATTCCCTTTTAAAGCTCCAACAATATCCTCAATGAGGTTGATTTTCTCTTTCGATTTAAGTCTGCCCAATCCTCCTTGGTCCGTGGCTTTGAGTGTGGCTAACTTGATTCTTCAACTTTCAGGGACTTCAAGAAATTTTGCATCCTTAGCAAAGTTTGCAATTTCATGTTCCAATCAATTGCCTTGTATTTGCCTTGTGTTGTCTTATACTTACATTGTATAATCAACATGAGACAGACCAATAAAGCTGCTGACTGGGTTGGGAGAGAAGCCAATGTTAAACAGACAGAGCTGTGGGAGAGGGAAATATTTTAAATAGTATTTTTGTGCTGTGCCTTTGCTTCCTTATGCAAATTCATAATTTTGCCCCCTCTCATGATACGGATTTCCTTTACTGGCATATGATTTTCCAAATTCCAGTCATGAAGATTCACTGTGGACTCAGGTTACCTTGAAGAATTTCATATTACCTAGAGTTTTCTGAAATGCAAACTTGTTTTCATGGCCCCTGAGGCCCAGAGTCTCACCAGCAGCCCCACTATTCTACATTTTTATCCTCATCTCATGCTTTCCCCCGTGTGCACTCTGCTCTAACCAGACTAGCACTGTTTATTCCTTGCCAAACCCTTTGTTCCTTCTATCTCAAATGCCTATCCCATAGCTAACTTGTCTTTCAGGCATCAGTTCAACAGCAGCTTCCTGAATAGACCTCCACTGGCCACTCCACCTCAAGAGAAAACTTTCTCTTTAATCACCCCTTTGCAACCCTATTGTTTATCTCCTCCATAGCACCCAACAAAATAAACAGCAGTTTATTGGTTTCCCTTCTTATTTCTGTCTCTGAAGTCAGTGTGTAAGCTTCAGGAGAGCAAGGACTTTGTTGAATTCTCCTTAACACACGCAAAGCCTGTCTTAGTCTTTGTTAGGTGGAAAACTGCACTTAGCAATTGGTACATGGGGAGAGCTTGAGGTGAGATCATTCAATTACCCTGATTTGAAAAATTTAATCAAAGCTCTCCTTTGGGGCCATTGAAAGAATCTTTGCTTTTTTCCTAAGATATTAGAAGCCAACTGAAACATTTTAGATTGTGGGGAGGGTTTCACAGGGAATTTTTCAGGGTTAGGGATTATATACAAAGGAAGTTATTAATTTATATACACTTCTCCCACCGAAGAATTTTGCCTCATTATCAAATTAATCACCTTATTTTCCCACTGAAGAGGAAGAGGAACAGGGGAAGCTAGGTAAATGGTTCATTTAGTCGTGATTTTCATAAACTTCTCTAAGGGCTCTCAGGTTTACTTAAAGGGCAACTTTCCCAACTTTTTAAAGGCTAAATAAAATTGGGACTATCATGAGAAAAATGCTTCATTTTAACTCATAGGCCACAACTGGATGATCCAGATTAGATTCTGGTTGGTGCCAAAGGGAGACAGTCCCCAAGTCCTTGGAACAAAGGACTGGTAAAACTAAACAAGATACAGAAAGATCAGGAATCCACGTTTTCCATTGCTAAGACCTCAGAAACCTATAAAAGCAGTTGTTTTATGGGAGCACTTAGCAAAGTATTGCCCAAGTCCATTTTAAAGGCTTGAAATCCTTTGACATATGGCAATCATTATGTGTGCTCAGCTGTCTATCTTGCACAACTCTTTCTTCTTCTCTCCTCCAAGGAAAGCGTTTCTGAGGCCCTACACTTACCATATTTTACAAGAAGTACTTAGCGGTGAGCACGACTCAGAAGCAGTCTCAGGATGAATAGTCCTGGCTAAGAGCTCCAGGAGCACCAAAGCATTTTGTCTCAAGATGGAAGCCTTGAGGCAAAGCTGTTTCAGATTACAAGGGGGCATACATTCCTAGTTGGGGTTTTCCTTTAAAAAAAGGTTTAATGACTCAGATGTCCTAGGCGGCAAAATGAAACATATTGTCTTGCTTGGGCTTTTCCAAAAACAGAAGGATACATGGGTCTCACTGACCTGGTGGAATGTGTTGGGGTTTCACAAAGACCAGGCAATGAAAATGATTAATAAAACATGTCAAGGTGGACTCTTTCAGTGTGCCCTTGTGGTTCCCCTTGTTTCAGAGGCTGTGCTGTATTTCTAAGTACTGGCACACTCAGGATAAGGTGCTCCTGAGCTCTCAGAAGCACAGGTGGTCACTGTCCCCCTAGCCCTCCTCCACCACCATCACTGTGGGGCAGTTGGTAAAACATACACATACTGTATTCTTGGTAAAAAGCTCCCCAGTGCTGTTTTGATGTGGTTCTTCTTAGGAAAACCATATCAGATTTCCCCAGGAAATAACAATGGGTGAATCCAAGTATATAAGGCGGTGTAGTCTAGGCTCAGTTCAACTATGGAAGACATAAGATGTTCTCTACATTCCTTCTGGATCTTGGGCCAAACCAAGATGGGCAAAACCTATAAGAAACATATGATTCTCCATTTTAGAATTTGCCATTTGTCAATAAAAGCAATCCTCTACACCAAAATGCCTGGAAAGAAATTCACGTGAACATTTGCTTTCCCAAAAATGTTGAGACTGTTTATCAAAAGGGTACACACAGACACATTTTCATTCTCCACTACTGGAAGCATACATGTCTACAACCATTCTGGATTTCATGCTCGCCTTTTAAAAATGCATACTTTTGATTCAATTAATTCTACTTCCCACAGCTTTTCCTAAGGCTATCGCACGCACGCACGCACGCATGCATGCACAAAATAGAGCCAGAAAGGGTGATTTTCCAATCTTTTTTTCTCTCTTTTATCAAATTCAGACTTCCAAAAGAAAAAAAACACCCAGCTCCAAAAACACTGAAGCAAAATGTGGTACTTTTGTGAAGCCTCCTGGAGATAAAGCAAAGGGGGAACTGCACTAGGCCATACACAGCGGAACAATGAGCTCTGTTTGGGCATCTACCTTCTCCAGTTTCATGCATCACTGTAGGGACTCACACCCAAGTCTCCTTCTCCAAAAACATCTCCACTTTGCAGCCAGCTCCTCCAAACTTTCCCTTGTTTTCTCTATTGAGTAATCAATTATCTTTTTTTAAATGTTAATTTTTTGAAAGTTAAATTAAAATTTTAATTTAGCCCTGGCTGGTGTAGCTCAGTGGATTGAGCGCGGGCCTGCGAATCAAAGGATCGCGGTTCGATTCCCAGTCAGGGCACATGCCTGGGTTGCAGGCCAGTTCCCAGCATGGGACACACAAGAGGCAACCATACATTGATATTTCTCTCCCTCTCCTTCTCTCCTACCCTTCCCCTCTAAAGATAGATAAATAAATAAATTAAAAAAAATAATAAAATTTTAATTTAGCTCATTTTCTTCTTCCATTTCTTTTCTCTATCAATTATCTTCATTAGCACAATGAATCAAGCATTAAACTTTTAGAACGCAAGGTGGGGGAATAAAGGCCGTGAATACTCTCACACACACCCAAGCTATACTTGTCACTCATAATTTCTTAAAGACACAAAGATTTAGTATGTGTATGTTCTTTGTAGCATTATTTCTAATGCTACAAAGTAGCATTAGTAGTGAAAAGTTAGAAACCAAATATCCCTTAATCAAGGATTATTTGAATAAATTCCACTAAATCCTTATGGTTGAATGTTACACAGTTGTTAAAATTGTGTTTTGAAGTGATTTCCATGACTTCAGTTATGTACATAGTATAATATTAAGTAGAAAAGTAAAAACAAGGTAAAGTTCAATTTTTATGTAGGAAGAAAAAAAGGAAAGAATTGTGCCAACATTTTAAGAGTGATCACTTTTGGATTTGGGGATTATGAACACATTTTTTATATTATGTTTTTTTATTTTCCTAGTCTTCTAATTTTTTTGAAGTTTTTCCCTGTGCTGTACCACTCTAGGTGCTAGAGATACAGGTATTAATAAGCTGTATACAGTCTGTGCCCTTTTGCATAAAAACATTTTTTAATGCAATAAATTCCTGGATAGTAGTGTCTCCAGTTTAAATGTTTGTTACTCACCTATGAAACCCCCAAATCTGGGAATTACTACACCAAATAATCTTTTAAGAAAACATTTGACTATGTACATTCAATATTTCCTATTTTATTAAAATATGTATTCAATAAATTTAAATAATTTAACATGATCAATATAATTATTAAAGTATTTATAAAATGCTTAAAGTTAACAAGTCATCAGGATGCTGAAGATAAAAATGTTAGAGAAACATGCATTTATAAATGGTTTTTATTTGACTATTTTCTTCATAGAGGAAATTCTCTACATATCTATAAAATCAGAATCTATTTCTCCAGGGACTTCATTTACTGTCTGGGAGTGAGTTATGATTGGTTTAGAAAGTTGTAAATCTCTGTGTTTTCATGAGATAATTGTTGGGATGTTAAGATTTCATATCTTCTCAGCCTTTTTCCCTGGCATGTAATCCTCATTCTGACTTCATGTGGAATTTTTTTTTTAAGTTTCAGCTTACTTTGGAGGTGAATTTCATTTTATGGGAAAAGGCAAAAATCGTAGAAAGATTAAAGATGAAAGGAGTTACTCTGACAGTGACAATTCTTCCGTCACAAAAATCACAAGAGCCTACAAGTAAGGAAAAAAGCAATTGAAAGTGATCTATCACAGTTTAAGATTCAGCTTGATTCTGGACCTGAGAAAATGAAAACTATATTTTTTAAATTTATGTTTTTCCTTATTTTAAAGAAACAAAAACATGTCGAGTCCTGGCTGGGTGGCTCAGTTTGCTGGAGCATCATCCCGTACACCAAAAAGTTGCAGGTTTGATTCCCAGTCAGGGCACATAACCAAGGTTGTGCATTTAGTCCCAAGTTGGGGTGCACACAGAAGGCAACTGATCGATGTTTCTCTCTCACATCAATGTTTCCCTCTCCCTCTCAAATCAATAATAAGAAGACAATTTCTTAAAATGTTGAAACAATCACAACGTACAGAAGAATTGGAAGTAGAGTACAAAGAACATTCCCCTGAACCATTTAAGAGTAAATTACCAACGTGATGTCCCATCACTAGTGGCTTTCCTAAGATTAGGAATGTTTTCTATGGAACCACAGTAAAGCCATCACAATCAGGAAATTAACAAGGACACATCACCTTCATCTCACCCTCAGATCCCATTCAGGTTCCACCAATGTCACAGTAATACCATTTATGGCAAAACATCCATTTCAGAATCGCACACTGGATTTGTTCTTTACTTGGCTTTCATGACCCTGATACTTTTGCAGATTGCAGGCCAGTCATACTGTGGAAAGCCCTTGGTTGGGTGTGCCTGGTGTTTCCTCAGATTCAGGTCATGCATCTTTAGCAGAAGTGTCAGAGAAGTGGTTCTGCATTCTCATTATACCCTATCAGGTGACACACAATTTCATTTTGTCCCATTATCAATAATGTTCATTTTGATTACTTGATTAGGCAGTATCTTACCCACTAAAAATTATAATTTCCCCATTTGTAATTAATAATATTTTGTAAGGAGGTATACTGAAACTGTGTAAGCAGCTAATTACTCATTAAACTTTCAATTTATTTATTTTCATCAGTATGAATTAACAGTCTCTTATTTATTACAAGGGGTTATAATAAGTCATTGCTATTTATTTTAATATTCAAATTGCCCTCAAATTGGCCAGTTCCAGTTCCAGTTTCAGTTATCATCAGTGTCCATCTGACCTTTCCTATCATTTTTTTAAGATTTTATTTATTTATTTTTAGAGAAGGGAAGGGAGGGAGAAAGAGAGAGAGCAACATCAATGTGTGGTTGCCTCTCACATGGCCCCCACTGGGGACCTAGCCCGCAACCCAGGCATGTGCCCTCACTGGGAATCCAATCTGCGATCCTTTGGTTTGCAACCCACACTCAATCTACTGAGCTATGCCAGCCACGGCCCATCATTCTTTAAGCACTTGATTTTAGGCATGAGATGTTCCAGGTTCGCCTTTCATTTTCTTGGCCCTAGCCCAGGGATCAGTCATTTCTCCATGGAGCCTTATTGCTTTTAGAGGAGAATGGTTTACAGAAGCCAAGATTTAAGTGTAAGGTATGCTCAGTGGGGTGTTGTTATCAAGTCTTGTCAGAGGACAGAGCTAGGGAATGAATGTATGCATATAAATGCACATGAATGTATTTATGTATAGATACATATGTGTGTGCACACACTAATATGCATGTGTGCATGTATATGTGTGCACATTCACCCACAGCCACACATGTGAACATGCACATATATACATACACGTGTAATACACCCACACGTGGACACACATCTATACATGCATCATATGTGCACATACATGAATATGCATGTACATAAACACATATATGCACATCTTTATATACTTCCATATCTGTATATATTGAACTCTATGGGTTCACACCTCCAATATCTTCAGTTTCAACCCATCTTCTCAGGGTTCATGGTATTAGAAAACTAGTTTTCTTCCCTTCTAAAACTGTACCTCCCTTTGACAAAGGTTCCCTTTGACAGAGATTATCCTAAAATATTTATGTATTCAATTTATTCTCCCTAGGTAACCAATCTCTCATTACAGCCACTGTCTCCTACCTCATGTAAATGCCCTCCTCACCCCACATGGGCTCTGATACCTGCATCGGGCTGACCCATGAGAATGCCTCTCACTCTGCTCAGACTCTGACTCCTCACACCACACCACCCTCCATGGGAATGGCCTCCTCTATGTACTGTCATGCTGGTACTAATATTTCTCTGGGGGCAGCCCCAACAGAAGGATACCACCCTCCCCCTGCTCAGCCTTGATACTGACTCTGCATATCCAGGGAGAATGTTTGCAGCAAGGGACTACATTTTCCTGGTGTGTTTAGTGAAATAGTTGGCATCAATTTCAAACACTAAGCCAAAATAGAGAATATACGAGTATACATATGTTTGAAGGAAAACATTTTACAGATGTGACATTAATTAGGTATAAAATCTCTAGTCACTGGTATTTGCTAAATCCTTTATTGGTCTTCCTAGACCACCTTGGTCTTCCTAGACCACCTTTTTCTTCCTAGAGCCATTATCTGCGAAGAGATTGGGTGATCGCTTTAGAACAGGAGAAAGCTCCCTACCAAAACCCTGATATGGTATGCCATCCACTCAGAATAAAATGCAAGCACCTGATTGCAGACTGCAAGATGGTGAACAGGCACCTGCTTGCCTTTCCAAGTACCACTCTTCCCACCTGGCCCTGCCCTTCATGGCCAGTCTTCTTTCTGTTCCTGCCCCTACCCCAGAGCCCCTGTACTTGATGGTTTTTTTACTGCAGAAGGTGGCAAAGCTGACTTTTTACTTTTCAGTCTCAGATCTACGTTCCCTTTTTGAGGCAACTGTGACCACCTGGCTGAAGGAGCTAATCCACCCCACTGTTGAATCACCTCATTGCAGAGACTTTGAAATCCTTACCAACATCTGAAATTGTCTCTGTGTGTCATTTGCTTATTCGTTTCTTCAGGAATCTGATCTTTTTTGTTCAGCACTATACCCCCAGGATGTGGATGTGTGCTTACTGGGCATGAACTCTGTGAATAAATAAACAACCCAACAACATTTGAGAGCAGTGCAAGGAGTGCGGGCTGTGTGGGTAATCTGTCTAGCTGGCTTTGATTTCCTGGCTGTGCGTACTCAGGGAACTTGCTTAACTTCTCCAGGCTTTACATTCCTCCACTCAAAAGTAAGACTGATGGTCCTCCCCCTGTTTTTCCACCATTATCTCTCTCCACCCACCCCTCTGGTTACTGTCAGTTTGTTCTTTATTTCAATGTCTCTGGTTATATTTTGCTTGCTTGTTCATTTTGTTGATCATGTTCCACTGATAGGTGAGATCATATGGTATTTGTCTTTCACTGACTGGCTTATTTCGCTTAGCATAATGCTCTCCAGTTCCATCTATGATGTTGCAAAGGGTAGAAGCTCCTTCTTTCTTTCTGCTGCATAGAAGTCCATTGTGTAAATGTACCATAGTTCTTTGATCCATTCATTTACTGATGGGCACTTATGTTGCTTCCAGCACTTGGCCATTGTAAATTGTGCTGCTATGAACATGTATAAAGGACACATGGACAGAGTCAGAGGGTAGGTTTAAGGGTGGGAGGCAGGGATGGGTGTGGAGGGGGGAAATGGAGACAACTGTACTTGAACAACAATAAAAAATTATAAAAATAAATAAATAAAAAGTATTAGTTGGAGAAAGAAAGTAAGACTGAGCATCAGCATAGTTTGGCACATAGAAGAAAGATGATAAATCTCTCCTCTAACAGGGGACCTTGAATAGTGAGATCAGCATGAGGCTTTTCAGGTTCCTGACATAATGAGCTTTCCTGTCTTAGTTCAGGCACATTTGGGGTTCTGAATACAGGGTTCCCAGAAGTCCCATAGCTGACAATCCCTTTTGATCAAATCCTGTGTTTTCATTTGAAGAGTCACCAAGAACCCCATCAATGAAAGAAAAGTTTTCTGTGAACCACACCACATGAAAAACCAAGCTTCCAAATGAGTTACAAAGGAAAATGTGTTCCCTGGTCTGCACGGAGTACGGCCTTTCAGGGCCAAGAGAGGTGTCTCTGGTTGAAACTTCAGGGTCTTATTGACCCAGCTGAAGCAGAGATCATAGCACAAGAGAACAGAATAGAGAAAGGGAAAGAAACCCCAAAGCTGATCTGTCACTCCTGGATGAAAGGCCATTTTATCTGTTAACATGCAGCCTGTGGTGAAAGCCCTGGTTAGCTGGATGTCAGAGCTGCAGACAGGGAGGATGACCTCACTGGGAAGGCGAATGGCAAGCCTCCCTTGGATTTGGGACTATGTATGCTAGACAAATGATCTCTATTCAGCTAAGCTAACTTATGGATGATATAAGCCCAATCAATTCCCCATTTTTCATGCTAATAGATGCAGAGTCAGACTGGGGAAGGGAGGCGGATAAGGGTGGCTGCTGGCCAATTCCCCTTCAGAAGATCCCATTAGCCAATGGAATCTCTCTGCAAAGATTTCCCTGTCCCACCAGAGTAGCCAGCTTTTGTGAACTTGAGCAATAGTCATTGGAACAATATTCTCAGTTATCAAACAAGGTACATCGATCGTCCTATCTGCTGCTGTTCGGAAAGTGACTGACTGATGACTCCAAACAGCAGGTGGGCCTCAGGTTTACAATACACTCACAGACACTTCTTGCGGGCTCCCAGTCTCAGAGCTGAACATCTCTGTGCTAATACATGGCTACCCTTCCAAACTCTGATACTTGATACTTGACTGCAAAAGGAGCTGGCAAAACAACAAAACTTGGCAAGATAGTCAGAATATGTAATTTTTTTACAGTTCACAAAGTGTTTCCACATTCATGATCTCATTTGCTCATTTGCTACCTCATTTGAGGTAGACTGAGCAAGAATTACCATCACATCTTCCTTCAGAGATTAGGAAGAGAGACTAAGCGACTTGTTCCAGGACCACAGCTAGGTAATGGAAGTGTCAGGATTTGAACCCAGATCTATGACCTGAACTCTCTCTACCATGCCATGAGTGATATACCTGTTGGTGGGGTTATGCCATCAAATTTTTCTTTTAAAGAATCAAATCATGATTATCATCTGAAATCTCAGATATGGCTAAAAATGAAATGATGAAAGTCATCATGGTTTAGGAATCAAATGTCAGGTCCCTGTAGCAAGCCAGTTGGGAATTTTAGGGCCATATACTCTTGGCTCACCAAAAGCATACTCAGCATGGGCACTGCCTAGAAAACTTAAAAAGCGGGAGGAAGAGCTTTCTTAGTAAATTGGAAATCCAGTGGGAGATACCAGCAGGGTATGTTCTTCCCCAGACATCCTTTGTTTTTGGAATTACCTCCCCTTCAATATGTTGGCAAGACCCCCCAGGCAGTACATTTAACACATTCATTATCATAAGGGAAAGATGGATGTTTGTTTAAAAAGTCAGGTTCTTTAGCTTCTATGACTCCTGCAACTTCCTAAAGACCCCCAGGCTCTTTGTGGAGCTGAAGAACCAAATTAGGCTTAATATGATCTAATGCAAAGGTCTGAATTATGCCTTGAGTATACTTTTTGGGAGATGAAAGGACCAATATGCTTATAAAGTTCTATTACTCTTTAAAAAAGACTTTTAAAATGTTGGAAGTACCTCCTGGCTAGGGAAGGGATTAGATGCCCCGCTTTCAGTTCATTACTTCTAATATAAACACTCAGTATCCCCAGTGTTCAGCATTGTTTGACTGTCTTTATACAAACTGAACAGATGGAGGGCCTTGGGCCTTTGTCTCTGAAGTCAGTTTAATGACTAGGGCAAAGTGAGATGTTTTGTCTGATTAAAGGCTCCGCTCTTCAAAGCCACACCTTCTTCCATTTGGGAAATGACAATGTTTATGGGGCCTGTGCCTGGTTGGTAGATGGATGGAGTAGATAGTAAGCAAATCTCTCTTTGTGACTGAAAATACCAGTTATGATAAAAAAGAGGAGGCCCATGTGGTCCATACACTGGCATATGATGCAAGCCTGATAGTATATAACTTCTTTTTGGATGCTATCAGATACAGACATCAGATGCATTAGTAAAAATAAGTATAAAGACATGGCATTTACATTTAAAGTATCTTTAATTTTTAAAAGTAACGTTTATTATAGAAATTTGGAAAACACAAGAAAGCAAGAACAAAAAAAAAAATCCTCCATGATTTTATAATCTAGAAATCAACACTACTATCACCTTGTTGTATATGTTCCCATTATTCTCCCAATATTTAAATAAGCACTTTTCAAAAATTTTTGAGATCCTGCAGATACCATGTCTTTCTTTTTCACTCAATATATTGCAAATATCTTTCTAGATCAATGAATATACATCTATTTCATCACCTTTGATACTTATACCTATTACATAAATGTACCATTTATCATAACTTAACCAATGTGTGGTGGACTATTTTCCATTTTTCACTATTATAAAGGGATGAAATAAAAACTAAAATTTCTGTGTAACAGTATTTTCTGATTGTATTCTCAGGATAAATTTCTGCAGGATTATAGGGTCAAAGGCAATACACATTTATGATTTGACATTTACTGGTAAATCACCCATAATGGTTTATATGGGAACATATTTGGGTGCTCATCCTTTGTATTCTGATACATGTAATATATCATTTTAACATTTTCTCAATTTTAGAGGCAAAAATTACTGCATCTTGTTTTTCTAATTGGCTTTTCTGAAGGTGAACATGTCTCTACCATCAATAGTCTCTCTTTATTGTCAATTTTTTATATATATATTTTATTGATTATACTATTACAGTTGTCCCATTCCCCCTCTTTATTCCTCTGTACCCTGCACTCTGCCTCCCACATGCATTCCCCCCGACCCTTAGTTCATGTCCATGGGTCATACATATAAGTTCTTTGGCTTCTAAATTTCCTTTACTATTCTTAACCAAACTCTGTCTATTTTGTACCTACCATTTATGCTACTTATTCCCTGTACCTTTTCCCCCATTCCTCCCCTCCTCCTCCCCACTGATAACCCTCCATAAGATCTCCATTTCTGTGATTCTGTTCCTATTCTAATTATTTGCTTGGTTTGTTTTTGCTTTTGTGTTTTTAGGTTTGGTTGCTGATAGTTGTGAGTTTGTTGTCATTTTACTGTTCATATTTTTTATCTTTTTTTCTTAGATAAGTCCCTTTAAGAGTTCATGTAATAAGGGCTTGTTGGTGATGAACTCCTTTAACTTGACCTTATCTGAGTGCACTTTATCTGCCCTTCCATTCTAAATGATAGCTTTGCTGGATAGTGTAATCTTGGATGTAGGCCTTCCATGACTTTAAATACTTCTTTCCAGCCCCTTCTTACCTGCAAAGTTTCTTTTGAGAAATCAGCTGATAATCTTATGGAAAGTCCTTTGAAGGTAACTATTTCCTTTTCTCTGGCTGCTTTTAAGATTCTCTCCTTATCTTTAATCTTGAGTAATGTAATTATGATGTGCCTTGGTGTGTGCTTTCTTGGGTCCAAATTCTTTGGGACTCTCAGAGCTTCCTGGACTTCCTGGAAGTCTATTTCCTTTGCTAGATTGGGGAAGTTCTTCATTATTGTTTCAAATAAGTTTTCCATTTCTTGGTCTTCCTCTTCTCTTTATGGTACCCCTATGATTCAGATGTTGGAACATTTAAAGTTGCCCCAGAGTTTTCTAAACCTCTTCTCATTTTTTTGAATTCTTGTTTCTTCATTCTGTTCCATTGAATGTTTATTTCTTCCTTCTATTCCAAACCATTGGTTTGAGTCCCAGTTTCCTTCCCTTCACTGTGGGTTCCCTGTACACTTTTTTTTATTTCACTTTTCATAGCCTTCATTTTTTCCTCTATTTTGCAAACATACTCAACCACTTCTGTGGGTGTCCTGATTACCAGTGTTTTGAACCGTGCATCTGATAGGTTGGCTATCTTTTCATTGCTTAGTTATAATTTTTCTGGAGCTTTGATCTGTTCTTTCACTTAGAGCATTTTTTTTGTCTCAGTGTGCCTGCTATGTAGTAAATGGTGGAGCCTTAGGTATTTGCCAGGGTGGGGCAACCCATGTCACTGTGTTGTAGCACTCTATGTGGTGGAGGGATCCGAGAGGGAACAATGCTGCTTGCTTGGCTCTTTGCCAGCTTTCAGTCACTTTCTCCACTATCCACAAGCAAATTGGGCTCTTCCGGTGTGGATTCCCAGGTGGGTGGGTGGGTTTGGGTATGTTCCAGGACCCTGTGGGTCTCTCCAATGAACTCTCCTGTAAGGCTAGAAGTTTCTCCTACTGCTGCAACCTCTACAGGTTTTTTCAGTCAGAGGTCTTGAGGCTTTATTTCCCTGCACTGGAGCGGTCTGTCTTGTTCCCCAGTTGTTCCTCCTCATTTATACACACGAGGGACCACCCCATTGGCCAGCCACTTGCTCACCGACCTAGCCCTCCAGGTGCTGCCTTGCCATGCACAAGGCCTCTCTACCCTGGCTGCCCATCTCCATCCCTCCTACCAGTCTGGATGAATGTTTCTTCTTTAACTCCCTGGTTGTCAGACTTCCATACATTTTGATTTTCTGGAAGTCTGGGTTGCTCTTTGTTTTTAAATTTGTTGTTGTCCTTTTGGTTGTGTAAAGAGGCATAGTATATTTACCTATGCCTCCATCTTGATCGGAAATCCTTGTCTATTATAAATTTTCTTTTCAAGTTCCTAGTTAATTTTTATTGGTTAAAAAATCTGTTGCCAAGTTATAATCTTCATTTATCACATATGTTTGTCATTGTCATTTACTTCTACTTATAGTGGATTTTTTATATACCAAGTAGGTATACATGTCTTTTTATAACTCTACATTTCTTTGTGGTCTCTGTATTTCTCCCTATGCTGAGGAAAGACTCTTCTATCCTCAAGTCAGAGGGTCATTTTATTGCTTCCATTTTTATAGTTTCTTTTTATAGTTTAATTCATATTTATGAAGTGCAAAAATGGCAAAATACTTTGAAATTCCATAGAATTATTGATTAAAATGGTGAGACAAAGTCCAACCACCTCTTTCTCTGGCAGCAGACAGAGAAAATAGCATGATGATAGTGGGAAGAAAACCAGGCTGACTATGACTTCCTCCTGTACTAAGAGTTTGTGCTCTTCACAAGTTAACTTTTAATCATTGATTTTTGCTAAAAATTACTTTAACATTGGTGACTGATACATTTTAATCTATTAGCAAAAAAGCTGTGCAATGTGAACATGAGGAGCTGAGAATTACAGTGTTTACACACCTTTCATACATCTGAGCAACTTAGACAATCTTCTCAAGACAGCAAGACTTCAAAAGAGGAGCAGGTCAGAGAGAAAGCCGTGCATTTGTGGAATACGCTGATGTGCATGGCACACATCCTGAGGTAAGTAGTGAGGCCATCCTTAGAGAAGAGGACTTGAGCTGAACTTGGAAGATTGGGTGGATTTAATTAGGTGGAACAAAGGGAGAGAGAAAGCAAGGCAGGGAACAGAGTGAGGAGAGGTGAAGAGAAGAGAAGTGGGTCTAGCAATGACAAGGTTCATTTTTATGCAGGCGATTCACATTTCACCACACACTTGGATACATGTTACTACTCATCTCTGAACCTCAGTTTTCTTATCTGTGACATGGGGAATGATATGAAGAGTTTACTTTCAAGAAGTTCAACTAGAACTTCATATTGAAAATGGTCATTTATTGGCTTAAATAATAGAAAAGTATAGGTTTACATCCTTTAAGTGTTGCTTAATCCAGGAATTTAAATGGTGTCAATAGGACTTGGTGCTATCCATCTTCAGGTTCTGTGTCATCTCTGCTAATTTCATGTCCAGTGTCCATGTGATGTCAAGATGACAGACAGCAGCTCCCCACCCAAATCCTTTTGGGTTCAAGTCCAGGATTCACTCTGATTGTATTTGGTCACAAGCATGTCTATGAAGCAATCACTTTAAAGTGTGGTCAGGGTGATAGAATTTCCTGATTGGCCAGGCCTGAATTATATGTTCTATCCTTGCATCCATGAATGGAAGCCAATTTGAAACCCATAGCCCAACTGTCAAGGAGCAGTGTTTTCCCAGAGGAAGTGTGATGCACTGTTCCCTTGAGAAGAAGGAATTGAGGCTAAAACAACACTCCTTTGGACCAAGACTATTTTATGATTCTGTAGATTAACCTTCAGAGGTTGATGGATTAGGTATCATCCATCCCATATTACAGAAGTTCAGAGGGATTAAGTAACTTTCCACAAGGTCTCCCAGCTAGTAAAAAACATGACTAAAGCTCACACTCGGTCTTTTGACTCCGAAGCCAAACCTCAGTGAAAGGATATTTCAGTCAAGTCTTCTTTCCGTAACAGGACGTTTAGGATCAAGCCCAGCCCAGGCTGCTGTTGTGTTGACTTTTGACTGGCTGACAAGGCCACATATGGCCATCTTCATTTTTTCCCCCATCAGCTTTATCCTGAGAATAGACTGAATGAGCAGCCAGCTCTGTGCCTGCCATGGGTCAGGAGGGATTAATGACCCTGAGAAACTGACCTGACAGGTGTGAAAGGAAAATTTCTGAATGTAAACTGCCTTCTGTCACATGCAATGGTTTGTGAGTCCAAAGAAGAAAGATGACAAATTGACCATTTTCTGGCCTCTGTGCCACAAAGGTAATGAATCTGGTTTTTCTCTTAGTTGATAGTGCCTAAGCACTATCAACTAAGCATTTCCGTTACATATTTCAATATGTAATGGTTGTTAGGCTAGCGGCAGTTCAAATCTCTTATCTTTCCTAAAGATCCAGTTCCAATATGCAAATGAGCCTGATATAAAAATGCTGCTCTGGACTGTGGGGCCTCCTTGTTGCCTAGTACAAAATCTATGATGTGCCCCCATAGTCTCAGGGTGCAGTGACAAAGAGCATAGACTTTACAATCAGGTTGCAGAACTATTATTAACCAGCTCTGTAAATTTCCTGGGCTTAAATTTGTCATCTGAAAAATGGGAATATGTAGTGGTATTTTTCTCACATGGTTGGCTGTATATCCATGTTTTTCCCTCCATTGATATTTATCATTCATCTAACACATGTCATGCACTGATTTGGAAGGGGATATGGAGCAAAGAACATAGTCTAGCTGCTGTCTTTTTATGCACTATGGCTTATGTAAAATGCTATTAATGCATAAATATATACCTGAAAATCCATATTCATCAATGAAACTCCCCAATAAATCTAAAATTTATTATAGTGATGTGGTACAAATGAGGGATGAGTAGTGAAATGAAAATGGATAATAGGGAAACATGAACCAGTTCTAAGATGAGTAGAAACTAACCAAGCAAGATTAATTCCCACTCATTTCATAGGAGTTAATCTATCAAAATGCAGATAGATGTACCTGTCCTGACACTTTTCCTTTGCAATGTGACTGCTGCTCTGTTCATCAAATAGTAGAGTCTGTTTTTATGCATCATGAATCTGGGTTGGTCTTGTGACTTGGTCTGATTCTCCTTTCCAGGCAAGGGGACAGGACAATGGAAACAAAAGCCAAGAGAAATAATAGTAGAAATAAATCCAGAGAGCATTAGGTAATGAGAGTCTCAAAGATAAGCTCTGTTCAAAACGATAATACTAAAAATGTTAGCAGGCAACAGGAATACAAAATGAATAAATAGAAACTGAAATCAAACCATAGAGTCATTGAAATGAACAGTTTAATAGCATATTAGACACAATTGAAAAATGAGGTGGGAAACAGGACCCATGAGAAAATCAGAATGACATCCAGAGAGACAGAAAAGTGGAATGCAAACTCTTTGGGAGAATAGAAAGAGGAAATGCTTCCTAACCCATTTTATAAGGCCAGAGTAACCTGATATCAACACCTAACGAGGACATTACGGACAGGAAAATTACAGGCTGGTCTCTCACATGAACATAGAAACAAAAGTCCTAAGCAAAATATTAATAAGCATGATCAACTACTATGGAAAGGATAATACATCAGTGCTAACTTGGGTCTGTTCCAGGAATTCAAGGTTGCTTTAACATTTGAAAATCAGGCAATGTAAGTCATTATATTAATAGAATAAATGGGGGAGGTGCATAATGAGTGTCTCAATACATGTAGAAATGTGTTTAATAAAATTTAACACCCATTTATTATTAAGAACTCATAGAAAGTTTTAAATAGGATGAAATGTCATGTATTTTCATCAATAGTGAGATATTAAAAACGTTTTTCCTGGGCTGGGGAAAGTGACAATGATGCCCATTAGTACCACTCTATTCCACATTGTCCTGCACATGCAGGTCAGTGCAAAGAGGCAAAGCAAATAATTATTGTGTCTAATGAATAAAAGAATGAAGATATTATTATTTCCAGCTAAAATAAGTATACATTTATAGAATCCAAAAGAATGTACATACTATTAAAATGAATTTATCAAGATCGCTAGGTACAAGTATAATAAGAAAGAAATATATTATTTTTCTAAAATTGTTAAAATATGAAAAATAAAAAACTTAGAAAAATAATTTAAAACTTTTTAAAAGTCATTTTTAAAGATTTTATTTATTTGTTTTTAGCGAGAGGGGAAGGGAGAGAAAAAGGGGGAGAGAAAAATATCAATGTGAGAGAGAAACATTGATTGGCTGCCCCTTGTACGTGCCCCTACCAGGGACTGAACCTGCAACCCAGGCATGTGCCCTGACCAGGAATCAAACTGGTGACTTTTCACTTTGCAGAATGATGCCCAACCAACTCAGCCACACTGGTCAAGGCTACAAAAATAATTCTTAAAATTACAAAATTACATAAATAATTTGCTTTTAAACATTTATTATTATTATTATTATTATTATTATTATTATCCTATTACAGTTGTCTTAATTTTTTCCCCTTTGTCTTCCTCATTCCAGCCCATCCCCCACTCCCACACTGAATCCCCACACTATAGTCCATGTCCATTGGTCTTTCATGCATGTTCTTTACTGATCCCTTCCCATTCATTCCACCATTATCTCTCTCCCTCCACCCCTCTGGCAGCTGTCAGTCTGTTCTATGTTTCCATGACTCTGGTTCTATTTTGCTTGTTAGTTTATTTCATTCATTAGATCCCTCTAATAGGTGAGATCATATGGTATTTGTCTTTCACCAACTGGCTTATTTACTTAGTATAATAGTCTCCAGTTCCAACAATGCTGTTGCAAAAGGTAGGGATACCTTCTTTCTTTCTGCATGTAGTATTCCATTGTGTAAATGTATCACAGTTTTTAATCCACTCATCTACTGAATAAATGTAATATGCCACATAATGAAGGACAAAAATCGCATGATCATATAAGTAGATGCTGAAAAAGCATTTATTAAAATTCAACACCCATTTATGATGAAAACACTCAGCAAAGTGGTAATAGAGGGAGCACATCTTAACATAATAAAGGCTAATATGAGAAAACTACTGCCAACATAACACTAAATGGGCAAAAACTAAAAGCTTTTCCTTTAATCAGGAACAAGACAGGGGTGTCTGCTTCTACCACTCTTATTCAACATAGTATTGGAAGCTCTAGCCACAGTGATCACACAAGAAAAAGAAATAAAAGGCATCCAAATTGGAAAGGAGGAAGTAAAACTGTCATTATTTGTAGATGAGATGATAGTGTATATAGAATATCCTATAGTTGTCACAAAGAACCTACTCAACCTAACAAGTGAATTTGGCAAAATAGTGGGATACAAAGTCAATATTTAGAAATCAATGGCATTTTGTATACCAACAATGAACTATCATAAAGAAAAACTAGGAAAAAATCCCATTTACTATAGCAAGAAGAAAAATAAAGTACCTAGGAATAAACTTAACCAAGAAGGTAAAAAGTCTGCAGTTGGAAAACTATAGAATGCTGAAGAAAGAAATTGAGGAAAATACAAATAAATGGAAGCATATACCATGCTCATGGACTGGAAGAATTAACATGATTTAAATGTCCATACTACCCTAAGCAATCTGTAGATTCAATGCAATTCCTATTAAAATACCAATGGCAAATTTCACAGATCTAGAAGAAATATTTCAAAAATCTATATGAAACCAAAAAAGACCCCAAATAGCAATCTTGAGGGAAAAAATTACAAAAATAATTTAAAACTTTACCTTTTATAATTGCATTGAGAAACATCCAATACCCAGAGGGGAAAAGACAGACAATGTGCAAGACGTTTACATGGAAAATCATAAGATGTTATTGAAGTTAGAGAAGATCTAAATAACTCAAAGAATACACATGTTTATAGGTCAGAATTCTCAATCTTTACAGAGGTTAATTCTAATCTATATAGTCAATGTAACTCTCAAAATCCAAGCCATTTTGTAGGAATGGACAAAGTGATTGTAAAATTTCTGTGGAAATAGTAAAAGCAAAATTAAACTAAAACAATCTTGATAAAGAAAAAAGTGGGGAGACTAGCTCAACAACATTAAAAGTATAATTCATAAAGTAGGATGATAATGACATAAGAACTGTCAAATAGAACAATGGAGCAGAAAAAAAAAGAACCCAGACACAGATTTCCACATACGTGGACACTTGATCTGGGACAAACCCGTACCACAGATCAGTGAGAAAAGAACAGTTTCCAAAAGATGTGCTGAAATCAATTTGCTTTCCATATTAAAAAAAATACTTTACCCCTATATCACACCATACATAAAAATTAATTTTAGGTAGGTTGGAGAAGTAAAAGTGATAAGTAAGACAGTGAAATTTCTAGGACAAATATAGAAGAGTATCTTCATAACCTTGGAGTAGGAAAAGGATATTCAAAAGGGGTACGAAAAGCACCAACCCTAAAAGCAGAATGCTAACCTGCCCTCCATCAAAAGACACCCTTAGAAGAATGAAAATACGGCATGAAGAATGAGAGAAGATATTGAAAACATATAATTGACAAATTATATAAATAAATATGTATGTAAATTAATATATTCTGATGGATATGTCATGGTATGTTATTGTGATTTTAATTTACAGCTTTTCAATTTATGAAAAAAGGTTGAGCACCTTTTTGTATGTTTATTGACTTCTTGGATGTCCTATTTGATGTAGTAGATCCTCTTGCCCATTTTTTTTTCTGTTGGGTGATCTTATTTATTTTAAAATTTAGTTATATATTACATATTATATAACTAATATATATAATATATAATATATAAATTTAGTTATATATTATATATAATTATATATTATATATTATATATAATATATAAATTTAGTTTATATATTTATTTTAAAAACTAAATTTTAGTTTTTATAAAATTTAGTTATATATTTTTATATATATTTAGTTATATATTATATATATAATATATATATTTATATATATTTTACTAAAATTTAGTTATATATTATATATATTATATAACTAATATATAATATATAAATTTAGTTATATATAATATATTATATAATATAATATATTATATAATATAATATATATAATATATTATATATTATATATATAATATATAATATATATAAATTTAGTTTATATATTTATTTAAAAAACTAAATTTTAAAATAAATAAGCTCACCCAACAGAAAAAAAAAATGGGCAAGAGGATCTACTACATCAAATAGGACATCCAAGAAGTCAATAAACATACAAAAAGGTGCTCAACCTTTTTTCATAAATTGAAAAGCTGTAAATTAAAATCACAATAACATACCATGACACATCCATCAGAATGGATTAAATTAAGAAGTCATACAATGGCAAGTGTGAGAATGAATGAGAACTAATGAGAACACTCAGGCACTGCCAATGGGAGTAAAAATTTATGCAGCAATTTTGAAAAACTTCTTGACATTGATTACTGAACCTGAAATTGTACATTTGCCATATGACCCAATAATTTCAGTCCTATGCATATCCTCAACAGAAGTGTGAGCAAGTGTACACCAGAGACAAACAGAGAAATGCTCATATAAGTGTTACTCATATAAGCCCAGAGATAGAAACAACTCAAAAAGTCTATTGGCATTAAGATAGATAAGTAAATGGTGGTATATTTATAAAATGGAATGCGTGGCTTAGAACCATGATAATGAATCAAATATAGCAAGGACAATGAATTTAACATAGATGAATAACCCAATTGTTGAATGAAAGAAGCTGGATCCTAAAGATTATATGCTATATGGATCTGCTTATATAAAGCACAGGAGGGAAAACAGGCAAAACTATAATGTTTAGGAATGCATGTTTAACTAATAGAAATATAAAGGAAGGCAAGAAAATAATTTCCACAAAGATCAGATCAGGGCCTCTCCTGGGGTGGGCAGAAGGGATCAGGCATAAACTGGGCCTCTGGGGGCTTGGAATGGGGTTCTGTTGATGGGGTGATGGTTACTTGGGGTTTCACTTAGTGATGAATCACTGATCTGTGTATTTCCACTGTATACACTGTTCTGTGTGTATTACATTGTATAATACAAATGTTACAAATACGCCACCAATACAGGATGGGTGAGAACCACTATCTAACCTAAATAAAGACAAAGAAGGCAGAAAGTATTTTATATCAGGACATTTCTAAACTTTCTTGGTCCTAAATCCCTCCCTAAAAGAACTTAAAAAACTTATATGTGATCTGTTACCTTTTAAATCCAACAACTAACATATCTGAACATGTTTAAATATTCATGAATATTAAAACATGAATATTAAAGAATATTAAAACTATTAAAAATTTTTTAATAGAAAGCTTTTACCATTCTAAAATATATCCAATGGAATATAAATACATTAGTGATTTGAAACCCACCATTTAAAATATAGATGAACAAGGTCTTTGACTGAGAAATTTTGTATTTTTTCCTTGAAATGATATTCCATTCTCTTCCCTATGGAATTTTATACTAATGCAATATTGTTTCTATGTTTACAAGTCTGTTATTGATTACCTATTGTAGTACTCTGTGACACAAATACATATATAAACTAGAATTTAGAGTTTCTTTTATTTCCGGTGACCTTAAATGTATAAATAAAAATTCTTTTCGGTTGAATTTTTATTATGTAGTACTAATACATAATTGTTTAAATATAAATATATTATGCATTTTATAAAATATTATGAGACATAAAATGTATAATTTTATTAGTAATGCATCTCTTAATGAAACAAACAGGGGTAGGTTTGTTACATTCATGAAAGAAGGCTTTGTGAACACAGAGTTTGAGCACTTTAAGCTGTCATTTTGTTTGGCACCCTGGGACATTGTGCACTTTGGGCAGTGCACTGCAGTAAGAACAGGGTTTGTGAGAGGCAGGCCCATCTTTTGTAATGGAGCAGAAGGGTTATCGCAAAAGGATAGGTGGGGCCCTGGCTGGTGTGGCTCAGTGGACTGAGTGCTGGCCTGTGAACCAAAGGTTCTCCAGTTTGATTCTCAGTCTAGGGCACATGCCTGGGTTGCAGGCCGGGTTCCCAGTAGGGGGTGTGCAAGAGGCAACCACACATTGATGTTTCTCTTTCTCGCTTTCTCTCTCCATTCCCCTCTCTAAAAATAAATAAATAAAATCTTAGAGGGGAAAAAAAGGGCAGGTGGGAAAATGAATTGGTATGATGCCTTTTCTGAGAACTACTGATGCTCAATTCATGCCTAAGCTCTCCATATCTTTACCTGGAATCTGGGGCCTGCTCAGTCCACATAGCCCACATCTCTATCTCCTTCCCAGTGCATGTCCTACACTGGCTCCGAGAGTTCCCCCAGCAGGATTAAGGCACCCTTCATAGGCTGCCTCTCCTTCCTTATATCCAGTCCCCATTCTCCTACAGGTGTTTCTTGGGATCGTCATCCAAATTAACTACTTGTTCTATGTCTGCTGCTAGGGCAACTCAAAAAAAGACTTGCTCAACTGTTGGCATATCCTCAACTAAATCAGTTTTAGTAAAGAGTATAGTACAGGCTATGGGAGCATGTTCTTCTAAAACTCCCTGTTTGTACATACTCCTTGGGACATATGCATGCACTTCAAGGGTATGCAGAGCCCAGTTTGAAGCCACAGAGATCCATGCCTTTCGAGGAGGTGGCAATTCCATTTTCTTGTACTTTGGAGAGACTGATCATTAAGACTTTGTAAGATGACAGCATCTTGTTAGTGGATACTAACAATGCAAGTGTACTTCATAAATTATAAAGATGATTCTTATTATTTGGACACTGGGATGGGAATCAGAATGTTTGGATGAGAGCTGGATTGTTGACCAGCTCTAATGTTGACTTATTATATGGTCCTTCTCTTCCTCTTCCTCCAGTTTCTCAATGTGCATAATGAGGTAGTCAGGTGACGGTTGGTTTATTTTCATATAGATTTGACTTTATTCTCTTTCGCAAGTCTGAATGAATATGTGTTCAAATGCTTCAATGCAAATAGGAATGCAAGATCATTCTGGCTCAGAAGGTAAAAAGTTCTCTGCCTCCATAACCCTGACTGGTTCAGTGTGGTATGTTTCCTTATTCTCTTTGAAGAAACCACTGCCATTTCCCAAATATGAATCAAAACTACATCCTGCACTTTTGGGTAATATCTTTACAGGGATGCTAGCTCCATTCTGTGGGGCAAAAACAGATAAAGACCATATGACATAAAATTACATCATGTAACATAACAACAGCATATAACCAAACCATTCTTTTTCTTTGAATATGAATGAAGCCCCAAATTCTTAGCTCCCACTAGTTTTTGATTTTCTTAAGTGGCTTCCAAATCTTTGTACCACCAGCTCTCTGAGCAAAGATCATCACATGGCATAAGCTCAGTAAATATTTGTTGAATGAAAGACCCCCAGAGTTTGTTCCCCAGTTTTGGTTGCAGATAGCTCTTGATATACCCCAGAATTTACTTCAGTCCTCACTAATGGTTTTTTATCTTTCTTGGGTCAGGGTTCTGTTGAAGATCTGCTGAAATGGATGGGCTATTTCTCCAGAGAATGAATGCATTGGTGCAAGTATACACTTATACTACATTCCTTAAACATGGACACATAAAACCCTTGAGCCTCAGGTAAAGAACCTTGGTTGTACTCCTAGAACAGCATAATTTGTCCTGATTGGCACTGACTACCTGGAGGGAAGTTTTAAGAGGGAGTCTAAAGTTAATGCCCTTCCAGAAGAAAGAAGAACCATGTGCCCTGGAGGAGGTTGTGGCAGCCCGATGCCGGGTATTTGCCCTCATCTTCTAGGTTTACAGGCTCATTTCACAAACACATTTTGTATTTCCCCTCCCAGCTTTCCTCCAGAATTTGCCCTGAGTGTCATGGGCCTTCATGGCAGGCAGTAGAGATCTCAGAGTAAGAAAAAAGAATACAGTACAGGTTCCAAATCCCAGCAGAACAAACCCACTGTTGGCCTATTGCTACCTGTGTCTCCTCTTACAGGTTACTTAATCTCTCATTGTCCTTTTCCTCATCTGTAGAGTGGGGAATATAAAAATCATTTAAAGATACTTATCTCATAAAAAAGTTTCTCAACGATTAAATAAGATAATGCAATTCACTTAACAGTGAATGCCTTCCCACCTATACTTAATAAACATTCTCTATTTTCTAACTCACCAAATACCTTTCTCTTAAAACAGAGTTTCTCATGGGGGTTTTATAATTCCTTATTAATAAGACTCAATATGCTCCTCTTCCATGTCCTTTAATATGATGACTTTGCAATTATTAATTTTTCTCAAAATAATTTGTGTACTGTGGTATCACATTACATAGCTAACCTCATTATTTAAGGTAAAAATTGTAGTAACTGAAATAATCCTTGAAAATTTTGTAGATTCCAAAGAATGTACAGCACATATGAATTCAGGTATCAAAGAGAAACTGTAATTATTTTGTAATTCATATGTCTGTATATCTGGTACTCAACCCTCTGCTTCCAAGAGAATACCATCACTTATTAGGTAAATAGGAGATGGTGAAGGATTCCAAAATGTTGTCATGGTCCTATAACATTAACTCCATTCTATTTCAATACTGAGCCTCAATAATTTTTAATGCAATTGTAGAATTCTATCTGTCACTCTACCAAGCACATACAGGTGATGAGCAACTATTTAAATTGAATTGACCTATATTACCAGGTCACTGAGTCTTGCATTAACGATATTTCAAAATGGTTCATTTTTAGAACTCATCCTTGAGAGGTAATAGATCCAGAAAGGGATAGAAGAAACGAACATAATGAACCTAGTTCAAGAATAAATTTTGTTCATGGATATGCCAAAAGATTAATATCTTTAATGTATCAAGAGCCCAAATAGAATGTATTAAACCACTCAATGCAAAGATAAAAGATGTGATTCATTAATTCACAGAAAATGAAGTGCTGATGTGAAAAAGGATTCATCATATATCAAGTAATGAAATGTGAATCAAGTCAGTAATATGCCATGTTGATCTATCCAATCTGTAACAATGAAAAAGAATCATGCTACTCAAGGTAGCTGTGCTCATGGCATGTGCTTACTGGCCCTGCGCTGTACTGTTGGTGGGATTGGGAAGTGGACCAGCTTTCAGAAATGTCATTATCAATACCTTTAAACAGTCATACTTTTTTCATTCAACTAGAGCATTTCTAACCTGTGGAAAAAAATTGGAGAAGTATACAAATATCAGTGCACAAGGACGTTGATCACCAAGTTCTAGCTTACCATGAGCTCTATACTTTAGGGACCTCCTCTGGCCCACCTCCAGCCAGCCTGGCCCTTCCTTTCAGAACAAGGGAGCATTGAACCAAGGGGTTATCCCTACCCTATGCCCCTCCCTCTAGACCACACTCCAGGTGTTCAGGACCTGGGAAAGGCCCAGAGATCCTAAGTCCATCTCTCAGAGGTAGACTGGGCCACCAGTGTGCTCACCCCTAGGTGTAAGGGGTGGCTCTTTGCAAGCATTGTAGACAGAATTTGAACATGTGGGCACAGGATGTTTCTTCTTGTACAAGATTAGATGGGGTTGGGTGGGGTCAGGGGCCAGGTCACCTTGTGTCGCTGTGTTCCGGTATGGAACCCAAAAGGTCCGAGGAGTCTAAATTTGAACCTCACCCTCCAGGTTCATAAAAAGTCATATTTATCAAGACTGGAGGATAAAACATTTTTTCATTGAACAGCTTGTAGGCTGACTTCACAACTTTAAAATATATTTAGGCACACACTATGTCAGGCTTCATTTGCTCTCTTAGATGGACCAGGCTACAGATCCACAAATGTTAAGGGGAGGCCAGCCCATTTCAATCTCACTTTGACAGAAGCTAGAAGAAAATCATACTAATTGGCATGAAAAGCTGTTTTAGGCTATACTGAGAGGAAAGGGTATAAAACATTTGATTCCATTTGTGTGTGAGGAGGTGTGTGAGAGTATACATATGTATTTCTTCTCCAATCAAAGGCAAAAAGACATGCAAAGGCATACAGCACAATGCTGACAGGGCTTCTTATCTCGGTGGAATGGGAGGGTGGGCAGCAATTCAGGTAATGTTTATGTACTTAATTTTTGCTCATTTGAATTTTCTAATGTTTTAACAAGGAACAGGTATTATTTGTGAAATAAAATAAATAGTAAATGGAAAAAGCCAGTCTCAGTAGTAGTTTCCAGCTAGTATTTTTTAAATTTTTTAAAAATTTTATTTTAATTGCTGCTCTTGTACAGTTTTCTGTCTTTTACTCCCTTCCCAGCCCACTGCTCCAGCCCTCCCCACCTCCCTCCCATTTCCACCCGCCCCCCTCATTTTTGTCCATGTGTCCTTTATTCTTGTTGCTCAATACCCTTCCCCTTTTCCCCTGAAATTCCCTCCCCTCTCCCCTCTGGTGACTGTCAGCCTGTTCTCAATTTCAGGGTCTTTGGTTATATTTTGCTTGTTTGTTTTTGTTGATCAGGTTCCTGTTAAAGGTGAGATCATATTTTTAAGGGAGCTTCAGCATGTCTGAGACCCTTACACAAAGGAGGATAATTCTGTCTTTTCACCAGGATGTCATCCCCAACTTTCAGAGGATTTCATTGGAAAGGATGTCTCTCTTCTCCAACATGCATACCCTAAGTTACCTATTGTGACTGACCAACTGAGCCACAGACTCCCAACTTTGTACATCATTTGTCATGCTCTTCTTTCCTTCATAGCTGGGCTTCCTTCCATTCCTGGACCAGAGGAGGAGAGGCACAGGGGTAAAGGCATGCCTGGGCTCATGTCCCCCATTCTGACCTGGAGCTGCTGGCTTACCAGTAAATGTATGCCTGCTCATGGCTTGACCCATCATTGGGGCAGAACTTCTTTCAACAGAGTTGGTGTGGAGGTGGCGAGGGTGAGAGTAACATAAGAGACTTTAATTAAATTCTCCTGGGATGCCAGGTATCTGAGAGCTGGTGAAGGGGAAGGGACCTCACTGTGCTGTTTTCTTTCCTGGGTGCTTACAGCCTTCACGATATTGTTTAAAGTTAAAACAATATACAGGAGCTTAGTTAATCTATGTCCATTTCGTACACTCTGTTTAATACATTAACTGTTTCCTTAACTTATTGGGCGATTGTGAATGTGAAGACTGGCCAAAGGCTTTATTGTCTGGATGACATTTCAGCTTTTTATTAGCAGTCTTACTTGAAAGACAGAGAGAGAGAGAGAGAGAGAGAAAGGGAGGGAGAAAATATTAAGCTGATCACAGGTTATTAGTGGAAAAATGTCAAAGAATCCCACACAAATACCTTTGTTACTTTTCTTTAGCACTGGTGGGCTGGTGGTGCCCATTTCAAAAGTTAATTGCATGTGAATGATTGAATCAAAGCTGCTCTAAAAGGGCCTCAAAGCTCATTACAGTCTATGAAGTTCAGTCCTGAGAAACAGTTGTGTGAAAGTTCTCTGCCCAATGCAACAGACAAAATTTTGTGAGCCCATGGCTCAGAGTCAGTGGGCTTAGTACTTTTAACTGAGAGGGGTGATGCCAGCAAGACTAATGGGAAAATAGGAGCCATTTTTATGAGTTTCAGAAAGGGAGAAGGGCAGGAAGGTCAGGAATGTGTGAGAACAGCATGACGGCCTTTTTCATATGGGTTAACCCATGGAAGGACTGGGTTCACTTGTAATGCCTTGTGAATTGCTGTTTCAAGAACACCTGAAAACAACACTACTAATTCTGTGATCTTGATAAAATCACTTTACTTCTTCATTACTTTCACTTCCAAATGTGCAAAATGAGCACCACAGTAGTACACACAGCTCACAGGACTGTTGTAAAGCATGAACAGGAAGGTGAAATGTATGTGTGTAGGAAGGGCAAGGCACAAGCCCTCATTTAGTAGGAGCTCTTTTTACTCTGATTATTGGAAATAATAAAAATGGCCTAAAAGTGAAGAAGTTTTAAAGCATAGATGACACACACCCTAATCAGACCCAGGTTAAATCAGCATGTGCCAGATACTACTGATGGTGTCTCATGAACTTATTCCTAAAGCATGCTCTTTCTGTATCAGGTAGCAAGTAAAAGTTCATATGAAAGAAACTGTTCAGATCGGAGGGAGGCCCAGAACAGATGCTGCATGTGAGTCACGTTGTGGGGAAGAGTGAGTGTACTCTCACCAGGCAGTAATGATTGATCTGTCCCATGGAAATAGTCAGGTTGAGTCCAATAATGCTACACAATGCAGAAGTTCAGTTGATTAATGATCTACCAAAGACCATGAAGGGACCAATGATTAATCTTGATTGTTTTCATTGACGATAAGAACATTGCCATGGAATGTTCTTATTCAGTATAATTCAGTTGGAAAAGACCACTGCAAAGGGGTGTGAAACCTAGAAAGAGAGACAAATGTTACATGCCCAGAAGCCAGCTTCCTTCAGCAAAAGGAAGATATTCATCATAGGATTACTATCACCCAAAGAAAAAGCCTCCAAAATAAAGGTTGGGAGAAAACCAGCTTTCTCACAAGTTAATAAAGCCATGCCCAGGGGGACAATGGAGACAACATTGTCCTCTGAAAATAGAGGGCCCAGAATTAATGAGATACTCAGCTTGAGCCAATGGGTCAAAAATGACACAGAAGATGTGGCAGTTAATAGTCATTAGCAATGCCTGAAGCAGCAGCCCCAGAATTATCAGGAAATAGGCTGAGAGGAAACCTGAAACAGGGAGCACTGCTCAGCTCCAGGTCTGGGGACATCACAAAAACTGGGGGATGTGAGACAATAACCTTATTTACTGTGCTAATGACAAGAGTCAAAGGCAACTTAAATTTCAAATCTATTTGGAAAGTAAGTACTGCATGAGAGCTAATGGTTGAACCAGAGTTTACTGGCCACTTACTCAAGATGTGACTAGAAAACAGTGAATATCCAGTGTGAGGTCAGTGTTGTGCTAGGGTCTGGGGACCAGCTCTGAGGAAGGATAATGCATTTATATTCATCCATGGAGTAATATTTACTAAGCCATATCTTGCATTTATATAAAGAATGAGGCTAATTGTAGAAACAAAGGACCAAATATCTGAAGCTAGTTTTATCTGAGCTTTAATCACCTCCATTCACTGTGATTATTTTTGCCAAGTACACGTTATTGATAGACCACTTGGTAGGCAATCATGTTTGGATTATAAAACATTCTTTCACCATCTCTTTGTCACTGAGATTTGGAGAATCCCAAGTTTAATCCAGATCCCTCCTCATCTGATTTGAAAGGAACTCTGAGCCATCTCAATTATTTTAGAATCAATTGGATTCTCTTAAAGACCTTTGCTGAAGAAAAGGGTCCAGGCTGAATCTTAATCTCTTGTAACAGTTACTGTTAGGTATTTTAGTTGTCTCAGAAAAAGACTGTGGTACATGACCATAATATCATGGTTATCCCCACATTATCAGTTGACAGAAATAACTTTGCTAGTTACTCAAGGACTTGAGGTGAAATCATCCCAGAGAAAACAAATCAACCAAAAAAATCTGAAATCTACAAAGAACAAATATCTCAATTACCTTTCTTTCTTTTTTTTTTTAAAGGTTTTTTTTTTAATATTTTATTTATTTATTTTTATTATTTATTTATTTATCTTTAGAGGGGAAGGGAAGGAGAGAGGGAGAGAAACATCAATGTGCGGTTGCCTCTTGTATGTCCCCTGGCGGGAACTGGCCTGGCAACCCAGGCATGTGCCCTGACTGGGAATCGAACCGCGATCCTTCGGTTCGCAGGCCCGTGCTCAATCCACTGAGCTACACCAGCCAGGGCTCAATTACCTTTCTAATAGAGCCATAGATTCTTAGGAAAAATAATTTTTACTCTTACTAAACTATTCAGGTCAACTTGGAATTCAACAGCTACCTGGGGGTGGGGGCAAATATTCCTCAAAGCTATAGAGATATCAGTGAAGTATTTCTCTCATAGAAGATTTAGGCAAATTATATCTTCATTAACAAACAATAATTTGCACCAAAATTATCTACATGATGAAAAGAATTTATATATATTCATCTATCCCCTCTCCCTGGTATTTTATTTGGCTTTGGGACTTAAAGATTTTGGGACTTGAAAATCCTGGAAACAGCATCTATGGTCAGATGGCAAAAGCACACGAATCTTTGTTTGCAATTTCATTAGAAAAATTTACTACTTAAACTTATACCCAATATCCTCTCACAAATTTATATTGTTGATGTGTCTAAAACGATGTAAAGAACAAAGTTCAAGGCAATGAACAGTCTTGCTTTGTTAAAAATTGCTGGGTCACTAAGTCTCTCTCTCTCTCTCTCTCTCTCTCTCTCTCTCTCTCTGGGGTGTGTGTGTGTGTGTGTGTGTGTGTGTGTGTGTGTGTAAAATGGGCTAAAATATATATAATAATTCACAGTCCAGCTCACTGGGTTGGCTTCCCAAGTTAGTGGGTAAAGGAGCTGAAATGGTGGTTCTTCCACAGTCTCATTTACATCAACACCAGCTAACTCCTTTCCCAGCTAGTGTCCATCTATTTTCTGATGAATATTCTTAACATTTTCCTTATTAACTTCAAAGAAATTTTCTTGAAACTATAGGGAAATAAATAACAGCAAGTATGATTTCCTTAAAGAAACAATTTTTTATTTTTATCCCTGAAAAGGAGTTTCTAAATATCATCTAAATATATGCAAAAAAGTTTCATGTTACTATTAACAAAATGAGATTCTTTTACTTTCTTTGTTTTTCCATTGCTATAGACCAAATGTTGTTTATCCCAAGCACCCTTACACTGGTTATCATTTCAGTAGAGCTTTACAACAACCCAGGAAAAGATCCATCTTAAATACTGTTATGTGTCATTTAGGGAGGAGGAAATGGGGGCACATCAAGGGTGAATGTTTTGCCAAGGTCTCAAGCCAGAAAGATCAACAATTGGTAGAAGAATTAGGTCTCCTGGATAGCAGCTTATGATACTGACCTAGTAGTAACGACCTATCAAGGTTCCAAGATTATAGTCAGTCTACAGGAAGAGCTTTAACTATCTCAGTCTGCTTTGACAACCTTAGAAACACACAGAGAAGTACAAAGGAAGCCTGGGAGCCATTGTTTTTCTGGCTGTGTTCCTTGAGCACCACCATGGATGCCATGGAAGAGGCCTCAAACAAGTGGTCAATGGACAGATGCAGTCCCAAGCAAACTCTAAAAATGAACAGTTTAAAGCTTTAAAATGAACTGTTTTTATAAATAGCATGCATCTTTTAGATTTGGGTTCATATGGGAATTTTTACAAAGCTTTTGATATGGTTGTTGCTTCATTCATTTAATCAATAGTGCTTTAGTTTGGGCTACAGGAACATAAATGTTTACCAGGCCCTGTGCTTAGAACTGGTGTACAAGTGTGCAAGAACTGGAGTGAATAGGACAGAATTTGTCCCTGAGTCCAAAGAGCATGCCTTCTAGACCAGCACTGTCTAGCTGGCCATAATTGCTAGCCACATATGCAACTTAAAGTTTTCTAATAGGCACATTAAGAAGTTAAAAAGAAATAGATGAAATTAATTAGTAATAGTATCTTTTATTTATCTGATATACCTGAAATATTATTTCAATATGTAATCAATATAAGAAAAATTCAGTTAGGTATATTTTGCTACCAACTCTGAAATCCAGTGTGCCTTTCACATTCATAGCCTACCCCCATTTGGACCAGCTGCATTTCAAGGGCTCAATAACTGTATGTGTCTGATGGTTCCCATATGGAACAATGTGAGTCTAGATGGGATAGGACAAAAAAGTAAGGAAACTAATACATACAATAATTAAACACAGTGATTTATGCCACTAAAGAAAAATAAAGGTCTGAAAAGGAGAATCATTGCTAAGCATGGAGAGGAATACTTGAGGGGAGCTAGCCTTCCTACACTAGTGAGTGTTGAGTTCTCAGTTTTGCCAAATGTAAATTAGAAGAGAAATCACATCTGTTGCTTTTTACACTTCTTTGTGTAAATTCAAGAAAATCATCTCAATAGCTATAATAATAAGGAATCAAATTTGAAATCATGGAGTAGTTAATATCAATCATTTCATTTTTCCGAAATTTTAGTAGATATGTCACATTTGGTCTGGCCAAAACATGTGGGTGAAGCATGACATACAAATGGATGACCCATACTGTGGTAAATGTTCAGTTTGTGCTTCGACAAAATAATTCCAGAGTTTCATTTGGATTCTTCGGGACAGAGAAAAAAGGTAGGACTAGCTCTTGAAATAATTTTGCCACCAAGTGACACAGGACTTTTTCTTGAAGGCTTGTCCCTAGTTGGTCTCAGCAGATGGAAGTTTCAGTTCATCTCGAGAGCAAAACCTAACACGTGGAAGGTTCCAGGTTCTAGGGCACTTGCTTCCCTCTCCTCACCCTATTCTTAATCCATCCCTGATGTTTCGTAGAAACAGAATTGCTGAGATTTTGTCTTTTTTCCTGACGAGACAAATTATCTCAAAGATTAACACAAACCATAGGAAGCAGGTGTGGATTTGACAGTCACTATGCCCACTACCTACCCTCTACTGTGGGACAAACAGCACAGGTCCAAGGTCACACAGCTGTTTGGGCAGATTTAAGATTAGAATAGAGCTCCACCCCCCAGGCTGGATCAATGGCACACCTGCATAATTAGACAATCTTCTCCAGAATTCAAATGAAGGGTACAGCTATCCTATCTTACTGTATCAAGTACAAGCATCCCTTATTTTGTGAAAACAAACAAACAAACAAAAATATTACCAGGGAAGAACCAAATCCTCAGAGCTAGGGATATTTTATTTCTGTATTAAATTAGTCTATTCCTCTTGTTGGTGCTTTTTCATTATACTCCCATTAGAGGATGGAGGACCATTAAGGAGGGGGGGGATTAAAATGCTCAGAAATGACATTGAGAGGGATAAATCAGTACTCAAATAGACGTTTAAAATTAATATTACATGTCTTATGACTTGCGACTTTTCTGAGAGATAATACAGTGAAAACAAATTTTCACAAAACCTTTGTTTTTCTACTTCTCATATTTGAAATGCTGAGAGGCACTGATAACTATATCAAAATTTCTTAAAATTCAAAGATGTTAAAAGTTGATCAAAGTTTCTAAACCATTAGTACTTTTCTTCCATTCAGCTTTCTGAGGGTAAATTTTATTCTAGAAAAGCAGAAAGCAAATTGCTTATAAATGAGTTCCCATTTAATCCATATGATCACTATTCATGGTGAGTTTGTAGGTTTTTTCCATGTGGGTTTAATTTCTCTGAATCCAATTCATTTTATGATGTTTCATAGCCATTCAGCTAGGCATTCTTCCATTTGGTCAATGTGTCAATACTTAGTGTTTTCTCTTTGTCACATGAAGTACTGATTAGTGAATGTCCAGAAGTGAGCCAGACAGGCCCAGTCTCTGCCCTGGAGACTCTGCATTCCTGAAAGAGAGAGGATGTTGTTACAAGGAGCTACACAGATGCCTGAGCACAAGTGATGCTAAATGCCAGGGAAGAAAGCCCCAGGCTGCCAGAATCACAGGGAAGTACTTTAAACTGGGAGGAGAGATTGTCCTTGCCAGGTGATGCTTAGGCTGGGACCCGAACAGTGAGCAAGACTGAGTCTGGCAAAAGGAGGGTGGAAGACCACACGAGGCAGAAGGAATAGCATGAGCAGAGGCCTGAGTTGAAGCAATAGCATTAATGGTACAGCCAGGGTAATGGGAGGAGGGCGTGATGGAAGATGAGTTCAGGGGTGGGTCATTCAGGGTCTCAAGGTTTCAAGAGGCTTACAAGACATGTGAATACAGTGGGAAGCCACCAAGGCTTAATTTGTCAACTAATGTTTTAAAAAGATGACTCAGGGGTCAAAATATATCAGAGACTCTTAATCCTGGGGAGATTTTTAAAAATACTGATGTCCGGGCCCTACCAACTAAATCAATCTCTGTGATAGGGTCAATGTTTTTGAGTGCACTGCAGGCTATTGTCACGTGCAGCCAGAGCTGGGGCCGATTGAGAAAAGTGGAGTTCTCACAGCATGGGGCCTGGTTAGACTTTTCTCCCTCCTGGTTGGGCTACATTTAATACAAAGTAAATCAATGAGCTTAAACCTCTCACACTGATGCAGGTGTTCAGTTTACTCTCAGCAAGTCAAGCACAAAACCATTCCGATCAAAAGCCTAAAATGCTATCACCTGATGGACATCAAGGGGGCAAAACATAAGTAATAGAAGGAGCTTGTGATAATAATTATGTATCAGCCAAAAATAACATGGTCCAGCATACCACACCTCCGATGTGTACTCTTGATTGGAAATAAGTCATTTGCTATGTACACATCAAAATATTCCCACTAAGGCCCTGTTAGGGAAATATTTGGGACCATGTGGAATGAGTTAAGTCCCACAGTGTTGTGAACTACTGTGCTGCTGAGCGGCATGAGCTGTTCTCCAACTAATGAACCATATCATTAATTACAGACACCTCAAATAAAAACGCCTAAAAGGCAAGCATGATAAATACAATAAATAAAAAGGTCGTAATTTGCAAAGGGGCCTGCTCATTCTGGACCAATTGTCTCTCATTTTCCTGGGCTGTAATAGGAGACATTAATTTGATTTATCACACCGGGCTGGGAAAGATCTTGCAGTTTGCAGAGATTAGAGAGTTGTGAAATCTGTGACCTCCCAAAGTGCTTTCACCAAGTGCAGACAACGCATTTGAGGTCAGGTTTATTATTGAAGTGACTGTTTCCAAAGAGAAAGATAAATTGCAGAGACTAGCCCTCTCAAAAACCTTTACCATCCATTTTTCAGAATGACATTTCTGGTTTTAAAGGTAAGGGTTAATTAAGCAGCTTCAGTTACTGTTAACACAATCATATGAAAATTCTTGAATTATTTTATTGGATGATAGTAATTGTCAAGTTTTTTTCAGTAATTGTAATGTTCTCCGAGAGAAACCAACCTCTGTCATCAATATTTTGGAAAAAGTGTGTAGGTGTCTGTCTTTCCTTTTGTACTGTGTGTGCATGTGTATGCCTGCCTGCACACTTGTAGCTGACATTTTGGAGAGAAATTATATATATATATATACACATACATATGTATTTCAACTAAAAATATTTATTAATTTCTAATTTTTCTGTCTAAATATTCATAGCGTTTGAAATTAACCTGTTAAATGTGTTATTGTAGCAACAGCAAAATAATTCTTTGTTATTCTCTCATGATTCTCATTTTATAAGTAGGACAGAAGCAGTTAAAAGTCAAATTATTTATTTGTCATCAAAAAGAAACCATACTACCCTTATTAGTCAAAGTGGAGAGCCAGCCTGTGCTACATTAGGAAACAAATAATATTAATAAGGATGATCTGTTGGATGCCCACAATGTGCTGGGAGCCTGGAACTTGGCAGCACCTCAAACACAACTCTTTATGCCCCACACAAGTACCAGCTGGAATTCTGGAAGGACAGAACCATATCTGCTGTGCTCATAATATAGTCCTAGTGTCTGGTGCAACGTAGATGGGCAATAA
Organism: Glossophaga mutica; assembly: GCA_039655065.1. NCBI lineage: Eukaryota > Metazoa > Chordata > Mammalia > Chiroptera > Phyllostomidae > Glossophaga > Glossophaga mutica. The sequence goes on from CM077309.1 coordinate 49,432,623, forward strand.
TATTTGTTGAATGATTGAGTGAATAGGTACCTTGGGTCCAGGGTTTTCCAGAGGTTGAGAGTGACCAGGGATATTTTAATTTCTTTAGATTTTGTGTATATTGAAAATGTGGGGAAAATGTGTCATGCTACCTGAGGACTTTCTCTAGAGTCTCCTGCATCCTCCCCGCCTTCCCCCAGTTTGTATTTGGTTATAGGAGCAAAGGTGCTACCTTTTGTGAGTAGGAGGCCTTACCTGAGTCCTGATTTCCCTCTGTTTTCCCCCTACACCTTACCTGCCCCATGACAGGCTTGACTTGCACCCACCCAAGGGAGTTTCTGGTGTGGACAACATTATTGAGCAATCTTCCCACAGCCTTGTCTGTGCCTCAGGTCCTGAGCCCAACTTACCATGCAGGATTTGATGATCTGATGGTCTGGAGCACTATCACCATTTCTAGCATAGTTTTAACCCAAAATCCATGACCTGGGTTTTGTTGAAAGTTGCATTGAACAGATGTTCTGGGAAAAGAATGGTGTCAGCAATTTGCAGAGGGGAGTGGGAACCTTAGGCCCACAGACTGGGGACCAGAGTTATAAACAGGGAGACCATCCAAGGGAGGACTCTTGAAAGTAAAACAAGGTATTACTCATTACACCAAAACAGCAAGCTAAACCAAGGCTGTTGTCTGAGGAAGTTGTATGGTGGGCTTTATTTTGTTCTCTGGTTTCTTTCCATGTTGGGTGTTTTGCTCTGTCTCCTTGAGCACTCAAAAATTATATTAGTTTGTTGGATCATGAACCGCTCTAAAGATCTGTTGAAAGTCATGACCCTACTCCTGAGAAAAATGCAGAAGTGCAAGGACCCACAAAATGGTGCTGATGATGTCCAAGAGTCTTTGAGCCATCTGACCTCCATTCTGAAATCAAAGACCTCCTGAACCTTGATATTTCTTTAATGATTTTCAAAAGTAGTCTTTTATACCATAGTGCAGCATTCTACTTTCCCTGTATTTTTTTCCCTTCTCTTTGCTAAACCACAATATTACCTTAGCAGACAGAATATTAGACCAACCCACTGAGCCAATGACTGCCAAGCCAGTGGTTTTCCAAGGGAAGGAGCCACATGAAAGCCACCTAGGCTACATCCCTGTATTTGTAACTGTTTAGTGGTTGAGAGACTGGAGAAAATAACAGCCAATAGGTATACAATCTAAATTTACAAAGAGATAAAAGCGACCCAAAGATAAAATGCTTCCACTTTTGGAAATGAACAAATACTTGAATCTGCTCAGGATACTAATTATTTGCATTTCGGTTTTATTAGAGGATTGTATGATTTCCAAGTGTACAAGGGAGGTTAAAAAAATAGTAAAAGAAAAAAAAGATTGGGGGAAAAGGTCGCTGTCTCAGGGAGGTCTCCAAAGAATGTGGGGAACATTTCCCCTGGGTTGAATTGGAATCAATAATTGCCTAGAAAAGGTCTCCTGGAAGCCCAGTGGTATTTAATTAACAGAGTCTCCATTCACAAGAAAAGTACTGGGCTGCTCTGCCAAGTGCCTGTGTCATGGAGGAGAGAGCAGGGACATCGACTGGATGAGCAGTCCATTAAGAAGACAAACTATCTGTCAGTTTAGCTTTCTTTGCCTTTCACTAGAAATATTTCTCGTTGTCGTGAGAAATCTCCAGAACCACAAATTAGAATCTTGCTGTAACCTTAGGGCTGAATGAATCTTCTACCCTCCATTCCTCTTCCGCTGGGTGACCCCATAAAACAAACAGGAGATGGGCAATTGACTGCCCTCGTGACAGGGCCATGCCTGCAACAGGAGGCCCCGTGAGGGCCCCATGCTTCCTGTTGCCTCGGACACCTTCTGCTCTTGGATGTTGGCCATCTGGCTGCAAGTCTGTCAATAATTGAAAGACAACCTCAGTTGCTGGTTAGGTATGTATGATGTGTGCACGGATGGGAGGGAGGGACATCAGGCCTAACAGCCCTCAACATGTCCTACAGACAGCACCCAAAGAGTCAGAACTGTCAGGAAAAAAAAATGAGGGACACTAGAGCTTTTACAATTTTGTTGGTCCTCCAAACAAAAGAATTTGATCACTTTCATGGTTTAGCCCATTTCTGGATCAAAAAGCATATGACAATTTGCTTTTTGGTTTGCTTTGCAACCCTTATGAAATAACCCTATCAAATAAAAATGAAAAATGAATAGGAAAATCTTTAGGCAAACCATTGGTGGAGAACTAGACACACACAAAGTGTCAATGTGTTATCCTACAGATATTTGCAGCCCGTAAGTGTAAAACCTATCACAATCACTGCCTGAAGTAGGGATTGATTTTTGACTTATGTTGTGGTGAGGGCATCAGACATGAGGTGACCCTAATAGAAGGCAGTAGGAAGTAACTAGCATCCTTTACAAAGCATTCATGCCAAAAGTGCTATAGGAATCTAAAACCAGATTATAGGAAACAGGAACGAGGGGACAGAAGAACAAATTTATGAACATCATGAAGAACAAATTAAACAAATCCAGAAGGTGGGACATTCCACAGGACAAGTGGCTTAATCTTTTTAACGAGGTTAAATGGATTGAGAAAATAAACAAAGGGTGATGGTGAGGGGCTGTTTTGATTAAAAGAAACTCAAGAGAATGAATAATCAAATAAAATGACATGACTTTAATTGTCTTCTGGACTGAACAAAACAATTGTAAGAACATTTGGGGACAATGAGAGAAATGGGAACATAGACTGGGTTTAGATGATATTAGATCATTGTTAATCCTGTTAGGAATGATACTGATATGAGGTTTGTAGTATAATGTCTTTCTTAGGGATTCATACTGAATTATTTTAGAATAAAATTATAGACTTTGTTGCGGACCATTCAGCCTGGTCTCAGGAGTTGTAACCCTCACCCCATGGTAGGCTGTGTAAGAGCCTAGGGACCCACTTCATCTGGGTCTGTTCTGTCAAGAGGACATGAGCCACTAAGGAGACAAAGCTTATCTCCCTGGCAGGAGCACCACTTCTGCCTCATCCATCTCTGGCCGCAACGCTTAGTCGGTAGTCAATGACGGGTAAGACTCCTCACGGGAGGGGCAACCTAAGCCAGACACGACCACTTGGGAGCCCCTCATGGAAGGACTCGAGGGTCTGCAGCAAAGAGGGGTTGATGGACCCTTGCCCCCTGGCTATTCTGACATAGCCTGAGTCCCCATTTTCATCTCGGAGATGTCTTGCTTATCTCTTGCTTCCTGGGCCTAATTGGCTTAAAGCCTGAAACTCTGACAGTGAGCGGTGCAGCCCTGTGCCAGCCAGAGCGGTTCCCTGGGTGATGGGGCATAAGAAAGAATTCGTAACGTCCTGTGAAACTTGCTTTGCTAAGAGTGCACTCATGTAAATGATAAGGGTCTGAGGAGGAAATGAGTATGTCTCCCAAGGTTTTGCAACTTTCCTGACAGACACTGACTCAGATTAAGCCCTCAGATTTATTTGAAATGTTATCCATTGTTTGGTCCTTGCCACCTGACATACCTGTATTCCTGTGTATTGGAACCCAATAAAAGCCTAGTGAGGAAGGGGCTCTGGGTCATTCTCCTTTGAGAGTTTGTCCACCTCTCCTCCCCAAGCAGATCATGTCTTGGTAGTTTTATTTTCATCTGTGACAGAGGGATGGGGTTCTGTGGGCAGCCCACCCCCCACAAGACTTGATGTCTATGATTTACTTCAACATCAAAAAAAAAAAAAAATAGATGACTCTGTGGCAAAATGTTAATAATGCTAAATATAGGAAAGATGTGGGTTTATGGATGTTAATTATATCATGCTCTACTTTTCTGTTTGTCTGTAAAATTTTAAAATAAAAAGTAAAAAAAAGTGAGAAAAAGAAACATAACAGCACTTCTAAAAGAAAGTCAGGATGTAGAGAGTGTAGCTAATAGGAATATCCATTTACAACCAGGTAGTAATGCCAAAGAGGAAACAATTAAGTATGTGGTTAAACCTCCACTGCTTAAACCTTCCATGGCTTCCCACTGCCCATAGGGTGAAATCTAAACTCCTAGCACAGCCCTCAGGGACCTGAACCAATATGCCCTACCTGTTTTGCTAGTATCACTTCACTGGCCCAGATGCTGTGGTCTCCTCTCAGGTCCTCTGTGCCCAGGACTTCTATCTTTACCACTGACCTTTGCACATGTCATTCCTTCCTTGTGGAGTACAATCCAGCTCTGATCAACTTGCTTCTTTTCACGTCTCGTCCCCATTCACTTTGGCATAGGTAGGAGGCACACTTTCTGCAGACAACAAGAAATCAGGAGAGAGACACAGACTACTTATTTTGAGATCTGCAAAATATCAGAGCAGGAAGAAATGCTTCAAAGGGATAAAAGAATTGGATTATTTAAATGTTTACATTTAACAAATTGGTGTATTTAGCTTCTGCATGGGTAAAGAAAACAGTATTAAAATGAAAATAGAACCAACTATATGGAAAAACATATTTGCCAATGATACCTCAGACAAGGGTTTGATCTCCAAAATACGTAAAGAACTCACACAACTTCACTCCAGGAAGACAAAAAACCCAGTTAAAAAATTGGCAAAAGACTTGAATAGACACTTCTCCAAGGAGGACATACAGAGGGCCCAGAGACATATGAAAAGATGCTCAGCATTTCTAACCACCAAAGAGAAGCAAAACAAAACCACAATGAGATACCACTTCATACCAGTCAGAATGGCCATCATAAACAAATCAACAAACAAGTGTTGGAGAGGATGTAGAGAAAAGGGAATCCTAGTGCACTGTTGGTGGGATTGCAGCCTGGTGCAGCCACTGTGGAAAACAGCATGGAATTTCCTCAGAAAACTAAAAATGGAACTGCCTTTTGACCTGGCAATTCCACTGCTGGGATTATACCCTAAGACCCCTGAAGCACCAATCTGTTGGGAACCAACCTGCCTGGTTTAAGGAGCTGTAACCCCTGACCCCATGGCTAAGGCTGAGTGAGCGACCTTCAGACCATAAGCCACTAGGGAGACAAAGCTTATCTCCATGGCAGGAGCGCCGCTTCTGCTCCTTTTACTTCATCCATAACTGGCCCCCAATGCTCGATCTGTTAGTCAATGATGGGTAAGATTCCCCAAGGGAGGAATGACCTAAGTCAGGCATGATCACATGGAGACCCCTGGGAAGGATTTGGGGGGCTATAGCAAAAGGGGGTGATGGACCCTCAGCTTTGACATAGCCTGAGTCCTCATTCTGTCTTTCAGAAGTCTCCTGGCTGCCTTGCTTCCCCTGCGTGACTTAAGCCTGAGACAATGCCTTAAGCCTGAAACAATGCTGGCAGTGGGTGTAGCCCTGTGCTGGAAAGGGTGGGTTCCCTAGACTATTGTTACGGAGAAATGAAACGACCAAGACGCAGGGAGTTGGAGAAGCATGACTTTTTATTACACGCGCGGTCGCAGAGGAGGCAGTCTCCAAATTCTGGGCGCTGAGCTCGGGCAGAATCCTCCCTTTTAAGCACTATCTCTTCCTGGTTTTCGAGGCAGATGTGGTTGTAAATTTTAAACTTTCTCTCTCTCCCCCTCCCTCCTCGGGGCTCCCCCTTTGATCATTCTTCTCTCTCTCCCTGCTCGGGGCTCCACTTTGATCATTCTTCCTCCCTCCCTCCTTGGGGCTCCCCTTGGATCTATTTTTCTATATCACTATCAGGCCTAAGAAAGAATATGTAAAATCCTGTGAAACCTGCTTTGTTTAGGATGCTCTCAATTAAATAAGGGTCTAAGCAAGAAGTGAGTTTGTTCCTCAAAGTTTTGTAGTTCTTTAGCTATCAGACCCTGACTCAAAATAGGCCCTCAAAGTTCTTTGAATGTTATCTATTGTTTGATCCTTACTGCCCGACAACGATTAATGAGCTTTACCTGTATTCCTGTGTAAAATGAACTTAATAAAAGCCCCTTGAGGAAATGCTCTTTCCTCCCCAAGGAGATCATGTCTTGGTAGACTTATTCTCATCTGTGGAAGCTGGGGGGGCCCTGCGGGCAGAGCCCCCCCCCACCAATCCAAAAGAATCTGTGCGCCCCAATGTTCATAGCAGCAAAATTTACAATAGTCAATTTCTGGAAGCAACCTAAGTGCCCATCAGTAAACGAGTGGATCAAAAACCTATGGTACAGTTACACAATGGAATACTATGTAGCAGAGATAAAGAAGGAGCTCCTACCCTTTGCAACAGCATGGATGGAACCGAAGAGCATTATGCTAAGTGAAATAAACCAGGTGGTGAGGGACAAATACCATATGATCTCACCTTTAAATGGAACATAATCAACAAAAGAAAAAAACAAAATATAACCAGAGACATTGAAATTAAGAACAATCTAACAACAGCCAGAGGGGAAGGAGGAGGGGACAATGTGGGGGAAGGATTTTCAGGAACTACTATTAAGTGCACATGGACAAAACCAAGGGGAAGGATGGAAGCAAGGGAGGGAGGTAGATTTGGCTGGGGTGGGGGTGGGGGGAAATGCAGATAACTGTAATTTTAGAACAATAAAATAATTTTTTATAAAAGAAAGAATATTAATAGAGTCACACAAGGAAAGTTATATAACTTCCAAAAAGAACAATGAATATATATGATGTGTTATTAAGTGTGTAAAAAAAGTAAAATGCTGTGTTGAGTACACCTGTGTTAGTTAAAAATAGGTATAAAAGATGTGTATATATGATTAAACAAATACATGCAGAATATTGCTACATTTCTAAATGTAATTACAAGAAACTGAAAAAAAAATGTGGTTATATGACTTGGACACCAGCCTGCAGTGTCTGCGGCATTATGGATGAAATAAAAGACAAATTCACATGGACTACCAAGTCCTGTGGAGGAAAAGGAACAGCACAGCCACTCTCTCAAGAGGAGAGCTCGCCGACCATTGCCTTGACAGGTTTTTACTGGGTTTCAATTTGCACAGGAATACAGGTAAAGCTCATCAATCATTATCAGGCAGTAAGGATCAAACAATAGATAGTATACAAAGAACTACGAGGGCCTATTCTGAGTCAGGGTCTGTTAGCTAAAGGGCTACAAAACTTTGGGAAACAAACTCATTTCCTGCTTGGACCCTTATCATTTAATTGAGAGCATTCTTAGTAAAGCAGGTTTCACAGAACTTTAGGAATTCTTTCTTATGCTGGATCACGTGGGGAGCCCACCCTATCCAGCACAGAGCTGCACTGCCCTCTGTCATTGTTTCAGGCTTAAGTCAGGCAGGGGAAGTAAGGCAGCCAGGAGATTAGGAGATTTCTTGCAGACAGAATGAGGACTCAGGCTATGTCAAAGCTGAGGGTCTATCACCCCCTTTTGCTATAGTTCCCCAAATCCTTCCCAGGGGCCTCCATGTGATCATGCCTGTCTTAGGTCATTCCCCCTTGGGGAATCTTACCTGTCATTGGCTAACCGAACAAGCATTGGGGGCTAGTTATGGATGAAGTAAAAGGAGCAGAAGCAGTGCTCCTGCCAGGGAGATAAGCTTTGTCTCCTTAGTGGCTTATGGTCTGAAGGCTGCTCACTCAGCCTTAGCCATGGGGTCGGGGGTTACAGCTCCTTAAACCAGGCAGAGTGGTTCCCAACAGTTATATGTGAGGAGAAGCATTTGGGTGGGTGTTGGAAAGAGGCTCTCACTGTCCAGTTTGTACCTTTCTGTACTGCTTGGGAAAGATATGTGTATATCATTTCATCTTAAAATTTGACAAGGTCCATCTCAGTACAGAGAGTTTATACATTCTTTTATGAGATTATTTAGTTTTTATTTCTCTGTTTTAAACAAAACTAGTAAAAATTCTATCTTACAAACTAATGATAAATTCATGAAACACAAAACATAGGTCCAACAGAAGAAATAAATAACCCCTATAATAATTCCTATAGAAAATTAATAAAGTTGATATATCTATACTAACAGTAATTTTTTAAAAAAGAAAGGAAAAAATAAAGAAAAGAGAAACTGGTGGGAAAGGGGGTAATCAGAACAAATTCTACAGACATTGAAAATCAAAGAGTATAATAGAAGCAACAGCGTTAGGCCAACAGATATGGAAATTTGGATAAAATGAACAAATACCATAAAATATAGAAGCTGATAAAATAAGGAACATAATCTGAATTCTTTGATATTTATTAAAGAAGTGGAATTCTACTTCATTGGTAAATTTTTCCAAAAATTTCAGCAAAGGGTAAACCAAATTTATACAGATGCTTCTAGAAAATAGAAAAAGGAATCCTGTTTAATTCTGTTTATTAGGCTAGCATAAACTGATTCAAAAGCTGATTCCAAAACCTAAGAATTTAGAAAAAAATAGTTTTCGAAAAAGGTAAAAATGTTACAAAATAATAGCAAATAAAATCCAATAGCTTGTTAAAAGGATAAAGGATAACATAGCATTTCCAAGAAGAGGTTTTCCACATATCCGAGTGTTTTACATCTGAAAAATAAATCAGTGTAATTCACACACAAAAAGAAAGCAAAGAACTAATTTAAGCATCTCATTAAGAGCATGAAAAACATTTGTTAGAGTTTAACGCCTATCATGCTAAAAACTTTTTGCAAACTAACAATAGAAAAAACTTTTTTAATTGGACAAAAAAATCTACACAAACTTATGGTAAGCATTATTATAAATAGAGAGAAATTAAAAATATTTCCCCTGATGTTAGGACAGAGGGAGATAGATCTTTGGTTAAAATGAAGAAGGTAAAATGTGTATGTGCTGATGGGGAAAAGGCTCCAAAACTTAGTTTTTAAAATGCTAACCTGAAACATGTAAGCTAAAACTAAACAAAACAGAGAAATAAAAACAAATATATTTAGTATATCTGAAAACATTCTGAAAGCATATGTCCAAAACTGCTAACAGCCATCATTTCGTGAAAAGAGAGGGTAATCCACGTTTGTATGTATGAGGAAAAGTAATTTTTTCTATACATTTTAATACACCTACATCATCTGAAACAATAATATACTCATGTAGTGTCATTATGATAAAATAATATAATATCATGTCCTACTGTCAAAGGAATGTTATACCAGCTTAGGGACTTCTAGACAATTATTACTTCTGTGAGCTCTAAAAATGTTCCCATGTGGGCATTGACTTTGATGGAGGGAACTGAAAAATCAGGTGACCATTTATGTAAACTAGACAAACAAAGCCTTGACAATGGTACTTCTGAATGAGGATACCTCCTATCCCAGGTTCACTGGGGCATCCAGAGTATGTAGATACATACTAGATACATATACATGTAGATACATACGAGTATGTAGATACTCGTCTCTGACTGGTCTGGAATTAATTCTCTTTTAACCAACGAGTATTTGTAGTCCTGATGGTAGCAAAGAGACTATGAAAGTCAGAGCAGGGGTGTACAGAGTTAGGTATTTGGGACAATTAGGCAAAATTACACAACTTTTTGGTCTTATTCCTCATAGACCAGGAACACAGTATAGAAACAAATCCCTTTCTTCTCACAGGTGCAGCTAAAATTGTCTCTGATTGGTCCAGATGAAAGCAGATTCTAGCCTTGAATTAATGGGCCATACTTGCTCAATACTAGTTAGATTTGGTGTCAGAGGTCAGAACCCTGACAAGAGCTTCTGTAATCAGTGTTCAGGCACAGAAATTGTGGGGCTTTCATCCTGGGGTACTGGGAGTCAGAGGTTTGGGGAAAGCTGGAAATTCATGTTCTATACAAAGAGGCCATATTCCTGCCTCCCCTACCCAGGCTGAAGTGACAAGTACAAGCTTCCATGAAGTCCTCCTGAACAGCCAAAGACATTTCTCCTCCTTCCCTTTCAACAGCTTCTAAATGTCTAGTTTTTACTGGGCCTGTATCCATTAATCAAATGATTAACACAGAGTAGGGTAGACAAAGAGAAGAAAATGCCTTCATCTACAAAGCATGTTTGAACATATCATGTTACTTCTATGTGCATTCAGGATTTCTTCTAGATGGTGTGGCCAGATTATAGATATGACTTCTTAAGATTTTAGGTTCAAGAGGGAGACTTGGAGATTAATCTTTTGTCCTCTGAACTGGATTCTGCCAAGAGGATAAAATTGAATTAAAATACTTCTCAGATTCTTCAAATTGTGGACATATATCTGAATAATAGAAACAATTATCCAGGTAATTTGATATAAAGGTCTTTTTACTCTTCACTGCTTGTGAGGATGTGCACATTATAATACCCTTTATTTCTAACCTAATAAGTCTATGAATTACAAGAATCTTCCACTTTATCTGAGGTTGCTCTGATGAAGTTCAGAAGTGTGAGAACCAAAAACTTTACATCCTGGATCAAAATCCACCCTCCATAACCAGAATAGATGTCTTTCTAGATTTAGTACTGTTGAGTTTGCAAGATGTGTACAAATCTGACTCACCATGTTATTAGATCTTGGAAGAAGAATTGTGGGTCAAATGACTTATCCAAGAGCCTTTCTAAGGCTAAATGTTTAAGCAACAAGAACTGTACAGGAAATTGGGGTCAGTCTTCCTGGGTGTGAGTCAACTTTGTGGTGATCTAATTGGTATTTCTAGGGGTATGAGGTGGTCTGACCAAATTGATCTAGGCAGCCTTTTCCCACTGGCAGAAGCACAAAAACTAGATGACATAATTCACAGAATAGGAAATTAGGAGCAGATAGGACTACTTTATTTCTTCCAAAGGGAAAACACATATTGAACAGATTACTAAGGAGGATCCTTGAAGTTAGCAGAATCAATTCATTGAAGAGATAGCAGCAGAGGGAAGATGAAGGCCAGAGCAGAAAGGCAAGAAGCCTAAAGAGTGGAATATGACAGGGGCTTATTTGGTCATCTCATTCTTGGAATTTCTATCACTCCTGTAAGTTCAATAATACTGTAACTCAACATTGACGTGTAAGCTAATGGGTCTTTGCTGTCTGAACATCCAACACTAGGCTAATGTCTTAATTATTTTCCATTGCTTAAGACAGACATCATTTCCATAAATTTGAATGAAAGAAATTAAGTTGAAGCAAATTACTTGTAACCACCCAGAAGTTTTGGCTTATGGAAACACTTTAGAGCACAGCAGCAAGAGTAGTTCTTTTTTGTCTGTCAAGTTCAGCACATCTTTACTGGAGTGGTAGAACTGTTTCCTTCCCCCTTGAACCAGGAAAAAATATATTTTTGGAGCTTTATGACTGTGCTAAGCTGGCCAAAATTTACTCACCAATGTCCATGGGCAGCCATGTCTTTCAACATGTCCTCTCTTTTCCGCCTTGAGAAAACATGGGAAAAAACTATAGATAATCTTGTAATAGAGACATTTTTCCCCTTGAAAGTAAGGATGACAAGTGTTGCATTTTCTCAGCTATCCCATACCAGTGAAAGACAAAGTGAGAATGACATCCATTGCACAGCTGGAATTGCAAACTCTTGAATTTCCCACAAGGATCCAAGTGTTGCTTGCCTCTGGGAGAGCTGTCACACTAGGAAAGCATGATTACTGCCCCCTCCTTGAGATTACCTCAAGTAAGGATGTAATAGAGCTTACCCTGATGGGTCTGAGTGAAAATGGTGCCAGGGCCACTCCCCTCTAGCAGAGTTTTACTTCATCCCTGGTGTTGTTCCTAAGTAGCACATAACTGTAGAAGAGGGGAAGCAAATAGACTATAATTTCCAGGTCCTTTAATTGTTCAACAAACCATGTTCAGTTGATTGTAATTGCTCTGTGAATCCTCTATTATTTCCTGAAATGCCTCCAGAGCAGCACAGAGGAGTGGATTATGAGTCAGATATGGAATGGTAAAATATCAAGACAATGGACTCAGCCAAGAGCTTAATCCTGGTTCTACTAAAGAGAGTGATTTTTTTAAAGTTCAGATATAATTAACATATAACACTGAATTAGTTTTAAGTATACAACATAAAGATTTGATATATGTATACATGGCAAAATGATTACCAAAATGTTAACATCCATCACCTCACATAGTTACAAATTTTTTTGTCTGATGAGAAACTTTTGAGATCTTTTAAATATATGATACTACAGTAATGTTAGCTGTAGTCACCGTGCTGTGTACATTATAACACCAGGAGTTATTTATCTTATAACTGGAAGTTTGTGCCTTTTGATTACCTTTATCTATTTTGCCCACCCCCTGATACTCAGCCTTGAATCCACCAATCTGTTCTCTTGCTATGCATTTTTGTTTTGTTTTATTTTAGAATCCATGTATAAGTGAACTCATACAGTATTTGTTGTTTTCTGTTTGACTCATTTCACCTAGCATAAGGCCATCAAATTCCATCCATGTTGTCACAAATGACAGCATTTCTTTCTTTTTTATGGCTGAATACTATGCCATTATATATAAACCACATTTTCTTTATTCATTCATCTACCCATGGAAACTTGTTTCCATGTCTTGACTATTGTAAATAATGATGCAATTCACATGGGGATTGTTGGGTCATATGGTAGTTCTATTTTTAATTTTTTGAGGAACCTCCATACTATTTTCCACAGTTACGGCACCAATTTATATTCCCACCAACAGTGCACAAGGATTCCCTTTTCTCCACATCCTCACCAATATCTGTTATTCTTGTCTTTTTAATTATAGTCATTCTAACAGTGTGAGGTGATCCTATTGTGGTTTTGGTTTGCAGTTCCTTGAGGATTGGTGATGTGGAGCACCTTTTCATGTACCTATTTGTCATTTGTTTGTCTTCTCTGGAGAAATGTCTATTGAGCTCCTCTGCCCATTTTTTAAGCAAAAAATACAATTTTACTATTGAGTTGTTTAAGTTCTTTCCATATTTTGAATATTGATCCTTTATCAATCAGATTTTCATTTTTCTTTTCATTTAGTATGTTGCCATTTCATTTTGTTGATGGCTTCCCTTTCTGTACAGAGGCTTTTTAGTCTGATGTAGTTTCACTTGTTTATTTTTGCTTTTGTTGCCTTTGTTTTTTGTGTCAAATCCAAAAAAGCACTGCCAATACAGCTGTCCAGGAGCTTAGTGTATTGTTTAAGACACGGGTCCATTTTCATTCTTTCCCACGTGGTTGTTCAGTGTTCTCAGTATCATTTATTGAAGACACTATCCTTCCCCTATTGTATATTCTTGGCTCCTTTGTCATAAATTATTTAACCATAAATGTGTGGGTTTAATTGGGGGCTTTTTATTCTGTTCCTTTGCTCCATGTGTCTGTTTTTATGCCAGTATCATAATCTTTGATTACTATAGCTTTGTAAAATAGTTTGAAGCCAGGAAGTGAGATGCCTCCAACTTTGTTTTCTTTTTTTGTTTGTTTGTTTGTTTTTTTGTTTTTCTCCAGATTGTTTTAGCTTTTCAGGTTCTTTTGTGGTTCCACACAGACTTTATTTCTGAAAAATTTTACTGAAGAGTGCTCTTTTTTCACTTACTGGAGACAAAGAGCTCACCAGAGGGAGAAGTGTAATAGAGGAGGGACCCTGCCATCCTATTCTCTTTGTGGCTGATGCTTAATCTGGGAGGTAGTATATTAACAGTTAAAAACTTGCTAGAGTCAAGCCAACTAGAATGCTTGTGTGCCTAGAAGAACTAGAACCTTGGACAAATACTTAATCACTCTAAGATTGTTTTCCATTTTTAAAATTAGGGTATTAACTATCTCAGAATTGTTCTGAGTGTTAAAAAAGGTAATTCTTAAATACCCAATCCACTACCTTCCACATAGTAATTTCTCAAAAATTCTCTTGGTCATTACTAGACAAAAATACTGACAAAGCCAGTGGACTTTTGAATGAGCAACTGTTTGCACTGTTCACACCTATGTGAATCAGATACTTTGAACCCTAGAGGGATGCTCATGTTCTGATACTGGGAAGATTTTCTGGAATCAGGAGGAACTGTACCTGATGGGTTCTATAAATAGAGTTCAGCATTCAGGGGTGTGCACAAGTTGCCAGTGCTGTTTCTCAAAGGCAGATGTAGTGCAGTCCCAGGCATAATTTGTAGCCTATCAGTTTTAAGAAGCTACAGGGCCTCTTGAGTGTAGGCTCTGATAAGAGAGAGTAGTTACAGGCTTCTGAATGTGATTAAGCACCTTCCACTTACTCTCATTAGAGACTTGATTAAATACAACGTATATTTCCTTGACTGCCTTTGCCAAAGCTGCAAAGATTCCAAGTGGCTATTGCTGCAATTATTAACAAGAATAAATGATTCTAGGAATGATATTAGGAATTATAATGATGGTACTTGCAAAGATGAAGAGAAGGCAATTATAGTGCAGACAGTATTAGCCTTTCTCCTTCCTAAACTGGTGGTGGAGGCTACCTATTAATAGCCACATCCTTAACTCCTTAAACAATTTCCTCTCTATTCAACTGACTGTGTAATTAAAAGGGATCATCCTACAATGTTAGAACAGCACCTCGAGGATGAACAGTAATTATGTTAACAGTGAGGTGACAGAGTAAGGGTCATGACTATTTCCTTATTTATCTCCTTTCAAATTGTCTGCAAGGAACAGATCTATAGCTCTTTTGTTGGGAGCAGAAGTTCTGGATCACAAGGATGTGGATTTAAACCCTGGCTGTGCTCATTTTTGTCACATAACCCTTGGGTCTCAGTATTTGCATCTGTACAATGGAGGAAATGACACCCCGCCCGTGAGAATTAAATGAGACAGAAAGACATAGGGAGTGCTTGGAACAACGCCAGGCACATGGGAAAGGTCAGTCGACAGCAATCCTTATTGTGTTTTGGTTTGCTTTTATTGTTTTTTGTTTTTTTTACTTGAAGCAAGGAACAAATATAAAGGCAAATGTAAAAATGAATACACTTTAAAATGTCAAATAAGAATACATTTTTAAAAAGAATACATTAGGAGGTGAAAAAGATGAACAATTTATTTTCTGAAAGGTCACTGGAACGCAGCTTGGTTGGTTAATAAGGTGCACGTGGCTCCTGTGTGCTGACTGGGAGCTCACCCCACCTTGCCCCATGAGTGAGCTCTCTTGATCACAGCACCATTGATCTGAGCTGGTTTTGCCTTCTCACCAGCAGGAGAAACTGAGTCAAAACTGGAATGGGGACTACAACCCAGTGCCTTCTCCTCTGACATTTTATGTAGAATGCTGCCCAGCAGGTTGGGTCAGTTGTGAAACTGGCGTTCTACAAGGGGGCAAGAGGCTAAGGTTCAGTAGCTGGGTTAGACTTTCTTCCTGGAAGGCCAAGGCACCTTTAATAGCTTAAAGGCTCTTCAGATGCCAAGCCATGCATTCAAAATGTTGTATCCACCTGGAGGGGGCACCTTTTGCTAATTCAAACAAAGGAATGCTACTGACTCACTGGGCACTCAGCCAGGCTGTACCCTCTGCTTCTTTTCCACGGTTTCTCTTGGGGAGGGGCTGGGCATGGTGAGGATTTACTTTTTTAAGTTATAGCAATGCAACTTCCCCCCCATTTTCTTTCCCCGTGCCTCAGGATACAGAATGGTAGTACAGGTTTTGTGATTTTTGTGTATATTTGTAATTTTTACATCTTGTCTTTAACTCATTTTATTGTGTTTCATCTAATATGGAATGCTTTTACTATTGATTAGACAGGGTATTTAAAATAATTGTTTTCATCCATATGGTTCTTCATTATTTACATGTGACTCGAGTTTATTTGAAAACTTGGATATCTCACTTCTCAGACCAACATCCAAGGAGTTTCTATAAATAAAAAGGCTGGAGTCACTTAGCCTAGTTTCAAAGACTCCCCTACATGAAGTTAAATGGAATAGTCTGGAGTTTTCTGGTTTAATCTGTGATTTTACTTTAAATAGTAGTATTATGTTGCCATCTTATTTTATTACAATTTAAAAAAAATGTTCTGGGATTACTTTTGAAATGAGCAAGGTTATAATAATAAATGATAACTCTTAAGAATGCTAAGGCTTCTCTAATTTCTGCTTATTTTTATGAACACTCAGGATGATATTGTTTGGTTTTCTAACCTTATCATTTCAGACCAGCTGAAGCCGCAATGGGCTATTTGCAGTCCTGGACGATGAGGCCATCTATCCCAGAGCCTGGTGGGTCTTGACTTGGCTAGGGATGGGCTCATTCTGAATTGGGCTTTGCTCTTGATGAAGGATGTTGATGTGAGTCAGGCTTCTCTTAGAAAAGGCAGGAAGTCGTGTCTCCCAATCTGAAAATGTACTTCCTCCTTCAAGGAGCTGAGTGTCTGGCAGGGGCACTCAAGTGCATTCAAGTTCATTTTACAAAATGTTCCTGTTACTTGTGTGACTGAACACTTAAAGGCAGGGCCTGGGCTGGGTCTTAACTGTTGTAGTCCCCACCCTACTCCCCATTGAGCTTTGGAACAGGAAGAGAAGTCAGTGTTTTCTGAAATAAACTGAAAAGATACTGACTCCAGTAGAATATAACAACAACAACAAATGCTATGGAAAGAAAGAAGAAATGAAGCATTACCTTTAGGAGAAAGTATCATTTGTCCATTCATTCACTCAGTCCTTTCTTCCCCAATATTTAAAGGACCTCATGAGAATGATATAGGAAGACTTGAAGGATGCAGCACATGAGCTGGGGCCTGCAGAATTAGCTTAAGATTTGGGCTGCAGAGAAAGGAAGGGCAAGAAGAATAGTATTAGCAAAGGTGCAGAGGTTGGACTTTGAAGGTTGAGTTTGGGGAAGTGAGAGAGGTGTCCTCAGGCTGGAGCTTAGGGGTCATGGAAAGGGGCAGTTGAACAGAATCTGTACAAGGAGCCTCAGCACAGTCGTGAGGCTCTTGTTCATAGTCCTGTTCCAAGGGAACTGGAGATTACTGAGGGGTGAAGTATAGTCCTTGAGAAAGCATGAGCCTTGGCAGTCAGGCAGCATTGGGTGCAAATGGCAGCTTTGGACACATGACTTCTTTCCTAACTCTTCACGCATTTGTAGAATAGGGTGGTATTGTGCAGGTTAAACATGGCTGGCATAGACAATAACCAGCATGTCATGGATGCTCAAAAGAGGTAGTTTTCCCCATTCCTGAGCAATGCTTATTAATATAGCTGTCATTCAACAAAGTACAAGTTAAAGATCGTATCTTAGATATATTTCCAAAGAGCAAAATATCGGATTTAATTTTTAACAGCCATAATACTCAGTTGATTATTTCTGGAGCAATCTGGATATTTGTCAATTAAAGGTATTATGTTTCTTTTCTTGGCAAATTCTTGGCCTTTCTGTATTTGTCCTATACCTTATGGCCTTTGAAGCATATCATTCTGATCCACACATGCTCACCATCCCCAATGCCCTTAACATGCAGAAACTCCCATGCACACCTCAATTACATTTTATATTATTTTTAATGTATTTTATTGATTTTGCTATTACAGTTGTCCCATTGTTTTCTTCCCTTTATTTCCCTCCACCCTGTACTGCCCCTCCTGCCATCATTCCCCCACCTTAGTTCATGTCCATGGGTCATACATACAAATTCTTTGGCTTCTCCATCTCCCATACTATTCTTAACCTCCCCCTGTCTATTTTCTACCTACCATTTATGCTTCTTATTGCCTGTACCTTTTCCCCGGTTCTCCACCCTCCTCCTCCCCACTGATAACCCTCTCTGTGATCTCTATTTCTATGAATCTGTTCCTGTTCTAGTTGTTTGCTTCGTTCTTTGTTTTGTTTTTTTTTTTAGGTTTGGCTGTTGATAGTTATGAGTTTGTTGTCATTTTACTGTTCATAATTTTGATCTTCTTTTTCTTAGCTAAGTCCCTCTAATACTTCATATAATAAGGGCTTGGTGATAATGAACTCCTTTAACTTCACCTTATCTGGGTAGCACTTTATCTGCCCTTCCATTCTAAATGATAGTTTTGCTGGATAGAGTAATCTTGGATGTAGGCCTTTCATGACTTGAAATACTTCTTTCCAGGCCCTTCTTGTCTGAAAGTTTTCTTTTGAGAAATCAGCTGATAATCTTATGGCAAGTCCTTTGTCAGAAAACCTGCTTTTAAGGTTTTCTCCTTATCTTTAATCTCAGGTAATGTAATTACGATGTGCCTTGGTGTGCGCTTTCTTGGGTCCAAACTCTTTGGGACTCTGAGCTTCCTGGACTTCCTGGAAGTCTATTTCCCTTTCCAGATTGGGGAAGTTGTCCTTCTTTAAGTTTTCAAATAAGTTTTCAATTTCTTGCTCTTCATCTTCTCCTTCTAGCACCCGTATGATTTGGATATTAGAATGTTTAAAGTTGTCCTAGAGTTTCCTAAACCTCTCCTCATTTTTTTAAATTCTTGTTTCTTCATTCTGTTCTGGTTGAATGCTTACTTCTTCCTTCTGGTCCAAACCATTGATTTGAGTCCCAGTTTCCTTCTTTTCACTGTTGGTTCCCTGTGTATTTTCCCTTATTTCACTTTTCATAGCCTTCACTTTTTCCTTATTTTGCGACCATATTCAACCAATTCTGTGAGCATCCTGATTACCAGTGTTTTGAACTCTCCATCTAATAGGTTGGCTATCTCTTCATCACTAGTTCTATTTTTGGACCTTTGATCTGTTCTTTCATTTGGCCATAGTTTTTTGTCTCTGAGTACCTGTTACATAGTAAGCATTGGAGTCTTAGTTATTCACCAGAGTAGGGCAACCCACAGCACTCCCTTGTGGCACTTTATATGGGGAAGGGATCTGAAAGGGAACAATGCTACTTGCTCATCTCACGGCAGACTTTCAGTCACTTCCTCTGCTACTCACAAGCAAACTGGGCCCTTCTGGTACTGATTCTGGGGTGGGTGATTTTGTGTATATTCTAGGACCCTGTGGGTCTCTCCAACGAACTCTCCCATGAGGTTGAAAGTTCTTCCTGCTACCTCAATTGCCACAGGTTTCTTCAGTCAGAGCTTTTGAGGCTTTATTTCCCTGTGCTGGAACCGAGGTCATGTGGTCTGTTTTGCTCCCCAGTTGTTCCTCCCAGTTTTTCCGCATGCAAATGTGGGACTGCCTGTTCCATCAGCAATAACCTCGCCTGCCTTGGTCCTCCAGCTTCCACCTTGCAATGAGTCTTCTCCACTCGATTGCCCATCCCTGCCCCTCCTAACAGTGTGGATGAATGTTTCTTCTTTAACTTCTTGGTTGTTGGACTTCCATACAGTTTGATTTTCTGGAAGTTCTGGTTTTTTTTAAATTTGTTGTTGTCCTTCTTTTAGTTGTGCAAGGAGGCAAAGTGTATCTACCTATGCCTCCATCTTGTCCAGAGACATAAATTAATTACATTTTAAATTGGCTATGTATGTCTTCATATTGAAAAGTTGAAGGTCATTTGCAAGCACTAATTTCATAAAAATTTAGAGGGCAGGTTTTTCCCCTATACATTTAAAATAAGAGCAGAACCCAAGGGGAAATGCTCTTTGTTATGTGGCTACATTTAAAATAATATTTTGGCATTGTCATTATTTTTTTCAGGAAGTTTTCACTCTTTTTAAAAGGTGAAACTCAGGCCCAACACAAAACTTTGTCCACGGTGACCAACGTAGTAATATTCAGATCTGTTTCCCTACATTTGATTTGTCATTAAGTTTGGAAGTCACTTATTCCATTGGTCCCCGGATGATTAAGTAAATGTCAAATGCTTTATAAATATTTTAACTATCTTTATAATCTTAAACAATAGCTTTGATCGTTACTGTCATTACCATTGTTTTGATTCTCCTTTTTCCAGACACATGGCAAGATGAAATTTCCTTACTTCCTGGAAGTTACAAGATCCAAAGGAACTTGCTTGGCCACAGAAACATGACCCCGCTGCTTCCAGGTAGAAGCCTTTAAAACCCAGGGAATAACATGCTCTGTTTCCTTCCCTGGAGGACATGACTGGTGATGTTCCGGATGATGGAGGCTCCAATAGCCTGTGCCACCCACATGGGTTAGAATTCCCAGCCATGCCAAGTAAGACATGTGGCATGAGTGAGAAATAACTTTTTGTTGTCATTTAACTTTTTATTATAAAATAATTGTATATTCATATGAAGTTGTAAGAAATAATACAAAGAGATTGCATATACCTTCCATCCAATTTCCTCTGATGGTAAAATCTTGCATAACTATAATTCAAGAACACAACCAGAAAATAGACATTGATAAACTCCACTGATTTGATTCATTTGTAATCAGTTTTACATGCATTCATGTGTATATGCTTGTGTGTATTTAGTTGTACGAAACTATATCACATGTATGATTTGTGTGGCTATCACCACAGCCAAGACATAGGACAGTACCATCACAAAGCCCCTCAGTGCTACCCTGTTATGGCCGCAGCCACCTTCCTCACTTCTTCCCACTCCCTGAGCCCTGGAAACCACTATCTGTCTTTTGTATCTACAGATTTGATATTTCAAGAACATGTAAATGGAATCATTCAATATGTTACATTTATAATTTTGTATTGTGGTAAAATATATACAATATAAAATTTGCCACTTTAACCATTTTAAGTATACAAATCAAGGAGAGTAATAACAGTCAAAATGCTGTGCAACCAGATATGTAACCTTTTGAGACTGGCTTTTTTTTTTTTTTTCATTCATCATGATTCTCCTGAGATTCTATTCAAACTGTTGTTGTATCAATAGTTTATTCCTTTTTATTTGATGATACAGATATACCACTGTTTGTGCACCTATTCACCCAAAGAGACCATTAGAATTGTTTCTGATTTATGGCCTTTGGAATAAAAGTGCCACAAAGATTTGTGTATAAGTTTTTATGTGAATAGGTTTTTATTTCTCTGGGGAAATGCTCGAGTGCAATTACAGGGTCTCATAATAAGCAAATGTTCAGTGTTGCAAGAAACTGCATTGCTGTACCACTTTCTATTGCTAACAAAGCATCTGTTTTTTTTTTTTTTTTTTAATTTATTTATCTTTAGAGGGGAAGGGAAGGAGAGAGGGAGAGAAACATCAATGTGCGGTTGCCTCTTGTATGTCCCCTGCCGGGAACTGGCCTGGCAACCCAGGCATGTGTCCTGACTGGGAATCGAACCTCGATCCTTTGGTTCGCAGGCCCGCGCTCAATCCACTGAGCTACACCAGCCAGGGCAGCATCTGTTATTTGAACAATGAAATTTTGGGGTTATTTGTTACTGTAGCATTACCGACCCTGATTAGCATATTAGTAGATTGTTTTCTCATTTGCAAGGTCATCACCTAATCACATTTAACCTCAATTATGTAATAAGAGGTGCCTTAATGAGATATTTATTTCATTCATGTGTTTATTTACTAATTCATTTACTCAATAGCTATTTGCTAAGCACATACTATTCTTAGGAACATGTTGGGTTCAGAGGCTACAATAGTGGGAAGAGTACGTTTTTTGGAGTTCAGTGTATACAGTGAGAAGTAGATGCCAAACAGATGAGGAAAGCAGTGCTATGAAGGAGTGACACGTAGGGGCATGGTGATATCAAGGCAGGCACTTATGTGGCCAGGGCTGAGAGGAGAGGATTTCAGTGGGTAAGGGAGTTCTCTGAGAAAATGATGCTTCAGCTGAAATCTTAAGATGAGTTAACTAGTTAAGGAGGCAAGTGTAGAAGGTGGAGACAGAGAATAACATCCTAGCCAGGGAGATAAAAAACCTGGTAAAAAGCTTTGGGGAGCACAGAGTCTAGATTACCTATGAATTGAAAGATGAAGGGGTTAGAGTAGTGAGGATAAGTGTCAGAGAAGTCTAAGATGAGACCAGGAACCAGAATGCCTAGAACCACAGAGGCCACTTTAGAGACATAGATCTGGAGGGCTAGAGTAGTGGGAATCTCTGGCATATCTGAGCTTTCAAAACATTGCTCTAGCTATTTTGTGAAGAACAAATGTAAGGAAGGCCAGAGTGGATGTATGGAGATGATAAGCACTTGAAATTCAAGGGCTCCACAAAGGCAGAGAGAAAGCAGTGGATAGAGAACATGGAACAGCCTCATGCTGCCCCTCTTCCAAACACTTTCCATCCTCCAAAAATAATAGAAATGAGATTATAATAAACAGAAGGTCAAGGAAGAGACAAAATTCTCTACAAAAGAAATCTGAATCTATTGCCAGTATTCTGTGCATGCCAAAAAAGGTTACTATATAACCTTTATATAAAATAATAACAGGATTACACTGAAAAATGGACTATAGGTAGAAATGATTTCATGGAATCAATGCTTAGCCTTTGTAGAGTGGGCCTGCTGGGTAGGGCACAAAATGAGTGGATATGAAGAACTAGAAAGCATGACATCATGGTATGTTTCTATGAGAAAGGGGGCCCAGCTTAAGGCCTACTGATCCACAAACTCACTTTTGATTACTTCCTCTGTTTCTGATAGAAATGTTATAAAACGGAGCTAGTCTTCTTGAGATCCTATGTTATTTTTCCCGAAGAATGCTTAACAGAGCCTAAGCAAGTCTCTTTGATTGAAGCTCAGAAGAGATATTGGGATGATAAAACCCAATACTTAGATGTATTAAAGAAGCAGAAAAAGCAGGAAGGGGAAGTAGAGAAGGAAGAGGAGGTAGAAGAGGACAAAAAAAAATACCATGGAAGCTCTCCAACTGTGGTTTGGCACTTCCTCATCTTGACATTTGGCTGGTTAAGTGTCTGCTGATGCTAATGAGGAACTTACCAGAGGACTTTCATCTTGAACAAATTTAAAGTCTTTGAGTTGAGTTGAGTTGGTATTACTTAATCTAGATCCCTATAAAAGACTATAGTCAATTAATGGAACTGTAGTTGCTAAAATAGGAGATAGTTCCTTTCCTCACAAATGGAAAGCACTCCTTTTTGTTTCCACAAAATAAGCATCTTTTTCCCATCACTATCCTTGGCTATTGGAAAATGCGCTCCCAGCATCCTCCTCAGTGGGCATCAGAAGCAGGAGAGGATAACCACATGCCAGAAATTGTGACAGGCTGTAATTCTCTCTTCAAGAAACAGTTTGCCCAGAGAGCTGCCTGTGCTGGTCACATCTTATTAGTTTCTGCTCACCAAGCAGCTATTTGTGACAAAGAAGCCTACCATCCTTAATTGGATTTGGTTGCAAGCACATGAAATGGTGTCTTGCCACTCTCTACAGACAGAAGCAGTTTCTCAGGGCAGAGACTTCAGGCCAGGATTTAGGGGACTTGGTGTGAAGGGGTGGGCTCCTGAGTCTGGGATGAAGCACAAGATGTGTAATAATGTATTTAACTTGGGGCATTGAGGCCACATGGAGCTGTGAGGCTAAGAGCCTAAGTACGTTGACTCCAAGGGCATCTATTATTTCTCACACCTTCATTCCACACTGAGCACCTACTATGTGAGTCAGACACTTGGCAAACAAAAGAGAGTGAAACTGCTCCCTCACATAACTTGCAATATATAAGGAAAAGAAAGATAACCAAATAACATAATATGTACACAATTTCATATGCTATGTTAAAGTTGAGAAATACTGTGGGGGGAGGGAGAAAAATTGGAGCATGATGAGGGGAATTGGAAGTGTTGAGGGGGTGAGTAGATGATGGATTTAAGAAGATGGTCTGGGCAAACTCACTGCGACTTGACGAGAGTGGAGAATTAGCCCAACAGTACCTGAAGGGAGAGTACCACAGGCCAAGGGAGCTGCCAGGCAGAAGAGCAAGGAACACAATGTGGAACCCAGGAGAGCAATGGGGCTGTGTTAGGACATGAAGTCAAAGAGCAAATGAATCTCAAATCATCCCTGACCTTGGGAGGACTCTGGCATTTCCTCTGCATGAAACTGAAGAACATCGTATATCAAGAACTTGCACATGTGCACTTTACTTGCTTTGTGGGTGCCACACCATAGGACAAAGGGTAGAGCCACAAAACAACCTTTAGGGGGTGGCTAGAGCTCTAACGAAGAAAGAGATGGTCATGGTTTGGACTGGAGCAATAGAAGGAAAGTGATGGGAAATGGCTGAATTCTGGATGCACCTTGAAGACAGAGACAACAGGATGTCCTTTGTAATGCATTGGATGTGGGATATGAGAGAAAGAGTAGCATTTAGATGCTTCCAAGGATTTTGGCCTGAGCAACTGGAAGGTTGCAACTGCCATCAAAGGGGGAAGGAAGAAGGTAGGACAGTTTTTGAAGAGAGATCAAGAGTGAGTCTGGGACATGTTGAATTTGTGATATCTGTTAGACATTCAAGTGGAGGTAGTGGATATATGAGCTTGG
This sequence comes from Glossophaga mutica, assembly GCA_039655065.1. Classification (NCBI taxonomy): domain Eukaryota; kingdom Metazoa; phylum Chordata; class Mammalia; order Chiroptera; family Phyllostomidae; genus Glossophaga; species Glossophaga mutica. Next base: position 49,456,864 of record CM077309.1, read on the forward strand.
AGTTTGGGAGGGAAGTCAGATCTGGAGAAGTTGGGAATTGGTGGCATATAGCTAACATGTGGTATCACCAAGAAGAGTATAAACAGAGAAGAGGTGAAGACCAAGGGCTGAGCCCGGGGCAATTCAACATTAAGAACCAAATGAGATAACACATGGCAGAGCACATGTTATACATCTGTGACACATAGTAGAAGTTCAATGAATGTTACCCACGATGGCTATAATTTTTATTATATTTTTTGGATCCATTGTGCCTGATTGTTTTTGTATGGATCTAAGTTACAAAGTGATGACTTCAAATATATTTTTTTTCCTGGCCTGTTGTGGTATAAATGGAAACTTGTTAGAATTAGGTAGTGATCACTGCCTGTAGTGACCACTGCCATTAGACCATATTTGGAGTGCAGCAGGTTCTGTGTTAGGCCTGAGGAAGGGTACAAGTGCAGATAGAAGGATATGACTGCTGTCTTCAGGGTGTATAGTCTGGTGGCAGAGGCCCAGAATTGCATATTAAATGTTATGGGAGGGATGTAGCAAAGTATTTTCAATATAAAGGGAAAGAAAGATTAATTATGTGTTCAGGGCTTAATAAAGGTGGTTGGTAAGTGTAGGTGAGCATGGGCATTGATTCACATGTATAGATCAGTACATATGTATGTTCATTGGCTTTGGGAACATGTAAATACCTAACGTAGCTAAGCATCAGATGATTTAAGTAAAACACAGCTGAATAGAGGTTGTAGAAACTAGTGTGGGAATAGAGAGGCAAGCTCAGTGATTTTTCAGTCTCAAAGACTCTGGGAAACAATGGAAAAGAATTTTCAAAAAAATGACTCAGGTCCCACCCAATCCTTCTTTAATGTTCTGCCAGCTTCCTTCAGAATCCCACAGTCATTCACCTTGACCTGGACCTCTGGCTTTCACCAGTGTGAAGAAAGTACTTTAATCTTCTTAAAAACAGGGCCTTAGAAAGGTGATGAGGTTCCAAGGGGGGTTCTTGGCACACAGTCCTTGTAGGCTGCCAACCTCAAAGGCAACTTGGGGTCCTGCTGCTATTGGCTTCAGCTGTGGCACCTTGGGGAGGCCGGGAAGCCTGTGCATTATTTTTAAATTCTGAATCAAGGGCAGGGGTTGGGAATTGGATAGCAGGGTGGAAAGTCGGGTTCCCATTGGAAACTCTGATGTCAACGTGAAATTCGCTACTGTTCACAGTTGGGGGTCCCCATTTGACAGCTGAGGCTTGAAACAGAATCCTTTTTGAAATCAGAAAAGAAGGAACACATTCAGCTGAATTTCAGGAAATGCCCTAATGATGAAATCTGGGAAATGGCAAACGTGCACAGCAAGGGAAGTGGTAGGAGCCCCAAAGCCTGAGTCACACAAAACCATGTTGGAGATGTCACTGGAAAGACGTTGGGGGAGAAGTGGCCTTCCTCGGTGGGAAGTCCATGAAGTCCCCCTAAAGTTAGTGGTACATTTTACAGAGTAGTTGACAGGGGCAGGCTTCCAGATGTGCCTTATGTTCTTTGGTCTCACACACTATAAATAAAGCACAGGACAAACCTTCCATTTTGTCTAGGTCCCAGATGCCCCTTTCTCTCCAAGTCATGGACAAAGTGCCAAAACCAGCTTCAGAAGCACAATGTGGTACGTATGATAAAGAAAAACCTAACTCTAGTTAATGACAGATCAATTTTATAAAGTCAGACACATGTATTACCTCATTTAAAGCCCTGTCCATCCTCTGGGCGGGCATTCTCCTTTTGTAGGCCAGGTTATTGAGATGTAATGGGGTTGACTGGTCTGGACTTCTGACTTCAAATCCACTCTGGTTGATCCCCTACTCTGCCTCTCAAGAGAATTAAGAGAACAAAATCCCACTTCACATGCTATATTTTTATAACTTCAGAAAGATCATTAAATTATTAGAGGAAAATCTAAAAATTAGTAAAAGATAAAGTTGCATCAAACTGATATCAACCAACCACCCAAATTTAAAAAAAAAAAATTTTTTTTTTTTTTGCCTTAAAGCACAGTTTTTCCTCTTGGCTCTGGAATCTCTGTAAGATGTGGCCTTGGTTTGCTCCAAAACAAGCATCCCTCATGAGTCCTTAATTCACACTTTCCTGCCTTGTCTTACATCATCAATAACACCTTTCCTCTTGTGCATCTTCAAGTTTTCTCCAATGAGTTTTTCCTTTACCTACAAACCTGTTCAAGTAGCTACCACCCAAAACTCATTCCTGCCCCTCAGATTTCTTTTGTTTGTTTGTTTGTTTTTGTCTTTTTTTAAATATATTTTATTGATTATGCTATTACAGTTGTCCCATTCTCCCCCATCATTCCCCTTCACCCTGAACACCCCCTTCCACCCACATTCCCTCCCTTTAGTTCATGTCCATGTGTCATAAATTCTTTAGCTTCTACATTTCCCACACTATTCTTGCCCTCCCTCTGTCTATTTTCTACCCACTGTCTATGCTACTCGTTCTCTGTACCTTTTCCCCCTCTCTCCCCTTCCCACTCCCCTGTTGCTAACCCTCCATATGATCTCCATTTCTGTGGTTCTGTTCCTGTTCTAGCTGTTTGCTTTTGTTTTAGGTGTGGTTGTTAATATCTGTGAGTTTGCTATCTTTCACTGTCATATTTTTTATCTTCTTTTTCTTAGATAAGTCCCTTTAACATTTCATATAATAAGGGCTTGGTGATGAGGAACTCCTTGAACTTGACCTTATCTGAGAAGCACTTCATCTTCTTTTCCATTCTAAATGAAAGCTTCACTGGATAGAGCAATCTTGGATGTAAGTCCTTTCTTTTCATGACTTGGAATACTTCTTCCCAGCCCCTTCTTGCCTGTAAGGTCTCTTTTGAGAAATCAGCTGACAGTCTTGTGGGCACTCCTTTGTAGGTAACTCTCTCCTTTTCTCTTGCTGCTTCTAGGATTCTCTCCTTAATTTTAATCTTGGGTGACGTAATTATGATGTGCCTTGGTGTGTTCCTCCTTGGGTTCAACTTCTTTGGGACTCTCTGAGCTTCCTGGACTTCCTGGAAGTCTATTTCCTTTGCCAGATTGGGGAAGTTCTCCTTTATTATTTGTTCAAATTTTCCACTTGTTTTCTACTTGTTGCTCTTCTTCTTCCCCTTCTGGTACCCCTATAATTCAGATGTTGGGATGTTTGAAGATGTCCTGGAGGTTCCTAAGCCTCTCCTCATTTTTTTGAATTCTGGTTTCTTCCTTCTTTTCTGTTTGTTTGTTTTTTTCTTCCTTCTGGTCCACCCCATTGATTTGAGTTCCAGTTTTCCTTCCATCACTATTGGTTCCCTGTGCGTTTTCCTTCATTCCACTTATTGTAGCCTTCATTTGTTCATCTAATTTGTGACCAAAATCAACCAATTCTGTGAGCATCCTGACAACCAGTGCTTTGAACTATGCATCTGATAGGTTGGCTATCTCTTGGTTGCTTAGATGAATTGGCTCTGGGGTTTGATCTGTTCTCCCATTTGAGCCATTTTTGTTGTTTGTTTGTTTGTTTTTGGTCTGGTCGTGGCTGTTAAGTAGTGAGGGTTGGAGCCTTAGGTGTTCACCAGGGCGGGGCAGTCCAGTCACTTGGTTGTGATGCTAAATGTGAGGGCGGGGTCCGAGAGGGAACAATAGCGCTTGCTCCAGGCTCTCTCGGATTCCAGTCCCTTCCGCCACTTTCCCCAAGCAAATTGGGCCCTTCTGGTGCTGATTTCCATGTGGGTGGGCTTGTGTACATTCTAAGACCCTGTGGGTCTCTCCAACAAACTCTCCTGTTAGACTGGAAGTCTCTTCTGGCACTTCAACCCCCACAAGTATTTTCAATCGGTGCTTTTAGGCTTTATTTCCTGGTGCTGGGGCCCTGGGTTGCGCAGTCTGTCTTGTTGCCCATTTTCACCTGGTTTATCTGTGTGCGAATGTGTGACCATGGTCAGCGACCTTTTGTGCCTTGCTGGGTCTGCTCGTTGCCTCCCTGCACCCAGTAACCGCTGCCTGTGCACCTGGGGTGTGCCAACCACATCCGGCACATCTGGGACCACTAGCCACTGCCTTTTCCTGCTGCAATCCCTCTCTGCCATCCCCTGACTCTGCCCCTCTTACCAGTCTGGGTGAATCGTTGTTGGACTTCCATACAATTCAATTTTCTATCTGTTCTCATTGTTTTTTTTTTTTTTTGGTTCTAAATTTTTGTTGTCCTTAATTTTGGTTGTGAGAGGATGCACAGTGTGTCCACCTATGCCTCCATCTTGGCCAGAAGTCCCTCACATTTCTTTAACTTAAGAACTTTTTTACAAATTAAACACCACATGTCTCCCCTTTTTATTTTCTCCTTAGTTCTTACAGACTAGCTTTTTCCCTATTTTCTCCTGAGATGTTCATGGAAAGTATCTCATCAAACTAATAACCTCATCTCCATCTGCAGAAATGACCACCATAGCCTTTTAGAAACCTCCATTGTTTGGTTTCTGGAACACAGTAACTGCCTAGTTAGTTCTTCTAGTTCCGTTATTTTATCCTCTTTTATGCAGACACTTTAGAATGTTTATTTCCCTGTGAGATTACTAAAGATTGCTGCAGGGCCATTTTGTCATTCCAAAGGCTTGACTTTTCTTTCTAGATGCATGATCCCCTAATCTAAGTATTTTATGATGAAAGTTCTACTGAAATTCGGACCTTTGTATTTGAAATTCCTATGGAAAAGACCACCTTAAAGGATTTGCCAGCCACTTTTGATTCATTACACCTGCAACTGAGATAATTTTCCATGACCTCACCTTGGTAATACAATTTCAAATTCCTTGTCTCTTGGACTTGAATCCCTGAGATATTATTAACTCTTCCTTGCTAAACTCCTCACACTCAAGCTGTTAAGTTTTTCCATTCTGACTTCGAAAGGTACATATGTTCCTTTTGTTTTCCACTGTACTTCTTAAGCTTTTGCAATAGCTTCTTTAAAAATTATGTTTATTTTTAAATTGCAGTTGACATTTAATATTATATTAGTTTCAAAGCAATTTATAGATTCAATGCAATCCCTACCAATGACATTTTTCATAGAACTAGGGCAAATAATCCTAAAATGCATATGGACTCTGAGTATCCAAAACAATCTTGAGAAAGAACAAAGTTAGAGGTAATGTATTGATGTCAAACTATACTACTCAGCTATGGTAACCAGAATATTATGGTACTGGCATAAAAACAGACACATAGATCAATGGAACAGAATAGAGAGCCTGTAAATAAACCTATTCCTATATGGTCAATTAACCTATGAAAAAGGAGTCAAGAATGGGGTAAAGGAGTCAATGGGGTAAAGAGAGTCTCTTCAATAAATGATGTTGTGATAGTTTCTTGATTGCTAACAGTGATAGCCAACAGCTAATATTTTTTAATAGGATCTAGTGGGTTCAGACACTGTGCTGAGCATCCTACGTATGTCCTCAACCCTGTGAGTTAGTCAATGTGATTCCTGCTTTATAATGAGTAGACAGAAATCCAGAAGTTAACCATTTTCCCACGGTCACCCCATGCACATGAGGAAGAGCCATGACTCAAATTCATTTCAGTGTCACTGCCTGAGCTTTTATTCCCAATGCATTTTGATTCCTAGCATATGAAACAAAATCAAAGTCTTTCAGCCTGATAGTTTAAAACTGTACAAAATGTGGTCCTTTCCCACCTTTTCAATTTATTTTCCAGTTTATTCCTTCCTACCACTCCAGGCTACTGCTTTGCCAAAGATGATCCACTTACCTACACTGCTTTCCTCCTTTTCATATCAACCTTTGAGACCTGTCTCAAAACAAACACCTTTCAAGAAGATTTCAATCTCTCCCTCATGTGTTCTGCGTGTAGTTAGTCTCAGCACTGGAGCGATGACTTTCCTGCCTAATATTAGTTGAGTGTACAGTACATGTGTCCATCTCTTCCATTAGTGTTTCAAAAACAAGGTCTATGTTGTACTCCTCTGTTATATACCGGATCCCACAAATCAGTGCCTAGTGCAGTGCCTGGCATGTGACAAGCCAATATGTGTTGTTAGAAGTGAATAGCAGCAGGCTTGCATGTGATTGGGACTTGGGTCATTAATGATGATGCTAGGTGAGTGAGATGGTAACCCTAGTCAATCTACTCTTGAGGTACATACAGTTCCCAAAGGGTCTTTAGGCTAATTGTCCACAGAATGCACCCTGAACTGATGGGGTCAAGGCTCCCTTCCAACTTGTAACCGAAGTCCAGTGTTCAACTTCCACAAGGCATTTTATTCAATAGTATATGCTACTTCCCTCTGAAATAATTCCTTCTGTTCTTCAGCTCCACCACCAAACTTGATTATCAGTGGCAGTAATAACAACAAAAGCTAACATTCATCAAACTTTACAGCTATAATCTCCATTTGATCTTCAGAACCATCTGACAAAGCAGATACTACTATGATTCCTTTTCTTCTGGATGAGACCACTGAGGCTCAGGGGGCTAAGCAACTTCCCAGGATCACTCAGCTAGCAAGTTGCGAGCCAGATGCAATCTGACGCCCACACGCTTAACCACGGAACCACACCATCTCTCTAGAGACCTGACTTAATAAATGTTAGTTTCTTTTCCTCCTCCCCACACAGCCAGCAGAGCTCAGTCATAGCAGCCTTGGCTCAGCATAGCTGATATTTACTGACCCCCTGCTTTGTCCTTGCGTGCCTGTGCACAGCCAGTTTACAGCCAGCTGCTCGTGTGAAGATGTCCACTCACATCCCGGTCATCATTAATCCCCTCATTGAGCTCCTCGGGAGGAGGAAACAGTGGAAACAGCCCTGGCTCTGTTCAGGTTGGGCTCCACAGGAGATGGGACGTGAAATCTTGGCACACCATTGGTCGTGAGTCATTGGAAGCTTGAGCTGTGTACCAGAGAGGATGACAGGAAACCACAAGCCCTGGTCTTGCTCTTGCGGTGACAATTTTTCGAGAGGCTGTATGACTGTAGTGGTTGAGCTGTTCCCCAATGGCTGCCTCCCTGTCAGTGTTGGCCAGTGTTTGTCTTGGCCATCAGCACGTGGAAACCTTCCTGGCTCAGTCTGCGCTGCTCAGGGAGATGCATCTACTTCCTGAGTCTCCGTCCCTGCTTGGGCTGCTACAGCCACTTTGTATAGCTTCTTCCTGCTGTTCGAAGACATGTTTATGAGCAGTTGGGACATAGGGCCTCTTCACCTTGGCAAGAGCTTCTCATCAAGCCAACAAATGGCCTTTGAAGTGGTCTTGGCTCCTGACTGAAAACAACATTTGTACTCCAGCAACAAATATGCTTCGTTTGTCTGTCAGGTTCACGTATCTTGATATGAGATGGTGCCTTCAACCTCAGCCCCACCCAGGAGCCTTCCACCCACATGTTGATATAACTCCTCTCAATTCATTACCCTCAGGCCCAGTACACAGGTCGCATTCCTCTTCTGAAACACTCAATTTCTGTCTTTTTCACTAAAAACTGTTTCATCAACTTATTTAGCTGTCTATATTATATACTGTGCTGTATGATGCCCACAAAGAGGGAAACGGTTCTAGTCATCAAGAACTGGGGCAAGACTTGAATAAACATGTGAAAATTGGGTAGTATTGCACTATGGTAACAACGAGTGTGGAGTTTGGTGTTGCAGTAAGCTGGCATGTGACTCTTGTTTCTGCTGTGGAATTATTAGACAAGTCCCATTATCCTCATCCATAAAATAGTTGAACTTGCACCTCTCTCTCAGGGCTGCTTGTGAGGATTAAATGAGACAATGTTATATCAAGCACTTTGCAGAGTGTCTCATACTTAATACCCCATAACTGGAAGCAATTATTATTGTGCTTCACATATTTAGGGTATGGAAGCATGTACAAGACATTGGACTAATTTATAAAAGCCTCTCCTTCCAAAATGAAACTGGACCAAATCAAGGTAGAAAGCAATTTCAGGTATCCAGCCAAAGCAAGGGCATATGCTTAATACTAAAGCAAAGTTTGCTGAGATATCTATAGGGGTTACCAAGCTTAAAAAATCAAATTCTTTGTAAAATTTGGTCTGAACTTATCCCTTTGGGGTCAAAGACAGATGGCAGAAAGCTTCTACTTAATTCAGCTTCCAAACTTCCCATCTGCCTCCAATCAGGTGAGCATTCATCCTCCCCACTTTAAGAGTACAACAAGACAGGGTCATGGAGTGCTTTCCTCTCACAGACCCACCTGCAGTGACTTCATACCTGGATGTGGCCACCCCACAGAGGTTTCGAATGTGATGCTGCTTCAAAGCATTTAGGCCTTTCAGAACATGAGATTGTATTTTAACACATTGCTCAGAATTCTGCTTCTACCTCTATCTCTACCTGGAAATCTATATTTGCCTCTTGTGTTGCATGTTACACTCTTTGAAAACACTGAATGATAACATGCTGGCTCCTATGCTTTGAGGGGTGGCTTGCACTATGGCCAGGCCAATTAGAACACAGAGCCACATGTACCAACTTCTGAACCTCCACTAATGTGTCTGTTTGGTGCCTTATATACTTTTGCTTAAGGCCAAGATCTGCTATCATTTTTCTCTAGATCTTTTTTATGCATCCCTAATAAAAGCAAGTTGGTGTAATCTAAACACTCGAATTTGTAGCAGCTGTAAGCTTACCTATTTGAAGTCTGTGGATGAAAATTCTTCCTTGGAGGATATCAAAAGGCAAGTACTGAAGTCATGAAAAGTACGTAAAGAAACTTTTTTAAGTAAAAAGACTGAACTGAGGAACATGTATCTTTATTCTTCAAGATTATGACCTGGTCCAGATGTTTTCTACTTTGTTCAACATTTTTAAGGCCCTCTTCTATGGCCGTAGGTGTACACAATGTAGATTTGACTTTCCTTTGAATTCCCTCCCATTTATAATGCTCAGGGTCAATATAAAAAATGCAAGAATATTTTCCAAGAATGTTAGCCTTCTTCTTTATGGATCACAATGTTTGGTATATTTGGAAGTGGTTAGCTTGTTTAGAAAAGGCACCTTGAGGAAGCCGAATGTTTTTTCCTTGATTCCTTCCTTCCTTCCACTCATTCATCCAAACATCTATTCATTTCTTCACTCAACACATTTATACACATTTATGTGAAGCATCTATTATGGGCCAAACAGTGAGCCAAGTATTAGAGATATAAAACAGAATAACACACAACCTAACTTTTGATCTAGAAGGGAAGAAAATATGTAAAGTTAAACTGGGAAAATGATGTAACCAAAGCATGAAATAAAGGTCATTGGGAGAGTCTGTATGAACAGATGGGGGAAAACTTGCTTGTACAGTCAGACAGATCTGGACATGAAACTCTGTCGACCACTAACTAGCTCTGTGACCTTGGGCAAGTTATTAACTCTGGTAAGACTTGTTTTCTTTGTCTCAAAATGGGGGAATAATAGTATATACTTCACAGACTTGTAGCAAGGATTTGTGAATGAAATGAAATAATCTTGAAGAGTATTCAACATAGTGTTCAACACTTAGTAGGTACTGAACTTTTATTAGAATTCATGATAATGTCTGGGAAAACCTTACAGAAGGTTAACATTGGCCTTGATTTTGAATAAAAAGCAGGTATTGGAATGTATGTGGCACATTTGGAGACAGGAGCTGGTCAGAGTGATCAAACAGAGAGTATATGTGCGGTGAGAGTTGTGACTGGACAAATAGGATAGGATGGTTGGAAAAGGACATTGTATTCCATGGGAGACTTCATGCTTTATACAGTGAACGGTGAAATGCATCATGACACTACCCAATTCAGAAACAAGGGGGCTGAATTTGGAAGGAGGAAGAGGGGTGGGAAGAAGTTTCTTAGCTGTTGATTAGCTTCCTAAGCTCTGAAGCTTTAAGCTTTATTGTTCACCTCAAAAAAACAGTGACTCTCAGATATTATCTAATTTAGCCAGTGCATTTGGTGAAAGATTCCGTAGCCTTCCTGTCATGGTCATTTCAAATGAAATTAATGAAGGGCTGAAAACTGGGAATTCTGGAGTCTCTTTGACCCATTATGGGTGAGTCTGATGGGATAATGGTTGAACAAGATGATCTCCAAGGTTACTTCCCAGTTTTAAGTCATTATTCCAAGTTAAAAGGGTTCACTAACCACCTGAATTAAGTAATGGACCCAAGGTCACAGTGAATTGCAGAGCCATCTAGTTCTAGACTTTGCTCTTAGTACTCCTTACCCCCATACTGACTCTATGCTATTATGTTCAATTACTTTGCCCAGGATAAGGATGACATTCTTTGCTTGTAGTCATTTACAATTTAAGGACTGCAACTGTTCTCAAATTCAGACTTAGAATTCAATTTGGGAGCAAGTGGGTTTTGTGGTCTGTTTCATTAAAATTCTAAGACACAGAGTCCTCAACTTCTTTTCCATCAGGCTGTGGGCTTGTTCTGAAAGGCGTCATGGGGCTGAACCCCATTCAAAATATGGGAGTGTTCACAGCAAATTTTCCCCTGGACTATGGGCTGACCTCTAGGCAGGAAGCTGTTGAGAAGAAATTTATTAGTCTTTTTGCACCTCTCGCCACACTCAGGTTGGCCAAGTTCCACTGTTTCAGCACAGGTAAGGATGAGTATGTGTGCACATACACATGTGCATGCATGTGTGTTATTATCTGCCTGTATTGATGTGCATCAACTGCAAGCAAGCCTTCTTTTTCTCTTGGAAGTTCAAAATGCAGAGGTGACATACGAGGTCTGTCCAGAGAGTATCCAGCCATGTACTATGAAAAATAGAGACATTTATTGAAGATGATACAAGACAAAAGAAATGTTGTACATAGAACAATAACACCTCAGTCTCCTTCAAAGTAGGCACCTTGGGACCTCACGCAGTCCTTCTAACCTCCATCGCTGCTCCATCATATTTTCCTGAATCTTATCTGTGGTCTGAAATCTCTTCCCTCTCAAAGGTGGCTTTAGTTTTTGGAAAAGCCAGAAGTCACAGAGCACCAAATCTGGGCTGTAGTCAGGCTGAGTCACCTGGGTGATTTGAGGTTTCACCAAACACTTCTGCATGAGATGGGATGCAGGAGCAGGTGCATTGTGGTGATGAAGCTGCCAACTACCAGTTGCCCATAGCTGTAGCCTTCTGAATCATCCAGATAATTTCCATGGAGTAATGTTCAAGCTTACTGCAAAATCTGATGCAGATTCAGTGCTCCACTCGCTCAGTCATTTTGAATGCAACAGCCACACAGTACATATGCTCATTCAACAGCATCTTCCACCCCGACTGACTAGTAAGTGAAGTCGTTATTGTTCATGCATGCGCATTCCAGTCCACTCTCCTTGGCTGCCAGGTTACATCGATGTTGTGCAAACCATTCTCATTATAGTAACAAGGTTGGACTTTTTCCGGACAGAACTTGCATCCTGTTCTAACTATAGATGGAAATTTCAAATACTTTAAACAGTGCTTATTTTCAAAGGGCAAAAGGGATATGATGAAAGGTAATAACATCTTATTGGCGTAGAGGCACCTCACTGGCTTTAAAAGGCTTTCTTGGTAAGTGTAAACGTTATTGACTTTGAACTCAGCCCTGAATTATGCAAAGCTTTTGTTCCTCTCTTGACTTCCAAATGTTCCTGGGGGCCCCTTTTGCAGCTTCTTGCTGAGAGGCCACAGTGCCTGAGACCATCAGGTGGCTGTAAAATCTGACAGCCTGAGTGAGGGAATCCAAATCTGTTTTTTATTGAGTAGCCATGATGGTTGGGTAACTCCACAGCCAGCTGTAGATCACTTTTATGGACGGCAAGAGTCATGGCATCTTGGTAGCAACTGCATGGAGCATCTTCCGGGATGATACCAGGCTGAGGAAGATCCAGGTGTGACTGTGCATTTTTGTAACACCCCTCACATAGGAGCAAAGCACACTGCCCTGCACATTCTGAGCTTTTCTGGCATCTCTGTTGTGAACTTGGTACAGCAGTCCTTGCAATTTAAGAATCAACTTAATAGATAACTTTCTGGTACCAAGCACATTGTTCTCCTAATGCTGAATTCACTTAATATCTAAGCTCTTTAGTCTCTGACTTACAGTAAATAATTGTCCACAGCTGTTACGAGTTGGTTTATCCTCCAATAAAGGTCAGATGGCTGACTAGGAAAAACTTCTAAAATTTGGTGTTTAGACTAACTTACATCTATGTTTATCTCTTTTGTGTTTGTTGTAACTGAATAGGCAAATGCGGGTTGCAGTTAAAGCATGGCCAGGCAACCTGGATGCCATGGTTTTCTTTCTAGCTCTTTAATTCTGATGCTCATGAAATTCTCTCCTTCCTCCTCAGTTTCCCCAGCCATCATATGTCAATCAGTATTACATGGTTTCCCTCACAGATTTTCATAGTGGGGTCAATGGGGATCAACTTGCCCATAAACCATGAAACCATATACTAGAAACTAGTTCTCACCACAAGACTGAGGGAGGGCTAATCCATCTCCGTAGAGGTACTCTGTGTGAAAGCTTACCATTAATAGTAGCAGGCCAAAGAAACAAAAAGACCCCATATCCCAGCAGGAAGTGGGGTCCATCAGTGCATTCTCATCTACCAGGGAACTCAATGGACAGGGAAGTCTTCTGCTACGTACATTTCCAGATGAGATTTCTGGGCGTGACTTGTGGGGGACCCACACAAGCTCTCCAGCTGTGTCCTGAGATCTCTAGGGAGAGGCAGGAGACACCCTCCCAGGGATAAAAATTTACTGGGTTAGAACTTAATGCAAACACAATTTTCTCTGGAAACACCAATAAGGAGTAAAGGATAAGCAAAGAAGATTCTAAAGAAAATTTAGCCCATTGCAATTGGAAATTAGGGAGGAAGAGAGGAGAAGGAGACCATAGCAAACTATAGACTGTGAACAAAAAACAAGGAACATCTGGTGCTTTCCACAAAGGCAGCTCATGACCCCCCATTGAGACTACTATCATCTTGTGCCTGGAATACTTCTATAGGGTTGCTGAACAGGCCTCCCCGACCTTGGTCTCTGTTTGGTGAATTAGCTACTTCCAACATCAGGCTAATTTGGATGCAAAGTAGGAACATGATATAAAGTAAAGCCCTTTGGAATCACACAGACCTAGAGCTATAAAAGATATTTACTTCACTGGGCCTCAATTTTCTCACCCATAAAATAGGGATAATAATAATGTGTGCCTTGTAGGGCTCCTATAAAGATGAAATGAGAGCATGCTTGAGAGGCACACTACCTGACACATTAGAATCTCTCAATAAGTAATTGTTACTTTGCCTAGTACCATCACTTACCCATTTACAGCCCTTTCATGACTCGCACGGTCTGTGGCATAAAGCCTTTTGCCTCTGTCTCCAGTTTGCTTTCTAGACCAGTGTTGTGCAATAGAACTTTCTGCAGTAATGTTCTCTATCTGTGCTGCCCAATATGGTAGCCACTGGCTACATGGAGCCATTGAACACTTGAAAAGTGGTTCTGTGATTAAGAAACAGAATTTTAAATTTTATTTAATTTTAATTCATTTAAATTTAGAGTCACATGTGGTTAGTGGCTACTATATTAGGCAGAGCAAGTGTTGGAATTCTGCATTTTCTTCAAAAGGCATCCACTCCAACCAAGTGGGTCTTTTCACCTCTCGCTTTTTTGCCTTTAAACCTTCATTTCTGCAGGGTGCTGGATACAGCTGTGTGGTTTGTGCATAACAAAAAATCCCCAGTGAGGAGGAAAATAAGGCCTGACACTGAGCTAGCACTTGGCTCACCAACCTGCATGTCTTGTATGGGGCTGTATCTGCAGGACCATGGGCTGTGTTTTCCTTTCTAATCACCTATGCAGAAGGGGAGCCTTACTCCAAGGTACGTTCATGTTAGCAGCATCCCTGTGCATCTACCCTGCTACTTATTACCTCTCTGAGCACAGCCATCTTGTCTTATGATATTACCTGAAACTCCTACTCGCTCACTAAGCTTCTTGCTCCTCTGAACTTCCAGAACTTTCTTTCATCTTTGAAACATGGTGGAGGCCAGTGGTTAATTCAGTTTCTGAAGTCATGTGCCAAGTTGGAATTCCTACTCTGCCTCCTAAATGCTATCTTGGGCATATTATTTTACCTCTTTAAGCCTCAATGTATCTGACTGTACTTCTTTCATATGGTGGTTTTAAGGAGTAAATGACAATGTGTTAGGTTTGTAGCTGAAAGCAAGTGTGCCTAGCTCAAAGTGAGTGTGCCTAGCTCAAAATAAGTGAGAACTGTATGTTTATACACTCATTCTTCCTTCAATAAATGTTTGTTTAGCATCTATCACATGCCAGACATTTTGCTGAGCTCTGGAGAGTCAATGGTGAGTAAACACAAATAAAATTCCTGCCCACCTAAAGGTGTATGGGGGGTAGAAGTGATGATTCAAATGATGACAAACCTAGAACTTCAACAGAGACAGGTCCTAAGTTTCGATTCCTGGTGTTATTAGTGTCTGCAGCAGGTTTTGTCCTACTCAGGGAGGTCAGAAAAAGACTTGTGGATGCTTGAGCTGCTATTGGAAGGAGGATGAGTAGGTATTGACTAGTTGAAAAGGAGAGGGAAGGGTGTTCCAGGCATGGGGACCAGCATATGCAAAGGCCTAGCAAAGGGTGGGATGGAAGTCACCTAGAGGGAAAGAAACTGAGAGAATAGAACAATGTACAATATGGATATGAGACAGGACTACAGAGATCAGAGGGACAGGCTGGGCAGGGCTTTGTACACAGAAAAAGAGGAGCAGAAGGACGACATGGTCTGTTTTGCCTTCTCACAAGACTTCTCTGTCATCAGCGTGGAGAATTGATCAGAGGGTTCAGAGGATAAAAAACAGATCTGGAAACTACTGTAGCCATCCAGACAAAAGATGGTGGTGGAAAAGAGACCAAAAATTATTTGGATTCATGAGCTATTCCTATTTTTCTCTCTTTCAAAAATTAATGATGTACTGAGTTGTTTGATGGTTAACACAGTTTTGTATTTCTCTTCATTGAAGTCTTCTATCACTGTCTAAAATACTATGCCCTTCATCCCAATCAGAGGATAAAATATTTGTAGGCAAGAGTCTACATTTACATTTATTGTGTAAATTGTATGACATCCGACTTGCAGTAACTGCAAGAAGAACGTTTGCTAAGGCGCTTTCCAAATTTCACATACTAGTGGGAGGGACATGGTATGAATGGCTGAAAACATGAAAGGCTGTGGAATATGTGATGATAGAAGTCTTTTTCTCTATGTTGCAGAGAAACCATGCAAAATCAGTAAGGGAAAAAAAATACTCAATTACCCAACTGGACAAGGAGGAGGCCTTTTTTTTTTTTTTTCAGATGGGAAACTCTTACCTGGAGGAAGTGAGTAAAACCAGCACAATGGTACTTACCCCCCAGGGTACTTGCAATGAAAGGCAGAATCTTCATGTGTGCTCTACATGCAGAGGCTGATGTTATTACTTGATGAAACAATGATAGATAACCAAGCACATTCTTCTTTGTCATTCTCTTTTCAACCTCAAGCATATACTTCAGTGTTTTGTGTTCAGGGAAAAGCAATTCCAACTCAAAGTGACTTAAACCAGAGGAAAACTGCTCTCAAAAGCAGGTGGTCCAGAATCCAGGTATTCTCCAGGAAGGTCCGGGAGCTCACCTTTGTCCCTGGGATGAGATCTTTCCCACTGTGTTTTGTATAGCACCAGCCTCAAACCAAAGCTGCTTCCTTTCAAAGTTACAAGATAAGCAGGGCAGCCCAGGCAGGATCTTCTTGGCATGGAAGGGGAAAACTCTAGAGCAGCAAATGCAGTAACATGCTTCCTTGCCAATCTCCATCAGAAAATATGAACAAAAATTCCCTATGTCATAAACTTAACCTCATCCACTTCAGCCTGATTGGGCCAAAAAGATCACACAACTGTTCCCTGACCAATCACAATCCCTATGAAAATTGCCATGCTCTGATTGGCTTAGAGTAAGATTCCATCCCTGAGTTAGAGAACCTTTCTGAACAAAATTGGGTGTGTATTCACAAGTAGAAAAGAGAGAATGGTGCTGGAAAGGCAACCAAGTATACCTTTGTAGTATGAGCTGCTTTCTGGAAAAATGAGATGACTTTATAACTCACTTGAGTTCCACTTCATTTATCCATCCATTTGTCCATTAACTCAATGAATATTTATTGGGTGCTTACTCTGCACAGAGTTCTAGGCAAGCTTACTGGGGCACCTCAAGGATTTTTCAAATACCTCTGCACATATTTTTCATTCACTTGCCACATATGGAGGCAAGTAGCCACATAAAGAGACAGATGTACTCATGTGGCACATTTTAAAAAACCCATGCTCCTAACACTCAGTTCTCACATTCAGATCTTCATAAATCTGGATTCCAAGGGGACCAGGTCATGATATCATTTTGGGCCATTGTCAAGGAGGATTTACGATGGTTGTTTGCATGACCCAACCATATGCTATGGCTGGGGAAATACTCTGGTTAGCTTGACTTGATGAAGGTAATGATGGCAAAGAAAGTTACACCCTGCCACAGGTAAAAAAACAACATGAAAACACTCCCCAATTTGTCAGTGAACTGCCTGTAGAAATAATGACATTCTTTGGTAAAATCAAGAGATAATTAAAAATAATTAATGTACTTCTTGAAAAAGACATAACAATCAGAGGATCTGGAAGCCAGCTGTCGTAACATTTCTTGAGAAGGTGCATTTTATTGGGTCTGTGAAATGTGTGCCTTTAGCCCTATAGCAAAAGGCCAGGAAAAGCAGATCTGACCCAGAGATAATGCTGGTTTTCTGTTCTTCTATCTTTTCAGTACAGAACTCAAGTCTGGGGAATCACAGTGTGAACTGATCACTGTGAACTGATTTGATCTTCTGAGCATGAACTGAGAAATCTGAATGTCTTACCTGGTGTTTTGAGAGAATGAGATTCCTTATCACACACATACACACACACATACACACCACTCAATTTTCCAGAAAGAAGCCAGGGAAAGAAGGAAGAAAAACCCATTAAGTCTTGGTTTCCACATTTATTTTTTCTTTTTAACAGTACAGAGGTCTTTTATCTGCTTATCTGTTTGTTTACGCTTGTAATGCCTGAATTCAAAAGGAAGGGTTCTGCTGTTCAGCTCCTTTTCATTGTTTTGCGCAAAGTGTACTTCTCTGGGTGGAGCAGACTGGTGCTTCAGTTGAATCCGGGTGACATTCTCTTTGGCTTCCTCCTCTTTCCAATGATTTTCCTTCACACATTTTGGAAAGCGATCTTGGTTCTTTGAGTGCTTAATATGCTCAATGCATACATTAATTCTCTTGGCAAGAAGCTTGCCCTTAACTTGTATGTTTAAACAATGTCCAACACATCTTTTAAATAGAGATAATACTACCTATATCATGTAAGTGGATATGAAAATGAAACAAAATACAATGTATTTAAAATTCCAGCAAGAACAAGGAGTTGGGAGAGGGGTTGACTATAAAATGGCATCATGAGGGAATTTTTTAGAATGGTGAAACTGTATTTTCAGAGAGGTGATGCTTTCAGAGTTGTGTGTGTTTGTCAAAAGACATAGCCCAATATGCTGAAAAGAGTGATTTTTAGTTTATATAAATAAAAAGTAAATACAATGCAAAGATACAATTTTTAATTAGTAAACCCCTGAGTATCAAGCTAGGTGTTCATAATATTTAAATAATTTAAAAAATATAGTCCCTAGCTTCAAGAAGGTAATAATTTTGGAAGACAGACATGTAAAATGTTAGCTTCCTCACATTTTCCATAAAAGGTCTCTGCACATATGTTCAGCATTCTGATTCTCAGATTTTTCATGTTTCTATCCCCTCTGAACATGCTGTTCTCACTGTTTGGAACAGTCTTCTCTCCCCTGCAAATTGGTTAGTTTCTTTTTGCCTTTTAAATCTCAGCTTAGTCACCTGCTCCAGGAAGCATTCCTGGAAGCCCTCTTCCCCAAGCTCAGGCATATGCTCCCTTTGGGTGCAGTTCAGCACATTTCACCTGTGATTCTGCGTACATGCTTGGTACTTGATGGATTATGAGTTGGTGAGGGTGGGAACTCTGAGTCTTGTTTGTTCTTGTATCCCAGTACCCAGGACATTGCCTGGATGATAAGTTCATAATAAGGATGACAATGCATGATATGGAGTAGAAAATTTTTTTAGTAGATGGCAGGTGGATAGATGATGGAGAGGTTATAAGTGAAGAATAAATAAGGCCCACTCTGACTTCTTAACTTAGTCACAGTTCTTTACCTTCACAGGTAACAGGAGCCAACTTGAACAAGATTAAACAAAATACAGACTTTACTGACAAGGTATTGGAAGTGCTCTGAAATTCAAAAATCATTGGGTTACATGAGAAACAAGAACTAGCAAACTGGATAGCTTTTGCAAACCCAAACACATTTTCCCCCATGTCTAATTTCTATTTCTTTTTCCTTTGGATCGACTTCATTCTTTTCTGTGCTCCAGCCTCATTCTCTCTGTCTCACATGTATGTGTTTGAAAAGATAACCCAACAACTAGTTATCTCTTTTCCTTAACAGGAAGTAAACCAGAATAACTAGCTATCTGTAAATCCTAAAGCTGAAATCCTGGAAGGATGAATCTGATTGCTTCCTTTTGGGCCTGATCTCTACCTGCACATCAAACAACTCTGCTCAGGCAATGGCATCTCATGAAACATATATGACTGCCAAGGTTGACACAGTTCTTAGAGGAAAAGTATTGATTTCAGGTGGAGTAGACACTCCAATTGGTGATGACTACAATGGCAGACAGATATCTTAGGTGACCCTCATGATCCTGTCTCCTAGTATTCATGATCTTGAGTGTGGCCAGGATCTGTGACATACTTTTAACCAATAGAATATGACAAAGGTGATGAAATGTATGTGATTACATGGAGATGATTATGTACTATAAGATTGTAGTATCCACCTGGCTGCAGACTGACCTGTAATTGCTCTGAGGTGGCAGGTAGTCATGTTGGGAGAACTACATGCCAAGAAACTGAAGGTGGCCTCTGATAAGCCACCATCAGAAAACTTAGCTTCTCGGTCCTGTGGCCATAAGGTACTAAATTCTGTCCACAATCTGACTAATCTAGGAAACAGATTCAACTGCAGTCAAGCCTAAATGAAGTCACAGCTCCAGCCAACACTTTGATTGCAGCCTTAGGAGATCTTGAGTGGGCAACCCTGCCCGAAATCCTGACCTACAAAAATTGTGAGATGATAATTGTGTGCTGTTTTGAGCTGCTAAGATTCTGGTGATACTGTTACACAGCCATAGAAAACTAATAAACCAAAAAATATTTTTCAATTAAAAATTCCAAAGATGGTTTACAGATTCTTACTATAAACCTGTAAGGGAGGCTCTGAATTATGGTCATACTGTTCTAGGTGGTCAAAGAATGGCACAGTAGCTACTCCTGACAGTCAGTTGAAGGGATGTTCTTAACCTTAGGCAGGACACCCCCATTTGTACAGTGGAAGAGATTTAACCTTGATCCTCAGCCTCTTCCAGCATGTGAATATGTTCTGTTAGGAAACTTGCTCTCAGGTGATCCAGTGATGAGGGGGCTTTGAGACACCATATTTAACATGTCAACTTCAGGAGTTCAAAACGGTAGGGAGCCCAGAGTCAGTAGGCAGGTGGCTCAGGGAGGACTGTGATAAGAGCTCTGAAGAAGAGTGAGGTGGGCTTCCTGGAAGCTCCCGTTCTTGAGCTGTGTGTGCAGTGTAGGTTTGCTTTGCCCGAGCTATGTGTGATCCCAAAGATACTGATTTTTGATGCCAACAAGTTGGGAGTGGGGGTTTTAGATGTTGTACATAGTGAGTTCAACCTCTTGCCTCCAACTTTAGTGACCACGGGTGGCTAGTGCACTGATCAGGAAAGACAGCTCGCTTCTTCAACATAGAGTAAGAAATGATTGTAATGCTATAAATTTCCACACGGTTGTCCTGGACTTTGCTGAGAAAAATTGCCTGAGATGTTTGTTTAAAAATTCACATTTCCAGACCTCTCCCCTAAAACTTCTAGTTCAGCGGGTCTAGGTTGAACCCAGGAATCATGCTTTCAACAGGCCCTCATGTGACTTGTATCATCAGGGCATGTTGGGAAACCTCTGTAGATTGGTGTTCAGGGAGTTTGTTCCACGTGATGTCAATAGTTCTGACCATATGTTGGAGAGGACACTGTGGTCTGAAATAGGCCCATGCAAAAGTCCCTCCCAAGTACTTCATGAGAGGCTCAGAGAATTCCCACTGCAAAGGGTCTGTTCATGTATTCTCAAATTGACAGGGTCAGGAATCTATTCTAACCCTTCTCATGGCCGACCCACACACTGAGGAACCCTGGAGGAGCTGGTCTTTCATTAAGAGTCTCTGGAAAATTGAAAACATGCAGCAAAATTGGTGCTCACAGGCAATGCACCTGAACCTTTGTAGTATGGGGGACTTCAGCCAAAGCCCCTCTCACTTTCTCCCCTGTTTTTCCTTGTTTTCTCTGGACCAAGCAGCCTAGCCAGGCTGGCTTTAGTCTTTTGTTCTTCATTGTCAGTCCTCTACTCCTCCCCTTCAAAATGCTGTCCTTAACAAGTCCCTCTACTCACATAGAGCCAGCCTGTTTCAGTTCCAAGCATCACCTCCATTGGAGAGGGCTGACAGAAGCAGCCTCACCTCTCCTTGGTGTACATGTGGAAGAACCTTGACCAGAGAGTGAGCCTGCTGTGATCTTATGGGACAGTGGGTGATGCGGACACCGGCTAGCAGTGTCCGAGTCATTATGGATGAAATAAAAACATATACACGGACTACTGAGTCTGGTGGAGGAAAAAGGATGACAGCGTGACTTTTCTCTTAAGGGGAGCAAAAGCCACGGCCTCCACCACGACAGGCCTTTGTTCTATTTCTCTTCACATTACAAGATGGTCCTCACTCACTGTCCCCCAGTTACAACAAAAGGAGCCAATGCCCCTAATCACATCACAGAAGAAGAATATTAGCAAATGAAAAGGCAAAAGTGGTTGAGCCAGTTACATTAGTCCCTGCAAAGTTTAGCATGGATTTTAGGAAGTTACAGTAAAAGCAAGGCTCAAAGCAGCCTAGGTATATTGTAAATCTGATTATGAGAGAACCTATCTGTGGGCATGGGTCCTGTGCATCTCTGAGTGGGAGCTGGGCCCACACCACGCAGAAGGGTCTGCCACATCTCCCCGCTTTTGTTTTAATAGAACCACTATGATCCCACAAAGTTTGCTGGTCTCCCACACGACCCTGGGAAAATAATTCGAAAATATGTCAAAGTACATAGAGCATTATTATAATCAGTAAGCAACCAGTGGTTCCAAAGACCCACATTCTCAGATTAAGCCTAAACAATCATTGTCAGGCAGTAATGTTCAAATAGATAACATTCAAAGAACTCTGAGGGCCTATTTTGAATCAGGGTCAAATAGCTAAAAGGCCATAAAATTCTGAGGAAACAAACTTGTTTCAGGTTTGGACCCTTATCATTTAAATTGAGGGTATCAGCGAAGTAGGTTTCAGAGGATTTTAGGCTTTCTTTCTTTCTTAGGCCTGATTGCCCCGGGGAACCTGCCCTTTCCAGCACACAGCTGCATCCACCTCCGGCCTTGTTTCAGGCTTAGGTGGAGACTTGTTGTTCTTGCAGACGGAACGTGGTCTCAGGCTATGTCTGGATAACCGGGGGGAGAGGGTCCATCACCCTCTTTTTGTTGTGGCCCTCCCGGGTCCTTCCTTGAGGGCCATCCACATGGTCATGCCTGTCTTAGGCGACCCCTTTCTTGAGGGAATCTTACCCATCATTGGCTAACTGACCAAGCATTGGAAGCCAGATATGGATGGAGCAGAAGTGTCACTCCTGCCAGGGAGATAAACTGTCTCCTTAGTGGCTCAGGTCCTCTTGGCAGAACAGACCCAGAAGAAGCGGGTCCCTTGGGCTCTTACTCAGCCTAGCAATGGGGGGTTACAGCCTCTGAGACCAGGCAGGGCAGTTCCCAACATATAATCTCCCAGCTTTTTCATTTGTAAATGCTAGTGTAGCTGTTAAACCTGTGAAACCTACTATTTGCTGTTCCCAAATGCAATCTTAAGAGAACAACCTTTATATATATATCATAAAGCACAAATAAGGATTAAGACAAAGGGGGATCCAAGGGCTGCTAGGACCCAAACTTGTAAGTTCAGTCCACTGAAACAGTTTTTAGGGTTCAACCATTGGACTTCATGGGGCATCGAGGAGTTGTTGCTCTCTGCAGGAGGCACCTAAGCCTCGGCCTCTGTCACTGGGGCAGGCCCCATCCTCCTCTGTTGGCAGACCCAGGCCTGTGAGTGACTGTGTAAATGTCTGTTTTTCTTCTAGTTGTTCAGGGTCAGCTGGGCCATCTGGTCTGTCAGTCAATTGGTTCTCAGCTCCAGGTAGCAGAGCTTGGTGTCTGTCCTGCTCACAATAAGGCTTTACTCTTTTGGCTGGCAGCCAGACAGGACCTGCAGGGATGGAAACAAACACACACACCCTCTTCCCCAAGTTAAATGATCTACAAGGCCCTGCCAAGAACCATCTCCCAGTGAATCTCTATATAAAACCTGAGGATAAGATGACTTTGGCTACTTTTTCCGAAAATGTTTCTCAATTGGAGTACAAAGTGATTCATCACAATTTAGAAAATTATAGGTAAACATGGCTAACATAATCAAATTTTGGGGGGGAAGGACTCATGACTCCCCCTTTTTCTGTTTAAGAAGATTTTTAAAAATATGATGAGCCCATTCTACAATTTTCTGACTCGTTGGATTGTAAGATATTCCTGCTTTATGTTGGATATTCCAATGCTGAAGAAAAACCTGAGTAGAATGGGCAAGGTATACAGGGCCATTATCAGTTTTAATTTGCTGAGGCCATCCTAAATGACTAAAAGCCCCTGCTGTTTCTGCAAACTGCAATACTCTCACAGTTTTCAAGGAAAGTGGGAAAGATGCGGGGGGGGGGGGCGCTCTGAAAAAATATATCTTAGACAAAAACTGGTTTCGTGCCAAGGGCCTTTTGTGACTCAACTGATTAATCATTTCCTTCAGGAGAATAGCCAGTTCTTCCCCAAGGAAACGATCAGTGTTTACAGGTACTGAGTTAAAAAAATGGTACTTTGTCTTCCACAGAAAAGGGTTTATTTTACATGGAAGACAATATACCTATATTTCATTTTTACAATAAAGGTCACAGATCTGGCATAAATAAGGATTTTTAATATTTTTTAACACCTGGCACCCCCTATCCCACTTATAGCATGCTTTAGATTGACAAATTTATGAACACATTCACAATTCTCAGAAACAGTTTTTTCTCTACTGGCAAATACATTTACTATTTTTTTTTTAAATTAAAAAATGGTTGTAAGTGTGCCGGTGTGTCCAGGAGCGGGGAAGGGGAGCAAAAGCCATGGCCTCCACCATGACAGACCTTCATTCTATTTCTCTTCACATTACAAGATGGTCCTCACTCACTATCCCCTAGTTACAACAAAAGGAGCCAATGCCCCTCATCACATCACAGAAGAAGAATATTAGCAAATGAAAAGTCAAAAGTGGTTGAGCCAGTTACATTAGTCCCTGCAAAGTTTAGCATGGATTTTAGGAAGTTACAGTAAAAGCAAGGCTCAAAGCAGCCTAGGTATATTGCAAATCTGATTACCCATGAGAGAACCTATCTGTGGGCGTGGGTCCTGTGCATCTCCGAGTGGGAGCTGGGCCCACGCCACGCAGAAGGGTCTGCCACAATTGGGGAGCATGCTTGACTTTTGAGAAAGCTCTGGCTTCTGAGCTCACATCTACCTGGCTCTGCCCTTCCGTCTCTGGCCAGTCCTGCTGGCTACTGAGTGTGGCCCCCTAAGAATAGTCCAGCCCTGAAACTTCATTTGCTACAAGGTCATGGCCAAGGACAGGCAAGAATTGATGGCCCCTATTGAACAAATGGGCCTAGCACTATGTTGGGCAAATAGGTGCTCCAGATCCCATAAAACCACATAGTTGTTCTGTCTCCACGGAGCATGCATGGCTTAAATAAATATACTTATTGGGTCAAAGGTAATATAAAGGAATTGAGTTTCTTTACTCCTGTCTTTCAAAAACAAGAAAGAAGATGTTGGTCCTTGCAATACTTAGTGCAATCCCATTTCTTAGATTCTACCTTCCCAGGCCCTGCAGCTAGACTAGAACCACCCCAGCCCCTGAGACATGCACACACACAGAACAACATGCTCACAAAACACACACATGCAGGTGGACATGACATACACATCCAGCACAAACCCCTGCTGTGTTCTGAGGATGGCACCTTCCTTCCTCCTTCTCCCCCGCTACCCTGAGTGTTTCATTATGGAGACTGACTTGGCCTCTCTCAGCCTCTAAGTCAGTGTGTCTTCTTACAGAGAGTACCCAAGGGGCAGCAACAGAGGGTCCACTGGGGCTGGGAGAGCAGAAGATGAGTCTGTGAATGCTAGTTAGTCCATCTGTCACATTACATGAGTTATTATTACAGGCAGGTGAGAAGTCATGTATAGTCAGCTGTGAAAAGACAGAACTTTCCAACACCCTTGAGGTGAAAAAACATACTGCTCCTCTTTGCCCCACTAGACTGTGAGCTCTGTGGTGGGGGGTCCATGCCCTGTGGTCTGCCTCTCCCCAGCACCTATATCATGTGTCACAGGTGGGTCAAAATCTTCCAGAAGGAGTCACTCCTTGGGTAATTATTATATACAGGAAAGTAATATATAAAGTATGTATATATAAATATATATTTATATACAGGAAAAGTAATATATAAAGTATGTGTATATATATATATATTTTAAAATTAATCCTCGCTACAATCCACATTATGGACAAATATGTTCTCATATAATAATAATAGCACTTAAGTACTTATCTAGCCCTTAACAATCATTGTTCTAAGTTTTTAGCAAACATTAACTCATTTAATTTTCTAAACAATGCCATTAGGCAGATCTCATTATTATCCTCCGTTTACATGTTAAAAATGTAAAACACAGAGAGGCTCCACACCTGTAAGTGATGGGGGCCTGATGGGGACCCAGTCCTGTCCTTAGTTGAAGGTCACCTGCCTGTCATGGCCTTGTGAGTCAGAGCATATTCTCAGGATCTGGGCAGCTTGACCTAGAGGCTGACCCTGCACTTTCTAGCTGCATGAGCTGGAGTCACTTACTTCATCCAAACCTCGGTTTCCTGAATTGGACAGAGAAGATAGTAACAATTTTAAATTCAAAACTTTCTGTGAGGACTGTGTTAATATATCTTTCTGGGACAAGCCTGGCATATATCACTCCCCTCATGAACAGAACCATTATTTTTAATATTTGTACCATACTGCAGACAAGAAAACAGAACCAGAGAGGTTAGCTCACTTACCCAATGTCACAGAACTCAGCAGTGGTTAGATATAAGGTGCAAACCTAGGTTGTTCTGTAATCCTTTTATCTAGCAAACCTGGCCACTACATGTTCACTGAAATCCAGAGTGCCAAAGTGCAGCAAATTGTTTTGACAGTTTATTTTTTCTAAGCAAGTACCACCTCTGTGTGACGCCAGCTCCCAGTAACACTGGACACTCCAGGGTGCATGTTCCCAAATCTGCAGATTATCAACAGAATTAGCTCTAAGTGTCAGACTGCATCCTGTCTGATATCTGGCCTTCCCCAAAGACACATAAAATAAAAATCTTTGTAGACTGATTTGCTGTTTTCCAAAGCATTTTCCAGACTCTTTATTCTCCCCAACCTTCAAAGTCCTGCATTAGCCCCTCTCCCTTAAGGACATGGGCTGCAGTTCAACACATGTGGTCTCCAGCCCACCTTTGCTAGACAGGGTCCCTCAGGCATTCTCTGTAACATGTGAATCCCCAAAGGGTTGAAACTCAAGTGTGGAAAACTAAGGCTCTGAGGGGTGTGTGCCGTTCATGAATTGTGTGGCTGGTGTGAGCAAAGGTATGTCCCCCAATGCTGGATCACTACGCAAGGGATGTAAGCTGAGTCTAAATTAAAGAAAGACCTGTTTTGCATTTGGGTGTTGTAAATTCATCTAACTCTTACCTCCCTCCTTCTAAATGTGATACAGATTAAACTCTCGATTGTTTCAAATTAAACTTTAAATTGTTTCAAAAATATATTTTCTAAATAACAAATTCTTAGTAACATGGAAAGCAAGAGGTGCTAAAAATCAAACTAGCATCCTTGTATTTTTTGACTATGTTAGGGTTGATGTCAAAAGAATAGCCATATTTTTCAACAAATTTAGAAGATATCATTTTGGTAAAGAGTCTTCTGGTTCAGAGGATTGTCTTCCCCTTGAGTAAAACTTTAGTGATACTCTAATTTCATATAACTAATTGATAAATACCATGTGATAATAAATTAAAATGAAAAAATACTATGTTAGTAAATCAGAGTAACTGATTTTGATAAGACATATTATATATGAATAGTTTGGGGGCTGGAATAGATCTATATAACTTTTGCACTCAGAAGTAAGGGCCATATAAAACAAGAGAGCCCCAGTGAGCTCCAAAGCATGGTTTTTATTAGTATTGCCTATGTCTCTGTTGTGGGAAAGAAATATAACTATGCATACAAATTACATTGCATTGACTTAAAAATATAGTTTGCTTTAAGAAAAGTCTAAATTAAAACAAAACAAAAATTAATTAACAGATGATTTTCTCAGCCAGAGGTGGATTCTACCCTACTTTTATTTGTTGGTGTTTTTAACAATGTATCTTAAATGACCAGCGCTATTCAGATGTCCTGTTACGTCCCTGTGACATAGCTTTCAAGGATATGAGGCTCTAATATTTTATGATTCAAGAATCCTAAACACATTTTTTCTAAAATCAACCAAAAAACTTCAGCCTTTTAAAAAGTTAAATAAAAATATAAAAGCATTAGTGGGATATTGTATTTAAAACATGCTACAGAAAATCTTTCTGTGATGTTGATAATCAGTTCCTGATATAGCTGTCTTTTTTAAACTAATCTTCCTGTACCTAATATAAGCTTAATTTAAAAAATACATAAGTCCTTTTTAAGCTGTGTACTTCAGGCATTTTGGATCCATTATATTATGAAATACTTTTTTTCTTTTTATATCTTTGATAGTACAATCTATTAAAACATTACTTTCATTGTCTCGAGGAAAACTTTCTTCTTAGTCCCAATGATTGTTCTGTTAAAACTCAATGTTTGTTGGAGAAAGGATGAGAATTTTTGAAAGCTCCACCTGGCTGGTTCCTATGGCCCAGGCACCAGTGTCTGTCTGTTGGGGCCTAGGGATGCCAGAGCCAGAGCAGAACACGGCTAATTGCAGCTGCCTTGGAAGTTTAATTCTGCTCTTAATTTTCTGTCCGAAGCCCAGCATTTTCTATTTTACCAAGTCAATTTAGAAGAACACTGAACCCAACTCCAAGGTTTGATCATTTTGACATTTCTTAGAAACCCAAGCTCAGTATTAGGAAAAATGTGAGCACCTGAAGGAAAGGAAGGCTGAGATGAAGGGGTGAGTGGGAGTTCCCCGTCCAGATCTCAAAAACTGCGGCAGCGTTTCATTCCTTCACTAGCAAGGGAGGTCTCAGAACCAACCGTGCAAACATTCACACTGCCCCACCTCTCAGCAAGAAAGTTTCTACCTCTTAACAGGTATTTCTACAAAGTGGTGGTCCACCTCCCTGTTATGTGTTGGTAAACTGACGGAGCCTTTTATTTGAAGCTTAAGGCACTTCCTTAATTAAGCTATGGAGAAAATTCAAGATACCGAACAAGTGCAGAAATAAAGAAATGCTGACAACAGAATAAGAGAGTCTGGGGAAATGTATTAGTCTCTTTGGGAGTGTGTACACAATTTCACTTGGGCTTTCATCCCCCCCAGCCCTTCCCCACCCCCCATCCTGAGAAGTGTCTAAAAGTAGAGGGTGGATGCAGGTGACTTCTTGATGTTCCTTTCAGCTTTGGAGCTTAAAGCCTAGAGTTTAAATTATTTTGTCCTGAAGTGGAGTTGCTTATTTCTTATTAAATGTAGGATATGGCAGAAGAGGTCATGGTTCTGAGATTTATTACTTCTTTGCCCCTTTAAGAAATACCTTATATTCCCTTGGAGAGCAGGGGTGATACCTCCTTCCTTTCAGGATCTGCACAAAGCAGGGGCCCAACATATTCTGAACTGATTTGAAATCACATGTTTTGATCACTTAATAGTTAAGTTCCTTACAAACATGAGACACCCAAAGAGGGCTAAGGATTTGGTCTTTAAAACAGAAGAATATTTAAAAACGATGTAGCTCTATGTATCCTGACACAGATCTGTAAGATATAATCTTGAGAAGAGCAGCAATGTGGAACACTGACAATATGATAAAAGAGAAAGTAGCCCCTAAACTATTTGCTTCCTTAGACATATATGCGTGAATGCAAATGCATAGAAAAACAACAGTTAACAACAGCAGTGACCTTTAGAAAGGGGGTAAAATGGAGAGAAGGGATTTGACACTATCGGACATGTTTGTAGTTTTAACAACCAAATTTTATTAATTCAGTATTTGTGTTCTTGAAAACGAACAAAACAGTAGTAGGTCAAACAAATTTCCATTCACCAGGGGAATTCAGGCAGTGAAAATAAAGTTGCACGGCTTATAAAAACACACAAAATGCCTCTTAAAATGAAATCAGAGCAACATGGAAAGGGGAATGTCGGGGGCGGTTTTTAAACACTGTGCGCCATTCAAATGTATTCTGGAAGGTGATACAAATGAGCAGAAATCACCCTGATGTGCACCAGTGTGGCAGCAGAGGCATTCGGAAGAATTCTGCATTTTGAAAACAAATCTTAAAAAAGAAATGTTTTAACATGGAAGTCAATAAATAGATATATATTTAATTTTTAAAAATTAAAAATATTTTGACTCTAGTGGTTTTTGTAGATATTTGAAAATTATCTAAATATTTGATGAAAGTCTCCTCACTTGAATGTTTAACAAAGTATTTATAAGGAAAATTTTCATCTTGGTTGAAGTGGAATTTTCAAACAAGTTAACACTATCCATTTTATTGTATTATTTTGTTTAATTAATATAATATTTTATTGTAAAACATTTTAGGGTCACTGTAGAAAATCAAAAGGTACAGAAAGCAGAGAAGTATTGAAACACTCATAATTTAACCAGGAATATTAACCTTGGATTATTTCTTTGCAGACACTATTATGCGTATGTATATCCATATTTTAAAAAATGATACTTCTTACAAAAAATCTTTTAAACTTAAAGTATTGGAACATTTTTCATGCTAATAAATCATTAAATATTCTTTTCTTTTTAAAATTTTATTTTTTTCAATTTTGAGTCAAATCCACTTTATTTTTTAATTAAATTTTATTTTTCAATTAGAGTTTATGTTCAATATTATTTTGTATTAGTTTCAAGTGTACAGCATAGTGGTTAAACAATCATATACTTTATTTCAAGTACCCACTTAGCACTATACAGAGTTAAATATTTTTAAACTTGGGGACGAGAATGCCTCCTTTCCATTAAAGTGCTCTCACCAAGAATGTATTCAATAAAAACCATTAATTGTTTTGAGCAATCACATAACTTTTGAATGTCTCTTTATAAAATGTTCTCAAGTAAGTCACTTCCAAAATCTGGTGAGGGAGGAGAGCCAACCCTGTTAACATCCAGGCTTTATAGGTGAGACAGAAAAGTCCAAGCGTGTCCGTTGCCTCCCCAAACTTGTGCTCAGCTGGTGAGTCAGGGAGGCAGAACCTGACCCCGGAACACCTGATTATGAATCAGGGGCAGAACTCCCTGCCCCACCTGCTGGACTCCAGTCTTCCACTGCCTCCTCCCTCGTACCAAATGGAATCTCCTCAAAACTGCCCAGCACCCCACACCCCTAGCCCTTTGCACTTCATACCTTATTTTATCGTTTCTCAAACCACATTTTTTGGCCTCTCAGTATCTCCTGTTTTTAAGGGCTTGTGCTTCTTGTCTCTTCTAGAGCAGTCGTACCAAGCTGGTTTCCAGTTATAGCTCAGCACCAAGCATAGCACCTAGTACATAATAAGTGCTCAACCAAGGCTTGCCGAGAGCACATCACACTGCAGCCTTTCTCGCCTGAGCAAGCACAGTGTGGAGAGATGTGGAAAGAGATGAACACAGGGTTCAGACAAGCGTGCACATCTGCTTAGGTTAATCTGAGTAAACAGACCCAGGTTCTTCCTCTAAACTGGATCAATGCACTGGTTGGATTATATTACATTTCTAACTTTGAACTTTGGGCAAAAATCAGCAAAAGAAAATAAGGTTTCATAAAAAGCAGATACAGCAACTATTATTTGAGCTAAAAAGAAAAACCAAACCCAAAACTTAACAGCTATTGATTAAAAAAAAAAAAGTTCTGTTCAGTAAAGGGGAAAAATCAGTCAATAATTTTCTTATCTCAATAATGAGATAATGGCATTTTTAATCACTTACTAACTACATATGCCTATGTAGTATAGAAAATATCGGGATGTATCTTTGCAGTTTATTAATTACTTTCCCTGTTTTATAAATAGGACCAATAGGAAGGCCCCCTAGTGGCCAGTTACCAATTACTTCTCTACTTGATCAGCACCTCAAATTCCTTAACTAAAAACAGTCCTGCCATCGGCGGCGTTTCTGTTTAAGCAGGATAGTCAGAACCTTGAAAAAAAAAAAGCTTTTTTCACAGATGGCTAAAAATTTATTTGAGATATTTATTCTCTTTGAAAAATTCTTCCTTTTCTATGTTTACAAATATAAGAACTCATATAAAAAGCTAAGGGAGAACAAAACTGTATTTCTATCTCTTGACTACTAGTCTACTTGAAGGTTTTGCTTTTTCCTAAACATTTTTCCCCAGAAACATTCACCCAAAGAACCTGTCTTTATATATTACTACACATTTCACACTGGAATGTCTTTATTACCAATTTTTTCCAACTTGAATTTGCCTCAGTAGAATGGTAGTACAGTTTCAAGTTGATGTATTTGAAAATAATTTATTTTTGAAATATAAGTTTATTTAAAAGAATAACTGGCTTTATTTTTAAAAAATTAAAACTAAAACATTATTTGAATAGTGTTGGGGTGAATGTGATATCACCAGGAATTATATCAATGACAGACGTTATATCTCAAAACTCAGTCACCAGAAGGGGAGAAGGGAGGGAATTTCAGGGGAAAGGAAACGGTTTACAGGAACAAGTATAAAGGACACATGGACAAAAACTAGGGAGGGTGGAAATGGGAGGGAGGTGGGGAGGGCTGGGCCAGTGGGCTGGGTGGAGAGTAAAAGACAGAAAACTGTACAAGAACAACAATTAAAATAAAATAAAATAAAGAAAATTAACTATTTGAAAATGGGCCTTTTTCATTTTGAAAAATGATGTTAAATTGTATGCATTTAAATGTATCTAATTAATATTTATTCTTCTAGGGCTCATTGTCTTAAAAATAAAATGTAATATCTGAAGCCTTTCCTGTGATGACAGAATATTACAGTTTTTGCATTAAATGGAAACATTTGAATCATCCTTTTAAAGGAAGTAGTAAAAAACACACACACACAACTCAGTCAACTCTACCTTTGTATAAAGTAATTCTTCTTTCAAGATTCGCATTTCATCCCCATACTAATCCAAGTCCATGGCATTTCAGTACATGTAAATGCAAATAAAAGACAGTGATGAAAAAGAAGTGACTGATGAATTTTATTTTCTGAGTCTGGTACTCTTACATCAGTTTACATAGTTTCTTTTCACTAATCTTTATTATCTCATTTCATTGTACTCTTTTCAATAGATGAATGACTTTGATCATTTTTCAAAACTGAAAACACACGTCAGCCATGTATACTTATATTTTTCTGTCTTTTGTACAGACCTATGCAAAATAAAAGGAGGCATGTCTTTCTCTTTCCAAGACAAAGCTTGTGTTTCGTTGCTAAATTTTTATACATCATAATTTCTAGCAGCTTCTTCTTGTGCCATCATTAGTGGAATAGTGGAATAGGAAGGTAATTCTTGCCGTGTAAATTATTATTAGCAAGATTATTCATGTATACAAAAGTGGAGACTTCCATTCAAGTATTTTAGTTATTTTCCAAGTTATGGAGGATATTATACACTTTAAAGGGGAAAATTTAGCAATCATTTGTGGCAATTAAGGCAAGAACCAAAAATACCTCTTTAAATGTTTCTTGAACTCAATTAAGTGGCGTCCTCCACCTCCCTTTGTGCTTTTGTAGGAGATAACATATTACTATGAAATACTACTGCTTTATTTTTACAGCTATATTTTGGGCTTTAGCTGTGGAGGAAGTGGAAAATTTTAAACATGTTAACTGAATGGATTAAAGAAGTGGCCTCTCTGTGCTTCCTTTGTGTGGGGTGAACGGTCAGCTCCAGTCCCTGTCCTTCCCCCAACCAGCCGACAGCCACCACACCATGCTGCATGTATAGACAGCAGGCCTTGACGTCTTTGCTGTTAGAATACATGATCACCCAGAGTTAGAAGTGGAAAATGGGAGCCTCCGATCATAAGCTCATAAAAGGCAATTTCAGTGTCAGAGTGGTAGACTGAATAAATACAGAAAGGATTTATTATGAGGTTCTGAAATGATGTTGGCACCAGCAGCACACTGCTGGGCTACTTTCTATCGCCAGAATCCAGGAACTTGCACAAACATTGAACCACTGTGTTCTCAGTGACAATAACGAGAGTGGCTTGATGATTGGCTGGCATGGCCACAAAAGACACGTGCTGTCATGTTTCGGAACAGAAATGATAGATTTGCTGCTGGGAGTTTATAATTATTTGATCAAACCCAGACTGTAGGACCTGAATGGACATCATGTGTCCTCCAAAGAGTGGAAAAAGGACAGAACTCAAATGCTGACAGACTCCATGGGCACCATGAGAGGCAAGGGACTGTTCAGGTGTGTACTTTCCTCGGGGCAGCCAGGGTCTATCCCAAGTCACTTCCTCTGGGCCATGACATCTCTCCTAGTCCAGGTCGGAAGGAAGTCAGTTACCAGCCATCCTCTTGATGTGCTGACGGAAGTGGGATGGATGATATTTTCATGAAAGGAATGAAACTTACATGATGCTCTGAACAGGAAACCACTTATTTGATCCAACTCTTTCTCCAAAACATACATACACACACCTGTGCATGCTCACACTCACAAACAACTTGTGTCAGCTGCTTGCTTTATGTATACATAGCTTTAAATCCTAGAAGAATAAAATGCTCTAGCCCCATTCAACACCACCACCTATGTTTGGGGAAATGAGATGACGGGTGTGTCATGGTCATGAAATGTCCTATGACACTGGATGTTGGGACACCGGGGTCTGGGATGCAACTGGACTTTGCTCTTCAAATCAGCTTTTAATTTCATCACATCCTGATGAAAAAAGTAAGGGGAAAGAATGAGGCTTTCACAAGCAATGATTTTGTGTTTTGGTGGAAAGGGAAGATATTATTATATTAAATTAGCGTTACATTTCGTTCCTAACCCCTAAGAGACTCGGGAATTTAAATAAGGTGCTGTCTTAGATTTAATTGTTACATGTAAACTTTAAGTTTCTATTTTAAAGTCCAGAGAAATGGATCATGATGTCATGAAAGCATAGTTTTATTTTGTTTTGTTTTGTTTTGTTTTTTAAGGATATTGAGTTAATGCAAACTGGCATTAGGAAAAATGAATTCAATATGAATTCAATATGATCTTGATGTAACTTATGAAAGTATTAATTCCTAAAGATTTCTCCAATAGAAACCTTCCATTCTTGATATCAGACACTTCGTTCTGCTGCCCCCACCCACTCTGTTATTTAATCTTTCTGTGCAGAAATGTTCTAATGGGTGGATGGCACTAGCAGAGTACATACTAATGTGTCCCTTCCTTTTCTGTGTTGGAATCCTACGTACAGTGTTCAAACTAGGGATAGCATATAACTTTTTGATGTTTCCTTCCTTATTAACTAACTGTAAAAATTATACATGGCACATGGATGCATTTTTTATTGTAAATAAAATGGAAAAAGGAATGAGGAGTCCCCTTCACTGCCCCCAGTCCCAGATCCTACTCTCCAATCTCAGAGGTAACCATCGGTAATAGATTGCATATACAAATGTTCTTCCCCCATAAGCTCTTTGTAAGGAACAAATTTCAGAAACAAAGTATGGAAAATATTTAACCTTCTGCCACGATTATTAGGTTTTGATGTTTGAGAGGGAAAAATGCCCAAACACATAAAAATGGAAAATCCCCAAGCAATTTGGTAAGACATGCCTTGCAGTTTTCTTCCCTCTAAAATGTCCTCGAAAGGTTTGATAGACATACTTTCAAACACACAGAAAGACATCTCTATTTTAGAAAATAAACTAAAACTGAGGTCAGCTCCTGAAAACAATACAGAATCTTTTATCAGTTTCCAAAAGAGGGAAAACAGAGAAGAAAAAAACTAAACTGTGTTGCAACTTCTATCTGATGTTCAACCAGTTTTGCCTTTTACTTTCTGCAGTGTGCTGGCGCCAGTGCGTAAGTTTGTGTTGTGGGCATTTTGAACCCAGTCCCTTCCGATATAAATGTACATTTAAAAAATTGTTGTTTGCTTTCAATTGGCATTTTAACAGGATAATCATCTTCTCATTATTCTTTTTTATATAACTTCAGTAATCTTAAAGCAGTTTATATAGAATCTATAATTAAACAAAGATGTGGACTTATTTTAAAGGTTGCAGTCAACACTTTAATTTTGTTTTATAAATGAATTAGGAGAAATTCACCTCACAGAAGAGGTTGGGATGATGGGTGATGAGGTCAGCTTATGTATAAAATGATCAAGCAAAGATGATAATGAAATTTTCCTGAGTATCTTGCATCTCTCCTTTCCTGACCTCTGAAGATGCCTGGGAATTTCCATGCTCATGTTGCAAGCATGTTTCCCGACTAATAACTTACTGTTTATGGTTGTTAGCTTGTGCTGAGTTTCTTTAAGGGTGTTAAGTACCAAGGAGGCCATTTTCTATCGCCTGTCGGAGAAAGCTCAGGAATTGAAGGACATTTTAAGTGCACCTTTAGGCTATGCTTTGTCTTTATGTGATGCTAAATTCAGAGAATAAAAGACAGAACCAAACTGAAAAACCACCCAGCCATTTGCCTGGCACCATGTCGACGATGGATCCAGTCAAAGGATTGAATGCTCACATTTTATTTGCTTTCTAATCAAGATCCTTGTGCAGAAAGGGAGAGGAGACAGACAGGAACTTTATAGAAAGAAGACAAGTGGTAATTCTTCAGAAGGGGCTGTGGATGAAATGAAATGTACAGGAGGAGGCAACAGTAGGTTTACAGTTCAAAAACACAGTTTATTCTTGTATTATTACTTATTAATCATTGTATTATTTTCCATAGAAACAACTGCAAACCTACTTATGTCCCTGACTTTGAAGAATACACAACCTGATATGTAAGACTAGACCAACTATGGAAGATTAAAGGATAATTCTGACCAAGACTAATTTTACTTTTATATCAAAATAAAGTTGATATTATAAAATTCCAAAGGAGCTACATGTCAGGAAGGACTTCTATGTTGCTGGTTTTGTTTTTCTTTCCCCTCTGTGTTGCACTCATTTTCTTTTGTAGGGAGATGGAATTCGGTGGTAATTCAGTGATAATTCAGTGATCTGCAGCTTAGCCACTATTCTTCCTGGTCCCCAAATTTAAAATTTTCTCTCCATAATTTCATTGAAGTCATTCACCCAACAAGTGTTCATTGAGCAATTACAAGGTTCCTAGCAACTCATTGGTGATGGAGTGAAAACATTCAATAGGACAGGTGCTGTTTTAAGGAGAGATGAGTACTGTAAGGGAGTTTGGAAACGAGGGAGTATAGCGGTGGAGAGAATTCACTCATCAGGTTTGTGAAGCAGGAGGTAACAGCGGAGGTGACTTGGGGATGGTAAGAAGTGCACTGACTCTTAGAGATGAGAAAAGGAAAGGGAAAGGGAGGAGCCAAGCAAGGCTTAGGTAGAGGAAGTCTGCCACTCATCACAATGGGAGGCAATACTGTAGCAGTGTCATAAGTATGTTTCTTTGTCCTTTCCCAGAAATCCCGAATGTGGATGTCACTTCCACATGAGTTCATGGAGTGGACATAGACTCTCAAAGGACAAGGATTTCTTTGGGGCCATAACTCCACTTCATCTCACTCTGGGTGGATCAATAAATTTGGAGGTTGATGTTTATCCAAGAGTGCAGTCAGAATATGATTTATTGTTGTTGAATTTTCCAAAACAAAGGAAGACATTTGTCTGGAGTCTTCTATTCCCAATACCACAAGAAGTACTTAGTAATCTCTATTTAGAGAAATATCTCTTTTTTAAAAAATTTATTTTAATTGTTGTTCAAGTACAGTTTTCTGTCTTTTATTCCAATCTCAGCCCACCCACCCAGCCCTTCCCACCTCCCTCCCATTTCCACCCCCACCCTAATTTTTGTCCATGTGTCCTTTGTGTTTGTTCCTGTAAACCCTACACCTTTTCCCCTGAAATTCCCCTGAAATTCCCTCCCCTCTTCCCTCTGGTCACTGTCAGCCTGTTATCTATTTCAGTGTCTTTGGTCATATTTTGCTTATTTGTTTGTTTTGTTGTTTAGGTTCCTGTTAAAGGTGAGATCATATGATATTTGTCTTTCAATGCCTGGCTTATTTAACTTAGCATAATACTTTCCAGTTCCATCCATGCTATTGCAAAAGGTAGAAGCTCCTTCTTTCTTTCTGCTGCATAAAATTCCATTGTGAAAATGTACCACAGTTTTTTAATCCATTCATTAACTGATGGGCACCTAGGTTCTAGTATCAGGTATTGTGATCCCTCCTACTTTGCTTTTCTTTCTCAAAATCACAGCAGCTATTCAGGGTCATTTATGGTTCTATATAAATTTTTGAAGTGTTTGTTCTATGTCTGTGAAATATGCTATTGGCACTTTAATAGGTATTGCAGTGCATCTGTAAATTCCTTTGGGAAGTATGGACATTTTGATGATGTTAATTCTTCCAGTCCATGCACATAATATACATTTCAATTTGTGTCTTCCCTGATTTCTTTCTTCAATGTTGTGTAGTTTTCTGAATATAGGTCTTTTATCTCTTTGGTTAGGTTTATTCCTTGGTATTTTATTTTTCTTTTTGCTATATTGAATGGGATTTTTTTCTTGATTTCTGCTTCTGCTGTTTCATTGTTGGTATACAA
The DNA here is from genome assembly GCA_039655065.1 of Glossophaga mutica. NCBI lineage: Eukaryota > Metazoa > Chordata > Mammalia > Chiroptera > Phyllostomidae > Glossophaga > Glossophaga mutica. Next base: position 49,494,310 of record CM077309.1, read on the forward strand.
AAATGCCTTTGATTTCTGGATATTGACTTTGTATCCGGCTGTTTGGCTAAATTCATTTATTAGGTCGAGCAGTTTTTTGGCCGAGTCTATAAGATTTTCTATATACACTATCATGTCATCTGCAAACAGTATCGGTTTTATTTCCTCCTTTTTGATTTGGATGCCTTTTATTTCCTTTTCTTGTCTGATCGCTGTGGCTAAAACTTCCAATACTATGTTGAATGGAAGTGGTGAAAGTGGACAACCGTGTCTTGTTCCCGATCTTAGTGGAAAAGATTTTAGTTTTTGCCCATTGAGTATGATGTTGGCTGTAGGTCTCTCATATATGGCCTTTATTATTTTGAGGAATGCTCACTCTTTGCTGAGCGTTTTTATCATAACGGGTGCTGTACCTTATCATATGATTTTTCTGCATCTATTGATATGATCGTGTGATTTTTGTGTTTGCTTTTGTTTATGTGATGTAGTACATTTATTGATTTGTGAATATCAAACCATCCTTGCATCCCTGGGATGAATCCCACTTGGTCATGGTGTATGATGTTTTTAGTATATTGTTGCATGCAGTTTGCCAATATTTTGTTGAGGATTTTAGCATCTATGTTCATCAGCAATATTGGCCTGAAATTTTCTGTCTTTGTTGTGACTTTATCTGGTTTTGGGATTAGGATGATGCTGGCTTCATAAAAAGAGTTTGAAAGTCTTCCATCATTTTGAATTTTTTGAATAGTCTGTGAAGGATAGGGTTTAGCTCTTCTTTAAATGCTTTATAGAATTGTCCTGAGAAACCATCTGGTCCAGGGCTTTTGTGTGCTGGGAGTTTTTTGATTACTGCTTCAATTTCATCTGCTGTTATTGGTCTGTTAGGATTTTCTACTTCTTCATTGAGGTTTGGAAGGTTATATTTTTCTAGAAATTTGTCCATTTCACCTAGGTTTTCAAATTTCTTGGCCTACAGTTCTTCATAGTAATTTCTTACAATCTTTTGTATTTCTGTGGTATCAGTTGTAATCTCTTCTCTTTCTTATATGATTGTGTTTATTTGGGTCTTCTCTCTTTTTTTCTTGAGTAGCCTGCTTAAAAGCTTGTTGATTTTGTTTATTTTTTCAAAGAACCAGCTCCTGGATTTATTGATCCTTAGAATTGTGCTTTTAGTATCTATGTCATTTAATTCTGCTCTGATCTTGGTTATTTCCTTCCTTCTACTAGCTCTGGGCTATCTTTATTGTTGTTCCTTAAGTTTTTGTAGACGTAGGGTTAGGTTGTTTGTTTGAAAAGTTTCTATCTTTTTTAGGTAGACCTGTATCGCTATGAACTTTCCTCTGAGGACTGCCTTCGCTGTGTCCCATAAATTTAGAGTTGTTGTGAGTTCATTTTCACTTGTTTCCAGAATCTTTTTGATTTCTTCCCTACTTTCATTCTTGACCCATTCATTGTTTAATAGCATGCTATTCAATCTCCATGATTTTGAGTGTTTTGGGTTTTTTCCCCTAGGGGTTGGATCCTAGTTTCAGTCACTTGCGGTTGGAAAAAATACTTGGTATTTCAATTTTCTTGAATTTGATGAGGCTTGTTTTCTATCCTATCACGTGGTCTATCTTTGAAAATGTTCCATGTGCATTTGAAAAGAATGTGTATGTAGCTTCTTTGGGATGAAGGGCCCTCTCCATATATATCAGTTAAGTCCATTTCATCTAGAGTGTTGTTCAATGCCACAATATCTTTGTTGATATTTTGTTTGGAAGATCTGTCCTGTTTTGACAGTGGGGTGTTAAAATCGCCTACTATAATTGTGTTGCTGTCAATATCTTTCCTGAACTTCTCTAAGATTTTCTTGATGTATTTAGGTGCTCCTCTGTTGGGTGCATATATATTTACAATGTTTATGTCTTCTTGGTGGATTCTTCCCTTGAGTATCATGAAGTGACCTTCTGAGTCTCTCTTTATGACCCTTTTTTTGAAGTCTATTTTGTCTGATATGAGTATTGCTACCCCTGCCTTTTTTTCCGGTCCGTTTGCTTGGAAAATTTGTTTCCAGCCCTTCGCTTTCAGTCTGTGCAGATCTTTTGTCCTGAGGTGGGTCTCTTGTAGGCAGCATATGTGTGGGTCATGATTTCTTATCCATTCAGCTATTCTGTGTCTTTTGATTGGAGCATTTAATCCATTTACATTTAAGGTTATTATTGATAGGTACTTATTCATTGCCATTTTAATACCTGTGTTCCTCTCTCTCTCTCTTTTCATTCTTTTCCTTAAACCAGGCCCTTTAGCATCTCTTGCAGAGCTGGTTTGGTGGAGGTGTATTCTTTTAGACTTCTTTTGTCTGGGAAGCTCCATATTTGGCTTTCTATCTTGAATGAAAGCCTTGCTGGGTAAAGTAGCTTTGGTTGCAGGCCTCTGGTTCTCATTACTTGGAATATTTCTTGCCATTCTCTTCTGGCTTGGAGTGTTTCCATTGAGAAGTCTGCTGCTAACTTTATTAGGGCTCCCTTGTATGTTACTACCTGTTTCTCCCTTGCTGCCTTTAAGATTCTCTTTGTCTTGGAATTTTGCCATTTTAATTATGTCTTGAGGTGGGCCTCTTTGGGTTCCTCTTGATTGGGACTCTCTGTGTTTCCTGGATTTGTGTGACTTTTTCTCTCATAAAATTAAGGAAGTTTTCCATCATTACTTTTTCAAATAGGTTTTCTATCCCTTGCTCTTTCTCTTCTTCTTCCGGTATCCCTATTATTTGGATATTATTAGGTTTCATATTGTCTTGCATTTTCTTAATCCCTCTTCATTCTTTCTGAGCCTCTTTTCATTTTCTTGCTCTTTCTGGGTGTTTTTTCTACTTTGTCCTCCAGTTCACTGATCCGATCTTCTGCTTCATCGATCCTGCTTTTGATTCCTTTTACTGTGTTCTTCAGTTCAGAAATTGTGTTCTTCCATTTCCTCTTGGCCCTTGCTGATAGTTTGTCTTTCCTTTTTCATGTTGATATAGTTTGCAGTGAGTTCATTGTAGTTTCTGGTAATTCACTGTGAGTTCATTGAGCTTCCTCATAATCATTGCTTTGAACTCAATATCTGATAGTTGAGTTGCCTCTCTTTCATTTAGCATTCTTCCTGAGACTTCCTCCTTTCCCTTCATTTGGGGATTGTTTCATTGTCTTCCCATTGTTTGTGAGAGTCTTCTTGTTAGCCTCAGCTTCTTAAATTGATCTGTTCTGGCTCCCTGGGCTTATGGTGTGAACTTCTGTGGTAGAATACCTGTGAGATTCAGTGGCGCAGTCTCCTTCGGGTATCCTGGTGTTCACAGCTTCCACCTATTCTTTTTTGTGATTAGTTGGAGTGGTAAGGCAGAACAGTTTAAGACAGCAAGAGAGTATTCTATGATATTTACAGTAGCAGCCAGTAGAAGAGACAGGAGATCCTTTGACTATGTATAGTGTTAAATGTTATATTCCTCCCAACTAGCCACTTTTTAGAAAGGATGGAAAGAAGATAAGACTCTTGTTGGGGAGGGAAGGATTGTGAGTTGGATCTAGAAAGCAGTGAGGTTGTGGGAGGTCAGAGTCTGAGGTAAGGTGAGAGTAAAGGACAGTAAATAGGTGTAGTGTGTGAGAGAATAGAGGTAACTACTACAGTAATAGAGTTCAGGAAACCGTGAAGTGGGCTAAGATCTGGGAGGGGTGTTGTGTAGTATTTACAATTATATGGAATAGCTATTATTTACAATAATATTAGAGCAACAATCATATGACAGAATCTATGAGATCTAGATAACAAGAATAAGGAGTATAGGCCCTTGAGTAGTGATCTAATGGAACACAGGTGAAGTGAAGGACAGTAAATTAGCAATTCACTAAGAAAGAGAGAACAGGGGAAACCTGTCAAATGATACAATATAACCAGCCAAGCAAAGAAGACTATACAGAAAGAAGAGAAATACAAAAATACTATTTAAATAAAAGATGTAAGAATAATGAAAATATAATAATACAAATATACAATAACTTGCAGCTTCTCTGTAATATCAAAGTGAAATTTATCTCAGTGTCTCAGCTGTTGGGATGCCCCTCTTTGGGTCCAATTCTGGTGTTTTCACAGTTCCAGGATTTTTGGCTCACTTGTGGGTATTTAAAAAGAAAAAAGAAAAAGAAAAAAAAGCAGAAGAAGGAAGGAAGAAGAGATAAAATTATAAAGAAAGGAAGAAGAAATAAAACAAGAAAGGAAAAAGAAGCAAAAGGAATTGAGAGATATAAAAATAATAAGAATTAAAAAATAAGCCCTTGATTAAAAATAAAATAAAAAAATGGAAGGAAAAAAATAAGCCCTTATTATATGAAATGTTAAAGGGACTTATCTAAGAAAAAGAAGATAAAAATATGACAGTGAAAAGACAGCAAACTCACAGCTATTAACAACCACACCTAAAACAAAAGCAAACTAAGCAAACAGCTAGAACAGGAACAGAACCACAGAAATGGAGATCATATGGAGGGTTAGCAACAGGGGCGTGGGAGGAGGAGAGAGGGGGAAAAGGTACAGAGAATAAGTAGCATAGACGGTGGGTAGAAAATAGACAGGGGGAGGGCAAGAATAGTATGGGAAATGTAGAAGCTAAAGAACTTACGACACATGGACATGAACTAAAGGGGGGAATGTGGGTGGGAGAGGGTGTGTAGGGTGGAGGGGAATGATGGGGGAGAAATGGGACAACTAACTGTAATAGCATAATAAATAAAATATATTTAAAAAAAGAATTAAAAAATAAACAATTACTTAAACCAAAAACGAACAACCCCCCACCAAAAAAAAAAAAAAAAAAAAAAAAAAAAAATCAAACAAACAAACAAAACCTTCTTACTGGTTCAAACTTGCCAAATCAGTTTTTCTGGTCTTGCTGGCTGCAGCAGGCTGAGGGGTGATTGGTATTGCTTTTCTCCCTTCCTGTTTAGCACTCAGTCAACCTCGTGCTGACTGAGGGCTAGTCACGCATTCTCCCAAGAGCTAGCCTAGCACCTCTCCAGGGGGCCTTGGGTGTGGGATCTGGGCATGCGCTCACCCCAGGGTTATGGTTGTGGGCTCTGGGCCTCCTGTGGTGGGTGCACTCACCCCGGATTTATGAGTTTATGGGTGCAGGCTCTGGGTCTTCCACAAAGCACCCTCTCCCCGCATTGTGGACGGGCACTTGGCCAGGCTGCCTCTGGTCTCATAGGTTTGGACCTGCACTTTTCCCAGGGCTATGTGTAGGTGCTCACAGCCCCTGTGTGTTTGCCACTTAGTCATTATTCCCCTCTCTTCGACTTCATGCAACCACGTCTCTCCCCGAGCTGCTCAAACCTTGTTTGGCCAGGGCAGGAGCAGTTGACCCGGTTCTCTCCCAAGAGCCCTGTGGCAGACCCAGAGAGCGCCATGCCTGGGGCTGCAGCCTCCCTGGTCCCCAAGTCAATCCCTGGGCCCTTATTGTCCTGAAGCACTCTCCTTACTGTCTGGTTTTTCAACGTTCACTACAATTTTTGATCTCCTATTTTCATATGTGTTATGTTTGCTCTGTTCCTCCGTAGATTGGCTAGGTTTTTCTCCTGTGTGTAGGGGGGAGTGGAATCTGCTCCCTCCTACCACACTGCCATCTTCCCCCCTCCAGAATATCTCTTTTTGGCCTTGATCATTTTATATTACCTAAAGAGCTTCGGTTCATGGAGACTTTCAGCAGCCACAGGCCAGTGAGTGCGCCCAGCTCTGTCATCAGCCCTGACTTGTAAGAGTGAGCACATATTGGAGGTATCAGTGGCTCTTTCATAGCACTTGTTTTTTCACACATCAGTTTTTTAAAAAGACAAAGAACATTTTTGTAAAGTTTTTCTAAATGTGGCTTCCTTCTTTATTAGAAACTTGGTAGTTCCATATCCAGGGAGAAGACTTCTCTGCTGCTTATTCTCTAGTGTTTTAAGAGCTCAAGTGGCATTTGTGGGCTGAGGTCAAACTTGCAATGTTAAAAATGAGCTCAGACCATCAGCTTTTAGCCTCATTCATGCAAATAATCAGCTAAACTAGGCTTTGAGCTGGCTGAGTTTTCTTTGTTAAAAAAGAGGCAGATGGGTCATCACAATAGAAAAACGTCAGCCTTCTATCCAAAAGGCAACCTTATATAGTCACTGAAGTCTTCAAAACTTCAACTATTATAGCATAGCCCTTCCGCAATGCTTTCAGTAGACGTTCTGGGCAATTCCATCCATAAAGAAGTGGAGGGAAGTAAACTAGAAAATGAGGGATGAGGACTACATAGGGGATGGCAAATGGATGTCAGCCCTGATTGATTAGTGGCTGCTGCTGGAGCATTGCATTGGAAAGATCAGAGAGTTACATCTGCGGTCATTGAGAAGGGCACCATGATTGATTCTCAGTGTCTGCCTTAGGTACAGAGACGGATGTTGGTCCAGATACAATAATTTCCCCTCAGTGAGAGTTGCTTACAGCCATTTACCTCAAGCTTTCATTGAATCTCTGTAAGCAAAAACTGTATTTGGAGACAATTTATAACTTTCAAAGATGTAAAGATATAAAAGGATATAGACTATAGAGAGACTATAAATATATAAGGTGACATGATATTTAGCAAATGGCCAATATAAAGACATTAAGGGACCATTTATTTGAACACTTTATAACTGAGTATTATAACTATCCATTCTAAGGTAATAATACTATTTGGAACACTTGTTTAGAGAGGGAAAATATTAGTTACAAGAATGAGCATAATAAATAAGGATAACAGCAATAACAACTGGCTTACACAGAGCATCAATTAGGTATCAAATCCTCTTTCTGTGTTTCATGTGTATTCTATGTTATTTGTTCCTTAGAAAAGCCTTGGGAGGAGGTACTATTACAGTTCCATTTTAAACAAGATGAAACAGGTTCATAAAGGTAAGGGAAATTGACCAAGGTCACACAGCTAGAAAGTATTGGCAGAGTTGCAATTCTAACTCATGTGGTCTCATTGGGTATTAACCAGGCTTTCAGTATTCACCATGATATTAGTCTGTCCTTATAGCTTATGTAGGGTCAAAGGTCAATACAGCGATGATAAATAATAATACAGCATAGCCACAAAGATAAACAGAAGTTATCCAGAGGTACTTTCTACACAGTAGAGAAATTTCCTCTTTCCTCAGAGGTTCTGCCTAACAATGGTTGAATACCTGGGAAGAGCTATCAGGGACTGCATGAATGATCTCACTATTCGATACGGATGATATCCAGAAGAACATGGGAAGTACAAGCAGAGAATGGACAGGCAAATACAGATAACTTCTATGGAGCAGGTACTGGGCTTTATGCCTCCATAGATTTACTGTGAGCATTTTATGTGCTAGATTCTCTTGGAAATGACCCAGACAGGGCCCTTTCCTACTTGCAAAGTCTACTTGGGGAGGAGGCCATACAGGCACATAAACAGAAGGATAGGATAAGAGACCAAATACAAGTGTCCAAAAGTGACTAATTCTAAATGGGGGATATGGGGGAAATATTCTGGAGAGAAGAGAATCTGAACCTGACTTTGAAGTTTGATTGGTGGTCCAAAAGACACAAGGGACAGCATTCATGTCAGCAGTAACAAAGATGAGCAAAGGCCTAGAGATGGGGAAGGTCATTGTACATTGGGAGATCTCTGCACTTGCTCAAGCAGGAGAAGAAAATATACAAGCCTTACACAGAGGAAGGTTATGTACTATGTAGCCAGGGTCTTAAAAAACCATAAGGATTTGGATTTTGTTTTATAGGCAATGGGAAGCCATGGAAAGCTTTGGAGCAGGGGAGTGTCTTATCCAGACTATTATTAAATTATTATTGTGCAGCTGAACTGAGAGAAAAAATACTGGAACAAAGACACCCAGTTGAAAGACTACTTCAAAAGCCCAAGTAAAAGTTAAGGAGGGTTTGACCAAGGTCATAATCAGAGTCCTGGAAGGAGGATATGTGCAGGAGTGAGTCCCTGTGGGAGGTGAAGCTGACAGAAGGCAGGGGCTGCAGTGGCAGCCATGTCTCATGTTCAAGGCTAGCATGGTCTCTCTCTGTCTCACACCCACTCTATGTTTAGGTAGGGACTGGAGGGCAGGGGACTTACAGTGGGGGAAAGGGTCAGTAAACTTCTGCTCTGGGAAAACTGTGCTGGCCTCCAGCATTTTTCTAGGGCCTTGACATTGATGTGATCCTGACCAACATCTTCCTTTTCCGTCATGCTTGTACTTTTCCACTTAAGTGAGACACAAGCCCAGTTCCAGGGGGATTCCAGGAAGCCTGAAAGAGTGACATCACCTCCCATCTTGTGATATACCAGGCATGTTACAGCTCTGTTTTCAATCCTAGAATCTGGAAGTTGGGAAGGACCTTAACCATCCCATCTGACTCCCCCTGGGCAAGAGAGAAAGGTATACAAACAGACCATCAACCATGCCAGGGAGGCTGTGAGGTGATGTGGCGACAGATGTTTGATTTGTTGGGGACCAGGACTTTATCCTATGTCTGTTCAACGGTTTCCCTGAAATCATAGCTAGAACAAATAAGCCCACATTTATTAGGGTGTATTTTGGGAATGAAGCAAATTGGCACTGCATTGTCTCAGATCAATAAAATACTAAATTGCTATAGAAATAATACCTTGTCATGAAAAGAATCCCCTGAGTTAATATTTCCATATTAAATTAGGCTAATGCTGTATTAGGCTAATACAATACTGTGCTAATACAGAGAGTCAATGAACTTAGATATGCATATTAGTATTTAGTTGGATTAAAACAATCCATAGCCAAATGCTTTCCCAGCCATTAGCCTGATGTTCCTAACATCATTATCATTTATGGCAAATGTCTTCTAGTCTCTGTCCTCCACATCAACTGTCATCGGCATAGTTAGTCCCTTGGTGGCAGATCTTCATGATGTTGACTTAAATTAAGGACATCTTACCTACATTCAAATACAAAATAAAACGTTTTCTGCAAGCTCCGATTACAGCCGGAGCAGGACGCAGGTACATGTGGTCAGTCCCTTTCTTGCCCCATTTAGATGTTTTGCCTTAAAGAATATTCCTGTGTCTGCAGCACACCAGCCTGATTTAGGAGCTCAGTATGTGGAAGGACTCAAAAGGGCTTCTTTCACAGATCTGCCATCACAATAAGTCAGGAAAGAATTGTGAGGGGAGATAGAGAAACTGAGGCTTCCTCCCTTTCCCCTCTCATGGATGTAAGTATTTATCCAGGCTTTCCTTTCTAAACCCTCCTCAATCCTTCCTAAGGTGAGGGTATTTGTAAGGACAAGGATATTATTCTAAAAATTGTACATCTTCATGTTACATGGATTGTTGCATGTTCACACCTGCACTTATTTTTAAGTAATTTTTTGTGTGGTTGTGAGCACATTCTGAGACAGGGAGATCATTCAAGGGTGAATGGGAAAGCAGAGTTTGGGCTTGGCCATTTCTGGAGTAAGGGAGTTCATTGGGGGCACTAGCCAGCTGTCCCAGTTAGAACAGTCCTTGTGGCTATGGTCCTGTGCAGGAATTACCTAGGTCAGTCCTGTCCAAAGTACTGTCTTTAAACTGGCTCAAACAGCATTCACTAGGACTGGATTAGAGAGGAACTTTCCCCAGCTCCCCTCCAGACCCACTGAACTAGCTCCTGGGACCCAGGTGCTAGTTGTAATCCGTGTTGTAACAAATCCTATAGGTGGGTTTTATGTATGCTGAAGTGTGAGAAGCATCAATCTAGGATGTGATTGTGCTGTACACTCAAACTATTGTTAAAACCAACTTGGCCTGGGACTGTCATTCCCATGATAACCTCTTTCACCTTCAACCCCGGTGTTCTGGAAACAACCACAAACAGAGCCCAAGCTCACATCCTTTCTCAGCTCCTTATAGTCTTTCACAAGTTGCTGGGATATTTTGAAATTCTTTGTATTAAATACAGGGCTAGATGTGATATGGAGTTAAGCATAGATACTCTTCATGTTCAAAGAGTTATAACACTCACAAATGTGCTGGAAAAGACCAGTATTCAACCAATAATCTTTTTTATTTTGATAAGCTATTTGAAAAACATTTTCAAAGATCATCTCATTTTCTTTATTCAAATAAAGGATAAAGCTGACATTTTATTCCCATTTGAAAAGGAATCTGAGGCCCAGTAGAATATGTTCTGAGAACACTCTTAATCTGGAAGTCCAACTGTTTTATCATGTTTTTAAGACTTTCTGGTGGAGCATGTTGCAAAGGCCCACAGTCAGAAGGATGATCTACGTGCTGAATCAGATTAGTCTGTCCTCTGGCATTCCATCCATGGGAATTTGCAACCTCAAATGAAGAGGGAGGCTCAAATCCCACCCACACCACAGTGACATTTGCTGGAGCTCTTCCACTCCAGGCAACAGGATCATTATCAGTGGAGGGCCCAATACCCAGCAGAAGGCCAACAGTGTTTTGATTTTAATGATTCCTAAGGAGTTCTAGTTAAAATGAGGCTAAGCAACCACTTAGCAGATGGTTAATAGTTAGACTATTTAGTCATTCGAAACAATGCAATTAAGGATGAATCATAGCTCAGTAACCTAAACAAAATCAAATTAACAAATGGGCGGCACTCCCTTTGGTCTGGGAGGCTAATTCAAACCTCCCATTTCCAAGATTGCTGAACGTTGCTGTGCAGCTTTCAGGCCATTTAGACTCTGAATTCTTTCCTGTTTTAGCACAGACCCAGTTATAGTCCATGGGTGTACAACTGACTACTAAAAGGAAAGGGCATCTTAAAGGGGCTTGCCATGTAGGGTCTCTGGGCAAAGACATTAGAGGGTAATGTGTAGTACAGATTTTAGAATCAAACACACTAAAATCTGAGTCCCAGTCTAACTCTTAGTAGCTAAGTGACTAAAGGTATTTAGTTTTCCTACCTAAAATATGGAAATAAGAATAGTATCATATATGTATCATGTATGTATGCATATCTCTGTGTGTATATACATACAATACATATGTATACCATATATACTTATACTTTATCCAATAAGGATAATTATTAATTTGCTTAGGTTTTTAATCAGGTCTGTAACACTACTAAAGTAGCATAACTCATTACCAGACCATTATCTACATTACATCTTCGTTCCTGATTTTTCTCTTGATATAGGCCTATGGTGATTAATGCCTTTGAAACTGTAAAGATTTTAAGGGGTCACAGACATTAGGAATGTGAAAAAATTTCACCCAGATTTTTTTAGAAGTGGATCCATGGAAGATTGGTGACTTGCCCAAGGTTTTGTCATTGGAGACAAAGGTGTGGATGGGATCTGTTCTCGTCCGGCAGTCAACTTGTTTTTGAGACAGGGAGAAGCCAGCTTTCCTCACTGAGGAAGTGAGATGCGTTCTCAACAAGAGCACTGCTCAGTAGAAATATGTTAGTTATATACGTAATTTTAAGTTTTCTAGTAGTCAGTCTTTAAAAAGTGAATAGATGAAAATAACTTTAATAAGATATTCCATTTAACCCAATATATCCAAAGTGTTATCTCAACATGGAATCAACATAAAAATATTTTAATGAAAAATTATACATTATTTATTTTGTATTATATTTTCAAAGTGCAGGGTTTAGCTTATCCTTATAGCACATTTTAATTCAGCTACTAAATTTTCATCATTCATATTTGATCCATAGTTTGGTTTCACAATATTTATTGGTGAAAAGTAGATTCCCATACCAAGTTATTCCAAACATAATTGGAAGTTATTCAGTATCTGAATGGATGATTAGTTTTTAAAATAAAATTAACTAAGATTAAAATTCAATTCATCAGTTACATTAGCCATATAGCCACGTTTAAGTGCTCAATACTTAATGTGCCTAGTGAGCCACCCTAGTGTATAGCACAGCTCTAACATTCCAAGCCTTGAGAAACCTCGCTACCATCTCCTACATAAAGATGATATAAGAACAATGACAAAGTGGGTAGGTGGCTTGCCTGGAGAGATGACAGTCTCACAGCTGAGAGAATTGGCCTAAATTCAAATGCTCTTGCTTCAGTGAACTTGAACAATGGTTTAATCTGCTTGAACTCCAGTGTGCTCACACATGAAATGGGGTTACAACACTTACTTAATAAAGTTATCAGAATGGTAGAACATGATGGTGAATATAGCATATTGACTCCAGGACAGGAATAGCAAGTGCAGAATAACCTGTAGTCTAAAAACTTCTAGACAGGTGGCTGCAAATTTCTAGTTATCTCCATTTGACAAGTATCGGCCTTTACAAAGAGGCCATGTTTGATAGTAGCACCACTGTAATTGCCTCATAAACATCTAGGCAAGCCTTTGGGACCCTTGGAAAAATTCCACTGATACTCTGCAGTTGGAAGTGGTTGCCACTAGGTGATGTCTCAAGGCAGTATGTTCTTTTTCGATGCCGTGCTTTTGCACATGCTGTTCCCTTTCTATAGAATGCCCTTGCAGGTTCCTTCTTTTCTGCCTGGCAAATTCTTACTTATTTTTCAGAACGTACTTCAAGTGTTCCTTTGGGACTCTTGTAAACAGAATTATTCAGTCCTTCCAAGTATTCTCTATTGTTTTATATTGAAAGTAATGACAGCTAAAAGTTTAGGTGCTGCCAGTAGGTCTCTTTCTTAGGTAAGCTTGCACGCGGGCTGCTACAGAATGAGAAAATTTACTTTAAAGAGGAATGTAATTTCCGAGAAGGTGACAGTGGGGGGCAGGAGACTAGCAGTAATAACAATAATTATAATAATGTTAGGCACTTTACAGGGATTATTTTACCTAATTCTAAGAACAACTCTGTGAGATAATGAAGAAATTTGGTTGAGTCAACCTGATTTTAGAACTCTCCTCTTAGCTATCATGCAACACAGACTTGCTATTTTGGAGAATGTGGCAGGCATTACTGTTGCTTTCCCCAAATCTACTCTTCTTTTTCCCTCACCAAGAGAACCCAAAATCTGTTTGAGGTATAGTACCAGGTTAAAAACACCAACTTCTCCAGACCCTCTTGCAGTTAAGGGCAGCCACCTACGTAAGGCTCCTGAGACAGACAACCCTGGCAGGGCCTTTGATCCTTGCCTCTTCTTTTTTCTAGCCTGAACTTTGCACTTGATGTCTGGAGACACAGCAGCCATCTTGTGACTATGAAGTCAAGAGCTACATTCTAAGGCTCACAGAGCAGGAAGCTAGAGGAACCAAGATCTTTGAAACTTTGACCAGCTTCATGCCCCCTGGGCTATTGCATCCAGATTTTCCATTAGGTTATCAACATTTGAATCTCCATTTGATTCAGCCATTATAGCTAGATTTCAGCTACAAGCAACCAAATGTAATCCTAGTAAATGGAGCAAATTTGGAGCCAGCCAAGAAATCCAACACACTACATTTGATTCTTTCCTCTTCACAAACTGTTACTTGTAACAATTTCTTTTATTTTGGCATTTGCTACAGGATGTTACTTTTATCACTTCAACTGACTGAACAAGTTTCCCATCCTCCTTCCAGAAACTGGTTTTGCCACCTCTATGACATTTCTTAAGAAGGGATATTTTCTTGGCTAACCAGGGTATTTTCTTGGCTAATCATTCTTTCTGCATTATCTACAGAGTTTACCACAAAAAGCATGGGGATTCATCAAGTAACACTAAAATTTACTTAATCACAGTGACAAGGATTACTGCCTTCCTTTTGGGACAAAAGTCAAGTAACATGGAAACCTGGGTTTGAGTTTCCAAAAGCAATAAAAAAGGCAGCTAAAAGTGAAGTCTTGGGACAGGGGTGGGCAAAGTACAATCTTCTGGCAAAACCTGCTTTTGTAAATAAAGTTTTATTTAAACACAGGCATGCCCATTTACTTATATGTTGTCCTCAGATGTGTTCATGCTACAATGGCAGAGCTGACTAGTTTCAACAGAGACTGCATAGCCTATAAGGCATGAAATACTTACTATCTAGACCTCTACCCAAAATGTTTGCTGACTCCTCTCTTTGGAAAAAAAGACATAACAGAGACTGAACAGTTCCAGCCTCCTATTATCCTGCCAAGAACCGTGCCAATGAGATCCTTGCTCCAAGTATAAAGGACACTTTTAAAACTTTCTATTGTGTGTGTGTGTGGGGGGGGGGGGTGCTGAGGCTGGTAAACATTTAAATAGCCCCTGAGGTCATATCTTGTGATTGATGAAGCCAGAATTTTAAACTAATTTTGTCTGGATTTAAAAACCACTATTTTAATCATTAATCATTAACTATCACATTATATTCATTCTCTTCTGCTTAATTCAATCCCCATGGTAAATACTGAAGAAGAATGCAGACAGCATTTCAAATTTTAAAAAGTGACTATGTGGGAGAGGAAAAATATCCACTTAGCTCAGAAAGGTCCAGGACATGGAGATGAGGATATATGCCCCCAAGTAGCAATGGCAGAGAGCTACTGAGGAGGAGGCTCCTACTCAACATAGAGAAGTTCCAAGCAGGCAATAGCCTAGATGGTACTTCCCAAAGCGTATTGTACATCAGGTCTTCCAAAATCTTGTTCTGTGGCTCTTAGATCCAAGAAATTCTCTGTGAGAAAAGTTTTGTAGTTAACGAAACAAGACATGCCATATGCTCTGAACCCTCAGTGAGTTACCTCGTACCTGATCATACTCATTAATAGCACAGAAAAGTCCTGCTGCTAAGAAACTGATTTTGTTGAATTAAAACTACCATGTCCCAAACTTATCTGGCCCTGGAACTCTATTTCTGTGTAACTGCTTACTATTCTGTTAAACTAGTGGTCCATAAACACACTTTGGGGAACACCACTGCAGAAAATTTATAGGTAAGTTCAAGGGTGAATTCTACAGTTTCTTTCAACTATGTAATCTGCATTCTGCATTAGAACTTACTTTCTCCTCACAGTTCCCTTTCGTATAGCAGATATTTCTGATGGGACAAGAGTTCCAGTGCTGAGGATCCCAATGCATGTAAATAGTATTATGAAGTCCTGGTTGGGTAGCTCAATTGGTTAGAGCGTCATCCCAATATGTCAAGGTTGTGGGTTTGATTCTCTAGGGCACGCACAAGAATCAACCAATGAATGCATAAATAAGTGGAACAATAAGTCAATGTTTCTCCCTCTCTTTCTCTCAAATACATAATTTTTTAAAAAAGAGGAAGCATGGGATCAGTCAGCAACAGTGCTGGGGGTTACCATCACCCAATGAACCAGACAAGTGGTTCTCAAATTTCAGTGGGCATCTGCATCAGCATTACCTGGAGGGCTTGTTGCAACACAGATTGCAGGGCCCTACTTAGGAGTTTCTGATTCACAAGGTCTGAGGTAGGGCATGGGACTTTGCATTTCTAACAGATTCCCAGGTGATGTCCAGGTACCACACTTTAAGAACCACTGAACTAGGTTGATATTCTAAGTACCTCAATTTCCTCTCTATTCTGGCAGATCAGGCTTCATACATAGGTTGTTAATGAGACAAATGTGGAATGACCATATTCTTATGTAATTTCTTTCTTGGGGCCCAAACTCTGAAACGGAGCTCCTTCTCCCATCCCACCAGTTCATTAGAGTGAGGACTTGGGGAACAGGAGACACGGGAAGTGAAAACACATTCTTGGGGTGGGGGAATCATACTAGCCCACACATCTTGAGGGTCTTCTGACTCAAAGACCATTTCTCATTTATCCTCCAGGCCTGGCTTGGCTCCTGGAGAAGCAATTAAATATTGGTTCCATTTTCAACCATTTTTCACCCAGTTGGGAGCCCCTCTAAAAGATTTTTCTCCTCCCTGGAAACTCATAAAACAAGTCCATTTCTTTGGCTTTTCTTCATTGTTCTCAGGAGTTCATACATTGATTTAAAAAACTATCCACACTTTATTCTGATATTTAAAGTGTTTTTGCAAATTCTTACATTTTTCCTGGTACCTTGTTGCAGACATAGGCCAAATAGGAGATGATCTGACAGGAAACAATATATATGGACTTAATATTTTATAAGCAGCTGGCATTTATATAAACAAGGAAACTTGGATTTTAATAAGGTAATCTCTTCAAGTCTGTCACTCAAGTAGAAAACATGCTTATGGTGTTTTTCCTGCACATAGGGATCTGGTTGAAAGTACTTGGCACCTAGACAGTATTTTTGTGAATAGTGATTCACCATAGTCTGTGGTGAATAGTGATTCACCATAGTTTATGGTGAATTCTAAATTAGACCCAACGTATGTGATATCGCAATATTTAATAATTCCCCCAGGTTTATTTTCATTTAAGGAGTGACCTGAGGGAATGTCATCTTTATGGTGTTAAGACTCCTTAAAGGATTTGCTATGACAGTTGAGCCCAAAAGGGTAGAGGGATATGTGCAGTGCCCAGAGCAGACTGCTGATCACAGGCTTCTCACCATGGGCGGCATGCCCTTGACCCACCCCCACACCCCCATCCTCCACCCCCAACTTGCCCTACTGGTTTTCCTGTCATTCTACAGGAGTCTTAGAGTTCCAACAAAATGCTAATATTTTTCTTTTAAATAATTACATTGATTTTCTGGGAGATCTAGTGTAAGTGGGTCCTACTCCTAAGACTGTAAGTACAAGAATTAGAAGGATACCTTGTTTGAGGTCAAAAGGATCACACATTAAAAAAAACTCTCAGAAAATGTGAATTTCTACTGTACTCTTTGCCTTATTCCCCAGAATCATAGAAAATCAGCTGAACACCAGTATATGATTGCTGTGTCATAAGATTTTGGTTTCTAATATGATGTAAATTATCTTTATTTAAAATTAGAATAGTATTACTGCCCATTTACTAAACACTTATTATATGCCAGAAACTGAGCTCATCATTTCACATATTTAATTTAATCTTCACATCAGCCCTAAAGACATTGTATTATTACCTGCATTTTACTTATCAAGAAAATTCAGGATTAGAGAAGTTAAATGACTTGCCCAGGAATACACAGTGAGTAAATGGGGAATCTGAAATTCGGATGTAGTGTCTCACCCCAAAGCCTGTGCTCTTGACCACCATGAGGTATTGTAAATAATACCTATGAGGTTGGTATTATTAGCACTTGCTTTCACATATGAGGAAATTGAGCTTCACAAGGGTCAACTGTCCTATCCAATGTCACAGAGTTCCTAAGTAGGACCACCAGGAATTGAACTAAGGTCTATGTTAGACTACAACATCCTTTTTTGACCATTATGACATACTTCTACCCAAATAACATTTAAAATGCTTTATAGAATTACAAGTTCCTATTTCTGTTTTTATTTCTTGTAGCCATTACGACATCTCCAATAATGAAAAAAAATATTTTTCTTCAATATTTATAGGAAGAGGTGGTAGAAAGGCACATGTTATTAAGTTTCAGACCCTGATCTCAAACCCAACCATTGCTATCTAACAACTGTACATAGCTTGGGCAAGTTGGTTAGACTTTCTATCTTAGTTTCCTCTTTCTGAAGTAAGTGCTAATCATTGTAGGGGTTGCTCAGAGAGAATGCTTTCCTGGGAAACCTCTTGAGACAATGAAATGAGAGGCTGTTTGTGAGGTCTCAGCACACAGTGGAAAATGTTAACTTCTTTCCTTTGCAATTCCATTTCATTTCTCATTATGTCCTCGCCATCTTCTCCTATGCTCCTAAATCATGGCTGGAGTTTTTCATATATGGTTTTGCTCCCCTTCTTTAGGAATAGCTTCTTTTCCAAACTTTAAAGTTCCCAGGAGATATACAATCCTATAGCCAAGCTCACTCATTGACTCATCCATGTGAGTCATGGATTTTTTTCTCTCTAGGACCCGAGCATTGTGAGATCATTTCAACATCTTCTTAATCCCACATCACTAACCACAGTAGAATCAATAAAACCCATGTGTGATGGGAGACCACAAATCTATTTACCTGTTTGAATCAAGAAAGCACCCACCCTGTTGGCTCTGTCATTAAACTTCTGGGGAAACACTTTCCACACCTGGAAATACGAACTGGAAATCTCATCATGAAAGATTTTCCTGATAAATCCCAGGCTTCGCTACATTGTGATCCTCAAAAAAAAAAAAAAAAAAAATTTTTGACCTTGCTTTGTTTTCATCTGGACTAGAGTCAAAAGCATCCCTTAAATGAGAAATCATTTTTGGACAGGTTAAAATTATGGGGCCACTTATCTCGATTGCCACTGGATCCTTTTTGTTCTGCTCAGCCTATCTCTAGCATTAAAAAAACAAAACAAAACAAAACCTTAATTGACTTGAGGCCAAGTTGGTTGACTACAGAGGGGAAAAATATATGAAATAAGAGGTAATAGTCAGTGAAAGCTTAAAAAGATTGTAGGAGCTGAAAAAAATGGCCTGGAAATTACAGTTGTCTATTTTTATTTTTTAAGACAGTACTGAATACATTTTCCAGGCTCTTGATTTTAATTAAAGTCAAGGAAATATCTCAAAAGCAAGTGAAAAAGAAAAGCAGGAAAGACATTAAGATGGCTAGGAAAAGAAACCATGTAGAATGTGATAGAAAGACAAAACTAAAAACAAAAAAAGAAAGAAGATGGGAGGGGAGAGGAAAAGGGAGACAGGAAGGGCAGGGATGGGGAGGCGGGGGGGGGGGTGTTAGGTGGGGGAGGAAGGGCAGAGAATGGGTGGGGGGGGTGGATTTGACTGGCCTAACCAGATGAGCCTAACCAGATGAGTATTGCTTTCCATGAGCAATACTCACAGCTCTCCTTCAGGCACTGGTACTGTTCTTAATTTCCAGAGGGGTTATGGACACTAGGTCAGCTGTCTTATCTAAGGACACACACTGACAAATGGCAAAACCAAGACCAAACAATTTGTGATTCCAAAGCCCATGTTCTTTCTAATCTACCCCCCACCTTGACTTATCATTTATGCATTTCAATGTTTAGTGGTTGAGAAAGGAGTTAAAAATAGCTTTATTGCTATTTCTCCCTTTAAGAACAAGGCATTTTCCCTGGAGCAAAAATAATACATACCTTGGTGCAATAGTAATAATTGAGCTCATGTGGGTTGTGTTCTTACTTTGTGCCAGGTCCAGGCCACAGGCCTTAGGGAGTTATCTCATTTCATCTTCACAGCTCCATGGAGCAGGTACAATCATTTGGGACTTTTTTAATGCAGTAGGACACTGAGGCTCACCCAGGCTAAGGAACATGTGCCAGCCTCACAGGTTGACAGGGAAGAGCCTGGAGAGGAGGCCAACTGTGGGATCCCCAAACCCACCTCAGTCATTGCTCCATCTCAGGAGATCCTACCCAGAGGTCATTAGAAGAGCACTCGGAGAGTTTTTGATAGTGATTTCTTAATAGATATTGATTTGTAAATTATTTTAATCTACCCTTTGTTTTCTCTTTACACTTTTGCCCTCAACAAGAATATCTGTGAAACCACAGTTTTAATGTGCTAGTTTCAGATTTTCCAGTATACATGAAACTAAACACACATTAAAATAAATAAAAATGATAAAATAAAATAAAAAGTATAAATATTAATAGGCAGACCACCTACAACCAAGTTTTACACTCTGCCAGTGGTAAGAATATTTTCCTCTGTCAACACGCAGAAATACCCCCATTAATGAGGTAGGAAAAGGTTGGATCATACCCAGCACTTCTGAGTGGGGAAGAAAGAATCAGGACCAGGACCTAGAGCTCAAGGCTCTCACTCCAGACTTTTCCCTCTGCATCACCAGCTTCTCTGCCTCCTCTATGTTCCCAAGAATCCCAAGTATGCAGCTGGGCTTCAAAAAGCTTCAACATACAGCTTGATCCTATCTTTATTTAAAATGTTGATATTTTGTTCATCATAAATGTTTTTGCATTAATCTTGATTCTTTGAAAATACTGCATTTGCCCTGGCTATTGTGGTTCAGTGAATTGAGTGCTGGCCTGTGAACCAAATGGTCACCGGTTTGATTCCCCGTCAGGGCACATGCCTGGGTTGTGGGCCAGGTTCCCAATAAGGGGAGTGTGAGAAGGCAACCACACATTAATGTTTCTCTCCTTCTCTTTCTCCCACCCTTCCCCTCTTTCTAAAAATAAATAAATAAAATCTTTTTAAAAAGAAAATGTTTCATTAAAATATATTGTGATTACTGGGTTTATTAAAACATTTTCATATATAATACTAATATATTTGTCTTTATACCAACATAGTCAAAATGTAATTTTTAATATTTTAATAGAGAAAGGGGCCCACAAATATTATAACATGGCTCTTATAAAGCTCATTACTTCCTACCTGCCAACTCTGCATCTCCCACAGGACCCTGGGGCCCCATGAGAGACCAAAATTGTACCACAGTACATATCTGACAGCAGCTCAGAGTCACTTGGCCCTTCAACAGCAAAACATGAATGTATTTTAAAAGCTTTATCTTGGTGCATAGTTTTCCTGGGTGCATATATATACACACACAGATATATATATGAATATGAATATATCAATTTCCATTTACTTACTGTTGCTTATAGCCCCTTTTGCAAATCTCCTTAGCTTCTCTCTGGGTCACTTTGGTATCCAACCTTTTATCCCTGAAAATTAACCATCGTAATCAAACTATTTAGCCTAAACATCATTGGTTGCTGCTTTATTTTCAAAAGGGGAGGGGGCCAGCCAACAAACCAGATGTGGCTGTCTCTAGTTTCAGCTCTTAATGTACAATAAGTTGCAGGTTTCTTAGAGTTCCTCAGGGGTAAATCGCAAACAAGAATTAGCACATCACCAGCCCAACTTCCTCTTCCCAGAATGTCTGTTTCAAGTTAAAGTGAACGATGGACTCAAATATCAAAGGCATATTGCCCCTAAATTAGCCAATCAGCTCTAAATGCAGCTGGAAACAAGAGCAGGGGATAATGTTTTTCAATCAACGGACAACCCTTTGAAAGTTTAATTATAAATGGTAACCATTTATTTCAAGCTAAATGAATTTTGCCACTTCTATGTTGGTGATACACATTGCATGTCACCCCAGTCTAATCTCTATCTCTTACTGCCTGCAGTAGGGGGAGTCAAAATTATGTAGATCCCCACCTTCTAATTTCCTTTCTGATATTGCGTCATTATTCTAAGGGAATGACAAGTGCTTGCTATATAATTGTTTGAAGAAATTAATTTTCTGAGCAGCTCTTTTACAAAGAAGTTGATTTGGATTGACCTGACAAGGTAAATTAGAATCTGTACCCTTGGAATCGGCAATTTCATTATCCCTCAATGAGGACTGTTTTCCAGGTCAGGGGAAGGAGGGGTGGTCAGTTGAGATTGGCCTCAGGTGTCAGGTCTTGGGAGAAACAAGTTTGTTATCTGTTCCTGTCAAGCACATGATGACTTCCATCTCAGGGGCTCACTTTGGAGATTATTGCAATGAATCATTTGCAACGCAAGCCCCCAGAAGCTTCTGATTGGGCACAATGCAATTTTCTTCATCCATATGAACCCCACTCCCAACTTACATACCACTTCTCCTCACATAGGAAGATGTAGTGGACCAGTATGGGTTTGTCCAATCAGAACATCACCACCCTTAGGAAACTCCCCCTGTCCTACTCCATACATGTGCTCCTCCCTTATCCCTATAGGATGATGTATAAAGACTGGCAGCCTAGGTCATGAGCCATCCCTCAGATGAACTCAAGATGTGGCAGACTCATCAATTTGCAAGATTCCTATGTTCTTTGGAAATAAGCCTGGAAATAAATTCTGGTATAGAGCTAGTGAAGAAATGCAGCCCAGCCTTTGAAAACAGACAGACTTACCATTGAACCAACTTACTGATCTCATGCAAACCATTGAAACACTGAGCCTCAATAGTCCTATATGTAAAAATGGGACAATATCTATCCTGCAAGGCTTTTGTAAGGGTTGGAGTTATTACTTGCAACGTTCTGGAAATATCATAGCTATTAAAAAATAATAAACATACATGTAGCCATATATCAAATTATCAGTCTTCATCAGCCAACAATGATAAAATGACCTCATGTTTGTGTTTGAGTCTCAAATGACTGTGATCCTTACTCCAAATGGTATAATCTCTGGAAGTCAGTTCTGCCCCTCTAAAATACCTTAAGCTTTTCCCACATTTCCCCAGTTGCTATCTTCCAAGCGTTCACAAAACTATCTGAGTGAGATTGTCTCCAGGAGGCATCCTCTGTAAGGTAGTGTCTACCATGTTTTCCTGTCTTTTTTCTTTTTAATGCTGCATTTTTAAAAAGATTTTACTTATTTATATTTAGAGGGGGGAAGGAAGGGAGAAAGAGAGGGAGAGATACACCAATGCGTGGTTGCCTCTCACACGCCATGCACTGGGGACATGACCTGGCCCACAACCTAGGCATCTGCCCTGACTGGGAATCAAATCAGTGACCCTTTGGTTCCCAGGCCAGCACTCAATCCACTGAGTCACACCAGCCAGGGCTCTTGTCCTTTATTGTCACTGCCAAGTGTGCCCTTATTATTAGGTCACCAGGCTCCAAGCCAGAGAGGCCACCTTGGATGTTCACTCTTCCATCACTCCCTGGGATGCCCAGTAGTTCTTGGTTCTGGAGGCAATGTGGAGAATAGACTCTCCCCAGCTATCTGGGCCTCAAATTCATTTCTTATTTCCTAAAACAATTCAGCAAATTCCAAAGAATCAGCAGCATTCAGCAATAATCCCATCTCCATGAATTTATACCCTCCATAAAACACCATCTGTCAAATGTGAATTGACAGCTCCAACGATAGAGACAGCAAACTTCTTGGAACTGATGGCCACTTCTCTCCACACCCGCCAACACCCCCATTGCAACTCCACAGTTTGAGAGACCCGAGGGTTCAGCCTGTGCCAGCTCACACATGGAATTGGAGTCAACTCTTCATTAATCAACACCCACTCCAAGTATAGACCCTGCCCACAGCCAGTGACCATACACTTCAAAGCCAGGGGATACATAACATATGGGTTTTCAGAGGTCGAAGGACCTCCAAGATTCATTCAAGAAAAGATGTGGGTATGATTTGTTTGAGAGCATATAAATCAACCTCTTCTCCCCCTCCATTTCTTGCATATGCCATGTGACATATAGGTTTTACTAACAATAAAGGCTAATTATGCTGATAACAAGGTCAAGGTACAGCATTTATTATGCTGTATCTCAGTTTGGCTTTATGAGAACACATGGGCATTGGGCCACTAAATAATGTAAACTAAACTACATATTAGTATGTAGTATATATATTTTTGTAATTAAATGTCAAACTTTAGACAAATTTAAATAATGAAATATTTATTAATGGATTGGGGTCAAAGATAGGTGCTTTAGAAAAACCATTTAGTTTTTATAAACAAAATGTTGATTATAAATAACAATATATGAGTACGTTGAAACTTCTGTATTGATCTTCCTAACCCTTCAAGCTAACTTTTACTCACATGTACACAAAGTGTCATGCTGTGGCTGAGAAAAATCTGCCCACCAGACCCCATTGTTTTCATGCCAGAGGAGCTATGTGATCATATATGAGAAGGTAGGAAACTCAAGGATGCCAGTGATCCATAAATGGCCAGTTGCCTAGGAGAAAAATTTCAACCAAAAAAAAATCTGCATGAAATGAATCTTATAACAAAATGAGTTTAAAACAACTAAGAGATGGTATGAAGTCTACGGCTCTATGACAAGGCTAACTTCAGGAGAACTGGGCACAGGAAGATGCAGCATGTTTTACGTGGTCTACTACACTCACAAATAGCTGTTCTGTATAAATGTTCCTGAAGGTTCTTCCCTCAAGTGGTGAGTCTCAGACAGCAGCACTTCATCACACAACACTTTTTAATGAATCTTTACTATTTTTGCACTTTTCTTAATTTTACTGGTCTTTCATTTCCCTACTTAAACTATTGTTTCTTCTCTATTTCTTGTGTTTCATTTCTATTGAGGTTGGTATGACTGCTTCATCATTTCAAATTGATGAAGTTGAATTGTGTCTGTTTCCTTAATTCCTGTAATTTAAATGGGTAAAACTGAATCTTACATGGAGGTGCTGTCATCCAGAATGCCCCCCAGTGCTAGACGACTAATGGAATAAGGCTCTGAAAGCTGAGTCAGGAAGTCTGACCAGCCCTACTGGGCAGGGGAAGGTCAAGGTGCCTGGGGAGGGAACTATAGAAAGTCTGGATGGAACTAGAGGTCTTAACTAACCAATCCAGTTCAGGTAAATTATCTAGTAAAACAAAGCCAAGCAAAATTTAGTTAAATTCTATTTGATGAGAAATGCCTATTGTTACATTTATTTTTAACTTTCGATTTTGAAACAATTGTAAATTCACGTGTAGTTACAAAAAATAATACAAAGAGATTCCTCATACCCTTTGACCAGTTTCCCCTAATGCTAACATCTTGCAAACATTATAATGCAATATTACAGCTAGGTTATGGACAATGATACAGTCAAGATGTAGAACACTTACAGACTACAAGGCTCATTCATATTGCCCTTTTCTAGCCACACCCATTTTTGAGATTGGCTTTTTTTTGCATGGCATATTTCTGTAGAGATTCATTCAAGTTGTAAAGTGTGTCATTAGAACAGTCATCTTATTGCTGAGTTGCATTCCTCATTTGAATATACCACAATTTGTTTAATCCATGGGGATGTCTGGGTCATTTCTGGGTTTTGGCTATTATGAGTAAAGCCACTGTGAACATTTATACACAGGTTTTTGTATCAACATAAATTTTGACTTGTCTGGGACAAATGCACAACTATGTAATTATTTGTAACTTCATGGTGTTGTTAAATTCTTTTATACCCTTGCTAATTTTTATACTAGTGTCCTATTAAATGCTGAGGGATGGATGCTGAACTTTCTAATTGTAATTATTGACCTCTCTAGTTCTCCTTTCAGTTTTATCATCTTTTACTCACAGATTAAAGCTCTGTTTTTTGTTCGGTGCATGAACATTTAGGATTCCTGTGTCTTCTTGGTGGATCAATCCTTTTATCATTATGTTATGTTCCTTTATCCAATATTAATATATCATTATCCAATATTTTATCCAATATATTAATATCAATGTTAATTCTTTCATGTTTTCATGATGCATGTTTGCTCATCTTTTGAATTTCAGTCTACCTACATTATTATCTTTAAAGTGAGTTTCTTGTAGCCAGCATGTAGGTGGGTCATGATTTTTAATCCACTTTGCCTATTTCTTATTGTTTAATCACTGTTCATGAGGCACTTACAATTAATGTGCTTATTACTATTTCAGAGCTTAAATCTTCCATTTTATTTTTTTTCTGTTTACTCTCTCTGCTTTTCATTTCTCTGTTTTGCTTTTTATGCCTTCTTATCAGTTACTTGAACTTTATTTATTTAGTATTGTATTTTGGTTTATCTATGGTGTTTTCGAGTGTATTTTTTGTATAGCATTTTAGTGGTTTCTTAAAATTTTAAATTATATGTACATAAAAAATCTGCTAGTGCTTACATTTTCAGTTCTAGTGAAATGTACAAACATTATTTATTTTTATCTCCCGTTTATAATATAATTGTCTTAATATAATATAGTTTTTAAGTATTTCTTATATACACATTTAGAGCCACATGAAATAGTGTTAGAATTTTTGCTTTTACTGTCAAGCATAATCTATAAATCGAAGAGGAGAAGAAAAATGAATTGTATTCATCCACATTTTTACGTATTCTGTAGTTTTTTCTTTCTTTCTTGTTCTTCCAAGATTTCTTCTTGTATCATTTCCTTTGTGTTTAGAAAATTTCCTTTAATCATTCTTTAGAGTAGAACTTCTGGTGACAAATTCTCTTTTCTGTTCTTTATATGAAGACAGCACGATTTCCCTTTCACCCATGGAAAAGTATTTTGCTGGATATAGAACTCAAGGTTGACTTTTTTTTTTCTTTTAGCACTTGAAAATTGTTTTGCCACTTCCTTATATCCTTCATTGTTTCTGCTGAGAAATTTACTCTCATTTGTATCGTTTTCATCCTATAGGTAATGTGTTGCTTCTTTCTTGCTACATTCACAGCTTTTTCTGTATCTTAGTTTTCAGAAGTTTGATGTGTTTTGTGGTGGATTTTCTAGATTTATTCGGTTTTGTATTTCTTTAATCTGTAGGTTTATGTCTTCTTTGAAATCTGCAAAGTTATCAAACATTATTTCTTTGAGTACTTTTTAGTCACTCTCTTCTCCTCTGGAGTGGACTTCTCCTCTGGGACTCTGATGTCACAAATGTTAGATGATCTTATAATCCTTCAGGTTCCCAAGGACCTGTTTATTTGTTTCAAGTCTATTTTTCCTCTATTGCCCAAATTGGATATTTTCCATCATTCTATCCTCAAGTTTGCTATTTCTTTCCTCTGTTCCTTCCATTCCCCTATGGAGACCACCCATTTAGGGGTGGTTTTTTTTTTTTTTTTTGTCTTTTTTTCCATTTCAGTATTGTATTTTTTCATTTCTTCTTTATATCTTTCACTTCTTTTCTAAGACTTTTTTCTTAAAATTTTCTCAAGAGCCTTAACTGGTGGCTCAGTTGGCTGGGTGTTGTTCTGCAAAGTAAAAGTTTGTCTGTTTGATTCTTGGTCAGGGCACATGCCTGGGTTGCAGGTTTGGTCCCTGGTTGGAGCATGTGCAAGAGGCAACTAACTGATCGATGTTTCTCTTTCATATTGATGTTTCTCTACCTCTATTTCTCCCTCCCTTCCCCTCTCTCTAAAAATAAACAAAATCTTAAAAGTAATCGGTTTCAAAAAGGTTTATAATTGTTCTTTGAAGCATTTTAAAATAGCTGCTTTAAAATCTTTGTCAGGTAATGTTAGCATCTTTGTAATCTCCTTATTGGCAACTATTGATATCAAATTGAAAGAGGTCGTTTTCAGTGCTCAAATGTAAATTGCATGGTACGTAATTCAGCCACATCCTGATTCTGATGCTATTCTTTCATTCAAGTGATCTTTCCTTCAACCAATATGCATTGAGCATCTATTTTGTGCCAACCATATTCTAGATTCTCTAGATTCAACTTCAAAATGGTCAGACAGCGACTGTTCTTCTGGACCAAACATCTAGTAATGAGCACTACATCCAAGCTCTTTCAACTCACTGTGACATCTTAGACAAATCACTTTCTTTTGTTCTCAGTTTGAGATTTTTAAAATGAGAATGGGCGGGTTAAACTAAAATCTTTCTTTGGGTTATGAAACCCATAGAGAATATTATGAAAGCTATGCTCCTTAGAAAATGTGCATGTATACCCAAGAGCATAACATATACTCACACACTCGATTTTACATATAATTTTGTAGGATCAGAGAAGAGCCTCAGGTTAGAAACATATCTACTATTTGTTGTCTAAGGGACCTTTGAACACTGTCATTATATGCTTTTAAATATCATACAAATTGCTTGATGCTAATAAACAATTATGAGAACACTTACTGGAATCCAGGAGTAGTTAAAAAGAATTTATATAAATTTTCTTATTTGCATAACAAATTTTATTTGCAATTTATAATTTGTTATTAAACTGTAAAGAAAGAGTAAAGAGAGATATTTTCTTCTGTGGACTTAGATGAATTTAAAAGAAAGCATTGTGCTCTATAAATTCAAAATTAATAAAATTCTTTGGTTGCAGTTTTCTACAGGAGTGATATAAAAACAGGGATTGAGAAAGACCATCACAGGTGATGGTGACCAGCTACTTGTCAAAGGAGAATACATAAATATTGATAAGCTTCAAACATTGTTTAAAAAATAAAGTATGTGTCCTAAGAAGATTGGAATTAACAAGTATAAAAATAAAAATGAAAATAGTAACTTAAAAAACTGGTGAAAAGTAGGAATATATCTTAAAAGTAAAAATAAAAATGTTAAAAAAAAACTATGTTAAATGGCAAAAATGCTTTAATGTATTAACACACTGATCAAAAGACAGAGACTCTCAAATTGAATTAAAACAAAAATAAAATGAAAATAAGACCTAGCTATACAATGTTTGAAAAAATGCACTTCAGATAAAAGGTCAAAGAATCAAAGAAAATAAATGGCACAAAAAAATGCCACACATTAAGAATCAAAGGAAAATTTAATATATATAAGATTTTTTAATCATAGAGGGTAAAGAGAAATGTTGCATTTGGATTTTAAAAAATATATAAAAATCCAGAAGCAATTATAATAACACCAAATAAATGAAGCAACAGATCACATGAGAGAGAAAAGTAAAGACTATTAAGTATTTAAAGTCACTGCTTTCAGAAACTGATATACTAAATCCAATAAAAATAAACTAGAATATAGACAACATTAATAAAATAACTAAGAACTTATGCATACTAATTTATATAAAAATTTTCACCCAGACATAGAATACACACCTTTTTCCTAGAACAAATGGATCAGTAATAAAAATAAATCATATACTAGAGGCAAAAATACATATAAATATATATCTAAGGTTCAATATCAGACAATGCTCTTTAATTTCAATGTAATAGAATTTAAAATTAGTAAAACTGAGTTAGTTAAAAACAAAAATCCGTGTGTCCATAAACTAAGAAAAAAAATAAAACAAAAAGTCTACTATCAGGAAGACCTTGGGTAAAAGAGAAAACAAGAAGGAAAATTTATAGCTTAATGACAATGAAAGTAGTACATGTCAGCATTTGCTGTATGTAGCTAACACAGTTTCTAGAGTACAATTTATAGCTATCAATACATTCTGAAAATAAAGATTGAACAATAAATGAGCTAAGTGGTCATCTAAAGATGGAAAAAATGTGGAGCAGATTTCGAGCAAACCCAAAGCAACAAGAAAGATAGAAATGTAAAGATAAATGACAGACACAGAAGATTTTACAGAAGAGTTAAGTAATACCTAATTCCTATCTTATATATTGTCCTAGAAACTTGAAAATGAGGGAAATCTGAGGCTAAACCAAGTAAAAATAGTTTGAGACAAAAAATAATAGTATAAGTCAGTTTAACTTCTGAATTTATATTTTAAAAACTTAAATAAAATATTACCTATTATCCTTAAATTTATATTGAAATAATTCAAGAATAATTCAACATAAGAAAGATTAGCAATAAAATTTACCTTTAAAAATAGACTAAAAGACTACAGGGTCACAATAGAAATAAAGAAAACAGATGATAAAGTTCAACATTCATTTCTGAAAAGATTTATTAGAAAACTAGAAATATAGGAATATTTTTTCACTTATTAAAAAACTCTTAGAAAACTGAGAATAAGCTGATAAAGTTTATTCTACCAAAATCCATTGAAAATCATTTTCATGAAGAAATTCTATAATCCTTTCAGGAGCAAGACAAAACTCACCAATATAGCAACTGCTATTCCTTATATTTAGAAAGGGAGTAAGATGATAAAAAATAAATAAGAAAAGATTGGATTGGAACAGATAAGACAAAATTTCCATTACACAGAAATCCATGAGAATCAGGAAAGACACATTAAAATTTGTAAGGGAGTTCGGCAAGTTTGCCAGAAACAAGATTTCAGTTATAAAAAGGCAACACTGTGCCCTTACTAAAACAAATTTTATTAGAAAGTACGATTAGAAAGTAAGAAAAATTACAATGATGACTAAAACTGTGAATTATCTCTTAGCTAGTTTAATAAAGACTGCACAGGATCTTTACGGGAAAAGTTTTTAAATTTTATTATAGGACATGAGAGAAGAACTGCACAAATATTCCACCTAAGTTTTGGGCAATTAAACATTGAAATTACATCAATCAAAATACCTTGAATCAAGTTGAAAATTAATAAAATTCCAATAAACACATTTAAGCATTTTTTTGAAATATATTCTAAACTACATATGAATGCATGAAGGTTCATGGATGGCAAAGAATATTTTAAAAGAAAGGGTAGGGAGATTCTTTCTGCCAGGTACTAAGAATAAAAAATTGAGAATAAAAAAAAAACAGAAACAAAAACAAAAGGAAGCTGTATTTCTTTTATAGTTAAAATAGTTAATAAAAAAGTGTATTCTCACCAGGGGAGGAAAAAAAGACTAAATGACCAAAGAGTTGGGTCCCAAAATTACTTATACCCAAAGTATAGAAAATGAATACAAATTTCTCATATCTCATTGTATTTTGCTATGGTTAATAAAAGTGTTAATATTAAAATTGTTTCAAAGTTAGTAAAAGGTTTCTTATTGAAGTCTGAATTAAAAAACATCCTCTCCCAAAAGAATGTGACAATAAGATAGGAGGAAGCCAGAAGACCAAAGTAACAGGGTAAAGCTGCTTCATCTACTTCTGGTGCCTCTGGAAACTTGGCACATTGTAGAGATGGCATCGCAAATCAGTTGGAGAGATCTCATTCTTTTTTATGGCTGAGTAATAGTCCACCATATAGATACACCACTTCTTTATTTATTTATCTATCAGTGAGCACTTAGGTTGCTTCCATACCTTGGCTATTGTAAATAATGTTACAATGAACACAGGGGGCTGTATATATCTTTTTAAATTAGTTACATGGGTGGACCAAGGAGATATTATGCCAAGTGAAATAAGTCAGACAGAAAGAGACAATACTGTACGATTTCATTTATATGTGGAATCCAGACTAAAACAGGCTTATAGGTACAGAGAGCAAATGGATGGTTGCCAGAGGGGAGGAGCATGGGAGGATTGGTGAAAAAGGTAAAGGGGAATAAGAGATACAAAACTCCAGATTTATATATATAAATATATATGTATATATTTTTCCAGTGACATAATGTACAGCATAGGGAAAATAGTCATTATTATTGTAATACTTTTCTTTGTATGGTGACAGATGGTTACCAGACTTATTGTGGTGATCACATCATAAGGTATATAAATGTTGAATCACTACGTGTACACCTGAAACTAATATATTGTATGTCATCTATACTTTATAAAAAGTCAGTGGAAGCAAGTACTGATTATTTGGTAAATAGCCTTACTCTATGGGAAAATTAAAATAAATTGCTACCTCATACGAAATAAAAAATAACCCTTACATGGAATAAGAACTAAATGTGAAAATTAAAGCTTTACAATTAATGAAGAAAATGTGGCTAATATCTTTATGACCTTGGTATAAGAGATAATTTATTAAGCAAGCCTCCAAAACATAAACCCTAAGAAATAAATTGATGGCTCAGGTATCAAAATGAAAGATTTTCCCTTAAAAAATACCCTATTGAAAAGTTATCAGACAGGGATTAATGTTGTAATGTTATTAAACAATGAGTGTGTTAATTAAGCAGTTGCTATTTTTCAGGCAATATTCCAAGTATATATATTGAATCATTCACTCTTCTTGAATAGTATTGTTACCTCCACTTCACAGATGCAAACACTGAGGTTAAGTAACTTGTCTAAAGTCACACAGCTTGGAAAGGGTAGCGCTGGGATTTGAACCCTGATAACCTGGCCAAAATCCAGAGTCTTTCCCCTTAATTATGGTTACACAGCCTTTCAGCTATTGAATCTGACACTTTGGTGACTTCCAAAAGCACTGTTTCAGGGAAGGAGTGAACATGGTGACCACATTGGGCTTGTAGAGAAGTGACAAGCCAGCAAGACAACTCAACCTTTAAATCACAGCTAGCTCAGAAAAGTTTGAGAACAACTCATCTTTATTAATACCAGCTACTTTAGTGTTTTGTGGTTTGCATTTTAAGAATATATTTTTAAAAATTCTTTAGATAATGCTGCCGATTATGAAAAACAAAACTCACAAGTGACAAAACTCACGATCCTTTCTCTCCAGAACAGACTCTCCACAAAGTTAGTGTGTCTGGCAAGTTATAGCCGAAGCTTTCTAAACAAAATGGTTTTCAAACCAGCATCCCCAGCTAATATTTTCCACAACATGCAACCCCATTCTTGTTTACAGTAAAGCATTGGAATGAAACCATACCCATTTGTTCTCCAGCTCACATTATAACCTGCTATAAAATGAATTAATATTAATAAATCTTTTTTACTGCACTAATCTCAGTGTTTTAAAGTGGTGATTACCACCTGACATGGGGCAAGCCAAGGACTAAAGGAATCTTCAGGTGGCATAAAATCCTATTCCCACACGAGTGTTCAAAGAGGAAAGCAAACAAAAAGATTTTCATGTTGAATTTGGACATAAACAGGAACATTTTGAAAAGGTTTTCCATAAGGACTCCAGATATTTAGAGTAAAAATGCCCTGAACATTTTTTTTTTTAAATTTTCTGTAGAGTGCCTGGGAACATGAGCTGGAGCATTGGGCATGGGTTATGTAATATGGAATACAGCACGTGGCCAACCTTTTTTGAAATTTTCCAGATGAGACATACAGTTTGAAAGGCTTAGAAACATCTTTGTGATGTCCATGTTTTCTGTAATTAAAGTTTCCTGAGGCTCTGACAGCTGAGTAGTGGATTGGCTTCAGTTATCCATGTCCAAAGCTACTGAGAAAGCCTACAGGCTTCTTCAGGCTACCTGAGAGAGGTAGACCTCCTCAACAGTAAACTTGGAACCCACTGGGAACCAAGAAGGCTGTAGCACATACAACTGAATAAAGAAACTGGGGAGAGAAGCTGTAGATGTTTTGGTGTGATTTTAATTAGAAAAACAAGGAAGTAGAATGGTTTATATTGTTAAGAATCCTCATTCTCAGTTCAGGACTCACATTATCAAGAGTAGGGAAGAAACCAGAAGGGGACTCACTTATTCAATAAATATTAATTAAATTTCTACTACGTCGGAAAGCACCATGAAAGGCCCTGGGGAATATGATGGTGAGCAAAAACAGAGATTCAAATGTTGTGGGTAAAAGAGCCAAATAATGAAATGAAGGAGATTATAATTATGAGCTGATATCAATGATTTTAAGAAAAGTAATAAAGCTCTGGCCGGTGTGGATCTGTTGGTTGGAGTATCGTCCCATGGACTCTAAGGTTGCAGGTTTAATTCCTGGTCAGGACACACACTCAGGTTGCAGATTGGATCCCTGGGAGGGGTGTGTGCAAGAAGCAACTGATCGATGTTTCTCTCTTACATCAATATTTCTCTCTTTCTCTAAAAGCAATTTTAAAAATGTCCTCTGGTGAGGATTAAAAAAAAAAGAAGAAGAAAATAGAACTCTATGAGAGTACCAAAAGTAGTCAATCAGGTGTTGAAAGTGAGGGAGAGCTAAGGAATCTGAAAGAGCTCAGTACTATGTGAAGCTGTTGGAAAGAAGCAGAACCTAAGTTCTCTTCCAGAGGGACACAAGAAGGGCTATTCACCCCGGCAGAGTCCCGGAAAAGCTGGGGAGCTGGGAGAGCAGTAGCTCCTCCTGCCCTGAGCATATTCTCCCAAAGGGATGCCTTGTGAACAATATATTTTAAATATTCCATTGCCAGGGACATTAAGATGGGGGAAGGACATGGGAGAGAGGAAGTGAGGGTACGTCCATGCTCTCCACATCAGGGAGGCCAGTCAATGGTGTCCTGCAGATGTGCTCAGCCCCCAAGTCCCGCAGTGGGCAGGCCATACCCAGGCTTGCTCCTCCATGCTGCTAGGTCCTAGCTCAGGCTCTTTTCAAAAAATATACTTTATTGATTATACTATTACAGTCGTCCCATTTCCCCCCTTTATTCCCCTCCTCCCTGCATGCCCCCTCCCACCCACATACCCCCTCTCCTCAGTTCATGTCCATGAGTTGTACATATAAGTTCTTTGGCTTCTCTATTTCTCTATTAGCCTCCCCCATTTTGTACTGACCATTTATGCTCCTTATTCCCTATAACTTTTCCTCCATTCCCCCCTCCCCCACACCCTTCCCGCTGATAACCCCCCTATGTGATCTCCATTTCTGTGATTCTGCTCCTGTTCTATTGTTTGCTTAGTTTGTTTTTGTTTTTGGGTTCAGTTGTTGATAGTTGTGAGTTTGTTGTCATTTTACTGTTCATAGTTTTTGATAAAACTCCAATCTATAGCTTCCTAACTTGCCTTTCCTGAACTGCAGTTTTATTGATGTGCCCTCCACACATTTGAAATAGACAGGACCCCAAACTGGTCTTGTCTTTCATCACTAAACCTGCTTCTCCTCTGGTTCCCATCCCAGTGAAGGTAACCACTGTCCATTAATTTGCCCAAGTGAAAATATGGCCAGGCAGCTTCCTCAATGCCTCCTGTCTGTTTCATCTCCTCATATCTAAGTCAGTGATGAAAAACTTTTAAATCCACCCACTTGAGTCTCTTCCTCACATCTCTGCTGTGTTGAGACCACTGTCACCTCTTACCGGGAAGACCCCATCCACCTCCAACTCCAACCTGGTTTCCCCACTGCACCTCTTGCTACTCCCTACCCTCACCCCAATCCAGTGTCCACCAGAGATGAGGAGAGAATCTTGAGTGTGTGGTGCTTCACAGAGAGAGAAATCCTAACAGTTACCACCCTCAGGACATCTCAAGAATGTCTTCCTGATGACCCTGGGAAACTGAGAAATCTTTGAGCCACTGCTGACAAATGGCAGGAGGCACATGTCAGGTAGCTGGTACTTCAGAGGAGTGGCTATCACTGTGTGAACTTCAGTGAAGATGAGGTCCAGGAAGGAAAGGCTCCAGGATGCTAGGGAAACTGGTGCTTTGTGTGCTCGAAATTCTGGCTTTTCTATTATTTCAGAAATATTTTTTAAGTATGATAATTACAAGAACACCATTAATTTACTGTGGCTGACATGGTCAGTGCCTGCTGTATGTTTTTGCATCCCATTAGCATTTCCTCCCTTTATCATTGTCTTGTACACAGCTCTTCGTGTGTGTTCATGCCCAACAGCTTGCACCTGAGTGTCTTTGCCAGTGGCTGCCGTCAGCCTCCTGGAGTCTGCGTGCCTGATCACACACTAAGATGCCCCCTCCCTCTGAGGAGTATCCCCATTGTCTCCAGAGGCCTCCCAAGGGATTCGGCCAAAATTGCCCTTGGTGTTAACTTGGCTTGATAACCTTGCTTAGCTTCCTTCCCCTGCCACACCTTCTTTCCTCTGGTTTTTCCTGGGATTGCCTCCCAATAAATCCTTTCCCACGAATCCTGGGCTCAGGTTCTGCTTCTGGAGAACCCAGCTTTCTGCACCAGGCACAGGCTAAGCACTGTTTTCCTTCACATAGCCAGTGCCGGAGAGAGCCAGTGTTCCACCCCCAGTATGACCCAACTTCTGGCCATTATACTCCATCATGTCTGTGTACCCTACCCCCTCCACTTTTTTCCAATGCAAAGCAGAATCTGAGACATGGTGGTTTATTCCAGAGAGTGGTCCCTGGAGACAGGTAGGAGGAGTGGGGCGAATGCAACAAGGATGGAGGGAATACAGTTTCGAGGGCATGTTCAGGCTGGCCCCCACAGTGTGGCTCGATCTCTTCCAGCCAGACCTTTAGAGGAGCTGTATAGAATCAGCTCAGAATTGTCCACCTGGAGGACAGAAGAGGGTGTATTTCTCCACCATCTCTGTCCTGCACTGTTCAAGGTCCCCAAAGTTGTTAACTCTTTCCCACTCTTAGAGATACAAAAGGTGCTTTCAGGAGCTCCCCTCCTAGCCAAACCTTGTCAGAGGCGCTTCAGGGCAGAACCTGAGAGCAGCACTCTCAGGGACACTGGGCTGAGTGGCTGCCACAGCAATGACTAGAATACAGAGTGGTTGTGAGGATCAGAGGCAGGGCACAGAGAGCTCCCAGAAAACACCTCCTTATACTGCACAATGTAATCAATGCCTGCTAATAAGAACCCACATTTGTTGAGCATACTATGTGCTTGGCCCTGGGCTAAACACTTTCCAGGCACCAACTTACCAATACTTTGCCACCACCTGACTGGGAAAGGACTGGTATTATCCCATTTGACATTTGTAGAAACTGAGGTTCAAAGCGGAGACACGACTTGCTTGTGGTACAGCATTGCTGGGACAGGGACTCAGCCTGTCGATTCCCAGGTCCTGTTCTTATCCATACCCTGCTGCTGTTCCACATGACAGCAGGTCCTCCAAGCTGCGGCAGCCTTCCACAGGCTGGGCAGGCCCCAGATCTGGGCCTGGTTCATACGTGGGGAACCCAGCCAGAAATCCAGCCAGGGACCGGATGGCGTCTTATAATTTCCCTGTATCCCCCAAGCTGCCTAGCGCTAAATAAATACTTGCTGACTGATTGACTCATTCCGGCCTTGCTTCCAAGTTTCCCTGGGCCCCTTCTCTAGGCAGCCCGGCCTTTCGAACTCCCCATTTCTACCAGCTCCTGAAGCCTGAATTTGGAAGTGCAGGGAATGTTGCCTTTTCAGAGATATGAGCTGGTGACAGAAGGGGCTTGGCAGTGAGAGTGGGTGGGCAGTGGAGCTGTGAGAGAAAAATGATGGAATGAGTTGGGAGAGGTCTTGATGACTCCTTGTCCCAGACGCCCCAGAACAACCTGAAATCGAGAAAATATGCATCGACCACTCTGAGGAGATAGATATTTCTGAGAAACCATATATCTGAAAAGTTAAGGATGCAGGCTCCAGACCAGGCCTCCTGGGTTCAAACCCTGGCTCCAACTACCACATTTTCTCTCTGTGCCTCAGAGCCTTCATCTATAAACTATGAAAATAGTAACAATCACCTTGCAAGGTTGTTGCTTGCAGTCAAATGAATTAGTACAATGCTTGGCTAGTGATAAATGCTCCGTAAGTATTAACTGTCACGTAACCAGGCTCAATTTGTAATTTTCATTCTTGATGAATAAACAAGGCTCAGAGAAGGCAAATGTCATGTTCAAGTACTAGAGTTTAAATTCAAATGCAGGTCAGAATCATTCTGAATTCCATGTACTTCTGCTACATCAGTATTTACACATTTCGATCATTTATCTGTTGGTTATTAGTCCAAAATTTATGAGAACTATTTATCATTGTTGCCCAGCATACTTTAAAAATGCCCACCAGTTCCTTGGGAGTGCAGGTGCGGGGCAGGGTGGGCGGGGGGCGGGGCGGGTAGAATTAAGCAGTGAGCAAACCAGAAGAAGCCCAGCTCTCAGAATTGCATGTCTGTGACTGAATGGAAGGACACAAGTCTGGTGGCCCAAAGTGGCCTCAATTGAAATCAGCTGGCATATCACGTTGTTTACATCCTAACCAGATGTTCCAGTGTAGTCATTTTATAAACCTTCAGGACTTGGTACTACTTTGAAAAATCTCACTCATAGCAGTGAAATTGTTTACGTTTGCAGTTCTATCGACCTATAATATGCGAGTTCTTGCTTGAAGTTTACCTAAGAGGCATGTCATGTCTAGGTTAAAGGTGCCCAGGTTAAACCAGCCATTTCATTCTCTAAAAGGCAGTTGACTAGAGAAATGGCATCTTGGCAAGAGGAGGAGCGTATTATGATGGTGCTTCAATATTTATAGCCATGAGCAGCCTGCCAGTACTTGAACCTAGAATTCTGTTACTACCCCTTACTTGCTCCTATTTCTCCTCGCTTGCAGTCACAGAACACCCACTATTTTTCAAGTGTGTTACTCACTTTTTCAAAACAATCCTATGAAGTAGGAAATGATCCTGTCTGACAGATCAGTAATCCAAGGCACAGAGAAGACTGGCAACTTTCCTACAACCACCCAATCAGTGAGTGGGGCAGTTACCCCAGGAAATCTGACTCCATTCCCTTGCTCTCATCTACTACCCTTCACTCTTTTACTCCTACAGAGCACAGAAATGGGCGTCCCTATGGTCCCCACCATCAAAATGAAGATCGTGCACAGGAAGAATATCCTAAGGTGGGGTTTAAAAAACTTGAGCAGGGAAGGACAAGATATTTAAGAGAATGATACCAGATTCAAGGCTGTCCTATTACATGCTTGGGCTTTCATTTATGCAAACCTATGTGATCTCTATAATAATCAAGCAAAATGGAAATCGTTCATGCTGATGGATGTGGAAACTGAACCTTAACAAGGTCAAACAGCTTAGCCAAAACTACTCAGTTACACATGTGGTACAGCCAGGACTCAGTTCCTGGAACTCCAATCCCAGGGCTACTTTCATTCTATCAGAACTGCTTTGAGGCTCTAAAGGAAGGTATATCTCAACTTGTTTATCCCAACTGTTTGAAGATGTAGGTTTTTATCAATATTCAGGTATGATGAGACCAACAGATCAGGAGACAACTATCCTTGAAAATACAGCTTATTACTTACAATTTTCAAGGAGAGCTCATGCCACACCTTGCAGGACCACATAAGGAAGTGCAGGGTAAGCAGGCTAAACAGGCTTCAGATTGGCTAGTTTGAACAATGTTGGAGGGCTCTGGGGCATTAAGGCATGCTTCCTGGTGGGTTATTTGTTATAACTAAGAATTAGCAATCCCTGGGATGGCAGTCCCTTCCAGTGTCAACAAGGCCCCAAATGTCAAAACATCAAAATAAAAAGACATACTTAATACACCACTCTGGAAGAGAATAGACTTAGGGGTATCCTTGTAAGAAGAAACTGAGAAGGCAGGACACAACTAGGATTGATAGATGGATAGGTGGGTGGATAGTGAGAAGAATCAACAGATGTGTAAGGTTTATTCTCCCTGATGTCCATAGAACTAGTCTAACATGTATGGCTGTTTCAATGGAAACTTCTCTATTTCAAGATCAGGGATAAATAAATCACAGTCACAAAGTGGCATTTATGGGACCCTTGGAGAGACATTTCTTCTACTGCTTCAAAATGAAGATCCTGCTAAATGATGTGGAGGAGAGCTGAAGGCGTGCAGCTGGCCATCTGGGATTTCACATTAATTGTTATTCCCCATAACTCTGCAGCTGACACATCAGAACATGGTTGATTACAAACATGAAGTCAGCTCTCTTCCAAAATCAGTAAGAAGCTTTTTTGACTGGGTTATCCGCAACGATTCAGAGAGAATAAGGATGCAAAGTTCAAAAACCGAAGCTAGAGAATAAAAACCTCTGAATGGGTGCTTTCATTCATTTGTTGGCAAGAAGCACATTCAAGGAAACCAGGTTGGTTCTCGATTCCCTTTTTAATAAATTAAAAATAGCTTTTTCTGATACTCAGACACGTGGGCCCCAAATGGCCTGGATAATTCATTAGCTCAGATGGAGAAAGTGTATTTCTCCATCAGTGGGTTGAACTCATCCCAGTACGACCTCTGAGCTCGTAACTACACTGGGAAAGGTGGCGTGTTTAAGCCCAGTCCTGCTAACTTGAGAATTTGACTCTTTCTGGACCTCTGCAACTGATGTTTTTCCTTGAGGGACATTTCTATGGAAACTCATCCCCAAGACTAGCTATTAATTGGAGAAGATTTATTTATCCTATAGGTTTGATAATCAATCATCAGATTTCAGCACTTGTTTTGTGGGATTCCATTTCATCACTTGCTACAGTATATATTATTATTCATTATATAAGTTTGTTAACGGTGTATTTATTTGAGTGACTCTCCCTCTAAATAAAGGG
Organism: Glossophaga mutica; assembly: GCA_039655065.1. Lineage (NCBI taxonomy): Eukaryota > Metazoa > Chordata > Mammalia > Chiroptera > Phyllostomidae > Glossophaga > Glossophaga mutica. The sequence continues at coordinate 49,533,831 of CM077309.1, forward strand.
GCCTTATAATTTTTTTTAATAAAAGGTTTATTTTTACATCAGCTATTTGCTTTCCTACGCTAAACCTCCGATGAAGGCTCTGAGCAGCGTGCAAAGCAAATTCCTGCGTTGGTGCTGCGATGGGGCTGCTGGGAGGGCGATAAAGCAGCTGTGAGCGCCCTTCAGCAGATTCGTTTTTTTCAGCCTGTCAGTCACTTTCCCTCTGAGAAGGGAACAGAACGGCTGGTAGAGATTAGGAATGGTAATGTAAAAGTTTCTACCTACTGCATAAAATTCTTTCAAATTAATGCAAGCATTAAATTGTCAATGATTTTTCACATAAAGCAGATATTAAACTGTGCATGCCCGCTGGTGTTGGTATGAAGCTTTGTCAACATTTCTGGCATACGTGGTCTGATCCTGGGGGTCAAAATCATTTTTAACCAAATTTTCTTGCTTCAGTTGCTTTTTTTACCCTCTTGTGTTGTAACTCAAACACAGATTCTTTTTCCCAAAAATGAAATTTGGCAGGCCATTAGTCCGTAATGTGGTCTAATGCCTGTGGGTATTTTTTAAACATGTAAGTGGCCAAGATATTTAGGTTTTGGGGGTTGAAAATCTGTGCACACACCCTTAACAACTCCTTTTTCGGCCATATTTACTATGCATATTTATTGCACGTGTGTATTATGTGGCCCACTGATTAGACTGGATATTAGTTGGGAAAATATACAAACGCCTCTTCACAGGGGTTGGAGGGAGTGTCTTGCTGTCATGAGTTGCTGTCTCCTCATTCTTACTGGGGCAAACCCCGAGGGCTCACTCCGGGAGTTCCGAGTCTCTAGGCCACGTCCACTTATCCATGGGGCTAGAAGGCATTGAATATGATAGTTACTTGGAAGCCTGCTGACTAGCTCCACAGCAGAGCAGTATTTCAAAGGGAGAAGGTGACCATCCAGTCCTCCTGTTTCCAGATCCTGTCTCCTGCCTCCCTGCTCAAACCTGCACCAGAACTCTGTGGACCCTCATCCTGGGCTCTTCCTGACACTAAAGGATCCATAGACAGGTCCAAAGCAAATACTCTGAGCATAGAGAAAACACATTAGAAGCCTAATCCACTGTCCAGATAATCAAAAACTAACAGTTATTACCTCATTTGAAAGTAATTTTTAACAATTAGCTTAGGAAAGTATTTTATAATTTTTTGCTAGCCCTATACAAACTAAATTTTTTTTATGCAATCAATTAAATCTGGCAGCATAGCATCAGGCACTCATTAGGCTAGGCTGCTTGAAATTCATGTACAATTTCTTCCTTATGCTGATCTGCAGGAGCTTTTAAACTTGCGCTGGGATGCTGGCAACATCCCCCAAACATCTCAGACACATTGTCTCCCTGAACCTGAACTTTTTTAATGGTGGTTAAACATGTTGTCTGCTTTAGTTTCCTGTCTATCTTCATCATGAGCCAGCACCTGTTTCCAATAAATTATATGCAGAACTGTATCAGCAACACCTTGGCAACAGCTGCCACCCTTAAAAGCGGGTGCCCTTGAGGACAATACACCTGTGAACACACAGAGTGTTTATTTAGCTGAAAGCCAAAACTCTAAGTTACATAAAGCAATTATCTAAAGCCTAATGTATGCCCATTATTAGCACAAAATAACCCTGTTCTTAAAAACCAATAAAAATCTATTTAAAGGATTTTTCCAAATCCCACTGAAATTTGTACTTGACTAGAGAACTAGTCTTAGCCTGGGACTTAAAATTCTAATGGTAGGCAAGGGAGAGGTTTATGTGAGTTATAATATAATATTCTTAGCTCATGCCAGAATTTGGGGCATGAACATACATGGGTGGTACAGCCAAAGCTTTAGACTATTGAGCGAGGACAAGCTTATTTAAAATAATCTTTGCTGCAAATCACTTTTAAAAAAGAAACATTTGACTACAGTCTACACGCTAAAAAGGGTATAGATTATTTCAGTATTTAAATGTAGAAATGGTTCATCCCCAAATACCTTTATTTGTAAAGCCCAATTTTATCTTACGGTTCATTACCTAATAACATTACCCTGAGGTAATGGGGTTAGCAATATACTAATGAAAATCGAACCAGCTAAGGTAACATCCATTCTGCTACGTAAAATACATCAATAATGAAAATACCAGCCAAATGCAGTATCCACTGCACACAAGTCAGTTTCTAGAGTATTTACCTATGGCCCTTTCAAGAAATAGGATTACATGTTACCTTTTGTTGAAAAATAAATAAGAATAGGGCATAGCTATGGTCTCTCTCATCTTGAGGTTTCATGGAATCTGAGTGTTTTTTTTTTTGCTTAGAGTTTTTAATATGTTTAATCCCTGTCTGATACTTCCTGTTGACATTTAACTGATGGACCTATAGTCACTTGGGTGCAAATGTGTTTTAGCACTTCTGTTTGGCTGAATGCAAATGCTTTGGAAGTAACTGCTAATGAGTATTACAGCTTCTCACTTGGTCCAGTCACTGTTGGTTCACATACAGTACAGAGTAAGCAGATACCTGGAGCCTGAGAATTGGACTCAGTGGGAAAAGTTTAGAAAGAGCAGGCCTGTGTCTCACAACAAAACCCACAAAATATTAGGCTGCTTGTGCTTGCCTTAAACCAGCCATGTGAGTGGTGATGGCTGAGACTAAAGTAGATGGAGGAGAGGCCCAAGGATGTGGCACGCCATGGCCCTAACTGCTTTACTGACCTCTGCAGTTTGCTGGGGCTTTCATTTATTTAGCAACTGTTTTCTGAGCACCTATCCCAGAATAAAAGCTGAGGATGATAAGGTGAATTGGACGGATGGTTGTTCCTTCTTGCTGGATTGCCAAGGCTTCCTCTGTGTGTTGGAAACATCTGTGATGAGAGACCATGGTTCCAACTGTGATTCTGTCACCAGCAGTAGAGTTGGTCTGGAGCAAGCCACTCACCCTGTCAGCTAGTTTCTGCCCAGGTAAAACACGGAGAACAATTCTGTGGCATCTTCATCAGAGAATTCACATGAAACCCAAATAAACAACTAATGGAAGTGCATCCTGCAAACTTCAAACCTTGAGTCCTTTGAGAGACCCATTGGTCACTGAGGTTTTACCAGCACAGCAGTTATCTCTTCAGGTGCCTTGACTTGCTGTAGGTTTGAAGACTCAACATGAAACTCACAAAATGCAGCCATGGCAATGGTTGTTATTATCAAAACTCCATCAAGCATTCCAGCCAGACTAAGTCCCCACTGGATTCACTTAATGTGTAAGGAGATCTTTCAGACAAGCTTCACTGAGGGAAATATACACATATATACAGTAAAAGAAAATTAGGAAAAATACGCTTTCCTTTTATAACCAATATAGCTTTATGCTAATTCAAATCTTTCTATATACATATAAGACTTTCTTCTTTGATTTGTTTTCTTGATTAGAGGCCCTCACATACAATCACATGTAAATGTGAGAACCACCCAGTTGATTCCAGGCCAGCAGAAACCCAGGAATGGGTTTATGAAGGGAAGTTTATTCCTATCCCCCTGAAGAGTTATCTGTATTAAAAGTCAGCAAATTTAGAGCATACTTTGTTAAGTGACCACGTACGTGTATGGGAAATAAGTCATGGGTACCAGTTTGCACAGATTTACCACATTTTAGATAAACTGGTTTTTGAATATTGAAAGGGTAATTCAAAAGACATTTTAAAATCCTATTGGTTTCTCTGCCTGCTTGTCAGATTTCCCATTGGTGATGAAACCCTGCCAAGTATAGATTTAGTGCTGCTCATGAAACCAGACCTGGCCTGTGGTTACTTGATAATAACGGTGATAATAAATTCATCCATTAATTTCTTTCCTGTTTCCCTACGTAAGTAACATTACACCAAGATGTTATGCTGTTGAATGGAGAAAACCATTTTCATTCACACACACACATATACACACATGCTTTGGAGACTCTATTAGGCTGCTAATGACTCAAGACTATAGAAATCTTTCCTATGCCATGGGAGAATAATGTAAAGATTGGAAATAAGGCGCCCTATGACCTGGGATTATCAAAGGCTGTTGGACAGTGACAGGCTCCATGGCAATGGACAGGTGCATTAAGGCTGGATTCATAATGATATTAAATACAGTACGCAAGTGCCATTTTATCAGATTTAATATTAGGCTTCAGATTAAATTCTGTCCTGTGCATGGTGATGAGATGAGCCTGGACTTTCTGACTACATGCCTTGAAACAAATCAATGAATCAATAATGATTTATCTCCTCTCCTTTTCTTTGAAAGCGAGGTAAAGGTTGAAGAGAAATCAGAGTGATTTCTAGGTACAATCCTATCTTATCTTATTGGGTAAGGGTGATATATGCCCTTTCTGTTCTACACAAAGCAGAAAGGACAAACAATAGAATAAAACTATGCTTGCTTGTGTGAGATTTGGTTTAAGCCCATTTTGAACCGCCAGTTTGTTCATTGTTTAAAACTGCACACCTGCATGGAACCAGTTGTAGTAAAAAAGCTTATTAGCAAAAGAATGTTCACCAGTTCCTGTAAATCCTATAGAAAGAGGCATCATGGTTTTTAAGAATAAGATTCCCTTTGAGTTACTCAGTAAAACTCAGTAAAATATCCTGCCTTAGTGAAGAGAAGGTTTGGGTGAGAAATAACTCAAGGATGGAAGAAGGATCCAGGGTGGGGGCGCGGGGGGAAACTAGGAAAACAAGCTCACAGTCAGGCCCAGGTCTTACTCTGAACTTAGTATCAATGTGGTATAGGGACATAGAAGACTTAGAATGTTGTCCCCAAGTGGGAACTAATATCTCAGGTACAGGAGGTAACAGATAGGAAATTATTTTTACAACTGAGAAACACGTCATGAATGTAAAATTGGCCATCCTGACTGAAACTGAGCCCTGATGTTTTTTTACACATTATGGCTAGAAATGGGAAAATGGGCTTTTTAAAGCTTCCTGCTGGATCCTTGTTAATCTGGACATAGCAGGCTTAAATTCATTTAAGTTTGTGGGCAGCTGCTGAGGTGGAGGGGGCCATGCACAATTGTTGAAAGGGCACTTGGGTTCTGCAAAAAAGAAACTGAGACCCTTTTGTGATGTGCAATGTTTGCAGACCACAGGGTTCTGCATAATAGTGTAAAACCTTCTTTGGGAATGGAGACATAGATGCAGATTATGCTTCCTTTTAGGGGGAGATTTTGTGGTTGGTTTGTTTTCTATAGGTTTTAGTAGAATGGGGTCCCAGGACAGAGGTGCCCGCTAAGGGTCTTCCAACAGTTGTTCAAGCTGGCCCCTTCAACAAGGTGGCTTGTAGGAGGTCAGAAAGGGAGGAGCTCTGGGAAGTCTGTGGAGGGGTTCTGTTGTGTGCACTTTAATCCCCTTCTGTTTTCCAAAGGCTTTAGTAATCCCTTACTAAATCAATGGTCTGGTCTGAGCTGCACGTCAGGGAAATGTGCGGTAAGACTGGATTCATATTCAGGGGCAGGCAGTAGGCAGAATGGAAGGAAAGGCCATGTGGGCAAAGCTGGCTCCTGTGTGAAAGAGGTAAATAGGGATTCTGAGCAAAGCTGGAAAAAGATTAGAACCCTAAAGATTAACTAGGATTCTTATAATTTCAGTGTTGCAGAGAAATGAGATCCTTGATGCTGGGTGTTTATGAGGCTGGAGAGTCACATGGTCATTACAGGGATAAAATGAAGGCAGATTTCATGGAGATCAACCTGGTATCATCACTTCCTACCTGTTTGTGGGCAAGTTATTTAACCTCTCTACACCTCAGTGTCTGCATCTGTTAAAGTGGAGATAATGAAAATACCTATCTCAAGGAGTTTAAATGAGGATTAAATGAAATAATGTATGTTAAGTAATTGGCATAGCGTCTGGAATATTATAAGTGCTCAACAAATGGTAACTTTTATTTTATAAACTAGAACTTAAATCTTTATCATTGCAGTAAAAGTAGGCATGACTGTGGGGTTTGACAGAGAGTCAGGGAAGTGTATGTACCATGGACAAGCTGTTCCCAACCTCACATGCAGTGCCTGACACACAATAGATACTCAATAAGTTTTTCCCAAATAATGAATCATGCATTCCATATCTTTCAGCACATTAGATTGGGAGTCAGCTTCACTTAAAAAGTTTTTTATCAACTGTTTTCTGAAGTACCCAACAGAAATAATGTTACCCCACAGGGTTTATTAGGCCAAGAAACACAGGTAAACACATTCTGGAATACAGAATATGATCGAATCAATTCTAGGTTGTCCTTTGCCTCATCCTCACCGTGTATCCTGACTGGTGACTGCCTAGAACTCCTACCGGAATTGCTGTTGTTTGATCTGTCTATGTCAGAGAGGACCCCCTCAGCATGAGGACAAGTAGTGGTCACTAATGGAAGTTGTAACACGGGGCTCTGGTTTCTTTGCCAGACTCCAGATGAACATTCCTGAGTGGCAAGGTCAGGGGAAAGATGTAGCAGAGATGTGCGTAGTAAACAGGCAAGATGCCACCGTACTCACTTCACTTTGTCCCTTGCCAGCGGTGTGTCACACAAAGCTAGAGGCAAAGCAAGGGCTGCGTGGTCTCCCTTTACTATGATAATGAGGGAAATGAAGAAAGGAATGGGAAGGGGAAACAAGGGGCACTTACTTTTACAAAGCCAGGCTCAAAATACCATGTTCTCAAGAAATAATTGTGTCTAAGTTTTGATATAATCAAATAAACAATCGTCATTTAGCTTATTGACCCTTTCTGCCATGAATCTTAATAAAAATGGATTGGATAAGGAAACAGAAAAAGGAATTTATGAGATAGAAATTTTCTCCCTTACCATGCAGGCCCCTGTTATGGGTCCAAAATATACAGAGCTCCATGGGGCTAGAAGAGGAGTAATCCCAGACCCAGTTGAGAGATAGGAAAGTGCTAGGACATACAAAGTGGGATATTCATTCTAAAGGGACTGGTCCAGGCTCTATTTGTTGGGATGGGGCTTGGAGTGGGTCCTAGATGACCTTCAAGGAAAAGCTGGATTTTGACATGTAGACTTGCATCTGGTCAGGATCGTGGAGGATCCCAGTTATAGTAATGATGTGGATTTAAATTGCATCTCTGACCCATATACTAATTTCATTAAATGCATAAAATTGATAATAAAGGAGAAGAAGTTCATATTTCTTAATATCTTGTGTGTGCTAGGCACTGTGTTAAATGCATCTCATTAGATCCTTTAACAGTATTGGGAAGTAAGCTCTTGTTAAATCAATGGTTTGGTCTTAGCTATTATTCCCATTTAACACATGGTAAAACTGAAATTCAGAGAGGGTCTCACTGAGAGACTTGCAACCAGGGAGAGGTGGAGCTGGGATTATGACCTTGCTCTGCTTACTCCTTCCTCCCCAGGAGACAGCCAAAAACTGACTTGGGAGGGTGTCAATCATGAAGTTGTAGGCATTATAAAAAGAAAATATGAGACTGGGATATGGAAGTATTGTGAGTAAGCACTGAACAAAATTATCCAAGGAGGTTGCAGACTTTTCAATATTGGAAGTATGGATATCCTATATGTAGAAATTAAACTTTGCATCTTAGTATTTATTGTATAGTATTTATCTTACAGAAGAATTTAAAAATGATCACAAGAAAGTATCTCAAAGAATGTTCATTGTAGCATTTTTATAAGAGTAAAAACAAAGCTAAATCAAAAGAACCAACTAGATAAAAAACCCTAAAGGCATGTTGATGAGAGAAGTAAAGGAGAAATTTTCAAAGCAATAAGAAAAATTTCTTAGATCTGTATGGTAAGTTTTCAGATTGAGAGGGATCTAGTGTCCAGAAAAATGACTACAAATTGATTCACAACTAGGAACATTATCAGGAAGTTTGAGAACACCACAATAAAAAAAAAACAAATCATCCTAAATCTTGTGGTCAGAAAAATTAGTCTTGTATAAAGGATCAGGGGTCAGAATGGCTTTGGTTTTCTAAAAGCAGCTCTGGAGGATTGGATATTAGTTTATCACTGTTGGTGTGTATGGCCATGGTAAGAGAAGGGAAATAGTTTTCTTGGAGAGTTTGTAGATGAATGGTTACTAGGTAGATAGAAAACAAATGATAGGAAACAGTGAGGCAATGATGACTTCCAAGAAAAACAAAGAGTTCTATAGAAAAAAGCATTATATAATACATTATATATGTTGTCAATGAACAGCACTTTACGACAATAATAAAATATATTTAAATAGACATACTATGTTAGTGTATTGGGAAGTTGGAAAGAAGAGACACACATGCATAGTATGGGGTAAATAGGGAAGAAGAAGTAAATCTTCATCTACTCTACAAATTCAATCAATAACATCTAAAACTGGAAAAAATAAAGGACTAGACTTATGTGATTATTTTAACCTTATTGAGAAATAATTGACATATAATTTTATATATTGAAAATGTGTACATTTGTCCAATTGTCCAATTGGACAAATATACTTGTACAAATGTTAACACATCCACCACTTCTCATAGTCTTAACATAGGTAACTCTTGGGAGTGTGTATGAGAATGCTATCCTTAGTAATAGACCCCTAGACATCTACAGGGATTCTTAAATTAGTGCTTTTTTCACTTTATAAAAATCTATTTCTTTTTTGAGGTATAATTGACAAATACTAATTTTGGATGTAAAACAAAATAATTTGATATTTGTATACATTGTAAAATGATCACCATAATAAATCTGGTTAGCATCTAACCCCATGATACAAAAATTTTTTTTTCTTATGAGGACTTTTAAAAGTCCCTAGCAACTTTCAAAAATGCAATAGAGTACTATTAATGATAGTCATCATGCTATATTACATCCTTATGACTTGTTTTATGAGTATAAATTTATACATTTTGATATCCTTCACCCATTTCCTTAGGATGGACCCCACCCAAAATTCACAATAATTCTTAAATTAATATTTTATTAGTGGACAAAATATGCTATTTTAGCATAAGAAACCTAAGATTGATTTAAAAGTTAATTAGTTAAATTAGTTAATTCAGACTTCAAAGCATGGGAAAACGTATCTAGGTATTGATCTAGTTTACTTTTCCAAATTTAGTTTATAAATATTTCTTAAGTACATTTATAGTAATCTGTAAATAAATGCACAAAATGTTAAAAGGTTAAAAAAAACACATAACTTACTCCACAATGTTCACTTCCGCAGAGGGGCTGGGACTGGAGATTGCCAAGAGAACTGTGACTTTCTCTAGACACTTGATTCTATCACCAAAAAAGGGAGTTGAATCACTATATTCTTATGAAACAAAATATTTCTTTCTTCACATAGAAGTCTTAAAAATCTGATACATTTTGTTCCCTTGGGAAATAACTTATATAATATTCTTAAGACATATTACATAGTTCACATCCACCTTATTGATTTAGTTATTAAAAAAGCCTTGTATGCCAGGCATTGTTGTCTTTTTATCTGTAAAGTAGATACACACTGGGGGGTGTGGGTTAAATCCTCAAAGTTCCTCCTGGCTCACAATCTGATATTGGAGAAAATGACCCTGCCTTCCTTCTCTAAGACACCTCCCCTGCTCTGTTACCACACAGCTCATTCCTTCTCTCTCTCTCCCCCTTTCTCTCTCTGGCCATCTGTGAAGAGTTAAGAGGCCATGTGGAGGAACCCATGTGGTAAGGAACTATGGGCAGCCTCTAGGAACTTATGATGTTCTTGGCTGACAGCCAGTAAGAAGCCATCAGACCTTCAGTTGCATGGGTCTGAATTCTGCCAAGAACCTAAGTGGGCCTAAGCTAAGTCCATACCCAGTCAAGTCCCAGATGAGACCACCACCCAGCCAAAACTTTGAAGTCTTGTGAGACTCCAAGTAAAGGATCTAACTAAACCATACCTAAACTCCTGACACACAGAAACTGTAAGATAATAAATTATTATTTTATTAAGCTGTTAAATTTGTGGTAATATCATCCCATAACAGTAGAAAACTAACACTTGTTCCAACAAGGGAATTCAAAACCTGAGGCACATCTTTGGGAGTAGACTATATACAAGAGAGTATAAAATTGGAATACCCACCCTCATATAGCTCATGCTGGGGATGAACGTCAGGGTAAGCCATGCACCAGCCCACGTCCAACAGCCCTGACCTTTCTGAACCAGGATCCTTTTGTTTTCACTCTATGGAAGTACTGACATGTCAGCTGGTTTTGCATGTGTGAATGGATCTTATACAGAGGGCTCATGTCTTAGAACATACACGTGGTGTTTGTACAGCACAAACAATGTTGGTTTGCAGGACATACATATATAGGATTTTACTAGAGCAGGGAGGCCTTGGAAAAACCTCCCAACCCAGCAAGCTTGTGTTTTCTTTTCAAAGAAATACCAACCAAGCTTAATTTAAATCAATAGAGAAGGTAAAGGGGAAAAAATGACATAAGCACAGATAACAAAAAAGAAAGTGGCAGACAACACAAGAAACTGAGGGAGTAAAAATTCAACTAAAATGTAAGTGGAGCTAATTGTTTCTCACCCCGAAACGTGGCTGATTTACCTCCCGATTGGAAAGGGGCCTAGCTGAGTGCCTTTTAATTGAAAGCAAAGCATGGACCTTGTACGTGTCACAGTCGCTTGCTCACTAAAGGGTGCTGTTCTCTTTCCAGCACCTGTGGCAAGAATAGGAATATGCTGAATTGGAACAAAAAAAAATACTAGCAAAATAGTTTAAAGGAAAAGCCATAAGAGAAGATGGAAACAACTTACAATGATCCAAAAGGGAGACATTAAGGCAAAGAGGAAATGTTAATGTAGGTTAAAAACACTTCTGTCTGGGAAGAAAATGAAAAATTCCTCTAATGGGAGATTCAGAAGCAATAATAAGCATAGTAAAAGTTGAATACACACCTATTGAATTAAGCTAGAATGTTGACAGTGATTAGTTAGCATATTGAGTCTTCATTGAGCCAAACTTTTATTCATTCAACAAATATTAGCATGCACTAACTCTTTTATATTTCACCACAACTGTGTGAAATAAATAATGCTGTAATATTCATTTTGCAGATAAGGAGGCAGAAAGAGAATAGGAAACTTGCCTGAGTTTCATGTTAGAAAGTGGAAGAGCTTGGTTTTGAATTCAGGTCTTTGTGATCCCGTTACCTCACATTTGATGTAAGAAATTTCAAGTGCTACACTGATATAGAAAGGGAGAGTGGGGCACAGTCTGTGTTAAGAAATGCTCATGTGCAGATGGGAGGAAAGACTGTGAGTTATTCCTATGGGCTGAAGAACATGGTGATTGCAGAAAAATACCCCTGAGGGATGAGTAGGGCAACAGCACCAAAGGCACAAGTGTGAGAAATACTCTCAGAATAGAACGGTAAGGTTAGTGGAAAACTGGAATCCCCTGTTCTTTGACTTTAAAACCACTTTCCTAACCATCATGCCAATGTTAGAGTTAATTAAAGAGACCGCCTGCAGCAGAATCACCTGTGAACGTAACCTCTGCATCCCTGGGCTCCACTACAGACGGTGTTCAACAGGCCTCCACTGACTGAAATGCACTCTAAAGCTAGAGAAAGGGTCTGCAATGGTATGTAAGTCAGGGAATGCTACTCATTCATGAAAGTGGCCTCAGAACTACAGTGGAGTAACACAGACAAGAAGGTTAACTGAACCTTCAGGGAACCCAAACCACATATGTACCTGTCCCAAACCCATGGCATGGATAAAGTTTTAAAAATAGTTATGAATAAGGTAATACCTCTCATCCCTGGACTCCTACCCAAACAGACAAGCAAATGGATGAATGATGAATGAATGAATAAGACATGGTATGCTGACGTGTGCCTTGGGCCGCCTCCCTGGATGAAGCTGTAGTGAGTGGATTGAGCACAGACCAATGCTGCTGGGCCACAGATAAGGGTGCTGGCCCCCGTATGTTTGCCAGTGGTCAAGATGAAAGGAACTAAGAGGGACTGTCAATTTGAGGAACACCAGAAAGATGTTTGAAATTTTAGAATTTCTGTTATAAAAAAGGTCCAATATTTTTTTTTATCTCTATATGGTGGGCATGTTTTTTATTCATATTATTTTGCATACAGCATGACTCTTGGAAGAGGTATCAGAGATGGGGTGGGCTGTTCATGAGGCTGTGGCCGGCCCTCTCTGTCTCTCCTAGCTAGCTAAAGGCCATGGAACACTGGGTTTCATTTCTTCACTTTTAAATTTGTTTCCAGCTATATTGAGGCATAATTGACCTATAATATTGAATAAGTTTAATACCTAGAACATGCTAATTTGATGGATTTTTATTATATATAGTATATATTATATAACATATAACATGTAATATATAATATAATACATAATATTGTCATGTATATCTATATATCTATATATCTTAAAATGATTACCACCACAATGTTAGCTAACACAGTCATCATGTCACATAATTACCATTTCTTTTCCATGGTAAGAACATTTCAGGTTTACTCTCTCAACAGCTTTCAAGTATATACAATACATTATCGTTAGCTATAATCGGGAGGCTGTTCATTAGGTCCCCAGAACTTAATCTTCTAACTGGACATTTGTATCCTCACCTGTCATTTCATACTTCCTGGTAAAAGGATGAAAAGCCAGCTGTCAAAGAACCTAAGAAATGACTCGTGAAGCAATCTAACAAACCTTTTCCACTACCATTTCTGTAAAAAGGTTTTATTCCAGCATCTGTATTTTATCCCAGCATCTCACAAATCTCTCTTACTACAGACCATTGCTTGACTTCCTGAAGCCCTGTACTTCTAAAGGCATCCCCGCGCTATGTTTACTGTTATTACTCCACCAGCAGACCTGAAACCTGAAAAAGAACATGGGTCCTCGTTTCACTACCTGTCTCAGAATCACACTGGGTCCTGAATCAAAGCTAGGAACACCAGTCGCAGCAACTTCCTCAGTTGCCAGGAGATTTGTTTTCAAAGCACCTGACAAGCCACATCCGATTCATCCTCATGACCTAGTTGTCAGGGGAATAAACACCAAGTATCAGAACCCTCTGAGAAATCTAGTGATGAAAAGGCCTTTAACAAATTCAATTCAGTTTGAGTGCCAGCAATAGAAAGAAAGAGTGAAGAGGTGCAGAAGAGTAAGCATAGGTATGATTTTAGATAAGGAGGGAGCTCGGTTAGACTGGTAATGAGAAACAGATCTGCTAGGGTTTTTCCAGACAACAGATGCCAGGGAGAAGGAGGCTGATCTGAGAATGTCTTGCAACAATGAAAGGTACTTTGGTGCTGACAATTAGTTAATATATTTTTTAAATATCCAATCCATGGACATCCATTGAAGAATCATTTTTGTACCTGCATTTGCCACTCAAGTCCTTGCATTTTTTCTTTGGGTCTTCGATCCCAGGCACATGTGATTTCTTGTCTTGGTTTCACCTCTGCGTTCCTCCGCAGTACTGTCAGATCAGATGAACATGCCATAGGTGACCATTCAATACTTCAGGCTTGAAGCGTCTCAAAGCCAACATGTTAGATGAGCTCTAGCAGTCTATGGTGTGATGATTTCCATTAAGTACTGAATCTTACCCTATAAGGGCTAAAAATGCATAAATTATTTAATGTAAGGGCTTTACTGATGACTGATAGAATCAAATTAGATGCTTTGGTCTAAGGATGACTTTGAAACAGAATTTTCTCCTTTGAATAATTAGTGACAAATCTATTTGATGGGTCTGCATGTGAAGTGTTTTTGGTAGATAATTCAGCAGAATCCTTTGTTAGGCAAGGTGAATGAGACTGGCTTAGGTTATGAGCTAGATTTCTCTCCCTAAAATGTTTATTTTTGTTATATTATTAAAGCCATACCCACCCATATAAATTTTATTTTAAAAAGTAGGGAAAATTCTCCCCCATAATTCTAACAGTTCAATAAAACCTGATATTTGGAGCATTTTATTCCAGCCTTTTGTCTAAGTGAGTATACAGTTGACCATTGAATAACATGGGGGTTATGTACTCACACCCCACACACTTGAAAGTCCATGTATAACTTTTGATTCCCCGAAAGTTGGTTGTCCCTCAGTATCTGCAGAGGGTTAGTTTCAGGACCAGCATGCTATGAATACCAAAATCACAGATGGTCAGGTCTCCTATGTAAAATGGCATAGATCAATGTATACAGATGACTCTCTGCATCCTCAGATTCCCAGCTGCAGATCAAAAACAGTACAGGTACTAACTGAAAAAAGCCCACATATAAGTGAGCCCACGCAGTTCAACCCTCTGTTGTTCAGGGTCAATTGTGTGTACAGAGGTGGGCAAAAGTAGGTAATTACTAGCTATCATTACCTAAAAGACAAATCATAAGTATGGATATGAAATAATAGCAATAATAAGAAGAAAAATACAAATAAATACTACAATAATTAATGAGTAAATAATACAAGAAACTGTTTTGTGTATTCACTGCTGTAAACCTACTTTTGCCTATCCCTCCTGTATTTTTACAAATTGAAGTCATTATATTTTCTGCATATCCATTAAAACTTGGTTTTAATGGGTATAAAATATTCCTTATTCTGACTCCATTTTGATTACTGCTTTAGGGTAATTATTTCATCAAAGGGTAGAAATGGTTTTAAGTCTCTTGATAAGCATAGCCATATGCTTTTCCAGGAACTCAGGTTTAATTTGCAATCCTACCAGTAATGTATGGATTTTTAAATTTTGCAGGGGTTGGCTGTTAAAAACTTAAAATTCACTTCATATGTCTTGATATTTTCTAAAATAGTTGCTAATTAGTTAGGTAAAAATAGTACCTTATTGCTCCTTGAATTGACTAATAAAATTTATTACTTTTTAGGCTTTTAAGTTACTATAAAAAGATAATGTGTGAAGAGTTTTACTCTGTTCTACTCCTTCCTATTTACATAATTTCCTAACTCACTAAGTAAGTATGATTGGTGTAACAAAGAGTATGTGTTTTGAAGTAAAATTCATCACTTTCTGTAAACTGAATAGTTTCCCAGTAACATGTAATCCAGTTTTGGTGTGATTTCTTGTTCAAGCAAACCTACTACAGACACCAAAATTAACAATTTTTTAAAACATATGTCTAACTTTCCTTGTTTCTCTTAAAGAACATTTTTAAAGGTCTACTTTAATATACATGCTATTAGTTTTACAATTACATTTCTTCCTCCAATCATTTTTTATTCAATGGCTGCTTTAAATCTTCTCTCTCTCTATTCACATTCTCCATCAAAAACTGCACCCACAATTCCATAGCTCTTAATCCTTGCATTTACATCACACCCCCTTTCCTTCTGTACTTCTCTGTCTTAATTTCCTCCAACCATACTCCAAATTTGGTATCACACATGTCTAGAATCATTTTGCCAAAGAATGTACTCTGGTTGATGAAATGATCAGACAGACATACATATGCATATCGACATATCTTTTCTTCACTCTGGCTTTCTGAACCCTATTAGCTGTCAATACATAAATGAGGCTTTGTAGCATGTCGTCAGTGCTTGCATGACAGAGCCCCATCTCAAACAGAGTAGCATTTATTAATGTCTAATAAAATAAAAATTTAAAAATTATTGGAATAATTAGTATGTGCCCACTACATTCAAGTTATTGTGCTATGTGCTCAATAAACAGGGAAATTTGCAAAGATGAAGAATATCTGCTTCCTGTTCTCTACGTGACTTCAGCTAGAAAGATGAAAACCATAAACATGGGGGGAAAAACCCTACCTATCAAAATAAATGTAACAATGATGCAATTCAAGAGAAATGCTTTAGAAAAGTCTTAGCCTCCAGACTAGTGAAATAAAACTGTAATATATATTCCCTCATCCTCTTTCTTCAAAGAGAACACAATCATTCCAGATGGAAAGATATGCCAGCAAGGTCTCCAGCTTCCCAGCTTTTCAGCCATAGCCTGGTCTAGAAAAGGTGACCTCAAGATTTAGATTCTCCAAATGTGGTTTTGATGTAGTTAGTAGAGGTGCTACAAAAGCCTACAATGAAAGATGTACCCCTTGCATCATTTGCTGCTGGAATTCCTTTGTTTTATTTTGTTCAAGAACAGTTTTCTACATTTTCAACCCACTATGGTCCCCCATCCCACCCATCCCCGCTTCCCACCCTCAAACCTATCCCCTTTGGCTTTGTGCATGTGTCCTTTGTACATATTCCTTGATGGACCTTCCCCTATTTTCTCCCATTATCCTTCTCCCCTCTCCCCTCTGGTTACTATCAGTCTGTTCCTTATTTCAATGTTTCTGGTTATATTTTGCTTGCTTCTTTGTTTTGTTGATTAGGTTCCACTTATAGGTGAGATCATATGGTATTTGTATTTGTGCCAGGTTCTGTACTATTCACTGAGGGTATCTTTGTCCACACATCAGAGATGAATCTTGCTTTCCTATAGTTTCCAGGGAGGGATATATTATATGAACTGGCCTCAATGTTGGCTCAAGTTGACCTTGTTTTTCATTTCCCTGATTTTTTACTCATGTTTTCTCCCTCACTCCCAGTATTGTATGTTTCTTTGTAAGATGCCATAAATTCCTAACCAAAAGCTGTATATAAACAACAAAAGAATGTTTCTAGTTAGTCAAATGCCAGCATTTCATGCTTTGTACTTGATTAGCTACTTGAGGACAAGGGTTATGTCTCCCTCATTAGAATGTTGTATTTATCTTTGTATTTGTCTTAATACTCCACATTTTATTCAATATATTCCTCAGTAAGTGTTTATAGATATAATTTTCCCACTAAAATAGTTTCTGTGAGCACTGCCCTTGATCAGAACAGTTCAGCAATTACACAGACAAGAGGTGCTGAAATATCCAAAATAAAGTAATTCCATGGGAAATACCATGTTTAAACAAATCTTCTGGATCATGACTAGATAAGGGTCACACAAAACCAGCTAGCTTGACTTTCAAGGAACAAACAGATGGTCAATAGTTCATTATAATCACTGAGAACCGAGATGAAAATTATTTCACTCAAAGAAGAAATTTTACAGACTATAGCTGAAGGATGAAGATGAAAAATAAGGCTGTTGCAGAACTAAACTGAATGACTATATTTTGCTCAATTTTCATTTGACACCCAAAGGGAAGGAAATTAGAAATGAAAAGGTTGGTCTTTTCTTTGGAAATGGTCCTTCCCTGGTTTGACTTTGCAAAGAGTGCTAGTGTAGCAATGCCAAAGGAAAAATGCAGGCAGCTGACCCAAGACTTGATTCAGTGAGCATCTCCCCTATCTATTGTGTGCAAGGCCCTGCCCCAGGCACGATGGGAATTTGAGGGATATAGAAAAATATGAGAGAGGCAAAAATGAACAAACACACAAAAGGGATGAATTCTGTTCTCACAAATTGGGGAGAATTTCATATGATCATATCAAAAAGTCTACATTTATGTTAGATAAGAAAGCAAGGCTCAGAAAATTAAGTAACATTCCCCAGATCATACACTTAATAACAATAATAGAAATTAATAACAAAAAGAATAGCTGATGGAGACTATATAGGAAATTTCCAACTCTTCCAAGTCAAATTTCAAGGGCAAACACTGGCTATGAGAATCAAAATCACTTGGTTATATTGGAAAATTCCACAGGAAGAAATTCATCCGTCTGCCGTGGCTGTGTAATCTTTGGATCTTTTGTTTTTCAATTCTTATCTCCTGTCTTCTTTCCTCTCATAGACTATAATGTAGTTTTTAAAGAAATGAGATGGATAAGATATACCAAGCTTTTACATGCAAAATATCTGATTTATGGGGTTGTAAGTATATCTTAATTATTATCAAATTTTTCTCTTCATGACAATCACCCTTAAAGTTTTAAATAAATGTATTAAAATGTTTATCTTAAAAGAGATTTCTATTACCAATCAAATATTCTATTCCATTCCATTTTAGGGCTAATGTCTCTTTAGTTCTTTCTTACCCTTAATCTCTTAGCCTCAGTAACTCATTATTAAAACAGAAACAATAAAGCTCTTCTTAAAGAATGGCATGAAAATTAAAGGTAATGCCTATAAAACATCTCCTTTAGGGCCTAGTCCACGATAAGCACTTCTTTCATGTTGTAATGTCGATAATAGTATTTTTTGAGTATATTTTATTGATTATGTTATTACAGTTTTCTCAGTTTTTTCCCCTTTATCCCCTCCTCATCATATACCCTCCAGCCCTCCAGCATTCCCCCCCTTAGTTTATGTCCATAGGTTGCATCTATAAATTCTTTAATTTCTCTGTTCCTATAATATTCTTAACCTCTCCCTATTTTATGCCTACCAATTATGCTTCTTATTCTTTGTACCTACCCCCCATTCTTCCCTTCCCCCCTCCATGTGATGTCCATTTCTCTGATTCTGTTCCGCTTCTAATTGTTTGCTTAGTTTTTGTTTTTGTTGTTTTTCTTTTCTTTTCTTTTTTAAGTTCTGTTGTTGATAGTTGTGAGTTTGTTCTCATTTTACCATTCATAGTTTTTGATCCTCAATTTCTTAGATAAGTCCTTTTCACATTTCATATAATAAGGGCTTGGTAATGAAGAATTCCTTTAACTTGACCTTATCTATGAAGCACTTTATCTGCCCTTCCATTCTAAATGATACTTTTGCTAGATAGAGTAATCTTGGATGTAGGTCCTTGCCTTTCATAAGTTCAAATATTTCTCTCTAGCCCCATCTTGCCTGCAAGGTTTCTTTTGAGAAATCAGCTAATAGTCTTATGGACACTCCTCTGTAGGTAATCCTCTCCTTTCTTCTTGTTGTTTTTAAGATTCTCTCTTTATCTTTAATTTTGGGTAACTTAACAATGATGTGCCTTAGTGTGTCTTTCCTTGGGTCCAAATTCTTTGGTATTCTCTGGGCTTCCTGGAAGTCTATTTCCTTCACCAGATTAAGGAAGTTCTCCTTCATTATGTTTTCAAATAAGTTTTCAATTTCTTGCTTTTCCTCTGATCCTTGTGGCACCTCTATGACTCAGATTTTGGAACATTTAAAGTTGTCCTGGAGGTTCCTAAACCTCTCTTCATTTTTTTGAATTCTTATTTCTTCATTCTGTTCTGGTTGAATGTTTCTTTCTTCCTTCTGCTCCAAACCATTGATTTGAGTCCTGGTTTCCTTCCTGTCACTGTTGGTTCCCTGTATATTTTGCTTATTTCACTTTGGGTATCCTTCATTTGTTCCTTCATTTTGCGACTGAGCTCAATCAGTTCTGTGAGCATCCTGATTACTAGTGTTTTGAACTCTGTATCAGATAGGTTGGCTGTCTCCTTGTTGCTTAGCTCTTTTTCTGGAGTTTTTATCTGTTCTCTCATTTGAGTCATATTTCTTTGTCTCAGCGCACCTGTTACATTGTAAGGGGGTGAGGCCTTAGGTGTTCACTTGGTGGATGCAACCCTGTTTGTTGCATTGTGGCACTGTCTGTGGGGGAGGGGTCAGAGAGGGAACAATGAGGCTCACTTGCTCACCTCCAGCCCCACTTTCCAATGAACTTTCTCATGTGAGTCTGGGAGTTTCTCCTGTCATGGCAATCCCCACAGTCATTGACAGCTAGCTTTGAGTCTTTTTTTTTTTAAATATTTTATTTATTTATTTTTATTATTTATTTATTTATTTATTTATCTTTAGAGGGGAAGGGAAGGAGAGAGGGAGAGAAACATCAATGTGCGGTTGCCTCTTGTATGTCCCCTGCCGGGAACTGGCCTGGCAACCCAGGCATGTGCCCTGACTGGGAATCGAACCGCGATCCTTTGGTTCGCAGGCCCGCGCTCAATCCACTGAGCTACAGCAGCCAGGGCTAGCTTTGAGTCTTAAGTTTCCCATTCAGCCAGCCTTGCCTTGCCCATGTAGTCCACTGCCTTTGGGCAGGTCCTCTCAGCCAGCCCCATGTGATTTGTCACCTTGCCACCTGTCCTCTCTGCTCGGCTGCCCTTCTCCTATGGGTCTGCATGAATGTTTTTTAACTCCTTGGTTGTAGAAGTTCCATGAAGTTTGATTTTTCTGACACTTCTGATTGTTTACTATTTTTAGATTGGTTGTTGTCCTTCTTTTGGTTGTGTGAGGAAGCACAGCATTTCTACCTACACCTCCATCTTAGCTGGAACTCTTAATGTTGATAATAGTATTAATATGTGTCTTTCTCCTCTACTCAGTTATAAAGTCCCCAATGGAGAAGCTGTTTTATTTAATGAATAATTATTTCACTGGATTGAGTTTTTATTTTACAGATACTTTAAGTTAGATGACCTAGAATTTAAATCCACAGCACTTTCATTACTGGGAATTTGAAAAGAGGAGGCATGGAGCTTGCTAATGGCAGATGTCTCTTATAATTCTGAGAAATAATAGCCAACAAGAAGAAAGACGAGAAGGTGAAGCTAAGGGGAAAGAGGAAAGGAACAAATACTCAAGAAGGAAAAAGGAAGAAGAGAGTGAATGAGGGCTTTTCACTATTCACTGTCAATGGCAAAATGCCTTCTCATCTAGTGGTTCCTGAGCTTTATTACCATCAGAGGCCTTCCCACCCCCTTTGATCCCATGAGCTTCCTTAGGCTCTTTGCAGGTAATTCTCCCCCGATCTGCTCCTGGTGCCTCAGGCTGAGCCGAGTTCCCCTCTTGAGCTCTGCATTCTGCCATGCTTTGTTCTGCCAGCTGGGCTGGGTGTATGAATTCCTGCCAAGTCCATGAGTATTTACTAAATCAGATGGCCAAAAGGTTCTGCACCTCTCACAGATCCAGGGTATACACTGAAGAGCATTTTCCTCCTGGGATGACCTTGTATCATCCAAGTGCTGTGCTAGTGACACACAAGCAAACTTGTCTTCGTGGCATCTATGTTGTTGCTCAGAACAGCTACAAGTGAGTGTTAAAACCTTCTTTTGCCAGCTGTGTTGTGAATTGGTTTAGTCAGAGCAGAATTGAAGCACACACCAGAAATAGTTGTAGAGAGCATCCAGGCACCTTATGAAAATCATCTTCTAGCTCCAAGGGTCCTTGTCCAACTGGTTTCCTGGGCCTGGAACTCTCTCTGCAAGTTGGCAAGAGAGACACCTCAGCAGTAGTGCAATAGAATCCTTGTGCAGGAATCACATGTCAATAGGCAGCAAGGAGAGTAGGGAGAGGAGCCAAGCATTGTGTGTTGGTGAAGCTGACATGCTCCTCATACTCTGTCTGCCTTACTTCCAATCACATCACAGCCCTCATCCTTGCACTGATCTCAAGTGCTTTACCTTGTGACAATGCCTGAGGCTTGGCACCATCTAAGCAGTTAGCACCATTAAGGCAGGAGACATAAAGGGCTGGGCCTGAGCCTGCTTTATATATGGGGAGGAACCTATGGCCTGGGCTGGCAAATCTGCAAGCATAGCAACTAAAAAGTATTTCGAAAACCCAGAGATCATCTGACTACCTAGAGAATTGAGTCCATTGGGCCTTTGAAATGATAGTTGTCTTCTTTCAGAGGAAAACCTTTAGGAATAACTACCCTAGAGTTGCCTTTTAAGCTATCAAACCTGTATAGAGCAGGGTTTCTCAAACTGCCAGATAATGGTTTGTCACTGGTCTATTCTCTCTGTTGCAGGGTGTTTGGCAGCAGCCTGGCTTTTACCCACTAGATGCCAGTAGCATCACCTTCCCCTTCCAGCGGTGATGACTCAAATGTTTCCATATATGGTCACATGTTCCCTGAGGAACAAAATTCCCCCTGGATGAGAACCACTGGTCTAGAGAGTGATAACTCTTGTTCAGCTATGAAATGAAACCTAGTGTTGAAACAACATGGGTGTTGTTTCAACACAGTGGGAGCTACCCTGATGACTCCCAATTCATTTGTGCTTTCAGAAGACTCCCAATAGATTACGCTTTTCTGTAAGCCTAGTGCCTGCTCACCAAATCATTCTAAACTATCCAAACTCATTGAGTCCAAAAGACCCAATGTCCCCTGGGGGTAATGCTGACATACATAAGAATGGCTTCTTCAGTTTCATCCATTAAATCAACAAATATTTATTAAGCAATATTGCAGGTTATAGAGTTTTAGAAAGATCTGTATGAAACTTCTCATGAGTTAAGGTCCCTTCCCTGTCTCAGAGAGAAGAAAAACCATAACAATATTTTGAAACTGTCAATAAATCAGCTCTTCTATTCTATTTCTGGACAATTTGGTCACTTTTTACCCTTGGGTTCAATCATCCCTCTGCCTGTTTAAGGCTTTACTTTTCAACTCTGTATTACAGGAGCTCAACACAATGCTTTGCAGTTGTCATAATTGACAGACAATGTTTCCTAGGAAAGCAGAGTCCAGAAAGCCAGAAATAAGGTAAATTATTGATTGAACACACTAGCAACAATTCTGATCAGAAGTTGGCATTAGACAACTTTATAGAGGAATAAACTGTAAGTGTGAACATGTGAAATGTGAGAGAAGTATATGCAAAGTGAGATTGCCACCAGCAATGGCAAAGCAAGGATACTCAACTGTCAAGGGAGGTCAATAAATAAAATATTAAGAGCGCACACCTACAATTTAGGGTGATAGTGTATTTCAGTAATCTGGGAAGTTACCCTTTGTCCCTAAAAATTACGTTCCTTCTTCTGTGTCACCCTAGCACCTTAGGTGTAGGTTTGCCAGGTCTTTACACATGCTGCCTTACCTTATCAGGAGCTTTCTTTGTGTTTCCTTCCATGCCAGTAAAAAGCAGGCTCTTGCTTAGCCATCTCTACATGTCCTGAGAGGCAATTCAGTTCTCTTCACAATACTGATACTAGGTTCTAGACCTGGGCTCCATTTAACCAGTTAGTGAGGCCATTTCGATCTGTTCTATTCAGTGTCACTTCCCTACTCTCAGCTCAGCTACCAAATTGGTAAACCAGTGCCCTGGAGAAAAATACAGCAAAATATATGGGCTTGATCATTATTTCCTAGTTCAGGGACAGTATTATCACCAATAAGCATTTCATCATTATAATCATAGAGTCTGTTTGTGTCATTGGGAATTGGAGGGTCCTCACAAAGTCCTCAAGAGAAGGATGATAAATAAAGTGACAGACAGAAGACAGAATGCTCACACCTGGCCTAGGCCCTGGTCCGGTTAATATCCTGCCTTGTCTCTCACACCATGCTTTGTACTCCCTATAGAGATATGAAATAGCGTATGAGGGAAACTATCTTGGGTCAAATAAAACAGCATGGATGAAAAGGCCTCCTGTGTGTAGACCCATTCTTCTCTGGGCTGTGGCTGTAAATTCAAATAATAGCACCTGCATCTTTTCAATGCAAAAGGAAGTTACAAAGGTCATGAATAAGCGTAAGAGTTTTGACCTCAAGAGGCACTTGCTACTTGGAGTATCATTGTGTTACTCATATATTCAACAGTTATTTTTTAGATGCTATTTTTGAGGCATAGTGCTAGGTAGGCACTGAAGAGGAGACACAGGTTAACAGGACCTTTGCCGTGCCCTTGAGGTGTTTCCAGTGACAACTTGAAGGGGCCTCATAGACTGTGCCTGGCCTATGGGTTGTTTGTGACCTGTCACAATGAATAAGTAGAGAAATTGAAAGTAAGCATTTAGAAACTTAGACAGCAAGTAATGGCATGTGTGTTGAAGCTAGTAAGAAAAAATTCAAATTTGCATTTCATGTCTTATTTTTCATTTTTTTCTGCAAATTCAATGCTTATTATATTTTTAAAGGTTAAGGGTCTACAATGGGTTAGAAACTTAAAAAATGGTCCTTAACTATTGACAGTTTGAGCAGCACTGTTCACATACATACATGACTCAAATACAAGGCACATATGAATAAATGTCTTAAAAAGCTAAAATAGTTCAGTGTTACAGAAGGGGAGGAAGATTCCAAAAAACATGGGTGCAAAGGTACAGGAAGCATAGGAAATTGTAAAACTTCCTCTTTCCAAGCTGAACAAAAATCAATCAAAAGAAGTAAAAATTATCAACACTAATAGTAGACATTGTCCTAAGGTAGCAGTTTAAATATCCAAAAATATCATTTAGATATGAAACTTTTAAACCAAATATAAAGAAGATTCTGGAAATCAAAACAGACTTTCCTTCTGGAAAGATGAACAAAGTGGTTGGAAATAAGCAAGGAAATTAACAAAAAATACCCACCAATGTCTCAGACTAGTGAAGGACAGGATGATCCCAGAGTATGTTCCTCAATGGGCCTTTGAGAACCACCTCTCTCCCCCATACATAACATTCTGAGGCCACACAGCTGGAGTTGGAGGAGTAGAAAAACTTGGTATTAGTTTTTCTAGCCTAGCAGATGGCAGAGCCAAGTAAGTAATTATATCCTAGTAGCAATTGTTGCAACCAACACCTGGTAGCAAAAGAGGTCAATTAAAAGGAGGAAAATGTCTCTAGTCACAGCAAAATATGCAAATGCTTGCTAGCTACAGAGCTTCTCTGAAACTCTCACTCTGTAAAGGAGTCTGCTCACACCGAAGATGGAAAACCTCGAAATCTGAAAGAAATGAACCCTTTGAGAGGGAATCTACTTCCTCTTCAGTGAACTGATTTCTGGTGTAGGAGTTTTAACAAAACTAAAGATTAATCAGAGGCAACATTACACACATCAAGCTGAAGATTATCAATATCTCACCCAAAATCTCTGTTATAAGGAAAAGATTCACATATTTGAGGTAAACATTATTGTTCTGGCAAACAGGAAGACAGACTACCCACTTTTTACAAAATAAGCAAGAAAAAGAAAGAAAGGAAAAAATGAGAAAAAAAGGCACATCTCTACATGACAATTTGGTTCCCCAATCCCTCCTTCCCCCCAGGGGAATAGGATCTATAATAAAGACACAGAGAGGGGAAAGAGGGAGAGGGAAGTATTCACTTTAGAAAAATCTTAATTGAGAACAAAAAGAAATGACAACTGTATTGGATTCTCAAATAAATTTGAAAGCACATGGATGAAATAAATGGTCAAAATATAGTAAGAAAATATAATGACACGATGAATAAGGGTTTAGCAGAGTTTAGGAAAGAAATTGAGGAGAAAATGAATGCTTTTATAGAATATAAAAGTGCATCTATCAAACAAGAAGCAGAATCACAGCCAGAGGAAACAGGTTTTGGAAAATACATGAAATGTAGCACACATGAGTTCTGGTCAAGATGGAGGCATAGGTAGAAACCCTTCACTTCCTGGAAGAACCAAAAGGAGGATAACAACAGATCTAAAATCAATAAATGAGAAATGCCAGAAAAATCAAACTTCATGAAACTCAGACAACCGAGGAATTTAAAAAACAGTCAACCAGAACAACCAGACCGGTGAAGAGTGAGATGGGGGGCAGATGGGCTGATGGAGAGAACTTGAGGCAAGGCAATTGACTGTGTGGGCGGGACTGATTGAAAAGACCCAGGGTGAGGCAATGGACGGGGCTGGGTGAGGGAGCCCGTGGTGAGGCAGTGGACCATGAGGGAAGGGCTGGCTAAATGGGAAACTGAGACTCAGAGCTGACTGTAAACTATTGCGGGGGTTGCCACGGTGGGAGAAAGTCCCAGTCTCACACTAGAATTTGTTGGAAAGTGGGGCCAGAGCCCAGCAAGCGAGCTGCATTGTTCCCTCTCTAACCCCTCCCCCATAGACAATGTCACAACGTAGCAAACGGGGTTGCCCTGCCCTGGTGAATATCTAAGGCACCACCCCCTTACAACTTAACAGGTGTGCTGAGACAAAGAAATATGGCCCAAATGAAAGAACAGATCAAAGCTCCAGAGAAAGAGCTAAGCAATGAGGAGATAGCCAACCTATCTGATGGAGAGTTCAAAACGCTGGTAATCAAGATGCTCACAGAACTGATTGAGCTTGGTCACAAAATGAAAGAACAAATTAAGCCAACCCAAAGTGAAATAAAGCAAAATGTTCAGGGAATCAACAGTGACAGGAAGGAAACCAGGACTCAAATCAATAATTTGGAAGAAAAAGAAGAAATAAACATCCAACCAGAACAGAATGAAGAAACAAGAATTCAAAAAAAGAGGGCACAGTCCATTGCCTTGCCTCTCTTCAAATGAAGAGAGACTTAGGAACCTTTGGGACAACTTTAAATGTTCCAATATCTGAATTATAAGGGTTCCAGAAGGAGAAGAACAACAGCAAGAAATAGAAAACTTGTTTGGGAAAACTTCCCCAATCTGGTGAAGGAAATAGACTTCTAGGGAGTCCAGGAAGCTCAGAGACTCCCAAAGAAGTCAGACCCAAAGAAGAACACACCAAGGCACATCATTGTTAAGTTATCCGAGATTAAAGATACAGAGAGAATCTTAAAAGCAGCAAGAGGAAAACATAGAGTTACCTACAAAGGAGTGCCCGTAAGACTATCAGCTGATTTCTCAAAAGAAACCTTGCAGGCAAGATGGGGCTAGAGAGAAATATTTGAACTTATGAAAGGCAAGGACCTACATCCAAGATTACTCTATCCAGCAAAACTATCATTTAGAATGGAAGGGCAGATAAAGTGCTTCATAGATAAGGTCAAGTTAAAGGAATTCTTCATTACCAAGCCCTTATTATATGAAATGTGAAAGGGACTTATCTAAGAAATTGAGGATCGAAAACTATGAACAGTAAAATGAGAACAAACTCACAACTATCAACAACAGAGCCTAAAAAAAGGAAAAAGAAAAACAACAAAAACAAAAACTAAGCAAACAATTAGAAGAGGAACAGAATCAGATAAATGGACATCACATGGAGGGTTTTGAGTGGGGAGGGGGAGGGGAAGGGAGGGAGAGGGGAAGAGAGGGGGAATGTACAGTGAATAAGAAGCATAGTTGGTAGGCATAAAGTGGACGGGGAGAGGTTAAGAATGGTATGGAAAACAGAAAATTTAAAGAACTTATGTGTATAACCCATGGACATGAGCTAAGGAGGGAATGCTGGAGGGTTGGAGGGTGCAGGGCAGAGGATGGATAAAGGGGGAAAATGAGAAAAACTGTAATAGCATAATCAATAAAATATACATTTAAAAAATGTAGCATATAATGACAAAGAAATTCAAAATACACAGAAATGGAGATCATATGGAGGGTTAACAATGGGGGTGTGGGAAGAGGAGAGAGGGGAAAAGGTACAGAGAATGAGTAGCATAGATAGTGGGTAGAAAATAGACAGGGGGAGGGCAAGAATAGTATGGGAAATGTAGAAGCTAAAGAACTTATGACACATGAACATGAACTAAAGGGAGGAATGTGGGTGGGAGAGGGTGTGTAGGGTGGAGGGGAATGATGGGGGAGAAATGGGACAACTGTAATAGCATAATCAATAAAATATATTAAAAAAATTAAATAGAAGAATGGTAGATATGGAAGGAAACATTATATAAATATGAAAATGTATTCTGTACATTAAGCATATGTTATAATTTTAATATATATCTTTATATCTGATAATTAATAATTGGTAATCATAAAGAAAATTAAGATTTGTATAATAATAAAACAAATATGCAGATGGGGAAGACCTGGGGCTCTACCCTGAAAGGATTCACAGATCCTGGAAAAACTGATAAACAACAACCATGCTGAGAGAAAAAGATCAGTAAAATTATTTACTAAAAGTATGAAGAGAGAATTTTACAAGCATCTATGTGGAGCAGGCAACTCAGTTAATGAAAGGAAAGAGACCGGGTATATTTCCCATACAATTAGATACCAGAAAATAATGATACCCACAGCCCACAGGTTAGGGCCATGGGCTTTTGTCAACTTATTTGCTGGGTACCATTGCACTAGTACAAGTTTCTTGAACTTCTGGTTCTCTCAGTTCCCTTGTTTACATAAAAGGATGACCCTGTCATAAAATTAGCCACTGCATACTTTCCTCACTCCAGAGAGGTCATGGGGAGGAACAAAATGACCATTTATCAAAATACAGAAGCCAAAGAAACCACCACCAACACATCAAAATATACAAAATAAAAACTACTGGTGATACTAGGAGAAATGTTGAGGAACTTAATTGGGAGGGTGACTTTATGCACATCTCTAGTCGTTATCAGGTTCAGCAGGAAAAAAATTGATAGGCAGAGTGGCTTTAAATTGTATAATCAGTCAGATTGAAGTGTTATAAAAAATGTTCCAAATTACTTCTGCAAAAATTTCAAAAAGTTAAAATAGTACAAATTGCATTCTTTAATCACATGTAACAGCACATTATACCAATAAACTTCCTGAACAACAAATGCAAAAAAATTTTTAAATCTGTATCTCTAATGTTTAAAAGAACATTGAAGTAACAAATGCAGAACATATGGGGAAAAAACAAGAATATTTCACCCAAAATTATTTAGATTATAGCAAAAACTAATAAGATAAAGATTCATACTCACACACATTTGTTATTAAAATTAAAGTGTAGAAATAGTAAGATAAGCATTTCACAAAAAATGTAGGGAAAACTAAAGACAAATGAGGTAATAGAAGAATTTATAATGGTAAAATAGAGATGGATATAGTAGAAAACAGAAAAAAAATGAGGAATGTGCTAAACCCAAGAAGTAATTGCTGGAAAACCCAGTAAAACAGTTAAACCAGTTCTAGTCTAATCAATGACCAAAAGAGAAACAGCTCACTACCCAATATTATGAATGAGTAAGAAACTAAATACACACTTAGACTATTAAGAACCAATATGTATATAAAAATATGTTTATGCTTATAAATAATTACATTAATACAAATCAAACCAACATTGAGTACATTTTAATCATGAGATTGGCAAAGATATGTCACTATCCAGGTTAGAGGATGGTGTAGGGAGTGAAATGTGCATTCTTTTCAATTTGATGAGAATTAAAATACACAACCTGGGGAGCAGGTTCGTAATAGTTGCTAGCTTTTTGAATGTGTATAGCCTTTGAACAAATAACTTCACTCACAGGGATATATTCTAAATGATAATGATACACACATATGCACATGTGTGTCACAAGCAGCAAATACTAAATACTAAATACATCCAATAAAATGCATGCCATTGAAAAGTTATGTTGTAGAGACTTCCAGCTAGGATGGAGGAGTAGGTAGATACACTGTGCCTCCTTGCACAACCAAAAGAAGGATAACAATAAATTTGAAAACAAAAAACAACCAGAACTGTCAGAAAAATCAAACTATATGGAAGTCTGACAACAAAGGAATTAAAGGAGAAATATTCATCCAGACCAGTAGGAGGGGTGGAGATGGGCAGCCAGGGTGGAGAGGACTTGTGACAAGGTGATGGCTGAAAGACCCAGGTGGGTGGTGGCTGACGGAGCAGGCAATCCCACATTTGCGTGTGGGTAAACTGAAAGGAACATCTGGGGAGCAAGACAGACCCTGCAACCCAGGGTGCCAGCACATGGAAATAAAGCCTCAAAACCTTCGACTGAAAAATCCTGTAGAGGCTGAGGTGGCAGAAGAAACTCCCAGCCTCACAGGAGACTTTGTTGGAGAGACCCACAGAGTTCTAGAACTTACACAAACCCATTCACCTGGGAATCATCACCAAAAGGGCCCAATTTGAGTGTGGGTATCAGAGGAAGTGACTGAAAGCCAGCATAGAGCTGAGCAAGCAGCACTGTTCCCTTTTAGACCCCTCCCTCACAGAGAGCACCACAATGCACATACAGCATGCACAACGTGGGTTACCCTTCCCTGGCAAATACCTAAGGCTCCGCCCTTACTATGTAACAGATGAGCTGAGAAAAGAAAAATGGCCCAAATGAAAGAACAGATCAAAGGTCCAGAAAACATACAACTAAGTGATGAAGAGATAGCCAACCTATCAGATGCACATTTCAAAACACTGGTAATCAGGATGCTCACGGAAATGGTTGAGTATGGTTGCAAAATGGAGGAAAAAGTGAAGGACTTGAAAAGTGAATTAAAGGAAAATGCACAGGGAACCAACAATGATGGGAAGGAAACGGGCACTCAAATCAATGGTTTGGAGCAGAAGGAAGAAATAAACATTCAACCAGAACAGAATGAAGAAACAAGAATTAAAAAAAAGAAGGAGAAGGAGAAGAAGAGGAAGAAGAAGAAGAAGAGGAAAAGAAGAAAGGCAGACTCAGGAACCTCCAGGACAATTTTAAATGTTCCAACATCCAAATCATAGGGGTGCCACAAGGAGCAGAGGAAGAGCAAGAAACTGAAAATTTATTTGAAAACATAATGGAGAAGAACTTCCCCAATCTGGCAAAAAAATAAACTTCCAGGAAGTCCAGGAAGCTCAGAGAGTCTCAAAAAAGTTGGACCCCAGGAAGCACACACCAAGGCACATCGTAATTAAATTAGCCAAGATTAAAGATAAGGAGAGAATTTAAAAAGCAACAAGAGGAAAGGAGAGAGTTACCTACAAAGGAGTGTCCATAAGACTATCAGCTGATTTCTCAAAAGTAACCTTCCAGGCAAGAAGGGGCTGGAGAGAAGTATTTGAAGTCATGAAAATCAGGGACCTACATCCAAGATGACTCTATCCAGCAAAACTATCATTTAGAATGGAAGGGCAGATAAAGTGCTTCCCAAATAAAGTCAAGTTAAAGGAGTTCATCATCACCAAGCCCTTATTATATAAAATGTTAAAGGGACTTATCTAAGAAAAAGAATATGATCAAAACTATGAACAGTAAAATGACAACAAACTCAGAACTATCAACAACTGAACCTAAAAAAATAAAAACAAACTAAGCAAACAACTAGAAAAGGAACAGAATCAGATAAATGGACATCACATGGAGGGTTTTCAGTGGGGAGGGGGAAGGGAAGAATGGGGGGTAGGTACAAAGCATAAGAAGTATAAATGGTAGGTAGAAAATAGACAGGGGGAGGTTAATAATAGTATAGGAAATGTAGAAGCCAAGAACTTATATGTATGACCCATGGACATGAACTAAGGTGGAGGGAGCAGGCAGGGAGGTACAGGGCAGAGGGGAATAAAGGGGAGAAATGGGACAACTGTAATAATGTAATAAATAAAATATATATTTTAAAAGTCATGTTGTAGGTTTACATTTATTGGCTTGAAAAAATATCTACAATATATTAAGCAAAAAATATAAGCATGTAAATGTGTCATCACAAGTTAAAATATTCTGAATACCTTCTATGTGCCATACTCACATCTAGGCATTGTTGGGAGGTGCAGTGAACAAGACAGAAGTTCTTGCCCTCGCAGAGATTAGAACAAAAACATGAGCCAACACTAATAAGTAACATGTCTGAGGAAAATGAGTGTCACATATGAACACTAGTTATCAGTATTTAATAGGATTTGGGGCAATTTCTATTTTCTTCTTCATTCTTCTTGGTACTGTTTGAAAGTTTTTATTTTTTAAAATATTTTATTGTTGTTCTAGTACAGTTGTTCCAATTTTTCCCCCTTTGCCCTCCTCTACCCCTTACTTCCACAGTCGGTCCCTACCCTGTTGTCCATGTCCGTGGGTCATTCATACATGTTCTTTGACTAGTACCTTCACATTCTTTCCACCATTAACCCCCTCCTCCTACCCCTCTGGTCACTGTCAGACTGTTCCACATATATGACTATTTTAATTAGGAAAAACATTATTTTCTGAGAGGTGTACAAATCTTTTATGGTTAAGGGCATGGTGACTGGCACTTGAGCCATAACACAAGATAAGGGTACAATTTGCATCTATGCAGATTGCAGTGGGTATTTCTTATTATGATCAATATATTATCATTGTTTATCAAATTTAAAATGAGAACAACATGCCTTTCCATAAAAACATGCAATGACTCTGACAAAAAAGTTCATGTCTAGATTTAGCAAATCCAGAAGTCTTCTGAATTTCCATCATCCAAAGATGAATAAAACATTCATTAAACTATAGCTCTTGTGAGGCATTAAATAGTCAAAGTTTCCCCAGTTGGAATGAAAGGGCATGTGGCAAACTCCTGTGTAGCTCCAGGTGGTGGTAAGTCCACCACAACACTGGCAATTTCTTA
Organism: Glossophaga mutica; assembly: GCA_039655065.1. Classification (NCBI taxonomy): domain Eukaryota; kingdom Metazoa; phylum Chordata; class Mammalia; order Chiroptera; family Phyllostomidae; genus Glossophaga; species Glossophaga mutica. The sequence continues at coordinate 49,565,894 of CM077309.1, forward strand.
GATTTTCCTAACCTCTTCCTATTTGGAAATGCAATAAAATATTTGAAAAAGCAAAAAATGCATGTTTTGGTTCAACTTATATTTCATGTTTGACCCTAATTTTGGGACTACACATTCAGTATTTTGATATTGACATCTGTTTTATGTTTTGACTATTTTTAAATGAGCACTTCAATTGACACGAACTCCTCAACTTTTGGGTGACGTCTGTTGTTTGAACCGCAAAATTGTCTGTGGCTTCCCTAGGAACCCATCACAGGAATAATGGGGTTCATTGCCTTCCTCAGTACCACATTCATTTGTCTTCTTTATAAGGCTAACATTATTGTTGGAATGCCCTGCCTACTACTGTCTTCTGGAAGTCATCTGACTCTTCTTGGCCTAGGTCAGAGGTTTAGCTCAGGGCAGAAGATTCTCAACAGTACCCATGTCCACACATTGCATCAGAGCACCTCTATTCTACCATTTACTAGCAAAGGGTTTACATTCAATCCACCTATTTATTAGCACAGAGCTTCCTCATTCCACCTTAGAAATGAAAAAGAGTGTATATTGTGGTGGGCAGGGTGTGTACCTCCTAGGTGCTTTGGAGTAAAACTTGAGAGAGGCATGATTATGAAGCTTTGAAAATAATGAAATGTGTTCTGATATAATAGTTAAACCTGAATAAAAGGAGCTTAAGCAATATAGAAGTTTTATTTTCAAAGAGAACAAATTGGAAGTTAGAGTCTAGGCAGTTTGGCAAAGCCTTCGGACACTATGTTCCCTCACCCTTAGGGTGGGCCCTTGTCCTCTTAGTACAAGATGGCTGCTGGCATCCAGGGCATCATGTTAGCATTCCAGACAGGAGACCTTCTCTTCCTTTTTCGGAGACTTCCCACAAATCCCACACAATACTTCTTTCTAGGTCCCAGTTTAGTTACTTGGCTGCCTTAGCTACAAGGTAAGGAAGAGGAAGCGGTTTTTGTCTTAACCAGCTAGCAATGAGCCAGCTAAAAATAGTATTCTTATCAATGAGGTAGAATGGGAGAATGGATCGTTTATTAGGATGCAAAATTGTAAGTACATGCTAGCACACATATACATAATTTTAATAACTGTTACCAAAACTCTTCTTAGGAAAGGGACTGTCACTATTAAGGCACCATAAGGTACAGCCTGGGGATGAGAAGATAAAGTCTAAGTTATGAGCTGCAGAAAGCGGGTAGATCTTAAGTAGGGCTGCATTTCAAATGCAAAGATTCTGTCATTTGTTGTAGGTCCAAAAAAGAAGTGGGGAGAATAAGTGGAGAGAAAATAAGGCACCAAGAATATGTGAAGGGGACAGAGAACTCTGACAGGTGTTGCAATGAGTTCTTAAAAAGAAAAAGAAGAAAAGAGGGTAAGGAAAGGAAGGGGAGGGTAGGAGAGAAAAAAAAATACCTACATGGTAAGGTAGCTAAAAGAATTTGCACAGCAGGGATGGCCAATATGCAAACCCACCTCCATCTGCCCAGACTTAACTGCATTCACAAAGCCCCTGTAGAGGGTGTGTGATGTTGGGGGAGTGTTCAGTCTAGCAAAAAGGCTAGGAAGAACCTTAACCAGGTCAGTGTATCTCACATGGGACAATGTACATGAGATCATATTAAGAAGCAGCAGCATTAAGAAGAGGAAGCATTAGGTAAATGTGACTAAGAAATCAAGAGACCCACTTGGAAGTGCTCTGAGGAACAGGCATACTGTATGTCATGAAGTGGGATTTTGAGCTAATTTCTTCTAAAGCATACAAGGCACTTCTGTTTGGGTTAAGCTGCTATAAAACTTGGACTTTTCTCTTATGTCAATCTCCCAACATATGTGTGAAGAGAATGAAGAAGTGTTTATTTGAACGTTAATAAAACATAAGCCTCATAATGCAGAAAAACAAAGTTAAATGCCATTCAGCTAGTCAGTGTTTCAACCAAAACCAGAGCTCATGTATGTCATGCATGGCCCCCTTCAATTAGGAAGGAAATATGTGACATTACCTAATGACACATATCAGATAATGATGTGCTCAAATGCATGAGTGAGGCTGCACTTGGCAGAAAGAGTACCCTGATTGATTAGTAATGTCTGCTCTGTGCTTTGGTCTTGGGTGTCAGATGTCATGCAGATATGTTGTCCTCCTTAGACCCTTATGACTCAAATTGCTGAGTTTACAGCAATGATATCACATGTAATAGATGTCATAGGCCATGACTGTTCTGACTGGCTAAGAAAAGACATTTTAATGTTACATGTTATTAGGAAAATCTTTTTTAATGTGGAACAGAAAATCAAAGAGACATGGCCACTATGAAGATACCTTAGTTTACCTAGTTCAACCTGTAATGTGATTCTTCAGCTTCTATAACATTCTATACAAATATCAGCCACCCTTGGCATTCCTCATGGAGATAAAATCATAATAAATAAGGCAACATTAAATAACATGGGCAAGGCTTCCACTTGTGCTGCATGTTATACTGAGCCCTTCAGAGAGTGCCACCTTCTCTAATTCTCTTAGCAACCTGCAAGGTTCATGCTACCATCATCTTCATTATCTAGATGAGAAAATTGATATCATGGGTTAATAATCCTGCCCAAGGTCCTACAGCTGATGTGTTGAAGCTGCGAATCCCTCCAGGAAGCCTCCAGCCATGAATTATGCTGGTAACCCACATCTCACTGCCTCTAGGAATGAGCTCAAGGAGGCCAAGCAGAAACTCAGTAATTCATGGGACTAGGAAAAAAATGTTCATTCTGTGCCTGACTCTTTCCTGGGGACCCGATCAGTGCCGGTGTGGATTAATGTTTTGAGAAGCAGCTGGGAGGGTAGTGAAATATTCATTCTCAGGTATCTTATTGGTTTGATTCCTATTAAGAAGAGAATCTAATAAGCCTGGAAATTCAGTTGTTTTTCTTGAAATATTTCCTTCCCACAGCACTCCAAGAAAGAGACACAATTTCCTTAGACTAGAATTGGATTGTAGTAACTAAGGCTACTCAACAATCACTGTACTTTCTCCCTAAGGGATAAATTAGGATTTGTTGACACTTCCCCTCATTGGTGCTTCAGTCAATGGAGCACAATTTTGTCACTAACATTCTCATGGGAATTATTCAGAGTGATTAATGGAGACAAATCCATGGACCCTAACCAATGGGAGGTGATTGGTCTCAAGCAAGGGAGACACAAAGTCTTAGGGTGCATGTTTCTTATCTTCAACACACAGCAGGGTGGGAGATAAGAGAGCCCATCATCTACTCCCTAGCCCTATGCATGCACTCACTCACTCATTCATTCCTCCTGTCTCTCAATATTATAGAGAGCATACTCGCTATTCTAGGTACCGGGGAGACAGTGCTGGATAAGTCTTAAAAGGCTCCTGCCCTCTCAGAGTCCACAGGTTCTCTGAACGAGACAGACAGATAATACACACTGATGAACATCACTAAAAATAATTTCAGTCAGTAAAATGTCCAGGAAAGGTAAAAAGTGACCCCAAGATAAGCTCAGAGTACCTCTACAACAATTTATACCTGCACCAGAACATTCCCTAGAATAAACCCCAGTAAGGCAATCAAAGCCCACGAATTGTGAAGAGACATGACCATCGTTCGCTTAAGAGCAGGTCACATGCTATAGGATTTATCATCCATGGCTTCATACAGTCTCTTTTTCACTTCTGACTCAAAAAGAAGAAGGCTTCCATCTGGCATGGCATGTAAATAAATAAATAAATAAATAAATAAATAAATAAATAAATAATGCAGTCAGGAAGATTGAGAAGACAAAAAATAATAAACTCCAGAGTTTGCCTTTAGAATGCATTTTTACCATCAGGATGTGTCATAAATATGAAATGACAAAGAAAGATGTTCCAGGGTTTGTCCTTTGTCCTTTGTTAGCCAGACAGATAATGAGTTACCACCAGGATATTTTTCCCATTTGAATATGAGCTACGTATAACTTCCATACTTCTGTGAAAAGAGAACCCATAAAGCATAAGTTATTGTTTCCTAGAAACTGGGATTTCACAAGGGAGAACCAAACAAAATGCTTTGTTCCTCAAGTTTGCAACTTTTTAATTAAACACCACTTTAAACTCATACATGCCTAAACCAGAGCCTGGTGTCCAAGTTCCCACTTCCACCACTGTTGCTGAGATTCCTGCCTTTATTTGTTTCTATTTTTTTTTTTTCCTCTATCAATTTAGGTGAAATTAGATACTTAGTTTACAGGACAGGGTCTAGTTCTTAACATTTCTTTTGTAGTTTTCATGACAGGTTAAACAAGTCAGACTATAAACCAATAAGGAAGGGAGGGGGAGGGAAGAAGAGAGAAAGGAAGGAAAGGAGGAAGGGAGGTGTGGAGGGAGGGAGGGGAGAAAGGAAAGAGACTTTTTAGTCAAAGGACAATGTAAATGTAATTGAAACAAAATCTTATTAGTTCTTCACCAATATCCCTGTTTCCTTCATCTTTAGCATGTTTCTGAACTGTAGTTTTCAATTTGTGTAGGGATAATGTGAAAAATTCCCCACAAAATGTGGGCGGGAAGGATATGTGTCACTTCCAGGAATGGTCCCTAAAATCTCCTGCTCTGTCCCCCATGTTTGCTCTTCTCTCTCCTGCTGGCTACATGCAAAGGGTCTGATGGAGGTCCCTGAGACTCTAGAAGATGGTAGAGCCACACGGTGAAGGCACCTGGGTCCCTGAGTGACTGCCTGGAGCAAAATGCTCCCCTCCCCCACTGAACTATAACATGCAAAAGAAAGGTAAGACACCAAGATATATGGGTTGTTTCTATGCAGTTAACTAGCCCTGAACAAATACACACCTATCTTAATCCTTTGGGGCTGGTGTAACAAGACACCATAGACTAGGTGGCTCAAACAACAGATATTTATTTCTCACAGTTCTGGAGTCTAGGAAGTCCAAGATCAAGGTGCTGGCAGATTTGGTGTGTTGTGAGAACCCCCTTACTGACTGGTTCATCAATAGCTGTCTTGTCTGTGTCCTCGCTTGGTGAAGGAGGTGAGGGAGATCTCTGGGTCTCTTTGTAAGGTCACTGATCCCAGTCATTCGGACTCTGCTTTTGTGACCTAATCACCCCAAAGACCCCACCTCCAAATACCATCACATTGGAAATAAGGGTTCAACATACAAATTTGAGAAGGGCACAAAGAGTTTATAACAACCCCTTTGCTCCATTGTTTCATCCATAGCAGGTTACAGACAGATAGCTTGTGGATAAGTTCTCCCTTACACTATTCTCAGACACTTAAGCCTTGCCTCAGGCACCACGAACTTCACATTCAGAGGACATTTTAGAGCTCCTATCTAAGTACTTAAATACTAAATTTACATTTTTAGCCAGTTTGTAATCTACCCTTTAATGAAATTCCTATTTTAAAAGGCCTTCGTGTATGAGTCCATGATTCAAGTCAAGATGAGAAAAGTTTTCTAAATCAGGAAGGAGTCAGCAATTTTTTCTTCTGTAAAGGGCCAGAGAGTAAACATTTTAGGCTGCATGGGTCTCTGTCCCAACTCCTCAGTCCTGTCATTGCTGCACGGAAGCAGCCGTGGACCACACACAAATGAGTGGGCGTGGCTGCATTCCAAAAATCCGGGATTTACAAAAACAGCCAGATCTGGCCCCTGGGCTGCAGTTTGCTGACCCTGCTCTAAATCATTCTTACATTTTCACTAAATACGATGGAGGCCACATGTAAATTACAGTATCAATTCTGATCTCTGATATTTTGACTTATATTTATTTATTTGTTTGTTTATTTCAAACATCATGCCTTGAGTAGTATCAGCTATGACAAATGAAGCTATAAACACTATTTAATTCTTCTCTCCCCAGTACTACATTGTGCCTGGCACAAGGTAAAATGCAATAAATTTTAGTTCCTTTCTCTTTTCTTAAAGTTTGCCCTTGAAGTTTAGACTTGAATTTCAGACCTGAATTAAAGTCCCATTTCTTAGTCTGTGGCTTTGGTCAGGTCACTTTCTCTTTGTGAGCCTTGATCTCTGAATCACTTTGTGAGCCTTGTGTAAAATGAGAATAACGATATATAACTCATGGGATTTTTTGGAGGGGGAACCAAATAGAATAATGTCTATATTTTGTGAAATGTAAAGCTCAGTACAGAGGTAAAAGGCTATTATTATAAGCTACCTCTCCCTTCCTGAATTCTAGATTTACTCTCTTCCCTCTTGAAATGTGATTTTTGCCCCTTGACAAATCCCAAGGAGGTCCACGAAAGTCCCACTTAGCCTAGGCCAGGAGGCTGCCGGGGCCATAGGCCAGCTCCACCTGTGTTCTCATTGACTGCCAGAAACCTGAGCGTCCTTTACAGCCCCTGACTGGATCCAAAGAAGGCAAATCCAGCTGCCAAAAAGGGCTGCTGCTTTATGGAGATGAAATGCAATAAAAATCTTTTTGTAATGGGCATTCTCGGCATGGTTTGACCGGCCAATGACACAGGCACTTGGCCTTAGAACCAATGTTATTTGGAATGAGCTCTGGAGTTAAGGTCTTATTCTCATCGAAAGAGTATTACCCTTAGCAGCCCACAGCTAAGACCTTCAAAGTGCCAAAAACAAAACAAAACAAAACAAAAACAAACAAAAAAATCCTCCTTTTAGTCAAGTATTAAAGTGGCAAAAAAGAGTGGCGGCTAGAATATTTATCACATTATTACAAATTTTCATGGTTGTCCCATTAACTGGAAGTTGCCACGAGTGTAAAACTCTAGACTCCAGAGTAAGCCCAGGTTTTCCCATCCTGGACATTTGTGTAACGTCTAAGAATAGTGCACATTTACTACTTTAAAAGAAACAAAATGCTTTCAAGCTTCATCAACGATGCCTGCATTAAAACTTAAAGAAAAACATTGTAATTGGTTATTGTCCACTTCACTCAACACATACTGACTGTGGCTAGAGCAGTGCCTGGTTGGACAAAGGCTCAACACAGATTTGCCAACAGATCAAGCCCTATGAGCTGGGCATTGTCCTCTATCCGATGAAGCAGAAATGTTAAATATCCAACAAGTGTGCCATAACTGACATCCAGCGTCAATGATTACTCACAATTGCTTTTTATTGATGAACCATCACAGAGCACCAGTAACACCTTGGCCAGGGCAGCTTTTCTGAATTTCTGCACCCTCAGGATGATTGTCCCTCTGTTAGCACTTTGCCTCTCTCCCAATCAGGTCCTCCTGCAATCTTAGTAAACTGATCCACACATCTTCCCAAGTGCTCAAATTAAAACCCTGGTAGCAGCCTTAAAAAATTCATCAATGTCTAATCCCTCAACAAATCCTATGAGCCCTGATGCCCAAAATAAATTCTGAACTGCTTTTCTTCAGCTCCATCACAATGGACTCTCATCTTTGGTGTCAACTACTTCAACAGTTTTTTAAGTGCTCCCATACTTCCATGCCAACAATCTAAGCTTTGTCACCCAAACAGCTGCTAGAGGGTTGCTATTAATACTAAAAACAGATCATGTCAATGGCTCACTGATGGACCACATAACCTGTGTGATCTGGCTCTTCCCATCCTTTCTCACATCAGCTCAGCTCACATTTCCCCCCATCGCTGCAATGCAATTGCAGTCCGATTGACCTTCTTTCAGCTCTTAGAAAACTGCCAGCTCTTGGCCCCACTTAAGGCCTCCACACATGCTTTGCTGTCTACCTGTGCATCTGCTGTCCATGATCCTTGTGACTAAGATCTGACTCTCCAGGTCATAACCAAACTGCTACCTGCTCAGACAGGTCTTCCTCAACCACCTTCTCCGTCAAACAGATGCCCCTATTCTCTGACCTTACACTTTCTCTGAAGACTTGGACTTACTGAGAGTTTAACACACATAGAAGTTACAACTTTCAATTAAAAAGGAAACCTATATGAAAAGAGTACAATGGTCATTTCCTAGTAATCACTAAATTATTACATTTCACAATGTTCTCTCTCTCTCTCTCTCTCTCTCTCTCTCTCTCTCCCCTCCCTGCCCCCCATCTCTATCTATAGTTTTGTTTTGTTTTTATGCCACTTCTCTCACCTATCATGCTAGTGACCCAGGCATTTGAGTTTTGGGTTTTGAGTGGACTGTGCTTTGTTTAGGCTTCAGGAATCTAATAAGGGGACACCCAGAAAGCTGAAACTAGATCTCTAAATGCCTATTCATTCAATAATCTTAAAATAATTTATAATAAAATTAGAAACAAAGTGCAATTGTAAAGGATCTTTGTCTGTTCCTCTCCTCAGATAGCCTCTGGGGTAGTTTTCAGACAGTCAGATGAGGTTTGGCCCATATAGGTCCCATTGTTTGTGGTTCTGTTGGAAGAGTGTTTCTTTCCCCAGCCCCAAGAATTCTTTGAAACTGTCACTCAGTGGAAGGTGTTTCTTGCAGAGGAACTTTGTCCTTAGGGAAGAGTTCCAGAGGACAGTTCATAAATTTAGAAGGTCCTTGTCTCAGGAGACACTCTGAATTATTTCAATACAGTGCAGAGGAGAGCATTGTTTTAAAAAAACATTTTACCAGAGGGTTGAGAAAGGAGAGTTCTGTGCAGGAATACAGACCAACGTTCTTCTTAGAACATCTGCATATTTTCTGGTCACCGAAGTTACACATCTTTTTTTTTTTTTTTTTTTGCATCAATAAAGGGGATATTTACTTACCAACTTGACAAGTAGGCAAACTGAGTCTGGGATTTGCTGAGTATAATCCTAAAGAATACCTTGTAGAGGAGATGCCCAGTAGGGCAGGCTCCATGTAATTCCCATTATCCCTTTTTTCTCCTCATGATTAGAATCTAACCCTGACATCAAAAGTGCTCAGTGCAACAAGTAGATGCTTGTCGTACATAAAGTAGATGCATCCAAGATGAGAGCAGATTAAGTTAAGGCCACCATAATAGAGGGACATGAAGAGCTCAAGCACTTTGGGTAATTTCCATGAATCTTGATTTGACATATGCATCAGTCAATTCAATTCAATATTTAAGGTAGAGAAATGATTTGACTTCCTTTTGAATCTGGTGAAGAGATACAGGAATAATGACTCTGATTATCTTACTTGTTAAACTTCCTCCTTTGTGATCAGGGACTTTGTTTTATATCCCCCTCTCTATTCTCAACATTCAGAATATTGCCTTACATAGTTAATGTTCATTAAATATTTTAGAATTGCTATTAAGGTATACGATCATTTTGCCACTTCACTTGGGCCTCAGGCATTCTCTGTCTTTCTGAGATTAATATCACTGTTCTAAAAATAGTCTACTTTTTCTTGAGCAATATGTTAACTGACTGTCATTTCTAACATTGAAGAAATTTTACATGAGGTCATCCTTGGTCATAATCTCAAGATGTCCCTTGTTCTCTCTGAGATGGATCGTGTGCAGAGATTGGACATCATAAGCTTCCCTCACATTAGTCTAACGGAGGAAGGTATAAACAGCTGAGTATACAACACATGGACCAGAGCCCAGTGAAGTCACTACTTTGAGGGCCCAGGACTGTCATCACTGTCCTTGCAACTCCATGCTTATGGACTCTGCACACCTGCGGCATCTGCCTTGTGGCCGAGAGCTTTGACTGTAACCTACGGGATTTAAATCCAGCTTGACCTTGGGACTGTAGGCGGTGTATTAAACTTCTTTTAAGCTCAGGGGTTTTTTGTATTGTTTTGTTTGTCTTTTACAGTGAAACAGGAGAGGTTATAACCACCTCAGAATGCAGCAGATTGCAAATGTTGATATGCATAGAAATTGCTGGGGGACTCAGTAAGTCTGGGAGGAGACCTGAGATCCTGCATTTCTAACAAACTACCAGGTGACACCAATGCTGCTGTCCAGGGACCACACACAGGGTAGCCAGGTCATAAGGCATTATATGAGATAATAATAGAAATAATAGATTATTATTAATATTAATAAGCATTATAAAAATTATTAATACTTATCAGTAGGAACATTTTGGTTGAAACACATGAAATTACTACTAGCCATGTTTGAATTAGACTGCTTCTGGCCCTAATCCTTTTAGGCAAGTTTTGTGATTACATCTGAAACTTCCTTCAGACCCTCCTCATAAGCCCTAATGTAACTACAGAAGTCAAGGGCACAGTGAGAAGATATTTTATTACCCATGTATTTATGTGTGGGTTTTTGGGGTTTTAAAACTGGCAATTAAAACCTTGTAAATTTGTATTATCAACACAATAAATGTAGACGGGTTAGTTACTCATTGCTAATAAATTTGATCATTCATTTATAAAACGAATGTTCGCCCAAGAATCACAGAGCACTCTATAAATATTGCTTCACTAAGCCACAAACCACCTCGACAAGGAAGGCACACAGCACCCCTGAGGGGTTAAACAAACCTTCCAGGGCCTGGGGGAGGGGAGGCAGCCTGAATTCCAGCTCTCTTGTCCCCCTCTCACACTCGGGTTCAGCTTCTGGCCCTCAGGGGCGGACTCTTTGAAGCCTGATATCCGTTTGGAAGCATTTCAAATCAGCCTGCCTGGAGGCTCCATCCTTAGATAGCCCCAGGAACCTGCCTGTGTGAGCCCAGAAAACCATATTTCTCTCCTTTGAGATGCTGAGGAGTGCTTGCCTCCCCCTTTCCACTTTTCCTACCCTGCACTCTGGGCAGGCAGTGCAGCTACTGTTGTGGAAGAAACTCTCAAATCTCCTGGCCCTCTATTGGAACTCAAGCACCAATTAATCAGATGAAATTGCTTTGTCACCGGTCTCCCAATTCAGTATTCCCCCATCAACCATTCCCCCACTGAAGGTCCTCTTCACTTCTTCCCCACAGAAGAACTCAGCAAACCCACTTGTCATTGTGTTCTGGGGCCTTGGCTGGAGTAGGGCTTGGTGTCCGGAAACACTGGGTGTGAATTCCAGCCTGTGGCTTTGGGGAACCATGGATTCTCGTGTTCTTTTGCTTCGAATTGGATTTTTACAGCAAATGTCACCTGTTGTGTGGAAAGCACCTGGCTTAGGTAGGTCCCCATAATGGAATTTATTTGTTAGTGGTGGTGGCACAGTTGTGATGTTGGTCACAGATACAGCATCAGTGGCAGAATCTCAGGCCAGACCTTCGAAACCTTGGCGATAAAAAGTCTATGGTACTCTGTTGTACCCTACACACAAACACACATAAGGGGTGGACAAAAGTGGGTTTACAGTAAGTAAAATATAAGAATAAACTGTATTTCAGGTACAACTGTAAACCTACTCTTGCCCACCCTTGTATGCATAGCAGCCACACATACAACTACATACAAACTTTACATATACCAGGGCAACCACACCCATCCACCCACACATGTGCATACACAGTCCACATATATAACCCACCCACGCTGTCCTCCTACCCATGGTCACAGACATCCACATATACATGTGCATACATGTTCATGACACAAAACAGATTTATAGTTCCCAAATCTATGTTATGCTAAAATGGAAACTCCATTTTCTGATGTCAAAATTCTGGATAAATGCATAAAAACTGACCTTATCTCTGTCTGTCTGTCTTTCTCTTTTTTGGAGGAAAGAGAACAGGGGGCTGGTCCCTCCTTGGCAGGTGCCCTAAGCAGAGCTTCAGCTGCCTGGTGGGTCATCTTGTCCTACTAGATATCACATCTTACTCCCTGTTCTCAAATTCTCTACCAGACCATCTTCCTGAAACACCTTCCTGCTGCCTACCTTCCAGTCAGCACAGATCACTTCTCTCTCTGCTGGCAAGAGAAACTAAACTTGGCTTCCACAAAGACATCGTGAGGCCATATATTTTGTTCTCAGCCTCAGTCTCCTTAGCCCACCGCCCTCCCCCCACTTTTGCCCATACGCCTGGAACAAGTTAGAGCTTTATCATCACCCATTATCCCTTAGTCACCTACTAATTTCTTTTTAACTGGGGGCTGTATCTGTGTTCTCCTCTGGATTCAGTTTCTGAAAGAGCAGGACTCATCCTTCTCAATGAGCTTTATTCCAGTTCTCTCTGGACATGGGAATTTAATGAGAACTTGAGATACTTCATTCCTCATTGCTGCCTGTAGTGGGTGGATGTGGAGAATCATAGGACTTTTGAGCAGAGAACCAAAAGCAGGAAACGTAATGGATCACAAGCTTGCTGAGACATGTCTATGGAGGGGAGAGGATGCAGAGAGCTGTTTAATACACTTCCTGTAAATAGCGGCCATCTGGTCTGCCCTGAGTTTGTCATGAATCAGCCCCACGGAAGGCTCTGAGACAGTCATCACCCTGGCTGTCTGCTCTAGGAAGGTTCTTCTCTGAGAGGACAAATGTCTGCTGTGAGTAATGCCACATGCCATTTTATCGGTAAGAGTTTGGCTTGCATGTGACCACCACCAATCAGGTATCCAACCACAGAGCAAGACCAGATGATAACTGAAAGTGGATGTACTAAGTTTAAATTGTTTTTCACAGTTAATGTTTCAAAAAGTGTCCCTAGCAACTTCAGATCAATATTTAATTTCTCAACAAAGCCATTATTGATGTATTTGCTTGGAAGAATAAAGGTAGCCTATAGATACTTCTTATAAGGTGAACTTCAGTTAGGTCTTTTATATTTTTCTCTTTGACTTCCAATATAAAAGTTATCCAAAATCTTCATAGATGTGAATATTTGTAAGTATGGTTTAAAATGCAGTATGTCCTCTTTGTTTAACTCCAATAATGTTGGTTAGTTTTTTTCATCCCTGCCTTTTCACCTCAGGACTGTGGCTCATACTGTCCCTTTCATCTAGAATATCCTTCCTACATATGCCCAAACCTACTTCATTCTCTCTAGCACATTTAAAGGTTCACAAGCTGTAGGGTTCAAATATCTTTCTGTTTTATCCTGATCTCTCTACTGGAAGTCATCTCCCCAATTCTGCACATTTTCAAATAAGAAACAGTACATTGCACATGCTGGTTCATTCAGTTTTCAAAAGCTTGGCATTTTAGCAAATCAGGTTGATTTTTTAAACTGGTTTTATTGAGATGCATTTCACATACCATAAAATTGGCTCTTTTAAAATGAACAATTCAGTAGTTTTTAGTGCAGTCCCAGCTTTCTAACCATCATCATAACCTAATTTTAGAAGATTCCCATTCCCTTGCAAAGAAACCCCACGTACAGTACACATAAGCAGTCATGCCCGTCCCTCCCATACCTAGGCCCTAGATGACCACAAATTTACTTTCAATCTCTGTGGATTTGCTTATTCTGGACATTTCATATAAATATAATTGTACAGTAGGTGGCCTTTTATTACTGGCTTCTTTTACTTAGTATCGTATTTTCAAGTCCATCCATTTTGTAGCATCCCTTTTTATCTACCACATGGATACACTTCCTTTCCTTTATCCATCTATCAGTTGACAAACACCTGGGTTGTTTCCACTTCTTGGCTATTAAGAATAACACTGCTATGAACATAGGTGTACAAGTTTCTGTGTGACTATATGTTTTCATTTCTCTTGGGTAGATACCAATGGGTGAAATTTCTGGGTCATATTCTAAACTTTATCTTAAACATTTTCAGGAACTGCCAACTGTTTCTCAAAGTAGTTGAACCATTTTACCTGCCCATCAGCAATATAAAATGGCTTCAATTTCTGCATATTCTCACCAACACTTGTCATTGTTTCATTGTCAGTCTTGTAGCTTTAGTCTGAAGCTCTATTTGAGAAAACAAATTTTAGTAAAAAGAAGGGTATCCAGAAAACTCAACTCAAGAAATGCTTTGCCATAAAGTTCACACTAACCCTCTGACCCTTGAGCAGGCAAAGCTCATTGGGAGAGAGAAGCTGCTGTTCCTGGAAACAAGGAAGCCCCTTGTAGCCACCTCCTCAGCACCAGGGTTTGTAAATGGTGCACCCCAGCTAGATTGTTCCACAATCATTCTGTGGTTCCCAGGCAAAATGAAGATGGTCTATCCATTACTCATTAAAATGAAATGTGACAACTTCCCTCTCTGAGCCTCAGAGTAGCTTCCACTCTGGAGGGCTGGGAAATTTAATGATATAAAACACGTGGAAACCTTATCATGGAACTGGGATCAGGAATCTGGAAAGGGTTTAGTAAGTGCCAACTTTTGTTGATAACAATAAATAACATCAACAACAGTCACAGATGCTAGCCTTCCTGGAATGCCTAATATGCCTGGGCACTAAGCCAAGTGCCTCAGATGTATCAGCTCATTTACTCCCCATGGCAAACCTATGATAGCAGTAGGACCACCATCGCCATTTTACAGATAAAGCCACTGGGTATGGAGGGATGAGGCAGCTGGCCCAAGGTCACCAGTGAGCAGTGGCTCTTGAACTGCATCTTCCCCATGGGAGCCTGGGTTCATCTTTTGATGATAAAGTGGGTCATGGAACTGACAAAAATACATACTACAAAGGAGACTACTTGTTTCACTTCCCTTCCTATGGCCTCCCAGAAGTGCCCTGCAGCACCAGGCTCCGCTCTGGGTGGCTACTGTGGTCTTCCTTTGTGTCTGAGAAAGAAGAGTGTTCGATAGGATCCAGCTGCCAACTCACTGCAGCCCTACTCATGTTATTTCCAAAGCTGCTCCTGGGTCTGGGACAACAGAGCCCTTATTAGCCTCCTTGTTCCAAGCATAGTCACAAACATGTGAGAAAAAGCTGAAATGGAAAACCAAGCAAACCTTTAAAATGTGCACAATGAAAAGAAAGGCACCGTTGGGACACATTTATGTATAGCATGCTACGTTTTCAAAAGTTAACACTCTTGGACATAAGCCCCAGTTTCCCAGTTCAAGTATTTTTTTGAAACAAATATATAATACACAAATATATTCCCATTGTAAAAAAAAAAAAGACCCAGACAATAAATATGATGAATAAAATGAGAGAGTTTCTCATTATTCCCCCCTCCACCCCGAACCCACATCTCTTGGGTATGTGGTAACGACCATCAATGGATGGATGTGTCTCCTCCCAAGCTTCTTCCTTTGTGTTTGAATGCATGCATGTATATATTTGAGCACATAAACATGTTTTATTTTGGAAAAATATTTTGCTTCAGCACAAATGGTATCATGATTATTTTCAAAATAACTTTATTTGCTTTATTCATTTAACAATAGATTTTGGAAATCTGTCCATGTCTGTGCATGCACATATTAACATCATCCTTTATTAACTACTGAAATGTTTCCCAAGGTGTGGTGCTACCATACATTATTAAACCTTGATGTTCTTGATGGTCATCCAGGTCCTCATGGTGGGTAGAGTCTAAGATGGTCCCCAATTACCCCTACTTCTTGATATTTGTGCCCCTGTGTAACTGCCTCTCCTTGAGTGAGTGCTGGCTAGTGAATCAACAGAATAAAGTGAAAGAGATAACACTTCCGTGATTAGGAGACAAGAGATTGTAACTTGCCTCTTGCTAGCAGACTCTCTCTCTGGCTTATAGAAGGACCCACATAGCAGGGAACCAAGGGCAGCCTCTGGCCAACAGCCCACAAGAAACGGAATCCTGCCAACAACCATGTCAGTTTGGAAGCGGATCCTTTCCCATTGGAGTCCCAGATGAGTCTCCAGTTCTGGCCAACACCTTAATTGCAGCCTGTGAGAGACTAAAGCAGAGGGTCTAGCTGAGCTGTGCCTGGATTCCAGATCCACAGAAATCGAGACACTAAATGTGTGTTGTTTTAAGCTGCTAAATTTGCGGTAATTTGATATGCAGCAATAGATAACTGGTACAGTTGCTAATTGCTTTCTACCACAAACAGCCCTGGACCAAATGTTCTTCTGCATATAATTAGTGGTGGATTCTAGGAACAAGTCCTAGACCTGAGATGCTCAGTCTAAGGGTAAGGATATTTAATATTGTTAAATACTAGTAAATTAACCTCTAAAAATATTAGCAAGTTACACTTATGCAAATAATATGAACATTCCTATCTCTCTTGTGCCCTTGCCAGGAATCAGTCTAAGAAAATCAGTACTGGATTGCTTTGATTGCATTTTACTGATTACTAGTCAGGGTGAGTATCTTTTTTATAAATCCACTGGCCATTATATTCCTCTTCTTCATCTGAGACTTATCTCTTGATATCCTTTACTTTAGTCCTATTTCGATGGAACAACTGGAGCTATGGACATGAACACTGCATCTGGAGGCATACAGTGGCTATCTGCCCCAGTGGTGATGCTGATGTTAATACCCAAACTGTTATCCAGTTTCTCCACTGTGCGGTTACTACTTTGTCCCTTGCGACTAATAAGCAATTTATGGAAAGATTTTTTGCAATATTCAAACATCCTGCTCATCATTAAAATACCCCCATGATAAAAGAAAGTGAAGGGATTAGCCAAAAAACATATATGCAAAACTCATAAACACAGACAACAGTGTGGTAATAGCCAGAGGAAAGGGGGCGGGGGTGGGTGAAGAGGGGCAAAGGCAGGGAAAAGGGGACACATCTGCAATAGCGTCAACAATAAGAGTAAAGTGAAAAATAAAAAAATTAAAATAAATACATGAATAAAATTAAATAAAATATCCCTATGGATTTTGTGTCCTTTGATGATTCTTGCATGAACACAACTTATATTTTGGTGGATGCAAAAAGGTGATTTCCCAACTTCAGCGCTCCCTCCACACTTACCAGTCCACATTCAGCTGTCTTTCATAGATAACATCTCCCCTCCTACTCATATATGTATTCATTATTAGTACAAACTCACAGTTTCCTGTTTTTCTCATATTTTATAATTTATTACTATTCTTAATTATTTTGGTGGCCAAATTTTCCCAGATTTTGCCTGTGGAACCCTTTCAAGCTGGCTATTATCTCCTTGTGATTTTTATCTGTTTTATCTGCTTGTCATTTTAAAAAAATCACTTCTTTACTTTCTGGCACAACAAAATGTTCTAGGTTCATCTTGTAAAAACCTACTCCAGCCCCAGAATCAGCCATTTCTTTGAGAACCATTGGTTCCTTTTAGAGCACAAAGGTATTAGAGACCAAGACCTGGGCACCAAGTGTGCTTATTAAAATGGACCATTTAAGTGAGCTTGGTGAGTTTTGACAACTCTATGGACTTTTGCAATTGCCACCATAATCAAGGCATAGTTTCCTTCTCCCCTGAAAGTTCCCTTATCTTGCTTGCTTTTATACAATTCCCTCTGTCCAGAATGCCCTTATTCCCTGTCTCCTACTCATTCTGCAAAACTAAGACCAAATATTTTTTCCTTAGAATTTTGTTCAGCGTCCTCAACCAAAGTTCCTGGTTTCCTGTTCTTTGTTCTCATAGAACAGAGAGTAAAAATGCTTGCTTCACAAACTAAGAGCTCTAGTGAAGATGGAATCTCTTCCTAGCTGTGTGCCCACAGGACAGTTAATCAATTCCTCTTTCCATCCATTGTTTTTCCATCTGTAAAATGATTCACCCTCGAACCATTTGCATATTCACCACATGCAGTTTAACTCCCGAAGTATCTCTCAGACTTTGGTGCTTCTGTATATCTCCACAGCCACGACTCTAGTATTTCTCTCCTGGAGTCCGAACCCCTAACTTCTAGCTTTGGGCCCAGTCTAATGCATTCTCTACAACACAGCCAAAGTTGTCTTTAGAAATGCCAATCAGCACCGTTATTCTCCAAGTGTTACACATCCTGGTGGCTTCCCAGTGCTGTGGTGAGCACAGCCTCCCTTCCCTCATGGTTTGCAAAGACCTTTTGCGTCTGACCTCTCCTCGCTTATATCACACTGAGTTCTTCTGACTTGCTTTCAGTGAGTTCATCCAGTTCTCCATACATGGTCCTGTTCCCTTTTGCTGGAATACTTTTCCCATCTCAACTGCTGAATTCCTCTTTATCCTTTATATGATTACATCCTCAGAGAGGACTCTTCAGACTTTTCAGTGAGCTCAGATCCTCCCACTGTGTACTCCTTTAGTTCTATGCCACTTTTTTTTGGTAGCACATACCACAGCTGTATTATCTCATTTATATTTTGTGATATTTTTGATGAATGTCAGTCTCTCTGACTAGACTTTAATCTCATGACAATGGGCACTGTGCCTCTCCTGGGACTGACACTTAGTGAGTACTAGTTGAAAGAATGACTATACCACAGGGTTGGTGTCAGAGTGAAATGAGATAACTCATGGTATATCCAAGCACAGTAAGACTCATGCAATCAGTACTCAATGCTAGTGGTTCATTAAAGTGTTGCATAAGGGAGGGATTTTTATACACAGTTTTTTTTTTTGTTTTTTTTTTAATCACTCTACGTGCCATTTTCTATTGTGAGTTCTCATTTCGATGTCTCTACCATTCCAAAAATACCTGAAAGTTGGAAACCAAATTAGAGTCCTGCTGTAGCTCCAGGACCCAATGTCTGTGCTTAGAAAGAGCTCTGTAAGTGCCCAGTGAGTCAATGAATGAAGTTATTAACCTCTTTATACTTCTATTTTCCCAAGTGAAAAGAAGTAAATATGAGCACCTAACTCATGAACTAGTCATGAGGGATTAGATGTTTTTGCAAATGTTTAAAACAGTATCTGGCAAATCATAAGTTCTCTGTTTGTTAAATGAATATACATAAATATGCAACACACCAGACAAATGTAAGGAATTTGAGTTGACAGGTCCATCACAGAAAAGTTGCATGAAGGATAGAGGGGAGTTTGTGGAGGGTTCATCTCTCCCTTCACGCACACAAGACATCATCTGCCTCTGTTTAAGAAAACTCTAAAATGCTCATCATCAACCGCCAAAGCTTATAACACATTTTTTCTAACCATCCCTCACACATTTTAAAGCCAATTATTAACAGTGGGATAGAATGAATTCTTTCTTAGATTTCTCCCCACTGTTCTTTAAAGTCACTGCTATTCAGCCTTATTTATTTAAGCAAACACAAATTGGATTGTACAGCATTCAATGCACACCAGATCTGTAAATGCCCAATTTGATGCCTTTTTCCCAATTATTTATGATTATTAGTTTTGACCACATATGTGAATTGCTCTTACTTTCCCCCCAAAGAACCCCATGTTCCTAATATAGCCCCTTCTCAAAACCTCAATTTATATGAAAACAAAGCTCTATTATTTCTCTAACTTCTAATAAAAATTTGATGAGTGCCATATCTTCCCAACAAACCCAATGATTGGCAGTTGAACAATTTATTCACAGTGGTCATTTTGCACAATGACAGCCAGAGTGCCCGGGTCACTTGCATCCAAGACTCTTGCACATGAAGGTACAGCACTCTTGAATGAGTCAGGTGTGAGGCAATGAGGCCCTATTAGTGACCATCTGCTTGTGATGATCTTTTCAGTTGGGAATGAGAAACCCAAAGATGGCAGCTGTGTCTTTAGAACTCAGTTCATAGTTATGAAGTCATCAACATTTTCCACTTAAACTTTATTAGTGTGAATCTCCCCTAGAAAATTGAATCATGCTTTCAATTCTGTACATCTCTGAACATAATCCTTTTTCTTCAGAAGTAAGTAGAGCTATGTCTTTGGCTTTTCCTGAATGTCTTGTCAAGGCAACAAACCTCTTCTTTAGGGCCAGCATTCATCAGTTATGTCTGTCTTTTACTCTAACTGAAAAAGAAAATGGTCCAGCTTCCAACTGGCTATCCTCTGGTTGCCTTAATTCATGGGAAGCCAAGAAGGGAAAAATTGGTAGGTTCAACAGCGTTGAACTAGGATAAACAGAACCATATCACATTAACTGTAATTTACAGCATTTCAACACATCCCCACTTCTGCCAAAGCCAGCAATATCAGCCCCCATTGGAAAAGAGAACGAGGTGGGGCTGGGAGGTAGAATAGAAAATCTGAATTTCTATTTTCTAAGCTGGAGTTTGAGAATTAGAGACCAATCAGCACTTTCTTGACTGTTTTGGTTATTCATGCTATGAAAATAAATATCGCAAAATATTTTCTGGACTCAGCCTAGTCTGTTGCTAAAACCAAAGCCAGCGTGCTTCTAAACAGACTCACCAATGCTTGTTTCACAAGGATAGACATTGTCAGGCTGGCGGGCAGCCACCAGAGGAGTTATTGAAATTCAATTCAAAATGATGTATTCTGCATGAAAATGCCCATTTATGAGCATTCAAAACAATGAGAAACTTCATAGGAAGATGACAGCAATGGCAATTTGTAGGATGACTGTTTCCTGGAGATGATTACCCCTAAACACACATGTACTCCCAGAGCTTTGCTAGAGAGTTTTTTAAAGGCTGGGACTGTTTGTATTCACATAGAATCACTGTATCTGAAGCTATTTATTATGAGCTAAGTAAACAAATACAAGCATCGGGGGCTGGTGGAATTTGTCACTAAACTACCCATCCCAGGGTCAATATCATGGATCCCAACCACCAGGCTCAGTCCAGAGCCCAGGGCTGAGGGACCCCTTTTCCAATGTGAGCATTCCCTAACACGCTCAGGGAAAGAACATCTAGAAGTTACATTCTCTCTGGAGAACCCCAGGAAATACTGATACCATTTTTTCCCAGTACATGACCTAGGAACAATTTTTCTAGCTAAAACTGTGGCTATGTTATTTATATGCAATTTAACAATTCAGCCTTAAATGTTGTACTTTTAATTTAATAGTCTTTTTCTCCAACAGGATTGAAACAATCTCTATGATGGCAGGGACTTAATTTCATCCACTGCTGCCTTCCCAGGGCCTGAAAAAGCATCCTCAGAAGCAATGTGTGGTCAACATGTACGTCCCTGGTCCCAGAATTCTCCTAGAAAATTCATTTGTTACTATTGAATCTATTAGTGAGATAGGTAGCACCAGAGATTTTAAATAATTTTTTAAAAAATATATTTATTGATTTTTTTTGAGAGAGAAAGGGGGAGAATGAGAGAGAAACACATCAATGTGTGAGAGAAAGATCAGTTGGTTGCCTCCCATGCGTGCCCCGACTGGGGATTGAACCAGAAACCTAGGTATGTGCCCTAACTGGGAATCAAATCCCCAGCCTTTTGGTTCACAAGACAATGCTCCAACCAACTGAGCTACACCAGCCAGAGAGAGAGAGCACAATAGATTTTAAAAGGAAATTATAGAAGAGGAGAATGCTCGACAGTTGAAAAAAAAGTCTATTCAGCAATATTATTTCATTCTCTGCACTGGGAAATTACCATCATAACATTTTAGTTATGTTAACTTCTTAGGCATTTCTTAGGCCCCCCTCTACTGGACACTAATAATTGTAGAAGGAAAGTTTGAAAGTCCATAGCCTAACTTATCCTGGCATTGCTGAGAACCTATGTTTGAAATCAACTCAGACTAGGAGAGCTGATACTCAGGTTGACTGACTAATGGCAACCTGAAAATCAGTTCGTGATGGGAGCTATAAAGAAAAGTAAATGGAGGAGAAGGTGCTGATGATAGTGCATTTGGGAAGGCTTCTCTGGGGAGGGAACAAATACTTGAATTAGGTAAAAGCACACACTGTATAAATATACAGGCCACTGGCATCTGAGAAGACACCAAAGGGCTTTTTGGTTTGAAGCAACATCGCACAACGACAGAAAAATAATCGATGAGAACAGTTCATGGCACAGCCATATCTGAATGCTGAAAATCATTGGAAACATTTTGTTTCTTCCACTGCACTGGCAGAAATTTAGTGAGTTATGCAGGAAAAGAGATGGCATAAGGATATATGAGTAAGGAATGTGCTAAAATATCTATGTCTGCCTAGTCATAATAAAAATCTATAGATAAGTCACTACAGGAGACCCAGGTACATATATATTTGCAAGAAGTTTTTACTCTTAACCCTTAAATATTATTTTAAAATTATTCTCCATACACAACATAAAAAGAGAGGCAATATGTATTTTAGCAGAAAGAGCACCAACCTTGGGGACAGAGAGTTGAACAGGCAGAGTCTTGGTTCTGTAACTTTTCAGCCATGTCATCTTACACATGTTGTCTCTGTGAGTCAGTTTCCACGTTTGGAAAATGGAAATAGCCGTGCCTGGTTTGCGGGGTTGTAGTGAGAATTGTTAATGATAATGTTTATAAAAGCTTAGCCTATCCTGCTGATGGTGATTGTCAGATAGCAATGTTTACCACATTATAAAGAAAATCAGAAAGAAAAAATATTCCTCTAAAAGCCAAAAATATCACCTAAGGAAAAATTTCCTTCACCTTCTCCTTATCTTTAAATGCTAATCCATCAGCACCAATGCCCACAGTCCAGTCCACTGGTGGATTAGGTATATATGATATAGCTGCCTTTAGGCACACACGCACACACACCAACTGTACTCACACACATGCACACACTCGGTATACTTCTGTTTCAGAAAAGAATGCATACACAATCTTTTGAAACTGTGGAGTTTGTTCAATCTTGAAGAAAACCAACTCAAACTAATTGATGTCAACTCCAACCTGAATTAGTAACATTAGAAACCACAGGTTATTTAAAGAAGTTTAACCTTTTATAGTGTGTAAATCAACCTGCCAGTGCTACCTAAAGGAGGATGAACTTAATTGTTACATATAAGTGAATATAAAGCAATCAGTTTTTCAGTTAAACATTCAACCCCCAGGTGTCCAGCTATACATTCATCCAACCAAGAGATATCTACTGAGTGTTCACTAAGTGCTGGGCACTGGTTGACTGGGTAAGGTTTCAGTGATAAACCATACCAATGTGTTGCTGATCTCATGGAATGTATCTTCCAGTGCAGAAGACAGATACACACTATTAAAAATGACTTTGTGAATAATACGAGTTATTGATAAGTGCTATGAAGAATTTTTTTTTATTCCAAAGAGAGAAGAAGGGGAAGAGATAGTGATAAAGATAGATAGAGACAGAGACAGAGACAGAGAGAGAGAGAGAGAGAGAGAGATCAAGAGATGTCAATGGGTTCCCTCTCGTAGGTGCCCCATCCAGGACTGAACCTGAAACCTAGGCACGTGTCCTGACTTGGAATCAAGCCCTCAATCTTTTGGTTTATAAGATAATGCTCAAACCAACTAAGCCACTCTGGACAGGGTGTATGAAGAAATTTTATCCAGGAGAAATAGAGGCTAGTGACAGCACAGTGGAGGTAGGATGGAGTTTTAAACAGGTGGTGACAGGAAAGTCAAGACCTAGATGAAACGGAAGAGTGAGTGTGTGAAGACCTGGGGAAGAACAATCCAGGCAGAGGGGAGAGCAAGTGCCAGCGCTCTGAGGAGAAAATGAGCTGGGCCTTTCCAAGTAGAGCCAGAGGGCCATTGTGGCTGGAGTTTGGCGAGGGCCTTGTAGGCCATAGTGAGGATTTTATAATTTATTCTAAGTGTGAGGGAAAGACTTGGCATTCTTTTTTTTTTTTTTTTAATTTTTTTTTCTTTTAGATTTTATTTATTTATCTTTTTTTTTTTTTTTTAGAGGGGAAGGGAAGGAGAGAGGGAGCGAAACATCAATGTGCGGTTGCCTCTCGTATGTCCCCTGCCGGGAACTGGCCTGGCAACCCAGGCATGAGCCCTGACTGGGAATCGAACCGCGATCTTTCGGTTTGCAGGCCCGCGCTCAATCCACTGAGCTACACCAGCCAGGGCGCATTCTTTATATTTGTTTGTTTTCTAGTAAAAAAAAGTGATTTGATCTGATTTCCTTTTAAAAAATGACTTGGATGAGCTGATAAGTCTAGTAATAAAAATCAATTGATTTAAGCCTAAAAAAATAACTCTGATTGTTATGGGAGAAACAAAAATCTGTTGCCCTGTTGCAAGATGTGGCAGGGTCTAGAGATGGAGAAGGATGATAAGAAATTTTTTTTAAAAAAAACAGAGAGACACATTAGGAAGTCACTGTAATAGTACCCTTGAAAGAACTGGCAGGGACTTTGACCAGTGAAGTAGCAGGCACATAGTGAGAAGCAATCAGATTTTAAAGTAGAAGGGAACATAACCCGCTAGTGGAGATGTAGGTGTGAAGAAAAGGGAGAAATCGGGGACAACTAATGTTGTCTGCCTGAGCACTGGGTGCATTAACTGAGATGGGAGACAGGAAAGGGGGAAATCAGGAGTGCCTTTGGGGAGTGCCTTTAAGTATTAATTTGAAATGCTCCTTACACATCCAGATAGAGATGCTAAGCAGGAAGATGGAAGTGAGACAAGGACCCTTAATGTTCTGAGACCAATCACTCAGTCACTGTGTGCTCCTACCCCTTAAACTTTGGAAAATACTTCATTTCTTTTCTGTCAGGAAGTAACTTTTTACCAACTTGATTAATTGAATTTATCTAGAATTCTATACCCCATAATTACCGAACATAAATTCTTTTTTAAGTATTTATGGAGCTTTTACTAAAATAGACCATAGGCTGAAGCAAGAATCAAATCTGAACAAATTTCAAAGGAGTATGTTTTTCATCTCAGTATAATTAAACTAGAAATCAGTAACAGGAAGATAAGTAGAAAAGTTTCAAATGCTTGGAAATTAAGCAACCCACTCTACATAATCTGTAAATTAAAAGAAAACTATGTAAAATGGAAATTTAAAATTATTTTGAACTAAGCAATAATAAAACATGGTATATCAAAATGTGTGGGATATAGTTCAAGGAGTGCTAAGAGGCAATGTTTTAGCTTTAAATACTTATATTAGAAAAAGAAAGAGTGAAAACAAATTATATAAGCTACCATCAAATAAACATATTAGCAAATTAAACTCAAAAAAGTAAAAAAAAATATACATATTAGAACAAAAAGCACAGAAATAGACAACCAATGTACAATGAGGAAACCTAACAAAGCCAAAAGTTGATTCTTTGAAAAGGTAAATAAATTGATTAAAAAAAAAACACAGAGGAAAATTAATCTAGAAAAAAAAGAGAACACAAATTACTAATGTTAAAATTTAAAAGGCCACATCATAGACATTACAAAAATCATAATGGGTTATGTTGAATAACTTTATGCTAATACATTAATTTTGATGAAATGGATAAATTTCTTGTAAAACACAACTTGTTAAAACTAACACAAAAAGAAACAAGAAGTCTGTTAAAGAAATTGAATCTTTAACTAAAAACCTTCCCACAAAAAAAACTCCAGATTCAGATGGTTTCATGGATAAAGTTTTCCAAACATTTAAGAAGAATTAATAGCAATTTTATATAAACTCTTTCAACCTTTAACAAAAGGGAACATTTTAAAACTCATTTTATGAGGTCAGCACAACCCTGACACTAAAACATGACAAAACCATTACTGAAAAAGAAAACTACAGGCTAGTTTCTCTCATAAACAAAAAAGCAATAAAAAATTATTTCTTGAGAAAAACAAATTTTTCCTGAAGATATTCCTTTGCATCATGTCTATTTTGTTCAGTCTGACTAACTTGTAAGTACAGTTGAGACACCTTTGAGGCTCAAAGAAAGATTTCAGGAGAGGACATTTTTAACTGGAATCTTGCATTAAAAAGTAGGTGTCTGCAGTTTGATATCCCCAAAGAATATAATTGTGTCCTAAGGACAAAATTAATCGTTCTTCTCTTTGAATCAAACTCATTTTTTTGGTCCATTTAAAGAAAATAATTTAAATTAAGAGAGTAAAATGACATTGGCTCAGCTTACCCAAACTTATTTGCATAACAAATATCTGCTAACAGAAAATATGCTAACAGTGAGATCATTCCCCATTGTATTCTTGTGATGAGTTGCAGGTGAAAGCAGGCACACACTGTACTGGGAAATACTCAAATTCTATAAAAGACTAGTAACCACTTGGCACCAACCACAGAGATAAAAACAATGTGATACTGTTCAACAACAAATAGCAATACACTGCCTCAAGTTATTTTTATATAATAATCTGTAATTACTACTATAATAAAAAGATAGTAGTTTAATATTTTCTTGCTTATAAAATTGTTCAAATATCTTTGTGTGTCATTTTATTAATCTCAGAACCCCTGAAATATGCTCACTTTGATTTGGCCATTTGGGAAGAGAGATCAGCTAAGCTAAACTAACAGCAACGCACCTAAATAATCAAACTGGCTGACTTAGTTTACTGAATTAACCTAATGTTTCATATATGCTTAGGAATAGTCAGCTGCAGTTGCCATAGGGCAATGGTTCTCAAAGTGTGGTCCCCAAACCAGCAACTCCAGCATTGCCTAGGAAATTTTTTAGAAATGCAAATTCTCTAACTCAGAGCCATTACATCAGAAACCAAATCAGAAATATAGCAGCCTGGGTTTCACCAAGCCTCTTCGGGTGGTTCTGAACCCCCTTCAAGTCTGAGGACCACTGAGAGAACCAATGAGTATCCCAGGGTTATCAAATTCATCCATTTATCCTGTTCATGCAACACATATGCCATGTGATGCTCACATATACATCTTCCCCTAAGACACAGTTCCCAGGGGAAACAAAAGGGAAAAATGATGGGTAAATAAAAGGCTACAATAATTTGAAGTCTCTCTAACTGTTGACAGGAAATCAGCACTTGTCACTCCATTGTGGCTGTGGCATAGATAAAATTGTTTATAGACTTGGGCATGGTCTCTGGACACATTGGCTTTAACCCTGCTCTTTACCTACTCAAGAACACTTAGAATTGCAAGTCGCAGGATGATGGTGCTGTCCACCCTCTCAACTTGCCTACTGGTGAATAGGGGATAGTTAGAAGACTGGGCTCTGAGGCCTGGGTTTGAAGTTCATCTCCTCCTCTGATAAGCAGTGAGACCTTGGGCAAGTCTCTTAACCTTTGTGTGCCTCAATTTCCTTATCTGTAAAACAGGAACAATAATTGCTCCTATCTTATAGGGTTGTGGATTAAGTGAAAGAAAATAAATATATAACATTCCTAGGAGAGGAGTTGGCATATAGTCCTCAATAAATGTTAGCAATTATTATTACTAGCATTGATACTATTAGATTGAACAAATGTAATCTTTTCATAAATTTTACTTTAGGATTGATATATCAGACTGAGCCCTGTTGATAACAAGTGACAGAAACTTAAAGATAGATTAAGCAAAAAGAGAGAACGTCCTAGGCTGTGAGAGAGAGAGAACTCACAGGACCCTATGGGAGGATCCTGAGAGAACTTTCAGGACCCTCTCAGATACACCCAGGGCCCTCTCTTCTCTCTGCTTCTCTCTGCATCACCTTCATTCTCTTAGAGCAAAAGACTGGCTTCTTTCACAGGGCAGGGAACATGGTCACCAAGCATTCCTAGTTTTAAAGCCTCACCATTTTGTTACCAGGGAAGATGATCTGATTAAAATACTCCAAGGATGGCCATAGACCAGCCTGGGTCACTGCACTTCTCAGGACCAATTTCTCTGGCCAGGAAAGGACTTCTTTGCACTCCACACACCAAACTTTGCAGCAGCACAAATCAGCCATGAGTTTCGCTAAGGATTTATGCCACTTTGAGGTAAGCCTTGAGCAGCCTTCCTCAACCATCTGGCTTGAGAGAAGTAACTAACCATTTCATTCTTTCTTCCTGTTGTTCCTGTCATTCTCACCATGTCACAATCTGGTTCTTGATGAGTGTCCCATCTTTCATGGCTTTTGTTGAGTTTGACCACAGACTGAAAATGGGATATGTTTATTTTACCTGACAAAGTACCCATGCTGAAAGCTCAGAGCACTGGAGCACTGTACTTTCTCCCCCTCCAGATGGGGCTGTAATTATAATTTAACTGTCTGGGTCCAACTTCAGGTGAGGAAAAGATATATTAAGTTTGCACACATGTTATTCCCCTACCCCCACCCACATCCCTTCAGCTCTCCACATTTCATATGCAACCACCTTTGGGGGGAGGTGCATGTGTATGTATGTGTGTGTACACACAGTCGCGTTACAATTCTCATTTTGCAAAGTTTATGCAAAAACCAAACACCTGGGTTCAGAGTTTCCTAAAGGAGTCATCTGAAGTAGGTGCTTTATGCCAAAATGTCACAAAGATTTATGTGCTTTCATTTGTGCATTAAATTGAGGACAGGTGGGAGAATGCTCAAGCCTGAGAAAAACTGATAGCTCATTTTTCCCTTAGAAGAGAGATGGCTGTTATGACTACTACTGGTTCAGATAAAATAGATACAGACCTTGTTTGAGAGAGAGAGAGAGAGAGAGAGAGAGAGAGAGAGAGAGAGAGAGAGGAGAGGAGAGGAGAGGAGAGGAGAGGAGAGGAGAGGAGAGGAGAGGAGAGGAGAGGAGAGGAGAGGAGAGGAGAGGAGAGGAGAGAAGAGAAGAGAAGAGAAGAGAAGAGAAGAGAAGAGAAGAGAAGAGAAGAGAAGAGTTTGTGTTTGAAAAGCAATATTTCAGCAGTCAAACAATTATGTCTGTGATCATGTTTCTCACAAATGGGAACCCTGAACTGGGAGCCGAAGGTGAGTCCCGCCCCAGTTCAAACAGTACGGGCAGTACCACATCCAAACAGCCAAGAAAATGGTCCGGCCTCCATTCAAACTTGCAGAGAAAGGGTCTCTGGAAATGAAGCAAATGGCGGCCTCAATGCATTCCATTTTAATGGCTTGCAACAGAGTCGGTTACACATATGTAACCACTCATTTTTTAATTTGATTCTTGTTTCAAACACCTTTTCAGGACCCAATACATCTAAAAAATGTCATCACTTGATAGGTCGCTACTCTATGCCTGGTCTTGAAACAAGCAATTTGATGTGCTGAGTCTTCACCTGGATTTGAAATAAGAGTGTGAATTTGCATTTCAGAAAGGGAATACTATTTGGAAAACACAGTCAAGCCAGATTTTTCACAAAGAGAAATGAGAGTTGCACTTGCAAAAGCTGGTGGTCAGCCTCCCCTGGGAGCGACATACCGCTTGTCCCTGGAATGACCCGGAGGCAGATGGGATAAGTCAAAATCATTCTGTACATTCAATCCCTTGAGGTTCAAATTGAGCTTCTGAACCAAATATTTATCAAACCATTGACTGATTTCTGAAGCAAGAATTTCCTATATGGAAACTAGAGCTATGTTCACACTGAGAGGCCAAGGATAGACCATTAGTCCCTGCTTTCGTATAACTTCACTCAAATACCTGGATACAAATGAATTTTGAAACCTCCTAATGATTTCTGATTTCTTTCTTGTGTAGGCAATTATTACAATTCTAGTGATCTATCTTTTAAAATGACCACTAAATATAATAACCAGATAGTAAGAAATGCTCAACAAGCAATGGGAAAAACTTTAAGATAAATACCTTACAACTCCTAGACATTTTTGTATAAGTTTATTTAACAGTTCAGCTTGTGATATGTATGTGTTTGGGGGAGTGATAACTATGGCTGTTGACGGGTAGTAGATAAAGGAAGACATTTTATAAATTGAAGATAAATAGTGTTAATAGTTCAATAAGATAAATGCTTGTCTCTTAAAATAAATTACAGAAGGAATTGCAACATAGAAGCTGACACAACATTTTTTTTGTACACCAGAAAAATACACAATCTTGCCCTCAGATTGGAGAGTGGTATATGAACAACACTGGGATGATGTCTGTTTAATTTCTGAAATGTGTACATTTTTTGCTTGTATTATTCTTTAGCTAAAGTTTTCATTAAAATCACACTAATGAGAATTGTCCAAGGTTATTTTATAATTTAAAAATAGACAGACCATCTATTCTTCATGGTTTAAAAGGCATGCCTTCAAAGAGAGCCCTTCCTTAAATTTGTGTAGTTCTTTATAACAGTGGATCTTGACCATTTTTGAGATACGCAACCCAAACATACGAATAACTCCTTACAGTGTCAGTGAATCCATGGATCATCTAATGCCCGTTCTCAGATGACTTACAAGATTATGGAGTCAGGTTACCATCCTCAGCTCTGCCCTTTATAACTGCTTGCACAACAGTGGATACACAGGCTATAGTAATGCCCATTACTAGACACCATGCAGGGTTATAGAGTCAGGTTACCACACCCAGCTCTGCCCTTTTCACTTTCATCTACACTTTCTGACTTGATCCAAACAACAGTCCTCTGACAACCTTCTTCCTCAGGTCAAGGCCGTACTCACCTCTCAGGCTGGGCCTGAGAACAAAGAGATGACCACTGAGAACAAGAGATGACCACTGCCATAGTCCAGATGATCTTTATTTCTCTACTCCAACCAGCCTGACTCTGGGAGCCTAGCATCACCTTCCCAGGTAGGATCGTATTTAAGGTTACACTACACCTTGCTTGGTAGGCTGAATGTTCAGAATGTAACATAATGTAAGTTTTTCCAGGAGGATAAGACCAAATTTATTTAGGTTCCCAGTCTATATTTCTACAATGCCTGGCGGAAATAGTGCTAGAACTTCCCTCCACAATCACAAGGTCTCCATGAGAAAATTCACTGTGGCTTCTTGGGGATGAATATCTCCTTGCCATGGTAATACCACAAACAAGCTGTCCCAAACCTCTCCCTATCATTGGCAATGAACCCCATCATGACTTAATAAAAACAAGAGCTAATGATTAGCACTGGCTTTATAATAGGCACTTTATGTGTATTGATGTATTTAATCCTCACAACAATCCTACTAAATAGGTGGTATTATTTCATACTTTCCACTACTGAGGAACTTGGGACACAGGGATGTGTTTTTTTCTCTTTCTTCTCTTTAAAGGTTTTATTTTTTTAATTTATTTTTAAAGAGAAGGGAAGGGAGGGAGAGAGAGAGAGAGAGAGAAACATTGATGTGTCAGAGAAACATCTATCAGTTGCCTCTTGCCTGCCCTCATCTGGAGACCTGGCCCACAACCCAAGCATGAGCCCCGACCAGGAATTGAACCAATGACCTTTTGATTCACAGGTTGGCACTCAATCCTCTGAGCCAAACCAGCCCAGGCTCTTGCGCGCGCTCGCTCTCTCTCTCTCTCTCCCTCCTCATGATCACAGCCAGCAAAGGATAGACCAGGACTCAAATCCCAGCTCTGAGTCCAAACTCTGACCACTTGACCCCATTTAGCAATGACAAAACAAAATACACACACTTATGAATAAACAAACATACATGACCAACATTTTTATTTCTTTCACCGATGTGAATATGCAATCAAAAAGATTGGGAATACCCCATTCAGTTGATGGGGCATAGAGTTTGAAAAGAAAGCTGTAAGAAGTAGAGGTGGGGAAAACAAGAGGCTGCTGTACACTTAACCACGAAGGAAAGTCGCAAAAGGTCAACTTCTCTTCTTTGTTCACCACCATCAGCAAGGGATTGGGGAGGCTCTTAGGAGGAGGTTCTGAGTAGAGATGAAGGGATGGTCCCAGAGGGTAAGCAGTTTAGAGCAAAAACAAAAATGCTACATACAGCCAGAAGTCTGGAATGGCTCACAACCAATAGCTATTGTCCACTAGGGGGCATAAGTTGGGGACTGTTGCTATATACAACCCTATGACCTATTGTTATGCTACTTGCATGTCTGTACCAGACTGTGTACAGTAAAGCTTACAATAGGGAGCTTGGTTCTAAAGACAGCAAGGTAAGACTTGACAAGAATTAACCTTTCCCTGTATGTCCCTGGAGCTGTGGGTGAAGTAGAATACACAGGTATACCTCTGCCAGT
Organism: Glossophaga mutica; assembly: GCA_039655065.1. Lineage (NCBI taxonomy): Eukaryota > Metazoa > Chordata > Mammalia > Chiroptera > Phyllostomidae > Glossophaga > Glossophaga mutica. The sequence continues at coordinate 49,597,519 of CM077309.1, forward strand.
GGAAGCAATGAGGCCAGTCTGTCCACCAGTATATGGAAAGAGACTTGGTTCCTTAAGTGGTGTACCCCAGAATGTAGTTGGCTTAATTTTAAGAGTCATTGAGACTCTTGGAGAGAGTGTAATTCCAGTACCTTCTCCATGGGAGTCAAAGGACCAGAGCCAGACCCACCTTTCCCAGATTCAGCATAGACAGGCCAAGCTCTCACCTGGGGCTGTGAACTTTGATTCTAGAGCTCAGTGGCAAGAGGTCATGTCCCAGGGCAGCAACCCTGTTTGATCAGACTGACCTGCCTGTAACTTTGCTTCCCTATCTGCTCCCATCTTCCTGACCTTCCCAACAGTACCTGCCCACATTTTCCCCTTCTCCTTCCTCTCTGTGAGCTCCCTAATAGCTTCTAATACATTCTGCAAGGCTTCCATTAGCCAAAATCAGTTCACATAACTAGCAACCGAATACTGTTGTCCAGAAAGTGCTTCAGAAAGCAATGTTCTCTACATGCTCTGACTGCACATGCACTGAGATAGTTGCAACCATTACAGGCAAGAGCACTGAACTGATAACTAGATTTGTCAGTCATAAAAGAACAACTTGTGCAGGTGAGAGGTTGTGCTTTCTAGGGAAACATCTCCTCCTGATGTTTAGTGCTACTTCCTCCTGAAGTAGAGTTCTCAGAAGCTCTGAAGCTCTTCGTGTTGCTCTGACTGATGTTCAGGCTGTTTTACCAGCCTGAATTTAGCTGTCCCTCAATGTCACCTGCCTATATTATGGGGCATCTCCTTGCAAACAGTTTAAAAGCTGAATCAGATGAAAATATCCTGCACACACACATCAGCAACAGCAGAAACTACTTCTGCTGTTTTATCAAAGATGAGGTTTTTTGTACCATGTTGTCATTGACCAATTTATTCACTAAAGATAATTTGTTTCCTTAATGAAACAAAAAGAACTGAATTTTCTCAGTCAATGCCCTTGGTAGAGTCTCAGTACTATGACTTAGCTACTTTTAAGGGAATATTAAAAATGACTCCACTCAGTTGGATCTAACTGGTTAAAGTAGCCAAATCAAAGCTTCAAAGTTCCAACCCAAATATTTCTTTTTTTGGTTCTTATAAACATAATTGTATATGATTTACAATGATGCACAAAATTTCTGGAAATAAAAGCAGGAATTTTTAGTCAAAATTTCACCCAATCCAGAAAGAATATACCCAGGCAACAGAAGACTGATGTCATGAACTGGGACATGCACAGTTGAAAAATGTTTGCCGAGTACATCTTCAGTATCCCCTGAAATCCCCTTAAAGGAAAAAAAGCAGGATCTTGGTGGTGCCCAGGGGGAAGTAGAGTTCTCAGAGGCTCTGAAACCTTTTGTGTTGCTCTGACAACTTCCATCCCAGGTATCCAATGATTAGAAATAATTCCCCATGATAGGAATCAATCTGCAGAAGAGTGGGAATCAATCTGCAAACTCAGAGGGAGGGGTATGTGGAGGTGGCAGAGGGATGACCAAACCATGTGGGTCTTAGAGAAACGCTCAAGGTGAGCAATGCCTTGGAAAACATCTGCAGTTATGTGGTAAAATGACCACAGAAAGGTCAAAGGTTTAAAGGCTGGAGGATTTGCAGTTTGGGACTTGGCCTCTAAGGAAGATGGGAAGGTAGGAGTATCATGTTGGCTCATGAGGAAGGTTAAGTGACCAAATATTAAACTGCTTATTTGTGAACTGCTGAGATTCCTCATCCTGGGTAATAATAGCTATGCACAATTATCAACTCTAAATAACAACCACTGTTGAAGGTAACCTGTGCCAAAATACTGACTGGGGTTTTGCAAGGATTTGTGGGTGAAATCAGCTTTATGCAGTTGACTCTGGGCATATTCTCCCCCAAGATCACCATCCAGAAAGAGACAGAGACAGAGACAGAGACAGAGACAGAGACAGAGAATGTTCCCTCCAACCACCAGCAGACAGATTGACTTCTTTGGGTCAAGTTGGATCCATATTCACAAAGGGGAGGCTCATATCTTATCTCCCAATCTAAATAGACAGATGGGAGACCTCTGTCTTTGATGGAGGACCTGCAAGGTTCCCTGTGCTTGAGTCCTTGAGTGTGTCTTCAGCCTACTTAACACCTATCCTCCTCTCACAGCTTTGGTGTGCCTGGCACTCAGCATTCACCCACTTCCTAGACCTTACTCTCTTTACCTTACTCTCTTGTCTTGTGTTTGCTGTTTCTCTGTCTGGAATGCACTCTCCCATAACCAACTACTCTTAGCTCTACATTTAAAAGTCAACCCCCACAAGGAACACTTCCCTGGAAACTCTTGAGTAGTTTCCATCTTGCTATCTTCTGGAACAGAGTCATCAAAATATGACCTACAGGTCAAACCTGGTAGTCCACCAGCTTTTGTAAATAAGCTTTTGTTGGAACACAGGCATGCCCATTCATTTACACATTGTCGGTGGCTGCTTTTGTGCTATAATAGTAGAGCTGAGTAATTGTGACAGATATTGTATGACCTGCAAAGCCAAAAATACTTACTACGTGGCCCATTACAGAAAAAGTTTGCTGACCCCTATTCCATAGATTAAACACATTATATTATAATTTTTTCTCTACCCATTTATGTAGAAGCTGTATGTTTAGGTATGCAGGATCCTTTCTATTTTATCCCCAATATCCAGCACATTGCTTGACACAAAGACTGCACACAATGCTAAAACTAAACAGGGAAATTACTGTTCATGTTTTCAAGATGGAATTGTTGAGTGTGAGTAAGAAGAAATGTATTTGGGTTGGAGTGGCTTCTTTGGAGTAGAACTATTATTCCTCTTGCTTTAGTTTTCTTTATGGCCCATATTTATATTGGTTGGTTTAAAATCTGTCCCTCCAACTGGAATGTGAGCTTCAAGAGGCCAGCTGCCATCTTTCCTTGTCTTGTTCACCATTGTATCAGCTGCACTTTGAACAGGGCCTGGCACTTAGTAAGTGCTCGGTAAACATGCTGAGTGACTGAGAAAATGAATAAATAGATAATGTTAGCCTTAGAAGGTGGTGTTTCTGACTCTGCTTCAGAGCTGGATGAACAGTGCAGTGCACACTGAACATGACCACAGTCATAAGGAACCAGCATACATAGTGTTTCTCAAAACTAGATTGTCATGTTCCAGTTTTTTATGTCAGTAGAGGAATACCCTGGCTCTGGAAATCCTGGATACAAATGGTCCAGGCACTCATCCTGCTTGGATAAAAAAGACCTCCCCTTATGTAGCTATGACCAATGAACTTTCCCAGTGGGGATTTCATTTTTACTAAATCCATTTTCCCCTGTTAACAGTAAGAAGAGGAGGTAGATATGGTAGGGAAAAGAGTTACAAATATTATAACTCTCAGGCCGAGCCTTGAATCTGCTATGTATTGGCTATATGACCTGGAAATAAATTCAGTAACTCCCCCAAGCCTCAGTGTGTTCATTCATTAAATAGTGACACAAATATCAACCTTCTTGGGTTGTTTTGAGATAATGTGTGTCAGAATTGGTAGAGTATGATACACTGTGCAGGTCCATAAGGAACTCTTCATACCATCATCATCAGCATTAATAATAACTTCAGAACAGAGTTAGGGTTCAAAGAACCAGTATGATATAGAACTAGTATAGAGGAGTACACATTCTTCTGTACTAGAAGAATTTACAGTGACAAGTACAAATTCTGGAGCTAAACTAAAGTGTAAACCCCAGTACTGCCATTTACAAGCTATCTGATCTTAGGTAAGTTGTTATTATCATTAATAGTTTTACTCCTCAAAAATTTCTGAGGACCCTGAGAACTTCCTCTGCAAATTTCAGGTATAACCTCATAGCTGAAATGGGATGCTATTGGGAATAAACTATGGGTCAGATCCTTAGTCAGTATCTCAGGACCTTCTCTCTAAACCATTGCAACCTAGAGCTGGTTCTCTATCACTTTGCAAAATGGCACTTTTCAATAATTGTTAGAACTATGACTAAAATATATGAAAAAAAGCTAAGTGTAAAATGAGTTTAAAGCCTTAGCAATTGGTCTTTGAAAGGCATAGACTGAGTAGACAAGGGGTAGCACCTTTTATTAAAGTGCCAGTGTCCTCACTGATCAATGGCACAGACCCCACTTCATCTCCTAAGATTTTACTGGAACTTGGGACCTGGCTGAGCCTTTCTTGGGAAGGGAACGTGAAGAAGGATGCTAACATAGCTCTCCTTTGATGGCCTCTGTCTTTTCACCTATAAAGTCAAAGCCAATGACTAAACCCTCTTAAGGAACAGAATCTAGCCTTAAGACTCTGTTATCCACATTTTCACTGAGCCAGAGATGTACAACCCATGCTGAGTGTTCACCTGGCCTCAGTCAACCTCACTACTATAACCTTGGACATAGTGAATTGACCTTATGATTTTCTCTCCCTTCTTTTGGGATCCACTTAAATTCCTTCAGTTAGAGTGACTCTTTGGGCAAGTTTTCATGAATGGGTCAGAGGAAAATGTGCCTGAATCACATGCCTAATCAGAGTATATATTTTTTTATTTATGCTGCCATAAGCCTTTTTAATTAATTTATTTAGTCAGTATGAGGATTATGATTAGATATTCATGTTTCTAAAACTTCATCCTAAGGATAAGACCAGCAGGAATTTGCTTCCAAAGCAAATTACTGTTGCTACCTTTAAATAATTGAAGGTTTTAGTACAGCGATTTATCCTTAAGCCTCTTGATAATCCCAGCAAACTCTAGGTGTCAGAAACTGGAAGGCAACCGTCCTGCATTCTGCCGTGTGCCCAAGATATACTGTTCATGAAGTCCAGCTGAAAACTAAAGACCATTTCAAAACCGGAGAATGAGACGTGGGCAAACCAAGAATCCCACATAAATCCTCTGTGGAACCAGGAAATGAGCATCTAGTTGAAAAATGTGCCTGTTTTTCTCTCTCCGCACCCTTTCCTACCATTTCAATGTAACATTAAGATTTAGCCCTAAATAACTGAAGCATGGGATAGAGCCACAAAATACAGGCAGAGAAAAATCTTGACTGGAGTGCACTAATAAAACTGATCCCTTTAATGCTGACAACGGCACCATTTTTATCACCAACCCCTTACGGCCTGACAGAGATGGGGAGGGAGTGGGAATTCCAAAAGCAAATAAAGACCCCTGTTGGGTGTAAAAAGTCAGCAGCAGAAGGCACTTCTGAAGGCCCGACCCCAGGCAAGCTGGGAGAGACAGTGTACATGTTCTAGATGGGGTACTGCTCTCACAGGCAGTCAGAACACAGCTGCCTGGTGCCAGAAACCATTCATCAGACTCTGCAGAAAAGGCTGTCAGCTTGGCCTCCAGGCCTCCAGCCAGCCTGTCAGGATCCAGGCTAATGGCCAGAGTGTCAGGGGCTGCGGCTGGTAGCCAACCAGAACTTTGATGTTGAAGGGTTGGCCAGATGGTGTGTCAGGGTGGCCAGTGGGCTCTGCAACCATACACTCTGCTCCCAGGTCACCGGTTCTGAAAGTACACCGGCCGTTAGAGTATCGCTAATAAAGATGGAGGTAGACATTTTATATTGTTAAAAAAATTGTTCAAATTATTTCAGTATTTGTTTTGTTTAAATTTCCATTACACATGCTTTTCATTATGCAACTCAATTAGTGTATAAAAGATTTTTCTGTTTAAAAATTTTAAATGAACATAATTGTTCAATTTGGAAAGATTACAATGCTTTTATTTAATCAACACTGCAATAAATACATTGCTCTATAATGAACCCCATACTTTTAGGCCATTAACCATTCAATAAATTTGCAATATGGATGGTTCTTTATGAAGAAGAAGATAAATAAAGCTATTGAAATGAATATACGACAGCTATGATGCTGAGCAGCAAATTATAGCTTTTTGCTTCTCATCCTCTAAAGTTGTACCTTGATTACAAACATATGCGAGTGTAATAAACAGCATGCATTTCAATTATTATTTTGAACATGAGGTGCACTGGACATTAAAGAAAAATTCTGCGCTGTCAGTGCCGGCTATTCTCCAAGGCATCTTCCCAAAAAGAAGCTCTTTCGGAATTTGTCCAAAGGCACATCTGCCATTGCCTTATCAAACCAGTCTGGGCCTGCCAGAACAAAAATAATCTAAGGTCAGCAGAACCACTTGGTTCTACTGGTATAACAAAGTTAAAGCCACTCCTCTCACATGGTGCTCCCAGCACTCAGAACCACTACCCACACCCTTCCAATCATGACAGATCTCACAAGGTCTCAAAGCAGCCAGTGCATATCTGCCATGGCAAAGAGCTTCCAAGTCCTACCTTCCTTTGCTTTCTTGCTCCTCACACATCAACTATAATTAAAATGACAAACTTTTCCATGTATATCACTCTCATCTAAATACCTTCAGCTCCTTCTAACACTGATTCCACAAAGGTTGCCACACACAGCAGGTACCAATTAACCCAGATTTCGGATGAAGCCACTAAGGCTTGGGGAAGTTAAGCTTCAGTAAAGACTCCAGAGTCAAGACGAGAATTTAAATGTGTCTCTTATCCAATCTACCTTACTACTATTAGTAGCTATAGTATTAGTAGTACTAATAACTAATTAGGTATTATATTATATAATATGTAATATATAATACATAATATTATATATTATAAGGTATTATAAGTACTAATAAGGTATTAACATTGAAAAAAAGGAACACTACAGAATGATTATTGTGTACTAGGGATTATTGCACCACTTTACATAAATGAGCAAAGTGAAGTATAGATGTGTGGGTGACCTGGCCCAAAGACACAGGAAGAAATAGCAAAGTCCAGCCCAAGCTATGCAGCTCCTCCCAGGGTTGTTTCTGTAAGTGCTACTTGGAAAGATCCTCCAAGTCCTTTCTTCAGCTTACTCAGTGTCCTTTCCTTGACTTTGCTATTTTTTACATTCTGTTCCTATGGTTTTGACCTCTCACAGGGAAATCTTAGAGTGATCACAAATGGAAACTCCTCTCTAACACCATACTCCCTGCATATCAGGAAGGTAGAGGCCCACAAACCAGGCAATGATAACCTCCCTTGGTATCCAACTGGCCATATTTGGCTGGACAGGCCAAGAACTTGTAGGCACAGAGACCAAAGTCCACGTGTATGTGGGCGAACAGGCCTGGTTTTAAGCTCCACCCCTGCTACTTATTAATTTTGTGACCTTGACCACATTACTTATTTTCTTTGTGCCTCATTTTACTCAATTATAAAATGTAAGTAATGATAATTCTTACTTTTATACACTTATTATGAGATACAAATCAGATAACCAAATTTATCTTAATTGGCTTAGTACACGGTATACAGCAAATGCATAGTACCTAGTGTATAATAAATGCTGAGTAAAAGACTCTGGGTTCCAGACTGTACAGGTTTACAGAACATCTAAACAATCCAACTAATCATTCAACAAATATCTATCAAACATCTATTATTTAGGATGCTGTTCCAAGCATTTGTAATAGACAGATGAAATTTCTGACCTAGTAATTACTTTGTAGTATGTGTGTGTGGGGGATCGTAAAATAAGCAAGCATTATATATATGTATATATATGTTATATCATGATATATATATAATACTTCAAGTTGTGACATAAAATAAGGGGAAGTGAAAGAACTGAGTGATTAGGGTGAAGTGAGGGCTATTCAAGGAGGTAACATTTAAGCTAAGTTCTGAATGAAGATTCAGGGGATACTGTGGTGCCTGAGATCCTAAAGAAAGTCAACAGACACTTAGTAGAGAGACACCAGCAATCCAGTCTTCGGCCAGATCTGTTTGTTTCGCCACACAGTCATCTGAAAGGACCTGCTGTGTGATAGGGACTAGGGGAGAGAGAGAAATTGTGTTTAAGTTCAGACCAGCTTGCAGTCCTGCATATGATGCTGCTGGTAAAGAGTTGGCACAGTGGACTTTCGCATATTCCAGAACATGCCAAGACCCAGATCTCTCTTCTGAGAAGAGTATGAGAGGGAAAAGGATGTCAGACTTAAAAGCAAATGACAGATGTGCAAAAAGATCATTGGCCAGTGGTGGAGTCCACGTTTGCTCATTCAGTGAGAGGAAATATTGCATATGGACAATACATGGGTTAGGTGTTGAAGAAACCTGGGTTCAATTCTCCCTTATGCAACTTACAGAAGCATGAATTTCTTGCTGAGTTTCTATATCTCCATATGTAAAATGGAAATAATAGCCTCTACTTCACAAGGAATTACTGTAATGATTTAAATGGACATATATAATATAAAGTTAAATATGGCTGTTCTTACCAGTTATTTATACTAGGCATGAGTATATAATGATCACTGTATTATGTTTTCAATATTCCTGCACATTTGAAAATTTCCCTTAATAAAATATTGGAAACAATATTAAGAAAGATAATATTTGTAAAATGCCTAGGATAAAGGAGTCATTTGACAGATTGTAGTTATTTAAAATTTTATTTAGAAATAAATTCTCGGTTCCCACATAGCACCAAGCTCTGCCTAGGAATTAAGATAAATGATATCTCCCTGTCCTTGAGGATTTCACAGTGTCCTCTACAACTAACCATCACCATTATATGTCTCCTCATATTATTCTTCAGCCCTATTCCCCATTTTTGCTTCTAGGTTTTATATTGTATATTTTCCATTACCATATATCTCTTTTATACCCCCTCCCTGTCCCCACAACCACACTATTGTCCATGAGTTGTTTTTCCTTTCTGCATATCTCTTGACCTCTTAAACCACCCCCAAGAGCTGTCAGCCTGCTCTCCATCTATGAGTCTGTCTCTACTTTGCTTGTTAGTTCAGTTTGTTCATTAGATTCCATATATGAGTGAAATCATATGGTATTTGTCTTTCTCTGATTGGCTTATTTCACTTAGCATAATGTTCTCTAGGTCCATCCATGCTGTCAAAAAGGGTCAAATTTTCTTCTTTTTTATGGCTGAATAGTATTACATGTGTAAATGTTCTAAAGTTGTTTTATCCACTCATCTACTGATGGACACTTGGGCTACTTCCAGATCTTGGTCATTATAAATAATGCTGCAGTCAACACAGGGTGCTTATGTTCTTTGTAATTAGTGTTTTGAGTTTCTTTAGATAAATTCCCAGAAATGGAATTGCTGAGTCATAAAGCAGATCCATTTTTAATTTGGGGGTTGGGGGGTATCTTCATACTGCTTTCCATAGTGGCTGCACCAATCTGCAGTCTCACCAACAGTGCTTCCTTCTTTCTTTACCTTGTGTATGTTTATGTTGTAAGCCATACATTATTTAAAGAACTAAATAGGGTATAACTGAATGGATAGATAGACAAATGGAGGGATGGACTGAGTCATCCAAGTGAAATCTAAGAGGGTACTCAGAATTCTAAGTCATTGGTCAATTAAAAATAAAGTGGGATAGCTCAACATATCAGTGGCTAAACTAGGCTTCAGTTTCTTGGAAGCTCCACCAATGGATATTCCTTTAGTCTGACCAACGCCTGTGCCTCTGTGAACAGAATCTAGCTCCTTGGCTAAAGAGGTGAGGTCACGACCCAGGCTGAGCCAATCATATTTCACCATCACTCCAACCACAATGATTGCTTTTCAATGAGTATATGACCCAAGCCAGGCTACAGTTATTACCCAGGACATTCTCCCTGTTTATAGAGCTCATAGCATGTAAATACAGGAAAATAAACACTATATATTTCCATCCCTCCTTCTTATAAATTGCCTGAAGGAGGCCGACATGCAGAATGAAGAAAAAAGTTTACACAATTCTAGGTCATCTGAATCCTAGGCTACAGCAGTCCTTGAGGCTCGAGAACTCCACTCTTGCCCCTAGCACAGTATGGTCAGCTGAGCCAATTCCCTCTTTGTTTAAAAAGTTGTATGTAAGTTCAGCCATATGCAACTAACAGAATATGGGCTAATACTTTCATTTCACTCTGCCTGTGGGCATTCCTCTCTCTCAGCTTCTTGCAATGTAATTGTTTCTAATCAGTAGCCATGGGGGCCACCAAAAGGTCTGGGCCTATATTAGAATCCATGGAATTTTTTAAAAGTTTCTTTTAATCTAGTTGTGATAAAAGTGGAAGACATTGGGGTGCATAGGTTCTTTTGGATTGGTGTTTCAGGGTTCTTAGGATATAATCCTAGCAGTGGAATTGCTGGGTCAAAAGGCAGATCCATTTTTAGTTTTCTGAGGAAATTCCATACTGTTTTCCACAGTGGTTGCACCAGTCTGCAGTCCCACCAACAGTGCATTAGGGTTCCCTTTTCTCTGCAACCTCTCCAACACTTGTTTGTTGTTTTGTGTGTGAAGGCCATTCTGACCAGTGTGAGGTGGTATCTCATTGTGGTTTTAATTTGCATCTCTCTGATAGCTAGCGATACTGAGCATCTTTTCATGTGTCTCTGGATCCTCTGTATGTCCTCCTTGGAGAAGTGTCTGTTCAAGTCCTTTGCCCATTTTTTAATTGGGTTGCCTGTCTTCTTAGAGTGGAGTCATGTGAGTTCTTTACATATTTTGGAGATTATACCCTTGTCTGAGGTATCATTGGCAAATATGTTTTCCCATACAGTTGGTTCTCTTTTTATTTTAATACTGTTTTCTTTAGCAATGCAGAAACTTTTTATTTTGATGAGATCCCATTTGTTTATTCTTTCCTTTATGCTCCTTGCTTTAGGGAACATATCAGTGAAAACACTGCTGCGTGAAATATCTAAAATTTTCCTGCCAATGTTCTCCTCTAGGACTTTAATGGTGGCATGACTTATATTTAAATCTTTTATCCCCCTTGAATTTATTTTTGTGTATGGTGTAAGTTGGTCCTCAAGTTTCATTTTTTTTGCATGTAGCTGTCCAGCTCTCCCAACACCATTTGTTGAAGAGGCTATTTCCACTCCATTTTATGTTGCTGCCCCCTTTGTCAAATATTAATTGACCATAGAGACTTAGGATTATTTCTGGGCTCTCTGTTCTATTCCACTGGTCCATGTGCCTGTTTTTATGCCAGTACCAGACTGTTTTGATTACAGTGGCCTTGTAATACAGTTTGGTATCAGGTATTGTGATCCCTCCAACTTTGCTCTTCTTTCTCAAAATTGCACCAGCTATTTGGGGTCATTTATGGTTCCATATAAATTTTTGAAGTGTTTGTTCTATGTCTGTGAAATATGCCATTGGTATTTTAATAGGTATTGCATTGAACCTGTAAATTGCTTTGGGTAGTATGGACATTTTGATTATGTTAACTTCCAATCCATGAAGCAACCTAGGTGCCCATCAGTAAATGAATGATTGGTCAAGAAACTATAGTACATTTACACAATGGAATTCTATGCAGCAGAAAGAAAGAAGGAGCTCCTACCCTTTGTGACAGCATGGATAGAACTGGAAAGCATTATGCTAAGTGAAATAAACCAGGCGGTGAAAGACAAATACCATATGATCTGACCTTTAACAGGAACCTAATCAACAAAACAAACAAGCAAAATATAACCAAAGACACTGAAATTGAGAACAAGCTGACAGGGACCAGAGGGGAGAAGGGAGGGAATTTCAGGGGAAAGAGGTGAAGGTTTGTAGGAACAAGCATAAAGGACACATGGACAATAATGAGGGAAGGTGGAAATGGGAGGGGTTGGGGGCTAGGGGTTGGGCTGGAGTGGGGGGAAAAGGCAGAAAACTGTACTTGAACAACAATTTAAATAAATAAATAAATCTACAAAAAAAGTGGAAGACAGCAAGACAGAAGCTTGTGAAAATTAAACTGTTGGAATAGGCAAAGATTTCTTAAACTAGTCACAAAAAGCACTAACCATAAAACAAAAATTTGATAAACTGGATTTCATTGAAATTAAGAACATTTATTCATCAAAGACACCATTAAGTTGTTGAAAATGGAAACAATATGTAAAAAATGTAGAAACCTAACAAAAGACTTATATCCAGAATATATAAATAGCTCCTTCAAATCAATAAGAAATAAGTCAGAAAACACAATACAAAAAAATGGACAAGAGTTGAACAGGAATTTTTTTTAAAAAAGGATGTTCAAATGGCCAATAAGCATATGAAAAAGAGCTCAACATTATTACTATTCAGTAAAATGCAAAATAAAACCCATGTGAGATTGTTACAAGTCTACCAGAATAGCTAAAAATAAAACCCTGACAATAGTATGTGCTAATGATGATATGAAATAAAATTCACATAATGCTGATGAAAATGTAAATTGATACAACTATCTATGAAAAAAATATCTAGTAATTCCTACTAAATCTAAATCTAAGCTAGGACTCAATAATTCTACTCCTAGTATTTATCCAGAGAAATAAAAACATATGTCCACTAAAGGACCTGTACAAAATATTCACAGCTGCTTTATTTAAAATTGCCCAAACAGTGGTGAAAGACAAATACCATATGATCTCACCTTTAACAGGAACCTAAACAACAAAACAAACAAACAAGCAAAATATAACCAAAGACACTGAAATAGAGAACAGGCTGGCAGTGACCGAAGGGGAGAGGGGAGAGAATTTCAGGGGAAAAGGGGAAGGGTTTACAGGAACAAGTATAAAGGACACATGGACAAAAACTAGGGTCAGGGATGGAAATGGGAGGGAGGTGGGGAGGGCTGGGGTGGGGGGTGGTGGGCCGGGATGGGACTAAAAGACAGAAAAATGTATTTGAACAACAATTAAAATAAAATAAAATAAAATTGAAAAAAATTATAAAAAATAAAATTGCCCAAACTGGTAACAGCTTAAATGACCATAAACAGGAAAGGATTGATAAATTATCATATATTTATGCACTAGGACACTACACAGCAATTAAAAAATTTAAATTGCTGATATACACAACATGGGTAAATCTCAAACACATTATGTTGAGCAAAAGCCAGACACAAAAGAGTACATACTGTATGACTCTGTATGAAGTTCAAGATCAAGCAAAGCTAATCAATGATAATAGAAGCTAGAAGACTGGTTACTAGGAAGAGTATTGACTGGGAATGGGTGCTGGAAATGTTCCATCTCTTGGTCTGGATGGTAACCTGTGGGTGTAAATAATTTATATGTACACATAAGTAAAGATTCATGAAGCTATCCTCCAGGCATATGACTGGAGCCCCATGACTGGGGAAAAATTAGAAGTAATGATATTTTAAAGTCTATTTTAAATGTCTTCCAAGAGTCAACCTCTTTATAAGCAAGATGAACTCTCGAGGGTTGGTGGTCCAGTGTTGTCTGTGGGGTCTTATTTAAAATCCTTCTTTCTCTCACTAACAATCAGGCACCTCACCCTTGTATGTTTTACAGGGCATTTGTATCTCTTAGATCATTTGAAATGACAGCCCTTTGTGACAGCCTGTACAGGTGTTTTAGTGTTTACTTTGGAGTTGAGGAAACTGACAGAAAGACTTTCTGGGAAGCTTTTGGGACAGAAAGCCTAGGAACAGTCCTGAATTACAGAAACCGGAAGATCAGAACCAAAATGTCATCACAAGCAACTTAAAGCTCATTCTCTCTCTCTCTCTCTCTCTCTCTCTCTCTCTCTCTCTCTCACTCTCTCTCTCCATGTCTCTTGTTTTCTCTACGCTGCTTTCTCTCTTTACTATTTTTTTCCTCACCCCCATTCTCTCATCTCACTTGCTATTTGTCTTTTTCTCCCTTTTCCTTCATTCTACTAGTTCTTCACTCTTGTTTGCCATGAATCAATGACTATACTGTAGACTGAAACTTCTTTTATATCTTCCAGAGTCCTGAGCTAGATCTCAGTTCTGCATTTCCTCACTTGCATCTTGGCATGGAACACACACATTACTTCCTCCCAAAGTCTGCCTGTAGTAGAAATTCATCATTTCCATTCCTGACATTTATTATCCCCTCTCTGGAAAGAGCATGCTAGTTCGGCTTGAGGAAACCCTCTTTCTTTCCTGTGGACTTTATCTATTTCTTCCCTTCTCAGTCTCCCTGGATCAGCACATATCTGGCCAGTAAGAGCATTCAATTTCCCAGGGTACAGTGCTTGGTTCATAGATGGGCACATGACCCAAGCCAAGCCAATGAGATCAATGACATAAATTTTTATGCTGGATGTAAAGCTGGTGGACAAATCCAGACCTGTTTGGGATCATCTTTGCTATCACTGAAGGGCAGATTGCTTGAGAAAGAAATCAACACAGTGGTAATCAGAGCTGAGGCATTATGACGGATTATTAACCACTTTGAGTGCCTGCATCCAATCATGACTGAAGTTAGACTACTCTTAGTCATCTGAATTTTATAAACCGATAAATGACCTTCTAAAATTAACCCAGGTTAAAGTGACATAGTACATTAATCCATCACTACCTCTAATTTAATTCTTCCTATATGCATGACTTTGCCAGGGGAATTTGCAATTTCTATAACTAAAGGGGCAGGGCCCATTTTTCTACCCCATGAATCTGGGCAGAACTTGTGACTTGACTTAGCCATTGGGATGTTAACAGGCACAAATGGAGGTTTAAAATGTGCTCTCATGACAAAACTTGCTCACTCTTACACTTCTGTTATTGCCATGAGAATAGCCTGGAGCCAGGCTGCTGCAGGGTGAGATACCTACGTCCCAGTCACCGAGGACCTGGCCCTAAGTAATAACCACCTGATCACAATACAAGTGAGTCAGCTAAGACCACAAGAACCACCCAGTTAAGCCCAGGACAAATTTTTGACTCATAAGACTTGTGAACTAAAGAAATGCTTATTGTTTTAATTCATTGAATTTTGGGGTAGTTTGTTACACAACATTATTGTGTCAATAAATCACTGATCATTGGTTTTCCATCATTTAAAACCAAGGAGTCTAAAAATAACAGTGCCCTCATGGGCTCCCATAGCTGTCTGAATTTTTCTCGTTGTAGCATTTAACATAATTTTTTAGTAATTGGTTTTTACTGAGCTGTATATTCCTTTACACCAGCACTGTCCAACAGAACTTTTACAATGATGAAAATGTTCTATCTCTGCATTGTCCATGTGGTAGCCACTAGTACATGTAGTTATTGAGTACTTGAAGTGAGGCTAGTGTGACTAATGAACAGAATTTTAAATTTTATTTAATTTGTATTAGTTTAAATTTAAATAGTTTAGCTATGGTTAGTGGCTACTATATTGGATAGGTAGCTCTAATGTCTAAATTCTTTAAAAGTAAGACCTGAATTCATTTTGTTCATTATCATATAAGTCAATGCAAGAGAAGGTGATTAATATATTTTTATAATAAAGGAATAAATTCTTTTGACTCCTTTAGGAATTTCTCACTGCTTGATAAGCATACTCTTTAGATTTAATGTGTGAATGATCTCAGATATCACCAATTTTCACAAACACCATATGCCATAACCCAGAAGCATTCTGTCTGGAGAACAAAATTTTCCTGGTCGCAACACCCTGAACTCCTTTAGAGTCAGTACTTCTACTGGCCAATGAGCAAAAAGAACCTTGTGGAAACATTCTAGACAGACATGGAAATCCAGTCATTCCATCACATTGAGTTTCTCTTCACTGACAAACAGGCCCTAAATGCTTCCTTCTGCTAGTTGGACTCAGGAGGTACAGGCAGGACAGGGAACCAGCACAGTAAGTTCTTAAGTGGACGTCAGATACCTGCAGAAACTTAGACTACCGTAAAGGCACCTGCCTGATCCTGTTCAGTGATGAGAATGCTAAAGCACATGCCTCTGGGGAGTATGGCAGCAATCAAGTTCAAGGGTGCAGTGGAGGAGAGTGAAAGGAGAAAGGAGAGTCAAATTTCTAGGATGAATCTCTCAATTTCACAGGTGGCCAAAGGGCCACATAAGCAGCCCAACCCCTAGTTTGTGCCAACCAGAAAAAGGAGACTCTGAAGTGTTCCGACACATGTAGAACACATTTTTCCTGACAAAAAAAATGTTACTGGTTTTTTAGAAAAACCTTTCTATTTCTGTTGTTCCTAAGATAAGAGTCCAAAGTGTTGGTTCAAAAAAAAATTGGCTAATGTGAAATAGATGCCCAATAAGTATTTAAATAATTGCTTTCAAAATAATTACTGTGGTTTGTAAGACCCCTTGGTAAGCAGTGTCCATCTCTCAAGAAGGCAAGAAGTCGACTTAACCTTTTTATATTAAACGATTTTCCTTCATTTTGTCTTCTGTGTATATACAAGGAAAGACTAGAAGGAAGTCTTTCCATGTTTATATCAAAAGTCTTTTTAGCCATATAACAGAAGCCCAGTCCTGTGGACTTGCGTTTCATACCATGGTGTATCTTACTGACCTAAGTTAATTGGAGCCCAGAAAGAAGGGAAGTTTGGGTAACGCAATCTGATGAGGTTCAGCTGAACAGAGAGGGGCAGAAAATGAACCTTGGCAAAACAGAAGAAAAATAACCATCACAGAGGAATCACACTACTTTTGAGTCTTTGTAACAAGTATGGATGCTGAAAATGTCCCCGAAATAATAACATTGGTATTACTGATCATGTTATTATTATTAACAGTAACAATAATTGATTGAACAATGTAAGCCCACACCTTAATAAGTGCTTTACAACCTCTTTACTCTTATTCTTCAAATCTTCTCCAGGAGTAGATACCCACATTATGTACAATTTACAAATGAAGAGAGTGGGGTTCAAATAAAAAGAACTTGACCATGATTGCACTCCTAGAAAATATGAGAGTCAAGATTCAAAGATTCAAAGCCACACCCTCTGGCTGTAGGGCCGGTGCTCTCACACTCTAAGTCATAGGTTAGCAGTTGGTGAGTGCCTTCAAGTCCTGGAAAGCTAAATACCTCTGCAATGACAGTCCCTGGGAAGCTGAGTCAATGTTTTCTTAACAACCCTAACTGCACCTGAAAACAAGTAAACACTAAAAACTAAGTTGCACTTTTTTTTCACACACCAGGAAGTCTAGACACCTGCTTTTGTATATTTTCTGGAGGGGGAAAAATAGACTCATTGTATGAGATTTATTTCAACCATTTGGAGAGGTTTTAGTAAAGATGGCTTACGTTTGTAACTCAGTGGTGAGACGTAAATGTTTAACACAGTGTCTTCCTCCTCACCCACCCTTCCCCTACGGATGCTTTGAATAATGCAAAGTCTGTTTTAAGTCCTGCTGATTTACTCAAGAAAAGGATCGGCATATTTTGAAATATTGGTCATACGGTCTGGCAGACGGGAGCATTGAAACGTGGGGTAAAACTCAACAAGCTACTTCCTGTCAGCTGCTTCTCAAGACTTCATAGGCTTATAACACTTAATAAAAAAAATGAGCTGCAAATAATACCTGATTTCAACTGCAGTTTTCATTAAAAGAACTAAACATTTAGAAGACAGTTTCTTTCTTGTTGAGGAGTACATAAACCCTTAGTGCGTAAGATATTCATTTCCTGCATCTTCATTGAGGACCCACTGTGCCCTGGGCACTTTATGGTTGGCTCAATTCAAATGAAATGAATGCTACCCCAACAGCTTTGACTGACAAAAGTGGCAGTTTCATATAGCTCAACCTAGTGGATACTTTAAACTCACTGCCTGTGAAATAGGTTATCCTATTATTCCTAGTTCATTTAGGATGTCAGTTCCATGAGGACAGAAATGCAACAACTTAATCACCTCTAAGTCCTTAGTGCCTGAAACAGGACCTGGCACATAGTAGCTACTCATTAATTATTGGCTGGCTGAATCAATGAAAAGCGAAGGCTTAGGAAGCCCATCCAGCAAGGAAGGGGCCAAGCCAGGCTTTGAACCCAAGGTCTGCTGCAAAACCTCCCATTCAGGGGACTTATGGTTGGGTAAAGGGAGCACCAACTTCAATCTTCATTTCTAGTCCTACAAGTCACCACCAGTGGTCTTTCTCTAAAAGTTACACCCTGTGTCTGCGACAGAGGAAGGACTTAGGACACCACGTGGTAACATAAGCAACTGTCTTTTCAGGCCCCACACATTTGGGACAATGGACACAGCAGAGGAGCAAACTGTCTGAAAAGCACTTTGAATGCCCTTGATGATGAAGGACAGAAAGGAAGGGAACAGCTAGAGGTTGTATGGAAGGGCAAAGGTCACACAGGAAGAGGAGGCCAAGATGGAGAGGTCTGGGGTTTCACAGGAGGGTGTGTAGAGCTATGTCCAGGCTGCAATGCCTCGTTAAATGGGGTCCGAAGGGTTAACCAGGAAGGTGGAGGGGGCAGAAGCAACTGGGGAAAATAAACCTTGAGGAGGAGGAAGATGGGGAAGCAGCTTGTGATGGAATCATTTTATTTTATGAATAGTTTATGAGGCGTATCAGGAGTCACACTAACGGGCAAGGGCTGGAATGTTTTCTAACTTTAAAGTGAAAGCCGCCCACCAGGCTGAGAGTGTGGGAGAGGCAAAATATGAAAAACACGGAGGCCCCTCTCAGCACTGCCCAGCTATCTTGTAAAACATGGATCTCGGGGCTGCACACACCGGAAAACCTATCTCTCTATGAATGCTCAAATTGCCTCCAAGTTCCTCACGACCACTGTGCTCAGCTAAATTCTTTCAGGTGACTTATCTCACACCTGGAAAAGTGACCCAGGATAGACACTGGGGCTGAGGAGAAATCTGGGAAGAATCCCAGGGTCTGTGGAGTATCCACCTCTACACCAAGTTCTTTGTGTACCCAGAACTATGCCCTGGTCACCATGGGGGAGGAGGAGGTTCACCAGGGAGGTGGTCTTGCTGGGGACGAAGAACACACAAGGAGCCTCAGAAAGAAATCTTTGTCTAAATCAGGCTAGTGCCTTTAACAGCTCCCTCTCTGCCCACAGGCAAAGCCACAGGCGCCCCATAAACTGACCCCTCCATCCAAGGCCCCAGAGAACACCGCCTCCCTGCCTCCCCACCCTTGACAGATGGAGCCCACACCTCCACGGCTGACCCTTCTGTGTCTAGGTTGTTCCTGTGCCCTCACCCATCCTTGGAACTTATCCCAGCACCATCCCTTGGGGTCTCCAGGCCAATGGCCAAGATTGCCCTTTGCCCCATTTCCCATATTCAGAGTCTGCACCCAAACTGGCTTCTGGACCCAAGCCAGGGCCTGATTCTGGGCCTCTTACTTGCTTGGAATGTGAATTCAGACTTTAGTCAGCAAGCTAATGCAAGAGACATTTCTATCGTATAGGCTGCACAGCAAGTGCTGGGAGACATCCTCACTGCAGGCACCTTTTCAGCTTCTGCCTTGTAACACATGGCCTTCTTTTCTTCTTTTTGGGAGCTCTGAAAATCTGGCTCTCCAAAACATCCCACTCTCAACGCTACTCTCCATTTCTTGTCCCTCAGTGGAAATTCAAGTTGATGTTTCCTCCTGATAAGGTTTTCTTTCACTCTGCGTTGAAAGGTTTTCCCCTTTTCAGAAAAGTCGGGAAGTTTTTCTGAGGGTCAGATATATTTCAATCACACCTGTCCTGTCCCTGAACACACTGTATTTTCTTATGTTAGGGTAAAGTTGGTTTGTCTACTGAAAAAGACTCTGGTATACTCCCAGCTTATTCTGGGATGTTGTTTGCACAAAATCCCTGTAGGAAATAGATATCAGTGAAGCTATTATACATGGCATTTGGCCAGGAATTCATAGATTTCTAATTCTGCTTGCTTTCTTGTTTCATTCATTTACTCATTCAACATTAATGAATGCCTGCCATGTGCCATGCCCAATTCTGTATAATAAAATAGCAGCAAAAATAAAAAAAAATAAAAAGACAGATGTGGCAAGGTCCTAATGGAGTTTCCAGTGTAGTGAGGGGAAAGGTAAAAATAAACTACAATAAATAAATACACAAATGAATTAACATGATTATTAATATAGAAGATAATGAAGACAATAGTGGAATCAAAAGTGAAAAGCAGAGATAGAGGATAAGTGGATGAGGTTTACTTTTTTCTTTTTATTGAATGTATTGGAGTGACACTGGTTAATAAAATTATATAAATTCAGGTGTGCACTTCTATAACACATCATCTGTATATTATATTGTCTGTTCACCACCCCAAGTCATCTCTTTTTATCACTATTTATCCCCCCTATACCTTCTTCAACATCCCCTCACCCCCCTTTCCTTTTGGTAACTACGAACTATTGTCTGTGTCTATGAGTTTTTGTTTTTGCTTAATCCCTTCACCTTTTTTACCCGGTACTGCAAACCCTGTCCCTTCTGACAGCTGTCAGTCTACTCTTTATCTATAAGTCTATTTCTGTTTTGTTTGTTTATTTTGTTCATTAGGTTCCACATATGAGTAAAATCATATGGTAAGTTTCTTTCTTGGACTGTCTTATTTCCCTTGGCATAATGCTTTCCAGGTCCATCCATTCTATTGCAAAGGGTATGATTTTCTTCCTTTTTAATGGCTGAGTAGTATTGCATTGTGGCAAGGATGTGAAGAAAAGGGAACCCTTGTGAACTGTTGGTAGGAATGCAGATTGGGGCAGCCACTGTGGAAAAAACTATGGCATTTCCTCAAAAAATTAAAAATGGAAATGCCTAATGACCTAGCAATTCCATTTCTGGGAGTATGTATGAAAAAACATGAAACATTAATTCAAAAAAATATATGTGCCTCTATGTTCATTGAAGCTTTATTTACAAGAGCCAAGATCTGGAAGCAGTCCAAGTATCCCTCAATTGATGAGGTTTACTTGTAATCACAGAGAGCAGAGCAAGGACAATCAACCTTACTCTTCAGCATCTCTAGTCTCCAAACACAGTACAGATTCCTGGAGAGTAAATCTTAGCTCTGAGGAAAACTACTTTCCCTAGACAGGACCAGTTGGAATGGGCAAATGATATTCTTCTGGGAAAACTGATCCCAGATATTGATGTTGGCATTTCAGTATGAGGACAGAGAGAGCCTAAGTGCCAGTAACAAAGGAGAGAGGAACTAAGTGAGTTGGGGTATAAATGTCTGCATCAACTGGTCTCTCACATGCGGAAGCTGCAGAAGGGGAATAGAGTGCCCTTCCCAAGGAGCTGCAGGCCTGGAGAGTGGACCACCCACAGCAGCTGCCTGGCACTTTGCTAAGAGGGATAGACCAGTAGCTCCCCCTAGAAGCCAACAGATAGGCAGATCCTGGCAGGAGGGTGCTGCCATATCATCAGCTTTGGAATTTGGGGTTGTTATCAAGCTTCTTAAGCTATTCCACTTTGCATCTTAATTAAGGTGACTAAAGACATAGTCATACTTGGCAGGGGATGCCTGGGAAATGTGAAAATGAATTTCTGGCTTGAGTCAAGAACATTGGTCTGGCCTCCGATGATGGAGGCTGAAAGGTTGTTAGGCTTATACAGCTGTGTGTATTACACGAGTCTTTCCTCCTAATGAAAATTTCATCCCAAAAGGCAGCCTGCATTTTAGAAAGGGCTCAATGAAGATACAGCTGTGATCAACATTTTAGACATGCAGCAGAAAGATTTACAAGGAACCTACCGGAAATGACAAGTAGTAGGTTATTTTAGGAAGGGGCAGGAATTGAGGTACCTATTCTAATGAACAAAATAAACTAACAAAACAGAAATAGACTCATAGATAGAACAGACTGACAGCTTTCAGAGAGAAGGGGGTTGTGAGGCTCAGTAAAAAGATAAAGGGATTAAGCAAAAACAAAAAACAAAACCTCATAGATACAGAAAAAAAGAAAACATGAACAATGCTAAAAACAGGAGGGAAAGGGTTTTCAAATGAGGGTGATGTAGGGCTGGGAGACCATTATCAAAGGATGTACTCATCAATATAGTAGTAGTAATATTAATAATGGCAACCTGTAACATTTGTTTATCATTTAGTAGGTATGAGATGCTAGGTACACATTAAATCATTTAATGCTCGTGTCATTAAAGAGACAGGTATTATGATTTTCATGATTTTTCTGGAACTGGAATGGACTTCCAGAGAGTTTTTTCTCTCTTTTTTTATCAGTATTTTTTAATTGTTGATATTGTACAATTTTCTGTCTTTTACCCCGCCCCCAGCCCACCACACAGCCCTCCCCACCTTCCTCCCATTTCCACCCCCCATAGTTTTTGTCCATGTGTCCTTTATACTTGTTGCTCTAAACTGTTCCCCTTTTCCCCTGAAATTCCCTCCCCTCCCTCTCTGGTCACTGTCAGACTGTTCTCAAATTCAGTGGATTTGTTTATATTATGCTTGCTTGTTTGTTTTGTTGATTAGGTTCCTGTTAAAGGTGAGATCATATGGTATTTGTCTTTCACTGCCTGGCTTATTTCGCTTAGCATAATGCTCTTTAATTCCATCCATGCTGTTGCAAAGGGTAGGAGCTCCTTCTTTCTTTCTGCTGCATAGAATTCCATTGTGTAAATGTACCACAGTTTTTTGATCCATTCATTAACTGATGACTTCCAGAGAGTTTTAACATTTCTGAGATTACACAGCTACTAAGCAGCACAGACATATCCAGATCCTGACCACCTGGCTCTGGAGTTACAGCAGAGCAGTGCCCCTCACAGCAAGATCCGGTGACCACCAACACAGGAATCACTGAAGGGACTAATAGAATGCAGATTCCCAGGCCACCCAAGATATGTGGAATTCAGATCTACGTGTGGAGCCTGGAGATCTGCATTTAAAAATCTCTTTGGGTGATTTTTAAATGCACTCTGGTCCAAGAATCAGCAGTGAGTAGATTGGGTTGGCTGGAACAGAACGAGGTGAGTGGCTCCTAAAAATCCAGGAGATTGAGGTCAGCAAGATCATCAAAAAAAAAAAAAAAAAAAAAATCAGCCCTTCCAAAAGTGATGAGGGAGGAGCACTGCCTTTGGAGAGCACTGAAAGGACCCTGTTTATACAACAACGCTCATGGCTGTTCATCTGGAGGTGACAAGGCTGTCTCCTCCTGCCTCCCCGGAGACCTGGCTTCCACGGTGGAAGTCAGGAGGGAGTTTAGAAAGGAGGTGTGTACAGATGAAGGCAGCAGACTCAGACTTCTCAGAACTAAAATCTCAGACTCAACAGAATTTAGCTTCTGGGAGCAGGAGATAGAGGAATTGAGACCAGGCCAGGGACCCAGTGGAGTGACTCTGAAAGTTAACCCTGCTCCTCTTATATTCCCCTACGACTGCAGAGGGCTCAATCTATCATAGTGTGGATGAAACAACACAGCTTTCTTTCTTGGGAAGAGAGGCGCAAATGTTTTCTGTGGTCCTCAGGATGCATTCTTAGAAAGGCAAGCCACTGAAAAGGCCTTCCTGGTTTCCGGCACTTTCTTATTCCCAGGCTCTCATGTTAGAGGGGTCTTGGCCCTAAATCTGCCTCTGTGTGTCCTGTACAATGTCTTTTGTGCCCCTGGCTTCATCAAAGAACTGAGCCTCCACCATGCGACAGTGGTGGGAAGGCAGGAGTTGCAGTCAGGGTGGCAGGGAGTGCACTTTCATCTTCCTACAGAGCTCTGCTCCCGCTTGACTTTCTGGGGGCTTGACGTGGAATAGTGGGCCATTGTGGGGGAGCATCCACCACTACCCAGCCCCCAGAGGCCAAGACTGTTAGGCTCCAGCACATGGACACTTTGGGACCAATGAAGAGGCCCCCCAAGTAACAGCTCTTTGA
The DNA here is from genome assembly GCA_039655065.1 of Glossophaga mutica. Taxonomy (NCBI): domain Eukaryota; kingdom Metazoa; phylum Chordata; class Mammalia; order Chiroptera; family Phyllostomidae; genus Glossophaga; species Glossophaga mutica. Next base: position 49,621,190 of record CM077309.1, read on the forward strand.
AGTCCCCCCCCCCACAAGAAGTGAAGGGCTGAAGGTGGCAGAGCAAGGGCCCTTTCTGGAGAAGAAGGAAGCAAGATCTGTAGACCCTCACCCCTGCTCTTGGAACACTGGGGCTCTTCAATTCTCCCCAAGTTGGGAAGGAACATCCCAGTTTAAAGAAGAAACTTTTTTCAGGCATGACCCAGGATAATTGATCACACTTGCCTCGATTAAAACTTGCCACATCACAGAGCTGTTTGAGCTGGAGCACCTCAGTTACACACTGACATGTGGACATGCACACAGCAGACACACTCCCACACTGTGCTTGCAAGGGGCTGACTGCCTGACCCAGACCACCTCTGCCCCAGGCAAGCAGACAAGATAGACAAGGTTTCATAAATGAGCTTGATGCTGATGTGGGCAGTGAAGTGAGTGCAGGTTCCCTCAGCAGGGACCAACTCTTGGTGTGGGCACTCTGTGGAACAACCTGGGAGTGAGCAGATTTTCCAAAGGCCCCCATTCCCAGATGACCACACTCCAGTTGTCAGGCACCAACTGAGGAGAATGCTGTGAGCTCTCCAAAATACTCTGCCAAAATGCCTCAGCCCATAATTTAGCTCAAATATTGTCCACTTGGACTCAATTAATTCTCTGGTGTAGCACAGAATGCCCAGCAGGCTCTTTTAAGATGCAGCCTTCTTGGTGTACTAGGTGCTTTGTGTCTCCCCTAAGAGGCAGGAACTGTCCTTAAAAATAAGAGTGTGTGAGTATCTGTGTGTGTGTGTGCGAGAGAGGGGGAGAAAGAGAGAGAAAAGAAAGAGAAACAGGCCAAAGACAGAAGAGGATGGTCACTGACCACACTGGCCTTTTCCAGAAGTGGCCCATACTCTGACAAACCCAGCACAGCAAATCAAACCAAATCCAGGCGTTTCCAAGGAGAGCAGCACATGTGGTTGCCATGGAAACAAGGCTGTACACAGCAAAGTTAATCCTCCTCTTCAGCACACCTGCAACTTTTCCACAGCCTGTGTTGTTTGGTTTTGCACCCCCACCCGCAATGAGTATTTGAATTAATATAAACATTTCTTAGCTGGTCCTTATGGCAACAGCAGCAATATGGTGGGAGGGACCTACTCAGACAAAGATTGGCATAATGCCTTCTTTGTGTCATCCTTCCCAAGGGAACAGCGACAACAAGACCATCCAAGAGGGTTCTGGGGTGGTCCACCAGTTCATCAGTGACCTGGGTGTATGAAAGTTTGGGGCAAGGGACAGGGTGTGTTTGATGGCACTGTGTCTGTAACACATGCAAGGCAAGCTTCAGAGTGATGGAAATGTGAGGAGGGCCAGAAGGAGCATTGCTTTTGCCAAAAGTGATGCATTTAAATAAAAACAGGAAAGGCAGCCAGAAGGGAGGCTGGGGGGGAGGGGGTGGGCGTGCACTGGGCAGAGCTGGTGTAGGAGTAGAGAGGCAGGAGAAAAGCAAAAGTTTCCACCAGGAGGAAGGGGGAGGAAAACCTAGTACTGAAAAATACAAGCCTAGTGATAACACTCTTGTGAGTTTCTGCTATGGCTGGTAGGGGTAGAGATATATCCTGTAGAGGAGGGAAGTGTCAGAGTAAGACCACAGACTGAAATGTCTCTCTGTAATGTTGAGGATGGCCGAGTTACCTGTGCAGCTACCTCATCCCTTCGGCACACACTGTCACCAACTGGTGACTGAAGGTGCTGGGATATACTGTGAATAAGGTAGACTAGGCATCTATTTCTTTCTTTCTTTCTTTCTTTCTTTCTTTCTTTCTTTCTTTCTTTCTTTCTTTCTTTCTTTCTTTCTTCTTTCTCCCTCTCTCTCTCTCTTTCTTTTCCTTCCTTCCTTCCTTCCTTCCTTCCTTCCTTCCTTCCTTCCTTCCTTCCTTCTTTCCTTTGCTCCTTCCTTACCTCCCTTCCTCCCCCCTCCTTCCTTCCTTCCTTCCTTCCTTCCTTCCTTCCTTCCTTCCTTCCTTCTTTTCTTTCTTTCTTTCTTTCTTTCTTTCTTTCTTTCTTTCTTTCTTTCTTTCTTCTTTCTTCTTTCTCTCTTTCCAACTGAGAAAACTTTATTGAAACACACATACATTTCAGGGAGTGGACAAAAAAAAGAATTTACAGCCTAGGATCCCAAGTTATGTCTTTCATAGCACTATCAATCTGCATCAAATAAACCTTTATTTTAAAATATTTCTTCAACGAGTTCACACCTACAATTGAATCCACCAGTTTTCCCTCAATCGAGAGATCTTATAGGAAAGTCCAGGTAATCAACTAGTCAGTGGTGTTACAGGAATGAATTCATCTCTGGTAGAGACTTTTTTCACAAACAAGTATATATAGATATACTTGTCAGAATAAAAGGCCAAAGGACATCAAAAAGAGTCAAATAGTCAAGAAGTATGATAAACCCTATAATTTTAGTAAAAAAGTGTAGAGGAATCAGGAAGATGGGAGGGATGAAGGTGCATTTGTTCCAGGCAAGGGTGTTTGAGAGGGTGTTTTACCTAGTAAAGGGATGAGGGATACAGTTTTGCCATACAAAGAAACCGTCCTAGGTGGAGAGGAAATTATACAGCCAAAGGCTCAAAGATTGGGAAGAATATGGTTTATTAATGGAATTGAAAGACATTCAACAGAGAGGAGAATAGTTATGAGTTGGTGGCAATGGTGAGAGCTGAACACGGACCAGGTGGTAAAGGGCTGACAGCCATCCTAAGGTGTTTGGATCTGGTCCTAAGGGAAGGAAACTACTTCTCTAACTGCACTGGTAGAATAGAGACTGGGGGTGTTCCAACTGGGCTGCATGAGTGGCCTTAGAGAGGAGGTTGTGAAACTAGCAGGAAAGTGAAATTATCTAAATCATGGTCTCCTTTACTCTTTCCACACTGGCACTTGATAGAAACTTCAGGCTAAAGAGAAACAGATCAACTACCCGCAAGGCTATTAGGTTACTGGCACAGTTCCCCCATTTCACTTTCAATAGCAGGTGAGAGAATAAAAGGATTTATGCTGGAGGAGAAGAATGGGCCCCCAGGCATTCTGTTTGAAAGCTGTCTTATACAGTAATGTACAATACCTGGTAGGCATGGGCTGAAGATATTTGTTTGATTGATTGATTGTTTGATTGATTGGATTGGCTTGGTGGCTCACGAGCACTCAGATAGGTTCTGTTCAACCTCACTTTGTGAAGTACCAAGAGGGATCAATGCTGAGATATGTGTATGCTTTGATGGTAGATTTCTTCATCCCTCCTCAGCATTCCCTCTATGGATTCATACTCAGGTCTTATTGACTGAGCGAGAGATCATGGTAGGGAATGAGGGCCACCTCGAACATGTGCCTCATCATTAATAAGGCATGGATTAAGAATGAGAAATTCTAGCTCAAAATCTGGGGCCCAAGGTATCTGGATTACAATGTCAGCATTACCCCTTCCAATCTAAGTGACTCTGGCTCATCTACTGCACATTGTAATGGCCAGCATACACATCTGTGAAATGTAGATGAACATTATATTCCTTGAAGGAAATATACATGGTGAAGGTTGAATTCGATAATGCACGTGAAGAGCTTAGTGTGGGGCCCAGTACAGTCAACACTCAACAAAGGATAAATAACTACAGTGATTACTGTTTTAGTACTAAATTAGTATTAATTCAAGTCTTCCATACTCGGTGATGAATAGCAGAATAAAAAGAAGCCACATGGGGAGCTGAGGGGAGTTGTTTTCCCAAATGCATCAAGAACATAAAGCACTTTCCATACCTCTCAGCACCTGATGAGATTGTTATGACACTGGGAACTCCACATGTAATGTATGACATAAAGCAAGAGTAAAGACTGGACTTTTATAGGCTTTGGCTTTCTGAGTGATTATGGTGTTGTGCAAACAAGAGCTGCTGGGAAACTGAAATCATGAAGCAGTCCACCTGAGAATCAGGTACCTGGGAACAAAAGGAGACAAGGCTTATCCAGTGTTTTGATGCTGATGGCCACCCACAGTTTACATGTCTAGCTTTACCAAAGTGTGTCATGCCTTTTCCACTTGAAAATATATTTTGGAGAACCTTACATATCAATAAATGTGAAGCTATCTTCTTATTTTAGAGTTTCGTAGGGTTCTATTGTAGGGTGGAAATAATACATTTTGCCTAAATGTAAAATTATTATCTACTGTTTCAGTCAGGATAGGGCTAAATTATGCTGCAGTAACAATGAACTCCAAAACCCTAGTGGTTATAATAGTCAATAGTAGGCAACCACCAAAGATTGTGACATTGACCAACCTGTTCTCCAGAGAGATTATACTGATTCATAATCCCAATGGTAATATAGAAAAACTTACCATTCCCCCCACATCCCTACACTTTAGGAAAGAACAGCACAAGAGCAGGTCAATAAAAAGAATGGCCTTGACAGAGTCCTTTGGGTGATGGCCCTTCTCCTTTACCCTCAGCTTTTCATCCTATCTTCTTTCTGTCCAAAGAATCACAGACATTCTTTATAGAAAACCTCCGTGCAGACATGGATCTGCTTGTTGATTATATTGTGTCATGTTTTTTTCCAACCCATGGATTAAAGAAGGATTCCAAAGAAGGCTGACTTCCTAGAAGAATGCAGACTCTCCAACACCATCCTCCCTGCCACACAAAAATGCGCCTCTTCTGACCAACAAGACTTTTATTTTCATAGCTTTGTTATTAGCTTTAGGCAAAATTATGAGTAGGGAAGATGAAGAAGAAGAGGGAGGAAAAGATGATGCAGGGAACATTCTTCAAAAGTTACTTTTTATTCTTCAGTTTTCATCACCAAGGATGAAAACTTTGTCATTAGCTTTAGGCAAAATTATGAGCAGGGAAGATGAAGAAGAAGAGGGAGGAAAAGATGATGCAGGGAACATTTTTCAAAAGTTACTTTTTATTCTCCAGTTTTCATCTTTTATCTACAATGAAACTACCTCAATTCTGAGAAGAGATGCTCCCAGCTTCAAGTGACCTGAATATGGCCATGAGATAAGACAAAATGCAGGATCTAGGCTACTGAAGAGCCATAAGAAAATCATTTCACCAGCAGATAGCATCTGTCCACACAAGTATTGAGAATGCCCAGCCACAGTGACATTTTCCAGGAACCAGACAGACACAGACTCGTGTTTTCCAGTGGTTGTGGCAACGGTTTATCCTCCACTGTGTTTCTTCCAACCATTGCCAATGCTCTCCTCACTGAAACTAGTTCACTGTCCGTGACTGGCCTCCACCCTCCCCCAGGTTGGCTTTTACCATCCCCTTCAAATCCGATTTATCAGGGGCCAAGAAGCATAGAGTCATAGACACTAGAGTTACAACCTCAGCTGTTCTGCTTCCCAATGGTGAATTCAATGAGTTATTCTTTCTGAACTATGTAAAACATGGTTGACAGTTTTTCTCCTGTTGAATTGTTATGCATATTAAATGAGGTTATGAAGCAAAATTCACACAGTAGGTAGCAAAACACTGAATCGTTATCACGTTTTCTTACTTTGTATGTCCACTATCTCTACTCTAAGGCTGATTGATACTTTACCCCAAAACTGGTGTAATTGACTTCTGTTGGCTTCCCCATCTCTACTCCCACAGTGAACACCCAATGGAGAGATCTGTCCTTCCTTCTTCTCTTCTTTCCTTCCTTCTTCCTTCCTCCCATTATTCAGTTTTGTTTTATGGGAGCCCCTCTAGCCTAGCGGTAAGTTTTGGTATATGGCAGACCTAGCTTGGTGTCCTGAACCCATCAGTTATCTAATGTACAACTTTGGGGAAGTTACTGAAACTCATCAGCCTCAGTTTCCTCACCTATAAAATAGGAATAATAAGATCTACCTCATCAGGAAGTCATTCTAAAATTTAAGTTTGTATGAAATCCATCCAGGAAGCTTGTCTAAATGAAAATTTAGGGCAGATCTAGGATAGGGCCTAAATAACTTTATTTGTAATCAACCTTCCATGTGATGTATCCATCATAATTTGATAAGCCTATTATGAAGATAAAATTAGATACTTCCTGTCATGGGCTTCATTGAGTACCTGGCACATAGTAAGTGCTCTTACTATTAGTTATAGCATTCAACAGATATTGGGGCCATTCATAAAATGTTTTGAGTCCCTCTTATGTGCTAGGCACTACATTAACTCTTAGAACACATCAGTAACCCAGAGAGATATTGTCCTTCCATCAAGTCTAGGAGGGCAGACAAACATTGAACAAATATTCTAAGGATTATTTTTTAAAAGAATAAACATAGGGCATTCTAAAATCATTGGGAAAATGGTTTAGACATTACTCTCCACCCATCACTTCCTACCCCAACCTTTTAAGACCCACTTCCTGGACTACGTAGGCAGTGGCATGCTAGATTCAACTCATACCAGCCAAAAAGAGCTCATCGTTAAATATTCAAGAGTTTTGTGAGCCCAGTGACTTCCAGTCGATAACTTGAAATTTCTCTTGCTGGTAGTGTTTACACCATGGAAATCCAGAAACTCCACAAATCAGGGTTGTCCCCCATCTCCAAGAGCTGGTTGTTACACATTGCTAGCCCACCATGGCACACAGCTCCTCTTACCACCCTTCCTCTGTTCTTTGCCTTCTACCCACAGTACTTGTACTGGTTTGACCCCTACCCCCGCTTCCAGATCCAACTGACTGTCTCAGAAACACCAGATGAAATCTCATACCATGTTTAGACTTTTTTCCTGGGGGAGAATGGTTGAATGCCAGGTCACCAATCCTGCTGGCAAGGATGGTCATCTTCATAATGAATTCCACCTGCTAGGCACACCCCATGCTTCTGGATGGATAAAGGAGGGAGATTTGCCCTCAAGTAACAATGACATGCGCTGGAATTTTTCTCATTATCCCCGTAAAGGTCCACTCCCTATCCCCTCCATCACTGCATTGTTCTTGTGGATCATGATGGCAGAACAGGCTATTTCTAAGGGCTCTTTCCAGGGGGCAGAGACATTCAGGTGATGTCACCAGCCAGGTTATCTCCTTGTACCCTGGGAGGGAGGAAGGGCCAACTCTGGCAGGCTTTCGCAGGAGGTTCCCTAATCAGATCATTGGTTGGCCCCACTATGGGACATTCTTTTCTCTTGTACAGAACATTCTCTCCTCCATAGATTCCCTCTGATAGAAACTCAAAAGGAGAAATGCCAGGCCATAGAATTTAAACAGAAGGTCCTAAGACAATTTATCTCACACTTCAGCAACTTTGCAGTTTATATTTGTAAACCTCACTTATTTACTTGTCCTGTTTTTGTTAAAGTAAACTCATTTGGAGGCACCACATAAAAGGGTTTTGTTTACATGGCCTCTGCTTTCAGTTTAGATTCCTGGTTTAGTCTATTAAAATGAGTCCCGTTTTATTCTCCCAAAGAATAAGAAAACTCTAAATAAAGTTCTGAGCCTCCCAGACATGGGTAACAGGCCCAGAATTTTTGCAAAAGCCTCAAAGCGTGGCAAGAGAAGGGTGGGGAGGCAGAGAAGGAATTTGTGGGAGGCCCAGGCCTGCAGTGTTCATGGATCAGGCTTGCCTGGGTACTGGAGTTTGGGGTTTGGGGCTTGCCAGAGGCTTCTGGCATGGAAATCGTGATAGGGTTCCCTCAGGACAGAGTTGTGAGTGTAACTCACGTTGGCTCCATGAGGCTCATAGCAGGGTTCTGAGTCTCGTCCCCACTCTGTTCCCTTACATCCCAGGCCCCTCAGAGTCAGCATCCCATTACGTGCTTGTGGGCACCTTCCCACTCATCACACAGGAGATGGGCTTATTCCCTATAAAGAGGGGGAAAGAAGGTTGAATGACATTCTATCACCTGCTTCTATGTCCCTTGACATGTTTATGTGTTTAGGGATCTTTTAGAAACACTGGGAGTAGAAATCACAGCCATGGGATTACCCACTGACAACAGTGAGCAATTAGAAAGACATTCATTTTTCTCCCCTTTCCCTCAGCCTGTGGTCATTCATGTTTCTGCGTGGTTGGAAGACAAGTTACCTTCTAGCAAAAGAGTTAAGCAAAAGAGATTCGAGAACCATGAGAACTTATTTGTGTGCCTTTCTTAAAGATTTGAGACTCCCCTGTGGAGTGACTTTTGGGGGCACCCTCTCCCCAATATCATTACTTCTGCTTTCTGGGTTTTGGCCTCCTGAGAGGAGGGAAAGAAACTCACAGCCAAAAATCAATAGGGAAATTATGAAAGTATGATGAAACTATTCTACAGAATATAATATGACTATTAGAATGAATCAGATACATCTGAATATCTTCAAAAAGAAAGGTCTAGGACACATAGCCCAGTTAAGAAGCGTGTTGCAACACTACGTCACTTATGTTAATGAATTTTCCTCCATTTCAAAGGCACTATACTGAGTGAAAAATACAGTCTCAAAGAGTTAAGTACTATATGATTCTATTTATATAACATTCCCCAAAGGACAGAATTATAGAGATCGAGAAAAGACTGTGTTGCCAGGGGTGAGGGAACAGCGGAGGGACAGAGGTGTGACAACAAAGGGGTGGGAGACAGAATAATTAATTTATTCCATAAATTAATTATGGAATAGTTTTTCCATAAATTAACATGGAATAGTTTTCTGTCTTGACTGTGATGGCGGTTATACAAACCCGCAGTTGGTAAAGTGGCACAGAGCTGTACACCTGCTTTCTACCTCGGCCATTTCCTGAAGCTGATGTTCCAGGGCAGTTATGCAAGATGTAACCACTGGCGGAGACTCGGCGAAGGTTACAAGTCTCAGAACGGTACCATATATTTGCATAGACATATTTGTAGGTAAATGAAAACAAACAAAATGCTGAAAAGAAATATACCATAGTGGTTGCTATGGTCACTTTGCCAGAAAAGGAGTATTTGGGATAAAGGTTTGGTCAGATGGCATTTAGTCTTATCTGTAATGTTAAAATATTTTTCTCACTGATAAGCATTTATGTATAATTTTATAAAACATTATCAACTTTGTAAAGTCAAGTAATGATTAAAGACTTACTATGTGCCAGGTATTATGATTGCAACAGTGAAAAGCCAGATGCAGTCTTGTCCTACTGGAGGGATGGCCCAGCCATATAAACAGCCATTAAGCAGATGACACACGTGTGATGGTGCCAGAAATAAGAGGCATCATGATCGATGAAAATGTGGAGCAGGGACCCTAGGATTCATCTCTGCAATCTCCACAACCACCTTCTGTCCAGTACATATTCACTCAATCGCTCACACACACACTTACTCACTTACTCATCAAATGTTTCCTCTGCCTTTCTGGACTACCCTATGGAAATACAGATGAGCAGCCAGGCCTCCTGCCTCAGTTACAGAAAGCACATCTAAGAAACTGACCAATAACAAGTCCAGGCAATATATTTGCCCTGGAGTGAAGCTTCTCAAAAAAGAGAGAGAAATAGCCTGACCCTATGAGAATGAATAGAACAAATCAGGCTTGTGCTAGAACTGGGCCAAAATGACTCGCCAAGAACCAAATGTTAAGGTTTCTGGAATCCTGTGAACCAATTGTTAAATGTAGTTGTTATTAAAAATTAAATTATATACCTTTATACTTAACTTACATTAAAAACAAAGATAATATCTACTCAAGATCCATCCCTTCCTAATTATTACCTCTTGCTGCTATCTATACTCTTGAGGTTATTTACACTTTTAGAATCTGTACGGTGAAAATACCTTTAATGATATGCTACTGAGCATCTCTTCCCAACTCCTTGTTCAATGACTTCATGTTGGTAGCCTGAAAAACCAGTCATGGTGGGAGTATTTACAATGCAGAAATTAGCAAATGCTACAAATCAGGACTCTCCCCTCACCTCCCACACACACCCCTCCAGAGAGTTGGTTGTTAAACATTTACTGGCATACTACTGGACCAAGAGCAAGTCCTGGGGAGGATGCCTTTGTCACAGCTGTTGAAACATACCTGTAGATTTCATATCTTCACCTTTAGTTAGTGCCGAGCACAGAGCCAGGAACGCAGCAGATGCTCCAGGGCTAAAGGGCAGGAAAAAGGTAAGACAGGACACAATACATTTCTGATTCTTTCTGGTGGCTTCAAACCATACTTGATGTTTCTCTTGCAAGATCCTTTTATTCATCTTTATTTTTCCTGGGATGATGAGGGGACACATAATTCCTCTATGGTTCTCAAGCAGGGCTCTCCTAATTTGATGTTGACATTACTGACCCTGGATTGTTCGCATAGCTATCCAGGAAGTTCACACCTGGGCAGGGACTCCCACCTGAGCCAGCTGGTGACACCCAGAATTAGTACCCCAGGACAGTCTACACCCAGCTCTCCACCTTATCTCAGTTTCCACCACCAGTCCTTTCCCTTTCCCAGCTCCTCTATTTTTTCTTTTATAAGCCCTCTGCCTGCTACTTAGAATGTAAAGTGAATGTTCCCTTCTATTACTCACAGATCTCACACTGCCAACTTCCCAGGATTCCTGCCTCCCCACTATTAAATCCCTTTAGGTTAATACAGTGTTTTACAGCCTTTATTTAACTAAAACCTCCCATGGTGGCCCACATAAAACTAGTAAGGACTGACTTGCTTTAGTTGAAATAGGGCTTGGACAAATTCACACACACTCTACAAAATGAATAGTGTCCTCCTGGAGTTGTGTGAGCCATTTGTTCTTAACTAGGGGGTCTGGGTCTCAATGAATCCTATCCATCCTGCTTCAATCCACCACCCATCCCCCTCTCCACCTCTCGGAACCCTCTGAGGGATTCCCCAGAGGTGTACATAAGAACATCTTTTGTTTTTGACTGTTTAGCATCCATTTTCCTACCTGCTAGATTTAGCACTTTGACTGTTTTTAGGGAAAACACCTTGCTTTCTCTTTCAATTTTATGGGATTTAATGTGGACAGACTTCCAACTGGGAGGTCTAGGAGTGAGAGATCATCAGAGTCAATGAGAGGTTCAACTCCAAAATTTTGTGAGAATTGTTGAAAAGAGACATTGTTCTCACCAGAGTTGTGAGAAGAGGTGGTATAAACCCAAAGTTGTGGGCACACTTCTTGCCTGAGAATAAAATCAATATGAAACAAAATGGAGGTGAGAGAAAGTCCAAGTCCTAAAGACAACTTTTGAGCACCTGGATACAGCTATGCCTGAAGTCCTGATGTTAGAGACTCCTGTACTTTTAAATTACATAAGCCAGTAAATTCTCCTTTTTGGCCTGAACCAGTTTGAGTTGGGTTTCTGCACAGTTTGGAAACTGCTAGGGGCTGGAAGTATCTCTGAATCACAGAATGTTATTTGCTAGTATACATCGTATATGCATAACCTCTTCAAGAGGCCACTTCACTTTTTACCACCAATGGATCTTTTTAATTAACCCTTCTCTATTTGTTTTTTGTTTTTGTAGGTTATGTCTACCTACGTCTACCTAAAAAAAACCCTATATTGTTAATAAATAAGGGAATCATTTTCCAATTTTGTTGAACACAATGATGTCATTTACCTCTATGCTAATTACTGTAGAGTTAGATGTGAAACTTGCCTGCCTCTGTTGTGGGTGACTTTGGGCAAGTAACCTCACCTCTCTAAGCCTCTTCTCCTGACCTGTAAGAAGGCTGCTGTATGAAATAATTAACAAAATACATGTGAAGCACTTGACACTATGGAAAAACTAATATGTGTTAACTACTATTAAAATTTTCATTATTATCAGGTATAATATTCACAGCAATTGTTCAGGTGGTGTTATTATTCTCACTTTCAGAGGAGAATGTTGAGCCTTAGGGAGGTCACAGGACCTGTTTCATTTATAGTAGGGACAAGATTGGAACACAGATCTTCTTGTATTTTAGATCCGTGCTTTCTCACTATATTCACTGACACAGACACACACATACACACACACACACACACAGGGAAAGAGAGAAATCATTAGAGCAATGAAACAGCAGCATTGAGTTTGTATAACATATATTCTTAAATGTTAATTCAGCACTTACTAGTTTCCAGGTGTTATTCTAGGCACTTGATGATATTTTCCTATTAGTCTATTTTTCTAATGATCCTATTTAACATTAGTCTAGACAACCAACAGTTTCTGTTGGAGTTTTACAAAAATACTGAAACTAACTGAAAGTAATTCCTGTTAAACATGAGGGCCTGAGCCCACATACATTTGTGTCCATATCCTCCCTCCCAATTAAACCCTTCCAAAATGGCAATCAAGGCTAGAAGGAGCCATAAACCTGCAGGACCATGAGAATAAGGCATTTGACTAAGGCAAACAAGAGGTCAGTGGAATTGAATGACATGAGTTTCCAGACTGAAAGGGTCCACCAAATGCCCAAAACAATGAGTGAAGAAAAAAGTTCACACTAAGATAAAGAGAATGCCTTAAAAGCTGTCAGAGCAAAAGAAAAAAAATAGCTCATTTACAAAGAGAGGCAAACAGAATGGCAAATACTAATAGAATAGAATACTAATAGGTTTATTTTTTACCAAAACTAGGATGTAAAATCAGGAAAAAAAGTTTCAGAGACTCTCTGAGCCCCAGTTTCATCGTCAATAAATTGTTGTAAAATGTTAAAGGTTTAGATTAAAGGTAATTATGTTTACGAAGGTGCATGCAATATAGGAAGTGTTGAGTAATGCAATGAATGGGGAGCTTCTCCAATTACTGATCAAAGCCCCCTTGGTTTGGACATAGCTCCCAAAGCCACTTGTTCTCCTTGAAGAGGGTCCAGGACTCCAAGGATGAACCAGAACAGCTCAGAAATCTCCTCCTTGATGGAGTTAGAAGCTAGACCTCCGAAGTTTTCAGCGCCACCCTCTCAAAGAAGGTACCAAGTGAAAAATCCAGTTGTGCAATCCTGCCTCATTCCTCAGATGTCTCATCCACCCACGTCCTCTGCGGGGAGGATTGGGGAAGGCCTGGTAGGGCTCCAGATGCCCTCAGGAGCTGTTCCCCCCAGTCACAGGCTGATATGGACAGTGAGAGGGTCTCAACTGTGGCAAGGCCCTCAGTCCCTGGTCCCCCCCCCACTACCACCCAAAACTCCTGCTCTTCGACAACCCCTACATCAGCTATGCAACCCACTACTGCCTCCAATGCTGTCAGTAAACTTTGCTCAAAATAATCCAGGCACTACAAATGCCAGCACACTGTCAGCCCTTCCCTCTCTGGGTTCACCCTTCACATTTTACACTGATTTTCTTCCAAAATGCAGATCTGATATTATCATTCTAATGCTCAGGAACCTCCTAAGGCTCCTCATTTCATAGGCTATAAAATCCCACCTCCCCAACTTGTCATGTTTGTCCCACTGCATACCTCCTAACGTCCTTCACTCCAAATGCACTGGACGCATCAACTCTTGCCAAGCACCTCCCGTCCACTCCCACCTCCAAACCTTTGCTTGAGCTGGGCCCTCTACCTGGAAGGGCTTTTCCTCCCATCCTGAGGCCCAAGTCCTACACATCCCCCTGTGCTTTGTGTGTACACCCGCCATGCTTCCAAGAGTCCAGGCTTCATGTGAGTTAATTGTGAAAGTCTTTTTCTAAGAAAACCAACAGAGAACAGTGACCACAGTGTATTTGAGTCTGAATTCCTCAGAACACTCAGCGCAGAGATGAGCATTCAATACCAGTACCAGAGATTGTGATAAATCAGTAATGTCTGAGATGTGATGATAAAATCCTGAACACTTGGATGCCCTTCCTTTTGTCTTCAGGTCTGTGTTTGTTCTTTATTAGAGTCACTGGGGAGAAGATACTCTATTAGTCAAATATGCATTAATTGCTCTTAGCCATGTTGTCCCATTTATAGTTAAACTTTGTCCTATTTATTACTGTCCAGTAGAAAAATGAAAGACACCATGCTCCCCACTTGGGAGCACAAACCAGCAACAGACAGGGAGATTTAGGCAATGGGGAGTTCCTTGGATGCAGCACAGAGGAACCCTTATTCCTTTCAGACTAGCATTAGCTCCATTAGTGAGCTTCATTTTGAGCTAACATGTTGCTTCCCCACCACCACTGCCATCCCACCCATCTTGCTCACCACCGTGGAACAAGCGGCTGGCACTGAGCAGCATGGAGTGGCGAGCACCCCCTTCTTGCCCATATGTGAGAAATGTGGGGCTCATTCTGTTTGGATCCAATTTTCTTTTAACTTGACCTACCCATCTCTAACTCCTGCTGCTGCCTTCTAGGTTCTCCAAAGTGAAATGGAGATTGCATCAGCTGGGTCCTAAAAAATCAATACCTCCTTTACAAATTTTCTTTTAAAGAGAACCATCATTATTAACTCCTCCAAAATATTGATAATAATGGAGAAAAACAAAAACTATCAATAATAAATATATGAAAACAAAACCAGTCACAACTGAATCCCAATACAGAGGTATCTGGAAGACTTGTCAGGAACCCACGTGAACCTGAAGTTTAAGAAACAACGTGAGGAGAAATAAGTGACATCCCTTGATTTTATCACTGTGTAAAGTGTGTGTAAACATGTTTGTATCTGCTGTCACCCTCGGCAATTTTTAGCTCTCCTAAAGGGAAATCTACTCCAATGTCAGTGTCCAAATAGTCCCCTTTCTTTCTTCGCTCTGCTTTTTGGATCTTGATGGGGGTCAGGGGAAGGTCTTCGAAGTGTATGTTTTCTTTTTCCGAATGCAACGTGTTTTGGACGAGGCAGAAGATGACTCCAGTGGAAAGGCACTGCTCCTCACGACTTGTTTTTGATCCTGGAGTGGAGCAGAGATCTGATGTTTACTGCAGGCCGGCCAGGAAGCTGCCTCTAATCACAAAGGCTGGGTTGAGTTGCAGATGCCCGGGGAAGGCTGACATTCTGTCCTGTCAGCATGGCCTGATGTGCTTGTACCTCCATGCTCTCACAATTTACCTGGGAGGCAGTGGACTCCACGGCTGCCTGAGGGCCTCAACTCCAGCCCCATCAAGATGGGGTGTCATTAATTTTAGCAGATGTTTCCAGGCTCCTCTGCCCTCCCAGAGACGTGCCCCTGCACAGGATCCAAAAAGCCTGTGCTGCAGATGACTGGAGGGGTCATCTGCTGTTGGGGAGGGTTGTGGTCATGCAGAAACTATGTGTGTATGGCCCCGAGTGGTCCTAGATGGCAGACAAGGGAAATGTCTCTTGGTGTGTTTGACACACATTGAGAATAGTGGCCAACTGGAGAATTCTCCATACTAACATTCTCCTAAAGGGAAGACCCTGCCAACACCATCACCAAACCAAGTTCAGAGAGAAAGAGAACAAAGAGAGCAAGATGTTCTCCCCAGATGCTGGCAAGATGAGCAGTGTGTGAGGGTCCTGAAGCCTTCAGACTCATTCACAACATGGTCAGGTTTATTTTAGGACTTGAATGAAAATTTGAAGGTTTGCTTCAGTGCCTGCCTGTGTCCCTCCTTCGAGAGACTCCACCTTGCTGAGCACCTTTCCATGTTCACTGAGCACCCTTTCAATGGCTGCCTTTTGCCATAAGAACTCCCGTGGGACCAGAGAAACTATTTCTGTCACTCATACAGATGTCAATGATGCAATAACACTAACGATTTGATAAAGCACACTTTACTTTGATGTATTCACCCTTTGACAGGTTTCTAACATGTCCTGTGCATTGAGCCTTGTGCTGGGCGGGATGGGGGCAAAGTGCCAGGGCAGAGTGGTAACAAGCAGCTCATCCCCTCAAGTCATAAACATCAACCCAATCAAAGCCAGAGGAGAGACCACTACTCTATTATACAGAACAACGGCTCTTAAACTTTGGCAGAATCAGGATTGCCTGGGGGGTGGGAGGGATGTTATGACATGCTGGCCCTACACCTGGAGTTCTTGATTCATTGTAGCTATGGGGTGGAGGTGCTGAAAATATGCATTTCTAACAAATTTCCCAGAGATATTGAAGCTGGTGGTCTAAGGATCACATGAGAACCATTATACAGGGTAAAAAAAAAATTGAGGTCCATCAGCAGCCAGTGAAGGGTCCAGTGTATCACTAATAGAGGAGGTGAGCAGCAGTCAATGTAAAGAGCATCACGGGTTCAAAATCAGTCCATCAAAGCTGTGGAGCATCTACTCCATCTAAGGAAAGTGCGCACTTTAGTCAGAACACTTGTGCCCTGCCTAATTACTTTTGTTAGACCACATCTTGTTGCTAATTTGCATCTACGTTTCAAACCTGGCATAAAATATCCCCAGTATGTCTTGATTTAAAAGCCATAAATTAAATAGCACAGACTCTGTGCCAGTCACTTTTATGCATTATTTTATTCAATTACAGCAAGACTGTGTAGTAGTAATATGTAATATTTAAATAGCACTGATTCTCAGACAGGAATTCTTCTAATTCCTTTAAGTTAGGGGGAAGAAAATTACTACCCATGAACCAAATCTAGTCCATTACATGCTTTAATAAATAAAGGTTTACTAGGACACAGCCGTGCACATATTTTAAGTATTGTCTGTGATTGTTTTCCTCCTTATGGTAGAATTGAATAGTTGTAACAGAGACCATATATCCCACAAAATCTGCAATATTTGATCTCTGGCTCTTTATAGAAAAAGTTTGCTTTAGACCTGCTTTGAATCTATTAACTTAATACTCATAATAACACTACATGTAAGTGCTATTTGTAGAAAATACACATAAAATATACCATTTTAACCCTTTTAAGTATACAGTTCAGTGTCATTAAGTACATTCACACTGATGAGCAAAGATCACTACCATTTATCTCCAGAACTATTTCCATCTTCCCAGACTGAAGTTCCACACTCATTAAACAATAATGCCCTACAGACCTGCAACCTCAGTACATGCATTGTTCTGCTCCCTGTCCTTGTAAATCTGAGCACTCGAGGTACTTCATATAACTGTAAAAAAAGCCAGACATGAAAGGAAAGTACTGTATGTCATATAACTGTAACCATACAGTACTTTCCTTTCGTGTCTGGCTTTTTTTACTTGATATAATGTCTTCAGAGTTCATTCATTTTGTAGCATATATCATAATTTCATTCCCTTTTAAGATGAATAATATTTTATCATGTGTATGTACACATTTAATTTATCTATTCATCTGTTGATGAATGGTTGGGTTATTTTCACCTTTAGCTATTGTGAATTTATTTTTATTATGGTTATTGCTTGTGTTTTTGGTATCATATCCAAGAAATTATTGTCAAATCAGTGTCATGAAGTGTTTCTTCTATGTTCTCTTCTGAGAGTTTTATAGTTTTAGATTCCACATTTGGGTCTTTGATCAATTTTGATCAATTTTTGTATATAGTGTAAGGTAAGGGATTAACCGCACACTCTTGCATGTAAATATCCAGTTTTCACAACATTTTTTGTTGAAAAAACTGTCCTTTCACAATTGAATGATCTTGGGAACTTTGTTGAAAATCACTTGACCATATATGCAAGGATTTATTTTGGGGATCTCTATTCTATTATTAAATTGCTCTCTATGTCTGTATTTAACCAGTAACATACTGTGTTAATTCTATAGCTTTGTAATAAGTTTTAGAATCAGGAAGTGTGAGAACTCTGACTTTGTTCTTCATGACTGTTTTGGCTATTTGGGGATTTCTTGAGATACCATATAAATTTTAGGATGGATTTTTCTATTTTTTGCAAAAAAAATTAACATTGGGATTTTGATAGGGATTGCATTGAATCTCTGGATCATTTTGGGTAGAATTAACACATAAAAATATTAATTTCTCTAATCCATGACAGACTATGTCTTTCTAGTAACTTGTCTTTCTTTAATTTCTTTTAGCAACATTTTGTAGTTTTTAGTATGTAAGTCTTTGGCTTCTCTGATTAAGTTTATTCTTGAGTATTTCTATGCATATTATAAATGGATTGTTTTCTCAGTTTTCAGATTGTTTATTGTTAATGTATAAAAATGAAACTCATTATTGGGTGTCGGCTTTCATATACTGCAACTTTGCTGAAGTTAAGTGCTGTTTATCCCATTGTACAAACAGGAAAACTGTAGCATAGAGAATTTACGTAGTTTGCCTAAATCACTTATTTAGTAAGTGGGGAAACTGACATTATAATCTAGCCATTCTGCTTTTAGAGTCCTTTGTTTTCACCATACTCTCAATTGCCTATCCTGAAAAAAATAATATCCGGCCAAAGTCTCACTCGTAGAATGTGGTAAATTCAGAATTCGGACTCAGGTCTGACTCTAAAACTTTGCTGGTAAAGACAATAGCATTCTGACTTTCCCAGGGTACCCCAGCCACAAACCCATCACAAATCCATCAGTTAAAATAGCTTGGTTATCAGTGAAGGGGAAATTCACATTTTAGGTATTTTAAATAAATTGAGTATGTGGAAGAAGCAAATGAGTCCAAAGGGTGGCCTGGTTGGTACAGTGGAGCAGGGGTGACCCTTGTCCTAATTTCCCATAGACAGTCCCAAGTGACACATTTGGTTTAGATGAAATGTTTTGTGGTGACCCTAACTACAAATTCTATTTTTCCTCAATTGGTTAAAGTTTTGAGTTGTATTTTAAAAAGCAAGGAAGGAGGGTAAAACAAATTTCCCCTGAATACTCCCAGTGTGCATTTTACAGCCTCTCTCCTTTAAAGAACCATGTGGAGTTGGCTGTTTAATGAGGAATTTCCCACTCTGAGCTACAAAGTGAAGATTCCAAATCCTGAGAGAAACTCAGAGGTGGCTTCCAGGCTTAAGTGCCAAATGAAATGACACCAAGTGGACTCACTTGAATTCTAGGACTCCCAAGCTGCCCAAGAGGTGGTCATTTTACCTTAAAAAGGAATACCATGGACCCATCCCAAAGTCCTGGGGTACCAATGCCAAAAGGCAATGAACTTGAACTAAACAAGCTTCCTCATTGGCTGCTATTGTTGATGTTGTAAAAGACTCTGCCCAATGGCTTTGGGCCTGAGTAAATGTTGGCTTGGCTGACCTGTCCCACTAAGATGAATTGGCCATGACTAAGGTGCAGGGATGCCAGCCCTTCCATTAACAGGAAAGGCATGTGGGGGCAGCAGAGAGGGTCAGCATACCAGGTACAAACAAAGGTTCCTCTCTAGAAGATGACTATAAGGAGGAGTGGAGAAAAGAGGAGAAGACTGACCTTGATGTCCTTGGTAAATGGTCCACTTAAAAAAATCCATTCTCAAGATCGCAGTGTGCCCTAAGATGAGAGCACTTGATGCCACTAAGCAGATGTGAGCACATGAACACATCTCTAATATCCATGAGCCTCAGCCTTCTGCTCTGTAAAATGGGGTTCACACTCTACTTTGCTCCTAGTAACTACCAGGAATTTCCATAAGGATGAAATGACAAGAGACAGGAGAAAAGGCAAAAACAAAAACAAAAACCTTTACATAGCTAAATACCCTAAAGGAATCTAAGATGTAATTTCACACCACAGGTGTGTGTGTGGTGGGGGATGGGACTGAAGATGGGGGCAGGAATTAAAGGGGGCTTTGGCTTAAGTACCAATGCTTTAATGTTGTTTGGGGGTGGTGAATTATAATCTCTGTATTTTTAAAGACATACACATGTCATATAATAGGGGAGACCCAAAAGAAATGTAATTTATTTTTTTAAAAATGTGTATTTATCTTACATATTTAAACACCAGTCATCTTCAAAGTGCTCTCTATTTGATACAATCCACCTATCGAGGCTTTTTTCCACTGCTCAAAACAGTGTTTGAATTCACCAATTTTGGTGCCTTTTAGTGCTTCTGCCACTTTTTTGTTTCTCCTCTTCCACATCAGCAAAATATTTCCCTTTGAGGACTTTTTTCATGTGGGGAAACAAAAAGAAAGTGGCTTGGGGAAAAATCAAGTGAATAGGGAGGGCAGGGCATGGGGGTCATGCCAGTTTTTGGGTCAAAAACTGCTGAACACTCAGCACGTTGTGGGCAGGTGCACTCAGAAATCACCCATTAAGAAATGGGCATATGCATTGAGTGTTCCAATAAATTCACTGAAGCAGAATGCAGCCTCTCACAATGCCAGCTGGTACACTGATATAGATGGGTTCCTACAACACTCACCTAGCAGGGAAAGCCTGTATTACAAGAGGCCCACCCTCCAGAAGATAATTCCATTTTAGGGGGTCTCCCCTTGGATATACAAATTAGTATATTCATAAAAAGTTGCAGTTCAATTAGATGCCAGCACGCAAGTATATTCTTTTCCCCATTTGCCAGTTCAAACCCACTTTGTGGGACCAATTCTTTCCCATTTCTTAGAAAAATTCTAGAGATAGTTCCATACATTTTCTGGTCTACCGGAGACCACAAAATATTTTTTGTCACTTATAGTTTCAAAAATTGTGTCATTTTGATAAGTAATACACCATTCCATATAATTGTCAAAATTCCACTTAAAGTCAGAACTTCAGCTCCCCCAGCTCAGGCTGCCTCAGGTTGAAACCACTGACAGGGGAAGGCACATGCTGATCTTGCTTTATGTCCTATCTTGCTCATATCTTGCTGCCCCCAGTCACTGGATTTCTGACTCTTTCAGGCCTTGGTGGCAGTAAGAAGGGATAAAAGGCAGGAAAGGTCCTTCTGGATCAACATGAGTTTAGCCTGACAATGGTTTTCTCTGGCCATGGCAGATGTTTAAAGCCAGCCCTTTCGTGGTAGGAGGGTGACTTTGTTTGGTGAAAATCCATCACTGAAAATCTCTCCTCTCCAGTTCTTTCATGAAGGACAAGGCTTCCTCACACTTTTCCCTGTTTCCTTGGTGAAGCCCCAACATCTCTGGGGGATTGGAGGCCTTTTTCTATGGCCTACATCTGGTCCAAAGGAAACCGATTTTGGGCATTCAGGCTGTGCTCAGAACAGAGTCTACCACAGCCATGTTTCGTCCAGGCCTCCATGTCCCAAAAGTCTCCAGGTGATCTATGCAAACCCTTGTAGAGGGTGAGCTTGAAATTTCCCTCATGTGCCATGGGGTTAAACACAAGCACCACCCACCTATATGGGATGGCAACTGAGGGTAAGGTGACAATCACGATCTGCTCACAACTCTCCAAAGGACTTTCCTCCTTATTTCTATCTCTCTGCTTTTCAATGCAGCTTTTCAATTCTAACCCTTTTATGCCCTCCAATAAGGAGGTCAAAGGTTGAAAAACCCATTCTCCCTTACCTAGTCTCACATAGATGGCCTAGCAAGTTTTTTTTTTAATGTTATATGTTGTAAAAAAGCACTGGCCCCAAGACAACAGGCATTAAATAATAGCAGGTTCTTTGCTACACTAGACAAAAAGGGTTTTCTTGTGATATCCTGTGGTAGTATAGATGAACAAGGGCTGCATACCAAACATGGCAAGCTCAGGGGAGGCCTGCATGGCAGTTTCACAAACTCAGACATGAAGTAACCACATACAATCATCTGAACATAAAAACTCCTAACTAAAAGCAAGCCATGGCGGTACTCATGTCCTAGGCCTGTAGCTTCCTGGACAAGGGCCAACCTTTACCTTAAGTGAGCCTGTCTATTGCTTTTTTTGCATCTAAGATAACAAACCTTTGGAATATCAGAGTAATTTTTTTCCAGGTCCTCCAGGGCACAACCTCCCACCAGAGCATGAGACCACAGAACCCCTCACTGTTACCTTATCCCCAAATGCCATCTCTATATGCTGTGAATGTTCATTGTTAACTATCCTGTACTCACCAACATAGAAAGATATATCTCTTCATTTTACTTTTTATCCAACCCCAGAAATTTCCCCACTTTTCTTTCTCACACCTCCCTACTCTATCACGAATGAATTTTGTGTAACCACTCCTAAAAGCTCCTCTGATTCTGATGTATAAAATAAGCTATAAAGCTGCCACTCTCCAGAGCATTTTCTCAATCTGTTGAGATTTTGCTTCCTGAAAATTGTCATCAGTTTGGTCCAGAAAAACTCTTATAAGACTACTTTGTGGGCTAGACATTCTTTCTAGAAAAGTAGACAGTAGAAAAATACTAAATAGGAGAAAAATACTAGAAGCAGATATGCTATATATTAATAATAGTTAATTGCAAGGGCTAGAACTATGCTTAACTTTTGTTGTACTTTTTCAATAGTAATGAGAGATATTATTCTTTGTAAAAGATGAAAATTCTAGAAAAGGGGAGAAAATATGAAAAACAAAAAAGAAACAAGGGAGGAGAGGTGCAAGAAGAGAGAGCAGGAAAGGAAAATATAAGGAGAAAAAGGACAAAGAAAACAGAAACAGAGATCGTTGTTTTCTTTAAACATGTGACTTTAAAGTGATGTCCACTTTTGCATGGTAAATTAATTTAGAACTAGTATTGCAAACATCAACTATTAACCAAGTTTGGGTGAACAGACTGATTCACCTTTGCATAAATCCAGTGACAGGCCAGCTCTGTTGATGGAAAGGAACTCAAAATCAGGACCATTTGGTGGGATGCATATGACATTTGTATTTTGCATAGCCATAATGGAGATGTGGGGAAGTTGAAAGTATCTACCTAAACAGGATTGCGGAGACCACCTGCAAGCTCTTTAACATTAACTTAACAGCATCCATTTGAACAATGAGCTGGGCACAGAAAACTCCTAACAGCAGGTCTTGGCATCAACTTCTGACTATAGCTAGGAAAAGTAAGGAAACTATAGTTTTGTTTGTTTTTTTCATTAATTCTAACACTTTGACTTCTCAGTATTTGAGACAGGGTAGGAGGCATCAAGCCAAAGTGCAATGGGGTGCCACCCAAAGGGTGATAAGCAGAGGAGCTATGTGGGATATTCTCTGTTTCTCCAGATGCAGCCTCTGCTCTTCACTGTGCTCCGCACCCCAGGAAGTGACCTCCACACAGTTCATCCCATGGGCCCTCTTGCTGTCTACATTTGAGTTGGGTTCAGTCAATGGGAAGTACCAGGAGGTTATCAAAATAGAAGAGGGAGAAATGGGGTTATTCATTCTACAGAAGGCCACAATTCCTGGCAGGTAGCTCTGTCCTACAACCGTTGGTCTTGCCAGGGTGTGGCAATTGCTTCTTCTACTTGCCTCTTCATATCCTACTGGCCGAAGAAGAAAAGGCTTAAGGAGAGTGAAAGTAGATTTCAGGAGATTAGGCGAGGACTATTCTGTGTCAAGGAGGGAGATGGTGATGATTTGGTCCAGGGTGTACGGTTTAGAGAAGTAGGTAGATTTTTAAAATAGTGAGGAGATAAACTGTATGCAGTACATGGTCATAGAGTGGACTTGAGGGTGATGGAGAAAACTCCTAGGTGGGCAATCTCAGAAATCTGATGAATAATGGGCCATTTGCAGTTGTAAGAGCACTCAGATTCAATAATCTCTCTGATAGAAACTCACTTTGATAGTTTCTCCATTGGGGATGGGGGTTGATAAAGACCCTACATTTGTTTGCACCATTTGCAATGAGACTTCAGAGGAAGCAGCAGCCAGGACCTCAGAAGCAGAGAGTTTCAGAGGATGCAGCTCTGGGTGGTTGAAAGGGCTATTTCCATATTGTGCATTTGAGTAGGAAGTTTTTTTCTAAAAACTTAATTTTCATCTGCAAAAAAGCCACATACTGTTTTTCTTATAATACCTAATGAAGACAGATTAGGCAAAGCAACTTAAAAATTTTCTTTTTACTTTTTCTAGCTCTCTAAGTACTAGAAAAATTGAATGTTAGATTTATAATTACTGTATTTTGTTTGAGAGAGAAAGAAAAAACTCATACGCAAAGAACATTTTCATAAATCATGTCTATGATTAAAAAAATATGGTTCGAATAGACACAACTGTGCTTTACCCTGCATCTGTTTCACATACACAAATGTGTCAGGTTTACATAAACCACACTGATACAGATGAAAAATAAGGGAAGAACAAGATAAAAATAGCTCTTATGGTATCAGTAACATCTTTTATTATTATAATATATGATACCATTGCCATCAATCACACTCTTACATTGCATTGGCCAGTGACCTCAAGCCCCATGAAGGAAGAGTTAGCCAACATCCAGGAATCAATTCTTTCAGCTTAAAAAAATCCCCAGGATCATATGTTTGGATTTCTGGTGACAATTTCAAAGATAGTGAAATGAAACAATCTCATCCCCCAAGTGTTGTTCAGGTCCTGATTTGAGATGTGTTCCTTTCACATGATACTCTCCCAGGGAAGGAGTGGTGAAGGGAAGCTGTCAATCTGCCTTTTTCTGTTGCTACTATAGATAGATCATCATGGAGGTAACCATCCAACCAGACACTAGTAGCATCCCAGGCCAGAAAGGTAACACCACTTTTGCTGATTTGTACTTTTGTCAGCTCCTCTCCTACTATCCCTCACTAGTGGAACAGACTTGCAGCTGGATAACTCATTTTTCCCTCAACTAAAACATTTAGCTTTCGTACTACAGTGATAAAAATTGCTAAGGTCTCAAAGGAGGATGTTTTAAAATGCATGTAAACTTAACCTTAGCTTATTAAAGCACAGTTTTTATTCTCTCACACTTGAGTTATTTAAATTTCTCCTAATGCTTTAGCTTTACTTTTTTACCCTCATCAACTTTAACCTTGAGGTTTATTGATTTTTAAGCAATTTATTGTTCTGTCAGAGGCAATTCTATTGTTCTGTGATGCAAACATTTACCCCAAATACAGTATTTTACCAATTTTAATCTTCAAATATTGAGGTTGCTTAAAATTCTACTTTCACCATTATATCCCATTTTAAAGCATTCAGATTTTGTACATATAAATCAGAGGATCATTTTTTTTCATTCTGTAAAAGTTACTTAGGCATGTGCAGATAGTTCTCTGTGGTGTCCCTCTGTTTTTAGGTGTTACATTTCATTTTTTGAGTTTGTGTTTGCCCATTGCCCAGTCCATTTTCAGGACAGTATGTCAAGTCTCCCAGACAAAAGATGAGCATTTGGAACACTTTGTTCCTGGTTGGTCCCATCACCTCTAAGCTTACCGTGTCTGCCAAGGTCTGACCTGATAAGAAAGAGAGACAATCCCATGGAGAAATACATGGGAATAAAAACAAGAAGTCTTCTTCTGGAGAATGTTCTTTCTTATTCCTGATATCCTGCAGCCTCGGAGGGGATGTCCTTATCGCCTATTATAACAGACTCAGAAGACAGTCACGGGCCTGGCTTCCTATCAGTGCATAAGCACTCCTTCCTCATGTTGCATTTGTAAATCACAAGTGCTCTCTGGGAGGCCAGATGACAAGTTCTTGGGAGTAGGAGCTGTGTG
Source organism: Glossophaga mutica (assembly GCA_039655065.1). NCBI lineage: Eukaryota > Metazoa > Chordata > Mammalia > Chiroptera > Phyllostomidae > Glossophaga > Glossophaga mutica. Next base: position 49,646,499 of record CM077309.1, read on the forward strand.
CTTGTCTTCTTTAAGGCTCTTCCCTCATGACTGAATAAAATTTTTGGTGGTTAACTGGTAGAGTTTTTATCTTGGTTTTCTACCCTTTGATACTTGTCTACCCATGGAAAACGTAGATAGTAAATATAAATGAAATGAAAAATTAACTCTGAATCCCATCACCCACTGACAGTTATTAACAGATTAGTGTATTTCATTCCTGTCCTTTTTCAAGGCATAAACTGCTTCTATTGTTGTATTACTTTAATATAGCTGTGGTTATACTCCATGTATGATCTCATATCCTTAATTTTCTCATCAGGAACATTTTTACACAATAAAATATAACAAAAACAAATTCTTCCTCTATACTATAGTGTATCTGTATGTATTTAGTTACAGGGTGCTGAATTTGAGTTCACAACTACATTATCTGTTTCTGCCATACCAAAGAGAGATCTCAGTTCACAATGTAGCAAGACAGGCCAATGGATTAAGGAGTTAAACCAATTTCTTCAGCCTGTTTCCTACTTCTTTCACCTACCACTGACCCAACACTCACCTGAGAAAACAGAACATGTTCAGTTGTTGCGGACCGTTCAGCCTGGTTTCAGGAGTTGTAACCCTCACCCCATGGTGGGCTGTGTAAGAGCCCAAGGGACCCACTTCATCTGGGTCTGTTCTGTCACAAGGACGTGACCTACTAAGGAGACAAAGCTTATTTCCCTGGCAGGAGCACTGCTTCTGCCTCATCCATCTCTGGCCCCATTGCTTGGTTGGCAGTCAATGACGGGTAAGACTCCTCATGCGAGGGGCAACCTAAGCCAGATGCAACCACTTGGGAGGCCTCATGGAAGGACTCGGGAGATTGCAGCAAAGAGGATGTGATGGACCCTCACCCCCCCCCCCCAGCTATTCTGACATAGCCCGAGTCCTCATTTCCATCTGGGAGATGTCTCCTGCTTCCTAATAGGCTTAAAGCCTGAAACTGTGGGGGCGAGTGGTGCAGCCCTGTGCTGGCCAGGACGGCTCCCTGGGTGATCGGGCATAAGAAGGAATTCCCAAAGTCCTGTGAAACCTGCTTTGCTAAGAGTGCTCTTCCTTAGGTGATAAGTGTCCCAGGAAGAAATGAGTATGTCTCCCAAAGTTCGGCAACCCCCTTTCCTGACAAACACTGGCTCAGATTAAGCCCTCAGATTTCTTTGACATGTTAAACCTGTATTCCGGTGTATTTGAGCCCAATAAAAGCCTAGCGAAGATGGGGCTCTGGGTCATTCTCCTCTGAGAGTTTGACCCCTTTCCTCCCCAAGCAGATCTTGTCTTGGTAGTTTTTATTTTCATCCGTGATGAACGGGGGGTTCTACGGGCAGAGCCCCCCGCATTCAGTATCAGAACATACTTTGTCTTTCAATTCCCCAGACATACAATATTCCTCATTCACTAGCTTCCAGGCATTTCACATTCTGTTCCCTCTGTTAGAAATAGTCTTCTCCCTCCTGACCCATATACACCCCAGCCCCAATCAAATCTGTCGATTCCTGCTCAACCTTCAGGCCTTAACTAAATCATCACTCCCTCTAAAATGGAGATGAATCCTTTCCCATGTACTTTCTTGGCACCATGCACTGTCTACATCAGCACTTTACACACTGAGCATAGCAGATGGTATTCCAGGCTTCCCTGCCAGGTTAGGACATCAAAGAAGAAAAAGACCATGTTTTGCTTTTCCACCATTGGATTTTTAGCATAGTGCTTCTACATGGTGGGCATTCAATAAAGTTTATGAATCAATCAATACATGAATGCACATAAACAAAACAACAGAAGGAATCTGAAAGATCTTCAGGCTTCTTGTTTCTCCAAGATGGCAATAATTTGACTACATGTAATCTACCCATTTCTTCTTCTTGACACTTTACCTTAAATTTCCACTTATGAAATGTTCTTTTCATATTCTCAGGCCATGCAGATTAAATAAGGCTGATTCTATGCCTTACTTTCATGACTGAAAAGGAGACCCAAGCCCTGGTTGGTGTCGCTCAGTAGGTTGAGCATGGGCTATGAACCAAAGGGTCACTGGTTCGATTTTCAGTCAGGGCACATGCCTGTGTTGAGGGCCAGGTCCCCAGTGAGGGCCACATGAGAGGCAACCAAACATTGATGTTTCTTTCCTTCTCTTACTCCCTCCCTTCCCATCTCTCTAAAAATAAATAATCTTTAAAAAAAGAAAAAGAAAGAAAAGAAGACTCGAGTCAAGTGAAAGAAAATGAGCCTTGAGTTTTTAGGGGGATTATTAAGGCTACTGAATTGGTAGAATGAGGCCTGGCAAGGTTGATATCCATCTAACTTTCATGTGGGAAGAGTCTACTTGGGAATAAAGATAATACAAGAAGGGCAGAGCCAAGTAGTGGAGAGATACAGATCAACAATGACTGTTTCAGCATGTTAGTCCAGATTTATCTAAGGCAATATTATCCTCAAACTTGATCTTTTCAGTTACTTTTGTAACTAGTTACTAGGATGTAAAACTCATTTTGTTAGACATGGACTTTTATCACTTAAAATTGCCTCTCACATCACTTTTTCCATTATATGCAGTGTATGTGGGTGGAAGGGTGTCAGAAACAGGAGCCTGCTCAAGGGTCCTTCCTAGACACCTCCCCAGCCATGGCTGCTTCTTCCCTGCAGAGCCAGGTGGAAATTGATCACTTGGCATCTAGACCCATGATGACCCACTTCCGAGAAATTCCACCATCAGATGGTCTCTCATGAAAAATATGGACTCATCCTGATGAAAAGGGTTACCCTGTATCAGAACTCATGACTATGTATCAGAATAATGATCTTCAAACTCTGCTATGAAGAAACATTTACAGGCGGCCCTTTCAAAATCACAAAATCTACTTTGCCAGACATTCCTGGTCAGGGAGGGAGCCTACAAATTTCTTTCCTACAGGGCTTTTACATTCTTTCAATTCAGAAATGTAATGCTTACAAAATTTTTATTCCATCCCCAAATTCCTAAATGCCTGTGATGCAGACCCACTGGGTTGATTCCTAAAGGGCAGCACTGACCCATCTTTAAGAGTTTAGGCACCTCCAGGTAAAGTTGCTGCTTCTGTTAAAACTGTGTATGTTATACTTGGATGTACTTGGAACCCCTGGAAAAGGATTATAAAACTCAGTAAAGAAATAACCACACCTTAATTTCATAGGCCCACAACGATCTACTTGGCAGAAGGACACCTACATAAGGAATTAGGAAAAAAAAATACTTTCCAATAGTCTGCTAAACCTATGAAAACTTAGCTCAATCCAAAAGTGTACCATAAATATAGTGATGCACTTTTGCATGTATATACACACATATACACAAAGAGAATTCTTCAAGCAAAGAACAGAAAATGGCAAAATGAGCTTTGGTGGTCTGGTTATATTTGCCAAAGTTCTTACAAAAATAAAAGTTTGCCTATCACAAATAGAGCTGCATTGAGATTTGTTGAGCAAAAGGGGAAAAGACCATATGAATGATTACTGACTGAATGACAGTTGGCAGGTCCAGTCAGGGACATATTATGGATTGACTTGGCAATGCCACCAATGAAAAGGGCAAGGTTAAATGTCACTTTGCTTGAGCATCACAGGTTAACTTTGATGGCAATGAGTTTGCATTGTTAAGTAGAGTCTTACTCTTTGTACTGACTGGATATGTGAATAATAAAGCAACATGGACTTTAATAGATAAACTCACTATAAGTCTCAAAATTGACCATGGCCTAGAATAATTGTCTGTCCCTGCATGTTTCACTTGCAACCATTTCCACTGACTAATGCCTAAATGAAGGAGAACAAATATCTGACACCCAACTGTTTTCTGAGCACATAGCAGATATTTCTAATCAATCAAACCCTATTTTTCTCCATGGCCGTCTCAGATTATTTCTCAGCATGGTATTCTGGAGAGCCACTGACAATCAGCTTGAGTTAGCCTTCTGGGTAGACCCATTCTGTCTCTTGGCTCTACATGGATTTCCTTTTTTATCATGGTAATAGTCATTTGTTATTTTTTCTCTCCAGCATCTACTCTTCCTTCTTATAACATTCCAACTTTCATTTGAGGACCTACTTCTCTTCTATTCCTAATTTATTGGTAGCCAGGGACAGGCTCAAAACCCAGATCCAGAGTAAAGCACACTACCAGTTGGCTCCCTCCATTTCCCTGACCACAGAGACTGGCTGAGGGAATGCACAAGTCAAGCCACTCAGGCCAACATTCCTGGTTTTTGGTTGAGCTGGTGGGAAAGCTGACTCTCATCCTCAACTTGTTGTAACCATGAGAGTTTAGAGTAGTGAGGCAAGCAATGAGGATACTGAGAGCAAAATCAGTATTGTAGTAGGCAGAGCAGACAGATGGGAAGAAGAAAATTCCTAATGTAGCATTTAAGGTCCTAGGTCTGAGCATACTTGAAGTCAGATACTCCTTAATTTAGTGGTTATCAGTAAAAATTCCTTTTTTGTTTTTGTTTAAACTGGAGTTGGGTGTTCTGCTCCTAGCAACCAGGAGAATATGACTTAAACAACGCATATTCTGGTGCATTCCTCCAGCTCTTGAATGCAGTGGATCCTGGGAAGAGCCTTTGCAGGCCCACCACTTTGCCAACCTTGCCTTGACCTGGTTGAGGGCTGCAGTTTGTCCTCTGGAACTGGGAAAAGCACCAGCTAATGCAACAAAGTCTTGGCACCAGAGAGATTGCTAGAGCCTTAAAGAACCTAGAAAGCACCTGAGCATCAAGGGGCCTGGACTTTCTCTTCTTCCTCCTTGCCATGTGAATGTTTCCAGTCCCCAAATGCTCACCACCTTCCAAAAAACAAATCATTTCCATATCTGCTACCTCTGACTATTCAAAATTCTTCAGTACTAAACCCTCTGGGAGAGAGCAGAGAGCTAAGCCTGAACTCTACATTCTAATCCACACCCTTCAGCAAGTACTGTTGGCCCACTTATTTATTCATTCATTCATTTCTTTGTATAGTCAGTAAATATTTTTCAGTGGTTTCCATGTGTCAGTGTGAACAAAACAGATAAAGCCCCTGACTCATGGAGCTTACATTCTAAAATAGAAGAGAGTCAATAAAAAATAAGCCTGATGAAAATCAATTATTAGAACATTAGAAGGTGACAAGTACCATGGGAAAAAATAGAACTGATTAAGGGCAATCGAAGGCTTAGTTTTACCATCATATGCAGGGTGGTCAAGGTGGGCTTATCTGGCAATGGAACAGGGAACTCTTAATCCAAAGAAGGCAAGGAGTGACCCATGCCAAAAGTCAGGGGTCCTGTGACCATTAATTAAAATGAGTTCCCGAGTTCTTGAACTTTTGAACTACTTCCTCTGCTTCCAACCTTTGGTATTTGTGGATACTGCAGGGCTGTATCTATACACAGACCAAGTTCAACTAAATTTCTTTAATTTTTATGTTCTTTTAAAAGTGTTTAGGGTGGTGAAGAGTAGAGAGCTGTCAGATTTTGGCAGCAGGAAGTTAAGGAGCAGTGTTGGCAGAAGACATGCCGACCTCGCAGTTTGCCTGCACAGGGCTCTGCTGAGAAAATGCATGTCCACCTCAAACTAAAATGTCTAGGAAACTGAGTCAGTGCTAAAGGACTCTGACAAATGAGCAACACCTGACAGGAATTTTCTTTAAAAGCAAAAAACAAAAAGACAAAAGCAAAAAACCCCAGCAATTGGAGATGCTGCATCTGTCAGGCTGGGGCAGTCCTGGACTCACGGTGGGGAGGGGCAGGGAGAGGCAGTGGGGGAGAGGGGGAGGGACGGTGCAGCCCTGTAGGCTCGCCAGAGAGGGGCTGATGCGAATGGGAAGCTTTTCCTGTGTATAATTGGGCTTCCTCCTCCCTGATCTGTCTGCCCACTGGCCCTTTGACTTTGAGACTTATGTGCTGGTGTCACACTTACCCTAGACACTTTGAGGAAAACATAAAATAAATTCAAGGATTTGGAAGGGAGGGACCATTCATTAGTTACTGTGAGGAAAGTCAGAAACAGAAAGGCACAACTGCCACAGCCTGTGTTCATCCATCTTGAGGCTGGAGCCCAAATCCCTGCCAAAGTTGTGGGGCCACCTGCAGGAGCCTATTTCCAGAGGTGGCTATTTAGGGCTTCCCATTGAGAAGCTAAGGTGCTGACTTCACCCTCCCAAGTGAGGAGATAGATAAGAGGAGATTTATTATAGGAACTGTGATTCTGGAGGCTGAGAAGTCCTCTGCTTTCTGCAAGGTAGAGACCCAGGAAAGCTAGTGGTGTAATTCTGTACAAAACCAAAGGCCCAAGAATCCAGGGGCTGATGGTGTAAGTCCTAGTCTGAGTCTGAAGGCCAGAAAACGAGGAACACAGATCTCCAAGAGCAGGAGAAAATTGCTCAAATTAAAAAAGCAAACTTACCTTTTCTCTAACTTTTTGTTGTTTTGAGGTTCTCAAGGAATTTCTTGATGCCCACCTATCTTGGTAGGAGTGAGCTTTATTCAATTTACCCATTCCAATGCTAATCCCTTCCAGAAACACCCTCACAGACACCCCAGAAATATTGTTTTTCCAGCTCTCTGGGTGTCCCTTAGCCCAGCCAGGTCAACACATAAAATTTACCGTCACAATAATTAACCTTAACAAAATTCTTAATAACTTGGGTCATGTGGTCCCTTGATTAGAATCTAAGGATACCTTGATTAAAACATACCAGGACTCTCTAAGTTATGGTTTGATTGAGTTATGAAATTGATAAGACCAGAGGAGGGATGACTTCAGGCATGGCTGGTTCCAAATGCTCAGAAAGTATCACCAGGACCCGTTATTTCTCAATTTATCTGCACTACTCCCTCTGTGGGGTTCCACCGTCACACAGACTTTATCCTCACGGCAGCAAGATGGGGCCACTACAGCTTCTGCTGCCATCACAGTAGATTCTAGCTCAACGGGAAGGAGGATGTGCCTCTTTTCTGACATTCCCAACAAAAGTCTCAGTGTGTTCCTGAATGAATCATAGGCCATTCTAATCACTGGGCTACAGGAGTATGAAAACACACCGGCAAGGGGCTCATCACTGCTGTTGGAGGGAGTGATGGGCAAAGGAAGGTGGATTATGCCAACCAAAACTACAATGACCACGTAAGAGCAAAATCAGTGTTGCTCACTCAACAAAGGCTTGAGCCTGAAGAATCAAAAATGTAACAGCAGTTCTCACTGGGAGTGATAAGATAAGCCTGGCCCTGCCTGGTGGAGTGACCCTGAGCAGAAAACCTGTCCTCTCTAAAGACCTCCAAAGTTCTGTGCAATTCAGAATGTCTTCCCTGTGGATACCTTCAACAATTGCTTCAAAGCATCTACTCCAAGACAGTTTTTCAGTTACAGACCAAATGCTCCGTGAAACACAGCAAAAGAAGAAAAATGGGACAAGGGTCAACAGAACTGTACTGCTGTTTTATGTCTTTCTGGAAGTTACAAAACAAACCACCAAATCACTTTGGATAATCTGCTCAGTTTACAAATTTCATGGTAGCAGAAACTGCTCATTTGAGTAGTTTCAGATTAATGCCCTTTAACACCGAAAGAGTACTGTGCCAAGGAGAGTAGCCCAAAGGAAAAGTCCTCCAACACTGGACAAAGATGGACAGGAGAGAGACTAACATGCCTACTGGGCCAGACAGGCCTGTCTTTTCCCCAGGGAAGAAAATCATTTTCTAGTGGTCATAGGGTGGAGTATAGAATTGTTATCAATATTATGATAAAATTATATTCTTTGTTGTAAGTGTGAAGCCTGTAATTATTGATTTCATCCTCTGATGTGGCCAATTACAGATACACATATTGGTAATAACTCAGTTGGGCTGTTGGCCTTACCTACCAAAGAGCTGGCTAGTAATACTTGGGTGTCTATTGGGAAAGTAGGATAAGCATGAAATGGTGTGGCATGTAGTCCATCAAGGTGGTAATTAATTGTATTACCAAGCAGAGTCTGTATTTCTCTCAGTAAGCCTCTTGTCTCTAGATCTAACACTGGACATACCTGATCTTCATCTAGAGAATGACATCGCTTTTTATGGTAAAGCCTATGATTTCTACCAATGGAGGCACATTACTCAACAATTAAAGATGGCAACATGTGGCTGCATTTGAGCCAGAGCTTGGAGCGAAAGAAGGAATTAATAAAATGGAAGACACAAAAGTATTCCAAATGTAGCCCAAAGGTAAAAAGGTGAATGATAAGCACATGAAATTAAGAGATGTAGAAGATGGGATGAAAAAGGTTTAATACAAATCTAATTCAAGTTCTGAGAGGTGATAAAGACAAAATAGGGGAGAAGTACAATCAAAGAGATAATGTTACCAATTTTCAAATTTAGGATTTACTATAGATGTATCACAGTGAAATTGCCAGAAAGAGTAAAGAAAAAAAAAATATTAAAAGCAGGCAATGATTACAGAGAAACAGCCATTAGAATCACTGCTTACTTTTCATCCACATGAGTGCCCAGAAAAGTAGAAAACCTGCAGTGGGCTGAGAAAAATACTATTAACCTAGAGATCCATACCTGGGAAAACTCTCTTTTAATAATGATGATAAAATAAAGACAAATAGAGTATTTATCTACAAAACAATAACCTATAAGTTGTCTTAAAATTTAATTTCTAAAAAATGTGTTAGGTAGAAGAAAATTATTCCACATGAAAATATAAGTAGAAAGGATAAGCAAAAGCAGTAATAAATATGTGAACTAATACAATGATTGTATAAAATAATAATAATAACAATATACCAAATTGAATGGGGCAAAGCAAAAATAATAGCTGAAACAAAAGTACTGGCCTATAATAGTAAAAGAACTTCAACCGAAATAAAAACAATAGATAATAATAATGGAAAGGAGAGCAATCTGAGAGTGAAATTGTCCTCCACTTTGGATTTTTCAGAAAGATGGGAATATGTTAATTAAATTTAGACTTTGTTAAGATAAATATGTTTATTAAAACTGCTACTACAACTATGAAAAGAATAACCATGGAACATACATCCACCAAAGAAATAGCAGAGAAAAATGGAATAAGAAAACAAAATCCAAAAGAAGGCAAAAAAAGGAGAAGAAAGAATCAGAAGTAAGATAAACCAAAAGCACATAACAAGATAGAAAAATAAATGTATATAAGTCAATATAAATGTGTGAATGTCTACAGAAAAAAGACACATTGCCAGGCAGAGCTGGATTAAAAACTTCAGTTACATACTCTATAAAAACAAAAAATAATAGATCTGCAAGAACTGGGTAAATCCATCAACGTAACAGAAATTGTCTTTAACACACCTGTTTCAGTAATTGACAGATTAAGTAGACCAAGAAATCATTAAAATTGAAAAAGACAACGAACAATCCTGATTTAAAAGGTTACACAGAACATTAAGCCCAGCAATTGAAGAATACACACTCTTTTCAAGCATAAAAACTGGCCACATGTTGTCCCATAAAGCTGGCCTCTGGAAGTTCAGAAACTTGATGTCATCTGTGCTCCATCCTCTGACCAACATTCACTTAATTAGAAAATGTGTGGGGTGGAATAAATTTTTAAAAACTGTATATATTTGGAAATTAGAAAAAACAAACAACTAATGTGTCAAAAATAATGAAAATCAGAAAATACATGTGGGAAGCATCCAAGATAGGATTACAGAGAATTTTATTTTTAATGCTCCATTAGAAAGTAAGAAAGTCTCCAAATTAATGAACTAGCATTCAACAGACAGATTTAAGCAGGAAAAGATCAGGATAAAAAACTTAGAAAATAGGAAAAAATAAAAATAAAAGCAAAAATTAATAAAATGGAAAACGAATACACAAGAGTGAAGATCAACAAGCTCAAGAGTTGTTCCTTGTAAGTTCTTTATATATTTTGGAGATTAAACCCTTGTCTGAGGTATCATTGGCAAATATGTTTTCCCATACAGTTGGTTCTCTTTTTATTTTAATACTGTTTTCTTTAGCTGTGCAGAAGCTTTTTATTTTGATGAGATCCCATTTGTTTATTCTTTCCTTTATGTCCCTTGCTCTAGGGGACGTATCAGTGAAAATATTGCTGCGTGAAATATCTGAGATTTTCCTGCCTATATTATCCTCTAGAATTTTAATGGTGTCATGGCTTATATTTAAATCTTTTATCCACCTTGAATTTATTTTTGTGTATGGTGTAAGTTGGTGCTCGAGTTTCATTTTTTTGCATGTAGCTGTCCAGTTCTCCCAGCACCACTTATTGAAGAGGCTATTTTTGCTCCATTTTATGTTGCTGCCCCCTTTGTCGAATATTAATTGACTGTAGAGACTTGGGTTTATTTCTGGGCTCTCTGTTCTATTCCACTGGTCCACGTGTCTGTTCTTGTGCCAGTACCAGGCTGTTTTGATTACAGTGGCTCTACTCTAAGAAGACAAGCAACCCAATTAAAAAATGGGCAAAGGATTTGAACAGACACTTCTCCAAGGAGGACATACAGAGGATCCAGAGACACATGAAAAGATGCTCGATATCTCTAGCTATCAGAGAGATGCAAATTAAAACTACAATGAGATACCACTTGACACCAGTCAGAATGGCCTTCATAAACAAAGCAACAAACAGCAAGTGTTGGAGAGGTTGTGGAGAAAAGGGGACCCTAGTGCACTGTTGGTGGGATTGCAGATTGGTACAACCACTATGGAAAACAGTATGGAATTTTCTAAGAAAACTAAAAATGGACATACCTTTTGACCCAGCAATTCCACTGCTTGGATTATATCCTAAGAATCCTGAAACACCAATCCAAAAGAATCTATGCACCCCTATGTTCATAGCAGCACAATTTACAATAGCCAAGTGCTGGAAGCAACCTAGGTGCCCATCAGTTAATGAATGGATCAAAAAACTGTGGTACATTTACACAATGGAATTCTATGCAGCAGAAAGAAAGAAGGAGCTCCTACCCTTTGCGACAGCATGGAAGGAATTGGAGAGTATCATGCTAAGCGAAATAAGCCAGGCAATGAAAGACAAATACCATATGATCTCACCTTTAACAGGAAGCTAATCAACAAAACAAACAAACAAGCATAATATAAACAAAGACACTGAATTTGAGAACAGTCTGACAGTGTCCAGAGTGGGAGGGGAGGGAATTTCAGGGGAAAAGGGGAACGGTTTAGAGCAACAAGTATAAAGGACTCATGGACAAAAACTATGGGGGGGTGGAAATGGGAGGAAGGTGGGGAGGGCTGGGGTGGTGGGCTGGGGCGGGGTAAAAGACAGAAAACTGTACAATATCAACAATTAAAAAATACTGATTAAAAAAAAAAAAAAAAAAAGAGTTGTTCCTTTTTTAATTTTTTTAAATATTTTTTTATTTTAATTGTTGTTCTTGTACAGTTTTCTGCCTTTTACTCCCATCCCAGCCCACCACCCCAGAAGAGTTGTTCTTTAAAAAGACTCATAAATAGAAAATTATTGTCAACATTAATAAAATAATATACAAATAATATTAGGAGTGAAAAATATTTCTACAGATGTTGCAGAGATCAATAGTTAATAGGTTATTATGGATAGCTGTATACCAATAAACTTATACATTTTGATAAAATGGATAATTTCCTAAAAAAAATAAAATCTATCAAAATTGACTTAGGAAAGAAAAGAGCATAGGAATAATCCTACAACCATTTTTAAAATTATACCCAAACCTTAAAACATTATACAAAGAAAACACTGGACCCAGATAACTTTATAGGCATGTTCTACCAAACAGACAAGAACAGATAATTTCAAATTTACAACAATGGTTCCAGAAAATTATTTTTATTAGGCCAATCTAACCTTGACTGCAAACAAGACAGGAATAGTATAACAGGCCAATTTTACTTATGAGCATAAATGAAAAAAATGTAAATAAAATATTAAGAAACCAAATTCAGGAATACATAAAAACAATAAAACACCATTACCAATTCTGGTTTGGTCAAAAATGGTAACCTTGATTTAATGCAGAAAATAGATTAATGCCATTTGTCATATTAACAAATTAGGGAAATATCCCCAAAAGTAATGCAAAAAGTTTTTTTATAAAATTCAACCCAAATGAAGTGGACCCATAATAAAACTCTCACAAATAAGATCCTTAGCGATAAAAGTTGAAAGTATTCCACCTATAAATATTTTTAGAAATCAATATGAGAATAACTTCATTATTTCGGTAAGAAAAGCAATTTTTAAGTAATAAGCACCATACAAGAAACCATAGAAAAAAAGACTGAAAAATTTAACAATTTGGGAATTTTTCATGAAGAACAACAAACTGGGCAAAGATTTTGTAACCCATAATCAACAGGATTAGTATCAAAGATAAGGGATTTCTATAAACCAGTGATGAAAAGTCATGACTCAATAGAAACAAATCATAAAAAGGCATTTAATAGGGAGTAGACCACATGCATCTTCAAAGTTGATCAGTCTCAATTAGTAATTAGATAAATGTTAATTAAAACCATATTGATATGTAACTTTGGACTGGCAATGATTAAAAAGTCCAACAGTACTAGATATAGGCAAGAATGAGGAGCTATGGAAATTCTTACTACATTGTTAATGGAACATGGGTTGGAACAGTAACTTTAAAAAATATTTTGGCATTACTCAGTAAAGGTTGCCATGGTCAGGCACCAAGATCCATCAATTCTAATCACCGGTTGGAAAACACATACAAGAAATGCTCTCTCAGAAACTTTTTAGTAGGCCAATCTAACCTTGACTACAAATGTGTGCCAGGGAACATATACAAAACCAATATGGCAACATTGTTCATAAAAGTGAAAACTGGAAACAATCCAAAAGTCCATCTACAGAAGAATGGATAGATACCTTATGGTACATTTCTTTCTTTTTTCCTTTTTTTTCAACTGTATTTTTTCCATTACCATTTATCCCTCTTATAACCCCCTCCCCCTCTACATAGCAATCACCCCACCTTAGTCCACATCCCTGAGTCCTTCATCCTTTTTGCTCCATCCTTCCACCCCTTCATCCCCCCAGAGATGTCACTCTGCTCGCTGAGTCTGTTTCTTTCTGCTTGTTCATTCAGTTTGTTCATTAGATTCCTCATATGAGTGAGATCATATGGTATTTGTCTTTCTCTGACTGGCTTATTTCACTTAGCATAATGTTCTCCAGGTCCATCCATGCTGTTGCAAAGGGTAAAATTTTCTGCTTTCTTTTCTTTTTTTTTTATAGCTGAATAGTATTCCAGTGTGTAAATGTTCAATAGTTGTTTTATCCACTCATCTATTGATGGACACTGGGGCTGCTTCCATATCTTGGGGATTGTAAATAAAGCTGTAATGAACATAGGGGTGCTTGTGTTCCTTAGAATTCGTGTTTTGGGTTTCTTCAAATACAGTCCCAGAAGTGGGATTGCTGGGTCCAAAGGCAGTTCCATTTTTAATTTTTGAGGTATCTCCATTTTATCCTCAGCCTAAGATGTGCTCACTGATTTTAGAGAGAGGGGAAGGTAGAGGGAGAGAGAGGGAAAGAGAAACATTCACGTGAGAAACACGGATCGGTTTGCCTCTCATATGCGCCCCAAATGGAGACCGAACCCATGAGCCAAGCATATGCCCTGATGGAGAATTAAGCTTGCAACCTTTCAGTCCATGAAACAATGCTCCAACCACTGAACCACACCAGCCAGGGCCATTGTGGTACATTTCTACAATGGATACTATATAACAAGTTTCAAGGACTAAACTACAGCCTGGTGTATTAACACAGGTGAATCTCAAGAACAATAAGTGAAAAAGCAAGTTACAAAAGAATTCAAGCAACCTAATCCATTTACATCAAGCTTAAGTTCATGTAAATTAATACATTTGTTGTTTACAGATTAGTCAATAATGAGAAAACTATAAAGAAGCAAGAAATGAGAAATTCACTTACCCTAAGCAAAGTGAAGGAGGAGAAGCCTCAGGGAAGTGTTAAAGAGAAGCTTGGAAGGTAGTGTAAATTGTGTGTGTGCACATGTGTGTGCTTGATGTGGGCAGCTGGGACTTGGGGCTCCTGTCGTTATTCCTTGAGCTGTGCTAACATATTTTACAAAATTTTGTATGTATGATATATTTTATAATTAAAAGAGCATTTAACACAATTACAATTTTTTTCCACTTTAGAAAAACTCTTTAAAAAGCAGGATATTTTTTAATGTATGTTTTAAATATCTTTTATCAACTAGCAGTACTTTGTCTTTTGAAGAATTGCTATAATTCCCAATGAAGTTAGGAACACATATTGGTTATTTTGTAATGTTAAATAATAGTAGTAATATCACTATCTTTACATTATATAAAAAGTAAAGATATTAGGAAGAAATAGCATAGCATAGGTATTTTTCCAAGTTATGTGTTGTTTATTTTAAACCTAGAAAATCCAAGAGAATCTGTTAAAAAAAAAAAAAAACTAACAGAGCCAAAACCAAAATTGAATAAATGTACAAGAATAAATAAATTTTAATGCAATATTCTGTTTATAAACCCCCCCAAATATCATAAAAGACACAAGATACCTATAAATAAAACAAGACATAGGACCTCCTTAATTTATATATAAATTATACCAGGATACAAAATAAAGGTAGATAAATTAAGAGATATACCATAAAAACACTTGGATAGGGAAATATAATATTATATCATTTTTTTCTAAAATGAATCTATAACATAAATGCCATCTCATTACTTTGGAACTTGAAAAATCGTTCTAAAATTTGTCTAAAAAATTCTCAGTGAGAATTGCAAGAAAAACATTTAAAAAGAGAATAATACTATAGTAGAGATTATCAAGCTCCTCAGTATTAAAATACATTATAAAGTTCTGGTAACTAAAATAATATGACATTTAATCAGGTACAAGGATATTTTACCAGGATGATCACTAGAGTACTTTTCAAATAATAAAAGAATAGGAGCAATCTAACCAGAGGGGTAGGGGGAGGGAGATAACAGGAGAAAGAAGGGGAAGGGGCACCAAGGAACATGTATAAAGGACTCATGGGCAAAGCCAAAGTGAGTAGAATTGAGGGTGGGGGCAGGAAAATGGAGATAACCATACTTGTATAATACTAAATAAATAAATTAATTAATTAATAAGAACAATCTAAATGTCTACTGACATGAGCCCATTTAATAAATTGTGTGTCAGTAGTACACTGGAATATTATACAAGCATTAAAAATGCAAATTAAAGTTAATTCACATCTAGATACTTCACATTAAATCTATAGGACATTAAAGACAATGAGAACATCTTAAAAGCAGGTAAGAAGAAAACTATACCATGAACCAAGAGATGGCACTTTTAATTGGCAAGAAACTTCTCAAAAACAGCAGTGTAAGTCAGAAGAAAACAGAATACACCAAAAATAGTGAACAAAAATAAATAGTAAGCCTAGATTTTTCCCATCAGCTAAATTACCATTCAAGTGTGAGAGCAAAGGATAAAATAAATATAGTTTTACACAGTCGCAAGAACTCATCGCGTAAAGTCCCTTGCTGAAAGAACTATCAAAGAGTGAATCACAGAGAGAAGCAGTCTGAACCTCCCATGAGAGAGTGGGATGAGAGAAACAATGAGGAGCAAATTGGGAAAATCTAAGGCAAGAACTGGCTGTATAAATAATAATTACTAATTTTTAGGATAAAAAGGGTGAGACAAAACATAAGATTATAATAATATATATAATTAAAAGTGGGTTAAGAAGAGTTAAACATGGCATATACTTCACTTTTAAGTTAAGCAACCATGTTAAAATATTTTGTTAACTCTAAAAAATATAAAAGAAACACATAACTTGCAAACCGGTGAAAAGAAAAAAAAAGGCAACAAATTATAAAGAAAAAAAATCAAGCCCTGACTGGTATTGCTTAGTGGGCTGCACATTGCTCTGCTAACTGAAAGATCACTGGTTCTATTCCTGGTCGGGGCACATGCCTGGGTTGTGGACCAGGTGCTTGGTTGAGGGCATGCAAAAGACAACCAATTATCAATGTTTCTTTCTCTTTCTCCCTTCCTTCCCCTCTCTAAAAATAATAAATACCATCTTTTTTTTAGAAAGAAAAGAAATCAAGCAATTCAACAAAGAAAAGAAAGGAGGGAAAAAGGAATAAACAAGGTCAAGAAAATGCTCAAACATATGTAACTTTTACTCTGTTTATGGTGTGGAAAGATAGGATGAGCAGTTCTCTTGTGTTAAAGAGAAGAAAACACCGGATAAAAAATTTTAAATGGTACTATTCCAAAGAGCTGGTAAAGAGCAGTTAGACATCTTGAATGATGGAATTAAAAAGAAAAACGAGGCCTTTGTAAGTGAGAAGAGCCACGGCTTCAGTTTGGGTACAGATGGACAGGAGTGGGCTTCAACCATAAACTGACGTAATCTGTGCAGATAAGAAGAAACCAGTCAGACCTTAGATTAAAAGCATGGATTTACAGGACTGAATTCAGATGTAAAAACAAATGATTCATTCCAACAAGTCTCACACCCCTCTTCCATGCACTCAAATTTTGCCAAGAAAGCATCAGTACAGGAGGGACAAGAAAATAGGGTTCAGGGTTCTTGCTGGAGTTCAATCCAAAGTTAACACAAAAATATTTGAAACTACAGCCCACCCTTCCAGCTCAAAAACTAACAAAATCAGAAAAGAAGTGGTGGATATAATGAGACTGACACTTTATGTCTAATTACATCAAACAAATCCCAAATGAGGGGTAGTCTATACAGAATGCCTGACCTGTACTCCTCCAATGGTCAGTGTCATAGCAACAAGGAGAGTCTGAGAAACTGCCATAGACCAGAGGAGACTAAGGAGACATAATGACTTAATGCAATGTGGTGGCATGGATGGGATCCTGGAACTAAACAAGGGTGTGATTGGAAAAATGGTGACATTTGAACAAAGTTGGAGTTTAGTTAAAAGCAATGTACCAATGTTGATTGCTTAGTTGTAACAAAGGTGAAATGATAATATAAAATGGTAATCAATGGGAAAATTGGATGAGCAACGTACAAGAATTCTTTTTACTATTCTTTCAATGTTTCTGTAAGTCTAAAACCATTCTAAAATAAAAGGTTATTTTTTAAAGAAAAAAGAACACCCATTTACAAAGTGCAAAACATGTATGAATAAAACTGATATACTAAAAGCTAAAATATGCAGCTCACAAAAATTTTAAAAAGACCTAATTAAATGGAGAGATATATCATTTTAAAGGATTGCAAGTCTTAGTATTGTTAACATATCATTTTCCCCCCAATAGACTAATTGATTCAAGGTAATCTCAATCTAATCCAAGCATGCTTTTCATAGAAATTGACAGGCTGGAATCTAAAACTTAAAAGACTAGCCCAAACTACTTTGATAAAGAGGAATAAAGTTGGAGAGCTTACACTACCTGATTTCAAGACTCAGTAGTAAGTTCATGTTATCAAGACAATGTGGAAAGAGCATAAGTATGGATATAGATATAGGACAGAAATACACACAGGTATATAAAGACAAATGACTTATAACAAAGGAGCCAAAGTGAATGAGTTAGTGAAGATCTTTCCAACAAATGAAGCTGAAATCACTAGATATATTCATTTTTTGAAAAACAGGCATTTTATCCTACAATCATATCAACAAAAATTAATTCAAAATGCCTCACACACTTAAATGTAAGAGCTAAAACTATAAACTTAAGCTAGAAAACAATTTTTGCAAGTTTGAGGTAAGTAAAGAAAATAAAAGAAGTATGAATCATGGGAAAACATAAAATGAAGTTCATAAAAATTAAAAACATCTGCTCTTCAAAATTATCAGTAAAAAAGTAAATGATACACTACATACTGAGAGAAAATATTCATAACATATATTTCTATCAGCATTATTTGTATCTAAAACATACAGAGAACATAAAATTCAATAAGATTAACAATCCAATTTTTAAAAATGATAAAAAATTTAAACACATAACTCACAAATGGCCAATTAGAACATAAATCAGTATCTTTTGTCATTAAAGAAATTCAAATTAAAAGCACAATGAGATACCACTGCCTACTCCAAAGGGCTAAATTTTAAAAACTGACAATACCCACTCTTGACAGCTAGGTGGAAAAACTGAACTGCTGATGGCAATGAAAAATGATGAAACAACTTTGCAAAAACAGTTTGGTAATTGCTTATAAAGGTAGGCTTCCATTTATCATATGGCTCAGAAATTCTACTCCTAGAGAGTTGCCCGAGAGAAATGAACACATGTCCACAAAAGTTTTGTACACAGATTCACAAAAAGGCTTCATTCAAAGAAGTCAAAGTCTAGAAGCAACTCTACTTTGTGCATCAACAGAAAGAATGAACAAACTGTAGACCACATGGTTTGGATCATGTGAAGTTTCCTTTCGTATCTTCTTTGAATGCACACTTTTGATTGATATTCAGCTTACATTCACTTATTTCACACATATTTATTAAGGGCTGGACACTGTTCTAGGTGCCATGAATACAACACTAAACACGTGAGAGCCATGGCTGGGAGGGGAATGGGGACAACTGTAATTGAACAACAATAAAATTTAAAAAAGAAAAAGAAAAGAAAAGTCCCTGCTCTCATGGAGTATACATTCTAATGAAGGAACAAATGAACACAACAGCTTCAGATTGTGAGAAATGCAGAGATGAGATACGGTGATGGGATTCAGTGCGACTTGGCAGGAGAGACTACTCCTTGGCTAGCAAAATTGAGGGCAGCGGGGTGGTCAGAAGATCCTCTTGCTTCAAGCATATTAAGGTGCTTAATGCTTCTTCCTCCTCTTTTATCACCTATTTTTCT
This sequence comes from Glossophaga mutica, assembly GCA_039655065.1. NCBI lineage: Eukaryota > Metazoa > Chordata > Mammalia > Chiroptera > Phyllostomidae > Glossophaga > Glossophaga mutica. The sequence goes on from CM077309.1 coordinate 49,665,416, forward strand.
AACTTCACAGCCTAGTACTCCAGCTCTCAAGAGGTTTATGTTCCTATAGTTTAGTTCTTTGCTTAAAGAGCAGTGTTCAAGAACATAAACTTCTATCTCTTTTAATTACTCATTTATTCAATAAATTATACACTCCCATTAGGGACAAGGTATGGGGAATATAAACCCTCCTGCTTCACCTGAGGAAAAGAAGAAAAGAAATGCTAGAAGAAATCGACCCACTGGCATTCCATTAGTGAACATTAAAAGAAGAAAACCCTTCCCTCAAGACTCTTTATTTCCACTTGTCTAAAAGTTGTCATTGTCACTACTCTTTTTAGAACATAGCACTATGTTGATATCTGCCAGCAAATGGACATAATAAATATCCAAATATATGTGCCTAATGCATATCATAAAATATAGACTTCCCCACCATCAGAAATCACATAACCTGCCTTGACAGTTTCCTCAGTCATTTGGTCCACCTCATTTAACATTTGTTCATGCCTACTGTGATAGAGACTAGAGATATATTCTGCCCTAAGGAGCTCAAAAGTCTTGGAAGGGAAATAAAGGTCTTTTCCTATTGCCAACCCATTGACAAGAGCTACATGGAGCACTGTCTCAAGAAGAATGCAAGCTCACCAAGCAAAGAAATTTAGGATTGACAAATAAGATCTGCCATGGCATGAAATGGAAAATGGTCATACATATGTATGTGCTATTGCCACACATTTTACCAACCTCCCCAGATATTTAAAATAATAAAGTAGACTAATTAATTGTAAAAGTACATTGAAAAAAATCTTAGAACACCATGCCAATTTGAGGCATCATTACTACCAGAAGTAGCTGCCAATTCAAGCAGAAGAATGGTATCACATGCCCATCATCAGAGATTCAAGCTCACAAGAGATGAAAAAAAGATGAAGAGAGAAATGAGTGCTGGCAAGCTTTACTTAAAGCAATTTTGTCTAAAGAAAAGTCATTACATATCAGGCTGTGCCAACCATGGCTTTCATTTAGCCTCTCTGAGAAACCAAGGAAGTTTCCAACAAGCAAGAGCCCTGGCCATGCTCAGCATACCACACTCATTCTGCAGTGAAACTATATTAGTATTTGGATTGGACACCAGTGATCTGAGTCAAATCTTAGTGCAAGTCACCCCACATAATTGCAAGCCCCCTTTGAGAACAGGAGCAGCATTTCACAGGTGAATGGCCAGTACCATCAGTCCTGCTATAACACAGCACATGCATTCCTAAAACTCACTGCACTATGCAAACTTACACAGCAAAAACCATAGGACATGTGGGAAAGAAAAGGCACAACACTCAAAATCTTCATCAGTGACACATTTCTCAAAAAGATAGGACCCTCATAGAAATGGTAACACATTTTTACATGTGTTACACATTTTAGGAACACAGAGTACTACAATAAATATGGCAGTTTACCTTGAAAAAGACCTGGCATTTGCTTGTAGAAGTGGACATGGAAAGGGTTGCAGCTGGTAATTTGTTCTATGCAGTGGTGGAAGGAAGTTACCTGAAATAGGACAGAAAGTTGTAGTACCACGTGGATGGTGTGGTTCATGACATCCATGACCACCTGAGGTGGATGGTGGGTGTTTAAAGTAGGTGTAATTTGTGTATTCTCAAATGTCTTTGTTCAGCTGAGTTCACAAAGTGTTCGTTCTTGACAAAATTCAGTATACTCAAATTTAAAACTTGTATCATACTCCAATTGTTTTCTAATAGAGCCATTTCATTGGAAAAAATGTAAATTTATAAAACAAGCATCGTAGCAGAACTGACTATATGAAAGTCTAGCCCAGAGCACAAGAAGACTAATTAATGAGCAATCATTTACTGGGAACTTTATGAGCACTTATACAAATTTTCTTAGTCAAGCATCACAGCCAACTCATGCAAAGGTTGGTATTTACAAATGAGGAATTGTGGGGCTCAGAAATTAGAATATTTGCCCCAAATTATTCATGCTATAAGTGGTGAAGATAAGATTTGAACACAGTTGGTGGGAATGCACTGCCCAAGTTCTTTACCACTGTGTCTGCTGCCTCCCCAAGATATTATTACATGTAAGAAATAATTTAGCCACTCACTGATTCATTTAGTGGTTCTGCGTGTCTCCTTTTTATACCTTAGCACACCAGCTACCATAAAATTGTGCTGTAGCTATTCATTTCAGATAGCAGAAAGATCAAATACTGTCCTACCAAGAACTAGGACTTAGGACTAGGTTATTATCTAATATCCCCTGGGAGGACAACCGGTTTAGCTCAGCATGTGGCTGATGCCCACATCTGCCAAGGACACTGCTGCAGTAGGATTTAGATCAGCAAAAGCATCATAAAGCCAAGCGACGGGAGAATCTTAGTCAGACAATGCAGGATTTGTCTCCAAAAGCGGCACTGTGTGGTAGAAAAAGTAACTGCAGATGGGGCAGTGCCCAGCAGAAACTAGCATTCACAGAACACTTTAAAAGTGGCTGGCTCACGGTTAACATTTGGTGCTCCTAACAACACAGTACTGTGTGGCAAGATATTTAGCTCAAAATCATATGATAAATAATATTGATATGACTTGGGCAAGTGAAATTGCTGCTAATCCCAAGGGTAACCATCAAGTAGCATTTTATAGAATCTGTAAAGTCACAGGTTCAGGTTGATAGGTATATTTGGAAGATAGGTAGGTAAGCCTTTGTAACTTAGCTACATCTCTTCATAACTATGTCACCTTGGCAAAATTATCTAGCATCTCCAAGACTCATTGCCTTACCATTAAATCTAAGACAATGGGTTGAACCTAACAGAGTTGTTGTGATGACTAAATAAAATAATAAATGTAAAACCCTTAACATATCAAGTGCTTAATAGGTGATAACTTTGCTTTAGCCATATTCATCATTTGTCATCATTATTGTATCTTCAGTTAAAGAGATGGATACAGTGAAAGAGAAATCCCAACCCATTTTATATGGGGCTATTGTCACAATGTCCCATGCAATAGAAACTGGATAAGCCTTCCAAGGAGGAGGAAACAGGAGAATTTTCATTGATATAAAAATACTGGTTTTAAAATACAGTCCAATTCTTTTCATTAATGCTTGCCTTCTGAAAACCCCAATTCCCTCAACTTTGAGGAAACCAAGTGCCACCAAATCAAAGAGAGTCAATTCTAAAATGACTCAAGGAACCAAGGGAATTGGAGAAACTAAGTTAGCTGAAGTCCTGAAAAAAACTCTAAAGCAGCAATTGTGGCCTGTTCAGTCATATCCTGTCCCTTGTATTATAAAAAGCAAAGTATTCTTAGGGGACTGAAGGGTTATGGTTTGCCATGAAGTATATCTGTATTACTCATTTTGACCAAGACAACTGTTCTCAATTGCACATTTTTTAGTGTAACAGGGTACAGAGAATTAAACTCAGTTTCTCCAAGGTATGTAATGGATTTCTCAGTTTATAGGTTGTTGTAAATCCGGTATCAGATTCAAAAGAATAAACTTAAGAAAATCTTAGGAAATTGCAGGAAAATCTTAGATATTCCATGCAGCAACATCTTCACAGACATGTCCCCTAAAGCAAGTGACATGAAGGAAAGAATAAACAAATGGGACCTCATCAAACTAAAAAGCTTCTGCATGGCTAAAGAAAATAGCATTAAAATGAAAAGAGAGCCAACCCTATGGGAAAACATATTTGTCAATGACACCTCGGACAAGGGCTTGATCTCCAAAATATATAAAGAACTCACAACACTCCACGCCAGGAAGACCAAAAAAAAAAAAAAAATTAAAAATGGGCAAAGGACTTGAAAAGACACTTCTCCAAAGGGGACATACAGAAAGTCCAGAAACACATGAAAAGAAGCTCAGCATCACTAGCCATCAGAAAGATGCAAATTAAAACCACAATGAGATACCACCTCACACCAGTCAGAATGGCCATCATAAACAAATCAACAAACCAGTGTTGGAGAGGATGCCAAGAAAAGGGAACCTTAGTGCACTGTTGGTGAAAATGCAGACTGGTGCAGCCACTGTGAAAAACAGTATGGAATTTCCTCAGAAAACTAAAGATGGAACTGCCTCTTGACCCAGCAATTCTGCTGCTGGGATTATACTTTAAGAGCCCTGAAACACCAAAAGAACCTATGCATCCCATTGTTCATAGCAGCACAATTTACAACAGCCAAGTGTTGGAAGCAATCTAAGTGCCCATCAGCAAATAAGTGGATCAAAAAACTATGGTACATTCACACAATGGAATTCTACGCAGCAGAGAGAAAGATGGCACTTATACCTTTTGCAACAGCATGCATGGAACTAGAGAACATTATGCTAAGTGAAATAAGCCAGATGGTGAGGGACAAATACCATATAATTTTACCTTTAACTGGAACATAATCAACAACAAAAAAAAGCAAGCAAAATATAATCAGAGTCATTGAAATTAAGAACAATCTAACAATAGCCAGAGAGGAGGTGGTAGGGGACAGTGGGGAGAAGGGTTTTCAGGAACTACTATAAAGGACACATGGACAAAACTAAGGGGGAAGGTGGAAGCAAGGGGGGGGAGGTAGGTTTGGAGGAGGTGAGGGGGAGAAAATACAAACAACTGTAATTGAACAACAATAAAATAATTTAAATAAACAAAAGAATGCACCTAGATATAGACACATCTCCTCTGGTGAAGAACATTTCCCTCTGTATTAATCCTGAACTAGTTGGCTACTGTGGGCACCAGTTTTCATTTTGCATTTCTGCCCACCCCTCACTTCTGTGGAGGCTACCAATGGCTACCTGGGACGAGGCCAATTATATCTCATTTCCCTGGCCAGAGTGATTGACTCAGAGATGGGCACAAGATCCAATCAAAGTCAGTGAGATGCAATGAGACCTTAGTCAGCATTGTTGAGATAGAGATCAGAGTCTTTTCCCCACTCTGCTGGAGCCAGAAAGGATGAAGACAATGCTTCTCCTGCTGTTTTTCCATTAGAGAGGTAATCCCTTCTGAGAATGCTCCTCAGTCAAAGAACGGGGGCCAAATTGAAGAGAGGAAACTGGATCCTAGTGGCATTTTAGAATATATAGATCCATCCACACCTACAGCTTACAGTCTCATGGAACACACTTACACATGCCATTAAATTTGCTTCTTGCTTATACCCAAACCTTGACTGGGACCTAGAGTTTCCTGTCTGGAATACCTTCATTATTTCTCCCCACCTGTCTAAAACTTAAACATCCTTCAAGACCAAGATTCCTCTCTCAGCAGTCTCCTCTCATCACTCCAGTCCTGGCCAATGCTCTCTCCTCTGGACTGCCAACTGTTGGCTATTGAACCCATTGGCCTACAACATGATGCAGCAGAGGACATGTGGTATACTGACCCTTTATCCCCAATGATGCTGGAAGCAGGTCAAAGACCCATGAAGCTCTCCCAGAGCCCCACTAAGTTCGTTACACAGAGATGGTCTCCAAAAGTATTTAGCTAACTGATAAAGCTGATAAAAATTAGTTCCTAGAAACTGGAGAATGATATTTAGTGAAAAAAAATGTTTTCTTATTACACAAGCTGAAAAGATCAGAACAATCAGCTTCTACTGTAGAGTCCACATCCTTCATTGTTTGTAACTAGAACCACCACCATATCAATGCCGACTGTAATAAATAGGTAATATTTGGGGGTGAGTATGGCATGAAAGGCCTTTGAAGAATTTTTTATTTCATCTTCACAACAAAGTCATGAGCATACCCCATTCTTTTAAAAATACTTTATTTTTTATGCTATTACAGTTTTATTATTACAGTTTATGCTATTACAGTTGTCCCAATTTTTCCCCCTTTGCTCCCCTCCACTCAACCCTCCCACCATTCCCACAGTCAATCCCCACACCATTTCCTGTATCCTTGGGCCATGCATATATGTTCTTTGACTAATCAATTCACCTTTTTTCAACCAGTCCCCATCTCCCTCTTCCTCTCTTGTAGTTGTCAGTCTGTTCCATGTTTCTATGCTTCTGATTCTATTTTGCTCATTAGTTTATTTTGTTTATTAGATTCCACTTATAAGTGAGATCATATGATATTTGTCTTTCACTGACTGGCTTATTTCACTTAGCATAATACTCTCCAGTTCCATCCATGGTGTCGAAAAAGGTAAGAATTCCTTCTTTCTTTCTGCTACATAGTGTTCCATTGTGTAAACGTACCACGGCTTTTCTAGCCACTCATCTACTCATGGGCAGTTAGGCTGTTTCCAAATCTTGGTTATTTTAAATAGAACTTCTATGAATATAGGGGTACATACATTCTTTTGAATTGGTGTTTTGGGATTCTTAGGATATATTCTCAGAAGTAGAATCACTAGGTCAAAAGGCAGTTCCACTTTTAATTTTTTTGAGAAAATTCCATACTGTTTTCCACAGTGGCTATACCAGTCTGCATTCCCACCAACAATGCATTAGGGTTCCCTTTTCTCCATATCCTTACCAGCACTTGCTGTTTATTGATTCATTAATGATAGCCATTTTGGCAGGTGTGAGGTGGTATCTCATTGTGGTTTTAATTTGCATCTCTCTGATGACTGGTAATGTTGAGTATTTTTTTCATATGTCTATGGGTCATTTGTATGTCCTCCTTGGAGAAGGGCCTATTTGGGTCCTTTGCCTATTTTTAATTGGATTATTTATCTTCCTGGTGTTGAATCATATAAATTATTTATATAATTTGGAGGTTAAACTCTTGTCTGATTTATTATTGGCAAATATGTTCTACCACATAGTAGGCTCCCTTTTCATTTTGATGATGGTTTCTTTAGTTGTACAGAAGCTTTTTAAACTTACCCCATTATTAATCCCACTTTATAAATGAGAAGACCGAGGCTCAGAGACATGAAGTGATTTGTGTGAGGTCACAAGCTGAACAAGCAGCAGAGCCAGGATCTAAACCCTGGGAGTCTGACTCCAAGGCCCTTGCAATCACTGTGCTGCACTTGCTGGCAAAAATCACAGCCTCTCCACTAATGTGTGCTGTAATTGCATCCTGAGAATTCATTGTCAGTGTATCTCACTAAATGTTTTATGTAAGTGGTTTATAATTGCTAGGAATGATACCACAATAATTTTTATCAATTAGATAAAATTATCTTTTCAAATATTTCAAAATTATAGAGATGTAGCCTAATTTTAAAACAATTTCTATTAAAGAGCTACTTTAATAAGTGCAATGATGACTCCAATGTAAATGGCCACTATACTAATGCCTTATCCATCACTTTTACAAGCCGTGCACGTTAAATCCATGATCCAAAGCATATTAAATCCATGATCCAAAATATAAAAATGAGAAGTTTCCTTTATGACACAATTGTCTTTTTAGCACAACCAAATAAATATCTGATAAAACTGAGTTTAATGGTCTCTGTAAAGATGAGCCCAGAGATTGTGCACAGGAACTGAGGAACCCTGTTAATGGACTGATGGGATGGAATCAGAACTGGTTGATCACTGAGGCCAGTTCTGCGAGCTGATACATCCCTACTGTTGTGGACCACTCAGCACACTTACCTCATCATGGTTACTTCCCCTGAGCCAGCTCTGAGTCTATGGTTTAGATTTAGAATTCCATATCCCCAAGCTTAGCCCAGGGGAGTTGCACAAATAAACACTCAGCTTCAGAGACCCCAACTATGATTGCCCAGAAGAACATGCTTTGTTGTTTTGTTTTCAACATTTCCTTTAACCGCTCCCCCACCTCCTCCGCACCTCGCCCCCTAACCAGTGTTGCTGAGTGGGTTGGGAATTGTCCTGCAAACTAAAAGGTCTCTGGTTTGGTTCCCAGTCAGGGCATATGCCTGTGTTGCAGGCCAGGTCCTGGTTGGGGGTGTGTGGGAGGCAACAGATTGATGTTTCTCTCACATATTGATGTTTTTCACTTTATCTTTCTCCCTCCCTTCTTCTCTCTCCAATAATAAATAAATAAAGTCTTTAATTTTTTAAAAATACACCCCCAAAAAGGCTACTTGATGTTTTCCACTGGCATTCCAGTCCCCTGGGGTGAGTGCAAGATGAAAGGTGTCAGTTTCTCTATGAATATCTGGTCTCAGCTTTACACCTGAGAGGGTATAAAGGAGAGTTGAGGAAGTGGAGAGGGAGGGAATCATCAAAGTGAGGATAATTCTAACATTTGGGAGGCAAGCCAAATACTTCATTCAGTGTTCTCCAGAGAAATAGTCATCTGTTTAACATTGAAGGTAATTATGACTATTTTTGATTTTTGCCTTAGGTGCTTCCCTTAGGACCTAACTCCTGTGTCAGATATTATCTGGTTGTATAAAAAACACATCTGATGTTCAGAAAAGAGGAGGTGGCTCCAGTGATAGCTCACTAACTTCTGGCTCTCAGTGTGTCCAGCACCTCGCCCTTGACCATTGACCCTCTATGCCATCAGGTTATCTATCTAGTGGAAAGAGATCTTCAAACAATGGAATTGGTCTTCTTGAGTTCCCCAGAACTGGAGAGGGCCACCAGATCACCACTTGGCCCATGGATTGAAAAAGGAATGGAATTCTTGGGCAGACAGAACAGGTAACCATCAGAGCCATACTTAAGAGTCTAAGATTCAGTTTCTACATAAATGTCTAATCTAGGAATTCTGTCACTGGGTCACCCAAAATTTCCACAAATAAAATTTCTACAGTGGCCCTAGGTACTTTTTCACACATTGTTCTCTCTGATATCAACTTCAAATATGTATGGGTATTTATAAATATCATTTCACAGAAATATACAAAAACATACCAACCTCACATATGTGGAGAAGACAAGCACATTTATAAAAATATTAAGAGGAGATAACTTCAGGTTAAAATTATAACCTGATAATTTTTCTTTTATTAATGGTGCTTTTCATTGTTTTTTCCTTAGACTATGCATCACATGTGTAATTTATAAATAAGTTCTTTATTTAAGGCATATACTAATAACAATGAGGATAAAATTTATTTTATCAATTAGGAAGACTACAGCAATATAATTAATTAGACCTTGAGCTCCATTCATAGGATCTAAGAAAAACCCAACAAACAAGGCTTTAGAAAGGCCCAGGATTGAGGCCTTTTGGGATCCAGGAAGCAGAAACCACTTAAGACTGCAGCCACTTTCAGTCTTTGAGTATCAAGGCTACAGCATCAAACCCCAGAAGAGATCATTTATCGGTCTATCTTAGGGCACCTACTCACTCCTTTGCCTGTTGAGGAAAGTTTACCTTAACTGATAATCCCGGCATGACTGCAGGGGAAAGGAAACCCAGGTGCTATCAGTAAAGGAAAGGGCCAGGAAGGCAAGGAAGGAAAGCCACCAACATCCACCACAATTAAGACACTGAACAGCAATCAGCTGCCTAATAAGTGTCATACACACAGCTAAATACACACTTGACAGAGATTGTCCCATTTAATAATATTAGGTAGACTCCATGATTATTCTCATTTTATAGCTAAGGAAACAGCTTTCAAAAGATTACATGCTTACTTATGTATCAGGTGAATGGGAGGGTTGGAATTAACTCCCATCCATTTGACTACAAACCCCACATTCTTAGCCACTGTACTACAAACCCACCCAAACTTCCCCATCATTGCCCTGCTGCTGATGTTACACGTACATCCTTTAGGTTTGAATGTCAAAGACAATGGGCATGGTCAAGTCAAACACTGTTGCTCCTCTGTACCACATTAAACACAGTCACATTCCGAGAAGCATACTGGAAAGGCACGAAGGAAGAGTCTCAGGAGTAAGAGTACATCTCACCTCCCTCCTATTATCAGAAAGAGAAGTGAGACCAAGATGTATGAGTGCCAGGGTCCACAGAAACCCTAAACATGTTCGTCTGGGTGTGTGTCCTTCTTAGTCTGCCCAGGCGCATTTCATGGAAAGACAATCTGCCTGTTTCTAATCCACTTACATTTAATTTATTAAAATATTTTAGGACAGAGTTATTTGAGTCTCAAAAAGCATTTTGGGTCTATTTTATAAGACTTTAAAAACATCTATTTCCTTCAAACAAAGAAGTTCTATTTGCCTCAAGTAATTTGACCAAAACCTTAAAAAAAAAAAGTAAAATTGCTTCTAAATTCAGAGCCAAAGATGCTTAAGCTCATTCTAAACTCCATAAACACTCTTCTCTCATGTACCTTAAACAGACTCAGGCTGTCTAACCACAATGGGGGTCATCTGGGCCCTTCAAATGTTGACCATCAAGCAGAAGAATTGGAATCATCTAAAAAGGGATTAAAGCCAGAAGACAGAGAAACTGGCCACCCAGCAGCTGTATGGCCTCCACCGACCCACTTCCCTTCTCTGGGCCTTGGCATTCCTTTCTTCAAAACAGAAATGCTATTTAAGTTCTCAGTTACATTCTTAGTCCACAGGGTGTCCAGGAATCAAGAGAGGAAAGGTCAAGCCTTTACATATATTACATGTACTATAAAATTTAATCTCTATTATTATCATTGCTGCTAATGCTACAAAAAAAGTAGAAATATTCAAATTAGCATAGCCAGTGGCCTAACCAAAACTAAAAAGATGAATGTTCTTAGTTCATAGCAAAGATTGGCCATGCCAAAAAGATTTGCTCACAGATCTCCGTTTACAAATGTCAGCAAACCCCATCTCTACGGGTGTAGTTGATGTGCCCATCACTATGGCAATGGGTTGACATGAGAGCACACGCTTGTATGTCCAAGAGTCCAAAATAGTCACAGCATAAATTGTGAACAAAGTGAACAAATTCTCCAAATAAATCTGACTCCTACTCCTCACACTCAGTACTAAATATCCGTGTTATGCATGGTTTACACAAAACCTTTCCTTGAATTTGATTATGATGTAATTTTTACAGCAGGCTCAAATAGGAAAGGTTAATGATAGAGCAAATGTGAAGGGAAAGAAGCTAATTTAGGTGAAACATTAACTTGTTCAACTTTTAGACTGCAGAACAAATTATGATGGTTAATTTCATGTCTTTGTATATGGAGCAATACACAGACCTGTAATGGTTTCAAAATGAACTAGCAAATGAAGATTTAAGTCTTCCAAACACTCAGAAACAATTTGTTCATTTTATTTAAAATGTATAACAACCCTGGCCAAGATGGAGGCGTAGGTGGACACACTGTGCCTCCTCTCACAACCAAAATTAAGGACAAAAAATATTTAGAAACAAGAAAACAACCAGAACTAATAGAAAATTGAACTGTACGGAAGTCCAACAACCATTCATCCAGACAGGTAAGAGGGGTGGAGTCGCAGCAGGAAAAAGTGGCGGTGTGGACCCGGGAATGCAAGCAGCAGCGGCTGGCAGTTCCCAGGTGCACAGGCGGCGGCTGGCGGTCCCCGGGCCCACAGGCAGCAGCTGGCGGACCCTGGACACAGGGGGGCAACTGTGCAGACCCAGTGAGGCCGCACAGGGCAGCTGGCTGACCAGGTGGTCCCACATTTGCGCGCGCAGACGGTCCAGGCAGAGGGGAAGTGGCGGAAAGGACTGAATCCAGGAGAGAGCAGAGCAGGCGCCATTGCTCCCTCTCAGGCCCCACCCCCACATACAGCGTCACAACCCAGCGACTGGGCTGCCCCGCACTGGGGAGCGCCAGAGGCTCCACTCTTCACTACGTAACAGCACGCGCGTGTGCGCAGATAATCCAGGTGAAGGGGAAGCAGCGGAAAGGGCCGGAGTCCGGGAGAGAGCGGAGCAGGCGCCATTGCTCCCTCTCAGACCCTGCCCCCACCTATATCGTCACAACCCAGCGACTGGGCTGCCCCGCCCTGAGGAACACCTAAGGCTCCACCCCCTCATACGTAATAGCCGCGACCAGACTAAAACCAAACAACAACAACAAAAAAAACCCCACCAAAAATGGCTCAAACCGGAAAACAAATAAAAGCCCCAGAGCCAATTCCTCTAAGCAGTGAAGAGATAGCCAACCTGTCAGATGCACAGTTCAAAGCACTGGTCATCAAGATGCTCACAGAATTGGTTGATTTTGCTCACAAACTAGATGAAAAAATGCAGGCTACAATCCGTGAAATGAAGGAAGATGCATGGGGAACTGATAGAGATGGAAGGAGAACTGGGACTCAAATAAATGGAGTGGACCAGAAGGAAGAAACTAACAACCAAACAGAAGACGAGGAAGAAACAAGAATTCAAAAAAATGAGGAGAGGCTTAGGAACCTCCGGGACATCTTTAAACGTCCCAACATCCGAATTATAGGGGTCCCAGAAGGGGAAGAAGAACAGCAACAAGTGGAAAACTTATTTGAACAAATAATAAAGGAGAACTTCCCCAATATGGCAAAGGAAATAGACTACCAGGACGTCCAGGAAGCTCAGAGAGTCCCAAAGAAGTTGGACCCAAGGAGGAACACACCAAGGCACATTGTAATTACATTAGCCAAGATTAAAATGAAGCAGAGAATTCTAGAAGCAGCAAGGGAGAAGAGGACAGTCACCTACAAGGGAGTTCCCATCAGACTGTCAGCTGATTTCTCAAAAGAGACCTTCCAGGCAAGAAGGGGCTGGAGAGAAGTATTCCAAGTCATGAAAGTCAAGGACTTACATCCAAGATTGCTGTATCCAGCAAAGTTTTCATTTAGAATGGAAGGGAAGATAAAGTGCTTCTCAGATAAGGTCAAGTTCAAGGAGTTCATCATCACCAAGCTCTTATTATATGAAATGTTAAAGAGACTTATCGAAGAAAAAGAAGATAAAAATATGACAGTGAAAAGACAGCAAACTCACAGCTATTAACAACCACACCTAAAACAAAAGCAAACTAAGCAAACAGCTAGAACAGGGACAGAATCACAGAAATGGATTCTGTGATCATATGGAGGGTTAGCAACAGGGGCGTGGGAGGAGGAGAGAGGGGGAAAAGGTACAGAGAATAAGTAGCATAGATGGTAGGTAGAAAATAGACGGGGAGGGCAAGAATAGTGTGGGAAATGTAGAAGCTAGAAAACTTATGACCCATGGACATGAACTAAAGGGGGGAATGTGGGTGGGAGGGGGTGTGCAGGGTGGAGGGGAATGATGGGGGAGAAATGGGACAACTGTAATAGCATAATCAATAAAATATATTTTAAAAAAATGTATAACAACCTATAGTATTCATTGATTCGAGCAACATATTTTCCTGTCCGGTGAACCATATTGAGAGAATCACATTTGTTTCCCAACGTATTCCATGGGACAGTGCCAAAATGCAAGCTTAACAGCAGGAAACTTCACATCCATAGTCGATTTTCCACTTGTGCCTGCCAATGGAAAGCAGCTCCCCAAAGAAGGAATGCCTATTCCCAGGGTCACTAAGGACGACAGTAATGCCGATGGAGATTTTACAAGGAAGATTCTCCCTTACCAACTATTCTGAAGTTTTATTCTTTTCAACCTGAGAAGACCTGGAACTGAGACCAATGGTGTTTTTTCCTAAGGAGCTGGCATGTGGCTAAGCAAAAATAAACCAGTAGTTCATTCCTCCAGTAGCTTTAGAGAGCTGAGAGATAACATCCCCACTTCTACCCAGTATTCTACATCAGGGTCAGCAAGCTTTTTCTTGAAAGGTTAAGTAATGAGGATTTTAGAATTCATGGACCAAGAAGCAAATAGAAGATATTACATAGTTACCCCATAATGCTTTTAAATGTAACCATTTTTAATGTAAAAGCCATTCTTAGTTTGCAGGCCATACAGAAATAGACAGCAGGCCAGATTTGGCCTGCATGCCATAGTTGGCCAACCTCAAAAAGTCATTAGGTAAGTTTTGAAATCTAGAATTCTGAGGCAATTTGACTTGAGAGAATAATGTTTTGAAATAGTTCCTTGTTCTTTTCTTTCTTCTTCCACTGGTCTCTTGGCCTCTTCAAGTAAGGCCTCCCTGAATTCATTGCCTCAAGACAAGACAAGTCAGCAGAGAAAGAAACAAGAATCTCTTCCTAGCTTTTGACTTCTGAAAACCTTTAGTTCTCCCTAGTATGGAAAGATGAGAGAGGAATGGACTCCTGCTGACAACAGATGTGAGAGAAGAGGTAATGTCAAAGTTTCCCTCCTGAGCCCCAAGGAAAGACCTCATGAGGTGGATGCTGGGGGTGGGGCAAGCCTGAACCTGGATCCACAGATGCACAGATATAGGCATAGTATCATAAAGGGGACCCAGCACCAGATCTCCTGCCTCATCCCAGGCTAAATGCCAGTGAGGGACAAGATACCTGGCTGAGGTATGGGATCTGAGAACAGAAAGATCTTATGCTCCACTGATGGAGGCCCAGAAAAAGAAGCCATTTTTTTCCCCCTAGGATCCTAGGGAAAAGGTGATTCTTGGTGGGTTGGACAAATCAAGCCTAAGAAACCTTCACCAAATACTTTCTGTCCCAGAAGGACACAAAAACAGCAGAAAGGTCCCACTTCTTTGGAGACTGGCAAGGACACAGGGCCAGTGGCTGAAGGAGAGACAGCTGAATGTGAAGGGACCTTTCAAAAGGTGGTAGGGAATAATTTAGCAGTAAGCTCTTAAGACTGAGACCAACAATCAGATGAGATGAGGGCATGGCCTTGAGTACCAGCAGAAGGGTAGTGATGGAAGACCTGAGGATGGCTAATACAAGTTGATGCCAGCATAGAGGGATGTGACCAAAAAGGAACCATAGAGGATTACCCATGCCTTGGCCTTCTGCTGTCCCCTAGGATTTGGCACAGCTCCAGACAGAGAAGCTGATGCTTTGTTGCTGTCACAAATGGTTTGATAAGGAAAGTGAGTGTGGTCGATGATTGTTTACAGCTTTATATCTTACATACCTGAGTTTGAGGAGTGAGATTCCTAACCACTAACTAAAGTGGCTAAGTAAAAAAAAAAAAAAAAAAAAAAAAAAAAAAAAAGACAATGGTCTGATATGTGATATGGGATCCAGCTCCACAACTAACTAACTCTGTCTTTGATAATCTGTTACCCCATTGAGCCCTGGTTTTCTGATGTGTTAAAGAAGGAATTGTCCAGATAATGGATAGCAAACAGGTTTCTTCTTTGAGAGCCACATTCAGTGAATCAGTGTCTATTAACTAGCTCACTGAGTTGAAGAGGGTTCTGAGGTTGTATTTGGGTTCCTGGAGAAAGGATGTCACCATCAGTTACTGACATTTCCCATAGACAGGGCAGAGGAAAAGATGGTGGCAGAAATGCATATTTTTCCTATTCCTGGGCAGGTACATGATCTCTGAGGTCCCTTGTCATGCAGAAAGCCAGCAGTTTTACAAAGTGCCTGACACCCAGGAGCTGCCCTAGTTTTATTTAGAAAATTTTCACCAAGAGTGCATCTCTCCTCAGCAAAAACTGGGCTTGGATAGACGAAAGCATGGGCGCTGCTGGCTCAGGGGAGACTAAGCTGACCTGCAGGCCGTCATCTCCATGCCAAAACTCCCAGCGAAGCTGTGAGCACTGAATGCGGCTTCTCCTTCACAGCGCTGAGTGTCTGGGCCTCTCTGGGTCTCACTGTGCCTATTAGACACTTAGTCCCAGAGAGTGTCAAGAGGATAAATAAGACAGTGAATGGAGAACGTATCTGGCACACAGCAGGCACTCAATAGTTGTCTTTTTCCCTCCATCAGGCACTGGGCCTGCATTTGCCAACAAGATAACCATCCACAGGAAAACCTTTTCTTTCTGGAATGTGAAAAGCCCTTGTTCTTGGAATAATTCTCTTCTAGGCTTTTGAAGTACAAGATATGCAAAGTAATATTCTATTTTAAGTTGTTTTGTACACTCATGTCAGAATTGCATAAGGATGCAGCTTTCTAGGAAAGCAGACTGTGAGGCCCTGCCTCAGAGCTAATGAATCAGCATCTCTGGGGAGGAGCTTGGAAGATTATGTTACCACAGTTCTGACATCACTAGCATTCAATATCACTGGCTTAGCAGGCACATCTTACCTCTCCATACACCCTGAACCACAAGGTTCATCCCCCTCACCTCTGCAGAGGTCTTCCTTGAACATTCTATTTAACACAGTAGCACTTCCTCCACCCAGTCTTCCCTGCCTCCCTCCCTCATTTTATTTTTGTCCATAACACTTTCTGTTTATTATGCCATTCACATATTTTACTTATTCATCTTTTCTTAACCCAACCCATCCCGAATGTCAACACCACAAGGGCGGGCCTCATTGTTTTGTTCACTGCCACAAACCAGAGTCTTGACCAATGCCTGGCACACAGTGGGCACTCAGTAAATACTAGAAGAGGGGTCTTTGCCATATCCTATGCACTCAGTTAACCTCAGGGGGCCCCAAAGGGAAGGTCAAAAGCATGAGAGGTAGTTTGCGGAGGGCTGCATAATGACATGGTTCAAAGAACACTAGTCTAGAAACTTTAAGTACTGAGTCCCAGTGATCCTTTAAGATAAGTAGGAAGCAGATGATCCCCTCAAAGGTCTCTCCAACCTTGACGATTTTCAAAACTAGATGAGTAACCTGTGGCTTTGGTTTCAGCTGCTTGATTGGGCTGGAGGCCATATGTTGCCTAAATTCAACAGCAGAAGGAAGGCAAGCAATTCTGCCTCTCCAGTCACTCATATAACCTTGGTGTCTTCTTCCTCCCCAAATCCGAGCTCCAGTTCCCATAGCACTGGTCTGCCTACTCCCTGACCCATGCCCTTGACAGCCAAGACCAAGCTAGGCATCACCCTCACTTGCCTCCAAAAAATGAGAGTATGATTTCAAGCATCTGGAGATGGGGGTGCTGTTATTTAGCAAAAGAGACACATCATTATTTTCCTGTACCAGGATCATGTTTCATTTAGCTGGCTTGGCTTCACATTTAAACAGCAACCCCCAGACAAATAATACAATTAAGCAAATGGAGAGGAGATTTAATAACAATAAATTACACAAATAAATTACTGGTCATTCTTTTGCATGCAGTTTTGAAAGGAGCCGAGCATTTAGAAGGATCAATCTCCTTGAATCTCATGGGCTCAAACATTATATATAAACTACTAGTAAAAAATGATGGGGATTTGAAGCATACATGCACACACATACACCACAGAAACACACTCATTGGTTAGGCCTAGACAAACTTCTCTTTTTTTACACTCTAATAACCCAAAAACAATTATAAAAATAGACTTAGAACACACATGGAAGGATCCAGAACAAAATGAGAAAAAAAAAAGCTATCTGGGAGGCAGCCAGGGAAGAAGAACTTCTAGAAACAGAGCTCTGTGTTAAAGCAGAAAAGGGATCAGATTGGGAACTGAGAGACTTGAATCATGGTATTAGCTCTACCATGGTATCAGCATGTTCTTTATAATTTTAGGCAAGACAATGACTCTTATGGGTTTCTATTTCTCTGTATATAAAACAGGTTATTTGAACCTCATCCCCACTATTTTTACTATCTTTAAGAACCATCTATACTATTTATTTACTTTAATTGAAGTCAACCCTTCTTTATTTGAATATGATTACATACTGGAGAGGAAACCAAGTATTTATTATAGTATTTATTGCATTTTGCTATAATTTCTACATTTCTCGTAATACAGACAGTCCCTACCTTAACAATGTTTTGACTTATGATTTTTCAACTTTACAATAGTGTAAAAGCAATTGGGTATAATCCCAGCAGTGGAATTGCTGGGTCAAAAGGCAGTTTCATTTTTAGTTTTTTGAAGAAATTCCGTACTGTTTTCCACTGTGGCTGCACCAGTCTGTGTTCCCACCAACAGTGCACTAGGGTTCCCTTTTCTCCACAACCTTGCTAACACTTAAATAAGTCTAGTATTTAAAGCACCATTTTCCTGCATACACTTGCTGATTTATAAAACTTTATAGGACCCAGAAGCTCAAAAGTCAACAATCAGTCTCATGATAACAGAAATGGAAGTTGGGGTCCACCCAAGAGAGGAATCCTGACAAACACTTCTAATTTCCCCTTACGCCCAAGAAATGATGACACATTAGAAGTAAGTAAGAGTTTAGCAGAAGTAGCTTAACCCTCACACAAACTAACAGCTAATTTCAAGCTGGCTCAAACCCAGAAGAAACTAGATGACCTACCAGTACTTGAAACACCCACAAGAAGAAAAAAAAAGTAATTTTCTGTGGAAGAAGATAACATAATACAGAGCTTCAAACTGGCTCTACAATTTGTCTTACATTATTTCCAGCATTTACTAAAAACTATAAGGATGCCAGGAAACATAACCAAATAACCAAAAACCAAGAAAAAAATCAGACCCATATGTGAGTCAGTATTAGAGTTATCAGATACACACTTCAAAATATCCATGATTAATAAGTTCATGGAAGTAGATGACAAGATGCAGAATTTCATAAGAACTATAACCTTTGCAAAATAAAAAAATGCATCTCTAGAATTGAAGTATACAATAATCAAAAATAAGAATACAATTGATGGGGTTTATGGCAGAATAGACAATGCAGAAAAGAGGATCTGTAAACTGAACTAGTTTGCCAGAAAATATCCAGACTGAGCATGAAAATAAAAAAAGAAAAAAATGTATAATTATTGCATAGAAAAGCGTAAGAGAGATGTGGGACTTGGTGAAAAGTTACTACAGGTATGTATTTGGAGATCCTGAGGAGCAAGGAATCAAGTAGATGTGATACTTGAAAAGATATTAGCTAAATATTTCCCCAAACTTACCAAAGACATCAAGTTAAAGATTTTATAATCTTTGCAATTCCAAACAGAATAAAGAAAACCACAATCAAGAATATCATTGTAAGAACAACTTAAGAACAAAAACAAAGAAATCTTGAAATCAGCCAAAGAAAAGAAACATTACCTTCAAAACAGCAATAGTGATTATGAAAGCTGATTTTTAAACAAAAATGATGGAAGCCAAGGAACAATAAAATGACATTTTCAATGTGCTGAAAGCAAATAATTGTCAACTTGGAACTCTATGCTCAGTGAAAACAGTCTTTAAAGTATACATGGAATTAAAACTTTTCCAAACAAACAAAATCTGAAAGAATTCATATTCAACAGAAATGCACTAAAATACAAAAGAGAAATCTTCAGAAAGAAGAAAATAATGGTCAAATGGAAGCACAGAAATGCAGAGAAGAAAGAAGACAATGGTAGATACAAATATATGGGTAAAGCCAAATATTGACTCCACAGTATAATAATAATGATTTCTTGTGTCATGTAAAGTACATGTAGAATTAAAGTAAGTGTCATGAGAACATAGAATGTGTTAGGGAATAACCAACATACAAAAACATCCTAAATGTCCATCATAGGTGAATGGATAAAGAAAATGTGCATATATACATATATATGTGTATATATACTATAAAAATGAAAGAAATCCTGCTATTTACAACAACATTGGTAGATGTTGAGGGAATATTAAGCTAAGAGAAATCAGATCACATACCAAGTGATCTCACTTATATGTGGAATCTTAAATTTTAAAAAAACTAAGCTCATAGATAAAGAGAACAGATTACTGTTTTGCCAAAGGCTGGGTTAGGGTGGACAAAATTGGCGAAGGGGTTCAAAGGTACAAACTTCTAATTACAAAATAGATACGTCATGGAGATATAATTATAACATGGTGACTATAATTAAACTACCACACATTTGCTAAATTGCTAAGAGAGTCAATCTTAAAACTTCTCATCAGAAAATAATAATAATAATTTGTAACTATTATAATGATGATTGTTACCTATACTTATTGTGGTAATCACTTCACAATATACACAAATATCATATTATTGAGTTTTGTAAGTTTGAAACTAATATAATGTTATATGTTAGTTATTCCTCAATTTAAAAAGAGAATGTGTTGTACGTATCAGTTCTTTGGCTTCTCCATTCCATACTATTCTTAATGTCCCTCTGTCTATTTTGTACCTACCAATTATGCTTCTCACTCCCTGTACCTTTTCCCCCATTCTCTCCCTGCCACATCCCCACTGATAACCCTTCATGTGATCTCTATTTCTGATGCAGACCCCGGCTCGTGGGGTCTGCCACATTTTGGATGAGGCATGAGAAATTCACACAGACTACCGAGTCCTGTGGAGGAAAAGGGACAGCATGGCGTTTCTCTCAAGAGGAGAAAAAACTGCGGCCCTTGCCGTGACAGGCCTTCATTTCTTTTCTGGGCACATTACATGATGGTCCTCATTTACTATGCACAGGTTCACTTTAGGTGGTTACCTTTGACAGAAGACAAAGGATATGATGCCACTAATCACATCACAGAAGAAGGATATTTGCAAATGCAAAGGGAAAAGTGGTTGAACCGGTTACACTCATCCTTGGAAAGTTTAGCATGGATTTTAGGAAGTTACTTTGCAGTAAAAGTTTGCTGCCTCAATTCAGGGTGAGGGAGTTTTAGCAAAAGCAAGTCTCATAGCAGTCTAGGTACAATGGAGGCCTGATTCCCCACAGGAGAACCTATCCGTGGGCGTGGGTCCTGTGCATCTCCAAGTGGGAGCTGGGCCCATGCCATGCAGAACAGTCTCCTACATATTTATGTGATTATTTTCCTGTTCTAATTGTTTGCTTAGTTTGTTTTTGTTTTTTGTTTTAGGTTCAGTTGTTGATAGTTGTGAGTTTGTTGTTATTGTACTGTTCATATTTTTTATCTTGTTTTTCTTAGATAATTCCCTTTAACATTTCCTGTAACAAGGGTTTGGTAATGATAAACTCCTAACACTCTTGTTTGTTCCAACACCCTTTTAAAATAATAAATGCAATTAATTCTTTAAAAAAAGAATGTGGAGGGGGTTAAATGGAATTAAAGTATTCTGAGAGGCTTGTGTTGTCCAGGGAGTAAGAAGAGGATGAAGTAATGTGATGTTGTGATAAATTAAGGATACATGTTATAATCTCTAACATAACCATGAAAGAAAGAACAAAAAAGAATGTTATCTGACAAGCTAATAAGAGGGGAAAAAAGAACAATACGTTCATGAATTTAAAAAAAAGACACAAAAGAGAGGAAAACTGAAATAGAAAAGGTGTGAAAATATAATAAAATTGTAAGAGTAGAGTTAATTACTCAACACTGTAAAGACAAAATGTCCAACTATATTTTTAGAAGCTATCTGCTGCTTACAGCAGACACCTTAAACACAGGGTATGGAAAAGTTGAAAATGAAAAGATGAAAAATATATGCCAGGCAAACACTGACCAAAAGAAAGCACATGTAGCTAAACATGTAACACCCCAAGCAGACTTCAGGGCAGGGAGTGTTGCTAGAGCTAGTAAGGAATATTTACCAACAATGAGAGACTTAATTATTCAGGAAGATGCAGCAATTTTAAATGCATACACCTAATAACAAAACCTCAAAAATACAAAGCAAACATTGACAGAAATAAAAGTTATAGTAGTCAAATTTACAATCACTTTAACATACTTCCTTGATAACTGATATAAGATGCAGACTAAAACTCAGTAAGGATATAGAAGATACAGACAACATTAACTGACAAATATGATTTATACACATGTGTGTGTGTGCTTGCACTTGCCCCAACAACTATGTAATACGTATTTTTTCAGCTATACATGCAACGTTTACTAAATTTGTCCCTTTGTTGAGCCATAAAGCACATCTGAACAAGTATCAAGGAACTGAAATCATGCGAAGAGTATTAGTTTTCTCCTGTTGTTGTAACAAATTGCCATAAACCTAGTGACTTAAAACAACATAAAGTTATAATCTACAGTTCTGTAGGTTAGAAGTATGACATAGGAAAAATAAAGAAAACAAGTCCATTTAGAATAACCTCAAAAAGAATTAGGAAAAAATTAACCAAGGATTAGAAAACTCATACACTGAATCCTATGAAATATTTTTGAAAGAAATTAAAGATCTAACTAAGTAGAAAGACATCTGCATTCATGAATTACAAGACTGTAAAGGTGGCAATGCTCTGCAAATCTATAGATTCAATAAAAACCTTATCAAAATTAACTGCCTCTTTTGCAGAAATGGACAAGCTGATCCTAAAATTCATATGAAAATGTAAGGGACACCAAATAGCCAGAACAATCTTGAAAAAGAAGAAAAAATTTAGAGAACTCACACTTCCCAATTTCAAAACTTACATGAGTACACTAGTTAAAACAATGTAGTACTATCATAAACACAGATATATGGACCAATGAAATGGAACTGCAAGTCCAGAAATAAACCCATACATTTACGATCTATTAATTTTCAAAAAGGGTGTCAAAAATTCAGTGGAAGAAAGGATGGTCTTTCAACTAATCATGCTGGAACAACCAAATGTCCACATGCAAAAGAATGAATTTAGACTCATGCCTCACATGATATACAAAAATTAACTCAAAATGGGTCAAAGATCTAAAGGCAAGAGCTAAAACTATAAAACTCTTGGAAAGAAACAAGGATATAAATCTCAATGACCATGTATTAGTCAACTTTCTTAAATATGATACCAAAAGAATGATGAACAAAAGAAAAAATGGATGTTGTACTTCATTGAATACAAAAAAATTGTGCAACTAAAGGACATTATAAGTGAAATGACAATCTACAAAATAAAAGAAGATATTCTAGCCCTGGCTGGTGTAGCTCAGTGGATTGAGCACGGGCCTGCAAACCAAACGATCCAGGTTCGATTCCCAGACAGGGCACATGCCTGGGTTGCAGGCCAGTTCCCAGCAGGGGACACATGAGAGGCAACCATACATTGATATTTCTCTCCCTCTCTCTTTCCTACCCTTCTCCTCTAAAAATAAATAAATAAATAAATAAATAAATAAATAAATAAAATATTAAAAAAAAAAAAGAAGAAGATATTCTAAATCATGTATCTAATAAGACTTTAGTGTCCAGAATATATACAGGACACTAACAACTAAACAATAAAAGGAAAAATAACATAATTTAAAAATGGGCAAAGGATTTGAATAGACATTTCTTCAAAGAAGATATACAGATGGCCAATAATGCACATGAAAAGATGTTCAACATTATTGTTCATTAAGATAATGCAGTATTGGCTCAAGGATAGATAGAAGACCAATGGGACAAAATGAAAAGCCCAGAATTAAAGGGAAAAAGATGGTCACCCCAATGGAAAAATGGGAAAAGCTTTGACCTGGTACTTTAAAAAGAGAATATCCAAATAACTAATAAACTGAAAAAGGTATACTCCATTCCATTAATCACCAGAGAAATGTAAACCCAAACAACAATGTGATATTAACTAATACCAACAAAAGTGACTGGAAACTGTGTACCTAACAGAAACGTGGAGACATAACAAAGAAGGTTTATAGCCACCAATAGCTACCAACCAAAAACTGAAAATACTCTATTCATCATAATATGGGAAAATAAATTGTGATGTATTACTAGAACAATGGAATGTTATGGGATAATTTGGAATAATACACAGCAATGAAGAAGAAAAAATTACTGTTACATAAACAACATCGCTGAAACTGAAATTTAACAGGTCCAAAGAAGCAAAACACAAAATAATTTATTCTGAATAATTGCAGTTACATAAATTTCAAATCTGGCAAAGCTTATCTAAGGTATTAGAAGTCAAGAGAGTGGGCTCACCCTGGCTGGTGTGGCTCAGTGGTTTGGGAGTTGTCCGGCAAACTGCAAAGTTCTCCAGTTTAATTCCCAGTTGGGCAAGGTCCCCAGTTGAGGGCATGCAAAAGGCAATCAATCAATGTTTCTCTCCCTCTTTCCCTCCCTTCCCCTCTCTCTAAACATAAATAAATAAAATAAAATAATGTATTAAAAATTATAAGTAGTAGTGGTCTCATTTGTTGAAGGTCATGGAGGAGACAGTTACAGAGAAGGGGATTTCTGAGATACTCTTAATACTCTATGTCTTGATCTGAACAGGTTATGTGGGTATGTTCACTTTGTGAAAATCATCAAGCTGTGCACTTATGTGTATTTTTCTGTATGAATGTGTACATCAGTAAATATGTGTTTTAGGTCAAACACACAAGAGAATATCTGCAATCATCTCAATGTTCTTAGGAATTATTTAAATCTAATGTTAGTCATTTGGTATACTACACTAACATAAATCCAGAAAATAAATAAATATGAGTCCACAAATAAATATTCTTTTAGAAATACTATATATACTTAGTGAATTCAAAACCATGTTATTAAATTCTAGTGAGATCTTTCTGCCTGCCACCTCTCTGATCCTGAGGCCTGATCTCTTTTCATTAAAAGAGTAAATAAGGAAGTGTTCAAGAAGCACATAAGATTTACCACCAAGCTGAGACTGCTTCTTAGGATTTAATGAAAATGGGATTGAAAAAGGAATTGCTTTCTCAAAATGTGACAACATCCATTTCTATGTATCATTCTGAAATCTCTTGGCTAAGCAACAGGGACCTCCCTCACACAGTAGGACACACTGGCTTATTTGATGTTAAAGTTCCTTTCCAGCTGACCATCTGTGATTTGCTGATAGAAGTCCACAAATTCAGTGAAAGCTACAGATAGTACTAAGCTTAAAAATGGTTTCAAAGGAAAAATTAAATCAAGTCCACTGGTTACAGGGTTTATTAAAATGGGTGTGCATCTATCAATACTCACTATGACATCATGACCACCCCTCCATATATAACAGGTTGAACCCTGAGAGGAGGGAGATCTGTTCTAAGGGGTTGCCTCTCCCGCCCCATATCTGAGCTATCAGCAAAGCTGTTGGCTCTACTTTCAAAGCATATCTGGAATCTAACTGCTTCTCACCATCCTCCAAGTCAGCGTTATCCCTCCTGGTGGCCTCCTGTCTCTCCATTCTTACCTTTGTCCTCCTTCAATCTCCGTCAGATCTTACCACACCTCTGCTCGAAACCCTCCCATTTCATTTAGAACAAAAGCTGATATCCTTGCAATGTCCCACCAGGCCCTCTATGACCTGACAACACATCACTCCCCTGAAGTAGCTTTCTATTGCTCTTGCCCAGCTCACAGGGATCTCACTGATGAACTTCAGCCATGCTAAACATGATCCACCTCAGGGCCATGGCAATTGCTGATCCCTCTACCTGGGACAATATTAGATAACCCCTGGCTCACTCTCTCACCCACTTCAGATCTTTACTCAAAGTTCACCTTATTAACAAATCCCTCTCTGACTCCCTTATGCAAAATTGCACTCTCCCTCAGTACTCCTAACCTCTGGTCCCTGCTTTATTTTTTGCCTCATATCTATAACCATTTAACTTTCAATGTATCTCTCTACCTACCTTATTTAGAGGTTGCTGTTTCAATTCTTTATGCCAGGAGACTTTGCAATAAGGAAATCAGACTCTGGGGAATGAAATTCAAGAGATAGTTTAGACATGCTTTAGAGCAAGAACTGATGCATTGGGAAGGGTCTGCTTGGGTAACAAAGCCTCTTTCTTTCTTTCTTTTTGGGCTGATAAAGCCAGAAGGACAATCAAACTGCTGACAGGAAGCTGATGTTTACCCTTCAAACCATGACATTCTGTCCAATTCCTCCCTTCCAATTCCAGAGGACTTCCTGATTTACTGGGAGGAGAAATTCTTCATTCTGTCACTCCTTCAGCATGGAGGAATACAGTTGTTCATTCAGCAAACATTTATCAGTTACTATTTATGCACCAGACAATGAACTAGATGCCAAGAACAGAAGAATCTGGGCTAGTCTTTGCCCAAGGGAAGCTCACAGTACAGAAAACAGAGAGGGGTGGGAAGAGAGAGAGAGAGAGAGAATGACAGAGAGAGAGGTAGTTCTTGCAGCTCCCTGATTAAACCTACAGAGGCATGACATACAACATCCTGCTAGGTCCAGACAGATGTCAGGTTGCCGTCAGTAATTTCTAGGTAATAATTATTCAAATTTCGTATCATTTAGTTTTTTTTTTTAAGATTTTATTTATTTATCTTTAGAGGGGAAGGGAAGGAGAGATGGAGAGAAATATCAATGTATGGTTGCCTCTTGTGTGTCCCCTGCTGGGAACTGTCACTGGGAACTGTCCTGCAACCCAGGCATGTGCCCTGACCGGGAATCGAACTGCGATCCTTTTGTTCGCAGGCTCGTGCTCAATCCACTGAGCTACACCAGCCAGGGCATCATTTAGTTTTTATTTATAATTGAGCATGGTTTGAAGGTTGTAGCTGTGATGTCACTTTCACTCTCTGATATATTCCTTCACAGACAAAATGAAGTACAAGAAATTAAACATGAGCCTGGGATTGCCCGTGGAGTGGATATACCATGCATGAGGTCATAAGGATGAAACTGGAAATAGGTTGAACACTTCTGCTAAAAATTCTTTCCCCACATTTATACCTTTTTAAATTCAGAGGTGGCATGAGAGTGGCAGCTGTTTGCTGATGTGAACTGGGATTGGGATGTACAGGGGCTGGAACAGGCACGGGAATCAAGTTAGCTCATGTAATCCTCTCGACAATAAGAGGCGAAGCACTAATGTTTTACTTTCAGTCTTGTTGTGATATAACTGACATACAATACTGTACAAATGCAAGGTATACATTATAATAACTTGACTTACATGTATTACAAATTATTACCAGAATAGTTTTGTTACCATCCATCATCTCACAAAGATACAAAAAAAATTTTTTTCCTTGTGATGGGAACTTTTAGGATCTAGTCTCCTAGCACCTTTTACGATAAGCATACTACCCAGCAGTGCCAACCATTGGGACAGCACATTGGGCATTACATCCCCAGGTGTACACTTTCCAGTCATAAATGGAAGTTCATACCTTTTGACCACATTCATCCAGTTTCCCCACTTTGGACCCCACCTCTAGCAAACACAAAACTGATCTCTTTTGCTATGAGTTTGGGTTTTAGGGGTTTGGGGTGGGTTCTTTTTTTGGGGGGGGATTCAACATATAAGTGAAATCATACAGTATTTGTCTTTCTCTGTCTTCTTTACTTAGCATAATGCCTTCAAGAACCATCCATATTGTCACACATGGCAAGATTTCCTTCTTTTTTTTATGGCTGAGGTATAGGTATTATTTAACTGTTTTTCATATGCAGAAATTGGTATTGGGGTTTGCATTAACTCTTCTCTGACTCAGTATTTTTTCCTAAAATGGAGGCCCACCCATAATATCTTTTCCCAGTAGTTTCACTGTTACATTTTTAGTTGTTAAGTGGTAATATTAAATGAGTTTGGGTCTAATAGCTTGAATAAGTAAGGTATCCAGAGCTCTGCTAAATAAGTAGTACATAGGTTCTCTCCATGCCAAAGCCCTGGGAAAAACTCTGCAGAGTTACACATCACTCAATGCCCTGGCTTTGGACCCACCACGAACCTGACCAAAATCTACCTTTTGCAACATTGTCCCTGGCTACTAGTCCACATGTACCTCCTGTTGGGCCCAAGCTTCCAATGTCTCCCTCAGCTCTGCATGCACTTGTATGCTCTCCTTCCTTTTGTGCCTGCTATTCCTGCTGCCAGAATAAATGTCCTAGCCCCTCTTTTTCCACTTGGTAAACCCCCACTGATCCTTTACAACCAGGATTCCATCTCATTTTCACGCATGCAGTCATTTGACAAACACGTACTAGCCTCCAGGCCCAGGATATGTGGGGATGGAGAATGGTCTCGACCCCTTCTCATGCAGCTTACTGTCACTCTTGTGTGAAACCACCCAACTTCTAAGTCCCTGTCTCTGCTCTGTTCCCACAGCCATATGTGTGTAGGCATGTGTATGTATAATTGCATGTGTGTGTGTATACACACACCCACACGCATCTAGGTGGATGTGTGTGGGTGTGTATACACACATGCATGCAAGTACACACACACACTTTTTACAGCACAGAATGTGTTGTACTCTAATGATTTGTTGCTGAGTTTTTCTCTTCTGTAGGCCTGTGAGCTCTTCATGCTCAGGGATCACAGGTCATTATTCCATCTTTATGATTAGATCACTCAGTACTTTCCTTCTAGTAGAGATTCAAATACACATTTGTTCAATAGACAAATGAACATCAGAAGAAAAAGGTGCTCTTGGAAAGTGTTTGCCTCCATTCTTCTGTTTTGAAAATGAGTAGACTAAAACCTGGGCAGATTAAACTACTTACTGTAACTATATTGGCTTATAGAGGGAGCAGTGTGGTCTCCTGACTTCAGGATCAAAAGGGTGACTGTTTTACATTTTAAATAAAATTTCTAGCTTTAGAAACTTTATTTTGCATTTTATAAAAAATTCAAAACACAGTACATAAGAAGTGATTAGAAACTGGGTTTTTGAGACAGACATAGCTGGAATAAAATTTAGGCGCCACTTAACCTTAGACAAGTTATTTTCACCTCTAAGACTAACCTATAAAATGGAGCTGCCCATGAGTACCTTCCCCAGATGAGTTGGGAACACTTAAAAATCATGGAGCTTACTTTTTAGAAAATGTGTAATACACATAAGCTATTGTTTTTATCATTATTATTTTGCTACTAATTTAAATGATATCTGGCAAACAACATTAGCTAAGTGGTCAGAGGTTGAAGTCTAACTATAGTTATATTCAGTTTTCACAATTGTTGCTATCTTAAATTGGTTACAGCAAACCTCTCTGAAGCTATAAAAATCTTGAATGTCTTTTTGTCAGAAATTTCAGATGAAGTACTACTTTTTGTCACAGGATTTACATACAGAAATCCAAGCATTAGCAGGGTTCTCGAGCACAAGGAAATGAATACATTGCAACGTATGATGGCAAGCCGAGTATAGCAAAGAGTGATTCAGCTATTGTTACTAAACAAGAAGAATCTGCTTTTAATGGCTAGAAGATGTTCATTTCCTGAGGCTTGGTTAGAATACTGAGCAGTCCTTTTCTCCATACATAAAAAGGGAAATGTAAAGGTTAGAACACTATGGTTAAGAATAATTTTAAACAATATTTTACGGCATGTGAAAGCAACCCTTTTATCTTTTACATCTTCACTTTTTATTGTCTGAGCTTTTATGAGCTGTGTGCTTGAACTAGACCCAAATCCTGGGTGCCACACTCAAAATCATATGGTACATCTGTTTCTCTGAGAACATGGTGGGATTCTGCATATCAAAATCTTCCTCCTACCCCAAAACCAACGCACTGACATTCAGTGGAAAGAAGAGAAAATGTGGCATCCAACCTCCCAGGATCGCATCTGGAGAATGGCTAATATTCTGCCAGCCTCGGAGACGGGAGGGAAAACAAGCCTGGCAGAGGTAACCATTCCATTCCCGACTTGCTCCATAGCTGGTGATTGGAAGACACTCTGCAACAACGCTAAAGAAAAAAAAAAAGAAGAAAAAGAAAATGTGGCATCCATGCCCTCTCTGAAAAAAAAGCAGTCTTGTTCACATCCCAAGGAGACACAGGACAGAACATAGCCAAAGTCACCAGGAAGACCCTTGACATTATATTTACTGTCTAGAATTCCCTATATCAGGCATTCACTTCCATGAGTAATCTTCAACGCTGGTGAGCACCTGAGCCTTAGCATTACCATAGATGTCTCCATACCACCTTGTGTGGAGCTTGAACTTAGCTGGAAGTATCTGGGAGAAAGAAAATGTTCTATCATTTCAAAAATCAAGAAAGCCCTGGATGGGTAACTTGGTTGGAGCGTCATCTTGTTCACCTAAAGGATGAGGGTTCAATTCATGGTCAGGGCACACAGGTGAGTTGTGGGTTTCATTCCCCGTCGGTGCGTGTGGGAGGCAGCTGATTTACGTTTCTCTCTCACATTGGTGTTTCTCTCTCACTCTCCCCTCCTCTCTCTTTCTAGAATCAGTAAACATATCACTGGGTGATGATTTTAAAAAGTCAAACAGCCGAGGCTGGTGTGGTTCATTGGATTGTGTACTGGCCTGTGAACCGAAGGATCCAGTGCCATTCCCAAAAAGGACATGTGTCTGGGTTACAGTCCAAGTCCTTGGTTGGGGGCATGGAGCCACAACCTAGCTATATGTCTCTTGCACATGGATGTTTCTCTCCCTTTCTTTCTCCTTCCCTTCTTCTCTATAAATAAATAAATAAATAAATAAATAAATAAATAAATAAATAAAATCTTAAAAAATCAATCAAATGCTCTTTAGCCTTTTTCAAACATAGGATGGATTTTTTAAATAGAAATATTATTAATTATTTTCAGTTTGTAGACAGTCAAGGGAGACCCCTGTTTTGAAGCAAGAACTACAGTGGTAGGAGTCCTGCTGTTCTTTGTGGAATGAAGTGACCTTCAGCTGGCAGACACAGTATTCTCTTCCAAAAGGAATTCATATTTATAAAATTTGTGTGCCAAAAGTTAACTGAGAGCCATCAATGGTCTCTTGAGCCTGCATGTTTCAGTGATATTGTCCAGAATGGACCCAAACCATATCATGATGGCTGGATGAAATGAGAGAAACAAAAAGTTGGGAATGCAAATGGAACAATTGAGAACAGTGTAGTTGGCACATGGGCCAAATTAAAAGATGTGGTTGGAAATTGTACTGGAAAGGTATGTTCTGGTGAAACTATAAAAGGTTTGAATGTCAAGCTAAAAAAAAATAAGAGAGGCTAGAATGAACACTCTGAACAACAGGGGACCATTGAAGTTTTTCAGCTGAGCAGTTTTTAGAGTTCATAGGGGCCCGCTGCTCCTGTCCCTTTTAACCTTACTGAGGGCCCTCACAGTCACCTGCAAGGAGTGAGAGAAAGTTCTACCCTCAGTTTCAAATACCATACCTGAGCTGGCCAAGCGTGTTGCCCAGTAAACACCTGTTGGATGTTTTTGGGTTCTTCTGTTCTCAAGCCCATCAAATGTCCCGTTGCTACCCTCTCCTCTCTGCTATAGGGATGCTGATTCCATGGATTATCCTTACTCCTTCTCTTTTGGAGTTTGTCAGAATACCTCCCTTGGGGAAGGGGGTTAAATTTTTTGTTTACTACATGTTGACCATATGCTTATAGCTTTTTGCCCAGCTTTTTGTATGTAGTCCTTTTGTAGGAATTTGGAGAGATTTTAAAAAGATGCATCCACTATCATTTTTCCAGAACCTATAATTGGATTTTGTTTTGCTTTTTGGTGGAAATCAAAGACATAGGTGAACTCTACAGCTTGTCTGACCTAGAACAGAATGGAGTAATAAGAAAATACAAGCTAGTAAGACAATACACTTTAAAAAATAAACTCAGAAGAATAACTAGCTCAGGCCTAGAGGTGACCACGAGAAGGGTAGCCCAGAGAAAGAACACGGGTGACTGTGAGGGCTTTGAACTTTCTCCAAAGGTGCACTGGGAGCTGTAGTATGTCGTAGCCCATTTAGGAGCTGTTGAGTCATCACCCTTGGTGGAGAGTGGGAGGGTTGGTATGTCTCTTTGGGATGTCCCAAATATCTTGGTAAGAGTTCGGATTTAGCTCTAATTACCACTTCACAGGGAGGAGGCCAATGCATATAAACAGACGTGGAAAAATAGGAGTTGAGAGGACTGGCCTTACTACTTGGACATGAATTCCACAAAATTAAAATGGCCATGATGGTAGGGCTGACTTGGGATGGAGTCTTAGTGTGAGAATGTAGTGAGGTGACTACCCACCAGTCCTGGAAGAAACTGTGTTCCCTTCAGGGAAATGCCTATCCTAAATATATACGTGCTGAGGACCATTGTTCTTCCTCTGGTCCCAGGCCCTTAAATGAATAATGCCGCCTCTGACCCTCCTTGGCTGTCTACAACAAAAGCCCTTCTAGGACATGAAGCAAGTCCCTCTCTTTCCCTTGTTTCCGGAGCAAAGTCCAGGGAAATTTTCAAAACCTGACAACATGAGGCAAACACTGTAGTACCATGTGAGCTGTGTGAGAGACTCTCCCATTCATCTCTTGATCTGTGACCCATAAAGGCAACTTCATGGATTTAAAATAATACATACCAAGCCAGAGCTCTGGCCTCCTGGCAGGCCACACACTGCTTAAGGGTGGGACATATTGTACCCAAAGATGTGATCTGATACCTGGTGAAAAGGCACATCTGAAGCAAATCAGCAATGGGTCAGTTCAGCCATGAGCCCCACCCAAAGCACCTTTCAGGCTGCAGCCAGAGTTGTTCCTGGCAAAATCATTATGTTAACAAAGTACCATCGGGTTGTTCATTGTTCTACCTCCATTCAAGGCTTCCCTCACACTCCTCTCAGTAACATCCCTTTCCTGTTGGCTGACCGTATACCTTGAATGGACATCAGACTTCAAGACCAGAGACTGTGGGAATGCTTTTTCTTTGAGTCTAAGTGTCTTCAGGAATCAAATAAAGAGGAGACTTAGCTTATAGTTGCTACAAACCTAAACAAAATATAACCATACATGGGGAGACATGAAACCCTGTTGATGTAATCCACTCAAAGTTTTTGCCTGTTGACCTGGCATCCCATCCAATTGGCACCTCCTTTCACTCTCAAAAGCATCCTCATTTGGAGGATAAATTCTGTGGTCACCTTACAGGCCAAGTTTCTAATACACAACCCAGCAAAAATAGGCAACAGGCCATTCCAACCCAACATGCTTTCAGACTTTCAGTCACATTGAATTGTAAATGTTTGATAATATTTTAGTATTAGCCCACCAGCAATCTTAATCTAAAAAGACAAGTGTCTTGTGATAGAATCTCAGTTACCAGTCTGTTTGCTGGGAAGATACTGGGGAAGAAGGGATGCTGGGCCATTGCACCTTCTATGCATAAGACTGACCCCCAGTGGCCACTTTGAGCTTTGTGACTGTTCTCAAGCCTTAACTGTCACCCCTGACCCCACCACAAAAACTCCAACACAGATGACTGGCCACCATCAGAAGGTAGGGCTCTCAGCCTAAAGGCAGTATCTCCTAGGAAAATACTTTTTTGTCCAGGTGGCTCAAATCTTCTCTTTGAATAGGAACTGCTGCTGGTGCTCCAGGCATCCTCAGGGCATCAGGAAGACATAATGCACCACAACCCGAAATCCACCAAGAGTTGCATGTCAGACCCTGGAGACGGGTGGTTAGGGGTGAGTGATGGTATAAAAAACCCAATCCTTACAAAGCAAACCTAACACACTTTAAAATCTTAAATTAACAATTTACTCCACAGCCATTTAGTTCAGTCATTAGACAAACATGAAAACCTACTATGTGCCAGGCACTGGGACATGGTGGTCCCCAACTGGTCAGCAAAGGCTGGAATCATAAGGACAATGGGGATGGAAGCAAGTGGAATGTGTGGGGACAAAAGTGAAACTCCCTGACCAGTGACAGATGGCTGCAGCCAGTTTTAAAACTTTCCCACCCAAACTTTACTTTTTAAATAATATATTTTCATTATTTAAAAATTGGGAAACATACATGAACTAAAAGAAGCAAAATGCTCATCTCAATCCCTCCAGGTAAACACGAGCACTATTAACTTTTTGGTGTTTTTCCTATCAGCATTATTTATGCCTTTAGTTATCTCTACTCCTTCATTTTGTATTTGTATCCTACAGAAAATACAATTTCAAATATTTATTTCTTCTGAATGCAAAACTACATATCATATATTTATTGTAGAAAAGGTGAAAAACATTCCAAATTCAAAGGCTAGAATAAAAATCATCCACAACTTGCCACCCACGTATAAATACTAGTGAAGTTTTTAAATGACTGTTTAAAACTATAAACACATTATGTTGCTGAGGTGGGTGGTGTTGTAGCCTAAGAACCAAGAAAAAAATATCATTAATCGTTTGGTGGCTGCTTTATTAATAAATTATTTTAAAAGCTACTAGTAATGAAATTTCTTCTACAAACATGATTTGTAATGTCTGTCTAGCATACTATTAATGGATGTAAAAATAATTCATCCTCTGGATGAACATTGAAGTTTTGTGTGTTATCTTTGTTTTTTTGTGGTGATTTGCAGTCAGTTCATTTCATAACTCTTTGCCAAATATCCCCTATGTGCCAGAAACTATTATAGGTTCTAGTGACAGGAGAAAAAAGGTAGACAAAGGTCTCTGTTCACCTGAAACAGATTTCTCTACATGCATCTTAGATTATTTCCTTAAAATATATTTCTAGAAGTAGAAACATTGGATGGATGTGCCATACAGACTTAAGTTATTCTCCCACAAGTGTAGTACAAAAGTGCCTTTTCTTTCGCAAATAGTGACTTTCTAGCAGGTTTTGAGTTTAGGAGAAAGGCAATAATTGATAGGAAGCCTGAAGTTCTATTATGCATGCCCTACTTGAAATATGCCAAGAATGAATTTAAAAAACTTCTACTTAATCATAAAATACTAAAATGAAAGATGTGGCTAAGCACATCTTCAGAGCTACAACGACTGTGTTTCACAAACTTTAGGGAGTGCCTCTGTTTTTCTCATCTATAAAGTGAAAAGAAGAATAATACCTACCTCAAAAGGCTGTTGTGGTAATTACATGAATAAAAAAAATACCCAAAGCACTTGAACAGTGCCTGGCATGTACTAAATACTAAGTGCATGATATTTTTAAGTGAAGTCTAATCTATACAACCTTCTAGAGCACAACTATTAGACAAAACAAATTAATCTGGTTCTCTAATTTCCAAAGAAGATTTTAACTTGTTGATAGAAAAATTATGAAGGAATATCAAAAATTAGATCTGGACTGTTATGGAGCTTGAGTTGGTATCTCCCTTCCCCATTATTCATGTAGGTCCTGAGGCAGGCATCAAGCTCTTGTTGGTCCTAGGACCAGAGACATTCTCTATCCCCTCAGTCTGAACCCAACCACCTTTCCACTGACGCCAAGAATTACAGAGCCCTGGAAGAGAAATACCCTGTGCAGGGCTCTTATTTTGAAAAAATGCTCTAAATTCAATTGTCTAAAGCTCTCTGTGCCATTCGCTTGCAGGAAAGTGCCAAAACCCCAGGACATTTGGCATTTTGAGTTATAGGACAAACTACCTGCAGAAGGCAAATTTCGACAGGAGCTATAGCTGACTGTGAATTCTGACGTCTGTTCACTGGTGATTAATGACATCAGGGAAAACAAGCCAGCAGGCATTGATGTTAAGAGAGAAAGCTATTTTAAACATCCCCATTCTAATTAAATATTTTTTATTATAACACTTGCAACCTAAAAATAGTTTTGATCTGTCCATTGGGGGCCACTTCAAGTTGATGGGAGAAGTTTAATTAGGTTGCCTCAAGAAGGAATGTTATTCTCCAAGGTTTTTGATATTGGCATTAACTCCAGGACTGAAGTCCCACTTACATGTGGATCTGGTGCCTGCTAAAGTAGAAGACAAGATTTCCTACAAAATCCTGACACCAGAGGAGGCTGGAAGAAAGGCACATTCACACTTAGGCCCTGAAAAATACGGCAATCATGACCACAAATATATTTAACCCTTTAACGCAGAAAGCGTTGCCTACGCTTAGGCTCCAATTTAATATGGAATCAACAACAGTGTACTTGGCATGAATACCTGACTCAGTAGAAACACTGCACATGCCCTCAAGGCATCATTTTGACTGGATTAATGTCAACTTAATCAAACAGTCGGTAGGTAATTCATGAAACTACTGGTCATTTGGCAACCTCGACTATTGATATATTTAAGCAACTTACCACTGATGAACATGGAGAATGTCTCCAATGTTTTGTTGCTCAACACACTCTAACATCCCCTTGATACATATTTCTTTGTATTCATTCATGCATCCATTCATTCCACCAGTTCTTATCAAGCACCTATTAGGAGCACACAAACTGTGACTAAGCCAGAGAAAGTTCCCAGCCTTACAGTGATAAGACTCAAGAAAACTCTCCAAATACCGTGTTAATCTCAATTTCTAGAAGCAGTACTATTTAGTTTGGTGTTTTGGATGCACATGGCCAGGTTGCCTCACCAATATCAACCACACACACACCATCACACCATCATCATTTGTATCTTTGTCAATTTGACAGACAGAACACAGTATCTTAGGATTATTTTGTGTTTTTTTAAATCATTAATTAGATTGACCATTTTGTCAAATATTTGTTGGCTAGTTGGACTTATTTTGAGCATTATCTACTATGTCCTTTACTCATTTCTCTATTAACCTCCTTACATACAACTCTACATATCCTCTATATGTTTCTCAGTTGGGTTTTTTCCCTCCATGATTAGATAATTTTACATATTAAAAAATTAACTCTGCTTAACATCACTAATCATCAGGAAAACACAAATCAAAACCACAATGAGATATCATATCACACCTTTTAGAATGACAATTATCAAAAGATAAGGGACATAAATGCTGGCTAGGATGTGGACAAAAGGGAACACTGTGCATATGGTTGGTGGGAGTGTAAAATGGTACAGTCACTGTGAAAACAACATAGAGGAATTAAGATAGATCTAGGAATTAAAAGAGAACTACCATATGATCCTACAGTTTCTCTTCTGGTTATATATCCAAAGGAAATAAAACCATTATCTGGAAGCAATACCTGTACTCCAATGTTCATTGCAACCTTATCCTCAATAAATAAAATATGGAAACACCTAAGTGTTCATCAATGAATGAATGAATAAAATATAGTATGTGTGTGGGTGTGTAGATGTAGATAGTAGATATAGATATTATGCAGCCTTTAAAAAAAAAGAAAATCCTGTAATTTGTAACAAATGCATTAACCTGGAGAGCATTATGCTAAGTGAAATAAGCCAGACAAAGAAAAATATGACGTGGTATTATTTATATGTGGAATCTTTTTTAAAAAAGTTAAACTCATAGAAACAGAGAGTAGAAAAGTGGTTGCAAGGAGCTGGGGTGTAGGGAAAATGAAAGGGGATTAGTAAAGGACACAAACTTTTATAAGATAAATAGTGTCTGAGGATCTAACGTATAACATGGTTACTATAATAGATAACACTGTATTGTATAATTGAAATATAATAAGAGAATAGAATTTAAATATTCTCACACAAAAAGAGATAAATAATTTTTAAGAAAGAAATTAACCCTTTGTCACCAAGAAATTATATAAGGTTGTATTTCTCATAATCTCCCTTATGAGATCTTGGCTGAACTGATTTTTTTAATATAGTTTATTAAAGTTTAATATAGTTAATTATGCTATTACAGTTGTCTCATTTTCCCCCTTCACTCCCCTCCACCCTGCATACCCCCTTCCATCCACATTCCCCACCTTTAGTTCATGTCCATGTGTCATACTTCTAAGTTCTTTAGCTTCTACATTTCCCATATTATTCTTACCCTCCCCATGTCTATTTTCTACCTACCATCTATGCTACTTATTCTCTGTACCTCCCCCCTCCTCCTCCCACTCCTCTGTTGCTAACCCTCCATGTAATTTCCATTTCTGTGGTTCTGTTCCTGTTCTAGCTGTTTGCTTAGTTTGTTTTTCTTTTTGTTTTAGGTGTGGTTGTTAATAATTATGAGTTTGCTGTCATTTTACTGTACATGTTTTTTATATTCTTTTTCTTAGATAAATCCCTTTAACATTTCATATAATTAGGGCTTGGTGATGATGAACTCCTCCTTTAACCTGACCTTATCTGAAAAGCACTTTATTTTCCCTTCCATTCTAAATGAAAGCTTTGCTGGGTAGAGCAATGTTGGATGTAGGCCCTTGCCTTTCATGACTTGGAATACTTCTTTCCAGCCCCTTCTTGCCTGTAAGGTCTCTTTTGAGAAATCAGCTGACAGTCTGATGGGAACTCCTTTGTAGGTGACTGTCCCCTTATCTCTTGCTGCCTCTAGGATTCTCTCCTTCCTTTTCATCTTGGCTAATGTAATTATGATGTGCCTTGGTGCATTCCTCCTTGGGTCCAACTTCTTTAGGACTCTCTGAGCTTCCTGGACTTCCTGGAAGTCTATTTCTTTTGCCAGATTGGGGAAGATCTCCTTTATTATTTGTTCAAATAACTTTTCCACTTGTTGCTCATCATCTTCCCCTTCTGGTACCCCTATAATTCAGATGTTGGAACGTTTAAAGATGTCCTGGAGGTCCCTAAGCCTCTCCTTATTTATTTGAATTTTTGTTTCTTCCTTCTTTTCTGTTTGGTTGTTTCCTTCTTCCTTCAGGTCCACTCCACTGATTTGAGTCCCAGTTTCCTTCCCATCACTATTTTCCTCTATTTCACTTAGTGTAGCCTTCATTTGTTAATCTAATTTGCGACCAAATTCAACCAATTCTGTTAGCATCCTGATTACCAGTGCTTTGAACTGTGCATCTGATAGCTTGGCAATCTCTTCATTGCTTGGTTGTATTATTTCTAGGGCTTTGATCTGTTCTTTCGTTTGGAGCATTTTTTTTTGTCTTGATGTGCCTGTTATGTAGTGAGGGGCAGCACCTTAGGTGTTCACCTGGGAGGGCAACCCTGTTGCTGGGTTGTGACACAGTACATGGGGGAGGGGTCTGAGAGGGAACAATGGCACTTGCTCAGCTCTCTGCTGGATTTCAGTCACTTCTGCTGCTTCCCCCAAGCAAACTGGGCCCTTCTGGTGCTGATTCATGTGTGGATGGGTTTGCGTATGTTCTAGGACCCTGCGAGTCTCTCCAATGAACTATCCTTTAAGCCTGGGAGTCTCTCCCAGAACCTCGACCCACACATGGGTTTTTAATCGGTGTTTTGAGGCTTTATTTCCCTGCACTGGGACCCTGGGTTGTGCAGTCTGTCTCGCTCCCCAGTTTCTCCTGGTTTATCTGCATGTGAATATGGGACCACCTGGTTCATCAGCCACCTTGTGCACCAAACCCCTCCACAATCCACTGCCTTGCTGGGTCCACCTGCTGTCATCTGGATGAAAGTGTCTTCTTTAATTTCCTGGTTGTCGAACTTCCATACAGTTTAATTTTCTGTCAGTACTAGTTGTTTTTGTTTCTAAATTTTTGTTGTTCCTATTTTAGTTGTGCAAAGAGGCACAGTGTGTCTACCTATGCCTCCATCTTCACCAGAAGGTTGATTTTTTAACTCTTATATAATTGTCTTTGTATTTGTTTCTGTCTTCAGTAACATGTCTAGAGATACTCACATCCCCAAAATTATGTGTTTCAATGTTCATCCATCTTCTCTCCTTATTTAAATCTTTAACTCATCCAGGATTTTGATATGAGACAGAATCTAGTTATATTTTTTCTTCAAATTCAACCAGTTGCCTGAGTTTTCTTCAAACTTGCCAAATGTTTCTGCTGGGGTCCAGAGATGCAGCCCAAATGGGGCCTCATTCAGCAGTCTAAAGCATCAAATGACCGCCAATGGAATGACCACAAGGCAATAAACAGGTTCCATCAGAAATTATCAAGGAGAGAGCCAAATATTTTCCCTGTGAGAGTATTACTTTTTTAGAAATGTATTTTGTCTCAAAACTATAGTGGTGGGGGAGAATGCTACTAGAAAAAAATCAGAGAAATATTTATTCTGAGGCAGTGGTCAAGAAAAGTGAAAACTAAAAAAGAATATAAATGAGACAAATGCTAGGTGGAACTGAACAGTTGATTCTTGTTTTTAAAGATCAAGAATAACTTTTCTCATAAAAAGACACAAATTTTAATTTATTCTGATGGTGACTCTCTGTGCCAGGACAAAATGTCCATGACCTTCCCATGCGTTAGAGTTCTGACAGCCTGGACAACCACATTACCAGCTTGGGGGATTATGCACAGGGAGCTATGGCTTCTTCCTTGACTTGGAAGCATTCCTGGCCTAGAAAATACAGATCATGGGTGACCAATTGTTGTCCTGGCTGGAGGCATAAGGATGGATGGCATAAGGAAGGATAGAAGCATAAGGATGGACTATTGATAGGTCTTCAGATGCCCATCTCTAAAACTGTCCTTCCTTCATTTGTTTATTCTTTGTTTTCAGAAACATGAAGGTCAATGTTTGAGATGTATCCAATGTGCTACAGATATAGTTTCCTTTGCCTTCTTTTATTCCTCAAATGTTTTATAAGTATTTTCTATAAAACACAACATGTTATACAGTTGAGTTACTGTGATAGACAAGACAGACAGACTCCTGGCCTCATGGGGCTTACATTCTAGAATAGGGGTTGGCAATCTACAGCCTGAAAGCCAAATCTACCCCTCTACATATTTCTGTAAGGTCCAAGAGCTAAAAATCATTTTTACATTTTAACTATTTTTAAATTAAAAGGAGAATATTTGGTTACACATAAAAATTATATGGATTTCAAATTTCAGTGTCTACAAATAAAGTACTGGGACATAGCCATATCCATTCATTTATATATTGTCTAACTATGCTCTTTCACACTTGAACAAAGTTGAATCACTATAACAGAGACTGAATGGCCACGTAGCTTAAAATATTTTCTATCAGGCCCTTTACTGAAAAATTTTACTGTTTAGAAGGCAGACTAAACAGGAAAATCAGATGACGACAGGCTGAGGGAGACACTCTGGAGGACATCATGAGATTCCGGGGACACTGACACCAGGGCATTGGTGGAGGCAACACTGGGGAGAGGATGTGAACTGAGACCCAAGGAGGATAAAAATTTAGCTTGTGACGGACCATGGGGAAAACTTTCTGACTGTGAGGCAGAAAGGGCCAAAAGAAGCATGTGCTGGAGCCAGAGGGAGTGGGAGGTGGGGAAGCTCAGGAGATATAATGAGGAGATGTCAGGAGATAAGAGTCAATAGGTGTAATGAGATGAGAGTCAGGTAGGCTCTGACCACTCTGATCACAGGAGAAGGACTAGAAGCAGAGGGGAGCTGACTGCTCCAGTGGCTCTGAAGAGAAATGAAGGCTGCTCAGACCAGAGCAGTGGCATGGAAAAGCAGATACTGGATAGAGTCAAGATATACTGGGGTGGCCAAAGTAAGTTTCCCATTGTGAGTGCATAAAACACAGTTTATTTTTGTATTATTATTTATTGATTAATTATTGTGTTATTTATATTATTACTACTAACCTACTGTTGCCCATTCTTGTACTTTGGACGTGAAGCCCACAAAATTTAGTGGTGGATCAGATATGGGGAAAGGGAAGAGTTGCTGGTAGGGACTGGATGTCCAGCTTATACTTGGTGGTTGATGACGCCATTGCTAAGATGGGAGGACTGGGGAGTTACAGTTTGCATGAGAAGTGGAAATAGAGACCTTGTTTATAAGACACCCAAGGAAAGATGTTAAGGATTATATAACATATAGGTAAGATGATCTAAGGATCTGCAATTCAAGGGGAATGGGGATAGAAATAGAAAATCTGACAAGTCAACCCTATGAGGGTGTATATTTAAAGAAAGTCATCCAGAAGATGCTATTCATGAATTGGCCACTTCCCTGCCTGCATGCCATGGGGCTTCAATAGTCACTGGCAACCAGATGCTCCAAGTATGCTCCACCCGCCCAACCAGAGGAATGCTCTGAGCATATCCATCTGGCCATCTGACAAACATTTGTGAGCATTTTTTAGTCTCTTTATCTCTTCAGGTCACACATGTCAGTCACTGCCTACCATCCCTAGGCATGGAGCGGCTTCCTGGAGGGAGGATGAGTTTTCATTACAAGAGGTCACCACACCTCATTATACAGGGCTCATGAAAAATGCTGCCTGCTTGACTTGAAGTAAAACTGGGCCTGTGAAAACCTACCTTCTGCTTTCGAGGAGGAGAGCTCAGCTCAGAAATGCCAGCGTGGTTAGTTAGGTAGACAAGGGGGCTCTGTGGACTTCTGTGAGCATTTTGAGTTATTTGGGTCACTGAGAAACCATTAGCAAGGTCACCTCTCAGGCAACACTGGCAGCAACTCCTATCTCCTTGGCAAGCTTCATCTTGTAAGTAGGCAAGCGTAAAATTGCTCAATTTGTACCCCAGAGATCACCTTTGCATTCTTCCAGGCTGTGAGGACCCCCCAAAACCAGTTTGACAGAGGCATTTACCAGCTCTTAGTGGTACAGGTACAGTGTAGACCCCAGGTATTCACTCTCCACCCCCACTCCATGACCTCAGTAAAGACATTTCAAATGCAAGCAAAACCTTCAAGTGACTGTCTTGACAAAATTTAAGGTTCTACCCACCGCCATGGAAGCACCAGAGGATCAAATTTAGAAGCTGATGTTCTATAGTGCTTCTCCCAGCAGCGGGCTGTTTGGGCACAGAATGTCTGTCTCCTCTCTGGGTCTCAGGTTCCTCATCTGTAACAGGAAGGAGCTTATTGTCCATTTCAGAGGCATTTGATGAGCATGCAAAGGTGATTTGCCAGGCTGGCCCTCAGGCTCTCGGGATACAGAAACTGGTAGACAGGTACCTGCCCTCAAGGAGACTACAGTCTATGTTGCGTCCCTGCCCAAGTTGGCATGGGTGCAAAGACTGTAGCCACGGCCAGCAATTGATGTGCCATACTGGGCATGCTCAGTGCTAAGCACACTACACAAATGACTCTATTTCACTCTGCAATCCTATGAAGGAGGAATTTTACTACCCCACTTTAACATAGGGGGAAACAGGTTTCCAGAGAGTAAGTGACAAGTCCAACAAGGTCACATAGAAAGCAAGGACAAGGCAAAGCCAGGAGTCAATCCCAGGCAGGCTGATTTCCAGTGCTCTCATTCTTCAACATTCAAAGACCTCTCAGTCAGGTTTGGCTTCCCAGAGAGGGTACATCCTACAAGTCCGGTCCAAATTTCAGCCAGCCTGTGACTGAAGCCCCCAGCTGCTTTGTAAGGTCTGATAGCTAAATGCTCTGCCACTTTCTCAGCATCTCTGGACCTCGGCTTCTCCCAAAGCAGCTCAGAATGACCAATGTGGGAGGTGCCTCAAAAGCAGTCAAGGGAAATCCTTTCATTCTAACAGCTGGGGAAAACTGAGGCAGGGAGCAGTGGAATGAGAATGAGCCATAGCATGGCCTCAGTGGAAGTCCAATTTCATGGTCACTCTTCTCCAGTATACCTTTCAGGCATTGCGTCATCTTTTACCAGAGGAGAAAACTGGGACTCAGATGAAGGAACTGGCTTACGAAAGGTACCCCACCCAGAAAGTAGCAGTGTGATAACTGGAAACCATTTATTGCTGGAGGCAACATGGAGACCAGTTGAGAGTGTGGGCTTTGGAATCAGTCAGAGTTGGGTTTGGACCTTCCTATCTATGTGACCTTAGGCAGTTGACCTGACACCTGCTTATGGGAATAATTTCAGGGGCCATTGTGAGGATAAGTGAGACCACATACATGAAAGGTTGAGTGTACTGCCTGGCAAACAGCAACCGTCACCAGTATTTATTGAGCACCACTCTGTGCCAGGTACAATTCCAAGTGCTTTGATCCTTCTTAACAACATATTGAATAGGTGTGATTATTTTCAGACAAGCAAATTGCAGAAAGTCACTTATTCCAACTGCTCAGCAGTTAAATGGTGGAGCCAGGATTCCAACCTGTGCAGTCCAGCTCCAGATGCCTAAACCCTTCCTTACCAAGTTCTGTTCCTGCCTGCATCTGGTTTCAGTGTTGGAGGAGAACACTTCAGTGCTCTACTACTGTACAGCTCTACTACTTCAGTGCTAGAATAGTGCTGAGGGCACAGCTGGCATTCCTTCACCACATAGCAAGGTTGTCCTTGAAAACAAAACTGTGTGATGAGCAAGGAAAATGTCATGGGTAGGGGAGTCGATCTGTGCAGGGAGGTGGGAAGCAGTCATTCTCAGAGCCTAAAGAGCACTGAGCGCCTCCCCGCCCAGGCAAGGTCTCAGCAGCCCAGAAGGCCAGGGAGAAAAGGCCTGAGTCCCCAGTCTCACCATTCATCTTTAGGTAAACACGTTGGGGGAAACACAAGCTGCGTGGGCATTGTGGTGTAACCAATGTCTAGGTAGAGCCCTGCCTTCACAGGTTCTGTGGAAGTGAGTTTTACTGTATTGGAAGGGCTGTGCCCAGTCCAGCCTGCCTCAGCCCAGCAGTAGGCAGGGTTAGAAGGGGTCTGTCCTCTTCACAGTAAGTGACCACTGTGTGTTCTGAAGCTACAGGACCAGCATCATTTACAGCAACCGAGCTTCCTAGCACATCTTGTGCTATTTGTCTTTTTTCTAGTGACTGTTCCCTTCTCC
This sequence comes from Glossophaga mutica, assembly GCA_039655065.1. Taxonomy (NCBI): domain Eukaryota; kingdom Metazoa; phylum Chordata; class Mammalia; order Chiroptera; family Phyllostomidae; genus Glossophaga; species Glossophaga mutica. Next base: position 49,709,532 of record CM077309.1, read on the forward strand.
CGAGCTGGGCTGTGTTACAGCGGTTCTTCCAGTTCATTCCACTGTGCCCATCTGTGTGCTTTAGGGAACTGACAGAGCAGAGACTGGCAGGAGGGTCTTCTCTTTTTTGTAGAAACACAGGTACATCGCATTTTCCCGAAGTGTAAGAAAAGGGTACAGGCATTAGATTTACCCTTTTCCGACTTTATTTTTTCCTTCTGGGTTTCTTTCTAAGAATGAAGGACAATCCATGTGGGTAACTGTTCTCTCAACTCCAGGTTCACCATCACAGAGCATGGATGAGCACAGCCCAAATAGCCACATGCCCCGGATGCACAGGTGGGCAGAGGCAGTAGACATCTACTGAATGATATGGGACTTTAAGCCAGACAAACCCCTAACCCACTGCCAAGGCTAAGATGCTATGCTTCCCACAGCACCATCCGAAGTACATAGGATGGGATCAGCATCCCTCTGTGAGTGAGCCATATGTCAGCATTAATAGTTATGCCCTATAACTATACATACAACTTATTGAATCCCTACAACAGTCTTATGTAGTAGGCTCAAGGATTATCCCTACTATGAGGGATGTAGGGAACTAAGTCGTGGAGAGGTTAAATAACTGATCCAAGGTCACTCAGGTAATTCATAGCAGAGCTGAGATCTGAGCCCAAGCAGACAGGCTCCAGAATCCATGTTTTTTAAACTCTAAGCAGTGCGGCCTTTCTAAAGTGGTTCAAAAAAATGAAGTGACCTTCCCACAAGATAGTCATGGCTTAGAATCCGGCCTGTGATCTTAACAGCAAACCACAATGGGTTAGAGCTCCGAGTCAACTGGTGTGATCGACACACTGCACTATGTGACCAATGTACTTCCTAGCTTCCCACTTGTCCAAGTGCACTCTTCCCATTCCTCCAAAGCTATGTGGCTTCTTGCTTCCAGACCTTTGAGCTTCCTGGCCTTCAGCATGGTACACACTCCTTCCCCTGTACTTCGATCACCCCATCATTCAATACTGAACTTAAACCTCCCTTTCCAAATCTGACTTGTGAGTTGCTCATATGAACACATGTAAAACCTAAACCCCCATTTCTACACATATTGCAGTAATGCTAGATAGGGGTGGCATGTGCTGTCCCCTTTGCCGACTATCAACTCCAAGAGAAAAGAGCTGATATCTTTACTCAGCATGCAACAGCATCTCAATAAGTTTTTAGGGACAAAAATTTGAGAGGCCTGTGCAACTTGTAGCTGCCTCAGTGCACCTCAGGTCGAAGAGTCATGAGGTCTTCTTTCAGCTCCTCTAGGGTATCATGCGCTCTCTCACCACTGGGCCTTTGGATGTGCTTTGCCCACATCTTAAACACTCTCTAATGTTCCTTTAAGTCTAATCTCCTGTCCCCAAAACTGAGCCAGGTTGTCTTGTTTTAAGCTCTCATTGACCCATGTACTTTTGCTTTAAAGCAATAGTTCCCAAAGTATAATCCCTGGACCCCTGGGAGGTCCCCAAGACCCTTTCAGAGAGTCCACAAGATAAAAAAAAATAGTTTTATAAATCTCTAATCATTAAAAAAAAATAGTATATCTGAAACTAAAATAATGTTGTATGGTTGTATGCCAATTACACCTCAATTAAAAGAACACAAATCATAGTAGGTATTCAATAAATATTCAGAAAATGAGTGAACCAAAGTCTTCCTAATAGGTCTGAGAGTCTTTGCATGTTCCCAAGAAAAACCCCACCTTATCAAACCCCACCTTCTAAATGCTACACATGTGCAGGGGCTGTAGCAGGCTCCTCCTTGAAGAAAGAAGGGGAGGGGAAGAAGTAAAGTCAAACCCTCCCCTGGAATATGATACCCATTGGCAAAACCTTCAGGCCCAACACGGTGCTACAGATGTGCAACTTCTCATTTGGCTCTGCATTTTTCCAGTTTCTTGCAAATGCATCTGGAACACATTAGAAAGGGGTCAGACTGGTTTGGAAATGCTTGGGAACACTGGACATAGGAAGTGGAACTGGAAATCTGTGGGGAAGAGCATGACTCCCCAACAGAGTTCATGGTTAAGACCAGATTACTGTTGCCTGCCAGCCCAGGACAGCTCCCTAGGCCTCCTCCTGGACCTCTCCCACTCTTGCCCTACCCATCTGGAGGCCTCTGGATCCATCTAGAACCCTCAAAGACCCCTTTAAGACTGGCTTTGTAAAGAGACAGACCTCCCCCCATTATCTTCCCGTTGCCTCTCTTGACCCAAACCACAAACCACAAACTCAACCCCAGCCTTGCTCCATGAATAATGGTAATGATAGTAATCGTAACCCACAAATTATTCCCCATTTATTGAGCCCTCCTGTCCCAGGTAAATAATTTCACATTCACCCTATTTATCCTTTGAATAAGCCCTCAAATCATATGTATTCCTGTTCCCACTTCACAGATAAGGAAACTGAGGTGCAGAAAGGCAGCCTACTCTACCACGGTCATAAAGCTGAAATTCAAACCTGGAATTATCCAGGACCAAAATCTTTCATAACCTGCACAGCACACCAATATCCCAGGAACATGAAAGAATAAGTCTGGAAGCTTGTTCCTTTCTTCCTGAGTCAAAGAGGTGCAGAATAGCTAAGAGAAAGAGCTTGAGAGCAGAGGAAAATTCCTATATGAGGAATATGCTTACCTGTGCTCATCAGCTCCTGGCTTAAACTCAGCCTCCTCTACCTTTTGCTGTAGCTCCCAAATCAACTCTAGTTTTCCAATTAAATTTCCAACATTATCCCCATGAGTTTCCAGCACTTGAGCAGCTACAGTGGATGCTGGAACCCACTTCTTCCATCTATCCCACTCCCCAGAAACAGGAGTACTTCAGAATAGAGAGAAGTTAGTTTTCTGAAAACAAGTTCTTTCACTAGGACTATCCCTGAGAAATCCAGGGTTAATGTTTAATTCTGGGGGCTCAGTGGAGAGTAGCCCAGCCCACAAGCTCAGCAGAGCAGAGCGAAGGGAGGCCAGCCAGGGGTGCTTCCCTGCTCAGGGCTCTGGGCCAGGGGATGCACCACAGGCTGGTCCTCCAGTGACAGTCAAACAGGGCCCGAAATGGAAACCTGAGGAAAGGACACAGCCACTACCAACTTCGCACACACTTTTCCTATGTCCAGACCTGCACTGTTCCACGCAGCAGCCACAAGCCAACTGTGACTGCTAGAATGTGACTCATCCAAATCTAGAATCCTACGTGAAATACACTCCAGATCTAAAGGATTAAGCACAAGAAATATATAAATTATCTCAATAAAAATGTTCATATGATGTCATGTTATAATGATAAATGTTCTCGATATAGCAGGTTAAATACGGTATCAGAATTAATTTCACCTCTTTCTTTTTATTGTTTTTAATGGGCTACTAGACAAGTTTAAATTATATAGGTGGTGAGCATCATGTTTCTATTCAACAGCTTGGTGTTAGATAGAAGGTACAGGCACCCCCAGAGTCTAGGCCTGGACACAGCCACCCCTAGGGCTTCTTCCTCCCCCTAAGAGCCACTGGCTCAGTCACCAGCCACACCATCCTCCCCTTTGAAGCCTTCCCCTTCCTTCAGGGCTCCCTAGGGCTCCCCATTACAGGTCATATCAATCTGAGCCATTCTTTGGGGCCTCTGTCCTTGCTGATTCATTGACTCTATCTTAACCTTAGCTAGTGACCCTGGAGGCCACTTGCAGTCTCCTTTCATCCCTCCTGCTTTCCTGGCACAGCCATGGGGCCCCAGGTAGAAAACACCCTTCCTCCTGCTTCCACTCCTCCTCATGGTTATTACCTACAGAAGCCTGCACATAATTGCTCCTTCCTCTCCTCTTTAATGAGCTCCTGGCTCCCAGGGTGCCGGGATCATGGGCCCAGACTTGCCCTTCCACTGGAGCTGGCTGCTACCTGGCCACACCCACCTCACCTGTGTTCATGCCCAACAGGTAGGGGACCACTGGGCCCAGGCACTTACCTTGATCTGCTTCACTGTGAGGTACTGGCACTTAGGCAGAGCCAAAGTGACAGGAACTGGATGCTCCCGGTTCCCAAGACTTCTCCCCAAGAGTTCCTTCTCTAGCAATGATCTCCCTGCTGCTCTTCCTCTAAGAATTCAAGCTCTACCTCCTGGGAAGCCCTCTCCCACCACCCAGGCTTCCCTTCCATCAGCTCAAGGAGTCCACACTTCTGCTCTTAGGAACTCTGAAAGCACTTACCAGGGGTGCAGAAGGAAGCACCTATTGTTTGCATCTTTTTAAGGACTATGTGTAGAGAGAAACCTTCTTTAGGTTTCTTCCATAGCTCACTTCAGACTACAGATACTCTCCCATGGTCTGCCTTCCCATTTCAATATTCCATCAGAATTATTTTCCCTTGTCATTGAAATAATTGCATAAACCACATTTTAAGGGTAGAATAATATTTCATCATCTGGTTATATCATAATATACTTAATAATTTCCCTATTGTTGAAATTTAGGTAATTTCTAATAGCACACCACCATAAATAATGCTGTGACAGACATGCTGCTACACACATTCCTATTCACCTACCTGGCCCTAATTATTTCCTTATGATGGATTCCTAGAGGCAGGATTACTGAGATTGACTACATGAGCCCTTTTATGACTCATGATCTGTACTGACTGGCATATATATGAGAATATCTGTCTTACCACATACTCACTAGCCCTGAGTCTTATCCTTTAAATCATTCAATAATGTATTATGATACTTCTTTGTACATTACTTTAAATACTATTGAAGAATAATCAGAACAGGTCTAGATAATCTGGCTCTAGAATAAACTAGTAGGAGAAATGTTCTATTGAATTTGACACCAGCTGGAATTAGATATCTGTTTTCAAGAAATGCAGTATGATCATATTTAACCTGTAGTTTGTGATTCTAACTTGTGGCTAGCAAAATAAATAATGCAGAGGCTTGAACAGCCCAGCTTTATGGGATAGGTAAGCAAAAGAAAAGATAATTACCAGTATTCAAGTAGTTCCAAGTAACTTGTTCTTAACATACAACACCATATTCGATCTTAAATCCCACAAAGTATTGTTATCCCTGGTAGTATAGATGGAGAGACTGAACCTCAGAGAGGGTTTGTAAGTGACCCAGATCACTCAAGCAGTAGCTGTGCAGCCAGGATTCAAACCCAGTCTGTTTGTTTGAGAGTCCACACTCTTTCTGCTCCCCCAGGCTGCAGCATGAAAGAAAAAAAGTGGGTGAAAATCAAGATGGCTTAGTCTGAAGTTCAGCTCTATAGGCCTGAAGTTCAGCTCTAACAGCTCCACACTATCTGTTTATTTTACTAGATTTTTCAGCAAATTTTTCCCATAGGAGGGAAAAACACCTCATTTAGCAGTCATCTAAATTATCTTCTACTGAAAACAGAAATGAATCATAAATAACCTAACACATTTGCATGTATTATATCCCTCAATATGTATACAAAGGTTAAATGAAAAAAGAAAGTCCAATAAAGGATGAATGTGTGTAAATGAGGAATTCCATTCACAGAGAACTAAAAACAAACAAAAAATCCATATTTCAGAGTTGTAATTGGTTCATGAAACCTCTGGTTCCTCTATGACATGGGCAAGCTTATTTACAATATACCAAACTATGTATGGTTCTCACTTGTAGAAAATAAACATCAATTTCTCTGAAATAATTTGGTACCACAAACTTGAGTTCCATTGTGTAACTTGAAGTTACATTCAGAAGATGGAAAACACTGATTCCAGTGTTGGGAAGAGGGGACATTGGTAGTTGTTTAGGATGGGAGCTAGAAGGCACCTGAGTGACGAACGGAACCAGAGATCACTGACATGGACTTTTACCAACTATTTTGAAAAATTACTCAAGAAAAAAGTTGACTCCCCATTCTCTCCTTTTTTCCATAAGGTGAATGCCTCAGGCAGGGAACTTAGTTATATTCCTGGCTAGTGTTAGCAGGACTTTTCCTTTGGCAATCAAGCCTGTCTGTCTGCCTTTCCTCCTTCCTTCTCTCCTTCTTCAACTTTTCTCCTATGAATTACAAATAGAAATCTATTACTTTGGTATAAAACCCAAAATCTTCTACACAATCTGCAAGCCCTGAAAGGAGTGGATGAATAATTGTCCATTTTTGTATTGAGGAAAACGTCCATTCAAGATTGATGGTCAAATAAAGACATTTTCAATAAAATAAAAATGGAGACAATTCCTACCAACTCACAAAAGAAACTTCTAAAGGTTATACTTTCAGGCTCTGGGGAAAATTAGTTGAAATCAAGGAAGGTCTAAGAGACAAGATGCTGGCAAATATGTTAGAAAATCTAAATTAACATTGACTATATAAATTAATTACAAAGTCTAACTTAGGGTTTTAAACAACTAATATACTGGTCAAATAAGAGCATATGCAAAGGGATCCCCAAGCTTTGCCAAGTGAGTCTGAGTTACAACCTTTCTCCTTTTATTCATTCAACAATTTTGCATACTGACTAGGTGCTGAGCACTGTCCCAGATACACAGGAAAAACTCCTGAGAGGCCCTCCGTATGATCCTCAGAAGCCAGCCTAGACCATCCTGCTTCTATCACCTCCTGGGGAGGGTTGAGTATGATACCAGTTGCCAAACTGCTGAGCAAACCTGCACCATTGGAATTCAAAACATCTCTCAGCTTAGAGAGTGAAGGTACCTCACTTAGAGATCCTTTCCCAGTTTTCACAAGAGGTAATTACACACATCAACCATTACCTTTTGTATCCATTTTTATATTTAAGAGTGACCTTTAATTATTGTAAAGAATTCATGTTGATCATAGAATTACATCAGAGAAAAATTAGAACATAAAGATTAATAAAATTAAAAACTGACAGAGAATTACCGTGAACACTGTGGGGTACTGCTGCTCAGACTTTTTTCCATACACACACACACACACACACACACACACACACACACACACACAGGAATACTTTTACCGACTCATTTCCCTTATGAAATAGAACATTAGTCTGAGGGCAAAAGGGAGATCAAGGCCCTTGGATATCACCAAGCACCACTTAAAAATCATGTGTTCCCAAGATAATCAGTTTTTCACTGAAAATTTGCAAAATCTACAGGACACTAAATAGAGAAATATTGTAGATGGTTTTCTCCAACAGAAAATACAGCTCTTTGTATCAGTTATCGATTCCTGCATGACGAATGGCCTCACCGCCCCCTAGATGTCTCCAAAGAAAGCAATGAAAATGGCATTGTCTGCCCACAGGAGATGTGTTTGAACTCTCTGAAACCTCATCAAAATTCTCTCGTCTTTTTCTTAAGTTTTGGTACGAACACTTAACATGAAATTGACCCTCTTAACAAATTTTAGGTGTACAATCCAGCATATTGTTAACTACAGGCACAATGTTGTGCAGCAGATCTCGCGAAGAATTCCTCAGTCTCGCATGACTGAAACTTTATGCCCATCAAACAGCAACTCCCTGTTCCTCCTCCCTCCAGTCCCCTGGCAAACACCATTCTGCTCTTTTTTCCTATGAGTCTGACCATTATGGATTCTTTGTGGCTTATTTCACTTAGCCTAATGCCCTCCGGTGTCATCCATGTTGTCCCATATGGCAGGATCTTCCTTTTATTTTAAGGCTGAATAATATTCCCTTATATGTGTATGCCACATTTACTTTATTCATTCTTCTGGTGATGAACATTCTAGGTTGTTCCCACATCATGACTTGTAAACAATGCTGCAATGAACTCAGGAGAAAAGATATTTCTTCCTGATCCTGATTTCAATTCTTTTGGCTATATATACCCACAAGTGACACTCCTAGATAATATGGTAATTCTAGGAATTCAGATCCGAGGAGTCAGGCTTGAGCCAAGAAACTTCTCTCCAATTCTTCCCAGACCCCCAAGTGTGCTGGGTACAGTGGACGGCTAGGTGGGTTAATCAGATCCTCTGCCCCTGGATTGTAGCATTCACCCTGACAGCAAGATTACTAGGAAAACAGGAGAGCTGAGAGCACAGGTTGGGGACACAGGTTTCCAGGTGGTAGCTTCAGTCTCACCTGAGGAGTGTAGGAAAACACAGAGTCCCAGGACTCACTCCAAGCATAATGAGCCTGAAAATCCAAGGGAAGGCCCTAGAATCTGTACTTTATGAATATCCTAGTTGATTCTACAGCCCTATCCTAGTTGATATTGGAAAGCATATCGGAGGGCAAATTCATGACTTTCTGATCTGAGATCCCATGTGCCATCGTGATGGCTTGAGTAGCCCTTGGATTCCAGGGGACATTGCAACATCTTCCAGCAAGTTTGCGTCTTGTTTACCCCAGCTGGAGTTAGATTCTGTGACTGCAGTTAAAAAGAACCTGAACTAATGCGGTCCAGACCGTTGGCACATGGATTGCCTGCCACTTCACAGCTGTCCATTTGCATTTTGCAATCTTTGCTGTTTTTGTGTTGTACCTGCCTGTCTGTGGAATATTTTCCCACGTTCAAACATTATATGTACAAGAAAAGGAGTCCTCAGAAAAAGACAGCTAATCCATGAGTTTCAAATGCTAAATTCTGGGGAAAGTGCTCTTGTTGACCACAGGTGCTGTGCTAGTTAAAATTCGTGGAAGCCTTTAACTAATTTGACTTAATTCAACTCATGTTGACCACAGGTGCTGTGCTCATTAAAGGTCACAAAGGCCATGACTCATACTGAGCATCCAGTGGGTACAGGCGAGGTACTAGGCCAGAGCCTCCAGGAGAACCTCCCTCAATGATGGAAAGTCCTATAGCTTCATTGTCATGTCAGATGTGTGCAACTGAGGAACAGAATAGTTTATTTTATCTTAACTCAAATTTCAATAGTCATATGTGGCTAATGGCTCCTGTATTAGACAGTGCCCTTCTAGATACTTTCATAATTCATTATGCAAGACAAGAAACACTAGCTCAGTTTTACAGATGGGAAAAATGATGTGCCTGAAGTCATTGAGTGAGACAGGGCTGGGACTCAAACCTGTATTCCATTGATGATCTAAGTGCTTGCGGCACACACACACTCCACACACATGCACACACAGTGTGTGTAAAACAGTGATAGGACATGAAATAAGATTGAACATCCCATCTTTGAGACATCGGCTCTGTTTTAGTTACAAAGCCAAAACAAAAAGGAAAGCCACAAAGCAGGACACACACTATCCATTCTGCCTAACCATGTATGTAGATGTCCAGCCAACGGGCTTGGCTTTCTCCTCCAGCCATCCTGGCTCAACATGGGCCTTGTGGTTGAGTGTGTTTTACTGCAGGGCCTAAAAGTGCAGATATCTCAGCCTCCAAGAACAAAAGTGATTGTGGGGTGAAGAAGGAAGGGGGCCAAGAGGCTGTTCCTCCTGTCTCCTGGGGTGGACACCACGTCTGACAAGCCACATCCAGGCCTTTCAAATACTGCACCGATGTGGGTCCCACTCGGCCCTGGGAAGCGTCCCCAGCTGCCTCCTCTGCTCACCGCGCCCTGGGAAAACTCCATTTCCAGCAGTTACGGTCAGCCATTTAAATCACATTACACTGTAAGTGGATATACAAATTGTCAGCCCTAATGAAATTTAGGAGGAAGCAGTGGGAGAGGTGAAAACACTTAGAACTGGTTTCTTGGTTTTTGAGACCCGAATTCAAGTGGTTTCAAATGCTCATTGGAAACGTGCTTTAAGTGCGGTTTTTCTGCCAACATACAGAGGCTTCCTGGGAATTCACGGTTGTCTTCTTCCTGGATTTGCCCTTGACTGCACCACGTAGCAGACCTCAGTAGAGCTCCTCAAGGCAGGAGAGGATCTTACTCATTAATGCACCTCGCAAAAGGCCTGGTACTCAGACACATTTGGGAAATGTGGGAGGAAAGAATTAAAGCAGGAAGCCCCCACACACAGCCTGAATCATGAGAGTTAGAGGGGTGCTAGGAAAGGAAATCCACCTCCATCATGCCAGAGACCCCTCCATAAAGATTGTTGGGGGCAGAGAGGGGCAGTAAGAATTGCCCCCTTTCAGTTTGTTCCTCCAGAAAACACACTTGTGAGACAATGTGCTGAACAGCATAGTGGATTAACTAACGAATTATCTGTCCTTAAATAATTTATCAGAAGGGATCCTGGCAGACATGAAGACTTGTGGATTAGAATAATAATAAAATAGCTCCCATTTATTGAGTGGTTGCCATGTTCCTTACACTGCACACTTTTTTATATCATCCTCACAAAATCTCTGCACAGTGAATAGGGTCTGCACCCTTTATAGATGAAGAGATGGAAGCTCAGAAGGGCCAAGAAACTTGCCCAAGATTGTGCAGGTGTTTCTGATTCCAAAGTGCATATGTTTTTTGTTCCCCAACCCCCCATGCTGGATGAAGGACCTGGACAGAAATGGTGGGTGTGTGGGTGTGTATAGGACACAGGAGAGAGATCTCCCTACATCACCATATTGCTGGCCCAAAGCAACAAAAAAACATGTTTTATTTGCATTCCTTTATCCCCAAATATCAGAGTTCGGGGTCCTATTCTCCACCTCAATGTAGCATCAATTTCTTGGGACACCATATTGCTGGACAGCAAAGCAAACTTATTCATGTGACCCTGCACAAACCGTTGTGCACATGTCTAGGAATGAGGACCAGAGAAGGGAGGTGATTTTCCTAAAGTCAGACAGCAAAATGGTGGCCAAAGTAGGACCAGAATCCAGACAGAGAAAGTGCCATTGAGCTGGTTAAATATCCAGGTCTAAGATTCTCCCAACCTTGGTTCATGTGCAGAGGCAAGCGTTGCCTGACTCTCACCAGGGCTCTCTGATGGCACAAGTTTGAGAACTTAGAGGAGGAGCTCTGAGTGGCCTCAATTTGAAAACTAGGACAAGTGACTCTGGGTCAGAAATGGAAAGTTAGATTTCTACCATTTCCAGCCTTCCATTTTTCTCTTCCCAGCAGCCCTGGGGCACTATCACCTAGTGACAAAAAACAGGGCTCTAAAATCAGATACCTGGCTTTGCTTCTTACCAGCTCTGTACTTTGGTGAAAGATATTTGATCTTCTGGGCTGTCTCTTTGCTCTGTAAAGCAGAAAGAGTAAACTTTCTTTGTGTTGGGTGCCATGAGATCAAACAAAATAATGTAATTGAAAATACCTAAAAAATAAAAACCTCAATACTTGCAAGTGCTTGGAAAATGGGAGCAGTTGCTAGTAAATCTGTGTTGTGAGCTGCACAAGTCTTATTATTTCCACTTTATAGATGAGGAAACTGAGTCCCAAAGGAAGCTTCATGGCTTGCCCAAAAGGCACAGCTTGCTACCCACAGGAATTGAGGTGGGGTGTATGCCTAGAATTCAGAAGCCCAGGGCTGCTCTTCTCAGCCTAAGAAACACTCTGAAAAGAGGTAAGTCCCCACCCTGCTAGTGTCATAGGTCTCTCCTAAGACATGAGAAAGCATTACGTAGAGTTTCCCAGGGATGGGGGAGGATTTGGCATGTCTGAGCTTAGACTAACCCCATACTCTGACTCCCCACCCTCTACTTCCTTAGCCTGAACCTGGTCACGAACCTTCAGGAGCCCCCTCCCAGTGCCTCCGAGGGAGCGCCCTGCAATTTGCTGAACAGAGAGGCTCATGAGTCATTGAAAGCCGGTGATGGAAATGTGACTGGTTTCTTCCCAGGCCAGCAATCACGATCACCACCATCATCATTTCTACTGCTGCTTCAGTGCCTACTCTGTACCAGGCCCTTGACTTGCATGGTTAGCAGTACTCACTGTTACCCTAAAACATTAGCAGACCCTCCTGATACACAGGAGAATACTGAATGAAGTGAGGCAAGGTAAATAACTGCCCCAAAGACACATAGCTAATAAGAACAAAGCTTGGAGCCAGGTTTTCTTGACTCCAAAGTCTTTGTCTTACCCTCTGAACCATGCTGCAGGTCGGTTTTGGGAGTGGGAGAAGGGTTGACTCCTGCAGGTGCTGTCACAGGAGAGAGGAGTGTTAGAGTGCCACTCAAACCAGGGGAATCCTGACCCAAGCAAGGAGGCTGTTTGCAAAGAGCTGCAGCAACTTTTCCCATCCTGTACAGATCCCCTTCAAAATGTGACTGCCATTCCTCTCATTAAGAAGTGGAGTCTATCCACCCACCTCTTTGAACCTGGGCTGTCCTTGGGCTTACTTTGACCAATAGAATGCAGTGTAAGTGATATAGTGAAAATTCTGACTTCAGGCTTCAAAAAGCCTTGAAGCTTCCAGTCTCACCCTCACAGACTGTGGTGTCCTGAAGGATAAGAGACCTCATCAGGAGAAAGGCCCAGCCAATAGCAGGAATCAACTGTTGATTTCTGAGTAAGGCCATGTAGAATTATGCAGCCCTTAGCCCGGGGGTGTCAAACTCATTTTCACCAGGGGCCACATCAGCCTCGTGGTTGCTTTCAAAGGGCCAAATGTAATTTTAGGACTATAAAAATGTGATTACTCCTTAATTGGGGCAAGGAGCTCAGTGCTGCTGCTGGGTAAGAACAAGGTGTCAGGCTGGATAAAACAAGTGGAGGGCCAGATTTGGCCCGCAGGCCTTGTGTTTGCCACCTGTGCACTAGCCTATCTGACAGAGAACGCCACCCCCGCCCCCAGCTAAATCAGGATCACCCACAGGACCATAAGCAATTACAAAGTGTGTTGTGTTAAGCCACTTAGTTTTTGTAGGAGTATGGTGTGTTATTCAACAATACACAGCTGATAAAGTAAGTGACCAGTTTCCTCATCTGTAAAATGGGACTAATGCTCACATTCTTGTTTGATAAGTTTGTTATGAAGAGTGAATGAGATGAAGCCTGTGAGTCATGGAGCAGTGGGTCTGGCACCAGGGTTCACTATTGGCAGCTCTGCTTGGGGCCTCTGAGGCAAGTGACAGGAGGTGGGCCCTTCAGTGAGCAGGCGGAAACATGTCTAGAAAGGGAAGCTCTGGGACAACAGTATGAGGTAGGATTTAAAGCAAGCCACACTGGTAGAGCAGAAGTGGGCATCTGGCTAGAACTGTCTCAGTCATAGGGACCTTAAGCTGTCCTGAGTTAGATGGGAAGCCCAGGATTGCAGGGATTTGAGTGGAGACAAAGCCACACCAAAATGCCTCCATGATCATGGAAGCCTTCAAGGTTTAGGAACTAAGGAATTGAGGAGGCAGGTGCCTCTACAAAATCATTAAAAGTCAGTCCTGAACATTTCCCACCCCGGCTGAATACCTTCCCATGGATCCCTTTCCCCTAAAGGGGTGACTAGGCCCTTCTTGACTACAGCCTGTGCTGCAGTGCACCCCACTTCATCTCCCACTATCCCCCTTCACCTTCACATTCCAGCAGGACTCTATAAACTCATGGTTCCTTGGGATGAACCACAGCCTCTCCTACCTCTAGGTCTTTGTGCAAGCTGTCCCCTCTTTCTTAAAGGCTATTACCTGCCCCTCCCCCATTTAACCTGGATAACCTCTACTTGTCTTTAAAAGCTTAGCTAACAACATGTCACTTTTTCTGGGGAGCATCTTTGAGTCCCCATGTGTGGGTTTGGCTCTCTTCTCCAGGGCCCCCATGGCACCCCATCCTACCCCAATGCTCCATCATTGTGACTTCTGGTTGGTCCAGAAGTTCAGGGACCCAGTTTACTTTGCTCATCTCTGTAATCCCAACACCTAAATCAGTGCCAAGGACACAGTAGTTGTTCATTACATACCCTTCCTACTGTATAAATGATAATTCAATAAATGAATTGGATGGGTCCTTAGAGAAAAAGCAACAACAAAAAGAAAATCAAAAGAGGCTCAAAGAAGGAAGAGACTTACAAGGGACCTTCCAATCTGTTCATCTTCTGGAAACTTGGTGACTATGGGAGCATGGCAAGTGGACTGAAGTGGCAAGAGAGGGCAGTGTGCTGGGCAGAATAGCTAAGTGCTATATCAAACTCCAAAATGTCAGTGGCTTAACACAATAGAAATTTATAAGTTAATCACACAACAGTCAGAGGAGGGAGTTTCAGGTCAGTTCATGGCTTTCTTCCAAGTGATGGATCACGGACGTAAGTTCCCTCCACATCGAGGCTCCATCAACCCCTAACGTGGCAGAGTTCTCTGCTCCCAACTGGTGGGAGGGAGACATCACACCAGCTCCTCAGAAACCCGAGCTCCAAAACTGACACACACCGCTTCTTTTCCTCTTCCATTGATAGAAGCTAGTCTTGGGGCCGCACCTGGATGCAAGGGAGTCTGGGAAGTGCAGCCTTTGGTGAGGCAGCCATCTTCTAGTACCAACTCCATGTTTATAAAGGCAGACCCTGAATTTCTGGTGGACAAAGGGGATCTTGGGCCAGACTTTTGCTCTCCAAACTTCCATTTCTTCATCTATAATATGAAGATAACGCTATTACCTCAGAAGATTCTTGGAAAGCTTACTTAAATGAGTGAGAGCTAAAATCCCCAGCAAATACCAGGTACAGAATAAATGCTTGTCAAATGTTACCTTCCTACCCCATTTTTTTTAACTAGTAGAAATAAGATTTGTCTGAAAGTATTGGTTGGGGGACATCTGGATCTGCCTTCATTCATCTTTGCTTTATACCCCTTCCTCTTTCCCTCTTTCTACTCTTTTCTGTTGTTTATCCCTCTCTCTTCCTCACCTTTGTGGTATCTTTATATCTCTGGACTCCCCTGGTTGCCTCTGTGAGCACCTCCTTTCCCATCCCAATCACCAGGCTCTGAAGTAGATTAACTGCCACTCAGGGCCAGCCCCTCATTAGTAAGAAGAGTAATGCCAGCCCTTTGGACAGGACGAGTCACCAAGGAGCACTCCACAAAAAGCAAGCCAGACAGCTCTTGACCTCAATAGAACACATCCCCACAAAACTTGCCAGCGAGAGGGGAGCTACATGCCAAGGCTCTCCAACATGCCCAGAGGATAGTAACAAGTGTTAAATGAACAGGAATCGAAACATTCCCGACAAACTTGGAGTTAAGGATCAGCCTTCTTTCCTGTTGCTCTTTGATTTTAGCACTGCCAATATGCTAATGAACAGCATACATCTCTCAGCGGGGCAATGATCCATTCTTCCTCATTTCCCAAACTTCTTTGGCAGTGAAACTCTGCTGAGCATCTCCTGGGTCTGTGAGTGATGGGATGCTCTTTACAAATTTCAGCTCAATAACAAAAATCAAAGAATAAAGTGCACCTTCATTTAGCTATGTGGAAACAGGCTAACTAGGAAAATTTAGCAAAGAATTTATCATCTTTGTTTTAAATACTAATGTCCCATCTTAAGTTGCTACTGTTGTTAGGCTTTGGAGGTGGCTTTTCAGGTTGTATCAGAAAGGTTTAAGAATGTTGGTGGGGCTGATGGAAATGGATGTTTTTCATTCACTTATTAAATATTTATCAAGTTCCCGTGATGTGCCAGACATTTCTTTACACCAAAAGACAAATCATTTTTGTTTGTTTTCTTTGTTTTAACCTCATTGGCTAGCTTATGAATACAGATCATTTCGTTTAGACCAATGATTTTGAACCATGGTGATTCTGTCCCCCAGGGAACATTCAGCAGTGTCTGGAGACCTATTTTGTTGTCACAGATGGGAGGGTGCTATTGGCATCTAGTGGCTAGAAGCTTGGGATATTGCTGAACATTCTATAGTGCACATGACAGCCCCTCACAACAATGAATTATCTAGCCTGAAATGTCAACAATGGTGAGGCTGAAAAATTCTTAGAGAAAAAAAGACTTAAAAACCAGCACAAGTGCATGAGCCTGCAGGGATTAGTTAGGTGACATAAATAGCTCACTAATTGGACAAGTTTCAAAGGGTCAAGACTGCTGGGACCTAGCTGATTGTCGCTCTAGGGAACCAATAGTGCCCCGCGTCCAGGTGGCCAGTGCTTCCCAGTTTTCAAGCCAGAAATCCAAATTTGAAAGTAAAATTACTGATCTTTTAAATGCTGGCAACTAATTTGAGTGTTTTTAATGTTTTGCCAGTCAAACAAAGTACATCTGGAAACATGATGTAGTCAGGCCAAAAGTCTGCCACCTCCCTGAACACTCGAGGTACCTCCCTAGCATGGGGCTAGCTACTGTTGGGTATGTTAGACAGCATTGGCCCACACTTCCTGATTTGTCCTTGTTAGCTAACATTTAGTGAGCTCTTACTATGGATCAGAACCCCCTCTAAGCATTCAAAACAAGTTAACTCATATTTACAACAACCTAGGAGATACATGTAATGTTCTCTCCCATTTTAAAGACAAATTCTCAGAGAGGCTACACAACTTCCCTAAGGTGACACAGCAAATGGCAGTACCAGGATTTGAACACAGGCAGTGTGTCTCCAGAGCTTATGTTATTAATTGCTAAGCCACCCTGCCCTGTGGAAGACGCTGCATCCCTATATCCTGCATGGGGAAACTTGCAAGGGACTTCCCTGGCTTATTACCCATCCTAGGCAAGGAACAGTCCGCCACTGTGGTTAGCCTATATTTTCCAAGTGTTCAGACCTTAGTCCCTCCATCTAAAGCTGTGGTTCTCTGCTGGGGGTGATTCTCCTCCCTGGGTCACATTCTACAATGTGTGGAGACATTTTTGGTTGTCACAAATTGGGGGTACTACTGGCATCTAGTGGGTAGAGACTAGAGATGCTGCCAAAAATCACACAGGACAAACCCCCACAACAAAGAATTTTCCAGCCCGAAATGCTAATGGTGCTGAGGCTGAGAAACTCATCGAGACACCTGGCTGGCAACCGTCACCACATATAAAAAAGGTAGCAGAATATTCCGGGTGATTCTGTTTGTTTATCTAGAACATTACTTTATTTATCTCCTCATTCTTTCTTCTCTTGCCCTGGAATTTCATCATAATCCATATCATTGTGCTAAATGCCTACACTGAATAGTCATCTCTTCATACAACTCTTACATGTTAGCAACAGCAAAACAAATGAGAAATGGAAAGATTAGCAATAGCCGAGAGGAAAATGAGCATTAAAATACAAAATAAGCCCTTGGGATGTGACCATAATTATCAACTACATGCCTGAAATGTGAATGTTCTCTTCTGGACGCCCTAAACCATAATTGTGCTCCGTGCCCACATGCATCAAACTCCAATTGCCATGAACACCGTCTCTGCTAAACACACACGTGACTGCTCCAATTTCATAAAAAGATTTTAATAGAAAAGTACAAGGTATGAACAAAAATAAATAATCTTTATCTCATTTCTAGCCCAGCAAATTGTACACTGCATATAAAACCAGTCTAAGATGCAATTTTCCTCATTGTTTTTTTTTTCTCCTTTTGAAATACTGAGACAGCATTTTAATTAAATCTTCTCAATTCAAATTGATACACTTGTTTTTTAAAAAAAAATCATACCAAGCTTTAATCATTCTACATCCATTTTTTAAAAGTTAGCTAACAAGATGATGTTTCATTAAAATAAAGTATCATCCAATCATAAGATTTAAATGTAAAGTTTGTATAAACGGGTAAATAGAAGATTCTTTTACTAAGTTTTAATTCCTACATTGCTGAATGTTTCCTGTTTTAAAAAGTCATTTCATCATCTTCCTTTCAAAACCTGTCATCTGTTTTTCACCATTTCATAGAGGGGAGACTAAAAAATACTTCCTAAAAAAATAAATATCTTAAAAGTACCCTTTACAGTGATAATGCAGTATTTTAGACCTATGCCTTGGTGTGTATTTGCATTACATACATACTTCAAGTTATAACTACCTTTTTTATCTATCTCTCCTCACTGATGGACCACTCAGCCTTTAGGGACTATTTCTGCTAATGATCTCTTGGAGTCAGCCAATACTAGTCTCTTATTTGGAGGACTTAGCCTGCTAGAGTGTCACATTTGATAATCCCAGTGACTTACATAATGTTTCCCAAAAACAAGTTGAAATTTAGCATTGGCAAAATCATCTGAGTGAGGGGTTTGAGCAGGCTACTAAAACATATACACTCAGGAGGTCAGCAGCTGACAGATAAACTGGACTAAAACTCAAAACAGTCTTCCTTTTACTTGAGCTCATAATGACTATTTTGAACATGCCTCTGCTTGCTGCTGCCTAATACATACATTTTTGTTAATTTTCCTGTATTGGGAAGATCTTGAATGCATTCCACGTTGCAAAGAAAAAAATATGCTGACACTCCTAAATCAAGTATATGTTTTTGCAATAAAGCACACTGGTCAATATACAACTGAGGAAAAACTGAAACAGATGTGAGTCCTAGAACCACAAGCGTTTGAATTTGCCCAGAAATGCTATTTTAAACACTCTATATGTTGGTCTACTGTTTTTTTGTGGAATAATGCATTCTTGTCATCCTTAAAAGGTTTCAATATGTTACAAGGTTATCCGAAAAGAAAAAAAAAAGCAAAGGGCTAACCTATCAATCTGAGCAACGCTGGCCAGATTTCAGTGTACACTTTCAGAAAGCACGAGAACCCATATCAATTGCATTTAACACAACGAGCCTTCAGTTTCCAATGAGTTTTCATTCTTTGCAGATTGAGGCTTGCTTTTCATCAAATAACTTTCAAAGGGGTACAAAGACACTCAGTCCACAGTAACTTCAAATAGAGAGGTGCAATAGTTGCAGTGGTAAACATAAATACATTTTTTTGGACTAAAGCTCTGGTCATGGATAAAAGCATGTGCCTTTTCAGTTCTTCTCTGAGATGTTACAACGGCAACGCGCTCTAAAACAATTAAGTTATATGCATAATGCTGAAAGAATGTGAGCAATCCTATAACCAGCTTTGAGCCATCTGCTTGATTTCTTTCTTTGAGGAATATATATAGGAAAAGAGAATTCCCCTTTTGTTCCGTTACATATAGAAATCTTTTGAAGCTTCCAAATAGTTTGGTTTTTGGTAAAAATTCTCTGCTCTTCTGTTATTCTGACATGTAGTCACCCCTAAACTCTCCCTCATAGCTTCTCAAAAAAATCTCCACATGAATCATCTGAACGACAATTGAAACCACTTACCAATATACAAGTAACGTTTTATTTTATATTCTATCTTCCATTTGGCATAAGCCTTATGATGTTTGTTTTTTTTAACCAGTGAAATATACAAGTCACGCAAGACAGAAATATGTACATTAAAAGTACAGAATAAAGGCTATAGAAGATATACATAATATCTGAGTGACAAGTAGAATATTTTACATTAAATAGTTTCTTTTAAAAACTAGGATTGTTAAACTCAACTCTCTTCATAAACATGAATCACTAAAAAGGAACAAAATCTGGTTTAGCAAATAAAAAACTTCATGGTTTTTGTATAATAAAAACCAAAAAAGTGACATTTTAAACTAATTAGTGCTTTTTTTTTTTTTTTTTTTTTTTTTGCTTGCAATTCACTGCAACTGAGGGGAAGTGAATATCCTTGTGCAATAAATTAAGAGCCACCGATGGCTGAGGTGATGTGAAGGCTACCAAGCCTGTGAAGGTTGCAGATGTGTATCTTTCCAAACTTTTAAAATCATGTAAGTCAGATAAAAAACACACTTGATGGCACTTTTTGGAAAGAGGTATCCTGTTTTTAAAAATGTAAAGACTAGCTATATGTGTCATGAACTAGATTTTCCTTAGGGACTCAAATAGGTACTACTAGGTCTACTAGGCACTGGTTTACACTCTGCAAAATGAGCTAAGGAAAGAGAAACGTTGATCATGCTTCCAAGTTTTGACTCTCTCTTCATTCCCAAGTCTATGACGATCAAGTAATGCCCTCTCAGGAAAATGTACAGAAATGGAGGTTGGAGAAAAGGGGGTGGGGAGGGGAAGATAAAATTAATCTTCAAACCAACATGCATATCAGGGAGGAATACCTTCCAGATCCCTCAGAAACAAGGCTGTTTTGTGATGCTAAAGGTAGCATCACATCAGGGCCACAGCCCAAGCTCAACTCAAAACCTTTTGGAAAAATCCCAATGCATTGCAATGAAGGACAACAATGCTCTCGACCAAGAAATAACCCCAGAGTGAAGTGTAATTCTAAATCACTGGCTGCACTGAGATATAATAACATTTATATTTATATATATGTATATATATGTTATGTACAAAAGACTCTTGAGATATCAGGCACCATTAAACCACATTCCCACCCCCACCCCTTATAAATGCAACTGTTCAAGTACACTAGGAACAGTTTTAGGGTTCACCTGCCGTACAAAAGGAAAAGCTTGAGTGGACAGTCTAAACACAGGATCATAACAGTGAAACGCTGCAACACTTCTGTGAACTCCATTAGCCAAATAATGTCATTAAAATACATAAAACTACAGCTTCTCAAAATAAAAGTTTTAGGGAAAAAAATCCCTAAGTAATGAACTGTTTTCCAAGCGGAGCTCCCAATGGTTCATTTCCTGTCCTGCAATCAAAGGGGACTCAGTGGAGCCGCCCTTGGGAATCGTGGCCAGCCTCACCTCCTCAGCAGCAAGGAGGAATCGGACAGGGTTTGGGGTCAAGTGGGAGGGCAGGGTGCACTTTTTCCCTCAAATAGGCTTCCTGCTCTGGCGCAGCGCTGAACTGCATGCAATTACTTTGTTGTCTGGGCAGAGGGTCTGTGAATGGAATCTGTTTATTATTTTGATTATTATCATTTATTAACCAAGTACCCCTAAGAAAATTACAGTATATTTTCCTTTATAGTCAAGCCACCCTCCCCCCTCCCCTCTCCAAATAAAAAGTCTACAACCCAGAGTCATTTGGGGATGCTTTCCCAATCTGATAACTGAATTCCAGTAACTGCTTCAAATCATTGTCTTAATATTGGAGTTTTAAGTTTTTTTAATTTCTGGTGCTTTCCTCCCTGCTCCCCAAGTTTCAGTAGCTGTTAGAAGAGGACCATCTGCACATGGAATGCTTGAGAAGCATGAGATGCATGATACGCTTTTTTCTTTGAGGGACATACGACTCTCACTCTTACATTTTTATATTACACTCTGAAAATGTTTCAGGCTGATAGCCCCTGGGGAAGGGGTGGGTTCTCATTTTTTTGTTTGTTTCTCAAGACCTTTCACCAGAGCATTTATAATTCATTTTGGTCACAGAGGCATAGATTTGGACCACCCGCTTCCAACTGGATGCTACTTGTCCCACATGACCCCACGGCTGAGAAAAAGAAAATGTATTTCCTTTACCTTCTAGATGTGCACACAGCTAAGTCAGGGTATGTGTTATTTGCCCCTCTTCCTATACCATCAAAAGAAGTCTTGCCTTACCTTTTCAAAGATTCACAAAATAAATATTTTTCTTGGTTCCCACCCCCCACTATTGCCAAATAATAATTATAATATTAATAATAAACCACAGAGTTCTTGATGGGAACAGAAAAAAATGGTTCTGGCTGCAGTTCTTGGGGAAAAATAAAACAATATTAAAAAAAAAACCAAAATCACTGTACTTTCTATAAATAAGTGGGTCCTGGGGACGGGGCTGGGTGACAGGCGGGCAGCAGGACACCCACTATTTGCACACGAACTGGTCCACAATCTCCGTGCACTTCTTGCACTTGACATAGCAGCACCAGTGGAACTTGCAGTGGCAGCGCTCCGTCTGCACGGTCTTGAACTGGTCATAGCCACGGCCACAGCACATGAGCTCACAGCCATCCATGCCCTCGGATGTCTTGTTGCAAAGGCGGCCCTGTGTGCCCAGCGAGCCCGTGCTCTCGTTGCGCACGCAGTAGTCCGGGCTGGGGTCGATGTAGACCAGGTCCTGCGTGGTGGGAGAGTTGAACCGGCTGTTGACCTGCACCAGCTTGCCTCGGCCGTTGAGCCTCATGGCCGCCGCACTGTCATACTTCTCCTTCAGGGCGTCGCCCACCTTGCGGAAGTCGGCCAGCTGCAACCAGCACGTCTTGAGGCTACAGGAGCCAGACACCCCATGGCACTTGCAGGCCACATCGGCCAGGTTGTACACCGTCTGTGGGAAGATGGGACAGTTAGTTTACAAAGTCACGGCAGAGCCCATACACAAGCAGGGATCTGTTAACAAAACTCCTCTCCACCTTCTAGGTGGAGCCATGTTCACCAGCAGAACTAGGGACTGGGCTATTTCCTTCTCATTCTCCACTACTGGAAGCCTATGTTCCTTGCTTTAAAAAGCCTACAAAATAAATATATTTTAGCCCCTCATTATTGCATATTATCATAATAAACAGCCACAGTTTTTAAATAGGAACAAGAAAAAATTGTTCCAGTGGCTACTGTTTTGCAGAAAAATAACGTTAGTAGCAACTATTACAGCCTGAAGACTCATCCCAGAGACTGTACACAATTCCTTACCCACACCACCTGGGCTGATCCCCACAAACAGCCTGTGAGGGAAGTGCTGTTACCATCTCCATTTCACAGAGAAGGAAAATGAGGCCCATAGAGGTGAGTTACTTACCCATGTGCCGGAATTTGAACCCAGGCAGTTGGGCTAAAAGCTCATGCTCAGTGGCTTGTCCATGGGTACCAGCTGATAAGTGGTAGGGCTGAGGGGTCCAGCTCAGGTAAGATCAGGATTCAGATCTTTACTCACTATTACTATTATTGCTATGTGTCAGGCACTATAATAAGAGTCGTTGTACTCTTTATCTCATTTCATCCTCCCAACAATGTTATAACATGGGCTGGATTAGATGGTGACACAGTAACAGAGAAGGTAAGTAGCCTGTACTGGTCACACAGCTAGAATGTGGGAGAATTGGGCCTGGATCTTGGGTCTTCTCCCTCCTGCTTCCTGAACAATCCCTAACCCCTTCCTTCACTGCCTAGGCTAAGAGCACCCATCCTGGACCCAGGCAGACACAGACTCTGTTCTGACTCTGTCCCCGAATTCAGGCAACTGGCTTCCCCTCTCAGAGCCTTCATTTCCACCTGTGTAGGAGACTGTGATGGCATCAGCGTCACAGCACTGTTACAAGGATAAAATTAGAAGATGCCTGGAACATATTTGACATGCAGGATTTAAATCTGGTAATCAGTAAATCTGGTCTTTCTCCAGGGTGACAAGGGCATGTTGTCTGGGTCCTTCCCAGTCACCTTGACCTCAGGTCTGACCCCACAGCACTGTGCCCAGCAGTCTGGGAGGTGGCGGCTACCTATTTATAGCCCTGACAGCCCAGTTCCTGTACCAGTTACCCTCCAGAGTCCAAGTGCTATTGGCAGAAACCCGGAGGCTGGAGTGAGTTAGAAGGCTGCTTCCACCCAGAACAGCCACGTTCTTCCTCCAGGGATTCACAAGGGGCTTTCTTTAAAAGGGGGCCAAGTGTATTCTCTTGGCATAAAGAGTTTCAGGCACTCAGCTAGTCTGAGGAAGGGTTTTGCAAACATATTTAATCTTCACTCCCCTTTGAGGAAAATAAAAAGCTATGTCCCGAGGAGATGCTAATATGATTTATATGCATAATGTCCAACTTCTCTACCTACCCCCACTATCCTAGAGAAAAACTTTTATGTAACCTCATCCACCAGGATACAAGCTCAGCTCACTGCTAAAATTATAAAACTTATGGGGGGGAACCCTCACTATTAAAAAAATGCAGATGTTAAATGAAATTATAATATTAAAGTTACTTTTTCAACCATGCAAAATTCCCTCTCTTCACCTGGAAATCCCCTTACTTGTTCTCCTTGGTTGCTAAGCCCCTGAAGATTTCTCTACATGAGAGAAGTGTAAGAAATCTCCAAAGATGAATGAAACACTAAATATGGGCAGAATGGGCCCGGACTGTCGCCAGATCTCTGTTCTGGAGGCATATCTGGTCTCTGGTGCTAGGCACACCATATGCATGGAGTAAAGGTGTGTATCTCTGATGAGGAGAGGAGCAAGGTCTTCTAGGCTCCCAGACACAGCAGGTCTGCCATGCACATTGCACAGGCTTGGGCAGGCCACAGTGGGGAGAGGCAGTCCCCCCACACTGCACACACCACAGCGGTTGGGCGACCTGAGGAAGGGAAAGCCACGCTCCCTCTGGAGCAGCGCAGCACAGGCAAAAATCTGCAGAGTTCAGTCCTTCCCTGACACTACCAAATGTTTAGCATCAAATGTGAAAAGACAGGTTGGCTGGAATTGTCTAGATAATCTTTGACTTCTCTATGTCTTTTACTTCATAATGTTTAGGAATTATCATTTATCAAGTACTTTACTACCAACTGGCAGTAAACTAAGACCCTCAATTGCACCATAGGAAATTGTTATTTTGTAGGTCAGAAATAGTCACGTGTTGGTATTTCATACGGTTCAACCTACTACATCATCCCAGTTAGTCCTCAAGACAATTTCTAGAGATAGTTAATGTCATGGCCACTTAACAGATGTGGAAATGTGGAAACTGAGACTCAGGAACAGACGGAACTGGATTTTAATCTAGATCTCTCTAATTCCAAAATAGCCCTTCATCCCTAAACTGTGATGCATGAGTTTCAGTTAAAAAAAAAAAAAAAAAAAAAAGTGCCTGGCTTATATCTTACTCTCTTTTTTCCAGAGCCGTGAAGTGGTTCTCGAGGCCTCAGTTTCCCAATCTTTAAAATGAGAGTGTGCAGCCAGAGGGTTCTAAGGCTCCTTCCAGTCCTGATATTTTACTTTGTGATTATCTTCCCTTTTCCTCACCCCCAAATACAGAAGGGTAAAATCTCTAACCAGAAAGTTCCTGGCACCTACCTTGGGTTCTGTGAAAAAATAATGGCCCTGGTCTTCAAGGCTGCCAAAGTTAAGAAAAGCGCTCACCCCTTCATTTTAAAGCAGCCATAAAGTGCCATGTGCTTAACCACAGGGGAAAAAGTGGGGGAGGGTCTTTTTAACTATTGTGGAGAAATATTTCATGATCCCACCAGGGAAGGGAAAGAGCAGAATGGGGACCCTTAGGAGGGCCTGAAGAGGCCATCCTCTCTGGGCACTGCTAAGTGGCTCCCTCATCTCTTCAGAGCCACCCACAATTGCCATGATGGTCAGAGTAACAAAAATGCTGTCATTTTCCTCAAAAAGCTCGAAAAGCTCTCAGTCCATCAAGCCTGCCATCTAATGACATAGGGAAGAGAAAGAAAGGTAAGCCCTGGAAGCAGGGGTGAGGATTTCTCAGCTGGGCACTTACTGGCAAAAAGAACTCCCTTTCCCAAATTTAAGTCCAACCACAGACTTGTTCCAAGGAGGTGGGCAAATGGTAACATTATTACTTCTGAGATGGGCTGGCCAAATGCACTGGGGATTAATTTAAAAGGCAGAGAAAGATCTTTGTCAGACAACTGCAGGAGCCCTTGACCAGAGGAGGCCAAGGCAGGAATAATTCACCCCCAGGACGCCTGTCTGGGGTGTGAGCCCCTCTCCAGAGAGGCCTGTGGCCTGTGTGTGCTTTGGGAAGGTCAGGGATAGGAGGGAGAAGAAGGAAGGCAAGGAGAGGGAGAGAGAAAGACAAACGGGGGGGGGGGGGCGGGGGGAGACCAGAAAAGATAGAAAGGGGGTTGGAGACAGAGAAACAAAGAGGCAGGAACCTACAGAGAGTGGCAGAGGGAGGGGTAGAGACCGGATGGGGCCCGGCTTGGTGGGTGGGTAGGGGGAGCAAAGACTGAGAGGCCGGAGCCTGGGACTTGACAGGGGGCACTCACCCTGCGGCCGGCCTCGTTGTTGTGCAGGTTCATGAGGATGCGCGCGCTCTCGTAGGAGCCCTTGGCGTGGATGCGTTCTCGCTCGCGCGCGTCCACAAACTCCTTGGCGAAGCGGTATCCATACTCGATGTTGTCCCCACAGCCGCCCCACAGCCAGTCCCTGGGCAGGTCCTTGGGACGCGCGGCGCGGCTGCAGCCACAGGTGGACAGCTCGCCCTCCCGGCACGCGCGGCTCATGGCGTTGACCACTCCCGCAGCGCTCACTGCGTATGTGAAGGCCGTCTCTCGGCTGCCTGCGGGCGAGGACGTGGGTCACCAGGACCGCTGAGGAGGGGGAGCCCCGGCCACACAACAGCCCCTGGCCGAGTGAAGGGTGCGGGTGGAGATGGCAGGAGGGGGCAGAGGAGAGCCTGTGGGAACACGTGAACACGTGCTGCCCTGTACGGGGACCACGGAGGGCCCCATCCCTAACATACACCCAGGCACTGCGCCCTTCTGCAGGGGAAGCTAAGAGGATCCCTCCACCCCATCCCAAACACAAAGAAGCAACAAAAACAAAGAAGTGGCACATCCCTGATACTTTTGCTCTGGCATTTTAAAGCCAAAGACAGGAGGATCCTAGGCAGTGCCAGGCTGATTTTCTCTGCAGCCCTTTTGAAAATATTGGAAACTTCTTATTTCAAAAAATGCACATGAAAGAAGTCATTGAAGGAAAACTCAGAATGTAGGTAGACTTCCTTACATTTATTTTAATGATTGTATTATTTTCATTTTGAGTTGCAGGGGGCAGGAGCATAGAATTTGCCAGGCTTAGAGCCTCTGAAAGTTTGAGGCCCCACTGCCACCCAGACTCTGCGGCAGCCACACTAGTTCTAGCTCACTTCCCAGACCTTCCTCTGCAGCGTGAAGTATGTCTCAGGACAAGGCTCTAGACTTCGCCAGGGGACATTTTCTAAACCCATCCCTAGAAAGTTACACATGAACCACCTCTTCTTGAATCCCAAGCTGATTGGACTGATACCTCTCCTTCTAGATGACTGTCTACTCATGAAACAGCCTGCTGGTCTTCCATGCCTCTTCTGTGACTCCCTGACAGCCTGTGCCTCAAAGTGTTAAAGTGACAGCAACAGACAAAAAGTACTATCTGAAGGGAAGAGGGGAAAAGAAGCTGCTTCCTTCACCAGACTTGTAAAAAATATATAAACCTAGGGGAAAAATCGGTGTCCCCTTTCCTAAAACTTGCAAAGACTATCTCCCTGTGAAACAGTTATATGGGAGCCCTGTTTGCAAGGAGGAAAATGGAGGTCATCATAGATCACATTAATCTCCACCTGTACATGAAGACATTTTTTAGTGTAACAGAAGCTATTTCATAACAATGTTGTACTATGAGGGAGCAAGGGTTAACACCGGGCCAGCTGAAGCTGGGCCTGGGGGGTAAGATGAGGGGGCCTCACTTTCTTCAACTATAAAATCAGGATATTGAACTAGATGCCTAGGAAAAAATGGGCCTTTCTGGCATTAAAATCCCTGTGCCAGAATCAGTTTCTCCTGCACTTAAAGGGCTTTCTAACAGTCTTTTGCAGGAGCAGAGCTCGGGGGTGGCAGGGGTCGGGGGAGTGACACAAAACAGCTGACAACAGAACTCAGCCCCAACCAGCAGGGTCACTCTGCAGCGGGGTAGCTGTGTCAATTCCAGGGTCCATCCTCTCCGTGGACTTCTCCAACCTCAGTCCACGACTATTTGTGATCCCCCTTCCAGGAATGGCCACGGTTCCCATTCCCCCCAGACCTTCCCTGCCACATTTTTAAAAACGTGAGTAACTTGAGGCATGTGCTGGTGGCTGGCAGGAGGGTCTGGAAAGTTCCTGCGGGGTGTGACATCTATCTATCTTGCTGGAATTAGTAAGGCAGAGAACACGGGAGGGAGTGGAAAGAAATGAGGAGGGGAGACAGATTCTAGGGAGTTATTTAAGGATTACCACATAATACAGAAAATGCCATGGTCCTGGATGGGAGGCTTATAGAATAAAGAGGTAGCTAGAGGAAGAGTAGATAAACAATCTTTCAGAGATACAGGAAAATAAGACACTGTCTTGTGAGTACACAAAGCATAAAAGGTCTTTTATAAAAAACACAATAATGCTGTTTGTTTCAGAAGTCTATCGAGCATTTCTTTCTTTCTTTCTTTCTTTCTTGACCCAAAATGCAAACCTGGTAGAAGTCTCTAAGCTAACTGGTCACTACAGGAAAATATCTGTTTGAAAAGTGCCCTTTGGCTAGTAGCCTGTGGGTATAGTCATCCTGGATGGAATACTGCTGCTTCAGTTAGGGTTCCCTCCCTGTGAATCTACATCCTCTCCCATCCTCACTCACGATTTCATCCTTGAAAATGGCGCCTTTCTGACATATCTTTTCACAGCATGGAAACAAAGAAGAGACAGAGACAAAAGCTGGAAGAAAGGGTAGCATGATGAAAAATGAGGAAGTTTCCAAAATGAAGAGTGAGCACTTCACAAGGCGATTGTGTACAGTGCCTTCAAGGCAACTGGCACCCTAGAAAAATGAGTTGAGGAGGGGTTGGAAGTGTCAGCCCTGAGTTTCTCAGACACTGGCCCGATCACAGGGTCAGATTCTCACGGACAAGAATTGCTGGCCATGTCCCTGCTATACTAAGTGCTTTGGAAGACACACACACACACACACACACACACGCACACACACACACACACCTTTCAGTCTTAAAGGTATTCTGAACTTTCCGTTAGCTCGTTTTCTTCAGTGTACCCTTAAACAGAAAAGTGAAAGCTAAGTAACTCTCCCACTTTTGGGGTTGGGTCCATATTACTTTTCCACCAAAAGCTATTCTGTTTTTCTCTTCTCTCCAATTCCATTTTAAATAAATAGAGAAGGCCCTGTTGGTGTGCCAACAGAAGCCCCCAAGCAGCAGCTTTCTGTCCTGAGGCCCCCAGTCACCTGGGGAACTTTTGGCAAGGGAGATGCTGCATCTTCCCAGGACAGCAGCTGACTTGGTGATCATTCCTAGCAGGGCTCCCTCAGAGGCTGTCCCACCCGCTTCTCTTCAATCCAGATGGTAGTACCACACAGCTGAGGACCAGAGAGTATACTTGCAAGGGACAATTAAACATAGGCCTTTGTACCAAGGGTTCTGCTTGTTCCCTGAGGAAGCAGGCTCTTTGAATCTTGGACCACAGTTTAAATAAATCTCCAGCAGAACTCAAATCCACTTAGCAAATGATAGCTTATTCGAAATATTTTGGCCCAAAACAGGCTACACATAAAGAAGAGAAGAGGATCTTAAATTAAAGCTGTGTTCCAGCGACTACACAGAAAAATAGTTCCAATTGCTATTTTCCTTTCTGGTTACTTACCATCAGAGGTGTATGATTTTTGCTAACTCATAAATGTAAAAAAGTGGTCCTATACTTTGAGAGGCAGGCAGTTTAGGGGGAAGCTATAAGCAAATGTTAGAAGGGAAAGTTGACAAATTACTATTCTGATACAACTTTTTTAAAAAAGTGTTTTGTTCACTCACAATATTAAAACACAGGGAAATTAAATCTCCACCACACCCCCAGTTAACTACATAGGGCAGCCTATATTCAGGGAAAAACTCCTGTATTCCTGAAGCTGAACTAGATTCTGATCCCAGTATATATACATTAGCACATTTTAATCATTAACAGGAAGGACAAAGCCCTATGAAACTTTGCAGGCTTCAGACCATTTTCCCATTCAATTAGAGAACTGGCTTCCAGTCCTGTATTATTTTAGTTTATGAAGCTGCTTGGCTCACACATCCACTGACAACTCTTTTTTTGTTCTCAATGAATGCACTTTTCAGGGTTTTTAAAAAAATCATTTTATCCATCTGTGACGGATATTAAGCCACTTTTTATCTTCAGTCAGTATAAACAGTTAATTGCTTTGATAAATTACTTTTTATTTTAGGAGTCACTGCAGTCATATTAATTATAAGGGCTTGTTTGCATAAAAGTAAAGAGACCTGGAATAGTCACACTAGAAAACATATACAGGACCTCATCTGTCAAATAGTATTTTATGCTATGAAATCAAACCAGAGGCAAACTGATTTTTCAAATTCTTTGCCTTTAGTCTAGTTTTAATGTCATCTCCTCCCTGAATGGAATAACAAGTTTAGCAACACAAAATAATCGGACTGTGATACATTTAAAGTGGTTTTTTTTTAAGTTTCTAGGTTGAGGTCTGAGGTATGTGCTTTTACATCATATCAATTGCCAAAATCACAAATGTAAATTGGACTACTTCTAATTAAAATTCTTTCTGAAACTAAAAATAAAGCTTTTAACATACATATCTCTCTAGCTTCAGGGACTATCTATATTAGGGAAATTAGACCCTGATTCACTTCCAACATGCCCAGCATTTTGAAAGATGAGGATTTTTAGTTTGGGCCATTTGAACTGCAGCTTAAGTTAGGAAACTGCTAACAGTTAAGAGTTTTGAAGCTTAAAAGGATATAAATGACTCAGCTTTCCTCATCTACTTTTGAGAAGCCAAAATAAGGATGCTGCTTCTATTGTAACCAACATGTTTCTTGGAAAAATTAAGTGTTCAGAATAAAACAGAGATGTCTTAGATGTTCTCTCCTGATTGGCTTAAAGAAGTCCAAAAGGTGAAGCAAGTGTAGGAACAGGAGTTAACATAGGTGGCAACAATGACCCTAATCCCCCAGCCACTGCTCTGCTGGAAGATTCCCTGATGATCAAGCTGATCAGTAAACCCTAATGACTTTTCTAAGAGAAAAGTTTACATATATTTAAAAATATGTTAAATGGTCTCCTACCTATCTGCATAACTCTGCCAAACACAGAGGTGTTATCCACGGTGCTGCAGTTCCATCGCCGATGTCGGAATTGATACTGGCATTCTTTGATGCCTGTCTTCGCGCCTTCCCCGATGTACTGCATGTGGTCCTGGTACAAGTGGCATAGTTTCTTCTGTCCTTGAGAAAGTCCTGCCAGTTGGCTGCAGAGAGGCTGCGCTCCTATGATATATACTTCTGACATCTGAACAGGGTTATTCATACCTAGGGACCTGCGAAGGGGTGGGGGCAGATGTGCATTCAAGATTTACGTGAACTCTTGAGGTGCGCCCCCAGAAAGCATGTCAGCAAGACATAGTTCTAAGCACACAGATGCTTTTCTCTCCTGCTTGTCCTCATGACAAAGTATGAGAAGGGCTTCATAAAACTCCTCTGTTTCAGCTCCACTCAGAAAACGGAGGTATTGTGTAGTCCCCATTCCGCCATCTGGCTCCTCAGTTAGAGTTTTTACTCCCTTCCTTGCCCACCTCCCCCCCTCCTCGTCATATACCTGAACCAATATTTCCAAAATCCACTCAGAAAAGAGGCAAACATCGGCTTCAGGACAAGCCTCTGACCTTAAAGAAACTGACTCACTTTGCTCCACAAACTGGACGGATCTGCCTTGAAAACATATGAATGCCGAAAGTAGGCACAATTAGACACGGGTGGGAGATAGCAGTTCCTTTTGACTGATGGAAGAACAGTGGGACAAGTATATAAACTGAAGAAAATTCACCATGTTCTGGACATTTTAAAAGGGCTCCTTATATATGATTGTGAAGGACCCAAGACAGGGTATCCAGTGAACAGAAGTCATGTTTGACAGTCAGAAAAACACTTCATTTACAGGGAAAAATATCCAGAACGCCGTCAAAAATAATCCTCTGGATATACTGCAGCCTATCTCCAGGGGCCTTACCAGAAAGAAACCCTCATTCAGGGACATTTGGCTACTTCAATTTCACCTTTTCTTGATCGAATTCTGAACCTAAATACTTTTCGACTTGGAATTTAGCTATCTTCCTAAAACTCTCCGTACATTAGACTATGAAGGTTAATAACCTCAAGTGACAGAAAAATAAAAGGTGGAATTCACTTTTACTACTGAGGGGTGGCAAAAAGTAAATTTAATAGATAAGCTTTCAATTATTAGATAATTGAATTTTGGTTCCATTTTATTATATGATGTGCTACAGTATACATCTCAACAAGGGCCTCTTAGAAAAAGATCTAGATTTATAGGTTCTGATTCCTTATGGAGCTGAAGATAAACTTTACAATGTTAGTAAATAAAAAGAAAATTCTTATTTAAAAACACATGTAAATAAAATGTATTATATGTGCCAAAAGTCACGATTCAGCTTAAATATTGCAGTATCGTACAAATGAGTATTTTTTAAAAATAAAATATGCACATATAATGAACTTACCACCAAGAATTGGCTTCTATTACAACCTGGGCGAAGGACAAAAATATGGCCAAAGCCATTAGGAAGAACTTGGAAGACATTGCACTTCGAGCCGTCCCCAAAGCAACTCCTGGGCTTAATATTCCAATCGACTTCTGGAGAGGGAAGAAAGGAGCAGATGTTTATTGCCTCTCAGATAATTTTCAAGCATACAAGTTTAAACAACGGAAGCATCCGGGTCTCTTAAGTTTACTGTTGATGGACTGAGCTTCTTCTCCGTGACTTTTTGATGAGAAGATATAGGCAGTTTCTTTTTTTCCAAATTAATCCACCCACGCAACCTCACCAGGAAATCTGATTTCGCTGGGATCCTGCGCGCGGGGCACGCCAGCGATTACAATCATGTCTCAAAGCTGTTGAGTCAAAGCCCCGGTGCCAGGCGCTGCCTCCTTCCTGCTTGCTGGAGTCCCGCACCCCCTCGCTCCCTTCTAGTTCGCGCTGTGCTCAGTCCCTCCACGGAATTCACTTGGGAACCCGCCGCCACCCTCGTCCTCTCCCCGACCTGGGCCGAGCAACAAGTGGAGCCTGAATTAATTCCAAGGGCAAGAGGAGCGCGAAGGAGAGTGGAGCGCGCCGGCGGCGGCTGCGAAGGAGGCGGGGTGGCCGGCGCGGGGGTGGGGGTGGGGGCAGGACGCAGGAGGGAAGGGCAGGGGGTGGGGGGCGAGGCCCCGGGGAGTAGAGCGCGAGAAAGTGCCCAGCTGGGAAATGCAGCTCTGAATTAACATCGTATGTTTCATAATCAGTTTACGGGCCGCTTTGGGCGAAGCCACTTCCAGAGGGGGAAGGGCAGCCCGGGTTTCCTTAGCAGGCTCTTCTGCCAGATTGGAGCGGGAAGAAGATGGGGGGCACACCAGTCAAAGGGGAGAGAGCGCTGCTCTCCTAACCAAGGAATCCAGAAAGCAGAGCACTCCCTGGGACTTAGAGTATTCCAGAGAAAGGACAGCATCCTATAGGAAAGAAGGGGATCTAATCTGGGTCCTGCTGCTCTCCCCACAATCCTCCTCCAAATTCTTTTACACTCCCCCTCCCGCCCTTCCCGTCCCTACTCCTGGCGGCTGCCAAGGAGAAAAGGGAAAGGAAGCCAAGGGGGACTCCAGTTTCCTTTGGTTCTGGTCTGGAGCTGTCGGCCGCTTCACCATCACGGCACTGTGAGCCTGATCTTGGACACCCCCATTCCACCCTCCAGCCCAATTAAGATTCGGTTCACTCTGTCCCGAACGGTGAGGGTGCAGGGTGAGGCCAGAGCTGGTTCAAGTAGGCCTCCGACTGACGGGGCCAGAGATGCGCTGGCTCCCGCGCCGCGGCTAAGCCCCTAAATTCCAGGGCGCAGAGGGACCGGCGGCAAAGATTCCGGTCGTCAAGAATTTCGGGGCAGAGGCCGCCTTGGAAGCTTCCGCTGCCTTTTCTCCCACTGGTGACTTCTCCACCTGTAGGCGGCGGCGGAGCTCGGCGGTGGCGGCTGCGGGTGGGAGGAGCGGGTTTCCAAACTCCTCTTTACGTCTCTGATAAGTGTAACCCTGACGCGCTGCACGTCCCGCAGCTCCCAAGGGACCCCTTCCTTGGGAAAGGATAGGTAAGCCTCTTTCAGGCGACGGAAGGGCCTGGCCTGGAACCTGCGCGGTGAAAGGGACTGAGGGGACTTAGTCAGCCTTGGGAACACGAAAGGACTCAGGAGCTCGCCACGGCTTTTCCCGGCCAGTCGCCTCTTTGGCCCGGAGACCTCGGGGCTTCTCCGAGAGGAAATGCTTATGTGGTCCCCAGTGCCCGCTAACTAGGGCTCCGCACCCATGGCTCACTAGTCCTCAAAATGCCGCTAAACTGTGGGCGCATCCCGGAGAATAGAAAACTGGGGTTTCCCCAACAGTGGAAAGAGAAGTCTAGGTCTCCCCACCCCCGCCCAAAGTGTCAAGTTTCCTCCGGGGGAGGGGGTGGGCTGCAAGGTCTGCCTTCGCTCGCGGACCAAGCTGCAAAGTCGACTGTCCCCATAGGCCGAAGTCGCGCGCGCGTACACTCATGCACTTTCATACACTCACACGCGTGCACATATACACACGCTCGGATGAGCTTCCGAGACGGCTACGCGGATTGTTGCTGGCCGCGCGCACTTTCCTAGCCTCTCGACGGGCGGGGCGCGCGGGGAGGGGCGCGGGCAGCGCAGAAATTGATAACAGATTCGGCGGATTACAGCGGATCTCTTTGTTAGAGGCAAAGCCACACAAACCGAACCCACTCTCAGCCGACGACCCCGAGGGAAGACCACCCCTTCCCAGAGCTGGGGCCAACTGGGAGTGGGCCACTGGGTCTCTGCGATTCGGGTCTCCCCAGCTCCAGGCTGGGGGTTAGCCAAAGGTTTCCCCAAGAGGATCCGCAGGAGAGTCGGGCGAGTGGCGTCTCCACTTAACCCCGCGCGCTTGCCGGGAAACACCTTGGCCCTCTTCCCGCTCGAAACCCCGCGCAATCCAGAAAAGGCCCCACAAGTTTGAAACACTGAAGGAACCCACAGCAAACTCACTAATAAATACATGGACTCTGTTGGGTAAACATCCTTGCCTTGTTTACCAAGAGATCTGATCCGAAAAGACAGAACGAAACGGGACCTCTCCGGAGTCTGTTGCAGGCAAAAGCTGAGTTTACCAAAGAATGGACTAAATGTTTTCGAACGTTCAGAGGGCCCAGAATAGGCGACTTTGTAAGGATCCTCGGAACCTCTTCCTTGTGTGGGTTGAGGAGAAGGGTGCGTTTGAGAGGTTCAAGCGCAGGGGAGAGGTGAGGCGGGGGGTAGAACGTCCTCGTGCCGCTGTTTCCAACCCGGAGCATCTCATCGTAGTGGCTGCTTCTTCTGTCTCTCCTCCACAGGTTTCGCATTGGATTAAAGGTGTTCCTAACCCTTTTTAGAAATCAACTTGGGTGCGGGTGGGGAGTGATAAGGGGTGAGAGAGAGGAAGCCGTCATGCTGGTTACAAGTTCGCAGGCGTTCGCGCGCGACGCAAAGCATCGGAACGCACGCGTAAACCCGCCGCCCTTCAAAAGAAATTCCACAAAGAAAAGGCGAAGATCTTCCACCCTCGGTCACTGGCGCTCTCCTGGTCTGGGCATCCCCTTCCCCGGACTGTTTTGGCCAGGTCTCTCCGACTCTCTGGGAGTGGAAATGTTGAGGGAGACCAACTTGGAGAAGTGTGTTTGACCTGACTCGCGGTATCGAAAGGGATAGGAGACTCCGAGAGGTGCGGGTCTTGGTGGGAAATAAACCTTGTTTTCCCCACTGCGATCTCTCCCCAAAGCAAGGAGAGAGGTGGGGGGAAATGCGGGAGAAAAATTCGGTTGCAGACACAACGTTGGGCCGTCCCGCCTCGGGAACGCCGAGTGAAGTAGGAGGGGATGATGAAGGCTGAGCCGGCCAAGGCTGACAGGAGGTCCGCTTTGGGGAAGCAGACAAGGAAACAGCGCTCCCCCACGCCTCCAGCCTGGGTGCAGGGGGGCCGCGGCCGAGGTGTATCCACAGCGCCGTGGTGGGATGGGGTGGAGTGGGGGAGAGAAGGTGGCGGGAGCCCCCGTAGCCCAAATCAGTGCGAGGAACCTGAGCAGCCTCTGACTGCTCCGACTCAGAAACAACAGCAGGTTCGGTAACCGGGAGTCTCCAAAGAAGGAAGGAACAGTAGCCAAATCTAGTCCCCTAGTCCTGTTCCCTGCCTTCCCTCGTCCATACCCGGACAAGGCTCTCCACACCAAAAGATTCTCCCTCCCATTCTGCGCCCCCTTTCTCTCTCTCTCACACGCACCACTTCTACCTTCTCACACGGAATGTCTATCTCTCTCAGCACAGGCTCTCAGCTTTGCCCAGAGGAAGATCAGTGTCTGGTTGAATGATAAAGAAAATTAAACATCAGTTCCACCCTGCCCCCCTTCAGAGGCAGTTTCAATGTTTTTATAGACGAAGAATCTGAGGACGAGAGAAAACAACACTTGTCCCGATGACAGAAAAAACTGGTAAGGGCGCCAGGACCAGACCCGAGACCTCCTATAAGGGTGACGCTCTGGTTCCTACATTTTGGAGAAGAGGTACCAACTCTTCCTCCACTTGCCCAAGCCTAAATTGCTGGGTCAGACCGTTGGACTCTTTCCGTATTGCAGTGGAGGCGCAGTGCAGCTGGCCCTTTGGGGGCCTCCAAGCGGCCCTCCGGAGAGAGTGGGAAATGGTGGTCGGGAGGAATGAGCGAAGTGAGAGGTGGGAGCTAGAAGCGAAGAGCTACCTACTCGCCCCAAGGAACCGACTTCAAGGCGTCCTACCTCACGGCAGCCAATAGGGGGCAGCCGGCACCGCTCCGCGGGGAAGAAAAGGCTGCGGGAAAAACTGAGCTCCGCGCGCACTCTGCTAACCCCTTGTGCACCAAAGCGCTCCAACGAGGGGAGGGAAACCGTAACAGAGACTCTCGGGTCGGGCTTCCGGAGGTGGGGTTCTCCTTTGTGGGGCGGTGCGGGACTAAGGCTAGGATATCCAAGACCCAAGAAAAACTGACCTTTTATTTCTCCCCCACACACGCAGGGCACAGATGCACACACTCGGACAAACAATTTCCACTGCCTCTCCATCGCTTGCGCACTCTCAGCAGTACCCTCTCGGAACTCCCTTGGCAGAGGCTGTCTAGAAACTAAATCTGGCTGGAGCCACAGTGAATGTTGGCAGTAGGGCAGGGGCTGAGGATGTGCGATCCCACCGCAGGCTACGAGTGACTTCCAAACCAGTTGTCCGTGTAAAGAAAAAGAAGAGAAGGGGCCTCGATGCTAGACTGGTTTTAGAAAGTAAAGCAAGGCCGCAGGGACTTCAATCTTTCGGGTTTCCGCTTTTGAGGGAAAGGAGAATTTGTTTGCTTTTAAGAAACATCCTAATTCTAATTTCAACCTTATTTTCTAGAAAACTTAAAATTGGAGAGATCAACAAAAATGGAAGGATTGAAGCTTTGAGGATAGACAGAGGAAAAGGTGTTTGGAAAATAGCAAATTATATTGCAGGAAGAAATGTTAACTTTTCGTAAAAGTGAACTCTCAGTGACCCTCGGAGTGTGTGACTCGGCTTTAACATACAACTGACAATTAAAACAAACAAAAGTTCACAAACTGCCCCCCGCCCGCTCTCCCAACTCAGAGGCCCAAATGTTTCCAAAGAACAAGGCAGATTCCGCGCGGGGAGCCAGGGCGCGATTTCCCAGCGGACAGGATTAGAGCCACCACCGCCAGCACTCCCCGCCCCCATCACCGCTGCTAAGTGGCAGAGCTCACCCAGTGGCGGCTAATAATGCTAATAACGCGACCCTGCTCCCCGCGCCGGGGTGCGCGCTGGCCCCCCGCCAGGCACTCTTAAAGGTACAGGGCCCGAAGCACTAGGGTTCCTGGCGAGGACGTGTTGCAGAGGGCGAGGGGTGCGCTTCTCTGCGGCAGTCGTTCCCTGGTCCAGCTGCCCAGTCTCCCAAACCAAGGAATCGCCTACTCCTTTCCAAGCCCTGGCCATACACCTTCTCGGTGCCTGCTCAGTGGGAGCTTGGTAAATATTTGTTGAATTGAATCATTATCCTGTTCTGAAATATACATAGTAAGTACACTCGAGTTTCTCAGGGCCGAGGGGAAGTCATCCGTGAACCACACCGTTTTTCTGCCGTGGCTTTTCCCCACTTTTTCCCCAAAGTCGAAAAGGTTTGCAGAACATTTAGTGGGGCAAGACGAGATCTACGGGAATCAGAGCCAGTGCGCACTAGATGCGCGGCGAAGGG
Organism: Glossophaga mutica; assembly: GCA_039655065.1. Taxonomy (NCBI): domain Eukaryota; kingdom Metazoa; phylum Chordata; class Mammalia; order Chiroptera; family Phyllostomidae; genus Glossophaga; species Glossophaga mutica. The sequence continues at coordinate 49,747,317 of CM077309.1, forward strand.
GTAGGAGTCCCTACCATCCCCGCGGGAGTTCCAGCCTCTCCAGGCGGTAGAAGAAATGGAAGGGTTGGAAGAGGTGGGGAGTGGTGGAGGGATTCAGTTAACTTCCATAAACCATAAGAAAAAAAAGTCAAGGAAAAAAAGTGGCGAGCGTCGGCGGCGCACTGAACACCTACCTTCATGGCGAGGGGGAGGGGGTCCGGAGAGGAAGTCGCCACCAGAGGAAGGGCAGCGGAGGAATCCAAGCGGAGCGGATGGGTTAAACCTGGGAGGACAGTCCTGCACAGAGCTGCTGGCTCCTCCGGGGCGCGTCAGGCAGGCGCAGGGAATCGGAGCCGAAGCGGTCTTTGGAGCCGGAGTCTGGGGTCCCAAGCCAGAGCAGCGCCGGGATGCGCCCAGGGACCGAGGGAGCGCTGAAGCCCGCCGGATCGCAGCAGAGACTGGGCCCGGCCAACGCGCAACAAGAGAGTCGCGGGTCCGACGAGGGCGCGCAGGCGACTGTTCCGCGGCGAGGCGCTCCCTCTCCAACGTCCATCAGCGACGGCGGTAATTAGGGCTTTCCAACCCCAAATGTGGGCGTGATTGTGCAAAAGACTTTACAACAAATAATAAAAAAAAAATTCTTCAGAAGAGGGTGAAAAAAATGCCCCGCTACTCAACTCTGGCCTGGGGCGGGAAGGGGGGCGATCCTTGAGCCCAGGTGCCCGCAGTTCATTCACACCAAGGATTCTGCAAACTCCTGGCGGCTCACGCCCTCCTGATCTCCAGCTCCTCCTTTCCAAGTCTGTGGCCGAAACGTTCTGCTTCCAGGCGCTGATCTTGCGGCCGCGAGTGTGTGGACGTCTGTGTACACACAGACACACACCCAAACACACACACGCACACACACTGCAGCTTTGGGGCCACAGAACAATCAGGCGCGCATGGCTTTTTCTCCGGGAGATGCCGCTGAAAACGCACAAGTCGCCAGCCGAGCTGTAAAAGTCAGAGCCAACTTTTGTCCTTTCATTTTAGGGTTTGGCGAAAAGGGGGCGCAAAATGGGTAGTCGTCCCCGGATGTTCTGCCTCGCGGTGGTTTCAGAGGGCGATTGCCCCAGGGGAGACACGGGCTCCCCCCCCCTCCCCACCCCCTTCTTTCTCTTTTCGGGTTAATCCCCCTCCTTTCCCCGCCTTTCCAGGGCGAGGAGCGACGCGAAGCGAGGGCACCGAGGGCGTGGGGCTGGGGAGGGTGAGGGGCTCCGCGGCGGCTGCTCAGCTCAGGAGGTCCATGGCCGGCGCGGCTGCCCACCTCCGCGTTTGGCGCCCGGGCCGGAGGGGCGGGAGAGCCAGCAGGCGGGCGGCGCGCGGTCGAGGGCACTGCGGCGGCGGCGGCGGGAGGAGCTCGCCGGCAGCGTCCGCGCAGAACCGGACTCCGGACGGCGGGGGCGGCGTCGTGCAGTTTGCAGCAGACTTCCACGCGATCCTGTGACCCGCAGACAGACTGACCGACAGCAGCGACCGCGTCCCCCCCCCCCACCCACCCCCAGCCCTTCTAGCCAACAACCGCACACTCTCCCTCCCTCTCTCCGGACTCCTCCTTTCTTTGGTGTTCCCAGAGAAAAAATATATATATGTATGTATATATATATTTTTTAAGTTGCAGAACCAAGGGCTGCTGAAAAGAGAGAGGGAAGGGGGGAAAAAAGAAAGAAAAAAAAAAAACACTCTACTTCGCCTATGCGCATGCGTGGTGAGGCCGGCCTATGACAAACTCCGCAGGATTTTAAAGTCGTACTACGGGCTGGGGTGCAGGGGGGCGGTATACACTCCCTGCAAGAGCCCCCTTCTCTCAACTCCCCATCCCCCAGGCATCTGCTGAAAGAGAGATCCACTCTGCGGCCGCTGCCTGCCAGTCACCCGACTCTGTGCTCTTCTTCCGAAGCCACCGACTCGCGGGAGGCTGAACCCCAACTTCCAAGGCTGGACGCTGGCTTGCCTGTCCCAGGCCAGTTCCACTGGGGCTGCACGGAGGCTGCTGCGTTGGCAGGGAACCTCTTAGAGGACCTCTTAGTACTTGGGGGAAGGTCCCTATGCGCTGGGGCTAGAGAATAAGGTAGTCTCACACATCCTGCAAAGCCCCCAGTGTGATAGATTTGGGTACTTGGGTGCACGATTGAACTGAATGGGACCCCGGCGCATCCGAATGGGACGCATGGTCTTGCCGGATGGATCTTGGTGAGTGCCCTCAGGTGAGAAAGAAGCCTGCGAACTTCAGCAAAGCCGGGTTCTGGGCACTGGAACTTCTAGACACGTTCAGTCACCTGTGATTGTTGGAACCTAGTCTGGGTAGGGCCGGTGGATGTGTGTCTCCACCTTCAGGCCCCCAAATAATACCTCACACTGGAGCGCAATTCTTGTTCTCAATCCTCTCCATTCCCCAGAAATTCCAGGTGGAAGGCAGACAGACACACACACACCTCAATTTCTGCCATCCATGTGGCATGCACTTCACCTTAGGGGAAAAATCCGTAGCCCACCTTGGGGTAGTGGCTGTTTTGTTTTCCTACTTTCTTACCCCATCCCCACCCCAGGGTGACCATCCCAGCGTGTGCAGGGAGAAGTTCTGGTGACGCTGTCACACCCTTCACAGTCCCTTCCTAGTCCTTGCCCCAGCTGACTGGATCCCTTCCCAGCCCTGACCTCCTTTACCAGGCACACCAAAGTGTCAAGAGTGGGCTTGGCACAAACTGCAAGAGATGCCTTTGCTCTCCAGGGGCTCGCTTTCTCCAGGGGCACACACAGCCTTCGGGAGGGGGAGCCCAATGTTATCAAAGATCCCCTTGGGACATCTCTCCACCTCCTGATTCCACTTTTCCTTCACCCTCTCTAGGCCTTCGCCATTTAACGACCACTGTGAGCATTTCCAGTTTTCCAGTATAGCCTGAAATCTGCCCTTTGGAGAGAAGGGTCTAAACAAGAGGAGTCTCTGCCTGGCAGATCCACCCTTCCCCAGGTTTTCTCCCTACTGTGTTTTGCTCAGCCACTGCTATTCAGGATTCTCCTGGCTGGGAACGCACACAGGCCCTCTGGGCATCCATTCCTCAGATCCAGTTCCAGGGAGGGCAGAGGCACTGAGAAATGGGAGGAAATGAGTAGGCTAAGAATGCATACAGCTCCTAGAGCAGGGATGTCAAACTCATTTTCACAGGGGGCCACATCAGCCTCATGGTTGCCTCCAAAGGACCGAATATAGAGCTCCTTGCCCTTAGTTAAGGAGTAGTTACATTTACAGAGTCCTAAAATTACATTTGGCCCTTTGAAGGCAACCGCGAGGCTGATGTGGCCCCGGTTGAAATGAGTCTGACACTGCTGTCCTAGAGGGTTCTGAAGTCACTGGGCACCTGAGTGCTTGGAGGCAATGCACCTAGATGATGCTATTCCTAAGAGGGACAGGGCCATTAATGTAAGAACTTGATCCATTATACCAGCCAGTCCAGAAACACTGGCTACCCAACCACAAATCTTTCATTTTAATTGTTATATTCTGAATTACCTGGATGATTTTCTTTCCAAGTGTCTTTGCTTGTTTGTGTTGACACAGCCCCAACAGTTTCATTTCCTGCTTTGCTGTCTTTCCTCTAGTGGAAGGTGGTGTTAGGTAGTGTGTGAAAGTATGAACTCTGACACCTGGAGTTCCTATCCCCTCTCTGCCACTTTCTTGCTGTGAAATCTTGGACAAGTAATTTAGCCTCTAAGTGCTGCAGAATCATCTTAAACACGCATACAACAACAACAAACAAAAACAGAAATATGATGACCTATCACACAACAAAGAAAAACAGAAATGTAATGACCTACCAGGAAGGGATGTAGTGAAAATGTCAAGGATGACCTTGAAAATCAGGGATGTGGGGAGAATGAACAGAAATGCTCATGGAGCACTTAGGGTGGGTCAGGCACTCATTGGGCCTGGATATCTGCTCTTCTACAAAAAGCAGCTCTGAAAACAGATTTTAAAACTCCTTTCGTGGCAAATCTAAACCTCACATGACAAGGCCATTTACAGTATTAATTTACCCCAGTTAGAGGTATGTTCATACTGTTCACAGAAGAAATATGAACAGTGTTGGATTACTGGGTACTTCCCCAGACCTCACAGGGGCTCTTTGCAAACTAAATAATCATATGCCCTATTTTGTCTTTCAAAAAAATTCCAAAATTTCCAACAAACCTACCTGACCCCAAGTTCTTCAGATGAGGGACTGTAAATTTTGTCTGATGACAGGAATGGTGGGTATGCTGAGATCATGCCCTGTGAGGATGCAATTAAAACTCTGTGACAGTGTTTTCATGGCTCTAACAGTGCCTGGCACTTAGTAGGAGCTCAGTAATATTTGTTGAATGACCAAATGAATCCATGCATGGAGGAAAGGATTATTTCCAGAGGAAAAATATCAAGGAGAACAAACTGGAAACCCACTTTGAGATTTCAGACAGGGATTGCTGCTCTGGAAAGCCAGGCTCAGTTGCAAGAGCCAGTCCCACTATGGGTATTTGTTCATTTGGCTGGACAATGAACAGTGCAGAGGAGGGAAATCTATACCTCTCTGTCTCCATCTTCAAAGGCCCTGTTCCACAGACTTCCAGGTTTGGGGACTCCACCTTTCCCCCTTACAAACCGTGTGTGCATTTGGGTATATGTACTCAGATTGAGTCATCTGCGGACACACCGGCAAGGCATCACCATGCTCCACTCATTAAACATGCGTTTGAGTTTGTGGAACAAATAAATCAATATTTTTGGCTGCTCTCCCAACAGGGTTATTTCACAAAACACAGTGCAAGATAAGGAATTTATATACGATCTCGTTCCTGTGCCACAGTTGTCTGTGGGAGAAAGCAGGGCCTGGGTTCACACTCTGGGAAAATCTACCCCCTTTTATACCAGGCAAATAATATTTTATGGCCCTGGGTTTATGGTGGTGTTTTAATGATCTGCTGTAGAAAGCGGTTTTCTCTCCAGTCACTAGAATTTGTCAAGAAGGGCTGGAGGCCATAAAAGAGGGATGGGCCCCAGGGACAAACAGGCTCCATCTTCTGAAATGAACTAATAAAGAGTCCCCAAATGTTTACTCCTTCACTTCAGAGTCAAGACCAGCCAGGGCTGCCTGCGAGGGGCCCCCAGATGGAGCACTAAAGGAGACAAAGAGGCCGGAAGGGGGTCAGGAGCTTCCTCACCACCACATGGCCACAGTCAAAGTAATATTGTCATATTGTGTCTCCACCAGCCACTGGCCTGGGGGGTACGGAGGCTCCCTTGAGGTTAGAGGATATATTTGGACACTGAATGACTCAAGGAGGCTCCTTGAAAATCTCAAGCTCTCCTCCAACGGGACTTCCTAACTTATCAAAATAGCCTCCTAACTCAGAGCCCTCTTTATTTTTATAATCCAGTGCTTGTGTGTGCATGTGGGTGGGGGATGGTAAGGGCAAGGAGGGCACTGAGTGGATGCTTCAATGTTTTAAGTGATATCAAGGTCAAACAGACCTGAGTCTGAATCCTATCTTAGCCTCTTCCCGACTGGTGACCCTACAGTGGTCACTTCCCCTTCTGAGCCTTGATTTCCTCACCTGTGAAGTAAAATATATTAGGGATGCTTTAACAATTGAGGTGATATACAGAAGGCCTCCATCCAGCCTCTGCCTATGCAGTAGCTACTGTGATTATTTCAACACTGGGAATATCTGTCCCTGGATCCTGGGTAAAATCCTGAGACAAATGAGTTGCCTGAGGTAGGAGGAACCAAGTGTCCCAGAAAATGGACAGAAATGTGGGAGGCTACTATAAGATTATCTACCATGTCTGCAGGACAGAATTCAATAAGGATGAGGCCAATAAACGCTGAGATAATAATGAGTATTGCATGATAATAAGTGCTGGTAATATTTATTGAGCTCTTACTATGTGCCAGATACCACCCACTGTGTGAACTCTCCTGTTATTGCTTTGTTTCATCTTTACTACTTCACAAGGTAAATCCTATTATTATCCACACAATGTAGAGAAAAGGAAAGTTTCAAAGAGATTGCAATTTCTTTTTTTTTTTAAGATTTTATTTATTTATTTTTAGAGAGGGGAAGGGAGGGAGAAAGAGAGAGAGAGAAACATCAATGTGTGGTTGCCTCTCACGTGGCCCCCACTAGGGGCCTGGCCTGCAACCCAGGCATGTGCCCTGACTGGGAATCGAACCTGCGACCCTTTGGTTCGCAGCCCGCGCTCAACCCACTGAGCTACGCCAGCCAGGGCAGAGATTGCAATTTCTATAAACCCGAGGTAATGTAATATACAAACCTAAGAGTTGAAACCCTGGTACTCTGACTCTAAATAACACAGGCTTAACCACCATACTTCAACTACCTGTAAATAAAGACAAAACTATTTTTAAAGGTGTTTCCCTGGTTCCCCAAATGTTCCCACACTTTTCCCCTTGGTCTCACCTGCACAAGACTTACGGTAAATGGAAAGAGTCTTGAAAGCTTCCAGTTCCTTCCACTAAACACCAAACATGAATACCACCAGAATCAGCCACACCAGGAAAACCTGACTCAAGTCCAAATTCAGTGGAGCTCTCAAAGATTTGTCTTTATTTCATTAATTGACTTATTATGAATCCATGACTTCCTTGCCCTCATTCTACTACCACCCTCAGGAATCACAGCACCCATATTGAGCCATCCACCTTGAATTTTGGCCTTGTATAGGCAGTGTTTTTTGAGTTCCCTGCTCCCTGAAAAGGGCTTGGTCTTGGTGCTCTGCCTGTGTCATCCCTGATGAGGACAGTGTTCCCTCTCCCCAGTATACTTCAAACCGCATCATTCCCCTGCTTAACATCCTTCAAGGACTCCCTCGTTTACCAGATAAAGCCTAACCCAGTCAACCTGCCTGCAAGTCTCATCGGAATGTATCCTTTGCCTTCGCTGTTCCCTCCGCCTGAAAAGCTGTTCCTCTGAGCTGGGCACCCTCACTCCTTTCAGGTCAGCACTTCAATGCACATATTAACTTAATGTAGCCCAGCTCACCCTGACAATGGTTCTCTGTATGATTCTCTTCTTTCATCCTGGTCTAAAATTATTTTATTTCATTTATATGCATGCTCACTTATTTGTTTGTTTTCTGTTTCCCCTCACCAGAGCATAAGCTCCAGGGGCAGTGGTTTTAGCTTCCTTGTTCAAAGCTGTAACCTCCAGTGACTGGCACAGAGAAAGTGCTCAGAATAAAATGAATGAATGAATGAATGAATGAATGATCATGCTCATAGCCAGATAATGGCTAGGCAAGTGTTTGAACTTTGATAATTTGACTCTAAATAACAGAGGCTTAACCACCATACTTAATTTACCTATAAATAAAGACAAAACTTTTTTAAAGGCATTTCCATGGCTTCTGAAGTATGTCCACACTTTTTCCCTGGCCTCTCCCACACAAGGCTTAACTTAAGTGGATCAAGTCTGGTAAGAGAAATAGTCTTCCACTGAAGAAAGACAGTATTCGATTACTCTCCCCTCTTGTCACATTGTTTTTTCTGAAAAGTTGTTTTCACTGGTCTTTTTTTTTATATAAAACAGTCTTTTCTATCCTATATTTTATATGGGCCACTGGGCATCTAGATGCTGGATTTAGAAGATAGATTTACCATTTCTGGAGAACACAAGTCTCTTTACTAACATGAAAGAAGCTTTCTTATTTGAGAGAGAGAAGAAAAAGCTGGAATTTTTATTTTGTCTTATCTATTATTTACAATTTCCAATACTGTGTGCCTAAATCTATGTATTAGGATTTAGAAATCTGCATTACATATTCCTAATAATTACTTTTGTTCGCAAGCAACCCATTACACAGCCATACTCCTTTGGGTATGTAATAGCAGGTTTTTTGACCTTTAGTTAAGTTCCTTTTTTTTCATGGAAGGAAGATCTAGAAAACTGTAATATTTTTCCAAAATTTTGGACTTAAATATGTTGTGAAACTAGCTGGCAGGAGAATAGATCTCACTAGAAAGCAGCTGGATAATGCGCAGATTCAGTTCAAACAAGATTTAACATAGATCACATCTATTCCTTCCAGAGAAGAAGCAATGAACAGTCCTTCTTTAATGACCTGGAAAGCCAACCTGGAGGATGCATTTGAATGAATGCGTGCTAAAATGGACTTGGCCCTAAGAGAGCATGTGCTCATGGCATCTCAGGACGGATTAAAAATGTGAATATCTCCTCCTGTCAATTTCAGCTATGTGACACTGACTTTTTAATATCAAACCAATGCTTGAGAAAAATTTTAAGAGATGCATAATAGCCAAATATCCAAATAAGAAGTTGAGAGTTTACCTATGCAGTCAATTACTTGGTTTTCCTGACACCAAACTCCACACAAAACACCTAAGAAGCTGATGGCATTTTTTAACTTTTTGAGAATGTTCTGACATCATAACAATTTCACATCTTATCGAATTTTAACTAGAGTGACTTTAATATGATATTTTACTCGTAAAATATCAACCTACTTAAAAGAGACCACAAATAATTTTAAATGGCAGAATTAAATCCCAAGTCTTTTTAATTTTGTATGCTTTGCCACTATAATCATCAAAGCTCAGTGAAGTGACACTGTTAGAATTTCCCAAATCTGTCTCAATAAATCAATGAATTTTGGATAAAGGGTTTTTTTCTCCACTCAGTTTAATCCTTGATTCAGTATTCTGTAAGAGTCCATTAAGGTCAAGTGACAATTCATTGACTTTGAAAAACATGAGAAACACCCCCAAGGCAAAAGATCCCAATGTCACTGAATGTATTTAAAGTAAGTGGTTTTGACTTAAGCACAGATTTCTACTTAACCCAGAAGAAAAGCAGTCACTCCTTAGAAATACCACAGAATTTAAGAAAGTGAAATGAATGATGGCAAAGGATTAAATTTACCTATCCCAGCCGGTACATATATCTACTGAACATATACAGGAACACGATGGCTCCACTCACATGTCATTTGTGGACAACCCTCTTCTTCTCAACCCAGGAGCATGATCCTCTCAGTCATGCAGATATGTCATAACAGAGATTAGCTAGGACATAAGCACCGTCCCTTCCTTGTTCTGCATGCTCCATTCAGGGATGTTTGAATATATCTCTTTGCTATTTAAAATGGGATTCAATCCATGTGATAACAGCATCTATTTTTGAAATCACAACAGAAAATAGAAACAAATCATAAATTTCAAGAGTCTGTTTGTTGGGACTGAATTATAGATAAAGGAAATAAAGACAGTTTAACCCACATGGAAAGTAATAGCTGTAACCTAGACTGAGAGGCTACTCATTCACTCATTCATTCATTCATTCATTCATTTATTCATTCATTGTATTGTTTTCTCATTCAACAAATATCCATGGAACATCTATAGATCACTAGCCACTCATTTAACAAGCATTTATGGTATACTCATTCGTTCATTTATTCATTCAATTAGTATTATATATGCCAGATCATGTTGGCGTATCCATTTTAGTCAACAGATAATTACTGAGCACTCACTAGGTGCTAGATATGAACAGTATCCATAAGAAAGTCCCAAATGTATGCATGACATGGAATACCAAAAGATATTTGAGAACATATCCTGAATGTTACTGCTGCTTGGAAGCGGTCACTGGGCCTCTGGCCTCTTTGCTCAGTGGGTTTAGAATAGGGTTTAAAGGGCTTAAGAACCAAGTTCAATATCAGGGATGTCTCCCTGTGCTGGCAAGCCACTTTAGAAACCCCAAGGAGGGTAAGCAAGATAGAAGGGTTACTCACACCCAGTGGGTCACCATCAGAAGACTCATTTGCACATTGCCATATACTTAATGAAGTTGTCACATGGCCACAATTCAATCGCTTCTATTTATTTATTTATCTATCTATCTATTTATTTATTTATTTAGTTTTGAACACAGCTGTTCAGTCTCATAATAGTACATTCTTTAATTTGCTTCCAAACATCACTCTTTGTGGTGGAGAGTTTTCACTTGGGCCATAAAATGGTGAACACATTTTTGAATGAGGTCTCATAATCCAGGAGTGTGATTCCTGGGTAGTACATCTGTTTCTTCCTTTTTTTTTTTTTTTTTTTTTTTTTTGTTAAACTTCCCTTGATATCCTACTATGTACCAGGAATTATTCTAGGCAGTGATTGGACATGCAAAATGAATGAGCAATGGCTCCTGCTCTCAAGAGCTCACAATAAAGCATGATATCGAAGCACGCACAATAATGATTAGCAGGGTAATGCTTATTAATGCTGCACAGTGAGGTATGTGAGAGTCACAGCAATAGAGGAAAAGCAGACCCGTTATTAAAGAAAAAAGATAAAAGACTATATCAGCTCTGGAGACAGGACATCTCATCTAGATGCTTAGCGCTGTTGCCTGTCCAGCACTGTTTCCCCCTTCCTCTGGTGGGGGAACCTGATTGTCCTTTGAGGATTCACCTATACTCTTCTTCCTGTCCAGGAGATTTGGTCAGTCTGCCTTCACCCCCTGATTCAAGCTATCAGTATGTAACTCAGTCCTGGACAATCCAAGATGAGTCATGTGACACAGATTAGACCAATGAATGATGATCTCAGAATTTTGTTTTGGCAAAAGTGAAATAAGGGAATAAACTTTGCTTTGAGGGTCCTAACCTGGTTGGCTGTATGTGTGGAGTTTCAGGGTGAGGGGTTGGAAAGGACCACATGACATAAGCAGTGTTAAAAATGAAGGCAACATAAAAGTAAGCAGAGCCCAGAAATGAAAAAAGAAAATGAGGCCTTGGTCTTCTGACCTTTTGGAGCCCTGGGGTGAGGCCCATATTAACCCTCCTTATCTGTCTTTCATGAAACAAGTTTGCATTGGGTATTATAGCTTTCAATTCAAGGAATTTTAACAATATACAACATTTGGTTGTTTTAGGGAAATTAATATTTAAGTAAAAGAGGCAAAGTCAGGTAAATGGCAGATAACCTGTTCTCTGCTGAGGTTGGACCAGCCCCCAGAGACTAAAGGAGATTTGATCTCAGACCATCCTCAGCTCCCTTGAGAAAGGACATCTTGTCAGGCCAGGGAGAAATCATGGGGAGTGAACACTAATGTACTGATGTATGAGTGCTCTAGAGTGGGAATAAGAACCCGTATGTGAGTCAAGCAGGGATGCCGGGAGCACTTTAAGGATAAGCTGCTGAGGTCCAAGCCAGGAACAGAGTACACGAGGGGTTTCTATTAGAGACAAAACACTCTGTGGCTGAGTGATGGATGATGCAGCCTATTACCTACACCTACATGTACAGGACATCTGGCTTCGACATATTAGAGCTACCAGTGGGAAAGTCAGCAATTACCTTTTAAAAGTAAGCTCTGGCCCTGGCTGGTGTAGCTCAGTGGATTGAGTGCGGGCCTGCGAATCGAAGGATCGAGGTTCGATTCCCAGTCAGGGCACATGCCTGGGTTGCCAGGCCAGTTCCCAGCAGGGGACATACAAGAGGCAACCACACATTGATGTTTCTCTCCCTCTCTCCTTCCCTTCCCCTCTAAAGATAAATAAATAAAATCTAAAAAAAAAAAAAAAAGAATTTAGTTTAAAAAAAATAATAAAAGTAAGCTCTGGATTGCTGTGGTCTCTCTGATACTGTTTCATTTGGAAACACAATTAAATAATTTAAATAAACCAATTAGGGGTTGACTTTGGATCTTAAAATCCAAATACTGAGGAGGAGGGGAAAAAAAGGACCTTACATTCACTGTGCTCATTAGGAAAATAATTTTAAATAACTAGATTTTACTTGTGGATTCATTAGTCTATTATACAGAAACTACTTCTTGCAAGCCTGTGTGCCTGGCACTGCACTGCAGGAAGGGTGACAGAGGCGGGCAGAGCTTCAGTGAAGTTCTTGCCTTGATGATGCTGACATGTCTTCTTGCCCAAGAGGTCTTCCTCTTCCATGGTAGTGAATATACTCATTTATTTATATACTCAGTCATTCATTCCATGGTTATTTATTTGCATCAACTTGTATAAATATACATATTATGTATATCAAAGTAAAGGTGCAGGTAGCTGAATGTTCCAAGAAAAAGCTATCCTTTGAGGGTAAATTAGTTGTTTGGTAAATTGGGAATGTAAAAATTAACATGCAAAACCCCTGATACACTTTTAAAACTCCCCTTTTATTACCTTTATGAAGAATGAAAAATCTATTAGTTTCTTCTTCAGTAAACAGAGTGATAAACCTGGCTGACACATCTTCAAAGACTCAGACACAGTGGGGCAGTGGTCAGAGCTACATTGCCCAGGACCATGGTCATGAGCCACGTGTTGCTGTTGACCACGCGGAGTGTGCTGGCCCAAATTAAGATAGGCCAGAAGTGCAAAGTAGAAGCTGAATTTCAAAGCCTTAGGATGAAAAAAATGTCTAAAGTATCTCATTAATAATTTTTATATTGATTATGTTGAAATGCTAATATTTTGGACACATTTGATGAAAATATATACTATTGAAATTATTTTTCCCTACTTCTTTTTACTTTTTTGAAAAATGTGGTGACTAGCAAATGTAAAATTGTGTGCACGGCTCACATTGTTTTCTGTTGGACAGCACTGGGTTAGAACAGGACTTGGATTCAGAGAGAGGATTGAAATCTAGCTTCTCTGTCTAATAACATGTACATGAACTTACTGGACTAGTGTATGGCACTGGATAACTTCACAAAACCCTGGTACCCTGACCTCCCTGTAAAAGGGGTTCCCAACAGTACCTACCTCCCTGGGTGGTTGTGACTACAGATGAGAAAATAGATTTGCAGTGCTCAGCACAATGCTTGGTGTGCAGTTCCTTCTGAGTAAATGCCAGCTATTCAGAGCCACTCTGCAGGCCTGCTACCTGGGAAGTCAGGAGGCTGGGCCAGATCAGAGAGGACAGAAAAATAGGCCATGAGAATTTGCATAAATCCCTGACACTGAGTTGTTTCCTTTTGACTTGCTATTTTCCTTAATCTAAAGTGCTCACAAAATGAAGTTCTTGTTAATGAATGGCTGCAGTTTGCCAGGCTCTAGGAAAGCACAAGATCTGATGAGTTAGGTTTTGGTTAACTGGGGACTAGTTGTCCCTAATCCTGCAGTTATTGTCACACATACTATTACTACAGGTAATATTTCCTGAGAGCTGACCATGTGCCGGATATTGTGCTAAGCATTTTACCTGAAGGTTGTGCTCCCAATGGCCCTGAAGGATAAGAGGGTTGAGAAATTAGCTCTGTGTCACCCAGCCAGGGACTGACAAAGACAGAATTCAACCCAAGCTTGTTGGACCCCAAAAGTCAATCAATATATTACTGAAGCAGAAAATTGCAGGTGCTATTTCATCCCCTGTGGCCATGAAGCCATGGTACCTTCCTCGGAGCCCCATGGACTGTTTAGAGGAGAAATATGGGTTTACCTCAGGAGTTCCAGATTATTGCACCCACAAAGGAGAATTGGAGATTTCATAGTCATGGAAAGGTCTGCTTTCAAAAGGTTTCCATTCCTTAATGATATGGGAGCAAAGAATACCCATCTGTAATAATGATCCCATTAAATGCAGCCCTTTTTTCCTACAGTTCTAAAACATCACCAGCCAGAATTGCAAGCGTGGTAGAACTTTTCCTCTTGGGAATTTTCTAGGACCTTACAAACATGACCCCATTAAGCCACTCAATACCCGGATAAGATATGTAGTTGGAAGTTATTATTATTGCCAGTTTCCAGATAGAAAACCTGAAGCCAAGAGAGATTAAGCAATTAGTCCAAGGTCAAATGGTGAGCTAGAGACAGACCTGGAAATGAAACAATTATCTTGTGAAATTTGAATCAAATGCATGAACCGATTGGCTAGTTACCACCATGTGCTACTATCCAGTCAGGTGCTCTTAGTGCAAAATGACTGTCTTTTAAATGAGATTTCTGCAGCTGCATTTGACTGAAGTTAAGTGGAGTGTTTTAATACCAATGCCCAAACACATCAGATTATTCCAAAGCATTGGCTGAGAGAAAATACAGCTCCTTGCTGCAAATGTGGTATCCATTTTACCTAGCTCTGTTATATTTAATCATACCTACGAGCACAGTTTGGGAGGATAAAGGGAGGATTGTTCTACAAAGAACTGCTTCTGCTTTCTTTTCTTCAGAGATAATCTGTGACACATAAAAAGGTTTAGGGTGATACTGTCATTTATTCTGATATTAAGGCCAAGGGAAGATGACCCTAAACTATCTCTGAACTGTACAAAACCCGGAATCCAACTGCTCACCTTTAAGCTTACCATCACTCTTACTCAAATACCCTTTACTATTTTCAGTTGTATATTTACTTTTTAAATTTATTGATTTGAGAGAGAGAGAGAAACATTGATTTGTTGTGTCTATTCATTTATGCATTTATTGATTGATTCTTGTATATGCCCTGACCAGGGATCAAACCCACAACCTTGGCATATTTGGATGATGCTCTAACCAAGTGAGCTACCTGGCCAGAGCCTCAGCTGCATACTTTTGACACCAAGTGAATTGTATGAACCCAAGCTGGGGGGAAAAAGAAAACTTCCTGGTGAGCCGGCAGGAATCCATGCTTCGAGCTAATGAGTCCAAGGGCATATGCACAGAAAATCAGTGTACTAGACAAAATGCTACTACTGGTTCTTCTTCTTCATCTTTGAAAAAGGCACTGCCCCTCCAAACACCTGGAGGAAATGTTTTTATCTTTCCGCCCACGTGAGTCTTTGGTAGTTTAAAGTTAATTACTTCATTATCAATTTTGACTGGTCTGGGACAACATGAGATGTAAACATCAGAAGGAAAATAAGGCCCCATTCCATGCACTTGGTAGGAAGGCATTGACACTTTCAGAAAAACCATGTGCTGTGCTCTGAGCTTGTTCTTTAAGAATTGGTCACTTTTGGAATTCCTGGATTTTGGTTTCTTTGACCAGTCAAATCAGACTCTTGGAGAAATTCTTCTCCATGACTTCTTAATTTCTCTAAGTCCAGGAGATTTGGAACTGGCCATTCTAAGAAATTCCAATTCAGTCCCCTAGCACTGCTTAGACTGCTCTACCTTTTGTCACCTGCTTCAGTCTTGTGCTGATATGGACAGCTCCTTCCAGAGACAAATTCAAGTCAAGCTTACTGCAGGAATGTTATCTTGCTCATACACAGGCAGTGCAAAGGAAAAATTAAGCTTATTCATTTTCTTCTTCCAAGTCAAACACTGAGGGGAATCAAAGACAAGGCTCTTCCTTTCTCAGAAACTAAAAACGTGATGCTCAGAAACAAATACAGCTTCAACCAGAGTGTGGGACCTTATCCTACAACCTTCAAAGGAAGTTATGGTGTCTTAATATTTCCAAAAGGCCTAGCTTGTTGCTCTCTTGGGATATTTCCATGGAGCCCATTAAGCTGCCCTGTTTGAAGGATGTTGAATAGCATGGCATCATTTGCAAACAACCATGCTGTAAAATAAACTAAGAAAGGGTACTTGCCTTACCAAAGGAACATTAAAACCAAGGTCATGGATTCTGGCCACAGGCAAGGACACTGGTCCCCAACCAATCCCTGGCTAATTCTAAAGCCTTCATTCCTCTTCCAGATGTCTGCAACATTTGGGAGGGAGAGGGGAAATGGCCCCATCCAATGCAAAGTCTTCTGAGGGTGCTTTGCAACATCGGCATTAGTCCTTTTTCTGTTTTTCTCACCAGGCATACATTTTGTATCATACAAGTAGAGCAGGTCTTGCCTGCAATTTAAAAATCCGGTGCTTTATTGTCCAAAACCCTTGCTCTTGACTTGAGTGCATGTGTTTTGTGGAAGTACAAGTGGTAATTACACAAGTCTTTCCTTCCCTGTCATTGGCAACAGTCACCAGGGAAATTTACAGCCCCCAATATCCAGATTGGGAAACTCGTTATTAAAAGTGGTCAAGGAAAACCCTGATGTGGCAAACAGCATCTGAACAAGCGCAGCTCAGCAGCAGACTTGTGAGGGTGGCTGGGAGTCAGCAAGTGGCTGTCAGTTTTATTTCATCAAACATTTTTATGATTTATGATAATATTACTACTGCTAACAGTTATAATTTCCATTTGTTTAGAATATATTATGTGGCTAGCATTATGTTAAGTGTCCATTTGAGCTTGTTGATTTTTTAAAAACAAACTCCTGGGAATGTATTATAATTTTGGAGTGAGGAAACAAACACAGAGAGGCTACATAACCAGCCCAGAGTCATTTGTTTGGGACGTGAAGGAATCAGGATCTGAACAATTGCTGCGGCTTTGAACTCAGATATGTTCAGGGTTCAGGCAAATAACACACTGAGATGAAGTTGGCATGTACGGCTTTTTAGAGAATAATGAAGAAAATGGAGAAATGGCAAGTATATCTAACACTTCCCCAAGACTCCAAGTTTACCACTGCTGCCCTGCCAAAAAATTCTAAGACATAGTGCTGGCCAGAAATATTTGAGCCCTAAATTTATCTTGCAAGTACTTGTTTTCTAGCCTCTGTAATTTGAAACTTGATTAATGTTTAAGAACATTAAACATTTTTAAGATAACATTTTAAAATGAGATATAACATGCAGAGAGAAAAGTAAATAAATCTTAAGAATATCATTTGATGAATTTTGCAAAATGGAACATAATCATATAACCAGCTTCCCAGATCAAGAATCACAATATTATCAGAATCCAAGAAACTCTTTTTTGCCTTTATCAGTTATTAACACCCTAAAGTTAGCTAGTATCCTGACTTTTAACCTCATAGATGAATTTTTTTGCTGAGCCTTATATGATAGAGTTGCATGGTTTGTTTTCTTGTGCCCACCTGCTTTCACCTACTATCATGGGAGATTCATCCATGTTGTGGCATGGGGCAACAGTTCCTTCTCAATGGCTTGTATTCTCAAATCTATTGTTTGACATACTCACCTCAATACTTTATACCTGAGAAGCTAAGGACGAAGAGTTCCTTCTCTGAATACAGGTTCTAAAAATTAAAACAAGTAACTCTAAGACTTTGTTAGAGTTATGGAGAGATTTTTGTTCTTAAACTATTTTTTCTAAACATGTTCTCATTTTCACCTCTCATAGCCTATGTTGGGTAGTTAGGAGACATATACCTCCCATTGGTTACATCCACAGAGGGTGCACGGAGTAATATGATCGCATGCTGCCTACCCTAAGAGCAAGTAAGGCCAATAATTATACAGCTGAGATTTCAGATGAGGTGTCTTGATTGCCATTCTGATGCTGAACACATATTTTGTTGCTCCTCTCTGGGTCAAAAGTCCATTCAAAGGGAAAATGAGTCAGTCTCTATGGTTGTTTTTCTGTGACCGTGTCACACTACTATATGCATTTGATGTTTGCCTCCTCAGAATTCATTTTTCTTTCTTAGTAGGGCATCCACCTTTCCCCTTTCTTTATTTAAAAAATTGTCTGTTGATCATTTTTTAGAAAGAGAGAGAATGACATTAATTTGTTGTTCCACTTATTTATTTATGCATTCATTGGTTGATACTCATATGTGCCCTGACCAGGGATAGAATCCACAGCCTTAGCCTATTGGGACAATGCTCTAACCAACTGAACTACACATCTTCTTGATCACAAGATTGAAGTGGGCTCCATTCCTAGCAGGGAAAAGCACATGACTCTTCTCCTCGGGAGAGAAATGTAGGTTCTGGAGCCTCACATTCACCTGAGAAGGCTTGGTAATGCATTAACATGAAAGATGCAGAACCAATAAATAAAGAGTAGGAAGTCACTTCAGCGTCTTGGACAAGCCACACCTGAAACTTACTACCTCTAAACTATTTATTGCATGAAGCAATGTGTGTGTGTGTATTTTATATTTGCTCAAAGTATCTTGGGTTAATTTTTTTATTTTTCTTCTTTGGAGGGGGTACTTACAAAAGAAAAATCCTAAAAGATACATTTATTCAAATAAATCCTCATATTTCTCCTCTCAAACTCTAAGAGCCATAACGTCCTTATCCAGTGAGTGGCAGTTATGTAGACGTGAAGGTTTTGTCTTGAATTTATGCAAAGTTTCTCTCCTGAGTTCTCCCTAAGTGAAGTCACTGTGTTGACACAGACAACATCTGTTTTTAAACCATAAAAATGCTGGCTTTGCCCTGAGTTTGGGAAAGGGTCTCTACCTCCCACATCGATCATTCCTGTCATAGATGCTCACGTAAGCCAACAGGGGAAGGCAAGGCTAAGGGAGGCAAGGACATTTTCAAATAGCAGGGAAATCTGGTCCAAACAACACAGCTGTTGATTTAAACAATTTTTGTCCAAGGACTTTTGCAATTTTTTGTTTCTAGCCAGTGTATCATCTGCACTGCTGGTAGAACATTCTTTCCAAGACAGAGATTTGTTCATTCATTTCTGCACTTCAAAAATCCACCACAAAGAGGGAAAGAAGTAACTACAGTAGGGAAACCTGACAAACACTACCTCAGCCAGGTGATCAAGGCCAGAAGTCATGTTGAAAGTATGCATGCTTGGTATGATGTAAGGAGAGTAGAGCTTTACCTCTGTGGTCTTCCTCCCATAAACCAAACCTCCAGTCTAATCATGAGAAAAAGATCAGACAAATCCCAGAATATGGGTAACCTATGATATACTCCTCAAAACCATCAAGATCTCCAAAACAAGGACAGTGCGAGAAACTCACAGCCAAAAGGATCCTAAGGAAACATGACAGCTAAACGTAATGTGGTACCTGGATGAGATCCTGGAACAGAAAAAGGATGTCAGGTAAAACTAGGGAAATCTGAATGAAGTGAAGACTTTAGTTAATAACCATGTAACAATGGTGGTTTAATTGGTGACAACTGTACCTTACTAATGAAGTATCTTAATAATACATGAAACAGTGCATGTGGGGTGAAGGGAGCTTATATGGGAACTCTCTACACTACCTACTCAATTTTTTGAAAATCTAAGGCTATTCTAAAAAGTAATGTCTATTAAAAATACAGTTTATTTAAAAATCCATCACTGGATTTCTTTGGCTGCTGGAGACTTTCCTAAAATTCAGAGGCCAAATTGGGTCCTTGAAATAATTTGAGATGGTTCACAGACAAAGGCTGAAGTAACCCTAAACCACATGGTTAAAAATTCCTTCATTGATCATTTCTCAGTCCTGAATCAGTAACAAAGAGAAACTTCCAGTTTATCTCTGGAAGTACTTTACTAACCTTTGCCAGCTCCCACTTTTAACAATAAAAAAAAGAGGATCAGAACTTTGTTTCCATTATTTTTATTGTTCTTATGTTTGGTGATGTATGTAAACGGAAAATGATCTTATTTTCTCATTTATGAGGGATTTATAGAGGGATTTCTTTTCCTAAAGTAAATTTGTTTAAATAAAATGTAAGACCATTTAACTTTTTAAAATTATTTAACTACAATGACATGTTGTATTCAGATATATCAAAAGCCAGGAAAGTGGTATTTAAATGCTTGAAGTTGAAAACCAATGGTCAACAGCATTATTATGTCCACACCACTCAACATGGCACTCAAGCCCTCTCCTACCTGGGGACACCTGCTCAGTCTCTTGTCCCAGATACTCCACCCAGCAAACCCAAGGATGCCTAGGAGGACAGAGATGCTGATGTCCAGGGCTCAGAAGAAATCAGAGAAACCCATGGATAGCCAGTTTAAATCCAATGTACTAAGCTTTGCCTGGAGTCTCTTTTAACATGTGGCTTGATTTTCACTGGGATCCATGGCTATTCTCTCATGATATGGGTCAACTGTAGCATTGATGAAGCAACTGATTCCTTTTAGTGCCTGTGAGCTCTGTAGGTGTGTTAGAGGCCAAACCTACAACAGGGAAGCACTGCTGCGTGAGCACCGGTAGGATCTGAATCCCAGCCCTGTATGTCCCTTCCCATCTGACCTGGGTCCTGAAGCATGCAAGAAGCAGAGGAGCTTGCAGAGCACTAGGTTCAAAGCTCAACTCCACCACAGAACGGACCCTTGAGTGAGATATGTAAGCTCCCTGGATGCCCTCTTCCTTGTCTATAAAGTGAGAATAATAATAGTACCTGCCTCATGGGATTACTGGGTGGGTAAATGAGTTCATGTACGCACAATGCTTAGCACAATGCTGGTACCAAATAAGTGCTCTATAAATACGCTCTGTTACTTGTCATCTCTGTAGGCCCCACTTCCCTCACTGTCAAATGTGGGTCATGACAGTACCCACCTTGTAGGGCCATTGTCAGGAATAAATAAGTCAATGCACATCAGTCTTTAGTCCTATGGCCTCGCTCCCAGCAAATGCTCAATATTCAATTATTTTTATCCATGTTTACTTATTATTAGTATGATGATTATTATGGATCAGCAATTCCAAGAATTAGAATGTCTCTCTAATCTTTTTTTTAGCAGTTCACAGATACTAGGAGCAGTCAAGGTAGATTTGCAAGGCCAAAACCTCAAGCGTACTGAAATTAAGTCTATGGGTCTCCATGATGCTAAAGGTTGACTTGCGGTAGAATCCAGTGGTGTGTGGGCTGGTGCCTTTCTCACCAAAAGGACTGGTTTGTGGATTAGGCAGCAGAAGCTCCATCTGGCCAGCTGAGTTTATATAACCAGGCCTGAAAGCAAGCTGGCTGCTTCAGGAAGTTCTATGCAGTAAGAAATTCTTGTCCAATGAAAGTTCTTTTTCTACAAAAAGGCAACATAACGAAATGGGCAAATGACTTTGCAGGTCACCCTAAAATGTTCCTGACTATGAGAGAATTTCATACCTGGTGGCTTTGAGTCCATAAAGCGCTGTTGCGGACCATTCAGCCTAGTTTCAGGAGTTGTAACCCTCACCCCATGGTGGGCTGTGTAAGAGCAAAGGGACCCTTTTCATCTGGATCTGTTCTGTCAAGAAGACGTGACCTACTAAGGAGACAAAGCTTATCCCCCTGGCAGGAGCACTGCTTCTGCCTCATCCATCTCTGGCCCCAGTGGTTGGTCGGTAGTCAATGACGGGTAAGACTCCTCATGGGACCCTAAGCCAGACATGACCACTTGGGAGGCCCTCATGGAAGGACTGGGGGGGATGCAGCAAAGAGGATGTGATGGGCCTCCGCCCCCTCCCTCCCCAATTCTGACATAGCCCGAGTCCTCATTTCCGTCTGGGAGATGTCTTCTGCTTCCTAATCGGTTTAAAGCCTGAAACTATGAGGGCAAGTGGTGCAGCCCTGTGCCAGCCAGGACGATTCCCTGAGTGATCGGGCATAAGAAAGAATTCCTAAAGTCCTGTGAAACCTGCTTTGCTAAGGGTGCACTCATTTAAATGATAAGGGTCCGAGGAGGAAATGAGTATGTCTCCCAAAGTTTGGCAACCCCCTTTCCGGACAGACACTGACTCAGATTAAGCCCTCAGATTTCTTTGACATGTTAAACCTGTATTCCTGTGTATTTGAACCCAATAAAAGCCTAGTGAGGAAGGCGCTCTGGGTCATCCTCCTCTGAGAGTTTGACCACCTTTCCTCCCCAAGCAGATCATGTCTTGGTAGTTTTATTTTCATCCGTGATGGAGGGATGGAGCTCTGCAGGTGGAGCCCCCCCCCCATCTGGCACCCAGGACAGGGGCCCCCACAAAGCACAGAAATCAAATGATATTTTCTCTGTGTTGTCAAGGGCCAAATTGGGGAGAGATTTTGTCCCATCCTCTCCACAGAGAGTCCTGTTTCAGAAGCTCTGGGGACAATGACATCTAACATATGTTCTAGCTGTGATAATCCATTACCCTTTGATTTCAGTGAAGGTAAGAATTGGTAACTCATTTCCTGCAATATAATTCAAACTTCTAAAGAAGCCAGCAGTTGGGTCCCCATTGTGATCCACAGGTGGGTTGTGAAGGCTGGCAAGCCCTTTTGTGGACAATTTTCTATATTTTTCTGGATGATTTTGTGTGTGTATCCAGTCATGGCAGGGCCAGCCATTATTTCCGCCTGCCAGCATTCTTGCCCTCCTCTTCTGGAAGAAAGCCCATCTTTTTCCCTTTGGAAACTGCCCCTGCCACACCCACTATGACTATCAATCACTAGGTCTCACCCTCTCAACTCCCTTGAATAAGGTAATTGGATGCATGATCCAAAATGAACCAATGAAAGTCCTTTTAGGAGGCTGACATGGATGTTGGGGAGGGAAGGACTCTCCTCTAAAATTCAAGAATCCTCAAAGCCATTGGGAGTCAACTTTGCCACCAAGTGAAGAGAACCTTGCAGAGGCTGATATCAATCCCATGGAAAGTGCAGAGGAAACAAGGAGAAAAGGAAGAATGGAGAAAAAGAGGGAGGGAAGGAGAAAGATAAAGAGTGAAACACTGAGAGAGAGAAAGGCAAAAAGGAAAAAGAATGAGGGAGAGAAGGAAGAAGGGAGATACCACCAATGGCTCAATTTTTTAATACTAATCTCTAGATCCAGCAATGCATACAGAGAAAGTTACACCTTGGCTGTTCTGGTAAAGTTAGTCCCCAACTTTCCATTTCCTTTTTTTCCTTCAAGTCCATAGGTTCTTCAAATGGGGACCCATGACCTCCCCCCACAAAAAAACATTAGAAACCACCACAACTGGAACATTTATTAGAGATGGAATGAACTCACTTCAGAAAGAAACGAAGTTTATTTGATGAATATAAATAAGGCGATCAGCACAAAGTACTTCTCATACACATGATAACAAATTTATGAACTGTACATATCTTGCACATTGTACTTCTACTAGACACGAGGTTACAATGACTGGCTAATACATGCCCACTGGTAGTTTCTGAGGGTTCCTTAGTTTTATTTAGTTATTTATTTCCTATCGAAGTCCATAATCACATAGTCAATATCACAACCCACATGCCACTCACTTGAAGAAATATTACAAGAAGCACTATCAAATGAGGGTCTCTGGGAATTAGATACACTGACCCCTGGCAGCATTCAAATGCCACTCGACACAAAAACATCTCAGATAGAACTTATGTCAACACATCTGAGGTCTTTTCATAAACACTGTTTAAAAAGTAAATTGAAACCCACTTTCAAATGAAAGTTGACACGCTGTTCATGTGCATACTGGATACACAAAAATCATTAAATACAAAATTGAGACTGTACATGGAAATCAAATCAGATATAAAGGACAAGCCTGCTTTTGCACAAGGCAAGAAGACCACCTTCTCCCAAATGTTAGCCTCAACTTCTTTTATTTCCAACTTCATTATGATTAGAGGGCAACCTACTAAAGTTTGCACAAAAGAAATATCTTCCCAATATCACAGTGTTTGTCGTAAACCCAGAGACTATTTTTAATATATTAAAAGATAATTTTTTGTGACCTTCAAACATCAGGAATATTACATGAAATGGGAAGAGATGCTATGTTAGACAGAATTTAATTTTTCAGGGACTAAATGATATGCCCCCATAAAGGTAAGATCAATAATATTTTAATAAACAAAAGTGGGACAGAAATGATCCCCCAAACAATAGCTGTGATAAAATTGGCACATACTTAGAAATAGCTAACTGTATGCTTTTGTCTGTTTCAAGGACCCTATTTTCCCTAGTGGGTTTTCCACTTCCTACTTCAAGTCTTCAGTTGCAGAGTTCAGGTCAGGACTTGGCTGTAAGAGGCAGTGAGGACCTCCTATGTGAGGACTTCCAAACTGTTCATAGGGCCACATTTGTGACCTGGGTTTTCAGTGCAACATTGTGTCAAAATGTGCTAAATACATGTGCGAAGAGTTCTGCTTGTTTTTCCAATCAAGACCTGTACCCCATTGATAGTTAAAGGACAAACTTTTAAAACATGAATGTATTTGGATGGTTTATGCAACACATAGCTTTACAGAGCTCGCTATACTTAGAACAAGAACAAAGCCAGAAGCAAGAAACCTGCTTGAATAGATTACTCTTAACGCACCAAGGATGAACAGTGCAACTCAGACACAGTTTCGTCTTTCCTGACAAATACAGTGTCTTTAAATATCTCTGTGGCTCACGGGAGAGGTCCAGTTAATTGCACCAACATTTGAAAAGGTAATAATAACAACTGAATTCAATGCAAGACTTCAGAAATATCTGTTTAGAATCCTTTCCACAGCAGCAAAGAAAGACAACTATATTTATTAAGGCCACTCATGCTTAAATTCACTGTTTGTCCTTTAAAAATGCAGATTTTCATCTCCCACTTGCATACACTTGGAAGGGTTTCTTCCATTGACCAAAAAAAAAAAAAAAAAAAAAAAAATGGATCAATACAGGAGTTGCACATGTTTGCCAGACTTGGTCGTGAGTTTTATGAAGTTATAACACTTGAATTTCTTTTTAATCTTCAGAGGAAGCAGTAGGAGTTTAATTCCCCTTAGTACCATGTCACTGTATGTAAAAGACCTCAAAATTTGGTCTCTTTTCCTGGCATGTGCTTTAAATAATGACTCTGCGCCCACAAACATGTTGTGTAGAGCTATATACAGGTACACAGCTTTTGTGACTATTTCTCATTCATCAATGTTTTCATGTTTGATGCTGAAAATGCTTTGGAATCCATGTTGGAGACATTTTTTAAAAACTGAGAAATGACCTTTCATTTACAGAAGATCCAAGCTCACACTGTTTGCACAGCATTTGGATCTGGAAATGTGAATGAGTCCCAGCTTCTTTATGGAGACCTGAATGTACGGGAATAGTAAGAGTCTGAGGCTTGGCCATATCGGAGCCACAGGGGTGCATGGAGCACGCAGAGCAGAAATATGCAGGTGCCTCAGGCTTTTGCCACTCTCCAGTACAGAAACAGGGTTGATAAAATCATGAATGATCAATTTAGATGTGCCACACATTGTCAGAGACACACACCATGTTCTCATAAGGCGATTTCTTGGCAAGTATTAGTGGTTTAAAAAATTGATTTCATTTCCAACCTGGCCCAGAGGTAACTACTGGTTACACCATCAAAATGCGGTTCTTTGAACAGCAGATTAAAGAAATAGAGGAGGGTAAAGGCTCACCATTTTTGGTAGTTTGGTTTCTTTGTCAAACACTCCATGCATCTTGATATACAAACACTGCCAACACCACTCACTCACAGAATTCATACCTTTTGATAATCTAATGCATTAGGAATGACCACTTAGACTGAACCAACAGAAGAACTGGAGATGAAGCTAGTTGTCCAACAGAAGCTGAATTCATAGTTAAAATCCTATGGAATTCAAAATTTAGTCAATGATGTTGAAGTAACATAAATAAAATGGTATCAAATAATGACATTCAGAAGAGATGATCCAATTTTAAATGCCCAACTCCTGACCTGAAAAAAAAAAGGAGGATCTAACACTTTTCTCCTCTGCTACATTCTTGCTTTCCAACCAATGGAACGACATGAGATGATGAAGGAAATATCAGGTAGAACAGAATCGTGTTCAATAATGGAAGTGAGACTCCTCTTCAGTCCTGATGAGCATTCCAGGTGGTGATGGACGGTGATGTGAGCCACGCTGCAATAGATTATCAGAATATTGCTGCAGAGCTGCGTTTTCCCTTTAGTCAGCCCTTCTGATAGCTGCAACAAGAAAGCACATCATTTAGCATCCCAGTACCAGGCAGTTATAATCCTTGCAGAGGCTCCTCACCTCCCTCCCCTGCACCAACCCTGTATCACTCTCTTGGTTGGGGTTGGTTGGGATTGGTGAAGGGAGGGGGTAGCAATGAGGAGAAAGCATATAGGAAGGATAAAGTGAACAGAAAATTAAACTGTGTCCTGCAAACACATTTGAAAAGGAGTCTTTTCCAAAAGATGTTAAATATAGGTTTCAGCTGTCTCCTGATATGCAAAAAGAAATTGAAAGGAAATACGCCAAAATGTTCCAGTAATTATTCCTTATGTGATCAAATTACATGTCACTTTTTTTCTCTCCACACTTTAACAATGAGTATGGTTTATAAATTATTTTTAACTAGACTTTATAGAAATTAGAGAGTTAAAGATGGTCAAGACTTGAAGTTTTCTGGTGAGCAAACTTAACATTCACTTACAAACCATGGGCAACAATTTAAAGAATACTGGACCCAGCAATTTCACACCTAGGTATATACCCGGAAGAATGGAAAGCAGGGACACCAACAGATACACCAGTGTTCATAGCAGTGTTATTCACAATAACCAAAAGCCAGAAACAATTACCGAGTGTCCATCAACACATGGATAAAGAAACGAAAAGTCATGTATACACACCATGGAATATTGTTCAGCCCCAGGAAGGAAGGAATTTCTGACACATGCTACAACATGCACGAACCTTGATGACATGGTAAGTGAAATAAACTGGACACCAAAGCACAAATACTGTATGATTACACTTACATGAAATATCTGGAACAGACAAAGTCATAGATGCAGAAAATAGATTAGAGAATACCAGGGGCTCCAGGGAGGGAGAATGAGGAAGCATTGCTGAATAGGTACAGATTTTCTGTTTGCAGTTATAAAAAAAGTTCCGGAAATGGATAGTAACATTGGTTGTACAATTCTGTATATGCGCTTCATGCTACTAACTTGTATACTTTAAGTTGGTTAAAATGGTACATTTTACGTATATTTTACCACAATAAAAATGCATTTTAAAAAAGAACATTGACATTTCTTTAAACAGAGCAAAATGAAACAAAGTTGGCTTTCATCTCCACATCCAAAGCCCTGTGTGTAAGCTTAAACTCAACCCTAAATGCAGCAGTATTCATTTGCATGTTTTGTGCTCTGGGGAACAGGTATCCAGAGCACCTCAGGTTTTCTCACTGGCCTGGCGAGAGGCCGAGTGTGGAATACAACTGCAGCCTGGGAAGAAAGAGTGCAATGGGAAGAAGAGAGCACCATCCCACACTGACCTTTCAAATGATGACTCTCTTCCCTGCTGATGCTCAGCTTTGTGTGCCTGCATCATTATCATTCACATATGGCCTTTGAATACTTTGGGAGTTTCCGGGCATATGGCAATAGTGCAGCTATCTGGGGAATATGGCAGGGAGGGGAAAGATCAAACACACACACACACTCACACACGTGCGAGCCATTTTTTTATATACAGCTTGAGCTGTCTGATTTGGTGGTTGATACACAGCACTTCTCAAGTCACACTGACTAATGAGTGTGCCAAAGATCCCAGTGTCTGCCCAGGTAGGCCGTTATTTCAAGCCATCATTAAACAGTGTTAATGCAATATGTGGCTTGGATGAACTCTGCTAATTCATACTCTGAGGAGTTTGGTGTAACTCTTCTGGTTAAGAAACTTGAATCGGGGCAAAAAAAAAAAAAATGACTTTTGCAGAGCCAGAAAGCTAGGGAGTTCCTAGAGCAGATCATATTACTCATTCCGGCACATAAAATCTCTGCAAACTTCATATGAAAATTGTAAGTCAGAGCACGCTTTCTGCTTCATGAGCTGTGCATAGCTCTAATTCTTTTGTGCATTAAGCATTTCTTAATCATTCCTTTAAAAGGCTGACAATATATTAAAAGGGCACTTGATTAAAAGGTAAAGAGAAACAAAAGTAGTACTAAAACGCACCAGTTGTGTTTAACTGGTGGGGAAATGAGTGAAAAATAATGACAGTGAATGTCTGATGGCCTTGATGTTTTTCCAAGATAAAGTAGCAAAGAACAATCATTTATTCAGTTGAGAGAAAGATTTGCAGCTAGGCAACAGGTCACAAGGCAGTGCACTATTTGGGGATAAGGTTTATGCTGTGACAAAGAGAAGTCTCAAACAGTGTCCTTCAATCAGACAATCCATTAGTCGGAAGCCCTAAATGGATTCAAGAGAAAAAGCTCCAGGGACATGGTCAGCTCTTGGAAATGCACATGATCCCTCGTTGAGGGGCGAATGTGCACACACTTTAAAAAATTAAAAAAGGAATCCTGGTTTTCAGCAAAGAGATACCCACTGTGAGAGAATCTCTGGCCAGTCGTCCCTCACCTGGATGGTCGCAGCTGGCCCAATGATCCTCTTACAGCACTGGACTCTGTATTCTCATCCAGTGCAGACAACAGTGCTACTTCAATGATGACAGCAACTTCATCTTGCATTCCATGTTTACAGCCCTCATGTACAATCCCACTGTCCTCAGATGGAGGATGGACTCCTGAGAACCCAGGCCAGGCCCATCTGGCCCCTCTCTCTCCAGCAATGTGCTCCATGTCCCGCCTCTGCTGGACTTGCTTCTGCTGTCCTAATGCTTTCTTTTTCTCTCCACCTCACAATCTTTTCTTTCTGTCTGATATGCATTATCCCAACCCTTGACCTGATTGATTCCTGCTTACTTGTCAGTCTCAGTTTAGATGTCATGTCTTCTCTAGAAGCCTTTCAGGACCCCCCGAGTATAGGAAGTAGCACAGGATATCACTCACATACTGCACTGTCCCCTTCTAGTGACTTGTCCAGACTTTTACTGTCTAATATGAGAGCCACTGTCCACATGTACCTCCTCAGCACTTGAGATGTGGCTAGTCCAAATTGAGATATGTAGTAAGTGTAAACTACGCATTGGATTTTAAAGATGTAGTATGAAATGAGTTTTTTAAAATACTGAAGTTGAATCAGTATAAATCAATACGTTAAATTTTAGACTTAGTATGAATATCGTTTCATGTTATTTCATAACATGAAATATCAATTTCATGTTAAAATGACATTTTGGATGTACCAGATCAAATTAAATATATTATGGTAATTAATTTCACCTCTTTCATATTACTCTTTTTAATACAGCTATAGTTTTGTGGCTCCAAATTACAGACATGGCTTGCATTATATTTGTATTGAACAACACTGGTCTGGGCTCTAGGACGGTGGAGCAGGCCAGTCCTGCTCAGTTAGCTCCCTGTGTCTAGCATAGTTCATAGAACAGAACATGTTGATTCCCTCATTCATTCCCCAGGTATGAGAGAGCACCTACAGTAGGCAGGGTCCTAAAGTCACACACACACACACACACACACACACACACACACACACACACGCCCCCCGCCCAAGACTTCCTGCTCTTATCTTTGGCATCTGGACTGTGAACATCTCGTCCCATGATCATGTCACCTTATGAATGGAATTAAGGTTACTAATACCTTGACTCCAAGTTAACAAAAGAGAGATGAGTGGACCTACTTTAATCACAGGAGTCTTTCAACAGCAGAGACTTTCCCCTTTCTGCCAGCAGAAGGGAGAGTGGGAGAATTTGACACACTAGAAGGATGTGCTGCGCTGAGATGGAGGGGGCTATGGGGCAGGGGACTGAGAGTGCACAGCGGGATCCGAGGGCCCCAACCTGACAGCCAGCAAGGAAACAGGACCTCAGTTCTATGGCCTTCGGTTCACAAGAAACTGAATTCTGCTAACAACCTGAATGAGCCTGGAGGTAGGTGCTTCCCTGGAGCCTCCAGGTTAAAGTCCAGCCTGGCTAATACCTTACTTTCACCTTTTGAGACTACAGAGACAACCCAGTGGAGCCTGACTGGTCTTCTGACCTACAAAACTATGAGATAATCAGTGGGTGTGGTTTTAAGCTACTAAGTTTGTGATTTGTTATGCAGCGTCAAAACCTAACATAGCTCTTCTCCGTGTTGGGCAATGTCTTTGGTGCCAAGGATATAATGTTAAAAAAAAAAAAAAAAAAACAGACACAATCCATGTCCTCATGGAGCCTGTATTTTCAGGAGAAAGGCAGACAACAAATAGACTTACAAATAAATAAAAGAATGAGGATTTTAGAAATTTGTGATTTGAAGGACATGAATACAGAGTTGTGATGGGGACGCTTAAGATTTATTCAATGGCTATGTGAAAATTATGAGGTAAATTATCTATTTTATTATACGGATAGATATTCACAATTTTTTCAGTGAAAAGAGCAGATTACAATTCTATGTGTGTAATTCAATCTCATTTTTTGCCTCAACACACACATAAACATAAGCATTACACGTGTATCTACTAATATATCGTTAATTACTTCTGGATAGTGGTTTTACATTTTCTTCTTTAGAATTTTGTTGTTGTACTTTTTGGATATTTTAAATCAAAGAATGTGTAACTGGTGTCATAGTAAAATAGAAAGCTATTTCCATTGTGAAAAATCCCGAGTTGGTTCTTCCACAGGGAACCCTGCAGTGGGTGTGCAGGGGCAGGGGTGCGTTTGGGGGTGGGGCAGGGGAGTTGTGGGGGGCAAGCCGAGTACAACGGCGAGATTCCACCCCAGGACCAGCACCCCCAGGAGAGCAGACTATAAATGTGTGGTATCTCACAAATATGCCTTCAGACTGTTTTTCTTTGGAATAAAGACACCTGCCCGATTATGGCTTTCTTCTCCTGGCCTTTCAGTAGTGATTTGCAGAAACAGGCTGGGAGAAAGGGGTCTTTGGTAAACATGGAGGGGTTAAAGGGGAAACGGTTTAATAACAGTAGTAAAACTCAGGCTATTTTTGACATCTGGGTTAATGTCCATTACGCTCCATGTGCTTTCCAAATGTGAGCCATGCTCCCCCAGGTACAAAAACAGACACCCATTCACCACAACTTTGGATGCCCCAACATTGCACAGAGTGCCCACATAAAAGAACACCCCTGATAGGCTAATTAACAAGGGTTTCAAGAGACGCACTCCTTTTGGGGGGCAGCGGGCATTGTGCAGAGCAACTCCACTCAGTAACTTCGCTCACAGGAAAACCCAATAGAGTCGTTTCTGCTACCAAAAAAAAATTCTATATCTACATCTGTGTTATTACTTAACATCTTTTAAAATGGGCCGGAATGGGTTTCCCATTTTCCTCATGAAGATTTATTTATTATTGTTGTGATCAAAGTGGCAACAAATTATGTTAAATCATTTAATTTTCTTGATAGGAGTAACCACCTTGAAGCCATAATTCAAAAATATGAGTGGAGAGCAGCATTTTACCTTGTGAGTGGCCTCCTACAGCTCCACAGGGCAATAAAATGTAACACTTCAGAGTCCAGAGGGTTGGGGGCAGGGTGGGCGGGGGCGGCCCAGTAAGCCCTGGCTTGGAATTGCAAACTGCTGAATTGCTGGATGAGAGCTTGCTGCTGGGCAAGTCAGAGACTCCAGACTTCATCTTTGGTTTCTGTCTGGTAGTGCAACCATTCAATATTTTATTTATTTTTTAAAAATTTTATTTATTGATTTGAGAGAGACAGAGAGAAACATGGATTTGTTGTTCTACTTATTTACGTATTCACTGGTTGATTCCCGAGAGTATGTGCCCTGACCAGAGATTGAACCAGGAGCTTTGGTGTATGGGGACAACGCTCTAACCAACTGAGCTACCTAGCCAAGGCCACCACCGTATTTTAAATGAAGGAAATCAGACCGATTCAGATGCATACATAAAAATGGCAACATACTAGTACACTGCTATGTGTCCTTAGGATTTATTTTTGCCATTATTATTGAGGTCAGAATTATTCATAGCTAATGTTTCGTGCATGGTACCTGTCACAACTACAACACCCTGTGCATCTGCATGAATTACCTTAAATGAGCTGGACAATGCCACAACGCTGACCTGGTTGCTGGTGCTGAGCAGCTAAGGAAACTGAAGCTTATGGGAACTGAATGCTTTGGGTCAAATTCCCACCATCCTGGGGTCTGACTTGCACCCCAGAGCCCATTCTCTTTACCATGAGTCCAGGACTCTCTAAGCTTTGGGCTTTTGTGTTCTATCATCCTAATTTTGTAATCTCTCCATTATACCTGCCACATTTTTTTTAAAAAAAAAAATCTTTTCTAAAAACTGAAATTTCCTTTTTAAGAGGAATTTTCTTAATACCATAATGGTGTCAGTATTTCTCCAATATACATTCCAGTATGTGTATAGCTGTTGAAATGAAAGTGCCCGCCCACCTAAAACCTAAAACGATCCCCTAGAGAAGTGTGATGCCCTGCTGCCCTGGCCTTACCTTGGAGACCATCTTCTTTGCCCAGTGGTGACCCGGTGCTCCAGTGGGCTGCACCTGGCACGTGTCAGCTGGGCTTGCACATGACCCATACTCGGTCCACCAGCCACCCCCAGCACCACTCAGGAGACATTGTAGGCTCGGCGGCTATGGGCCAGGCTCCTATCTTCTCAAGGGCAAACAGCTGGCAGCCAAAGTAGAAAATCAAAAGTCTGCCACTCAACATCAGTGTTAGGTATTCCATGCAACTTTTAAAATATTTGTTGACATGAAATGTACTTTTAGTTGTAATTTTTTTCTTAAAATAGTAACTTCATTAGCACAAGAGATTGCCCATGAGCCAAGAGCCTTGTCACTCTGCTTCTGGATTTCTCAGCCTTGGTCTTGCGGACATTTGGGGCTGGACAGTTCTTTGTTGTGCGGCCCGTTCTGTGCGTCACAGGATGGTTAGCAGCATCCCTGGCCTCTACCCACTAGCTGCCAGTGGTGTCACCCCCTCACCCACTCATGACAATAAAAAGTGTATCCAAATATTGCCAAATATCCCCTGAGGGAAAATATCACACCCAGATGAGATCCATGGGTCTAATCTATTTTTTAAATTTAATTGGTTGACTGTGCTGTTTTAAATACAATTATACTTTAATAAGATGTACTTGCATACATGTATCTACCAACCTATACAAGACATAAATAATTTGTGGAAAATTAAAAATGAATTTCTAAGCCGCTATTATATTATTTCTGACACAGCTGCAGAGATTTAAGTGTCCCATGAACATAGGTACAACCTAAGTAATAAAAATAATAAAAATGTACAGCTTATCTGACATAAAATAGAAGCGCCACAATCCTGAGATAGCAAGACACCTAAGACACTTGCTGAGCTAAGTGAAAAGGTAAAATCTAGTTTAAATTTATAGCATTCCTTCAGTGTCCCTCCAGGAGTTTGGCATTTTGCCAGGGTTCCTTGTTAAAAATTTGTTAAACGTGTTTGGCATTAATGCAAACACAAAGTGGTCATTTGTTACAAATTCTATTGGAATGCATTCATTTAAGGCAATGAAGTAGTTACTAGAAAAGAAAAAAAACGTTCATTAAGTACATTTTAAAAATACAATGATGTATGCAGTGTGTAACTGTGGCGCCCTAGTGGCTGTATAAATCGCTGACAGAAGAACCACACATTGTGTTTAGTTTGAAATTGGAATCTTTTAAACATAACTGATAGAACAAAAACTGGTTTTGTTTGTTGTCAAAACCGATGTTAGTCTTTCTTTTCTGAACTACTTAAAATAACCAAAAGTTTGGCATACAATTTCTAACATCTCAAATCAGTGAAATGTATAGGTTAAACCAATGCTTTGGGAATCTTTGGGGGTGCTGTGAATGACACCGGGGACAGGGCCGACTCAACAGGCAGAACACCTGCGCCGCAGAGATCCAGGCGAACCCCGTGGGGAACCCCACTTAGGGAGGGCCTGTACTTCCGTGCCCTCATCTGGTATGTCAGGTTGTTAGATTACCTGCAGAGGAAAAACCATCCACTTTCATCACTGAGACATTGGGATCCTACGAGCACATATCCTAACCTGGTGTACGGAACTTCCACCTTTCTGGCCCATCCTCAACCGTTCATATAAAGGAATTATTGCTGAGTAATGGTGATCCCTTAGTTCCCTGACCGAATGGTTCTGAAGCTCAGCTTCTAGAGAAAGAGGCTATTTGACATTCTACGACATCTGGCCCTGCATCACAGCTTCCTATGGATGTTTAATTTAGCATGGGCTGTGTCATTTCAGGACCCCTAAATGCTTGCTAAGAGCTGATCCTAAGGTGAATAGAAAACGCAGACTTCCCAAGAATATTCAGAAATTATTCACAGCTTTCTCCCTACCCTTCCTGCCCCATTCAGACATACTTGTTGCCCTGAATGTCCAAACAGTAGAATCTCAATGACCCCTGAACCTCTCTTTAGGTTGGCCTCTTTTGCCATCTGAGGTAGGTATTATCCAGGCTGCCCTTGAAGGGGATGGATCCAGGATCTCTAAACCCCAAGCTCTTAAAACATTCTCTAGCTCAAGGGTAGAAACATTCTCTAGTCAGACTTAGAAAAAACCTAGCATCCTGCGCATGGCTTGGAGAAGTCTTCCTTTCCCCTCACGAATGCCAAACAGAACTAGAAAGCAAGAAGTCAAAGAACATCAAAGGGAGAAAATACTTATCTGTAGAAGCAACATGATACAAAAGGTAAGAGACACACCTGAGTGTTAAAGAGCACATCTTGGTTTTATATTATTTAGTGGGCCCTCTCTTAGAAAAGGAATACACAGATAGCTGACTGTCCCAGACTTGACACAAGTAAGTATATGGCCACGTGAACATATCAATAGGGGCCCCTCCGGGGTCTAGGGAAGAGGTCTGTGTACTTGAGGGGCTTCAAATTTAAGCCCCATTAGCTCCTTGACAAATCCTGTCTGCCTGAACTTAAAGTTGATTTTTGAGACAGCATTTTCAAATTCAAATGAGAATAAAGTAAAACATTTTTTAATTCCCTTACTGAAAAGAATTCAGTATTAGGATGAGCTTGCAAGAGAAACAGAGATATCTCTGCGGCCCGGGTGCTAACAAAGCTAAGACATGCCTCTGAGGAAAGAGTCTGCAAGGCACTCTGGAGAATCCAAAACACTAAGGAACGATTTGATATCTCAAGTTTGCCGACCAGAAGTGACTCAGATGACAAGTGTTTACAACAGAATCTTCATAGAGCCAATAATGGCAATTAGTCCCCAGGATTTGAAGGCGCCCTTCCCGCCTTGCTGAGGTGGAATGCCATTTACTCTTGGGCCAGGGACTAATTAGGGGTCTCTTTTGAAGATCAAGGTTTTGCGATCCCTGCTTCTTAATAACATGGTTTGCCTGTCGGCCACCTGGGTCCAGGCGAGACCTCCCTTTCCCCCACCCCAAACAACAGGCACTGCCTTAGGCCAAGAGCAAGCGTGGGCAGGAAAGCACACATCCAGGCAGGCGAGCAGTTTAACCTCTTCACCGCCAAGGTCCTGCAACCCAGTGCTGGACTGGGCTGCCTAGAAGTGGAGATAGTGACCTCGTTTCTCAGGCGGGACTGAAGGCCTGGGTATAATTCGAAGAAATCACCTTCAAGGTGCAAATGATATGCAGCTACTTTCTTGTATGGGAAGAGAGGCAGGAAGACTCCACTTTTCCAGATGAGTGGTGAGTCAAGGGGCTCTTTGCATTTGCTTTACCTTGGGCCATTTCCAGAACTAACTTTAACAATGACTAACTAAAGAAGGCTGGAGGCAGAGGAGGGGGACAATCAAAAGTACACCTTCTGGAGCCCTTATCTACCTGTCATTAGACCCATAGGCCAAGGTGCCAGCCTCTGTGGACCTCTTGTCAGGGACCCCACAGCCTTGCTGTAGGAGGCTGACCAGCTTCTATGCTCTTTAAGACATGATGGGGGAGAGGCCAAAACAGCAGGAAAAGTAAGCTGCAAAGTATTAAAGTTGTAACAACTTGGGCAAAGTACAAACAGCCATCGAGGTTGGTCCTTTGGCTGTTGACACACTCTGGCCTGGGTCCGTTGTGGTCACTAAACCCATTAGCGTTCCAATGTGGCAACAGCTAATGTAGCAAGTTCAATGTGTTTTTGTTTAATTTCTAAATGCTGGGTGCATGCCGGCAATGATGGCAGTGGGAGGCAGGCAACCTCACTGCCATAAACACAGTCATCATTGTCAGCAATCTGAAAATCATTTCTTAAACTATTTATTTTTGGCAGATAGGGGCTAAATGGAGTTTTGCATTTGATTAACTGTACTTTAATTTCAACATGCTTCAAACTTTTTGTGTTTTCTTTTTTTCTGTCTTAACACAATGCAAGAATTTATTGAAACTGACTATACCCGTCTTCCACAAGAAGAAATATAAGCCATTTCTATATCTACCTATGTACAATGATGAACAAAAGCTACACAGTTTGTTCACATATTCATCTTCAACTCTTCCTCATTGAGAGACTGTTGATGGCAGAGAGAATAATTTTGTATCCATTTTTTTCTTCCAGGTCCAGAGAATTTTTTTCTATGTGTTTGTACCTCATCATTCAATTCTTTCTTTAAAGTGAATTTACTGGGGTGACATTGGTTAATAAAACTAAATAGCTTTCAGGTGTACAATTCTATAATGCATCATCTGTGTATTGCATTGTGTGTTCACCACCCAGACTTTTTTGTGTTTTCTAAGCAACCACCAAATCAGAGTTTCTTGCAAAAAAAGAAACTAGCCCTCTTGGGGGAAGAGACTCCTTTGGTAGGTGGGAAGGGAAAAGGAAAATGTATAAACACAAGCTGTCAAACAGCTGAGGGAAGTCAGGTTTTTGAGAGATATTTGGGGTCTCTGAGTCCTAGGATCCCTAATCCACACTCGCCTGCAAAGAAAGGAATATAGAAAAAGCTACCTTATTTTAGTCTGTATAGTTGGACATGAAATGAGTTCTTAAATGGACACAAAGGCAAATTCAGTTTGGGTTTTATATAGTCTTCAAGCTACATTTTTGAAAAGTACAAGAATCAATCCTTTCCTCCCTCCCTTCCTTTTTCTCTCCCTCCCACAATTTTTAAAGCATCTACCAGGAACCATGATAAGTTCTGGGACATGTAGTTAAATGAGAGAGATGCTAGCTCTGACTTCGTGGAATGCACATCTAGTGACATGTAGGGCATTATATTCAATGAATAATTAAACTGCACATGTGATTCCTTAATTAAAATAATGGCAAGTACCAAGAAGAATGACCCGTTAACATTCACTGAGCACAGACTCTTGTTTTATAGCATCCAGTCTTCATACTCTGAAGAGATTGCTATAACTAACGCATTACACTATTCCAGAAACAGGCACAGAAAAGCAAAGTTACTCCAAGTCTCACAGCTAGTATGTGGCGGGGCCATGGTGTGATTCTCCCACACTGAGATATAAAATCTCCAGCTTACAGAACACGTTAGAGCCCCGACCTAGTCTGACAGGAGGGTCAGAGAAGATTTCCGAGGAAGTAACATCCCCGATGGTGTGCATATGCCTACTGAAAGAGAATCTCTCCTCCCTCTTCTCCTCCCCCTTTTCCTCCTGTTTTGCACAGGGCTAATTGAAGAAGTAAGTCTGTGGATTTCTATGCATTCCTAGAGTTTTGTTCAGACCCTCTCCTTTCAAATAGATTTTTAGTCTGTGCTTTTTGTCTTTCATCATGAGCTCACCTACAACCTCCTTCAAAAACCTGCACTTCAGAGTATCAAGACACATGCACCCTCCTTCCCCTCCAAGAGTTTGCATCGTAGACTTCCAGGTTCATGGTATTTTGGATGATTAATCACTTTTAAATATGAAAAAAATTAACATGTCTGAAGCATTCTTCTCCACTGTCAAATGTTTCGCTTTAACATAGATCCAGAATGTCTCCTTTTCCCAGTGATTCCAAAGCAATACATTTTCTGTTGAAAATTTAACTGCAGAAATCCCATCCAGAAGCCCCAAGCAATATATCTTAACATCTTAATTTCATTTAAGAGGAATGCAGTGATTGATCATTTATCATTCTGAGATTGAGTGAACTATCTGGAGGATTCCAATCTATTGCTTCTATCCAACTGATGGGATATTCACATGTCTTCTGGCTGCATGAGGGCTTTGGGGTCTAAGTTGCCTTTGAAGGAGTGGGATGCTAAAAAGATTATTGAGGGAGGGCCTGCTTTTACCAGCAAAGTATAACTCCAAGGCTTGACTTGCTCAAAATTAGAGCCTCCTCCAGTGATGACCAGAATGTCTGCTGCTGAGTTACCCCTACTCCTCCATCCCTGCACATGGAATCTTGCTTTCCTGTCCTTATCTTTTCATAGGTAACTGGAAAGGCCTGGGGAAAACCTGGACATGAAAGCTACTTGGCTTCTCATCTAGGAGATTTCTAGTTAACCTAAAGCTATTTTGTCAAAAAGGAATTTTTACTGCATTATAAATAAAATGGCACCTTCCTGGGATATCTGGGCCAGGCCATTGACATATCAACTGCCATTTTGGTTTCCATATAGGACATCGTTATAATCTCTTCTTGTTGGGTAGGGTTGCTGATCAGCAGCAAAATTGGCCAGAATGCTACAGAACAAGATTATTGGCGTTCCTACAGATTCACTGATCTTGTGATAGATATGGGGGTGGGAGCAGGCAACAAAAACATGGTCCTCCAGTCCAAGTATGTGTTTCATAAGGGTAGATCCCAATTAAGTACCTTGTCTGTGCTTTACATGGTTAGGTTTTAAGAAACACACATAGAACACTATGGCTCCAAAATCACAATCAATCTGCAAATATGCATACAGTTTTCTCAGGAAGTCCATCAACCAATGGGCCACCTTAAAGGGATACAATAACATCCCCTCAAAAAATGAGGAGTTTGAGAAAAGCAGAGGTTATTTCTGAGGGAATCTAAGGTCAGGTGCATTTGCACAGTGCTAAAAAGCAGACATGCTCTCTGATTTGAGTTTGCATGTAATTCCATGCTGAAGTCTGTACCTGTAGTTGTGCATGAAGCACATGGCCCTCCGTCTGCCATCTCTTGCTCCTGCTTAGGAATATAAGTGAACTCAGTAATCTTCACTGGGATTGATGGGCTCCACGTATGACTGAGAGAGTAACACTGGGCCATTCGGTTGGACCCATTCTCCCAGATGTTAGCAGGCTTGTGGCTCTCACAAATGTTTCCAGCTTAGGTGTGGAGGCGCCCTGACAGGGAATTCCTGCACTTCTTTTGCCACTGGTCACTTTGAACATTAAAGAGGGGAAAACACATTTTCATAATACATGAACTGACTGGAAGTTTCCCTGTTAAATCCCAAGGTCCTGGCAGATGGAGGGGCCATGTGCTTCATGCACAACTACAGGTGCAGACTTCAGCATTAACTCTTCTAAGACAGGCCTGGCATCCAGGATTGAGGACTAGGAAATGCCTTAGTGAAAAACCGGGCCAGAGCTCAAGGATCCAGGGCATGACAAAGTGGACCACTGTGGCATAACATCAGTAGGTCTGAAGGTGCCCTTGGAGCCACTTCCAAAGCCCAGTTCAACAGGACTCCTTGTTTCTCTAGCAGTCCACATGTGACCCAGGCAGGCTATACCAGTGGTCTCAGCTTTGTTGCAGAGGAGTTCCTTAGGATCCAGCCCTGTTTGATATTGCAACCCTCTGCAAAAGCACATGAAATTCCTGATGGGCAGTGTCTCCAACCTATGAATGCAGATTCCTCTTGCAGGAGGAGGCACATAACTGGGTCCAGCTTCAGGATTTCTGAAACATGCAGTTCCCCCTGCCTGGAGCACCTTCCCCATCACCGTTTACCCCATCACCCTTTACCTGTCCTTAGAGGTCAGCTTATGGGCCATTTATTCAAAGGGCTTCCCTTGACTTTGTTCCTGATCAAATCTCCTTGCCAAACACTCTTTTAGCATTCCCTCCCACTTTGACCCCATATGCTCTTGTTTTTGAACAAGTTGGCATCATGCATTTGTGTTAGTATTTGGTTAATGTCTGATTGCAGCCTCAGCTGCCTTCATAGCGACAGGCTATGCATGTCTTGCAGTAGTCCTTATATGTCTGCCACATAGTAGGTGCCAAATAAATAGTGGACTAAGGGGAGAGGTGAATGTATTGATTATAACAAATGTTTATCATGTGTTATTACATGCCAGGAATAGTCCTAAATGTTTACAGCAGTGATTTCCCACTTTGGCACTATTGACAGTTTGGACTGTATAATTCTTTGTTGCAGAGCTGTCCTGTCTTTTGAAGGAGGCTGAGCAGCATCCCCAGCCCCTACCCACCAGATGCCAGTAGCACTTCCCACCCCCTCCCAAGTCATGACAATCAAAAATGTCTCCAGACATTGCCAAATGCCTCCTGGGAGGGCCACGCCATTTCACACTCCCTATTGAGGACCACTGATGTGCACATATTAATACATTTAATCTTCGCAATCACCCCATGAACTGGGTGCTGTTATTTTCCTCCTGTTAATGTAAAGAACATTGTGGCCCAGGGTAGTTAAGTAACCAGCCTGAAGACACATATGTGCTAGTAGAAGCTGAACCAGGTCAGGGAGTGTTCAGTTTCCCCCTTTAAAGAGGTGCTGGAATGAGAAAGGAATGGCTCGAGTTCATGTATGTAAGAGGTAACGGGTGTGGGACTGGGGCCTTGCCTTCCTCACCTTCACCCAGTCCACTTCTTGGCCATGGCCCTGGGCTGCATTTCCAGACTATCCCAAATTAAGTCCCTTCACTG
Organism: Glossophaga mutica; assembly: GCA_039655065.1. Taxonomy (NCBI): domain Eukaryota; kingdom Metazoa; phylum Chordata; class Mammalia; order Chiroptera; family Phyllostomidae; genus Glossophaga; species Glossophaga mutica. The sequence goes on from CM077309.1 coordinate 49,787,708, forward strand.
GGGCTCAGCTAGGTTTCTGGAAGAACTCCTCATAGATTAGAAGTAGCAGTGTATCTTCTTTTCACCGACTGCTTCTCTTTCCCTGGGTCAGTGGTCAGTGCTGCCCAGCCCCCCGGGAGCAAGGCTATCAGGAACCAGTAAGGTGAAGTCAAGGCCACCTCTCTCCTAGGCATAGGGAAGGCTGACTGGAATGTGATAGGGAAGCTAGGATTCAGACTCAGGTCTCCCTACATCTCACCATGGTGGGGAGCAAGCTCTAGACTGCAGCTGAGCCAAGCCAGGTGGCAGTCTAACTTTCTGTACCCACTCAAGTGACTCAATTAGTAGATGCTCAGTTTGTCTGACAAAGATGGGTGAGGGGGATGGCACTGTCCACCTGTGAGGGTTACCATGAGACAGGGCCTAACAGGAGCTCTGCACACATGAGCCACCCATCACTTCTCCCTTTTCTAGTTTAAGTGACCTCAGGTAAATCATTTAACCTCTCTGAGCCTCAGTTCTCTTAATCTATAAAGTGAAGATAATAATTCTAACCTCTCTAGGCCCTTGAGAAGATAAAATAATATGATTTTTTCCTATAAAGCAGAGCAGCACAATCATAGTGATGTGTAACAGGCATTACCAGTAAGTAGTTCTTACTACCTCCTTCTCTATACTAGCACAGACAGAGCAGAGCTGGGCATCAGGACCAGCTTGATCCAGATGCACAAAGCACCAACCTAGGTTCTACAGGGAGCACATCACAGGGGGCCGGAAGGAAGAGAGGCAGAAAGAACCCACACCTTCTCTCAAACTGCAAATGCCATGTGTTGGACCTGCGGCAACTCCGGCAGCCAGCCACATTGGCAGCTTCTCCCTTTCTCTCTGGGCCCTTCCTGTTGGCACAGTTCATCCGCTTTACAAAGCTTCAGTAGGGGTTTTTCACAGCTTCAGCTGTTAGATAAACTTTCAAGGATATTTCTGTGGCAGGTACAAACCTGGACAGGAAGCCTCAGGAAGAAATCCTAAATTAATTATATGTCAACATTTAAGCCACAAGAAGGAGCAGTTGTCATAAATTTTTTGGGAGGTTAGAATCCAATTTTAGCTGTAAATGTGAGCAAGCTCACTGACTCACTTGTGAATGGTGCCAACAAAATGATATATTTTACATTCTTTCACAGCTTGTTTTGGCAAAACACAATGAATGGTGGGGGGGATATTACCGTTTTTATTTTTCAGTGGGCCAAAATGCTCAATCATACAAAAGAGCTACACCACACATGTGCCAAAGCAGAAGAAATTAGCTCAGTTTACCCATTTTTCCCATTGCCATCCACCTTTATTGAGAAAGGAATTGGGGCTGAAAACTCAAAAGGAGGCCACAGGTAACTCCATCACCTTCAGCATGGCCCAAGGCTGGACATTCCCCTCAACAAACTATACCTGCCTCGGAACTGCCCTCCTGGTTTGTCCTCAGACCTGATCAAACCCTGGCATGACAACAGTCTCTCTGAGAGGGACTTTCTCTGAGCATTGGAGCATGCATGAATTTAGTGGCAGGTAGTCATTGGCAGAAAGGCAGAGAAGTCTTTAATTTTCACAAAATTAGGAAGGCAACTGAGCTCCTGTTATTCTTTTTGCTTTCTGCTTTTTCTTTTAGTCCACTAATTCAATTCAAGAAGCGTTTATTTTTGCTGGCCATGAGCTAGGGCTGTAAGGGGAGTAAGATATAGACCCTGATATTAAAACCTTACGGCCAAGTTAGGCCATAGACAAGTCAAGAAACAATGGCAACACAGTGTGATGTGTGAGCTAATGGGGTAGGACGGGGGCCTGGGAGGCACCTGACACAGTGTCAGGAAGAGTCAGCTAAGACTTCTCATGGGTGGTACCTTCCAGGTTGAGAAGTGAGGAATAAGAAGGAGTTAGCTAGAGAAGACAGAAGGAAGGTGTTTTCTGGCTGGAGGAGCAGCGTACGGAGAGGCCCGAAGTTTAGAACCAGAGCAAAGCCCACTCAGAGAGCCACAAGCACAAAGGACAGCTGGATGTGGAATGTGAAGGGGAAACAGTAGCGACACAGTGATGAGGAAACAAGGCTGAGCCACCAGGACTTTGTGGCTACACTGAGGACGCTTCCCTGAGGACACTTCCCTGAGGGCAGTGGGATACCTCTGAAGGAAAGTGATGGGGCCTTGTGTGTGATTTGGGAGGGTCCCTTTCGGGCAAATGGAGGCTGGATGGGAGAGGCTGATGAGGCTGTGGGGAAGTACATAACCTTCACTTAAGGGACAAAGAACCCCATGGGTAGGGTGAAGATTAAAATGTTCAAGTCCTAACCTAGTACCTGTGAATGTGGCCTTACTTGGAAATAGGGTCTTTGCAGATATAATTAAATTAAGATGAGGTCATGCTGGATTAGGATGGGCCTTAATCTAATGACAAGTGTCCAAGTAAAAAGAGAAATTTGGACACAGGGAGAATGCCATGTGATAGCAGAGGCAGAGAATGGAGTGATACATCTACTAGTCAAGAAACACCAGTTATTACCAGCAAGCACTAGACGCTAGAAAGAGGCAAGGGAGGATCCTCTCCTAGAGACTTCAGAGAGAGTATGGCCTGCTGATGCCTTGATTTTGGACTTCAGAACTCCAGAACTGTGAGAGAATACATTTCTGCTGTTTTAAGCCATCTAGTCTATGGCACTTGGTCACAGTAGCCCTAAGCAAACCAACACAGGAGTCATAGTGGACCACTGTATTAACGCTTCCAACACTGCTCTCAAGATGCTGGACATCAAGCTGCCTTTTCACTGAGACCGCAGGGGTCCACCGCAGATAGGGACATCTGAGACACAAGGAGCATCTCCCCTTGACCCTGGCTTCCTGTGACCTGGGTGAGCAACCAGTGCTTGGTAGCCTGACGTGGCCTCTCCCAAGGCTGGCCATCCATGAGAAAGTTAACACCAAAAGTCAATACTTGTCCACATGCATCAGTGGTGTTTGCACTATGGAAGCCCCAACAGGTTTTTTTTTTTTCCCTTTCCCAGAGGTTTCAATCCATGTGGTCTTTAATCCATGGAGTAACCTTGTCCTGAAGAAACCCCTGAAGATGAGCCAGGAGGGACAAAAATCCCAAACAGTAAGCAGGATCTGGCAGGCAGTGGCTCAGGAAGCATGACGGGACTGGTCCCAGGGCCAGGGGGTGTGGGGCAAGAGGACTCTGCACACATCTCTATGCTTGTACTGCTGGTGGGCTGGACTTCCTCATGCTACTCAGCTGAGCTCCCAGCTGGAAGTGCTAATATCATCTGCCTCCCAGGGACACAAGCTGACACAGCTGATGAATTCAGGGCCAGCAGAAGCACACATATCCCCACACCTCCTGCGAGAGGAGGAGCTGCCCTACCACCCTGGTTCTGCCTGAGTGGGGGTTCAGGAAGCACCTGCAGGACCACTCAGTGCCTAGCACAGTGTCTGGCACTAGGAGGTGCTCAATGAATGAATAAGTAAATGAATGAACACCGTGGGGTTTTTATTCCATCTAAATTTGAGTTCAATCCTGGCCTGGTTCATAGGTAGCTGTGTAACCCTGAATGAGAAATTGTACTTTTCTGGGCCTCAACTACCTCACCTGTGAGATGGAGATACTAAAAATACAGAGGTGCTGAGAGGAGTAAATGATGTCATATATATATATGTGCTTAGTGGAGTGCCTGATAGAAATTGGGGCTCAACAGATATAAGCCGTCACAATCATCATTATTTTTCTTCATGAAATCATGTAACAGAAGTGCTAAAATTTGTCAGTTGTACACTCTGAGGGAGGGGCTTGGGAAGAGAAGAGAGGGTGGATAAATCCTCATAAGAATTCAGTTTGCAAACTCTTATTGCCTTGATCACTATTGGCTGTCATGACAATTCTTGACACAGGTCAAGGCTGTCATTTCCACTTCCAAAAAGAAAATCTGAATGAAGTTTACAGCAGTTAGGAAACTCAGGAAAATTCAACCTAGTGATAAGTGGCAGAACAAGACCCAAATGCAGAAGTTTTCCTATCGTATCAATGACAGACAGAGCACAGAGGCACTCAATGACTCGTTCCTGAGTGAATGAACTTGACCCAATTTCAAAATGCTCTTCAGAAGTAGGCAGGGTAATTAGGGCTGAAAAAGTTAAGCTGGAGCATCTGGAGAGCTGCCTGGGGACCACTTCCTGTGTGGGTTTGAACAAGTCAGAACCCCTTCTCTGACCTCTGCCCCTAAATCTCTTGTAGTTCTCAACCCCTAGGAAGGATTAATAAAGAGAAATCTGAAGTTATGGACTAGCAGTCATTTAATTTCCTAAGCCTCAGTTTCCCCATCTGTCCATGTATGAGCCCATAAGCTTTCTCGGAGGCTCAGATGTGATACATACATGAAAGGCCTCTGTTCTGCCAGTAGCACTGATATTAAAAAGGATGAAGCAAAATATGGTGGCAGATGGAAAAGAGAATCGGAAGGAAATGCCCCAAGATAAAAATGCATTAATATTAACCAACAGGTTTCTTCAGAACAGCAAAGAATGAAACAATAATTTTGAAGAAACAAAACTCAGCCTAGGGAAAGTCTGCCAGAGGGAGCGGAAATGAAGGCACAACCAAGTGGCCCTTGGCTTACCTATCTGGAAAACACAAGATAAAAAAGATTCTTTGTAAACCAATATTTGTAAAAGCCCCACTGGGCTTTGTGCCTGCACAGACTGCCTATTATCTTGGCAAAGGATGAAAACAAGTGAGTTCTTATTTAAAACAAGTGTGAAGCGAATTCAGGTAAATGTTATAGCATCATTGTAAGCAACCATTTACTGAATACCTACTATGCGCTAGGCACTGTGCTGGGAACTGTGCAGAGATACTAAATTTGGTTAAAAAAACCCCGACAAAATTAGCACTCTTACAAGTCAGGCAAAAGGGTCAATCATACACATTCAGATATTTTCATAAGTTTGTTGAACAGCTACCTATTGCATGTTCATCATGTGCTGGATATGGTACTGTTTGGTACACATATGATGGTGAACAAAGTCTAGTCCCTTTCTGTAAATCAAGATTTTTTGGCCCTGGCTGGTGCGGCTCAGTGGACTGTATACTGGCCTATGAACCAAAGGATTGTTGGTTCAATTCCCAGTCAGGGCACATGCCTGGGTTGCGGGACAGGTCCTGAGTAGGGGGTGCGAGAGAGGCAACCACACATTGATGTTTCTCTCCCTCACTTTTTCCCTCCCTTCCCCTCTCTAAAAATAAATAAATAAAATCCTTTAAAAAAAGATTTCTCAATGTCAGCACTTCTGACTTTCGGGGCCAGTACTTCTTTATTTGATAATTCTTTGGCATGGGGGAGTATGCTGTGAATTGTAGGAGGTTTAGCAGCATCCCTGGCCTCTATCCACATAGATGCCAGTTGCACCCTAGTTTGACAACCAAAAGTGCCTCCAGACCTAGCCAAATGTCTTGGGGGTAGGGTGGGAGTTGCTCTTAGTTGTGGACCAGCCCCTTAAGTAAAAAGATGAGGAAAGTGAATCTCAGAGGGGCAAAGTCCAAGGCTGCACAGCTAGAAAGAGCACTATGTAAAGGCAGAATCAGAGCTGATTTCTGGCGCTGACATGACTTTGTTTCTGTGTGTTGAGATTTGGAGGTGCGAGTATCCAGACTAGAGCCACTGTGATCATGTCTTGTTTACTATCAATGCATGACCACCCTTCATCTCTACCTTTGCATTCATTGGCTTTTTCTCACCCTATCTGCCAAATTACATCAGTCACAAACATTTAATTCTTCAAAGTTGGAGAAACTTCTGGATAACCCACATTCTGAACCCAAGACATCCCTGAGCATTGCTACAGACATAGATCAGTTCTCCAATGAGGCCCTGGTTGGCCCTTTGGAACACAGTTCAAGTTTTGATCCCTTAAACAGTAACTCAGTGGAGATGTACAGAAAGTCTTAGAGAATTGTTAGACTTCAAAGTTGTATTTCAGTTCCAAGAGTAGCCTAACCTTTGTAAAAGTTACTCTGCAAATATATGCAAGTTAAGAATTCCCTGGGAGAATGTCTGCCAGGATCCTAAGCCTACATTCATATCTAATTTATAATCACCCTGGAAAAAACTGGTTCCTTTTACAAGGAGCTCACATTACCCCTCGTCTGGCATTGTGCAGAGGAGTGACAGGTGCAATTTATGTGAATAATCACTGCAATCAGCCTCACTTAAGAAGTAACCAGGGACTTCAGAGAGACAAACTGCTGAGGCCCACAGTCAACTATTGCTCTCCAAAACACTTCCCAGGCCACTGGTTACTATGGACCCAATTTACAGGACATGACAGAAGTAATACAGCCACAGCCATCTCTTGAGATCTAAGTTCTGTGGACTGGGAAACTAACATTCTAGTTCCAACTTTGCCATTAACTCACCATGTGATCTGGAGCAAGACTTTTCCTTTCACGGAGCCTCAATTTCCTCATGTGTAAAATGAGGTTATTGGACTAGATGAGAACAAAAGATTTGTCTTGCTTTAATGGTCAATGATTTTCTAGAAGTGTCCTCTTCTCCACAGTAGTCTCGGCCTGCAGCCTGGGAGTTCCTCAGGCGAAGGACTATGGAGATGACGACACTGATAATGATACCTCACGGCAAACATTCCCTGAATGAATGACTCAGTGAATGAGTGTGGGAGTGATTTTCCTGCAATTTATGAACTGAGCTGCCTCTGCCATCTTATTTGATCCCAAACCAAGGATAACTTACTCTGGGATGTAGAGATTTACAGGTTTATGAAAACCATCATGTGGACCAAGGGTTGGCAAGTTAGTAAAGAGTCAGAGAGTATGTACTTTAGGCGTTGTGGGTCTTATGGTCTCTGTCATAACTACTCAATTCTGCAATTGTGGCACGAAGGCAGCCATAGACAGTAAGTAAATGAATGGGTGTGGCTGTAATCCAATAAAACAAAAATAGGTGGCAAGCTGGATTTGGCCATAGGCTATAGTCGGCTGGCCCCCCTGTGTGGTCAAAGCATCTGACGTGTCCTTTCCACCTTGATCAGCTCCGGGTGCTCTGGGAGTGGAGAGCGGCACAACCGCTTCCTGAAATATCTGCAATAATAATAGCCCCATCTCTCTGTCTGCTCATCTTCCTGTATTCAGAGTCTACAAAAATCTCCCTACAAGAGCCCACGATTATTGGCATCAAAATCCTACACTGTCTCCCTGCATTAAGCTGGGGCGTCAAGGGCCAGGAAATGAGACTGAGGATGGATGGAAATGGAGCACCCATGCATCGGAACTTAGCTTATCTTCCCTAAAAAATCAAATCCAAGTGTTAAAAGAATTACAATGCCTGATTATTACAGGAAGCAGTTACAGGTGGAGGTGGGCTCTGCTCCCACCAGAACACCTTTCTGGCTCACACATGAGCACAGTTTGAATTCTAATGGGACTGTGAAGAAACAGTTTGATTATAAGGTCATCATATGGTTCTTCAGAGCTGAACTGACCTTTTGAAGTCTGCTCAGGGAACCTCATTATGTTGCATTTCTGAGTCGACCCTTTCTCTGTTTTTTTTTCCCCAAGTCTCTTTGCCCCTGCATTCCTTTGACTAGATTTTTGCCTCAACAGAGAGGCACAGGCGAGGGGAGGGGAGCCACTGTGGGAACCCAGAGGAAAGACCTGATTATAAGTGAATAGTCCATCCTTGGAGCATTGGCCTGCTACTCCTAGGGATGGATTTCCTGGCAAGGATGTCTTTAAGGAGCACTAATTCTCTAGAAGGCACGACTCCCATCGCTTACCAACGTAATTTGGAATGAACTAATGCAACCCTTGCGTTGCAAGTAGGAGCCCCTGCCAAAGCAAGCGCAATGTTTCCTATCTTATAAAGTAGTCATTGGGAGTAGCTTCTAGAAAAAGGAAGTTGATCCCTCCACATGACAAGCCACCCCTCCCTTGCCCGTGAACATGAATGTGTTTGCTCAGCCCACTGTCTGCCCCTGATGTGCATTTGCATCCCTGCTGCCATTTTTCATAGTAATGACTCTCAACTTCCCGCTAGCAGATTGTCAGAGCATGGAGAGGTCCCCAAAGATTCTCAGTTCCCTTTGGAAAGATGATAAAGGGTGACTTGGCTTATAACAACATGCACAAATCACCGATACTCATGAGCTAGTCAGGAAAGGAGGTAATTCTCCCCCTGATTTCAACCTGCTGACGCTAACTCTCAGCCTAGCCCAGACTTCCAGCTCAGTGGCAGAAACCACTTCCCCTGCCTGACTGCCTTTCTTAGAAATCTGGGCTTTCCCTGAGTCACCAACAGCAATGATAAGACACATCCCCCTCTTCTCTCTTTTTCCAGCTTCAACATATTTGAAGCGTTTTAAGGCACAAAGCAAACCGGCGGGGCTCCTCTCATATGTTTGAATGAGAGGCTCAGAAATTTCACAGTCATTAAACATGCTTGTAAAAAGATTGGCAAATAAAAACCCAGGGAACCGTCCTCTGGGCTTCAGCCTTTGCATGCTGATATTCTGTAGCCAAGGATGCTTCATACCAAGGCTGCTGGGCCAGGCCAGACCAGACCATTGCCTAAGTCACATCACCCCTCCATAAGAGGTCCTGATCTCTTTTGTGTTTTAAAGATTGAAGGTCATTTCAAAGTAACTGTGACTTGGGGAAGCTGCCATGTGAATGGAAGGACCACATGGCAAATGTGTAGCCCTTCCTGGACCTGTGTCCCTGTTCCAGCTTCAACATAAACACATAAGGTGACCTGGGTGAAACTGCTCAACTTGTTAATGCTTTGATCAGGGCCCCACCAGGTGTACAGGTCTCTCCCTCTGACAAGGACCAACACAATAGGATTACTTTCCCTTTATCATTACAAACATCATGAGCAATAGGAAGTCCTGTTATGTTGTAGACATGAGCTCATACAGGATATAAATCTCAGTAAGACCCATCCTTGCCCTCAAACAAACAAGCAAACAAACCTCTCTAATATCTTAAGTGTGTGATACTGATGACAGTACTTACTGAGCACAAGCCAGAAGCCAAGTGTAGTTTCTATATATTAACTCATGAATTCTCCCCAAGCTCCTTTTAAGTATGTACTCTTCTCATCCTACCTTGAGACATTACACCAAGGACCTCACAGGTCAAGCCACAGGGTCACCCAGATACTGAGTGATGGAGCCAGGATCAAATTCATCCTGACTATAGGTCCCTCTCAAGCTGCACTCCCACCTTAAAGGCACAGAGGTGGTGTGGGGCGTCTTCCTCACTTGGGCTGTGCTCTCGGTTAATCAGGTCACCTTTTCATCCATTCCAAAACATTTTAAGAAACCTCTCCCATGTGCTAGGTACTGAGATTTATGGAAGCAGCTGAGAAAGACAAGAGTTCTTCCTCTCAGGGGTTTCACAATGGAGCAGGAAAGAACACAACCCGCCCCCTTCCCCCACCACCACCTAAAACTTTTCTTCACTGGTAAAGATACTTTGTCCCTAGAACCTGAGGCATGAGTCAGAAAATGTCTCCCCAGCTGATACGATGGGCTACCCTGGTCAATGCTGGGAGGAACTCAGGGTAAGGCCTTATTTTCCCAAAGTACATTTCACACCTAATGGGAGTTTTCTCAGCCAGCAAAAGATGTGTCCATCAGGGGACACAGTGAAGTCTGGCAGGGAGCCACAGACAGGAGTGGCCGGGCTGAGATAGAGGCCTCCTTGGCATGGAGGCTGAGTCTAAGCCTTGTCCTCCAGTGTCTCTGAATGTGGAGTGAGAGGTGAGGCAGAGAGAAAACACATGATAGGAGATGCTAACCAGGGGTCAGGACTCTTCAAACGTTCCCTCATCTACACCTCCCCTCAGGGTCCTTAATGATAATGGTAATATTCATGCAAATCATGTTAGGAACCACCAATAGTCCAGTGCCCTGTGCCAGACATTAGGCTGAGCACATGCTGCATATTTGGGCATTTAACCCTCGCCACCACCCTATGTGGTGGATGACCATATTCCCATCACAATTCCAATCCCACTCTTGGTATGTCTGTCATCAAGAGAAGGCAAAGAAACCAAAGAGTAGAAGATTGCAAAGAAGGGAAGAGAAAATGAGAAGTTGTAAGACAAGAAGTTGAGGAGACCCAGAGGCAGTTGTACCCTTTGGGCTGGTGTGTGGAAGTCAGGCTTACAACTAACAAAATGGCAACATGTGCAACCCTCCTGAGGGCAGGTGTGGCTCAGAGCCTCTTCCTGCGTACCGCTGACTCCTGTGTACCCGATCTTCCTCCAGGTCAGCTCCACCTTTCCTCTTCCATGTTTTGAGGTGCCTTATGCAATTTCCTATGAACTAACAGCTCCAAACCATCTTGATGATGCAGAGAAAGTGAAACTGTGAGAGGGGTGGGTGAGTGATGGTGCAAATGCGCTGGTCAAGAATGTGGCCTCTATAGTCAGAGCATCAGGTTTGGAACCCCAGCTCTGCTGCTTCCCAGGTGTGTTAGGCAAGAGACATTATCTCTCAAAGTCCAGTTTCTTCCTCTGAAAAAGGAAAGGAACTCTTCACTGGATGGATGGAAGGACTTGCTAATAATCTGTGCTAAAGGACTTTCACAGAGCCAGGCATGAAGTAATAGCTCAATAAACAGTAGCAAGCATTATTTTCCATCTCATTCAAATTCTCATTCTTATTCTTAGAGTCATTCTACAACCTGAAGTTAGCACCAAGCAATGGCATGAGGTTGCTAGTCCTTTCAGAACCAGGACCCAAACAGAAGAGTGTGGTAGCCCCCAGGGCTTTGGAAAGAAAACAGTTAAGTGTCATGATCAATGGAAGACATAGGGTGGAAAGGTGCATGTCCCCAAGGAATCCAGTGATTAGCATCCAGCTTCTGAAACAGCCCAGTGCACATGTGGCTGTTACTCACCTCCAGTGCATCCAGAATGTAGTATTTCATCATATGTGATGTCAGCATGTGAATGGGGATGTCTATACACTTTCTAGGACCCATGACCTGGGAACAGGGATGGGACCATCTCTCCTACTGCACATCCTCTTTCATTCCTTGTTATTAAAACAAAACAATAGCTTAAAGTCCCAAATTCCAACCCATTGTCCCCAGTGTGGTCAGAATGAACTTACTAAAGCACAAAAGCCATCAAGCTCCTTTCTTGTGTAAGACCCTGCAGTGGCTCCCCCTTGTTCTCAGGAGAAAGGCGTAAGGCCAGTTCTCCCACTTCTTCTGTATCCCAGCTGCCTCCATGCCGATCCAGCTCTCTCCTTTCCTTATTACCTGACAAACTAAAACTCACCCTTCAGATCTCAGGTTAGATAGTACCTTCCCCACCCCCAGGTAGTCTCCCCTGGGGAGGGTCCTCCCAAGGACCCCATCCCTACCCAGCCCTTCCTGGCACTTCCCACATGTATCTGCCTGGTCTTCCAGCTCCATGGGGACAGGGACCCTGTACACCATCCACTGCCGTGTCCTAGCACAATGCCCAAGAAATACTTGGTGATTAACTAAGCTGGCTTGATGTAGGATCTGGCATAAGGTCTTAGAGAACCCAAATTTATCAGTCTTTGTCTAAGGAGCTGAAGTCCTAAACTGATGTATTGTGAAATATAAAAACTGAAACCTACAGAATTTTGCAGCAATGAATCTGAACCTCCTGCCCCCTGCGGAGGGGCTGCACTAAACACGGGGGTGTGGGCAATGGCTGGAGCAGGGGACCCCCCCTACTCTCTAACTCAGATGTCAAGAGACCCTGCTGACAGTGGAAGCAGGCCCTAGATTATTCTGGTAACAAGCTGAGGGCTGCGCCCCAACCCCCACACCGCCGCCTCTGCCCAGTGCCTCAGCCCTCCCGGAAGGGACTGTGAAACCTCAAGCTTTTGCCTTAAAATTAGAGGCATCTAAACCTGTAGCTTAAGAACTTTTGCCACATGTAATTATTGACCTGAGACATCAGTCACCTTCAAAAATTCTGCACTGACAGAGGGCAAAAGAAAAGCGTCTAGAATATCAAAAGGTAAAAGGTCCAGATTAAAAAGGGAGATGCTAGGAGGGCTTTTCCCAGGGCATAGCCTTTAATTGACTCCAGTCTCTGCTGAGCACCTTGGCCTCCTTTGCCAGTATGCTGGGAGGTGGACCTCTCTCCAAGGACACGGGCAATGTGCGGCAGAACAGTGTGGCCAGCAGCCACATGGCCCAGAGAAATCTCCCTCATTACCTTGCTGGTGCCACAAGCAATCAAAGTCTAGAATGACAAATCTGCTGAAAGAACAGTCTTAGAAGCTGGGACAGGTTAGAGCATAGAGGTGGGGCATGGTTCCCCCTCAGAAGTGACAGACTCCAGAAAAGCCTCTAGAATATCAAAGGGTGAAATGCCAGTCCTGAAACTTGACAAAGTCTGGGCCAAAGGGAGGCTGGCGGGCTGGTGTTTTTCACTCAAAGGTCAGTTGAGCAAATTTCCTACTCAGCTCATTCCTTTGGGGCCTGGCTTACCAATCTGTGAAGTGGTTCTAGAAAACTATCAGTGTCTCTGCCCTCTCACACCCATTTTAGAGCAGAGGCATGGTTTTAAATAAAAGGAGGACCTTGCTTCTCACAGAGGTTGCGTGTGTAGTTTGGGTAAGCCTCTAGTTCAGTATGAATGCGACTTTACACTATTTCAGATATAAAGGAAGTCCAGACTGCATTGGAAGGGAATTAGACAAACCTGAGTAATTCCCACAGAAAGCCTGAGAAATAAAAGTTCTACTTATCCTGAATGGAGAACACAGGTGATGGGGACACACGTTTCATCATCTTTTTTTTGTTGTTGTTGTTGTTTTATTTCATTAGCATTTTAACTTTCTGTGAAGGAGTCCAAAAATAAACCAATGGGCTTTTGAACCACAAGTGAAGGCTGTGCCTACTAGTCTATCAGAACACTGCACCCCTCCTTAAGTTGTGGGTGAGCCCCAACACCTTGGATTTATCTGTTTGGTAGGCATGTAGGGGGTAGTAAGGAGGACATGCTATGTATGACCAACCTGTCAAATCTTCTCAGCTCATTCAGGATAAAAACTGGTGTCAAAAGAAATGTTAAGTAGAGAAATCTAAGTACTAATTAAAATTTGTTTAGTGACTATAGGCAGACCACCATCTCTTTCTCTTTGGGTTTCATCCCTAGTTTTTCCTTTTTTTCTGAATTCCCTACCAACCCGTGAGACTTTGCTGGGCAAAACCCAGCTCTCCTCTGGTTGCTGGGCTGTGCTTATTAAATGTGGATGAATGTCAATGTCACCTAGCTCATTAATAATTGATTTCCAGCCCTGTCTCTATTTGCAGAGCAGAAGCCACTTACACAGTCTATTATTCCACCTCTGTGTGTGGGTCATGGGGCCAAAGAGGTTCCACCAGGGGTAACCTTTGTTGACAGCAATCACCATGGCAACTCCACACATCTCCAGCCTCAACTCAGATGCCCAAGAAGGTGGAGAGTGCTGCCTTGCACTGGGGACTGGGCTGCAGCTTGCTGAGCTAAATGGTGATATTAACAACTCTGCTGGCGAAATGGATCTTTCTGTTTTAATTTTTGGTCTTTGTCAAACAGCATTGCATTAAGGAACCCTTTTGGAAACCTTCACAGAAAAGGGCATTTTTAGGTTTAAAAAACAAAATCCTGTTTTTCTTTCTGTCTCCTCAGGCAAAAAATAAAGACAAAGTAAATCCCCCTTTGGCTGCTTTTAGGTCATTTTAAGTCAATGAAACCTATATAATCCCAGAATAACCGATTGTTTCTTTTCCACCCGACCAAAGGCTGCAAGCTTAGACGGGAAGAATTATTGTTTTGCTTTTAACCACCTATTAATATTTTGTCCTACCAGCCACGCTTCCTCTATCCCTCTACCCATTCTTTGAAGATTTCCCCCACTAAATTAATGTTTAACAATTAAATGAAGCCAACGGAGAGTTTTGAAAGATCCACACAATTACGGATTGGGTGGGCGTGCAAAGCCTTTAATTTAAGTGGGAAATGTTTCCCAAATTATGGCCTGAGACCTCACAGCTAATTACATAATTTTCTGCATCTGAAAAAACATAAGCTGAGAAAACGCAAACTGAATCACACTGATAATGAGAGAGAAAAACCTGGAAGTGGGTCCATCTATTATTTTAGAAAATAGAGCTACTAGCCATATCAAGAAAGAGTGAATAAAAGAAGCACGTTGCTAGAACTCCACAGGGTTGGAGAGACCCGCCATCCCACACTTATCAAGTTTAGGCAGGGCACTTAATTCAACTAGGCTGTCGTGGCCATGTACATTTGACAAACAGTGTGTATTTCATTTGGGCTTGGAGATTTTCCAAGACACATTTCCATATTTAATGCTCTACTAAGTCCCGCAATGAAATAACATATTTTGTTTAGTTCAGGATTGGCCACATCTATGTGATTTTTCTAAAAAGAATACTGACTTGAGTAATGTTTATTGAGATAAGTTAAAGATACTTAAAAATACTTATTTTAAATAAGTAATGCTGGTTTGATACATCCATGGGGAATTGTTTTTTGTGGGTTTTTTATGTAAACTTTTTATGATTCTGTGGGACCTGTTTTACTTAGAATACACTTTTGGAAATGCAGGAGGAATCCCGTACCTTATAAATGAAGATAATTGAGTCTCAGAAAAAAAGAAAGAATTAGCTCAAGTCCCAAGGGCATCTTAGGGGGTCTTGGAGGAGGGGGATGATGGATCGCTGCTCCCCTGGGCCAGGACCTGTGGATTAAAGCTCACTACCTGAGAGGTGAGAAAACAGTTTTCAGACATAGGCTGGATGGTCTTCAAGCCCATGATCAGGATAAGTCAATGTGCCTTTCTCCGGCATCTTTAAAAGATTGCACTTTCTGAGTGAGAAGGCAGAATGCACATGGGGAATTGGGTTGATGTGCACTTGGCAGACTGGGGTGCCATTCATCAGAGGAGGTGCCCACTGAGCATTCATGTGAATCACTTCACATTTTCCTCTTCCGCTTTGGCTGATGATAGCTTGGTGTGGTAGGAAAGTTGCAGACAGAGAGCTAGGGGACTAGGCTGCTGCCACCTAAAGCTGATCCTTGCTACATAATGTGGACACTGAGGTGGCTGGGGGGTTGGGGCAAGAGGTAGCCACTTGGGAGAACAATAAGAGTTAATGAACGCTTGGCCACGGATTTGCTTTTTGAGCTTGAGACATACCTTCTTATCTGAGGTCTTAGATTTCCCATCTGTAAAACAGGGGAGGTGAACCCCAGTATCTTGAAGGTGCCTCCCAGCTTTAACATTCTTTATCCTACTCTCCTGGGAGTGACACTCAAAGCCACATTCACACAAAGGCTGTACCATGAATAGCTGCTTTTAAAGTCAAAATCCTCTTCTCTGGGAAAGAATCCTCTTTGTTCCTTTAAAGAGTAAGGTCAGTTCAGACCAGCATCCCACAGACCAAATACTTATGCAAAGCTTATGCTGTTTCTGGGAGGCACCTAGGGCCCTCCAGTAAGGGGCTGGTTATTCCTTACTCCCCAGGGACTGTGAGTCTTTCAGATAACAGCTTCTCTAGTTATAGTCTGGCTCCCCCTTCCTATGAAGAAAGCTAGAGGTGCAGATATGCAGAAGCGTGCGTGTGTGCGTGCGTGCGTGCGTGCGTGTTGATAAAGTTTTCTTTGGAAAGGAATTAAGAAACTAAGATAAGTTAGGTCCCAAGTTTGCATTTCAGCTCAGGTCTTCCTCCTGATCAAAAGTCCCCATTCCTGAAATGCTATCTGAGAAAACAACTTCATCTAGGACATCAAGCCCTGAAGTCATCAACTTTTGAAAACCACCAACCTTCCAAACCACTATCTGTTATGCAAGCTACATGCAACGTACAAGGTTGCTAATTTTGGGGGGGCCAGAACTTCAAATTCCATGCTTTTAAATAGTTAAGATGACAAACAACTTACTTTTACAGACCGTAAGCCAGCCAAAAAATAGTCCAGCTCCCCCTTAGGTCTCAGCAAAACCACAGCTTTGACAAGAGGTCAGATTGGCAAGTTGCACCAGGTGCTTGTTGGGGTTTGGGCCCTGCAGCCCAGCTGACAAGAGGTGGTGGGGATTCTAAAGAATAAGTTATGACTCTGCATTGTAAATAAAAGGTAGGAATGATCATTCCCATTCTTGGCTCTTATCTGGCTTGTGCATCTGATTATCTCTAGTTAGAAACATTCACAGGACAGTTTAATGGTTTATCAAGAGGAGATTTCACATCTCTATGCTGCCTTCTCCAACATAAAAATTGGCCATTTCTCAGCACATACCATAGGCAGAATGCAAGACCTATGTAGTTAAGTGTCTACACAGAATGGCTTGTCTCAAAAGCCAAACAAGGACTGTCATTAGATTCCAGATAGTAATCCAAGCAGGAATGTTTTTGCCCTGTTAGTTGCACAAACATTGATAATAGACAAGTCAATGTGCCGGTGTGCTGAGTCAATGCTGTTGGAATTGACTCATTCCAAAACACACTAAATTGAGTGGGTAGACCTGAAAGAGTTTTAAGGGTTTCCTCAATTTTCATACCATTTTCCAGTCACTGTGAAGAACAATGGCAAATACCATCTTTAATACTGACAGCGACTCTTGCATAAGTCAATATTTTAAAGCCCATTTTATAGTTAGAGAAATTGAGAGCTGAAAAACTAATTTATCCAAGATCATAGGGCTTGTATATGATAAAGGCAGGATCTAAATCCAAGTGTGCAAAGCTGTGTTCCCTCCCGTGGCCTGAGTAGAACACCAGTCCAGATTCTTTTCAGTCCAGCTAAACATGGGTCACCACTCTGCTCACTTACTCCTAAAATCTAAGGCTATGGAAGATTGTATCCAAAAAAGGACATTGCCCAAGATGGCAAACATGTCTCGTCTAGAGTGCTAATTGAGATGAGCTGGCCCTGGCTGCCTGGGGCACTCTAGTTACCATGACTTGGTGGAAAGACAGCTGGGATGTACAGCTGACTCCAGCCATGGGAGAGCACAGCAACAGCACCTGTATCATATACTTTCTGACTCTTAACTATAGGATACTATCAGATACTATCAGGACCAAAATTCACCTCACCACCCCCTCCTTGAAAAAGCAACACTCAGTGACTCCATGACATGCCACCAAATTTACTTTCCCACTTCCCTGGGGACGTACTCTACCAGTGACATAGCCAAGAACAGAAAAAGAAGAAGGAGAAGGAGGAGGAAGAGGAAGAGGAAGAAGAGGAGAAGAAGAAGGAGGAGGAGGGGGAGGAGGGGGAGGAGAAGGAGAAGAAGAAGGAGGAGGAGGAGGAGAAGGAGAAGGAAGTGATCTCATTTAATGGAAAAGTGAAGAGCCCTGAGTGTCTTCCAAATCATTTTCTCTTTTGCCCCTTCTTAACAATAGAAGCTGTGAGCCATCTTTTTTATCCAGATTTTTGTCAACTTCAAGGTGACCTATACCTTGCCTAACAGCAGACCAGATATCTCTTTCTCGATACAAAGAGGAATGTCCAAAGGCTTTTTCAAGTCTAATGAATTCCACTGTGGCCAGTATTTATCTTCCTCTTGCATCCTATTTCTATCCAGAAAGGCATCTGGTCTTCCTACACAATCATATATAGTCATTCTTGGCTTCTGCCCCTTAGGGGAGGAAAGCCTCTACAGGGGTCCCTCCTGGTCCTGTATCTGCCCAAAGCTTCTATATCCCCAGTATTGCTTTGCAAGCCCAAGAAGTTCCCTTCTCCTGGTCTGCCTTCCTGACTTCCTGCTCCTGCTGTGTTTAATCTGTCCTTCCATCTGTCCCTGAACTCCATCAGACCTCCGTCTCTGGGAGGAATGGGGGAGCAAGGCTGAGAAAACAACAGGGGCTGTTGAGGAGTTGTTTGGAGGGAGAGAAACAGCAAAGGGCTGTCCACGTGTAAGCAGTCAAATATCTGAACTCCAAGGGAGAGCTGCAGGGAGACAGGGTTTATATCAGCCAGTTACATCGAGAGCCAGAGCTTAGACTAATAGGAAGAAATAAAAAATGGGAATGCTTCGGCTGGACATCAAGAAAAACATCCTGATGAAAAAGGAAGGCTCCCATGTGGGGGATGTTCTCATAAAGATGAGTGAGTGGCCAGGTCACTGCTGCGCTCCCACAACTCAGCTCCAGTGCAGTTATAAACAAGGCCTCCCTGCCTTGGTTGGAGGCTGGCCTCCCTCCAGCTTCTCTTCCCTTGAAGAAGACCACGAAGGTGGGGCATGTAGATGATGCAGCCTGAGACCATTTTTGGTTGGAGGAGTCAAGGAGGCAGTTCACAGCTAACTCAAGAAAAACAGGAGTTTGGAGAAGGCTGCTGCTGGTCCAGAGGATGGGAAGTGTCAGGAACTGAGCAGTTTGGGGAAGGATGCTGCTGGTGCACAGAGTCAGAAGAAGTGTCAGGAACTGGGGGAACCTGAAACTCTCCTCTACTGCTGTGTGTCTCTGTGTGCCATCTGAGTCTCTCTGCTGACTCTCTTCTGGTCCCTCCCGCATTCTGTATCCTCATAACTTAAGCTTTCAGGTCAAGGCTACCCTGGCCTCTCTTGCCTTTCCTGTCTTGTGGCCTTATTTCTTTCAGCTAATCAACTCTCTCTCTCCTCGATTCATATTCCCTGAAGACAAGAACCTGACTGCCCCATTTCACCAGTTCCTGGAAGGCCAGTTCAAGGGTCACCAACCAGACATCCAGCTCTCATCCAGACAGTGATGGCTGGGCAGTGGGATCTACACATGGCTGTCTACACAGCAGGAACTATAGACAGTGAGGAGGTTTCTTTAGCAAGTGATGTGGGCCCTTGGATACCACCAGACCCATCTGGGACTTTCAGTCTTCCAAGCCCCATGTTTCTGCCTCCCTATTAGATCTAGACCCCCTCCTGAGCTCCGAGGCTTTCTGGTTTGGCTGGGCGAGTGCTCAGCAGATGGAAAGAAGGCAACCTTCCTGCTCACACATCTGGTCTGGTGACTGGCTACTGGGTTTATTGGGCCTCAACAACAGCCTTTTATCAGTGACGGATGTGCCATTTGTTCCCCTCCCCATGTCCAATTCTATCACATCCACCCTTTGCTTCTGGCTGTGAAGAGGCCAATCCTTCCCCACCTCTGATGTCCTCCTCCTCCCAACCCCCATATCAATCCTTCTATGAATTGTGCCCTAGAGGGTTATTTGTTTTCCTTCTACTATCATTGTCATTTAGGATAAATCTGAATTCCAAAATGTTTGCCGAATGCTGGCTCCTTTCTTGATATTCTTTTAATTTGTTAAAGAAGTAATTTTGAAGTCCAGGGTCCACTTCTGAGACCTTTACCAGGGCAGAGAGTCTGGGTGGGGACCAATACAATAATGACTTTCATTCAACACTATGAAGTACAAATTCTCATAATGTGCCACACAGAAATTGTGCTATGGTGATCCCTGCCTTGGACCCTCAAACAACCCTAGGAGATAGAAGTCAGTATTATCTCTAATAAGCAAATAAAAACATACATCTCAGAAAGTGTAACTACCTTGCCCAAGGTCTATGATTAGTTCCAGACATTAGATTTTATGTTAGTCTTTGCTACAGGTATATACTTTTGTGGTTGTCATTGTTAAATTAGTGCCATATAGTATAGAATAGCTCCTGCTTATGGAATAGCTAGTCAGTTGTATTGTTGGTTATCACTGTTACGGCTATAAGAATGCTTTCTCCAAAGGACTCCCCCTCTCCCACCTAACCTGTCACCAAGTCCTGCTGCTTTCATCTTTGGAATGTCTCTGGGAAGTGGTGCCTACTTCTCATCCTCACTGGCACAGCTCTCACATGTCTCCCAGACTCCCACATGGTGTCTCCACAGGGGTGCCTGTCCTCCAGTCTCAGCACCCTTCCCATACACACACCAAACTCAAGATCCAATTCTGTAACTTCTGAGAATGACTAGAAGGATGCAGTGGAGAGAAGCAGGAAGCCCAGAGGACATGCAATGGACACTGCCGTCTGCAAAGCTGCAACGGCTCCAGGCTGCTGTGCTTGGGATCAGGTGGATGGGCCACTGAGTGCATCAGGCCTGAGCATCTCAGAAACAGGTCACCCTGTCAGTGGGACTGCCAAGGACAATCTTCCCTATTGGCAACTTTCTTTCACAAGGAACTCTTAGTATCAGCAAATGTCTGCTCTCCAGGAAAGAGTTTCTGGGTGTGTCATATGGAGCAGAAACAGTACGAAGAATGGGATGAAGAGGAAGGACTCATAGAAAGAAGACAGGAGGGCACACTGTGCTTACTCCTGCTGTGCCAAGGTATGACCCACTAGGCCAGTGCCCTCCTGCCATTCTTGTAAGAAGCATAGCTCCGAGTTCTGGGACATGGTTCAGAGCATGGCTGGGCAGCTGGGAACTCCCACTGTTCCTGGAGGAAACCATGGGGCAGGGGAGCTAGAGAACCCCATTTAGGGGGCCGTGAGTCCCTTTGCCCCATTTTCAGTGTCTTCCTTAGGGTCTCTGAGCATTCACTAGCTTGTAGCATACACAGTGGCCCTCAGTAATTATTTGAGAAGGGAATAGAAGGAGGAAGGTAGAGCAGGAAGGGAAGACCCAGTGGGCTGGAACCAGCTACCTGTGTTAGGAAGGTAGACTAGGTAAAGCTTCAGATGGGTGTGGGGGGTCCAGACACCTGGCTCCATTGTTAATTAACGTAATGAAAACAAGAATAGCAAAAGTAACAGCAACCCAGGGGTCAGGAGCTGTGCTGGGCACTTTATGGTGGTCTCCGTTCCAGACGCCCTGGCCTCAGAGCTACTCATCTTCAGACCAGGCTGGCTCCCTGTCAGGCCTTTGCCCTCCCTGTGCCCTCTGCCAGAAGCACTCTTTCTCACCTCTGTCATGTCTCTGCTCTAAATCACATTTCAATGAGATGCCCCTGATCACCCCATTAACCCTGTTCCTCATTCCCACCCCCACCCCTTCTTCTGGGCTGCATTTTTCTCCAAGTCACTTACATCTTCTTCTTACACATAATATAATATCCTTACTTATCATTCTTATTGTCTATCTCCTCCACCAGAATCCAGGCCCCATGAGGACAGGGATTTTAGTCCATGCTGCTCACTGCTACATCTGGCACATAGAAGTTTCTCAAGAAACATTTGTTGACACTAATCAAGACCAGGTGTTGTGGCTCTTCCCATTTCCTAGATGAGGAAGCTGAGGCTTAGTGAGGGAGAGGAACCAGCTAAGCACAGCCAGCCAGTAAGTGGTGAAAGAGCAAAATGTGTGTGTGCCATGGTGTCTCTGACACCTGACAGCAGATTCCTCCCCACCCCAGCTCTATCACTTCCAACTTACATGGAGAATGAGAAGTTTAGGCTCCATGGCTTTGGAGCCTCTCTCTCCTGAGGTCTAAAAGCCAGTTAAGTCCATAATCATTTTCTCATAGGAGGTGGACTCACAGGTGGTTTGGGGCACTCTCTCTGAAATGAGAGTTTGGGTCCTATTTTTTCCACTCATCCATGGGACCTTGGGATGTTTCTCAACATCTCTGAGCCTCTGTTCCTTCTACTGCAAAATAGGAATGATAACAGTGCATGTCTATTGGAGAGTCAGCGAGATGTTCAGGGTGCATG
Source organism: Glossophaga mutica (assembly GCA_039655065.1). NCBI lineage: Eukaryota > Metazoa > Chordata > Mammalia > Chiroptera > Phyllostomidae > Glossophaga > Glossophaga mutica. Next base: position 49,809,373 of record CM077309.1, read on the forward strand.
TAAGGGCTTTCTCAGTGTCTGGCACCAAGTGAAGGGTCATTCTGCTGCTGCCTAGGACCCCTTCTCCAGAAGCCCTGCTTCTGTGCAGACCCACCACCACTGACTCTCCTGGGGTGGGGTGGGGCAGGGCACGCAACTTGCGTACTCTTGACCTGCCAGGTCTAGATGGTTCAGCCTCTGAGAGGTGGGGTAGGGCCCAGCGGCCTGTTTGCAGCTTGGTAAATGTTCCTGGAGCCTTGTTTTTTGTTCTGTTCCCGGGCCATTTGTTTTTATAGCTTATCGTTTCTGCAGGGGGGCTTTGAAAGGCTGCCATTGCTCCAATGGATGTTTCCGGTTCGCCTCCATCAAGCCATGTTTAATGAAAACCAGTTTAAGGTCTTCTTTCTCATAAAATGTCTCATTGTTGCCCTGGCAGCTCCTCTTTGGAAATAATGAAGATGAATGTTCCCTCTGTGGGGTAGCACACAAACCTCTCATAGGCAGGAGAGCCTTGCTCTGTCCCCAGGAAGTTCCCAAGACCAAAGGAGAAAAGACAGCCAGTGCTGCTTCTACCAAGGAGGAGGCCAGGGAAGCCTGAATGATGCCAATGCTGGGCATGGAGCTTGGATCCTTGTCAAACCAAAAGGAGTTGTCAACCAAAGAATTTCTGCTATGGAAGGTGGTCTTCTATAAGCTCCTCAACAAATACTTTTGAGGACTAGAGATGTCAAAGACTTAAGGTCACCCAACAGAGTTGGGTTAGTTGAAGCAGAGCTGAAAAGAGAAGCCAGTTCTCCTGGGTCCCCACCTAGAGCTTTCTGTTCTGGAGGACTCTGTGACACAAGGCCAAGGGACCTCTTTCAGGCTGTCAGGTCTTGGTTGGGCTCAGGGATACCAGATGAAGATCTGATGGGTCTGCATTAGGTGTCAGGGAAGCAGCTTGTGGCCAGTTTCACAGGCAGCAGGAGGCCTTTTCTGCATACAAAACCTAGGACTTTACAATAGAGGAATGTGCTTGACTGTCTAGGCACACTATGGTTAGGGACTGATGTGAACACCCAAGGCACAGATCTAGTCCTCTCCAAACATGCCACACAGGGAAGGTCCTACACAGTACACCGAGGATCTCCTGGAGATGCAGCTCTTTTCTTTTTTTCTGATTACCTTTGTGGTGATCAGTCGTTTTAGAGCTACTCTTCTAATTGACTGCTTTGTCCATTGTTGTGGGAGATAAAAGTGTTAAATATCATTGATTGATTGGGTTTTTCTTTTCTTTTCTTTTTTTTTTCTTTTTGCAAAAGTGATATGGCCTTTTCACCCCTAACTGAGTCTACATACTTACTCCTAATTTACCCATCACTCCCTCTGCCACACTTGCTCTCATTTGAGCCCTTTTCTTCTGGGTGAGAAAACCAAGAGCAGAAAGGAAATAGCCATGCAGGGGTCTTTCTTTTGGACCCAAGGGACTCGTGCCAGCAAGGAGGTGATGTGGGCTGAGCTGGGAGTGAAGGCACCCAAATTCTCCTCAGTTCCTATTCTCACATCCAAAAGCTATGTGTTGTTTGATAGGTACTTGGCCTTCCTGGAATCAGTGCCCCCATCTCTAAATGATGAAATTGATTTAGATTAGGGGTCACAAATGTACAGTGTTTACTTGGGTACTGGGCAAATGACAGTCCCATGGTGGGAGTGGAAAGAACGGTGGTAAACTGGGAGGGTTCCTGCACCTCCTAATGGGCAGCCGCCTCTCTGTTCCAGCCAATGCTGCTTCTCAGAAATAGAGATCCTCAGTGACCTGGCTGCCATCCATTTCAAGAGAAACTAAAAAGTTAGATTTTCATATGAACCACCAAATTCTTACATTTTAACAACAAGATCACATGTTTAAGACATAGTGCATGCAGGCAAAAAAAAAAAAAAAAAATCCATTCGTTGATCTCTAAAGTAAGCCAGGTTTAAAACTCTGTGATCCATACTTAGTTGCTGCAGAAAAGCAGAGTATGTGTATAATTGAGATCTAAATCTGGCTGTACAAGACAGGAGCTGGAGTCCTGGATTCAGAGAACCTATTGCTCTAGGGTTGGATCTCTTTGTCCACAAAATGGGAATGTGTTGTCTGGCCTACCATTCCATGGGACAATTAAATGGGTTCTCTTTTGCGAAAGGACTTGACAAAGGGTAGAGTGTCATGCCCTGGTTATCCTCATTATCTAAAAATTCTTCTCCTTACCACTGGGACCCTGAGGCTTAAACCTGGAACTCAGCAGTTGTCTCGGAGGCTGCTCTCCCAAAGCAGAATGCCTGAGATAATATGGAAACCAGATGCTCAGCAAACACCACTTTACCATTTTTTTTTTTTTTTGCAGTGCTTTTGTAACTTTTCAAAGTCATTCCACATGCATGAGCGCTGATATCACTACACTCACAGCTGCCCTGCAAGGCTGTTAGGTCAGGTACTATTACATTACAGATGGGGAAACTGAGGTTCAGAGATAAGAATGATTGGGCCAAGGTCCCAGAGGAAGTAAGTGGTGTGAGATGGTGGTCCTGTGGGCTGCTGCCTGCTGGCAATCCTTTCTGGGTGGCAAGCTGCTTACAAATGATGCACTTTTCTAAATACAGGCTTAATGCACAGGGCCCTGCCCTCAGCAAGCATTAGGATAGCTGAAGAATCTTGGTAAATATTATTTTTGGTGGCAGTAAGAACAGTGGGAAAAGTAGCAGCTGTCACTTTTGCCTGGAGAATTGCTACAGCCGCCCCCTGGGCTCCCCCTGCAGTTTTACCAACCCAGCAAGTCTTCAAGTCCACGGCCAGCTTTCCTAAAAGCAAATTAGTCTCTCTCTCTCTCTCTCTCTCTCTCTCTCTCTCTCTCTCTCACACACACACACACACACACACACACACACACACACACACACACACACGATGTTAGTAGAAAAAACTTTCCATGGCTTTTTACTGCCCATTATGGTCTGGACCACACTTGTCTTGCACAATTTCCAGACTGGCCCAGCCTGGCTCAAGCCTAGCTCCTGAGAACCTCTCACCTCTGCGATCTCACTGACCCTGTGCTCCCTCCCTCTCCACAGGCCTTCTCACAGTAACATTGGCCTCCTTCCCTCTCTCTTCAGGGCCTTTGCACCACCTGGTCCCCCCTCAGCTTGAGCGTCACTGGGTGACCTCCCTGAAGAACCTGTTTGTGGTCATTCTTTGCTCTGAACTCACATAGACTCACAGTCCTTACTTTAAAGTCCGTTTTCCAGTTGTGATTCTGTGTGTGAGGGTGTAACAATCTCATTTAGCTCCACTAAAATCTAAGCTGTTTGAGGGCAGAAGTCTCATCTTTTTGTATTCAATGTCACAATGCCAATACTAGGGATTGTGTACAGTAAATATTTGTTGAATCCATGCATAAATATGTGAATTAGGTTATACCCACTGTCCTATGTAATTCTCTCCAAATTCCATGAAGTAGATACTATGAATTGTTCCTTGTTGCAGGTGGGCAGCCTGAGAGTCTGAGAAAGGTCAGCCACTCATCCAAAGTGATCTAGTGAGATTAGGCCAGAATTTGGCCACGGGTCTGCCTGACTTACAAACTTTCAAACATATACTACTTAAGAAAATAATACAGTGAAACTCCATATAGTCAGGGTTCTCCAGAAGTTCAGACCCAACAACGTGTGTGTGTGTGTGTATATATATATATATATAGATAGATGGGTAGATAAATGAATAGACAGATGTATTTTAAGGAATTTTCTCACATGTTTTGGAGGCTTGGAGAGTTTAAAATCTGATGGTAGAGGCCAGTAGGCTGGAGACTCAGTAGGGAGGAGTTGCAGTTTAAGTCCAAAGGCAGCCTGCTGGCAGAATTCCTTCTTGCTCAGTGGAGGTCAGTCTTTGTTCTATTAAGGCCTTCAACTGATTGGATGAGGCTCACCATATTATGGAGGGCAATCTGCTTTATTCAAAGTCCACAGATTTAAATGTTAATCTCACCCAAAAAACAAACAAACAAAATAGCAATAACAAAAAATACCACCTTCACAGAATTGTCCAGAATAATGTTTGAAAATACTTGGGCATCATGACCCAGTCAAGTTGACACATAAAATTAAGCAACACAACCTTTATATGCCCATCACTGAGATTCCATGGTTATCAAGAAGTTGCTACATTTGCTTCAGGTAGCCTTCTTCTTCTTCTTCTCCTTCTCTACCTCCTCTTCCTTCTCCTCTTCTTCCTCCTCCTTCTTTTTTCCTGTTGGTGAAGTGTTTTGAAACATACCCCTGGTCCTATCTACTTTTGAACTCAAGCCCACACAGCTTTAACTCATGCCCCCATTCCTCTGTACCTCAAAGAGCAGGCTCTTGTCTCAGAAGAACCTGGCCTCTCAAAATGCCGAGAGGAGGCATCATGGTGCTTGGGCCCAATCTCTACCTCCTGAAATCAGAGATCTGATTTGTGGCACAATTTCCATGATCTTAGCAAATCAGCACATAAGTTGACCTTGGCCAGGGGTGGGGTGGAGGGGGCAGATGGCAAGGCTTGCCTCTTCCACTCCGGAAAAATCATTCTCTGATTTTCCACAGCTCTACATTGTTTTCATTTTCTTGTTGTGCCGGCCTGCTCCTGGTCTGTTTATTGCTTTCTCCTCCCTCTTCCTCCCCCTCATTCTCCTTTTCTGGCTTTGAGGAGTCTGGACTTGAGCACACTAAAGAAAGGGACCCATTTAATCTACCGTATTTACAAGCTTTGTAAACAAGGTACAGTGAGTGAATCATGGAAAAATGCATTTTATGTGAAAAAGGTCATTATATGACTGTTCTATTAAAACTGCCTGGTGTAACTAACCCCATCCCATGAATTTGAAGAAAGAGAGAGAGAGAGAGACAGAAGAAAGGGACCTCTGACCATGCCTCAATGGCATATACATCCTATAATTGCATATCAACATTCATATTTTTTTTGGTGTAGAAACACTTGAGTGGAGTTTCCTCTAGGGAGGAGATAGGGGTATTTATTTTTTGTTACTTTCTAATAATCTCTTCCTTAAAAATTATTTTTTAATTCTTCAAATGGGTTTAGGAACTAAGGTTAAAAATCAACCAGCTGAATGAATTCTTGTATTGAGTGGGTGAATAATTTGCCATCATTCTTCTACTTCAGTGTCATTTTGTCTGGATTTTGAATGGAATAATTCTGTGTTGTTATGACGGTGGGGCTTCCAGAGTTTTCTGTTTTTCTTGTGATGATAACACAGAATGCACCGAGCCCTGTGCTGAAGGCCCTATGTTAATAATTTTGTTTAATCCTCATGAGGACTTGATGAGGACATGAGGACTTTGTGGAGTTAAGTAACCGGCTTCAGGTCACAGCTAGAAAGTGACCATACTGAGACTCAAACCTCACAACCAAATGCCTGCATCATTTAAAGTCTAATTTTCTAAGTTACAAAAAGAGAAGTGGAGACCAAGACATACTAATAATCATGGAATTGTCTTTTAGGAGGTAGGACTATGGGTGGCTTTTAGTTTCTTCCTTAAAGTTATTAAAATTTTCAGACTGTCTATGACAAAGCATGGAATACTGTTTTTATGACTGTTTTGTCGGGGAAATAATGTAACCCAGCCCAGGCTTTTCCAGGGAAGACTGAATGTCTTCCAAAACGTGTCTCAAATCCATCTGAGAGGGAATAACACACAATATGCCAGAGTCTCTGTATGTGGAGACAGAAGGCAGTGTTCCAGGTGCACAGCACCTGGGCCGTGCCAGCCACCCAGCTCCTCATCCCTGACCATGTGGGCGAGCTCCTCTCTTGTCCTGCTCAGTTACATTTCATCTGTGAAATGGGACTGATATACTGAAATGCTTCTAAGGGCCCTCTGTCTCTGAACTTCTTTGACCTATTTAATTGCTTATGAAATAACTTGACAGCCTCTTTATCACCAAATATTCAAAAACACTGCTTTATGGGAGCTCATGATATCCTTAACAAGTAGAAAGGACTTTCAGGCATTTTCCATCCTTTTATTATGGTTTTTAAGACAGGTTCAAAAAGGGCCGGATGGGATTACAGTGGGCCTCTTAGGGACTGTGGGAGGAGCCATAGGCTTGTTTTCAAAAGACACCAAATAGATGACACCCTCTCCTGAGGTACGAAGTGTGTGAGGCTGCTGTAATCGGCTCCTTCTTCTGCTACTCCTGCCCTGGCAGCCTTGGAACCTCCATCAGTGCTAAATAAAGTCACTTGAAAATTGCATGGTTGTGAGTTTTCTGTGCAGCTTCCCAGGAAGCTGGGTTTCCACACATGTGCTCCATGCTGCAGGCTGCCCTTGTTTGAAACCAGGACTTAGGGCTAAGCCAAGGGGTATGGCCAGTCTGGGATCTCAAAACTGGCAAACATCTCTGCCGAAGCCCCAAGGGAGGCTGCAGCTGCTCTGCCTGCTGAACCTTTACCTCACACCTGCCCCTGGAAAGGAAGGAAGGGAGCCTAGGACTTCCTGCAAGGTGGGGCCCAAAGCTGACCCAGAGCCCTGGCTCCCAGACAGAAACTGCACCAGTGATTCTGGGGATGCCATTCCCTACCTTGGGGAAGTCAGTACCAGGCGCCATGGAAAAAATAAAAATGCAGGCACAAATAATAGAAATAATCCTAATAATCTGAGACCTGCTGCCCTTGCTAACAGGACCATAAAGGGCATTTGTTTCTAATTAAACACCAAAACCCTAAACCTTTCAACTCTGCATCCACAACTACTGTAAATGTTTATGAAAAACGGGAAATTCTCCTTTAATTCAAACCATGCCAGAAATGCGTTTTCATTGTCCGGACTGGTAGAAATCCTATCAGCTCCAGCTTGAGCACATCTGAGCTTTAAATTAAGAAGGGCAAGATGCCTGAGAGCAGTACTAAGTCATGGGCAAAACCTGTGTGAGGAAGCAGTGTCTCTTCACCACTGCCAGAGCCTCAGATGTGTCTCAGGCAGAAACCAGACTGTCTCCCAGAAAGAGAAATGGGTACTAGAGGTGCTAACATTTTGAGGGGAGGGTCACAGGCACCTCAAAAATGGAGTAGGCTGCTCAGCAAAATGGTTGTGAGTGGAAGTTCCAGGATCATAGAACCCAAGTCAACTTTGTAGCACCTAGGTGACCCTGTGCAAAGTCATTCAACTTTTCGAGTCTCAGGTTCCTTAAGGATCATGGTAAAAATTGAGAGGAAGCTCTTAGCACAGCAGTGAGCAAACTGAGCATGCTCCCTGCTCTCAGGAAGTTGATGGCCAGGCAGAAAAGCTGTTTTAATGGGTACTCATGCCCAGCTCTGGGGTGTCTCCTGGCAGTCCTGGACCCTTGTCAGTAAATACCCTTAGAGTTGCTGAAACTGTTTCCCACTCAAGGAGAAAGCGGTTCAGAGAAGAAAGGTTTTAGCAGGAGAGAGGAGCTTTTTAGTAATTCCAACAAGACTGTGTCCGTGAAACCATAGAACTTCAAGAGCCTGTCACCCCAATTCTACTCTGGAGGCCACAGCACCTGAACCATCACACTGATATCCACCAGGGGCTGTGGAAATTCCCAGAGCAGAAAGAATCTCTGCCTTCTTAATCAGAGGACGGGAGTCCTCCCTTACAGACAAACATTTCATTTTGGTAGAGAAAGAGCAAGGAAGAAGTCCTAAGGAGTTAGCATTTCCTAACTCTTCATCCAGCCTTAAAAATCATGGGGTTTGCTTTGCAGGTCTTACAGAAGAAGGGTTAGGATCTAAAATCTAGGGCTGAGTCATCCTTTCTCTCACTCTCTGGATAGTCCCACTCTAACAATGTCAGCAGTGGCCTTTCAAAAGTAGGGAGTCCAAAACGGGGTCACATTACTACCCTCTAAGCAGGTAAAGAGACATGGGTTTTTGCCCCATAGCATCCAGTGACCTTACCCCCAAGAGGGTAGACCTCTTTGTTTCTGTCCCCATGCTCTACCCCGAGCTCCAGCCACAGATCGTGTGACTCAGCTTAACCAATCACCATGTCACACACCCGGGCCCGCAGTGACTCATTCAGATCCAATGAGGTGTGTTGAGAGTTTTGCTTAACTATTGGAAGACTGACACCTTCTCTTTGCCAGTGGACCTGAACCTGAAAGGATGATGGCACCTCTTGCTGCCAGGTGGAGCCTGGGAAGATAACCAACACACAGGAATTAATGCACAGGGTGGAGAGTGTTCAGGTCCTGACTGCATCATTTGAGCCCCTGGATCCTACCATGCCTGAAGGTGCACTCTCGATCTTCCAATTCCACAAGTAAGCAAATACATTCTCTTATTTGCTTATGTGACTTTTGAGCTGCTTTTTCTTTCACTCAGCACTGACAGAGTTGAAAAGAGAAGAGGTAACTATGTGATAGAGAAGAGCAAAGCCTATCAGCAACATCCAGCAATTATTTACTGAAAGCCTACTGTGTGCCTGGCACTGTGCTCAGTATACCACATGGTTCCGGGGTATGAACGCACACACAGACCTAGAGTTTGTAGTCTTTCAGGAGAGATGAGACATGAGCTTGAGTGACAGAAATATATGATAAAATGTGACAAATGCTGCAAGAGGGGGATAAAAAGTTCTGTTCACACCTGAAGAGTGAGAACTTGCTTCTGGCTAAGGGCCTGAAGATGGCCATATGGAGGTGGCATTGTGGCACCACTATAAAGAAAGCTGGAATTTGACATGCAGAATTTGGGGTGGGAAGTGACATGTGGCACCCCTGGTGGAAGGGATAGTGTGGGCAAAGGTGAGGAAGATGTTCTGGAATGGCAGGTATCCACACTGACAGACTAGTAGCAGGGAAAACAGTAGGTGAACAAGGGAAATTCTGTGGGGCACAGCCAGGGCTCTGCTCCCTCTCAGTGCACCTCTAATATCTTATCTCCCACCTGCAGCCATTCTGGCTGAAGTTCTGCCATCTTGGCTGCTGAAGGAAAAGCTTTCTACAACAGATCGTGGACTACTTTCTGTTGGAATCTGCTTCCTGTTGGATTTCTGAAAGGAATCTAGCTTTCACTTATTCTGGTGGCCTCTGGAGGGAATACTTTAAGCAGTGAGTAGCTGCCATTTGAGTTTTGCTATCTCTGAAAGCTAAACAGCTGCTCACTTGGAATGCCCCCAAAGCTGCTTCCAGCATAAAGCCATACAATGTGGGCAGGAAATCCATTTGCAATAAGCCCGGAAGGAACATGCCAGTCAATGCCCTGCATGGTCTGGCCACTGCCGACTTTGTCTCACTCCACCATCCTCTTTGCTTTCTGCATTCCCTATGCCTCCAGCCACAGGGCCTTTGCACAAGCTGTTCCCTCTGCCTGGAACATCATCTCTTTACCTAATCAACTCTAACTGATCCTTCAGATCCTGACTCAATTGCTACTTCTTCATGAAAGCCTTCCCTGAACCTTCAGAGCTCAATTCCTCCTAGGGTATGATTTCAGAGTCACAATGCCTGGGTTTGAATCCTGGCTCCAGTGAATTCCAGTTCCAGTGCTTACTATGCATGTGACTTTTCTGTGCCTCTGTTTTCACATCTGTGATATCAACATAATAATGGAGAGGTTCAATAATGGCAATAATGTTAGCACATAAAAACACTAAATAAACATGAACCATCATCATATGACTTCAGAGAACCACATCCTTTGACATCTCTACCTCTTTGCAGAAAAAATTTAATGCATTCAAGTAATCATTCGATTGACATCTGTCTTTGCCAACTGACTGAAGCTCCATGAGGCAGAGATAATGCCTGGTTTGGCCCACTCTTCTACATCTAACAGTACACTGCCTGGCACATAGTAGGTACTTAATAAATAACTTCAGGAATGCAAGTGTGAGTGAAGGAATCCAACTGGAAAAAAGTGAGATCCCAAATATCCTTATCATTTATGGAAACTATGATCTCAAGAGGTGCCTTCAAGGAACCCAGGGATGATATCTTAAAGTTGCAAACATGTGGTTACAAAGGATGAAGAAAACAGGTTCCAGAAGATGCTCCAGCCACTGAATTCCCCTTTAGCAATTCATTTCCTCCTCAAAAAATGGATACAAGGCTTGGAGTAAACCTGGCCAGCTAAACAGATGCAACACTCTGAGTTAGCAGAAGTCAGTCTGACGTGTGTCAAATGACTACAATTCCTCTGCTAGCATCCCCAACAGTTTCAGAGAAGTCTCTGTGTTTGTGACCTTTGGCCCAGATTTTAAATAATATTATGCTTTGCTCTGCAATGCTATTGTCTGAGAGTTTACATGTTTGGGATATGTTTTTAATATGTGCCTCATACCATAGAATGAGCCAAAGTCTCCTCTGAGATCCACTCTGAATCTCTGAAGTGTGGAATGTGTTATAGATAGAGGGGTAAACAGTGGTTTGCGTGCCAAACTTTTGATCCATTCCTGTTCTGTGGTCCCCCAAAAGGGCTACTCAGATCTGAATGACCAGAAGTGGGCATGGCTTGTGGGGGGTACATGAGCACATCCCCCTGCAAAACTCCTCCCATTAGTCCAACAGCCAGGTCTGGATAGGAAGAGGCCAAGTGAGTGCTGACACAAATGGAGGCAGGAGAGGTGGGGGCTGGAGCTTCACCTTTGAGTTGCCCAAGGCAGTAAGCTCTGGCTGCGCCCTGCAGCAGGGATCCTGGACCCCCCTTCCCCTCGGCCTGAGTGCCTGAGCCAGCCCAGCTGGGCTCACTTCATGCATCTCTCTGTAGGTCTAAACCACAGAAATGTTTTCCTTTATCGACTGTTCAGCCTTCTGCAAGTTTTTCTACATCTTCCTTCCTTTCCTGAAACAAATGTGTCTCCAACTCTGAGGTTCTGATTTGAGGCAGCATCCCTGTGGTACAGTTCTGAGCCACAATCTCCCCTCCCAATAGTTTCTTACCTGGGGAACAAGGTGAAATGCATGCAGACACCCAGTACCCACCCCTGTACCCTGAGACTAAAGCCACAGCCTTGGGCTCCTGTAAGATCCAGCCTCCTCTTATCTTAACAACCTAAACTCCCACCTCTTAGTGGTCCTACCTACCTCAGTAGCTCATTTTAGGTCTCAGTATCTACCCGTTTAGCAACTAACTTATTGGAAATCAATGCTAGAAATTTAAATTAGCCACATCACACAGCACGTGTGTCCCCAAGAGTGCTGGTTGGTGAAATGAAGCCAGATGGAAGCCCCTGATGGATGGGGCCTGAGCACTGTGGTGGGCTAGGTTTGCAGGGTGCAACCCAGATTCCTCCAAAACTCTACCCAGAGAGGCTTCAGAGGACAACACCCTCAGTCCATCCATCAACGTCCTCCTTGCCTTTGGCCCCTCTCCACTGGAGATGGTGAACAAAGAGAGAACAAGAGAGATTAATTTACTTTTAATCCTTCCCTTCCAGCAAGGGCCTGACCCCAGGCTTCGGCCTGTTTTAGTGCTGTCCCAGGCAAGGCCATATTTCATGCTGAATCATCAGTTTCTAGGGGAACAAGGCACTTACCCCATGGGGTAGGGATGGCCATCCTATCTGGCAGGAACTCACAGGGGCTGCTCAGACATGATCTCATCCATCCCCACCCTCTGGAGCAAGGTGGGGGCAAGGAGTGTTATCTCAGCTGGGCTGCTGAAGAAATGTTAGCCCAGAGGTAAGGCGCCCCCTCGAGTTATGAAGTACCAGGAGCAGTGACCACACCACCTGCCTCAGCTCCAGGCAAACCCTCAGTAGTCCAGCTCTTCTTGGGCAGGAGGTTAGCATGGTGGTGACAAAGTCATTGTATCTCAAAAGCAGCTATAGGTAAACGAAGGGCATGGCTGTGTTCCAATAAAACTTTATTTACAAAAAAACAAACCTCATTTGGCTCACAGAACAGGTTGCTGACTTCTATCTTATTATAAGGTGTGATGGTAATAGAGTTCCCACTCAAGAAGTTATTTTAGAATGTCAGACTGGATCTCAGATTCTGCACAATTAACATTCAGGGCCCCCATAGTTGCTCTGAGGGGCTGGCCTGTGCACTTTTTATAGCAACTCTCTGGCCTCCAGCCATTACCTGCCAATAGCTCCTCCCTTCTAAGTCATGACAATCAAAACTGTCTCCAGACACTGCTAAATATCCCCTGGGGAGCAAAATCCCTCAGAAGTTGAGAACTACTGGGTTGCATGGAACTTAAAGAGATCCTGACATTTGAGTCCTTTCAACTGTTGTCCCTGCCCAGTTTTGCATACCTGGAGGCAGAGGGATACTTGATACTTGACACTCTTACTTGGCACAACCACTCCACCTGGAATCAGAATACCTGAAGGGGTCTATACTCCTACTTACTGAGCACAGCCTCTGAGCCATGCTCTGTGCTGTGCTGCACGCTTTGCACATACCATCACAACCACCCCATGCAGTGGGCACTGCTTTTCCCCACATTAGAGCAAAGCCAGGTGCACAGAACTATACTCCTCCAGAGTCCACACTGACTCTGAGCCAGGGTGCCACCTTCCTGCAGCCTCAGGCTCCTAGGCAGTGAAACAGGAGTGATAATAGTACTCTGCCCTTGAAAGGCTGCTGGAAGACCAAAGAGATGGCTACAGACACATCGGTGCCTTTACTGTCACTGGGCTGATGGTCTCTTTCTGTAGGGCAGCCGCTACTTTTGGATGACTCCCTCCCTAGCTTTCTTCTAAGTTTGTATGTTCATTTTGGGTTTGGAGACCTCTGAGCCCTTCTCTGAGGTTCTCTTGGTACCCTTTGGACGGTGGCACCTGACCAGATCTGAGGTCCCTGTGTGCTGGACCCTTCACCCAGAGGACCTCTGCTTCTATCTTCTGCACGTTTTGAGTCTCAGCTTGTGATACCTTTTGTAAAATGGGCTCAGCTGCTAAACAGAGCTAAAAACCATCGCTCTAGGGCCTTGTTCTCTAGGTGGGCCTTGAACCAGGACATGTTGTCAAGGCTCACCAGGGAGATCATCAGATGTGCAGAATGTCAGGCCTTGCTCTAGACTTGCTGTCTCAGAATCTGCATTTTCACAAGTGGAGAAGCAGCTCTGCTCCAGGGTCCTCTGATGCAGATATTTACATTATTGTTCCCTCTTGGGAGCTCCTTTACTGGACAAGGGAACCTGCTTTGACTAAGTCAATCCAAAGCTGCAGCTAAGAAATCCTTGGAAAATGCACAGATTTCTGACTGCAACAGGAGTGGTGGGGTCTATAGGAAGGTACTATGTAGATTACAGGTGGCCCTGAGGAGTGAGATCACTTTACTCCCTTGAATGTGCTCTGGCCTGTGACTGCTTTGATCAGCTGCATGTGGTGAAAGTGATGCTGTGGCTCAGCCTCCACAAGGATGAACAGCTCCTGCCCTGGTTTCCTAGTGCCCTAAACTACCATGCAAGGAACCAGACTACCCATGGGGAGGGACCCAAGGAAGGGCCCCAGGGAAGGCTCTGCAAGCACATGGAGAAGAGGGGCCCCACTGAGGCCAGCCTCCAGCTGTCCCCACCAAAGCACCAAGAATGAAACTGAAGCTTTCTTGGACCCTCCAGCCTAGCCACCAGCTGAATAGCATTCAGTGTGATCTCAGTCTGCACCACATGGAGCTGAACTGCCTAGCTAAGCCCTGATGGAATTTCTGACCCACAAAATTGTGAGATATAAGAAAATGCTTATTTAAGTCACTGAGTTTTGGGGTAGTTTTTTATGAAAGAAGAGATAACTGGAATAATTTCAGAGAAGAATGAGAAAAACCTGTCTTATGATCAAGGCTTATGACCAACATAGATTAGAAATATGATCAAAAGGGAGTATGATCAGAAACCCGCTGCTGTGGCAGAGTACTTAGATCACTGTCTTAGAAGGCTGTTGGCCCTTTAAACCCCCAACATCCCCTTTCTGAATATGCTGAACGTTTTCTCCCAAAAAGACACAGGGAACCAAGGGATGGAGGGTGCTCTAGACCTCCTCCCTGTAACTTAGGATGCAAACGTCAAAGATTGGCTCATCAATGTAAATACAGCTTCATCAGTTCAGGCAGATGGATCAGGTGAAATAAACATTCCCAGTAGAAAGTACACCCAACTATTGCTTCTTTTCTTAGAGAGAAAAAGAGAGGGAAAAAAATCTTTGGGTTAGAATTCAGACATCCTGCAATTTAGGACCAGCTCTGTCACCTTGGAAGGTGACAAGCTTTTGTTCTTAGGAAAATTCCTTTACATTCCTGTAAATTCATTTCTTCAGGAATTCATTTTCCATGTGTCCATTACAATTTTGTATAAGCTCTAAGATAATCATATATAGTTCTTGGAAATTCACAGAAGATCCTCAGAGATGGGTTGTGTTCATGGGGTAGAGAGAAGGAAGAAGGAGGATTTAGCAAATTGGATTTGGGTCCTTCAGCTTCACTTCAGCCAAAGGAATTTACTGGCATTTGGCAGAATATTTAATTTGAAAATAAAAGCTGAAAGCATTCTTGAATATCACCAGTATTCATGATCTGTGAAGGTCCTTCTAGAATTTTCATCTTGAAATTCTTGGCTCCTGATTTGGAGGGGGTGTGGATGTGGCAGTGTGTGTATCTAAAGTGTTTCCCCCACTGCACCTTTCACAATGGTAGGCATAGTGGGGCACTCTTCTTTATTCCTGCACAATATCCACCTGGGGTTGTAGGATGCCAGCCTGGAACTGACAGCAGCCATCTGGCCACATCCATGGGAAAGCCAGCCTAAGAATGCATCCAACCCAGAGGAGAGCAGAGCAAAGCCAAAAGATGGGGAGAAACAGTATCTTGATGACATCACATGTGCTTCTGGATCAAGCTATACTTGAAGTCCAAAGGTCTCTGGACCTTATGGTTATTTAAGCTAGAAAATCCTCCATCTCTCCTTTCTTTTTAAATTAAGTCAATTTGAATTGGGTATTTGTTTCTTAAAATCAAGAGTCTCAACTAACAGAATAAGTACATGCAACTTAATTGAGTCTGTGGATGTTATATGAGAAAAGCCCAAGTGCTTTGCATACCCTGCCTGCAGAGAAAGCAACCTGCCAGGTTGGTGTTGAGAGTTTATGCAACACCATCGAACTAAGCTCACCCAGCCTGCTTGCGCTCCCAACCCATCTTTTCCCATTTCTTTCCAGCTGCACCTTCATTTGTAGAGTTCATCTTTCTCCAGCCGAGACATCCAAAATGACATGCTATTGAAAGGCATTTCTGTCCATGCTAATACCTGCATTTAAATTTTTTGTTGTGTTTAAAAAAATGATCATGATGTGATAGCAAATGAATGTTGGCAAATTACCAACTGACAGGCGTAAAATTTTATGAACATGCACATTCCAAAGGAATGTGGAAATAAGCCATCTACTGTAGTCCAGTTTGGCAGAAATATTACAAAAATATAAGTTTGGCATATATTGTAATTCATTTAAAGATGCTTAAAAACCCATCCATCAACCTTGCACGGAAGGTCAAAGAAACATATGAATCCCAAATAAACAGTAACTGATGTACAAGGAAAAGGCCTGAATATCAGTCCCGGATACCAGAGAGAATGTACACATGTGAAGAAGATGGTGGTGAGGTTTGTTTGGAAGGCTGCGCTTCTAAAACCTTTGTCGATGTTTAAAAAGAAATAGTAACAACTTCTAGCAATAAGTAGACTGGACCGTTTCCCCCTAAATGGCCATCTAAAGTCTGCTCCTCAGAGACAATTTTGCTAATGGACTGATGAGTGGCACCCTTAGAGTCTTTATGTTTTTTACTTCAAGGACCATGTCTATAAGAAGAGTACAATCGATTGCTCTTGCATAGCTGGTATCCAGACCTTCTCTGCCTCATCATGTACTTGGAGGGGCTGACCCATTCCTTGCCAACCCCAGGATGGACTCCTCACTGGAACTGGGCCAATCAGATCATTTAACCCCTGGTCATGGTGATTGGTTTAAGGGTAGTAAGTGCCCCAGCTGAGTGTTCCATAAGATCTGGTTAAGTGAATGAGAGAGAGAGAGAGAGAGAGAGAGAGAGAGAGAGAGAGAGAGAGAGAGAGAGAGAGAGAGAGAGACCCTTTTTCTCCAGGATCCAGAGGACCATGAGATAGATGTAAAGAAGGTGCTATCTTTCCCCCAGCCTTCTGTAGAAGGAAATGAGACCAACATGCTGAGAGAAACAAAGAGACACAAATGTAACAGGAGTGGGATATATAAGTGAACAGAGAGAGGGGGAGGGGAGAGAGAGAGAGAGAGAGAGAGAGAGAGAGAGAGAGAGAGAGAGAGAGAGAGAGAGAGAGAGAGGATCTGAGACCCAGCTGTGCCGGCACACACAATCACCCGTGCTTGGACTTTTTGGTAACGTTAGCCAATAAATATTCTTTTCAGCTTCAGCCAGTTTGAGCTGGGCTTCTGCCACTTGGAACTGAACTAATTTTGACTGATACAGTTACCCACAATATTTGCAGCATGATCAAGACCATAAAAAAGTTGGATACAGGAGAAGGATGACACGGTTCTTACTTCAAAGGAGCTCACAGTCTAATTGTGCTGACTTTGGTAATGGTTTGCTAAGCATCTTCTCTGTTCCAAGGCCTGTGTGAGGTGCTGGGTGATCCTAAGATGAATATGACACAGGCCTCATTCTAAAGGAGCTCCCTGTTGAGCTCAGAAGTGGCTTTCTTCCTGGTGTTTTGAAGATGGAGGGACCTGTGGCTATTTGGAACCAGGGAAGCAACGTTCTACTCTTAAAGGTGAGTGAAGTCGGTGGGGGGAAGAAGGAAAGCTTGGGGGATAGGGACTTGGAAGTCCAGGTAGAGTATTTTAGTGCAGTGGAAAAATATTAAAACAAGATTCTTCCTTGATAGCTTCTAATCCCCCAATTGTAAGTGGCCTAGTTACCGTCCCCCACCCCACATTTTAACCATTTGTGAAACTGGGATGTGTCTTACAAATTGCTTCAGTGCCTGAGTTTCAGCTTTCCTAACTGTCATGTGGGAATACTATTATCCATGCTGCAGGATTCTTGTGACACAAACACTGCTAGCTGTCCACCCCACTTTTTGTTTGACATTCTTCTGAGCCATGGGATCCCTGACTCTTAGACACATGGCTGTATTTCCCAGCCTCTCTTCCTGCTGTGTGTGCCCTGCCCATTTGTCTAAATTCTGAGTGATGAAATACAAGCAGAAGGGTTATTTATATGCAATGCCTAGAATGCATCTGTACAGGGAGAAGGAGGGCCCTTCCTTAACCTTTCTTTATTGCAGTTGCCCAAAGTATAGCTGTGATGGCTGGGCTTGTGTGGCCATTTTGAATCTGAAGGCAAAAACCATGTCCTGGGACAGGGATCAGCAAACGTTTTCCTTTCAGGATCAGATAGTAAGAATTTCTGGCTTTGTGAGCCATATGTTTTCTGTGGCAGCTACTCAACTCTGTTGTGAGAATGCAGGATAGACAATACGTAAATAAATGAGCATGGCGGTGTTCCAACAACACTTTATTTACAAAAACAGGCGGTGGGCTGTAGGCCAGTTTGCTAGGATGAAAGAGCAGCAAGTTAAAGAAACCAGGGTCCCTGATGACATCATGACACCCCTTACCTGGACATGGCCTGCCTCTTACCAGACTTACTTTGAATGAGAAAAAAATAAATTTCATGATTGTTTTAGAATTTTTGTCATTCTAAGCCAAACCTAATTCTAACTAAAATAGTTGTTTAAGGAATTAATAAATGGTGCATGTAAAATATCCGGAATAAATGTTAAAAGGCAAGTGGATATTGAATAAAATGGGTATTTCATAATAATAACCAGATAGCTGTATTCCAAACAAGCTTGTGGGAAGAGAAGGACAGAGTGTGGGCCACAGGCATTGTGTGCGGATTAACCCGTTCTGCCTTGGCTGTGCACCCCTGCTCTGCTTGGGGTCAGGGAATGCACTCTCCTCTGTTCTCTCTGGCTGGTATTTTTTCCCAGCCTGCTGAGATGCTGCCGTTGGAACGACAAGAAACCACTCAGACAAGAAAAAGTGCTAAACTTGATTAAACATAATAAAAAAGATGTGACTGCTTAGGCCCGTGTAAGCTCACTGGGTTAGAGCACCCAAGCTTAGCCGTAAGTCACCCTCTGGCAACTGAAACCACATGAAGCACAGTGTTGAAAACTTGCTAAATCATTTGTCACTCAAAGCCTTTTAAAATAAAATACTTTCAGAAATAATCATTTGATTTCAGACTCTGAACTGCAGGCTGCACTGAGCAGGATGTAAATACTCTGTCTTCACAGGCACATTCAACAGCAACTGAAATGAGGACCAGTCAAGAGACTTTTGCTGTCAAGTTTCAAATCCTAAAATACCCTTTCAAATTCCAAATTTCTTCTTCCTTATGCCTCAAATTAAATTATTATGTCCAGTGGGGAGGCACAGGACTCAACGCTTGGGGGGAAATATCCTAGCTGCTGAGTTCTCTGGCTCTGCATTTAAGTAGGCTTGACTTTTGTTCTATGAAATGAACTTCCTACTGTGTGTCAAGAACTTCTGCTCTATTCTGGCACTGTGAGTTCAAATCCTTAGCTTATCAACTTTGAGACTTTGGACAAATGTAACTTCTCATCTGTAAAATGGGTGACATGAATTAAATTCATTCATTCACTCAGTGTGAAAAAAATTTGGAGGATCTTCTCATATGCTGATATGCCAAGGATTTGGAGAAAGCAGCCCAGGAGTTCCAGCCATGATGGAGACACAGGTAGAAATGTTTCCCTTCCTCACACAACCAAAAGAGGGACAACAATAAATTTAAAAACAAAAAACAACCAGAACTTCCAGATATTCAAACTTCATGGAAGTCCGACAAACAAGGAGTTAAGGAAACATTCATCCAGACTGGTAGCAGGGGCGGAGATGGGCAGTCTAGGTGGAGAGGATGCACACACAAGGAGGTGGCTGGTAGATCAGATGGTCCCATATTCATGGGCTAATAAGCTGAGAAGGACCATTGGGAAGTGAGACAGACTGCAGAACCCAGGGTTTCAGCATGGGGAACTAAAGACTCAAAACCTTTGGATGTAAAAATCTGCGGGAGTTATAGCAGTGGGAGAAACTCTCAGGATAACAGGAGAGTCCATGGGAGAGACCCACAGGTCCTAGAACATACACAAATCCAACCACCTGCGAATCAGCATCTGAAAGGGCAAAATCCACTTGTGAGAAGTGAAGGAAGTGACAGAAAGTGGGGATAGAACAGAGCCAGCAAGTGGCATTGTTCTCTTTCTGACCCCTCCCCCACATATAACCACCACAATGCATCAAAGAGGGTTGCCCGGCCCTAGTGAATACCAAAGGCTCTGCCCCTTACAACATAACAAGTGCACCAAGACAAAGAAATATGGCCCAAATGAAAGGACAGATCAAAACTCCAGAAAAAGAACTAAGTGATGAGGTGATAGCTAACCTATCTGATGCAGAGTTCAAAACACTAGTAATCAGGATGCTCACAGAAATGATTGAGTTTGGTCACAAAATGAGGGAACAAATGAAGGTTATACAAAGGGAAATAAAGGAAAATATACAGGGAACCAAAAGGGAAGGGAAGAAAAGTGGAACTCAAACCAAGGATTTGAACCAGAACGAAGAAATAAACATCCAACCAAACAGAATGAAGAAACAAGAATTCAAAAAAATGAAGAGAGGCTTAGGAACCTCTGGGACAAATTTAAACACTCCAACATCTGAATCATAGGGGTGCCAGAAGGAGAAGAACAAAAGCAAGAAATGGAAAACTGATTTGAAAAAATAATGAAGGAAAACTCCCCCAATCTGGCAGAGGAAATAGACTTTCAGGAAGTCCAGGAAGCCCAGAGAGTCCCAAAGAAATTGGACCTGAGGAAGAACACACCAAGACACATCATAATAAAGTTATTCAAGATTTAAGATAAGGAAACAATCTTAAAAGCAGCAAGAGAAAAGGAGACAGTTACCTACACAGGAGAGTTCCCATGAGACTATCAGCTGATTTCTCCAAATAAACCTTGCAGGAAAGGAGGGGCTGAGAAGAAGTATTCCAAGTCATGAAAGGCAAGGGCCTACATTCAAGGTTATCTATCCAGCAAAGCTTTCATTTAGAACGGATGGTCAGATAAAATGCTTTCCAGATAAGGTCAAGTTAAAGGAGTTCATCATCACCAAGTCCTTATTATATGAAATATTAAACGGACTTATCTAAGAAATAGAAGATGATCAAAAATATGTACAGTAAAATAACAAGAAACTCACAACTATCAACTACTGAGCATAAAAAAAATAAAGAGAAAAACTAAGCAAACAACTAGAATTAGTAACAGGCTCACAGAAATGGAGATCACATGGAGGATTATCAGTGGGGAGGGGGAAGAGGAAAATGGGGGGAAGGTACAAGGTACAGGGAATAAGAAGCATAATAGGTAGGCACAAAATAGACGGGGGAGGTTAAGAATAGTATAGGAAATGGAGAAGCCCAAGAACTTGTATATACAACCCTTGGACATGCATCAAGTTTGGGTGGGGCAGGGGGGAATGCTGGAAGGTGGTAGGGTGCAGGGAGGAGGGGGATAAAGGGGAAGAAAAAATTTTGACCATCTATTATGCATCAGATACTGTTAGATATACAGGGAAAAAAGCATTAGATAAATGCCATGCATGTATTATGCAAAGTAGTAATTATTTAATTAATGTATGCTATTATTATGCTGGTCTTTCATTTATTTGTATTATACATTTCAAAAATGTATATGTATGCATATGAGCCTCCATTCTAGGTGCTAGAAATCCAGAGAGAAATGAGAGAAGTCCTTTTTCTTAAAGTACTTGCATATGAGTGGAGAAGGCAGGCAATATAGAAGCACATTAACAAGACCCTTTCCTATGATTATAACTGCCATAGAGACAACTAGCTGTGGTTATAGGATGGGGAATAATCAATGATGGTGTGGGCAGGGGGTCGGGGAAAGACTGCTTAAATCATCAGGTGCAGATCTGGGAGAGAGCAATCCAAGGTGTGGGATGGACCTATGCGAAGGCCCTGGGGCCAGAAGGGGCTTCAGGTGTGAGAGGAACAGACAAAAGACTAATTAAACAAAGGAAAATGTTGTTACAAGTACAGTTGAAAAGGTTAGCAAGTAACCCATTGTGGGACTGGGAAGCCCTGATAAGTGTTTTGGATTTTTTTTTTTTATTATGTAAATTTTCCATAACTTTGAGTGTTTTTATTTTCTTTTTTTTTCAGTATTTTTTAATTGTTGATATTGTACAGTTTTCTGTCTTTTACCCCATCCCAGCCCACCACCCCAGCCCTCCCCACCTTCCTCCCATTTCCACCCCCTATAGTTTTTGTCCATGAGTCCTTTATACTTGTTTCTCTAAACCGTTCCCCTTTTCCCCTGAAATTCCCTCCCCTCCCACTCTGGACACTGTCCCCTTGAAGGATTTTAATCTGATTTTCATTACTAAAACCCAGTCTTTATGATGACCGGTGGGGAGGCTGCTCCAGTCCAGTGGGGAGACGACAGACCGGGGGTAAATGGTGAGATGGTAAGAAATGGACAGTGGTAAGGCCAGCATACTGGGTGCAAGAGGTGAAAGAAAAGGAAGAGACAGTAATGACTCCCAGGATTTCCGCAGGACCAGGTTTGGAATGAGGGTGAGAAGACACTGAGAAGATTTCCCAGCGTGGATAGGAACAGGGGTCTGGAGGCCTGCTTTGGGCTCTCAGTCATCACCCAAGAATGGAAGACGAAGCCAGGGGGATGGTGAAGTCACTGCTATGATTAGGGGATCACAGACAGCAGCCTGGAAAATTCCCTTCCGGCCTTTTCCCTCACAACTGTTTTATCACTATCTGGTGAGTTCCACTCCTGGTGATGGCTTCCCTCTTTGGGCCCTTCTAATCTGTTTCCTTTTAGAAGGTGGCTGTTTTTAGTGATTTTTCATTTCTTTCTCTGGACTAATTTTATTGCTCATAGCCTTCTCTTCAGCTGCCTTGGCAGGGAGATGCTGTATATTAAAATAGTTATTATTTTATTTTATAGCAGAGTCGAATCTATATTCAGCTCATTACAAGTCTACGGACCCCACTAGCCAAGTACATTTTATAACGGTGAACTCTTATTGAGAGAGAAATCTCATGTTCTCTTGGTATCTCCCAGAAGGCTGCCCCTAAATTGTGATGAACCGCATGTGGGCACAAGAGGCCCACAGTTTGGGTCAGTTCTAGTTAAGCTATTGTCCTGGTTCAATCTGGAAAATTTATAAAGCTGGAACCCATGTGGTCTGAGCTCAGAGTGTCAGGAAGCTGAGAGAAGAATCACCCAGCAATTGATGGTCAGTAGGCATCTCAAAGTGAACATTTCCCAAACCTAGCTCCTGATGATCATCAATATATCCCCTCCTGTAATCACCCTTGTTCTACATGGTAGCAGCTCTACTTTACTAGTGGCTCAGGCCCAAACTTTGGATCCATCATGGTCTTCTGACTTTCACACTCTATAGCACATCTTTCAACAAATACTGTCATTTCTCTCTTCAAAGAACATTGGAAATCCAGCCACCTCCCTTTACCTCTACTGTCACCGTCTTGGTCCAAATGCTCAACATTTCTTTTCGGGATTTTTAAAGTAGCCTTCCTGTCCCTGCCCCCATCCTGGCTCTTCTCAAGTCAGCCAGAAATGTCCATCGAAGTGAAGTCAGATCATGACAAATATTTGCCCCAAACCTTCCAATGGCTTGCCTTCTAACTCACAGCAAAAGCAAGAGTCCTTATTGTGGCCTATGAGGCCTTACTGGTCTGGACTCTTCCCTCTCTGACTCTGCGCTTGCAGCTCTCCCATGCTCACCATGCTCACACGGGGTGTCATGAGCACATGTCAGACACATTCCCACCTCGGGGCCGTGGCATGTACTGTTCCCACCAGGAAAGTTCTTTTCCCAGATTTAAGCAAGGATCACCCCCTCACCTCCTTCACGTCTTCACTCAAACATGACTTTCCCACTGAGGCCTTCCGACAAATTCCTATCTAAAATTGCAGTCATCCTGCATTTTTCATAGCTTCTCTTTTTGTGGCTCTATTCTTCTTCTTAACAATATGAAGCTGAAGTACTTACCATCAACAAATATTTCAAATATTTACCTTTTTCAAATGGTCTGGCACCCTGAACTGGGATACACTTGTAAGCTCACTGAGCATAGGGATTTTTGTTTTGTTCATTGCTGTACCTCCAGTGCCTGGCATATAGCGGGTGCTCAGAAAACATTTGTTGAATAAATGAATTAACTGACTTTCTTTAAAAAATTCGAGTTTTTTTTTTTTTTATTGGACTGTCTTTACCTTAGGAAGGGTATTGGTCACACAGAAGTCAGGACATACCAAGCTGTGCTAAGGTAGCAAACAAACTGAAATCTCAGTGTCTTTACACAGCAAAGTTTATTCTCTGTTCTTGCTATGTGTCTGTTGTGGGCCACAATGTGACCCTGTTGAGGGTGGTTACTTGGGCTCCATTTTGGCACACATTTCCACACTCAAAAAGGCAGAGAGGAAAAAAGCAAAATAAATTACATGAGACTCGAAAAGCTTCTGCCCAGACATGACACACATTACCTCTGTTCCTATTTCATTAGTCAGAGCGAGATATAAGCTCAAGTCTGACTTCAGAAGGAGAGGAGGTGGAGTATTGCCTTGTGACCAGAGTGAAACTGGGGAAGGGCCCAATGCCCATCCCAGTCCAGAAGAGCACAGTAGAATCCCCTTCATCTGCATGTACTTACCCCATTCCTTGCAGCCTTCTCAGTTCCTACCACCTTGTCCCCCAAAGCTCCTCTAACATGACTCTCCCTCTCCTTTTTTCACCAGGGAACACGACTCTCTAGACTGAACTCTTCCCCTGGCCACACATACATATCAATTCCCAGATTTTGCATCACAGAGGCCAAGAGCTAGGTTCAGCAGGGCTGGCCCCAACAGAAGAGGCTGGCAGGGGTAACTCAGCTGACAAAGCCAGGCCTTTTCAGGAAAATGGCTGAAAGGCATGCCTGGGGAAGCTCACAAGTAACTAAATTCTGTCCAGTAGCACAGGCGCATGGCATCCTGCCCACCAGCCAGAGCATGGAGCTGGCTGATCTCCACATGGCTGACACCGAGACCTTAAAATGATCAGAGGAAGATCCAGCCTTTTGGCATTCTGTGACTTAAAACAAATCTATTATGATTAATTTTTTAAAGAGATAGAACCTATGATGAATAAGACTATTTGGCCAGCAGACTATTTGGCCAGCAGAACACCCATTTCTCCTACTATTCCTTTTATTTATTTTTCTATTTTTTTAATTTTATTTTAATTGTTATTCTTGTATAGTTTTCTGTCTCTTACTCCCATCCCAGCCCACTGCCTCAGCCCTCCCCACCTCCCTCCCATTTCCACCCCCCCACTATTCCTTTTAATAGAGATGTTACTATGTCAATAATTTTGTGAATACTTACATCTCCATTCACCATTTCAACAAATTGCTATGGAGTATCAACTATCTGTTAGGGACAGAGTGAACAGGTCAAGGATCCTTGCCTTCAAGGAGATTGAATTCTATCAGAGGTGACAGCCAGTGAACAAGATAAGTGAGTAGTTGCGATGGCGTGGGAAGGGTTAAGAGATAGGGTGAAAGTAGAGGTGAGGAGGAGGAAGGGGGCTCTGGAATGTGGTGGGAGGCGGCTCAGTTGTTCCTGTCCCTGGCACATTCAATGTGTGTGTGGGAAGGTGACATAGAAGATTATGGCAAACTGCCGGGTCACCTGAGGCCCAGGCAAGCAGAACGGAAAGCTAGTGTCCCAGGGACGCTGTGGGTGGCTCTCATCACCCCTTTGCTCAGGGACCACTTCTGCTTTTTATCCCCTTCTTTTCAGAGTGATGAAAAATGGAATGGGTTCTCCATTTTCCTCACCTTTCATTCATCTCTCATTGGGACCATTCCAGGAACTTCTGGGTAATGTGATTGAGGGAGAGGGGCTAAAAGTTGCCTCTGGACCTGCTTCAAGGAAATGCCACTGAAACCCCAGAATTCATCTCACTTCAGTGAGCGGGTAGCAACTTTCCAACCTATCTGATTAAACAAACACACAAGAAGACCACATTTGGCCGCAACAAAGGATTAAACATCCCCCTGTGATTATTGGGCCAAATCTGAAGAAAGAATCTGCACTCATTCTGATAACGTGGTAAAGTTCAGTGGCTGAAAAATGTGCGGAACAAGTTGGGTCCCGGTGTGGAAGGGGCAGGGAAGGAGCAAGCCTCACTCTGCCAATGGGGAGGAAAAATATTTTAATGAGGGCAAGATAAGAGCCAGACGTGTGGAAATACTTCTCTTTGAGGATATTCTTTGTACCAATTACTCTTCAAAGATATCACGTTAGCGTTTTTGGCACAACTTGACAATTAAATTAGACGAATGGTTTTCAATGTTTTTGCATCTGATGTGCCTGAAACTCTTCTTAACGCTAACATTTTCAGCCTGTCACACACATTTTAAAAACTTTGGCAAGTCGTGTAAACACTGATTTCAATTAAGTAAAAATTTTTAGAAAACATTTCACTATTCATCTTATTTTAAAAATGACACAGCAATTAATTGGGCTTGATTATCATTACGTGGTACCCGAAATTTCCCGGTAGGAAAATAACAGAGCCAATACATTTCTCCTTGATGCTTCCCAAGATGGCTTCATTTCTTGTGTTCATTGACTCTCCTTTCCTCCTAAAGATTAATGTAGCCTTGAATCAACCCCCTTTCAATTTTATGCTCCAAAATGATTCCTATTGTTGTGCTTTAGGTCCCAAGTCTACCCCAGGCAGAAGGAGACTGCTGTGCTGGACATTGGAAAGGAGCACAATAACAGTGTGGTCAGAATGTGAACCTCAGCCAGAGGAAAAGCAAATTCCAGGTCTTATCTCTAGGGTTATAGTTTCCCAGTTGCTGATGTGACAATGTAACTTGACAAGATAATGATTTCCAGGCTGGTTCCAAATGGTCTGGGATTGGAAGGTGAGGGTGGATGGAGGGCCAGGTGGAGTTGCAGCAGCCAGATGACGCATGAATTGGAAGAGGTGGCTAATTCTGCAGGACATCTCTCCCAGGAGTTCAAAGCGTTCTGACGATATTCTCTAACTCACCGCTGACAAACTCAGAGAATAACAGATGGTCTATGGTCAGATAAGCCATCAAGACTGGGATATGATAAGGAAGTTCAAGGAAAACTCTGAAACCTTGGAGCTTCCCTTTTCTTCTCTGCCCTCTCTTCACTTCCGGCCTTTCTCCTTGCACAAGTCATTCCTTTCCTTCTCACTTCTGACACATTCCCATTCTTAACCAGTTTCACCCATTTTGACCAACACTGCTAAAGAGAAGTAATGCTCCTGTCTCCATACCCATTGTCTGTGCAGGGGGCTCTTTCAAGCCATTAACAATAATTACTTATGAAAATCCCACAGAAAACTGTTCTTTCCCTATTTCATTGATCAATGCATTTTATAATGATCAGTAATTTGGTGTCTTCTTCCTTGTTGGATGGAAAACTCCACAAAGAAAGAAATCAGATCTGTTTTGTGCACCGTGTACCCCCCAGAACTGAGCTGTGTTAACCATGTCCTTTTATTCTGATGTTTTGACACTGGGGCCTTATGACCCTAGGAAGATGGCTCATCCCAGGGTTAGCCAATTCCTAGAGATAGTAAATGACTGTGTACCTTTCATATGCAAACCAACCAACCAGCCAAAGCCCATACTCCCCAGCCACCTCCTTTATGGGGCATTTACAGGGCTCTTACACTCCAAGCCTAATTACTCCAGGGCCAGATACCAGACAACTCTGAACAGCTTCTACCCTCAAGAGCCTGCCAAAATTATTCAAACTAGCCACTCCTAAGCCTGTTTACCCTGCCTTTTCTTTCCTTTCCTGTAGAAACTACAATAAAAACTCTTGTTCACCCCTGACTCCTGACTGACCCTGGGGCTTCCTGCGAGGCTTGGCATGACATGACATGCCTCCTCTTCTTGAAAACTGTGAGTTGCCAATTTGTGTGTGTGTGTGTGTTTTGTTTTCTTTTATTTTTTCCTGACATTGTCTCCTGATCTGTTGGCCTCACCAGACCTCAACAATAATAAAACGTGCATTTTAAAACACTAGCACAGTGTCTGACAAATAGTAGGTGCTCAATTAATACTTGCAGGGGACTGACTAAATGAATAAGTAAATGAGTCTTTCAGTCCTTTCTCTAAACTTTAAAGTCCACGAAAATTCTTGTCTATGGTTTCCTCACAAGATAAAGTCAACACTAGGCCACTGACCTTAACCAAAATTCAAGCAGTCCCTCCCAAGCCAGGGTGTGGTGTTCTTCCCACCATCTGCAGGGTCTGTGTGGCCCAAGAAGGCAAGCCTGATAGTGTTGCTGAAGGGAGATGCTGTTAGGACATTGAAGGGGCTTTTTCTGGCTGCCTGTCAATATGAGACATTCCAGCCAGCAAGGAGAACAAAGACAACAGTCTGGGAGCCTTGCCTTTTACGGTCCCATCCTGGCAGCACTTCAGGAGCAGCCCAGAACGTAGACTTGGGGCCAGGCAGGCTTTGTCACCCACTTATGTGCATCTTGGCCACCAGTCTTCCAGCTAGAAAAGCACTCATCATAGCAAGAAGCATGGGAATCGGAGAGTGAGAATGTGATTGTTGAGGGGACACAATGCCTGGCAATTAGCTTTCCTTACACTTATCCCCAATCACCTCCCATAAACAATTGTGTGGCATCAGAAAGAAGAGACTGAAGCAATTCCATGCTTAAATAACACCAGTGACCATTTCTGAGCCCTGCAGGATATTTGGAATCTTCTACAAAACAATAGGTAATATTTATACAGCAGTTAGTATATGCCAGGCACCAATCTGAGCACTTGGTATGTGTGCTAACCAAACCTCTCAATAACCTTGCGCAGGGATATCACTATCCCCATTTTCAGATGGGAACATGGAGTTTAACTGGGGAGAAGGCACTTGCCCAAAGTTACAGTGAGGAGGCCAGGTTTAAACTAGAGCTATCTAGCTTTAAAGTCTTCCCACTGCCACATAAGACCACCTTCAAACAGCCAGATTCTGTTTAATGTTCAAAAGCCTGAGGTGGGTGACCTCTCAGGGCCTTGGTTTCCCTCTCTCTACTGTTAAGCAGTTGCCCCACTTGTTCCCACTAAGGGGCTTTCTATGACCTATTATTTTGACTCAACAAGTGATAGGTCCATGCACTGCAGATTTTCCTATCTGAGGAAATGGCAAGGTGTTTAATGCCCCACGTACAATCTATGTGACCTTGAGCAAGTTGCTTAGTTTCTCTGAGACATGTAAAAAGGAATAAAATAGTCCTAAGAAGATGTGGCCCCCCTAATCCTAATTTTTTCCCAAGTATTCTTTACCTCCTTCCTCACCAACATCCCTGTCTCAAAATATTTCTGGAATGTTATATAATTACAGGACATGGCTCATAGAGGTGGGTAAGATGTGGACTTTGATGTTGGACAGACTGAATGTTACATCCAGGACTTACTAGGAAAGCTTTAGCTTTCTCTGTACCTCGATCTCTTATGTGTAAAATGGATACTGACAGTCATTGTTCCATGGAGTTATACGAGAATTGCCTGAGATGATGTGTTTTGTATGGACCTGGGCAACAGTAACACTTAAAAAATATTAGCTATTAACATGATCTTTATAATTGGACTTTGTGAAGACTCTGTTCTCTGCATGCTTCCTATGTTGAGAATGATGATGTGATGGCAGTCAGCATGCTGGGATACACAGCAGGCACCTGGCAGTGAGCTGGAAGGCAGAGCCAGGAGCCCACGTCATGGCTAGTAGACCGGCATGCTGTAAAAGGTAAGACTGGTAGCTGGATGACCCATTGGTCACCCCCACCATGCAGTCCCTCACAATTGTTCTTACTCCTTCCTCCATTTGCTCAGCCAAGGTCTGTCCCTGTCCCTTGGTCCTCTGCTTGCCAGAGTCAGCTGCCTGGCCCTTCCTGAGCCCATGTGTCCTGGCCTCATCTTCAGGCACACTCTCCAGGCACTGATGAAGCCTGCCATAGGCCATCATCCTAAGTAAAATTGACTCTGTCTCTAAACTCTTTTGGAGTGTGGAGGAGCCGGAAATTTCCATAGTCCTAAAATTTATTATTTTCCTATCTTTAAACTTTTCTGAAATGAGAATATAGTTTACCTTTGATGAGTGCTCTTGATATAGGGTTTCTCCTGATCATCAAACATCTGTTAATAAATGGGAAGGGCACTTTAGAATTGAGGGAATACATTTGTTTGTCATTGCATTCTGTGAGAAGACTAAATACTGTCCTGCTAGGGGTGGTATTCGTAATATTAATTACTATTACTATTCCTAGCAGCTACTTGGTGTTAGGTTCTTACAAAGGCCCAGAACTTTGTTTGTGCTATTTTTAATCCCTAAGTAGTAAGTTCTGTTATTTCCATTTGACCAATGAGAAAACTGTTGTCTATAGTGGTAAAGTGGCTTATTCCAGGCTTTATAACTCTATGGCCAATGGACCTGGATTTGAACTTAAGCCCACTTGGCTCCCAACTGCCTCCTGCTTCATCTACACTATTTGGTAGTTACTGTTTGTCTCTCAAATCCTTCATGAAATCTTTGATAGGATCTCCCTTTGCCAAAGTCCCTTCAGGGAACACTGCAATAAAACAAACATTTATCTCCCAAGTAATCTGGCCAATGCATGAACCTAAATAAAAGGATGCAGAGAATAGATCATTCCATGAGTGATGAGCCCTCTGCTGCTAGATAATGTCTGAGAGGAGAAAGATGCTCCATGATGGGGTGCTGACTAAGGTTCCTGAGGCCTTGGGTCACTCACCAGTTGTGTGACCTGGGGGGAATCACTGTGGCTCTCTGGGCCACCACTGGCTCTATATTCTGCAAGTGTGCAATGAGAACAAGAGTCTCATAGAGCCATTTAGAGATTCACAATGTTTGCAAGGCAATCCTCATAGGAGAGCCCAAATGGTGGTGGCTCTGTAGCCATGACTAGGAAGACTTGAGTTGATCGCCAAGGCTGTCCCTTCAAGCTTCAAAGTTTCATAACTTCTCCTCAGAGAGCCAGAGCCCAGATTAACAATCACCAGTGCCCACCAGACACAGGTCACAATGGGACCTCTGTTTCCCTGGGGCCAGTTTTAGGACTCTAGCTGATCTCCACTGCCACACAAGCACCCACTTGTCCATCATAGAGAGACCCTACATGAAAGGAGTAGCAACTTTGGGTTCCTCTTGTGAACTACTGGCTCACTGAGAGTCTATTTCCCTGTCCCTTTCTTGGTCTGGGCAACTGAGGGTTCTCCTGGCCAACAAAGTACAGTGGACTAAATGGGGACCTGTGATGTGTCCAGATCCCCATTGTCTCACTCTGACAAGCCTATGTGACCTTTTGAAATCATGTAACCTCTCAGTTATCACATCTGCAAAAAGGGGATGATGGAAATAACGCCCCCCCCCCCGGGTGGGGGCTGTTATTAGAATTTTTTGAAGAGGATGTACATAAACTAAGTAGCACATTCAATGAATATTATTTTGGTGCTCACTAACCAAGAACCACACCTGATTCCTGGCCCCAGAGGCCCCCCACACCATGCTGGGGCTCAAGATCTCCTCCAGCCGCACTAGGGGCAGCATTCAAGGCAAGGAGAAGGAGCATGGGTTCCATGAGAACATTACCAGACTAAATCCCACCCTCCCAAGGCCTTCTGGTTGAAATAGCATAGCTTTAGAGGAAAATCAGAACAGCAAGAGCAACCAAGCTCTGCTGGAATTGTGCTCAGCCCTGGGCTGTGCATTAGCCATACCTGTTTACATTTAATCCTTACTGTAACTGCTCACACAGGTACTTATACTATGCTCATTTGATAGAGGAGCCAGCTGAGACTCAGAAAGGCTACTGAGTGGTCTGCTTAAGGCCACATGGCTAGTTAATGACCGGTGGAATTCAAGCCTGATCTGTGGGAATCTAAAGGCTCATATCCTTCACCTCTACAGGGTCCTACTC
Source organism: Glossophaga mutica (assembly GCA_039655065.1). Lineage (NCBI taxonomy): Eukaryota > Metazoa > Chordata > Mammalia > Chiroptera > Phyllostomidae > Glossophaga > Glossophaga mutica. The sequence goes on from CM077309.1 coordinate 49,840,462, forward strand.
CAAAATAAAGACATTTTATGAAGTTCCTTCTATGCACCAGAAACTACTGGCTATTTATACATATTAACATATTTAATGCCCCAAATGAGTGCCCTTGATATGTCACTTTTCCTCATCACCAAAGAGCTGGCAATAAATAGAAGGGGCATTTTAAAGCTAAGGGAATGTAATTGTTTATCAAAAGTTAGTATACTTAACACCCTTTGAGGAAGAGATATATAATTTTACAGATGAGGAAACTAAAGTTCAGGGACATGAAGGGTCATGCCCAAGGGATCATTATCCAACCTGACCACCGATCCCTGGTGTTCTGGGCTCCAAGCACTTGCCCTTAGCTACCCTGGTGTTGCTGCTCTGGGGCTTCTCCCAATGTCCAGGCAGAAGCAGGATCTGGGCTGCCTTTCAACTCTGAGCTAAGAGGGGAGGTAGAGAACCAGCTTCAAAGAAAGCTGACTACCTTGTGGGCCTTCCCACTGGCTGAGAGCCCTGTCTGTCTCCTCAGAGCCTTGGCTTCTGGCCTCTTCCTGGTTCCTAGCCCTCAGTCCCTGTCCCACGGAACCATGTTAGAGAACTGCAGTTCCAAAGTGGCAACAAATGTTAGTAACACAGCATCGTGAGAGTCTCAGGGGAGAATCTCCTGGTGGGATGGTGGTGTTACATCCTCAGGACCCCCTGGCCTTTCCTGAACCCTGTTCAGAGTCCTAGGACCATGGCTCTGGTCTCTCTCCAGAGGAGGGATTTGCCACACTTGGTCCTAGACAGGTTGGTGATAAAAGAAAGATCAAAAGGCAAGCTGAGGCTCCCGGCTGGCCAATAGGCTATTGTCTGCCTGCTCCCCAGAGCTGCCTTCCAGGCCTTGGAGGCCTGTGCAGCCTCTCTATACCAGGCCACCTTCTCTTTCACAAATGATTAAAAAAAATCCCCTCCTACTCTTAATTGCATGCTGTGTGTTCAGATTTCCTGAAGTTCATGAACTGCTGTGAAATTTAAGACAAGTCTGCATTCCCGCTGCATTGCTACTTTTTAATTCTAAATTCCACCCACCCTCCCTAGGAGAAGAAGAAAAAAAAGTCAAGCTGAGTCAAAGAAAATTTATGCCAGTTGAAAGGAGAAAGCCTGCCCCAAATAATTTTACTAATAAAAGGGCAGCAAGACACAGGGTAAAAATAATAAGGTTATATCATCATAAAGATCCTTTATTTGTGATTCCCAACACGTCGGGGAATGTTAGCTCATCAGGGGAAGGTCCCAACTATAGCATCTGCTTCCGGTGGCTGCCTTCATCACTCAGGGTACTCCATAAACACTGAATCGCCAGTGTAGGGCCTTCGAAGTGGGTTGGTAGGAAGCATGAACTAGAGGAATTTTATAGCAGGAGAAAGAGATGCCAAAACCCTAAAGACTTCCTCACCATCACCTGATGAGTCAGGCTGGACCTCAGACAGAGCCCAGGCATGCTCTGCATTCCAGGCCTTGGAGAGGAACTCACTGGGCAGTGGCCATAGGCCATTAAGAGATGCTTTGTAATAACAAAGGCCATGACCTGGAGCTTCATGGGGGCCTCCACAGTCTTGTGAAAGAGGAAGAGCACTTCTTCCTAAGCCACTGGGGTGAAAGCAAAGGGGAGAGATTGGATAGGACATCACAGCATGGCAGGCATTTACTAAGGCTTTGCTGTGTGTGAGGCCAGGGAGATGGGGAGACAAAGGAGCCATGGTCCTCCCTCAGGGAGCTCACCAGCACCTGTGGGAGTGCAGTTGGGTAAACAGAAGGCTTTAAGCAAGGAATTAGCAGGTCTGCTGGGGGTCTGCCCACTTAGGGCCATCCTCATCTGAGCCACCAGTATCTCTCATCCGACTTCTGCAGTGGTTACCAACCGGTTTCCATGGCCTCTCTTGCCACCACACAACAGCCAGAGAGTTAAAAAATCAAAAACAAAAAGACAAAAAACAAAACAATGTCTCTCCCCTGCATCAAAGTCCTCCAAGGCTTCTCCCAGCATGTGTACTAAAATCTGAACTCCTCACTGGAGCCTACAGACTCTGCAGGTCCACCCCTGCCCCTCTCCCAGATCTTTTCTTGTACCATTCCCTTCCTAGTTCATCAGTCCAGAAATCCTGTCCTGGGACCTTCGCACATGCTTTTCTCTGCTCCAGGAAAACCCTTGCCTCAACTGTTCCCGTAGTCAGCATCCTCTAACTGCTCAGATCTCAGCTTACCTGTCTCCTCCTCAGAAAAGCCTTCACTCACAGAAAAGTCTGTGCAAGCCCCTCTCTATCATGTTTTATTCCCCTCAAGGCAGTTGTTCCTATTGTAACTACTTACTCTCCCCGAAGTATTTGTTTGCTGATGTATTGTCAGTCTCCCTGTATTAGTTAGCTATTGCTGAGTAACAAACTACTCCAAAAGCCAGTGGCTTAAAATAGCAATGATTTATTATTTTTCATAAGTCTGCAGATCAATGGGATGATTCTAGTCTTGAGTGAGCTCCTCAAGTGTCTACAAGGGCTAGTCAGGTGGCTGCGCTCATCTTGGCTGGGCACTCTCACATGGTTGGGGGTTGGCTGGCTGTGACCTGGTCTAGGATGTCTTGGCTGGGACAGCTCAGCTCTGCTGCATATATACAGGACCTGTTATCTACCAGCAGGCTAGTGCAGACTTGCTTTTATGTGGCTAGGGGGGAGAGAGAGAGAGAGAGAGAGAGAGAGAGAGAGAGAGAGAGAGGAAGGATGCACAAGAGTTCACAAGGGTTAAGCTCAGAACGGGCATACTGTCATTTCTACTGCAGTTTGATGGTCAAATGAACTCTCAAGATTAGCCCAGATCAAGAGGAGATAAAACAGAATTCTACCTCCTTATAGGAGAAGTTGCAAAACCACATTGCAGAGGGTGTAGATATATGGATCCTGAAGAATTTGGGTCATTTTTACAGTTCATCTACCACATTTTCCTTCTATAGTATAAGTTCCACAAGAGGAAAGACCTCAATGAGCACTTGCCATGCACCATACACAGCTTTAACCATTCCCTTACATAGTACACATAACTCATGGTCTGTGTTTGGTGTGTTTGTCCATTTTTTAAAAAATGGCACAAACCCCTTTACAACACTGGATTTAGGGACAAGGTTGTGTTCCAGGTTAGACAAGTTACAACAGGCAACTGCTGCGTGGAGTTATTCTATGCTGGGAGACGTATTTGCCCCATGGGATATCAAAATCCACGTAATAACAGGTCACGTTATAATGAGGTTTCGCTGCACATGCTTGCTCTCAATTTAGACAGCAAGCCCTGCCAGGTCTCTGTACAGCTGCTGGCTTCAGACCTCTTTCCAGAAGGATAAGAACTACCTGTCAAAATGCAAAGCTCTAACAATGAAATATACAGCGCATGCTGTGGGAAAGCCCTCGGTTTACTTCCACAGGCTGCAGCTGGTGTGCATGGCTGAGATGATTCATTCCTTCACCCAGCAAAACAAGTCCATTTAGAGGGTCTCCCAAACAGAACACATCCTCAGCCTTTCACATGCACTGCATTCAGCTTATGATTTAACCTCCTTTGCGTTGAAGAGCAGCAGACTCAGCAGGCTTGTGCTGGAAAAGGAGGCTCCTTCCTGAATTGCTCTCTCTTCCAAGACAGTATACTGTTACATTTCTAGGAAATCAGAATGTCTTTTAAATCCTACTTCAAGTATCTACACATTCCACACTAAGCTGCAATGCTTAATTTAATATCTCCACAGCAGTGCTAAGGGTTTTGAACGATAGAGTCCACAGCTTCCAGGACACAGGAAGAGAATTCAAAAGGTGATATAATAGTTTGAGAGGATTATGCATGAGATGAGACAAAAGTGAATGTAAATGGCACTTCATAGCAACTCCAGGGGCATCTTTTCTCTAGGGAATGCTTGAGTTATACAGGGAGTTCCACTTTTGAGAGTCCAGTGCTGCTACAGGCCAAAGAATGAAGGTATCACTGAGCTGAAAACCCAAGGGCAAGAAACCTAGTTCAGTCCCCAAAAGTAGCAATAGCTTTTCAGGGTCATGGAAATCTAGAAGAAAAGACAGAGGAAGAAAAACAAAAGAAGCCAAATTCATTTCCTTTGGAAATCACTGCCTAGATCAAGGGGTCCTCAAGTTGTTACCTATTCCCACAGGAGCCTTGGACTCACTTTCCAAATCGAAGGTGTTAACTGCTTTTCTAAGGGTGCTGGTTGGAATGGAACCCAAGAACGTGGCAAGTGTGATGTTCTCATTTCCCTGAGCCTGAGCCATGCTTGAGTTTTGGAAGGTAAGCCTCTAGGTTGATTACATACATATTCTGTCCCTGTGACGCTTGTCTTCCTCACACACACCCACAAACATCATTGGTTCATTAATTCATTAAATATAGATGAAATACCCCTGACATGAGCCATGTCTAGGCTAGCCTGCCTGGGACTTCTAAATAAAATCAATAGTTAAATACAATAGTATGTTAGATGATAAGTGTCATAAAACCAGGAAAGGGGGTGGAATTTATTTTTAAATAGGATAGTTGGATGAGGCCTCACTGAGTCTGTGACACTTGAGCAAGGACTTTAATGAGGTGAGTGGTGATCTGGGGGAAGAGAATTATAGGCAGAGAGAACAGGCAATGCAGAGGTCCCCTAGCAGTGGGTTCTCGGCTTGTTTGCGCAACCTCTATAAGGCCAGTGGTGGAGGAGACTGATGGGAGTGGGGGCAAGGGGACCTGTCTGACACCAATTTTAAGGATGTGTTTCTTTAATAGGAGACCATGCTGGGTGATTCCCATCAACCCTTGAAGGAATCACTTTTAGGATGAGCAGGTTAGAGGGGAAACAGAGATGTTGTCACTCTTTCCCTTTTTAAATACTTAAGCAATGGTTTTTCCCACTGCCACTTCCTATGAAGAGAAACGTAAATGGGAAAAAATGGCATAAATGTATAAATAGACATGCAATAATATCATTTAGTCCTGCCACAGGGAGGGAAGAGGAGATGTCTGGGGGGTCACCCATCAAGGTGAGTTTATAGACTGTGTAACTTCTTTAAGACAGTAATTACACCGATGGCTTATTAACATAGGGAAGTGAGCCAGAAGTGGAGACTTGATGTGTAAGGAGAAGCCTGTGCGTGCAGGGAACAGTGGCAGGGTTTGCACAGAGGGAATGGGATGCTTGTGGCCAGCACTGTTTCCCAGTGGGCATCAAGGTGAGAGTGAAAACAACAGGGTTCCTGACCAATGGTTCTTGCATCCTCACTTCATGGAAGGGTTTCAGAAGGTGCCTGTGAACCTCCTAAAATGATATGCAACATCTCATATGTGCTGAGTGCTTTTTCCTGGGAAAAGAATCCAGAGTGTCCCAGAAACATTTATGATCTCCTCCAAAATGAAGAGCCATTGATTTAGCATAGAGCAACCTGTACTCTCACTTCTCTTCCAGGATGGTGGGGCAGCAGATGACCCCTGGGGGCACTCTGCAATCAGGGAGAGCTTAACCAATATCCTCATAATGAGTCTTCATTCAGTCATGAAATGGATAATTTTTAACCTAATACATAAAAATGTTGAAAAACACATATATACTGTCCCCTCTCCACTCCAAATCCAACTGTCCTGAGCATTGGTCAGTCCTCCAGTTGTACACAGGTTCTCATTTACCTCCTGGCTTCTACCTGTGCTATTCCATCTATTTGGAACACTCTTCCAGCTTTTCCCATCATTGAGGTCTCAGTTACAATGACATCTCCTGTAGGAGGCAATTCCTGGTGGCAAGAGCATTCCCTGCAGCATCCTACATGTCCTCTATGATAACCCATCACAATTTATTGCGTGCCCAGTTTCATAGCTTTCCCTGCTATAAAGTAAGCTCTGTGAGGGTAGGAAGTGGGGCTCTCTTCCTTGACCAGCATCCCAGACCTCGTAGGTACCCAATAGGTATTTCTAAATGGATGGGTGTGCTGATCAGTTATCTTCTCAGACAGCCAAGTTCTTCAGGACAATAACCTGCTCTCCTCCCCAACCAGTGGCCAGGTTCCAGGAAGCGGTTTACTACAACATGTAACTGCCTGTTCCCATGGACCTGGGCCATTAGATTCAGAAGTTGGATCAATCTTTTGAGGTGGAACATTCCTTTAAAAAATTATTGATGTACCTCAATGACTAAATGTTGCTAAGTTGATTGATTCCCATTTCAAGTGAGTTCTTGAGCAAACCCACACTACTGGCTGTCTTTGTGCCATATCAGTCTTCACAGTTCCACGTGACAGTCCTTTTTCTGCAGGGCTCCAAGCTGAGCCTGACCTTGAGAGTGTTTGCTAAGATAGACAGGATAGCATAGGTAGCCTGAGTTCAAATGTAGACTTTATTACAAAGCAGCTGAGGGCTCTTGGCAAGCCATCTAGCATCTCTGAGCCTCAGTTTTTCTGCACTTAATCAACTCTGCAGAAGTGCTGCAGGGTGGTTAAGAGTATGAGGCTTTAGAGGCAAAGCTGAGTTTGAATGATGGCTAACACTTGTCAGAAGAGAGACCATTCACAGGTGCTTTAATCTTTGTGGGCTTCAGTTTTCTCCTCTGACAAATAGGACTAATAAAGGCTATTGCAAAAACTATTAACTGCTTAGCTCAGAGGCAGAACATAGTAAGTACTAACTAGTTATTGTATTGTCCTCGTAATTGTTGATATGCTATATAGACCAGAACATGATAAGACAGATATTCCTTTACTCTGAATTACCCAATCTTTAGAGTCAAAGCAAAATGTCATATTTTTACTCACAAAAAGCTGACCTTTAGTTTCTTTGTATTAGTGAATATGAATTTAGAGAAATCATATGTGAAATTAAGTATGTTAGCTATTGGCTAGTTTCCAATGCAGAAACATGTGTTCATTCATTCATTCATTCATTATTCTTGAAAGAAGGCAAGGAGGCACTGGGTGATATCAGCTTCCTAACAATTTAGTGAGTGCAGTTGTGTCAGCTACTATGTTCAGTGCTAGACTGGTATCAAACAATATGGGCTGGTGGAAGCTGGGGAACCTGTTCAGCATGGGTGACAGAACCAGTCAGGTGTATGATGGGAAAACCCTGGCTCTTCTACATATGCAAGGACTTGTTGAGCTGCTTCTCCCCTTTGGCCTTCAAAGGGCTGCAAAGGGCCTAGTAGGAGTTCTCATCAGCAAGTCCACCATAGCCATGCTCTCTAGCCTCCTATTCCAATACAGGCACAGGGGTTAGGAGTCCAAGCTCCCAAGACTCCTTGGGCTAGAATCTTGGCTCTTCCACATATTACTTAAACAATTCTGAGTAAGTCACTCAGCTTTCCCAAGCCTTAGTTTTGTGTGTGTGTGTGTGTGTGTGTGTGTGTGTGTGTGTGTGTGTGTAAAAGAGTAACAAGCACTCTATCCACCTCGGTGAGTAACTGCAAGGATTAAAGGAGATAATGCAGAGAAAGTGTTTCTTTAATAGTGCCTGACTCAGGGAAAGCCCTCAGTAGACAGCCATTATTATTATTATTATTGGCAATAATGGTAGCCTCAGAGTCCCCACAGCACAGCCTACTGGTTAAGAGCTCATGCTGGAGCCAGATGGCCTGGGTTTGAAGCCTGGGCCTGCAGCTTCCTAGTTGTGTGCTGGGGCAAGGTGTTTAATGTCGTGCAGACTCAGCTTTGCTATCTGCAAAATGGGGTCAATAACAGCACCCACTTCCTGGGGCTTTGATGAGACCTCAGTGAGTTAATAGGCATGAAGCCCTCAGAGCCATTCCTGCTTTATGTCAATATGCACTAAAAACAGCTGCTATTACTATTAGCTATTTGTGCCAGGTGTTCTGGGGTCAGTTCCGGGCTCTACTGGTCTTGCTGAGACTCAGAGGAAAGGCAATTCCCCTCATTTAGAGGAGGTTTTAAAACCACACCTCTCCTACTTCCCAACCCACCTCGCTTAACACAGAGACCCTAAGGCACAGAGCAGGTTTTGTAGAGGCCAGAGACTCTCCACTCTCTCACCTGTAAGTCACTTAAATGGGCTATTTACAACCTTGTTCTTGACTGCCTAGAGACAGCCCTAGCCCACATCTCAAGGCTGGCTATGGCTGTCTTATTCAAGAGCCCTCCAAAGTGGGGTGAGGCTACACGGATGTGTTCAGGAAGGACAACATAAGACAGAGAGCAGCAATTCCTCACTGAACTGGGAAGATTGACAGAGCAACTCCACCAGCAAATTGGAATCTCCCACGCAGCACTCGGGCATTCACATCCGAAGAGGGAGGTGTCCAAACAAATGGCTTATTTCAAGCTGAGCAGACCTCTGATTTTATCACCAAGTCAATGGACTATGAGAACCAGACTTGCCTGCAAACGCCCGGGGAGTTACAAATCCAAATACGGTCCTCTTTGCTGTTTCTGGAGCCTGATACATGTCACTCCATTTGGTGGGGAGGAGCATAGGCAGAAACTGGGCTCTTTAAGTGGGCTGTTGCTGCTGTGGTCTGTGAGATTTGGTTATTTGAGTTCCCCTGTTTACAGTAAAACTCAACTGGTGCCACCTATGCAGTCCAGATTCTGTGGCTTGTTTTAAGATAAATGGTACTCAGCATGGTCTCCAGAGCTGTTTGTGCTGGGCAGCACTTAGCAGGATGAAGTAACAGCCTCAGGGCTAATTTTCTAAAAGGAGCCTCCATCCAGTTTCCCATTTCTCCTATGTCAGAGCTCAGGGGTTTTGCACCAGGAACTGCCCCAGAGCATCAGGTGGCCCAATTCAATGGCTAGGCTCCCGGGGCTCTATTCAGCCAAGTGCTCCTCCAACAAGCAACTCAACAATTGTGACCTTAGGTGGCTGCCAGGCCTTTAATAACCCAACTAAGGGCCCAGTTATTAAAATACGAAGAGAATTCCTAACACAGCCTCCTCCCCTCTCTGCAACTCCTGGGGTTCTAGACTTTCATGATGAGATCTTTGTCATAGGGTATTGCTGAAAAGGAATAAGCAATATTTCTACCCCAAATTCCCTTGTTAGAGAGCTTTTGGGGGAGGCCTCACCCTGGAAGATAACAAAACCCCAAGCTGTATCAGTATGCTTAACTGTTTTTCCCAGTCATCCAAGCCAACGGCAGGGCTACTGAGGGGTCTCTGTGGGTTTGGGTTTTTCTGACCTCAGTCCTTCCTTTGTGGCCATGTGAACTACCTTCTTGATTATTAAGAACACAGAGTGACCTAGAAAAATCCCCAGGTTTCATGGAAATGAAAGATCCACAAATAAACACAGCTGGTTTCAGCTTTGATGCTGATAAACAAAGCAAAGCAGAGCAGAACCGCAGAACAAAAATCAAAAACCAGACTGAAAACAAGACAAGAAAATCCATTCCCCTCAGCCTGTATTTATGGGAGGGAGGGCTTGAGGAAGCTTTGGAAAGAGCAGTGTCTGAGAGCAAGGCCTCCTAGAGGGGAATCAGGGAGCCCCTAGGCTATATCCTGGGTCACACAGAGACGCCCCCACTCTGGCCTGACATCCAGGGCATGTGCACCCGAGGTGACCCTGAGCCGCAGAGGAAACAGTGATTATGGAGGGCAAAGGAAGGACCAAGAAGAAACCAAGTGTGGGGTTGATATTTCCCAAAAGGGAGAAGATTGGCTGGATGGGGTCATATCCCCAAAGGGAAGACTAGTATGATTGTAGGAGGGGAAAGCAGATGCCCACTAGCTCTCTTCAGTTGCAAGTGGAGGACCCTGACATGTAAATGCCCCAAAGAAGTCCTGGGAAGACATGTGGAGTGGCTCCTGGACTATGCATCTTTCCCTGCATTCTCAGCGCTAATTCCAAACCATCCCAGACCAGCACCAAGGAGGATTCCTACCACGATGCTCAGAGAAATGCTCTTCAAAGATCCCACGTTACTCTGGGAAAGGACTTTATAATTAAAATGTGACTTTATATGACTGTATTTGACATGCAACTATCTCTACAAGCAACCTACCAATATATTCCCCATTCTGCCTTCACAAACATAGAAACACAGTCATGGTTTTTAAACTATTTTTTAAGTCTCCTAATGCTTCAAACGTTTGTGACATAAAATGAAGTTCCTTCCCCACCCCCTCCTTTCACTGTAGGAAAAAGAAAGCCAGACTCCTTGAAAGAAGTATTTTTACCCCTTTATCATTTCTTCTCTTCCATAAGACAACTGAATTTTATTACGATTTTTACTGTGGAATATTTTAAACATGCAAAATAGAATTGAAAGTAGTATTTAAAACACTTATATCCCTACCCTTCAGTGGAATAAATAAATCTGAACATTTTTTTCCATATTCCCTTTAAATATTTTTTCTAGGGACAAAAAATACAAATATAATTTAAGCCCCTCACATCCCTGATTTCCTTCTCCTCCCTCCCCTAAGCCCAAAGTAAACACTAAAGTTGAGAGTATTATTTCTATGCATGTTTGTTATACATTTAATACTGTTGTTCTCTATGTATTCATTTATTAATAAGTGCAGTATAAATCTACAAGTTTTATAATTTTAAATAAATGTTATCATACTCTGTTTATCACTACTAACATTGCTTCATGCATTCAACATTATATTTTTGCAATTTGCCCATGTTAATGCAGTTGGTTCCAGTGCATGTTAATGCTGTGGTGTATCCTACTTCACAGATACACAGAACTTCTATTGATGAATATTTGGATTGTATCCACATGTTTGCCAAAGCTTCAGTGACACTAATTGCACATGTTCTCTTGTACACTGATTTAAGCAATTCCCCAGCATATCTGCCTAAAAGTAGAATTGCTGTCACAGTGAATGTCCAAGTTCAACTTGAGTAGAGTTTGCCTAGTTGTACTCTTGATTGGCAGGAAAGTGCACAGCAGCAGAGTCAGGACTGTCCACTTCCTCGGTGGGTGGTGTACAGTACATTGTCTGCTGAGCTGGTGATAATACTGTCAGTGGTTCTATGTGTCAAGCCATGCGCTAAGCTCTTCACACATGTTATCCTGTTAACTATCCCGTGCAATCTAGCAATGACCTTATAAAACAGGTCTTATTAATCCCATTTCACAGACAGGAATCGGAGCAGGGAGGCCACTTACACAGGGTCAACATGACATAGAGTGATAGCTGGTAATAGCAAACAGCTGTGTCTGGCTTTGGAACTCTTAAAAGGTAAATAATATTGTCTTCAAAACTGCAAAAAAAAAAAAAAAATCCTTTTTCATTGACCAGGCACATGATTTGAAGCCACGTAGACAATAAAAATTACCGAAGTGACTACAAAAGCAGTACATGTTCCTAGGCTGAACCCAGAGCTCCTAACTCCTTCCTCCCAACTGGAGGCTGGTGCAGACCTCAGGGTTGTTTCCTCCATGGTTTTCCCCAAGGAGCCAGCAGAAAGCTCCAAGCTGAATGGCATGAAGGGTAGCCATCCCTTTCATCCAGAGCCCAGCTGCAATGGTGTTCCCAAGCCCCAGCCCCTCCTTTCAGGACAGACCTCCAGCCAGGGCCTCCCCACCATCCATCAGAGTGCTATGCAGTATATTTGTCACGCAAACCATTTGGAGCATTTTTCCAAAAGAGGGAACAACATCATAAAGTCTTGGCACTTGAATTAGAACAAATGGATCCTAAAGACGACTTTCAACTTAGTCCCCAGTAAGCCAACGGTATGTTAAAAAGACACATGAACTTCAGAAGTGAAAGCAGAGAGCAAGAGGGAAATTCCTCTGGGCCTAATGAATCAATTCCAGAAAAACCTTTTCACCAGGTCTGGTCCCCATCCATCAGCACCATCATCAGAAGATGGGAAATGTTGGCTCTCATTCTTAGCACCTTTGAGTTACAGTTACCCACACTCTGAGTGTGGTCAGAGAAAATGGGTCCTGGGATGGAGACCAGGAAACCTTGACTCAGAAAGAGTGTGTATCAGAAAAGTGGAGTTCCTCCTTCCCATGTGAGATCCAGAGGTGCTGACCTCCTGATGACACTGCTGTAGGGCAGGAGCTGGGCTCTAATGCTTCAGTGTTAGTCACAGAAAGGCACTGTTGGCTCATGAGGGTCCCTTGGATAGTTTCAAGTTCACCCTGGCTTCAGCAGTACTGCTCACCAACCACACCATCCATCTAGAGTGTTGTAGGAAGATAGTCCTGGTCTGACCCCAGTGCTAGTATCATAACCATGGCCTGAGGTATTGCAGAGGACTATTTGGGGGTAACAGGATCCCAATGCAGAGAAAGGGCAGGCCAAGAGTTGAGCACAGACTTTGGGGTTAGATGGACATGAGTCAGAACTCACTAATTAGCTGTGTATCTTGGGCAAGTAACTTAAACTCTCCGAGGCTGTTTCCTCAGCTGTAGAGAGGGAAGTAATATCACCAACCTCAGCAGACTATTGGAATGATGTAAAAACTATTGTATTTAGAGCACATAGCTGTAAATACATCGTAAATTCTGCTGCCCACTATACTGGTGATTCTGTATACATTTTTTTTCTAAAAAGCCCATTCTTGAAGACACTTGACTGCCATCTGGCAGAAATAATTCTGCAAATCTACAATGACTAAGCGGTGAATGGTGTCCCCTGCAGTTGGGCAATGCATAACTTACTCAGTCATAAGCATTAGCCTTACACATGGTAAATGTTCAATACAGAGTAACTAACTTTTATTTGTAAGAATAAAAACTACCATCACCCAAGGGCTTCATGAGGAGTATTTCAGATGGCACCAAATTCTTGAAGGAGGTTGTAAAGGACTCCCAGACTCCAAGAAGTGTGCAGGGCTCATGTGGGATTTGGGAGGGGTGGTGTGGGGAGGGAAATGAAAGGTCATCAGGCCACAGTCCCAGCAGGAGACAGGCAAGCAGAGGATTCAGAATTCTCAGGTCAAGCCCAAGAGACAAGCTTCATCAGTCAGGGGCAAGCTGAGGGTCTGACAGCTAGGAGGTCATCTGGAGCTCAGCCTACCTCCCAGGACTGCACTGAGGAGCATATGGGGGCAATAATACACGTGAAAGAAAATGCCCATGAACTGCACAGCACACTGAAGGAGTTATTACTACCTTTCATTCACTCAACTCCACGCTCCCAAACCCTTGTCCACCCAACAGCCTTGGGAGGTCGTGCATTCTCAAAGTACCTATTAAAAAATGACTTTATTCATTTTTTTTGCCAATTATAAAACAAGACAATATGTTTTTTAAAAGACAATTTCACACAAAAGGGCACAAATGGGCAATTTTTAGGACAAAAGTCTCCAATGAACAAATGAAAATAAGTTAAACCTAAGTAAGAGAAATAAAATGAACACAGAGTGAGACAATTTTCCACTTATCAAATTGGGAAAAAATTAAGAGTGGTGATATCCAAAGCTGGTAATGTTATGGAGTAATGGGTGGTTTGCCCTCTTATTGCTGGTTACATAAGGTGCTATCAAACATTGTAGAAACTGATTTGGAGGCCTTCATTAAATGTAAAGAGAGTATACCCTTTGACTCAGAAGTCATACTTTTAGGAATTGATTCCACAGAAGTAAAACCACCATAATCTATAGTAAAACATAAACATTGTTTGCTGCAGCCTCCTTGGCACCAACGCAAAGACTGGAAACAACCTATTGCCCATCAAAAGTGTATGACTGAATAAACATGGCGTTCCCATAATATGAAACAGTATGCTGCATTAGACATAGGAGGGAGATCTATATACACTGGCCTGAAAGGATGAACTTGATATAGTATTAAGTGAACTGCAACAACCCAAAAATGCAAAATGCAGTCCACCATCCTATAAAAATCACATACATATGTATGTACCCATGCAAATAGGGATATGTGTTTTAAACTTAGCGGGGAAAGTGGGAAGGACATACAGCAAACTGTCAGTGTGACCAAACTGCCAAAAGCTGGGGCGTGCAGAAAACTGACTTCCTACTTTATACCACTGTATAACTTTAAGGGGTAGAACTGTGGTTGTTTTTCACTTATGTTTTTAGTATTTTTTAAACGAATTTTTGAAAGCACATGCTCTTCATAGAGCAGTATTTTCATTTCACTTTTGTGTTTTGTCTCTTTTCTTACTTAGGATTGCATTATACCACACACAACCTCTTGTTTCCACCTTTGTGGCACCCAGCACTGTAATCAGGAGAGGAGGTCTCAAATGTAGAAAGTCTGGTGGAGAGTCCTCAGGCATCAGGGCTGGAATGAAACCCCAAAGGTGGTTCAAATGAATCAAAATCTAGTTCATACCCTTTGTTTTCCAGATGCAGATACTGAGCCCCAGAGCACAGGCAGGGCTGGGAGGATGTTGTCACTCATGCAGGCTAGGAGCTATTTACAGAGAGAAGGATCACTCAAAACATAAGCATGTGTGTGGTTCTGATCGAAGAAGTGGCTGACTAAGGCCCAAACCAAACATCCACAACAAGGGTAAATAAGCACACGTCTTGACTGGGTCCTGGGTCTCTCCAGCCAGGTTCACTGCCAACACTGACGTTCTCTTTGCCAGACCATCTGTCAAACACACCTCAGCTTCATCATCCTTATCCTTACCACACCCAATGGCACAGGTTCAATTGATTCCATTTTACCAACGAGGAAACTGAGGCTCAGAAAAGGTAACCGAGTTGCTTAAGACCACACAGCATATAAGTGGCCGAGGAGGATTTCAAATCTAGTTACATCTTGTCTAATGCTCTGACACATGGATTCTAAAGAAAAAAAAAATGACTTTCCTGTCTCAAAGACCTTTTTGTAAGAAATATTTGTGGAAAAGAGCACTGCCCAAAAACATGCCAGCTAAAAAGTGGGCTTTGTGAGGGACATCTCTTCAGTCATGCCAGGCGGACTGCCAAGGAATGCCTGGTGAGGCTTCTTTGGGCTGCTCTAATATGTGGGCAGGGCAGGAAGTTGGGATCCTAAATGACCCAGCAAAATTGGAAGGGCAGCCGTGCCAGACACAACCTTCTTGGAGCTTATGCCTATCTCACTAGTGAGTCCTGCTTACTCAGAGGGTGCCGCCAGAGCAAGAACAGAAGCCACTCTTGCTGACTCAGTAGCTTGGGCCACTGTGGGCATGTCTCCAAGCCCAGGCACAAGCTTTGCTCATTCCATTTTTCTCATCTGTTGAAAAGTACCTGATCTGTAAGCTTTTGTTTTGAAAATAAACACCCTCTAGGATTCCACACACTCTAGGCCAATCCCTTTAGCCTTTATTGATGCTTCCATCTCTCCCCTCTGCCCTCTCCTTATGAAGACATATTTTTCTTTTATTCTGTTGGGATTTGGCTGACAATGGATTTCTCCATGCTGGTGGAATCATGGGGAAAGGTAGAGAAAGATTTTATTTAGGCGGGAGGAGCAGAGAGCATAGAAAGTGTAGATGAGAAGTAAGCTCTATTTCTTTATTTAGAATCTATTTTCATCTCTCTTTGCCTTGCCTGGACCATAGCTTCTAGTCTACAATGACAAATTACTATATATTGTTTAACATCAAGAATAAGAAACGACTAAAACACCTTGGGTCAGATTGCTGAAGAAATAGGAGCTAACTTATTTGTAAGCCAAACCAATAGATGTAGACATCTATGTTGTTAAATCTAACCAATCCTGGAAAGCCCTCATGCAGCTCTGCTAAAAGTACCTCCTTTCACCTGCCCACCAGTGGTAGCCGACATTCTGCTATTAGAGAGTCATTCCTTGGAATGATATTGACCTACTAAAATGCACTTCAGAATAAGAGTCCCTCACATTTGCATAGAACACTGGGATGTTTGAAGATCTTTAATTGTCTCTTTCCATTAATCCATTAAATAAATTCTATGAGCACCTATTTTATATTGTGTAATGATAACAGGCAAGCAAGAAAGAAATGACACCCTATGCTATAGAAGGGCACAATACTTGACCTGGGGGACCACTCCATGCCCTTGACTCTTGATTCTGCGCTCCTTCCACTCAACTACCGGTCACACTGATGCCTGGGTGTGATGAGACATTACACCTTTGCAATCTTCCTCACCTTGGTACAAATTAGTCTATTAGTTCATTTTTATGTAATGACCATCTGAAATCTGGGCTGGGTACTGGGTAGGGGAGAAGGAAAGGGAGGGGCACATGGGTGAAGCGGGAGCAATAAAGGGCCATCTGTGGGCTTACAGGGTGCTTATGGTGCACTGAAGATCCTATAGATTAAAACCTGGGCAAGATAAAATAGGAAGATCTGGAAACACACACCTTCTCTCCTTCATAGGGGTCCTTGGCAAGCATTCTAATCAGCTGCTTGACTTCCTCTCCCATTTCAGACAGTGGTTCTTGTTAAACTCTCTCCCAAAGTCCATATGCCTCCAAACATCTCTTTCTCTCTCCCATCAGAGATGTCACCTTCTTTTAACAAAAAGTCAAGGTCATTTGAAATAAACCTCACAGATTACACTTTTCCTCACCTGTTTGTTCACTAGGGTCCTGGCAGGTGGTTTTATGGGCCAAAGAACTTCTCCTCCTTCTCCTGTTTCTTTCAGTACTAACTTATCTGCTTGCTTTTATACCTTCATACTCAGCTTCCCCTGGCTCCTTCCTCTTCATCTATAAATAGGCCTTATTCTCTCCTATCTAAAAAAGTCTTTCCAGTGTGCAACTTCCTGTCTCTCTTCAATTTCTGTGGCTTCCACTGCCTCACCCCATTCTTCTCCTTTTACCATCCCAGTGATTTTTGTGTCAGATGACAAAACTGAATTTTCATTGCCAAAAGTAATGGTCTTGACCAACCTTCCTCATCCTCACCATTTCTCTGATATTCAAAAATACCGACCTTCTTCCTGTACCTGAAACTGTTGCCCTCCTTTGCTTCAATGACACTACACTTAGATTCGGTCCCAACCTTCCCATTGGCCCTCTGCTTTTCCTGTACTGCCTTCTCTGAGTTCCACACTCATGTATCTAAATGATTAAAGAAAGAGAAGTTGGCAAAGAGATGACAGAGAAATGTTCAAAGAAACAGGAGAACTCCAAGACATCCCATGTCATAGGTGCTAAGCAGTGAGCAAGCTTTAGAAAGGAAGACATCAAGAGGATCAAATGACTCAAAGTAACACTTCTTAGCTTTTTCAAAGACAAATCCAGGCCTGAAAACACAATTGTATGAGTGAACTAGGCTTTTGTGGGTTTTGTTTTGTTTTATTTTGTTTTGTCTGTAATAGAATTTTATTAAGAAAGTACTTCCTACTGACTAAAAATACCCAAGTAGAAACCAGGGAACTGTAGGTCAGGTAATAATAGATAATTCTGCCTTTTCTCAAGTTATTTAATAACCTCTCTCAGCCTTTTTCAAAGGACTCCTAACATCCAGTTAACCCCATTACCACCACCATCATGTTCCTCACTATTATCACTACCATCAACATCCTCATCACCGCTACCACCACAATCATCATCTTTATTACTATTGTCTCCACCACTAGCACTTTCTTTATGATCATGATGATGATCATCATCATCATCTTCACTATCAAATGTCCCCCTACTATGTACCAGGTTTTGTGCTGAGAGAGCACTCCACATATATTGTTTTCACTTAACGTTAATATCAATTCTGAAAAGTTGATTTATTATTTTAATTTTAAGGATGAGAAAAACAGCTCATAAAAATTCATTAACACATCCCTCATCACACAGTTAGTATGTCCTGTAAGTAGAATTCAAATGTTGATCTGCCTGATTCATAGAATTTAACTCCTCATGCTAGGTTGCTTCTCTTGACATGAAAAAAGTAGACAAACCTTTCAATGACATATTCAACAAGCTAATACAGAAGAGGAAGTTCCTTTCAAAAATAAGAAAGAATCTTGCCATAAGTTGCAAACTTGTTGATTCCAGGAAAGTTAACATTTCTAGCCCTGTTGTATGAATACAAGTCTGTCTTTCAGCACACACATTTTCCAGCTTGTTAAATTGAGATGACTTTATATTTGTTCACGAATAGTTTGGCATCTTCTGAAAAAATGTTGAAGATATAGTGCAATGATCAGAAGATAAAAATCCTCTGTTTTCTTATGCTTAGAAGGACCCACAGTTTAAAATGTTTTCTATACTAATATACACAAGAGAGTTTATTAATCCCAAATCAAGATATCTGTTTAAATGTAGACCAAAGGATTGAGGTCACAAAGACATAGATATAACTTGCTTATCTTTAACAGGATATCTTGTTGAAACTAAGTAGTGGTTTAATAGCATCTTTCCAACATTTCATCTCCTAATGGACTGCAAGATATTTTACATTGATATTTTGTCTGTCCAATACCAAAGTTCTTAAAAGACTCTATTCTCATCCCTTACATTTTTAGGAGATGGCAGGGGGAAGGGAGGGAGGCAGTGAAAGAAACCTCTTCAAATTCTTTTCCGAAAATCTTTGGCTGAACAAAGACTTTCCCATTTAAGTGCAGGTGACAATAAGATCTCCCTCATAGGCAGCACATTAAGACTCTCTGCAGAAGTAAACAAATCCATTATGATGAAAGCTGACGCTCCTCTGGGCCAGGATCTAATGAAAATGTCAGTGTTTTATGCAGTTTAAAAACTGACAATTCAACAGTTTTACAGGAGCTATTTAATGTGTATCATCACTTACAAGAGCTGAAATGCAGACAAGGCAAAGGGCAACAGAGGAAACCAAGTGACCCCTTGCTTAGAAGCCATAATCCATGAGGGTTTTACTGTTTGTCAATTACCAAAACCCTCAGTCATCAGGGCACAGGTCTTGGCAAAGGCAAATTGAAAATCCATTCTCCAAGACATAATTATCAGAGACCATGTTCTGCACTTTCATCTACATCCTTGCCCATTAAAGACCCAACCAGTGGAGAGTCAGTCAGGACACTAGAGAAAGCCATTAAACCAACTAAAGGTGATGCATTAAGAGCCTCTGCATGTTTTCCAAAATCTGCTTTAGATACTATCCAAACCATGAAGAGAAGAAAAATGGAGTAGGTAACTTCCTACTCAGAAGAAGGAAAAATACAAAGAAATAAAGAAAGCACAGTTGATTGAAACAGGGTAGTAAAGGAGAGAAAAGGAAGGGGAAAAAACACCCAGGATAATAGAACATGCAAAATAAGAAAACAAAGTTAAGTCCAGATAGATTAATTACAATAAATGCAAACAGCTTAAATTCATTCTTCAAAAGACAGAGACACAAGATTTTTTAAAAATAAAAACTTTGTAATTTATAAAATGAACCAGTGACATATAAACACTGAAAAATAAAAGGATGAAGAAGTATACTCATATACATTAACCAAAAGGATGTTGCTATAGCAATATTATCAGACAAAATAAAAATTATAGGTAAAAACATTAATAGGGATAAAAGGAGGTAATAATTAGTAACAAGAACCCCAGGAAGCTGTAACAGTAGATAAAGAAAACTAGTAGATCATAGCCTAGAAATAGTTGAGACAAAAAACTGACAGAATTACTAAAAGAAATGCTCAGATCGATAATCATGAGTATTTGAATGATTACCTCTCAGAAACTGAGCAGTTAAACAGCTAAAACATTAATAGAGATATAGGAGATTTAAGTTATATAATTCATAAGCTGCATCTAAAAAACATACAAAGACTATGCAATTCAAAGATAGAATACACATTCTTTTCAAGTAGACATAGAAGGTTTATAACAAATTAAACATATGCCTGGTCATTATAAAATCTCAACAAATCTGAAGAAGTAATATCACACATTTGACATTTGAGCTTCTCTGTTGAAACAATAATGAAATTTTAGAACCTTATGCATTAAACATATTCCACTAGTTCCTTGCCTAGAAAGTTGTCCTCATTCCCAAGGCTTATTATTATTATTATTATTATTATTGTCATCTCCTCAGAGAAGGCTTCTCTTATCACTTTAGGAAGAAACACCTTCTATTTCTATTCATTATCATATCACTCTAATGTATTTTTTTCATGCAATTAATGGGCCTCTGAAATAATCTTATTTGTTTGTTTATTGGCTTATTATTCCCCTGCCAAATGAAATTCATCTGCAATCTCTCACTCCTAGAATGGAATCTGACACATAGTGGGCACTCAATAAATATTTGCTGATGGCAGTGTGACGCAGCAGCCTGCGGTGTTCAGAGGTATTCACGGAGCTACAGATTATTCTTCTAGAACAGATCACATTACTTTAGAATTCATGTGATAACTTCATGGATGCCAAAGAAATGGTTGTTAAATAAACTATGACATCCCATGTGCCAAAAGAAGTCTGAAACCTTGAGAAGCCATGTGATCAGCTTAAAGCCCCATCATATTAATGGAAGTGCTGGATTCTTGACTGGAATATCACTCAGATCCCCTGCAAGTGACCTCTGTATCATATCCCATCATGCATGGAGGCTGCAAGTGAGGAGAGAAGACAACTTGGAAATACTTTTCTCATCAAACTCAGTGTTTCTGTTACTGCTAATACACTAGCTTTTGCCAAATCTATTAAAATGGACTCAAATAAACATTTCTTATGATGATTGTGTGTCTATAAGAAATTCAATTTCCAATTAAAGATATAACGGATACAGCTTAAAATAACAGCTTGTTGACTCAAAATCAGCAGTGCGGCTATATTATCAGCCTAGTGGTTAAAGAAAGAATCACTGTGTGACTTTGGACAAGTTGCCTAGTGAGCCTAAGCCTCAGTTTCCATATCTATGAAGTAATCATAAGATCAGCACTTACTTCATAGGTTGCTACGAAGACTAATTAGATTAATCCAAGAAAGCACTGAATATAGTATGTGTTTCAATGAGCTTGATACATGCTTTTAAGATTTCAGACTTATGCATAGCTAGCTCAATTACTTTGCACGAGTTGTTTGCAAGTGTAGCTCAAGAAACTGGTTTTGGATAATCTGCCTGCGGGAGCCCTTCTGGAGATGTAACACTGTTATAGAATGAGTCTTAAAATTCTTCTGAATCTGATTAAATCCATTCCTTGTTGTTATAGCTGAGCTAGAAAAATTCTGGCCAATACCAGATATACTTGTTGAATGGCCTTTTCAGGAAGACGAGGCTGCTAGAGGGGCAGCCAAGATGACAGCATTGATTAACAAAAGGGGCATATTGTCTGGCACATTCTTCTCTGACCTAACCCTCCTCCTGCCTCAGAAGAAACTATTCTAGAATGGAAAGTTTCCACCAGAAACATCTGCTTGCCAGATCTGCCCCGACACTGTAGCCACTAGTGAGAACCATCAGGCACTAAGGATTTTCTTTTAGATCGAGAGCTACTTGACAAAGGCACAACCAAACTTGAGATTTGTCATGAAAGATATAAGCAGCACAGTTTTGATGGGGACTCCTTTAAAAGATCAAACAATTTTGCATACCCCTCCACTAGTGTAATATTATTTTTCCTATCATTTGATTCAGAAAAACACCTGATGATGAAAAGCTAATAGGAATTCGGTAATCTTTTAAAATTAATTAATATTTTAGAAGTCATAATACTATCTATATACATATCAAAAATCATCACACATATACTTATGAAGCATTGTGTGTGTGTCTGGGGCGGAAGGGAACAGATTCCCAAGGGGCTTTAGTCCACAGGTTGAATGTAGTTCACTGATTTAAAATGTAGAATTCGTTCCCTCTAAACCAGAGTTTTCAAACATCAGCACTATTGATATGGTGGGCTGGACAAACCTTGTTGTGAGGGGCTGTCCTGTGCATTGTGAGATGTTTAGCATGGTCCCTGGCCTCTACCCATTAGACACCAGTAGTGCCATCCTCACACACAATCTTGGTGGTGAGACCAAAACTATGTCTGGACATTAACAAATGTCTCTGGAAGGGGTGAGCAAAACTGCCCCCACTGAAAATCACTGCTTTAACCTTTCTTCACATTCTAGCTTGCTCTACAGATAGCCATTACTGAGGCAAGCTATGCTCAGTTGGAATATTCACACTTGATAGGTGTGAGATTTTAATTAGATTGATGATGATAAGGATTTTATCAACCTAATTAGTTATTTTGTACCTCCACTAAGAGTTGACTTTGCAAGTGGAGTTTTGGGGTTACCAAGAGCCTTGGACT
This sequence comes from Glossophaga mutica, assembly GCA_039655065.1. NCBI lineage: Eukaryota > Metazoa > Chordata > Mammalia > Chiroptera > Phyllostomidae > Glossophaga > Glossophaga mutica. The sequence continues at coordinate 49,862,557 of CM077309.1, forward strand.
GGTGAAAACCAGAGTTTTATTCCCATCTCTACCAGGAGCCAACTATGTGACCTTTGGCAAATCACACCCTTCTCTGGGCTTCAGTTTCCCTATCAGTCTAAAAGCTCATATGGGGCACTGAAGCAGAGGATGGAAAATAGAAAGGGACTTTTACCACCCACCAAAAGTGCAATAATGGACTCAAAATTAGCATCAGAAACAGCTAAAAGCTCAGTCACCATTACAAAAAAACAGCGTCTGTGAAATAAAGCATATACTTGTGCAGGTTATCCCACAATATAGAGATGCCATGTATGAGGGTCAAGATGATGGATATGAATGTTAGATAGTGAAGAACCTGAGGATAACAGATGCACCAAAAGATGAGGCTAAAACTATGAAAAGAAGCAATGAATTTATATAGATGGACAACATATGTAAAAGGTTAAAATGGCTTACTGATCACCAGGAAAATTTAAAGGAGGCAAATACTAGATATACTCTGGCAAAAGTAGTGACTTGTTTACATAAAGAAAAAAAAAATCACAATCATCTAATAAGAAATTATCAGGCTGCTTGTAAGAAACACAAATCTACGCTGTCCCAGGAACTTGCAGACATAGAAGTGTCTCCCACTGTAACAGGGTGAAGCCAAGATGGGGGCCCAAAAATGGGATTTGGAATGGGGCCCAGAACTCAGGGTGTCCAGGAAATATTAGAAAGACATGTAAGATGTCCTCACCCCTTCCCCCTCAGGTGTGAGTTGGGGGAAGGGACAAATGGAGCAGGGCCATTGAGAGTGGTTTTGCATAGCAACAGCTTTGCAGCTAACCTCTGGAATGGTCATTTAACATATCTATATCCTTTAACTGGTTTCATAGATATGTTGAATAGCTGTGGCCATGCTTTGAGCCAGGGAGAAGAGAGTGACTTCCACCCAAGATGGAACTGGGAGGCAACTCTCCCTGTTTACGGTGCCTGCATGAGAGCTTGGAGATGATTGGCTCCACACCATGGGGCCACACCTGCCTAGACTCACTATGGCAGCCCAGTAAAGCTGGAAGGATATGGGAGTGCTGGCAAATGTAGTGGATTGTAGAAGGAGTCGGAAGTAGGGGTATAAAGGAAGATTGGCGCTGGGATTTAAACCCAGTCGCAGCAGCCATTGAAGAGAGAGCCACGCAGCTTTGGCCAGAGGGAGAACTACGTGCTTTTGGCAGAGTCAGGACCCCCACAGCCATGTGAGGGAGAATTGCCATGTAGCTTTAGCAGAGAACCTCCACTTGGCTTTGGCAGAGTGAAGACCCCCTCTCAGCTTTGACAGAGAGAGCCAAGCAGTTTCGCCAGAGTGCAGACCCCCGCAGCTTTGGTAGAAGAGGACCACATGGCTTTGGGGTGCTCCCTTTGGGTTTGTGGCCTGGGAAGCAGGAGGGACTTTGCCTGGAAGAAGGGTGAAGGAACTCTTGCCAGTAAACCATGAGAAGGTACCACATGGCTTTGGATTAATCAGCGATCCTGCCTGGATGGTGACACAGCTGACGGTGTCAGGAGCCTGGATCCCGGACGTTTGCTTCTTTTCCTGAGTTATGGTACCCTGAATTAGGGCCAGGGGGAGAAGGAAGCACTATGGGCATCTGTGGGTATCCAAAAGGACTTTGATATCTTAGTGAAGACGTTAGGTCACTACTTTAAGTCTGTATAGCTTTAAATAAACATTTCCTTTCCTTTTCACAAATCCCTGGCATTGAGAGACGTCTTTCCTATAAGGCGGCGGACATAACGAACCTGTGTGTGTCTGTTCTGTAACAGTTTTTGGCATCCCTGGGTGGGCCAATAATTGCCCCCCTTGGACCTGTGTTCTGTAATACCACTGTTATGCATAAGACAAGATAAGCATCTGTGTCTACCAGCTTCCCCACCCAAGTTTCATTTTTGTTTTTATAGTTAGGGTTTAAAACTGAAACATATTTGTATTTTGAATTACATCTCTTCGTTTAAGAGCCACTTTTGACATGTGTGTTTTCTTTGATTCCATGTTCATGACAGTGGTTTGCAATGATCGAGACCCATTTAGGAAGAGGATCTGGGCCAAGAAAAATGTGGATGAGAGCAGAATACTTCTCCAGAGAGCAGGCGAGCTGGGCACAAGCCACAATGAAGGCTTTGCAAAGTTCATGTGACCCTCCCAGAGCAACTGAGTCAGAATGCTTGAAGTGGGGCCTAGGCGAGTGCCCACTTGGTTTTCCTGAGAAGCTCAGGCTGGGTGGTGTTCCACTGACATTGATCCTATAGGGCCTGACATGTGGCATTTGGATAGGTGACTGCAGAACCAAACCTGGACACTATTCATGCTGTGGATCGCAGCAAGCCTACCACAAGGCCATCTTTTCAGGTCCCTATCAGGGTTGCACACTGTGCTGACAGGGACCAGGGAGGTAACATGAATGAGGCCTGGTGTAAACAAAAGAGGCATCAGTGATGAATAAACTGGAGAGGGCAGGCTGGGACAAAGCGGGTGGCTGCCAGAATCTCATTATATGGTCTTATATAGCTGGGTCACCTAATTTTTTCCCCCAAATACAGAAAGCTACATTTAATGTGATACTTGCAGGTTTTAGGGACCCTGTGTGGGCCAGAGAAACTGGCACTTGGGCACAATTGACTTGTATCACAGGCTCAAAATTTTCAGGTCTGCAGAAATGGTCCCTTCACTTTAATCAAAGAAATCCTCAGTCTTAGAAATAGCAAGTGGAAACATAGATGCTTCAAATGACTTTCTTCATTAGTTAATATTTTAAAGAGCCAGTCAGAATGCCCTGAAGTTCAACTACTCCCTGTCACTTCATGTTCACCCTGGCTTTGTGCAGACAGCCAGTAAGCTGTCCTTCAGCACTTTAAAATGTCAGAGCTCATGCTACAAGTCCCCTTCTATGGGAGAGTTCTGCCTCTCTGAAGAGAAGCAGACACACTCAAAGCCTGGAACCCTGGACTCTCACTTCGGAATGACAGGAGACAGGGGACCAGCTGGGGCTTCTGCAAAGTTCAGTGGGACATGAACATGAAGCCAGATGCCAGAGCATCAGAGGCCAGAGTTAGAGCTCTGGCCAAGATGGAGGTGTAGGTAGACGGAGGTTCCTTTGCTTACTCAAACAACCAAAAGGAGGATAATAACCAATCCAAAAACAATAAACAACCAGAAGTTCCAGAAAATAAAACTGCATGGAACTCTGACAACCAAGGAATTAAAGAAACAGTTAACCAGACCAACCAGACCAGTGCGCTGAGACAAAGAAATGTGGCCCAAATAAAAGAACAGAGCAAAACCCCAGTAAAAGAGCTAAGCAACAAGGAGATAGCCAATCTATCTGATAGAGAGTTCAAAACCCTGGTAATCAAGATGCTCACAGAACTGATTAAGTTTGGTCACAAAATGAAGGAACAAATGAAGGCTACCCAAAGTGAAATAAAGCAAAATATTCAGGGAACGAACAGTGACAAGAAGGAAACCATGACTCAGATCAACAATATGGAACAAAATGAAGAAATAAACATCCAACTGGAACAGGATGAACAAACAAGAATTCAAAAAAATGAAGAGAGGCTTAGAAACCTCTGGGACAACTTTAAATGCTCCAATATCAAATTATAGGGGTGCCAGAAGGGGAAAAACAAGAGCAAGAAATGGAAAACTTATTTGAACAAACAATGAAGGAGAACTTCCCCAATCTGGCAAATGAAATAGACTTTCAGGAAGTCCAGGAAGCTCAGAGAGTCCCAAAGAAGTTGGACTCAAAAAGGAACACACCAAGGCACATCATCACTAAGTTACCCAAGATTAAAGACAAAGAAAGAATCTTAAAAGCAGTAAGAGGAAAGGAGAGAGTTACCTACAAAGGAGTTCCCATCAGACTGTCAGCTGATTTCTCAAAAGAGACCTTTCAGGGAAGAAGGAGCTGGAAAGAAGTATTCCAAGTCATGAAAGGCAAGGGCCTGTGTCCAAGGTTACTCTATCCAGCAAAGCTTTCATTTAGAATGGAAGGGCAGATAAAGTGCTTCCCAGATAAGGTCAAGTTAAAGGAGTTCATCACCACCAAGCTGTTACTATATGAAATGTTAAAGGGACTTATCTAAGAAATTGAAGAAGAACAAAAACTATGAACAGTAAAATGATAACAAACTCACAACTATTAACAACTGAACATAAAAAAAAAAAACAATGAAAACAAATACTAAACAAACAACTAGAACAGGAACAGAATCTGAGAAATGGACATCATATGGAAGGTTTTCATCCAGGAAGGGGAAGGGAAGAATGAGGGGAAAAGGAACAGGGAATAAGGAGCATAATTGGTAGGCATAAAATAGACAGGGAGAGGTTAAGAATGATATAGGAAACAGAGAAGTCAAAGAACTTATATGTATAACCCATGAACATGACCTAAGGAGGCGAATGCTGGATGGTTGGGAGGTACAGGGCAGTGGGGGGGATATAGGAAAAAATTGGGAAAACCGTAATAGCATAATCAATAAAACATACTTAAAAGAAGAAGGCAGAGCTAGTTTTGCACTTCCTTGATAACAACCACAATCAACTGTGCAGTACCATGTTCTAGGTATTTCAGCCACACAGTTAAATGGTTAAGTCCTGAAGAACTGCCTTTGGATGGGTTGATGAATACACAAATGAATCAAGCATTGGTTTTATTTCACATTCCTAAAATCAAGCCTCTGTATTGCAAGGGCATTTGGATTTGCAGAATCTCTTCTTTCATTCATCAACTATTTGTGAGTGCCAGATTTGTGCAAAGTCAGCATGCCAGGCACTGATTAACAGAGAGAGAATCTACCCTCAAACTGTGTTTTGGCTAGGATGGGCAACACGTGCAGTGATGACTCTGGATCAAGAAGGCAATGGGTAGAGGCAGTTCCTCCCTTCTAGGAGCTGCTGGCCACACCCAGAAAGATTCTCTGAAGATGCTTAAATGCCTCCCTAAAAGTCATGTAGGAACCTCCAGGAAATAATAATTGTCCCCCACAGGCAGTTTGGCTTTTAAGGAAACCAGCAGAGGCTGCCCTTAAAAGGAAGGATCTCAGAGAGGAACCAACAAAAGGAAGAGAAATACATGCCAATGTGCTGATGTCACACTTGGTCATGATGTGTCTGCTGTTAGTCAACATGGGGAAATCTTGTCTCTGTGCGAAAGAGCCCTTCCCCTGGGGTCTATTCTGCAGGGAGACTTTGGGTGTTTGTTTCACTCCAGTCTAGCTGTTGTGGCAGCTTCTATGGGCAGAGTTCCAGCTAGTAAGGGAGGTGGTCCCAGGTCCCTGGGCACACTCTCCCTTACCCCTTACTATTCCACCAACCAAGACATGTAGGTAAATGATCATCCTTCAGTTCCCAACCTTGAGTCCACAGAGAAGTCCTCTCTGCCAGCCCCAGAGCCTGCTTCCCTCTTCTCTCCTTTCCCAGCTCTCTTGTCCTTCAATGTGACACTTTGTATTATTTACTGAAGTTTCTGGCCTCTGGGCTGTGGGCTACTGGAGGGCAGGGACAGGGAATGCCTGTCTTACTCGTAGCCACTTGAAGCAGACTAGCTTCTCCTTCCAATAGGAAGAGCTTCCAGGCATGTCAGGAAGCTCACAAGGTGAGATTTCCCTGGTTTCCTGAAGAACTTGACAAGGCTGGGGATGCCAAAAGGCCAAAAGGCCGCTGGAAGCCAGCATGTCCCCTCTGCCTACCCTCCAAGTGGATTCTCCTCACCGACCTTCCTGTCCTCTGCTGATGATCTCAAATGAGAAGCCTCCTACACAGCAAATAATACCCCAAACTGCATATGCACCACATAAGAAATATTTCCTGCTACCCTGAAAGAGCTGTCAGAACAAAAATCCAGACAAACCAGAACCATTGCCCTAACCTTGGCTCTACTAGTTCTAAATCTTTAAGAACCCATTGCCTCTTTTTTTTTTTAACAAATCATATTTAAAATATGTGTTTCCCTTTCTTATTGTAAAAAGAATTTCAAGGGACCATTTTTTATGTTCAATAAAAACCGAAACAGCTGCTTTGTTCCCAAATCACATGGCACACTTAATATCCCAAAGATCAAAATTAGCATTCATAGATAAGTTTTTGTAGAGTTAAAACCTGATGAATATGGTTATCATCTTTTCTTCAAGTAGGTGAAGATAGGAAGAATCACGTGTTGGCTCCATTCGTGCTCCCACACAGGTGAGTCCCCCTCAGCACCTGGTGCCTCCAGCCATGTTTAGTCATTACAGTGTGTGGCTGCCCCACCAACTCTCAGAGAGAGAAAGATAAATACAATTACATGATGCTAAGATTAAACTGAACTATATTTAATAGTTCCTTAATGGTTGATAGCAGAAGTCCTTCCAGATGGCTACATTATAAGAGAGGCCATTAATATTATTACATTAAATAAGATCATTATATACATATATAAGTATCAATATAGTAATATTGATGGTGACATTATATTAATGGGGACATTGGTTGAGAAATATTGTACTGTATGGGAAAATACTTCAGTGATCAAGCCTATTATTTAACCTTTGTAATTCTCTCTCTTCCCTCCCCTTCCTCAACATGGATTCCTGCTGACCCCGCAAACAGTGCGGGTGTTTGGAGATCAGAAGGAAGGCCAGTGTGGAGTGGCAGAGCACCAGGGGAGGGAGGGAATAGAGGGAAGAGTACCAGGTGAGGCTGGGCAGGTAGGCAGGGGATGGGGCATGCCAGGCTTTGTAAGCCTAAATCAAGCATATTTATTTATATCACTACATAGGGAAGTGCCCAGAGGGACTTAGGAAGTGAGTGTATGAAGTAATTCACATTTAATAAAGATCACTCTGCCCAACTGATGAATTTATGTCGTAAGCCCAGGATTGTATCACAAGCTCCGGGATGATAGGGCTATAGGAGCACTCCTGTTACTGCCCTCACCTCATGCACTAGCACAAGTTTTAAACCAATAGTTCTCAAACTATTGTGTGCAGCAGAATCAGTGGGAAGCTCATTTAAACCCAGCTTTCTGGACCCTACCTGCAGAGTTTCTGATTCAGTAGGTCTGAGTGTGGCCTGAGGATCTGCATTTCTAACAAGGTCCCAGGTGATACTGAGAAGCAGGTTGCTGGTCCAGGCAGGCACTTAGAGGGCCAATGTTTAAATCTGTTTGCTGAATAAATCAGTGAATGAAGGGACATGACAATGTTTTCTCCAACAAAAGAAAAGGAACAATCAATGGTTTGAGTTTGACCTAAGATGGCAATCATTTATTCAAATTTTTCTTTTTCTTTTCTTAAACTATTCCCTTTACCATGTAACAAAGAGGACTAACCCCCGCATGCAGAAGTATCCTGAAAGGAAATAGATTGTTATGATCAGACAAGATGAGACACTTCAGACACTGCATCACCAAGTTTAATTATAAATCAAATGCCATTCAGAGATTTTTTTGTTTGTTTCTTTGGAGAAAATATGTGATTTGTGTAGGCAGTAATTACCTGCCTCAGTCCAGAAAGTATATGCAGTGGAGAGGCGTCCCCCAGAGCTGTCCCAAACTAAAAATTAAACTTAACTTTGCCTTGGAATTCAGGAGTAAAGCCCACCATGGCCCATCCTGTTTGGTTCACAGTACACAGCATTGATGAATACACCTGCTTTAAGAAGCTGTTCAATAATGTTGCGATAACTATGTATGGGGCCAGGTGGGTACTAGAAATATCAGAGGGAATGCTTTGTAAAGAATGCAATTGTCTAACCACTATGCTGCACCTCTGAAACCAATGCAAAATAATATTAAACTCAATATTGACAAAAACTTTAATTGACAAAAATAAATAAATAACAGAAAAATAAAAAAAGTTGTTCAAACTCTCTTTCTTGAAGGAACCTCCAAAGATTCCAATTTAGGTGTTTATTATGCAACTGATGAATATAAAGTAAACAGAGACTCAGAACCAGCAGAGGAGGAGTATGCAACAGAGCTGGGAGAGACCACTATGCAAGAGCACCAGAGGACGCTGAGAGTTCACTGTGCCCCACCACATGTGAGGCTGCGGTTTCCACAAGCAAATGTCCATCCACCCAGAAACTGTGATTTCAGCCCAACCAACAATGAGCAGTCCATCCCCAGGGATGCCTGGGGGTCTGGGGGTTCATTTGGAAGCCCTCTTGCCTGAGGCCTACATGGTCATAGGTTCTCATTCTGCTTAGGGAAAAAACTGATTAGATATATCCCAGAATTGTGTAGGGCTATGATTAAACACTGAGGGACAGTCCTAAATGAAATCTCACCTATTCAATAGTTATTCAGGATCTCATGGTCTTAGAGGTTGGCCCTGGAGGAGGGGATTCAAAACATCAAAAGCCAGAGAATCAAAACAAGAAAGGCCATTGAAAATCATAGAGCTTAAAAAGAAAATAACAAATGTAAGTCATGAAACAAGAACCAGTGAATGAACCATACACTCTGTCCACAAAGGAAGACACAAACAATACATGGCCAATGTGACAATTTACCTCATGTGGATAATGAACCTGGATTTTTGTTCTACGCAGATGGGAATCATGGAACAGTCTGACTATGAATTAAATACAAAAGTAGCAAGCCCTACACTGTAGCAAAATAATAAAGTATATGTGAGCCCCCAAATCCAAGGTCATAGGCAGACTCTGAAAGCCCACTCCCCATGGCATTTGCAGTTACCCACCTCCAAAAGGGTAAAAGTAAACATTGGACCTGCTCTGGTGTTACACTGCCACCGGATCCTCCCGCTGTCTCCCTCCTCCTCTTCTTCTTTACAGACAGGTAAAGTTGGATCTCTTGAAGGAACTGGGGGCTCCCACTCTAGGCAAAGGTTGGACAGGTGATCAATGTACAGCATGAGATTTGACTGTGCCTCCGTGCCTCCAACAGAGCTGGATCATCTGGGGCAATGAAAATTATAAGCAACAAGAAAGCAGTATTAACAGCAAGGGTGGGAAGCCCATGCAGCACACACCATGATTTCCTAAGACACCCAGCAACCATTCTGTTCCTAATTCAGTCATTCTAAACACTCATCAAGTGCTGTGCCCTGCTCTGCAGATATAGTAGTGACAAATATAAACACAAGCTGGGCCCTCATAAAACTTACAGGCTATTTTGAACAATGAGACAAGCAATTAAAGGACAATAGGTACAGGAACTTAGAGGATGCCATGGAGCACAAAACAAGGGCAGCCAAGCCATACTGGTAGTCAGTGGTCAGGGAAGTCTTCCTGGAAGAAGTGACATTCAACATTGAACCCAGGGGACCCATTGAATCCAAGACCGGGGTGTGTAAAAATCTGAGATGGTGCAAGATTCTGAGATGAGAAAGCATGGCTGGTTGAATGGCTAAAAGCCCTTTGTTCTCAGCAATTATCCAACCCAAAATCCTTCACCCAACCAGAGCACCAGATTTGGAATCTATAGCTGTCATCACAAGGTGCTTCACTAGTTCCCACAATCCAATTGTGTTTCAGTCTCTTGGGGTGGAATCCCAGGAAAGGGAAGAACTTAGAAAATAGTTTGTTCTATAAAAAGATAGAAAAATGAGCAATAATACAGAGTCAAATGCTATACAGTGGACCAAACTGCAGCGATTTGTTTTCTGCACACCAGCATCACAGGTGAGTGACATGCCATGCTCACTCAGGGCAGTAGAACCAAGGCACTGGAGTGTAATTGGGCTTCTTCACTTTAGCTCTCAGTTCACCCTTCCCTTTTCTCCAAGTCCCTGGGAAATAGCAGAGGGATGTTTTGCGGCTCTTCCCCTTGGTGTTTTTGATGTCTAAAAGGCTACCACACACACAGTACCTCCCACTTGCCTGATGCAATGGAGGAAAACCAGATAGCTTATGAAGCCAATCTTGTCGGGGGCTTCCATACGAGAAAACAAAACAAAATAAACAAAATACCTGTGGAAGCCCCAGTAGCTTGAGTGTTGCCCAGGGTTCCAGCTGCCCTTGCATTACAAAAGAGGCCACTGAAGGGGATGGTTTAAGATATGGCAATAGGCATGTGGTCATTTTACCGAAATGCACAGTCCAAAGTAGCTTGCCTTTACATTTTCATATTGTCATATAATTCAAGTCTACAAGTGACATCCCTGACTGAACACGGGGAGAAGAAAACCCTCACTTACAAAAAGCAGAGCAGGCAGCTATTTTAGAGACAAAGGAAGGATGTCTTTTTAACCTATGACAACACAAATTTGTTTAGCTTTTCCCTCTACTAAGAAAGTAAGCAATTAGGCTTTTTCCAATAAAAATATCCCTGTGCATGTGCAAACACCAGAGGCAATCATATAATTACCCTGCCCAATCAGATTCAATTGCTGACAGTTGAGTTCCCACTACTTGTTAACTTCAGATCGCAGTGAGGTCTTTATGGAAGCCCTTTCCCATCTCTTCACAAAGGTTCCTGTGATGCTGTGAGCAGTCCCAGCACTACCTCATGTAGGATAATCATCCCAAAATGGCCAGGGCCAAGGCCAGCCTACTCTGACTTCCCTCTGAAAAAATAAAAGGAGAAACTCGAAGAAAGACTGGCTTACACACCCTGGCTTCACTGGGGATCTCACTTCTAAATATAATAGTAACCTTTCACCCCCCACACTTTAAGTGCCGTAATTATATAATTAAAACCAATTATGTCATTTAACAGACAGACTTTTTCAAGATCCACGGCAAGCCAATTACCTCAATCATTGACCTCAGAAGATTTCCCACACTGAACTGCAACGATGACGATTGGGATAAATTTAGACACTGGCTTCTGAAGTGACCTGCCATGGACTAGTTGGGTGGGTTGTAGCTGGACTAGCTGCTTCTAGAATCTAGAAGCTGAACTGAATTCATTGGCATCTATACAACTACTTGTGTGCACAATGCTTCCAATATCCCAAGATACCTGCTTAATTTTCATAACCACCCAAATAGTATTACTACTTCCATGATTCAAATTACAAAAAGGAGGCAGGGAGAGAGTTGTGGAATTATCTCAAATTATGCAACTAGTTAACAGCAAAAGCAAGGAACTGGGTCTTCAGCTACAGAACCCAAAGCATCTTAATAGCAAGTAGTGTGGGTGGGTGTTTATTCTCCTGGACATCCATTCCTCCTATTTTGATAAGCTTACCCCAATTTTCCTTTAAGGCAACACATCTGTCCACTTTCAGCACACATAGGTCACAGGGGGCTTAGGGGTGTGCCGTCACCTAGGCCTCAGCTAATCAGCTCCCAGCATTCCCCTGGCCACAGCATTGGTTCAGGGATGAGCACCTGAGCCAATCAACACCAATGAGAGACACTGACTTTGCCGAGAATCTTGGGAAAGAGTCTCACACATCCTAAGGGGGTTTGCATGTGAAGGGGGGGAATATCTGCTGGTTGAGCATCCATCTCTTGCTACCACAGAAAAAGTGTGGGAGAATGGAGCCAAGAGATGTAGAGAGAGACTGGTTCTAGGAAACTCCCTGAATCCCTTCGTGTTGACAGCTGCAGCATTTAGAACATGCAGCAGTTGAATAGCACACACAAAAAAATATGAAGAGCATCACCACCTATATAGCTTGATTATAGCTACCCAGCTTGCTTACAAGGATGCACATAAATTGACTATGGCTCTAAGCAGTAGTCCTGCCTTCTACTCACAACACAGTTAAATGCCTCCAATTTTTAAGTTATTTAAAGAACATACCATTTTATGGGCAGGAGGAAGCCCTTTAATCTGCAACATGATTTTTATCACAAACTAAACATCCTTGTAATTTTTGGTCCTCTGCTTCGGTCAAAGTTGTCTCTCTTTGGAGCTGAGACAGCTGTCGGTGCTGAGAAGGCCTGCCTCGACCTTGCACTTTGCCCTGCTTCAGTGGAGAGCACTCTTGTGCACTCCAATTCCTGGATCCATATGGGATGTTGGACACCAAGACACATGTACTCATCAAAATTGAGCATTTCTTTCTTTTTTCTTTTTTTACCAAGCCTTGGGGAAAAAGAAAAAAGAGGAAGATTCCTCTAACACAGGATTTTCAACCTTGAGACTATTTAAAACTTGTCGTTGGGGCTGTCTTATGCATTAGAGGATGTGTAACAGAATTGTCTCACCTCTACACATGAGATGCCAGTAGCACTCCCCTCCCCAAGTTGGCACAACCAGAAATGTCTCTCAACATCGTCAAAGGTGTAGGTGTTGGGCTCAGATCACCTCTGGTTAAGCCCCACTCCTTTAATAGAACATTTGTGGTATTTCTTGGATTTGCCTCACAGCATCTTTGAAAATATAAGTTCATGTATTATTGTGGTGTCTTCTACTTAAAGTGTGAGGAGTGAGGGAACCACACATTCACTAGAACTTTACGAGAGCCACATAAGCTGTCCATGGAGGAGAACTGATGAAACCGGACTATCCAATGTAGCGGTACTGCCTTCTATTGTGTCCTTGAAGCTACATAAGACAAAATGACACATTAAGGACTAGGGTGGGGGAAACCTTTATCAAATATAAATAATTTTACCTAAAGACCAGAAAGAGGAAAAGGATGTGGAGGAGGAAAGTAGAAATGAAGGACAGGCATTTATAGGGAGAGTTCCAAAGTGGGTATTTGATTTCTCACTTCCACAGGAAAGACGATGAAACCTTAAGAGTATTGCTAGGTTTCCTGGACTCAGGTTCACCCAAAAAGGTGGAAGAGGCTGGAGTCAAACAAACAGGAATGATCCCTCAAACAAAGACCTAAAACTCTCTCTGCAGAGAAAAAACCAAAAATGGTAAAGCCTCACTTATTTGGACAAATGTGGGCAAAGACATCTAAAATAAGCAAAATTGAAAGATTTATAGACTTTTTTTTTTTAAAGGAAAGGCATTTACTTTCTTTCAAATGCCGGAAGAAACTAAGAGCTGGCTGGCAGAGCTCCTTCCTTTACAAGAATAAGAAGTTAAGATAGCATTCATTTAATTAGCCTATGTGTTACTAAGCCTTCAAGGTCTTTGAATTGGTTAGTCCTCTCAAATGAGTAAATCAGTTACATCTTCATCCAAGTAGCTAGCTGAGGCCAACATAGGAATTCCACAACAGTGGGATTTCTGGTGAGGCTTTGCTTCAAGGCATAGACTTTTGCATACCTCAAAATACTGATTTCTGATCAAGCCTGTCAAAAGAATCAGATTGGTTTGTGTGTGGAGATGGGTCTCTGCTTAGGCTTCATTGGAAAATATTTGGATTCTAATGATTTTCCTCAGGAGAAGTTCCAGTTCCTTGGACATTGGAGACATGTATGGGGAAATTCAGGTTATCAGAGCTGGGCCACCACTGTTTCCTCAGGTGCCAGGCAGCTCCCCCTCCAGCCAGCACCCTTGTTCCAGATGGCCCTCATTCTCCATTTGCCTCACTTCCCTGCCGCAACCAGTGAGATCTGGCTGCCAGGGTGTGACCAAGTCTCAAATGGAGAAACGGCAAGAATAAGAGAGTCTCTGAGGAGACTTTGGCCCACTCCCTATTATTATTTCAAGCTTGTTTTTTTGTTTTGGTGAAGAGGGAATATTTAAAACAAACAATACTAGAAAAATATAAGGTCTGTCCAGAAATAGTCCAGCCATTGTTAATATAACAACAATGTTTTGCACAACATTGATGTACCCTGGCAGCCAGGGAGAGTGGACTGGAGTGCACACGTGTGAACGACAACTATGCTGCACTAGTCGGTGGGGATGGTAGACACCATTGAGTGACCACATGTACTGTGTAGCCCTCGCATTCAAAATGACTGCACGAGTAGAGCAATGAATCTGCATTAAATTTTGCATTAAGCTTTAACATTCCTCTACAGAAACTGTGTGGATGATTCAGAAAGCCGCAGCTATGGGAATGTCAGCTTCATCACAACAACGTGCCTGCTCATGCATCATGTCTCATGTAGAGTTTTTTGGTAAAACCTCAAATCACCCAGGTGACTCAGCACCCCTACAGCCCATATTTGGCACCCTGCAACTTCTGACTTTTTCCAAAACTAAAATCACCTTTGAAAAGGAAGAGATTTCAGACCATGATGTGATTCAGGAAAATACAATGAGGCAGCTGATGGCGATTGGGAGAACTGTGTGAGGTCCCAAAGTGCCTTCTTTGAAGGGGACTGAGGTGCATTGTCCCATGTACAATGTTACTTGTATCTTCTTTAATAAATGTCTCTATTTTTCATATTACATGGCTGGATGCCTTCTGACAGATTTCATGAATATATTCATCTGGAGACTCTGTAGAGGTCAATAGGGACTCCTGTAAGCTGTATAAATAACTGTGCTTTGTAGAATTTAGTAATTAAATCTGAAGGAGCTAGTCCTCAACTTTCGATACATAAAATATGAGTTTCTCAGGGCATCTTCCTATAGATAAGCATCCCCAGCCCAACCTATTCTACTGGTTATTCATCCTGAGATACAAGAGAAGAGTACCCTACTTCCCAATTCCAGCAGGCTCTAAAACCACAGGATGATTTGTGCGTGTTCTGGTGGATGTGCCTCCTGACTAAGCCTACCTGCTAGCATGTGAGCATTTCGTTTTTACCAAAGACATTAGCCAAGATGGGAACATGGGTCTGCTTGAGCAGACACATGCCACTGGTTCTTAAAAATAAAAAAATATAATAATAAATAAATAAACCAAGGCTCTCCATACACCTTAAGACAAATACTGCCCTCTTCATGTCCTTCTCAGCATGCAGTGTGGAAGAGGAGGCTTACTGGGGTGGCAGGTCACCTCAGGTCACCTTTGTCACAACTGAACAAGACTTCCAAGAGCAGCAACTCTTTGCTTTAGCTGGGGGTAGGCCTCACTCCCAAAGGTACAGAAAAGGATTTTAACAGTGTGTGGAATCTGGTTAAGGTGGGAGGTGGTATCTAGAGATGAGCTTCAGTAGATCTAGAACTTTTATACATCATTTGGTGTAGGCACTTTCATGCTTTATTCTGAGGAGTGGGTTTATGGTTTTTTAATCACATTCTCAAATTAGTCTGAAACCAAGAATAAAAAATTAAGCAATAGTTATTATAAAGCTCTCCCTTAATTTTTAAAAGCATTTTTTCTGAGCTATAATTTACATACCATCAAGTCCATCCACTTTCAGGATAAAGGTCAATGAATTTGAGTAAGTTTATAGAATTGTGCAACCATCACCACAAACCAGTTTTAGAACATTTCTATTACCTCCCAAAGATCCTGTCCTTGTTTGTTGTAAATTTCCCTTCATTTTCACTACAGAAGTTTTAGGGTTGAAAGAAGGCTGTTTGTATGTCTGCGGGGGTGATAGATTTTCCCCTTCTCAAGAGCTCTACTAAAAAATTACTTGTTGTTCATCTGAAATTCAAATATAACTAGGTGTGCTGTATATTTTTTTATTTGTGAAATCTGGCAACCCTAATCTAAAGCCAAAGCAAAATTAAGCAAGTAAATACACACTTTTCTGGAGCACAATAAATAAACATGCCTTACTTTATTTACCAACTTTAAGTCTTCTAGGTTTAAAGATATTTAGAATCTAGTTCCATTTAGAATTCAGGTTGAGAACTAAAGTTGCAGAAACAACCTGAAGAATTCAGGACCCAATTGCTCTTTTACAAGCAAGCCTGGGACCTCAGGCACTCATAAGGTTATGTGCTACATTTGTCTTGAAAGGTTAAGAAAGTGGATGTAATTGTTAACCTTGCAGCTCTTAATCAGAACTAGAAATGTGACTTCAGGGGCTCAAATTATCAGGAAATCATTATTAACCCTTCGAAGGATCACAAATCCCATTAAGAAAATAGAATAAAAGTTAAGGACTTTCTCCATAAAAAAAATTGTGTATACGGATTCACAACATTTTGCATAGACATTTTTTAGAGTGGGGGGAGGGGTCGAAGATTCTGTGGGAAGGGAAGAAGTCAGGATGATGGCAAAGAAATTGTATAAAGCAAAGCCACTCTCAGACATCAGTCATGAGAACTATAGCAACTCACTGAACTCCATGGGCTCAACGTTCATTGTCTGTAAAATGAACAGATCTGCCCAGCTCTGTTCTCACAGGTTATGTCCCATGGATCTAGCTGACAGGTATCTGAGAAGGGCCCTTTTAGATCCTGGAGCACTACACAGGACTTTTGTATTAAAATAAGTTTCTAAACCACTGGACTATATAGTCACCAAAGTCATCTGATTATGTGATTGAAGATTCTACAGAACAGGGGTCAGGAGACAGTTGGGGAAGATCTGGGAATTCCTCTTCTTGGAGTCCAAGGGAAAAAGGCATTTGGCAGGGACAGAGAGAATGATGTCCTGGTCCTCACTGCTCTTCAGCTCTGCCATGTGTCTTTCCTCCTTTGTGCTGCTCTCCCTTCTTCATATGGGAAACTCAACACTGCCCAGTTTTCCTTTGGTAAAATAAAAATAGTTTTCCCAGTTCAATGAACTTAATTGAATCAATTTGCATTGGGTAATAAGGGAACAGAATGATCTATTATATCACTATATGATAACATAGCAACTACAATAGTATGTCAAATGGACAAAGAACATGGGTGCTTAGCGCTCCATTTTAGAAATAGTATCTTTTTTTTGTATCTTATAGCACCTACAAAGTAGGTCCTAGTAGTATCATCCCCATTTTTCAGAAGAGAAAAATGAGAGAAAAAGGTTAAATGACTTATACAATTCACACAGCTAACCTATGACAAAAAGGGATTTCAAGTCCTATGTCTTCACTCACAGCTACTCTACTATGTTGAAGAGATTAACTGTGAAACTATGACTTTTAAAAAAAGGCAAGCATTACTCATTTATTTTCTCTCAAAAACAATCAACCACTTTAAGCAGATCTACCATGAACATATTTATCACCTCAAAGGAAAATACATTATTTAGTTGTGGAGTTTTATCTTATTCATTCTTGGTCCTTGAAACAGCACAAGAAATGCATACACTCTGTTCTTATTTGTTGTCATAAGATACAAGTGGCATGCTGGGAAAAGCATGCTGGGAAATAATGCTCCACACTGTGTTACGACTTTTCTTTTTCAAACAGAGCTTATGTAAATCACAGACAAAGTTGACAAATTTCACGGCTTAGTCATGGCTAACATATCAGATTACATGGTTTGGTAGAGATTAACAAGAAAACCATATAAGAGTTGTAACTGTTAGTAGATTCTTAGATACTTGGTAAAGAAACTCCAAGCTCTCCAAACTCCATTGCCCACTGAACACCACAGTCACCTTTCCTCCCCCAGATGCAGAGCTTCAATGAATCCAGGGAGCAAATGAGATCCTCCAGGGTGTTCCTTGGTCACCTCCTGGCTATCTCACTGATGAGCCAGGGCCTGATAGGTTCCAGGGAAAGGACTAGCATCCATGGAATAAATCAAGGGTTAGCATATATGACCCAATTCCTAAGAGTGCAGGGAGAAAAAAAACAAACCCTGTTTGTCCGTAACACAAGCTTTTGACCCTAACATTGCATGCACTATGGAGAGGAAATGAATTATTATAGTTGTTGAAATGAAGATATTTTAGGTAAAAAATAAGTTTTCACATCTTCAGGAGGAGGCAGGTCAGCAGAGGCTTTGTTAAAAGTAGGGGCATGCAAGCAGAGACTTCAAAAAGCCTGCTGACTGCCCAGCCATTTGGCCTGGGGGCTCTGCATATCCTCTTTGGGGTAGCAGCCCCAGTTGCTTGTCAGCTTTGCATAAAAGACAGCCAATTTGTCAGCCATTTGCTTTAATTCTCTTTCCAAGTCTCCCTAATGATAAACTCCCTATACCTTCTGGTCTTCACTATCATATATCTGACTGGAGAATGGAAATTCACTGGTGGCTAGGCCCAGTTTCCTTCCCAGGCGATCCTCCGGGGTCTTATAGGATGTCCTTAATCAGAACCACATTACCAGGCTAGAGGAAGTCCTTGCACAGACCCTGGCAAGACACTATGGCAAATTAGTTTCAGAACACGGAAGGTCAGATTGAGAATAAAAGCTGCAGTTATCTATTGTGTTTTCTTTAGTTCAGACAATTAAGGCAGGGTGCCTAACTCTTCAGAAACAAAGATATGGATAAGTAGCAGCCACTTAGGAAGGAATTCTATTGACAGCCGAGCACAAGAGTAAGTTGTGGAAACTGAAAAACTTCACATTCCAGGTTTTCTGGGCATGAGCAAGGACTTTCTCATTTTATCTGGATAGGTTTTTATATTTCTATAGTATCCTAGATGGGTGAAATAAAAATATAATTGTCAACTAAGTGTGTGCGTGTATACACAAATCTATATATATTGCAATACATGTGTGTTAGATAAATAAATCATATCTTAATAATAATAGCAGCTACCATTTATTGTGTTCTTATGTGACAAATACTATGCTAAGCACTCTCCGTGCATTATTTCATTTATGGTATCAACAAACTAGCATGGTAGGAACTATTGTTAGTCCTATTTTACCAAAGAAAAAACCCCTTCAATTAGCCACAGTCAACAATAGAGCTGTAAGTCAAACTCAGGGGGTGCCTGACTCCCCAGCCAGTGAGAATGTCCTGGACATTCTCATCAGTTCCATTGACAAGAGTGCCCAAGGTGTCTCTGAAAAAAATACAAATTTCCTTGGGGTGGGGGTGAGGAGCTATATTATTTCACTCACGCATGAGTGTGAAAGTTCTGCCTGCAAAGCTTTGGGAGAGGGTGAGAAAAGGAAGAAGTTGTTGCAGAAACTCAAGACCCAACTCCTTCACGATTCTGCCTAGGACTAGCCTGCCCGGAGACCCTCAGAGAACCAGAAGGACCAGAGGGCTTTGTGGAAATATGTCCCCCATCCAATTTCAAACTGATAGACTTCCCGTCTTGTGAATGGAATTGCCCTAGAGATTTGAGGCAAGAAACATTTCCAGTATGTCTCTACCTTAACTAACACTGTGGGGGCAGCTAACAATTACAGAAGGAATGAACTTTTTCATCAAAAGCCCTTCCATAAAACCATTTCCCAGGAAATGTAACACAGCATGGAGCTAGCCGACTGCAATTTTCCACCAACAATGAGCATCGTGGGGCACAGGTACTATATTTAAACGATTTTCCTCCAGCTTTTTGGCAAGAATCCCTCTCAAGGAGACTTAGAGTTGGGCTGAGGTCTCACTCCCCTCCAGCCAGCAGGATTGGAATGTTTAATACAGCCCTGTGTCTTCAACACCCATGTGTAAAATGCCAATAAACAAGCCGGCAAAGACCTACAGGCCTAATTGCCTTTTAACTCCACCAAGATGATAAACTCCCAGAGCAAGGAAGGAAAGACTCCTAGGGATTTAACAAGTTTATCTGCCTGCCACTTGAACATTTTCTGTCTGCCTACACTTCAGTGAATTCACCAATAAAAGGATAAAAGGGGCCCGAACCTAAGACCCCTCAATGGCCAAAAAGCCCCAGATTCAAAACGTATGCCCAGCAAAAATCAACCCAATAACCGAATTTTGTTTCACATGTTTGTGAGGTCTGGAGAGGAGAGTGGGGCCCCTTGCCCATTTCTCGCACCCGCCATTTCCTGTTTATTGACCACGGACTACAAATCTTCATCTACAATAAAGAAAACTGTTCTCACAAGGAAACTGGGAAAGGCAAGTCATTCAGAAACCTCTAAAATTCAAGTCAGGGAATTGTACCTACCAGAGAGAAACCATACAGGTCCCGGTGGCGGAGGAATGGAATGTAATCATTGATGGCAACAAGCATCATCACTTTTGAAGGACATTTTTCATCTCTCCTTCCTTGAACTGACTTTCAAGCTTAGAATTTTAGTGGGTTTTGTTGGTTTGCATGCTACCACCCAGAAGAAAAATTCTGAGAATTCTGTACCAATTGGAGTTAAACTGGAAAAGCAAAGTAAAACAAAACCAAAAGACTTGGGGGTAGTACAGCAAGGTTGTGTTATCCAAGGTGTAAAACATAGGGCAAATGGGCATAACCTCTCTGGGAGGCCACTTCACAACATTTATCAAGGTAAATGTGCAACTTCCCTTTTGTGGACTTATTCTACAGAAATTATTGGACAAGTGCTTGAAGGCGAAGCCCAAAAACCTGTAGCACTTTAACAGGAAACAGTTAAAAAAGAACTAAATGCTCATCATTAAGCACTGGTTAAGTAACGCAAAATTGTTATACTTCTGCACTTGTAAAAATGATATTGTAGGTATATATCAATTAGTGTGTAAAGGGGTCCAACATACAATGTTAAGTTCAAAAAGCATGTTATAAAAACATTTATAATATGGTTTCGCTTTTTCAAAGAGGCTAGATGTAGGTAAAAGGCTAGGAAGACATATAAATTTATCGAAATGTCAGTATTTCTGGATGGTAGTCTTCTGCAAAGACTTTTGAGTTGTTTGACATTTTTAGTAATGAAAATGCATTGCCTTTAAAAGCAATGAAAACACTGAAGCCGAAAAATAAAACATCCCACCACCACTATCGCCACTGCCGCCTCCACCACCACCAGCATCACCACCATCACTAGCACCACCACAATCACCACAATCACCACCATCACCGTGAACATCACCACCACTACTGCTACTATCACTGCCACTTTCATGACCAACAGAAAGAGAATCACATCTGAAATAACTTATGGAAAGAAAGATCCAGCTTTTCTTTCTCAAGGAGACATGAGCAAAGAATATTAAAGGATTTAGTCTTGACTTATCAGCACATCTAATTGTTACTTAAGTATACTGTCGGATGAAATGAGAATAAATGGTAAAACTGTAAGTGGACTAAAAAATCCCAGAGGGTGTATTTCCCAGGTGGCCCATGCTTCTCTCTTCCCTGCAATCAGGGTGCAAATGCTGAGAGCTCGTCTATTAAGCCAACCTGTTCCACTTAATAAAACAAGAGTAGCCCTAGAGTAGGGTGCTTGCCAAATAAAAAATCTGAAGCACTATTTTTTCTATTAAAATCTTGTCCATGTTTTTTCTATTGGAATCTGGAAACTGGACAAATTCTGAAGGAATCCAGAGGAATTTATTTGGAAAAGAATTCTGTTAACACCAAAAGCTCCCCAAGCACTACACAAAACAAATGTTAGATTGCATTATACTGAAATGTAAAAGCAGGGGTTCAAACCAAAAATGACCTGAAAAGGTGCAATGTGTCCTTCGCACTGGGCTTAGCATGTATCGGGGCTTATGCATTTGAACACTTATCCCCATGCATTTCTGCATCTCCTTGCTTCATAATTTCATAATCAGTTCCAGATTTTCTATTTCTCTCAAATTGTAAGGCATGGAATTCTGGATTTGAGAGATGCAAGATTTAAGAGTATGGTAGTACAATGGAAAGTATGATAAAAAATAAAACCAAAATTGAAGTTTTGTTTAATACCCACTGAGAACTAACAAATTGAATGCACACCGCAGGATCCACTAGAAATTGTCAGAACAGAGACACATGTTAGAACATGGACACATGTGCATGAAATTCATGTGTAAGACCGTTTAATTAGGACTGCTTACCAATGGAGCTATGGGAAGCTAAAAGTGTTCCTACACACTATAATATATCAATGATAGGTATATCTGCCAAAGCATAATACTACTCCCAAAATTCAGACCTGTGTCCCTCCCTGATAAACAGACTAAAGTGAAAGATCACGTTCATCCAGGATAAATTCATCTCTAGAGTTCAAAGACAACTGGCTTCTCTTTGGGTTTCAATTGGAGTTTTCTTTGAAGGATTGTTCTCAAATTCATTAAAGAAATTTAACTGACTTCACAGACTTTGGCATTCAATAGATAACCTGAACTCTTCATTGCCCTGCAAAATGACTGCTCACCTTTGAGCTCTGCACATTGGGATTAAGCTGGCAGTTTGCCTTTTACCCCAAAGATGACTCCATTGCGTTGGTCATTGAGTCCAAGGGCGATCATCTGGTTGATCAATGATATCAGATTTATCACTATAATATGTCTCTTTCAAAACGTGTCTCTTTCATGGGTAGGCTTTGTTATAATTTTTGTTTTAGATATAGGAGTACTGCTTGCTATTAATGCCCTTCCTCAGTAAAAAAACATCAGGAAATCACGTTATAAAAATCTGTTCAATTTTCAACTAACTTGAAAGATAGGTGGAATTATTAGGTATGTAAACTCTCTACTCAAAAAGGCCATAGAGGCTGAGGCTTCTCATTTTTGGAGCAGAATTCACTGGCTTTTCACAATGACTCTGCACATTCCTAAGAGGGCTCCGCATAAACACATACACCAGCCTTCAGCTTTCACCCTCTAACCCCATGCCTGCTTCCTGAGCACCCCGTAATCTAAAACATCTCCTCTTCACAGGTATATGGTCTTGGATTTGTCACGGTGAATGAGAGACTTTACAAGACCAATAAAATGACAGCTGCACAGAGGGGATGGGGTGGCTTTTACCAACTCTGAAACACCACTGCCTTTAACTCCCAGGGATCAGGAACTTGAAAGCACTCTGATTCACTTAGCTCTGGGTTTGTCGTAAAGTGAAGGCTAATCAGATTTCTCCCAACTTGCAGCCCTATCTTAAATCCCCAAGCTTCTCCTATGGAAACTTAACTGATGGAAGATGTGATTATGCTTTCTCAGGTCGTAAATTTTAGATATTTATAACATAACTGTTGTCATTAGGTCAATTAAAATGCTTTTACTGGCTCCGAACAACTACCTATGGGTCTTGTCCAATGCTCTGGCAGTGGTTTATGACCCTTAGGGTGATTTTATCTACAGGGATATGAAAGATGGCTGTGTGCAAAAATGGTCGTGAGGCTCTTGAAGCATTTTTTCCATATTATGATCAACTATGCCCATTTCCGGTCTATCTATCCTTGGAAGCTCAGACTCTTTCCCTATCCATAAAAAACAAACAAACAAACAAACAAACAAACAAACAACCTTGTCTGATTCTAAAATTTCCCTTAAAGTTGGTTTCTTTGATCATCTTTTTTCCTCCAAAGACCTGAGAGAGGAGATAAGACCTCCTGAGACATTCTGATAAAATTCCCAACTGGTGGGCTGACCAAACACCCAGCTGGGAAATGCTAGACTTTCTACATGTATAATATGTTCCTAAAGACAAGTCCGTTTTACTTTTCACATGGGGCAAACTGCTCCCTCATGAAAGGCAAAATAGGGTGACAGCAAAAAAAGTGAATAGAATATATTTGGGGATTTCAAATAGACAAGTTGTAGCTTCTTTTCCTTTGAGTAATATCTCTTATTTACCACCATCTTCTTCAAGCTGTGTATTCTTTCAACAGTGCCCCTGGATACCCTCTGTATTCCAGGCACTATGCTATGTTGGGAAATAGAGATCAAGGAATTCCCAGGCTGGCTACAGACAGAGACACACCAATAATTATAATACAAAGTGTTAATAGGCAACAAGAGAGTCATGAACAGTAAATTCTGAAAGCACTGAGAAGTAGCATTGCCGCCTTTGGATGGGAGGGAAGTAGTAAGGAAAGTTTCCTTGAGAAAAAGAAGTGCTACTCTGAGGCTTAGAAAATGCATGAGGCAGCTAGGTCAAGCAGGGGAGAAGAACATCATCAGCAAGTAGAGCAGGAGCAACGACATGGGCTTGAGGAGGGCACAGAACATGTGAGAATGCCAAGAAGGTCAGTGTTTGGAGCATCACATTCCTGAAGGGCTATGGTGAAAGTGGAAGCTGGAAAGGAAAGCCAGGATGAGATCTGGGAGGGCTTTGTATTTATGTTACATAATCTATTACCTTTCTTGTTCAAAGACGACCTCGTATAATACTCTTCACAAAAACTACTGGATGTAGTTGAGCAGGGACAATTTTTTTTCTCACCCAAATCTATTTGCTCCATTGTCTCCATGAACAGCTAGCATTGTACAATCCTCCAATCTAACTTGACAAACATAACTCCTTAAGACTCCAGTCACACCTCCATTTGTAGAGGACACTGTTTTTGATTACCAGTCTACCACTATTTCCAGAGGCCAGATAAAATGATCAAAATTCTCCCTGGTAAACATATACTGTGTGCTGACTATGTGCCTTGTATGGACAAGGCACTGTCCTGGGATGAGTCAGAAATGCAGTAACGGAGGCATGATCTCATCGGCATGCAGTGTGATTTTTTAAAAGATTTTATTTATTTATTTTTAAGAGAGAGAGGAAGGGAGGAGAAAGAGAGGGAGAGAAACATAGATGTAAAAGAGAAACATCAACTGGCTGCCTCTTATAGGTGCCCTGACCAGGGACTGAACCCGCAGTCCAGGCATGTGTCCTGACCAGGAATTCAACTGGCAACCTTTCGCTTTTCAGGACAATGCCCAACCAACTGAGCCACACCAGTTAGGGCTATGCAGCGTGATTTTGAGGTACAGAATGACATACTCTGGGTCTTAAAATTTAAAGGTCTTTTATCAATTTGATTTTTTCTTGCATTTCTGATGGTCATGATTTGGTAGGATTTGGCTGAAAAACACCCCAAAAGCACACCATCTACTAGGCACAAGGAGGATACAGTGTGAAGATACATTCTGGCAATAGCATGAAAGTCTACAATAGGGGAAAATGCAAGCTACCAGCAACTTACTGAAATTGGCTGCTGAAATGTACTGGAGAGATGCAGGGTCAGAATGTGACAGTGTTGACTCAGGCAGTCTCAAGTTTCTCAAAATGATCAAATTGTAGTTCATTTTCAAGAGTAGAAGTCTTTGCTGCTGTTAAAAAATTAAAATACTTGACTTTGTTTGCTTCTGTATTCTACCCTGTTCCAAAAAGGATTAAAGTGCCTAACACCAAATAGAAGAGGCTTTTAATGCCGGAGAAGGGAGGAGTGGGGGCTGAGTCATACCCACCAAGCAAAGGTCAAATTGGTTCCAAGTAGGACTCAGATAGTGCTGATGAAACTTATAAAGCTCTTGTAAAATAGAATATTCTGATTTGAAACATAATTCTTCAGTTGCTGGTGATAGAGGAGGAGCTGAGGACCCATTTCTAGAGGATGTCTGCGAACCATGAGCTTCATCAGTTGCATAAAAATCTCAGATAAAGAATTCACACTCGCTCATTTGTTCTCTATGCCCAGGTGTGTGTTTACATGTATTTTACCCATAGGCCAGTATCAGGCAGTACAGTGCAGTGTATAGCCACTGACTTTACTGTCTGGTTGGCATCTCCATTTCAGCATCTGGGAAAGTTACCTAATAATTCAGTTCCTCGGTTTCTGCATCTGAACATGTAACTAATAGCAGTCTTCATGGTAGAAGATTATTGTGAAGACTACAGGAGTTAATACATGTAAACAGTGCTTGGTGCATATTAAGTGCTTAATAAATGTTAGCTATCATTATTATTTTCTAGTTCTCTGTTAAGTACAGAGAGGACAACAGAAATAAAGACCATTCCTTTGTTATAAGGAGCTTATAGTCTAGCTGGAACCAAAATCATCATAGAGGAAACCACTGAGATCAATAAAAGGAAATTTGGGGGTAAATCAAATTAGGATTCTTAAGACCCTCAAGAGAAAAAAAGATAATAACATTTTCAAAATTCAAAATTTTAGAAGAGGCTGGATCCAATAGGTAGGATTTAGGCAGAAAATAGGGCATTTCAGATAATGGAAAACAATAGTCACAAAGACATGGAAAGAAGAATAAATACTGTATATTTTTTAGAAGAGAAAAAAATATCTCATTATCTGGGAATGGTGGAAAATTCATAAAAATTGCCCAAGGATCCTTATTGGGAGGTATTAGAGGACAGAACAGTGGTAGTTGAACCTAATGTGGTTGAAAATAGAAGGAACTGGCAATTGGGCATTGGGGGAGGGACCCAGAGAAAGTGGTAAACCTGGTTGAGGCATGAAGGTTAGATGAGCTGGGGAAGCTCTGAGTTAGGGAAGCCACCAAGAGGCCAGTGGAAAGGTGAGACGATGTGGCCCACAGCAGACCAGTGCTGAGAGGACAGACACAGAGTGGAAGATGGGAGAAGAACTGGCTGGCCTTGGTCAGTGATTAGACATCTATCCATGAGGTGTAAATGCACAGGATCTGGGCTTCCAGAGAACCCATCTGAGGCCCCAGCACTGCTACTCAGCACCCCTGAGCTCAGGGTACCGACTCAGTGTAAGTTCGGCTTCCTCCTTTGCAGAATGGAAGTGAGTGCTTACTTCACATGAATGACTCCTGGCTTATCCCAAAGTGGTCAAGAAATGGTAAGCATTTCTTTGGTGTTGGCATAAGGAAGAAGAAAAGAAAAAACAAACAGCAAGAAAACAGAAATTCTCTATACCTGGTCCCTAAGCCACTGACTGAGACCCAGACCTAGTCCCTTCCTGGAGATCCCATTAACTACACTATCAGCCATTTAATGCGTCATAGACTAACAGAGGTGTCAGTATGAACAGAGACTCATTGATTGTATTCTTTTTACAACCTACCAAACTCATTCTTACAGCCACCTCAACATGGAAACCAAGCCTTGCCAAAAATATCAGACCAAAGGAAAATGGTGATAAATTTGCTTCATTTAAAAGAACTAGTTTAAGGGACAACTGTAATTGAAAGATAATAAAAAAAAATTTAAATAAAAGAAATAGATTAAGATTAAAAAAAGGTAAGTACTTTGCACTTTATTTCACAAGAAGAGGAGGAAAAAAGATGACACATTGTACCAGTGATTACCTGCCCATTTTAAGCCGTGTCAGCAACACGAAGACTTAAACCAAAGCTAAATCCAGGGTACATTATCCCTTTAAGCTCCTGTGTTAACTCAAGGGGACTGAAAGCCTTGTCTGCATTTCTACAGGAGGTTTGTGATGGGCTCAGAAAACTTTTTAAGAAATGCCCTATTATCTCTGGTAGGTGTGTTTTGAAGAATCTAAACTGAAGGATCTTTTGTTTTAGTTCCTGAAAAAATGTTTCTCATCTACCTAAGTTTCCCAAAGTCCATCTTGCATAATGCAGATTGTAGAGATGGGTTGTGTTTGACCTAATAAGCCCGGAATGAAAAGCTAAGGAAGTGAGTAACACAGGGAAATTCTTCATCAGCATGCCCTTTTGACCCTTGCAGAAGTGTCCTTGATGGCCCTGAGTGTCCCAGGCTTCGCTTCCCTCTTAAGCTGTGAGGCATTTGAAAACAAAGTTTTGAGAAAAGCCACAGAATCAAAGAAGAATGGGCAGAATGACCTGCTGCTGATTAGTGCTGATAATCAGCCCTGGTGATCACTAAGGTAAGGACTTTTGACCCTTCAAGAAAGCAGTGGGAGAGAAATGATGGAGTAACGTCCCTACATCTGCTTAAGCATATTTAGTGAGGAATGGCCCCTCCATTCCACAGACTCTCCTAAACTATGACATGCCGGACCAATTATTTTTTCCATCCTTTATGTATGCAACTGACTAATATTATGACATAAATGAGCTTTTACAAGGCAGCCCTGTTTCCTTAATGACTATAGCCCAACCCAGTGACTGCTTTGATTACAGAAGGCAATAAATGGCTTCTCAATGTCCTTTGGATATGGTGGCATTGGAAAAGTAACCTCTCAGATGTGTAGAACAGAAGAATTGCTATTGTTCACCAAAGACATAAAGCCCAAAGAAAAATACCTTTAGCTGCCACAGAAGTCCCACAAATACTCATAACATGTCATCTGTGAGTAAGAGCACAGATTGCAGGGTCTCTTTGGACCTGAGGTTCTGTTTAACACATAAGACCCACATGTCTTTAGTCAAGTAACTACATCTCTGAGTTTCAGTTCCTAGCCTTGAAAATGGAGCCAACATCTACCTACCTCACAGGACACCATACAGGTCAAGTGGACTAATGTCCATGGTGCATTTAAATTATGCCTGATGTATGAAAATAATTCTAGAATATTAGCTGTTGCTATTAATGTGAAATCCAGAAAAGTACAATCCCTATCCACTGGGCAGTGTTGTCATTCAGGTCTAGCAGTAAATTCTCTTCGGTGGAGAAATTCTCCCTGAATGAGACAGGAACAAGTCAAACTTTAGCTTCAGCTCCATAATAATATTGGGTCAACTGTTTCTCTAGAAATTTCTCTTTTCTCTGGGTCTATTTAATAATCACCTTCAGCACTGCAAATCAGATTGGCCATATGGGCAGTCCAGTACCATCACTTCAACACCTGGGAATGGTAAACGTGCAGACAAGGGACAGCAGGAAGACAGCCCACTTAAAGTCTTGGAAACTGGGGCCAAGGAACTGCCCAGGCCCTTGAAAACCTTTCAGTTTAACTGCTTCAGAGTACAGACACCAAGAAGGAAGGTGTCTTACCTTGGGACACAGACCATGAAAGGGAAAGATGGATTAAAATCCTCAATCCAGGACTTTCTTGTCACTGCCGCTTATAATTAAGAGAGTAGCTGTTCCTTGGAGATTTAGTAGAAATTGACTATAAAATCATTTTGACTTGGTGCCATATTTTGGTGGGGAGGAAGGTGGTATGGTCATATTTTAGCTACTCTCCTGTTCTTTCAATGGTTACTAAGATATTCAAGCTAGCTTTCTATTTTGTTTTGAGTCAATTTTGGAAATATTTGTCTTTTCAGAAAATTGCTCATTATATCTGGTTTTTAAATGTATTGGTACAGAGTTATTCAGGACACCTTTTACAATAAAAGTCTATATTGTATATGTCATTATGCCCCTAGTTTTTGTCCTAATAAAGCATTTTGTACTTTCTGTACTCTCTCTGTTTTATTTCACCTAGATAAAGCTTAGACGGTAGAAGAGATGTGCAACAGAACTTTCTGCCACACTGGGAATCTTCCCTTATCTGCTTTGTAAAATATGGATAGACCAGCGCTGTCCACTAAGCCATCAGCTCAGTGTGCTATTGAACCCTTCAAATATAACTAATGTGACTGAGGAAATAGACCGATGCCTATTTCAATAGACATTGAAATTTAATTAATTTAAATGTAACTAGTAATACATGGTTACCATAATGGATCTTTTCAAAGATTCAGCTTCCTTTTCAGCTTTTTTTTTTTGTGGATCATTTCTTGTTATTATTGTTGTTTTCAATTTTATTTAACCTAGCTAGGTTGTGATCTATGCCTTTGACTTTTACAATAAACCTTTTTCCTTTTACTTTGTTTTCAATGTTTTTATGAAGACTAGTCACTAGTCAAGAAACAGACTTGTGCAGAGTTCTTTCAAGGCCTGAATTCCTTTTTCCTTGGATTCAAGTCCCAAAGGCTTAGTAGGCAAGGCCCGTGGAAAGGTGATTGAAGAGAGAAGATGAAAAGCTAGAGGCCTCCCAGATGAAAGCCAAGCCAGAAACCTAGCTGTTAAGAATATTTTCTCTCCTCCGAAAAATAAATTAGTTGAATCCAACGTGACACTGAAAGGAAAATCAAAATGCTTGAAGAGCAGGTTGTGGACTTGAACTCCCATGTAACTGGATTCCTCCTTGGGACTTAAGGCTCTGACACATGATACTTTATAGAGAGGGTCCTGCCAGCCCTGCTGAAGTCTGGATACCATGGGCCTTTTTTATATGGGGAATTTTTAATATAAATGGGGTTGAGAACTAGGAACTTAGCTATCCAGGGATTTCTTTCACTTGGGATGAAGAGCGGGGATAGAAGCAACAGGAAAAAGAAGCAGATGAACTACTATAAAGGGACGAAAAGAAATCACCTTCTGCCTGGAGGGAGTCAGTCTCCAGGCTTGAAGATGAGAACCACCCTCCATAAAGCTAGAATTCATTACATTTTCAGTCCCCCAGGCCTTACTATAGTTTGAGCCAACATATAATATACATTGCAAAGCTCAGTATCGGAAGGGATGCCTGGGCAGTTGGGTGACAGGGAGGCCATGGCTCCCAGAGACGATCAGAAGCCACTGAGTGCTGAACTCTGGAAGGCCCAGGCTGTTTCTGCTTTGATGCCTGGGGTTAGGAGGAAGGGAAGAGGCTCCAGGCAGAGCCTCTTCCAAAGGGACTCCAAAGGGATTCTAAAATGCCAGAGAGAAAGGGAATGAACCTGAAATATCCTGAAACTTATGGTAACTTGGAGAGTACTTCAAGTAAAGTTAACTTAAAATTTTGAGTTTTCCTGGTGATTTTACTACAATAATTCAAGTCTTCTTAGACTATTTCTTGCCTCTTGCTACTTTTGGATTATACTTTAAATGGCCAAAGAATCCTAAAAACTTACATTATATAATTATACCCAGAAAGCTACAGACTCAGGTATTACCTGTTCCATGATAATTTATCTCATTAAACAGCCAATTACAGTTCCAGGCATTATGCCAGGAACTGGGCTCACAATGGTAAACCATATAGATAAAGGTTCTTCTCATGAATGAATATTCTACTGAAGACAGACCAACCTGTTCACAAATAAATAACATAATTCACATGGTGACAAGTGTTATCAAGAGTACAAAAGAGGGGACTGTGACAGGGAGGGCCTGGAGGGCAAGGGAAGAACCTCAGATGGCGTGGTCAGACAGGGACACTTTAACAGTAACAGCTAAGCTGAGACCTATATGATGAGGAGTTAGTTCTACAATGATAGAGGGGAATGGGTTCTAGGCACAGGAGGGAGAAGGCACAGAGGTCCTAGGGTAGGAATAAAGTTGGGATGCTGGGGGACAAAAAGAGAGCCAGGGTTCCAGGAATTCCATGAACCAGGGCAAGGTGATAGGAAAGGAAGAAGGAAAGGTGTACAGGGGACAGACCAGAGGGGCTCTCAAGAATCAGTGTAAAGGCTATGGATTAATTATGGGTTCACGCAGTATTTAAGGCCATTCTCCTATAGTATATTGTCAGCTAAGACAGTTTTTACACCTCCTTAGTGACTCTGAAAACATAATAGACCTTGATCTGAGCAAGTTTTCCTCAAAGAAAGGACAGATCGCATTGGTGCTTTCACTCAATTAGCTGGGAAAAAAAACAAGTTCTTCCAAGAACTCCCCATGTGTCTCTGACCATCAAAGATACTACTATTGGGGTTTCACAGAACTCAGGGCCCTCCCTCATGGGCACACCGTCAACTCATGGAGGCCCAAGCCCCTTGGCAATCATCCCTGCTTCCGTCTCTGGATTTTACACAAAGATTTTTTCCTCTGCCACTGGGAAAAGTACATAAAAATAGGTGTGCCACTTGAAAATTAAACAAAGAGTAAATACACAGGGCAGCTGGGTTGTGATCTAGATAACACTGGAGAATCTAAGAGTGGGAAGTCATGTAACATAAAAATAAGAAAGAAAGAAAGAATCATGGCAGTAATGATCAGTTTGGAAAAAAAAAGAGAGAGAGAGAGATGGAAAGAATTTGGAAGGTAACAACTTCCAGATGGTCCTGGTGGTGAAGATAGCTATATATAGAGAAAGAGGGGCTAATTAGTTCCTGGGCCGAGGCCCCAGTTTCTGTTAAGTGAGTGATTGTCTCGTGGTGGTTTAGTTCAATACTAGGGGACACACACCACATCGCGAGTAAATTAAGTATTTGGCATTTTTTTCCCCAAGCAATGGGAATTGCCCAACCTTAATACAATTAATTAAGACTCAATGAATGTTTAATTTAGTTCTGGTGCTTGTACCAGGGACACAATGGGCTCTTTGTTTTGATCAAGGCTCATACATATTGGAAAAAGGGAGACAGGCTGAAAGAGAGCAAGGGTTGTCAACAGCTTTTCCCCAAATGCTCAGATGCACAAGTTGGTTTCCAAATGCAACAGCCAGTTCAATGAAACCCAAAAGATTGCTCTAGAAAGAGGCTGTGGACCTTCCAGGGGAAAAGGAAAAATATTGCTTCATGCCCCTAGGTTGGCACCGAAATTTACAACCTAGTCTTTCAAACACCCTCTCAAAAACTCTAGCTCTGCCAACTAAATGGACCATCTTTACAGCACATGCCCAACTAAACTCTCACTTGGTTTCTTCCCATTTTTGAGTCAGCAGCTCTCGTAAGTGAAAAGAAAGTTTGAGAAAATGTAGGCGGTAGGAAGAGTGGTTGGAATGCTTCTTCCAGGATACTGTGACCAAAAGAGCCACTTTGGGCTGGCCACCAACCATCACCTAACAGACTGCTGGACAACCATGAGGGGACTTTTATCACTATTGAATCCACACTATTAGATCCTGAGAGAATTCCACAAAGAACAGCAATAATCGCATTATAAAGTGCTTTTGTTGACTGTGTATCTACTGTGTGTCAACCCTGTGTGTGTGGTATTCCGTGTAGATTATCTCATCTAACTTTTGGAACAATGTTGAGCGGAGTTCTCATCATCCCCTACGGAACACATGTGGAAGTTAAAGCTTTGAGATGCTAAGTCCTTTGCCCAAGGTCTCATCGTAAGTGGACGAACTGGGATTGCAACCAAGGATGCTTGATCCTGGAGGTTGCACTCACTTGCTCATGCCTGATACTGTGCTGAGTTACTCGCTAAGTGAACTCCCACTGGGTGGAGGAGCTAGAGGGATTGCCAAACAGCTGGTTCTCTCTGCACACCAGCAGAAGTCTCGATGTTTAAGCCAGAGAGCAAACATGGGCTGTGTGCCCATTTAGATAACAACCGGCAGAGCTGGTAAATGGTGAGATCTACCAATGGATCCATAGAACAATGACTTCCCATCTTGATCAGGTTGGACCAGAAAACTTAACTGGTTGAAGAAGAAAAGCATGTGTGGTTCAAGCCATTTTTTTTCCTGGAATCTGGTCCTGTTCACTCTTAATCCACTGTTGGAAAGCTGTCAGCCAGTTCTAGGAGACAGGGTGAGATGGAGGTGAGGCGGCAAGGATTATTGTCCCAAATTCCCATCTTTCCTTTTTCTCTTAAGTTTGCTTTCAGAGGAAGCCCAAGAGGTAATCCAAAGACATCTGGTTTGGCCATGTGTTATATCTTACCTTCACCCTATCCTATAGGACCTGCAGTAGGCTGAGGTGACTATGGTCAACCTAGAACTTTAAGACTACTCAGAAGATGTAACTCATATAGATTTTCATTACATCATAATGTTTAGAGTTGGTAGGACTCTTGGGGATAAATTAGTGCAATATCTTCTTCTTCCTAATTACCACCAACCTACAGCCAAGATCTTCAATACCATTCTGTGGAAGAAGGGAAGAAATAGAAGAAAGTTGGTTAGTTAGTTAAGTTTGTAAGAGGTTAAATGACTTACGAAGGGTCACCAGATTGGCAGCAAAACCAGGACAAGAACATAAGTATCCAAATTCCAAGTATGTGGTCTTCCCATTATATCATCTTGAAAAATGTACAAGTTGTCCATATGTCCACCTATCCATCCAATAAGAGAATCCTTATTGCCTACTGTCTGCTAGGCACTAGAAAGTGCAAAAATAAGTAACTTGCCTCTTTTGTGGGCTCTAAGAAAAGTAACTGACTCAGATACTGTGTCTGGCCTACAGAAGCCCTCAGTAAATTTTTGCTGCAGAGAAGGTACTCTCTAATATTTGTTGAATGAATGAATGAATGATCAGTCAATCATTCAATAAGTGAATGAACCAACAGAAGTGAGTCCAGCATAATCCGCACTGCTGGGCTTTAAGAACAGTACACAACAGGGTCTGTGGAGGAATTACTCCCTTATGTGACCTTTCCTGGGGGTGGGGGGTGGGTCTTCTGTTAGTTCAGGAGCAAAGATCTAGGGGTTCTGAAATCAGAAAGGCTTATATTAGAATTTATTTGCCATTTGCACATCATATTCCCTTGGACTAATTAGTACTTTGTCTTCTCTGACTCTTGTTTTATAAGAGGGCAAAATGACAGAACCTCCCGTGTCAGGTTGTTGGGAAGATTAGAACTCAGTAAAGTAAAATGCTCAAGAAACACTAGGAATTCCTACCAGGAGTTCCTATCAGTCTTAACTAAAGGCTTCTCTATTTTATCCATCCATTCATCCACTCATTTATCTATCAGCACTTCCTATTTATCAGACATTATCTTAACACTCTAGAAATGTAAACACACTCAATCATCATAACAACCCTATGAGTCAGGTACTATTATCTCTCATTTTACAGACAAGAAAAACAAAGAGCAAAGGGGATAAATGTCTTGGCAAAGTCACAGATAGAAAGTGGCTGAGTTGGGATTCCCAGGGGAGCATGCAGCTTGGCCCCAGAGTCTGTGCACTTGGCCACTATGATATGTTACTTGCCAACAGTGGAAAGAGGCTCACTTCCTGTCCCCTGAAAACATGAACCATCTTTTCACCACTCCTCCTGAATGATTCAAAACTCAGGGGCAGTAAACTTTAAGAGATTAGTACCTTATACCTTTTAAAAATTGTGATCATCAAAATGGTCGTGGCAGACTGGCAAGGCATAGGAGTGACAGGTTCAGCAGCACCAGGACACTGGCAACTAGACACTCATCACCTCAGTCTGGCAGGACCATCAGGTTGTGGCAATGTGGTTTCCCAGACACAGTACAGCTGAGTTGGTATGGAACCTTGAGTTGATGCTGGGGAGAGCACAAGATGTTCAGATAAATCTGGTGGCATTTGTTACCTTGGAAGACTCAGTCACTGCTTCGTGTCATCTTCTGAATTCTTTCCTATATACTCTAATTCTTCATCATTATAATCATATTTATAATAATAATAAAAATAATAGTCTTTAATTTTTAGCATCGTAAGCCAGATATTTCACGTTATCTCATTTAACTTTGTAACAACCCTATGAGCTAGGTGCTGCTGTCCACATTTTAAAATAAGAGAGGTTCCTTTATTTCTCTATCTATCCACCTGCCCAGCACCATGATATGCCAGAACTGTGCCAGGTACGGGGCCTCTGAAGAAAAGAAAAACCAACCTCCTGCTTTTATGGAGGTTAATCAACTAAATTCTACAAGTAGTGGTAACATGACAAAGGATATGAGGAGTAGGAAGGAGAGACTCAGATTATGCAAGCATAGAGTAAGGGGACCAACCCAGGTGGGGACCAGCCCAAGCAGGGTCCAGGGAAAATTTCCCTGGGGAAGAAGAGTGGGGCATGAGTTGGAATGAACTGGGCTAAGGGGATAGGGTGCAGGTGGCATTGCATGGAGCGATCCAGGCAATGGAAAGAGCATGCACACAGGCTTGGTGGTACAAAGCATCATGAGGTCTTCAGGGGTGGGGCCCTTCCCTGCCTTGCCCATGGCTGACCAGCTCATCCTGCTGGGAGTGTAGCATGCCACCAGGTTGCTTTTTCCACTACACAGTTCTTTCTGCCCTTTGTGTAGCACACAACCCCATGGCCCTCTCATGACAATAGTTTTAGAAATCACACAATGACAATACATAATCAGGAACACATTAACCTTTTAAAAATTATTTTATATTTTATCAGCCATACAAAATCTACATATATTTGAAAAATAGTCAACTATACTATATTCATTATTTATCAATCCAGCGGACAGATGGGCACATTTAGGGATTTTATAAAATAACTCCATGTCCCTTACCCACATGTATTGAAAAATGTAGAAACTGTTGCCTGGCTTATGTGCCTCCCTTTGCTGACCTGGGAGCTCTGTGGGGGCTGCTCCTTGCTTTAGTGCCTGGCATATAACAGTTGTTTAATTTAACATGTGTTGATGGGACAGATACACACACAGACACTCAGTGGCCTTTCATTCACTCAACAAGTATTCATTGAGTGCCTACTGTGTGTCAAGCACTGGTTTAGAACCTGGGACTACAGCAGTGAAGAAAAATGGGTGAAGTATCTGCCCTTTCGGAGCCTACATTCTACTGAGTCCAGGAGGAATTAATATATTTCTCCTTTGACCCTTCATGCAAAAGCAAAGCTAAATCTTAAATGACTTTGTCCTTAATTCTTTTTAATTAAAATAAAAAGTGTGTGTGTGTGTGTGTGTGTATGTATGTGCGTATATATATATATATATATATATATATATAAAATCTCCATTCCCCTTTCTTTTCTGGCTCCAGGCTTCAACATGAAATGTACCAGGCCTGCAGTCAAGGGTTTCAGATGGGAAAGTCCAAGTGCTCTGCCCACCTCCCACATGGCCTGTTAGGGGCGCCATTTGTGTTTCAAGACCAGGGACCTGCCCCTCCAAGGGAGCCCCTTCAGATGTGGAGAGTTGGTCATCACTTATCAAATGCAACTGAAATCTCTGCGTTAGGCCAGCTTAGCACACAAGGGCCTGTTCCCTCCTCTTCCTAGATACATGTATTTTACAAGGGCTCTAAACCAGTGGTTAGGAATGCAGGTTGTGGAATACTCCAGACATGAAGACGGTTTATAAGAATCTGCTCATGCCATAAGTAACAAGCAAAAGTTGAGATAATTTATTTTTTTTAAATATTCCATTTTGTGTATCTGTGCATTCTCCCAGGATATTCAATCCACAGACTGCCTTGAAGCTACTTGGGATGTATGTACACCATACATCCACGTCCCTACTATTTATTGGGACCAGCTTGCTCCATTTCTACAATCCGGCCTGAATTTTACCTATTAAATATTGTCAGTCCCAGCTGTAACATAATCCTGGCTGAGATTCACATGCAAGATGTAATCTTGACAAGCCATTTGGAATCTCTTCTTAAAAAAATGTAAAAGCCAGCATTCTTTCAGAGGAATGAATCAGCCTGATAAAAATGTCTACAGGGGAAGCCCAATCAGTTCACATGAGAACTTGTCAGTAGAACCTCTACTTGGACTGTAAGATTAAACCATCTTCATAAATTGTCATTAGTGAGAAGTGTGGTCCATTCAGCTAAGATGTTCTTCTCTTATTTCCAGTTAGAAACTCAGGTTTGCATTTCTCAGATGCGGATGCTGGCAAAAGCCACGTTTAGTATGAGCACCAAAAATGAAATTGCACTTTTGCTCACTAGCAATGGTTCATTATTAACTAGCAGGATGGGTACTCTTCTCTGTCCCCCAGCAGTTTGGAGTGTTCTGAAAAGGGAAAGTTGCCTCTCTTTATTATTTCTTTTTTTTCAAATACATCCTTTTCTTGACCTCTTGTCCACATAATCACCTACAGATTATTTTAAAGGTACACTAATATTTAGACAAAGCCTCCAAGATCACTCTCAGATTGGAACAGAAAATGCTTTATGTCATTTTAATGTTTATCAACATTAGTGGTGAAATCATGTCATTACAAGGGAAAACATTTTCAGATGATTTTTTGATATCGTCTAAAGCAATTAGTGTGTGAGTTCAGGACAATGTACAATGAAGAACCATCTTAACAGAGGCTTTGCCAAGTAAGTAGCAACTTAATTCACCCATCACATTAAATAGCAAGAGTTTCCATCAGTGGTTTTTTAAAATAAATTGTTTTCAACATGTTTATCTTTCCTCCCTTCTCACAGTAATACATACAGGGGAGGATAAGAACAAATGTGACTCTAGTCCTGGTTCTGCCACTTGCTGGCTGAATGGCCTTGGGAAAGTCACTCAGCCTCCCCCAGCCTCAATTTCACCATCTGCAAAATGGGATGATACCATCATGGACTCACAGCTATTACAACATTTGGGCACAGCACCCGGGACACTCTGTGGGTAGCACAATGTATAGGGAACCTTAGATGATAATTATTTGTTCAATGAACACATCAATGAATGAATCTATTACTACCAAAACTATAATGTTCTGGATGAAGGGTTAGCAAACTTTTCCTGGAAAGGGTCAGAGAATAAATATTTTAGGCTCTGTGAGCCATATGTTCTCTGTCACAATTACCCAAGTCTGGGATGTAGCATGAAACCAGACACAGACAATAAACAAATGGGTGTGGCTGTGTGCCAATGAAACCTGATTTGCAAAGGCAGGCAGGGGACCAGATTTGGCCTGCATGCCATAGTTTGCAGACCCATGTTTAAAGCCCTAGACCAGACTAATCTTTAAAATAAGGGCTTGGTCATGACTTACAGGGAAACTAGGAGGCAATAAGAAGTCAGTTTTTCCCATTTGCTGTGTCCTGTCACACTTTCCTCCACCATGGTCAGGACCCCTCATGGTCCTTCAGGTATGCTGGGGTCCTTCCAGCCATCTGGGAATTCACCATCCTGTAAATCAACCTGTTTAACCCAGTTCCTCCTTGGGACCAGGCCTGTGATGAGGCCCTTGCAGGTCAAAGGCCCTCCTGGAATATCAGTATACCCCTTCTTTTCCTACTTAAACTAATGATGACCCTCTTTTGTCCAAAATCTTCAGAGCTCGAGATGGGAACTTCCTTGTCCCCACCCAAGCAAAGAAAGGGAAAGGATGAGTCACAGATACTAGATGCTAAAAGGATTAGCTGGAGCCTTATTAAGGTAACATTTCTATGTGCTGAGCACCTATTGTCTTCCAGTCACTGCTGGGAGTCCCCCAGCACCCACTGACTGATCCCTGGGTACAGAGAGAATGAGGAGCTCAGAAAGCATGGAAGAATTGCCCAAAGGCACAGGTTGAGAGCAGGGACTAGTGCCCCAAGCTGCTCTGACCCAGCACTGACTGACTCAAAAGCCCAAGTTATGAAAAGCCACTCTCTGCTCATGGGTACCCTGCCAGCTCGAATCCACTGAGTACTCACTGGAGCAAGGCTTTCCAAGTTAATACAGTTGGCAAGCATTTTACTTACTGATGTGTTCACATGTGGTTATATTTTTTTTTGCCATTTCTCCCACTATAAATTTTTTAAAAACCTGATCTGTGTACCCAATGTAGTCCCTGGCTCATTGTTTATTATATATTTGTAGTATTAGTTAAGACAGAATAATTATGAGAATATTAGGTAGCAGTAACTATCTAATAGTTACTTTCTATTAGAATTTCACAGGAGGGATCTCAGGGCCCTGAAAAGGGCTAAGAATGTTACATACATTAATCTCAACAACCCCTCCAACTCCACAAGTTATTTTCCCCATTTTATTGATGATAAAACTAAGGTTCTGAAAGGCAAACCCTTCTAGGTCAAGGTCAGAAAGCTAACAAATGGTAGAAGCAATAATTGAACCCAGTTCAGTGAGGCTCTTAGCCCAGATTCCTCTTACTCCATTCAGTTCCATCCAATACAATAATTGCCCTTGTCCTAACCCAGACGGTGAGTTCATTGGCCCAGGGCTCTGTTCCCTCCAGAACGAAAAGTCACCTTTCCCCTTTTTTTCCTGACCATGTTTGTTTCTAGTCTGAAAATTGCCCTCACCTATAAAGTCAGGATAATTTTCCATTGTCAACACATATCACAATCTCCTCTATGGGATTTTTGTAAGAATTAACTCCATTTGCAGCTATTAATTAAGTTGTTAAAAGTACAAGTAGCTTTTTCTCCACTTTTACATGGCTTCCCAAATGGTTAATGCTGATTTCTTTCTTGGTACAAACACAAGGAGCTCATAACTTTTCAATGGATTATGCAAGTTATTCCCCCAGGGGCTCAGCAGGGCAGTCATCACTGGGCATAGCTTTGACATGACGTCAGTGAGTTCAGTCCTTCCCGTGCTAATGGTAGTTCTTTGTAACATTATTGGAATTATTATTACCTTCAATTAAAAGGTTGGCCATGAATGACTTACTACTTCAGAGAGATTCCCCAAAGAATCACGTTAGAGTTTGCTGTCTTTCTGCCAAAGGGCACTATAAGAACAGAGTCCTTGCCCATCCCCCTAGTAAATACATTAATTAATAAACTTACAGCATTGAGATATTTTATAATTTTGGCTGATTACCAGGTCTTAAATTTACTTCCTTAAAGGTGGATAGGGCTGGTTGATCACTACTACTTTGTTTTGAAAACTAAAAGGAAATCAAGAAAACTTAATTTTTTTTCATTTTTACTCACCAAACATTAGAGTACTATTAGCAGTGCAGCTGCAGCCTTCACAAAATGACCCACCTCTAATCTTGCTGGAGACAGGGAAGCATATGATGACAATATGATGAATGGTTCCTGGTAAAAAAAAACTTACCTATTACATCTCCCTTGACAGTACCCCAGGCCTGAAGAAAGGCCTTTGAAGCCCAGTGAATTGTTCATTGGATTCAGAATCAGTGAGCTTGATCTGCCCCAACTTGCTAGAATTGACTCTACCAAGTGATGTCTTCTACTTTAAGCAAATACATCTTTAAGTCTGGCTAGTGACCTATAGTTTGTGGCCTAGTTCTGAGACTGACCAATGAGCTTGCTCCTCTAGGGGTTGAGAAAGAGGGATTCCAGCAGACTGAGTCAGTTCATAAAAAGGTGGTGGAGACATGCA
This sequence comes from Glossophaga mutica, assembly GCA_039655065.1. Classification (NCBI taxonomy): domain Eukaryota; kingdom Metazoa; phylum Chordata; class Mammalia; order Chiroptera; family Phyllostomidae; genus Glossophaga; species Glossophaga mutica. Next base: position 49,902,813 of record CM077309.1, read on the forward strand.
GGCCATGGCAAGAATACAGTGAAGGTAGAGGAAATTAGATGAGATGGGAGAGAAGAATACATGAGAAATAGAAGGCAAACTTCCTGCTCTGGCTGGTGTGGCTCAGTGGATTGAGCCATGGCCTGCAAACTGAAAGGTCTCCAGTTTGATTCTGGTCAGGGCACATGCCTGGGTTGTGAGCCAGGTCCCCAGTCAATCGATGTTTCTCTTGCACATCGATGTTTCTCTCCCTTTCTTTCTCTCTCCCTCTTTCTCTCTCCCTCCTTCTCCTCTCTCAAAAATAAATGAAATATTTAAAAAACAAAAAAATGAACACAAACACCCTGATTTTACACTCTTCAGATCCAGTCTTGAGCAGCTCAGCTACACATCCAGCCTTCAACTTTGTGAAGAACTTTAACAAATTCCCAGAAGGAGATGCTCTTTTTTCTTTGCTCATCCTTCAGTACAGTTTATTTTTGTAGCAATATCTTGACTTTTTTTCCCATAGAGAATCATACTTCACCCATTGTCAGGCCCTGGGGGACATGACACAGGCCTAATTACTAAAATATCCTACTTCTTAGATGCACAATGTTTGGCTCATGGGTGGGAATGTGGCAAAGGCTGGTGTAATGAGTTTCACTGCAGGACATTTGCTGGAACTACTAGGGAGCAGGCTTCCATGCTTCTGGGGTATCTATATTATTATATAAATATCTGTGGATGTCAGTGGCTATTTTTCTATCTTCTGGTGAAGCTTTTGGTAGAATTCTGCTAAAGAATAAATATCTTTAGTGTAAGGCAAAGCCGAGATGGTGAGAGACAAGGTTTTAATGATATTTTTCTTTACTCCCTTGGATCCAGCCATACCTGATGCCATTACACCTTGACTTTTTAGATATAAGAGCCAATATATTCTTCCTCTTTCATTTATAAACTAGTTTGGGTTGATGCCAGAGTCCTGACTACTGCATATTCCTTGTGGATTCAGATAGCATGGTTAGATTACTGTTCTTGTCTGCACAGAAACCTGACCTCTCAATCCTGTCCCCTTTTCCCTTATACTACTTGCCATGTCAGGTAAAAGGTATTTAAAAAAGAGCTGACATTTCTACCTTCAACTACCTTCGTGCCCTTGTAAGCACCATACTCCCTTTGTAGCCATCTTCTCCATCCATCTTGCTATCTCATTAAATTTCTCAGTTTAAGTAAAATAGTCTCATATGTCTTCTGAGAGCATAAAAGAATTTTAAGGGCTATTTTATGGGAAGAATAGAAGTGTTGCCCATCACTTCCACTCATATTCCATTGGCCGGAACTGAGTTGCACGTTGGAGAAATGCAGTCTTCCCCTTTCTGCAGGAAGGAGAGGCAGTGCCGGTGAGTGGGCAGTTCCTGCTACACTGACGCCCTACTGGCCCACAGTAGGCACTCATTCTCTGTTGAATGAATATGTAATGAGAAACGGGTAGAGCAGGAGTTTGTGGATGATTAGAAATTCCTTCTTATAGTTCAGGAAAAGAGGGAAACACATGGAGCCTGTAAAGCCATATTCCATCATTTTCTGTGGGTGAGCACCTTCTCTCTCCTGAGAGGACTCTGTTAAATTCCATTTCTGTATCTCATCCCTTCCACAGAACAAAAGTTTAATTGATTTTACTTTCTACTCTGACATGTGCTCCCTACATAATTATACTGTACCATCACTACAGCATCCCAAAATATGTCAGATATCTGGTCAGGAGGGGTGAAGAAAGGAGAGGGGAGTTTGCTCATTATGTTCAAATCATGTATGAATGTAGAGGTGTTTTACTCTCAGACCCAGCAGTTCAGAAGTAGATGAGGGTCAATATTTTCCATGACTGGAAAAAAAAAGATAGTTTTACACAGAAAGTAACATACACACAGGTATACATATGCCTCTATTTGCTTAAAAAGGAAATAATTATGAAATCTTATTACCGCTTGATTTATCTGGGTTTATATTTTCATGATAAAATATGGCATAGAAATTTACTCTTGGAAATTTTAGAGAAATTTTTCTGCAGCACTGATCCACTTGTGCTCATGGGTGGACTCTGCACACACGTCCTGCTGATACTATTGCAGTCAGTCAGCTAGTGCACAAGTTAAGAAAGAGGTTGTTGTTGTCACAGGTACAGGCAGTTGTGACTGATGAATTTTTTTTTTTTTACTTTCCCTTCCATCTATGGGTATCTTTTAGTTATAGATTAAGCCTTGAAGTCTTTTGTTTTTTCCCAAAGTCAACATTTTTTAAAAGAATTATCTTCCTGTAAAGTTAAATTTTTAATTTCTCCCTAGATTTTTTAGGTCAACACAGAGATGAAAAATAGTTATATATATATAACTATTTTTCAATAGGATCCAGGTATTTTGCTCACAGGAGTATTATCAGATTTTTATCAAGGTAAATAATGGAATTAGCAATCAGACTTAGAATGCAACTTTTAAAATACATTTAAAAGAAAGCTGGTCTAACACATCTTTACTTCTTTGATATTGATATTTCCTTAATAATCCAGCTGATTTTTCAAAATCATATTCTGCCTTGAGGTAACCATTATGAGCATCAATCATCATGTAGACACAACATTCTGGTAAATACAATGTTAGATAAAGGAGGGTCTCTAGAGCCTCCTCTGGGGTGTGGTCTGTTTTCAAGATACTTGCAACTGTATCACCACATTGAATTTTACTAACTTTGAAGGAACTTGCACACCTATTTCTTATTAGTACTACAATCTTGGGCAAGTGACTCAACCTCTGTGCTTCAGTATCTTCCTCTGTAAAATGAGGATAACAATAATTGCTACCTCTTATGATTGTTGCCAAGATTACACAAGTTCATGCATGTAAGATACTAAAATAAGGGTATTTGGCCCGGGGTCAACTTTATTGCTATGATTATTTTCTCATTAATTATCAACATGTTACTGGACAGGCATATCTCTATGGAAATTTGTGGCTCCCTTTTGTAGTAAAATCAGATTTTAGTCAGCATCTAATACTGAAAATAAAATATTTACAGAAAAATGAGTGTTAAATTTTAAAGAAAATTGGATTCTGAATTATTAATGCAAAGCAGTTTTCACTATAAGTATTAAGTCTCTGAGTTTCAAGATATGTGGAAATAATAACAAGAGCCAAACTCACTAATGCCCTCCAGACTCTGGGATACTAAAGTAAGCTAAAAAGTGACTGTGGACATATAATGATAAAGGGGCCTTTGTGGATAGGATGAAGGAGGTCAAGAGATGCCAAAAGCAGGGTGTGGAATTAGCAATCAGGGGTGTGAGAGGGCAGCATGGCCCCACACATAGGCTCAAGGCCCAGGCTAGGCAACCTGAGTTACAGCATCAGTGAGCTGCCAGCAGTTTGGTTGATCTTGGCAATTCATTGAAGTCCCAGTTTTACCATCTATAAAATGTGAAGAATAATAATACCTCCTCTTTATTTAATCTAAAACAAACAAACAAACAAAAAGAATGGGGAACACTTCAAAATTTAGGAGTTAAAGTATATCATTGTTTTACAACAAACATACATTTCTTGTGTAATAAGGAAAGACTTTGTAAAAGTTACTAAATAAGAAAAGAAGTTAGTGTGCACTATGTGAACATACAGAGTTGACCTAATATTACAGAAAAGTGAGGGTTAGGCCTTGGAAAACCCCTGTGTTTGAAATGCAAAAGTAAGCACTTACTATAACTTGAAGGAGTTTCTTAACTTTTCTCAGTGCTCAGTTTTTCCATATGTTAAACTTAGGACAACATCACATACCCCATAGGATCACTATCAGCAACAAAAGAATAAAACAAGATATAAAATGCTCTGGCACTTAGTAGGTGTGTGTGTATGGGTGTTAAATAAATACAATATGTTTGGGAGTCAGGGGTTATTTATATCTATGATCTGGTATCTATGGTCTGTGGATAGACATCAAGAGAGTAGATGAATCCTTTGAAATTTATTTTGTGCATGTGCATTTTCTAGAGAGAGACTCTCCAGTTATCATGTTCACCATCCATAGGGACCATGACCTTGAAAAGATTACACGTCAACAGAGTAGACAGGGAGGTAGTGAGACTGATGGCTCCTTTGTTCCCATGTTGAACTCTTCTCCTAAGCCATAGTGCATAGACAGGGGTCATCTAGAGCAAGACCATTCCCAATGCAAATACGCCTATTTCTCTTTATTGGAGGAAAACCGAACCTGGAAAGTGCACCCCTTTACCAGGACCAAAAATATCATGGTAAATACTAGGGAGAGATATGGGACTTAATGTTTTAAAATGAGACTAAAATTTTTATAAATGCATATAGTATATATCTTATTTTTAATAAAATATATGTTACAATTTCAACAGCTTACTAGGTTTTATAAAATAGGTATTTATTTATTTGGTCTGTTTTTTCTTAACTAGGTTGTATTAGTGCATGATATGACATCCTTTACTTTCATCAGCACAGCCACTAAGAGTATGATATCTACAAAAATATTGGAGACTTGTCCCATTTTCCCTAGAATCTGCCAAAAGCCTCTAACATCCAATCATTCACTTTCAAGTCCCATCTTTTTTTAAGAGATAATAAGTTATCTTCAGTAGCTAATAAATTTGCAGGTAACACAAACTTGATTTGCAATATCAACTTGATAAAAAATTATATCTTTTTAAACAATTTGCTACCTCATTTTATAAGTAATGTGTAATATATTTTCACTGTATTTCTGGATGTTGGGTAATTCAGAAAAGACAGATTCCCAAATAATTGACTCGCAACGTAATGGGTGGCCCAGCATTAAATTGGGAGGATGTTGAAATGAGACTAATTTGGTAGGTGCTCAATTAATTTATGAATGTTTTAATGTTATGACAACTTTGGCTTTCCTGCAATCTTTAAACAACTAGCTTTTGATAGTGAATTTTCAGATAAGGGAACTGCTATAAAATTAGTGCAGACTGATACCAGGTCAGTACAGGACGAGCCGGCCACCTCCATGCCTTCTCCCACAGTTGCATGCAGAGGCTGGTGAGGGGAAAGCATACATTTCAGTCCAGTGTATGTTAAGTACACTTGAGGATCAGTGTGTGAACTCTAGTCTAGTGAAGAATGAGGCCTGCATTCCAAACCAATTTCACAAACACCTCCTTCCTTAATTTTAATAACAGCTTGTTTTATGTAGGGGATGGCCTATTCTGCAATTCTGTAACAGTGAATTTTTGCTTATTGTGTTTCTGTATAACAAGGTGTGCCTGTGTCTCTTTCTTGCGTATCAGTTTGCAGAGAGTAATTGCCCTGCGATTCTTAATCCAGCCCCTTCGCGCATTCCTTTCTGCGTTATTCCAGTTTGTCATGTCTGAGCTGTCACCTGAGAGCTGATCTTCCTTTGCTAAAGTCCATTCAAGAAGCATCTTTATCCTTCAAGATGTCTGCTTCAAAGATGGACTGTTTTGACTGATCTAGCAAAACATACACAGACCATCTATTCCCAAAGCACTCTTGTGTTACTTCCCAAAGAAAATCAGTTTTTAAAATAAAACAGTGGAATTTAGACTCATGACTTGGCTTTTTTTTTTTTTTTTTTTTTTGAGGGGGAGTGTTATTTAGTAAATATAACCTAAAGAATAATAATATTAATATTTGCTCTTTTTAAACAAAATCAATGTGTTAGGCAATGTGCTAAGCATTTTATATGCACAATCTATTTTAATTTTTATAATAACCCTCCCTGTACATTTTGTTTCCCCCAGTAGAACAGAAGTTTCATAAGGCTGATGTCTACATCTTTTTTATTATTGTTGCATCCCAGGTGCCTACAACAGTGCCTGGGAGAGCATAGGCAGCCAACCAATATTGGTTGAATAATGAATGAATCCCTGTTTTCAGAAAGGGAAACTGAGGCACTGTGAGGCCAATTACAAGCAATTTGCCTAAGGTCACAGAAGTAATAAAGGACAAATGATAGTTCAAACAAAATCTAACATTAAAACTTGTAGTCTTGAAAGATAGGTTCCCTCCCATCCAAGACACGCTCATATGCCCACAGGTTCACACACACCAACACATGCAGACACCCACCCAAACGCACACAGACACACAAAGAGGCCACCCCAGGTCATCTGCTTCCTCAGCTCAGCACCGGTCAACTGCTGAAGGAAGCCCCTCCCCTGCCCCAACTTGTCCTCTTGCAACAAAAGTCCTCCGTGGGCTCTTCTGTTGGCAGTTCTCACCAGCATTTGGTGACCGCCCTGCCCAGTTCTGATCCCCCCTGCTACAGCCCCTGCCCCCAAAGACTTGTTAATTAAAAGCACCACATAGTCTATACCCGCCTGGGAGAGAGGCTGTTTGGCAGCAGCTGCGAAAGCTGAACTAAGTTATTTGGGGATTAATCCGCTGCTGAATGTAGTCTTACAAGTATGGCTTTGGGAGGAAAAAAAAAGATAAAAGGAGCTAATGCTGTTCGCATAAATGTGAACTTATATACAACACAGACACAGGCACACCCACAAGTACATTGACTAAAAGTTAAAATATGATTATCAAAGGATAAGAAGGACTTACAACTGTAATGTAAAACATTAAGAAATACGTCCTGGCTTTGTGTGTTCTGCAGGGATACAAGTGTGCTCTGAGCCAAGGAGAGGGGAAAAAAAATGAAAGATAGCAAATTGAAATATCTTTAGGTAGACTTAAATATAGCTTCAGAGATTATAATTCAGATCAAGGCTAGAGCTCCATTTCAACATTCCTTTACTGCTAGTAATATAACAAAGGCCTGCAAATTGGGAGGTACGTCTGCTTGGGAAGGGATGCTTATCTGATCTCAGCCCATCTTTCTTCATGTTTCAATCCCAGAACAGCTGCCCTCTGCTTGGTGAGAGACTCAGCAGTGGCAGCATAAAACTCAACAGGCTGAAAGCCCAGCTGACTGATCCAGCTGAGACTGCCTCGCCCTGTGGCGTTCAGGGAGAGGATATGGGCTCCTGCTGGCAGGTAGCTGCCTTGCCCCACAATTACATAATGTCCCCTTGTACCCTGATGAGATGGGTGGGACAGAGAGAGAGAACGAGACCCTAAGAAGGTGGTGGCTTGAAATAGGCATGGCTGCTTTTTCTCAAGGACAGGTAGGTTTCTAGAAGCTGGGAGTGAGGTGGGGGCTAACCTTCCCTCACATGTTCATTTGTTCATTAATTCACTCATTCATTAATTCACTCACTCATTCATTCACCTTCCATTTATTCAAACATCAATAGAGCAACACAGTACAATGATCAAACGCACAGACTTGGGGGATGGACTTGAGTGGGACTTCCAGCCTCCCACAAGCCAGCTGTGAGACTTTTGGGAAGTTACTAAGTCTGACCAAGCTTCAGTATCCCCACCTGTGTAGTAGGAATAATATGGGGTCCACACCTCACAGGGCTGCTGAGGGGACTGTGTTAGTGTAGGCAAATCTCTTTACACATTGCCTGGCTCATAGTAAGTGCTCAACAAATAGCAGATATTGGAATGATGAAGACCGTCCCATGGAAGGCATTAGAGAAGCATCACACTGGCTCTTGCCTACTAAGTCACCTTTAGAAAGTCTCTAGGGAAAGTTCCTAGGGAGAATGAGGCTGCTGTGGTTCGGGTGTAGGGAAGAGGCTGGAGTACACAGAGGGCTCCCAGTAGGAATGAAGCTGTTTCTGTCCTCATGCTCCTTTGGAAGATGGCTTTTGTGGGTCACTGAATGAGACAACAGAGAGGGGATGAAGGTGGGGCATGGGAAGGGACACACATGATAAAAACACTGAACGATGTCACTCTGTGCCTTTGATTAAGAAAGAGGAACAAAGACATGAATGGAGGCTCCCTTTGGTGTCAATGTCTCAGAACCTCAGGCTTATCTGCAAGACAAGTGTCCCAAGGAGCACAAGTTCTATGAAGTGTCCTCCCTCAGAAGCATTCCAAGGCCATGCACATAAATGCACCTGCGGCATGCATCCGACTGTATTTCTCTCTTGGTGGTACTTGTTAGCACAGTAAAGGCTCTGAGAAGTCCTGCAACAAACAGCCTGTTCAAGTTAGTTTGGTTCAAAATTATTTAAAGTAACTTTTTAATAAGGTCTATGCCCCAATCCTCTCATCTTATACCTAAGAGTGCAGGTCCAGAGGGAAGAAGGAACTTTCTCAAGGTCAAACAGCCCATCTAGGCACCCCAGAATCTGAATTCTAGCTCTGAAAAACAGCTCTTTGCCTTCCTCCTTATTTCCTCCTGGAGCCAGAGCACCTCTGGCATGTGCTGCTGCTCCTTGGAGTAGGTGGTGACAATACTGACACTTCTGTCAAGCAGAAGTCACTCAAGGTGACTGCCTTTTAACACACTACTAAAAACAAATCACAAAAGCCCTCTCTGAAAGGTCTGATGGGGAACAGATTTTAAATCCAAGTCTCTGGACAATAATGCTTGTGGGTAAGGAGGCAGAATACACAGGCAGGGGAAAAGCACAGGATTGGGCATCCCAGGTCTTATGTCTAGGCCCAGCTCTCCCACTGCCCAAGCTGACCACATGTGTCTACTTTTTGAGCCTCAGTGTCCTCATTGTGAAATAAAAGGACTGTGTTGTCTTTTATTTAGGTGCACCTATTTATGTTCCTGATGAAAGGCCTGGTGGAATTCAGGCTGACTGCCTGGCATTCTGGTAGTCACTCCACCACTACAATGCCTCCTATGGCTGTTTTTGTGCTTCTCTGCCTCCCAACTCAAACGGCACAACACTCTCCTGCTTGACACCCTCCCGAGGACTCCCTTATTCTCCTACAAGGACATTCACCAGCCCTGTGCAAACAGATTCATGTCTACCTCTCCAGCTTCTCCCAACACCTTCCTCCACTACCTGGGGCCTTCTTTGTGTTCCACCACCTGGGGGCTTCTTTGTGCTCAGGCCAGGGGTCAGACCACCAGCCTTTCAGAACATTTTATCGGCAGCAGCATCCTCACTCTTAGGCTTTCCCATCACATCACCACATTTGCTTCTAAAATCATCTTATTTATTCATTTATTTACCTGTTCAATTTCTTATCCCTTCCAAGGGGCTATAAAATCCCTGAGGGCAGAGTATGTTTACTGCTCTATTTTTACTGCTTGTTTACCTGCCACAAAGACAGGCAAAAAGTAAATTTCAATGAAATGAATGGATGAATAAATGAATGATGGACTGCTTTGCCAAGAAAAAGCCTGCTTACTCCTTCAAGACCCAGGTCAAATACAACTCTTTGCATTATCTAGGCAGAACTGAAAAGTCCCCTTATTACATTGCCAAAGCCTTTGTCTGTGCCTCTCAGGGGACATCAGGTATGGCTCTGCCCCTCATTGCTTTGAGAACAGGGACCAGTGTGTACCATCTCTAAGTCCTAGGCCTTCCTGGGGGCTGGCCCTCCGCAAGTCCACTGCTTAGACTATTAACAAATTGCTCTTTTAGAACCAAAATGACTCTACAGCCACACAATCAGGTATTTGTTGCCTCTCCGAAAAAGAATATCCATGAGAATTTTTTTAAAGGTTACATTTAAATTGTCTATAGCTTTGTGTCCAGGCGTGCCCCCCCCACAAGAAAGATCATCTGAAAGCAGCATTTAGCGGAAGTCTTGAATCCTGGGGTCTAGCCCTGGGTCTTACAGAGGGACCTTGAGCTGGCCCTTTCACCTCCCTGAACCTTCCTTCAGCATCTGGAGTGGGTCTAAAAACATGGGATCTGAATATCCTCCTAGCTCTTACTTGTTTTGACTTTGTGCCTCCATCCTCTGTATTCTCCCCCGAAAGCCAACACGTACCTAAGGTTTGAGAAGGGGTATGTCTGCTAAGTGTAGCACAACAAGTATTTGGCAAGGGAAATTTTATCCTAAGATAAACAAGAGATCATCCTTTGCATTGTAATTGGTGTTTTAATTCAGAATCAATCTGTTGTGTACCAAGTAAAGTGATTTTCATATCTGTTAAACATTTGAAACTTTTCACAGATTGCAAAAAAGTCAAAATTACAGCAGCTCCCAACCCTATTGCATTTCATTTTATTCAGCCTTGCAGATTAGCTTCAAAGCTTGCTTGGTTGGCAAACATTTCTGCTGGCCTGGAAAAGCTCTTCAGTTTTTCCCAATCAATACCTACCAGGACTGCAATGCCACAGCTATGAGTAGTGGGATAAGCCATTTTCCATTCCTGTGAACATTTCAGGGCTTGAAGTCTGCCTTCTTTCAGATTCTGTGGGCCTTTGCTAATTTGTATGACAGCTTCAATGTAAATAGGACACATCTGCATGGGTTAAAAAAATAGCCACTCGTTGTAAAGGGCAGTATACTGTGTTTATTTATCATCTACAACTGGAAATCGGGTTCTGTTTCTGGTCTAGAATAGATGATGGTTTGCGACAACCTCTGAGGCATTTTGGAATACTTTTAGTTGACTATTGACTTTAAAAATAATTTTATGCTCATTTTATTTTCCACAATTCTTTCTCAACTACCTGGCTGAGAGAAGACAATGAGCACATGTAAAGGGTGATATTTATAGTGTGTGTATCTCATGTATCTCATAAGGCATACATACCTGACAGATGTCAGCTGTCTGCTGGTGATCACACTCCTTTTCCTACTACTAACAACCCCTGTTTGCTGGTCTAGTGCCAAAAGCAAAAGCTTCTTAGGCCTTCTCTCCTTTAGTCCTCTCAGTGACACTAGGAAGTACATGTTATCATTTGCTGTGAGAAATAAGGAAACCAAGCCACAAAGAGTTAAGCACACAGACTAAGACTGTAAGCATCAAAGTTGGTATCTGAGCCCACAGCCTATATTCTTAATCATCTATAGTGTCTTGCAGGAGCCTTACACTTAGCTACTGAGCAGCAATGCCAGTCAAGAAATGCACACAAACCTAAAATTAAATCCTGGCCAATGGGTGAAGTAATTCATTTAAGAAAAGTTAATTCAGGTGTAGAAATGACATCTGGTTTTACTTAGACAGCTAATTATCTCTCTTGAATTTTATTACACTTTACACACTCACACAAACATGTTTCTCATATATATATGTATATGTATATATATATATGAGATATATATATATCTCCAAAATCACTGTTTCTATAACCATTTTTATGACTTCCTCCAGTCTTCACTTTAATTCAATAGAATTAAACAGATAAGATAATAAAAGATTATTCCTACCAGAAATGATAACAGCAATCAGCTAGTAACATTTTTGTTTGCTTACCATGGGCTGGCAATTTGGGAAGCACTCTAAATCACCTTGAAAATTGTAACACATTATTGTAATCTATCAAAAGAGCACCACAAAGCAATGACAAAGATAATACTGATGTGGAAAGATGTCCAAAGTTCAGAAGGGTGAAGGGGATAATTTATAGAGTACAAGCTTATTTCTTGTAAAATATGTATGTTTTAGTGGGTGCGTGGCTACGTGTAGAAGGATCTGTGGAAGGACAATGAGGGGTGGGACTTACAGGCCTTGAAGAGGGAACTATCATTTTTCACCTCATGCTTCTCTAGTCTATCTTTTTATGAGCCTGTATTTTTACTTTAAAAAGTAATACAGATGACATTTAACAGCAGTCCCAGCCAGCTGAGGCTGGCAGCCCATTGCCATTCGTAAACTCTGTGGTGATTCCTGCCATTGAGGCTACAGCAGCTTTCCTGGATCACCTGCCTCCTCGCTCCAGCTCTGTCTTGGAATGCCGACTCTGTTTCAGGGTCTTCGGGCTGGCTCAACCAGCTGAAAGACACAGAGCATCATTCTGTGTCGTTTTCAGTCATCCAGGTCTCCCTTCTCATCCTGGCTATATTTCCGCATGGCCTCACCCTCTGCCTGCAGCAAGGACCAAGTAGCTGGAAACTATGAGGCCCAGATAGTGGTGCTGGACTTAGCCTTCTGGATGAGGAGGGTTGTGACAACTCAGCTGGTCAAGAGGATTCCGAGAGGAACACACAGATCTCAGCTCCTTGGCTGAACAACACTCCAAGCTCGATTCTGACTTTGCCTCCAGCTGCCTGGCTGAGCCAGCCACACTGGTATGGAAATTCGTTCGCCTGACTTCTCAGAAGGCCCGCTGCCTCTCCTAGATGCAGGACACACATCGGGTGCTGGGTGGCAGCACCTGCCAATCAACAGCTTCTCTGTGTGAGCCTTCCCCCTACCCCACCCTGAGCTTTGAGAATGTGGTTTTCAATCTGACTTTCATGTTCCAGGGCTGAAGTTTCAAGGACGCATCTGGACAAAATATGCTTTCCATATAGGCCAACAATTTATTTATTTATTGCTTATGACATTGTACTTGGCAGCTAAGGAGATATAAAACAATTTGAACCACTCTGCAGAAAACGGTTGCAGAGTTGCCACTGGAGACCCCTGTGGAAGATAATGGAGGAGAACGGAATCTCGTAGATCTTTCTGTAATTGACAGGCAGATCCTCAAGAGGCAAGCGCGGTGAGCAGGCATTCCCGTCAGGAGCTCACATCTCTTTCCAGCCTCAACTCCTGCTTTGGCATAAGCAAGAGACTGGAGCCATGTATTGGAAGCCTCATCTGATGGGACAAATGAAGCCAATGGGAAGGCCTTCGCCATCTACCTCCAATTGCTGGAGTAGATGGGCCATTTTGAAGGGTCTCTTGAACATTTGCTAGTGCAATGGCTGGCACTGACTGCATCCTTCTGCCCCTCTCACACTGGCACTCTCTGGGTCCCACCTACCTCCAGGGGCTGATGCTAGCCTGCCTTTGTCTGAGGGCTGCTCTGGCCCCACAGCCCACCCTGCTCAGGCTTGTGGCAGGTGAGGAGTGTCAAGGTACTGATGCTCCTAGAGGTGCCCTCAGCTGATGACTGAGAGAAGGGCATTTATACATACCCCAGTCCCTCACCCTCAAGCAGGTGACTCTGAGGCATGTGTCTAACACTGGTGGGTCCCTGCAGGAATAAGATCCAGTCACCAAGTGATGACTTGAAAACACCCCCTATTGGCTGCTTTCCCATCCCTTCCCCACTCCCCACTGCCCTATTATGTCTTCTGGGATCCCATCCCAAATTAACTGCCTGTGCTATATCCTTGTTGTGGGACCTGCTCCTAGGGAAATGTAAACTCAAATCCCCTACACCCCCAAATTCTTCCCAGCCTTTAAGGTAGAGATGGTAAGTTAAAGCCCTAAGAGTTTCTGTTACATGGGCTGGCTGACCTGCAGAATCTTTAATTCAAGTTAGTTGCTCTAATGTAAAAGTGAGATATTTCACAAAGAAATTTAGATTCTTGGTTTTTCATAAAAAATACACAAATATGGCCAGACTGGGCCTGCATTCCCTATGACACACGAATCTGGAGTTTACTTGTGATGCCTCTCTAGCCAGGCTGACTCTCCAGTCCAATCGGTCCCACTGGGCCCATTTCCCTTATTGACAATTTCAGTCTAGACCCTGTGGACAGCTGGGTGGCCAGCCTATCTATTAGGCCAGGTACTCTTTCTCTCCAAGTCTTCCTGCCTTCCTGAGGGCCTGCATCACTGTCCTGGACACATAGGCCTGGATTGTATGTAGAAGAGTGTGTGAACAGAGGTGTTTACTCTGCCAGAGGATGCAATGACATCAGTGATGAGAAAGTCACTAACCACTAATGAGTGCAACTATGTCAAGGGTGCAGCTAAACCCTTTCCAGTCATTTTTCCTCCTATTTTTGTCCTCATAGCCACTCTGTGGTAGATTCTGTTATCATTCTCGTGTTTTACATGAGGGAACTGAGACTTAGAGAGTTGAAAAACTTGTCTACACAGCTCAGTAATGGTGAAGCTGGGACTCAAGTTCAAGTTAATTTACTCCAAAGTGCATGTTCTTCTTTCTGTCTGTTCATCCCCTCTTTTCAAGGGCATAGGTATGTGCATGGGAGAATGTGTTTTAAATGGTCATTGTCATCATCCAGACCTGGCTTCCAGTCTGGGAAGTTCTGAAGCCCACCTTGTCAGTGGATAGTGGAAATCCATTTCCAAAATAGAAGCTTCCAAAGTTGCTAGCTCCAGGCACTTTGTGATTATTTTACATGGACAACTGTAATAGATGTATGGCCCCCAAGGCTTGCTAGCTTTTGACCAACTCAGTCTCTCATAGGCACACTTACAAGGGAAGCCAAATTAGGCTCTGAATGCCAGTTTGCTCATTTACAATGACATTAGGCCATCACTGAAGAATGTGTATGGTGGCAAACAGTCTTCTCCCTACAGAGAAGTAGTGGTTTAAAAAAACAGTTTAAAGAGAGAATGGTAAGGGTCATGACAAAGAGGAGCCTAGAGTCTAGAGAACCAAAGGTGTTGACTTAAGCACACATTTAAGGGCATCAGGCTAAGAGGCTCAGTGTGCTGATCCACTGTGGAGATGGAGGCTTTCATGTGAAGGGAGACTGTTGGGTTCCATGGCCACCACCTCCTCTCTCATCTTTCCTTCGGGATAGGCTGATCACTAGAAAGACCTAGGATATGAGTGCCATGTTGATTGTGCTAGGACAGGCATCCCCAAGGACCTCTTCTCCAACCCCCTTATTCTGGGCTTCCATGGTTGGCTGATATCTCTTCTGACACACCCATTACTTCCCAGCTGCCAATATATTCAGGCAGCTATATCTAGATTGGTTGGCTGGGAGCCATTCTGCATCTTTAGAGAAACTTGATAAACTCTACTCTGATCTACTCCATGTTGCTTTCATGAATGTGCAATCTATATCCCTTATTTCCAACTCTCTGGGGATGGAAGGGAATAACTTCAACTGCTCTGCAGCACCCAGTGTGGTTACTTTATGTCTCTGTGACTGGAGTGTGAGCACCAAGTTGGAAGAAGGCAAGAAAGCAGGGTAGTAAGAACCAAGGTTTTGGAGCTATAGTAGACCCAACTCCTAACTTACATCTTCAGTGACTAGCTATTTTTTTATTCTTATTATATTGGATATATTTCTTAATCTTTCTGGGCATAGGTTTCCTCCTCTGTAAAATGCAAGTAATTTAAATGACTGCTCATAATATCAAATAAATAACATGTGTAAAGTGCTGAGGAATGTCTAATAATGGGAAATGTCCAATAAATGGAACAATTATTATAACCATTATGGCTGTAACTATATCATGCCTTGCACATTTGCTGTAGCTCTCTGAGGTATAGCTCCCACCATAGACCTCAAATAATTGCTAAATTGACTTGAACCAGGACTCAATAATGGACACAATTTCTGTTCATCAGGACTCAAACTGACTTACTGAGAAAGATATTTATTAGTTCTCGTAATTAAATTATTCAGGACTGGCTTTAGACACAGATGGATTTAGGAGATCAAACAATGATCCCAGGGATCTGTCTCTGCCTGCCTCTCTCTCTTCTCACGCAAGTCTGCCTTCCTCTTCTTTTTTATGTCCTTCTCAGGCAAGTCTTTCCTCATACTGTGGCTCATAGCACCTAAAATATCACCACATTAGATTCCAGTTCCACAGAATAAGCATTTCTTTTTCCAAGTTGTCCTCACCCATTTTTCAGAACTGAGACTCATTGGTCTAGTGGAGTCATGTGTCCATTCTTGAGTCAATCACTCTGGCCCATGGGATAACTACCTCTGAGTGATCAAGTCTGAGGGTGGGGTAGGGAATTGTGATTGGCTGGCTTGAGTCATGTGCCCATATCTGACATAGTCTGGGCAAACAGGCAAACTGACCCAGAACTGCAAAAACTAAAAGGAATTCACCAAAGAAAATTTGGCTCCTGACATCAGAAAACAGGGAGAGAGATTATGTGCAGAACAAAGCACATATTGCTAGGCATTGAATGCATTTCACATACTTGCTCATGAAAAACCTCCCTGACTTGCTGCAAGGCTATAGTAGTAAGAAGAAGACTGAAGAACCATCACTGTGTAAGTGGATCTGAGTCATCCTGACCTGTCAGTCTATGTCACAGCTTAGCCATGGGGTCATAGCAGTCACAGGTGTTTAGCCAACCAAACGCTACTAAGCCCCAGGCTCGCCTGCTCTTCCCAGAACCCAGTCCCAGCTCACTGGCAGCTGACATGATATGTCAAGGCCAAGAGTCAAGACACATTTTAAGACATCACAGAGCCTTAGGGTGCATGAGGTATGCAGATTATAGCTGCACTGACCCTTCCCCAGGCGGACAGAACAACCTGCACTCACCACCTTCAACAGGAAAGGCATTCTTCTCTGCAGAAAACAAGGGCACAGGAAAGAAAGAGAACATTTGAAACTGTATCATTTCCTGTTTTGTTAAGGGGTTGGGACTTTGTTTTCTTGAAAGCTTTTATTCTTCTGTCAGCATATTCCAAACAATCCAGTGGAGTCATTAGCTCTGAAAGCCCGCCCCCCCCCCCCCAATACCCCAACCTACAAAGGCGCTCTTGGCTGCCCCATGCAGCAGGAGGAAGATATGCTTCCTGGCTGATCCCTTGCTTCTCAGGCCTTCCACAAATTACACATTTTAATCCCATCTCACCTCTGCAGACCACAGCTTGGGCCTGTCAGCCAGAATGGTATTTGGATGATGATTTAGCCAAGGCAGGCCTGGCTGTCATCCTAGACTCCCTTTTTGCCCTGCATCCCACCACCGAATCCCTTTGACTTTCCCAGATATCCACGAAATCCAGCTGCCTTTCTCCATCCCCAGTGCCACCCTTCCTTTATGTACACCACATTCTCCAGCCTCCCAGGGGTCTCCCTCCATCCATTTTTATTCTTCCACCAGAGAGATCATTCTACAGTACCCACATCTGATCATATTCCCACTCATCTTTTTTCATTGCTTTCCAAGTTCACTCAAAATAAAGTTCAATCTCCTTAAAATAGTAGAAATCCTTTCTGACCTCAGTTTCTACTGATACCTTCAGCCTAATCCTTTGTCATTCTGTCACTTTGCCTTCTATACTCCAGATAAATTTATCAACAATTGTATGTTTCCACATCAGACCTATATTATGACATTCCCTCTATCTGGGTCAGTCTCCTTTACTTGTATTTATCTGGCTAACCCCTACTTTCCCTTTAGGCCAAGTTGAGGGCCACTATCTCTGGTTTCTGAATCTGGGTTTGGCATTTCTCCCACATGTTTTCTTGGCATCCAGTACCTTCTTCATCTCAGCATTTAGCCTGCAATTGCTTGCTGATCCATTCTTCCTTCTCTAGCCTGGAAGATTCATGAACATGGAACTCATCTTATTCATCCCTGTATCCTCAGCATCCAATGCAAACTCTGCCCCATAGGAAGCTCAGTTCATATTTGTTTAATGTTTGAATATGTGAATGAATAAATATAAGAAGGAGTTTCTTGCAACTGTATCCCTGGTTGAGTTTGACTTTCCCCTGGTTGAGTTTGAGCTCACACTTTCTGTACAGACAACTGAGATCAAATTAGCACATTGCTCTTCCCAGATAAATTGTCATTTATGCACCATACTCATTCCACTTGATACTCCTTCTGTGTATGTTCAAGGTATAAAAATGTCTCCATCACAACTTACACCTCTGGAATTGAGTGCCTGGTGCAGGGAAGAGAGTTCAATCTTTGACACAATCTAGAGTAAGTGGAACCTCCAAGGATTTGAGGAGAAATATAAGAGTGTGCGCTGTGCTTTGGCTTGAAGAGCCTGGGGGTGGGAGAGAGGAGTGTCTTGTTTCCTTGACCATCCAACTTTGATTTTTTTCCCTCCTTGCTCAGCATCTGCTGGTATAGGATTCCAAGGGCATTGAAACAAGGTCAAGGGGCTTTATGTGGCAAAAGGCATTCTTGGATGTGAATGTTTAGCAGGAGTTTAAATATCAGTGATTTAGCTTCATATTTTATTGGAGAGGTAGTCACAGTGGTGCACTGTGAAACAGTGTTGATGTGCATAGACTTGGGTGTGATGTCCCATAGATACAGGTTTAAGTCCCAGCCTGCCATTTATAACCCCTCTGATCCCTACCCATGGACCTAACCTCTCCGAGGCTTAGTCTTTCATCTATAAAATGTTGATTATCATAAAAGCACAAATCCTTATGGACAATAAGGTGGGACTATTGTGAAAAATGAGGTAGCAAGGCACATAAAGCAGCTAGCACAGTAAATGGTAGTGTTTAGAAAATGTGAACTCTTTTTCACATTATAATATTGGTCCCTATCCTACTTCAGATGCTAGGAAGTAAGAAATGGATCAGCCTGCCCTATGGGTACATTTCTGCTGTTCAACACATAGATGTTGGATGAACGTCTGATTAGCTTTCTATAGTTGTCACATATTTAGCAACTTATGAAAATCCATTTATGATCTCTCTGCTCTGGGTCTTCCAAGACCAAAATCAATGTACTGGCAGGGTGGTAGTCCTTTCTGGATCTCTAGAGATGAACCTGCTTCGAAGCTCATTGAGTTCATTAGCAATATTCAGTTCCACGTAGCTGTAGGACTTTCCTGGCTGACTGGTGTCTAGGAGTCATTCTCAGCTTCTACAGCTCTCTTTCGTTCTCTGGCTCATGGACTCTCCCTCCACGTTCAACAGCCTCTTCTCCCACTTTGCATCCCTCTGACCTCCCCTTCTGCTTCATTTATCATCCTCTTCTCCTTTTCCTCCACATGCCACTGACTCTTCTGCTTTCCTCTTCTACTATTATGGACCTGTTTCATTATACTGGGTCTACCTGCACAATCCAGGACTGTTTCAAGACCAGCTGGTTAGTGACTTTAATTCCATCTGCAAAGTGCCTTCACCCCATGCCTGGATTAGTGCTTGACTAACCAGGAATGGGAGTCTTGGGGAGACATCTTTGAAACTCTGCCCACCATACTCTGTTAGTTATACTTTAAAATCTCCAACAACATTCATGTCAGCAGAGCATACTCGTTAGGTTTTTAGTTTTGACTATTTTGTGGAGTTGGCTTAGCTGGGAAGAAAAACATGAAATATTTACTTTCAAAAACAATGGTCTATCTTCTTTCCTGACAGAGTAATGTTCTGTTCAATATGGAGGTGTTAATCCATTTATCAGGGAAACTCCCTTTATTCTTCTCTTTTCTACTTTCTGCTCAGTGAAGTTCATACCATTTTAAGGCATTAAATATTGTAACTCTAAGGTTTTTATCTATGAGGCTCAACTCCAGCTTTCAAAATGTTAGCCAGCAGTGTCCAAACATGGAAGGCTCTCAGGCAATCCTGAATTATTCTGACATGACAGCATGGGCTGAGAAACTCAAGATGCAGGTTTGAGTGCATTTGCCAATTGGCAACGAATTCTGTTCTCATCAGTTTATCAAACCCATTCAGAAAAACTGGCACATGTGCCCAAAGACATATACACAAAATTGTTACTGCAGTCTTATTTGTCAGGGCAAAAAAACCGGCAAATAATATAAATATCTACCAACTGTGAGGAATTAAATAAAACTTGGCAGGGGAACTCCATAGAATACTCCTTTAGCTATTAGGGAAAAAATTAGGTAGATTCATATATACCAAAATGGAAGGTTTACCAAGGTATATTTACTGTAAAGTAAAACATGCAAAGCTCAGAGCCATCTGTATAAGATCCAATTTGTGTTACAAAGGAAACTTGTAAATGTACATATATGTGTAAATGCACACGAAGAGCACATCCACCAATTAACTGATGCTTACTGCTTCTGGGGAGAAGCATGGAGCTGGGGAGCAGAGAGGAAAAGGACCATTTGGGTTTGAAGTTGTTTACTTCAGTAAAGCTTAAATCTTTCACAATGAGAACTGAATCATGAATTAACTGTAGACTTTTCAAAAATTTGGTAAAATACGCCAGGTTTTGCACACCACCACTGAGGGGTTAGGGGGCATGTAGTACTTCTAAAAAGTGGGACTTTCAGAAATTAAAGCCTGCCACTGTACTATAGTAAATAACCTGTGAACATTTCAGCTGAAAATCCCATGCCTACTCATTGCCACTGTAGGACTAAGTGTAAAACAGTCTAGGCAAGAAAGAGCTGTCTGTCCTCTAGTTTCTGAATGACTGTGGCTTTCCATAGATCTAGCACATCGTTGGCACTCAATAAATACTTGTGGAATAAAACTACTGGCACTATTTAATTTGGGAAAGTATGGTGTCTGCCTTTGATTAATTAAATTAAATTATTAATTTAATAATTAAATTAAATATAGTGAAATCATGATAGACATATATACAAAATGCACCTAGTCTCAAGAATGGATGGACAACAGGGAAACGGTTTCCACTAGAGAATACAGACAAGGAAGGTTTAGAATATAGGCAATCCTGCTATACTTTAAAATAGAATAACAACAACAACAAAAAGAAACCCCTGAAAAACCAGATCCTAGAAGTCTTACTCTAACCCTATGCATTCCCCCTGGGATAAAGCTCTTATAAGGTGCACATCAGAATAGCCAGCAAGGGAGCAAGGGGCTAGAGGAGGAGGAAGTTCTCCACAGCTCTGCACCTCCCTCTGTGGGATTCAGGGACTGGAATAAATGATTGCTAAACTGCCTTCAAGCAGCAATCTTCTGCCAATAAGTGGCTGCTCAGGTGGCTCAGTAGCCTCAAAGGAGCTGGAATCAGTTCTCTTAGCTTCAAAGGAACAGAGAGATTTGGGCTTGCATGTCAAATGTCAGAGTAAACCTAAGCCCAGAACCCCACCTCCTCTGCAGATCACCTGTCAGGGGCTGAGCTGCAAGGGCAGTCATGGTGGCCCCTCCATTTCCAAGTGCAGGTTGGGAAGGGAGGCTGAACGTGGCAAAGTGCCATCCCAAGGCCCTCAGCATAAAAGTTCACATTGTTTTTAGCTCTTCTGGCCCCCTTTTACTGTGAAACCTGTAACTTCACTTTGGAGTTATCAATATTAACTAAGTGACTAAGCCAATAACTATATAAAGCAACCAGGATTCTAGGCCTGGGAGTGCAGGTAACCCCACTTGCAGAGCTGCATGTACAGTGTTTGCTGCTATTGGTTTGTTTCTGCCAATAACCAAGAAACTCTGTAGTATGACTATCCTGTGAACCATGAGCTTGTTTTTAAATTGTACCAGATGTGCATCACTAACTCAGCCTTATGTTTTCATCCAAATTTTATGTTTTGATGATGTACACTCTTGCCACGCAAAGTGTGGTCCGCACACCAGCAGCATTAACATTGCCTGGGAGTAGGGTTGCCAGATTAAATATAGGAAATTTAAATTTTACTAGGCATCCAGTTTATTTTTTTCTTCTTTCTCTAAATCTGGCAACCCTACCTGGGAGTGTGTCAGAAATGCAAAATCTCATGCTCCACCCAGACCTGAGGACTCAGAATCTGCATTTAATAAGATTCTGTGTGGTTGTAAAACCCAAGAGATGCTAGTCTCCTTGACTCCTGCGATTTTAACCTGGAGGTCCTGCTGGCAAATTCTGATCTCACATCTCCACCAAATGCAGATGAAAAGAGTAATCCGTCAACAACAACATTGGTTTGTACGTCTCCCTGATCAAAGATTTTCATAATGTATTCTATTTGCAAGTGGGTGTGTTATTCAACCTGGGTGCATGGCCTCCCACTTTCAACCACTGATCAGCTAGAGCAGGTCCTGTGAGCTGAATCCCTGTCACTGGGGGGAGGAGACGCCAGGCTGTGTTAATTGCTTGCTGGGTGGTGGGGAGGAGGGGCGGGGTTACCATCTCGCCTTTGATCAGAAGGGAGAAGTAATGGTTTTACTTACATCCTGCTTGGTCTCCACTCAGGCCCAGAGCCCTGGGATCCATTTCAGGCTCTCTCTTTCTTCCTAGTATTCTGTTACTGACTACATACTGCAACCCAGGGCTTGGGGGGGAAACCAAACGCTCTTTGTGGTACACCCACATGACAGCCTTCAAAATGGAAACAATATTTAAGTTAAACCTGGAAGATCAAGTTTGCTAAGATCCTGCAACACAGGGAGCTTTTGAAAATAAAGCAGCATGTCTGAGTTTGATGAGGAGAGGCGAGCAGGGATGGAGAAGCAAGGCCCTGCTAACAGCCCAAATCCCCACACGAAAATCAACATTTCCCTTTATTCCTTATAAATAAGAAGGATAATAATAATGCACCTAGACAGAACCTGGAGAGTTTCAAGTTGTCTCTACAACCACACTCTTCTGTAGTCCACAGAATAATTATTTTAGATGGGGGTGAAAGTGTAGAAAGTGGTCATTATTAGCCCCATGTAACAAAGAAGGTCTAACCAAGTAGACAAATTTTAAAAGTTAAAAAAAATCAAGACACTTCCTTGGAGTGGCATGTTGCCTGGCTCTTAAAACAGTACTCTTTCCCTTGCTCATAGGGGTTCATTTATTTGGTCACCCCAAACTACTCAGACCTCAGTAATCTCTCATGGGACTTCAGAGCTGGAAGAAATCTTAAAAAGATTCACAGAATCCTAAATTCAATTGTGTCTTCTCAGATTTCATGTTGAAGTCCCTACCCCCAGTACCTTAGAATGGGACCTTATCTGAAAACAGGGTCTTTCAGATGTCATTAGTTAAGATTAGGTCATCCTGTAGCCCTGTAACAATGGAAAGGACATCCTTTTCATAATGCATTCTATTTGCAATAAAATACAAATGCTCATAGCCACCCAGGAAGAATGTCATATGAAGGCAGAGGCAGAGATTGGGGTCCTGCATCCATGAGCCAAGTGATGACAAGATTTCCAGCAAACCAATGGAAACTGAGAAAAGGTGTGGAACAGGTTCTACGTCACAGCCCTCACAGGGAACCAATCCTGCTTACCCCTTGACTTCTATCCTCCAGAGCCGTGGGACAATCAATTTCCTTTGTTGAAGCCATGCAGTCGGTGGTACTTTGCTTTGGCAGGACTTACAAACTAATACAAACAAACCTTAAGGTGTGAAGTGCCACTGTGTTGTTCACTAATGTGGACATCAGGCACGTTGTATGTCTCTTCTCATAGTCCCATCACATTGAGTCTGGGAGGTAGGGACTAGAAATGAGGAAGTGGAGGCTCACAGAGGCTGAGCTACTCAGTCAAGATGATGCAGTCAGCAGGTGGCCAAGCTGGACTGACACTTGGGTAGTCTGAGTCTAGATCCTGTTTTCTTCACCATGAAACATCACAGCCTCAGGTGGAGTGGCCAGGACAACTGCCTAGCATCTACTGGGCCCTTTCTATAAGTATGTAGGCACTTGTAGGAACTCATAACACGACCATGAGGTAGAAACAAAAAAATGGTATAGATTTTATAGGGGAGAAAGCAGAGGCAATGAGGTTAAACGACTGGCCTGAGATCACACAGCCTGCCAGTGGTGGAACTGAGGTTTGTACCAGGTCTGTAAACTCTAGCAGGAGCTCAGAGAGCTCATGTTTTCTGGTTTCTCAGAGGTAGATGTATGTCCCTTTCCAGATCAGAGTCCATCTCTGTGTCACCATGCAGGCATCATCTTTCTGTATCTCCACACCACACATGTCCCTCTTTCCGTATCCAAATGCACAAACGAACATTTTCAGGAAGTTCATTTCCTCTTTGCCTCTACAAAGAAGCTCTGCTTCCTCCAAGTAGTGCAGAAGGAAGGTGGATTCATGACTATAACGCCTGTGAAACTGCTTCAGTCTGTGGGTCAAACTCTGATAATGTTCTAAGTCAATTCCAGGAATTCTCCTGGGCCACACATTTACAGCATATCTGGGTGTAGAACAGGGGTGCTCAACTGAGGGCAATTTTGTCCTCCAGGGGACATTCACAATCTCTGGAGCCATTTTTGGTTGTCACAACTGGGGTGCAGGAACATACAACTGAGGCCAGGGATGCTGCTAAATATCCTGCAATGCATGTTTGCACAGCACAGATGTGTCCAGCCCCAAATGTCAGTAATGTTGAGGTTAAAAAATCCTGACAGAGTGTGCCCTACAGAGGCAAACTGCCCATGTACAAATTCCAGCTCATGGCTTACTAGTTCCACAACCTGGGGCAATTTTCTTAGATTCTGCAGGGTACAGTCTTCTAATCTTCAAAATTGAAACTAATAATAGTCCCTATACTGTGCCTAGCACAGTGTAAGCACTCAGGATAGTCAACCTCAATATTTCCAAAGCTGGAAGTTAGGCACCTGACCATAGGGCTTCAGTAGCTGCTATTCAGTTGTACTGTTCTGCAATTTGATCTGAGGTGGTCATTCCTGGATTCATGAATGGCTGACTTAGGTACTTACTCTAGGCACAAAAGGCAAGGTGCAATGTACGAGGCAACTCTTTTGTTTCAAAGTAAAAGCATGCAGGTCATTCCTCTCTACAATCTTTTTAAATGTATTCAGAAATTCCTTTAAGAATGTTTCAAAGGTCTCCTTTTATCCCTGCCACTAGCATTCACATAGCTTTTGCAGCATGCCAGACACTACATGGTTTAATGGAATTAATCCTCAAAATAACCTTGTGAGATGACCACTGCCTTCTCTTCTTCCTTTTAAACAAAATCACTTCTCCCGAAGTATCAGGACCCAAGGTCAATCAATGCCTTATTAAGTTTTCATGCAATGTTATTACTTTTCCTATTACCTTACAACTATTATCTTCTAATAGTTTCTCCAAACCTCTCTACAAGCATAGGCAGTTTAGCAACATGACAGGCTCTATGGGTTAGCCTGGGCACCTAACACACTGCTTAGCATATACAATATGTACTATATAATCTGTATAATACATGATCAGTTTTATATAATCACTCTTTGATTTCCTTCCCCCGAGCCAGCTGACTTATGAGTTCTTGGAACTTAACCCACCTGGGCAGAGACTTCAGTATGCGGTTTAAGGAACTGGATTTGAAGAACCCCTTGCTCTGTGGTGGCTGATGGTGGCCACATAATATTGAAAAGAGAGCATGGGACCTGGTGGAGATGACAGAACTGGGTTTCAGCCTGGGCTCTCCACCTCTAGCTATGTGACCTCAGAGGCATGACGTTGCCTTCTCTCTGTAAAATGAGACACCTGAGACCCACATGTGGGAGTAGAATAAGACTAAGCAGAGTTACACGAAGAAGGAGACATTTGATAATGGCTGCCTTCCACCGCTGAATAAATTTTGCTCCTTATTATGACTTGGATTCCATGGTGACCAGGCTTATGAGACTCCAGTGGGGTCTGTTAACTGACCACAACCTCACACTTAAATGTCATTGTGTCACTGTCCTATCTTTTAGTTCCTCTGTATGTTACCCTCTTTGTTCTTACCCTGGTCCTGAATTGCTCATACTAATCTATTGCTATACAGAATCAGTGGCAATATAGATCATGCAATGTAAAGTTGTCCTGTGCACTATATCCTTGAATTCTTTGTATAACCTTATTGACATAATTAAGAATATACCTTACTTGGATAAAATAATACAAGAAGAGCAGAGACCATTTCTGCACAGTTTCTATTGAATTAAACATAGTAGGTACTAGATAAATATTTGTTGAACTAATTACTAAACAGGTGAGCATTAGTTAAGTGCTACATAAAAGGTATGTGGCATTTTTCCCTCCCAGTGTCTCCTTTCATTTCTTTTCAAATAATCTGAATAATTTGTAGGCAGAAGCACAAGAGCTTAGCTTTTAATCTCATCAACAAAGAACCTTCCAAAGAGGAGACATTCCTTTGGCCTTGGTTGTTGGCATTTCAGATGTAATTACATTTTTCACCCTAAAATTTCCCAACAAGATTAAGAGTCACACACAAAGTTTCCTTAACCCTCTACTCAGAAGTTGCACAAGGAAATCTGCCCACTTTTCATAGGATTTCTGAAGGATGCCAGCTGCTGGCAACCATGAAACCTGAAACACAAAGGACTCATAATCGCCTGGAACAACCCTGCTTGCACAATTCCCTGCAAGCCTCTCTAAGAATAGGCCGGGGCCTGCAAGTGTGCACATGCTGTTCTGCAGGGGAAGAGATGCAACATTCCCTTTCTCACCAAGCTGTTTCTAGCATTTCATTTACTTACTCTGGATCAGACAAGGTAAGAGTGTACAAACACCTAAGAAAGGGGCAACGTTAGCATTTTCTTTGTAATTTTACTTGCTTTATGGCTACTCTCCAGAGTTTCTCCTGACTTCATATCATGGTGATATTTCTGATGATGGCTGAAAAGGTTCAAGCTTCTTCAAGTACCTAGTTCCAATTGGTTATTAATTGTACTAATTTACTGGGAGTGTGCATTGAGGATTTTTGAATTTGTGTGCATATATTTTTTGTTGCCTACACTGTTTGCTTGATCCTAGGAAAGTTATGACCAACCTATTCCAGGGAGGAGGCTTTTGGTGGCAAGCATGAAGATCCCAACAAAGATGGATTCCACTTGTTTCTTTGAGGACGTGAGTCCATGTAAAGCAGTTACAGTGACCATACTGGTGCCCAGTGCCCAACCTGATTCAGGAGATAGACATTGAATAAACATTGAGTTCTTTATAATGCACAGTAGATGATTGACAAATCATTACAGAAATCCTGGTGCTGGAAGGGATGATCAGTGAAGAAGGTATCAAAGGAGGTGATAGTGGGAAGAAAATAAGACAAAGTACTTACCATGTACTAGCACTGGACTAGCATTTTAAATCATTGTCTTCTTTGGGCTTCACATTCCCCCACCCCCCACTTTGCAGATAAAACAGGGAGGCTCAAAGAGACTAAATAATGTGCCCAAAGTCCCACAGCTACTAAGGGACAGGTCTGGGAGATAGAGCTCCCACCCTCATTCCATGAACTTCCACATGAAAGATGGACATTTTACTCATGAAAAAAAGGGGGGCAAGAGGAGGAGGATAAGGTAAAAGAATGTATGAGGAGAAGGAAGGGGAGACACGGTCCATGGAACAAAATCCGGAGATGGAGAAGAGGAAAATGATGCAGTCCTGTTCACTCTCTTCATGAATCTTGGAAAACAGGCCCACCTTCCCTTCCCATGAGAGAGGACTGAGTGGGGAGCTTGAAGGCTGAAGTGGAGATCTGAAAGAGTCACTTTGGAGAATGCAGTGTGACTCGGTACAGACAATCAGGAGTCCTAGAGAGATGCTGTGGAGTCATATACACCTGGATTCAAATCCCAGCTCCAACATTCCTGAGCTGTGTGATTTTAGACAAGAAACATGCCCTCTCTGTGCCTAAGTTTCCTCATCTTGAAAACAGGACAGTAGTAGTATCTACCACAGAGGGAGATGTGAAGGTTGTACAGGACGATCAATATGAAAGTGCTTAGAATGTTGGTGGCAAATGATGAACCACTGGGTCGCATATAGTGGCCACTGGCTTTTATACAACCTGCAAGCTACAATTAGTTTTTACCTTTTTAAAAAGCTGGAAAAAAATCAAAAGAAGAATATTTTGTGACACATGAAAATTATATGAAATTCAAATTTCTTTGTCTGTCAATACAATTCATATTGGAACACAGCCAGGACCACATGTTCCTTTGATGCCTTTTGCTACTTCTGTGTTGCAGTGGCATGCAGTAACTATGCCCCAGGCAGCACAGGGCACGCTCATGGCTGCACCGAGCTCAGCGCACTGCAGATGGGTGTAGGGGAGCCAGACCTCGACAGCAGACCAAGTTGCCCATGTATCACCTCTCAGTGGGGATAGACATTTTCAAACATGAAATACACAAAATACCACTCTGGATCAATACTAACAGATGAACATTTGCATAGATTTTAATGACAGGGAATAATAACTTTGCACCCCAATTAAATAGAATGTTATTTCCCTTCAAAAGAATCCTATTCTTCACATTAGTAGATATGTATTACAAAAAATGAACTCATTATATCTTTAATTTCATCAACAAAAAAGTTGTGAAAATGTGTTTTCTTCCATTATGGGAATACTACAAAATACTCTTCATTTTTCCTTTTGGCCCACACAACCTAAAATATTTACTCTCTGGCCATTTCAGAAAAAATGTGCTCAGCATTGACTGAGGACAGTGGCTAACACAGGAAAGAAGGTGCTGGCTCTCACCTTGCTGACCTCACAGCCCTGATGTTGTGGACCGTTCAGCCTGGTCTCAGGAGCTGTAACCTGCACCCCATGGTGGGCTGTGAAGAGCCAAGGGTCCTGCTTCATCTGGGTCTGTTTTGTCACGAGGATGTGACCTACTAAGGAGACAAAGCTTATCTCCCTGGCAGGAGTGCTGCTTCTGCCTCATCCATCTCTGGCCCCAATGGTTGGTCAGTAGTCAATGATGGGTAAGACTCCTCATGGGAGGAGCAACCTAAGCCAGACACGACCACTTGGGAGGCCCTCATGGAAGGACTTGGGGGGTTGCAGCAAAGAGGGGGTGATGGACCCTCGCCCCCCAGCTATTCTGACATAGCCCGAGTCCCCATTTCTGTCTGGGAGATGTCTTCTGCTTCCTGAGCCTAATCAGCTTAAAGCCTGAAACTATGAGGGCAAGCGGTGCAGCCTTGTGCTGGCCAGGATGGTTCCCTGAGTGATCAGGCATAAGAAAGAATTCGTAAAGTCCTGCGAAACCTGCTTTGCTAAGAGTGCTCTCATTTAAATGATAAGGGTCTGAGGAGGAAATGAGTATGTCTCCCAAGTTTGGCAACCCCCTTTCCTGACAGACACTGACTCAGACTAAGCCCTCAGATTTCTTTGACATGTTAAACCTGTATTCTGGTGCATTGGAACCCAATAAAAGCCTAGTGAGGAAGGGGCTCTGGGTCATTCTCCTCTGAGAGTTTGACCACCTCTCCTCCCCAAGCAGATCATGTCTTGGTAGTTTTTATTTTCATCCGTGATGGATGATGGGGCTCTGCAGGTGGAGCCCCCCCACACCCTGACGCCATTTCCCTTGTTAAGCACTCGGCTAAAGGCCCCAGTTCCTCTTCGTATGTCTTCTTAGATACTGCATATACATGCTCTTCAAGTTCCAGGTAAATACTTGGCATATACAGCTGCCCAACATAGGAAGGAAGAGGAAAGCTTAATGCTGGTGCTAGGCTACATGCCTTCTCCTTTTCAGGCCCATTCATCCCTTTTTTAATTTTTTTTTTTTTTTTTTTTTTTTTTTTTTTTTTTGCACAGGGTCATGTGGACTACCCCCACACAATGGTGGCAGCTTCACCTGCTAGGACAAAGAGCTTATCCTGAAGACCAAAGAGAAGACAAATTGCAGCAAAGCTCTCCCCACACATATTCTGTGGGCGCTAATTCTATATGAGAGTATGGGAAGAAAAGGGCCCATGGACAACGTGCTCGGCCACCCCAGGCAGCTCTCTCTTTCTCTCGGAGTGTGATAACTAGCCTGAGGATCCTGACCTATCAAAGGCTCTGAGAAGGAACCTATTTCATTCTGTTTAATCCAGTTTTGCTCAAACTTATTTGAGCACAGAATGCTTTTATTATAATTTTTTAAAAGTGCCTTAATATTCAATACCATCAGTTTTCTGAGGAACAACTTTAGCAAATTACTACTACAGCGGGAGGAGCAGTTGACCAAGAATTAGATGTTTGAAGTTCATGTTCTACCTCCCACATCCTATCTCTACATCCCTGAAAAAATCTCAACTGTTGCAACTTCACTTTTTTACTTTGTAAAACAGGCATGATGCTACCTGCCTGTCACCCCCCTGGAGCTGATAGGGGCTCAGATGTGAGTGAGACAGGAATAGGAGAAGCGGCAATGTCAGCCCTTGGCATTTTGAGGATGTTTCTGATGATGAGTGGACTGGGCACAGAGCTGCCAGGCAGAAGTTTCCCCTCAGCTGCCCCTGCCCTCAGTGTTTGTTGGAAAAGCAGAGGCCACCTGAGAGGGTATGGGGAGAGCCCATCCTTCCGTGTCCAGTACCTGCCCAAGGGGAGAGGCACACCGAGGAGAGACCTCCAAATACACAAAACTCCCTGAAGGCCTCCAAGGGTGGGGGAGTCCTGGGACTCAGACCAGGTGCTCACACTCACTTTTGAAGTGTGGAAATGGCTTAACCGTCTGGCCTCTGAAACACACCAAGCACATTCGTAATTTAAAAAATAATAACATGAAGAAAATTCCTCCAGCGTGTCTGAGCTTGCACCCTCACCCACAGTCACCGCCTTATCTGACATATCGGATTTCTCTGAGTCCCAAGCCTGTTGTCTAAGGAGGGACAGGAGTGCTCTGTGGCTCCAAACACTTCCTCATTCCCCCTCTTTGGTTTCCACATTCCGTGAGAAGGAAGGACAAGTCCTTTCTGCCACTGATGGTATTGATAACCTGGGAGGCTGAACTGTGTTTCGAATCTGCTGGTGGCAATGCTGTCAGCTGGGTGAGTCACTTCTCTCCCAGAAGAAAGCATAAGTGTTTCCATTTCCCATTGTGTCACCTGCCTCCAGCCAAAGAGGAACACAAAGGAAGCCTCTAATGTGATTTCACTGTATTCCCGAGCTAGTGCCCTGGCACCAGTGGATGGGTACAGGTGCAAACACAAATCAATAAAATATAAAAGCAACCAACAACAGCAGCCCATAACCCTACCTGCAGAACCTCATCAGAATCCAACACCATGGGCAACGGGACACCCCTTTTTAATCATGGAGGGTGTTTTGTTTTTGTACAGGGATTTGTACAGAAACTCATATCAAATAATGCAGTTACATCAGAGATCAAGGTGCATTGAAAGAAGAATGATGCTGGGGATCAGCAGGGCTGCTAATTCCACCACAGCTGACTCAGGGCAGCCACAGGCATCTGGGCTTCCTTGCTGATACCTGAGCATGGAACAAAGAAGTCTCATACCGCTGCCAAGAATAATCAAACTGCAGCAATGTTCGTTACTCCCACTCTCCCCAGACGGTTGCTGTGGGCCCACCCCAGCCTGATGAGGCTCTCCGACTGCTCGATGCAGAGCAGAAATCAAAATTATACACAGGTATGTTAACATGGAAAGAGAGTCATGTGATATTGAGTAAATAACAACAATAACAGCCTTCAAAGGCTTAGCCAGCACGTAAGAGTGGTAGAACTAGTATCTGACTGGGTCTGTGCGACTCCAGAGCCTCGGTGCTTACCAACCACATAGCACCAAAGACTAGACAAAGTCAGATTCTGTCCCCATTGGGCATGTATTTGCATGACCATGTCTGCATGGGAAAATGTGCTTTAGAATGGCACTTTCTCTGAATGAGGATTACAACAAGTGTTTTTCCTGATTCCTCATTAACTTTCTAAGTCTTCTACTGTGAACATGAAAGTAATAAATGGGGAAAATGAAGCAGTGGTTGTAAAATTCAGGTTTTCCAGTGTAGGTGAACTTTGTGATTTTTATTTCAGAGTTTCATCCTATATTTTCTTCTGATGGATGAAGGTGTAATGTATATAGAGGATCTTTAGCCCTATATGGGTAGTCGCCTTTTCATTCTGGGTCTAACAGGTTTTACTGAGAAATGATCTTCTCTCAAAGAATTTATAACAACTTTTCTTTTATATCCTTCTGTAAGTTCTATTTCCACCACCCTGTATGTATACAGTGACTGAGGCACTAAGGAAATACTTGGGATGGAGGGAGTTCTCAGTTGCCCAAGCCCTGTAACCCAGACGCAGACATTACAGGAGGAGCCAGCTTACTAGGACACACAGTGGGGTTGCAAAGGAGCAGGGCTCAACCTCATGCTGTGGGAAGCTCTGAAGGCTAAAAGAAACAACAGACAGGGCTCCTCATATGCAGATAAGCATCCAAGAAATTCTGTCTCCTTGAGAACAGCCCTGTGAGCTTAAAGACAAGTGTTACCCACTGCAGAATCTGCATGGGAGAGATGGGGGCAGCTCAGAATAGCACCCAGCAGGATGGAAGTTCTCAGTTGTTATATGCTGCTATTCCTATCATTTGCATTACATTTTCTGGAAAACATAGCTAGAGGGAATGTACACCTTTATTCCAACAGGCATGTTGGAATAAAGTCTCTAACAGGCATGTTCCTGGGAAAGGTGCCTTGTGGCCACTAAGGTAAAGTGGAGATTGTAGAACCTATTTCATGGGATCATCTGGTAGTTAAGAGGGCCAGTAATCTTTCTGCAGAGATCATGTTACTCTGGGGAAGGCATATATGGGAAAAGCCTGAGGATACATCTGGGCATGACCAAGGGCCTCCAGCCAATTGATACCTCAATGACAGCAAAGAATATAGCCATTCTAGTTGGTGGTGATTATAAACATGCACTCTTATTTTGGATGTTGTTGTCTGTTTTTTTTTTCCATTTTGTTGGGACTATGGAGATGATTGGAAAGAGGTAGAATTGGAGTTCCTCTCTCTGAAATGCCAAGAAAGTTCTGGCTCAGCTTGCTAACATCGCCTATCAATTGGATGGCTTCCCAAACCAGGGCTCTGAGAAGTGTCTATTCTTGGTCTACTGGTCTAGTCAGGAACCTTCTCAAATCCACATTTACATATCTTAACAGGAATCTGTTATGCTCTCCCTGAAAATGCCATTCCAGCCACATTTTTGAATGATGACTTTTTAGGAATTGAGAATCAACACTTGACATTGAATAGTGTTCTGACATCACTTAGTGCTTGTGTTCTTTAAAAACCCTTCCATCTTCCTGGTAATTTGGGTGATCCTCTGGAAAAACGCGTGAATAACATTGTGATGTTCCAAGTGTAAGACACGGTTTATGGGCAGCATTGTCACAAAGGGTGAGGCCTGTCTCTCTGGCACCTGCTAACCTCCAGACAGTGCTAACTGCTATTGGTGCTTGCTTCTCCCTGCTCTCACCCATGGCTGGATTTCCCCAAGTCCACACAGCTTATTATTTTTCTTCTAGCGTTCAGTTTTCCATACTCCTCCCACCCATTGATATCTGATTAATTCTCACCAGATGTGAGTGTCTGGACTTCTCCAAGATTTGTTATTTTCCCTGCCACGTTCCTAACCGTCTTCAGACCGTTTGTGTGATTTTTGTGACCTCTCTAGTGTTTCCAACACCTCCCAAATTAGTGTCACCTGTGACTTTCCTTCACATGTTCTTCGCTCCCCTTTACAGATCATTAGTAAAGAGGTTAAACAGGACCAGACCATCACAACACTGTAGAGCAAATGACAAAGGGGTGGGAGAGGCTGGACTGCTCCCTGAGCGCCAGCCCTGGCATGGGAAGGGTGTAATGTAATGCAGCAACACTCTGCTAGACTCCTCCCGCCTCTGGTCCACATTCATTTATCACCACTGTTTGTTTATGAGTTCTCAGCCAGATTTCAGGTCCTGAGAGTGTGGTCATATCCAAACTAACATGCATTGCTCTGCCAGGTAACTCTTACAAGCTCCAGAAAGAATCCACAAGAACTTATTTACTGCTCTTTACTCAGCTTAAAAGCTTCTACCCCAGCACCCGAGGCCATCATAGTTGAGAGCAGAAAGAGGTGGACTATTTTTAATATTACTCTTTTCTCTCTTTCAATTCATCAGCTCACAGCTGTTTGTTAAATATTCATTGGCTTTTCACATTACTCATTAGATTTTTCTTTCAGCCAAAAGAAACCCTCTGCTCGAAACACAGACTAATCCATAGTCTCCAGCAATCAAAACTTTCTTTGCTATTCCCAGGTGTCATTAAACTCAAAGGTAACTGAAGAGGGTGTGTTTTAGGGTAAACATGCTTTAAGACCTGCTGGAAATTGTGTAGCTGGCTTATATAGCTACGGTCATAGGAATAAATTTCTCTTTTTGATTTTTCTTCCTTCTATCTTTCTCTTACACTCTCCAGTCCCCAGATTAACCCATACCAGAGTTATCAACTACTTTCTCCAGCTGCCATAAACAGTCTGCTCTTTGGAGCCCAACAGTAACAATAATAGTGATGTTCTATTGAGCTCCTCACCATGCAGCAGGCATGGCTAGGCATCCTATTCATTTTATCTCATCTGATCCTCACCATGTCCCTGGGAGGTGTCCTGACATCACTTAGTGACACACAGTGTACAAAACCTTCTACCACTGAGAACATGGAGTAGATTTGGAAGGACAGTTACCCAAGGCCATCCAAACCCAGACCCATCTGAATCCAGAGACCACACTGTGAGCCACTCTACACAGTGTCACCCAGTCTCTATTAGATGAGTGGTCAGTTCTTCACCTTTCTGAGT
This sequence comes from Glossophaga mutica, assembly GCA_039655065.1. Taxonomy (NCBI): domain Eukaryota; kingdom Metazoa; phylum Chordata; class Mammalia; order Chiroptera; family Phyllostomidae; genus Glossophaga; species Glossophaga mutica. The sequence continues at coordinate 49,936,910 of CM077309.1, forward strand.
CACTGGACTCCTATAAATCTCTGTTGAGGATCTGAGGTACTCTCTCTCATTGGGGAATGTGCACATACCCACATTAAAGTCTGTTAACTATGTCAAGGGATTTGTAGACCCTTGGGGTACATGGACACTAGCTTAAGAATCTGTGTGCTATGCATTTTTGACTACTTTAAGTTCCTCCAGGGTGAAATTGTACTTAGCTCACTGCCTCAACTCCAGTACTAAGATGATGAACTATTTCTGAATGAATTATTGATTGGAAGCATGTTGGGTAGTTCATTCAAGCTATAGCTCTGAACAATAGCTCACAAGCCTGACTGGAAGATATAAATATATACATATTTTCCAGAGGAGCAGAGGTGTCAAAAAAAGGTGGCAATGGAGGAAGATAATAGAACACAAACATCTCACTTTGCCTAGCAATTAATTTTGCAATTGGTGGTTCTGAAATATCTCATGGCTACTTCTAGTGACATCTCATCTTAACTCCTTAACACAGGTGATTGGAAGGTTCCTTTGTAGAAAATAACAGTTGACCCTTAACAACACAGGTTTTAATGCACAGGTCCACTTATATGAGCCACAGCTGGGAATCTGTGGCTGCAGAGGGCTGACTATATGCATTTCTCTATACCATTTTACATAGGAGACTTCACTGTTCTAAGATCTGGGTGTCGCAGGGGGTCCTGGAGCCCATAGCCACGGATACCAAATGACAACTGTAAAATTTTGGGGGGTCAAAAGTTGTATGCAGATTTTTGACTATATGTGGGATCAGCTCCCCTAATCCCTGCATTGCCCAAGGGTCTACTGTATATTCAGGATTTCAATAGGGGCAATCATTAATTAAAAGCAGCCAAAATCTCATGAGGCTGCTTTTTAACTGACAGAATTCTTGATTCCTGGAGAATTAAGAGGGTACGAGAACCAATGGCCTCTTCCTTCTTTCTCTGGGTCCTTTCCAACCTTCTACAACTTCAGGAATATGATTTTTCCACAGACTACTCTGCTCCACACAACTCCATCTTCTATGACTGCTGATTTTTCTTTGCAATTTTTTCTATTCAAATTCTCTTCTTTTTTCTTTGAAAATCAGAGGAGCTGTACATTCTCGAAGTTAGACTTTAGCTATGCTATAAACCTGACCTCCTACAGGTCACTGCAGTGAGAGGCAAGAGATTCCCCCCATTTGTACACAGGCAAATGGAAAAGAGTACAAGTCAAAAGGCTGCCTCTCAATTGGCCTGTCCAACTGGATGTCAAAGGAAAACAAAACTCTAGATTCCTACCCAGCCCCATACTGTTCAACAATGGCTTGCCCCAGTTTCAATGCCCATGGTAGAAATCTGGAAGCATTCTTGATATAGTCCTTTCTCTTACCTCCCCATCTGATTCTTACTGGCTCCACTTCCTACTCTCATCTCCAACTCATCCATTTGCCTGCATCTGCCTCACCGATTCCCTGGGTCAGCACCATCAATTCTCTCACAATTGGTGGAGCAGCTTCTACTTCTATTTTTCTTGCCATGATAATTCATCTTTTACAAAGCAGCCAGGGCTGTTCTACAACATAAATCAAGTCATGTCATGTCCCTGCTTAAAAGCCAATGATTGTTCTTTTCATTTTTTAAATTTTCTTAGGCTAAAACCCAAACTCTCTACTTTGTTTTACATGATATGGCTTCTTTCCACTCCTTCAATTTCACCTACTGTCTTATTCTTCACCCAGAGTTGTGATCTTCAAGCTCCTCCAGCCCATAAAGCTCTTTCCCACCTGCAGCCCTATGCACAGATACCTGGGACCACCTCCCAGGCATAGATACCTCCTGGTTCTCCCCTTTTTAAGACTTGGCATGAAACCCATTTCTTTGGAGAGATGCTCACTGAACATCCTTTTAGAAGTAGGTTCCTTTTGTTAATCTCCATATCTTTCTGTTTTCCATGAAAGCAATTATCAAAATATGTAAGGTTTCCATTCATATTTTTAATTCTGTGATTTGTTTTCATTAACTAGATTGTAACATTCACAGAATAGCAATCACATCTGTCTTACTCATCCTTGTTTTCTCAGTATCTAACCAAGAATTTAACCATTTGATGAAAGGATAGATGAGTAGGTAAAATGATAAAATCAATGGATAAATACATGAAAGAAAAGCCTGTGTAGCCAATGGCACAAGGAGGAGATGCATCAGATCCTCAGTCATAGGAGATGTAGTTGAATTAAAAACCCTACTTATTACTCTATACAGGAGATGCAAAAGAAAAACTCCACTTTGCAAAGAAAGTATGGCTTTGGTTGAGAATCTAAGAGTGCAGGGCTCCTTCCGCAATTTCTTTCCCAGCCCCTGGATTCCTCTAGCCCCAGGACAAGTGCAGGCCTAGTGTCTAGACCCTATCTATTAAGGGAATGCAAGGAAATCATACACTTTCAAACCACAATAAAACACACCTCCTTTCTCATTCTTCCTGAGGGGAGGCATCCAGGGAGTTCCACCAGCCTTCCAGCTCTGCTACTATGTGAAAAAAAGCCCTTGCTGGGGCTAAGTGCACTGTAAGTCATACTTGCACTCTGTAACATGGCCCATGTGCTGGTGGCATAGGGCTCCAATTTTTCATTTTGAACAGTATGTATCTGCTGGCATCACAGCCCTGTGCCAAAACTTGTTAATGCCCACATCTGTGTTTTTATGAATCAGGTCCGAAAAATTTGCATGTGTTTTCAATCTAAAAAGACTTATCCCTTTCTAGTGGTTTTAGAAATAAAAATGATCTTGTGCTCTATGTATGCTCAATTACCAGAGTTCACAGTAAAAGCTGGAACATTCAAATGTCAACGCCAACGTGGTACCAGATCTCACAAGGTGACTTGATTTGGTCCCTCACTGCCCCATCTCATTAAACATTCACAAATCAAAGAGCCTCTTGGGGGCCCAAGGGAAGCACCTCCATTCAATGGAAATGAAGAGTTATTTGCTGACACAAATGATTGGCACATTAAGTGGATTTTCCCAAAATAAAATAATGGAGAATTAAGTAGGTGTCATCCTGTATTTTGCAAAGCAAGATAGAAAATGCAGTAAGGAGCACATTTTCACAATCAAAAGTTGGGGGGCGAGAGGAAGGTGTTAGAATATGCATTTGAGGGCTGCCCATGAGGGCAACAACAACATGCTAGAAATGTGATCCCATGGAGTCTGTGTGAGAAAATCACGACAATAATGCAAGGCAAAGGTAAAATGTTTCCTTGAGGAAATAGGGCATGAGCCAATAGAGAAGGGATGGAGAGAATTTGGGGGCAATAGAGTAGACAGTGGATGGAAGTAGCACCGACTAAGTAATTTGTAGTGCCCGGTGCAAAATGAAATCGTGGGCCCCCTTCTTCAGTGTCAGCAGAGCATTATTAAACCAAGAGTGGAACCTTTCTAAGCTCGGGGTTCTGTGGACTACATGGGTCACATGCTGATAATGCCAGGCTAGGTGGGGGTTTGTGAGAGGGGAGGAAGGCTGGCTCTAGGGGCTATCAAAACTCTTTAGAAAAGCAAAGTTTCCTCAGTCCACTCTGCTCACAGTAAACACTACCCTTGAATGATCACAGCGAAAGAGATGAATTGCACCTAGGCTCATACCTAGAAGTGGCGAAAAAGGGAGGAGCTGTCGGGGTTGTTACACTAATTCCAAATTTGTTGTCATTTTTGGAACAACTTTCCCTAATTATGATTCATTTTAGCACCAAAACACCAGATTCCAGCCAAGGCCTTTTAATAGTATTATAAGTGTATTACTGATGCTTAGTAAAATAACTTCTTGTAATGTTTCTTTTATAAGGGCCATAAATCAAAATATTCAAAACAGTTAATTTTTAATGTGCCATTATTATCCATCCTTAGTTATAAATTTAATGTCTCCTTACGCCCCACAGATTCCAATGTGACTCAAAACAGGCAACGGCTGTTCAAAAGCAGACGGTTCCCCAGTATCTCATTATTTAAGTCTCTAAGATTCGGTTTTAAAAGCCTGAAGATATCTGAGTAAACTTGTTTAAAGGAGTCGTAAAGAAAGATAAGTAGTTTTCCTCAGAAGCCTATAAAATTTATTACAACATATTAAAGTAAGATTATATATTGACTAATTATCAGAAGACATTTGTTTTCTGGGGCACATGGTGTTTGGGGAAATTCACAAGCAAAGCAAGGTTTTCTGTGAGCTTTGGCACCACTTCTACCCTGAGGATGACAACAAGGTTCCTATCTCAGGAAATGGCAGGGTGGATGTCAGGAGTCCTATGAAAGAGCAATAAAGATCTTTATGATCCAAGAGGAGACCCAAACGCAGCCCAGTACCCTAACATTTATGGTACAGAAGAAGCAGCTGCATAGAAAAGCCCCAAATAGGACCCACACTCCTTGCGACAACCCCCAAACTCTTAGAACCTTACTCTGTGTACCTATTCTATGCATGCGTGGGCAGATTTGGCAAGCTTGTTTTTTTATCATTATAAAACCTTTTCTTCTCATTTAATATTGTATTAGGTCAAATTATTCTTTTATTAGCTTTTCAAGACACGGGGAGACTCTTTCAGACAGAACCTTAAGAATTTCTCTGGCTTCCCTGCCTCCTCATACTGACAAGCTTCTCTTTGGAGCCACTTTGCACCTGAAAGACCTAATTCCAGTGCCATTTTTCACTTTACCCAGAAAAGAGTAAGAAGAGAGGAAATAATACTCTGATGTGACCAGCAAGACGGCTCTACTGGCAGCAAATGGACCCACGAGGTGTTACATCTTTACTATACAGAAAGATACTGTATCTGAAAATCAATCCCTCCTACCACCCGGGTCCCCCCACCCAGTGTATTTCCTGCAGGACCAGAGAAAGCAATCTGACTTATTGGCAGCAACTACAACAGGTTCAAACCAAGCAATTGAATACACCATTGAAACTGTCACCCACGGGCAAAACACACCAGTGATTGTTTTAAAATACACCTGAAGCCCCACTGCCATGAAATAAAAGGGCAAGACTTGAGGAAGGGTACACCTATTGTTATCCCAAATAACTGCCTCTCTAATCACACACTTGGTGATGATTCTCTAGCACTGTGATGTTTCACGTTCGTCCTAGAAAAAGAACTGCATACTCAGTACTTTTTGACCATAAAAAAATCACATGGCATGCAATCTGCCACATTCCTACCATAGTTCAGGTAACCATAGGTATATTCAACTCCAGGGGGTTGTGACTTGGTGTTAAACAGCCTACAGTATACTGGAGAGATGTGAGTCCCCGCAGCACAAGTCAGTAGAGTTTAATGTTCAGTTTATAACTGTGGCAATTACATGCACCACTGTTCCATTATAATGCAGATAGGACAGAAACAAAGGGTGGGTTGTTAGAAGCTAAAATCCCACCTTTAAAACAGCAAAATATTCAGAAAAACTGCATGTGTGAAATGTATAATGCAAAGCTCTGTAGAAACACAATTGTAAAAAAGCAACAGATATAATGCCACTAATGAGATCTGCCAATATCAATATTTTTCTTCTAATTTATTCAAAGAGGTATAGTTACCCATTCACCATTACTATGCTTTGATCCTTGTGTTTTCTTCAGAACTGCCGTAGAAGAGATAGTACAGTCCATTAAACAGGCTTTTTAGAGATGACAGTTTCAGCTCCATACAAATATATCATTTCATTTTCCTTATTCCTTGCCAAACATTTGAACAACCAGAAAGATGTGAGAATTGCACCACACTGGCATGTCTGGCAAAGGCAAACAGTGAGTTGAAAACCACAACTGGAGAATTGTGACAATTTCTGAGTCCGAAATCATGCCTTTAAAAATGTGCATAAATCCTAGGGAAGGTGTAGTTTACATCTTAAATAACACAGAAGCATTAGAACTGTGCTCAACCCAGCCCCAACATGGCAGTGTGATAACAAGGTCTTAGGGTGGCAGGGAAGGGGTTGCAGGTAGGAAGGAGAGGGCTCTTGAGGATGGTCACAGAACACAGGAGCAAACACAGGGCACAGTTGCAAACATCAGTGAACACTATTGATCACGCACACAATACAACACCAGATTGCAATCTTTTAAAGAAAAATGATATAAAAGATGGTTTCTCACCCCTCAAAACAACACTGGAACTTTGGTTTACAGGCCCGGCTATGCCCATATGCCCTCCTCGTCATCCTGTGGCCGGCCCAGGGAGGGAGGTGTGCAGAGAGGAGGGAGCACCGGAATGAAAGAAGAGAAGGTTAGTTACACCGTGATGCACTGCAAAGGCACACTGATCTTCACTTTGTTTTTTAATCTTAAAGAACGAGAAAAAAATCCATAGTAACTTAAGTTCCACATCACTGAGTTGTCAAATATATAACTGAGTTTTGTATCTATGGCAACCCCCACACAAAAACACTCCACCCACCTAGCTCTGACTCTGTGTCAAGATTGGATTAGAAGATTAAAATTAGTCTACATTAGCAGATGATTATTTTTTTGGAAAGCATGCAATCAGAATTGCATATGCCTGAGGAGTAGATTAAACCTTTTAAGTAAGCAGAGAAGTAATTATAGTAATCAAATACCCTTAATTTCTCTTAAGCTTAAAATATCAATAAAGGCTGAAGAAGAATTTAAAAAAAGATCTACTTTTGTAGCATGTAATAATTCACACTGGTTATTTCACAAAGGCTCAAACATGCTGTGATCTTCTCCATTTGTCAGGTTCTGTTTTGCTCTCAGCATAAAGGAGAATGTGTGTGCCATGGGATGATTATACATTTGCAATCAAATAAGTTTCAAAGAAAAGAGAGTACACTTTCCATTCAGTAGAATGCTTATAGAAAGGAAATTTTGTTTAACTTAAAATCGTATTCAACTGTGGATAAACTGAAACTTATTTGGTCTGAATTGTTGTTGAAAACATTTCCAGAATGGCTCTGGCGACTTTCCCTACTTAGTAGAGTGGCAGATAGGCAGGGAAACTCAAACTTTGAAGACAGAAGTGAATTCAAAATAGGACCACCACTACCACAAGGTTCCATTTTGAACGGGAATGCTCATCCTTTACTGCAAGGATAGACAAAATGTTGAGGACTGGGTGGTTCATGTCCTGGTCTCACACAGATTTGGGAGTTGTCTTTTAATAAATCCCTGGTGAAACCAGGTTTTGCCATGACGTGTTTCTTTGTTTTAAAAACCAGGACTAGAACAAAAAATAACTTGGAACTTTTTTTTTTACTACTGGATCTTTATTGCTTAAGTTGTTACACTATTAGGTTGAATCATATGAAAATGCCAATATTTGGCCATTTTTGATCTAGAAAAACAGCAGTTTCATGCAGTTCAAACTAATCTTACCAATAGGCAAAGGTAATTTTCATCTACTCAAAGATTTATATCTGTGGTCTTGAAATGAATTTTCACATAATTTATTTCCTTTCTATTTATTCGTACTTTATTTTCTGCATTTAAAAGTATCATTTTGAGAAGAAGTTCAGAGAGTTCATCAGACTGCCAAAAGAGTCCATGGATCACAGAGAGTTAAAGGATTTGCACGCTGTCAAAATTGGACAACTTGGTATCAATTTGCACTGGAAAGTTCAGATAGAAATATTCTGGCAAAAATAGATACAATAGAAATATTCTGGCAAAAATAGGTACAATAGATATTTTTGCCTGGGTCTTCTCATGTAACATTTACCTGTGTTTGTCACTATGCAGTCTAGTAATTACTCCTGACTGAAAAAAAAAGAAAAAAAAAAAAAACAAACCAAACAAAATAAAACAAAAATTACCTTTTCCCTATATCACTTGAGAAACATGTATTTTTACATTCACTAAACTCCCTTTCAGTTCTTGGAGAAAAGCAAAGTTGATGTCCCTTTTTATGCTAGTAAAGAAGGAAAAGGCTATAGCATTGACAAGTGGATTTAAAGGGTTCCAACAACCCCTTGAAATTCAGTGCAGAACGTTGTCGGGGGTGGGGTGTGAAAGTACATTTCTCTGGATGGAAGCTTTCATCAGCCAAGGGTTCTAGACCCCTGGAGTAACTGCTATGGGGCAACCCCAGGCACACAGAGATGCTATGATTTGCCAAAGTCACGAAACAGAACAACACTTTAGCGGCAATGCAGCCTACAGCCTCCCCTGACTGCTTCTAAAAGACTATAAAATCACTTTCCTTGCAGAGCAGTTTATTTCATTTTGCATTTAAAACCCAATAGCATGGATACATTCAGTTTGTTTCAAATCCATTCATACTGGGTTTTAAACTTCAAAAAAGCAGAAAGAAAGAAACGAAGAAGGCTACTGCCACCAAAATCTACCACTATTTTCTTAACAGTGAAATGTGGTCTAATGCAAATCACTTTTAGCAAATTAAATACATTAAAAAGTGGTAATTAATTATGATTGAATGAGACAGGAATTGTAACTTGAAAATATACACTGCCAATATCACTACTGTGCCTCGTCCACCATAGGAATAAAACGGAGCTCCCAGATGTCGAGGGTTATTAAAAACCAGATGTTGAGATCGACATCTTGTAAGCTGGTGAATAAAGTAAAGAAATATGACAGTCCAATATAAACTTTGTTAACATTTAACATGGTAGAAATGTGGATAAATTCCTTGAGTGAACTTGTAATATTATGCATATTTTTCATGTTTTTAGTTTCTAAAGTTTAAAGTTTTTAAAAGAAAATAGAAAGAGAAGTGGTGGCCATTTCTGTTCTCTCTAATCTTCAAAGCTTAAACATGAATTGACCCTAATCACCAAGTGATCTGGGTCAGAGTGAGTGTCTGCTTAGGGAATAAAAACCAAAAATGCAGGAGCTAATCAGAGAGGGAGCTCCAAGCATTGCCAAATGTTCACAGCTGTTTGACTCCTGACTGCATCTCTGCATGCAAATGTTGATTTATTCAGCAATCTTACCATACAGAAATGTAAAATTGGGGACCAAAAATAAGAAACAGATAGATAGCACTTGGTCATTAACTTTATGCCAAGCTATTCAGAAATACTTGAGTTTTACAATGCATCTATCCTGAGAGAGTCTATTTCCCCTCCCTGTTCTTCTGTTTCCCAATCAACTCCGCACTGGCTCTCCCGGACGCTGCCTGTTGTTTTTTCCCTTGGGTGTCCTTTGTGAGTGATGGCTGTGCCAGGAGTTGCCAAAATATCTGGATGGAAGGAAAGCCTCTAGTTCTTCGGTTATCCAAGTGCTTTTGTCCATAGCAATCTGGGGGTGGGAACATTCAAGGTGGGCTGAACCCCAGAGCTCAGTGACCACGACACACAGCAGATTTCGAAGGGAGAGGAGGCTTAACTACCAAATAGCCTCACAATGTATCTATGGTTCCAGAGATGATACAAGGCCTTGATGGTAAATCTGCAAACCCAGATGCTGGGCCCTAATGGGATTCTCTAAATACTGAGATAAAACAAAATTCCTCACCAGATGGGCCACTCATGGGGCCATGCTGATGACAAGATCTAAAGGCAAAGGACAGAGTCATCGCTGACAAGACAGGGGACTCACTGTTGTGGGGCATTTATTGGCCCCAGCGAAGCAGCTCTGGGAAGGAATGCTATGATCTGACGTGATGAATGGCCCAGAGTAAACCTTGAATTGGTCTCTATTTTGAAGTATTCGGTAAAACAGCAGGCAAGCCCCAGCCCATCACTGGATATTAAAAACCAAACCAAAACCAAAACAAAAACTGGCAGTTCTCTTTGATTTGCCACGCAGCTTTTCTTCTTAAAATCAGAGGATGAGGTTCCTAATGGGGGCCTTGCTGTCATACCTGTCCTACCTGGAAATGAGAGTAAAATTACGGAACTGTCACCTTCAAATCAGCCCACTGCCTCTGTGAAAATTCAGCTGCCATCTCTGTCAGGAAGACATGGGAAGAGAGGCAAGTAGGCTGTCCTGGTCATAACAGAGACAGTCACCAGACCCGCCCCTGCCCCTACTTCAGTTCAGGGCTCCTCTGACACTTTCAGAAAACTTCAAGCCCCAGGGCTCTGCAAATTTTGGCTGCACAAATTCCAAAAGCAGGACCACAGTGTGGGATTTACGATGTGCCCTGCACCTGGGTTGCACTAAAGCAACCCTTCTCGGCATATCCCACTGAAGGCTTGGCCAGAGCTGGGACAGACAGATACGTGTGTATAGGGAAATGATGGGTGGGAGCCTGGAGAACAGGGGCCCTGGGCCTCTTCAGGGCTCTCGTAAGTTTTCTCTCAGGGTCAAGACCTCCCATTCATGTCTTTCACCTCTCTGCCTCCTGGAATGCTTAGCTCTTGGATGGATGTCTTTGTTTGGGTGACGAGGTCAGGGATGGCCATGAACTCTTACTGGATTTGTATTTAGTATAGCCTATAAATACTGTGGGGCCTATTTGCAGACAAGTTCCCCCAAATAATAGGAAAGTCCTATCTGGCTTCAAACGCTCAGTTGGTGCTCTGTTTAAATATATATGTTGGCTTATTTCTGACCTGGGCTAGACACAAGCCAACAGGTATCAGCACCTGCTCCAGGTTAGAGACAGTATGACAGGTTCTGTGCTTCTTCCCTGAGTCTCGCCACAGCCCTGAGACACAGGTGTTGGCAGGCTTTTGTGCAGATGTGGAAAGGAAGGCTCAGGGAGAAAGTTCAGGAAGCTTGCCAAAGGACACCTGGCCAGGGCCTGTGGAGCAGGGTCAAATTTCAGTCTGTCTGGCCACAAAGGTTCACCTTTTCTGATATGGATGCTCTGAAGCTGCAGAAAGAAGAGTTCATTTTGACCATGGAAGGCATTTGCTGGTTCTGCTCAGCTCAGCTTTGAGTACTTTGGATCTTGCATGCACCTTCCCAAGCTGTTGAAGATCTTGGTGTTAGATGGTACAACCTAGTTGGGTCCCTCTGGCTCTTGGAAGACAGAGGAGCTCCCATGCAAGAACATGGGTCCCTTAAATAGGAATGTCAGCAGCACCCAAACAAATTCCAAGGTCCCCGAGGAAAAAGGCAGCACTTTCAGTCCCTTCACACTGCCACTCACTGTCTCAGATCTGGGAACTTAACAAATATTTCCAAAGGTGGAAGGATATAAGGCTCGATTCTTGCTTTCTGCCTGACTTGACTCCTCTGAGGAGGGAAGGGCCTGCGTTTCTGAGTTCCCGAGGGTCGGCCTGATTGTGTATCTTTGTTTCTCCACAGCACAGATCCCTCTCCTTTGTCACTGCACCAGGTACATCCCTGGTTCATTCTTCTAACCCCAGGTGGTGAAAGCTGAAGTCACTGGAGGAGGGGAAACACAACGGGAGACACCCATACTTTATAAGGCACACTGGGTTGGTTCTTCTCAGCAAGTTCACCTCACGAGGACACCCCAAGGAAGGGCAGCCATCTGAGTCCTTTTTGCCAAGCCATTGAGAACATTAGAGAGGCTTGGGGGGCTTTCTCTTTCACTTCTAAAATTTTTGGACCATCATTTTGGGGTGACATAGAAATGAGCTTTCTATTTCCGTCAAGCAAAATAATTCTGACAAACTGGTGTTTGGTGTTTGGTCCATGGCTCCAGCTCTCTCAGCTGAAAGATATAAGATACCCAACTGAAGATAGAAATGCTGGAAGGCTCTACATTGGCCAACAATATCGTATCAGAGCCCAAAGTCAACATCTGCTAAAAGCTGAGCCATTGCCAGATAACCATAAAAAGTGGGTAGCAGTGGAGACAGACTTTATTTTCACTTCCTCATCCATCAGTCATTAAGGCTTGGCTTTGTTAAACACAGTGAAAATTGTGTTTTTAACATGAATCTGGTTCTGCCATTTCCTGGCTAGTGGGCAACCATATCCACTGGCCCCTTGACTCTTTATTCCCTCGGTTGCCTCAAAAAGAATATGGGATCATATCCTGACCCTGGCACTTCATAAGGATGCCACGTGCATTAAATTGGAGAATGTCGATTAAGCCACTCTGTAGATATTACTAGCATATGCAAACAAAACTGGACACACTACCCTTGTTGGTGGCATTGGATAGTTTGTTACTATTACAACAAATTATGTGATTTTGCACTAAGGCCAAAGACAGTATGTGTGTGAAAAGAATCTGATACTGTATAAAACCATTCTTAGACATTTTAGCATCTCTGGGCTGTTTCAAAGTTAAAGTTTATTCAGATCATTAATATTTAGAAGCTGAAGCAATTTTTTAGAATGCTGTTTTCTGCAGGCAAGGCAGTTTTCCAAATCTGTGTGTGTGTTTAAAGGATGCTTGTGATTCTCTTTGCTCTGCTGTTCTGTTATCTTCAGATTGTGGCAAGCCCCTGGCATGTGTAAGTCAGACATGATCCTTATTACATCAGTTCCAGAAAAAAAGGAGAAGCAATGGTGTTTAGCAACAGAAAATGGATTTCCCTGCTTTGAGACATTTTAGGGTTGACCACCACCTTTCAATGGGGGAGCTACAGTGCTGCCTGGTAGACAAATGGGACTGGATTAAAGCAGCAAGTTGAAAAGGAATCAAGCCTCATCAAGCCTCTGATGTTGCCAAGACGAGTTATACCTACAAGCTGGGGAGTGAAGGCCATGTCTGAAAACCCCTGTTGATTCAAAGGATACTGCAACAAATCTCTTAATGAAACCCTAATACTACAAACAAGGTTTAAAACTAAGAGGAATCACTAAAAGGGTGGGGTGGGGGGATTTTACTGAAATAGAGTAAGATGGGAATTCTTAATAGGCTCAAATCTCCTTTAAGGAGAAGTCCTTTTTTTTTTTTTGAACAAGAAGATCCTAATGCATTAAGCCTTTTCCCATCCGTGAGGACCCTACCTGGCAGCGTTTATCAAATCAAACCCAGATTAAAGAGCTTTGGCAGTAACCTGCTCATCTGCAAAGCCAGCTTCTCAAAGGCTGTGTGTTACCTGCTACCACCTGTCTTCTTCTGTGGCTTGTAATGGTTGGGTGAGCAGGTAACTGCTACAGAGGCAGGAGTAGTTAAATACCTCCTAGACAACAGTTCAGACATTTGTCCTCATTTCCTTCTTCACCTGTGGCCTCACAGAGAGCCAGGACCGGGTCATTCCAGAGTTCCTGCTCTTAAACACAAGCAAACAGTAACTGGCACCTTTATTTCCCAAAGTGAGAAAATGCATACACCTTCTGGCTCATGTTTTAGTAGCTTTGGGGATGTTTAGTAGTCTTTAAGGGATAAAGAAAAAAGTGACATCTGAGGTATCTTTCTATTTCAAGTACTTAAAAACATAATCTGTTGTGTTTTAGACACAGCATCTTCCAATCCAGTCTATGATAAAGAAAGTCTCAGAAAAGAGGCAAATAATCACAAGAAAAAAAAACAACTTGTAACAATGGGTGGTAATGGATGTTAACTAAACTTATTCTGGTGATCATTTCACAATATACAGATATCAAATCATTATGTTTATGACTAAGACCAAGTATAATTATATCTCAATTTTTAAAAATTAATCAATTGTTTTTTTTTTAAAAGGAAAGAAAACAGGCAAGAGGCTCACAAGATTTGTTCCAAAAGGTACCAAAAGGCACCCTGGGATACCTTTGGCTCTGATTCCAACAGGACTGACCCATGAGTGGCAACGCTTGACATCTCTGAACCCTTCTCCCATCCAATAAACATCAGCCTGATCAGAGATTTCTTCCCGGGTCTTTGAATTTGAAGGCTTCATCCCCACTCAAAGCCAAAACCCAAGGATTCTTCCAAGAAGTGGGCCAGGAAGTGAGGTTTGCAATGCAAACCGTTTTGTTGTTTCTGTTGCTTCTTAACTGGCAAGCTTCAGACAAAGTAGCTTGGATGGGAAACCAGTATTAAAAGCCTAACACATGAAATTTTTCTTATTAGGTTAACTTATGGAAGCTAAAATTTTCTGTTTTTTCACTTGTTCTGTAAGAATATTTTAGTAAGCTCTGATACGTGGTAAGTTTTCTTTTATATAGGAAACATGGAAATGTATTTACACACACATGAACATATATATGTATATATATTGTATATTCAAACATGCACTCAGGGGAAGTTAGGGAGAGAAATTTCTGGTTAAACATGATCTTGAGAAATTCTTCCATATGTGGAAAAGTCTTCGGTTCATCTGACATATAGCGATACATACATATATACACTCAGGACACTATGTATACATTTATCCCACATTCATTTAACCTCAAAACATAAAATAAATTCTTTTTTTTCCCTCCCTAAGCAAAAGCTAGAAATAACAACTTTATATACAGAATCCATCTTCTGGGGGCAATGGAGCAAGTTAAACCCCTCGTCTGTTTGTTCGAATTCAAAGGGCTGCACTTTGGCTAATCTGTCGGCGAAAGTGCACAGAAAGCAGGGCATCAATCACAAAGCCCTGTCCAGCGTCTCGCACAGGGGCTGAGGGTGCGTGTAGACTCTGAGGGCCTCGGGGTGGCTTACTGAGAAGTAACAGGGCCCCGAGGGGGGCTGATGTGACCCCTTCATTTTCCTGGTGGACAGTGAGACTCCACCAACTCCTTGTCAACCAAACAGTAAATGCAGGCCCCTGAGAAGAGGAGGAGAAAAGCAGGGAGGCAATTTACCACACAGATCTGAGGCCAAAAAACACATGTGGCTTGCAAATATTGTCACCTGCCTCCAGCTACCACCTCAAAGAGGACCTGATTTTAGGGGTGGCCGGAAATCTCCCTTGTATGGGAATGCTCTGCAGGACACTAACTCGTTCTACCTGGGAGCCGGTACCCAAGGCTCAGGTGTGTGTAATGTGGACAAAGGTGGGAAGGTCAGAAGGTGAGAACCCTATGTTTATTTTCTGAGCTAACTCTACCTTATGCCTCTTTTGCCTGTGGGAAGAGGGGAGAGGAGAAAAGAGGACAGCCAAGCCTTGACGGGGCAGAGCCCAGGTACAATCAGCATGAGTGGGGTCATTGGCATTGTGTTGTTGTATCTTAAAATATAGTTTGTATATTTGCCCCATGTTCTCTCTCTTGAAAGCAGGCCAAATCTAGGTCTGAGCAAGTTATTTGATGGCTTATGGCAGAATGACATGTATCCCAAACAGAATTCTGTAAAGCTTTTCAACAGGAAATGGAAGTGGACCTTCAGTGCTCTGAAAGATGTCCAGTGGTACAGACTCACATTTCAGCTGAAAGCCAATCTGTGCCAGGACCACACAGTCACCAGGAGCTGCAGAGAAAGGACCAAAGGCCACTCACATCTATAGCTGGGTTTCAGAAATTGCCAAGTGGACTGGGTAATACATGGGCCTAGGGCAATTAATTTTCTAGGAATAAAATAGCAGAGTAGTTGTCCTAAAGTTAAAGATGCAAAGTGGAAAACCCACTTTCTGCCATTATCTGCAAGTATACCTAAAGCCCTTGCTGATCTGATGGCAGCCTTTGGCCGATTGAAGTATCCTTAACTTTGTTCAGGGGGCCTGGTTTGTACCAGGCCCTTGTGTGTGCAAAAGCTCAAGGGTGAGTGAACAGAGGAATGTGCATACTGGCAAGCCATTGCCAAGGTCCTCCTATAACCTACAGCAACTCCCCCTGCCCTCTCTGCACCATGCTCTCCACTCCTTGAGAATCTCACTCTGGCGATTACATGGCGGTGGGGGACTTGGGAGGAGACATATTTTGTTTGGCACAAGGACAATGGGGATAGAGAAGAACAAAGGGGAATAGGTGAAATGGGGGGGGGGCGGAATGAAAGGAATAAGGTCACAAAACAGAAAAAGAGAAATAAAGAAAATGAAAGCTGAGGCAAATGGAAAGAGAACTAAGGAGATAACATTTTAATTCAACATTGATCAAAATAAAAAACAGGATAAAATTTCCTACAATTTAATGGGGAAAAGAATGCATATTTGCATTAGAGGAAAACTTGACATTATAGCCATGTAACTATATTCAAAATATTTTGTTGCACAGATATGATGGGGGATCAAAAAACCCCATAATTTATTTATAAAAAATTATGTATTTAGTTTTACATGTTTAAACTTCAGTACCTCCAAAGTGCTCTCCATTTGATGCAATACACCTATCAAGACTTCCTTTCCACTGCTCAAAACAGTTTTTGAACTCATCAATTTTGATGCATTTTAGTGATTCTGACATTTTTGTTTCATTTCTTCCACACTGGCAAAACACTTGAGGCAACATCAGGCAAATAGGGAAGGTAGGGTACTG
Source organism: Glossophaga mutica (assembly GCA_039655065.1). Taxonomy (NCBI): domain Eukaryota; kingdom Metazoa; phylum Chordata; class Mammalia; order Chiroptera; family Phyllostomidae; genus Glossophaga; species Glossophaga mutica. Next base: position 49,953,116 of record CM077309.1, read on the forward strand.
GGGTCATGTCATTTTTGGTCAAAAACTGCTGAACACGCAGCACAGTGTGGGCAGGTATGCTCATAAGTCACCCATCATGAAATGGGCAAACACATTGAAAGAGTCTTCAAAATAAATTCACTGAAGCCAAATGCAGTTTCTCACAACACCAGCAGCTGGTACACTGATACAGGTGGATTCCTAGAACACTCACCTGGCAGAGGAAGCCTGTACTACAAAGGGCCTGCCCTCTAGGAGATAATTCCAGTTTTTTTGGGGTCCCCCCTTGTACATCCATACTAATGTCCAAAGAGGTTTGCCACCAATGGACAGTACTAATACAGAGACTCAGGTTTTCATCTTGGGCCTGTTGACTTTCAGAGGTGTGACTCATAATAACTAACAACCTTTCCGAGCTCCAGTTTCTTTATCTGGAGATCTTTTTCTTTACCACGGAGATATTTCCATCTGCTCTTCCTAGCTCCCAGAGGTGCTGTGGGAACAACTCACTCAGATGTTCACCGAGTGCCTATCATAGGCCTGACAGGTGTAAATGTGCTTTGCAATAAGAAACAAAGAATATGGATAACATAAAATTTGACCAGATCTTTCCATTATCAATTCAGTAAATATTCTGCTTCCATGCTCCTGGACTCTGTGGCTCTTCTTTAGAAGTGGGACTTCTATAAGTGAAATTTAACTTAAATAGGATCCAAAAGTCTTCAAGGAAGTGAACACTTCTTGAGCTTCCAAACTCCCGTGAGAGAGCATTTCCATCCAAAGGAAGGAGAAAGAGGAGAGGGGAGCCCTGGGCTTTGAAAGTGGCCACAGATTCTGGGGTTTCCAGCCAAAATATCTTTAGGTTCTTTGCCATTTAGGCCCCTACACATTAGAATCAGAGTGGTAGATGCTTTAACAAATGGAAGTGAATTTTTCACACACACACACACACACACACACAAACAAAAATAAAACAGCAACAACAACAAAAAAAACCAGTGAGGTCCAGGGCCTAAGGGGCCCAACACCCACCCCAAAACCCGGGTATGGAAATGGGAGTCCTAAACGCCAAAGGACAGCTTGACCAAGACTTGGCATTTTGAGTTGGCTGGAGTGTGGAGCTCACTCTGGTGGTGTGCTTTCCTTACCCAGGGGGGTAGTTCATACCTGGGAGCACTGGAAGGAGATTAATAAAATACAACTTTTCCCAGGAACAATAAAATCATATGATGCCTGGAAAAAGGAAAGTAAAAAGGCTTGGCATCATAGATAAGTCAAGGAAAGATCCTACTTAAAGAAAATAACAGATGATACTGATGATGACAGGTACAGAGGGCATTTAGGAGAAGTTGAGCTTCCACTTAGGTTTCCTAAAATAAATCTTGGTGACTTCACAAAGAATAAAACCACTGATGTGTTTCCAGCATGCTCCATCAGTTCTTTGGTCTTTGGTGGTTCTCAAAGCTCACCAGTAGCTTGTATCATGGGAAATATTTGTCGTCTGCCCTTGTGCCCACTTCTTGGTTTAAAGGATTTCCTAAAGGTGTTACTGGGATTTCTCTGAATGTCCTACTTGGACATATTCAATGACTATGGCCATCCTGGGGGTCACAGGGCACCAACTATTAACTGCTCCTTTTTGGCTGTTGGATTGCCATACCCCTGATTTCTCTTACATGTTCTCCAAATTCTCTTTTGTTCTCATCATACTCATTTTCAATCCCTGAGAGGCTTCAAACTTATGATTATCTTGGCTTCTCTGGGTCCTCATCCTTACAATGGCTCCCTGAGTTCAGATATTGTGGGTTTTGGGTGGCATAACACATTCTCAGATGTTATATCCTTTATAAAGGTATCCCGAGAAATAAATGAAAGGGGAACTCTCATTTTCTGCTACGCAAAGCATAAGGGAAATACTTCAAAACTCTACCTTAAGATGAAAAACACTGCTGGAAACTAGATCAGCCATGTTTTAAACTGGGTAGTCTCTTTCTTCACCTGATACTCTGAGAACAGTATTTCTCAGAGCACAGATGTTACTAGAAAAGAAAAGAAGAAAAGATTCTATGATCAAATAAATCTGGAAAATGCTGGATTAAATAAAATTGGAGAGCTTTCTTTCTTATATGACTTTTTCAGTCCTTTGATCTGCTAATTGCACCAAGACTGTCCAAGATTGAATTATAATATGCAGCACTTTCCCAAAATTCTTGCCCACTGAATTGGTGTTTCGAGACTATCCTCATGGGACTAATGTTCCAAAAGTTACTTTGGGAAAAGTTAGTCTAGACTTATAACACTTGGATTCAGTTTCTCCTGAGGAAAAAGAAAAATCATAGTGAAGGAGAGAGGGATAGGGGAAAAATGGAAAAGGAATCGAATTCTGCAAGCCTGGCAATACTTAAATTGAATTTCCTAAGGAAAAATGAGTTTCTCTGGAAAACTAGCAATGGGACAGATTTTTTATATTTCTTCCTTTTCATGTTCGGATCTCTAATTAAATCGCAAAAGACAATGTCAACAAGACATTGGAAGAGGTAGGCCCTCTTCCAGACACACTGTTGTCAACCCTCAGGGCCACAGAAAAATTGGGGCTGGAAGACTGATGGGAAGGGGATTGGGAATCCTGGAAGAGATGTCTCCCCTTTAAATCAGCTCAGTTAACATGTGTGTACGTTATGGATATTTAGTTCAAATCATATTCAAATCATCTGTTATTTAGGCTCCAATGTTGTCACATACTGACGTAAGGCTGTCACTTTCTCCTGAGAAGTAACCCACTCCAAACATATTAGTATATAGGCTTACACAATTAATTATGTGCAGAGTTTTTCATCAATTGGGAAAGACTTATCAGCCTTTTAAAACTGTTACACTCTGGGACTTGGATTTATAACAATGCATCTATTGATAGAAGTTGTTGATGATTATGAATCTCAAATCTCCAGCATAGCAGCAATCACCCTTTCCCCAGACCTAGGACAGCTAGTCCAAAAAGGCCTTACTATTGCTAGCGTCAGCATACTCATATCAGGGGTTTAACTCTCCTTCTCTAACTGAAAGAGTGCAACGAAGGAGTCTTATAGGTTTGCTGATTCCAATTTAAAACCAAAAATTATCCTCCTGGCCAAGGGTAAGTCACTTCCTGGTTCACCCACTTCAGAGTAACTTCCTAGGTCTTCAGCCCCTAATTAAATTATAACTACCTTTTATCTGTCATGTTCTAATTGACATGATCCAGACAAGAATTAAATGAGGCATCAGATGACCTGAATTTTTGTCCCTGGACTAGACAACAAACTCCTTGAAGGCATAGTGGCTGGCATAGAATATATGCTCCAAGTATTAGTTGAATGAGCAAATAACCAGCAGCAGGACTCCGGTCAAGTTCACCCCCATCATCTCAGGGCCTGGATTTCTCATCTGTAGAGGATGGGATTATCTGCCTCTACGTCCACGGGTCGCTTAGAGTCGGCACTGAAATGAAGGATGTGAAAGTGAAAGGGCATCACCATCTTCCTAACAGTAGCATTGACAAAGGTGTGTCAGAGGTCCTGATGACATATCTTAGCCAGACACTCCTCAAAGAATGCTAACTCTTCTGGAAAGGGCACCACCCTTGAGCCATGATTTCTGCCCTGTGACAACCTCTCATGTCAGTGGACAAGCATAAGAGGGTCAGTGAACCAAGCAGGCGAGCATTCTAGTTTATGATTAAAGACCTCTGGGAAAGTAGCAAGAGATAAGCTTTTGTAAGAAAAATCATTCGCAAGGCAGATAAATTTGATCTGCTGCCCTGTTGGTAGGAGGACATATTAGCATATGTGTCTCTGTGATGAAACAAGCCTGTCTATGATCTCAACACATTCTTGTGTGATCCACTCCCTCAATGGGGCTCTAAATCCTTCTTTCAGTTTCTACAGTTCCCGTTTCTCTTGGGGGAAGCTTTCCAGGAGCATGGATAAAACTTCACACTCACCCCTGATGGGAGAAGGGTAAGGAACAAAGGGTAGGGACTAAGAATGAGAATGAAGAGATCTGGTTAGCAGGATGCCAGTCATACTGTGACATGTTATGGGGGAGGGTATTGGGTGTGAAGAATGAGAATTGAAGAAATAGAACCAAATCAAACAAAAACCACAGTCATACAAGATAATGACATAAAAATGATCCTTCTCTCCACTTCGCTGATCTTCAAATTGAGACCAATTTTTAGCTAATAACATAAACTGGTGCCTCTCTGTGCTTGGCCTCAGATACTGAGGTGTCCTGTGTGTGAACATCTTCTGCAACACTGGGGTCTCTGAGGACAAACGTTTCCCAGTACAAGGGCAGGGCCAAGTTGGGGGTGAGGGTGTGGGAATTCCTGGTTGGAGCAACCTCACTGCAAACTCCAGGGAGCCTTTTTATGTCATATACTATACAAATGGCTCCCCCTGGAGTTGTACTCCTGGTAAACCATCCTGGACACCTAGAATCTTAACCTCCTTTGGGATGTTAGCAATATGAAGTGAAAATGGAAGCCAAGCCATTTGAAGCATATTAAGCACCTCTCCCTCTGACAAACAATTTAAACCCTCTTCACACAGGTAATTCCAATAAGTCCTCCCCTCACATATTCAGAGATACATAACAAAGGCATTCACACTTATCCAGATGATTGTATTCCATTACCTATGCCCCACCCCTCTTGAACTTTTCTAAGTTACCCTAGGATCACAAAGAAAAGGTAATAGTATGATCAAGGTGGAAATACTGCTAATATTGACTATACCATCCCGCTAGTTTGCATTTAATTTAATAGTTTCTGTGAGACTCACCTTCAAGAGCTTTAATATCAAATGCTATAAGTAGTTTTTGTATTTGGTGGGCAAATGCAAAATAGTTAAAAATCACAGGAAATTATTGTTTTTGTCAATCCATCTTTTCACTTGCTTTACTTAGTCAAAGGAGCACATGGGGTCCAAATCAAATAAACCAGACCCCTTGACTTCACTGGCTAAAATGCAAGCAAAACCGATTTTTTTCATATTGTTTTACCCTGCTGTTAATTTGCATCACTAAGGAATTTTCTAGAAAAGCGCTCAGCAAACTCAAAACTTCTCTGGTTGCCAAGCTCATGGAAACAAAGCGCTTTCTCTTAAAACTCTGAAAAAGACATTCCAAAGTAACCCACCATTAGATACTGAGCCAGCAATAGATGACATATCTATGAAAGAAGAAAAGAGGGGAGGAAAGAAAATGCATAACATAAACAAGAACAGACAAAACCTTAAAGAGGAAGGAGAAAGGAAAACATTTAGATTCCTTGAGTGATGGAAATAAATACCAAAGCTATTAGTTTCAGTTCAAAGAACGTATCACTTTATGCTGTTTATTATTTCTTGAGGATTATTTATTTTATCTTAAAATATCCAAAGGGTAAAAGGGGTCCTGGAGGTAAGCGGCAATGAAACTGACCTGGTCGGGAGAGGGCCTGTGATTGGAATGTTGCGACCTCCCAGGAGATCGGTGGTGGTGGTGATGGTGGTGGTGGTGGTAATGGTGGTGGTCCTCATCATAGTTGTCCGCCATCAGCTTCATTCTGTTCTGGGTCTGTGCATGCAAAAATCAGGGAGATTCCATCAGGAGCTAGAAGACCAGCCAAAGAGACTCACGGCATCATTATAGCATTTAGAGGGCTCCCTTTGTTCCTAATCCAGAAATTTTTATATTTAGTCAAATTGACACTTAATGAAGAATGCACCATGCTTTGGTGAAAGAGGCTTTGTCACATCTGTGAAGCTACTATGTTCTTAGACCTGCATTTGTAGATGTAAATGTACTTCTCCCACATGATTTAAAAGGGGAAAAGAATGGACAATTCCTAAGGTGCATATCAAACAATCACAGAGATCCAGAAGAAGCTTAGGATCACAAACTGCCAACCATCATGTCCTACACTCTAGAGCAAGTAAGAGAAGGAAGCCCTAAATGAAAAGATGGGAAGGGACTGGATGGAGACACAGAGCCACAGACAAATGACGGTTTTGCGAGATAAAGCAGAGAAATCCACTCGAAAGCTGCTGAATGCAAAAATGTTAATGGAGATGGTTTGCTGCTATGATGACTTCTGGTAAATGGACATGCTATGGACATTTAAACTGATAAACTTTTGGAGGAAAACTGAGCAAAAGGAGCAGAGTCAAAGGTGAATAGCTGACTGCTCTAATTTACTTCCCACCGTTTGTCACAGGAGGCGACTAGGTGTCATAGTAAAAATCCTTGGGCCACAGAATTGTTTTATTGTGTTGTTTTGCTATTCAGGGCAATAACATAAAAGCAGTTAATTGACTTAACAGGGTCACAGAATTTAGAAAAATACCTAAAGACCATGGAAAAGGAAGATAAAAATATCCAGCCTAGAAAGCCTACAAATGTGGGTTTAGAGATAAGACTGTCTGAATTCAAGTTTTATTGATTATGCTATTACAGTTGTACCAATTTTCCCCTCTTTGCACCCCCCCACCCAGTACCCCCTACTCCCTCAGGCAAACCCCCTTCATTGTTCATGTCCATGGGACATGCACATAAGTTCTTTGGTTAACTATTTCTATACCTCAATTTCCTCAACTCTAAAATGGGAGTAATAGTGCCACCCTCCTAATGATGAACTTCAAGTGTCAGTTCAGGACCTGGCATGCAGTGGCTCACAATAAAAGTCAAATGCTGTTATTACTATTATTGCTGTTGTTTACTTTAAGGCACTTCTTCTTGATACATATTTTCTTTGCCTGAGACAGTTCCCTCAGCCACCTTGCCTCACCTCTAACTTCTGGGTCTGGCCAACTCACAGCCTTTTTCTGACTGTACCCTTGAGGTGTGAGATGTGTACCTCTGGCTTACTACCACTCTGAAACCATGGATTCATCTGTCCATCTTCCTTCCATCTGCCTCACTCTGGAATCTAACACACGGTCTAGTAAATGTAGACGTACATGCATGTTGCTACAATGAGAAAAGGGAAGAAGGGCCATGATTTTTGAGGGGTGCTGCTTTTCTAGGGACAAGATGAGATTTATTTCCAGCCAGAGAAGGTCAAAAAGAGTTGTGGATATCTCATGAATGGGCATCACAAGCTCACTGGTAGCTAGGGATGACAACGAGCCATCAGCACTTTAAGAGTGTTGGAAATCAGAGGCTAGCATAACCTCCAAACCAGTTGGAATTTTATTATGTGATATAAATAATACACTGATAACTATTCTGGACCTCGCATAGTGTATTCTTACAGTATTTTTACACACAATCTAACTTATCCTTAAAACTTTCCTGGGAGGAATTATTACTATCTCCATTTGCAATTAAGATATAGATTTCAGACCCCAGAGCTTCTTTCTTGACACAGAACATGGGGGGTTTCTGGGAACTCCAATTCTTAGTCGCTAAACTTTTCTCTTTACCATGCTGCTAGCAAAAATGGCAAACAGCTGAATAGGTAGAAATAGCTTTCTCACACATGCTTTGATTCTTCTAAGTTTTGAAAACACCTCCCATCTCTATTCTACCTGCCAAAGGATGTCTCATGATTCACTCATTTCATTTTTTGAAATGTGTACAATATTTGAACAGCCCCAGAGCAGATGTAAAAAAATGCATTATATGGATGAAATCAATAAAATTGGAGTGAAATAACAAATTAAAAATCCCAGGCAACCTTTGGTATGTGATAACATTTCTATCCTTCACTTGGACACTTAAAGTATCAAAAGACCCAATGGACAAGTTATGTCTTGTGAGAAACAGAAGGTCAGTGGGGCTGTTGCTGACCAAGTACTGAGATTTCCTTTATACAGCCTACCCTTATGTAGGAGATGCTGAAATTCAGCGTTCACATGTAAAATTCCAGTATTGTTAGGAGCCTGTACTTTTGAACTTGTGAACTAATAAATCTGGAATTGTGTCTTCTAATAGAATTCCAAGGGCCTAAAGGGAGTTATAAGATCTGCTATGGTCAATAAGGAAGGAACTTGCCCAAGAATGAACGATGGAGCCTAAATGAACAAATAATAACTGCTATTGTAAATATCATAATGTCCTTATCCTTTGGGGAAGCTCCTGTGATTTTATGAGATTATTTCCTTACCAGCGACAAGCCTAAAGTTCCCTACCTTTGAACTGTATCCCATAAAAGAATGTACAAGCTAAACAAGATGCTATATGCAGTCCTAAATGTGTCTGCTGAAATGAGGTGTTGGAGAGTAGGCATGTCATGGGATAAAGACTGTAAATGAATGATGTCATCTTTCCAATTTGGTGCTGAAATATAAATAAACCACGTTGTTCATGTGAATACCAGATCTGGGGGAAATGTACACAAAGCAATTGTGAGCGGAAGAGGCTTCTTTTGATTAGTCTCGGCTGGAAGAGAAGAGCATGAAATGGAGATGAAAAATGAGAGTTTGGCCTGATACTCTAGACTACTTTTATTTATCTTGCTTGTAACATACCCGCTAAACTGTGACCGATTTCTTACAGACTGGTTGGTAGGTTTTTCTCCTACAAGAAAGTTTGACCAATCTTGCTTGCTAATTCTCAGATTGAAAATAAATCTCTTTTAATTTGTTTTTTATCTACAACACCTATCCTCATCAATACCCAATCGTATTGGTTTCCTAACACACCAAGACTGGTCTGGAAGGCTAGGAAGCTATGAATAAGACTCCCTAAAGGTTAATGGGGAAAAAAAGCCTGCAGAAAATTTTAACGAGCTTTGGAACAAGAATACCATTTGTTCAAATCACTTCAGATACATTTACTGGCTGATTCCATGTATACTGGTTCATATCCCCATAGCCATCAGACAACACAAGGTGCCTACCACAAAGATTCTGGACAGCAAATCTTTTGGACAGTCATAGCTGAATTCCCAGGAAAACTAACAATAGGGTTGGAGAGGGATAGCTTTCCAATGCACTGCCCTTGGGAACTCAGACTCATTTAGCAATTCACTGAAGCCCATTTTTATTTCTTTTTCAGTGTCTACCAAATGACTGACCTGACACTTTCACTTTTGGCTGTGTTACATTCATTTTATGATATTATGTCATGACTTCTGAAACAAATCTAATTAGCTTTCATTTTCTACTTCCTTTTCCTTCCAGGCACCACCTTATTTCTCCAGGGCAATTGGACCCTAACAGTTCTCCTATTGTACTCTTGCCTTCCATTGAACACAACCTATAGCCAGAATGACACTCCCTGAAGTGAGCAACTTGAAGGCAGTTACTCCCTGGCTTCAGGTTCCTCAGAGGCTCCCCACTGCCCTCAGGAAAACATCCCCATTTACTCTGCAGCGTACAAGACTCGGGAGGTCACTGCTCTTCACTTCCCAGCCTCACCACTATTTCCTCCTCTCTTTTGCCCTGCCTATGTTGTCTCTGTTCCTGTCATGCCTTCATCCTCTATCTTTACCTGAGTTATACCCATTAATTCTTCTGGTCTTAACTTCGACACTGTTACTTCCAGAAATGCCTTCCCTAAGCCCACCTCAGAAGAGAGTAAATTCTCTTCCACTGCCTTCCTCGGAATCCCGAACACTCCTTCAACCCATGTCCCATCATAGCTCTTCCCTCAGTGAATGGTAAATAACTATGCTCTTTCTTGGCTTTCTCCACCACTAGGTTGAAAATATCTTGAGGGAAATGCTATGTCTTAATCACCCGTGTACCCACCACCTAGCACAGAGTGTGGTGTATAAGTAGTAATTAATGTCTGTTGAATATATACATATTTCTTCATACATATATATATATATAAATATATATATTCCTTCATACATATATATATAAATGTATGAAGGGAAAGGGTATAGGCTACTGGAACAAATGAAAGGAAAAATATGTAATCAGCATCTAGGATAGGCCAGTTGAGTGTGTAACTCTCCATATAATAGTTTAACTGTTCCTGTTGTATATTTGTTTGTGATTACTGTTGTTCTTAGAAGTGTAGAGAGCAAGATAAACATATAGCTTTGGGCTGTTTGAAAAGTAAAATTGGCCTTCTTCAAGAAATATTCTACTCTTTAGTAAAATGGATCCAGTAATATAGTCCATCATGTCCCTGGTTGCTTGTTTCATTAATGATAAGGGGTATTGGGTTATTATGGGATTCATTTTGTTACTATCCCCTAGCCTTTGGGAGAGCAGGGGCCTTAGAATACTTTTGTTAGCCTCAAAAACTAACCATAGAAAACTTAAACTTGATCCATTAACTAAAATCCCTGATGAACACCATCTGTGAAAAGGTGCCATTTAGTTCATGTCTCTTGACATTTCTGAAGAGTTTATCCAAGGAGCTCTTGAAACAAAATGACAATCCTTGATTGACCAGTAATAGACTCAATAGCTTAATAGCTAAAAAGTGTAATATTAAAACTGCCTTTAAAATATTTTAGCAAGGTGGCAATAACAAACTATGCTTTGATCAGTCATCTGGACCAAGTTAACAATAAAATCTTCATGAATATGGTTTAAGAAAAAAATATCATAAGATTTGTTGCTATGGGATATGGAGATGATACCATACAATAGCAATTACACTTTATCCTATCAGGTTTTCTTTTCTCCCTCTTTCTTTCCAGGAAAATCCAAAATAGTCCAGAACTATTCTACCAATCTTATTTTTGCTAAATCAAAGCAAGGTCAACAGTTCTTATTTCTGAGTAAAAGATGGAGAAACCAGTTATCAAGTGGATAGTGGGGAAGGAAAGGATTTCCTGAACATCCATTCACCACACCCACCTGGCAATGAATCACAATGGACATTCATGTGGATCTGGATTCCAATGCTTGGGTTACTCTTGGAGAACAAAAGTGAAGCAAAAGGATAAAGAAGCAGCATATTAGGAGAATATGCTGCATTGGGGAACTTTATGGGAATAAGTAAGAATCAATAATGGAAAAGGCTTTTACTGTGGATACTGCACAGAAATTCATTCAACATGCACTAAACTTCTGCAACCACAAAGACAAGTACCACTTGTGTCAGGCTAAGTTCTTGACCAGTACGCTTTCATTAAATCCCTGCTTTTGACGTAGCCATTTTCATGAGGAAGGAAGCCCATGATTGCTCAGCTAGTGAGTTAAAGAACAGGACTTCACCCAGGTTTCTGACTCCACAGTCCTACAATAGTGACAAAATGAAGATGAATAAGACATGAATAATTAGAGAACTGATGATAACACAATATGGGAAGGAAAACAAGAGTCAAGGGATTGGCTTACATGAGTGTCCAGAGGCAGGAGAAATCTCTAGCTCCATGGGTCAGGTGCCCCTTGAGCTAAGATTGGAAAAGTTGGCATGGATACAGGTAGAAGGAAAAGTGGGCTGGGGAGATTCCATGGTAAACTCATGCTCTAATCACCTTGAGAGGAAACATAGGTCAATACGGGGAACTGAAACCCAACACATGAAGAGTATGTGTGCGCGCACATGCTACTTTCTTCATTCCTTTACTGGATGTGGAAAGAGCAGAAAAAATATTTGAGATAATTCACTTTCTTATTTCTCAACAGAACTTATCAACATATGGGTCATTTTTGGAAGGAATTTAAGACAGCCATAACCATATACATATATGCTCACACTTGTCATACTTTGACATTTCTGGGAAAATGCGCCAATCTCTTGACATTTATGTATTTACAATATCTACACAATCCACAGCTATTGCATCAATCCTGTCTCAAAAATTGGTCTGATCTCTCCCAACTCATTCAGCTGATCAGTCCTCCAGCTAAACAGAGCATTGATGAAACTCTCCCTCCCAAATTTGGTGAAGACTCCTCCCTCCGTCCTTATTTATAGACAGAAAATTAATAGGTCACCATGGAGGGCATGGCTGCTATTTCTGTACCTACTCTTTAAGGACCCTTATTTTATTTTAATTATCATGGAGAATGTTAGTGCCTTTCCACATCCTCTTGTTCTACCCTGGAGGTCCCCTGCAGCTTGAATGGAGAATATTAGTTGTGCTGCTGTCTTCCCACCTCATGTCCCTGCACCTCTCTCTGCTTGAGGTCTTTCTCTGGGCACAGAAACAGGTTTGGCCAGGGAACAAGGCAGACCAGAAATGATGCGGAACTCAGGCTCTCCAAACAACCCTCAATCTATGAGAGAGGGAGGTAATTTATAAATAACCAGCACCCTCACACCTTAGTGGAACAACACTGCGACATGTTCCAGAATGTCTCAATAGGTCCTCAGCAGGGTGCAAGCCTTGTTGACTATAACAGAACATTTCCCATAATGCACCTTTATTCACTTTTTACCTTCATTGTCTCACTTTATTTTTTTCACCATGCTTCTTGGGATCACCTCCCAAATAAACCACCTGCTCAAAATTGTTGTCTCTGAGTCTGTTTTGTGGGAATCCCAGCTCAAACCTTTGTTGAATGATGAACAAGCCTGTGCCTAACTGTTGCAGAGGACACGTTCTTGTGGTACCAGGCCTTCCCATCTCGGGAGATAGATCTTTCACCTTCTGTAGGGAAGTAACACAGTCCTGGCACTAATTCTTTTTTTCTACCAAATATGCACTTTGAGACTCAGAATGAATCACTTTTCTATGAGCCTCTGTTCCTGGAACAGAAGTAAATGGGAGAGGTAGGGCAGAGTATCTTTAGCATGAACCACATTCTACATGGATAGATACTGGTGTACTGTTCTTATTTCTTATTTTACATTTTGTACAGCTTTTTTTCTGATAATATCATGAGAGGGAGTCTATTCTGGTAAACAACTTTCTACTGCCACTTTAGGAACCCACGGAATTCTACAAAGGGTTAAGGACAATGACCGCCCAGGAGTATCATCACTTCTGTTATGCTACCTGCCAAGGCAAACCATGGAGGGAGAATTATTTGTAGAAAGAGTTCTGTGTACTCTGCTGATAAGGTGGAGATTAGAATCTCTAATAGTGGCAGAAAGACTACTGGCCCTGCGAGAGGGAGCCAGCTGCAGACATCATCGATAATATCCAACGCCCACCTAGCCCTTGCTGCTGCCAAGCATAGCACTTTATCCTGTCATCTCATTGGGACAGTCACACTGACCCTGTGATGCAGGCTGCAGAAGGCTGTATTCAGAATCTTTAATAGCTGCTAGGAAGGGCAGAAACTCCAAAGAACTAAGAGTGACTCAAATATATATGACCCAAATATCAGCTCTGGCAGAGGCTGTTATTATCCTCACTTTAGTGATGAATAAACCAAGGCTTAGAAAGACAAAGAAGCATACCAAAGATCACACAACTAGCAGATTTGGGACTATCATTTCAAAGCTTCCTACATAACCACTGTACCCTACTGCTCAGATCCATAAAAACTGACCCTTCATTAAAACAAAACAAAACAAAACAAAACAAAAAACCCCAGCAATTAAACTTGATCTGGAAATGGGCCCTGACTCTCTGGACATTGACCCCAATCAGAACTGAGAAGAGAAGCAACTCACTTTGATTTTAAAGTTCTAAGTGAAAAGGAGGGAACTCAGACACATGATAAAATCTTGATCAAGCCTGAAGGGAGTCTACGTTGGTAACCTATCCTAATATAAACTCAAAAGTCATTATCCACCATCTACATTAATTTTTAATGCTCCAACCAGCAAAACCTTTTGAACCTAGGCTTACACACAAGCAACTGCAGACAACCAAGGACTCTCTAACATCCTGAGACCCTCCTTTGGAGATGGGGGGTGTGGGGGAAGGGGAAGGCTCTAGAAGTTTCCACCACAAAGTTACTTAGTTAAGCACAGGTCTGTTTAATTAAGTAGTGGGCAGCACATGCTATACTTAGCTTTTAAACACTTGTAAAGCCCTCTTCATTCATTTATCTTACTTGTCACTGACAAGCTCTTCAAGGACTGTAACAGTATGCAGAGCATGAAGAGCCTGAGTAAACAACACATATTTTATGTGGAATCTAAACTGTTTCAACTCAGAGAGTCAATAGAGGGTCTCCGAAAAAATCCCAGACTCTCCTAATAACTAAGGATGCATTCTGTGTGTAGTTTATTATGGGTTTCTTTGGAAAGAGGTTCAAAATCAAATCCCAATTTTTTAACTAATAGGAAAAAAGAAAAGAAAGGAAAAAGGGGAGACCAGGAAGAAACGAAGGAAGGCGGGGGGGGGGGAGAAGAAAAAAAAAGAGAGGAGGTAAAAAAGAAAAAGAGACAGCTATGTGCAGGCATTGGAGGTCAGGCTCTAAAACTATGCTGACAAGGGAGGTAAAGTTCTTCATTCACTCAATTCATACATTCAACATATATTTATTATCATTGGCCTGAGCAGAAATGGCATCACCAAATCATCTCCTCAACCGAGGAATTTAAAACAAAACACCTCAGAACATGGCCTAACAAAATTGGCCAATATACTGAAAACTGACAGCGCAGGTAACTAGTCTAAGGAGAACACCCAGTGGCTCTCCAAGAAGGAGTGGAGAGTCTTACACCGTAAGGGCTAAGAAAAGCAGTGTCCACGTACCTGGAGATATGCAAAATGATTCACCGGAGTAAACAGCCTTTTAATAGTTATGGGTTGACTTTGAAATGTATTTGAATAAATTAGAATGAGCGCATTAGAAAACTCATAGAAACTAAGTAATAGGGCATGGGAGACATTGTGAAGGTCGTTCTCAAAATGACTGAAGCTCAAGACACCCTCATCAGAAGGAAAAAAATAAGCAACTGAGAGTGGACTGCCTAGCAAACAGCAGAGACTAGAAATTCAGAGTAGCCAGGAGAGAATGTGTCCCCAAGAATTGTCAGAGTAGAGAAGGATGTTCTCCCTCAGGGGCTCTGACCTCAGCATAGAAATGGAGCAAATAAAATCTGGGCCTGCTCCCAGTTCTGCAGCTGAGTGGAAGGGCATAAACCCAAATTCTCCTCTGTACCTCACCTCTTTCAAAACAAAACAAAACAAATGACAACAAAAGGGGGAGAGAAAGGAGGCTATGAGGAACACAAAACATGTGGTGGGGCTGCTGGCCCTGCTGAAAGAGCAGCAGCGCTCCTAGCAAGGACCCTAGGGAGCGGGGTGGTGAGACGGTGAGGAGAGGCTTGGCAGGGTGGAAGGGGCCTGGAAGCTGGGGGAGTGAGAGGCAGGCAGACGGAAGGAGAGACAGCTAGGGGCCTTGGACAGAGAACAAACCCCCTCTCCCAGCTGCTTTCACACTTGAGTGAAACAACTGGAGAAAATGTAAACACCCTCATTAGTAGTTTTCCAATCAGTTGAAAAACAAATGGAAAGAGAGAAATGGCAATGGAGTGTCCCAAATACCAAATCTATGAAACATTCCCTCCTACGATTATCTTCTCTTTGGGTTACTTGCTGCAACATCCTCCCTCTGTTTGGATTTTCATGCTTGCACTAGCTTTATGTGGGGTAATCTGGACTTACCCACCTAGGATCAATTTTGTTCTACATGGAAGGAGAGTCTGAGTCACATATTCCACTGTGGATAGAAGGTCTCCATGGACACTCCCAGAGACACACAAACAAGACAGATGTATCATTCATTCACAGATACTCTCACTCGCTTCTCCAAGTTGATACTCTCCCAGCACCCCAAAATGAAACTTATTTATAAGTGCCACCCCTTCTCCTGGGACAACTTACCCACAAAGACAAGGCAAAGTGGAACTTCTGGGCTTGGGGATCCGACAGAAATCCAATTTTCAAAAAGGATGAAATTGTATTCTAATTTCCTCTAGAAATGTCCAGCATGTTGAATTACACCGCTTCCCCAGCCTCAACACATCAGATTAAATTTATCAATGGACACATATTTAAAGTCAATTTCTCTTAGTCACTTGTTTAAGGTGGAATCCAAAAAGCCTCATTTTCCATGACCCTGAAGTTGAAATAGTGTTAAGTACAAAATATCCAAATGCATTTATACTTGAATCTACTCAGGAATGGATAAAAAAAGTATATATCTAATGTTTCTTCATAGCACTAGGAGATGTTGAAGTGATTTTCTCAAAGACTCCAGAGAATTTCAAGAGCTATCTCAAATCTCTCTCCTATAAATAAGGATTTGCCAGAATAATCCAGCTTCATGCAATGTTCGTTCTAGGCCACAAGGTTAGTCACAAACTCAGGAGGAAGCCCCAGAATACCTGACTGCTGGTCAGTCCAGGCCCTTCCCCTGCCCCTGGCTCTCTTCCTATTTGATTTGTATACGCAGACAAGTCCACCAGGCCCATGACCAGTAATGCCACAGGCCCATCTCATGTCTTTAGTTTTACATTCCAAAGTACTATGGTATTAATTTCCATTCTTGCAGCCTGAACAGCATCAAACACCTAATCATTTTGGTATCAATGCCTACAGATAGGTTATGAAATTTTCCATTTTCTTTGAGATATGAGCCTTAGTTCTCTAGTAGAACTACTGATTTAGCTTTATGATTTCTTCCTTTTTATACTATCTATAAGTTTTTCATTATATAAAGCATACATACTAGCTATGAGAAATTAAATAGTACAAAAGACTTTATAAAAAGAAAAATAATATTCTCCTTCTCCCTACCCCAACATTCACTGCTACTGTTTGGCCAGTCTTTCCAGAAAATGTTTATATATAATGCAAGCACAGACACATGCATATACCCTTTAAAAATAAAGTGTCTAATATGTCTTAGCCATCCTTCCATATTGAGATCATGTTCAGCTACCTAATTTTAAATTAATAAATATTATTCCATTCTATGCATATATTCTCTTTAGTTACTAATCTTCTATTGATGTACTAAGATAGTGGGCAGGAATCTTTATATATTTTGTTCCAAGATGTATCCCAAGCACATAAAACATTGTCTGGAGCATAGTAAATGTCTGTTGAATGAGTGAATGAATGATGGCTATTTAGGTCATACCTAGTTATTCATTATTCCAACAATGCTTTAAAGAATACTTTTCCAAAGGAATAGCTTTGCCTGTCCTCATGTACTTGTTTTCAACAAAGATGGATGCTTAAACATATAAGAGTTGTTTCTATAATGTGCGGAATAAAAAAATTTGATAAAGATTCCTGGAATAGAGCATACATATTTTAAACTTTGAAAGATATCATTAAATTTCTCTTCAGAAATGTTGGCCAACTTCCAGTCTGCACCACTTTGCTTATACTGTACCAACATGGAGTCTATTTAAATTGTTTAATCTTCAAAAATATAGTACATGGATATTCATGGATTAGAAGAATTAACATCATCAAAATGTCCATCTACCCAAAGCAATTTATACATTCAACTCAATCCCTATTAAAGTACCAATGGCATATTTCACAGACATAGAACAAACATTTCAGAAATATATATGGAACCATGAAAGACCCAAAATAGCTGTTGCAATTTTGAGAAAGAAGAGCAAAGTAGGAGGGTCACAATACCTGATATTAAACTGTATTATAAGGCTGCTATAATCAAAGCCTGGTACTGGCATAAGAACAGACACATAGACCAATGGAACAAAACAGAGAGCCTGGAAATAAACCCAAGTCTCCATGGTCAATTAATATTTGACAAAGGGGAAGAAGCATAAAATGGAGTAAAAATAGCCTCTTCCACAAATGGTGTTGGGAGAGCTGGACAGCTACATGCAAAAAAATGAAACTTGATCACCAACTTACACCGTACACAAAAATAAATTCAAGATGGATAAAAGACTTCAATATAAGTAGTGACACCATAAAAGCCCTAGAGGAAAACATTGGCAGGAAAATCTCAGATATTCCACGCAGCAACATCTTCACCGATATGACCCCTAAAGCAAGGGACATATAGGAAAGAACAAACAAATGGGACCTCATCAAATTAAAAAGCTTCTGAAAGTCTAAAGAAAACAGCATTGAAATGAAAAGAGAACCAACTATATGGAAAAACATATTTGCCAATGATACCTCAGACAAGGGTTTGATCTCCAAAATATATAAAGAACTTACACGACTCCACTCCAGGAAACAAACAACCCAATTAAAAAATGGGCAAAACATTTGAACAGACACTTCTCCAAGGAGGACATACGGAGGGCCCAGAGACATATGAAAAGATGCTCAGCATCACTAGACATCAGGGAGATGCAAATTAAAACCACAATGAGATATAACTTCACACCAGTCAGAATGGCCATCATAAACAAATCAACAAACAACAAGTGTTAGAGAGGATGTGGAGAAAAGAGAACCGTAGTGCACTGTTGGTGGGAATGCAGACTGATGCAGCCACTGTGGAAAACAGTATGGAATTTCCTCAGAAAACTAAAAATAGAACTGCCTTTTAACCTGGCAATTCCACTGCTGGGATTACACCCTAAGAATACTGAAACATCAATCCAAAAGAACCTATGCACCCCAATGTTCATAGCAACACAATTTACAATAGCCAAGTGCTGGAAGCAACCTAAGTACCCATCAGTAAATGAATGGATCAAAAAACTATAGTACATTTACACAATGGAATACTGTGCAGCAGGAAGAAAGGAGCTCTTACCCTTTGCAACAGCATGGATGGGACTGGAGAGCATTATGCTAAGTGAAATAAGCCAGGCAGTGAAAGATGAATACCATATGATCTCACCTTTAACTGGAACATAATCAACAAAAGAAAAAAGGGAAAAATATAGCCAGAGACATTGAAATTAAGAACAAACTGACAGTAACCAGAGGGGGTTGGCAGGGGATAATGAGGGAAAATGAGGGGAAAGGTTTTCAAGAACATCTATAAAGGATACATGGACAAAACTAAAGGGGGATAGGATCAGGGTAGGAGGAAGTGGGAATGGCTGGGGTGGGGGGGGGGTTGTGGTGGGGAAAGGGAGACAACTGTATTTGAACAACAATAAAAATATTAAAAAATCTGGTACAGATTTTTTAAATGGAATTGCATTCCATTCACATTTCCCTAATTATAATTGAGGCTGAGCATCTTTTCATTAATTTATTAGTCATTTCTATTTCACTATACACGATCCTCTCTTTATGTCCTTTTGTCTACTTTGGGAGGGAGAAGGTTTGGGGACTTTTTACTTGCTGCTTATGAAAATAATTGTATGTAAAGAAACTTAGTGGTAGCTGCTTTCAGGAGAAGAACCTAAGTAAAAGTGGGCAGAAAGCAACTAAAAGCAGGCTGAGCAGGAAAGGGAAATGTGCACAGACAGGGAAGATTTGAGGATGCCACGATCAAAGGAACACATTAACAACTGAAATGTTCATCTGAGCAGGAGAGAGAAAAGGGGAAGCCTGAGCTAGTTGGTGAGCTGGGAGGCAGAGGCAGCCCCTTCCTTTTGTGCTGCAGCCCTAGCAGGTGGTGGTTATAGGTGACCCATTAACAAGAACCCCTAGTGTTAGCAGTTAAAATGAGGTTTTACTTCTCTGCAAAATATTTTCTTTTTCTTTTTCAAAGTCTGGGTCATCCATGGAAGAATACTGGACATGTAAATAACACTCATCATGCATGTGTTGGTAGAAAGAATCCAGTACAAGCTTCTTACCCAAGCAAGAATTCCTCTACAGCTGCCCTGGAGGATGCATTACCAATAGGGATGGGAAACTCAATTGCTTATGAGACAATGTATTAAATGGCTTAAATGGGATGTCCTCCCTGCCTGACATACTTTGAGCTTTTGGCTGCAGTTTCAGTCTTGCCCTAACTCTGCCTCTTTGGAGGGTGCTAAGGGTTTTAAGACATTTAAATGCAGTTATTCCCATTGCCTCCAGCTTATCTAGCCTAAGTATTCTGTGTCCTCTTGATTGGTCAGTCCCTTCTCTGTACCCCCATCATATAATGTGTCAGGGATTCTCTTGGGTCTGAATGCAATTCTTTACCTGCACAAAACACTATTTTACAATAATTATTATACTCCTACATTGCATTGATTTCTTAACATATGCTGTGTCATGAAGACTCATACTTAGATTTTCAATTAATTAAATGCATATCCTGGTGCGCAGTTCCTCTGCCATTCACACACACACACACACACACACACACACACACATAGTTCCATCTTGCTGAGATATTTCTCAATTCTAATTATGTCTTTCATTGTATTAGACAGCCTTCTCAGCTAAGAAGCATCACATTTTCAAAAAGTATGCCTTCAAAGGCTCTATGTACAGTTGATCTTTGAATAACATGGATTTGAACTGCATGGGTTCATTCATATGCTGATTTTTTTCTATAAATATAGAGGCATTCCTCTGTATCCTGAAGTTTTGTATGCATGGATTTGACCAACTGAGAATGGTAAACAGTATTTTCCATTCTCAGTTGGGAATCCCAGGATGCCAAGGATTGACTACATGCATTACTTTATGCCATTTTATACAAGGGACTTCAGCATCAGGTCTTGGCATTTGTCGGGGGTCCTGGAACCAATTCCCTGTGGATACTGAGGGACAACTGTAACTAAGTTTTGCGGGGGGGGGGGGGGGGAAGGCAAAAGTTATACACAAATTTTTGACTGTCCTGGGGTCAGCACCCCTAACCTCTGCATTGTTGAAAGGTCCACTGTAATTACATCTGTGTATAGTTTGGAAGGACAGAGAATAGCCTGGCAGCTTGCCTGTGAAGGTGATAGGATTCCCTAATCAACCTGCCTAGGATGGAGCTGCTCAATCAACTATAAATCTGTCTAGCTGAACCACCATTCAGTCCTTATTTCTCTATCTGGTAAAACATACAAATAAATAAATAAATAAAATTATATGTATATGAGTTTGTTGTATCAAATGCTTAGCTGAAATCTTGGTACCCTATATCCATGCCATTTCCTTGATCTGCCTTACACACATTAACCTTAGCAAGTGTGTTTAGCATTGGTTTTTAGTGAACAAATAAAGAATCTTGGTAATTGCTGATTTTACTGCAACTTCATAAATGCATTAGTCTTTTAGACATTGAGAGGTAAAATTCCAGAGGCAGGTAAAATTCAGAAAAGCTTAGAAAATGGAAAGTTCATTTCCCTATTCTTTAGGCACTTCCATCCTGCTGGCAGGATTGCAAATTGGAATAAATGTTCTCAAGGGTAATTTGACATATTTATGAAAATTCAAACTATGCATGCCCGGGGTCCAACAATCTCCTCCTGAAAAGAACGCTGGACAGGTATGCAGGAATGAAAAATATAAAGGGATGTTCACTGGGATGCCCATCACAGTAGCAATTAATGAGAAGTAAATAAAGTGTCCATACATCTGGATTTTGTTTAATGAATTACTGAATATCCACTATCCATATAATAGAATCCTTAGAAGCCATTCAAGAGCAATGGATATTTATATTTGTTAGAAGGAGAAAGTATCACATATGTAGTTGAATTCCTAGAAGTAGCAGATGGTAATAAACCATGTTCATATAAAATACAAAAAATGCTGAGATATAGACTATTTTTCAAATTAGAAGGAAATGGTGTTGAAATCATTTTAGTTCAGGGAAGGGACTCCTGAGACTGACGTTGGGGTAGATAGACTCCTGAGACTGACATTGGGGTAGATAGACTCCTGCTGTCTTTTATTTTGATCTTCAGCAGCCCAGGATTAAATGAAGCCCTGATTTACTGGCCACAGCACTCCTCCTTTCAGCTTGATCCTTTAAAATTCTGATTACTCTGAACAATCAGCATCAACAATGTCCCGTTAGTCCAGCAAGGGAACACAGAAACTTCTTTCTTCAGGAGAGGCAGTTAACAAACCTGGCCCTTTTCAAACGCTGAAGAATGCAACAATACTTCACGACTGCAATGAGAGCCATGGCTGTGGCTGTGCACTACAGCCGGATGGAAAAGGAAAGTTTCCCAACTCCCTATCAGACTATGAACCAATACACTAGTGCCAAGTTCAAGTCCTCCCCCAGGAGTCCCAGGCCCTCAGCTGGATCAAGTCACTGTCCATCTGAGTTTTGCATCATGGGCCAAAGATTGGGAGTATGTCCTTGCTGGGTCTTTTCAAGTTGCGAGAGTTAATAGTACAGCTTCAAGTTCAGGAAATATCTTGTAATAATACAGCATTTGCAGTAATGTATAGGCTAAAGTCATGCAAAAAATATTTGTCTCATTCCCATACACTGAACTTGGTAATTATATAGGAGTTTAGACATTAAGGACCCAGACATAAAGGAGTGGGTTAAAAAGCATAATTATGGCTCAGAAACTGCATGTGCCTGGGGGCATTTCAGACCTACTCTACAAAATAAGAAAATAGCACCCAAAATCAAACGGTAGCCTCCCTCTCTCTCTCTCTCTCTCTCTGAGAAATAACCCATTAAAAGAATAATGCACCATAATGATTATTTAGGAATAGGCACAAGTTGGAAA
Source organism: Glossophaga mutica (assembly GCA_039655065.1). Classification (NCBI taxonomy): domain Eukaryota; kingdom Metazoa; phylum Chordata; class Mammalia; order Chiroptera; family Phyllostomidae; genus Glossophaga; species Glossophaga mutica. The sequence continues at coordinate 49,975,454 of CM077309.1, forward strand.
CTGGTAATAAAATGAGGACTTTAGTTCTAGAATTACAATGTTGATGGTGCAAGGACTTCTCAGGTCCTGAAGCTTTTATAGGACAGTATTTGAAATTTGGGCTAAAGAGGAAAGACTTCAAATTTCCATGTCCCATAGACTGTATAATTGAGGAAGCTGTTGCTTTATCCTTGGTATGGCAGGGGCAAGGGGGGCATTAATGAGAGGCCCAAATCATTACTGACCAACTATTCTCAGGTATGTAGAAAACAAGAATGTGCTCTGGGAAGTGCCCACAATTCATCCAACCCAAGGCAAGCTCTCCTGGGCAGAAATGACCTAGCAATCTAATCTCAGAAGCCATTTTATCATTAATAAAAAATGCTGGTTCTAACTTGCTTCATGTTGACAGTGTTCATATCATACCCTTCCATAACACACAGTGGCTCCCTATTGTCTTATGCATTAGTAGAGAGAAACAGTTCAGTTGCCAAGCAAGGACAACCTCTCCCTTTCCTTTCGAACAATCTACCTCCTTCCAACTTCCTCCATAAAAACTCTCCCCAAATATGGTCTGTATGTAATCCCATGTACACTAGGGTTCATCTCTATCCTGGCCAGAAATGATCCCTCCCTACAAAACCAGGTCCTACAGACTCCGTCACAGCTGGGGTCAGAACGTGTCATATTAAAATAATTTCCATAACTGAGAGTGTCCTGGAGAGTGAATAAAACTAGAAATAGGATCAGAGGACCTAGGACAAATGGTCAAAGTCAGGTCACTTAATAGCTGTTCAACTATCAGCACAAAGTTATTCAGCCACTTTGGTTCTTTGCAAAGGGCATCAGCAGCCTGGAGGATATCAAGGGAGGTACTCTAGGTACCTGAGCACAGTCTGTGGCTTCTAGTCCTTTTTATAGCACTGGAAGGTCTGGACCAAGGCTTGGATCCTCTTTGTGCTCAATAGACTCTGTTGACCAACTGTCTCTCTTACCTGATATCATCGTATGTCCTGTGCTGACAGGCTTATCTGTAATTCCACCCTTGCTCCTGTTACATGGTCCTGTACCAGCCCTCAGTTACACCTCTTCTGATCACAGTTGCAGCCCAAAGCCATCTCAAATCTTGCTATTTATATTGTTTACAGTTCCTGAATTTGCAAGTTGTCTATACAGAGAGAGCAGGCATTTTGTGACGCAAGAATTTCTACTTTTAAGAGTTGCTTGCCTCCTTCTTTAGACCAATGCCTTCAAAATTGTGGTCTGTCAATCAGATCCATCAACTTTCTGGTGTCTCTCCCCTGGGATTCTGACTATGTAGTTGGAAAAGCTGGCCTTGGAGTTGGTATTTAATGAAGGTGGGAAGAAGCTCATCAGGCCATGCCAAAACAGAGCCAGGTTTAGCTGCAGTTAACATAACCATTTTAAAAATTAAGACACGTATAAATTTTTTTTGCCTTGAGATAGCCAGAAACATTACAGAGATCTGGAAGTTAAAATAATAATCTCTAACACTTTTATAATTCTTTCCTTTTATTTTCCCCTCTAATTTGTGACCTTCCTTCTTTATCTATGAATTGGTGGGTCATAGCTTTAAGCCTTTTGGAGTTCCAAGGTGAGAATCAAGCTTAGAAAAGATCCCGTGTTTCTCACCCTCCCTTGTCAGTGTGCCTTTGCTGAAGGCCAATCAGGAAAGGATTCCCTCTTTCTCTTTTTGAAGTTTTCTCACATCTTCCTTACCACTGGGAACCTTTTGTGCCCATAAAGATCTTGGTATTTTGGAGAATGAAAACTAGCCTGAGTATATACTAACTTTGTCCCTGAATAACTATGGTTTTTGTTTGGTTTGGTCCAGAAGTTCTTTCTTTGGTTGAGATTTCAGCAATGTAAGATCTAAGAAACACCCTAACATCATGGCAAATTATCAGGAGAATATTGCTTTAACTGGAGAAGGAGGTCTTCACTTTCCAGGAACTTTCCTTTGCATTCTCTGAGATTGAGAACAATATATAATATTAAAAACAACAACAACAAATAAATGAATCAACAAACATACACTAGGAGTTACACCAAAGACTTCACTCAGATGGTTCAAGGTAAGAAGAATAATCTACAAATCAATCAACAGACTGAGCAGAGGGGGGGAGATACTGCGCTATTTCCTTGATCCGTATCTGGATTCCCAGAGTTCATGGAACATTCCAAAAGTAATTTGGCTTTTGTGCACAGTGCACAGGGACTAACGTTTTTCAACAGAATTTCATAAGGAGATATGGGGATAATTTTGGGTCTTGCTCTCAGCAGAAACTGAAAATTGGGTGTGGCAAAGAGAGAATTGGACTTTTTCATGTGACCATTCCTCTGAGAAACCACCCCAGCAATGAAAAATTGCCACCTGAACCTCACTGAGAAGTAATGGTGGATTTGCCCAAGAGGATTCCTGCTCATAAAATCTGCAAAACAGATCCGTTAGAGCAAACCCGCAATTATGAACAGAACAAGAATCTCACTTAAATAATTTTGCAGCTATAATGCCAACAGACTAATAACCCCCTACCTGATCAGACTTGTCAAACTTGACAAGATTGGAATCCCCTAAAGGTGATTACTGAGCATGCATGACTGACAACCAAACTATGTGAGATGCTGAAAAAAGAAAAAAGAATTGGACAACAGCTTTCAATCCAAGCAATTTAAAGTACTCAACAATGGTTTCCAATATAAAACTGTTTGGCAGAAAAAAGGGAGAACCTATTGTCAAATATATTTTTGGACCAAATTCCAGGAATGGAAGTAAAATGACAGGATGTGCCCAAGGTCATGTATATGTGGGTGACCTGGTAAAGGAATGTGGAATGCCTGACTTGTAGCCAACACCTCGCTCCTTCCGCTTGGAGGAAGGAGGACTGAGATTGAGAAGGATGCTCTGTGAATTCTTGTGGTTGTAACCTGCATCCTCACAGACTCTTTGATGCTCAGTGGAGTTATTATTAAACTAAAGCATCACACATCACTCTAAAATTTTCCTCAGAGAGAAATTCTAGCTTTCGACTTCCTCAGTTCTCTTGGTCTTATTCAGAACATTAATATTTGTTGGACAGCCTGTTTCTTAAGTGGGAAGATATTTCAAAAATCAAATATTCTGGTTTGTTTCAAAGAATATGTTCTCAGCTAAATTCTGATGCTTTCTTCCTGTGGGGGTGAGCCATAGTTGGCCATGATTCACCAAAGTTTCCACCAGCTAACAATAAAAAATTATGTCCCATTCTCAAGAAATAAAAGAAAAATTATAGTAAAGTTGTGCATTTCCTTTCCAGTCCCCAAAGACAATCTGAAGAACTGACTCAACATGCCAAATTAAGCCATGAGAATTTACCCATATCTAATAAGGATTAGTAAATGTTACAACACTGAACACGGCCTTGACATAATTTATATTCCAGCTTCTAAGGTGCTGGGTTCAGCATGGTCTCATTCCAGCCCTAACGTGGGAGAAGATGTAGAGTGGAAGCAGCCCTGTGGTACCCTCTGAGAGTCCCGATCCTGTGGGTAGGACAAGTAGGAGGGCTCTTCACATTACACAAGGTTTCCTTACACAGAAACAGTACCCTCACAACCAGAATGTGGTAACTGAGCTTGAAGAACTAACTACCCAAGGTAGTTGCTGGCCTTTCTCCCCTTGAGCCTAAGAGATAACTGTTCTGGAAGCAGAAGATATGGTGATGGAAGCCACTCCGCCTCTTGCCAAAGCTGGGTGTCCACCTGCAACTTGAAAACCTTTGGAAACAATACTGTTACATATTTGGAGTGAGGAAGATTAAGCCTCCTGAACTTTGGGCTAGCCAGCTCTGATTGGGTCTTCTCCGCTCCATTTCTCATCCTTACTTGCCAAAAGCACAAAGAGACAACTGGGACTTTTGCTCACAGAATCTGCTATTAAGATAAATCAGCAACACTTAAGCATCTTTGGTTCATAAAAAATAGTCCCCTGGAGATAGCTCTTCCCCATCCAAAGTATCAGCTTTTCATTTCCCTGCCTCACCAAGGATTGCATCACTAGAAAGCTCAGGAACACAGAGGCACTCCCTGGAAGCCCGACCTCATCTGGGAAGCCTCAGGAGACCCTGGCCCCAGAAGACCCCCCAGGAGCCTGCACAAGCCAAGACTGGGGCTGGGAGGTCTGGACACTCCTTCCCTGGAAGGAAGATTTCTGAGCCCATGCCAAACTGGGTTCTTTCAAGGCAATGTTTGTACCTTCTTCACTATTTATTTTTCTCCCAGGATAAATCAGGGTCTGGCTCCCAGAGAAGCAGAAGAGGGGGGCCTGTTTATGAATATTGCCACTCAAGTTCTTTCTTCTTTGGTCAGGGGAACAAGTCATGTGGAGCAGGTTTGTGTCAATGGAGTGTCACCAGAGACAGTTTGGGACCATCATTCCTCAAAGCACAGTGCTACCCTGTGGGGAAGAATGAGATAGCCCTGTCTTTGCACCTTAGAACCGAGGTCAATATTCTGTGCATTTGTGCAGCCCCCAGGGTAGATACTTCATGGTAATTCTTCTCTGTGAAGAATTAGGTAGGAAACAACATACCCATTTTACAGGAAGGTAAGTTGACCCACCCACCATTATATACTAATAAATGGAGATTAGTCAGGATTAATTACTTAAACGATATGAGCAAACTTCAGAGCCTTCCTCCTTTCGTGTCACCTTTGAAATCTAGAGTTCTCAAATACTCCCTGAAGGGAAAGATGGCAACTTCACTGCAATGGGAAAACAAAAGGGCTAAGAGTGCAACCACCACAGGCAGATTCACAGAGGATCTTTCTTACCACTCACCAGCTCTGTGACTTGGTGTTTCCATCTGCGGAGCACCTAATAATGGCACTAGGTCTTCAAGTTTTTGTGAGGATTGTAATAAAACAAAATTACAAAACTGTGCCTAGAAGTGATAGCAGTGTTAATGTCCTATTGTAAAAGGCATCCCCCTACTCCACTGCAGGCTCCATGAAAGCAAATAGTGCTATTTGCTTGTGTATCCTTCAAGTCCTTGTTGCTGGTCAGGTACTCAACACACTGCATGTGAATGCCCTGGAATAGTCTGTGACTATAGAAACTGCAAGGAGCTCAGAGGTCTCTCAGCTCACTTCCTTCACTTTACAAATGGGGAAATTGAGGCTGTGACAGAGAAACAAATGAGGCGTCCATGGTTTCTCAGTGTGTTGAGGTCAGAGCTGAGCTGGAACTCTGATCCTCAGATTCATTCTCAGATGCTGTACCTGCCAGGGCTCCCGTGGTGAGGTGGGCTGCCTTGTTTTGTTTAAATATTTAACATCATACTTTCTGAATGGCTGCTTGTGTCAGACATCTCTGAGAGCACTGAGTTCCCAAACCCAAGAAGATTGACAACAGAAACTCTGCCTGGCCTTGCGACCTATACTCCTGCTTCTTATCCTAGCTCCCAAAGGGTGCTAGGATATCCAATGTACCCTAGCACACCCAATGTAGTCCAAAGAAGTAGGGTTTCTGGTTGGCTTCTGACCTACGATTGTAATTCTAGGAGTGCTGGACCATGAGAGAGAGGAAATAATCCAGCCTCGAGATGATCAGTTAATTGGAGGTTTCTGGGCCTAAGAACCACTCTGAATTGAAACCTTCTAAGTTGCCATTCTTGTTCAGTTGATTTTCATTGTTTTCTGAAATGACGGCCTGTCTGTCCAATCTGAACTTGTAACCTCTTTGCACAATTCTGTTCCCAGACTGTGTCAAAGATCATCTGAATATAGATTTGCTGGCTGTGTCTGACAGGCATTTCCCAATGGCCTATCAGGGCAGAGATAAGAATGTGGGGTTTTGGTCCTTGTGTGTATATTAAAAAAAATAATCTCATCTAAACATTGGTGTTGTGGGGTTCTGGCTCCCCCACCTTGTCAACTCAGCAACTGCACTTGGGTCTGGGATCTGAAAAGAACAGATTTCAACTCTGCTGGCTCCAGTGTGTCCCCACCAGGGCCTCCCTCCCTGCATAGTGCTCCACAGGGCTCACCCTCCACCTGCCTGCAAGTCTTGGCTCACGTGCTGCTTTCTCAGGGAGCTGTCCTAGGAACACCCTATTCAGAATCACCTCCCACACGCTTCACAGTACAGCATCTTTATTTTTCCCCATACAATTCATTGCCATCTATCATGTTGCACATTTGATGCCTTTGCTTCTATTTGTCCTTCATAGCACACAACCTCCCTTGGGGCAGGCATTTTTGTGTTTTGTTCACTGCAGTGTCCCCAGTGTCCAAACAGTATGTGGCACATAGTATAATCAATAAAGATTTTCTGAATTGACTGTCCATTTGTTCCCATGACTGCTCACTCCTCTATGAAGTTTTAAAAATCTCTCTCAGCCTCTTGCTCTCTCAGTTTACTGACCATTTGCACTGCCTATAGTAAGATTCTACCCCAAATCTGAGTGGCAGGTTATCAGACTGTGGCTTTGACAAACTTAACACAAACAGATGGCATTTATGTAAAAACTTATAAACATCAAGTACTTTACAGGACAGAGCTATTTCTTAGTTCCCTAAAATACTTAAAATGACCATAATTCTAATATATCAACTTTGGGGCATTAATCCTAAGAAAAATAATGGGGAAAATAATATTTATGTACTGAGATGTTCATCCAGTGTGATTATAAAAGTAAAAAACTAGAAACAAATTGAAATCACAACAGAAGAGTGATAAAGTTAATTATGGTGATGATGGAAGTCATACAACCAAGATATATATTTGTAAAGGCTTTTAAGGACATGGGAAAATGCATACAACTTTAAATGCTTATGAGGCTAAAAAAACTTCATTATGTAGTATGTCATGTCTCTGTTCAAATATCTATATAGACAATGGAATGTAGAAAGCTATAAATCTTAATGACAGTTATTTCTGAGTGATGGGAATATGGGTGTTTTTAATTTTTTATTTATATTTTTCTAAGTTTCTTTACTGAACATGTTATTTTTATGATAAAGCATTTATGTATATGCTTCCAACTATGAAAAAAATCATTTATATAATAAGGATGGTTAAAATGAAGTCCTTGTTACTTTTTTTAAATTTTATTTTAATTGTTGTTCTTGTACAGTTTTCTTTTACTCCCATCCCAGCCCACCACCCCAGCCCTCCCCACCTCCCTCCCATTTCCACCCTCCCTAGTTTTTGTCCATGTGTCTTTTATACTTGTTGCTCTAAACCTTTCCCCTTTCCCCCTGAAATTCCCTCCCTTCTCCCCTCTGCCTTGTTACTTTTTAATATAGTTCATTAGTATGGGTTAAATTAAAAAAATAAAACAGTAAACACGAGAAATTCTGGAACTTTTAACTCTGCTGCTAGTGTGTTGTAGAGAATGAAAAAAGAAAATTGGATCTTCCCCAGAAGAATATGGAGCTGAGTAAGAATACAGATAAACTACTGGAAATGTTAAATTCTGTTTTTGATAAGTTTCTTCTGTAATCATGAGAAAGGAGAGTGAAAAATCCTTTTCCTCTTAATTACTTGAAAAAGCAAAAAGAGAACATTGTGAAGCTGTTTTGCAACAATGCTGATCAATAACAAAATCAGTATGATTTAAACACAGTTATTCAGGAGGCAGTATGAAGTGAAAAGGGAGGGGGAAAAGGTCTTTCCTTTCGTTTTTGAAATTCAGCATCAGGAAGACACAAGGGCAGGAAGTCGGATCTTTTTTCAATTCATTTGAAATGATAAGGTGAAGACAGCCTGAAAGGACTTTTAATTATATGATGAGAGGAAAGAAAGGAGAGAGAGAGAGAAAGGGACCGGGAGGAACCTGTTTTTATATGTTAAATGATGAAGAAGAAAATGAAAAACTGAAGGGAAAAATGGCTTTCAAGCAGATAACTTGAGAATGAAATACAAAGTCTACAGGAGGCAAATGTGGACATTTCATGCTGGAGACCAAAGCTGCAGCACTTGATCAAGCCCACAGCCTCCTCCCCCATCCCACCTTCCCCCCACCCCCTGCAGCAGCAGTGATGGGTGATTCCCTGTGATGCAAAGTGAGATAAGTCCCTCTCCCCAGCCTGCACATTTGACCACAGGTCATGGTAGGGGCCAGCAGGGGCCCTGGGGCAGGGCTGGGAGTGCTGCTCAGGGTCACAGAATAAAGTCTTCTTTTTATGCTACTTTTTAGTCCCATTCACTACATGCAGCTCTAACCCAAACAAGGCATTGCACCAGCTTGGGGTCATCTGCTGGGAAGAGCCTGGATGAGCTTTGGAGTGAGACTCCACACAGGCTGAAGCATCTCGAACCAGTTCCTGGACCTCACTTTCCTCATCTCTAAAATGAAATGAATAACACCTGGCTTTCAGAGTTGTGAGGATTGAGATAATATATTTAAAACCCCTACCGGTGGTCAGGTACTTGGTAAGAATTCAAATATTTTAGTTACTCCAGCTCTAAAATGTGACTATCAAAACTTTTATGATGAGCAAGAACACTGGACACATTACACCCAAACTTGTTCTCGTGAAGTGATGGGAATCCAAGATCCCTCAGATCTACCCCATTCAACAGCAGAATCCATCTCTTCCCACATCAGGACAGCTCTTGTGGTGGAAGTCTTGGGAACTTTCCCCCATACCACACTCTCTGCTTAGGTAGTGGATCCAAATGTTTTTGGAGGCAGTCATGAACAGGTTAAAGTTGAGGGGATTTCAAACATGTCTAATCCAATAAGAAGCTTGGTAAAACATGCGTTATCACTTAAAGAATAAATGTTTAAAAATAGAGCACAGATGTGAAATTTGAATAAAAAAAAGAGAGGGAGACAGCGCGTGAGAGATCTTCTTGGCACTTGCACGCTAGTCTCCGTTTTGGTCACCTTCAGCTAAGCCCGCTATTCTGATGTGCCCTGCCAACTGCTGGATGCTATGGGGGTGCTTCGAATGACTGAAGCAAAGTTGGCAAATCACTCTGTAACTTAAAAGTCAGACCCATCTCTCCTCTTCTGTATTTCTAAAAGCGAGAAACAAAATGGTAAAGTTAATCTTTTCACATTTTTCACTTAAAAAGGTATATCTGAAAAGCAAAGAGTACGTTCTTCTAAAACTGGAACTATTTAAACTAGGGTTTTTGAAAACTTAAGAGAAAGTATCATGGTTCAATAGGCATTTGCCACAGACGAAAGTCTATGGATTGCCAATTATAAAATTCATAAGAATACCTGCTTCTGTAGGAAGCATTCTCTGACCCCCGCAGAATGCAGAGGTTGAATTTTGGTAACACTGCTGCATCCCCAAACAGTAATTTGTTTGCCCTGTTACCTGTTTCATGAGTTGGCTTTTACTGGTGGTAGAAATGATAAAACCCCAGGCTCAGAAACAAAGTCAATACCTCCTTCCACAGCTCAACATAGTCCCACTAAAGGCTCTCCATCAATGTTTAGGAAAGAGAACAAAAGTAGTTTTTAAAACATGGCTTTGTTCAAATAAAAGACTCAGAAAGTAGTCCATTAGAGTCAGCTTGATAAACTTCTAAAGGGATTTCAGAAACATGGAATCTCAGAGAAAATACTTTGCCTTCACAAATCTTTGAGTATTATTTTGTGTAGCAGCTAGCAAACTGAATGGATTCCCTGAGAAGAGGGGTGGAGGCCAAGCAGCTGAGAGTAAGGAATGTCTCCAGGCTCAGAGAGCACACAAGTGTCCTGACTGATTACCTGGACATTGAAAGGAAACTGCTTCCAGTAGCACTGAGCAGTTTTACCTCCACGAGAATGCCCTGCTCTTGGCCTGCTGAGGAGAGATTGGAGCATTTCTTTTTCTAAGGTGTTCTCTACAACATACTGTAAGTATACTTTGCATTGAAGTCAATGATAAATAGAGATGTGGCCAGATTCTACCAGAGGGACATGAAAACTTAACCCAGAGTGAGTCTGCAGTGAAAACCAATGTATTTGCATTTCAGCAATTCGATATGGGGCAAGTCTGAGATGCATTACAATGCTGGGATCGGATCAAGCTTTTCTGGAGCTCATCCAACCACAACATGAGGCTATGGGAACCCTACTGCATGGAGTTCCTCCACTGCTGTTTAATTGTGCTCACCTCCTGAACCACAAAGTGTAATTCAAAGTCATCCACATACAATGCAAAGGACCTCTAAGTAGGAAGCATAACCGAGTGTGGCCTCCAGTAGATGGGAAAGAACTGTCTGACCAACCATCCAACTCAGGAACTTCCCAGTTCCCCTGACAGAATGGTTCCACCTCTGCCAAAACCCAAGTTTGACTAGGATCTCTTCCTTAACAACCAGCTTTCCTGAACACTTTCAGGGTTCAGCTCTACCTTCACCGATTCTTGGCCACACCTGTCTAGATAATTCTTAAAGACAGTGCTATGACCTTTTGGATGACATAGGGGAAAAGGACACTCTAACCTAGTTGATTAGACTACACGGACCTGGTGTAACCCCTAGAATGTTGACCTGGATGCAGCATTTTTCTTCTCTACAAACTCTGGGGGAAAACACAGAGAACCACTGGACTCATCTCCTGGTCTTAACGCTTTCCTGCTACCAACTGGCCAGGGTGTTTCCTGGTAGCCAAAAGCAATGCCCAGAACTGGCAGGAAAGAAAACCAAGTACAATTTAGCTCTGATCACAAAAGTGTTCTAACCAGTTCTGAGAAATAAGATGGTTCTAATTTTAACTAAACAATAGTGTCTGGCCCCCATTTTAAAAAGGCATTTTTATCTAGGATGTGCATATCACTGCTTCAGCACACAGGGGAGCATTTGGGAATAAGGCTTAGGGGATAAGATTTAATTTTAAGCTTTCTTCAAAAATCCTTTAGCAGCAGGAAAATTCAATGATTTCAGAATTAATTATTTTGATGTCAGTCCTTTCTTCAAGGATGCAGAGGAAGAGTTGGAGGAATTGGATCCAAGACACAAAAGAAGAAAAGATGGTAATTTTTAATAATATATTTAGAACCACTCTGCCTACAGAAAGAACAAAAATAAACACAAAAAGTTAACTCATTCCCAATTGAGACCCTCTCCCAAAACTGGAAAAAATCTGGAAGCCAGATTTTTTTAAAGAAAAAGGTAGACTAAAAGTATCAGGGGTATATGCTTGTGAAGAGATGGAGTTAGGAAGAATACAATTATCTACCACCAAACTATAATTAATCCTTTATCCTTTTTTATACAACATGTAACAGAAAGTTAATCAGTATCGCTCTCTTACCTTTACACCATACTGAGCCAACAACCCCAACAACCAGTGTTTGCATCAACACCTGACGAGTATTGTAAAGATTCTTTTGTTGTTAAGCATAGTTGGAATTTCTGAACTCATTTCATGTCATCTTCCCTGGCTCTCCTGACAGATGTTTAACAGGGGTTTAGGTATTTGTAGGCAAACTGATTTATGAGACACTCAGTTTTCAGTGATAAAATGGAAGGGCTCCCTTCCTAAAAAGTAATCTCTGTCACATTCAGAAACACAGTGGCATTTTAATGAGGAAGAATCTCCCAAACTGGAGAGGATTTGAACTAGAATATGAGGAAATTCAAAGAAAAGGCTCAAAATGGTCATGACTGCAAATAATTCAAGTATGAGAAAAGGCATTTCTGTAAAATGTCTTGCAACATGGCAAGAAAGTACATGTACCATTCTATGGTCATCGTTTGGCAGAAAAGTCTCATCTGTCCTACGAAATCCTGTAAGTTGGTGGTTGTTTGCTTAGAATATTGGGGTAAGAAGAATTATGAGGTTGACTCTTGTTTTTAAGTCATAATTGATCAAAGATGTGTGTCTCTTTTTTTAAAATAAGCTGCCCTGAAAATTCATTTATTCATTCATTATACATTTAACAAATAATGGCTGAATGCCTACTAGGTGCTAGGCCTGCAGATAAATGGTCAGTAGAAAAAGTCATGAGGCCACATTCTCAGTCTTCATGAAGCTCATAAACTAGCAGAGTAGATAGTTACTATTTAAATAATCACAGAAAAAAATGCAAAATGGTATCCATTACAGTGTAATTTAGTGATGTACACATGCTATAGGAGTGCCAAATTAGGGGTTTGACCCTACTGAGAAAGTCCCAGAAGGCTTCCCTGAAAAAGCGATGTGGAGCTGAGATGGAAAAGATGAGTGGGCATTAAGTAGGTAAGAAAAAGAGGGAAATGTGTTCCAGGCAGTGGGAATCACACGTACAAAGCAGAGAGTACATTGTTCTGAATTTATCTCTGTCCCAACAGGGAGACAAGCCAGGGAAGGTTTTTCAGAAGTGAGGACTGGAAAGTAGTGAGTATCCTAAGATTTATCTTTAGAAAACATCATGCTTCTGCCCACTGAGGTTTGAGAACCTCTGGCCAGTCCTGGAAGCTGGTTGCATTTCCCCAAGGCATGGCCATTACCCTGAGCATGGTGGTGGCCACTACTGTCCACTTGCCAGCCTCCTTATGGCAAGCAGGGTGCAGAAGTCTGGACTCCAACGGTATGTTGTTGTGATTGCCAAAGTCAGGGAGGGCATTTTGTCTTAGGGCCCTGCTCCTCCTCTACTTGAAAATCTCATCAGCCTTGACAAGCAAATTCTGGCGTTCATTCTTTGTGGTTACAATAAAGTGGCAATGCTTTTTTAAAATGCAAGCTAACTGAGATTTCTTGGAGGCTGAAACCAGGGGATTTGGAGAACAGGCTCAGTTAGGCAGGCTTAGACAGGGAGCTTGGAGTGGTCCCTGAGGGAGGCCTCCCTGTTCTAAGGATGCATGGCTGGTGTTTCCTGCTTCCTAACTGCAGAAAATTTCTGCTCTAAAATATATCAGACTTAGAACATTTTGCACTAGCTGTTCCCTCTGCCAGAACACTCTTCCTCTAGATATCCACAAGGCTCACTCCCTCACCCCCTTCAAATATTTGCTCAAACGTCTCCTTCCCAATGAGGCCCATCCTGTCTACCCTATTTTACAGCGTCACCAGCACATTGGTCGTATCCTGGTACCCCAGTTCTCCTCTATACTAGTCTATACTTTTCTTTTTCTATCATACAATTTATTTATTAATTATGTTCATGATTTGTTACTTTTCTTTCCCCTAATTATAAACTCCACGAGGAAGGAGACTTCATCTACTTTGTCACTGATGTATTCCAAAAATAATCAGCATTCTAACACAGAGAAGGCACTCAATGAATAGAATTGAAGTCCAACATGGCACTTGGTCTTGCCAGGCTACCCCCGTCTTCTCATTCTCATGCCCCTGAGCATCTTAGGAGCCACAGGCTGATGCATTGGAACTGGGCTCCTCTGATGACATCTGCAAGGGGGCTAATCCATGGCTCACAGTATTGTATTAGGGAGTAGTGTTCAGCCCAGCAAAGAGTAAAGTGTCAGCACTCCAAAAAAAGCAGGGAACAACTCCGCTCTGCCAGGTATGAGTGGTATGATGGCAGTTGAGTCATCTGTTCTTTCCGAGCCTTGCTTCGATCAACTGAAAAATGAGGATGATGCTTTTCTCATTGGGGCAGGTAAAATATCTGTTGGGGTGAACCCCTAGAACCTGTCAGAGAACCTAGTGCATATAGGTATGTAATGTATTGGTTGGCTGATTATGAGGAAAATATGAGATAATGTTTATAAACCTATATATATATAAAGCACCCAGCATGGAGCCTGGCATGTAGGAATCATGCATTCATTCACACAACAAATGTTGATTGAGTGCCTACCATGTACTTAGCAAAGTGCAATAACCATGGGCATTGTTGTACGAGCTACTCATGTCCAGACACTAGGAATGTCATCAGCAGAGGGGGTCCTTCCGCATGAGATGAAACAAGCTCAAAAGGCAGTCTGAAAAGAGTGGCATCTCTCATGACCCTATCTGCCTCGGCATCCTTGGAGAACATCAGACAGGTGCATATCCATACCCATGGCCTTCCTCTCCCATTGTCCTGGGTATCTAAAACAGCTCTGTTCTCCTAAGTCAGTCACACAGGTGGTAATTGAGGCCTGAGACTTGCTCTCCTGGGGATGTCCTCTGTTCTGATGTCTATGTGGGCTGGATGCAGAAACCAAGCAAATTCAATAATAAGCCTGTTCAGTGCAGGCTGAGATATGAGGCCTAGAGTTCCTGGCATGTCTGTTCACTGCTCCCCAAGTGCTTGGATTTGAGGGTAGGGAGGACATCTGTCTGCTCTGTCTCCCACAGTTAAATAGTACATTCTCTGAATTGTGTTCAGGGAGTTGTGACTCCCAGGCATGTGAAAAGCAGCAGTGATGAAACCAAATTGTCTCTGAAGGTTGGTAGTGATAAAATCAATGATTATTAATCATAGTAGCAATAGCACCTCACATATATTCAGCACCTATCATGTGTTAGCCATATATAAAGTACTTCTATACACATTGCATCTCACAACAACCCATTTAATGACATAGGCTATTAACTCAATTTACAAATGAGAAAACCAAGATTCAGGGAGGTTTAGTTTCTTGCCATGATTGCTCAGCTAACAAATGCTAGAAGTGAGATTCACCCTAAGCAGTCCAAATCCAGGTGGCATCTGCAAAATCCATTTGTGGTTATATGGCAAAGGGCCTCTTCCTGCCTCATGGTGCATCCAGCTGTGAAGCCTGAACAAGGCACACAGCCTCTCTGGACATAGTGCCTTGTCCATGTCCAAGTACAAGGCACCATGTCCTTCTCTATAGGAATATCGGTCCTTCAGTTGTGTTGGGAGTTCATTGGTTTACATACGTAAAGCCCTCATACCTATACCTGTCACTGGCAAACGGTGAGAGCCAAAAAGCATTAGTAATCATAGATGTGATTAAATAGCCTAAGTCTAAAAGCTCTGGGGAGAACCCACTCTTCATAAATGGTTGGAGAACATTCTTAAATGAGGATTTGGGCACCTAAACTTCGGGAACCTCACACTTTCTGGAATACCCTTCTGCTTGTCACTCAGAATTCTTTCCTGAACTTGGTGGGGCATGTGTGAACTCAGATGGGCCACCCAAAACCCAAGCTCTATTGCTTATGAGCTGTGTGTCTTAGGCTGGTTATTCCTCATGCTGAGTCTCAGTTATGCCCCTAGAAAAGAAAGGTAATCCTAGTACCCATACCACAGGGCTACTGTAAGGGTGGCAGGACCAAATCCTCTGGACACTGGATACACATCCTCACATAGAGCAAACATTTAATAAAAGAGGGTGCTTCTATAAGCAAATTAAGCATTATTCTCAGAATCATTATCATTTATAAGAAGAATAAATAAACTGATGTGCCTTTTCTTGCTCTGTGGTGGATACGGTATGGGAAAGGATTTCAAACATAAATCACCAAGGAGCCCATCCTCCTCCTTTGCTGCCTCTTTTCCCACAATAGCCCTCCAGACCCTACCTTAGCCCAGGCAGGAGCCTTCTTCTGTATGACTGGGGTTTCCCAAAGGTGTCCCATGATACCCAAAACCAAGCCCATCGTGAATAATGAAAGCTCTGTGCAGTTCCCCAGTAGTCAGTAGAAGGGCTACACTCAATCCTTCCTGGAATCCAGGAGTGCATTTTCATGATATTGAGAAAGAAAAAAGCAGCCTTAAAAAATTCCTTATTGGGAAAAGTATAGGGATACATGAGGAGCAAAGTATCTAAGAGACAGAAAGAAAAATATAATCTGCTATGCCTGACAGTGAGGCCTCCAGCAGCCGTGGCTCCCCAGCAATGCCACACCATTTCAGAAGAGCTGGACTTGTAGGGCGGCCACCAAGTCTGGAACCCTTGGCAAATATATAATAAATGAAAGTATACCACAAATCAAAATATAATGCTATCATTTATGTTCTCAGACTTTATGCCTACCAAGTACCGGAAATCATCAGAAGAGGTGAAGGTCAAGATAGGATGTAGCTCTTATTTGCCCCCACCCCCGTGGCAGGGGCAACTGTTTCCTTAGCAGCTGACTGACCTGAGACCTTTGGATCATGTATGCATCGTGGCTGGACCCGTGGTACTTGGCCGTAATATCTGGGCTGTAGCAAGCATCACAAGTGCATGGTATATTCGAGCTCAGGGCCTGTTTCCTAGGTCTATAAACCTGTGGGAAAAAGCTACAATGGTTAGGTGTAGGAGGGGAGGGCGCAGGGCGCACAGCAAAGGAATTAGGAGAAATTAAAGAAGGAGGCTCATCTTGACTTTCTGTGGCCAAGTGGGTGAAAAACCCAGTGTAGAAGATGCACAGCTCCAAACAAAGAGGTCAGATGGAAGTGGCTCCCAACCCCCGGGGCCAGCACTAGCAAGGCATGCTGCTCTGTGGAATGACCCCAATGTCTGGCAGTGACTGGGACCCTTCCTTTGCAGAAGGCACCCAGGCATGGTGGTGGTCTCTCTCTTTCAGCAAGGCAGCCCCATGAAAAATGGTCTCTAGTTCAAGGCCAAAGGATGCCTTTTCCTTCCTGAGGAGGGAGGGTTGGCTGGGCTTCCCTTCCACTCACCTTGCATTTTGTGCTTAGCCCAGATCAGCCTCGCAGGTGGCGATCCAGGCCAGGAGCTGAAATCAATGTGGACACACTCCACACAGTACCATGTGGCATTTGGAGAGTTTCAGAGCCACACGTGGCCCAAGCTAAGATGTGACAGCCACCTTGTGAGACCACAGACCATTGAGCCATAATATTTGCTGGCTTTTATAAGAAGCTAGAATCTGAGTGAATATCTTTAACCATTGCTTCCCAAAGCCCCCACTTTGTATAAAGAGCAGAAATAATGTCTGAAGATTTTAGGGTTGATTTTATAACGTGCTTTAGGTACAATTATTTCTATTTAAGCCACTTCCAGAAAACCCTACAGAAAGTAAAGAAACTTTCTGCACAAATTAGGAATTTGTCCCTCCTTCCTTTTCCCTCAGAAGAAATACCGTGGCCTAGTGAGGAGGGAAAAAAAGCAGGATAATGGGGTAAAGAGGTGATAAAAAGAATATTCAACTGAATAATGGCCAGGGAGGTCTCCAAACATAGTCTGGCAATGCCAGGGCCAGGAGGTGTTCCTTGGCTGAAAGGTCCAGGAGGAAATAGTTGAAGTACCAAAGTTGGAAGTACGTAAGAAAGAAATATAAAGAACTGGTTGAAGGGAGTTTTTTATAGGGCCCAAAGAGTGAATAAGACAGAAGACAACAGATAGAGGATGTGCCCAGAATTTAATTAGTAGTTCCTAGGATTTAGTCAGAAGTCATACAAAGTCCACGGGAAGGAAGAGAGCTGACAGCTATTTCTGCGGAAATGATGCTAATACAAAAGAAAGGAAAACAGCGCTGGTTGCAAACCACACAAGCCCAAGCACATGCATATCCACACAGAAAAGCAGTAAATGGTGTTCCAGTGGCAACTCGGGCAACTTCACGCTTACCTGTTTTTAGCTGTTTGAGCCTGCAGGATGGACATGGGAAAATGAAGAGCAGCTAAACCCAGAGAAAGCACCCAAGGACCAAACCCAGTAAAACACACCTTCCATGCAGGAGGCCCCACCTGCTGCTTTAACTGATGCACCAGTCGGTCTTTCTCCCGCTTGAGGGCCATGACTTCTTCCTGTGTCTTTTTCTTTTTGGAGGCAGACAATTCCAGCAAGGCAATGTTTGCATCTTTTTCACTGATTGCCGCAAGCAGTGCTTCCTGTCTGGTAAAATAAAGATTATTGCGATAATTTTTTTAAAGTAAAAAAAGAATTGTCATTTATAATTGAAATGAGCAATGAAGTATTGTCTCAAAGGAAAGGAATTATGGCTAATATTTAAGACAAACTACCTCCTTGACTCTCAGAATAGACAAAGTTGTATGAGTCAGAATCCCTGAGACTCCACACACTGTGTCCTCTAAACGAGGCATCTATCAGTGGCTTGATAGATATATCTATATATGAGAAATGGAGGGAGTCAATCTGAACACTCACTTCTAAAACAGTTTCATTCATCTACCCATCTGTTTATCCAGTCATTCATCCATATGTCCATCCATCCTTTCTTCCGTCCATTCATCTTCCGTCCATTCATCTTTCCATCCATCCATCCATCCATCCATCCATCCATCCATCCATCCAATTTGTCAGGCAAAGTTCTATGTACTCCAAGACAACCCAGCAAAATTGGGCAGCAACTTCAATATCAAGTATTATTTTTTCCCTGCAAGATTTCCTTTTGAAGGCAGGAAGAGATATTTACTAGGGTTCCCTTTCAATTTTCAATGCAATTAGTGATTCTCATCATTCCACAAAAAAACCATACCTTCTTCAGTATTCCTCATCTCAGTAATCATAGCACTACCCACCAAGTAACCCAAGTACCCAATTTAAAATCATCCTTGATTTCTTCCCTTCCTTCTGCACCCGGGGACAATCAATAACATCAGTAGGTTTTACTCCAAAATACCTCTCTTATCCAAACTTATCTACTGTCTAGGAAATGTTTCCCAACCACTAGCATCTACTCACATAGCTCACCCACTGGTCTCCCTAGTACAGAGGCCAAGTAATCCATAAAAACATTATAACTCCAGATCCCACCGTCCTGTTGCATGAAAAATCCATTGCATCACTCATTAGACTTCAAATTCAGACCCTTTACTGATGCCTGCAACTAGTTATACCAACTGGCCCTAACCACTTCTGTGAGGTCATCTTTTTCCACTTCTCCCTCTTCAATCATTAGGCTACAGCACATTCTGTTCTTGAACTTATTTCTAGTCCTTGAAAATGTTACACTTGTTCTCACCTCATAAGCTTTGTCTCTGTTATTACCTCTGACTAAAATAGCTTCACGTCATGCAGCTCCTTATCCTTCAGGTCTCAGCTCAAAGTAGCCACCTCAGAAAAGCTATCTCTAGCTGCTCTCCCTGGAAGTCTCACCACCATTCCCCTTGTACCCACACTGCTGGCCTGTCACATTACACTGTTTTCTTTTCCCATAGGACTCTTCACTATTTGAAAGGATCTTAGAGATTTATAATTATACTCATTTTTCTTGTGTACCACTAACTCTCCAGCTTCTAGAAGAGCAATGAGCACAGAAAGGGTGTCAAAATTGTTTGTTCAAGGAATACAGATGTCCACTTTATACTTTAAAAGCTTTGAAGAAACCAATATACAACTCTTTCTCTCACTTTAAAAAAAATATTTACAATGCTTTGATTCCCGATTACTCTGTGATCACTGCTTACTCAATAAAGTGTTAAAGTTGTCTCCTCCCATTTTATAGTCCAATATTCTGGCAACATCTGTTGCAAATTTTAATCTGAAATTTTCTGGGACCATTATGAACTAGTAAATGGTTCTCCTCGTGTGTTTCATTTAGCTCTTCCTACTGAGGAAAGTCTTATCCCAGCTATTTGTGTCACCTCAGCAATACTCTAGATCACTGAGAAGACCCTATACTCCCAGGAAAGCCTCAATATTAGGAGTTTTTTTTTGCGCACAAGTCCCAGGACTAAAACTTGGTCATGATCCTGTTTTGCCTTTCTTTAATCCCCACCACCAGACCAGACCCTCTCCAGATGTTTGGACAATATGGTCATTATTTGGATCTCACGTATTTCCCCTTTTCACTGTAGGAATTTGTATAGACTTTTCTAGGCCTTGCTAATGCTAGGCAGTAGAAGCTTCTTACTAGGGCTCAGACATGTGAGTAGCGGAAATGTCAGGAAGTATCTCCACGTTCCAGAGGAAAACCAGTGCAGCCTGGACTACCAAAGCAGCATTAATATCCAGCCTCACAGAGCCTGTCTCTTTCTGGATAACATCTGGAGAAAATTGACATACTTGTTGTTTATAGCCAATGCATACTTATGCATAAGGCCAAGCTGAAGAGGCTGCATGGACTTCAAATCAGAGAGAATCCACTGATTACAATACTTTACCCCACTCTGTTCCAAATTAAAATGTCCAGATGAAAATTTTCAATAGAAAAAACCTAAAAAATCATTATGAGGAAAATTGGGAGTTGATAGTAAATTATGCTACATTCCTATAATTCACTCTTTATGGCTATATGCAGCCATATGAAATGCTAATGCAAAATAGCTTAATAATGTGAAAAGTTATGTTTATCAAAAGATAGTTCTCCATGAGTCTTATATTTTATATACTTTTTATGAGCATAGGCACTACCTTTTTTCTCACAATTTTTTCAAGGATGCTTGTATAATAAATAGCCTTGGAAGACAGAGGCAGTGTTTCCTTTAGGATGAGGAATACTCACACTTACTGTCCTGTATAACATTGCCTCCTTCTAGACCAGAAGGCAGGCATGTTACTGCCCATTATAAAAGATTTGGGTTTCCTAAGCTCAAGGTTGCTCTCCTTTAATGCAGCCCACTGAAACTATAGCTATTTATCAGGCCCATCTGCCTTGCCTTTATGGAACTATGGGAATGAAGAATTGATATAAATATGCTGCTGTGGCTGTCTGCACCTTGAGCAATAAAGTTCTTCGTCTCTGACCTAGAAGTCCCTGGTCTGCTGCTTGCATCCATGAAACTGAAGCAGGCTAATCTGTTAGTGTGCCACAGGGAAAGTGTCAGACCCTTCACAGTTCTTGACATGGAAACACTTAAAAGTCACCATCAGACTTCCGGCCAAGATGGAGGTGTAGGTGGACACACTGTGCCTCCTCTCACAAATGAAATTAAGAACAACAAATATTTAGAAACAAGAAAACAACCAGAACTGATAGAAAATTGAACTGTACAGAAGTCCAACAACCATTCATCCTGACAGGTAAGAGGGGCAGAGTCGTGGCAGGAAAAAGTGGAGGTGTGGACCTGGGCACACAGGCAGCAGTAGCTGGCAGTTCCCAGGCATATGGGTGGCAGCTAGCAGACCCCAGGTACACAGGTGGTGGCTAGTGGACCCCGGGCACAGGGTGGCAACTGTGTAGACCCAGTGAGGCCATGCAAGGCGGCTGGCTGACCAGGTGGTCCCACATTTGCACACAGATAATCCAGGCAAAGGGGAAGTGGCAGAAGGGACTGGAATCCAAGAGAGAGCAGAGCAAGCACCATTGTTCCTTCTCGGACCCCACCCCCACATACAGTGTCACAACTCAGCGACTGGGCTGCCTTGCACTGGGGAACACCTAAGGCTCCACCCCTCACTATGTAATAGCTGCGACCAGACCAAAAACAAACAAACAAACAAACCAACAAACCAACAAAAAAATGCACCAAAAATGGCTCAAACCGGAGAACAAATCAAAGCTCCAGAGCCAATTCCTCTAAATGACAAAGAAATAGTCAACCTATCATATGCACAGTACAAAGCCCTGGTGATCAGGATGCTCACAGAATTGGCTGATTTTCCTCACAAATTAGATGAAAAAATGCAGGCTACAATACGTGAAATGAAGGAAGATGCATGGGGAACCAATAGAGATGGGAGGAAAACTGGGACTCAAATCAATGGAGTGGACCAGAAGGAAGAAACAAACAACCAAACAGAAAACAAGGAAGAAACAAGAATTCAAGAAAATGAGGAGAGGCTTAGGAACTTCCGGGACATCTTTAAACGTCCCAGCATCTGAATTATAGGGGTACCAGAAGGGGAAGAGGAAGAGCAATAAGTGGAAAACTTATTTGAACAAATAATAAAGGAGAACTTCCCCAATCTGGCAAAGGAAATAGACTACCAGGAAGTCCAGGAAGCTCAGACAGTCCCAAAGAAGTTGGACCCAAGGAGGAACACACCAAGGCACATTGCAATTACATTAGCCAAGATGAAAATGAAGCAGAGAATTCTAGAAGCAGCAAGGGATAAAGGCACAGTCACCTACAAAGGAGTTCCCATCAGACTGTCAGCTGATTTCTCAAAAGAAACCTTACAGGCAAGAAGGGCTGGAAAGAAATATTCCAAGTCATGAAAGCCAAGGACCTACATCCAAAATTGCTCTATCCAGCAAAGCTTTCCTTTAGAATGGAAGGGAAGATAAAGTGCTTCTCAGATAAGGTCAAGTTCAAGGAGTTCATCATCACCAAGTCCTTATTATATGAAATGTTAAAGGGACTTATCTAAGAAAAAGAAAACAAAAAATAGGACAGTGAAAAGACAGCAAACTCACAGCTATTAAGAACCACACCTAAAACAAAAGCAAACTGAGCAAACAGCTAGAACAGGAACAGAACCACAGAAATGGAGATCATATGGAGGGTTAGCAACAGGGAAGTGGGAGGAGCAGAGAGGGGAAAAGGTACAGAGAATAAGTAGCATAGATGGTGGGTAGAAAATAAACAAGGGGAGGGCAAGAATACTGTGGGAAATGTAGAAGCTAAGGAACTTATGACACATGGACATGAACTAAAAAGGGGGAATGTGGGTGCGAGAGGGTGTGCAGGGTGGAGGGGAATGAAGGGGGGGAATGGGACAACTGTAATAGCATAATCAATATATTAAAAAAAAGTCACCATCAATCTCAAGAGTGACCCTTAGAAACTCCCTTTTCTCCTGTAATTCTATAATTTAGTCTTTCCATAATTTAACATGTATTTCTCAATAAATTAATTTCTATCTTTTTTTGGTCAGAGAATAACATATATCAATTCCTAAAGCTTTACAGATGTTATCACTAAATACAGCCCCAAATCTAATTACATTTAAATTGTTTTTATAAAAGTACATTAAAAAACACTCATTAATATTAATATACATACAAAACAGAATCAACTTTGTTCTTCATAATCATTTCCTCATTATATTGTTTTTGTTTGGTTTTGGCTAATAAATCTATTTTATAAGTACTGGCATTATATAATGATAAAACGCTGAACAAAATTAATGTAAGGAGGGTTATATATATTTTGAAATCCTCATTTAAATAGAGACCACAATTAATGATAATGCCTCCTAAAATACCTTGATAGAAATCTACATTCAATAATTCCAGTCTATTTAAATCAAAGAGTAATTCACAGAAGATAATAAAAGTATATAAAACTAGCAAAAAATGAACATTTCACACTTTAGGCTCCTTACAAAGGAGTTCTATATGTGACCATCACATATTTGTACAGGAATGCAGGGAAAGCAAACTTAGTTCTCGGATGACAGAGTCAGAACATTAATTTTTTAAAGCAATAAGCTTTATAATATGAATTTTAAATAACTTCTTATTAAGCTAATACATTTTAACTAATAGTTTCAATCACTGTGAGCTAATTTTGCAGTTATGGGCTTTCGTTATCTCTGCTTTAGAAGTCAAGATTTTTTGAGGGTGAGGATCTCTGAACTTACATTTTTACAAAAGATTACCTTCTTCATCTGCCAGCCCTGCATCAGATTCTACACCTTCACAATTCCCAGAAGCCAATTTGCTGACACAGCTACTTACTTAAAGCACCTAATGTTGAATACTTTACTGAAAATACACAGAGGTCTATTTTGAGAAAATGGCAAACACTGTAATAAATTAAGAAGCCTAAATTGAACGTTTCTGTTTTTTATTTTTCCAACAGGGAATTTTGATTCAGCCCTTTAAATACTGAGAAAACTAAAATATTTACAGTTCTGATGCTTCCTTTATATCTACAACTTTTTAAAAAGGCAGTGTGCAAAGACTGTACCAGTGATAAGGCACTTGTATATTAATTGGAAACACAAAGAAAAATCCTCATTATTTTCCCAATCAAGTGGATCACCTTCCAGACACAAGGCCAGGTTTGCATTTCTTCAGAAATTGCTACTGCCCCATCAACCTGAAGAAAGTCTCCATGGGCCTGAAATCACTTTCAGCACTTAATCTGCTCTTTGCTCTTTGCAGACAATGCAAAAAGAACATAGGTACGTACTCATATTTAGACACTTAGTGGGGTTAAGTATATGCTAAAGGCTTGCAAAATTATCTTTAGAAATTGCAATGCTCCAGTGTACAATTACTAAGGTGATATGTCTATGCCCAAAATGTAACTTAAAATATAAAAAGGAAGCCCAAATATTCTAGAAAGGAAGATAAGATAATGCAAAGAGAAATAAATGTGTATCAGCCTGCTGAATGCCAAACTAAGAAAGTTGGACCATAGACAGCATTTTATCAAAGTGCAGCCTAAACAAATGTCAAAAGGAATAATTTCTTTAACAAATATGGGCAACGATGGACTAAAGCAGGGGGTAATTCTGTGCCCTTGTATGCATTTATTCAGGGTTAACAATGGATAACAATATGTACAAGAACACATTTAATAACCCTAAACTGTCATTCAGTTTGTAGGAAGTAGTCAAGATACAGCTAATAAAACACACAAAAAATGGTTCTAGCCACACTGAAAAAAATCCTCCATGGAATAAAACAAAAGAGGACTGAAGGGCGTCTCCCACCAAGATAAATGCCTTCTTCTGCATGTTGCCTGTGACCTTCACAAAGAGAACTCCAGAATCGTCTGATGGTAATACATCGCTACTTCACTTATCACAGTCAATTTAAAAAGGGAGCTTTATAAACATTTCTATTTCACTCCCTGTTGCTGTCTTTCATCAATGATGACTTCAGCTCTGAGAGAGGTGTCTAAAATTAATTTTCGGAGTTGTAAATGAGGCAGGCCAATTAGAAACTGTTATAAATTGGTTGGAGGAAGAAGCATTAACATAGTTTTTTCTTGTGGGATTTTGTTTTAGTTAGCTGACCCACCTTTAGGAACACATTCAATTATAAAAGCAGATGCTTAAAAAAGGCATTCCATTAAGAAATGTTTGGATAATGACATGTAAGAGAGAACCTACGTTATGTATGGTGCTCAGTCCACAGTCATGTTCTAATCATACTGTGGGGGAAAAAAATTCTGTTCAATCAACTTGGCCAGTTAATTACTGTTTTCTTTCCCTCATGACCCTGAATCTTCAACCATAAGTTCAGTAGGAGGTGACTTAGGGCAGACAGTGACGAAAGATCCTGTTCAAAACAGCCTCTGTCTCACCCCTGGGTGAGGGTAGGTGAAGGTTCGCTGGGCTCAACCCTGGAGAAAGATGCTCATTTGCCTAAATTTT
Source organism: Glossophaga mutica (assembly GCA_039655065.1). Taxonomy (NCBI): domain Eukaryota; kingdom Metazoa; phylum Chordata; class Mammalia; order Chiroptera; family Phyllostomidae; genus Glossophaga; species Glossophaga mutica. The sequence goes on from CM077309.1 coordinate 50,000,463, forward strand.
CAAAGCTGTATTTTCAAATTGCATCTTGAGAATAAAAAGCCTTTTGATATCAATTAATACCAACACTATCCATCAGTAGAATGATGTATTATGTATGCAGAACAGCCCACATAGAGAATGAAGTAGCTCACCTGAGCTGGGGCCCACAGGGTGAGATATATTTGAACAGCTATGAAATTAAGCAAGGACAAAGAACAGAGCAGATCTGTAAAGGCCAGGCTTTAGCAGCCCAGACTGCTTAATGCGATTTGTTCTCTGTTGCCTACCTAAAACTGACCTCAAGTAATAGTTTACTCCAATTCTGCAGCATTTTGTTTTTGAAATCTAATAGCACATGACAGAAATTTCTTAACATGGGAGCTGCAGAGTGTTGTGGAAAGTCTTAGGTCCATGCACAAGCTTCTACTCCACTACTCACCCAGGGCATGGCTCAGGGATGCAGCTGGCCCATCCTTGGGATCTCTAAGTGAAACTGGACCAGGAAGCTCAAAAAGGCCAGTGTACTTCAAGGCACTAAGATGCATATGCTAGCACCACTTGGCATTCTGCTACAAAAGAGTGTTGGTGAGTGTGGAGGCCATATGGAAAAGGCCCAGAATCAGAGGAGGATGAGTGCCAGGAAGAGCTCTTGCCCCATCCTAAATTGCTTTCTCCAGTCCCATCCCCTTGGAAAATTAATGAAAAGGCAATAAGGGATTAAAGGAACCACTGTCTGGGTCCTGGCAGAGGACGTGTGTGAGTTAGAACTTTAACAGTATGCGAGATACATCAAAAAATTAATTTAAAAAATAGAGAACGATAACTTAGCCTATTACAATTTTTGTTAAACTTACCTACACAAATAAAATATCACTCAAGTCCTTCAGAGAAAAAGGTCCTGGGTTAGTGTCTCAGCTTTGGAGTTGAATATACTTGGATTTGAATCTCTGCAATACCTTTTGTTTCTATGAGCCTCAGCAAGTTATTTAATGTCTCTAAAACACAGATTTCCTCTTAAATGGACTAAAAAGGATAACAGTAACTCTCTCTTGAATCGTTGTGAGATTTAAATGTGATAATGCACACAAAGATTTTGTTCAGTGCCTGACACAACTATACAAAGGTCAGCAATTATTGTTTCATAATATGCACACTACCAAATGTAAAGATTCAAAAGTTTTGCATTATTTTCTACTGGGCTCCCCTTTGTAAATGTAAATGAGCAAGTGGATTTCTTATTTTCAAGACAGACTCCCAGAGAAGCCTCTGGAATTTGTTTCCGGTAAGCTGCACATTTGACTTTCATAAGCTGATGTCTTTGTACAAACAAAGGAGAAAACAGCATTTTAGTGTGAAGAGGAATCTGCTCATCATAAGATAATCCCTGGAGTTCCAGCTAAGATGGAGGTAGAAACCATTCACTTCCTCACACAACCAAAAGAAGAAAAACAACCAATCTAAAATCAATTAACATCCAGAAGTGCCAGAAAATAAAACTGCATGGATTCCGACAACCATGGAATTAAAGAAACAGTCAAACAGAACAACCAGACCCCTAAGGCGGCAGACACAGAGAGAAACCGTTGTGAGGCTGCGGACCGTGGGAGCGGGGCTGGCTGCCGCAGGGAAGCAGGCTGCGTGGGAGGGGCTGATTTAAGGGGAAACTGAGACTCAGAGGTGACTACAGACTACAGTGGTTGCTGTGGTGGGAGAAACTCCCAGTCTCACACAAAAGCTAGCTTAAAAATGCTCTAGAGATGAGCAGGCAAGCTGCACTGTTCCCTCTCTGGCCCCTCCTCCACAGGCAGCACCAAAGTGCAGCAAGGAGGGTTGCCCTGCACAGGTGAATACCTAAGGCCCCACCCCCTTACAACTTAACAGGGGCCCTAAGCAAAGAAATAGGGCCAAACGAAAGAACAGAATGAAACCTCAGAAAGAGAGCTCAGAGAGGAGGATATAGCCAACCTATCTGATGGAGAATTTAAAGCCCTGGTAATCAAAATACTCACAGAACTGATTGAGGTTGGTCAAAAATGAAAGAACAAATGAGAGAACAAATGAAAGATACCCAAAATGAAATAAAGCAAAATATTCAGGGAACCAACAGTGACAGGAGGGAAACCAGGACTTAAATCAATGATTTGGAACAAAAGGAAGAAATAAACATCCAACTGGAACAGAATGAACACACAAGAATTCAAAAAAAATGAAGAGAGGCTGAGGAAACTGGGACAACCTGAAGTGTTCCAACACCCAAATTATAGGGGTACCAGAAGGAGAAGAACAAAAGCAAGAAAATAAAAACTTATTTGAACAAATAATGAAGGAAAACTTCCCCAATCTCATGAAGGAAATAGACTTTCAAGAAGTCCAGGAAGTCCAGGAAGCCCTGAGAGCTTCCAAAGAAGCTGGACCCAAAGAGGAACCCACCAAGACACATCATCATTAAGTTACCCAGGATTAAAGACAAAGAGACCATCTTAAAAGCAGCAAGAGGAAAGGAGAGAGTTACCTACAAAGGAGTGCCCATAAAGCTATCAGCTGATTTCTCAAAAGAAGTCTTAAAGGCAAGAAGGGGCTGGAAAGAAGTATTCCATGTCATGAAAGGCAAGGACCTACACTCAAGAATGCTCTATCCAGCAAAGCTATCATTTAGAATGGAAGGACAGATAAAGTGCTTCCCAGAAGGGGAAGTTAAAGGAGTTCATCATCACTAAGCCCTTATTCTATGAAATGTTAAAGGGGCTTATCTAAGAAAAAGAAGATTAAAAAATATGAGCAGTAAAATGACAACAAACTCACAACAAATGAACCTAAAAAAATAAAAGAAAGAAAAACAATGAAAACAAAACTAAGCAAACAACTAGAACAGGAACAGAATCATAGAAATGGACATCACATGGAGGTTTTCAAGGGGGAGGGGGAAAGAAGAGTAGGGGGGAAAGGTACAGGGAAGAAGAAGCATAATTGGTACACTAAAATTACATAGGTTGGGAGAGGTCAAAAATGGTATAGGGAACAGAGAACTCAAAGAACTTCTATGTACAACCCATGGACATGAACTAGGGGGGAGGCTATGCTGGAGGGTTGAGGGGTGCAGGGTAGAGAGGGAATTAAGGGGGGGAAATTGGGAAAACTGTAATACAATAATCAATAAAATATAATTAAAAAAAAGAATCCCTGACCAGTCAGGTCCAACTTGGTCAATAACTGTTCAATATAATTCCATCCAAATTATTAGGAATAGGCACATAGAAGTGGGCAAGACATGATTTCATGTTGTATTAGAAATGGAAATGTGTTCTAAAAGGTGGCCTTTTAAAACTCAAGGTCAAGACTTCCGGCCAAGATGGAGGCGTAGGCAGACACACTGTGCCTCCTCTTACAACCAAAATTAAGGACAACAAATATTTAGAAACAAGAAAACAACCAGAACTCATAGAAACTTGAACTGTACGGAAGTCCAACAACCATTCATCCAGACCGGTAAGAGGGGCGGAGTCGCGGCAGGAAAAAGTGGAGGTGCGGACCTGGGAACACAAGCAGCAGCGGCTGGCAGTTCCCAGGTGCACAGGCGGCAGCTGGTGGATCCCGGGCACAGGGGGGCAACTGTGCAGACCCAGTGAGGTCACACAAGGCGGCTGGCTGACCAGGTGGTCCCACATTCGTGCATGCAGACGGTCCAGGCAGAGGGGAAGTGGCGAAAGGGACTGAATCCAGGAGAGAGCGGAGCAGGTGCCATTGTTCCCTCAGACCCCACCCCCACATACAGTGTCACAACCCAGTGACAGGGCTGCCCCGCCCTGAGAAACACCTAAGGCTTCACCCCTCACTATGTAATAGCTGCGACCAGACTAAAACCAAACCAAAACAAACAAACAAACAAAAAAAAAAAAACCCACCAAAAATGGCTCAAACCAGAGAACAAATAAAAGCCCCAGAGCCAATTCTTCTAAGCGACCAAGAGATAGCCAACCTATCAGATGCACAGTTCAAAGCACTGGTCATCAAAATGCTCACAGAATTGGTTGATTTTGCTCACAAATTAGATGAAAAAATGCAGGCTACAATACGTGAAATGAAGGAAGATGCATGGGGAACTGATAGAGATGGAAGAAAAACTGGGACTCAAATCAATGGAGTGGACCAGAAGGAAGAAACTAACAACCAAACAGAAAATGAGGAAGAAACAAGAATTCAAAAAAATGAGGAGAGGCTTAGGAACCTCTGGGACATCGTTAAACATCCCAACATCCGAATTATAGGGGTCCCAGAAGGGGAAGAAGAAGAGCACCAAGTGGAAAACTTATTTGAACAAATAATAAAGGAGAACTTCCCCAATCTGGCAAAGGAAATAGACTACCAGAACATCCAGGAAGCTCAGAGAGTCCCAAAGAAGTTGGACCCAAGGAGGAACACACCAAGGCACATCGTAATTACATTAGCCAAGATTAAAATGAAGGAGAGAATTCTAGAAGCAGCAAGGGAGAAGGGGACAGTCACCTACAAAGGAGTTCCCATCAGACTGTCAGCTGATTTCTCAAAAGAGACCTTACAGGCAAGAAGGGGCTGGAAAGAAATATTTGAAATCTTGAAAAGCAGGGACCTACATCCAAAATTGCTCTATCCAGCAAAGCTGTCATTTAGAATGGAAGGACAGATAAAGAGCTTCTCAGATAAGGTCAAGTTTAAGGAGTTCATCATCACCAAGCCCTTATTATATGAAATGTTAAAGGGACTTATCTAAGAAAAAGAAGATCAAAAATAGGACAGTGAAAAGACAGCAAACTCACAGCTATTAAGAACCACACCTAAAACAAAAGCAAACTAAGCATACAGCTAGAACAGGAACAGAACCACAGAAATGGAGATCATATGGAGGGTTAGCAACAGGTGCGTGGGAGGAGGAGAGAGGGGGAAAAGGTACAGAGAATGAGTAGCATAGATAGTGGGTGGAAAATAGACAGGGGGAGGGCAAGAATAGTATGGGAAATGTAGAAGTTAAAGAACTTATGACACATGGACATGAACTAAAGGGGGGAATGTGTGTGGGAGGGGGTGTTCAAGGTAGAGGGGAATGATGGGGGAAAAATGGGACAACTGTAATAGCATAATCAATAAAATATATTAAAAAAGAAAAAATAAATAAAAAAAACACACTTCAAATAAAAGTAAAAAAAAAAAAACTCAAGGTCAAGTACAAAATCCAACTAAAGTCAAATAACTTCAAAACAAAAATTCTTCAAAAAAAAAACTTTTAAAAAAATTGGTAAATTTGGAAGGTGGGGCGGGCAATTGAAATGAAAGGACTCCATGACCCACTAGCATATCAGGCTAGTATGTGATGTTCAGTGGTGAATATTCATTCTTGTTATTCCTGTTCAGTGATAAGAAGGCTTCTCTGTTGACCATTTAACTCTGTCAAAGTAGTAAAGATGGAAGATGGTGGAGGAGTAGGTAGAAGCTACACTAACCTCTTCCCAGAACCAATCTGGAATTACAATGAAATTGTGGAGAAATCATCCAGAATAACAAACTGAACATTAGCTGCAGAGAAGCCTTAAAACCAGACAGACAGAAGAAACCACTTCACCACAATGTGACTTGTACGCAGTGCAGAAGAGACACAAGAGGGCAGGCTGGGCTCCCACAGGTGGCAACTGAAGTGCTGGAGGGAAATTTCAGTGGCCAGGGGGTTCCCCCTGAGAAGTGTGGGGTCCAAACCTGAAGCTGGGCTCCCCAGCATACAGCACCAGAGCCAGTAAAGGAATCCAGGTAACATCCAGAAAAATGGCAGGGCTTCTGCCTGCCAGGGAGAGATGGCTGCAGTCACAGAGAGCCTTTTTTTGTTGTTGTTTTTTCTTTTTTTTTCCATTTTTTATTTTATTTTTTTTAAATCAGTATTTTTTAATTGTTGATATTGTACAGTTTTCTGTCTTTTACCCTGCCCAGCCCACCACCCCAGCCCTCCCCACCTTCCTCCCATTTCCACCCCCCATAGTTCCTGTCCATGAGTCCTTTATACTTGTTGCTCCAAACCGTTCCCCTTTTCCCCTGAAATTCCCTCCCCTCCCACTCTGGACACTGTCAGACTGTTCTCAAACTCAGTGTCCTTGTCTATATTATGCTTGCTTGTTTGTTTTGTTGATTAGCTTCCTGTTAAAGGTGAGATCATATGGTATTTGTCTTTCACTGCCTGGCTTATTTCGCTTAGCATGATACTCTCCAATTCCTTCCATGCTGTAGCAAAGGGTAGGAGCTCCTTTCTTTCTGCTGCATAGAATTCCATTGTGTAAATGTACCACAGTTTTTTGATCCATTCATTAACTGATGGGCACCTAGGTTGCTTCCAGCACTTGGCTATTGTAAATTGTGCTGCTATGAACATAGGGGTGCATAGATTCTTTTGGATTGGTGTTTCAGGATTTTAGGATATAATCCAAGCAGTGGAATTGCTGGGTCAAAAGGTATGTCCATTTTTAGTTTTCTTAGAAAATTCCATACTGTTTTCCATAGTGGTTGTATCAATCTGCAATCCCACCAACAGTGCACTAGGGTCCCCTTTTCTCCACAACCTCTCCAACACTTGCTGTTTGTTGCTTTGTTTATGAAGGCCATTCTGACAGAGAGCCTTTTAAAAGGGCCACCACATAAAATTTCATTTGAAGCCATTTACCCTGGGCTCCAGCAAAGCATGGGCAGAGTGGACTGCAGAAACTTGAGGAGAGTTTGGGGACAGTGGCTTTGGAGAGACAACTGGGGGAGAAGCCACAAAGATCCAGGTATTGAGTCATCCCCTATACTGCAGGGGCCATCTTGCTTAGGCAAAGCATTTCCCTCCAAGTGTCATCAGCCTGAAGGGAAGCAATAGCCCCTCCCTGAGGAGTTACTCTGCACCACCGTGTGGTTCTTAAGCCTGACAGCTGATTACAGAGTTACTAGATTAATAACTGAAGGAGAGAGCCACAGGCTGTGGAATACTGGTAGCCTCCAACAGGCTGCATAGGACCAGACTGGGACACCATCTGACATCACCAGGGGCAGATCCAGTAAGAGAAAACAGTGCTAAATACTAAATACTTCTGAGAGGAATTCCACCACAGTCTTCATGATTTGCATCATTTTCATTCCTGCATAGCTTTTTTCCCCTTTTTTCTTTTTTTTTTTTAAATTTTATTTTAATTGTTGTTCAAGTACAGTTTTCTGTCTTTTACTTCCATCCCATCCCACCCACCCATCCCTCCCATTTCCATGCCCTTTAGTTTTTGTCCATGTGTCCTTTATATTTGTTCCTGTAAACCCTTTCCCTTTCCCCCTGAAATTCCCCTGAAATTCCCTCCCCTCTCCCCTCTGGTCACTGTCAGCCTGTTCTCTATGTCAGTGTCTTTGGTTATGTTTTGCTTGTTTGTTTTGTTGTTTAGGTTCCTGTTAAAGATGAGACCATATGGTATTTGTCTTTCATCGCCTGGCTTATTTTGCTTAGCATAATGCTTTGCAGTTCCATCCATGCTGTTGAAAAGGGTAGGAGCTCCTTCTTTCTTTCTGCTACATAGAATTCCATTGTGTAAATGTGTCATAGTTTTTTTATCCATTCATTTACTGATTGGCACTTAGGTTGCTTCCAGCACTTCACTATTGTAAATTGTGCTGTTATGAACATGGGGGTGCATAGGTTCTTTTGGATTGGTGTTTCAGGGTTCTTAGGATATAATCCTAGCAGTGGAATTGCTGGGTCAAAAGGTACACCCATTTTTAGTTTTCTGAGAAAATCCCATACTGTCTTCCACAATGGTTGTACCACTCTGCACTCCCACCAACAGTGCACTAGGGTTCCCTTTTCTCCACATCCTCTCCAACACTTATTTGTTGCTTTGTTTATGATGGCCATTCTGACTCGTGTGAAGTGGTAGCTCATTGTGGTTTTAATTTGCATCTCTCTGATAGCTAGTGATACTGAGCATCTTTTCATGTGTCTCTGGATCCTCTGTATGTCCTCCTTGGAGAAGTGTCTGTTCAAGTCCTTTGCCCATTTTTTAATTGGGTTGCTTGTCTTCTTAGAGTGGAGTCATGTAAGTTCTTTATATATTTTGTAGATTAAAACCTTGTCTGAGGTATCATTCACAAATATGTTTTCCCATATGGTTGGTTCTCTTTTTATTTTAATACTGTTTTCTTTAGCCGTGCAAAAGCTTTTTATTTTGATGAGATCCCATTTGTTTATTCTTTCCTTTATGTCCCTTGCTCTAGGGGACATATCAGTAAAAATGTTGCTGCTTGAAATATCTGAGTTTTTCCTGCCTATGTTCTCTTCTAGGACTTTAAAGGTGTTACGATTTATATTTAAATCTTTTATCCACCTTGAATTTATTTTTGTGTGTGGTGTAAGTCGGTGCTCACTTTTCATTTTTTTGCATGTAGCTGTCCAGTTCTCCCAACAGCACTTGTTGAAGAAGCTATTTTCACTCCATTTTATGTTGCTGCCCCCTTTGCCAAATATTAATTGACCGTAGATACTTGGGTTTATTTCTGGGCTCTTTGTTCTGTTCCATTGGTCCAAGTGTCTGTTTTTATGCCAGTACCAGGCTGCTTTGATTACAGTGGCCTTGTAATACAGTTTGGTATCAGGTATTGTGATCCCTCCTACTTTGCTCTTCTTTCTCAAGATTGCTGCAGCTATTCTAGGTCGTTTATGGTTCCATATAAATTGTTGAAGTGTTTGCTCTACGTCTGTGAGATATGTCACTAGTACTTTAAGAGGTATTGCATTGAATCTGTAAATTGCTTTGGGTAGTATGGACATTATGAGGATGTTAATTCTTCCGATCCATGAACACGGTATATGTTTCCATTTGTTTGTGCCTTCTTTGATTTCTTTCTTCAGTGTTGTGTAGTTTTCTGAATACAGGTCTTTTACCTCTTTGGTTAGATTTATTCCTAGGTATTTTATTTTTTCTTTTTGCTATATTGAATGGGATTTTTTTCTTGATTTCTGCTTCTGCTGTTTCATTGTGGGCATGCAAAAATGCCTTTGATTTCTGGATATTGACTTTGTATCCCACTGTTTTGCCAAATTCATTTATTAGGTCAAGCAGTTTTTCAGCTGAGTCTGTAGGATTTTCTACGTATACTATCATGTCATCTGCAAGCAGTGACAAATTTGTTTCCTCTTTTCCGATTTGGATGCCTTTTATTTCCTTTTCTTGTCTGATCACTGTGGCTAAAACTTCCAATACTATATTGAACAGAAGTGGTGAAAGTGGACAACCTTGTCTTATTCCTAATCTTAGTGGAAAAGATTTTAGTTTTTGCCTGTTGAATATGATGTTGGCTGTAGGTCTCTCATGCATGTCCTTTATTATGTTGAGGAATGTTCCCTCTATTCCAATTTTGCTGAGTGTTTTTATCATAAATGGGTGCTGTACATTATCAAATGCTTTTTCCACATCTATTGATATGATAACGTGATTTTTGTCTTTCATTTTGTTTATGTGATGTATTACATTTACTGATTTGTGAATATTGTACCATCCTTGTATATCTGGGATGAATCCCACATGGTCATGGGGTATGATCTTTTTAATGTATTGCTGGATGTGGTTTGCCAATATTCTGTTGAGGATTTTAGTGTCTATGTTCATCAGTGATATTGGCCTGAAGTTTTCTTTCTTTGTTGTGTCTTTATCTGGTTTTGGGATTAGGCTGATGCCAGCTTCGTAAAAAGAGTTTGGGAGTCTTCCATCATTTTGGATTTTTTTGGAATAGTCTGTGAAGGATAGGGGTTAACTCTTCCTTAAATGCTTTGTAGAATTTTGCTGTGAAACCATCTGATCCAGGGTTTTTCTGTGTTGGGAGTTTTGTGATTACTGCTTCAATTTCATCTGCTGTTATTGGTCTGTTCAGTTTTTCTGCTTCTTCTTCATTCAGTTTTGGAAGATTATATTTTTCTAGAAATTTCTCCATTTCACCTAGGTTTTCAAACTTCTTGGCATACAGCTCTTCGTAGTAATTTCTTACAATCCTTTGTATTTCTGTGGTGTCAGCTGCAATCTCTCCTCTTTCATTTCTGCTTGTGTTTATTTGGGTCCTCTCTCTTTTTTTCTTGATGAGCCTGCTTAAAGGCTTGTCGATTTTGTTTATCTTTTCAAGAAACCAACTCCTGGATCCATTGATCCTTAGAATTGTGCTTTTAAACTCTATGTCATTTAATTATGCTCTGATCTTAGTTATTTCCTTCCTTCTACTTGCTCTGGACTGTCTTTATTGTTGTTCCTCGAGTTCTTTTAGGCGTAGGGTTCGGTTGTTTGTTTGAAATATTTCTATCTTTCTTAGGTAGGCCTGTATCGCTATGAACTTCCATCTCAGGACTGCCTTCGCTGTGTCCCATAAGTGTTGGGTTGTGAGTTCATTTTCATTTGTTTCCAGAAACTTTTTGATTTCTTCCCTAATTTCATTTGTGACCCATTCATTGTTTAATAGCATGCTATTCAATCTCCATGATTTTGAGGGTTTGGGGTTTGTTTTCCTTGGGGTTGGTTCCTAGTTTTAGTCCCTTGTGATCCAAGAAAATGCTTGGTATGATTTCAATTTTCTTGAGTTTGTTGAGGCTTGTTTTGTGTCCTATCATGTGATCTATTTTTGAAAATGTTCTATGTGCATTTAAAAAGAATGTGTATTTAGCTTCTTTGGGATGAAGGGCTCTATATATATTAGTTAAGTCCATTTCATCTAGGGCATTGTTCAATGCCACAATATCTTTGTTGATATTTTGTTTGGAAGATCTGTCCATTTTTGACAGTGGGGTGTTAAAATCCCCTACTATAATTGTGTTGATGTCAATATCTTTCCTGAAGTCCTCTAAGATTTTCTTTATGTATTTGGGTGCTTCTATGTTGGGTGCATATATATTTACAATGTTTATGTCTTCTTAGTGGATTCTTCCCTTGAGTATTATTAAATGACCTTCTGGGTCTCTCTTTATGGCCCTTCTTTTGAAGTCTATTTGGTCTAATATGAGTATTGTTATCCCGACTTCCTTTTCTTGTCCATTTGCTTGGAAATTTTGTTTCCAGCCCTTCGCTTTCAGTCTGTGTAAGTCTATTGTCCTGAAGTGGGTCTCTTGTAGCCAGCATATGTGTGGGTCATTCTTGCTTTCTTATCCATTGAGCTATTCTGTGTCTTTTGATTGGAGCAATTAATCCACTTATGTTTAAGGTTATTATTGATAGGTACTTATTCATGGCCATTTTCATACATGTGTCCTCCCCCCCTTTTCCTTCCTTTCCTTAAAATAGTCCCTTTAGCATGTCTTGCAGAGCTGGTTTGGTGGAGGTGTATTCTTTTAAACTTCTTTTGACCGGGAAGCTCCTTATTTGGCCTTCTATCTTGATTGAAAGCCTTGCTGGACAAAGTAGCCTTAGTTGCAGGCCTCTGGTTCTCACTTGGAATATTTCTTGCCATCGTCTACTGGCTTGGAGCTTTTCCATCGAAAAGTCAGCTGCTAACCTTATCAGGGTTCCCTTGTATATTACTTCCTGTTTCTCCCTTGCTGCCTTTAGATTCTCTCTTTGTCTTGGAATTTTGCCATTTTAATTTTGATGTGTCTTGAAGTGGGCCTCTTTGGGTTCCTCTTGATTGGGACTCTCTGTGTTTCCTGGGTTTGTATGACTTTTCCTCTCATCAAATTAGGGAAGTTTTCCATCATTACTTTTTCAATAGGTTTTCCATCCCTTGCTCTTCTTCTCCTTCTGATATCCCTATTATGTGCATGTTATTACGTTTCATATTGTCTTGCATTTCTCTTGATCCCTCTTCATTCTTTCTGAGCCTCTGTTCCTCTTCTTGCTCTTTCTGGGTGTTTTTTTCTACTTTGTCCTCTAGCTCGCTGATCTGATCTTCTGCTTCATCAGTTCTGCTTTTGATTCCTTCTACTGTGTTCTTCAGTTCAGAAATTGTATTCTTCATTTCCTCTTGGCCCTTGTTGATAGTTTCTATTTCCTTTTTCATGTTGATATAGTTTGCAGTGAGTTCATTGTAGTGTTCCTGTAGTTTCTGGTATCTTACTGTGAGCTCATTGCGCTTCCTGATAACCATTGCTTTTTACTCTAGATCTGATAGTTGAGTTGCCTCTATTTCATTTAGCATTCTTTCTGAGGCTTTCTCCTTTCCTTTCACTTTGGGATTGTCTCTTTGTCTTCCCATTGTTTGTGATACTCTTCTTGTTAGCCTTAGCTTCTTAAATTGATCTGTTCTGGCTCCCTGGGCTTATGGTGTGAACTTCTGTGGTAGAATACCTGTGAGATTCAGTGGTGCAGTCTCCTTCGGATATCCCGGTGTTCACAGCTTCCACCTACTCTTCTCTTCATCAGACCACTGCTCCTCCAGATTCGCCATTTTCCTTCTGGCAACAAACCATCATGGTAATGGTGGCCCCTGCATAGCTTTTTAAAATTCACTTCTTGTCCTTTAAGTTTGTGCATATTATGTCACTAGTTTTTATATTACAGTTTATTTCAAATCTCAAGTTTTGCTCCTCTCTTACCCCATTTTACCTTCATATGTCCTGTCCTTTTTTTCATTTTAAATGTTATTTTCTGTCTTGCTATGATTTGTTTCCATTTATTGTTCCCCTTTCCAGCCACTCAAAACCATTTTTCTTGTCATCAGTCATCTCACATTATTTTTCCTGTTCTTAAAATATCCTTATTCTCTTCTTCTACCTTTATCAATCTTTGCTCATTGGTTCTAGATAGGGTGGTTGTTGTTGCATTTCTTCAATTTAATCCCAGATCTTCACTATTTTTGTATTTCAAATCTCGAATTTTACCATTCCCTCTCCTACTCCATTTTACCTTCCTCTTGCCATTTTATTCATTTTAAATTTTAATTTTTCCTTGTCTTAGCCTGGTTTTCAGTCCTTATTCTTGGTATTCCTTTTTTTTCTATCATCTCAAAATGACTTCCCTTCCCTCTAAACATATCTTAAGCTTTTTGTTCTTTCTTTCTATTTCCCCTCTTATTCCCATCCCACCTATGTTAATCTTTGCTCATTGTTTGTTGATAGTGCTGTGATGGATCTTTTTCTCCAATTTAGTTTCTATTTTTTTTCTCTCTCACTGTATATATTTTTTATATTTCTATTGAAACCTAGTACTATATATACTCTTCACTCTCTTCCTCAATTCAGCTTTCTGCCCTCCCTTCTTTATTTACATTGTAATTTTAACTTTTTCCTCTAACCACCTCTTCCCTATTCCCTACCCTTATTATGGCTCCTTTTGATACCCTCTCAAAATAATTTTTCTTTCAGTTTGTCATCTCATATTCATTTTCCCTTTCTTATGATAGTCTTAATCTTTTTACACCTTTATTAATACTGGCTCATTTGCTCTCGATAGAGTGATTGTGGATGGTGGTTACTTTTGCAGGTGTGGGTTTGTTTCCTGGGCTGCCTGGTTTTCTTCTGGCAACACCTGTACAACAGCATGCAAGACATAGTGGGCAGAGTGACTCTCAGTCCACCAGCTGGAGGGACGATTCCACCAAAGAATGACTGAACAACAACCAAAACTCAATTATAACCAGAGAAATCACATAAATAGCATCCCAAGAGCATCAAGTTTAAGAGATCAAGGAGATTGCAACACTGAATCCCACAGGTCTCCTACCACAGAAGTTCACACCAAGAAGACAGGAGTCAAACTAGATCAACTAAAAAGCAGAAACAAACAAGAGGAGTCATCTAAAATGGGGAGATAAAGAAACAACCCCGAATCAAGAGCAAAGAAGGAATCCCCAGAAAGAGTGTTAAATGAAACAGAGGCAAGCAAACTATCAGACATTGAGTTCAAAATAACGGTTATAAGGATGCTCAATGAACTCACTGAGAACTACAAAGAACTCCAGAGAAGTGACAAGGAACTTACTGAGAACTACCCTAGCATGAACAAGGACACAGGAACTATCAATAAGATCATGGAGGAAATGAAGAATGCAATCTATGAACTGAGGAATACAGCAGAAAGTATTAAAAGCAGGCTAGATGAAACAGAGGATCAAATCAGTGAGCTGGGGCACAAGGTAGAAAAAAATTCCCAGACAGAACAACAAAATTAAAAAAGCCTCAAAAAGAAAGAAGAGGGTTTAAGGGAGCCACAAGACAACATGAAACATAATAATATCCATATCACAGGGATAGCAGAAGGAGAAGGAGAGGAGCAAGGGATAGAAAATCTGTTTGAAAAAGTAGAGAAAACTTCCCTAACTTGATGAGAGAAAAATCACACAAGTCCAGGAAGCACAGAAGGTCCTAATCAAGATGAATCAAAAGAGGCCCACTTCAAGACACATCATAATTAAAATGGCAAAATCCAAAGACAAAGAGTGAATCTTAAAGTCAGCAAGGGAGAAACAGCTACTCATATACAAGGGAACCCCAATCAGGCTATCAGCTAATTTCTTCACAGAAACACTAAAAGCCAGCAGGGGATGGCAAGAAATATTTCAAGTAATGAAAATGAAAGGCCTGCAACCAAGACTACTTTACCTAGCAAAGCTGTCATTTAAATTGGAAGGTGAAATAAGAAGCTTCCCAGGCAAAACAAGGCTAAAAAGGTACATCTCCGCCAAACAAGCATTGCAAGAGATACTAAAGGGACTGCTTTAAGAAGATGAAGAAGAGAGGGGTGGTGGGTGGACACAGGTACAAAAGGGAAAAATGGCAATGAAAAGGTATCTATCAAAAATAACCTTAAATTTAAATGGATTAAATGCTCCCATCAAAAGATACAGGGTAGCTAAATGTATAAGAAAATATGACCCACATATATGCTGTCTACAAGAGAACCACCTCAGAACAAAATATCTACACAGACTGAAAGTGAAGGATTGGAAAAAATATTCCAAGCAAATGGACATGAAAAAAAAAAACCTAAGGTAGCAATACTTACATCAGACAAAATAGATTTCACAAGGTCATAAAAAGAGACAAAGGACATTTTATAATACTTAAGGGAATAATCCATCACGAAGATATAACCCTTGTAAACATATATGCACCCAACGTAGGAGCACCCAAATATATAAGGAAAATCTTGGAAGACTTCAAGAAAGATAATAGACAGCAACACACTCAGTAGGAGATTTTAACATCCCATTGTCAGCAATGGACAGATCTTCCAAGCAAAGAAAAAACAAGGATACTGTGGTACTGAATGACACTGCAAATGAAACAGATTTAATTGATGTATACAGAACCATTCATCCCAAAGAAACAAAATATACATTGTTTTCAAATGCACACAAAATATTTTCAAAGATAGACCACATGGTAGGACACAAAACAAGACTCAACAAATTCAAGAAAACTGAAATCATATCAAACATCTTCTAGGATCACAATAGCTTGAAACCAGAAATCAACCTCCAGGGAAAAAACTGAAAAACATTCAAATTCATGGAGACTGAATAACATACTATCAAACAAAAATGAATGGTTTAACAATGAGGTCAAGGAAGAAATAAAAAATTATCTGGAAACAAATGAAAATGAACATACAACAGCCCAAAACTTATGGGACACAGTGAAGGCAGTCCTGAGAGGGAAGTTCATAGCAATACAGGCCTACCTACAAAAGACAGAAAAATCTCAAATGAACAACCTAACCCCATATCTACAAGAACTAGAGGAACAACAACAAGCAAAGTCCAGAGTGACTAAAAGGCAGGAAATAATCAAGATCAGAGCAGAATTAAATGACATAGAAACTAAAATAATAATTCAAAGAATCAATAAATCCAGGAGCTGGTTCTTTGAAAAGAAAAACAAAATTGGCAAGACTTTAGCCAGACCCATCAAGGAAAAAAGGGAGAGAACCCAAATAAATGAAATCAGAAGTGAAAGAGGAGAAATCACAACCAATACAACAGGAATACAAAGGATTATAAAAAATTACTACAAATAACTATATGCCAAGAAATTTGACAACTTGGGCTAAATGGACTAATTTCTGAAACCATATAATCTCCCAAACCTGAATAGACCAACAACAACTAGTAAAATGAAAGCAGTAATTTAAAAAACTATCAGCACACAAAAGCCATGAATTGGATGGCTTCACAGGTGAATTTTACCAAACATTTAGGAAGGGGCAGACTCCTATCCTTCTCAAACTATTCCAAAAAATTCAAGAAGAGGGAGGGATTCCAAACACTTTTTACGAGGCCAGCGTTATCCTAACTCCCAAACCAAGAAAATTACTTCTGGCCAAGATAGAGGTGTAGGTAGATACACTGTGCCTCCTCACACAATCAAAAGAAGGAGAGCAACAAATTTAAAAACAAAAACAACCAGAACTGAGAGAAAATTGAACTGTATGGAAGTCTGACAACCAAGGAGTTAAAGAAGAAACATTCATTCCGACTGGTAGGAGGGGCAGAGATGGGTAGCTGGGCAGAGAGGAATCACAGCAAGGTGGCAGCTGGAGAACCAGGGTGGCCAAGGTAGTGGCTGGCAGACTGAGCTAGGCAGCAGCTGGCAGAGCATGTGGTCCCACATTTGCATGCTGATAAACTGAGAGGAACAACTGGGGAGTGAGACAGACTGAGCAACCCAGGATTCCAGTGCGGGAAAATAAAACCAAATCCTTTGATTGAAAAAACTTGTGGGGGTTGAACCAGCAAGAGAAAATCCCAGCCTCACAGCAGAGTTCAATAGAGAGACCCACAGGGTCCTAGAATGTAAAAAAATCACCTACGCAGGAATCAGCACCAGAAGAGCCCAATTTGCTTGTGGGTAGCAGAAGAAGTGACTGAAAACGAGCAGAGAGCTGAATAAGCAGCACTGTTCCCTCTCAGACCCCTTCTCCACATACAGCACCACAATGCAGCAACATTGGTTGCCCTGTCCTGGTGAATACCTAAAGCTCTTCCACTTACGATGTAACAGGTGGGCTGAGACAAAAAAAAAAAAAAAAATGGCCCAAGTGAAAGAACAGATCAAAGCTCCAGAAAAAATACAACTAGGTGACAAAGAGATAGACAATCTATCAGATGCACAGTTCAAAACACTGGTAATGAGGATGCTCACAGGATTGGTTGAGTATGATCGCAAAATAGAGAAAAAGTAAAGGCTGTGCAAAGTGAAATAAAGGAAAACATACAGGGAATTAACAGTGACAGGAAGGAAGCCAAGACTCAAACCAACGGTTTGGAGCGGAAGGAAAAAAGAAACATTTAAAAAAATGAAGAGAGGCTTAGGAACCCCCAGGACAACTTTAAATGTTCCAACATGTGAATCATTGGGGTGCAAGAAGGAGAAGAGGATGAGCAAGAAATGAAAAACTTATTTGAAAAATAATGGAGAACTTCCCCAATCTGGCAAAGGAAAAAGACTACCAGGAAGTTCAGGAAGCTCAGAGAGTCCCAAAGAAGTTGGGCCCAAGGAAGCACATACTAAGGCACATCATAATTACATTACCTACGATTAAAGAGAAGGAGAGAATCTTAAAAGCAGCAAGAGAAAAGAAGACAGTTACCTACAAAGACTGTCTCATAAGATTGGCAGCTGATTTCTCAAAAGAAAACTTACAGGCAAGAAGGGGCTGGAAAGAAGTATTCAAAATCTTGAAAAGCAAGGATCTACACCCAAGATTACTCTATCCAGCAAAGCTATAATTTAGAATGGAAGGACAGATACAGTGCTTCCCAGATAAGGTCAAGTTAAAGGAATTAATCATTCAAGCCATTATTATATGAAATGTTAAAGGGACTTATCTAATAAAAAGAAGATCAAAAATATGAACAGTAAAATGAAAACAAACTCATAACTATCAACAACTGAACATAAAGAAAAGGAAAATTAAATAAGCAAACAACTTGAACAGAATCACAGAAATGGAGATCAAATGGAGGATTATCAGTGGGGAAAGGGAGGGTGGAAGAATGTGGGGGAAAGGTACAGGGGATAAGAGGTATAAATGGTAGATACACTAAAAAACATAGAAACATTTCAAAGAAACAACCTAACCCTATGCCTACAAGAACTCAAGGAACAAAAACAAAGACAGTCCAGAGCAAAGACAGTCCAGAAGGAAGGAAATAACTAAGATCAGAGCATAATTAAATGACATAGAGACTAAAAGCATAATTCGAAGGATCAATGAATCCAGGAGATGGTTCTTTGAAAAGATAAACAAAATTGACAAGCCTTTAAGCAGGCTCATCAAGAAAAAAAGAGAGAGGACCCAAATAAACACAACCAGAAACGAAAGAGGAGAGATTACAACTGACACTACAGAAATACAAAGGATTGTAAGAACTTACTACGAAGAGCTGTATACCAAGAAATTTGAAAACCTAGGTGAAATGGAGAAATTTCTAGAAAAATATAATCTTCCAAAACTGAATGAAGAAAAAGCAGAAAGCCTAAACAGACCAATAACAGCAAATGAAATTGAAGCAGTAATCAAAAAACTCCCGACACACAAAAGCCCTGGATCAGATGGTTTCACAGCAAAATTCTACAAAGCATTTAAGGAAGAGTTAACCCCTATCCTTCACAGACTATTCCAAAAAATTCAAAAGATTTAAACTCCCAAACTCATTTTATAAAGCCAGGATCATCTTAATCCCCAAACCAGATAAAGACATAACAAAGAAAGAAAACTTCAGGCCAATATCGCTGATGAACATAGACGTTAAAATCCTCAACAAAATATTGGCATACCACATCCAGCAATACATTAAAAAGATCATACCCCATGACCAAGTGAGATTCATCCCAGGGATGCAAGGATGGTACAATATTCACAAATCAATAAATGTAATACATCACATAAACAAAATGAAAGACAAAAATCACATGATTATATCCATAGATGCAAAAGAAGCATTTGATAATGTACAGCACCCATTTATGATAAAAACACTTAGCAAATTGGGAATAGAGGGAGCATTCCTCAACATAATAAAGGCCATATTTGAGAGATCTACAGCCAACATCATGCTCAATGGGCAAAAATGTAGAGCTTTCCCCTGAGATCAGGAACAAGACAAAGATGCTCGCTTTCACCACTCCTATTCAACATAGTACTGGAAGTCCTAGCCACAGCAATCAGACAAGAAAAAGAAATGAAGGCATCCAAATTGGAAAGGAGGAAGTAAAACTGTCATTGTTTGCAGATGAGATGATAGTGTACCTAGAAAACCATATAAACTCGGCCAAAAAACTGCTCAACCTAATAAATGAATTTGGGAAAACAGGGGGATACAAAGTCAATATTCAGAAATACAAGGCATTTTTGTACACCAGCAATGAAATATGAGAAACAGAAATCAGGAAAACATCCCCTTTGATATAGCAACAAGAAAAATAAAATACCTAGGAATAAACCTAACCAAGCAAGTAAAAGACCTGTACCCAGAAAACTGTACAACACTGAAGAAAGAAATTAAGGAAGACACAAGCAAATGGAAGCATGTACCATGTTCATGGATTGGAAGAATTAACATCAAAATGTCCATCTACCCAAAGCAATTTATACATTCAACTCAATCCCTATTAAAGTACCAATGGCATATTTCACAGACATAGAACAAATATTTCAGAAATATATATGGAACCATGAAAGACCCAAAATAGCTGCTGCAATTTTGAGAAAGAAGAGCAAAGTAGGAGGGTCACAATACCTGATATTAAACTGTATTATAAGGCTGCTATAATCAAAGCCTGGTACTGGCATAAGAACAGACACATAGACCAATGGAACAAAACAGAGAGCCTGGAAATAAACCCAAGTCTCCATGGTCAATTAATATTTGACAAAGGGGAAGAAGCATAAAATGGAGTAAAAATAGCCTCTTCCACAAATGGTGTTGGGAGAGCTGGACAGCTACATGCAAAAAAATGAAACTTGATCACCAACTTACACCATACACAAAAATAAATTCAAGATGGATAAAAGACTTCAATATAAGTAGTGACACCATAAAATCCCTAGAGGAAAACATTGGCAGGAAAATCTCAGATATTCCACGCAGCAACATCTTCACCAATATGACCCCTAAAGCAAGGGACATATAGAAAAGAACAAACAAATGGGACCTCATCAAATTAAAAAGCTTCTGAAAGTCTAAAGAAAACAGCATTGAAATGAAAAGAGAACCAACTATATGGAAAAACATATTTGCCAATGATACCTCAGACAAGGGTTTGATCTCCAAAATATATAAAGAACTCACACTACTCCACTCCAGGAAACAAACAACCCAATTAAAAAATGGGCAAAACATTTGAACGGACACTTCTCCAAGGAGGACATACAGAGGACCCATAGTTATATGAAAGATGTTCAACATTACTAGCCATGAAGGAGATGCAAATTAAGATCACACTGAGATACCACCTCACTCAGGATAGAATGGTCATCATTAACAAATCAACAAAAAACAAGTGCTGGCAAGGATGTGGAGAAACAGGAACCCTGGACACTGTTGGTTGGAATGCAAACTGATGCAGCCACTGTGGAAAACATTATGAAATTTCCTCAAAAATTAAAAATGGAATTGCCTTTTGACCCAGCAATTCCACTACTGGGATTATACTCTAAGAATCCTGAAACATCAATCCAAAAAACCTATGCACTTCTATATTGATAGCAGCATTGTTTACAATATCCAAGTGCTGGAAATGCCCTAAGTGCCCATCATTGAGTGAGAGTATTCAAAAACTGTGGTACATTTACACAATGGAACACTACACAGCAGAAAGAAAGAAAGAAAGAAGGAACTCCTACCCTTCACAACAGCGTGGATGGATGTGGAGAGCATTGTGCTAAGTGAAATAAGCCAGGTGCCATGTAAGATCTCTACTATAAGAACAACCTAATCAACAAAACAAACAAATGAACAAAATAGAACCAGAGGCATGGAAAGAAGGAACAAACTGACAGCAACCAGAGGGGATGGGGAGCAGGATAAGTGGGGAAAGATGAGGAAGTATCTAGTCAAGGAACAGATATAAATGACCCATGGACATGGACAACAGGGTAGGGATTGACTGTGGGATTGGGAGATGGGTGGGGCAGGAGAGAACAAGGTGGGCAAATTGGGACAACTAAAATAGAAAAATAAATAATAATAATAATAATAATAATAATAATAATAAATTATATTTAGAAAATACTCTGCCAAGGTAGCTGTTTATATAAAATACACCCAGCCAATCTGCCTGGAAGGGTTATTAATGATGGATAGTAAGAAACCAAATACATGTGGATTCACTGTGAGCCAGATCTTTGTTCAGCATTCCCCAAACCAAACCAACTGTCCATGGGTGATCAGTTACTATCACAAGGCTTGCATCATCACATTAAATTTTTCATGGGAAATGAACAACTGTCAGAAAATAGGTCAATGACTACAAAGTTTAGCCCCTAGGACATCTGATCAATTTTTTTCTTCTTATTATTGTAAGATATGTATATATGTATGCATGCGTGTATATGTAAAGTTCTAAAAGATAGTATATTTTAATATTCTTTCTCTATATCAAAGCTACTAAGATTTGTTATTAATCTTTGCACAGAACAGCAAATTGCCCTCCCGTATCTTGAACTAAACATTCCCCTTCTTAATTTGAAATTTTTGTCTTAAATCAAACTCCCCTTTGTTTATGTTTACTTGAAATAGAATATTGCCATAGGTTAATTTATAATGAAAAACAAAACAGATGGTTATGTCATTGCTGTAAGAGGGATACAAGCAGAAGGGGGCACATTCCAGAATTTTGCTAATGCAACGTTTGAAGAAAATCAAATTAGAGTTCTGTGAAGCAGATATTTGTAGAGAGAAATACAAAAGATGAGTTTTTTGGAAGTGGCTCCAAGAGAATTCCTACTCAGGGGAAGTGTAAAGGTGGCTGCACTTCCGCCCTTGGGGAAGGAAATAGAGTGCTATGTCTGTGTGTTCTGTGGGGACGGTAGTGATTGGGGAAAACATAGGTTTCTAGGAAGGGCAGGAAGGCATGATATCACTAAACAGATTCTCATTGACTTGAAGTGGCTCTTCCTTGCTGTGCCTGCCACACCACTAAACAATTCAAAGTAACTTATAGAAGCCTTCCTCTAGGAAGCTGATAGCTTTTAAAACATCCTCAGCCATGCAATTCCTCACATCAATCTTTAGCTACTTTGAGAAGGCTGGATTTCAGGTCTGCCATCTCGTGGCCATTGCAATAAATACTGCCCCTTTCTATTTTTTTTCCCAAAGTAATTACACCTCTATAATCTATATTCTAAAAATGGACCACAAAGGGTGTTTACTTTAAAAAAAAAAAGAACTTTAGCCACAGAAGAGCTCTACAATGCAGAGGGAGCTAGGGCATTTCACATTCTAATCCCCTTTCTACTCATACTTTTCATTCTTCAATGAAAGTCTTGATTCAAATTATAATTTATCAAATTATCAAATAATCATTTAGTACAGAGTTGGTCCTCCTAAGAAATTGGTTAAGAGATGATAGGTATGTTTTAGGTGACTGTTTTTTAAGAGGTAACTTAACGGACACATAGATGTTTCTAAATGAATGAACATCTCTGTATTTCTGAACTTGCCACAGACTTGCTAAGAGAATAAAAGAATAAACTAAGAGAATAAGCAGAATAAAATAGATTGTAAATCCAAGTAGGCTTACTACCTGAAAACTACGAAGATGTTTTCCACTTAAAGTCCCAATGATAGAAGCTAGAAATACATACTTCACATTGTGAGGAAAAGAAGTAAGATCAAATTTGTCACGGAGTTATATTAGAAAGAAATTGCTAAAATGTCACCATGAAAACACACTGAGACTGTCTAATGCACACTTAGCATCAGTTGTTGAATGTCAACTGCATGTGGCCACTTTCTCGGCAAGTTTTCACAAATGTACTATAAGCTCTAAACTAAATGGAAGTGCAAGAGCAGATTTAATGACCATAAATTAATTTCAGATCCCAAGTTACAGAAGTATAAAACTGTGCACATACATACATACATACGCTTAAAATATTGCATTGCAACAGATTCAAATGACATATAGCTGCAAAAATCATCCAGTGAATCCACAAATAATAAGTTATATCTGTCAGTTAACTGAAATTTCTGGATTCATGAATATAGTATGTGGGACGCTACCAACATGTTTCCTGACCCTCTGAGAAGAGGGTCAGGGAATGTGAAACCAGACAGCAGATGCAGAATGAGTCTGGTAAACTACCTGAAAGCACTTCACATCTGGAAAGAATCGTGGGGGAACCAGCCCAGGACACAATGGTATAGAAACCAGTCTCAGATTTACAGTATGGGTGGCCTTGTGGCTCATGGAAGTGAAATTTCCACTCCAGGAGGAGCAATCACTAGAATACTTGTGATGTAAAATTATGAAGTCCAACCCAAACCAACAGAGCTGAATGTGTTCCTTTGGGTGGCTGTTTACTGGCGATACAAGCAAAGTACCCAGATGATCAGAGCCCAGATCTTCAATCCTTCAACACATATTTACTAAGTGCCCACTCCGTACCAGGTACCAGGGACAAAAGGATAAACCAGACAGATACAACCCCTGCATCTGGGAGCTTATAACACAGCTGAGTCTCCACAGTCATGAGTTGGGTTGACCCTGTGATGATGTCACACAAAAAGGAGAAAGAGAGGGGGGGGGTGGTGGGGGGAGGGAGAGAATCCTTCTATTTCTATCAGGAACAAATACCAGATTGTCAGCAATGCTATGTAAAGAATATATCCATGAATCCTGTTTATCAATCCAAAGGTCTGGCATAACAATCCACATGGCATTTCCACTGACATGTGTCATATACTGAGATAACTGATTTGTAAGCTCCCTCTCATCCCATCCTCTTCCTTCTGAATGTCCAGTGCAATCCAGCTGCAATCCAGAAGCTAAAAATCCAACAAATAAACAGAAGCATGAAACCTCAAACTCAATGGCTGCTAGGCTGAGTGATAAGTGTACTATTTTGTGGAACAGAAAGAGTTGATTATCAGTGATTTCATATAGTTCAGCCTTCCCTAATAATGGCAGCTTTATTGGTTTCTTTGCTTGTTTATAATATATGTCCATAGATAATTTTTTAATTATTTATCACTTCTACCCACAAAGATTTAAAAGGTTGAAGTAACTTTCTCTGCATAATATGCAACTATTATCCTCCATGCATCCAAAACTAATCACTAGAGGCAATTAGGCCAATCTGTAGGAGAGAGCCTGCCACACAAATCAAAGAGGAAGGAGGGGTACTAGAAGCCCAGAAAGGTAACACAGCTCAGTCCCTTCACAGGGGCCCCCAGACCTGGAAAACCACTTAGTGAGAAACTTCCTGGTGACCAGACCCCAGCCTGACACTGATTATCACTCCCCAAGATACTGACTTGTTGACTGATTGTTTTGAGATCACATCATTTATCTCCCAGGACAGCCTTGAGGCTGCCCAGCCCCCTGAACAGCAATGGAGCACCTTCCTTTAGATTTGAACTTCTGGTCACAGGACATAAGGCAGAAGTCAAAGAAGAATGGGGCTGCAGAACTCTTAAAGGGTTTTTTTCTGAAGTCCCATTGATGAGTGGCCCAATACAAAAGTGTCCTTGAGGACAGTGACATACTCATGTTGGCAGCCTAAGAGAGCAGTCTAATGTCAACCAGTGTCTTAATATCTACCCACATCTGAAGGGAATTTATTATGGACAAAATACTGTGCTAGGTGCTAAGAAAGATTACAAACTCGTCTGGCAAAGAAAACAAATGCATATGAAAACTTTAATCACAGAACAAAAGATAAATAATTCTTGATTAATGACTCCATTGTTAGGAGGATAAACAATTACTAATAGTTATCAGTTTGTTTGTTATATGCATATATGAGGCATAAGTAAAGCACATCGTTTAATTTAGTCCTCTCAAATTACTCTCCAAGGAGAAAGTTATTATTATCCCTATTGTGAAGTTGTGTAAACTAAAGCTGTGAGACTTAAACAGATTGACCAAAGTCACGTTGCTTTTAAATGATGAAACTAGAATTTGGGTCCAAGTTTGTGTGAATTCATCATTTTACTAAAATGCTTGATTGTAGGAAGGAAGAGACAATTAGTTCAGTCTGGGATGACAGGGGAAAGCTTCACTGAGGATGGAAGTGATGGCTGGGTGTGAAGGAGGGCTAGATTAGTAGGGTTCTGGGGAAAAAAAGGGACTCCCAAATGGGGATAAGTGTGTAAGGAAAATCTAAGAAGATTCAGTCATTTCAATTATTTTTCTCTTCCTTATTTATGTCCCTATTTCCAGTTTCATAGCTTCCACAGATTAGTTAAAAGTACCACCAAGGAAAAATTGTGGCCAATTTAAGTAATTCTTAGGTGCCAACCCAATGACTGGTACTAGCTTGTGCTAAAGTCTTCATACATGCAATGATATATTCACACACATACATACTCATTTACATAAGCATGCACATGCATGAGGACATAGATAAATATTGTGGGAATGAGATTGCCAACATCTTTCTAGGTAACAGCAATTGAATTGCCTTATTTAATAGTTTAAGTAGGTTACCAAGCTTTGTGTTGTTTTCAAAAATATTTTTTATATTATTGGTTAATTGCATCCAAAGTCTGGAAAGCACTCATTTAGTTGCCAAATATTATTATAATAAGGTGTATTTGAGGAACATCTTGGGTATCCCCTCTGGTCCCTCTTTAATCTGCACAGATGAGGACTTGTCTTTTCTTTTCAAAAGTGCGAGATAATTCCCTAAATATCGTTGAGGCTTCCAAGCAGGCTGCCTTATAAATGTCATGTTGAACCCCAGTTGTTCTTACTTAGTGACTGTTCCTTTGACATTTGTATGAGCTATCATATATCCTTAGGATATAGGAGGAGTGTAATCTTTAATTTCACTAATAGGCCCTGTCAACATGAGGTATAGGTCTTTCTGGGGGCCCTCAATGACCAAAGAAGGAAAAAGAAAAACTGAGTTGGTCAATATGAATTCTTAGGAAAACCACATGTAAAGGTGACCAGGGGGTCCAATATGAAATATGACATACTCTGCCTCTCCTTCCATTGTCCCTTTTGTTGGATTTTTAATGCCATATTCACGTAGATAGAACCTATGAATGTAGGAATAATCAGTGTTTCGGAAGATTTGGGAACATGGTAGTTAACTTCCTTTAACTATCTGCTAGAGTGAGTACAGATGAGATCCGCTCCAAGGGGAGCCTAATATTTGAACTAAGACCTAAGGATGGAAGTCACAGGTAGGTGTAAGGCTAATGCTAATTCAGTAACAGGAAAAACTCTAGCTAAGTCACAGCTGTCAGACAACAGAATGGGCTGCCTCATTCCCATCTCTGAAGGTACTGGTGTGGACAAGAGAGGATTATGTTGAGCAATTCCCAGAGAAAGAATTCTAACAAACAATAAGTGGTGTGACTAAACACATGTTTTGGTCACATTTCTTTGAATTGCAAGCAACAGAAACTGATTCTGGCTAATTTAGCAAAGAGAGGAAGTATTAGAAGTATACTTGGATAGCTCAAAGGAAAAAAAGAGCTAACAAGTGAACTTTAGGAAGGTCAGTAAGAAAGTTGCTCCAGGACCCTCATGGCAGGAAATCCCAAATCTTTCATGGGAAGACCTACCATTTATATAATAACTCTGCTTCAACTTTCAGGCTTAATGGAAAAAGAATGATGGTTGACCTCCCTAGAAAGAAACGGATTGGCCCAATCCAGGTCATTTAGCTATAGCCTGGGGTCCCTGTCCCTGGGAACACACCTAAAATAATGAGGTCACATTTAAAGAAAAGGGGATAGCTATGATTCGAGGGCCATCTTAACTGGCAATTACTCTAATGATCTTATAGCCTGAAGGGTCTGTTTCAGTGATGTGTTGGAACTGGATTTTACTGGCTAGTGAAAGTCAATTACATGCATCTCTTTCCAACTCCAGGGCAGTCTGTACCTTGGCCATGGTAGGAGTATTTATACCATAGAAATTGGCAAACATTATCAATCAGAGCTTTTTTCTTTCATTGACCTGGTTTATCAGCACACCATTGGCCTATTTCAAGATTGGACAGTTTTGCCAAGACTGTTATATGTCCCAGAGGACATGCCATAGATCCCATGAGAGGGAATATATAGCTAACACTCATCAGCACTTTTTCTGTATTGAACACTGGTTATTCTACAGCACCACAGTACTATAACCACAGAACTATACACCATACTGTCCTAACTCCTGTATGTATATTAACTCATTCAGCGTGTACAATAGTCTAATGAGGTAGGTGTTATTATTTCCCCACTTGACAGATAACGAAATAGAGGCAGAAAGGTTGGAACCTAGATAGCCTATAATAAGTCCTCAAGATAAAATAGACTATGTGTAGCTATTGCCATAAGTGGTGATACCTGTGCCACAGTGAAAAACAAACAGCTCAACCACTCTGATGCAGTGGGGATTTATATGGATTCCAATAGGATGCTCACCCCTCAGTGACAATGCCGATGTCAGTGAGAGTAGCCAGGGACAGCTCTAAAATTAGTGCTTAGGTGTTTGCTCCTTTCATTACCAGGGATGATGGTAGACTGTATCCAAATCCACAGGGAAGAAAGTGATTCACAGTGGATAGCATCAGATTCCCCACGTAACTGAGGGCAGCATTTCAGGACTCTGTGAGGAGTGCTTATCCTATCAGTGTTCCCGAAATGACCATGATGCTGCAACCCCAATGAGAAAGGGCAGAAAAGTCTGAACTTTCAACCTCCCTCTCCCATTACTCCTACTGGGAGGTAGGCATGGATAACAGCAAGCAGAAGGCTAATAGGAAGAGCATCACCTGATTTCAGATGTGTGCCTTGGACAAGTCACTTGACTTTATGCATCTTAGCTGTGGGACCTGTAAAATGAAAATTATGTTACCTATCCCTAAGGTCACTGAGAGGTTCAAATGAGATGGCCCACAGGAAGGCATCTGGGAAACTGCATAGTCTCCCCAAAATGGTGAGCATTACTGTCAGCAGAATCTTTTCTCACACAGCAGTGGCCCCTAAAGCCCAAATTGCGATGGTGCAATTTGATTCATTTGAAATGGTATCTGATATGAACCTACTATGAGCTAGGCACTGCTCCTATCAAGTAAGCCAAACTTGTCAAAGTGTCAAATTATCAGTCCAAATAGCTGATGGGAGTTTCAGCAGGAACAAACATAATTTCGTGAAGGGAAAATGACGATCTGAAGGAAACACAGGCAGCTTTCCTTTTCCAATGATTCCTTGAGAGAAGTGACCATAATCCAGTGGCAGAGAAGACAATTGCTGTTTCTCAACAGACTTTAAAAATTATTAATTTTTAAAATCTACTGAGGATTCAGTGAATGTTCATTGAATGAATGAATGCAATTCCACAGGCCTGGATTCAAATCCTAGTTATGCAGCACTATCATTTGTGTGATTTTGAAAAGTCCATTAGCTCTGTGAATCTCAGTTTCTTCATCCATCAAATGAGAATAATAATGCTCACTCTCATGGGGAATTATATGAGGTAAAATATGTAAATCATTTAACACATTCAGTTGGGTACAGCAGTTATTATTATAAATGCAAGCTACAGTTTTATTAATTATTATTATTATTTACTTATTTAGTCCATTAACTTACTATTATCATCAGTTACAAGATAAATATGCTCAAATCACCAATTGCTAAGAGAGTAATATGAGTACTACCAGCTCCTCAAGACCAGAGGAGAAAGCTATCATCATTTTCTTTTCATAAAAAGTAATGTTGAGTAACGATAGTCTCAGTTTTCTGTGTTTGTATCTACATATTCAATATGTTCCTAGTGTTTATCATGGTACCACAATTCCACTTCCACACACTTACACAAATGTAAATTGGAAAGTGGAAATGAATTTTTCTGATAAATGCAAGAAGAACTGTTATAAAATTGGCAGTATATTCCAGACATTTCCACTCTAGACTTTGACTTCCTTTTTATAATCTAGCAAGACTTTTTTGAATGTCCAAATCCAATATGTCAATGGATCTTCAGAGCCAAAAAATTCTCTGCAAAGGATAAAAGAAGTAGCAAAGTGTCATTAAGGACATGAATTTAATTCCCTTCAAAGAAAAATAAGTTGTAGCTATGACAGCTCCCTGGTTTGATGTAAAGAATTAAACAAAAACCCAAAAAATTATACCAGGAAAAATATTAACAAAATGTTATGGTCAAATAAACAAAAGTCTCATCAATTTATCTGTAGTTTTTCTTTGAACCTCAAATAGACCCAGGTGCTAAATGTCTTTCTTTGTCCTATTAAAGAAGTCTGAAATTCTTAGGCTTTTCTACCCTAAACAACTCAACATGAGCCAAGATAAATCTTTGCTCAAATCAAGTTCAGTTAGCTTCTAGCTTAAAAAATAAGTAAAGTGTCTATAACCCACAAATTATAATAATATGGCAAAATAACTGTGTTGTATTCTTCAGTGGTAGCTGCATTCCTTAAGTCATTCCTTAGTTTTAAAAAAGAGAGAGTGAAGGAGATACAGCAATTGTCCTGATATGAAGACAAAAATCTATCTCCACTTTAATACTTAAAAAACCTAATTATGAATGAAATGCTTAGCTAATAATTGGCTATTAATCTATTTTTTCAACTGACCTATTTCCTCGAAGATCAATCTACACTTCATTTATTTATTTCCACATAAAGACAGCTTATAATTCACTTAACCCAAATTTAAAATACTGGTTTGTCTGCAAATATGGAAGCGCCTAGAAGAAGCCCCGGTAATTGGTGCTTTTAGCCGCCCACTTAATCTTACTTAAATTACCAGCATTCACAATGAGGAATGACCGAGAGGCACAGGTTGAGTAACCACCAGGATGGAAAATGCATGGGATGAGGTTAATAAAGATTATTGTCAGGAATCTTAACATTATTCCAAATCACAGTAACCAGCAAGTCACAAATTAAGAGCACTTGCTAACTAGAAGCAAGGTGATGGCCAACTGCGGTAGTTAAGATATTATTGCTTCTGTAAACGCTAAACTCAAGTATAAAGTAGACATGTAATCTTCAACTCCCCAAACACCCCAATTTGGCCACTAAAGATGCTGTTCTACATTTCCAAACATTTTCCCCTGTCACTACTTTTTATACTTCAGTTCTCAGGTTGTAAGTATTTGTTACTTGCAAAGCAGCCCCCTTTGAACACTGAATCATGGGAGGCATTTGTAACTAACTGCCAATGCCGCCTGCCAAACAAAAACTCCCTGCTGGTGACATGACCACCTAGTGACCTCTAAAAATGTTGTAACAATGTGAAAAATAGCTCCCTCTTGTAGGAAACAGCAATTTTTTAAATTAAACGTACATCGAACGTTCGCTTATATACAGATAAATGGTGTTCAGAGTCACCTTCTCTGTTTCCAATTTCAATCTTTTGAAACCCACCCAAACCTAAATAAATAAACGTTGATACTAAGAAGAAACTAAGAGCTCAAGAGCCTTGTGATTTTGCAAACAGCTTTTTTCCATTTTCGAAAATCTAAACTCTGGGCCAGACACAGAACAGGTAATGAAAAGGAACAGGCTTGGCAGTCCCTCTGTGGTTCTAAGCTGAAAAATACGTCAGGCAGAAATAAGTGGCTATAATTTGGCAGGCTTAATGTCTTTAAAAGTTTGCAGCTTGCTAGAGAAAAAAAATTTTTTTTATAAAACAGTTTTAGCATTTACAAATTGAAACACAATCACTAAGCTAAAAAGTCACCTTGATGTAATTTCATTATCCTCAGACTTTTTAACATACTTTTAGCACCATCTTTGAGTGTTTTTGTAGCTACAGAATTGTAGGCACTGATAAGTATTAAAACTGGAGCATCAGGAGGCTTTACGAGGCTAACATAATCTTAGGTGACTGTAATATTGGTGAATTTAGTTTATGCCATTTGACATCAAAATATTCAAGGCTAGTCTCACTTTAAAAGGTGCAATGCAGCTTCCCCTACGTGCCCAGTGGGACACAAGAATGGGAAATTGGACTTGACAGTAAGGATTTTTGAGGCTGTGGATCACTGTTTTTCCGGTTAGCTTATCTTTCTAAAATTTCAAAATTAAAAGTCTCAAAGCACCAGAGGTATGACATGTCAAAGGCTGTTTGACTCTAATGTGTCTGTTGTTCATCCTGACATCTCCTTCTGATGAATTATTTCCAAACACTGGCCCAAGCCATGGAAAAGCAGATCAGCTTGAAAACAGCGTGGCACCAGCAACTGTTTGTTTCCAAGCCGTTAAAATGCTGGGGCGATCACTCATTTTAGAAAGGATCCAGTCCTTCTTGCTTCTTGGAGTCTCTCTCACCTAGCACCACACTGCACCCTCCTCCTCCCTAGGTCCTGAACCTCCCTCAAAGCAAGTGCATCCACTTTTAACTATGTTTTTTTTTTTCTAAAAAAAAAAATCATTAGATACAAAGAAGAAACAAAAAACTGCATACCCAAATCCATGTTAAGATATGCTTCTACCTTTTCAAATTTTAGCTTCAAACCCACTTTGTTTACATGTGAGCATACCAAATGTAATGCTGTTTGGGAGAAGTGCTCCACTCTGGAGCAGAAGTGAATCTTGGCAATCAGGAAACACCACCAAATGATATCAGTGCATAACATGCTGAATTATCGCCATTTCCAGTAGAACAGGGCTTCTCCTTATTTTGTGGCACTTTCCCCAGCTTTAATTAGCAATCCTAGGATATACAGTTGTTCTAGAAAACTTATCTTCTACAAAAGAGTACTGTGCAAATTAGGGTTTTTAAAGAAATCCCTAAAGAGGTAGCAGAGGACCTGCCTTCCTGACTGGTCTCTCTCTCCCAGGCTTTGAGTAAGGCAGTTCATACCAGCAGTATGATGTCCAAGTTTATGTGCTAGTTACAATTATGAATGTAAGATCAGTATAATAAAAATATATTAGACTGATTGATATAAAACTTCTAGTGTCTGGGTATGTTCACCCCCAAACATGACAATATCATTTCAACCTAATAATAAAGTGTATTACTTTCTTTATGAAATGAGTCTAATAATAATTATCTCACAGGACTGATGTGGAACGTCAATGAATACTATAAATAAAGGACTTAACTCATTGCCTGCACATGGCACACATTTGGCAAATGAAAGTAACAGTAGGAGGAGGAATTACAACCCTGCAAATATTGTTCATTGGAATATTCTAACAGTTTTAGCCTATTGCCACTTCCATGAGCAAAAGCTCCTTATAAAATTGTCTACAATTTAAGAAATGTAACCATAATTCTTAGTTAATATTAACTAAGTGTTTTCAGTCAGTGTAATATCTTTAAAAGTCCATTTTATTTTAAGTTCAGGTAATATTTCTCTTTTATAAAAGACAATCCTATTAAATCAATTTTTTATTTTCTGTATTCAAACTAAAATAGAGACCATTTTTGTTTCATCTGGAGAGAATTACATTTGATCACTATTAGTGTGGCTAAAATATTAACTCTTTTCCAATTTCTTGGTGGCCCAGCATTTCCCAGCAAGCCCTGAGCTGTGCCAAGGAACTCTAGCAATCTGCTGCTCTCCCCAAACGAACATGGATTGCTCTAAATGCATAAAGAAGAGAAAGAGCTCCATATGTTAAGTTTCATCTTAAAACCTGCTGTGCAAAAACCTGTATCATACTAAATAAGGCATTTCTGAAAGAGTGAGAGACTAGACTCTATGGCTAAGACAGTTGAGGATTCTGAAATGGGCTGAGCCAAATCATGTGAACTGGACTCCCCCCGCCCACCCGCCAATTCCAAACAGCACACACCACAGCCACACTACTCACACCCAGGACAATCACAGAGACCTCTGTCTCTTCTCATTTTGTGCTTTTCCTAGAAACCCATCATTCTCGAAATCACTTCTCCTTTGATTGGTGTTGTGACAGGTGAGGGCCAACTAATGAGGAGGGCTCCCTGCTGTCGTTCGGAACCCCTTCTGTGGCAACATGACCTTTAGGAATCCCTGGACTTTTAAGGTCCCTACCCCCATTTTACAACTTTCTGAGTTAGAGTTTCTTGTCTCCCAAGACATCGCTAGCCTGCACACTGCGGGCTAGCATTCAGACAAGGTGGGTCATGCCTTTTGCCAAAAAAAATCCAGCCATTTAATCTAAGAAATTGTGGATATTGGATCTTTCCACTCTTCTTATTATACATTAAAAAGCAAACCAACTCCCTTGCGAAAAGCTCAAACTATGCAACATTTTCAAAGAAGGTTACAGTGGGTTTATGTCAATGAAGGTGAATAGATCAAATATATTCTTCAGTAAGGTCTCTACCAACAAATAAGGTTTATGTATATTAAAAGAGGGTCCATTTTGGAAATTCAAAACACTTGGCTTGCCAAGGTGAGGGCTAACCACTAAAATCCACCAGATAAGGTGGTTTTATATTTTGTCGTTTTAGATTATAGACTCTGACTAATTCTTTATATTTTTAGTTCTTTGCAGTGGAATTTCTATTTAGAATAAGATTTTACTCCGTAACAATTAAGCCAAACCACAAAAGCAACTCTGTTTTACAACATTTCAGGCTCCCCCAGTTTACCTATCTGTGGAATTCCTCCTTTTATACCAATCCAACACAGCATAAATTAAAGCAAATTATGAACAGTATTCTGAAAGAAATAGATAGTACACTGATGTGTCATTTTCCTTCTCATTTTGAAAATTACAATCATATCAGAATTTTAAGAAACAGCTTTCTAAAATTTTTCATGAATACAAGAAGATAACTGCTTCCACAGCTCACTTAGATCTCTCAGGTCTTCCTGCGGCTTCTGGACACTTGCACACAAGAAAAGTTTGTAGTCTCCCCCCTTCACTGGGAGCCAGACCAGCTGGGACATTTTAAGTCTCCTTCATTAAAAAAAAGAAGGTAAAGGTCAAAATAAGTATGGTAAACATGCTAGTTTCTATTCTCAATACTCAAGTATGAAAGACTAAACAACGAAAAAATTGTAACATTAAAATTCACTAAATGTATGATGAAGATTGTTTTTTTCTTCCCTTGCAACATAATCATGAAGGAAAAAAGGTTTTGGAAAATAGCAGACTTTACCTTTCGTAAATCTAGTCTTTTAAATGAATCCAATAGTTAACTTTATGGGCCACATTCCTTAAATTTATGTTTCCAATTAGCTGAATGACTGACACTTTCAAGTTTTATAGTGGATTTTGAAGAGCAGTGCACTTAAATGTACATACGGAATATTTTTACACGCACAAAGAGTAAGGAAATTGTGTTTTACTTTAATGAGTTCATCTTTGAAGTTTTTGCATTTCAGTTGAAAGTTCTGTAAAAGTTAGCAAATTCCAACACTATGACTTTTCCCAATACAAACTTCATTATTGGGCTTAGCTTCTTTACTGACAGTGTCGGCACCCTTCCCTGACATAGGCCCTACCAAACAGTAGTCTAGTGTCAAGGTTATCACATGAAAACAGACCATGGGTTTCAGTCTCATCCTTCTCTAATAGCTGATAAAGGCAAACTCACAGCACCAGCAGAGTAACACATGGACATCAGAGAGCCTGTGATATCATAGGTAAATTAATGCGCCTCCCTCTGCCCAAAATCAAGGAGCAGACTGGATTCTTCAGAAACACATTCCGAAGCCATTTTATCTTCCAATCAACTTCTCCCTTAAAGGTAATAGTCTACTGTCTGCAATGTAAGTAAATACCTCAGGTTGTAAAAAATTGATTGGGGGCACTTTGGAGACCCTAACACAGTGTTTTTAGTAATAGCTACATGGATCAGCTTTTTGATAATTCTGCTTATAGATGCAGACAATGCAGAC
Source organism: Glossophaga mutica (assembly GCA_039655065.1). Taxonomy (NCBI): domain Eukaryota; kingdom Metazoa; phylum Chordata; class Mammalia; order Chiroptera; family Phyllostomidae; genus Glossophaga; species Glossophaga mutica. Next base: position 50,035,366 of record CM077309.1, read on the forward strand.
TTTCTTTACTTTTTAAAAGAAACTTTTACTCTTACTTAGCTCAGAAACACTTGATGTAGACTGAGTAGCAAAACTTGGTTGCTACTCAATACATTAATAAAGTATTTTCACATGTACAATATGTTGGGAAGAAACATAAGTGAACTGTGGTGCACAAATAATACATTGCTTCACAATTTGAGGACTGGATCACAATAGTAAATAAGTTTGGGAAGACTGCCTTCAGAATATCCCTACTAAATGCTCATTCAAATCGAATCCAGCTTCACACAGAGTGTCTCTGCTGGCCTGCATGGAGGTGGTTCAGTGCATGAGAAGGTGCTATATAAAAACAACTCTCAGAAGAAATAATCTAGAAATAATGCTATGGTTATTTGACACATATAATAAGCAAATTGTATCAGTTAACCAAGGAATGAAATGCAGCAAATGATAGTGGTTCAGGGGTGCCTTGACTTGTTTCTGGAATAGCAGAGCCTAAAAAGTGATATAAATTCTGTGGGAAAATGATAAGCCACAAACCTGCCCTCAGAAAAGAACAGGTGGGCCCAGAGTGGACTGGGACATGCCAAATGAGGAGACAGGTGATGTAGGCTTAAGCATCACCATGTGTTCATTGTGTGATCCAGAGATTCTGTCAACATTAAGGTAGATAGATGCTGTGAGGATTACATAGACAGTGCACTAACACTGATAATGCAAATAAAAGAGGTTGTTGCTATTATTGTTGCTGTTTTTATTCCTGCTATTTCTTTGTTATCAGTATTGTTATAGCTGAGGTGTCAGCAAACTTTATCTATAAAGCTTAGTAAATATTTTAGACTTAACAAGTAAGATTGTCAGATTTGGCAAATAAAAATAGAATAGTTTAGTTAAATTTTAATTTCAGATAAACAGTAAATACTATTTTTAAGAATGAGTATGTTCCATATGATATTTGGGACATGCTTATATTAAAAATGTATTCATTGTATACTCTGGTTTCTCTTCAGATCGTATAAATCTTTTGCTTTTTAAAAATCTATTCATTGTTTATCTGATTTTTAAATTTAATTTAGGGTTCTTATTTTATCCGGCAAACTTATTTACAGGCCATGGGTTCTCTGTTGCAGCTTCTTGATTCTGCTATTGTGGTGTTTATGACAGTACATATACAAATGGGTATGGCAGTATTCTAATAAAACTTTATTTACAAATGCAGATGGTGGGACTTTGCCCATGGGAAATCGTTTGCCAACCTATACCACAGCTCAAAATTTTGCCTACATTGAGTGAAATAATCATATTTAATACAAGGAGGAACTATTCTAAACATGGTAAATGGAACTTTTTTTTTGTTTGTATAAACAGCATAAGCCTTCAACACTGGATATAATTCCCAGGGCTTTCCACCTGCTACTATGCTCAGGAAAATGTTTCTAACATTGCAATGCATGTGAGAACATAATATTTGGTACACATACATGTTCCAACACTCTATCAACTATGTCAGATACACAAATGAATGAGACCTTGATCCTGACTTTAAAGGTCTTCCACCCAGATCATGAGAATCCACTTTTATAAGTAGTATAATAGGTAATCAACATTGTAAGCTAGTTGGGTCAAGCAATCCTTGGCCAAGGTTGGTAGAAGAAACACTAAATGTCCTCAGCTGGCTCAAACTTGAGAAGGTAATGTGGCTTTGTCTTGGTGACAAATGACATGCACTCGGGTTGTTCACCTAAATGTAGCAGAAAAATATAATCAAACTAGGATGTTTAGTCAAAGAAGAAAATGCTACAATGAAGAGAAGCAGGGAAGAGTGGCTGAATATTTAAAGAGCTATTGTGTGGGAGAGAGACTCAGTTTATTCCATATAGGTTCCAAGGTATCTGAATTATTTAATATCGCTTGAGATGGCAGAACCAGAGGCAGTTCAGTTCAACATAGTAATTCTTTACTGAACACATACTAAGTCAGCCAGCTGAAACCTGGCCACATGTAGGTTACAGTCTAGCTGGGAAGATAGAGGTCAATTCATAATTAAACAGTGCATCAGGGGAGGGATTGCTGGAAAAATGGCAATATCAGGGATTTCAGGAATGACCAGCATTTGGCTAGAAGGGATGGGAGGCAGTCTGCAGGCAGATGGGAAAGCACTGACAGATGCTAAAAGCATAGAGACAACTGGGCATGGAGAAGCAACAACAAGAAGTTCAATGTGCCTAGGGAGTGCCGGGGGCGGGGGAGGGGGGACAGTGAAAGAATTAACTGTCTCCTGAGGACATAGGTGAGACATTCAAGGATTTATTAGCAGGTAGGTATTAATTTTACAGAGATGGAATGCAGCTCAACTTAAGAAAGAGGTATCTACCATTGATGGAATGCTGCCCACCCATCGAATTCTCCAAGAAAGAAGAGAATGGACATCTTGACAGAGACTGATGAGAGAATTCCTGCTCTGGGCAAGAGGTTGCACTCATGAGGAAGATCTATTGGGTGTGTCTGGCATTAAACACACCCAGATACAGAGTTGGACTCTGTCTCCTACCAGCTGGGTGATGTGGGCTTCAGTTCTGCCATATTTAAAGGGGTATGGTTTTATTGTCCTTGCAGGGTTGTTGTGAAATTTAGAAATGATGGATATCTAAATATCCAAGCATAACTGTATGTCACATAAAAGGTAGTCAGTAAATAATACAGATTTTCTGACTGTAAATTACGGACATTTTCAAACATACAGAAAAAGAGAGGAGAAAAGTATAATAAATATGAACCCATCACCAAGACTTAACAGATATACCATATTTTCTCATATTTTATTCTTGAAATACTTTAAAGTTAGATAGACATCAAGACATTTTGTCCCTAAATGTCAGTATGTGTTTCTAAAAAATAGCAACTTTTTCCCTACATAACAGCATGTAATGAAATAAATAATAATATTATAGATATTATAAGCCTCTCTCTTTTTAAAATGTTGGATTGCTCATGATACAATTTTATTAAAATTATTTTAGTGAATTCACTAACTTACACATGCCTGAACTTTTTAATCCTTTAGAGTCACTAAAACAAGTTCTAAATACTAACATTCTCAGTAATACTTTCCTGACTCTCTTATCCTATTTAGTTCAGAATAAGGCTTTGCAAATCTTACCTTTGAGCCCTTCAATGTTCACTAAATTTTAAAAAAAAGTTTTTACCACTCTGAAAACAGACAGTTTTTTAAAAATTCATTGATTTTAGAGAGAGAGAGAAGGGGGAGAGAGAAAGAGAAAGACATCAATTTGTTGTTCCACCTATTTATGCATTCATTGGTTGTTCCTTGTATGTGCCTTGACCAGAGATGGAACCCATAACCTTTATATCTCGGGAAAATGCTCTAACCAGTTGGTCTACCAGGCCAGGGCCAGACAGTTTTAACTAAAATTATGTTTCTGCAACAGTCTCATAACAGATTGTGAAGTGCAGGTGTGATTACTGGCCCAATTTATAAGCAATTTCTTTTTCTTCTTAGGGAGTTTTCACTTCCAGGTGAGCACAGAGCTCCTTCCTTTTTATCTCCACTGCTCCTAGTGAGAGAATTGACCTCGGCCACATCTGCTGTGCACTGGCACTGTGTTTACTTGTTAGTGGATTCCTCTCCCCTGGACTGTGTACACAGGGCCTGTGTTCACAGTCTCCAATACCAGCCCAGAGCTTGGCAGACAAACCCACAATGCATGTTGGCTGAATGGCTACATGAATGAATAAGATGACTTATAGCTCTAGTCATGCTCTTAATTTTGCTCGACAGAGCAAAGGCAAAGTGCTGCTTACATCCTATGATCCGAAAGTCTGAATCAATGAATTCTAAAATAATAAGGTTTTCTGATAGTGTTTTTGGCACCCTTAAGACATTTTGGCAATCACTGAGTGAATCTCCACTTGTATTTATTCACATAGCTCCAGAGGATTCATCTGCAGACCAGCTAACACCAAATAAGGTCCAGAGCCCTCCTTTTCCTTGTTTCTTAAATGGCGGGCGGGGGGCGGGGGTGTACTTCTCTCCAGTATGTGTAGCTGAATGTGACTATGAACAACGAACACAAACCAGCCAGGCTCATTTTTGGTGGGGCTTTTCTTCTTTTTGGCAACATGTAGGGTTAGAATACAGCTGCCAAATTCTAGACCCCTTCAACTCTGTGCCAAACTGTCAATTTCAAGAATTACTTATTAGAACAATTTCTTGGAGACAGGTTTTAATCCGACTCAAGATAGCTTCTTAGAAGATGTCAACATACTACTGGTTCTTCCAATGGTCATAAAAGTAAGTCATAATCAAGTCTCCCTACAAATTGACATATCTATTTATTTCTTCTTTTTCTTCTTCTTATTGACTGAATGAAGCTGAAATTCCTAATATAGAGAATTCGGACCAGGGCACATATGTGAATGCAGTATCCTCATAAATCAAATTATGCAAAACACATGCAATTACCCACATTACCTGCTTAAATAAAAAAAATACATTTTTTTCTCCCAAGACACAAGAGCGATCTGAACTCTTACTTTTCTTGGCAGATTAAGTTGCCCATCCATCTCCAGCCATTGGTACTTGTTCCAACTGGTGTAATGGTTCTGCAAAGACTGATCCTAAAAGGTCCCCAGATTCATATTTAATCTAGAGATAAATGCAGTAATCAATCTTTCCCAGGATCTAAGAGAGCTATTGTATTCTACCCGATGACGTAGCGCGTGCAGCTATTGTTATGGCTTTCTGCCCTAATGACTCAAAATGAACATATTTAGACAATCTAAACTGGCAGAGACATCTTCAATAGAGGGAATAAGCATCAGCGAGTGGATTGTTACTTGAGGATTTTCCCTGAGGTTTGGGGAGTAGCCATTACTGGGACTATTATACCATGCCGAGTGCAAAAATGCTGCAAAAGTTGCTTTAGAGAGGGCAGCAGTCTAGATCAAAATCTAGAGGAAATCTTGCTTGCTCAGGTGAGATTGGTTTTAGTGTATTTTGCTACATAAAATGATTTAGTGACCCCACTGCCTCTGTTTTATTTTTCATTAATCTGAGGAAAAAAGTTTTCATAGAATGAGTGTCAGAGGGCAATAGAGTTGGATGCAGCCTTTGAATGAGCTGACTCCAGACTAGACTCCAAACTTGGGGAGGAATCTGCTAAGGGTCTCGGACTCCACACAGGGTGTGCCCAGGTTCTACATCCCAGAACATTAGTGGAACTGTGGGAATCTACTACCGAAGCCTGTTGGGAGGAGGGGCTGATTTCAAAGTTCTGCTCATTCAAAGCAGCACTGAGCCCCACCCAGTCACCAAGATCACTGCTGTCACAGAGAGCTGGAGAAGGGGCATCTGCTCCACTTAAAGGTTATAATATGCCTTCTGGCTCTCTCCACAAGGAAAGGGAACAAAGACCCAAACAAAATACAAGAGGAATGGATGTAGTGTTTGGGTGGATGATTTTATTGAATCAACAACAGTATGAGAGCTCTCCTTGTTTCGCCTTGGAAACAACCCAACATGGCCAGGCAGGGTTGGCATTTCAAGTGGATGTGGAGAGAAGCAGACTGAAGCTTACCCCAGGAACAATGAGGGGGAGAGGGGGATGTGCAGAGCTTGGTACAAAGGCTGAAAACCCTTAAGGGATGGTATTGTATCTTAGAAGGCAGTGCTCACTCTCTGGTCCTATCTCTTATGTCTGGCCCAGGCTGGGAAGGGTTGAGGACCCTCTTGGAGACCCCGGGCACACTTGGGATTTACTTATGTGCAGAACTTGGAATATACGCCACAACTCACATTCTCTGAAAGGCCAAAATATGGGGAGAAAGGGTTGCCAAAAAAGCATGCTCTCTTTCTCCTTTGCCTTCCCATTTCCACTTCCTACAATAGGAGGCCTGATTGTGGGTTGCCTACCTGATCCCCCACATCATAGCCCAGTTTACCTCTTCTCCTTACCATGTTCTTCCTGTCACGTATGTTCCACAGGTGATATCAGCTTGGGGTTCAGAAAGGTTTTATATATTCCCTCATTCATTCAGGCAGCAAATACTTACTGAGTACCTACTGAGTGCCAGGGCACATCCCTGTGCTGGGCATCAGGGATAAAGGGTCCTGCTGCATTCATGGAGTTATGACTTAATGGGGGTGGGGGGTAATAACAAGTACTAATTAAATAGTCATATAAACAAAATGTAAACTTCGGAGCTCCAGCAGCATAATCAATTAACAAAAAGTATTTCTAAAATGTAAATTGCTCAGAGAGCTTTGGTTTCTTGCCAGGAGTGCTAGCTTCCAATTCACTAGCACTTTCTTCCATTGCTAAAATATCTGCCAGCTCCAAAGTGGCTGGTTCCAGGGGCTGTCAAAGGCCCCAGAGGCTTCAGCAAGGCAGTCTATTCAATTTTTGCTGGCTGTCCTTGACTTCAGGCACAAGTGCGAGGGAAGTAAAACAGAAAACTCCCTGTGTGACAAGTGCCCAGCTCCACTCAAAGTCACCTCCCCCTTATGATTGCTCCCCCTTCCTTATGATGCTTTATACTCCCAAGAGACAAGGTAGTCCTTCATGTGTTAGACCTCTAAGGAGCCTGCCTGGTCAGATATGCCCAGGTCCATAAAGACTCAGCTTAAACCAGGGATGGCAAATAGTTCTGCTCTGATTTATGGGTGATGCCCACCAGGAACATCAGGTCAAAGAGGATTTTAAGGCTGAGCAAGAAATGATTGCTTTGAACAGTTAGTCATGTCTGCTATACACATGGAAATGAAATGTCCTCCCTATGAGCTTCAGTCTATGAATACCCTCAATACTCATTCAACAAATATTTGAGTACCTAACTATGTACCAAATATAGAAGGATGGCAAAAAGACTGATTTACAAATCGAACACCACTCCTAGAAAGAAGCACCATCTGGGTATGCATAAGTCAGCCTCTTCACACTATTCGTTCGTTCGTTCGTTCATTCATTCATTCATTCATTCAACCATTCAACAACTAGTAAATGATCATCGGTTCTATAATAGGCCCCATATTCATTCATTCATTCATTCATTCATTCATTCATTCATTCAACAACTAGTAAATGATCATCGGTTCTATAATAGGCCCCATGTATGGTGCTGGGAACACAGTGGTGAGTACAAAGAACTAGATTCTGCTTTTCTGAAATTGAAAGTCCATAGGATAGAATAACAATGAACACATAAACAAATAAATGTAATTTCAGATAAAGATAACACAAAAGAATAAAGTGATAAAGAGTTACAGGGGAGAAAGGAGACTTTAGCCAGGCTCTCCTTTGTGAAGGAGACAATTATACAGAGCCCTGAATGATGGAGGAAACAGGGTCATCCATGAGCAGATCAGAGGGGAGATCATACCCAGCAGGGGCCACAAGAAGTGTAAAAGCTGTGAGGCAAGATGACCTTAGAAAATGTAAGCTAATGGGGCTGGAGCCTAGAAATGAGAGGTGGATATCTGATGGGTTTAGGGAAGTAGGCAGTAGGCAAAGGCAGGTTGCATGTCCTAGTACGGGGTTTGGATTTTACTCTTTTGTTTTACTGTTATTTAATTATGTAATACAGTGATGTGCATCTGAAGATGCAGTGCAGGAAACAGACATGCTCTAACTTGTGCCTCAAAACCATGCCTGTGGCTGCCATGTAGATGAATTGCAGGGCTGGATAGAACCAAGACCACATTTTCCTCACCTGTAAAATGGGATTGTTGGGTTACAGGGACTCCAAGGTCCCTTTAGCTCTAAAATTCTAACTTGTGTGATATGCTGGGCTGAGCTCTAGGGCCACAGGGAGCCTGTCTGCCTTGTTCGCTGTAAACTCCTTGGAGCCCCACCTATGGCCAGGCACACAGAGGCGGTCAGGAAATATATGCTGAAAGAGTATCTATGTCCCACATACATAAGACCTGTACTATTGCCATTTAAGGAGGTCATCACCACTGCTGACAAGGTCAAGTCATTCAACAATTATTTGGGGAGAGTTGGGGTCTGAGTCAGCCCAGCCTGAGTTAGGAGCTCTATGGCACATGAGGGTCCCTGCTAGTATTTTATATCCTTAGGGATGGCCTCCTTTCCCTCCCTTATGATCCTATTCCTGAGCACATTTTAGGGGCAACACCAGAGAGTCTCTGCCTCAAGTGGGCGGAAGTGGAGAAGGTACATACAAGCGAGAGAGGAGCGAGAACAATGGAATGCAGCTGGAAGTGAGAGGAATTGTTAGGCAATGTTGGAGAGTCCAGCTTTCAGCTTGCAGAGGGGAAAAAGTTCAAGTATGTTTGCTTAAATAAGGTGAAATAATAATATTTCCGATTAAACATAGATGACTACCAGCAATTTCAACCCAACATATAGGCCCAAGTTATATGAGCATAGATGGCCTGAGTGCCATGTTGAGAAATTGGGCATTCATCCCACAAGCCATAAAGAATATACTTGGTTTTAAGAAAATCTCTATATGCTCTGATCTGGATTTTAGATGACAACTGCCAACAACTGAACAAAACTCTGGAAAAGCAAGTGAATGGAAGGAAGAAAATCAGGCAGAAATTTCTTGCTGTAGATTATTTTACCGTTTCTAATTATTTACTCTGTACCTCCCAACAAGAGTAGTCAACATGCCTTCCCATTGGCAGGTGATTTGTAGGGTCTTCCTATAAAGAGAGTACATTCCCCTGCCCTCACAGTCAGGCTTGGCCATGTGATCTGTTTGGCCAATAAGACACAAGAGGAAATGATGCATGCCTGTTCTAAGCAGATTCTCTAAGGTCATTGTGTGCTTCCTCCAACTCTTGTCTCTCTCCCATGAGAATGGTATGTTCCAAACAGAGGTAGCTGTTCCATCCCAGATCCTCAAGTGAAGGTGATATACAGCACAGCCCCTGCTGACCCATGACTGACATATAACCACTGAACTGTGGAGGTCATTTTTACACAGCAAAGTTGACTAATACAGTTTATAAACTGACAGCCTTCAGGCCACATCTGACCCACAGGAACATTATGTTTGACTTGCATGGAATTTTAAAAGTTTTTTTTAAAATTAATTCTATGGAAATCCCAATGTAAGGCTTTCTTTAACAATTTAAAGGATCAGTAATACTAAGGCTGTGTTTCTGCATGACAGAAATCACCCTGAACTGAGTAGTGACTGCCCCCTTCAATGGGGCAGATGTGCTTGTCCTCACTATTCCCCAGTATCTCTCTAATTCTGAATCACAGAGCTGGTTGCCATTTTTTAAATTGATTTTAGAGGGGGAGAAAAGAAGGGGAAGAGAGAGAAACATCCATTTGTTGTTCCACTTATTCATGCATTCATAGGTTGATTCTTCTTTGTGGCCTGACTGGGGATTGAAACAGCAACCTTGGCGTATTGGAATCAGGACAATACTCTAGGCAGCTGAGCTACCTGGCCAGGGTCCAAGTTGGTGCCATTTATCACAACTGTTAAAGTGAGTTTTTCCTTATACTCAGTCCACTATGGAATACTTGGATTACAAATTATCTTGATCATTTTTCTTAAAGATGAACTGAAGAATGACATTGGCACCACCCATCCTGCTAGGTACTTCCCATGGGTTATCTTACTGAGTCTTCATATCAACCCTGCTACTATTGTACAGATGAGGAAACTGAGGCTTGAAAAGACTAACAACTGCTCAGGCCTAGACATTTAGTAGAAAGTGAACCAGGACTTGAACCCAGTTCTTCCTGTCTCCAAATCCTGTGCTTATAACTTTCTTTATTAACTTGTTGATGGTAGAAAAATTAAGAGATGAAAATAAGTAAAAAGAATGACAGAAAAATACTCACAACAAACCAGAAATTTATGACGTGGCTATTTCTAGAGTTCACTTCACAACCTTTCATAAAATTTAGATGTACCTTTGTGTTCTCAATAATTTTACTTGCAATATCCTTATCCTGAGCTTTTCCATTACATGGGGACAGCTTTAAGAATAACTTCCCTCAAGAGTGACTAGGAGCAAATTCTAAGAAAAGCAATCAGTTAACTGAGATGAGCTAATCACCAGCTCCTGCCACTGGAACCTAGCCCGCTAGTGTTTCTGAACACCAGACCTTTCTCCCCAGATCTCCATCTTCACTTCCATCCAGATGCTGAGGCACAGACCCTCCTCAGCTGGCTGTTTGAGGAGGTACAGAGCATGAGCAACTTAATCAAAGTGGGCTTCCAGTTAACAACTGTCCTTCTCTTCTGAGGCCCTGTGGAGGCAGCAATGTTTCTCATTGACATGAGGCTGTGATGAGATTATTAACTCTGTAGATTTGATGAGACTGTGTCTTCTGCAAATCCCACCCAGTTCCGCCACATGCCAGATGAAGCAGGATCTCTATCTGCTGTGGGAATTCATCTTTGAGCAGACTACCTGGCATGTTGGTGGGTACTGGTTTTCTCAGAAGTCCCAATCATATCTAGGCTTCTGCTTTTACCCAGTGGTGAGCCTCACAAATAGCCACTCACTTTGATAGGTGAAGTAAGCCATAAACAAATCAGGAGCAATTCAGAAAGGCTTTGGATTCCAAGGCTTCAGGCCTGTGGGCTTCTTCCCGCCATCAGAGAAGTCACAGTGCTTATTAAATAAGAAAATCCATGCTAAAAGGATAGCATGGTACTCCAGGTATACTGTAAGGGGTCAATACCTATTCTTAGAATAATAGTAATTATTATTATTATAATAATTATTATTCTAACTATTACTAATTATTATTCTTATTAAAAAGGCTAGTTAAGGCTATTTCCCTTCCTTTCCCTCACCTATGCATTTTCACTCATCAGAACTGAGTCCAGCATACTGGAATTATAAAATCTGCCAAGATGGAAAGTCCCTTGGCCTGAACCAGCTACTGCTACAGTTACCTTCATTTTTGTTCAGAGCAACCACGTCTCAAAACCCAAACCTAATGTCTACTTTAACACCCCTCCATATACAACTTCTCATCCTTCAGCACTTACATTGGTTATACCTTCTAAATAAATCCAAAAGTGGACTACCACACCCCATCCCACTGCTATCGCCATTGTCTGGACTATTGTAATGGCCTCCTAATTGGTCCCCCTACTTCTGCCCTTGCTCCTGCAGCCTTTATTCAACCTACAAGCCAGGGATCTTCTTGAAATATTACATTGGAGCAAGTCATTATTCCACACAAAGTTTTCACAAAGGGCTCCCTCCCCCTTTTACTCCGAGTCAAGCCAAAGGCATCCTCATAGTACCAACCCTATGGGACCTGGCTCTTACTTACTTACCTAACATTATTCCTACTCATCCTTCACCCACTTACTCTATTGGCATTACTCAGGCCTCCTTGAGGGTCCCATTCACAGCCTTTGCATATACTGTTCATTCTGCTTGGAATGTTATTTTCCCCAGATATGTATTAAAAATGTAATATTTATCTTACTTATCTTGTTGACTGCTTTTCTTCCCCTCTAGGGTGTCAGCTCCATGAGGGCAGGGACGTTGGCTTTTGTTCACTATATTCCCAGAACCTGGGAAGAATGCTTGGCACAAATTTGGCCCCCAGTCAATTACAAAGAGTATAGCTTGATGCTTTAGTTTCAGTAAGAAAATGAAAAAACAATTAAACTGCTGACAGGTGCTCTTGGGAAAGGCAATTTTGGTTAAAAGTATCCTGGTCTTCTTGAAAGTGCACTGGGAAAAGCTCTAAGGGTGTTTTCTGGTTCACTAAACATTTGGGATATACTAAAAGGAACAGAGATTACAGAGGGAAAGAAGGCAGCCTTTGTATATATACTTATCCAATTTGAGATTCTTGTCATTTCATTCTCTTCTTCCCTAAATTTGGGCTGCTACCCCTGCCTGATGCCCAGAGGACTCTAACCAGAATCCCCACAATCATAATCTCTTTTTAAAAAAACATCCTTCTGGCTGCCTTGCTTAAGTTCAAGGCAGCAATTAACCCCACAACATTTTGAGACATGGAGCACCTTCTTTTAACACAGTTTTCATATGATACATGAAGTCTCAAACCAGGCTGGGTGAAACATGGCTCTTACTTTAGGGAAAGAGGAGACAATGGGACATAACCACAAAGTTCCCAGTAATCCAAGAGACACCTAGATGGGTAGAGAGGAAAGCTTATTCAGGGAGACTTATGTCAACATTGGTTCTTCTAGCAAGTTAATATGAATTCCACAACCCAAACTCAGGGCCAAGTGTGCATTTCAGATATCGGGGAAGTGAAATTCCTGGAGCTGCGGGCTGAAGCAGGACAATAAAGCACACAGGCACTCCTGGACTCTTTGGTATTTTGTCAATTTTATGATGCTGTGGTAGCTCCTGTCCTTGGCTCTCCTTTCCTGGGTTTGGTTCTCCCAGTCCTGCTCCCTAGGTGCCCCAGAGGTTTCTCACAGATGTGGTTCACAGATGATGACATTGGTCCTCATTCTGCAGACTCAGCTTTGCAAGGCCAAGGCTTTACAGGCGTTCATCCACCCCAGACCTTCCGCCTTCTGTCTGGGTAGCTGCTACCAGGTAAATAGCATGGTCTGGCTCAGCCAAGGGGAACATAATATGTTTTTCCAGTCAATTTCCTTTACTCTCCATTTAAAAGGAGCTTTATCAAAATATCAGGCCATTAATATTAACTAATTACTAATATTTATTTTAATGTGGTTAAGAGAATGGCATGTTTTAAAAGTTTTAGAGACATAAAACACAAGCCCAGTTTGGTTCTTGTCTCATTAAATTTTAAATTGTTAGAAGTCACTGTTTAACACCAACACTAATTCTAACCTCCTGTTCTAACTAGAGAAAATATTTTAATTGAGCGGATATTTTAGGAAAGTTGTCTCCCTTTATATAATTCAGGCAGGAATCCATCTTGTCTCAAAAAGTCCCCACATGTGTCCTTCTGCCTTTAATCTCATTACACAGCTTTCAATCTACCGAACTTCAGGAGACAGATCTTCTCTGTTTTTAATTTACTATACCTTCCCTCCATTCCTCCCTCCCTCCCTCTGTCCTCTCATTGATGTTAAAGCTGAGACACACACACACACACACACACACACACAGAGAGAGAGAGAGAGAGCGAGAGAGAGAGAGCGAGAGAGAGAGAGAGAGAGAGAGAGAGAGAGAGAGAGAAGGTACAAATGAGTGAGAGAGGATGAGATGGAGAGAGAAAATATAATGAGAATGCCTTCCCCAAGCTTGACTAGAAATGTCTGATCAGAAAAATAATTTTTCTTCTTGACCTTTTGATAGTCATAGTGGCCAACAATTATGAATAAGCCCAAACCACCTCTTTTCTGCCAATCTCTGCCAGTTTCCAGATAATTCGCTTTACTCTGTGTGAGGTAGGGCAGCCCCAAATGGATCCCCCAGGAGAAGTCTGTATGTCAGTGTGATTTGGATAATCCCTCTGCCTTTCTAGTCTTAAAGGAAAGAAGGGCATGTGAGCATGTGCACAGAGGGGCAAAGGGTTAGGAAGGCAGCTTGGTGACGGTCCCCCAGCAACCCAGTCTCACTGACCTGGAACTAAGCCTTGTTCCACCCTGAGACAGGGCAAGAGGGCCCCCTGGGCTTAGGCTCCTACTCAGAGGACATTGCATATAACATCAACATCCCTTTCCCACATTTTTTTTCTTTTCTGGCTCTTAAGAAAGATTTTTGTTGTTGTTGAAAGTTGAGCAGCTGACTAAGTAAACTGAAATTACAAAGGACACATGAACCAAACTGGGTTCCTATTTGTCCTCCTAGAAATGTAAGAAGCAGGCCTGTCTATGCCCCATGGAGAGAGAATAGGGTGGAAATTGAAGGAAAGGTTGTATGAAGAGGACTAAGGAATAAGAACATACTGATGATTTAATTCCTCAGGAGCAAACTGTGACTGAGAGGGAAGATGTCTAGGCAGGAGAGAAGGCAGACCCATTCTCAGGGGTGGAGCAGGGAGCAAGTGGCTAGGTGGCTAGAACAGGACCCAGAGGAGATGTTTCAGGAACTCACTAGGAATATCAACAGGAGATTCTTGAAACCCGAGGAACATAGGAGCAGAGGGAAAAGTCCGACCCACAGAAATGACTTGAATCCCTGGTATAGGCCCTGGAGGGACAGAAGGGGCCAATTAAGGGGCAAGCTGTGAACCAGCCAGACCTGAGTGGAATACTGGCTCCAGAGCTTTCTAGGAAAAATGAGCTGGAGCCAGTGACCTCAGACATGCCAACCAGACCTCTCTAACGTTTGGGTTCCTTGCTATAGATGGTAGAAGAATGTGAGAAAGCACATGGAGAGTAATAACACACAACACCTGATACAGAGAAAATGTACACAAATATTAAGCACTAGCACTACGGTTAGAATTACCATCAGTATTTACTTTAGTATTAGTATTAATAGTAGCTTTTCTGATTAACTTGACTCCTTTTGGCTGCTGGGTCTTAAGAAACATTGTAGACATCTATAACTTATCAGCCCCATCTTTTCTGGAATCTCTTGCAAATATTTATCTCTCGTTTACAGGCCTGTGTATTCCTTGTCTCTTCTCCCCTGTCACTCCAAAAGACATATGATTTCTCTCCCAAAGCAAATGGTCTTGCCAGGCAGAAGTACCTGGCAGCCTACAGCTCACATCTGGTATGCATGTTCCAGTGCCAGGAGCATGGGATTTCGGAGTGGTACCTGAAGCCCACACATCACCAAGTCCTGGGGCAACACTGTGTGGAAGGCAGAACTGCACCCAACGAGGGCAGGAAACAGCCACAGCTGTGTTACAGTGAGAATGAAATTTCCTGTGATGTGCTACTGACTGGGCAAAACAAGGGATTCCTTAACCTACACTCAAGACACACCCTCCAGGCTGTCTCTGCATGGAAGTCCCACAACAGAATCCAATGTGCAGACACCCTTGCAGAATAGCATAAGGAAGAGGAAGTACGTCTTGGTGTCTAATCTGAATTTATGATAGGCCTCTAGCTCCCCTGGAAATGTTGCTCATTACCCAGAAAGCCAAATTTGTGCAAGTTAATTTACAACTCAAAGACGTAATGTTATGGAATAATCTAGATGTTGATTTATAGTAAATTTCCTACTGGCATGAATTTTTATACACCAGGCTTCAGCTGATCCCCCTAACCGACAAATAGTGCTCAGTGATTATACACTATCAGGCAAACAAACTGTAACATACACTTTTACCCTTAATCCTGTATATAAATTTTTCTTTTTTACACTTGTGTGGTTCTCTTCCACATATGAATTTCAGAATACTGTACCCATTCAGTGCACAGTTTATCATCTATTTCCTATTTGAGGCTATTTTTGAAAAATCAGCTTTGTGGGATTTATTTATATTTTTTAAAAGAAACCAAACTTTCAGGACATAGGAAATTTCCCTGACAATGTTTTACATCCAATTAGGTAAGATTATTAATGCTCACTGGTGGTCAACATGACCTTTTTTCAATGGAATAAATCCAAATACCCATGGGGACAAATATGTGTTATGATTTTAAAAAGGGACTTTGTCACACTGGCACCCACGTGTACGCACGCATGTGCTCATGCATAGTGAAATGAGTGCATGAAGGAGTGTTCATATGTCCATGCACACAGGGCTAGATGAGTACAGGTGACCCTTCAGTCCTGACACTACTGATAACTGTGCAGAAATCAGGTCTTCTGCAAATATTGTTTGGTAAGTCTGACTGTTTCTAAAACTTCACTCTGGGTACTTTTTTCTCCACTCAGAGTGCTGCAATGAGTGGGAGGAGAAAAGAGCAGGAGGAAGCAAAGTGTAAGGAGGGACATTTGTTGAGTATCTACTGTGTCTCACGTACCTAGCTAGACATAATGTCCAGCTATTTTATTTCCCAATTCCATTTTTGAAATCTTGGCATTGGGAGCACTTCTGAAAAGACATGAAATCCAGACAATATAAAGGAAAGGCTGAATCCATATAATTACAAAAGTCCTCAAATGAGAGAATGAGAGAATTCTCCAGAAGGAGGGCTGGATGAAATGGAAGCAAGCAATTTATCAGAGAGAGAGTTGAGAGTGGTGATTATAAGGACACCCAACAGGGTGAGAAAAGACATAGAAACCATTAAAAATGACCAACCAGAAATAAAGAATGCAATATCTGAAATAAATAATACATTGGAATGGATAAATAATAGGTTAGATGAAGCAAAGGATCAAATCAGTGATTTGGAAGACGAGGTAGAAAAATGTTCCGTGGAGCAAAAAATGAACCACAAAAACAACACAAAACAAATAGCAGCAAAAGACCTCACATAAGCAAAGGTGTAAGATAAATGACAATAATTGGATAAGCACATTTCAGATAAAGAATCTATGCTCACCTATGACTAATGAAAAGTTCTAATAAATAGCCCAGGAAGAAATTTGGACAAAGGATATGAATAGACAAATCACTGACAGAAGACATGCAAATGACTAATTGATGAAAGAACGTTCACACATAGCAGTAATTAGGAAAACAAAAAATAAAAACAACAGAAGACCTCTTTCTTGGGAAATCTAATAAAAAAAAGTGGGGAAGAATTCAAATAAACAATTATAGAATGACCAAAACATAAGAGAATATAATGGATAAAGGAGAGATAGGAATAAGGATAATAAGATGCATGTGAATAAAATTGATAATACTCTGGGAAAATAAAAATAATTAAATTCATTGGTGAAAAGGAAGATAATCTTAATGGAATAACACCCTAAAAAATCACAGAATAAATGGAAAATGTTGTCAAATAATTATCTCCAATAATGGCCCTGGGTTTGCATCACTTAACAGGACAGCATTTTTATATTTTCAAGAACAAACCAATTTTCTGACTGCTTAAGGACTTCTGGAAATACAGATTGCATCACAATTTAATTTTCAAAGCTGCCATAGCTTGGACACATAAAAGAAGAAACTAGAAGTGAATTCCATTTGTGACTGTGATGTAAAAACCGTAAGTCACAATACTTCCAAAGAAAACCCAGCAGCATATTAAAAGAATAATATAAACATGGCAAGTGAAGTAAATTCAAGGACAGCAAGGATGGTCTAATCTTAAAAATTCTATAACACAACTCACTGCATTAATAAGTCAAGAGAGAGAAATATATATGTAATCATCTGAATCAATTTTCCTTAATCAGTGGTATACATCAGAATCATGGGTCTGATTTCTACCATCACACATTATCCTGCAGTATATTTGGAACAAGTCCTTGTCCTTTTATTTTTTTAAAGTGCTCTTTGGAAACTCTTATGTATCTTTTGAGAACCATTGATTTAGAAAAATGCTTAAGAGACATGAGACAAAAATGGATCCCTAATAAAAAATCCATAAGAAACTAAGAATATCAGTATATCTCTTAATAAGAATGATCTCATCTGAATAGTAAACATGATAATGGTGAACTACTGGCAGTAGTCCCATGAGTACCAGGTACAAGACAAGGGTAACCACTATAGTCACTAGTACTTAGTATGGATTGTTCCAGATATTCTCACTAAGCAATAAGACAAGAAACTGATATTAAAACATAGGTATTATAAAAGAGAATCCCAACTGTGATTATTTACAGTTTGTATGATTATCAACTCTAAAAGTACCAGAGTCAACGAAAAAAACTACTTGAACTAATAAAATAACTCAGAAAGGCAACAGGCTAAAAAATTTTGCTAAGCTCTCTTATAACTTAAAATGCCAGTTGAAAAAAACACTGTGAATAGTTTCCATTCATTATAGCCAATAAGTATGTAAAACACCAATAAATAAAATCAATTATGAACTCCACTTTGAAAAATACTAAAATTGAAAAATATGCATTTTAAAATTAAGCCCATAGAGTAAGTAAATACAAATAACATAACAAAACGTTTTTTAAAATCTCAAACTACTATTTATTGAATGTGTAATATGTAGCAGTAATTTCATGGAAATGATTGTTTTACATGCGTTATTTCAGTTCCTGCTCACAATTCACTCCTAGTTGGGACATGTCAATACTATACTAATTTTACAGTTGCACCTTTTACCCAAGGTCACAAAGCTAGTAGGTGGCAAAGCCAGACAAATCTACCATGCTCCTGACCATAATCTCTGTGGCAAGTATCTCCCACCAAGGGATGGAAGCATCTTGTTCAGCAGTCCAGTGTTGTGTGTTAGTAAATGATATGCCAAGAAGAGCTCATAAGAATAAAGATCTTCCACACCACTATTTAATAAAAATCCGTAAGTGGGGAATAGCAACAAAGGGCTTTGAAGGAAACTACTGGTAAACTACAGGGCCTTGGCTTGTGGTATGTTAACCAAATACATTTGGACACTCTGTCATGGCTGTTGTTTTGGGCTCTTGTCCAACACTTTGTATAAGACCTTAGACAAGGAAGTTTGCCTTTGCTAAGCTGAGTACTCTTTGTCAACATTCAAAACAACACTGAGGCAGCCACACCTCAGCCCAGGAAGAGATGTCCAAAGCCTTGACACTTTGTGGAGGACATCCCATATTCATCACTGTGTTTCAAGCTCAGACTTGCCCTTGGGACCTCTTCCAGGGTTCTTTGTATGACACTGAAAGCAACACTTGAACTGTTGGCAGTAGAAACACTTGGGAGAGAGTAAGACCCTCTGTCCCTAAAACCGTAGGCCCTCACTGCCAACCCTGCTCCCCAGGGCAGATACTTAGAAAACATTCCCAGACTTCTTTATATGATCATAATGAAGGCCTGAGGGAAGAAACATTTGTTGTCTGTAAATTTTCAAGTTTATATAATGTATTAATTGAAATTTTTAAAAACCTTTAGTCATGCCTCAGTTCTTGGCTCCCTTATATTTCTCTCAAAAACTCTGAGGAGAGAAATAGCCCTTATATATTTTTTTAAAAAAAGGAAGAGACATATAAATGGTAGAAGACCATATTGGTAAAGCAGCCTGCAGGTTACCTTCTTTCATTCCAGTTACTTCCCTGTAAAACAGGAATAATTGAGTTGCAAGGTAAGGAGAAGGGACTGGAGGGAACATCTCACTGCCCCTCTCTGCTCAGGCTCCCATGCAGATATCTCTGGACTCTCAGGCAGGGGAATTCCATATTTGTCCCCACTGTGTACCTGAAACATTCTTTTATAATTCCAAGGCTTTCTCACACCTCAGCTAAAACTCCTTTTCTGCTCACCTCTCCAGGAGAGACAGCCTGCTGAGAAAGTCTGCTTGTATCAGGCAGACACTCTTGCTGCTATCAAAGATCACAGGAATCTTACCTAAGGGGTAATGCCAGCATTTTGCTGGTGCCTGGGGTTGCTCAGTCCCATTTATTTTTCTGCTTATCCCCAACTCCCACATACTTACCCCTTCCAATGCATTTTAGCAAAAGGCAACATCATCTGGCTATTTAATCAGACCAGATATCCCTGCCTTCTGTCTCTTTCTTACCTACCAGGTTCACTCCGTTTACTCATCCTGAATCAGTACTTTTCTCTCCATTTCCGTAGAGAAGATTGTTATCGTGTCACATGTCACAATTCCAATAATGTTACTGACTGTTCCACTTTTATCCATTTATTCAACAAATACCAAGTCCCTACTATGTTCCAGGACTTATTCAAGGTACAGGAAACACAGCAGTAGAAAAACAAAAACAAACCCAGCAAACAAAAAACAAAATGGGAAGTCAGGAGTACTGCATCACTGTTATGATGAATATGGTGCATCTTCTGGTAGGATTTCACAGTGGCTCTCCTGCAGCCACCCTCTATTAGACCTTCCCCACCCCCACCCCACCTTCACACCACAGGGAAGACCATCTTTTCATATGCAAATCAAATTAAGTAGCCCTTGTACTTGGAAACATGCACTAACATTTGGGATAATGTTCATCACTCCACCATCATTTCAAATAAGTATTTGACAAATAGTTTTACCATCACAACCAATATTACTCTGTGCCTACCCTGCTTTTGGTCCTCCATCCACTACTTTGATTGGAAAATACTGGAGGAATCTGTCAGATATACGTCCTACCTCTAGGGATTACAATTACTGAAGGAGCAATTTCTTAAGCACTTACTGTGTCCCTGGAGTTTGATGGCAAAATACAAGCAAGGCTCCATTCTGCTCCTGAATTATGTCTTCTCAACTAGTTCACAAGCTCTCTTTTAGGCTTCTAATCTTTCCACAGCTATTCCTGTGTTTTATGTACAGTGGGTACTCAGTAAACCTACCGAACATGCTAACATTGTATATGTTAGCTTGACAGGATGTTTGTTGCCAAGACAGGTCAAATATCATGTATTTCTATCATTATGACAACAATAAATATTGGGTTGACCAAAAAGTTCTTTTGGTTTTGTTCCATAAAATACCTCTAGTAGTGCTTAGTTGTCTTTTTTGTTAGAAACAATTTTATTAGATTGTATTATGACAGCTGGCATATCAGAGTACATTCTGGAAAAAATTTATCAAAATTGGTGAATTTTTGTATATCCATTTAAATATGGAAGAAAATACACAACATTTTTGGCATATGATGCATTATTGTGTCAAAAAAGGTAAAAATGCAACTGAAACGCAAAAAAAGATTTGTGCAATCTATGGAAAAGGTGCTGTGGCTGATCAAATGTGTCAAAAGTGGTTTGTAGAGTCCCATGCTGGAGATTTCTTGCTGGGTGATCCTCCATGGTTGGTCTGGTAGACCAGTTGAAGTTGATAGGCATGAAATCGAGACATTAACTGAGAGTAATCAATGTTGTACCACACAGGAGGTAGCCGACATACTCAAAATATCCAAATCAATAAAGTTATTGGTGAAAATAAAAAATGTGACTTTTACTTTATGGAAAAAACTAAATGGACTTTTGGGGCAACTTAATACTAGCATTCACTGAGCACTAGGTAACTGCTTTCTTCATGTTTTCTCACTTACTCGGCACTCCACCCCTATGGGCAGGAGGCTGTTTTGTTACCATTTTACCAAAGAATAGAGTCAGGTGCAACAGATAGTAAATGGCAGAACCAGAATTTACACCTCAGACTCCAAAGCCAGAAACAGGTACTGTGGCTGCCACAAAAGGGGCCACGAAATGGGCACCTTCCTGCAGTGTCCCTCACAGGGGACCACAGTTTTCACTTAACATCACCTACTAAATTCTAACTCAGCAGCACCTAAAGGGGTGCAGAGAATACTCACCAAAGCCTGAAATGGAGGATATATGTTTTCTACAAATATCTACACCTCACATGGAGAAGCACATGTGCCCAATAGCAAGGAATGCAGGCTCTGAATGAGTTCAGATGCCAGCTGGTCCACTCCCTGTCTGAGTAACCAGTGTGGGCCTCAGTTTCCTCATGGATAAAAAAGGATAAATATTCCTAGTACCTTAGCATGGTGCCTGAATTGTTGTTTTAAAGATTATTCTATAAACAAATGTGATTTTTCTTAATCCCACAGTCCACTTATCACTGCTACATTTACTAGTGCTGAAATGATTCAATATCAAGTAATGAGAAATTAAGTTTTACTTTTAGAAATATTTTGCTCTTTCCCCTAGAATGCCAGCCCTAAAGAAAAGTATTTCTGCTGACTCCATTTAAAAGACGTTATTTTGCTTGCAAGCTAAATTCAGAAGTAGATTGATGGCATGCCATCAGCGTGCCTATCACTTAGGGTTATCAAGGTGGGAGAATGCCCATTCTTGAGTATGTAGGACAAACAGTCATCTGCCCTAGGTAACTAAGTGTCAGAGCTGGCCCCTGCAGGTGAGAACATGAAGATCACCCAACACACAGTCCCAGAGCAGGGTCCCAAAAATAAAAGCCACAGTGGACATTAAAACACAGGCTAATAACTAGGAAACCGGGGTTAGCTGTCAAATAATCAAATGGTTTGACTTTCTTGACTTCTCTATACATTTCACCCCTGACCACTATAGGTTACCGTATTTCATATCCTTAAATACAAAGATTAAAAAATTAATTTCATGTGATTAGGATGTCTTTGTTCTAGAGCAGAAAAGTACTGGTTATAGTAGATAAAATTCATTTTGAACAGACAAAAATGGAGTATGGCCTTGAGGAGTAATTTGTCATAGGTTATGTAAAAGAGGCAAACTCCTTTGTCTTCTGGACTCCTATGTATTCTCTGTTTTAGAGAACTCTGATTTGTCTCTTTCATCTTTGTGATGTTCCCTTTATCTTCACAGAGGAATGGAATGAAGGTTGAGAGGAAACTGTAATTCGTTTCACAGGAGATTTAAAATTTATAGATATGTCACAAAAGTTCATCATTTTCATCTTTGCGGAAAAACAAAGAGTTTCAAGAGAGTTTCTATAGAACTTGTCAAGATTTTTCATTTCAGTTACCAATTTATGTAACTGTGTAAAAAGAAGGGCTGTCTGGTGAGGTCATAGGGCCCAAACCAGTCATATCAACAACAGGACTCTGTGAGGCTTTGAAATACTTCATAGGAACTCATAAATTACCTCTGTAGGTGAAAAGCCTCCCATAGTCTGTTCATTGTTTCAAGTCCCTCTCCTAACATGGGTGGATGATTTGGAGAGATTTCTGTATCCTTTTCACACTTTACCATCCTACTATTCCCTCTTCCTCCCATATTTTTCATAGGTTTTGTGGATTCTATTCAAAGTCTACACAAATCACAATAATGTTGGTGAAATCTTCTTTGATTTTGAAATTATGCTTCAATCATCACACAGGTAAAGCCAACTGGAAAACATCCCTTTGTCTCTTGGCATTCATCAGGAATTAGTTCTTTGCATGTGGCTGGGGAAGTTGCTGCCGCAAGCTTAAGTTTCCACAAGGGCCAACAAAGGAAAGAATTGCTCCCGTAGGCTTTCATTATATACTACTTAGCATTTAATATATGTGGATAATTCTGGATTAGGACATTCTGAATAAGACAAAAGTTCTATGACAGAAAGCATCACAAGGGAAGGAATTGGAGTACAATGCTAGGAGGGGTTCAGAAAGGGTAAAGGTTACTTCCAGCTTCAGGGAAGACTTCTTGGAAAAGGTGTCATTTGAGCTAGGCCTTGAAGGGATAACAGGATTGTTACCAGGAACAGAAAAATGAGCATTTGACCTAAACAGAATAACTGAAAAACTACCTGGAGGTGGGATCATTCGGGGTACCCCTGGAGAACCTTAAAACAAGTCCTAATCAGAAGAGTTTTTAAATATTTCTGCTTAGCGTTTGAGTGTTCAGAATTCAGAGAGTTCCTTCATAAATTAACTACCACTATCCCTTGTCTTCTCACCAAATCTCACTTCATATTATTCTAAAAAAAAAGATTCTATTAAAGTTATAAAGTTTTAAGGTTTCAGGTACCATTTTTCTCAGTTTTTTCTTTTAGCTAACTTCTATCCCTTGCTGTAATTGTGAGCCTATGTCTTCTTCCTGTTTCCATGGGAAATGGCAGCTTTCTGTGGTCCTTACCTCAACTGTCTTTCCTCCCTTCCCTACTCCCTAATGCCCTGCATTCCTCAATCTCATTGTCTCCTATACTGTGGACCTCATATGACACTGAAGGTCGCTCTGCCTTGTGCCAGTGTAAACTAGTGAGAGATGCCTCATGAGACCTGTGCAGTGCACATCTGGTCATTAATGTTGCTTAGAAATGCTCCTGACTTTCAGCAATGCCTCTGCTAGGGTGGGTTCCCTTGACAGGGTCTATACAGAGCCAGCTCTGCACCACCTTCTGCTCACAGCTTATTTTCCTCCTGACCTATTGAGTTCAGTCTGATTGTTCCTGATCGCTTCTTTAATGTATCAAGGACACAAGGAATTCTAATCCTTTCCTTCAAGGTGCCAGCTACTTCTGAGTGGGTTACATTCCAATTCAGTGGTTACAGGGACTTTGAAATCAGCCATGTGTTTAAAATATTGAACAAAGACTTAGATCTTGAAATGTGCATTTATCCTTTCACTTATTTTCTTAATTCATGAATTGACTACCACTTATGGATCCTGCCTGTACATCTGTTTTAAATGTGGGATTTTTTTTAATTCCTTCATCATTTGAGTTAAACGCTCCATCGTATGTCATAAGCAACTTGCAATATGCCAACATACAGTGGAACAATTATCTTTTCTATTGCAAATCTGATCGAAAATGAGCCAAGTCCTGTCCTTCTATGGAAAGTGTATAAATAGCAGTGGGGTGGAGGGGCAGGGGATTCCTTAGAGAAAGCCAGAGTCTGGTTTACTATATATTTTGGAAGGGATTACAGAGCCCTCTACACACTGAATCTAATGCCATGATAATTATTCAAATGCCCTACAGGTGCTAATGACCATGGCCATTGAATTCATTCCAGAGGGACAAGAGAGTCCAGTCTCTGGCTCTCCATGCTGGAATCAGGCCTCACAATTAATTCCATGTATGCAACTGTGAATGTGGGTGTGTTCATGAGGCTCTCCTGTTACCATTGCTGATTATATATAACCATATCCACACTTTTATGATGCTTACTATAAGCTAGGCATCATGTCAAGTATTTTCTGTAAACTTCCCATTTAGCTTCCCCAGTAAGTCAATTATATTGGATGAGTACTATTATTATCTCCAGTATACAGATGAATAAATGGTGACTAGAAAAAGTAAACATCCCATGAACTGAATTCTGTCTACTCCAAAGTTTGGGTTCTTGACCAACACCTCAATGTAAGTAGGTAACTCAGAGTCCCAGGGAATGTTGATGCCAGGTTTTGGCTGTGGCTGGAGTAGAGGGCAAGTTGAATGAGCTCTACCCAAGGCCAATGGTAGCCTTTCCTTCCAGACTGTGAATAATGCAAAGTGCCCTGACACAAAGGAAATGTCTACTCAGCTAATGCCCCAGTCCTTGGAAGTGTCACATATAGGGTGAAATATATAATGCTTTGGGTCCCTGTGCAGGAATACATATGGATGCAGTATGAACTGCGGGGTTAAACAGAACCTGCTTTTAAAATCAGCTCCCCTAATTATTATCTGTATAACCTTACAGATACAAGGTACTTAGTGTCTTTGAGCATCAGTTTCCTCAACTGTAAAGTGGGGATATGAATAGCATGTGTCTATTAATACCTAGTAGTTGTTATGAGAAATATGTTAAATAAAGCCCAGTGCCTGAATGATAAAAAATGGCTTTTATTTTTATTGTTGTTAGCCATGCTCAGTTATCAGATATAGGGCTTGATTTAGCATCTTAATTATTTTTATGTGGCAGAATATTTCACTATAAACTTTTAATGCATTTTACCTCTTATAAGATCTTTTACTTACTAATATTCCATTTTATTTTAAATGGAAAATAGGAACAGGGGAAATAAAGAGCATTAATCTCTCCAGTAAATCTACAAAGACTCAGAACAGATCTCCATTAATCATACGAATTCATTGGAGAAAATTTACCACTCCACATCTGACAATACTGCCCTGGAGGCTCAAAAGTGTCTCGAGGTCAAATATTCAAGACACCACAGCTCAAGCCCAAAGAAGTCTCATGGTAGTTTCTGAAACATGGAAGCTTCCTAATTCTTGGGCATTTTAATACCTATGAAAATAAATCCATGTCTGGAACACATCTCTCCAGAGAGTTTTGATGTGCATCCAGTATCAGCCCCAAGTATTATTGATTAAGAGGCAAGAGCACATCCATTCTTGCAATCCTTTCATTGTGTGAACCATATAAAATAATCTAGTGTTCCAGAACCTTCTACATTAGGCTTACCAGAAGAAGAGGAAGGAGAGGGATCTGAACAGATCCTTCATAACCAAGGGAAACCCATTTACCTCAAATATTGTTTAGGCCAAGTCTTGCCACCTGCTTTCTCTCATCTGAAAGCCAAGGGAATGTGGCAAGTGTTGGGCCAGTTCTAGAGATAAAGAACCATGTGTCTGCCTTAAAATATGGTCCAGAATCTCCTCTAATGGTTTCATAGTTCCTTAAGGCAGCAGAAGACACTCCTCAGAGAGTATCTTGAGTCCTGGCCACGGGATGGGTAAGGGCCATGAAATTTCTGCTTTTCCCCAGCAGGATCATTAGCTACAATGTCAGGACAGGAGGACATTCAAAACAAAAACAAAAACAAAAGCAAAACAGAAGTATCTTGACTCTCTTGCCCTGTGGATTTTGTCTTAGAAGTCATTTTCCATAAAAATTCAACTCCCATCTGGATATATTGAGTCTATCATGTCATTAAGATGACATGGAGATAGGATCAATGGCCTAAGAGAGGTCCTTTTGGGCACCTTACCAATTCTGGAGCTGCGCAGTTGTCTGTCTTGGGGCCATGAATGCTGTGTTCCTTTTATGTCCTCAGGGGCCTATGCCCAGAGAAGCTGAAATCAAAGTGTCTACAGCACCAGACTTACTTAAGCAACACCTTTTTGTACTTGCTAATATTCCATGAGACTTATACAGATGAAAGCCCAAACCCCTTAGGAGTTTCCAAGCTAAAAGAAGACAACACTGATGCATGGAGAAATTATAGACACAGGAAAAAAAGTCAATATACAATCTAGTTTAGAGAAAACACATTAAGTATAAATGAAAGGAAATCATTTATGTGCAAGAAGAAGGATAAAGGCATTTCGTAGGGTTATATCAGGTAAAATTGCTACCATTTTTCCAAACAGTAAGTCCAAGAAAAACTCACAAGGAGTGCTGGAAGAAACAGTCATAGGGGTGTTGTATTCTGAGGATAATAAACTGACAGAGTTAGAAAAAAATAGGCACATTTTTGAAAAAGGAAATAAAAACCTTCCCATTTGAGCAAAGGATCAAACATAAAGGGTAATGATCCTACTGGTGATGCTGAAAGGCAAGAGAAGTTCCAGAACCATCATCCACATCCCCTGACAAGGCCAGGAGACCTTGGCATCAATATGATTTGATTTGGCAGCCAACACTGACACTGTTGGGATGTGTCAGCCTGAAGAGAGGCTGTTCATTGGCCAGGTTTAAGACACTGACTTAACCTCACAAGCCTGGATTATTGCAACATAATCTTAACTGGGCTCCCAGTCTTCAACTGTAACTCCTTCTCTACACTCTCTGAATTGAAGCCTGAAGGACTGTCTCCAAGCACAAACCTAATCATGATATGCCTTCATTTAACATCTTTCCATGGTTCTCTATTGACCACAGGATAAAGTCCAAATTCTCCGTTGTGGCTTTCAGTACTCTTGGGATTTCACCTCTGCCCACTTTATCTTGCTCATCTCTCATCACACTCCAACCACATGAACATCTTCTAGTTCCTCTGCTAGAACTCTTCCTCCTAGCCTTCACCAGGCTAATTCTGTATGCCTCACCTGTCTCAGGGAACTACCAGTTTCTCATAAAAGGCTTCCTTGATGGCCCCTCAATGCTCCTATAGCCTCCCACAACACACTAATCATGGATTGCTACCTGGTTCTCTGCTGAAGCAACCATGGCCAGTGCCTGACCCTCACCCGCTCAGCACTCAAAGAATTTGCCAACAGAGTCCCACTGTGGTCTCCTGCAATTCCACCCGGTGGGCTTCTTCTTGGCCTCCCCACACACACAGGCTGGGAGCACCAGGAGTTAATGCTTCTGGGCACATCCACAGCTAATAGTGTAATGTAGATGGAAGGTGAATGCTCCTGATTTCTCCCCCTCCCGATAAGCTGCTTGTACTCAAATCCTGTTCGAAAGCCTGATTCTGGGGAAATCCAACTGGCCCATCACCCAGCCAGACTGAGAGCTCAGTACAACTGGGGACTGGAGTCTCTCATTTATCAGTGGGCACCACCAGTGCCTACCACATGCCTGGCACATAGTAAATAAATGTTTATTAAATAAAAGGGAAATGACATTCAAGGAGCAGTTATTTCATTGTTGGTTTTCTATTTAAAGGCAATACGGAGACTAGCAAAAAGTACTAGCTCTGGAGTCAAAAGACATGGTTCAATTAAAAGAAATGGAGCCCTCCATTTCTGATTGGTGTGAGCTTGGGCAGAGTGGGGATGTGGGGTAAGACTCCAGACCCTTAGCATCTTCTTCTTCTGTCCAAGTAGGGGTGTTTATAAAACTCAAGGAGAGATGTGTAAAAGTATGGGAGTTACACAAGCGTAAATAGTCCTTACTTTAGGTGTTCATATAATTTTTTGTGGCCGAATAAGGAGAAAGAAATATCATCCTAGATACCATAAACTTGTGAGGGCGGGGGTGGGGGGAGAAAAGGTTGATGAAAATAGGGGTAGGGTAAACAGCTAATTTGATTTGGAGAGTTGTTAGACACTGACATCTTTTTTGATAAGATCATTTAAATTTTAAAAAAGGACTAAAGTAAGAGTAAAATAGGCTTTAAAAAATCTAGAAATAATTGCTATTATAAACAGGCATAAAAGATATATTTATATCTATCTCTTTCATATATATGACAGCAGACTTGTAATGAACCATATTAAACATGAACAATCTCAGCATGTTTTAAAATACAGTTGACATACAATATTATTTTAGTTTCAGGTGTACAACATAGTGACTAGACATTTATATAACTTAAGAAGTGGTCATCCTGATAAGTCTAGCACCCATCTGATACCACACATACTTATTACCCCATTATTCACTCTCTTCTCTATGCTCTACTTCACATCCCCATGACAGTTTTTATAATGGGAAATTGATACAACTTAATCCCTTCCCCCTTTTTACTTTGTTTGTTTCCTGTAACAGCTTCAAAATTCCAAAATACAAACACATACAAGCTGAGAATTTCTCAGATCATGCTAAAATTAAGTGTCATCTCCATAATGTCATCTTCATAAAATCAAATATATTCATAGTACTGGTTTTCTTTTTATTGACTTGCCAAAACCTATATTAACCCACCAAGCCATACGTAGGACTAAATAAATAAGAATGAAAAATAGAGTATGGTTTAAAACAGTAAAATTTAGTTTTGGACAGTACTGAACATCAATATAAAATTAATTAAACATCCTTTGACATCCTTTTAATCTGAGGACCAACTTTTTAAAAAGAACCAAAATTTAGAAGAGAAACACAAACTCATTTCCTTCCCCTTGTTCAATAGCTATATTTTGGGGGGCAGGAGGAAAACAGAAAACTCTGATTTGTCATCATATTGATTAGCACTCTATAAGAGTGAAATGGATGTGAAA
This sequence comes from Glossophaga mutica, assembly GCA_039655065.1. Lineage (NCBI taxonomy): Eukaryota > Metazoa > Chordata > Mammalia > Chiroptera > Phyllostomidae > Glossophaga > Glossophaga mutica. The sequence goes on from CM077309.1 coordinate 50,064,529, forward strand.
ATTTTTACCCCAAAGTTCTCAAAGTTAGCATTTCCAGGGCTGGGCTTTCTCTCCAGACCCTCACCCACAACTGTGTATCTTATGTATCCATGCACATGGAGGACATAAAATACATGTCAAACAAAATAAAGCAAGTTATTAAGTCCAACGAAACCCTAAATCTTAGTGGAAGTCAACAGATAAACAGACTATAGCAGTAGAATAGTCTAAATACACAATGCATAATTCATGGCTAACTCAAGGCTGGGCTTGTGCAATATTTCACCGCCTCCCCTCGCAGCCTTTGAGGTTAAGACTGGGTAAATTGCACTGCCTTTGCTAACTCAGCAAAACTCTAAACAATCAAAAAAGAAACCCCCATCTATTCAATATGGGAAGTAGGAAAGAAGGCAGAGGGCAGAGAGGGTGTTATTCAGCTCTTGAAGCCAGTCATTCAAAAAGGTGCCATGGACCAGGCTACCCAGTATCTTATTAATAGATAATTTTATTGTTAACAAATGTCTGTATCATCTTCAGGCTATTGTGTTACTGAAATGAAGAGAGCTGACCAACCACCTTCCCCACACTACACTGCCCACCCTGGGCTCGGTGCACAGTAGGCATCCAATAAACATTCCTTAAAGAAAGTTCCTTTTGCTTTCCGTTTGCTGTCTTCTGGATGCAGCACTGAAGTGCACATGTGAATGTACAATGCCCAATAACAACAGTAACGAAAACTGCATAAAATCCAACATCTCCGTGCAACTATAATCTGAGGCAATATCTTCTGTTTCTCACTTTCCAAACTGTAGGATGAGCTAACATGAATGTACATGACTTTCCCAAAGCTGACAAGAGAAAACAAAGTCCTTGGCAGCTCTCCAATGGCCGCAAATGAGGCTCTGTACTGCTAATAAGTACCATATCTCCCAGAGACTAGAAAGCTGAATGGATTGTGAGATACAGTGTAGAGTGCAGTGTCATTTTTGGCAACTAAGAAATAAGAGAGGGAAGACAAATGTCAAGTCATCACCCGCAAGATGTTCATGTGCTCACTGATACATGGCAGAAGCATGCCTGGTGGGACTGCTAGCCTGAGCCTTGGGCAGTAACAGATCTTTCCAAACAGCAGTATTAGTGCTGAGCTAACTGTGGGTGCAATTTAATTCCTTCAAGGAACTCTGCAAATATTTTAAATAATGGCATTTAAGAGGACACAAAAAAGTGAGAAGTACTGGCTTAGCCTTTCTAAGCTAATGGATTCAACCAATTGTTAACACCTTCTTTTGAGTATGTGGTGGTTGTTTGCTGATTAAAAAAAATCCAGGTGAACATTCCAATTACAGAATGTCTGTGACAGACAGTGTCTGCAGGACTGTTTTTATTTAAGAGGGATGATTAGGCCCACACTCCATCACCCTTCTCTGTGCTCAGTTCACAGTAGGCATCCACAGAACAGAAAAGACAGTGAGCCTGCTAAGTGTTTATTTAGTGCCATGAGAAGCTTTCCCCTACAGTTTAAATGTTTAAAGGTGTGGTAGAAGATTTAAAAATGTATTTGATATAGTCACTCTATAAATACAATAACAAAATAATATAGAAATTAATATTTAAAACAAGTAGGAAAACCTAGATGAAGAAGTAATTTACACTGAATCTGTTTAAAGGGATAACATTATCCCTCCTAAGAATAAGCATGTAATTTAGCACATCTGTCTATACTTAACCAAATTATTGAAAACCTTACTACATCATTAATGAATAAAGAGAGAGGTAGGCCAATAGAAAAACTTGAGTGCTAGCTCAGAACTTCAAAACATTTAGAAGATGATGGTGAGTGGAACTTTTTAAATGTGTGATACACGCAAGTAAAAATCCCCAGGGAAATGCCTAGATATAGAAATAGTGACAGAACTCTACAACACGCCACACAAATGAGAATTTTTCTTTGGACCTTTATAATATGTATTGAAAACAAAACCATGCACCTTTCACCACATGGGGGAGGAGGGATCCAGTATTCTCACAAAAATGTGCCTTCTCTAAGCTGCACTCAGTGTTATGGCACCAGCTTTTATTGGGGGTTGTTACAGGAGACGGCTCTAGGAAAACCACATCTGCATTTGCTGGAAAGGGTTGTTGAGGGCATTATCCATTATGTGGTTCAATATTCCTATAGAAAATCACACACAAGAAACTCCCTTTAATATCTGGTGCCAGGAAAATCTCTATCTCCAGGAACTGGTCTGTTTCCTCCTTTCTAATAACAAAAATGGTACAATTTATCCTGTTTCCCTTTTTGCCCTGGCTGCCAGGGAGTTCAGGGCCAAACTTGATGATCAATCATAGTAATTAAAATGGACTTTGTGGTTAGTAGAGTTACTTCCTTAAGGTTTTCAAGGTTTTATTTTCAATTTTTATTTTTATTAATCATGGTGTGTGTGTGTGTGTGTGTGTGTGTGTGTGTGTGTGTAGATTTGAAGACATGGCCTTTATTGTACTTCAATTCCTTTTTGGAAAATGATAGATTATATATGTACTGCATAAAAGTAAAAGATCCAGAAAGGTCAAAATATGCTTTTTCTTGGTACAAATAGTTTTCACACATGTGTGTGAGCATACGTATCTTGTTGTTCTTTCTTGGAATAACTAATACCAGTTAAGTGTGAGTCAATGTTGTTATACCCAGACAGTTTTTATTCTGTTTATGGATTACTTCTTTGACAAAATAATATATCTTTATTTAGAGTTGATGCCTTTCAGAAAATTAACACCATAATTCTACAAAACTTTGTTATGCTCACAGTTTTCATGAAGCCCTTAAAGTTGGCTCTTATGGTTTGGCTGAACTTACAGAATCACGGCAGAGAATTCATTTATGTTACATTTACAAATGTTTGAAATGGACCATCATGTCATTTTCCCTTTGCTTCAATGTTTTCTTTTTTCTTAAGTAATACATATAAAATTAATGGCTGATTTGCTTCAAATGGTCTATTTTTCTGTCCTGAGTCTATTCTATTAGCCAGCTTACATTTAAACATACTTTAGTCATATAGATTTTCCACTAATAAGCAAACACTGCTTCCTAAAATCCTAAGAAATATACATTAACTTTCTTTTGAATTGTTGTTTGAAAAAAAGTTCCACATTGAATTCCCAAGCCTGGGACAAACCGGAAAGATCCCATGAGTTTTTAAACCATATTCATTTCCCTGAGCAGGGGGCTCTGCCTCCTGGATGGTGCAGTGCATTCAGTCCTCCTGTCAGTTAGAATTTAGGAAGTCATTTCTCTTTAATGGTTGCCAGACCTCCTGGATAAGCTGGGGCACTTTGCTTTGCCCCGGATCTCCACTGAGAATGGAGCCTTCCTACTTACTTTCCCTTCACTACCATAAGAACACTGGAATCCCGCTGGCAAAAAACTGTTTTGACCTCTGAATCATAAAGCTATACCTTAACAGTGGGATTGTTTGCAATTAAGTAACTGATCCTTTTCCTATTTAACTTGAGTCAGTTCATTTGATACTAACACCATGCTTCTGTAACCTCACCTCTCCACCCCTCCTCTCTCACTCCCTTGACAGGTCTCCAAGAATAGCTGGGTGGCTTTGTTCTTCAACTATGCACGTAACCAAGAAACCAAGAGGCCGCAGTGAGACTGGATATCAGCACATGGCCTGGAAACAAACAGACCCACCTCAGATTCAATCTGGGGTCTGCTACTTTCCAGCCATAAAACTTTAGGTAAGTTACTCAATTCTGTGGAACCTAAGACTCCTCATCTGTCAGAGGTGGATACTAGTAATAGCACATGCCTCATAGGGTTACTTCACTTGTTAGTCAATTATTCAGAGTACCTACTGTTTTTAGGAACTGTGTTAGGTACTAGATAAACAGTCAGAATACACATGGATCCTGCCCACATAGAACTTTCAGTCTAATTGAGAGGTTAGATACTAAATAAGCAAATGAGAAACAGTTTTAGATTTGGATAAGTGCTCAAAATGAAATGACAGAACTCTCTGGCACATAAAAATGGGAAGTGAGGGGAAATGGATTTATAGAGGGAAATCAAGGAAGGCCTCTGAAGTAGGAAGAACTTAGATTACGATCTTGAAGGCTATAGTGAGAGAATCAGATATGAGACATATGAAAGAACATTTCAGGAAGAGGAACAGAATGTGCAAAGGCCCTAAGAAGGCAAAGCCTGGCTTTTTAAGAAAAAGAAAGAGGACCATTGTGTCTTCAGTGGACTGTGTGGGTAGGGATAATCTCCAAAGAGAGGTTAGTGAATATCAGTGGAGATCCAATATGTAAAAAAAAAAAAAAGATAAGAGATCCAGAGTTTAGAATAGATCAGGTATCAGGAAACTACAGCTCATGTGCCCATTGCCTATTTCTGTAGTAAAAGTTTTATTGAAATGAAGCCACATTAATCTGTGTGCTGTCTATGGCTACTTTCACACTACAAGAGCAGAGCTGAGTAGCTTTGACAGATCTGAAAGTCTAAAACATTTACTATCTGGTGCTTTAAAAAAGAGTCTGACAACTCAAATAGAGCAGCCCTCCATAAATGTTTAAATAAAACAACAACATAAAAGGTAAGCTAATTCTTTATGATTCCAACCATACAATATTCTGGAAAAGAGAAAACTACGGAGACAGTAAAAATATCAGTAGTTTTTGGGGATGGGGAAAATAAGAATAAATAAGCTGATTGCAGAGAATTTTTAAGTCAGTGAACTATTCTGTATGATACTGCAATGGTGGATACATGTAATTAAAGATCTGTTTCAATCCAAAGTGTGTCAGCACCAAAAATGAATCCTAAATTAAACTATGGACTCTGGATGATAATTATGTGTCAATGTAGATTCATCAATTGTTACAACTCTGCCCTCCCCCACTCTGATAGTAGGAGAGGGCAGAGGGTATATGGGAATTCTCTGTACCATTTACTCAGTTTTGCTGAAAACCTAAAACTGCTCTAGAAAATAAAATCTACTTTCTTAAAAAATAATAATATAATCTTCAGCAGCAGTGCTTAATTGCAGCTTGAGGCAGGGGAGGTGGGGAATTGAGGTAAGTTTTCTCTGTACCAATTAAAAAGAAATTGCTTTTTTTCTAGATTCCACATAAAATAGAGTAACTCAAACTGAAGTCTCCCCTGAATTTCAAGATACCTGTGTTCTCAACAAAATTGGAATAAATGTAATTTTTAAGTTAAAAAAAGGGTAAACCATCTTCTATATCCATGGGAATTAGTACAGGATGGAATTTAACATAATCTTTGCAAGATGAGTTAAACTGAAAATCTTGGGTAATTTAGAATGCAGAAATATGGTAAAAACAAAATTTACAAATTTAAAATACTTAAATATTTTTCAGATATTATTTATATTAATACATTGAGAACAGGAAATAAAAACACTTCTGCTCCCTGCATCATGGCTAACATAAAGGGCCCTTTGGTAGAATAATTTTTGTTGCATTGTTGGGCTCATGAGAACTATGATAAACCTATAAAGGACTAGAATAAACAAACAAAACTCTAGAACTGAGCTGAAACCAGAATAGTGTGCTGGAAGCCCACATAAACAAGGGACTGCACTAAGAGCAAATACCAAGGTCATTTGTACAATTGAGAGATTAAATCAGTGGTGAATTGGAAGTACTCAACGTGCATGCCCTGATTAAACCAGGACTCTTGAGAAAAGGAAGTGGTCCTTGGTTGGCAGTGGTCCTTTGTACCAGAAGGAACAAAAATAAATCCTCTCTGGAGAAAAGCTTCTCTATTTTAGTCACTCAGGGTTTCTACCAAGATATGTCAAATATAAATCTCTGAATATTACCAAGCATTTGAGGAAACAAATAACCAATTATGGAAAGAAAATAGAATAAATAAGAATAATTGCTTGTTTATACATATATCCCCAATGTGTTCAGATATTAGAATTATTAATTCCAGAATACAAAATAACTACTAAAGATATGCTTAATGAGACAAATGAGGTAATTAAATAAAAATGAGCATGCAATGAGAAACTATCAAAGATTACTAGAAAGATTTGAAAAATCCAAATTAAACTTTGGGGAATAAAAAAACATGATCATTAAATTTAAAAAACTCAGTGAATGGATTTAGCTACAGATTAGAGGGAATTGGAGAGCGAATGAGTTAACTGGAATATATAGAGAAATTACCCAGAATGCAGCTCAAAGATAGTAAGAGAAAAGATAAGAATGAGATGTTAAGCAATGTGGAGGGCAGAAAGAGAAAGCCTAACTCACATGTAACTAGAGTCCCATAAAGAGAAACTAGAGACATGGGGGGAAGGTAATATTTGAAGAGATAATGGCTGAGAATCATATAGAAGTAGTGAAAGATATAAATTCATACATATATAAAGTAGAGTAAACAAAATAAAATTCACACCTATACATTGTAGTAAATTCACAGATTAAGGCAAAAAAATCTTTAGAATAATCACAGAGGAAAATGAGTCACTTACAACCAGCCAGACAGCAGACTTTTCCATAGAAACCATGAAAGCCAGAAGTTAGTGGAATAATATGTTGCTGAGAGAAAATAACTATCGACCTAAAATTGGGTGATTCAAAAGTGAAGGAGAAATAAGTACATTTTCAGAGACACAAAATTTGAATGACTTTGTCATCAATATACTTACACTAAAAGAACTTGTAAAAGCATTAAGGATTATAAGCTGAGGAGGAAAGTTTGAGCTGTAAGGAGAAATGATAAACAAGGGACATTATTTTCTTAAACAGTTTTATATACAGAGTTGCTTAGAATTACCTAAAATAGTGTATAATTTGTTGATTAAAAGACAGTTATTAAAGTACTGGATGAGAACATGTCTATAGGAGGGTGGTGGATGGATTTAACATGTTTAATCACCTTTATGTTGTCTAGAAGAGGGAATTCATTGACCACATTGGCAAGGATAGGGGCCACGGACAGCTCAATTATACGGTCTTCCTCTCACCAAAGTTGATCCAGCTACTACCACAGCTGGATACCAAACCTACCCATGGCAAAGGTCAGTTCTAGGATGTGGTATTCACTACCTAGGGAAAGACTGATGGCATTGAACGTCTCTGACTTTGAAGAAGTCAGTGTATTGATTTAAAATATAGGAAATTTATATTTATTCATTTTCCTTTTCTTCTTCTGCACTTCTTCAGGATCACAATTCTTGGACATACAAAATGCCTTCTTTATCATATGATATTCTACACAACATCACCTTTAACCATGGGACACATTTTATAGCTAAGAAAGTATATCAGTGGGCCCCAAACCTAGAAATACCAGTCTAGTGCCAGCTGGGAGACAACAGCCAAAGGGGTTGGGATACTGTCCTATAAAAATGCAGTACATGTCTTAAATCACAGGCCAATATATTAATGCCATCTCTGCCATAGGAAGGATACATAGATCAAGAATCTGAGAGAAGAAAGTGGGAGTGGCACCTCTCATTAAAACACCTAATAACTCACTAGAAGAACATTTTGCTTCCACCAAAGAACATTATAATGGAGTTATGAATTAGAAGCTGAAATTGTCCCTTGGCTATTTTGGGCTCTTCATTCCATTGAGACAACAGTCAGGGGAGGGGGTCACCATTACTGCTATGCAAAGGGTATAGAAAGGAGATATGTAGAACTGGAGCATTCACTGAGGTAACCTTAAATAAAAGTGTAAAACACTGACAACCCAATAAAGTCAAGTTCATAAAGGACTTATATCTTGTAGGAATGAAGCTCCTAGAGGGTGTGGATCACTCTATAAAGTATAGAACCCTATCCAACTGAAGCATCAGAAGTAAGAGGATCACAGAAGAGTCAGTGGAAGAAGGAAACCATGAGTACCAAAGAAGGGAACTATGGCCAGCTATAGAGATGGGGATACAGCAGTTACATTTTGTTTTACTAAGTAATTTCTTTTTAAATTTTCACCCTCTGCTACCTTACAAGACTGGTGATAGCTCAAGTTTTAGATAGGAATAGGACTACACTGACATTGCCTCACAATTATACAGGAGATGTGGTGACTGCACATCTCTCCTGTTTGGAGGACACGGACTCTACACTGGAAGAAAGGATGAGAGTAGATGAGGCCAATGGAGACCAATGGAGTGAACCATGCTAGACTTTGTCCATTTGTCCCTCTAGATCCATCTCCATGCTTCTTCTTTTGCTTTCTTCTCCACAGGCTGATGCATTACAGATCACATCAATGTGCTTTGTGTCCTCAGGTTTCCAACAGAATCAAACTAATTCCAAGACATGGCCGTGAGAAGTGCATTTATTCCTTTGGTTCCCACCCTGTGAGTTCACTTCACACTGGCTGTGTCCCTTGACAGGGTTATCATCATTCTCAAAGCAACTTTATCTGATGCTCTCTTCTTCCAGATTCTGAGAACCTCACTTCCCTTGTCCATTTGGGCCTAGAAATGGTGACATCTTTGCTACTGCAGCCCTGGGTTCCTGTACAGTTTCTCTACACTATATCCACACCTTTGGGATTAATCCCTTTATAAGATAAATGTGGTGATTCACTGTGTTAACAAAACTGGTAAAATGTTTGGCAGCACCTCACCGGCTCAGGATAACCAGGAAGAAGTTGATCCAGGATGAACACAAAAATTCAGGAGCACTTTATTTTTTGCTATAACTACTGAGCACGTGCTACAGAAAGTCAGGAAAGAGCAAAACAGTTTGTCTGAAACTCAGGTTACTAAGTTAAGAAAAATAATGACTAACTTCTCTCAAGACCAGTTTTCTTAGTGCAATTTTAATAGGCTTTTATTTATAATCAAGTGACCAACTACCAGATACCAGATACCTGAATATTTCTCAAAGATAGTGGTTCTCAAAGTCTGCATGTGCATGGGCATGACTTGGGGTTGAGCCTAGACATAATCAGGGAGAGTTCAGGGCAAAATAAAAATGTGGGTCTATTGACAAAAAATTATTAGAGTTCCCAGAGAGTGATAGCAGGACCATTAAACCAAGCACACGCATCCTCTAAATGCAGAGTCCTGTGGAAAGCTTGTTACAACACAGATGACTGCACCCTATTTCCAGGATTTCTAATTCAGTAGGACTGGGGTAAGGCCCAAGAATTTGTATTTCTAACAGGCTTCTGGATAATGCTGATCCTGCTGGTCCAGGGACCTTACTCTGAGAATCACTACCTGACAGAATATAAAAGGGAAAAAAGTCTCAGGATGAAATGAACATATAACCAATATAATTAGAGCTGAAACAGAGTCTAAATGAATTTTGTATTGGCTATCACAGTATATATCTATAATGTATAAGAAGGTAAATTTACCCCCTTATAATTTTATAGATACAAATTTAATATCACAAATAATATTAACTGTCTACTAAATTAAATATTCTTTTCCCCCCAAAATTCTTAACAAATGCAAAAGTGTCAACTATGTACCAAGATATGAGGCTTGCTTATGTATTATCTATAAATAAATGAGGACATTATTTAGAATAGTGATCTCAGGGGTTGGGGGAGGGAGACCATAGTTGGGATGAATGAGATTCCCAGGGAGGGAAACTACAATGCGGGAAACCTGTATCACTGAGAAAATATAGCTTATCAAAATCATCTTGGTTTTGATACAATTAATAGATGATATACAAAGAGCATCATAGCTGAGTGATATTTTTTAAAAAGTAGAAAATGCCTCATTTCAAAAAAAGAATGAGATATTAGGTTTACATAGTGACCTGTAAAATTTTATTAAGCATTATATACTTCTGTCCTACGTTGAAATATTCAGTCTATAAACAAAACTTTTAGAATGCCTTAAATACCCTACTTGGAAAAATCAAGTTATTAGCTGAAAAATCAGTGAGCCTAGAGTGATTTTTTTCTGATGAAATAACAAAAAGTTGGACACCTTCTACAAAGAAGATTAACCTCCCCATTGTCACAAAGTCTCACAAAGCCACAGACAATTTATTTTCACAAACATCCCCTGCATCGCAGCCTTTGAGAGCCCATACCAGCTTCAGGGTTCTGGTTTCTCCTCCTGGATATACAGTGTGGCTGGCTGTTGACTATTCATCATTATGATTTCAAAGGATGAAAAGTTTGCACATGTGGAATGTAGGTATTCTTGACCTCTGCACTTCATTGTTCTGAAGCAAGGGAAAAATATAAGAACACTGGTGATACTAAACAAATCTGATAAGGTCATGTCTGGCATCAAAGAAAGATCAGTAACAACTGTACAATAGTCTGAAGTTTCCACTATATTCTTCTCTCTAGGCCTCATGTTGATAATTAACTGCCTACTATTCTAAGCCTTTCTGTTGTAATTTTAGTAAAATTAAGTAATTGTTTTTGTAAAATTTTCTAATGACACTGAGAAAATAAAGTAAGTGATTTTTTCCCATAATCTTCCAATCTCCCATTGGAATGTCAAGTTTAAGGTATATGCAGCATTTTATAAGAGTTTACTGAGAAGAACATTAATAAAGAATGCTAAGGAAACTTCATGCTAGACTTCCAAAACATAATAATAAATAAGGGAAACACTGATTTTCAATAAAAATCTTCCAATCAAAAGTATATGCAACAGATGAATATTTACTATGAGATCCTGGTAATGCTTTTGCAAGGGCATCTTTTCTTTTCTTTTCTTTCTTTTTTTTTTTTTTTGAGCACAGATCAAAGAATATTTTGTATCTGGTCCTCTCTTGATTGATATCAGTTTAACTGCCAATACTTTTTAATTCACAATGAAATTGCACAGAGCTCAATTTATAAATATTTATCTATACAGTTAACAACTGTGAACTGTAGTGGTGTATCAGACTGTAAACATAGTCATGGAATATTCGTTCATTTTGAGAACAGATGTTGGTCCAGCACCATGATGGGGTTGATTGCAGGAGACACATTAATGATTTAGTCTCTTTCTAGCAACTTCTAAAACACACAAGTAAATGTAGGGAAAGCAAAACTTGAATTTGAGTCCTACTATTTATTTCCAGCACAGTGACAGACATTATTAAACGCTTCTAGAACTCTTTAGTGCTCTAACTAGCCTCACTACAGTCTTTATCACATCCCTCTGGTAATTGCTGTCAGTTGATTGTAAGTAATACAAGATCAAACTATTTTCTCTGTGTATAATCTTTATACTCTACAGTGGTTCTCAGATATTTTTATAAGTAATATATTTTCAAATATTAGAAAGTTAGCATGCTCAAAGAGATTAAAGGATTAAAGTAACTATAAATAAATAAATTTCAACAACAATAATCTAATCTGTCACTGTCTCATGGCATCTAATTGTCACTGTCACAATTATCCAGTTTATCTCTCTGTATCTAGGTTACCCTTTGCAGGCAACTGTTTTCAGCTCTGGTTCTACTCCTAGAGAAAAGCTCTGTGCATCCATTAAATGTGACATGTCCTTTAGGTCCTCCTGGTATGCTGCTTAGGAGAACAAACTCATATCAAGACAAGGGGATATGATGCTGTCAATTAACTTTTTAAAAGAACACTTTGGCCAATGAATATTCACCCAATACAAGAGGCAGAAGAAATGATTAGAAGTCTACTGGGTTTTCCAGGTGAACACAATTAGTTTACTTGGTTTATTTATCTTACCTCTTTCAATCCTCTCAGTATCCCATGTGAAAACTGAGGTTCAGTGAGATTAGCTCCTTGTCCCACAACCCAGAGCGAAGATGTGACAGAGACACAGTTCCAACCAGGAGACATGGCTGACTTCAAAGCCAGTGCTTAGCTTCTCTGCCACCCTGCTATCCGGTGGCTAACAGAATCCAGTCACCTTCTGCAGCAGGAGTGGATCTTAAAAGTCAACAACAACAACTGGCAAAATGAAATAGCCACCATCATTCTAAAAACAGGCTTCAGTCACAGCCTGTTTTATTGAGCTCAAGCATCTACTTTCTGCTTGGACCTGGTGTCTGAAGGCATCAGTCACTTAAGAAGGTCACTTAGTATCAGGATTACTTACATTTAGTGCCTCCCCCCGACCATCCACACATGAGCAATATTTTTATTACTTTACAGGTGAAACAATTTAGGAAAGAAGAGAAGGACCCTACAAACCTTAATTATGAACCTATATGTCCATGCTATTCTATACAGGAGGCATACATAAGCTCATTTAACCTTCAAAACTGATACCAAGGATGTATATTTTAATTATTTGTGGTAATTTTTATTACCATGTCATCTACTATATGCTTAATGTATTTAATTTATTTTCTTTGTCCATTAGGTTCTCCATTCCATAACGTATTCAGATTTTGGAATCCCTTAAATTTCACTTACTGCTATATCTACAATTGTGCATGGCAGATAGTAGATGTGCAATAAATTTTGGTTGAGTAACTGAATGGAGTCTCAGCAAGATTCAATAACTTGCCTAAGGCCACACAGCTCAGAACTGAGCCCTCTGTCATCTGTACCCAATTACCATATCAACACCCCAGTTCTTGGCTCAGGGCTATTAGAATGACTGAAGAGTCCCACCAGCAGACAGAGGGCTGGGGGTGGTGCAATAATATCATTTAGCAGTGCATTTCACAGGGAATGATGGCACCGTTTGACCAGCAGTGTCCTGAAATTATTGTTTCCTTGCAATAAAAAAGAAACAAAGAGAGAGAGACAGAGGGAGAAAGAGAGAAATTAATAAATCATTTAATTAATAAATAAATTAAATGATTGATTTATTTCAGAGATGGCAGCTTTATCTACAGATTTAGAAAATCTTAAATAAATGGTCCGATGGGATTACACCAGCAGGAGACTCTATCCACAGTTCCTCCTTGCTACTTTTCTGCTAGTCTTCAGCCCATCTGGTTCAGATGGCTGCAATTCAACTCCACCAATACTGACTGAGGGCTGCCCTGTATCATCAATAGGTGGTAAATGGGGAAGATGCATCCCTATGCCAAAGTAACTCACAGTCTACTATGAGGAGAAAGGCAGTGAAACACCTAAGTTTAATATGAAGCATCATGAAAGTGATAAAAAACAGCATAGAGTAGGAGTATATACAGAAAGAAAGGCTGACTATCTGAAGGTTGCATCAAGGAAGAATCCAGGGAGTAGGGGCATGTGACCTGGGCCAAGAGGAGGGTCACTACCCCAAGGAGAGAAGAATTCCAGTTGCCACCAAGATGAGGCAGGGTTTCATGGATTCCTGGATCACTAAATCAAAACTGACAGGCAGTAGAACTCAGCCCAGTGCTTTTCATCTGCTTAAATAAGGGGTATATTTATCCCACAGGGGACATTTGACAATATCTGCAGACATTTGTTACAACTAGGGGGATGCTGCTGACATCTAGTGGGTAGAAGTCAGGGAGGCTACTAAACATCCTGCAATGCACAGGACAGCCCCCATCCCCACCTCTGACAAAGAACTATCCAGTCCAAAATGCCACCAGTGACAAGCTTGAGAAAACTTGGCTTAAAGTAATGAGTATGAGCTTTGAAGGCAAACAGACCTGGACTGTGCCCCAAGTAGCCAAATGACAAATGGATATGTAGTAGCCAAGAGGTAAATGATTTATCCTCACTGAGCTTCATTGTGCTCACCTGTTAAATGAGAAATGCCAGTAGTACTTACCTCACTGGAGTATTTACCTCACTCCTTCATTCAGCAGATATGTCTAAATGGGCTCCTACGTGCCAGGCACTATGCTAGGTCCCAAGACAGTGCAATGGGTAAGATTAATGCAATCCCATCTTCATGGAGTTAAGCATGGAAAACAGGCATATAAGTGAGCAATAATAATAAAGATGTGGACATGCTACTAGAGAGATGTATTGGGGCTGAAGGAGCTATAAGAAGGAGCATTTGCCCTAGACAAGAGGGATGTGGCCCAGACCAAACTACAGCCATATCAGGGCTGGGTAGGCAAAATGTTTCTGTAAAGGGTTAATAAACATACTCAACTTTGTGGGTTATATGGTCCCTGCCACAATTATTCAACTCTTCTTTTGTAGCACAAAAATAACCATAATATGCAATAAGTGGGCATGGCTGTTTTCCAATAAAACTTTATTTATAAAATCAATGAGAAGGCCTAATTTGGCCTTCAGGCCACAGTTCACTGACTCCTGTGCTAGGGGACGAAGGGGCAGTGAGATGGAAGGAAACTGGATTCATGAGAGATGGCAGGGAACCAAACTTCCCTATCAATCTGGGCTCTTCCTCACCTTGGAAATGTTATGAGAAAGAGAAATAAACATATATTCCTGAATCCCAACAGCATAGCCTTACCCTAACACATGGGTTTCTCAGGATTCTTCAGCTTTATTTAGACTGCCCTAGGACCCCAGTACCTATATACAAATAACAGCATCTTGTGGTGAAATTACCTCTGAACACCAGGCTCAGAAGCAAGGTTGACTTCAGGCTGGAGGGAACTCAGACGTCAGCACGAAGGGATCTGGAACTGAACTCTCAGCACTCCCTGCCCATCCAGCTAACAGAAGCAAACCTGAGACATCACCATATCATTTAAAAAATCTAAGGTTTACTAAAAACCTAACAAATTACCCTATTCAGGCTGCTGAGCACCTGTTGTCTTCCTGGAAGCCCTCCTCTAAGTAAATGGCTGGGGTCTTCAATCATGACAGAGAGAGCATGGAAAACACAATGGAACAGCAAACAAGCTCTAGGTGCTTGCAGTTGCTGGCAACACTGGCTGGAAGATGCTCAGAAACTTTATATAAGTGGAAGGCTGAATTTCTTACCAGTGTTCAAATCTAGCTCATTGGTGGTAAGCATTATTCCTGGCTTGTTCAGCAACCGTCTTTGCAGGAGACGTGGGAAGGTAAAAGTGTCCTAGGAAAACCTCTTTCCAAAAGAGTTGTAAATAAAATTATCACAATTCTTTTTATATTCATAATCCATTGACATCTAACGAGATTTTAGGCAACCTGACCTTCATCAGAAATTAACCATTGCCAATTCTGAATAATCCCTAAACCATGATGAAATGGAGTTAAACCAGCTTGAGACATGGGGAGATGTTGAGCAGGGCAGCACTGATGAGATGTCTGAGATGGAAGTAATGAGTGGATAAAACAACTATGGGACATTTACACAATGGAATACTACTCAGCTATAAAAAAAGAAGTATGGATGGACCTGGAAAACAATATGCTAAGTGAAATAAGCCAGTCAAATAAAGACAAATACTATATGATTTCAATCATGTGTGGAATCAAATGAATAAACTAAATTAACAAGGAAAATGAGGACATACTCATAGATGGAGAGCTGGATGATAGCTAGTGGGGGGGTGTGAGGGGGGTAGAGAGATTGAGCAAAGAGGAAAAAGGACTCATGGACATGGATAACAGTGTGGTGATTGCTGGAGGAGGGGTGTATAAGGGGATGAAATGGTAATGGAAAAAATACAATAAAGATGAAATTAAATACAGAAAATAAAAAGACAAAAATAAATAAAATTATTAGATATAGAATATTTTTTTAAAAACACAAAATAAAAAGTATCCTGTTTTGTCTGATTTTCCCTTTCCACTGGTGAGAAAACTGAGGCCTAGAGAGATCAATCTTTAAAGGTCACAAAACTAACAAATAAAGTGCTTATGTGGTTTGGAGTGGAAAAACAATGGATTTTGAAATTTGTTTAAACTTTTATTTGTTGATTTAAGAGAGCAAGAGAGCAAGAGGGAGGGAGAAAAAGAGAGACAATGCTTTGTTGTTCCATTTACCTATGCATTCATTGGTTGATTCTTGCATGTGCCCTGATGGGAGATCAAACCCGCAACCTCGGCATTTTGGGAAAATGCTCTAACCAACTGAGCTACTTGGCCAGGGCTCTAAAATTTGTGTATTTGAAATTGAAGTGAAAAATACAACTCTACTGTCCATTTTCCCTTTGTTTTCTCTATTGAAAAGATCCAGAGGTAAATGAGAACTTCAACTTTTAAACTGATTTTTATAATCAAATCACAAACTCATATGAAACTTGGAGTTAATATAATTTTCAGAATTTTGACTGATTTCTTAAATTTATTCAGTTTTCTAGAGAAAACATGGTATGAGTAAGATATTTGCACATGTTCCTGTCAAACAATAGCAGCTGTGTCTCTCAGTAGAGCCTTGTTTTTCCTACTGAATTCTGTAGCTTTTGGAAATAGATGGGGGCAGGGGGGCTGCTAATTATGCCTGGACTGAGATATGAAGGGGGCGTCCTGAGCAAAATTCACTTTTCTGTTCTCAATTTCCCTGTATTTTTGCATGGGTTCTTCTCTGTTTTCCAAAGTATCTTACTCCAAAGCCTAAATTTAGAAAGATAAACATTCCAGCACTGCTCCACATGGCAGGACCCCTCCCTGGATGAAGTTGCCACCCATCATGTAAATCTCAGGGGCAGTTATTCCCTGTCCCCCTCAGAGTGGCACAGACACTCAAGAAGTCAGGAAGACTCTGGCTCCTAGATTCAATAAGCCATCGTGTCTTTCATAAGACAGAAGTACAACATGAAAATATTTAGAACATGAGTGCCATGCTGTGGATTTACATTCAAGCCATGGATTTTACAGTACTTAGTGCAAATATGTATAAACATTAAATTAGGTAGCCTGGTATTCAAAAAGCTGTGGTTGGCTGTGAAGTTCTGGGATCGCAATTCAATACCTGGGAGCTCACACCAGGACCATTTGTCTCTTGACACAACCGAAGTATGAAAGTCCCCACTTAGCTATCCTACAAGTTGGTTGGCATCCATGCCTCAAATCACAGGGGTTTTGTGGTAAGATATTAGCTGGCCAAATTTTTGATCCCCAAAACTGCAGGGGAAATGTGCCTACAAACCTTTTCAACACAATTTCAGATTCACCAAATATGTTACTAGTGAGGGCATTTCAGGTAGAGAACACTTCTCCAATTTTTCAAGCCTAGTGCCAAGGGGACGGGGAAGGTTCCTAGAGCAAAGATGTTTTTCACACTGAATAATCCATGATGACAAGATTTTAAAGACACGAATCCATCTCCTCACAAAATATGTGTAACTCACTTGCATGTCTGCAAATCATCAGGCAACTACTGAACATTTTGAAAATCTGTCTAATAGTCTGCTCATTCAGGCATTTTCATATTCTGACATGTGCAAACATTTTGACTCCTTTTTCTTTGTTTGATTACATACACACAATTCATATCCTTAAAAAACTCTAAAGAAAAAAGAAAAACAACAAACTATGATCTCATCAACTAAAAGTAAACAATTTTCAGACCCTTGTAAATATCCTTTTAAATATTTCTATTTCTCCCATACACCCTTTTGCTCCCCCATCTCCTCCACAAACACGGCATACAGATGTGCGCATCCTAAAATGATGTACACTGTATATATTAACTTGACTTTTTTTCACTCAGCGATATGTGTAGAATATCTTTTAATGAAACTAAATGCCTATCTGTATTATCCCTTTTAATGGACATCTGGTATTCCATTATGAGTATGTGTAAATATACATATTTGTAAACATATGTATGTGTACAACACACCATTATTTATTTAATAAACCACCACTACTGGACAACTGAATATCTTCTTTCCTTCCATGGTTCTTTAATAGATGTGGGCACACATAAACCCAGATCCCTACATATTTGTCCATTTGTTTCCATAGGCTATAAATTCCTAAAAGAATGGTCACATTAAAGAATGTAAATATTTTAAGACTTCAGAAGCCTACAATACCTGCACTGAAATGAATATTGTCCACAACTCTTCATCAGAACACTGTGACATAGAAATCTTGTTCTATACCTGTACTATGTCATACGGTAGCCACTAACCAATGTGGCTACTGAGCATTTGAAATGTGACAAGGGCAACTGAAGAACCGATTTTTAATTTTCTTTAATTTTAATTTAAACAACCATATGTAGCTAGTGGCTACCACATTGACATCACAGATATTAAATCACCTTAATACTACTTGACCTTTTCAGAGGAAATGTGCCATATCGATCATGTCTTTTCTTAAGGAATTCCATACACAATCTTGATGTTGAACACTATCTTTCCTTTCATAGAGCTTTTATGTTCAAGCCCTCAAGCAATTGTCACAATATCTTCAAAGAAAAAAAGTCATGTGTTATTTTTTCCCATTTCACACATAATACAAACTGGAGTTGAGGGAGGTGATATGATTCACCCACAATAAGTTAAGAGAAAAAAAAAACAGGGCCAGAATCCATATTTTTGCTCTTTTTCCATTGTTTGCTTTTAAAATTGGCTTGTACAATATTACCTGAACCTCTCATACATGGAGTTCCACCCAAACCACAAGCTCAATTCCTTGCCTCCCAGCCTTTGCTTGTGCTGTTCCCATTGCCTGGGACACTGGTCTAGTTCCTTCCTCTTGGTCTACCTACCTAGGCTTCATCTTCCAGAAATCAGCTTAGATGTCACCACACTTCCTCAAGAAACCCTTCCCTGTGTACACCCCCACCAAGGTCTGGGCTATGTGCCCCATTCATCAGCCCCTACAGTATTCTTCCCTCATCCCAGGCATCATAATGACCTGACCTGAAAAGTCAGGGATCATGCCATTGTTGTTCACTTCAAGACCTTCAGCAACTAGCTGAGTGCTCCTCTCCACACAGTATGCTTTGATAAACACTTGCTAGATCAATGAGTAAAAGTATAACAGAAGAAGGAATCCCCAAAGCATGTTTGCTAGGAGAGAATATTCTGATTGGAAAATAACCTCAAATAACTCACTAGTATGATACTCAAAAGAATTAATAATCAATAACTAATATAAACCAAGTCACTAAACAAATATTTATTGAGGGTCTATGATATGCCAAGCACCATGGATTCCAAATCCTGATGGTCTCATAGGGAATAAATGAGACACAACCACTGCTAATATCTGATGAAACAGATAACCAACAAGACACCCTATTATAAGTGGAATGAACTTTGATGAAGGAGATCAACAGGGCAGCCGGAAAGAACTGTAGGGAATGCCTACTTGAAAAGGGTAAAAGGAGGATTCTCTGCATAGAGAACAATGTATACAAACCCTAGGAAAGAGTGTGCAACAGTCAAGGAACTGAAATGGGGCCAGTGTGGCTGCAGCCTAATGAGCAAAGAGGGCAGTGAGTGGAGGCAAGTATGGGGAGACAGGTTGGGGTAGAACACACATGGCCTTGAGTACCATGCTAAGACATTTTTGGTTCCTTTGCCCTCAAATCTAATCCACCCAGCTCTCCCTCACTTTATCAGCCTGCATATGTACCCCTGTAATTTCTGACTATGTCCTCAGAACAGACTCTTCCATTCCTGATGGCCAGAGCAAAGACTGGCCACTTTGAAGATTTCCTATCACATGCAACATTTCAATAACCAGGCCATTTACATAGGGTCCTATCTTAAAAAAAAACAGACACTTGGCAGAAGATGAAACCTTAAGATTTCATTCTGTTTCTTCTGGGGCCAGAGGTGTTTAGAAACACCAATAACCCATTTCACACTGCCTAACCTTGTCTTGGAGGACCCCCAACTCTACTCTACAGACAACCCACTCTGGTACATTTGAACCATACTTTTTCTTATGCAAGTTCCTATAAGTAATGTGATTACATGGGTATGTATTGATTAATTTAAACATGGAATTATTCAATAGGTCTCAATATAGATCTTATATTTTTTTTCATTCCATGGAGTGGAGTTAAAATCTATCCAGACTGCTATATGATGTGCCTAATCTGTCGCTTCTCATCCCAGTAGTCCACTATATGTATTCCATCCTATGTGTCCAAAGTGCTAGAAGCTTATGTCACCTCTAATTGTCCATCACACCAATAATACTGCACTAAGCATCCTCACTCAGGCCTTTGGTGGTTCTGTGTGAGGATTTTTCCTGAGTTTGTACCCAAGTGAGGATGCTAGATCACAGGCGAAAAGACAGATGACTCTTTGTTGTAGGGTGTTGTTCTTGTACGTTGCAGGATGTTTAGTAGCACTTCTGTAGTTACTAGATGTGAGCAGCATCACTCCTGCCCTCAGATGTGACAACCAAATATGTCTCCAAACATAACCAAATGGTCTCTTTTGGGCAAAATAGCTCCTAGCTGAGAACCACTGAAATAGGTAGTATGCAGGTAATTTGACTCAGTGCTGCCATGAATTGTTCTCCAAAAGACTACACCCATTTAAGCTCTTACCTGTAACACAGGAGACTTCATACATCTCTGCCAACTCTCACCTTTCCAATTTGGGCCAATTTAGTAAGTTTGAAGTGATATTTAATTGCTGTTTTAATTTGTGTTTCTCTAAATATTAATGCTTGCAAGTCTGAGCCCCTCTAAATACACCTGGTCATTTTTTATTTCTTCTGAGAACTGCCTGTTCATAACCTTCATCTTTTTTCTATTGAGTTATATGTCTATTGTTTGGTGATCTGCAGATGTTCCCTATATATTCTAGATACTAGTTCCTTGTCAGTTTTGACATGGTGAATATCTTCTTTCAATCCATCATCTATTTGTAAACTCTGCCCATGGTGTCCATCCTTGAATAAAAATCCTTGATTGTGATGAAATTAAATTATTTTTAATGACATGGTGTATTCCTTTTGGATTTTGATTAAGAAGACTTTCCCTATTCTTAGGTCTCAAAAATTGTTATAACTAACCTTCCATTAGCTTTAGTGTTTTGTCTTTCTCTTTTGGGATTTTAATCCAGCTGAGATGCATTTTTGTATATGGGGCCAAGTAAGGGCACAATTCTGTTTTTCCTTATAGTGATCCTATCTTCCCAACTATTACAAAATGGCTGGCTATCTTCTCTCCACCACTTTGTGGTGCCACCTGCATTAAACATCAAGTTCCCAAATACCTACAAGTTCCTTAACGTTTCTGAATTCTTCACACATAAAATGGAAATAAAATTGGCACCTCCTGGGATTGCAGTGAAGATTAAAGAGAATGCAGAACTTGTCAAACATGAGGTTCAGATCTGGTGGGCATCCTTGCCTTTCATTTAGCCTAATGAAATCAACATAGAAAGCCAAGATAAGGGTGGGATGGTATGCTGTGCTTTCTATGTGGAGACAAACTCATGAGGCTGGAGCTCTCAGAGGGGGCAATGTGGGCCGTTGGGTAAGACCAAGAAAGGGAGCCCAGGCTCACTTCTTATCATAGCCAGCATCGTTTCTTCTTCTCTCATCTCATGGCTCACCTCCTTACTCTCTCAGCATTCCTCCTTTATTCTCTTCTCTTCATCTGTTTCCCTTGGCCCCCACAATCCCCCATGAGTATTGTCAGTTTGATTCAGGATTGTCCTGGCCTAATGACTTAGTAAAGAGTATCTCCTCCATTCATTCTCTCTGCATCTCTGCTCCCACTCTCCACCAATAGGTTACGTATTTGAATATTTGCTTTATCTGCATCTTCACGTAGGTTTCCCTAGTGGCCAAAATCCGGCCTTTCTCCTAGTTAACTCCTTCTGAACAATATTAGCCCTCTGTTCCCACAGGCCACTTCAACTATAGGGATAGAAAGTGACTCTTTACCACCTCGTCTTCAGACCAAAGGGTATAGCAATTAATAAGGCACATTTAAAAAATGAAAGACATACACTTTATTATAAATACAAAAAGATGTCTTTATCATCGTGGGCTACTTCTTCAGCCTTTTTTGGCTTTAGGCCTCACCTTCCCAACTATGTATTACAGGCAAATACCTTTCTAAATTGTAAAATCCTACAATTCTTACCTTGCCTATCTCCTCCAAACTTCTTACGCTGATTAGGAAACAGACCCACAGAGGCCAAAAAACAGTCATAAGATTAAAATAAATAAGAATGAGAATGAGGATAAAAAGAAGGAAAAGGAGGCCCTGGCTCAGCTGTTTAGAGCATCATCCTGAAATGCCAAGGTTGTGGGTTTGATCCTCAGCCAGGGCATATATAAGAATCAACCAATAAATGCATAAATAAGTGGAACAATAAATTGATATCTCTCTCTCTCTCTAAAAATCAATAAATAAAAAAATTTAAAGAAAAAGGAGGACAATTACCAGTATCTGTGAGTCAGGGCACATACCAGACACAAAGCAGATTTGTACAATTATCTAATGAATATAATTTGTAACACCTTTGACAAAGCATCAGTATCAAGAACACATAAAGATCTCTTATAAATCAATAAAAAACAGACAAACATCCTAAATTTAAAAATGTGTAAAATGTATGAACAGGTATTCAGAGAAATGGAAATGTGCATGGCCAATAAACAGGTGAAGAGATGTTCAACCTCAAGTCAGGAACATAAGACACCATGTCACACTATTCTAACTGGCAAAACTAAGAAGTTACACCACATCAATGTTGGTAAATGTGTGAACCTCCATACGATCTCACACATGGCTTAGAGGGAGCATACTGTTGAAATGACTTCTAAAACAACTGAGAATTTGTCATATGCTCTATGATTCAGTGACCACATGAAGCACATAACCAAGAGAAATTCTCGCACATGTGATGAGGTCTGTCCAAAAAAATCCAGCCATTGTTAATATAAGGAGAATGGTTTGCACGACATCAATATAACCTGCTAGCCAAGGAGAGTAGACTGGAATGAGCATGTGTGAACAATGATGACTTCACTGTACTTCACAGTGGAAGCACCAGGCAATGTTGAGTGAGTGTGAGTACTGTGTGGCTGTTGCATTCAAAATGAGCAAGTAGAACAAAGAATCTGCATCAGATTTTGCATTAAGCTTGAACATTACGCTGAGGAAACTATTCAGGTGATTCAGAAGGCTGCAGCTGTGGCCAGCTGGTGATTAGCAGCTTCATTGCAACAACACACCCACTCATGCATCATGTCTCATGCAGAGTTTTTTGGCAAAACATCAGATCTCCCAGTGACTCAGCCCCATGAAGTTTAGATTTGGTGCCCTGCAACTTCTGGCTTCTCCCAAAACTAAAATCACCTTTGAAAGGGAAGAAATTTTTGACTATTGATGAGATTCAGGAAAATATTACCAGGCAGCTGATGGTGATTGAGAGAACTGTGTGAGTTCCCAATGTGCCTACTTTGAAGGGGGCTGAGACATCATTGTCCTATGTACAGTGTTTCTTGTACCTTGTATCCTCTTCAATAAACGTCTCTATTTTTCATATTACATGACTGGATACCTTCTGGACAGACCTCTTATATGTGAAGAGACTAATATGAGAATGCTTTTAAGAGAAAAAAAACTAGAAATAGCCCCAAAGGCTATTACAGAATAAAGGAAAAAATTGTATTCAGCTCACACATAAGATGTTATACAGCAGCAGAATTAATAAACTAAAGGTATATGTAACAAAATAAATCATCTGGGGTAACACCATATTGAGAGGGAAAAATCAAGTTCCAGAAGACTGAACACAGGATGCTATCCTTTTTGTACTATTAAACAAATAAATACAAGTTATACACAGTTTAAGCATTTATATATGTGATTTATTTTTTAAAAAAGGATGGTAATAGTAAACACAAAATCCAGGGTTAGGGGATACATTAGGGCAAGGCCACTGGTTAAGAAGGACATAAGTTATAATTACTGATCTGATTTTTGGTGTAAGTGATAAATATATGTGTGTTTTTGGTATGTGTGTATTTTTGTGTGTGTCTTGCATGCTGCATGGACCAATGATAACGGTGTGTCATGAGCCAAGTATCATGTTAAACAAATTCTACAATCTGAAGTCCATTTAAGAAATAAATGATATAACCAAAGACACTGAAATTGAGAACAGGCTGACAGTGACCAGAAGGGAGAGGGGAGGGAATTTCAGGGGAAAAGGGGAAGGGTTTAGATCAACAAGCATAAAGGACACATGGACAAAAACTAGGGGGGGTGGTGGAAATGGGAGGGAGGTGGGGAGGGCTGGGGAGGTGGGGAGGGCTGGGGCAGTGGGCTGGGATGGAAGTAAAAGACAGAAAACTGTACTTGAACAACAATTAAAATTTAAAAACAAAAAAGAAATAAATGATCGCCAGGCACTATATTAAGCACCTTATAGATTTTCATTAAATTCTCACAAAAGTCCAATGACATAAGTAATTTCTGTATCCCCATTTAACAGATTAAGAAACTAAAGCATGGGCAAAACAAGTACCTTGCCAAGGCTCTCTGGCAAGCAAGTGTCAGGATTTGCACCAAAGCAGTTCGACTCCAGAACCACAATCTTCTAAATCACCATGGCACATCTTCTTAAGCTATACTGGTTATCTGCATGGCCCAATATGGTTTCTACTAGCCACATGTGGCTATTTAAATCAAAATTAAATAAAATTTGAAATTCAGTTTCACAGTTACACTAGACATATTTCAAGTGCTCAGTAGTCACACAGAGTAGTGGCTACCATTTTAGAGAGTACAAATGGAGACCTCATTATCACCAAATGTTCTATTGGGACAGTCTGGCTTAGATGGCTGCAGCTCCTGTTGACTCATTCCCCCACTTCTGTTCCACTGCTCTATACTGCTTCCCAAACACATGGCCCTGGTTTTGAAGCCCCTTACAGAATCTCAGTAACTCAGGAAGGTTCTTTGATACTGCCTTGCACTGGGTTGAAAGGGCACCTAGGGACCTGGGGCTGTCTGACTAGCTGGCCAGCTTTTGATGCTAGCTTTTTGCTCTGCACTGACCATTTTTCTTAACAAATGAAAAACTAAAACTTATGTGACACAGAAATATTCACCATGTGTAAATAGTTACATAAGAGAAAATAAAAACTTGCTACAACACCTTCAAAGAACTGGTCTTATTGTAAATGCCAAATTTTTATCATTCTTTCAAAATTATTTCCCCTATTAAATGCCAGTCCCTCCATCAAAGCCACATTTGCTCATTTAGACAACCGCTCTCCTAGCCTTGAGCAGCACACGCTTTTCCACTTCTTCTCATGTAACCCTCCTGGCTACTGTGAATGCTACAAAACCCACTTCAAAGCATGCAAAAGGCGGGAACAGGATCTACAAGGCCAAGAAGAAAAGATTCCAGGGATGGGATAAGATGAATTTTGGAAAGAAAGATAAAAGCTTACTTAGGGCATCTCTGCAAATGCATGAGCATGAGCAAATTGTAGATGCAACAGAACAAAAAAACAACACTAAAATTGTATCTCTGGCATCCCCATCAGATGTGTTTTCCAGGAACCTGATTATTCAAGTGTTCTAAAATTTGGGAAGATGTAGGTTAGAAAAATGCTCGCTGATTGTTAGACATGCATAATCAAATCCTCAAGATCACTTCATGTTCATTTTCTCCTTCTGATGCTCTTGACAACCCTGCAAAGTACACAAAAGTAGTAATAGTATGCTCATCTTACAAGCAAGAAAACCAAGACAATTCAAGCTTGCAAATCACCAGAGATATAGTATCAAACAAAGATTTCCTGCTACCAATTCTGGAGAGTTTTTGCTATAACATGCTGCATTTTACTTTATTTTTGCATTTTGAAGATGAATCAGATTATCTACTCTTCCCATTCAACTTACACAGAGGCCAGGCTTATGTAAAGAAAGTCTTTAAAACCCATAGCTTGGGCATGAAATAATTAAGAAAATAGAAAAATTAGCTGATGTGGTCAATCATTCTATCAAAGTAGTTACATAGCAGATGGCAAGCTGTCAGATATATGTAGGCTGGTAAATGTGGGCTACTTACATACAAGTCTACATGAAAGCTGGATGAATATTTAGCTCTGCTTATCTTTCTCCATGTCCCATGTGAGACTATTTTTCCTGACTCCCTCCTTCCCATTGAACTCACAGACATGCAGTCATGCTGGAACTGAATGGACCCCATGTCATGTCAGCAAGTCATGTAAAATAGGCAAGTTGTTTGCCAAGAGGCTGCTCTGCCCTTTGCCTCTTTGTCTGATTAAACCCTCATTTCTAGGTCTATGTTTTGGAGGTACTGTCCCATCCACAAGCCCTCCTTAACTCCTTAGCACTTCTCTTTCCATAGGTGCTGCCCATGCCTCATTGGGAAGGCCCACTCTGTTCTAATGCCCTGTTTAGTCTGTATCTGCCACCAGACTATGAGCTCCTGGCAGACAGATTCTTCAATCACCAGACCTGAATCTAACATAGAGCAATCACCAGTAATGTTTGTTGAACAACTGCTTGTTGAAGTAATGTTTGTTTGTTCATGTATCTGTGATAGGAACAAAGAATCTAACAAGTGGTCAGAGCTCCAAACAGGGCTAAAATATGATAAAGATGTTCATTTGAATATTTATTTATATACCTATTCTCTTAGTAAGGTGTGGTAAGCAGAACTCAGACTCCCATCACCTTTGTTCCCTGGTGTCACACCATGTATATTTATATTTATACTTACGTTTATATTTACATTTATGTTGATATTTACTTATACAAATCATAACTTTGCAGGCATAATTAATGTCACTGATGAGCTGACCACAAAATAGAGTATCCTAGAGACTGTGGTGGGACCAATGTAACCACCTGGGTCCTTTTAGCAGGAAAGGAAGTCAGAGAGATTCAAAACCTAAGGACTAGGCCTGCCATTGCTGGCTTGAAGCTGAAGGGGTCATGCGAAGATGTTAATTTTGCTAAAACCCAATGAGCTGGGAAAAGGAACATGAGCCCTAGGTAAGACCTGCAACTCTAATTTTGATACCTTGATTTTAGCCTGGTGAGACCCTGAGCAGAGAATCCAGCTATGCCCTGCCAGAATTCTAATCTTAGAAACCAAGGTAATAAAGATGTGATGTTTTGAGCTGCTATACGTGGGAAATTTGTTATGGTAACCATAGAAATCTAATACAGGAACTTTTTCCAGAAGGAGCAGACTCTGTGACAGAGATTGACTCAAAGTTTTTAACTGGGGATGTGATCTCCAAAAAGTGGTAAGAGAACGAGGAAGTGAGCCAATAAGAAAATAAAGTTAATACAAAATGCATTACCTGAACAGGTTACCACTGTGGGGAATAGAGCCTCAATCCCACTGTGGACCTGTGGGAAACCCATGAAATCTATAGGATTGCCTCCGTGACCCTCTCTGAGGGCAGGAAGCCATCTGCTCTCACCCGGCATTGGTGGGGCCTGCTTCCAAGGGCATTCACTCTCCAGCCCTTTCTATATTTCCTTTTCCCTTGCTGTCTTTCCTCTAGGAAAGAAAAGCAATCTGATAAATTCATTCCTTCAAAAGCATTAGAGACTAAAATACTTCTCCTTGGCTTAGCTATGCACTTAAAACATGATTTACAGAGAATGGTAAATGTTTAACCTTCTCAACAGTAAACCTCAAATAAAGGAATTTAGAATTTATACTGATGGGGGAGGTTTCCCCAGTCTCCCTACTCCATCTCCCTTCTACCTCATCTCCATCCCTACTGTCTACTACATCTGCTGGCAAGACTTGTCTGACCTGAGCCCTTCTGCAAATGAACCTTTACCAGTGATACAGGTTCGTGTGTACAGGTGTGAGCCCTATCAAGACTGTGCTTGGTGTGGCCTCTCTCTATACCATTGTGCACATCTTTAGCCACTTGGAGCTTTTCAAATGAAAGCCACATTATAAATAAAAAGCATATTCTTGTTCACCAGTAATGATGATAATAAATCAAAGAACAGGAGTGAAACCTAGTGCTTGGGTATATTCCCATGATATATGAGACCAATGGAGGAACTGGTTTCTTAGTAGATACAATCTCACTTCCCACACAATTCCATTGTTACGAGACAATTCAAATCTCACCTTTCCTTAGACAAGGCCGAGATTGCAAAACAAAGAGCCTTTTACAGCAAGAATGAACTGAATTGGTCTACAGAACATATTGTACCTGAAAACAGTATGCCTAAGCAAGCTGAGGAGGCCTAGGGGAGATGCCCATTAAGTTGCTGTGCATAAGCAAAGCTGGCCAGGTGACAATTCCTTATGCAAACTGTGAAAGGGACCTGAAAACCCTTTCTGTGTCTCATGTGTGTGGCAGTGCAGAGAAAGTCCTGGATGAGACACTGCTCCTTAGATATAGCAGGATTCCTCAGAATATTTATATCGGGGCTAAAGTCTTAGCCACTTAGCACCGGATACTTCAAGTCCTACTTCTCAAAGATAAGGTTTATAG
Source organism: Glossophaga mutica (assembly GCA_039655065.1). Lineage (NCBI taxonomy): Eukaryota > Metazoa > Chordata > Mammalia > Chiroptera > Phyllostomidae > Glossophaga > Glossophaga mutica. Next base: position 50,092,703 of record CM077309.1, read on the forward strand.
GACACAAAGGGCTTCTATCTAGTTTCCATCTATGCCCAATATGTGTGTATTGTTTTCTATTTTCTAGACCCTAGGCTAGGCATCCTTCAGGTCATATTCATAACCATCTTCTGCTGTTATTATTAAGCCCATTTTACAGATGAGGAAAGTAAGGCTCCAAGAGATTAGGTTACTTGTCTAACTAAAGTCATAAAGAGCTAAGATTTGAACCCAGATCTGATGCTTGCTTCAAACATTTCCCAGCTTTTAGTGTTCCACACTTGAACAGGCACAGTTTCAGGTACCAAATGATTCAGCCTTTCTAGCAGTGGGGTGAACAGGCCTCTGCATGATACCAGTCCTGACTGTGCCACAGCACTCACTACTGGATACTTCCAGAGCTCATCCAAGGAATGGGCAGTCCTCAGCTTCTCAAATCTAATCTCACACCTTTCATTCAAGAAAGCACTTCAGTTGTCAAATGACTTACGGTGTTATAAGAATAACCTTGAATCCAAACTCATGTACAGAGAAGTCAACTATCCCTAAATCTTGTTTGGGGCACTTATTGCATAGAGGTTAAGTCCCTGGGCTAGGAAGCCCTTTTGAGTTTACCTGCTCAATTTTGACAATTACTAGCCAACTTGTGGAGCAAAGCAATTAAGTTATGAGTCTCAGTTTCCCCATTTGTCAAGTGGACCAATCTATAGTATCTGCTCATGGAGTTGATGTGAGGATCAAATGAAATCATGCCCATACAAAGCTTTGCACTCTGTCTGAAATATAACAAGTTGTCCGTAAATGTTAGTCTCATCATCATCATTATCCTCTTATTATTTTCCAGTTCTCTGTTGTTAGCAGGAAGCCTCCAGATGATGAGGACATAGAACTCCAGCAAAGTCACAAGAAACTGCCCTCTAGTTTTCTAACTGGATAAGGCCCCACACTTAGCCTTTCCCTGTTGAACTTTTGACTCAGCCATCTGATGGCTTGTCACCACCTCTTTCATGGGGCACCATATTTCTGGGGAATCATAAGTAAGATTTAAAATCTACATGATGAGACTGTTGAGTGGAATTATTTTTTTCTTTTGGCAAAACTGCCAAGGCCTTCCAGAACTGCTCTGGATGGAGACCATATCCTGAATGTTTCAATTCATTACAGTGACATTCATGAAATATACAGTCAGTGTGTCAAGCTCGACACTCATAGCTGGGGCCTCCCAGATGAATCAACCTGGTCCTTGCCCTGGAGGAAAGTTTGGTGAAGTGCCTTTCATCTTACAAGCATAGAGCAAGACCTCAAAAGAACAAATAAACCCTAGAAACCAGAATTAAAAAACAGTGGTATCAATTTTTATGCTTAGATGAATGCTGTCCACATAAGTCTCTTTCTGGATTAAATATTGACCAGTTGTCAAGTGTTATTATACTGAGAAAATTTCTATAAAACATATGATATAATAGTATAATAATCTTTCTTCTTTCAAAGAAAAATAAACACAGAAGGTAATCTTTGGCTCAGATAGATCCAGGTTTAAATCTTGCCTGGGGACTTCTGATCAAGATGGCGGCATAGGCAGACATGGCTTGCCTCTTTGTACAACCACATCAAAATTACAACAAAATATAGAACAACCATCAGAAATCAAGATGAATGGAAGTCTAACAACTACCGGGTTAAAGAACGACATCCATCCAGACTGCTAGGAGGGATGTAAACATGGAACGGGCTTGTCCCTCACCCATGTGTGGTAGATAAAAACTTAGGGGGGTATCTCAGGATCAAGGAGCCCCAGCCCCATACCAGACCCCCCAGCCCAGGGTTCCATTGCCAGGAAGAGAAGTCTCCACAAATTCTGGCTGCTAAAACCAGCAGGGATTGATTTGGTGGAAGAAACTTCTGGAGCCCCAAGCAGTTCCTTTTAAAGAACCATACTCAGACTCACCTACTCAAACTCACACCCTCTGAGCTCCAGCACCTGGGTACCAGCTTGAGATGCACCAATGATTTACAGGAAGGAACTGAAGTATATGGCATCAAGGCAAGCAGAGGCCATTGTCTTTTCTAAACCCTTCCCTCAAAGAGCCTGCAAACTGGTGTCATATCTGAGACTCCATCAACCTGGCTAACACTGTTTGACCCACCTTGGAGATCCCCAGAGACTCCACCCGACCCAATTCATGGACCCACCCAAACTGCTTTTCCATATGAATGGTGTATCTTGGCTGATGCTTCACAATGTTCTAAATCCTATCAAACAAGTAACAGCTGGCTTCAGTGAACCTCAGCCCCAGCAGCCAGCATAGATTCACAGCTTGGTTTTACCTGGGAATCTCCAAGCACAGCACAAGTAGCAGCCATATCAGATTGGTTTATGGCTCAGGCTGGGTGGCCCTGGGCAAAACACAGGTGGGGGCTGACCTTGGCCTGCACCACCTGGGAAACCCCAGAGCCAGCACACCCAGTGGTTAGCTATAGACCATGGTGGAGCACCACCACCTGGCCCTGGCACAGCTGAACTTCCACAGAGAGCAGAGGTTGGTGGAAAGTGGTTATAGCCAGTCCTTACAGGTCACAGGCCTGGGTAAATCCCTCCCATTGATCCACCAACTACATGAGGAGGGTGTACTTATCTCATATGGAGGGTGCACCTTGAGTACCCAGCTTGGGTGATAAGGAAGGCTGTGCTACTGGACCCTACAGGCCACCTACAGGCTATGCTACCATGACATGGAGTTAAAGCAGCTCTACCTAATACATAGAAAAAAAAAAAAAAAACACAGGGAAACTGACAAAATGGGGAGACAAAGAAACATGGCCCAAATGAAAGAACAGATCAAAACCCCAGAGAAAGAGCTAAATGAAATGGAGACAAGCAATCTATCAGATGCAGAGTTCAAAACACTGAGTATAAGGATGCTCAGGGAACTTAGTGAGGACCTCAGCAGCATAAAAAAGATCCAGTCAGAAATGAAGGATACGCTAATTCAAATAAAGAACAATTTATAGGGAAACAAGAATAAAGTGGATGAAACCGAGAATCAAATCCACGATATGGAACATAAGGAAGAAAAAAAACAACCAATCAGAACAATAAGAAGTAAAAAGAAGCCCCCCACCCCCCCACCCCCCCGCAAAATGAGGATAGTATAATCAGCCTCTGGTACTTAAAGAGGCCGAACATTCACACCACAGAGATGCCAGAAGGAGAAGAAAAGAAAGCAAAAAATTGGAAATCTATTTGAAACAACAATGAAAGAAAACTTCCCTAATTTGGTGAAGGAAATAGACATGCAAATCCAGGAAGCATGGAGAGTCCGATTATGATGGATGCAAAAAAGCCCACTCCAAGACACATCATAATTACAATGCCAAAGGTTAAAGATAAAGAGGGGATCTTAAAAGGAGCAAGAGAAAAGAACTTAGTTGCCTACAGAGTGGTTCCCATAAGACCGTCAGGTGATTTCTCAAAAGAAACTTTGCAGGCTACAAGGGATTGGCAAGAAATTCTCAAAGTCATGAAAAGCAGGGCCCTACAGTCAAGACTACTCTATCCAGAAAAGATGTCATTTAGAATCAAAGGGCAGATAAAGAGCTTCCCAGACAAGAAAAAGCTAAAGGAGTTCATCATCACTAAACCATTATTATATGAAATGTTAAAGGGACTTATTTAAGAAAGAAAAGATAAAAACTATGAACAATAAAATGGCAAAAAAATACAAATCTATCAACAATTGACTCTAAAAAACAAAGTAAGAAAACAAGATGAACAGGGACAGAATCATGGATACCGAGAGCATTTTGATGGTTGCCAGATGGGACAGGGCTGTGGAGAAATTGGGTGAAGAGGTGGGAGAATTAAAAAGTACAAATTGTTTAGTTACAAAATGGGGATGGGGATGTAAAGTACGGTATAGAAAATGGAATAGCCAAAGAATTTATATACATGACCCATGGCTATAAACAATGGTGGGGGGATTGCCTGAGGGAGTGGGGGTTGCGGGTGGAAAGGGGGCATAGGGGGAAAAATCAGGACAACTGTTATAACATAATTAATAAAATATAATTTAAAAAATACCCTGCCTGGCTACTGAACTTGGTAGCAGGTGACTTAATAATCTAGGCCTCACTGTTCTCATCTTCAAAATGGCAACATCAAGACCACCAACCTCAGAGGGCTGCTATGAATGTTAAGTATTAGAAGGTAGTTACAATAGTTAGTACAGCATCTGGTATTCAAAAAGATATTAGAAACTTTTCAGTTATTAAAGTGCCTCAAAACTCATTAGACAAATTCACTGCCAAAAATTCAGCAGAAAAACTACTAATGGATTTAGAAATGGAATAATAGGTTTATATTTTCTAATGTAAAGCATTTCAAAGTTAATGCACATTACTTGTCTCTGCAAATCCATAAGTGTGCCTGAGTCCACTCGGGTACTTGGGAAGGGATCAGTTTTTGCAGAGACTAGAGTCTACTTCAAAGTTGATGTTGGTGCCAGCTAATGTGGGCCACACCATGGAAATTCAGTTTTCGGCATTAGCTTTTAATGGTCCTCTTCTGATGGGCATTTGGGGCTTTGGTTTGAAGTAAGTGCATTCAAATAAACATCTTTTGGTGCCAGAACTGCCATGGGCACATACTTTTCCTTCGATAGTCCCGGGAAGTGGTTTGTTAAACTATTGTTCTCGATTAAAAACTCATGTGTTTTTTCAGTCCAATATGGGTCACTGCTTTGAGTGAAAGATTCCCTTGACATGGCAAAACCTCTACTGTGACAAGCCAGTGCCAAGTATGTCTTAACCAGATGTGAGCCGGGGTTTGATACAGCCACTGAATTCCATGTAAAATCAGATAATGATGGTTTCCCCCTCTCTGCTGAGCAAATATCCTCAGCTTTTAATCAAGTCTATATATGAAAAACCTCTATGTAAATAATTCCACACAGTACAATGGATTTAAAACTATGGTTCATCTCAACTTTCCTGACCTCTGACTGTTTAATCTGACAAGGACCTGTGCAATACCAACTGAAAATAAAGGGACTACAATATTTGTTTTGATATATATAAAGGGACACGTGGTGAGTGAAAATTCTCTACCACACATGGAGAGAAGAGAAAGGAAAGGCTCTGGAGCCCATTTTTGTTTTTCCATTTGTGGGATAACAGCTATTGGATAATGATGACATTAGGACTGCAAAGACACGTGTCGCTCTGAAATGCTGCACCAGACCCTGTGACTCGCACAGAAAGCTCCTTCTCTGCCTCTTTGGATGTTGAAAAGGTCCAACTGCAAACCTGAGAAACATGAGCTTTTTCAGAGGAGCTGGAGTCTCAGCTTGGGCTTCATTTCCTTTCTTGTGGGCACAATTTGGGCGTCTGCAGTTAATTATTTGCAGGTGCATTTCTCCTGCATGCAATGGACTGAGTTCCCAATTAGGCTCTTGCAGGTGTAATTAGCAATTTCCCCCTCACTTTGAGGGGGCAAGTGGATAATTGTGCCCATGAGGTGGTAAAGGTTCCTGATCAGGTTGGGCAGAATGTTCCACTGCTGACTGCTGTGTGAGTATTTCGCTCCATGAAATGGTATGCTGGGCATTGAAGAATAAGTGCTGGGTGTGCATATGGGGTTTAGAGTTAGAGTGCATGGAGCTATAGAACAGAGTCAGGAAACAAGGACCACAAGTAGGTTCTCTGAGCCACAAGGAAGTAAAAGCTCTGGGCTGACGACCTTCTGTAATTTTTTAAAGACTAGCTCCAAGAGAAGAGTGTAGTAGAACTAGAATTAACCTTTTGTAGAACAAGAAAAGTAACTCAGTGAAAAAAACAAGTCTCTATTAACTTTGCAATAAACTTAATACTTAAAGCATTTTCACATAAATCATCTCATGTGAGCTCATATACTTTAAGCTACAATATTCAAGATTTTTAAATAATGGCACTTAGTATTTACTGTGTGAGATCTTATTTTAAGAGTGTGTTTGTGTATATGTGTGTATGTATTCAAGTAATGCTCTTCACAGACCACTTTAAATAATTATACCCATTTTAAAGAATATAAACTGAGGCACTGGGAGATGAAGTAATAGGCCCAAGGTCACAAGACTAATGAGGACCAGAACCAGATCTCAAAGCAAGGCAGGCTAGCTCCAGAACACTAGCTAACTTGTCATCAAAATGAGAAACTTTCAAATGAGAAGAAGAAATCAGGTAGTTAAGGATTTGCTCTGCAGAACATGAGATCATTCATTCATTTATTCATCCAATTATTCATCCATTAACAATTTAAGGAACATTTAGTGAGTGCTGTGGTCCAGCCACTCTGCAAGGAACCAACTAGGAGAGAATAAGAAAGAAGGAAGGAAATAGAATGAGCAAAGGAAGGAGAAAGGAATGAAGTGAGGAAGAGAAGGAGGGCAAAAGCTACAGAAAATGAAGGAAAGGGGGGGAAATCCTTATGAATTAATTTGTCTTCTGAAAACAAATTCCTTCATGAGGGAGGGAGAGAAGTCTCATTAACCAGCCAGTGGGGCTGTACTGAGGAATGCTAAAGAGAAACCCTGTCGTACCCCCCAACGCTTATTTCTTGTTTAACTGCAAGAGCAGGTGTTCTATGGGACTGCCAAAAATCATTCCCCTCATTGAAATCTGAGCACCAAAATGGACCCAGGTTCTCTGGCCTATGTGGCTGCGGAAGGGGCTAATTCTGAGTGTCTGAGTTCTGGGCAGTTGATTCAATGCATGGCAACAAGCTTGAAGAATCTCTAGATGTGATGGGGCTAAGTGCTGCTGAGCCAAATTCCACTGACCCACTCCCTTACTGATCAGCCAGCTGCATTCTGTCATCTTTATTGAAGCACATTTGAACAGCATAATTATATATTAGCCTATTGTTAGGATCAGTATCTCAGACTGAAACAGAAGATCAGCAGTAGTGTTTCCTAAAGGATGGGCAAGACTTGACAGAAAAGAAACCTAACCATTGCTCTTGATGGGGCTGATGGTCATTACAGAGAGAGCTGACCCCATGTGCATGCTACAGTTTCCCCCTGGGAGCATCATTCAATCCTCACAACAAAATTATAAAAAATTATGAATTTACAAACCTCCTAACAGCTAATATGTATTGAGAGCTTCCACATGCCCTACACTGTGCAAAGCTCTTTGAGGAGACTATCTGATGCTGGACCATATTTTGTATTAATCCTTTGAAGTTAATACCATCAGCTGGGCCTTAAAGACATATAGTACTTAGCCCAAGATCACACAGCTGGCAAGGGCAGGGCAGAAAGAATACTTGCAACTTGGATGCATTCACTTTGCTTCCAGTATGCATGTGGAGGTGGTTTAAAAATGATCTTTCTTTGATGTTTTTAGGAACTAACTTAAAACTCCAAACATATTTTCTTTTTCTGAGAGGGCATTAAGGACATTTCCACTGAGAAATTCCACTTTGCTTTACTATTTTCATTAAATAGGTGGATATTTACTCCACTGGTTCACTCACTATAGAGCCATGCAAGAGTACATTTTAGCTGTCCTTTCTCAAATGCCCTGAGATTTGAACCTGGTATACTACAGTCACTCAGGAGATTTTGAACTCGGCATGGTGATAGTCATCCAAAATAATTTCCTTTAAGATCCTCATTTATTCCACAAAGAATTTAAAAACAACTAACATGTGGGGCCTGTTTCTAAAATCCATGCTGTTACAACATAATCTTCTACTTACTTGGTTAGGGCCAAGACCTATTATATCACTTTAGTGAAATTATTCTGTTTTACTATGAATTGCATGGCAATGAAAGTAGAGGCTGAGAGACTGGCAGTGAGCTTGTTTGTTTTTCTCACCCTCATCACTGACTCTATCACCAGCCTGACTGTTCTTCATTTGCAGGGATTGTTAATAGTCATTATGCTGCCCGGAATCATCATGGCTAACACCTCCTTTCATTCACCAATCAGACATGGCTTTGCCAGTATCATCTTGGCTAAACTGATGATGTCAGGTACTGTGTAGATCCTTTCATTTCCATTTTAAAAGACATGAAGGACTCACTTGGCCTCTTTGTGCTGAGTTAGCAGACCAAAACTGGGTCCATTATAATGAGATATTTTATGCCCATTGTAACAGAGCTGACCTCATAAGAAAGCTGGTCATGGGCGGTCACCCATCTGAGTGATTTGAAGTGACCCCAGAGAGTTCACCTGCCCCAGAGCCTTAAATTCCCATCATTCAAGCTGGACCACATGTGATGCTCTTTGAAATGACAATATCCTCCCAGAGGAAGCACAAACTGACTTCAGAGGACAGCTCTTGTCTTTATTGGCTTCGCGCTTTGGCAAATGGCCTTCTTATTATGCCGTGTTGTCCTGGTGAATATCTCAAACATGGACCCTACTCCTTCCCACCATGGGGTGGTGGGCATTTTACCCAGTTCAGGCCCATAGTACATGCCTCTTCTCTTCCTCACCCCCACAGCAAATGACTGGTTCAGAGGTTGCCTGAATCCCAGTGGGGCCCAATAAGAGAAGAAGAGAACTGGACACTGCTGTAACCTACTACATGGAGAAAACCCATCCCTAACAGGAGGGAAGGTTGTTATAACAGAGAGAAGACGGCTGAGGTCCATCAGGAGGGATAGGGCCCTGATGACTCTTTGGGAATTGCACCTCTCTAGCTTTTCTCAGTTATGAGGACCAACTAAACTAATATGCTTTCTGGCCTAAGTGCCTTTGCATTGAGTTTGTTAACTGCAGTGCACTAACTACTACTTTGTGCTGAGTTAGCAGACCAAAACTGGGTCCATTATAATGATATATTTTATGCCCATTGTTACTATTCATAACTACTTTGGAATTGATTTTATTTAAAGTTAAAATGGACTAAGGTGAATGCAACAAATAGGCAAATGCTGACAAGGGAGGCACATGGCAGGCCTATGTGAGGCCTCTTTTAGGCTGGTCTGACAGATTGAGGCCTCGAGGATCAGTAATAGGTCCATAGGGATGCAGCAGGAAGGATATTTTTAGAGTGGAACAGAAAGGAAAGAATAGGACATGGAATAACAAATAAACTCTTTTGGTACAACCACTTTGAAAGATTGTTTTGTAATATCTGCTAAAGCTGAAAATGAACATACCTGTGATGAAGCAATCCTACTCCCAAGAGATGTACATGTATTCTCACCAAGGAAATATTACAAATAGCAGCACTATTTGCTATTGCTGCAAACTGGAGATAGCCTAGATGTCCATCAAGGAAAGAATAAACAAATGAATTATAATATAGTCATGCTGTGAAGTCCTGTACAACAAGAATAAGTAAACATTTAACTGGATGCACACAACATGAATGGATCTCATAAACATAATGTTGAGTCAAAGAAATAGACACAAAGCAGTACATAGTGTATGATTCCAAATGTAAAGTTCAATAGGTGAAACTAAACTGTGGGGTTAAAAGTCTGGATAGGGGTTACCCGTGGAGTGTCAGAGGCTGCTGCAGTGATAATCTTGTATTTTATGATCTGGATGCTGACCTCATGGGTAAGTTGAATTTGTGAAAAGTTTCTCAAGCTGCACACTTAGGATCTGTGTTCATTTTGTATGTATGTTTGCCTTAAATTAAAAATTGGAAAACACTCCTCTACTTCACAGTGTTGCAGCTAATGGACTTGCTATTAAAACAAGCCTTCCATTTTGGGTTTTGGACAATGTAAATGGTTACCACTCTTGGCCTCAGTTTCATGTGTCCTGTTCTCTTTTTTTGCTTTTCCTTACTTCCAACAACCATGTAATGAATGCTCCAGGTATGATAGCTTGAAGGCAGATGAGCCAGAATCTTCAGGTAATTCTTTCCATTGTCCATTTACCTCCCACCAAAGGAGAACTTTGTTAGAGCTAGAGAAGAGAGCTGATGATATGGTCTACTAGAATTAATAAGCTGATGATACCCTTAGATGCATAGCACAATTGCAAAAGATGAGACAAAAGGTGTGGCAGACACTATTTACTAATCTCATTTTATCTTCTCCCTGGTATGTAGCCAGGTTATACTTTCCAGACCCCACTGCACTTAGGAAGCCACATGACTAACTTCTAGTTAATGGAATATGAGTGAAAATCATGTGAAAATATTAGTTTACTAGGGTTGCCATAAATACCACAGGCTGAGTGGCTTAAACAACAGAAATTTATTTGCTTACAATTCTGGAGGCTAGACATCCAAGATCAAGATGTTGGTAGGTTTGGTTTGTCCCAAAGACCTCTCACCTTGGCATCTTCTTGCTGTGTCTTTATATGGTCTCTTCTCTGTGCACACACATCCCTAGCGTTTCTCTGTGCATCCAAATTTTCTCTTCTTATACAGGAACCAGTACCAGTATATTGGATTAGGGCCCACACTAAGGGCCTCATTTTAACTTGATAACCTCTTTAAAGGCTTTGTCTCTAAAAACAGGGCCATATTCTGAGGTACTGGTGGTTAGAGCTAGTACCATGAATGGGGCAGGCGGTGGTGGTACACAATTCAGCCCATAACACTATTCATGATTCTCCAGGCTTTCTCACATTTCACCAGCTGGCTGTCAACACCCAAGTGATATTAGATGCCATAAGTTGGAGATGGCCAAGACTCCATCTTCCTGCTTCCCATAATGATTATGTGGGAGCAAGACTCTGTTAACATGGACCCTACATGGACTATTTAGGTGAGTAAAACAAACAAACAAAAAAACTTCTGTACAAACAAGAAACTAATTCCTATATGTTTGAGGATTTACATTTTCAATCTATGTGTTAAAGTATCAGTTGGCTCCAATTAATATAAAGGACAACACATTTTTTGATATTTTGCCAAAAATCAGCCAGGGTGGAATGATTATTTATATTGAGGGTTCCAAGGGCTCTCATAGTACTTTATCATTTCTAGAATTATCATATGGTTTACATCATTGTTTCTCCACATGTTGTAAAAGAATATAGTATCCCGGGCCTCAACCCACACCTGCTAATCAAAATCTCAGTGCATTTGGGAGTCCTGTATTTTTAATAAGCCTATATATCACTCAGATAAACATGAAAATTTAGGAAGTATTGCCTTACCCAGTGGGTCTCTTTCTAATTTTAAATGAACATTGAATGGATATAGCAAAGCTGTTTTTGCCTAAATGTGGTTAGATACTGAGATAAGGTTTTAGATTTTTTTCCATGGAATTATTGAACATGTTCATTTCTATTTCTTCTCTGTTCTAGGTTAAATAAATAATTTTTTCTTCCCTTAAATCAACACTATTTTATGATGATTTATCCCAGAACTGAGGCTGCTGCTGGAACTACCATTTGTTTATTATTATGACTTATCTTAGTAACTTTCAACTGAAATTCATTTCAGTTGGCAATAAACTTCACCCAAAGAGTTCTTCCTTATGTCCTCATTTCAAGCTGTGAGCAGGGTTGCTTAGCTCTCAATGTCAATTTCATGCTGATTAAGGGAAGCAAGTCACCCTAAAATATATTCCTATTTCATCTGATACATGTGAGTCTTAGGCTGGCATTTCCAAAAGTGTGACAATAGTTCTTTAGGATTTTAATAGTTGTTAACAAGTAAAATGGTTCCATGGTCAAAGTTGTTGGGAAACAGAACATAAAAATTTACCAAATTTCTCTTATTTAATGATTATATTTTGAATCTTTAAACATCCAAGAGTAGGATATACTTTATAAATTTTCCCAAACTTAATTTGCCAACAAGTGTTTGTGTATCTGTGTAAAAATTTATAATATCCCTGTTCCTCAGAATACAAACATCTATCTAAAAAATCCACAATAATTATTATTTGATGTCATATCATGCTGATTCTTTTCACTATCACAGTTACTTCCAAGTTTTTTAATATTAGGACCATATGTATGTATAATGGTTCTTTCAGTCCTGTGATAATTTAGGCCATCTCTCAACATCTATTTTAAAGAGAAGAGCTCTCCTCTGGAAAACTAATACTTTGTCTGTAGTTATATCAAAAAGTCCTAAAGTTAATGCGAAATGATGTAAACCGAAAAACTGCTATATTTGCTAGAGGTAGCATCATTAACTGTTGAGTTCAGTGTTTTTGTTGAAAGGGCCTTGGTAACCACCTGGTGTGGATGGCAAATACTGGGCATATGTGCCTTCATTTTGCCCTCCTGTGCCATTGCAGGGGTTGATAATCAATTAGGAACTATTCTAGTGTATTTAGCCAGGATGGGCCTTGAAATGATTATGAACACAGTGCTCCAGGAAGCCACTACTAAACAATCAGAACATGACTCCAATTGGTCTCTACTACTGAGTAGTCCCAATTTTCAAGAGTCTAGAGTCAGGAAGCATTAATTAGAAGACTAACTATTTGACTTTGGCAAGTCAAATAAAACTTCTCTAAGCCTCAGTTACCTCACCTGGAAAAAGAAAATATTAATAGTTTATATATTAGAGTTGCTATGAGATTAAGTGAGCTAATCCCTGTAGTGCACACAACACAAAACCTGACAACTACCATTATTTAATAGTTTTCACTTTTCTTTGCACTATTAATAAATACCCACCCCCATTATACAAAAGGCTGAAACTTAGGCCCACAGGATATCTTCAACTGTGTAGAGTTAATAAGTCCAAGATTCCTGATTTCCATTTTGATTTTCTCTCCCCTATATTTATTCTATAGAAAATTTTTATTAAACTCATCTATTTATTAGCAGTGTATATTTTCCTACTTTATCTCTACTTAGATAGTTTCAAAAAGATTTAAAGTAGCTCTCAAGTAGAAGGGCTGGTAAGGCATATTCTGGACTGGGAAGGGTTCCAACTCTTCTGCCCGATTTTCGTTGGCGCCAATGGCTATCATGGGAGACCTGGTTGTAGTGAGAGGTCACAGAGAAAAGCACGGCCTGTTTCATTTTAATGACAGCCTCGCTTTACTTGTTGCTGACAATGCCCTCCTTTACATTAGCTATGACCCCAGATGACTGCCTTAACAAAAGGAGGTAACACAGTCTAATTGTTCTGGATTCCTCTGCAATAATTTCCTCTTGGGTAAGGAGCATTCCTGGCCTTATTCCAATATACTTATTTATTCCCTCCATGTGTTAAAGAAAGAAAGGAATGATAAAGTCACATGGTCATAATTAGCCCCTATGTTGCTTCTACCAATGCTCTAATTATTCATAGATGCCAATGAATGTGTGGGTAAAGACAGTAACTGAATAATCACTACACAGATTTAATCAGTCAGCATACCATGGAAAAAAATCTTGTGCATAATATAAATCAAGTTGTTCTTTTATTATCCATTTCCATAAAATGAGCAGAAACCCTCTTTGAAAATACAATCCTACCCTTCCCATTGTCCATGGGTCCCTACAAATTCTATATTTCTTCAATCCCCATAGTGACAAAACTTGGGCTTAAGACTGTGAGAAATGTCAGGAATCCTCAGGAGCTGTATGACTCACAGAGCAAAAAAAAAAAAAAATTCTCACCAGCAGAAAGTTCCAAGATCTATGATAACTGCAGAGTCCCTCATGAGAAATTGTCATCTGTGACGTATACAAACCTGTTGCACTCAGAAGCACTGGTGGAAGCCACACAACGTGGCCTGTGTTCCATGCATCCATCACTGTGGCCAACCCGATCGAAACCAGCTGGAATGCTGTCAGCCATTTTAAACACTCAGCTTGGATTACAGTTGTGCTACCAACTGTGACTATTTAGAAAAATCATTTAAACACTAAGAGGCATGAAAGAATAAATTCTGAACTGAACTTTTAAAGAACATGGGAGAAAACATTTAACCCTTTAAATAATGCCCTGAAACTTCTATCGAAGTCCAGATGGAGTAGCCCACTCCAGCCTATCCCTCTTACTGATTTCAACTAAACAATCTGGACAAAATATAAAAGCAACTCCCTGAAAGCCCTGAAAGTGAAGTGCCAGCAGCAGCTTATACACCTATAGCTCTCAGAGAAATCTCTTGTTTTTCTCTGTAGAACTGGGGAGAGAGGCCTCTGAGATCAAAGGAGTGTAGGGGAAATCCCCATATCCTCCCTCTTTTCCTCTCTTCCAGTTTGGCCCCAAGGTGGACCCTAATTGTAGCGCTCTGCTGCAATAGTTTAGCAGTAGGCAGTTAGATCACTGTGAGAAACACCATCTTCCTAACCATCTTCGTAACGCTCTGAGAAGGAGGGCCCGGAAAACTGCAGAATGTGGAGGAAATCCTGAAAAGGAAAGAGCTGAAGACGAAAATTTTGTAATTCTGTGAATGAATCAGAAACACTACCCGGCACATCTAAGCTATGCAAGTGTGACATAGATCTAAAAGCTTCGAGAATTGAACTAGCCTAGAAACCACCATGCACAGAAGATGAAACAGTGTGAACCTAACTAGTGGACTGCCTGCTAAGCAAAAAATAAAAATTTTAAAAAAATAAAAAAATAAAAAAATAAAATAAAATAAAATAAAATTCAATATTCTGGAGGATTTTAGCAGTATGCTAAGTCTGAACTATACAAAATTTAGATTGTTCAGGATACTTGACATACAAAAAATAGGAAAATGTGACCAATTTGCAAAGAAAAAGATAATCAATAGATGTCAACACCAACACGATCATGATTATCAGACAAAAAACATTAAGGCAACTATTATAACTATGCTCTATAAGATAAAGGTTAAAATAATTAAAATGAGTAGAAAATAGAAATTTTTACTAGCTATGGAAACTATAAAAAGAAAATATCTAAAATTAAAAAGCATTGAATGTTTTAATGGCAGAATAAATATAACCAAGGAAAGAGTCAGGAAAGTTGAAGATAAATCAATAGAAATCATTCAATCCAAAGAAAAGGAAGGAAAAAATTTAACAAAACATAAACAGAGCCTCAGGACCTGTGGAACTATATGAAAATGTCTTAAATTTATGCCATTGCAGTCCCAGAAGAAGAGAGTCTCATGTTGAAAAACAATTTCTATATGGCAGAAACTTCTGAAATTTGGTAAAATATATAAATTTATAATTTCAAGAAGTACAGCAAACTTCATATAGGATTAACTCAAAGAAAAACTACAAATACCTACATCAAAACCAAACCACTCAAACCCCAATTTTTTAAAAATTATTTTAAAGAACTAGAGAAAAATGACATGCTGCAAAGAGGAGAACAATGAATGGAATGGTTGTACGTCTCTCCTCAGAAATCAGAGACTAGAAGACAGTAGGACAAGTCCTTTACAGTCCTGACAGAAAAGTAGCATGATCACTTCAGCAGAAGTAGGAAGTATTCAAATCATGAACAAGACAAAGATGTCTGCATTTACCCCATAACATTGTACTGTAGGTTTTAGTCAGTACAATAAGAAAAAAAGAGAAACTTTAAAATACCTAAATTTAAAGGAAGATATGAAATTATCATTTTCACAGACAGAATGATCATTTCCATAAAAACATTCTAGAGAATGTAAAAAAAGTTTCTAGAATTCAAGTGAGTTTACTAAGTATACAGAGACAAGATTGAAATATAAAACATACAAAAATAAAGTGCACTTTTATGTACAATGTACAGTCATAAATTAAATTTTTGTAAAAATATTTATGACAAAATAGCAAAGATGAATAGGGATAAAGCTAACAAAGAAATGTACAAGACCTTACACTAAAAATCATAAAATGTTGCTAAAATAAATTAACAATCTAAGTAAATTGACAAGTAGACTGTGTTTAAGGATTAAAAGGCTGACTATTATGATGTCAATTTTCCTGAAACTGATCTATAGGGTCAACACAACTCCAATCAAAATTCTAACAAACACATCTGTAGAAATCAATTGTTTCGAAAATTCATGTGGTAATGCAAAAGACCAAGAATAGCTAAATAATTTGGAAAAAGAAGATAAAAGATGGAGGACTTAACATTATCTGATTTCAACACTTAATAAAAAGTAATTGAGACAGTGTGGTACTAGTATCAACACAGAAAAACAGATCAATGTAACAGAATAGAATACAGAGTCACAAAACAGTTCTACACATTTATGGTCAATGGATATTCAATAAGTGCAAAGACAATCCAGTGGAGAAAGGATAATGTTTTCAACTAATAGTCCTGGAACAATGTGACATATATATGCAAAAACAAAACTACCTCTGATCCATACCTCACTCCACTTATAAAATGAACCTAAAATGAATATTAGATCCAACTGTGGAACATAAAACTATAAAGCATCTAGGAGAAAAATCTGTGTGTCCTTAAATTAGGCAACAATTTCTTAGCCATGCTGCAATTAATAAAAGAAAAACTACTGATAATTAGACTTCTTAAAAATTAAGACTAAAAATGTAGACTATTGTCTTCAAAAGACAATACACACACTAGAAAAAGTATTTGCAAATCACACATGTAGTAAAGCAGTCAAATGTAGAATATATAAAGAACTCCCAAAACTCAAAAATAAAGAAATAAACAACCCAATACAAAACAGGCAAAATATCTGAAAAAATACTTCACCAAACAATCTACACAGGCGGCAAATAAGCACATAGAAAGATACTCAACTTCATTAGTCATTAGGGAAAGAGAAATTAAGACCACAATTAGATGCTACTATATACCAATTAAAATGGCTAAATTGAAATGACTGACCATACCAAGTGTCAGTGAGGATTTGAAGGAACTGGATTTCTTGTATACCAATACTTGGAAAGTAAAATGGTATAACCATTTTTGAAAATAGTCAGCAATTTCTTAAAAAGTCAAAAATATCCTATCATACAACCCAGCCATTCCACTCTTAGATACTTAACCAGGAGAAAAGGAAATGTTTCTCGCTACAAAGACATGTACAGGAATGAATGAATGTAGCAACTTTCTTTATAATAGCCTCAAACTGAAACAACCCAAATGTCCAACAACAGGTAAATGAATGAATAATATGCCAATGTCACTGGCATACTAGTCAGCAATAAGAAGCCATGACCTGTTGATTCATGTAACATGAACAAGTGAAAATAAGCAAGTCAAGAAAGAATACATATGTACCATATGATTCTATTTATATAAAATGTTAGAAATTACAAACTAATCTACAGCAACATAAAACAGATCATCAGGGGAGTGGAGTGGAGAGATTTTGGAGAGGAAGGAGGGATAGATTACAAAGAAGCATGAAGAAATTTTGAGAAGTAATAGGTCCATTATCTTCAGTGTTTACACGGGTATCCACATGTCAAAATCAATCAAGTTTTACACACTGAATACAAGCAGTTTAATGTAAGTCAGTTGTACCTAAATAAAGCTGTTAAAAATTCAACAAATAAATTCTTTTTTTAAAGATCTTAGCTATTTATTTTTATTTATTTTTAATATATTTTATTAATTATGCTATTACAGTTGTCCAATTTCCCCCCCTTTACTCCCCTCCATCCTGCACACCCCTCCCACCCACATTCCCCCCCTTTAGTTAATGTTCATGTGTCATACATGTAAGTTCTTTGGCTTCTACTTTTCCCATACTATTACGCTCCCCCTGTCTACTTTCTACCTACCATCTATGCTACTTATTCTCTGTACCTTTTCCCCCTCTTCCCCCTCCCACTCCCCTGTTGATAACCCTCCACATGCTCTCCATTCCTGTGGTTCTGTTCCTGTTCTAGCTGTTTCCTTAGTTTGCTTTTGTTTTTGTTCTAGGCGTGGTTGTTAATAATTGTGAGTTTGCTGTCATTTTACTGTACATATTTTTTCTCTTCTTTTCTTAGGTAAATCCCTTTAACATTTCATATAATAAGGGCTTGATGATGATGAACTCCTTTAACTTGACCTTATCTGGGAAGCACTTTATCTGCCCTTCCATTCTAAATGAAAGCTTTGCTGAATAGAGCAATCTTGGATGTAGGTCCTTGCCTTTCATGACTTGCAATACTTCTTTCCAGCCCCTTCTTGTCTGTGAGGTCTCTTTTGAGAAATCAGTTGACAGTCTGATGAGAACTCCTTTGTAGGTAACTGTCTCCTTTTTTCTTGTAGCTTCTAAGATTCTCTCCTTATTTTTAATCTTGGCTAATGTAATTATGATGTGGCTTGGTGTGCTCCTCCTTGGGTCCAACTTCTTTGGGACTCTCTGAGCTTCCTGGACTTCCTGGTAGTCTATTTCCTTTGCCAGATTGGGGAAGTTCTCCTTTATTATTTGTTCAAATAACTTTTCCAGTTGTTGCTCTTCCTTTTCTCCTTCTGGTACCCCTCTAATTCAGATGTTGGAATGTTTAAAGATGTCCTGGAGGTTCCTAAGCCTCTCTCTCTCTCTTTTTTTTTTTTTTTTAAATTCTTGTTTCTTCAATCTGTTATGGTTAGATGTTTCTTTCTTCCTTCTGGTCCACACTGTTGATTTGAGTCCCAGTTTCTTTCCCATCACTATTGATTCCCTGCACATTTTCCTTTATTTCACTTAGCATATCCTTCATTTTTTCATCTAATTTGTGACCAAATTCAACCAATTCTGTGAGCATCCTGATTACCAGTGTTTTAAACTGTTCATCTGATAGGTTGGCTACCTCTTCATTGCTTAGTTGTATTTTTTTCTGGACCTTTGATCTATTCTTTCATTTAGTCCACTTTTTTTTGTCTTGATGTGCCTGTTATGTAGTAAGGGGCAGACCCTTAGGTGTTCACCAGGGTGGGGCAACCCAGTTGCTGGGTTGTGACACTGTATGTGGAGAAGGGGTCTAAGAGGGAACAGTGGCACTTGCTCTGCTCTCTGACAGATTTCAGTCACTTCCCCACTTCCCACAAGCAAATTGGGCCCTTCTGGTGCTGATTCCCATGTGGGTGGGTTTGTGTACATTCTAGGACCCTGTGGGTCTCTCCAATGAATTTTCCTGTGAGGCTGGGAGTTCCTGCTCCCCCTTTGCTTTGCCTGGTTTGTCTGCGTGCAAATGTGGGGCCACCCGGTCTGCCAGCCACTGCCTTGTGAGCCCTGGTCTGCTAGCCACCTCCTTGCCACAAGTCCTCTCTGCCTTGGCTGCCCAACTCCACCCCTCCTACCTGTCTGGATGAATGTGTCTTCTTTAACTCCTTGGTTGTCGGACTTCCATACACTTCAATTTTCCATATGTTCTGGTTGTTTTTTGTTTTTAAATTGTTGTTGTCCTTCTTTTGGTTGTGTGAGAAGGCTCAGTGTGTCTACCTACACCTCCATCTTGGTTGGAAGTCCTAAACAAATCATACTCTGCAATTCTGAGGCAAAGCTTGTAGACTTCCCTGTATTTCTTCCACTACTTGAAGTGGCAGTAGACACTGGGCTGGCTGCAGTATTATTCATCTCTCCTTTAAGAACACTTGTAGGCACTGCTGTGCATCCTACACGGAGAACATGGGGGTAGAGATGGTGCAGTTTCTGCTGCTGCAGCCCAGGACACACTTGGATAGGGGCAGGGTGGGAGTGGGCTGAGAATATAGAAAAGGAAAAAGTGTTTAGGCTGGAGTGGGATTCGCAGGGGTGGGGGAAAGATGGTATGAGCCCAACTCTCACTGTTGGGCATGGGTTGCAGAGACCAAGGAAGGAACACTACAGATGCCCCCAACACTGGCGTCCCAGGCACTGGCACATGCGCCAGATTTTATCTATTTATTTTTAAAGAGAGAGGAAGGGTGGGAGAAAGAGAGGAAGAGAAACATCAATGTTTGGTTGCCTCTCACATGCCCCCCATTGGGGACCTGGCCTGCAACCCAGGCATGTGCTCTGGCTGGGAATCAAAATGGTGACACTTTGGTTCACAGTCTGTGCTCAATCCACTGAGCTACACCTGTCAGAGGAACAAATAAATTCTTAAATTAAAAAAAATCTGACATCTATCAAAACAATATAGCAGCTATATTTTACTGGGCACTTACTATGTGCCAGGTGCTACACTAAAGGCTATCTATAGATTATATCACCTAATTTTTTTGGAAACCCTAGGGTACTTCTATGAAAGGGGCTCTGAGATACAGAGAGAATATATTGCCTAAGGTCACATAATTAAAAAGGAGTACAGCTGGGATAAAAAGGAGTTCCAGAGTCAATAATCTTAGTGACAATACTATGAGGAAACAGAGACCCAGAGAAGGCTTCACAGAGCTGGGAATGCTATCTAGATCTGTCTGACTTCAGAGCCCAAGCTATTCATTGCTTCATTATACTATATCCCTTGCTAGAAATGTCCTCACAGAGATAACAGTCACCCCATAGGCTGACCAAACCTGTGCTAATTAAATGTGTGCCTTCTGGCCTCCATCATCAGAATGATGGGTCCCACACACTCATCCTCTTCAGTGTTCATATAACCAACAACTCTTGCATGAATGGAAGGTTACAAGCAAACTTTTCTCATGTTATCAACAGAAGAAAGAAGGTCAGAAGAAGGTAAAGCAACTTGCCAAAAGCCACATGACAAAAACGTAGGGGTAGAACTTGAAGTTAAACTGGGGTTAGCAAACTGCAGAGCTAGATGGCATCTGACTGAAAGTGATGCTGAAAATGTGCCTGCCAGAAAATTACACCCTCAGACAACCACAAGTGACTCAGAGGTGTTGAAGGCTGCAGATGAGCTGAGACAAGCTTACAGGGGAGTGTGGCTGCTCTGTTCCTGGGACACACAATGAAGGCTCAGCTCTCCTGTCTCAGAAGACAATGCATTCCAAGCTCCCATTCCTCTTGAAAACTGGAGGTGCTCTACTATTCAGCTGCCCACCACCCCTGTTATCTCAAGGTTAGCCAATTATTTTCCTTTATAATTCACTGGAGACTGATAACTATTATTTCCCTAACACATACTTACAAGTGCACTGGTTAAATATAGATTGCTAGGTATTGGGATCAACTTTTTCCTTTCTTTTTTTAGCTCAACTTTGCCAAGGGCATTCAGACTCAAGATTCTAGAACTATCCCAATTATCTCTGAGAAATTCACATATGAACTTAGTAATACAAAGAAAAATTTCTGTTTTCTCAGTTTAACATCTGGGGTAGGACATATAGGATCACAGAGTTTGCTGTCTTTTTTCCTGGTTAAACAGAGCAACTTCCAGAGGTCAGAAGTGAGTTGTGGAGCTTTAATTGATGAGTTCTATGCAAAAAGAAAAACAAGTAAGAAACACAGGAGTGAGAGAGAGATGAAGAGATCAGAGTCCATGAATAAAAATATATGACATAGTAATAAAGGCTCCAAGTCCACACAGGACTATTAGTTGCTTTCCACTATCCATTACCCCTTCATAGTTATGAAATTTTAGCTGACCAGTAGCCCTCAGCTAAGGACTACATCTTTCAGCCTCCCTACCACTGGATGTGGCCATGGGACTAAGTTTTGGCCAAAGAATGAGCATGGTAGAGATGTACATAGTATCCAGACTGTGCCCTTAAAGAAAGGAATATGTTGTCCCTCTGCCACTTACTCCTCTTCCAGTGGTTAGAGCACAGACTGGATGGAGAGAGCTAGAGCAGCCATTCTAAACAATGAGATGGAAACCACCATGTGTTGAGGATGGAAGAGCAATGCAATCAGATGGACCTGAGTCCCTTTCAGTGTCAATCCACCAAGATAATCCTAGGTGATCCACACAGATTGATTTCAGGGAGAATTAAATTTCTATCTCATACAAGTCATTGGATTTGGGGATCCTTTTGTTACTGCAGCCTAATCTGATTCCTAACTAAAACATCAGATCACAAAAGACTGATAATTAGGATAATGATATCAAATTATTTTGATTAAAAGGGGGACTTGATTTCATTGCAACAAACCCTTCTGGATCCATATCCTCCAACTACCAGGTGGTATAAGTTCAAGAAGAGATCTGAAGAGGCCATAGACTTCAAATCTAGAAAGTATAGTCAAGTTGTAAAGACAGCTCAATTTTCCCTTGCAGCTTCTTTCTGAAGATATGCAATATTACACTTTAAATATGGACTGTTTGGGAGGAGGACTCTGTGATGCTGAAAAGCACGATTCTTCCATTCCCTTAATCCCACTGCAAAAAAATGGGTGACCCTGATGTTTTATGTCAAATCTGTTGGCTCCTTCCTTGCAAAGACTCTAGTTGTTACCTTAAAAATCACACTGGATCATATTAGTTCTCTCCTCCCAATTCCCTTTTCTTAAAACTTGGAGCCTCCTCATATCACAATGAAGCATTATAAAAATATAGGGTAACAAATGTTTTCCTCTGGACTTGGGAAATTGGAATGGGGCAAGATTGTGCATTTACACCCAATTTACTTCAGACCATATGACCCATAGAATAACTTGTGAGTTCTCAGATATAAGCAATTAATAGAAACCATGCCAAAGAAAGTGAACATTTTTCAATTCCTTTCAAATAGTAAATACTGATATATTCCCCCAGAAATATAAAAATGCATAGCAGCACAGTCCACTTTCATGCAAAATGCAGTACCTACTCTCTACCACCACTTTGGAAAGGCTGAACATATACTTTTTGTATATGCCTCTTATCAGAATTTCTACTCCTGCATATTTAAGCAACAGAAAAGTGTGCAAATGCTAACTAAAACAAAGCTAGTAGAATGTCATAGCAGTTCTATTCATGATAGTCTCCAAATGGAAACAATCCAAACACCCATGAAAAATAGGATGTATTTAAAAAAACAAACAAACATGGTATACTTAAGCAAGGACATACTCAATTGGAAGGAGAATGAATTGAATACAAGTGCACACAACCATATGGGGGAATCTCACAAATAAAATGTTACACAAAAGAATCCAGGAAGAAGAGAAAGCATACTTTATTATTCCAATAGCATGCATTTCATAACCAAGCAAAATTAATCTACAGTGTTACAAATCAGAATAGTTATTCTTGGGAGAAACAATGACTAGGAAGGGGCATGGAGGACTTCCACAGTAAACAGATGTTCTGTTTCTTTTTCAACTAGGTGTAGGTTACATGCGTGTGTCACTTTGTGGAAATTTACCACACTGAAATCACATGATTTGTGCACTTCCATATGTGCATGATATATGTCAATTTTAAAAAGATTTTATAAGGAATACATGACTTCCAAATATCAGATTTGTTATAACACCAAAAGCAAAGCAAAGTAAAAAGATTGGTGCTACTGTCTATCTGAAACAGTGATACTAAAGAATACAATGAACTAATCAATAAAAATGGATGTTACCTCAAAGGACAAACAAACAAATAAGAAACACTATAGAGAATAGACAAAAATGGAAAAGCAGAAAGGACTGCCTTTTAGGAAATCTACTAATAATGTTTGGTTTTAATGCTAACAGCATATAACTTCAACACCAATTGTTTTACTTACTAGTAGCAACTTTCACTCTTACACCTTACCATTTGAATTACTTAAAATATATCTTTTGCAATGGAGATCAAAACAAGATCATGTAATTTTTTAAATCTAGATTATCCATGGAAACCCAAAGTCTCTTGGGCTTATAATGCCAGAACATTGGAGTCAAGAAGTTTGCTGTGTATAAAGGAGTGAAGGCATCTCAGTTTCCAGGAGCCTAACTTAATTTTTTAATACGGCAGCCACCCAAACTAAAAGTTGTGCAATAGAGCAAGCAGCTGGTAAAGTTCAGGTTGCCTCTTTGGTATCAAACACAAATACATTTGGCACAGAAATGTCAGCTAACACCAACCACCATTGTGGATGGAAAGGACTGAGGGAATGTCTCAGGGAGAAGGGCAGCTTCTGAATTGGAAATGATTTTTGTACAAATTTCAATTCTATCTGTCTGTCTATCTACCTACCTCAGCATTGATTTTGATTTTGGGTTATGTTTGTATGATGTGTTTTGTTAGGAGAAGAGATTTCAGAGAGATGGCAGGCTTCCATTTCCAAGGCAGTCAGAGTTCATGATGACGCCTTCGCCTACCCTGCCACTAGGAACCCAGCAGAAAGCTTGTGCAGACTGTGGGGTAAATTGCACAGTCTCTAAGCAAGTACCAGAACCACTCATTCAGACATCTATCTGCTCTCCATGGAGGTAACAGAAGCTTCTTTCAGGCAAGAGCTAAAACCAAAAACCATGAAGGAACGATTGGCTGATGGGAAAACATGAATATTTAAATGGCAAACACACAATTAGAGGGAGTACACTATAAGAGGACACACAACACATTCCAAGGAAATAACAAAAGTTTCCTGGGTTGTGTGCACAACCCACAAACTTGAGGATCCCCAGAGTTCTATTTGGTTTGTTTCATGCTGTTATTACATGAGGCGTGTTAATAACTGGACTCCAGAGCTTTGGTTTTAGATACTTCTTCCTTATCTCTCTTGCCTAGAGGTTTAAAATAGCTTTTATGGTATTGTTTTTTTATTTTTCTTCCCACCTAACTTTTTAAAATTCTAGGTAAACCATCTTTTCTCATTGAAACAATCCACAACAAAACTGCCACAACGAAACTCATTTTAAAAAATGAGTGCACCAGTGTTGGTGTTGGGGTCTGTTCTACTACAGAGACGGCATAGCAGCAAAAAGAGTCCAATATCTCAGGCCTCTTGCAGAGAACACAGTGCCTTTAGTGGCAATCAGGTTCGGGTTTAGCCTACTCATTTATTACAAAAGCAAGGTTTGGTTTTTACTTAAAAAATCAGTGATGGAGTAGGATGTGCTTTAAAACAATTACAGCATAAGAAAAAGCCCCTTGCTGGAATTTTCTGTTTTACTTGTGCCAAAGACATAGACTTTTAATGGTAATTCAATTCCTTCATTTTACAGATGAGAAAAATATGGCCCAGGGAGAGAATCAGAATTGTTAAGTATTATACAACTACTAAGTAGCAGAGCAGGGACGAGAACAAGGTCTCCTAGCTCTGGCTCCATACCTCACAACCTCCCTGCAGCCCCCCAGATCACATGATCTGCAGAGAAATGTAAAAAGTTCTAAAAGAATGTCTAGCAGAATTAATGAAGAGAAACGATATGCATGTTTTTAAATCTTCCCACTTGCATGACTGAAGTTGCTCCATGAAGACAAAAACTCAGTCTGCATTTGCTTGTATCGCACCCCTGATATTTAATGTATCATTAGATTAGTAATAAATTGATGACAGTGTAGAAATTTATTTCAAAACTACTCAGTAAAATATGCCCTGTATTTTTCTCCAGATTTTTTCCCCATAAGTAACTGGCAAATTTATTAATCCCTGACAAGTTTTCTCAAACTTGGCACTTTTGGCATTTGGGCCAGATAATTCTTTGTTATGGGGCTGCCCTGGGCATTGTAGGGTATTTAAAAGCATGCCTGGCCTGTGCATCATAGATGACAATACCACACCATCCTTCCCACCCTGACTCAGTCTTGAGAATCAAAAATAATGTCTCCAGTTTTTGTCAAATGTTCCCTGGGATACCCAGTAGCCCTTGGTTGAGGACAACTGATCTATGGAGACAGCACATCACCATGCCATTCATGAATCAACCAGCTGCACATTAAAAGATACACATACAAAGTACTCAGGCAATATAAACTGGTTTGATATACTTTAATCTGCTTACCTCAAACTTCATCACCCTTGAAGACACTAGCCTATCACAAGAGGATAAATACTGCATGGTTCCACTTACATGTGGAACCTAGAGTATTCAAATTCACAGAGACAGAAAGAATGGTATTTGCCAGGGGCTGGGGGAAGAGGAAAGTGGGGAATGTTGTTTAATGATTATAGAGTTTCAACCTGGGAAGATAAAATATTTCTGCAGATGGATGGTAGTAATGGGTATACAACACTGTGAATGTACTTAATACGACAGACTGTACACTTAAAATGCTTAAAATGATAAATTTTATATCACATATATATCTTACTACAATTTTTTTAAACGTTTACTTTTTTTTTTGTCATTATAAGCAAGGCCTATTCCACAAAACAAAAGTACCTACATATGCTTTAAAACTCCCTTACAAAGAACCTGGGTTTTTTGTTGCTGTTTTATTTATTTATTTTTTGGTTGGCTTTGTTTTGAAAACAAACTCCATAGCTAAAGAATCCAAAGCCTACAAAAATCTCCCTCTTAATTCCTGGACAGACCTTCACAGCCAGAAGCAGCAGCAGCAAGCAGGGCTCCAGTGCCTGCCGCAGAGCACACACGCGCATACCAGGGTGCAGGCCCTCGGGGAGGCCCCCTGATTTAAGAGTCTTCTCTGTGTGAAACATAGCAAGTCCAGATCCCCTGGGGACCCGGCCTGTGGGCCACGTCAGCCCAAAGCCCTTCCAATTGCCAGGATGCTCTTGACAAAAGATGGTCTGGCACTGAGCAGCAAGGCCATTATTTTCATTTAAACCATACATGTCATGTCCTGTTTGTGAGAAACACGTTAAACAACTCAGAAACACATTCACAATGGGCTCCGAAGTGGGATTCACATTCCTATGGGCTGGCGTACTGTAAACTGCAGGGGGAGGCTGGTGGGGTGGTGGGCTAGATCATCCCCCCTTGTTTTAACAGAGGGCCCCTTTCCGAAGCTCAGCTGACTATGGGGCCTTCTCTTCAGTGTTTGATGTGGGTCTTTACTGTTTTCTTCAAGTGCCCAAAGCAGGAGGCACATTATCCAAGAAAGTCCAGAACCTTGAATTCCTTTAAGATTCTCTCTTAATATTTTTTATTTCCATTTAAAAAAAAAGAGAGTAAGAATTCCGCCAAGGAAATACCCCAGAGGAAGATGACTGCCCCATTTCCACCTAGATTGCAACAGCAGATGATTGTCTGCCATGACTGAAAGGCACCTTGGAGACATAAATAACCCCCAATAAAACCAGAATCTATTGTCCTGAGCCACCTTATCACAAGACCATCTTGGATAGAAATGCACTCACTTATAACACATAAGCTGAGAAAGTCATTCACTGATGAAAATAACTACTAAACATGAAGTAAATAATTCAGTTAAGTGTAATTTCAATTACTCTGCTGCTCACTTACTCAACAAACAGATAGTATTTATATGCAGACCTTCAAGAAAAGTACATTCTACTATTAAAACTAGAACCCAAATCCAGGCTGTTGGCCAAGTCAAATAATAAACAGTGTGATAACTATGTCTGCTTTCGTGCTGTGACATTTCTTTAGGGGGGAAAGATTTATCATTTAAACTGTACGTATCACATCCTGTGGAAGTTTTTTAAAAATGAAACTATTTTGTCCAAAAGCTAATGGCAGATTAACTGTAAAGAAAATATGAATCAAACAGTATCAAAGTCCAGTAGAATCCATAAAAATATGTTAAAAGGAACCATATAGTTAATTAGAACAGAAATAGAGCCTGCCAACAGAATTCCTAAAAGCCAAAATAATACCTACCAGGATTCGTTGGGGATGTAAAGGCAAGTGATAGGACACCTTATTTCCCTTCTCCTGGGAAGGGTACTTTTCTTGTTAAAGTAACCAAAAGTTCTGCAGTAATTTAAATTTTACTTTGGCTTTGTGTAAAAAAAAAAAAAAAAAAAAAAAAAAATCTCTGGCCCCTTAAGCGCAACTAGTGAATAATAAAGCACTTGGTCATTACCCCCCAGACTACAACATCCTGTTCTTTCCTCTCTGGCATGTCCATCAAAAAGAGATGAACATCTCTCTTCTCAGAGATGAAGATCATGCTCTTCTTGGCAGTACTAAAAAGGAACTTTATCTTTGCTTTTATTACAAATCCAAGAGAATGTCTGTCACAGGCAGAACAGATTCTCCTGCTATCAGTTATTGGCATCAAATTAAACTTGGGCCTGTGGCTGGTTAAGACATCTCAGTTCTGTGTCTTCAGATATCAGCCTGGCATGCTGGCATCAGTAGGCTTGGTTGGGTCTCCCAACATTCCTGTAACAGTGAGTGACAGGTCTCTTTTTTGAGTGCTCCACCCTGCCATATTCCACCTAAAGGATGGCTTAAGAAAGAAAGACCAAAGGGCACACTCTGAGGCTTGGGAAAGATTTTGTAGCTCATCCGATTCAGAAAACCATTCATTTTTCATCAGCTAATTCATTCCACTGGCACTCTTCTCAGCACTGGAGAGATAGCAAAAAATAAAATAAAGTCTACACTTTCCCAGAGATTACAATTTAAAGTGGGGACTATGGACAATGAACAAAAAAACTAAATACTTATATGAGGTCTGTCCAGAAGGTATTCAGCCATGTAATATGAAAAGTAGACACATTTATTGAAGTAGATACAAGATACAACAAACATTGTACATGGGACAATGATGCCTCAGTCCCCTTCAAAATAGGCATGTTGGGACCTCACACTGTCTTCAAATCACTGTCAGCTGCCCCATCATATTTTCCTGAATCTCACTGAAGGTCTGAAATCTCTTCTCTTTCAAAGGTGATTTTAGTTTTGGGAAAAGCCAGAAGGTTTAGGATACCAAATCTGAGCTCAACTGGGGCTGAGTCACCTGGGTCATTCGATGTTTTGGCAAAAAACTCTGCATGAGATGTGATACATGAGCAGATGTATTGTCATGATGAAGCTGCCAGTCATCAGTTGGCCATAGCTGTGGCCTTCTGAATCATCCAAATAGCTATCATGGAAGAATGTTCAAGCTTAACATAAAATTTCATGCAGATTCGTTGCTGTACTCTCTCAATCATTTTGAATGCAATGGCCACACAGTACACATGCTCACTTAACAGTGCGTACCAGCCCCCACCCCCACACTGACTAGAACAGTGAAGTCATCATTGTTCACATATGTGCATTCCATTTTACTCTTCTTGGCTGACAGGTTACATTGATATTGCACAAACCATTCTTGTATTAACAATGGCTGTACTTTTTCTGGACAGACTATGTATATACACACACATACAAATATACACACATATAGTGGTGGTGAGTGTTATAAGAAAATACCTACACCCTACAGAAATGTAAATCTATATCCACATAAAAACTTGCACACAAATATTCACAGCAGCATAATTCACTACAGCCAAAAAATGGAAACAACCCAAATGTCCTTCAACTGATGAATGGATAAATAAAATGTGGTACATTTACTCAGCAGAATATTATTTGACAATACAAGTATGGATATATGTTACAAAATACATGTACCTTAAAAACACTATGCTGTATGAAAGGAGGCAAACACAAAAGTCCACATACCAATTTCATTTATGAGATGCCCAAAATTGGCAAATCCACAGAGACAGAAAATACATTAGTGATTACCTGGAGCTAGGGAAAAGGAATAATAGAGGATGACTACTTAATAAGCATGGCGATTTGGAGGGTGGTAATAATGTTCTGAAATTAGATAGTGGTGATGGCTGTATAACATTGTGAATATACTAAAAATCTCTGAGTTGCACACTTTTATTGGTTAAAATGATGAATTTTGCATTTGTGAATTTTATTCAAATTTTAAAATATTTTGTGTTAATTTTATTTAAGTTTTAAAATGATGTTTTTAAAAAACTATAAATTAGGGCATGGGGACAAAGAGCAGCAAGGGCAGTTCTATGCATATTTTACCTAATATGCTCAGAAAGCCATCTCCGATAGGGCAACACTGAAGTAGAAATCCGAATGTCATGCTGTTACCAACAGCCAGACAGATACCTGGGGCTTGTTCCCTACTACGCCTATCTCAACACCTCTCTCTCTGTCTCCCTCCTCCAACATCATCATCTTTTACAGCAAGTTGTGTACAACACAAAATTTGTCATTCTAACTATTTTTATTCACAATAATGTATAACTATCCCAAACTTTTTTCATTGTCTTCACTAGAAAACTTCTACCCCTCTTTTAATCCTATAATTTGGTCATTAATGCAGAAAAGAAAACAAGAAAAATGAAAATTTATAGGAAAAAAGGTGAGTGTGGGTATGCTTATATCACTGTTTTGTTCTCTCCTGTTCAGTAAAAGGTTGATGATGACAATGGCAACAATTGTGTCACTCAGTCTCTGTGTCGAGGGACAGTAGGGTCGGGGAGGTGGGGAGAAAGAGGTGTCTGGCAAGATTAGCCTTTCACTGAGGAGAGTCTTTACCTCATCATGAAACATTTGCTTTACAAATATTTTTTGACTCATGGGGAGAATGTGAAATGGCTAGGCACCTCCTCACATTCATGTACTCTACAGAATGAACAGCTATCCAACCAAACCCAGGTCTAAAAATCCTAACTTCCACTCCCTGAATGGTACAAAACTTGAAAACATATAACATAAGTATTTTCCACATCTTGGCATCAAATCTTAATAATTCACGGAAAGAACAGTACTTTTTTCAGTTTAATTTGAAATATATATATGTACACACACAAATGATAACTAAACCTCTCCTTTGAAAAGGAAACATATACTACCTGAGGACAAATAAACATAAAGATGGCTAAAATTTTATTGACTTGAAATAATGAGTTGATTCCTATTAAACACAGCGTTCTCAGCTTTATTTTCTCATAATATCATTCTCATTCTGGCCATAACCTGGTTTATATATTACATGTCTTTGGTACTTGTAAGAAGGACTTGAAATTTACAATCCTGGCAAGAGAAATAGATTTATACACTCTAAAATATAAGCCTTTATTCAACATACTTAAACATACTTAAAACACTACTGATAGTGAGCTGCCATGTGGTATGTACGATCTAAACAACTCTTTGAGCAAAAATAGTGAAAGGAAGTTCTGGTGCATATTGTAAAAGCACACTGATGCTCACAATGAAACTGAAGATAGGTGCCATGGCCCTGCTGGAAAGCATCCCAACTCCACAGTAGGTGTGTCCACCTTAAAGTATTCTGATTCCAAAGTGAGAAAGACCTTTTTGATTCAAAACACAAGTCTCCATGTTATGCATCATGACAAAAACACTCTGCAATACAGTTAGGCTGAAAATACCAAAAATGCAATTCCTGTGTGTTCTCCTTTAAACCAATAATGTCGTATAGCTGACAAGGGTAGGTAGAATTTAGGCCATCGCTCTATACTTCAGAGCCTGGTGGCTGGATCCTGTTTTCCTGGCAAGCAGGACCAACATTCTCAACATACACACTTGCTGAGGTCTGAACCAGCCAGCCTCCACCACCCTTGATTCCTGCTCCCCAGCGCAGCTTGCCTCTGGGCTGCAGCACCGCATCTGTTCTCCAAGAACTGGCCTGTCCTCTTATAGCTCCATGTGCTCTCAGAGCCTTACCATGTTGCACCCAGCAACTCTATCAGCTGGACATGGTCACGCACTTGTCTCAGCAAGCCCCCAAACACTGACCACTCTCCAACACCCTTGGGCTCCTCACACCCCTCTTTTCTGACTCCTTATCCCTTTGAGGGGATACTTCCTGGGATGCTGGAGGGAGTTTGCAGGACTTCTCAGCTGTGGGCTCACTGTGCTTAGCTCCTTGGAATCACTTACCCATGAAATTGTTTCTTTTCATTGTTTCACCTCTTCTTGGTCTTCCTTTCCACCCCAGCCTTCTCCCACCCTCAGTGTAACTCTAAACTGTTTGAGAACACCTTTGTTCCTGTAGGGCTGCAAATAGCAGTGCAGTGTGGCAATGCCTGGATGTGCAGGGGCTACTAAAGCTGTCTTCACTCCTGTCCCTATCACTGGGGCAGGAGTGTAGAATGACCTTAAGTCTCCAGGCTCCCTACCACGCCAGCCCAGCCAGGCTGCTCCTAATGAATAACAAATGGGCCTTCCCAATGCATTTGTTCAAGACAAGCTGCCATTACAAGCCGTTTTGTTTTTTTAGTGTTATGGTAATGTATCATCTTGCTTAGCTGGATGTCATCTCTGAGAAGGTCACCAAAGGTATGTGCACCCTTTCCCTAGGCTCCCCTCCCACCCACTCATACCACCATCACCACCACTCCTTTAAAGTGTACTCAACACCTTTATTTGGACCTAGGGAATCAGAAAATCTAGGACTCCACTCCTGCTTAGCAGCTATAAATGCTCCCTGTTTAGTAAGTGAAGCTCTACAAAAGATGCTACATGTCTAGCACAGAGAAAAGATAAGTCACAGGGGATACAGGGGATGGCACTGTGCTTTCAACATTGATTTAGGGATGGGAAGGGTGGGGGTGTGGAAAGTTCCCTTTATCATAGAACTAAAAAATCAGATCTTGATTCAGGGAGTAGAAAAGATTTTTGTTTTTTGTTGGTTTTTCTTTTTTTCCCCAAGCCTCCTACTATTCATCTTCATTTCACAGATATTTAAAGCATGTATTATGTTGCTATGGACAATTAGCCTTTTATCCAATTTTACTTGAGAATTTAATTCTCCCACCCGAAGGTTTTAATTATAGCCTCAGCCCCATACTTAGGCCTCGGTTCCTGCAGCTGGAAACCTGCCCCAGTGATGTTATAACCTTGTTAATGTAACAAAAGAGGAGTTTACTTAAAACTGGACTGACTATGGACTTAAGCCAAATTTACTTGAAAGAGGAAAGAGTCTGTCAAAAATCCTATAGTAAACACGGCAAAGCAGTTCTTTCATAGCCTTCCCTTAATTCATAGCGACAAGCAATTTACATGTAAGTGGATTCATATGCTCCACCAAGAGGCCGCCTCTCTCCAAACTGGGGTGGTGTGCGCTCTCCCTCCCCCACTGCAGCCTGCCTCCCCTTTTTCTTTTCTTTCCTCCCTTTTCATTTTTTTCTCTTTCTTGGTATGTGGAGTAGGCCATTCTCCTCAGTGAAATAGCATAAATCCACAATGTTTTAATCACCCCAAAGCATAATTAGGGCCCTCCAAACATTTACCAAGCCAGTCGCTCTGAATAAAGGCAGCTGAAATTTCCGAAAGGCCCTCTTAGACCTGACTGTTGTCCTGTCAAATGCACACTTTCTATTCTGTGAAGCCTGCTTATTAAAGAGCAAAAAACTCCCCCGCTAACGAGGTAAGAGTGGTGAGCCATAAGTAGAAGTTGTTGATCAAATACCAGAGCCCACGATTTTCCTCTCTTGCCAAAATCCTGCAGGGCTTCTTACCTTCTACTGTTAATTAGATTACCTTTTTTAGTCCACACACTAACAAAAAACATACATTAGACTAAACAAGATACGACAACAAGGAAGGGTTGAAGAGAGAGCCTTCTGAGAAAACTTCAAAGAAAAACATCACTGTTAATATCACTGTATAAAGAAAAAAAAGAGAGAAACTGCAGGTAATTTCAGCCTGCAAAAGGGGAAATCCCTAACATTTTAGAAGCAAAAATCAAAAAATTAATTCCCCTCCCCCCCCACCAAGTAGAAAGCCAGGCAGGGGTATGCTTTCGTTACATAATTTTCAACTATGCTCTTTGACAAAATCCATCCATAGCAAACAACTGGCCAGTACTCAAGTTTCTTTCATGCACATTGAAAATTTAATTAGTTCTAACTAGATCAAAAGTTGTTTTTCCCCCTTTTGGCATGTATCTGTATCATTTCTGTGCTATTTGGAAGCTGCTAGACATCAAAGGCAGATCCATCATTCTTGGGGAACCTCCATTCCTTGGAGGCAATTCCCATCTACCTCTCCTTCCACGCTACTGGACCTCGTGGCAGCCAGGGGCCACTCTGGCAGGGGCTGGTTACACTCCAAGATATGCACATAGCTCCTTCTCATTCCTCCTGAACAGCTCCAAGGGCCTGACTGTTCCTGAGAATGCCCCTAGACAACCCCACACAGACCATTACCATGTGGAATCATGGCAAATCCCCCAAAATAGGGGATTCCCCAAGTTCCCCAAATCCCCCATAAAACACAGGGTGAGGCAAAAGGACATTTAAAGTTGTTCATATAGAAAATAATACTATAATTAATAAATAATAAAAAGGATACTATGTGTTTTGTGTACTCATAACTGTAAACCTACTTTTGCCCTACTCTGTATATCCAATATTGAGAGATTCCAGAGCTTAGCATCATTTAGGCCTTTAACATGATACGAAGACCTACATCAATTACTCCAGTTATCCTAACTTTTTTGACCTTTTTAAATTCACTCTAAGGGCTTTGGTTCTAGGTTTTGAACTGGGTTAACAAATTACTAGGCAAATCAACTATCCACCAAGAGCCTTCTACTTACAGGAGAGCTTAGAGGTTATAACAGCACAGGCAGAAAGCAAGGGTTAGCATCCCAGCCCTCCTCCACGTTAGCTGTATACCTTAGGCAAGTTTACTTAGCTCTTTTTGGCCTCAATTTCGATCTCTGCAACCTGGGAAGAACATCTCCTTCATCAGAAGTAAGATGTAAAGAAAGCACTGAGCCTTGTGCCTGTGTTCTCTAGGGTGAACATGCCTGAAGGACATTCTCAGGAAGTTTTAGACACTACTCTCATCAAAGGACCCACCGCCACTTCTAGAGGACATAGTTGTAGTGTTGCCTGGGCTGGTCTTTTAACTACAAAGGAAAAATTGTTTTAAGATCCATGTTTTTATGATACACTGTGTGCCAAGAACTGAACTAGGAGCTATTTACAGAGACTATATTTTCCTTTGTTAGAGTGGCAAGGTCTATGGCTTCACATTCTAGTTGCTTCTTCACCTACTCAAGACTCCCTGGCATGCCTGTGGGAGAAGTCATGTGTCCCACATCAGGCAAATGACATGGGCAAAAGTTCTTGGAAGAAGCCGTCCTTCCCAAGTGAAAAAGGGTGTCCCTTCCTCAGGTACAGTTGTTTGGAGCCTCCCCTTCCTTCTGCTAGAACACAGATGTGATGGCTGGAAACTGCAGCAGCCATTTCGCAGAATAAGGACAAAAGGTGGCCATGACAAAGGATAAAATAGGATGGCCATAGTAAAATACCCTACACAGCCTGGACTGTTTATGTCCAGATCCATTGCTATGTGAGAAAACATATTATTCAATTTAGGGGTTTTTGATGGGGCAGGCAAGTACATCCCTAGCTGATATACTCATTTACCCTGATTTCTCTTTCTCCTAGAAGATATGGCTATAGGAAAAAGAAAATTTCTGGACACCCTGCAGGTTTGCCTGGGCCTATTTAAGGAAGGATTAGATGGCAACTTGAGACGCAGAATGTCTGCTGCCCAAATCCGTCACACTTCCCCTTCGAGCAGGCCCCCCACATGCTGCAGGATCACACAACACAATTACTAAATCGTGGTTTTATCACTGTCTGTGATATTCTGGCTTCCCTTGGGTTCCAAAATATTATGTTTAAAAATCTCCATACTTGCCCTTGGTTGTGTTCCAAAAAGAAAAGACATTACTGGAGAGCATGTGCCTTCCTAAGAAGCACTGACAAGAGTACATCTTGAAGTGAGCACATTAATGGGTGTCCTTTAAACCCTCCACTTCCCATTTTCCCATTAGAGCCTCCTTAATTTAGCACCCCAGGATTCTACTTAAATTACCTTCTTACTTGGGATTAGGGGAGCACAAGGAGACCACAGGGCCCTGACCCTGACAGTTCAAATTGTCAGCGCCAGGAGACTGACACACTTTTCTCCCCACTAATCCCACACTGCATGGCATGGTCTCAATTTCGAAGAAATCCAAATGCTTAGCCAATCCCCAAGTGATTCAGATAAACTCAGTACTGAATAAGTGAGGCATTTATGTATCTCGAATATCTCTACTTGCTTGATGCCAGGGCCTCAATATCTTGATAATGTGATGACAAGAAGAACACAGAGAACAAAAAGTAAAAGCAAAGAAAATACTATAAGTACATGGAAAAACTATGAGCTGCTAGAATTTATTTTGTATATTAGAGAGCAAATATATGTCCATAATGCAATTTTCAAAATATAGATTTTAGAAGCTAGATTGCTTTTCCTTCCTTTTTTGAGGAAACTGAACCAGATTTGGGTTCAGTGTATTCAAGTTCGAGGGCAATTTCTAAAACCTACTTCGAATTGTCTTCCTTCTGAATCTGCCAAAAAGTATACTGAAAAGTTCTTTAAAACCCTGTCTGTAGCAACACTGTCAAGTAGAAATATAATACAAGCTAAATTTTCTAAATTCTCACATTAAAAAAGGTAATAAGTAACAAGTGAAATTAATATTTTTATTTAATCCAATATATCCAAAGTATTATTGTAAAATGTAATTAATATAAAAGTTATTTTTATGCTAAGCTTTTATATATTTTTTCCTACTAAGGTAATTTATATTCTTTTTTTCATACTACGTTTTTGAAGTCAAGCATGCATCTTATACTTACAGCTCACCTCAATTTGGACTAGCCCCATTTCAAATGCTCCATAGCCACATAAGGTCCATGGTGACTGTATTGGACAGCACTGGTCTATAGCACCTATCCTGTGCACACATATACACACAGTCAATGGCACAAAGGCTTTCAATAGCAGAATAGCATGTATCTTTTTTTTTTTTTACCTCGTTTTATCCATCCCACACACTTAGTGAAGGGGTGGAGTTATAAATCAGCATCCTGTATTTTATAGTTTAATCTAAATAAAGTTGCTGATAGTCAACTATTTTTGACCTAGGAAAATAGTAATTTCATGTGGTTCAACCTACTATTTTAACCTAAAGTTTTTAGGAGAGGGATCATGATGAGACCCAGGACTTAGGCCCATGGCAGGCATCCAAAACAGTTAGTGACATGAGTGGTTACCAATGGCAAAAGTACAGGGCACTTTATTTCAGAACCAAGTACAGAAATTTATTAACTGTTTAAGTGTTTGGCTTCTCTTTTATAGGCTAGTACGCAATTTCAACAAGCCTGGCTGAAATATTTGATCAAAAAGCAAGGCGCTAGCCAATGACAGGTGCTCCAGGCCACTGTGTGTATTCAGCTCAAGTCCTACATCTGCAGATACCTGGAAGCACATCACTTAGAAGCCTTCGAAGCACCTCAGACTTGGTCTTTGCAAAACCATCACCTCCAAAACTGCCATTACCAACATCATCATCATTATTATCACCATCATCAATGTCATCATTATCTTTACCATGATCATCATCACTGGGTCATCACCACCACCTTCATCACCATCACTGTTGTCATCATCATCACCACTATCATCATCAGGCATCATCACTGCCAACACCATTATCACCATCATCACCATACTTCCTATTTAATAAGTTTTCACTTAGTTTCTTTTAATCACTTCCCTAAGATATTTTCACTCCTTCATTCATTGAACTTCTATTCAGTCTTTCAGACTCAGTTTAAACATCAACCCTCAAAGTTCTCCCCACCTCACAGACTAAATGAATGGCCATCTCACTTCTGTGGAACCAACGTAAAAGTCCTTTGTACACACCTAGGTTATAAATAGTGACCCAATTACTCAATCTTCTCTCCCTACTTTCAGCTCCTAGCACTGGGTCAGGCACCTGCAGTAGGATTCAAAATAAATATCAATCAGTTGAGTTCAAATGAATAGGTATCATTTCAAGTGCATTCAGTGGGTAGTACATTCCTTGGATGCTGCACTAAAAAATGATTTGAGGCTATCTAAGATTCTAATCATTTTTATATATTCTGTCTTCAAACAGATTATAAATAAGTATGAATATTGATCATAACTTTATATCTTTGTAGATTATATAGCACTGTGTAGAGCACCCCCTTTCAATAGCTTTATAGAGATATAATTCACATACCATACAATTCACCCATTTAAAACATACAATTAAATGGGGATTTTGTATGTTCAGTCCTAAAACCATTACCGCAATTGAATTTTAGAAATTTTTCATTACCCCAACAAAGCCACATACTATTACTTGCTGGGAACCCCCCTGCCTAGTTTCAGGAACTGTAAACCCGCCCCCCCCCCCCCCGCCCCACACCATGACTAAGGCTGAGTGAGTGACCTTCGGACCATAAGCCACTAAGGAGACAAAGCTTATCTGCCTGGCAGGAACACCGCTTCTGCTCCTTTTGCTTCATCCATAACTGGCCCCCAATGCTTGATCGGTTAGCCAATGATGGGTAAGATTCCCAAGGGGGGAACAACCTAAGCCAGGCACGATCATATGGAGGCCCCAAGGAAGGACTTGGGGGCTACAGCATAAGGGGATGATGGACCCTCGCCCCTTGGCTATCCTGACATAGCCTGAGTCCTCATCCTGTCTGTGAAAAGTCTCCTAATCTCTTGGTTGCCTTGGTTAGCCTGCCTGATTTAAGCCTGAGACAATGCCTTAAGCCTGAAACAATGCTGGTGGTGGGTGCAGCCCTGTGCTGGAAAGGGCAGATTCCCCGGGTGATCAGGCCTGAGAAAGAATGCATAAAATCCTGTGAAACCTCCTTTGCTAAGAATGCTCTCAATTAAATGATAAGGGTCAGAGCAGGAAATGAGTTTGTTTCCCAAAGTTTTGTAGCCCTTTAGCTAACAGACCCTGACTCAGAACAAGCCCTCCCAGTTCTTTGTATGATATCTATTGTTTGATCCTTACTGCCTGACAATGATTAAAGAACTTTACCTGTATTTCTATGCAAACTGAAACCCAATAAAAACCTGTCAAGGCAAGGGTTGGGTGCTCTCCCCTTGAGAGCATAGACATGCCATCCCTTTTCCTCTACAGGACTTGGTAGTCTGTGTGAATTTGTCTTATGTCTCATCCACAACGGTGGGCCCCACGAGCCAGAGTCTGCATCAATTACTAGTCACCCCCCTCACTTTATCTCCATAGCCTTAGACAACCACTAATATATTTTCTGTCACTGTATACTTGCCTATTTGCATATAAATTGGATCCTACAGTATATGGTCTTTTATGATTGGCTTCTTTTACTTAGCATGATGTTTTCAAGGTTTTCCATGTTGTACCATCTATCAGTACTTTATTTCTTTCTTTTTTTTTTTTGTCTTTAGAGGGGTAGGGGAGGGGGAGAGGGAGAGAAATGTCAATGTACGGTTGCCTCTTGTGTGTCCCCTGCTGGGAACTGGCCTGCAACCCAGGCATGTGCCCTGACTGGGAATCGAACCACGATCCTTCGGTTCGCAGGCCCGCGCTCAATCCACTGAGCTACACCAGCCAGGGCAGTACTTCATTTCTTTTTAACGTGAAATAACATTCCATGTATGAGTAGATCTCATTTTATGTATCTATTCATCATTCATTATCAATTCATCCATTTGAGTTGTTCTCACTTTGGACTATTATTCATAATGTATCTGTGAACATTCATGTATAAATGTTTAGGTGGATATATGTTTTCATTTCTTTTGGTATGTACCTAGGAGTAGAATTTGCTATATCATATGGGAACTCTGTGTTTTACATTTTAAGGAACTACCAAACTGTTTTCCATAGTGGCTGCACCACATTATATTCCCATAAGCAATGCATGAGGGCTCCAATTTCCCCACATCTTCAACTTGTTAGTGTCTGTCTTTTGCACTGTAGCCATCCTAGTGGGTATGAAGTGGTATCTCATTGTGGTTTTGATTTATATTTCCCTAAAGGCTACCAATGTTAAACATCTTTTCACACACTCATTGGACATTTATATATCTTCTTTGGAGAAATGTCTATTCAAATTGTTTGCCACTTTATAACTGGGTTTTTGAATGTTTATTATTGAGTTATAAGATTTCTTTGTATATTCTGGATACAAGTCCCTTATCAGATATGATTATAAATATTTTCTCCTGTTTTGTAGATTGTTTACTCTTGAAGGTGCCCTGAAGCAAAAAGTTTTTCATTTTAATGAAGTCCAACTTGTTTTCTTTAGTAGCTTGTTCTTTTGGTTTCATATCTAAAAAGGCTTTGTCCAACCCAAGGTCACAAAGATTTATACCTATTTATTATTGCTGGTGTTTCATAGTTTTAACTCTTAGATAGGTCTGTGATCCATTTTGATTTAATTTTGTACCCAGTGTGAAAGAGCCCTTTACATATCTTAGAGTTTTCAGGAATAAATTGTCCACATTTTTTTTGTGTGTGTGTGACTCATATACACATTACCAGTAGTTTCTTCTTCAATGGCAACAATACTCAAGTATGCTATCTCATGAGCATTTTAGAGAGAGACCAGGCACTCATGTCCTGGGAATTTTACGCAGGGAGAATCTAGGAAAGCTGAAAAGACTGTTCATCAAGACGTTGTTAATGATGGTAAAATTCCTCAAAATTCAACTTTATATTGTCCTGTGATATCTTTCACTGTCTTAAATGATTTCCATATTCTGAATATTGAAAATTTAATAGATGTTATGGTTTATTGGTTTTCTTCTTCCCTCTCTCTCCATCCCTCCCTCAGTCTCTTCATTCTTTCCTTCCTTCTTTCCTGCTTTCCTCCCTTCCTTCTTTTCCTCCTTCCTCCCTGCTCCCTGATCAACTCTTTCCCCCCCTTTCTTCCTAAGTTCCTTCCCTCCCTCCCTTCCTTCCTTCCTTCCTTCCTTCCTTCCTTCCTTCCTTCCTTCCTCTCTTATTTACTTCTTAATTTCTTTTCTTAATTCTCCTCCTAGGTAAAGTGTAAGCTCACTCAAAGCATCCTCTACAGGTCTTGATCATCTTGGCAGCCACCACCACCCCACTGCCCACACACAGTAACTAGAATAGGCCTGGTACATGGTAAGTACTCCATAAGTGTTTTTGCAGTATAATGTGAATAGTCAAAATTTGTCCATGAGTTCCAAACCTAAACTATAAAGATTCCTTTTCCCACAGTCACTGTGCATACACTATTCTATCCCTATTTAATTTAAAAATTATTGTATAGTAACTGGGGAACAAGAAGCATTATTCCATGTAAATGGAAAATAACAGTGCAATCATCACTATGCAAAATGAACTATGTATGGGAAAAGAGACTGGGAAGAAAAGAATTCAAAATGTTAAGTCATTTTTGGGGGTAAATATTTTTTCTTTCCTATACAATTATGACTTACTACTCTTATCTTGAATAACGGTAACACAATGAATCAATATCACCCAGTCCATTATACCATTAAAACATCTAGCACTGAGG
Organism: Glossophaga mutica; assembly: GCA_039655065.1. Classification (NCBI taxonomy): domain Eukaryota; kingdom Metazoa; phylum Chordata; class Mammalia; order Chiroptera; family Phyllostomidae; genus Glossophaga; species Glossophaga mutica. The sequence continues at coordinate 50,133,606 of CM077309.1, forward strand.
AACTCTGATCACCTAATGCAGATGATTTTCTATATTCATGTGGCCATGTCATGGATGATAACATTCCTCATCCTATTCTCTCCTGCCTTACTGACCATGTGCCAGTGCATATTAAAGACACATTTCTATATATCAAAGGTGAATTTACTGGTTCGTTAATCAATAAGTGAAGTAACATCTGTACCTCTGGGCTCATCAGGAAGCATGTGAGTGGGGTGAGTACTGCACAAACACAGTGCACAGTTAAGTCCCTCATATCCAAGAGGCAGGTTATGTTCCTGCAAATAGGCAAGCTGGTCAGAATGTAACTTGTGTCTAAGATGCAGGAATGTCTGCTGGATTTAAGAATGCTGGAGCCTGTAGTTGATCATTTCTGCTCTGGGTGCCACTGCAGCCCAAGAGAATGAAGCTAAGAGAGTTTCAGGAGACAAAGGAATAAATTAGTCAGCTTATAAAAGGGGGTGGGGAGCAATCCCTGGCAAGGGAAGTCAGCTCTTTTCCTCTCCCCACTGATGCTGGAGAGCCCTTGTTCTGTGGACTTCAACATCAGAGGCCAAAGCTCTCCTGCTCCTCCACTGGCTGCTGCTCAACAAAAACACTATCCTATTCCATCATTTTCATCATTATTGTTTCCTCAGTTAATAAAACCTAAAGAAAGCAGAATTTCAGAGATGCTGAGGGGTAGGGGCCAATTTTGGCTGAAGTCAGCCTTGGCAGGAGTCAACACTTTTTCCCCCCCTAACTTTTTATATTCTTTTGGTAAAATTGTTGTATTATTTCAAAAAATAAAATAATAAAACATTAGGTTATGCAATGGAAACTGGTTCAAGTTTGCTGCCACAGATTTTCATGTATGCACTTATAGTTGCATTAAAAAGCTAAACTCCAAGCCTGAGTTTTAAATATTTTCAAGCTCAATATCTCCCTGAATAATTCCAGACGAGTTCTGAAAATCTCTTTCACTGTGTATCTTATTTTTTACAAGCCTTTCTTATTATAAACATATAAATTATTTCTAATACCATCATGGAGAAAAGGTAATGCTGAAAATTTCATATCCAATTACAGTTGACCAATATGAAGGTAAACAGTGTTACTAGACATTGTGGAGATAGCATCTCTAATGATAGCTTGGAAAAAAATGACTTGTGTGGGTAGCCAGCCTTCAACAGCCACATGTCAAGAAGAATGTGAGAATGGAGTGAAAACGGGGTTCTATCCCTACTTGGAGGGGAATTATTCATTTTAAGGCAAAGACAAGATTAGGAGCCAAGGATTTGTGGTAGAAGATTAGCTATTATTGCATAAATATGGGAGAGGCATTTTGAACCCCTCCTCCAAATAAATGGCCACTTTTAGTAGAATCTTCCAGGGCTGTTTTTGCCTTTTAGCAGGATCTAATTTGTTCAATCACTGAATTTTTTTATTGGACATTGGAATATTGTATTTGATTGTATGTCCCATATGAAACACTCCTCCTTTCTCCCTTCTGTACCTGCCCTACTTTTCTCACCCCTTAGGTCTCCCAGGATTTGCCTCTTCCTCCTAGAAGCTTCCCTTAACCCCATCTTCTTTCCATGCTGGATCAGATGTCCTAATGCCCCCAGGATTTCCCCTGTAAGAGCTCTTACCACATCCTCCTCCTAGTACCTGGGCCTCACCAGGCAGGAATTGTGTCCCAGGGCCAAACTCAGTGCCCTGCCCATAGGAATTCCCAGTGGCTTTTTATGCAGAAAAAGAATGTACAGAATATCCAAAGAAGATGGGTTAGAATAGTGAGAGTCCTCTAAACCTGTCACAAGAAGAAAAGAAAAAAGTGGGTACTTGCAAATTAAGATGAGATTTTGCAATATGGAGAGTACTGAAGAGAAAACAGAGCAGTCTTCAATACTCATGTGTTATAAAGAAGGACTAAATGTTTAAGGGTCCTCAAAAAGCAAAATGTGAAAGAAGAAAGGTATTATAGCACAACAAAAGGCAAACATTTTAAGAGAGGGTTCTCAGAAAAGAGAGTAAGTTCCCCCAGAATGCTGATGAGTAGATTTATTAAGGCTTACTAAGTAACAGAACTGGGCTAAGTGTTTTCATATGCATTAACTAATATAATCCTCAGAGGGTCCCCACAGAAGGTAATGTCACTTACACACTTGGCCAAGGTCATAGTGCAAGTAGAGTAAGTGACAGGGCAGAGATTCAAACCCAAGTCATCTGACCCTTCACAGCTGAGGTGCTTGACCCTTATGCTAATGCATTTCTCATCCCCTTAGTGCCAGGCAGAGGAAAAAGGCCCCCTTCTCAGAGATGCTGTCAAGGAGTTAGGGAGCACCAATGAGAGGACAGGTTAGATGATATGAAAAACTAACTTACCATGATGACACTTAATTGTCACCACTCAATCTTGCCTGGCTCAAGGCCAACTGTCAATGGAAATATAACAGACATAAAGTCTAATTTGGTATGGGATTCTAGCCTTCATACCCCACTACCCTTCTGAGATACGTTCTCTCCCCATCTTCTATTGCAGTCAGGTCTAGAATGTTGCCCATGTTCCTGACCCAGCTATTATACTATCTTGAGTCATTCTCCTCTAGAACAACTAGATTTGTTTTTGTGGGGTTCTTTTTACATTTTTTGAAAATCGTTATTGTATTTTTCCATTGCCATTTATTCCCTTATTTCCCCTCCCCCTAGCAACCACCTCACTGTTGTCCATGTCCATGAGTCCTTTTTCCCTTTTGCTCAATCCCTTCACCCCCCAAATCTCTACTAGCTGTCATCCTGCTCTCCATCTATGAGTCTGTGCCCATTTTCCTTGAGAACAATTGGATGTGAAAGCCAAGTCCAAGGCAATAATCTGGCTCAACCCAACTAATCTCCATGGTTACCTAGTTGGGAGAGAGAAGGGCAAAGAGGATATTTGGATGTGGTCCCCCAAATCATCAAGGTTGGATGTACAATGGACAAGTGAAACATCAAGACTAGAGTGAGGTTTGGGAAAGCCGGGGCTATGTCTGAGCCATGACTACATCGGTATCTAGTGCAATGGGAGGTCCCTAGTTTTGCTCATTAAATGAAGGTTGAATTAATTAATGAACAAATGCTCTAGAGCAACACTACATAGGTTAATCTTATTTACCCAATGAAATGGGGTTTCCTGGTGACAGCAGATGTGATCACTAACAAAAACAGTACTAGAAGCTGAGTGGATATGTTTGAGCTTCACAGATTTAGGAGTCTAATCTCATTACAAAGAGAGCTAATCTTAGTTTCATTCTATGCAGGAAAGCTATCATTAACCAATCTCCAAATCCCTTAGGTGCAGAAGATGTGACTGGATCACCAGTTCATATTCACACTTTGAAAGTTGTTTATTTCTTCAAAATCTTAAACAGTTACTATTCAGTCAAAAAGTGGAAAAGAGACCCATCAAGAAAAGGCCTTCCCTTTCAGTTATGAGTAGAAATATCAATGATCACTAAGAGATCATGAAAACTCTACCCAAGATGTAATTATGTCAGTCTGGGAACATCGAGACTTAAGTGTAAGCAAGGGAGAAGACAGCTGAAAATCAATTAAGGAATGTGTCTGGTAGTGCTAATCCTTCTGATTTCCTTGTATAATACCACTAGATGCTCCATTTTGTTGTTGTCTAACAAGATTTTTTAAAAATTGAAATACAGGCCTCTCCCAGGGAGTTTCAACTTTATGGGCAAAAGCTTTCATTAGAATTCTCCTGCACCTTAAAGTGTTTGTAATTTGGTGTCAAAATATTTATCTGAAAAAAAACTTTATATTGAATATTTATGGGTGAAATGATAGAATGTCTGGGATTTCCTTCAAAATAACCCAGGGATAGGAATAGGGAAGTGTGGGATAGAAAAGAAATAAGATTGGCAGTGAGTTGAATAATTATTGAAGTCAGGTGGAGGGGAAGTGGGGATTCATTTTACTTTTGTATGTGACTGACATTTTTAAAAAGACTGAACATATCCAAGCCCAATGGGGCACCAATTAGGAAAGAGATGAGTCCCACAGGAGCACTCCTTTCTGTTTCATGGAGGCCCCCCCCATGTTTCTGAAGGCACAGAAAGCACCACTCTTCAATACCAGACTTACATTCACACCTCATTTGGGTGCTTGTGGGCTTCTCCCAAGATATCTGCATGGATCCCACATTAAAGGGCATGCCTCTCAAGGTACTTTATAAAAGATATGACTTAGTAGGGAATTTTCAATTGACCAAAATTCTTTAAAATTCTCTTCTCCTCTTAATATAGGTATTTGATAAATTCACTTTTAGAAATATGAAACTTATCTAACTTTAATATATTCTTCATTGAAAGGCCTTCTAAATAAATGAAGTCTGCACAGAAAAACATTGAAGCTGCTTAGGAAATGGTTGCTGCAGAAACATGAGATGCAGCAAAAGCTCAAACATGAGAGTAGATTAAAGAAAGTTCATGTTGAAATCAGTTGCATAGAACTTAAATGTCCATGTCCACAAGGGAAAAAAAATGGATCTAAGTGATGGTCAAGTGTCTATGCCACCCCAGTAAAGACTGTTACATAGATGACATTGTTGAATGTGAAAGAGGCTTCTTTCTAAGCTTTCTGAATCAACCTGGTCTAGGGCCACCTGCCTCCAGGCAGAAGGCCTACATGATAGGTGTGAGCCAATGTTAAAACCCTATTAGTGCCACAACGAACCGGTTCAAGACCCACAGCATTCCAGGAAGGAAATGGGCTGTGGGTTCAAGGTGAGAAATTATAAACTTACACAGACCAGGTCTAGATCAGCCCTTTACAACCAGGGATGCTCTCCTTTCAGGGTACTTCTGTCAATACCTGGAGACATTTTCGATGATTACAACTGGAGGAAGGGATTACTACTGGCATCTAGTAGGTAAAGGCCAGGGGCGCTACTAAACACAAGAAAGTCCCCCCAATAAAGAATTATCCATCCCAGTGTTAGTGGAGTTGCTGAGAACCCCCAGACTAGAGCACTACTGCCACAACCATTTCCTCATAGCCCTATGCATGGAGAAATGAAAGCGCTCAGGAGAGCAGAATGCAGAGCTGGCAGGAAGGAGGATCTTCGCCACTTCCATGGCCAATCTAACCCCAGTCCCATAAATTCAGCTTTCTTCAGGTCTCTTGAAATCTTCCACTTCTTTCCATCTCCACTGCGAAAACCCCAAGACAATCTCTATCTGGGAGACTGCAACAGCTTTCAAACTAGTATGTGCACGTCCAAATCTATCCTCTCTGGCACAGAAGTCTGACAGAGGCAGTACAGTGCGGTGATCAAGCATGTGGCAGAATGCATACAATCCAGAAAGGTTTGAATATCACCTTTGCTAACGTCTTTTTACCTCTGTTTTTCTCAAATGTGAAATGGGAATGATAATACTTAGAGGATTGTGAAAAATCCAGTAGGTCAATGTTTACAAAGCACTGTAAAAGTTTTTCACACATGATATGTACACTGTAATTGCTTTTTATTATTTTTAAATCATAATCCCATCATATTCCCCCCTTTTACTGGGTTCCTGTTCTTAGAATAAATATCAACAACTTGACCGTGACCCACTATGTCCTGGGTGGTCTGGCCATCCCTCCAACTTCAACAAATCTTTTTGGTCACTGTACTCCAGCTACACAGGTTTCCTGTGAGCTAATGGAAGGCATTATTCCCTTCTGCCATGGGACCTTTGTCCAGGCAGTCCCCTCCTCTTGAAATACAGTCCTCCACCTGACCCCACTCACCAGCTCCGCCTCTTCACTAAATGAACTTTCACTCACCCAGCACAACATGGGTCATAGCCATGTCCCCAGGCAGCCCTTCTACTCCCTTCAGGATGTTCCCATTGCTCCTCAAGCCTTTCCTTTTGGGCATGTTTATCCCAGCCGTAATTCTGCATTCAGATTTCTAATCCGTTGATTAGACATCAGATTGTTCACTCATTCTCTCAATAAATGGCTATGACTGCCCAGAGTGATTTGTTTTACGAGTGAATGAGTCAGTGACTGAACATGTGATTGAATCAACAAGAAGGAGGGCTTAGCTCCTACCTCAGTCTAGAGTGCTGTTAGAGAAGCTGCTGCTCAGAGCTGCCATGCCTTTAGCTTTAAATGAAAACCCCAGATGCTCTCAGCTTAGCTGAAAGGCTGCTGCACAGCCTGGAGGCAGCTGGTTTGTACTCTTGCCAGGGCCCCTGAAAATGCTCTTTCCTGCCATCTCAGGAACTTCTTCCTTGCTCAGTCAAACCTACTTCCCCAGACCTGAAGATAGGGAGGGATGTTTTTTTCCTCATATGTGATGGAAGCGGGGGGGCTGTCTTCACTAATCCTAATCCTACAGCTGAGGCTGACTCTAGAAACATTGGCTGCACAACTTTCTGGGATCAGGGGTGCAGCAGTCATTCATGTTGAAGGGTCATTTGGAAGCCAACTGTTTTTCGAAAACCACAGAATGGCAGTTTTGTTTTAGTGTTTTGATTCTAGCATCAAGCAATCTGCTTATTTTTCCAAAATTACTTAACATGGGAAATGTAAACACTTTCTAATAACACTTTCTCAAATAATCTTATTAAATGTCACACATGTGATCATGGCAAACAGTGGCCTCCCCCACTGTTCTGATCTGGGTCCGGCAGGAAACAGACTCCAGCACAGAGGGTTCAAGAAGGAGACTTCAATAAAGGGACTACAGAGGAGAGGTGGGCAGGGCTAATGAAACAAATAAGACATGTTGAAGGCATCTACAAAGCAGCAACAGTGGGCATTTGCAGAAGGAAATGACTGAGTCTCAATGCCAGTGGGAGCCATGGTGGGGCACTGCTGAGGAGCTATGGTCACAGAGAGAAGTCCCTACTGCCCCAAAGGAAGAAAGGAATTGGGAGGAAATTCTCTAACGTTTTTCTCCTCCCAGCCTCCTACCTTCTACAGGGCCTCCATTTGGCCTTGGACCCAACCAGGAGTCAGCCAGCAAGGGAAGCCCAGGAATGCAGTGCAGGGGGGCAGCTTCTAGGACACAGTCTCCCCTCCCAAAGAATGGCAGGGGGGAGGAGGGAGCAGAGAATAACCACTGCACCTACCCAAACCCACCCTGCCTTAGAGTAAAGCCTTAGCTGACAGGAGTCTTAAAAATGCATTAAAGGAAAAGTTTTCCAAGAAAACTTCTAGAGATAGAGCCAGAAGGAGAAAGAAGCTCCAAACTCATGGCTTATGAAGTGAACACACAAACACCAATTTCAAAACTGAACAGAGAGACAGCAATTTCACTTTTATCCTAACTGCACGCTGGCACTAGCCTCAGTGCACTCTGCAAATCTCTTCAAGTAAGTGAAACATCAGGTAGGAAGAATAACAGATTCTCAAAATTGGCCACAGCCTCCTGCAGGTTCAAATTAAGATCCCAGGGATATTGGCTTAACCCAAAGATCAAGTCAAACACTGCATTTCAATTTTCACAATCTGTTGGTTCCCAAATTCCGTGACTAGAAAACAAAAGATTTTGGCTGCATTTGACTGGCGGCTTGGCTTCGGATTATAGTTCTCAATTGCTTTGCTCCTGGGGAACTCAGTGGCCTCCCATTCAACACCTCATTCTCCAAGCAACATTGCCAGAGCCAGCCCCTTCTCTGCCTCCAAACATGTGAGCACGCACACACATGCACACACACTCCTTCCAGGTGCTTGGTCTGCCTCCTGAATAATACTCAAAATTAGAATTTAGCAAAACAACCATTTTTGTTGAGAAAATGCAGAAAATATTTTGCACCCCACCAGACTATGCATAAGAAAGGTGGAGAAAAGGAAGAAGAGTAGGGTGAAAGGTGCAGCAAAGTAAAGGACAGGAGGAAGAGAAGAAGAAAGATAAGAATGGATAGAAGAAAAGATGGGAGTGAATAAGGTAGGGGGAAGAAGGAAGAAACAGCTAACAAGAGAGAGAACATAATTTTCATTATCATTCATTCATTCCTTCCACAAACATTTATGAAATTCTTCCCAGGGACCAAGAACATTCAGAGCTTTCCCCACCTCTATGCTATGTCTCACTCTATAATCTCATAACCCTATACCCCTGTAGGTCTAACTGACTTGGTGCCTTTTGTGATGTCCTCTTCTAATGAGGATGCAAATCTTAATGTTTACCCTCTCCATTCTCAGGGTGGAGGTGTCCCCTGATGACATCTGGATTATATTTTACCTAAGCAAAGACACTACAGGGAGACAGAGACCATCCCCCTCCCCACCACCCCTCCAAGTAGGGATTTGCCCCAAGTCCTGCCCTTCACAGTTCTGGCAGGCAGTTGCCATCAGTTGGCTCCCAAATTCCCCGCTGGAAAACAAAAGACTTTGGCAACAGTCTGTTTCCCATTGATGTCCCTCCTCTGGCCTATATTCTCCCACTTTTGCAATATCTTCATTTTTCTTCTACCCTTTCTGCTCTACTGACGATTGCAAGAAGTGGTTCACTAAGTAAAGACTGAGCTCCCCAGAGGAATATGGTGATGAAGGAACAAAGGAAAGGAAGGAACAAAGGTGGAGAGTAAAATTTATAAGCCTGGCTAGAGGACTGGCCAGTGGAGGACTATCCCAGTTTCATTCCCTTAATTGATAGTTGGGCAAAATGAGGACCAGAAACAGCCACAGGTTAATGAATGATGGAATGTTGGAGCTGGAGAGGATTGCATGGTCTGCTAAGCAGTAGGCATTGATAGATCAGGCCTTTGAATTTTAGCCAGGATTGATATCTTATACGGAGTATAGTCTCCTGGGTATTTAGATCTGAGATCTGTGCCAATTCCACCGGGGAGATTCATGGTGAGCTGGTCTATAGACCCAAGAAAGCAAGCCTGAGTCAAGAGGTCAAAATCATCTATACAAATTGGATGTCCCCAGGTCAGCATGCCCTATAGGATCATGATTTTGAATGTGCAAAACACATCCTGTGTGAGTTGTCTCAGAAAATAAGTCAAATTATATTGGAAAGGAGCTACAACAAAGCTTTTCTTTCTTCCCTACTTAAATAAACACAAGTCCTAAAAAAGGGAGGCTAGTTATAGGTTTTTCAACCTTGGAACTGTTGGTATTTGGGGATGGATAATTCTTTGTTGGTATTCAGGGGGTGGGGGGAGAGCGTGCATTGTAGGATGTTTACCAGTATCCCTGGCCTCTATCCCTAGATGCCAGTGGCATCTCCTCTCTGGTATGACAACCAAAAATGTCCCCAGACTTTGCCAAATGTTCCTAGGGGGCAAAATCCCTCCACCACTCTGGGGTTAGAACCATTGCTTTAGAGGATCATAGACTGTTAACATGTCATCTGAGTCCAGAGTCCTGTTCACAATTAGAAATGCCAAGTCACGCTGGCCTTGGCTCACGCAGCTATTAACAGCCAGATTCAAGCCGGGAACTCAGGTCATGAGAGCCCAGCTCACTGCACCAAGAGAATTCTTGTTTCAGGACTTGATGTATGACCCTGGCTATACTATTTGCTCTTTGGTTTCTCTGTGTGATGTAGCTGCCCCATTCCTTGCTTCCTGGGGCTAAACCTGACAGCACCCCTGCAGCGTTAGAGTGAGTACTATACAAAATTCCTCAAGAGGATGTTGCTTTTGGATGGGAAGAAAGGACCATAACTGCCCCTTTGCCTTGCTCTGTGATGGGAGGTTGGAAGGCCGTACACTTCTCTTTATTTTTAAAAGGTCGACCTTCCCTACCCCCATGGAGCTGCTGCCAGGGTGGAGATAACATGAAGTATAGTGCTTGGAATTATTTAAGCTTTATGATTCACAGGCATTTAGATTATTTAACTACTGATTATGATTATTTAAGCTGAAAGATTACACTGTTCTAGCTCAGAAAATGTTTGCATTTCCATTAAAAACCACCAGGCTGAGGGCCTTTTGACTGACATTTTTCACTATTAAAACTATACAGTGCATGTTTTTGGACAGAAGACAGTATGTCCCTTATTTTGTTTTAAGATAAGGAAGCTGACTTCAAAGGTCTCCTCCAGCTAACTCTCTTCCTGCCCCCTTCCTCCCACCATCGCCTCAGCCTGTTGTCCTGATCCCTCCACCCCCAAGCAAGTTGGAAGAACCACCTATCAGCCCACTGCCTTCAATTATTTAATCAATATTGGTTCTTCCATTTGCAGACTTGAAATTCGTACAATGGCATCCCAAGTTCTTCACTCTGAGACCGTGTGCTCAGTGTCGAAGATCACAGACTATCATGTCAAACAGACTTGTATTTGAGTCCCAGGTGCCTGTGCCTCAGTTTCTGCATCTACAGAGTGGGGGTAAAAATACTCTGTCTCCCAGGAGGTGGCAGCCTATGCAGGTGAAGTACTTAACCCCTGACAGATATGTAATAAGCATTTAGTAAATGTTCACTGGTAACATTAATCCCATCACCCAAAGTATCCATGCACTGAATAGTATATATGCCTGGGCTAGCTTAATTTTCCAAAGGCATTTTTATCAGAGGTAGTACATTCCTTAAGGCACGGACAGTGAAGGGCCCTTGATTCTACCCAACATGAAATTTAATCACTGATTCCCTCTCATGATTTGTGAAACACATCTCTATTTGGCACATACAAACTCTTTACATCTAAAAAGTTTTATTAAAAACAAATGCATTATACAAAAATACAGACAAATTTTATTGTAGTCCTATTAGAGAGGGCAGTGTACTAAACCAAGAGGTCATTTTTGTTTTTGGAAAAGTTTCTGATTTCAAATAGCATTCCTCAGTGGAATAAAAAAAGAAAGATTCCAATATCAGCTAAATATTATCCGTATTTCAGTCCATTTACTTAGTGGAATTATGAACAGAAGCCCACATGGGAAGGAATTGTGACTATCACCCTGCCGCCGCCTCCCTGGACATGGGAATTCCCTCTATTGCACCCAGAACAAGTAATTTTTTTTCCCAACAGGATTTGCTGACAAACTTCAAGAGCTACCTCAAAAGGCCATAGAGCTCCTATTATTACAAAGTTCCACAGAGCACTGAAGGAAGGTCTGCCCCTCTTAAATTTTAGACCCCAGCTCTAGCACAATCTTCTGAGGCAGCATAAATCAATCCACTTCTTTTCTTACATGTCAGCTTTCCAATAGTTGATGGAAGCATCTGCCTTTTTGCCCTCTCTAAAGCAAATGCCTATCAGGTATCCCCAGCATGGCGAGATTTTCAGTTATCCCTCAATCTATTCACTCACCACATGACTTGCCCATAGTTTACCAACCCTGGTACCCAGAAATGAACTCAATCTGCTGAACATACTTGCATATGAGTAAATGTCTATTAGAATTACTGTCTCTAAAGGTGTAGTTTGCAGAGTTGCTTCTTTTTTTCAAAGTGTTGATTTTGGAATTTTTAAAAAATATTTTTATTGCTATTCAGTTACAGTTGTCCCCATTCCCCCTCCTCTTTGCTCTCCCCTGCCCCCCCACCCCTTCTCCAAAAGACAATCCCCACCCCGTTGTCCTTGTCCGTGGGTCCTTCATACATGTTCTCCTTCTTTCCCCTGTTATCGTCCTCCCCCATCCCCTCTGGTCACTGTCTGTTTGTTCTTTATTTTCACGTCTCTGGTTCTTTTTGCTCATTTTTTGTTGTTGTTGATTAGGTTCCAATTATAGGGGAGATCATATGGTATTTGTCTTTCATTGCCTGGCTTAGTTCACTTAGCATAATAGTTTCCAGTTCCATCCATGCTGTCACAAAGGGTAGGAGCTCCTTCTTTCTTTCTGCTGCATAGTATTCCATCATGTAAATGTATCATAGGTTTTTGATTAACTCATTTACTGATGGGCACTTAGGCTGTTTCCAGCAAAGTTGCTTTTAAAAGCTCAGTGAGATATTTTTTTCATACCTTATTTCAGCAAAGACTGCTAATTCCTCCAATATCTATTCTGTCCTTCTCTTCCTTGGTACTGGGTTCCCTGAATGTCACCTAGACATAGAGCTACCCAGCTAAATGTTGCACCTCCCTGCTTGAATTGTACCTAAGTGTAACTTTGTGACTTAAATAGTGGCCAGTAGTCCCTTGCCCTGCCCTGGTTTTGTACCTACGTAGAATGTAAGCTACAGGAAAAAAGGGATTTTGTCCTTTCTGTTCACTTAGTGCTTGGGTCACAGCTTAAAGGCATAGAACTGTCCTTGCATGAGGTGGATGCTCAACAACCATTTAGTAAATGAACTGTTAAATGACTCAGATGGCAATGGATGGTATATGCAGCTTAAAAGACAGAGAGGTTCCTTTCTCCTTTCTCCTTTCTGCTGGCTGGAATGTGGATGGGATGGCTAAAGCCAAAGCAAAGCCTCAAGAGAGGAGTGTGGGTTCCTGATGACTAAACAGCTACTTGTGTAAGCTTCTGGAATGTAGGTTTTTCTGTTCTTTGCATTTGAAGCTAGTCAGACCATTCCACTATTCTAAAGTTGGGGTTTTTTTGTAGTAAAGTTTTACTTACCCACTGTAAGCTTTGTGTACTGTAAGCCTTTTCTCTCCCACTAAAAGCACTAAGCTGCCAACTTCAGGGTTACAATAAAGAAACAAAAATCATGAGTGGTAGCAACTGTATTCACAGGACTGACTGCAGCTCAAACCACAACTGATGCTGAATGAGTAGTTCTTCATGACCTGTACGCCCTCTCTCTCTGCCACCTGTCCTCAATCACTACAGGTAACTCAGAAGGCTGCAGCCAGCTTCATCAGGGTTCTAGCTGACTCAGTTGATTTTTGGAACTGAGGTGGTACATAGTAACAGACAGACAGAATGGAATATTCTAGGACACATTGCCACAATATTTAATATTTTTAATTGGGCATGTTGAAGTTTTTCTAAAACACCATTGGTTAGAGAAAAAATTGCATCATAGCCAAAAATAAATAAATAAATAGGTCAAAGCAAAGGCTGATTGGAATGTAAGGCAGAATCAGTGCATGCTAACTGTACTGGGTACCTAACATATATTAACATGTAACACACACATATATATAGTTTTATTACTTAGCAGTAACTTTATCATAAATGTATAAGTTCATTCAGTTCCCATAACATCTCTATAAGTTGGTGTGTCCCTTTAGCAACTGAGTGTATCAATTTTAAGTAATGGTTGCCTTCAAAATTCCTCTCCCAGGCTCCATTTATCCTGTCTAAATTGCCAGGCACTTAGAATTCCTCCCTGAAGAAATGTGATTTGTCTTCTCTCATGTTGGCATGAAGTAAAGAATAAATTGATTATATCATTTTTCTGTACCCTGCCTCTCCTTTGAAGGGTACTTACCTAATGAGTGGGTCTCTCAAAAAGGATCCTAGATCAAAGAGGCTAACAGGATAATGCTTTGGAATAAGCTGCTGCCTTACCTCACTATAAACTCCTTAAAATAGCTCAGTGTATACAAAGGCTTTTGAGGCTATCTGGAGAAGATGTCTAGAATGCAACAATACCCAGTAAATTAAGATCTTACACCATCATCAGATGAATTAAAAATGTAGAGATCCCCTTAAAATCTTTACATAGCATAAACATAAGAAACCACCCAAAAATCTAAAATATACACTTTGAATTATGTAACTATTAACCATCTCTAAAAACCCTTATTCATTCATTATTTAATGCTAAATGGAACATATCAGTTAGCCTGCCAGTCTGCGTATTAAATTACTATGTAAGTTCAAATTGTCTGAGCAAATGCACACAGATTTTAAGTACTGTATCTCATGTCCTTCAGTTCCTTTTAGCCACAGATATCAAATTTGCCTGCCAGAAATTAAATAATTAAGCATTGGTTACTGGAATGTAAGCTTGTTAATCAGCATTAATAAAACCAAACATAAAGAATGATGTTTTTAATATTATTTTAATAAAATCTCTTTTAAATAGGAGCAAATGTAACAAAGATGAACCACTATGAAATGTTTTTACATGAGGTTTTAGATATTTTTAGGTATTTTAAGAAGAATAATCTTATACACAAGGGAAAACAAATACAATGTTCTTCTATGAGAACACATGGTTGGGAAATGTTAGTTCCTTCCAGTGGGAATAATGACTGGCAGTTAGAATACCAACCAATGAAGATCAGACTGAAAAAGAGGTGTTAGGGGAAGAATCCTACATGAAATACAGTCAAGGCTGTCCTCTGTCTTCAGTTCCTAAAAGGGTTCTTAGACCATAGGAGGGTACATTGCATTTTCTAAGACTCTCTCTACCCCAAATAACCATGAGGATCCTTACCTTTGGAAAGAGCTTTCTAAGGAGGATTCCAAAGTTCTTTGGTTACACAAGAAGCTACTTTATTCATCTATCTACTAATTTCTTTTCTTATTTACTTGTTCATTCATTTCCTTCCCTCATTTTACTAAAATGCAAACTGGATAAGGTCAGGAATTTTTCTGTTTGTTCACCTAGAATAGTGCCTGCAGCATGGTAGGAGCTCAATGAATATTTATGAATTTTTGAACTTAATTTGTCCTTTTATTCCTCAAACACTTATTCAATGCCCACTGCATAACAAGTTCTAGATATCCAATATTAAAAAGAAATTCCACCATAAATAAAAGTAACTCATAAGAAATCTTTTTTGTATATTTTTAAAAAATATTTTTAGAGACAGGGGAAGGGAGGAAGAAAGAGAGGGAGAGAAACATCAATTGGTTGCCTCCTGTACACACCCTGACCAGGAACCAAACTGGTGACCTTTCTCATTGCAGGATGATGTCCAAATAACTGAGCCACACTGTTCAGGGTGAAAAATTGTTAAATTAGAGGAATGAAGTAGTATTGTCTCACTTTAAATTCAGTCTAAATTTTAAACTAGAAGGATAGTACCCTCCCCTTTCAAAGAAAAATGGCAGGGGAAAATGTACACTACTATGGCACATGTTCCCAAATTGACTTAACACAAAACTCTGGTTAAAAACAAAACAGCTGGTTGTGGATATAGCTATTGAAAGGTAGCATGAGGAGTCTTTGTAATGATGGAACAGTATTGTATCTTGACTGTGATGTGGTTACACAAATCTATACATGTGTTGAAATCGATACTGCCAAGTACACACACACCTACTCACATATAAATGAGCGTGTGTGAAACTGGATAAATATGAATTAAATTGATGAACTGTACCAATATCAATTTCCTGGTATGATACTGTGCTATAACTATGCAAAAGGTGACCATTGACAGAAATGAGTGAAGCATATGAGAGGCCTCTCTGTACTGTTTCTTGTAACTCCATATCAATCTATAATTATTTAAAAATAGTTAACAAAATTAAATAGCAGGAAGCTTATCAAACCATTCTGTATATTAGCAAAACATTGGCACAAAAATAAATGTCCAGTAAAGGAGTGAACCTATATGACAATATACCGAGTCATTACAAATAATACAGTTCTATGTTTGGGACATGGAGACTATTCCCCCTTCAGTAAACAAAAGAAACAGGATTTACACAATATAAAAACAATCTAATTTTGTTAAAAAGTAAAAAGCAGTTGTAAAGGTATACACCAAAATGCCATCAGTGTCTATCTTAATTTTGCTTCTTTGTGTTCCTTTTTTTTCCTAAAATAAACACTATTATTCAAACATCTAAAAGACTTTCTGTCCTCTGGATGGGGTTCAGGTAAATTCTTTGTAGGTCTGAAAGAAAAACCAAAACAAGCGGGAAGATTACATGGAAAGCCATTTTAGTTCCATACAGGGATGAATGAGCTACCTGCAAGAGTCATGGAACATGAACCATCACCTTATGAACCAGGACTTCGAATGTGAATGGTGTCCACCAGGACCTGGTGAATTCCTTGTTAGTAATGACATAGACGGGAGTCTGGCTGATGCAGATTGGGATGTTGGACCCAGCTGCTTTCCAATTCTAAAACTCGGCCACTTGATTTTGAAATGAATTTAACAGATAGCACCTTTCATTTCAACAGCCCCTTTTACATTTCAAAGGACTTTCACATATGCTGGTTTATATTAATTTCAGTTTATTATTTTTTAAAAAAATCCCCTACAACAATTCTACAGAGTAGGCAGGGCAAGTATTATCACCTCCATATTACTGAAGAGAAAACAGAGGCAACCACACAGTGATCTCCTTTTATGGGTGAATAATGAGGTCACATCTCCAAACTCTTGCATTATGGCCTACCCTCTTCCCTCTAACACCACACAGCTCTCTCTTCCCACCAGGGGTTAGAAACTGGGTAGACTTGCCTGAAAGTCACTTACATGTTGCCTGCCAGAGGAACGAAAATCAACAGTGCTTGGCACAGAGTGATAGTAAGTGCTGACAATGATATACCCATCTGCCTGTTCCCATATACTCATGTGGACTAGGTTAATGTCAAGTAACCAATATGTCAATCTAAAAATCAAGATCAATCAAACCAGTTGGATGATTTGAATAGCCCAAGAGGTTGATGAATCTAATTAGTGTTCTCAGTCAATATAATTGCTCTATACCTCTGTCCCCATAGTCCCAGGAAGGAGCCCATACATGGAGCTTCTAGGCCAGTTAAATAATGAATGGGGTCCATATTGGGCTTAATGAAGTGGGGCTTTGTTACTATTACCAAAGGAATTAACAGAGGAATTTTGTATTTATTTTGCACTGGTAGCAGACTAAGCACTTCAACAATAATGTGGCAAATCATCAGAAGAAGTCTTAAGTGCTATCTAAAATCGTGAAATTAAGTGGGAAAACATACACTCAGAAAAGGTTTATATGTTTTAGAAAAATAAATTCAAATTTTAGATAAATGATACTCTTCACAAAGAATACTAAACAAAGGACATAGTTTCATTGTCTGATAGCACCATTCACACATATACATTATCTTGCACATGCCAAGCTCTCCTCTGAGCACCTCTCCTCAGAACTGCCCTAGGAAAGTCACTACAGGAGGTAACTGGAGGGTCAGCAGCGGTAAGGGCATTTCCCTCAAGTCAGCCAGCAAGCACCCAAGTAGAAGCAGCAGGATTTCAACCCAGGGCTGATGACTCCCAAACCAGTATGCTTCACCATTACTTGTTCTCTCATAACATGGAAAGAATATGCTCTTTTTATAAAAAGGAAGAAATGAAAATTTCCTTAAAATGGCATAATAAATCACTCCAGGAAATAAAAAGTTTAGTTGGAAACAACTGGAGAACAATGAGAGAAACTACGCTGAACATGACACATAACAACACACAAAGAGGCAGGCGTGGAATAGGTGAGTGGAAAAGAATAAAGGCTGATGAGTTCAATGTGCTGGTATTGTAAATAGATTATTAATTAAGGCGATAATGTCAAACATGCTTGATATACTTTGCTTTTTATTTACATAAAACCCAGTCTGCACATTCAATCTACTTACTTATTCAACAAACAATTACTGAGCATCTACCATATGTAAGGCACTGTTCTAGGCAGTATGATTTCCACATTGACTCAAAGAACAAAAGTTCCAGACTTGGTGGCATTCACATGAGCTTCTTGAGAAAATGAGGTAGTAGAAAGGGAGCGTAAGACAGATTTTGGTTTTAATCCTGACCAGATGGCCTTAAGCAAATCACTTGAAATCTCTCTGAATCTAAGTTCCCTGACCTCTAAACTGAGGATAAAAATATCTGTTTTTATTATATCGTCTTTTATTAGGAAAAAATTAATTTGAGTTTATATGTGAAAAATACTTATTCTTTAGTCTTAGAGAAACTGAGGTAGTTGACGAGGAATAAAAATTTTGTCCTCATTATTAAATCTTTCAAAATATTTCATTCCATATTTTCCATGATCTAAGCTCTCTGGGTTTAATGTTAACCATGTGTACGACTTGTAGGGTCAAGAGAAGGTCATTCTTCCATACCTAGCCACCAATTTCAGAGTCTATGTTACAGGCTTAACATGCCACAATTATGTATGTTTCCCCTTTTTTTGGAAGGAAGTTGGATTGAAATTGTATCTTAGTGATTATTTCATTTTAAATCTTATATAGAGAGATGTTGCTTCTTACCTACTTCTTCAGAAACATATCCATAGTAATTGATTATTTCTAAAATCTTTGAGTAATTTTCTTTGCTATGTTCTTCCATAATGATATTATTTCATTGTGAGAGCAAAGTAAGATCTACATGGAGATGGTTGTGTCATACATAGGCCCATAAGAATGACCACTGCCCATCATGTGGCCATACTTTATTAATTAAATCAAAGAAAAGTGATTGGTTCCAGTCTCTCCCACACCCTAACCTTCCCCAGAAAATGGTAGAGTGTCCAGGATTTCTAAGCCTGTTTTTATCATGATGCTCAGCAAATCAGAGTCTTGCTTTCTAAACAAAGGTGCCAACCTTGAAACTCCATGAAAGGCAACACAAGCCAGACATTGTACACAAGTGAAAAGAATATAATTAGCAAAGTTATAGTCACAATTGGGAAATACCTCCTTGGAAAAGTTTCCACTCAACTGTGAACAGTGCTCAAATTATCATTGTGCTTAATGAGGCCCCTGTCTCTTGGCCAGCTGAGATCTTTGTGACAGATCTAAGAATGCCAGCACCATCCACAAAACACAGACATACAAAATCTAATGCTGGACATTCTTTGAATAACAGATGTGAAAAATGTGCAAATTGGAACATGGAAGCTATAACAAACAAACAAGTATAATATAAACAAAGACACTGAATTTGAGAACAGTCTGTCAGTGTCCAGAGTGGGAGGGGAGGGAATTTCAGGGGAAAAGGGGAACGGTTTAGAGCAACAAGTATAAAGGACTCATGGACAAAAACTATGGGGGGGTGGAAATGGGAGGAAGGTGGGGAGGGCTGGGGTGGTGGGCTGGGGCGGGGTAAAAGACAGAAAACTGTACAATATCAACAATTAAAAAATACTGATTTAAAAAAAAAAAAAAAAAAGGAAAAAAAAAAATAAAAATAAAAATGGTAACATGTGTAGTCCCAGAAATGACTAGTCAAGTGTTAGCTAAATTATTCTTCCTCTAAGTTCTTTCTTCACCTTCTCTAGCCTTCCCATCCTCACCCCCAAAAAGAGATTAGAAAAGAGAAACTCAGAAA
Organism: Glossophaga mutica; assembly: GCA_039655065.1. NCBI lineage: Eukaryota > Metazoa > Chordata > Mammalia > Chiroptera > Phyllostomidae > Glossophaga > Glossophaga mutica. The sequence goes on from CM077309.1 coordinate 50,152,693, forward strand.
CAAAAATGGGTACTCACTTCATCTCCAGGATCTCCTCTAGCTGTTTTCTCCTTTCTATTCGGAGGTTGGCCAAATGAGCTTCCTTTTCAGCCAGGGATTGCTGCGTGGAGGCGAGACGTGCCTTGGTGGCATCCAATTCCTGCCTGGTCTTGTCCAATGCATTCATCAGTTCCTCTATCTGAAAGGCACATGGAAACTGCTGTGTTATTTCTCCTTTGTTTAAGTACAAGGCATTGCTTGCTAGCCTGTGTTCTGAAATACTAAGGAATCAGAGCCATCCTTGAACTGGGTATCGTGAAGTCCATTTTTTTATTTTGTCCTTCGCTACAAAATAAATGTCTCAAACACAAGAAATGTCCAAACTTCTCCAAGATCCTTATTCCATCGGACTGTCAAATAACCTTCAGAGAAACTATTTGATATATTTATTAGAAGTGGAGGGTGAGTGACTTGACCCAGTTTCAACTGTGGCAAAAATCTAAGACATTGCCTCACAGTTGGTGGAAGGCAACATTCAAAATGCACTTTGCCTGGGACAATGTTCATTTGTGTGTAGGCCCCAGAGTATACTGACAGGAAGTTAATCTACGTGTTTCAGATTTATTCATGTTTTAACCTATCAAACCCTTGTTTGCCAAAAGTGATTTGATGTCCAAGGGGCCTCATGAGCCCCCGTTCACCTCACCTCCCAGCCTCACAGCCCAGAAGCAATATTTGGCCAAAGGTAAACAAAATTCCAGCCACAAAAGGTTCAAGTTTGGTTTACCCCTAAAGTTTGAGAGGGTTCTAAACTTGAAATAAATGACATGTAACTTTTATAGGGTGCTAATACACCATAGAAATAAGCCAGACTATCAAATATCCAGAGTTTTCAGCCGGGTCCCCCAAAAATTGAACCAAGAAGTCCCAAGGCAAGGCCTTATCCTCCCCAAACCACTGGGGGCTTTTAAAAACCAATGCGCAACAAAGAAGGCTGGTGTTTACAGTCCTGTTCCAGAGACTGCTGTGGAGCAAGCTGGTGGCAAACCACCCCCTGCACAGATGCAGCTGCATCCACCCTGCTGATTTAAAACTAGGGAAGTTCCAGGAAGTTTCTAGATTCCAGACTTGATATTTGGGTTTCTAAGCTACCCTTTTCAGCCTAACTTGGCAGAATGGGATCATCCATCACTAAAGGCAAAGGAACACACTTCAGAATGTGTCAGTGACATGTTAAGTTCCAATTCATAAAGACTCTCTACACCATTTCTGTAGCTTTTCATGGGATTTATTCAGGATAAGCCTTATAGTTCACATCCAAGGTAAATTACAGGCTTTTAAGATTCATAAAGCCTTCCCTTTTGCCCTGATAAAAAAAGGAAACCTGATGACCCATGTAGTGTAACTCCAAGCCAAAACCAAAAACAGTTTAAAAAGCAAGGCATATAAAGGCTAATCTATTGAAGTCACAGAACCACACCTGTTTAATTGGAGAGCAAATAGCATTGTTCTTTAACTTTAAAAATACATGGGATGTCTTTTGCCCATTTTTAATTGGGTTTTTTGTCTTCCTGGAGCAGAGTCGTGTGAGTTCTTTATATATTTTGGAGATCAAACCCTTGTCTTAGGTGTCATTGGCAAATATGTTTTCCCATAGAGTTGGCTCTCTTTTCATTTTAATGCTGTTTTCTTTAGCCATGCAGAAGCTTTTTACTTTGATGAGGTCCCATTTGTTTATTCTTTCCTTTATGTCCCTTGTTTTAGGGGACGTATCCGTGAAAATGTTGCTGCATGGAATGTCTGAGATTTTCATGCCAATGTTCTCCTCTAGGAGTTTTATGGTATTATGACTTATATTTAAGTCTTTTATCTATCTTGAATTGACTTTAACAGATACTTCTCCAAGAAGGATGAACAGAGGACCCAGAGACACATGAAAAGATGCTCAGCAACACTAGCCATCAAAGAGATAAATATTAAAACCACAATGACGGAGGCGGCCCGGCGACCGGAGGGGCCTCTGCAACCCACCGGAGGCGGCCGAGTGACCGGAGGCGGCTCTGCAACGGACCGGGGGCGGCTCTGCGACCGGGTTGGAGGCGGCCCTGCGGCCAGAGGCGACCCTGCAACTAGAGAAGGGGACTCTGGAAGACCCGGAGCTCACATCTGTGATCCTGGGGTGAGTGCACGCAATTCGGGAAACTCTCGGAGCCCACGCCTGTAGTCTCAGGCGGGCGCCTGCGCCCTGTAGGAGACCCGGAGCTCACAGCAATAGGCTCGGGGAGGGATGGATCTGTAAGAGATTCCAGCTGAAACCCATAAACTCTGGAAAGCTCGCCCCCTGCAGGAGGCTCAGAAATCACACCCAAGGCCCTGCATGGAGAGTGCGCCATTAGCCCTGGGGACAGTGCTGGGCTGGCACTGAAGACAGTAGCCCAAAGCTGACTGAGTGAGGAACAGGGAGAAAAGCGGTACGAGTCGCCTCGCAGCCTGCTACAGCCAGCAAGTCCAGAAAATCCAGTTTGGCCTGTGTGAAAATAGCAAGAGATTTTTTTTTTTCCTTCTTATTCTTTTTTTTTTTTTTTTTGGGGGGGGGTGTTTTGTTTCATTTTGTTTTGTGGTTTTTTTTTTTTTTTGATAGTTGTTTTTTGTCTGTTTAGTTGGGTTTTTTGATTGTTTGTTTGTTTTGGTTCGTTTTTCGTTTTTGTGGGGTTCTTTTTGTTTTGTTTTGATTATATATTTTTTATTTTTTTATCACTTCTACCTTTTTTATCTCTCAATTCCTTTTGCTTCTCTTTACTTCTTTCTGGCTTTATTCCTTCTTCCTTTCTTTCCAATTCTATCTCTCCTTCCCTCCTCTTTTTTTTCTTTCTTTCTTTTTTTTTCTTTTTTCTCCCTCTTCTTTTTTCACTTTATTCTTTTCTCTTTTTGAATACCCACGAGTGAGGCAAAGAAATCCTACAACTGTGAAAAAACCAGAGTTGGACCAAAAGAGGGGGTATTCCCACAGCTGAGACAGTGGAAGCTGCGAACACCAGGATACCTGAAGAAGACTATAACACTAAATCTCACAGGTATTCCACCACAGAAGTTCACATCATAAACGCAGGTAGCCAGAACAGATCAACTTAAGAAGCAGAGGTTTACAAGAAGAGTCTCACCAACAATGAGAAGACAAAGAAACAATCCCCAAATGAAAGAAAAGGTGGAAGCCCCAGAAATAATGCTAAATGAAACAGAGGCAACTCAACTATCAGATAAGGAGTTCAAACAAAATGGTTGTCAGGAAGCTCCATGAGCTCTCAATGAGCTACCAGAAACTACAGGGAAGCTACGATGAACTCACTGCAAACTATATCAACATGAAAAAGGAAATAGAAACTATAAAAAAGGGCCAAGAGGAAATGAAGAATACAATTTCTGAGCTGAAGAACACAGTAGAAGGAATGAAAAGCAGAATCGATGAAGCAGAAGATCAGATCAGTGAGTTGGAGGACAAAGTAGAAAAAAAACAGCCAGATAGAGCAAGAAAAGGAAAAGAGGCTCAGAAAGAATGAAGAGGGTTTAAGAGAAATGCAAGACAACATGAAACGTAATAATATCCGTATAATAGGAATACCAGAAGGAGAAGAAGAAGAGCAAGGGATAGAAAACCTATTTGAAAAAGTAATGATGGAAAACTTCCCTAATTTGGTGAGAGAAAAAGTCACAAAAATCCAGGAAACACAGAGAGTCCCTATCAAGAGGAACCCAAACAGGCCCACTTCAAGACACATCATCATTAAAATGGCAAACTTCCAAGACAAAGAGAGAATCTTAAAGGCAGCAAGGGAGAAAAATGAAGTAACATACAAGGGAGCCCCGATAAGGTTAGCAACTGACTTCTCAATGGAAACGCTCCAAGCCAGAAGAGAATGGCAAGAAATATTCCAAGTAATGAGAACCAAAGGCCTACAACCAAGACTACTTTATCCAGCAAGGCTTTCAATCAAAATAGAAGGACAAATAAGGAGCTTCCCAGACAAAAGAAGTCTAAAAGAATACACCTCTACCAAACCAGTACTACAAGAGATACTAAAGGGACTGCTTTAAGGAAAGAAAGGAAAAGAGAGAGTGAGGAACACAGATACGAAAATGGCAATGAATCAGTACCTATCAATAGTAACCTTAAATGTAAATGGATTAAATGCTCCAACCAAAAGACATAGAGTAGCTGACTGGATAAGAAAGCATGACCCACACATATGCTGCCTACAAGAGACCCACCTCAGGACAAAAGACCTACACAGACTTACAGTGAAAGGCTGGAAACAAATTTTCCAAGCAAATGGACAGGAAAAAAAGGCCGGGGTAGCAATACTCATATCAGACAAAATAGACTTCAAAAGAAGAGCTATAAAGAGAGACCCAGAAGGTCACTTCATAATACTCAAGGGAAGAATCCACCAAGAAGACATAAACATTGTAAATATATATGCACCCAACATAGGAGCACCCAAAATACATCAAGAAAATCTTAGAGGACTTCAAGAAAGATATTGACAGCAACACAATTATAGTAGGAGATTTTAACACCCCACTGTCAAAAATGGACAGATCTTCCAAACAAATTATCAACAAAGATATTGTGGCATTGAACAGTACTCTAGACGAATTGGACTTAGCTGATATATATAGGGCCCTCCATCCCGAAGAAACTAAATACACATTTTTTTCAAACGCACATGGAACATTTTCAAAGATAGACCACATGATAGGACACAAAACAAGCCTAAACAGATTCAAGAAAATTGATATCATACCAAGCATTTTCTCCGACCACAAGGGACTAAAACTAGAAACCGACTTGATGGGGAAAATCCCCAAATCATCAAAATCATGGAGATTGAATAGCATGCTATTAAACAATGAATGGGTAAAGAATGAAATTAAGGAAGAAATCAAAAAGTTTCTGGAAACAAATGAAAATGAACTCACAACAACCCAAAACTTATGGGACACAATGAAGGCAGTCCTCAGAGGGAAGTTCATAGCAATACAGGCCTACCTAAAGAAGACAGAAACATTTCTAACAAACGACTTAACCCTACGCCTACAAGAACTCGAGGAACAACAACAAAGACAGCCCAGGGCAAGTAGAAGGAAGGAAATAACCAAGATCAGAGCAGAATTAAATGACATAGAGACTAAAAGCACAATCCTAAGGATCAATGAATCCAGGAGCTGGTTCTTTGAAAAGATAAACAAAATCGACAAGCCTTTAAGCAGGCTCATCAAGAAAAAAAGAGAGAGGACTCAAATAAACACAATCAGAAATGAAAGAGGAGAGATTACGACTGACACCACAGAAATACAAAGGATTGTAAGAAATTACTATGAAGAACTGTATGCCAAGAAATTTGAAAACCTAGGTGAAATGGACAGGTTTCTAGAAAAATATAACCTTCCAAAACTCAATGAAAAAGAAACAGAAAGCCTGAACAGACCAATAACAGCTGGTGAAATTGAATCAGTAATCAAAACACTCCCGGCACACAAAAGCCCTGGACCAGATGGTTTCACAGGAGAATTCTACAAAACATTTAAGGAAGAGCTAACCCCTATCCTTCACAGACTATTCCAAAAAATCCAAAATGATGGAAGACTCCCAAACTCTTTTTATGAAGCCAGCATCATCCTAATCCCAAAACCAGATAAAGACATAACAAAGAAAGAAAACTTCAGGCCAATATCACTGATGAATGTAGACGCTAAAATCCTCAACAAAATATTGGCAAACCACATCCAACAATACATTTAAAAGATCATACACCATGACCAAGTGGGATTCATCCCAGGGATGCAAGGATGGTTCAACATTCGCAAATCAATAAATGTAATACATCACATAAACAAAAGCAAGGACAAAAATCACATGATCATATCAATAGATGCAGAAAAAGCTTTTGATAAAGTACAACACCCATTTATGATAAAAACTCTCAGCAAAGTGGGAATAGAGGGAGCATTCCTCAACATAATAAAAGCCATATATGAGAGACCTACAGCCAACATCATACTCAATGGGCAAAAACTGAAATCTTTCCCACTAAGATCAGGAACAAGACAAGGCTGTCCACTTTCACCACTTCTATTCAATATAGTATTGGAAGTCTTAGCCACAGCAATTAGACAAGAAAAGGAAATAAAAGGCATCCAAATTGGAAAGGAGGAAACAAAACTATCATTGTTTGCAGATGACATGATAGTGTACATAGAAAATCCTATAGACTCGGCCAAAAAGCTGCTCGACGTAATAAATGAATTTGGCCAAATAGCTGGATACAAAGTCAATATCCAAAAATCAAAGGCATTTTTGTATACCAACAGTGAAACAGCAGAAGCAGAAATCAAGAAAAAAATTCCATTCGATATAGCAAAAAGAAAAATAAAATACCTAGGAATAAACCCAACCAAGGAGGTAAAAGACCTGTATGCAGAAAACTACACAACACTGAAGAAAGAAATCAAGGAAGACACAAACAAATGGAAGCATATACCATGTTCATGGATCGGAAGAATTAATATTATCAAAATGTCCATATTACCCAAAGCAATTTACAGATTCAATGCAATACCTATTAAAGTTCCAATGGCATATTTCACAGACATAAAACAAACACTTCAAAAATTTATATGGAATCATAAACGACCCCGGATAGCGGCAGCAATTTTGAGAAAGAAGAGCAAAGTAGGAGGGATCACAATACCTGATACCAAACTGTATTACAAAGCCACTGTAATCAAAACAGCCTGGTACTGGACAGACACGTGACCAGTGGAGAACAAGAACAAGAACAGACACGTGGACCAGTGGAATAGAACAGAGAGCCCAGAAATAAACCCAAGTCTCTACAGTCAATTAATATTCGACAAAGGGGGCAGCAACATAAAATGGAGCAAAAATAGCCTCTTCAATAAGTGGTGCTGGGAGAACTGGACAGCTACATGCAAAAAAATGAAACTCGAGCACCAACTTACACCATACACAAAAGTAAATTCAAGGTGGATAAAAGATTTAAATATAAGCCATGACACCATTAAAATTCTAGAGGATAATATAGGCAGGAAAATCTCAGATATTTCACGCAGCAATATTTTTACTGATACGTCCCCTAGAGCAAGGGACATAAAGGAAAGAATAAACAAATGGGATCTCATCAAAATAAAAAGCTTTTGCACAGCTAAAGAAAACAGTATTAAAATAAAAAGAGAACCAACTGTATGGGAAAACATATTTGGAAATGATACCTCAGACAAGGGATTAATCTCCAAAATATATAAAGAACTTACAAGACTCTACTCTAAGAAGACAAGCAACCCAATTAAAAAATGGGCAAAGGATTTGAACAGACACTTCTCCAAGGAGGACATACAGAGGATCCAGAGACACATGAAAAGATGCTCGATATCTCTAGCTATCAGAGAGATGCAAATTAAAACTACAATGAGATACCACTTGACACCAGTCAGAATGGCCTTCATAAACAAAGCAACAAACAGCAAGTGTTGGAGAGGTTGTGGAGAAAAGGGGACCCTACTGCACTGTTGGTGGGATTGCATACTGGTATGATCACTATGGAAAACAATATGGAATTTTCTAAGAAAACTACAATGGATCTACCTTTTGACCTAGCAATTCCACTGCTAGGATTATATCCTAAGAACCCTGAAACACCAATCCAAAAGAACCTATGCACCCCAATGTTCATAGCAGCACAGTTTACAACAGCCAAGTGCTGGAAATGTCCTAGGTGCCTATCAGTAAATGAATGGATCAAAAAACTATGGTACATTTACACAATGGAATTCTGTGCAGCAGAAAGAAAGAAGGAGCTCCTACCCTTTGCAACAGCATGGATGGAACTGGAGAACATCATGCTAAGCAAAGTAAGCCAGGTGGTGAAAGACAAATACCATATGATCTCACCTTTAACAGGAACCTAATCAACAAAACAAACAAACAAGCAAAATATAACCAAAGACATTGAAATTGAGAACAGGGTGACAGTCACCAAAGCGGAGAGGGGAGGGAATTTCAGGGGGAAAGGGGAAGGGTTTGCAGGAACAAGTACAAAGGACACATGAACAAAAACTAGGGGGGTGAAAATGGGAAGGAGGTGGGGAGGGGTGGGGAGGTAGGCTTGGATGGGAGTAAAAGACAGAAAACTGCACAAGAACAATAATTAAAATAAATTTTTTTTTTAAAAAGCAGCAAAGTAAAACCCATAAGACCCCCAGCTAATTTTTCAGCCAAAACTTTTCAGAACAAAAGGGATGGCACAATTTAGTCATATATTGAATAATGAAAGAAAAAAAACCCTCTAAAACCAAGAATATTCTTCCCAGAAAATCTACTTTTCAGAATTGAAGAAAAAAATAGTTTCCCAGACAAGCAAAAGCTAAGGGTTCATCACCACTGAACTGACACTATGAGAGATGTTAAAGGGACTTCTTTACGTGGAAAAGAAAAGGCTGAAACTAAAAATAAGAAAATTTTAAAAATCTCACTGATAAAGCTAAACATTTAGTAAAAGCAGTAGATGGACCAATTATAAAGCTCCTATTAGTGTTAAAGGACAAAAGTAATAAGAGTATATGTAACTACAATAATAAATTAAAGGATACACATGCAAGTACACAGTGTAAAATATAATTCCAAAAAATGTAAACGTGGCAGGGGGTGAGTAAAATATATAGTACTTTTTGAGTGTGTTTGATCTTAAGTAACCATCAACTTAAAATAGATTACCATAAACATAGCTTGTTATATATGAATGTCATGGTAACCACAAACCAAAAACCTATAATAGATATACAAAAAATAAAAGGAAAGGAAACCAAATTATTAAAGAAAGTCATCAATGTACAAAAAAAGACAGCAAAAGAAAAAGGAACAGAAAAGAACTACAAAACAATTAATTGCAATAACTACTTACCTACCAACAAACATTTTAAATGTAAATAGACCAAATGCTCCAACCAATAGGCATAAGGTGGCTGAATAGATTTAAAAACAGCAAAAACAAACAAACAAACAAACAAAACAAGTCCCATGCATGTGCTGCACACAAGAGACTCACTTCAGATTGAAAGACACACACAGACTGAAAGTAAAGATTTGAAAAAGATATTTTATAAGATTGAAATGAAAAGAAATCTGGGTTAGCTATAAAATATATCAGACAAAACAGACATTAAAACAAAGACTGGTACAACAGACAAAGATGGGTATTACATAATAAAAAGGGGATTGATCCAAAAAGAAGATATAATACTTGTCAACATCTACACACTGAATATTGGAGCACCTACATATAGAAAAAGATATATTAACAGACATGAGGGAAAGATCGAAGTACTACAATAATACTAAATGACTTCAATACTCTGCTTACATCAATGGATAGATCTTCCAGACAAAATTCAACAAGAAAACAGTGTTCTTAAATGAATGACACATTCAATCAAAAGGCCTTAATAGATATTTATAGAATATTCCACCCCCAAACAGCAGAATAGGCATTTCTTTTTCAAGTGCACGTTCTTCAGGATAGACCACAATGGGACACAAACCAAACCAATTATCATGGTATGAAACTAGAAAGCAGTTACAAGGAAAACAACTGTAAAAATCACAAACATGGGGAGGCTAAACAACATGCTACCAAATAATCAATGGTTAATAAAGAAATCAAGCAGGAAAGAAAAAAATTTCTTGAGACAAATGGAAATGTAATGATACAAAATCTATAGGATACAGCAAAAGCAGTTCTAATTCACAGCAATACAGGCCTATTTCAAGAAACAAACACACAAAAATCTCAAATAAACAGTCTAACTTTACACCTAAAGGAATAAGAAAAGGAAAAACAAATAAAGTCCAACATGAGTGAAAGAAAATAAACAATAAAGATTAGAGCAGAGATAAATGAAACAGAGACTAAAAAATGCATAAAACATCAATGAAACTAAAAGCTGGTTCTTCATAAAGTAAATAAAATTGAAAATTTCCCCAGGCTCATCAAGAAAAAAGAATGTCCAAGTAAATCAAATCAAAAATGAAGAGAAAAGATGACAACTGATAGCACAGAAATGCAAAGAGAATACTATGAAAAATTATACACCAACAAACTGGAAAACCTAAAAGAAACAGATAAATTTCTATAAAGATATAATCCTCTCAGACTTAATTAGGAAGAAACTGAAAATCTGAACAGACCAATTATTAATAACCAAATTGAAGCAGTAATCAGAAAACTCCCAAAATACAAAATCCAGGACCAGACAACTTCGCAGGGGAATTCTACCAAACATTCATGAAGAATTGATACCTATTCTGAAATTATTCCAAAAATTGAAAAGGAGGGAAAGCTTCCAAACTCAATCTGTGAAGACAACATTACCCTGATACTGAAACAAGATAAAGACACTGCTTTAAAGTTTATTAACTGTATAGAACCTTGGGGAAATGTCTCAGTTTCCTCATCTATAAAAACGCTACTTCTCATACAAAGTACTATTAAATACCAGTATTAAAGCAGATGCAGTGAATATTAAGCTCTCAGTGCAAGGACTGGCAAACATGAAAACACTTAATACCTTTTTAACAGAAGAGGCAGCACAGCATAGCAGTTATGAACAAATTCAGGAGTCCTTCCACTACTCACTAGCTGGGTCACTCTGAGTGAGTTATAAAAGCTTTCTGAGCCTCCACCAACTCACTTGTGAAGTGGAAGTAAAAAAAGAACTTAGTTCTAAGGGCTTTTGGGAAGATTCAATGGGTTAACATGTGTGATCCCTGGAGAACAATGCCTAGTACTTGGTGCCTAGCACCTGGTGTCAGCACTGTATTGTTAATACAGTGCCTGATAAGTGTTCAACCCATTTTCTTTTGGCTTATTACCGAATTCAAGATTTTCTGCTTGCTGTCATCTACCCTAAACCAGCCACAAACACATGCAGACACACCCCCGGACTGCCCTACACTGACCCCTCCAGTTACTGAAATCACCCATCTGTCAAGGTTGTGTCACAGAGCCCTGGCCTCTTCACAGGCTGCAGTAATTAAAAGTTCGAGCTCTGAGAGTAGGCAGACCTAGGTCAAGCTCTGGCTCCACCAAGAGAATCTCTGTGACCTTAAGCCAATCTTAACACAGCACTTCCTAAACTTTGTTGCACACTACAATCTATGGGAAAGCTTTTTAAAATCCTGATGGTGTAGTCACAGCCCTACCAACTAAACCAAAATGCTTGACAGTTGAAGTTAAGCATCAGTATTTTATTAAAGATAATAGATTATTCCAATGTGATTACAAAATGCTGCCAAGTCTGGGAACTCTGAATGTTAGTGACCTCTCTCAAAGCCTGCAGGTTCTCTCCTCTAAAAACCAGGGAGGAAATATAGGCTATAGCACAGAATTGGCAAAACCATAAATGGAGATGATATACATAAAGTCTCCATCCCTCCCTGCAGGACCTCCTTGAAGTGTCCAACGCATGACAGTTACCATTGCCCCTAGTGGGGTTTCTAGCCAGGCTACCTTCATGCAACCCAGTGCCTTCAGTTCCTACTGTCTGCACATGACTTTCTGCCACCTAATCAAACACCTCTTGCTGTTTCTGCACAACTATTTCATGCGTGGGCTAAATTGCTACAACTGGATTGTAATCCCTAGGCAGGCAAGGGCCATGTTTCTGTCCTCCTTAGAAACCCCTTCAGCACCTGACACAATAGCAGTGTCCACATTCAGTAAATAAATACCTGTGGGATGGCAGTAAGGGGAATGCAAAATCCCTCCTTTGACCCACTTAGTGCAATGATGAATGAAGTGTAAGCCTGGACTTGATACTCTCCTACCCTGTAATTCAGTGGTCTGCTCGCCATCCGCACCGAATATCCTTCAAATTCTTGTTCTCCATTTGCCTCAAGTACCTACTCTTTTCTATGGAGACAAGGGGGCTCAGTTACTCAGCTCCTGAATGGGATGGAGGACCTATGCCTACTGCCACCCCAGCAACTGCCAAGAGGACCCAGGCATCTGCAAGTTTCAAGTTGGCAAAATAAAAATGTTCCAGGCCTTCAGTTGGAGTAGAAACAAGTAGCTTTCAGTTCTGCTATGCTTTCCACACTGTCTCCCCTACTTGGGAGATGTGTGCTCCTTTCTGCCTTCACTCCACCACCTCAATGGGTATTTCCTATGTGCCAGGCACTCTGCCAGACACTAGTGACAGACCTGTCCTCAGAAGCTCTCTGGTTTGCCAGGCAAGCTTAAATCAAACAACTATTTAATCACAACTGTGATTTAAAAAAATTATTGAAGTACTGAGTGATTAGCAAGAGTAAAGCATGAGCCAATCCTGCCCTAGGCTTCCTGGCCAGCCTCCCTAAAGCAAGGAGTGGGAGAAGCCTGCTGCAGAGGAGGGCAAGAAACAGGTGCTAGTGTCCCAGGCTTGAAAGGAAGGGGTGGAGGGGTGTGGTCCTGCTCACTAAGAAACTACTACTTGGAGAATCACAATGATCATGAGCCAATAAACGCTTGCGAAAAGTACAGCAGGAAGGCAACCCGTTTGTGGAAATTTGATACAACATTTGCTTCTTTTAGAAATGCATCTATTGTAATTTACCAGACAATATTTCCTGAGGGGTAAAAATATTTTATAAAGGTTATTTAATTCCTAAAACACTATCCCCAATGAAAACAGAATTCACAGCAACTTCAGAAGTCTTCTGTATAACTCAAAATGTTTCATTTAAAATAATTTCCTGAAAATAAATAAATACATAATATTTTTTAAAAATTTTATGTATTTATTTATTTTTAATATATTTTATTGATTATGCTATTACAGTTGTCCCTTTTTTTCCTCCCCTTTATTCCCCTCAGCCCTGACATACCCTCCCACAAGCACTCCCCCACCTTAGTTCATGTCCATGGGTCATACATGTAAGTTCTTTGGCTTCTCCATTTCTCATACTATTCTTAACCTCCACCTGCCTATTTTGTACCTACCATTTATGCTTCTTATTCCCTGTACCTCTTCCCCCATTCTCCCTTCCCCTTCTCCCACTGATAACCCTCCATGTGATCTCTATTTCTGTGATTCTGTTCCTGTTCTAGTTGTTCACTTAGTTCATTTTTGTTTTTGTTTTTTTAGGTTCAGTTGTTGATAACTGTGAGTTTGTCATTTTCTGTTTATATTTTTGATCTTCTTCTTTTTCTTAGATAAGTCCCTTTAACATCTCATATAGTAAGGGCTTGGTGATGATGAACTCCTTTAACTTGACCTTATCTGGGAAGCACTTTATCTGCCCTTCCATTCTAAATGAAAGCTTTGCTGGATAGGGCAATCTTGGATGTAGGTCCTTGCCTTTCATGACTTGGAATACTTCTTTCTAGCCCCTTCTTGCCTGTGAGATTTCTTTTGAGAAATCAGCTGACAGTCTTATGGAAACTCCCTTGTAGGTAACTGCCTCCTTTCCTTTTGCTGCTTTTAAGATTTTCTCCTTATCTTTAATCTTGGATAATGCAATTATGATGTGCCTTGGTGTGTTTTTCCTTGGGTTAAACTTCTTTGGGATTCTCTGAGCATCCTGGATGGCTATTTCCTTTGCCAGATTGGGGAAGTTCTCCTTCATTATTTTTTCAAGTAACTTTTCAATTTCTTGCTCTTTTTCTCCTTCTTGCACCCCTATGGTTTGGATCTTGGAACATTTAAAGTTGTCCTGGAGGTTCCTAAGCCTCTCCTCATTTTTTTTTTTTTTTGAATTCTTGTTTCTTCATTCTGTTCTTTTTGAATGTTTCTTTTTTCCTTCTGCTCCAAACAGTTGACTTGAGTCCCAGTTTCCTTCCCTTCACTGTTGGTTCCATGTACATTTTCCTTTATTTCACTTTTCATATCCTCCACATTTCCCTCCACTTTTCGACCATACTCAACCATTTTTTGTGAGCATCCTGACTACCAGTATTTTGAACTTGGCATCTGATATGATGGCTATGTCTCCATCACTTAGTTGTATTTTTTCTGGAGCTTTGATCTGTTCTTTCATTTAGGACATATTTCTTTGTCTTGGGGCACCTGTTATGTAGTAAGGGGAGGAGCCGTAGGTATTTTTCAGGGCCAGGCCACCCACTTTGCTGCATTGTGGCGCTGTATGTGGGGGGAGGGTTCTGAGAGGGAACAATGCTGCTTGCTCAGCTCTCTGCCAGATTTCAGTCACTTCCCCTGCTACCCACAAGCAAATTGGGCCCTTCTGGTGCTGATTCCTGGGTGGGTGGGTTTGTGTATTTTCTAGGACCCTGTGGGTCTCTTTAATGAACTCTCCTGTGAGGCTGGGATTTTCTCTCACTGCCTCAACCCCACAGGTTTTTCAATCAGAGGTTTTGAGGCTTTATTTTCCCTGCACTGGAATCCTGGGTTGCTCAGTCTGTCTCACTCCCCAGTTGTTCCTCCCCGTTTACTGTATGCAAGTGTGGGACTGGCCGCTCCACCAGCTGCCACCCTGCCCTCCCCAGTCCTCCAGCCGCCACCTTGCCGCGAGTCCTCGCCACCCCGGCTGCCCATCTCCGTCCCTCCTACCAGTCTAGATGAATGTTTCTTCTTTAATTCCTTGGTTGTTGGACTTTCATACAGTTTGATTTTCTGGCAGTTCTGGTATTTTTTGTTTTTAAATTTGTATTGTTGTCCCTCTTTTGGCTGTACAAGGAGGCAAAATATAACTACCTGTGTGTCCATCTTAGCTATGGCAAGACTGGTATTCTAATCCTATATCTACAAAGCTAAGGTTGCATTTAAAAACATAACAGCTTAGTATTACATATTTAGAACATAATATCTAAAGGTTTCTTTAAGCTACATGTCTAGTTAGTCTCACCAGTTTTTAAAAAAGCAAACCTTCAAATAACCATGTGATCTCCTATGTGGCAGATCATAAAAAAAATCTTTTATAAAATGTTTAAGTTACCAAGACTGTTCAATTGTATTTGAATAATGCATAACTGTACACTTTAAGAACAATAAAGCCAACAGCTGAATTTCTAAAGAGTCTAGTGCTTATACCCAGCTCTGGAGAAACTGTCAGAACTTTTAAAGTGAATGGCGAAGCTTAAAACAATAAAATAAAAAACCTGTTTAAGACCTTAAATCATTAACATGTGTTGACTTAAACTTACACATACATTTGTGTTGTTTAACTAAATATTTGAAGACCAGCTTCTCTCTGTTATCTGCCAAGAGCCATGCTCCAGGTTCTTCTGTGTGTCTTCCTGACACGTGGCGACGTCCAGTGCTTTTCAAGAGGCTTGCTTGGCAAGAGAGGATCTTCAAATATTTTGATAAAACAAACTTATTTTTCTTAAGTTATACCCCAGTATTGAGTTAGTATCTATTTTGTGTTAATAATTTGGAATTTTTAAACAGTTTTCAAAACTATATGGGCTCTCCTGCCTCAGCCTTCACTATTCATCCTGGTGTTCTGTCTTCACTCCATCCTGACTGCAAGAGGATGGTAGTCAGTTTGCACCAAAACACAGAGCCAGTGAAATCCCAGGTTACAGCAAAACCAGAATTTGATTGGTCCTGTGGGAATAGCTGGGATTGGGCTCAGCTCTGCTCTGGGCTCAGAGAAGGTCACTCTGAGATCAGAAGGTGAAGGTGAAGGCTGAAAACCTCCCTCCTCAGCAGCAAGGACTTCACAGACCATGCTGCTGAGGGCTGAAGAACCTGTTAATAAAACAAGGACTACTAATCTTATTTTTCCAATTAGTCTTATCTGTCTTTTCCATCTCTACCTCCTTCCCACCTCCCCATTGCTGCCTTAGAGTGACACCTTTTGGAAAAGGCAGAAACTGAAAATCTCCAGACTGCTTTCACCAGGATCTGACCACCACCCTCAAGACTGTGTTTGGGATTTTTCTCTTCAGTGAAGTTTAAGCATCTGGGAGTTTTGCTTAAATGTGTCACCTCTGATCCTTCAGCTGCAGCAAATACCCACATCAAGTATCTGAGGCCAAGCTCTTAGATTTTGACATTTTAAAGTCCCTCATTCCCCTCTTCTCTTCCCAGACTCATTAACAAAACTTCACACTATAATAAAAGATGAGTGGAGAAGAAATGTGTAAAATATATACATCTGACTTAACAGATTTGGTTAAATCAAACGGTGTTGGAGTACCAGTGAATAACAGTGTCTCCAGACTGTCCTTGAGCACTCTTCACTCCAGATCGGACTGGGCTCTGCAGAACCTCTCTGAGAACAAGGCTGTGTAGGATGCGCTTCAGTGTATGCCTGGTGCCAATACTTCCTGAGCAACTGAAAGGTATTCTTTATTTATGTGTGCATAGTTCTGCAGCATGGCAAAGAGCTGGTTCTTTCCCTAGCAGAGTCTCAAACACTCCTGAAAAGCAACATAGAAAGTCAGTAAGAGCGTGGACTCTGAAGCCAGAGAGTGTAGGTCAGCACATGTTGGCTGCGTGACCCTGGGGAAATAACTACCTCCTAACATCCTTGTGACATTACAATAGTTACAGTAGTTATGTGCTTGACATATAGCAAGCACACAGTAACCTGCAATTATTGTCAACAGTGATGTTAGTTGAAACACTGGCATTTAGTTTTCAGCCTGTTAGAGAGTGAACAAGTAGGACGAAGCACTGAATCTCCATTTCTTACATTCTCAGATGATACCATATTTTTAATCTTCATTAGAATAGTGAAATTTTTTACTACTATATCTGTTTATGACAAACCAAATTAATCAATGCAAAATATATGTTCATATTTCAGTCGTACTTAGCTAAATCCCAAACACAATCATGTAGGAACTCACAAAGATGTTAGAGCTGTACTGTCCAAAAGAACTTCCTGCAGGGATGCAAGCTCCCAGTTGGAGCTGCATGTGGCTGTAAAGCAGTGGAAATGTGACTGGTGCAACTGAGGAAGTGAATGTTTAATTCAATTTAATTTTAATGAACTAAAATTAAAATGTAAATAGCCATATATCTAGTGGCTACTGTATTAGGAAAAGCCAGACCAAGGAAAATCCAAGTTTTACAACTTTATTGTGCAATGGTGATGTTTACAAATTATTTCAATCTTTGTGGAAAGTTTACTTTTCTTAACATATGAGATAAACTTTTAAATTCAGTGTAACTCATGAATTACAATTTGACCATGTAATTCTACTTTAGGAATTAAACCTATGAGCATAATGAGGGATATCTCCAAAGAAATTTATTCTAAGGATATAATGAACATATTCATTACAGGTCATATTTATTGCTTATAAAAATCAGAATGAAAATTGGGTGTGTATGTATGTACATGTGTGTGTTTATATGTGTTGCAAAATTAGGTAATAGCATTGCAGGCATCCAATTGTTGACATGTTGGTCAGACACTAAACACTAAGTAGAAAGATTTAATGTAAAGGAAAGATAGTCATGAAATCCTAAGTTAGAAAAGCAGGTAAGTAATTAGTAAATACAATACGATCCCAACTATATGTGAGTTTTTCAATGCATAGTCACAGAAAAAAAGACTAGCAAGAAATGTACCATAATATTCATGGCACGTTTGCTGCTAGGCTTAGAGATTTCAGGTAATCTATTATATTCTTCTTGGTACTTACTGCTGCAAATATGAATTATCAATGTTCAAAAGTAATTTAAAAAATTGCAGCCAAGGTAGGTTTGCATAGAAGATACTTCTGTGAAACAATTAGTTGCTGGCAGACGATAGCTCCCACAGGAAAATGATAAAGCAGGACTCCAGAGCAGGGCGGGCCCTCTGGTGGTGGTAATGATGGCAGCTACCCTAAGCCACAATGACCTTAAGATACTACACTTACTTCCGGGTATGACTGCTTTGGCCCTGACAGTCACTTAGATTTATGCTGATTATAATCTGGGTTCACTAGGGAGTGCCTGAGTGTTAGTGACTCCAGAGCTGTCAACAGTCATTCCTGCCACCTCCACCCTGCCCCACAATGCTCTTGAACATTGTTCCTTTCACCTGTTCCCTACTAAAGTTCCTACAGGTTTTGGAAGTCCAGTATAGTAGTTTGCTTGTTTAATTTGTTTTGTGCTTGTTCAGTATTTTCCGATTTTGTTGTTGTTACCATTTTGTTTCTGCAGTACACAAAATAAGTTGTCATGTCCTAGAAAATCAAAACCATGTGTCTATTCCACTTGGTCACTTCTATTATTAAGGTGTATTCATTCCCATTCAACAAATCAGGGCAGTGTTGTCAACAGACCTAATGTTTTCAATGCAAAGATCCATTCTGAGTCAATTCCAAAGAGAAATGACAGGGAGGCCTCTTTTCCTGCTGGCTTCACTCTGCAGGAGATAACCTGTTGGTGACGATAAATTTCAAACAGCCCATCTCAACTCTGACTCCAAGCCCTTTCCTGAACTCCTCGGGATCCTTGCATCACAGTTCTCTCTACCTTAAGCAGTAGGCAGTGGCCTCCTTGATCTCATCTTGGTTCTTGAAAATGTGAAGTCTAATGCATCCTTATATTTTCCCTCCAGGCCCAGCATCTCAAAAACACAGTAGATGATCAATAGATAATAGTGGGAGTGGTGCCAAAAGGGAGAAAAGAAAAGATGAAGCTATACCATAGGAAGGTAACCAGTGCCTCTGATTTAAATAATGCGGTTTTCTATTATCCCATTTGATCCTCACATATTCCCAAAGAAACAGGGTATTTAATTGATGGATAACTCAAGCTCAGAAAGGGTAAGGTATTTACCCAAGAACTGCAGGTGGCTTACTCTTTACAAGGATATGAGTCTGATTGTTGAGCACAAATATAATGAAACGATTGTTAGAAGGGACTATACTGATGGAAATTGGAGCAATTGTCTCAACAGCAAGGAAACACCTTGGCTTATTCTCCTAATATCCCCAGCTCTGGACACAACATCTAACATACAACCAGCACCCACAAATGCATGGATGAACATAATTTAGTGAATGGACCTTGGGTCCCATTTGAGTCACTGGAGTAGAATATCCACCACACACTTTGATTCCAGCAATGTTCCAAACTATCTTAGCTGACTTTTATACTATATTCTATCACTCTGTAACACTTGGCAACTTACAGTCTGTAGGTCAAAAGACTAGGCAGGAAGCACAATATGACTAGGTTCTCAGAAAGGTGAAATCAAGATATTGTCAGACTACATTCTCCCCTGGAGCTCAGGGTCCTCTTCTAAGCTTATGTGGTTGGAGTTGAATTCAGTTCCTTGTAGATGTAGGTCTGAAGTCCCTGCTTTCTTGCCACTTCTGGCTCCTAGAGACCATGTGCTTTCCTTGTTACATGGTTCCCTCAAGTCTAAAGAAGCCAGCAATGAAAAAAAATCCCATGCATCATATTTTCCCCATGCTTTTACTCTTTCAGGAAAAGCCCAGTCCTGTTTAATGGCTCCCTGATTGGGTCAGTCCCACCAAAGATAATCTACCTTTCTTAAAGTCGGCTGTGCCATATAATAACCTAATCGTGCGTGTGCTATCCCACCATGTCCACAGGCCTGAGTAGTATGCATAGTGCTATCAGATCCGCAGTGCAGGGGAGTAGCAGACCCTGCCCATAATCACATGAGTGTTATCCCTTCAAATCTAGGGATTACTCCACTGAGAGAGAATCTTGAGGATCATCTTATAATTCTGCCAACCACAGCTTTCTTTACATTATTGATCATATAAAACAAAATGGGCATGATAAAATATTCTCCGCTGTTTAGTTCTCTTTTACTTCAAAGATATAAAATTGCATTCCAAAATGCATATGCCAAATATAGGGGAACTTCTCAAACTTGATAAAGAGCATTTACAAAAAAAAAAAAAAAAAAAAAATCTGCAAACCCCAATGATGAAAGACTGAAAGCTTTTCCTTTAAGATTGGGAGCAAGGAAAGAATATCTGCTTTCACCCCTTTTATTCAGCATAATGCTTGGAGTTCTAGCCACTAAACTGCAGCAAGAAAAATAAATAAAAGGCATAAAAATTGGAAAAGAAATAATAAAACTGCTCCTATTTGCAGATGACATAATTGTCTACGTAGAGAATCCTAAGGAATCTACAACCAAAAAAGCCCAAAACTATTAAATTTGTTTAGCAAGGTTGTAAGATACAAGATCAACATACACAAATCAACTTCATTTCTCTATGTTAACAACATATGAAAACAAAAATTAAAATCATACCTATCTGAGTGGCTAAAATAAAAAGTAGTGACAATACCAAATGCCAGTGAAGATGCAGAAAAACTGGATCCCTCATACATTGCTGGTGGTAGTATAAAATGGTGCAACCACCCTGGAAAACAGTTTGGGAATTTCTTGTAAAACTTAGCATGCACCAGTGTGGCTCAGTTGGTTGAACATCATCCCACAAAGTGAAAGGTCACTGATTCGATTCCCAGTCAGGGCACGTGCCTGTATTGCGAAGGGCTTGGTCCCCAGTCGGGGGTATGTACAAGAGGTAACCAGTTGATACCTCTGTCTCACACTGATGTTTCTCTCCCTCTCTTTCTTCCTCCTTCCCTTCTCTCTAAAAATAAATAAATTATATTAAAAAAATAGAATGCAACTACTGTATAACCCAGCAATTGCAAATTTTTTGTCATTTATCTCAGAGAAATAAAAACTCATGTTCACACAAAAACCTGTACATGAATGTTCATAACAACTTTGTTAATAATAGAAAAAACGAAAACAACTTAGATGCCCTTTAACTGGAGAACAGTTAAACTGTGACACATCCATACCTGGGAACACTACTCAGCAATAAAAAGGAAGGAAGTACTAATACACACAACAACTTGGAGGAATCATCAGTGAATTATGCTAATAGAAAAAAGCAAATCCATCAAGGTCACATCCTATATGATTCCATTTATATAATGTTCTTGAAATGAAAATATTGTAGAAATGAAGAACAGATTAGTGGCTGCCAGGGATAAAGGATGGGCGTGGTGGCGGGGTTGGGTGCAGTTAGAAAAGAGCACCATGGGGGATCCCTGTGGTGACAGGACTGTTCTGTATCTTGACTATACCAATGTCAATATCCTGGCTCTGATACTGTACTATGGTTCCTCAGGATGTTACCATGGAGGGAAACTGAGTAAAGGCCACATAAGACCTCTCACTATCATTTCTTAAAACTGCACATAGAGCTACAATTATCTAAAAATAAAAGTTTTAATCAAAAATAAAGTACATGCACATATGTTAGGCATTCACTTCTTCAGGGTAAAGGATAGCCAGGTCAAGTGCAGGAGGAGAGGGAGGCAGATGTCCACATCTTGTCAATGAGGCCATTCCCATCCTCTTGAGGAAGAATCCTCCCCAAATGTCATACCTCAGGAGGATCTCAGGAGAGCATTTCACAATGCAAATGCCTTCCACTCCCAAGAACAACTACCTACCCACATGGTATCTTCAATATTCAAATCAATGGCTATTAAATCAGGATGTGACATCCTAATTGGTGATAAAAAAGTAACATGATAAAAATATCATAATTCTGGTCCTCTCTTATAAAACCAACAATTGCGCACACAAGTAACAGAATATTTTTAAGTGCCATGTTCAACAACAGATACTAGTGCATCATAAGCTAACCCATAAAAGCCACCAGCAGGTATTGGTTTCCTCATAATTATAATCCAGGTGAGTAAAAAAAAAAAAAAATCAGAGTGAAGCTTCATTATCCTCAAACTAAAACACATCCTTCGGAACACTGCCTTGGTTAGTTAGTTCCTCAGTGGAAGAAAAGCAGAAGCCAGACATGAAGTGCCAGAACAAAATCTTCTTCTTCAATTTCCCCTCTATTTAAAACATTTTATAGGGGCTTTATGTTGACCCTGCGGCTTCAGGAGAAGGAAATCCTCCCAAATGCATCCCCAGGGCACAGCATTTCCCACAGTGACTTGGCTCCTTCCTCTCAGAGAAATTACTGCTACGTGGAAAAAAAACAATTCTTAATTGGTTAACTTTGGGAAAATAGCTTCATAAAGAGAAGACTCGGAACAAAGACGCCCACCCAGTCAGTTCTCTCCAAGCACAAAGTCCCTGGAGATAAGTATGAGACGCCTCAGGAGCAAGGTTGGCAGGCCGAACCTAGACGCCCTTTCCAGCTGAAGGGAGGGCTATTCTGCTCTCCTTCCATCCCCAAATGGTTTAATATTGCCCAGTCACAACAGCGGATCTGCTCAGTTCTGCCTCTCCTCCAATCTTGAGTTATCAGTGTGCCGCTCAGCATCCTCCTTATACCCTAGGAGGAATACTGAGGTACAAAGTATACTATTCTCCTACTAAGTATAGTATACTTAGTAGGAAACAAGACTTTACTTTGTGGTTGGCCAGCTGAACTAATAAGAACAGGGTTATGACACTGGGCTCCCAGGACCAGTGACTCTGCCTCTCACCTGCCCTGAGATTGTCCCCCAATCCCTGCTGGGAACTGTGTATTGGTCCCTAAAGGAACCTGGAGGGGAGTGGGTGGATGGCAAGGGTCAAATCCAGCCAACTCCTATAAAAACAACCAAAGTACACATCCTGCTGAGCATAACTTTCATGCCTAAAAGCAGCAACTTTTGTTTTCCCCCAATTATCCTGACACATGGGAGCATTCACTGTTAATCTGAGCAGAGGCAAAAACTACTCAAATCTTAATGTGTGACACTTTGTTCTTCAAAACTTCACAACTGTGATGAAAAGTGCTGTGTTAGATGGTATAATGTACACTCACATATTAAATGCCAGGCTTCACCAAACACTTGTATCATGATTTGGAAGATGTCTATGTTTTCCCCAAAGGATGTTTTCTATAATTTAAGCCTTTGAACCTTTTTGAAAGTAAGTGATTTTTCCCCTAGTACCTCTTTTCAGATATATATATATATATATATGTGCATATATACATATATATTCCATTTTCATTACCAACATGAAATTATAGTATAGTCCCAAATAAAGTGATAAAACATAACTCTGAATCAAACATAACCCTTGTATTAAAATAGTCTCAAGACAAACACAAGTGAAAACACTGGATTCCTTACTTTAACACTTAGAGATTCACTTAAAGATCTGATTTCTTCAGTTGGGGCTTTTCCTCCCTTTTATGACTTCTCAAACATTTAAATCACTTTGTTTAAAAATATTTCTCATTATTTCTCCTCTTTTCTTCAAGAATTAATACTGTTATAACTAGCTATAAGGAAATCATGATGCCCAAACTTCAACAGGAGAAATAGCATTGATATTTAAAATAACTAACAACTATACATATATGGAAATGAATACCCCATTTTGATGGGTCGCATTCAGTAACCTTAGAGGCACCTCCATCTGGGCAATAGTTCCTTTTGGATGAAAAACAATTAGGCTGTGTAATGTGCTGAATCCCTTCAGATAAACCATGTGCACACAGCCGGGGCACTCTCGCACTGGCTTGAAGGCCAGGGCTGTCAGGCCCACTTCTCTGGTTAATGTCAGTAGCACTATGTATAAAAGGTGACTCCAGTGTGTACAAATGTTGATCTTTGGAGAAGTCATGCCTAGACTCACACACACATCCACTCTTCCGTCCACTAGGTCAACGGCAGGAACAGAGGGCAACCCCAAAAGGGGCTTGCCAAGAGCAGAGTCTTACTTGTCAGGTTACATTGCCCCCAGGGACTTCCTTGCCTGCGATTAATTCATAATCCTGTTTTGTGTTTAAAAAATTCAGGTTCTAAAAGCCTTGCCTTTGAGACAGTTTCAGAGGTGACAGGGAAATGGTCTAATATGCGGTAACAAATTAAGTGCCAATGCAAGTAAGCACTGCAAAGAAAGGAACTGTGTGGAGGAGGTGGCACGAAATGTTAGCCCTTATCCAAAATCATTTCTTTAAGGTTCCAAAATAGATACTAAAACCATATTTTAATGATTGGAGTACCTATAGGTTAAAAAAAAAAAACAAAGCTGAAACCATGTACAATTTTTCTGCTTGCTGCAAAAGCTAAGAGAATCAAAGATGCCCCCTGATCGAAAACACAGCCGTGGTTCTAAAGAAATATAATATTCGCTGATGTGTCTTCCAAACTAAATTTCATCTGAATACCAAACAGTAAGGAAGCTCTCATCTCAGCTCTGAACAATCCCATTTTTATTACATCAAAATTGTTTCTTCCTTTGCCAACCACATTCTACCCTTTTTTGCTACAGAGTTAATGTCCAGAAAGCTTTCTTTTACAACTCTAGCAGACCTGAAAAAAAAAAAAAAAAAAAAAAGCAGGAATTCCAATGCTGTAGAAGCCATCATGAACATATTCTCATCTGAATGATTCTAAAAAGTGTAACTCAACCCACCCTACTCTGAAGAAAGAGAATATCGGGGAAACACAGCTCTGAACAAGATGGCCATTTGAACTCCTTGACACTCATGACCACTGAGGTGTGGACAGAGACAGGTGTTTTGGTGGCCTCTTCTGTTTTGATTCAGAGAGAAAGAAAAATCATGGCAGTTAATAATACAAGTTTCTGTTCAATTTGTGACTCAGTCTGGGTTTACCGTCATTCCTGCTAAGATTTAACTGTCAATGTTTGGCAATGTGTTACCTCTTCAAAGGCAAAGGTAAAGGTGTAAAGAGCATTTTCCACCCAGGTACAACCCCTCTCTAACAAAAGCAGTGCCAGTTACCAAATGTGAAAATAAGGACACAGGTTACCCATCTTGCGACTCAGAATTTGAAGTTGCATGTGTTGTGTGTATATTGGGAGGGGGTGATGGACATACAATATCTCTTCTGCCCCTTCCTATCAGGACCCCCAGAACATGCTCCTACTTCAGTGATAACTGAGGGTGAATTAGTGTTTCCCTTCTTTTGTACTATGGGTGAACGAAGCCAAAATCCTAAAATTGAGCAGACTAAGGAATTTTCACACCTGTAAGTACTGATTTCCAAAATCAAAATATAGTTTTAAAAGAGGCAGTATGGTTCCTAGTGCCTTGCAGATAAAACCCCAACTCCTTTCCATGGCCATCATGAGCTCTGTATCATCCACCCTCTGCCTGCCTTCCCAGCTACATGCCATTCCATTCTAGGTCTCACAGAATCTCTTCTTTCTCCTTCACCTTGTTTTGTTTTTCTGGCCACCCTTCCAAATTCTGTAAGCAACAAGCATCTTCTCACCTGTCAGGCCTCAGCATAAATGCCAACACCTCCAAAAGTCCCTTCTGAAACCCCTGAAAGTAGCTGCCTGCCTCCCACCTATCCCTGGTATTCCTCATCTCAAGCTCCAAGTCTGTTTCCTTCATACCATGTGTATCACAATTTTAAATTACTTAATTTCTTTGTATTATCTTCTCATTTCCTTCACTGGGCTCTTTGTTCCATGTCTAATTTACCCACCCAATTATCTGTAATTCTCATTTGGGGCAGGGCACATGGCCGACACTTAGTAAATACTCACCTAACTCATAAGTAGAATCAGCCAAAGCAGTAATACCTGATGTTCACAACGGTGGTTCTCAAAGTGGGTCCCCTAACCAGAAGCAGCAACTTTGCCTGGAAATTTGCTGAAAGGTACATTCTGGGGGCCCTTTGGCCTGCCCCTGTGCCTCCACCTATTGAATCAAAAACTCAGGGGGCTCCAGCCCAGCAATCTCTATTTTAACAACCCTTCACCTTGCCTCTAATGCATGTTCAAGTTTGAGAACAACTGGTTCACACAATATTGCCTACTTTCCAAAGAGCATTCAAGCACAGGTGTCATAGACCCAGCTCTATTAGGGAAAGAGTCTACTTTCTTACAGGAGATTTATCTTTGCAAACAAATGAACCATGACCATTCAGCCCAGAAAAGACCCTAAATTTGCAAATACTTTTGTGTTTGGGAAAAGGAAACCAATGTATGTGTCATGTAGGCAGAGTGATTAGGCTGAGTCTGAACATGCTGCAGCCAGACCTTCGACATGAGACTCCTGCCCTACCTGTGGGGATTGCCTAGAAAGGACCCTGGATTTGACAGGGACCTGTGCCTCCCCATCCCTATCCTTATGGTAAGCTTTTGAGGATACAGACCTTGCCTTACTATCTTTGCACTCTGGCCTTGACCAATGACTAGCACATAGTTGTCACTCAGAATGTGTCTGCAGAAGAACCATTGCTGAAGTAGCTGTCATGTTACCTGTACAGCCGGAGAGAAACAAACAAGGGGGCTTTGCTTGCTGGGTTTATAAATGGGCTTTAATATGAGAATAGTGAGAGAGCTTGTAGTGGGTAGGATGCAGAGTCAAGAGAGATCCAGGTTAAATCCTGACAGCTTGCTGCTGTATGTCTTTGGCCAAGGTACCCAACCTGTTGAGCCTCCTCCACTGGACATGGGGATTATATGTCCTGCCACATAGGGCAGTCACGGGTATGACATGGAGCTCCAGGGCAACTTGAAGGTGAATGTCCAGCACAGATCAGGAATGTAATGAGTGCTCAAGATACTGTCATGATTCTATTGTAATGATCACTTAATTGTTTAACTGGGGAAAATGGATCCAAATTCCGCATCTCTCATGTAGTGTATATTCTGGAAGCATTACATGTAAGAAAGTCAGAGACTCCCATTACTGTCCATCCCATAGCCTTCAATGTGATGGGAAAGTATAAAGCAGGGGGAAACACAGGCACTAAGGTTCAGTGGATGATGGCTTGAATTCCTTCTCTGCCATTACCAGCTGTGTGACCTTGAGGAAGCTGCTTACACTGTCTGGGCTTCTGCACTTGCAGAGTGGAGATAACAATACACTTCACACAGGGTCATAGTGAGGCCTGGAGATTAAAGTGTCTGTGAAACACTCAGCCCTGTGGCCTGCCCTTAGTAAGCACTTGATAGATAATGAATATTATTCACTAAAACCAACAACAAGCAGGACAAAATTCCATCTCTGCTTCTGAAGAGGCACAAGCCGAGTGTTAGGGGCGTAAACAAGAAGAAGATGATACATTCAGAAAGCAAGACGAGGGAAGGGAAAGTTTCTCAAAAGTGACAGCATTTAAATAGCACCTTAAAATAGGGATCATAACCCCAAACACTGGCAGGATGAAGGACTTATCATCAGGGAGTAGGGCCAGCCAGGCAGGGAAAATGCTCCTTACCTGCCACTAATGTCTACCAGGCCAAAATGCAGGTTCTATGTGGCCAGATCCTCTTATTACATGAAGAAAAACTACCTGAACTTTTCTTGTGAAATCTTATTTTTTAAAAAATGATGTCTTGATTTTTAAAAACCTGCCTGAATTCACAAAATACATTTGTGAACCACAGTTGAATCACTGGGTACAAGTTTTGACCTTCTATTTTAAAGGACAAGTAGAATTCTCTCAGGCAGGGATGGTGGGGAGAACATTCTAGCAAAGAAACTGTGTGGACTAAGACAGTGGGACAGGAAAGGTCAGAAAGGAGGATTTTGCTTCAGGGACAGAAGCGAAAGAATGAGGAACAGAGGGCCAAGAAACAGTGGGCTGCTGGAAAGGTTCTCAGGGAGAGGCTTAGCCTGGGTTACAGGAAGAGCTAGGAATGCTGACATGGAGAAGGAAGGACTTAGAAATGCCCAAAGAACGACAAGCCTGCCAGGTCACTCTCTCCCCTCCTTGGGCCTCAGTTGTTCTGTTAGTAAAGCAAACTCCTGAATTACATGAGCTCTAAGCTGCCCTCCAGCCCTTTCTGCACCCCTTTCAGGGGTGTCACAGTAATCTCACCTCGAAACACCAAAAGTAGTGCCTGTGCTCTAGTCTATGGGGGATGTGATTCTAGCTCACCATCAGGAGGGAAGGAGCCAAAATCTGTCCCAAGGGCCACCTTTACTAGTCACAGAGGACAAGCTGACCTTAGTAAGACAGAGGGAAACAGAGGTCTTGAGTGTAGACTAGATCGCTAGATGAAGGAATAGCTCAAATAATAACACAATCACCTCCGCTGAATATCTGCTTTGGGTCAGACTCTGATCTATTTACTGACAGAATCATTTCGCCGAATGAGGCAGGTCCTACCATTCAGGACCAGACATCCATGGTTAAATAGAACCAAAGTCCAATAGCTACAAACTGCAGGACCACAGTCAGGCCAGGTAATCATCTGGCCCAGACCCCTCAAGCCTAGCCACTCCATCAAACTCTTTCCTGTCTCCTGTCTTTCACATGTGTGTTTTGGTTATGTGTTCCTTTCACAATGGTGCCAAAATGAAGTGGCAGGCTAACCCAACTCAAAACTTTCCTTGGCCATGGATATGAGAAAGTGTAAGGACTGGGGTTCCCTCTCATGCTCCAGAGCGGGCACAGGATTTGAGTCCCAGAGAGTTTTGTACTTCTCTTGACATAGGGGAACGGTAAAAGGCCTTTATTTCCCAAACCTAGATTTTTGGTCTGAGGAGTCAAATTGTCAGAATGAATTTGGATGAGGAAGGAATGGCTGGACTTAAGAGATATGGATTCTACCTGGTGGCTGAAGGATGGTGGATTTCACAGATGTCGGGGGTGTACATCCCATTCTAAGCAGTTCCCTAGAGAGTGAAGAGATAAGGAACCAGGGAGCCAGTGCTAAGAGCAAGGGTTCAGGCAGCAATGAAAAGAAATATGTTAGCAACTTGTTTTCCATGGATCCCAAGCATCCCAAAGGTAGCTACCTGGACCAAAGACCAGAGATATTGCCTCAAGCACCAGGCTGAACAAGCCTAAGGGATCTTATAAGAACCCTGAGGGAGAAAGAAGGGCTCCCATAGTGTCTGAGATTTGTTTTTCTGCCAAACATGCTTGATGTGGAGGGAGGCTGTGATCTAACATTTAATTTGACTTAGAAAAAAGAAAATATTCAATTTTTGCACCCAAATATTATGGAGTTAATTTAGGGAATTATAATTACTTTCATGAAAAAATATTTATATTGAGAAGGCTTCATGTGTTTGAGGAATTTTGTCCATTTGATTATGAAACAGCTTTCTGTTATGTTCATATGCACTATTGTTTTCTCTTTAAATTCTCTATTTTTATATTGAATCAATGGCTGGTCTACAAGTTAAATATAAAACTCTATTAAAAAACATTAATGTATATATCTCTATGCAGACACATGAAATATTTGTTTCTATCCCCACTTGAAATGAGAGACAAGGCAAACATTCTAAGGGTTTTCCTAAGCACTAATACGAATACACACTAATTAAGTATTAATACTAATTAATAATTATATGGCATCTGCTCTGTGCCAGATATTGACCTGATTGTGAATAATTATTTGCAATGCCATTTATTTCTTACATCATTCTTGAGTTATCATTCCCATTTTATAGATTGGGAAATTGAGGAACAGAGAGGTTAGCTAATTTGCCCAGTCACACAGTTATTGAACCTAGGCTGTGAGATTCTAGTCTTTGAGGACCACTAGCACACTTTACTTCCTAGCCTCTGTTGTAAGGATTGAAGGTGAGACTTTTAGCATGTTCCAAGCTCTCTATAAATGTATTCATTAACCCAACAAAACTTAAGTATTGTGTCACTATGCCAGTATGCAGGATTCAGTCAGTCCCTGATTCCTGACATTTACACTCTAGCAAGGAACTTGCCCTTAATTCCCTCCCTCCCTCCTTCCCTTACTCTCTCTGTCCCAAGGAAATTATCTATGTGAACAGAATTCATTTCATGACTTCATCCAAAGCTCACATGCACATACCTTGGTGATAAAGGTAAGTCTAATACACAACTTAATGGGTATGAAAAAACTAAAATTTAAAAATTAAAAAATGCAAATCAAAAATATTGATCTCACAACCCAAATATAGCAGGACATGGTCCAGTTAGAAAGAACCCCAAATTTCCAAGACACGTAAACATGGAAATCTAGAAGGCCGGAAAAATTATATTTGCCACCATTAAGAGATTTCTTTTGTGTTTATAGTTCACAAGTTGAATGTGGTTCATAAACATCCTGGGGTTGGAGGCCCATTTAAATGTAATATTCTTGTAAGGAAAAGAGCATTGACTTCATCACAAGGCAGGCCCTGCTGATGGCAGACTAAGACTGGAATGTGCAGATAATCATCTTTAAGGCCAGTCAACAGCTATATGTCTCCCATAATATCACCTTTAAGATCAGGCCAAGACATTCCAGCCTGAATCAAGGTTTATTTATGAAAGGATTTAACACTTTTAGATCCCATATTGCTTGGAGGACCACCAATTTCATTCCCAAATATCCAATTTCTTCAATTTCACAGAGCATGAATGAGATTTCAGGTTCTCATACATGAAGGGAAAAATTTAAGACACTAAAATTCCTTTTCTTCAATAAGGTGAATTTCTTTGCTAACACCACCACAAAATAAAATCACCACTAGGGACTGAAAGTAGAAAATACCATAAGTCATAATGCCACATTCATGTAGATATGACCAAATTTTCAGGTAATTCTAGCTGAATGGGTTCCTTTATTCCCCTCAAACTTGAAAGGTCAAAAGAGCAATTTGATTGTGAGTGCTCTGTATAGGCCACAGACAGGAGAAAGAATGGCCCTTCTGGTAGCAAGGACACAGGATTTAAAGAGACACACTGATATTCCAAGAAAGCAACAGAGTCCACACAGACCCCCATATGTTGGGGTGATCCACTGGAGGAAACCAGTTAGTCTGGAAGACTGTAAGTTCCTTCATTAGCAGTACGAGGGACTGATCAGATATCCTTTCTGAAGAAATGGCATAAAGGGGCTTAAACTAGACCAGGGTTGGCATAGCGTGTGGTGTGCAGTGAAAAGTGATAGTACCCACTGAGGAGCAAAGAGATAAGCAATCTCAAAGGAGGTATCCCTCAGCCCAACATTTCAATCCTGCATTTATTCAATAACTGCCCATTCTAGTAAAAAAGATAGTGATGATCTTGAAGACCACTACAGGTAAGAAAATCAATGTATCTTTATAGAAAACATAGTATCAGTCACTTGATAACATCAAATAATTTTAGTCATTTGACAACTAAAAACAATTTAGGAATTAAGCAAGAAAAAATGAAAAATCATTTATGCTGAAGAACGATCAAATGCCTTACCTTTATTATTATCTATTAATGGTATTAATAATTACCTTTTATTAATAATTAATATAATTTTAATGTTGTTAATTAAAAGATTAACATGAATGTTTGTGTGAGTATATATTTATTTATTGTTTTCTACTTTTATATCTTTTAAATTATTTTTGTAAAATTTATCAACAACGGTTGACATATTATATTAGTTTCAGGTACACAACATGGTAATTAACACATTTATAAGACTTTTGAAGTGATCACTCCAATCAGTCTAGTGCCCATCTGACACCATACATAGTTGTAAAAATATTATTGACTGTATTCCCTATGCTGTACTTTATATCCCCATGACTATAATTATAATTGTTAATTTATACTTCTTAATCCCTTCACCTCTATCACCATCTCTCCAAAGCCCCTCCCATCTGGCAACCATCATGTAGATACATGTTCTCTGTATCTATAAATTAGTTTCTGTTTTATTTGCTCATTTATCTTGTTGTTTAGATTCTACAAATAAGTAAACTAAAAGAGTAATTGTCTTTCTCTGAAATTTCACTTCCCATAATATCCTCTAGGGTCCAACTGTGTTGTGAGAAATTACATTGAAAAAAGAAATTGAAGAAGATACAAATTATACTGTGCTCATAAATAGAAAGAATTAATATCATTAAAATATCCATACTACTCAAAATACCAATGGCATTTTTCACAGAACTAGAACAAGTAATCCTAAAATGCATATAGAACTACAAAAGACCCTGAATAGCCAAAGAAACCTTGAGAAAGAAAAACAAAGTTGGAGGTATCATGCTACCTGATATCAAACTATATTATAAGGTTATAGTAATCAAAACAGCATGATCCTGGCATAAAAAACAGATATATTAGTCAATGAAACAGAACAGAGAGCCCCCAATAAACCTATGCTTATACAGCCAGTTAATCTATCACAAAGAAGACAAGAATATACAATGGGATAAGACAGTCTCTTCAATGAATGGTATTGGGAAAACTAAACAGAGACATTAAAAAAAAACGAGGACTTCCGGCCAAGATGGAGGCGTAAGCGGACACACCGTGCCTCCTCTCACAACCAAAATTAAGGACAACAAATATTTAGAAACAAGAAAACAACCAGAACTCATAGAAAATTGAACTGTACGGAAGTCCAACAACCATTCATCCAGACCGGTAAGAGGGGCAGAGTCGCGGCAGGAAAAAGTGGAGGTGCGAACCCGGGAATGCAAGCAGCAGCGGCTGGCAGTTCCCAGGTGCACAGGCAGTGGCTGGCGGTCCTCGGGCCAACAGGCAGCAGCTGGTGGACCCCGGGCACAGCGGGGCAACTGTGCAGAACCAGTGAGGCCGCACAAGGCGGCTGGCTGACCAGGTGGTCCCACATTCGCGCACGCAGACGGTCCAGGCAAAGGGGAAGCGGCGGAAGGGAGTGAATCCAGGAGAGAGCAGAGCAGGCGCCATTGTTCCCTTTCAGACCCCACCCCCACATACAGCGTCACAACCCAGCGACTGGGCTGCCCCGCCCTGAGGAACACCTAAGGCTCCACCCCTCAATACATAATAGTCGCGACCAGACTAAAACCAAAACAAAACAAAACAAAAAACCCCACCAAAAATGGCTCAAACCGGAGAACAAATGAAAACCCCAGAGCCAATTCCTCTAAGCCGTGAAGAGATAGCCAACCTATCAGATGCACAGTTCAAAGCACTGGTCATCAAAATGCTCACAGAATTGGTTGATTTTGCTCACAAATTAGATGAAAAAATGCAGGCTACAATACGTGAAATGAAGGAAGACACATGGGGAACCGATAGAGATGGAAGGAAAACTGGGACTCAAATCAAT
This sequence comes from Glossophaga mutica, assembly GCA_039655065.1. NCBI lineage: Eukaryota > Metazoa > Chordata > Mammalia > Chiroptera > Phyllostomidae > Glossophaga > Glossophaga mutica. The sequence goes on from CM077309.1 coordinate 50,185,643, forward strand.
GGAGTGGACCAGAAGGAAGAAACTAACAACCAAGCAGAAAACAAGGAAGAAACAAGAATTCAAAAAAATGAGGAGAGGCTTAGGAACCTCCAGGACATCGTTAAACGTCCCAACATCCGAATTATAGGGGTCCCAGAAGGGGAAGAAGAGCAACAAGTAGAAAATTTATTTGAACAAATAATAAAGGAGAACTTCCCCACTCTGGCAAAGGAAATAGTCTACCAGGACGTCCAGGAAGCTCAGAGAGTCACAAAGAAGTTGGACCCAAGGAGGAACACACCAAGGCACATCGGAATTACATTAGCCAAGATTAAAATGAAGCAGAGAATTCTAGAAGCAGCAAGGGATAAGGGGACAGTCACCTACAAAGGAGTTCCCATCAGACTGTCAGCTGATTTCTCAAAAGAGACCTTACAGGCAAGAAGGGGCTGGAAAGAAATATTTGAAATCTTGAAAAGCAGGGACCTACATCCAAAATTGCTCTATCCAGCAAAGCTGTCGTTTAGAATGGAAGGACAGATAAAGCAATTCTCAGATAAGGTCAAGTTCAAGGAGTTCATCATCACCAAGCCCTTATTATATGAAATGTTAAAGGGATTTATCTAAGAAAAAGAAGATAAAAATATGACAGTGAAAAGACAGCAAACTCACAGCTATTAAGAACCACACCTAAAACAAAAGCAAACTAAGCAAACAGCTAGAATGGGAACAGAACCACAGAAATGGAGATCATATGGAGGGTTAGCAACAGGGGCGTGGGAGGAGGAGAGGGGGGAAAAGGTACAGAGAATGAGTAGCATAGATAGTGGGTAGAAAATAGACAGGGGGAGGGCAAGAATAGTGTGGGAAATGTAGAAGCTAAAGAACTTATGACACATGGACATGAACTAAAGGGGGGAATGTGGGTGGGAGAGGGTGTGCAGGGTGGGGGGAATGATGGAGGAGAAATGGGACAACTGTAATAGCATAATCAATAAAATATATTAAAAAAAAAACTAGACCAATTTCTTATACCATAAGCAAAAATAAACACCAAACAAATTCAAGAATTAAATGTAACATCCAAAACCATAACATTCTTAGAAGAAAACGTATACAGTAAACTCTGTAACATCACTCTCAGCAATAGTTTTTGAATATTTATCCTTGGGCAAGAGAACCAAAAAATAAATAAATAAATAAATAAACAAATGGGAAAACATCAAACTAAAAAGCTTCTGCACAGTGAAGGAAACAATCAACAAAATGAAAGGATAATCTATTGAATGAAAGAAGGTATTTGCCATGGATACATCTGATAATGAGTGAATATCCAAAATATATAAGGAACTCATACAACTGAACACACACACACAAACAATCTGATTAAAAAATGGGCAGAGGTTCTGAATAGACATTTCTCCAGAGAGGACATACCAATGGCCCACAGACATATGAAAAGATGTTCAACATCACTAATCACCAGGGTAATGCAAATAAAAACCAAAATGTGATATCACCTCACACCTGTCAGAATGGCTATCATCAATAAATCAACAAACAACTTTTGGCAAGAATGTGGAGAAAAGGAAAACCTCATGTACTGTTGGTGGGATTGTAAATTAGTGCAGCCACTATGAAAAACAATATTGAGGCTCCTCAAAAAAATAAAAAATAGAACTACCATATCATCTAGCAATTCCAGTTTTGGGTATTTGTCCAGAGAAATCCAAAATCATAATTTGAAAAGATATATGCACACCTATGTTCACTGTGGTATGATTTACAATAGTCAAGAGATGGAAGAAATCCAAGGGTCCTTTGAATGGATAAAGAAGATACAGTACATACGTACAATGGGGTATTACCCAACCATAAAAAAAGAATGAAATCTTCTCATTTGCCAAGTGTGCATTATTTTTATAGGAGAACCCAACACTTCATGGTTATATATGTCATTCTAAACTAATAAAGAGTCATTCTAAATTAATAAAGAGATATTCTCATTTTCTAAAACAAAATGATATTAACACAGATATATGTTCATACCCACAGCAGAGAAGTTTAGAAAGAAAAACATCAGGGAATTAAACATGGTTTTTCTTAGCTGTGAATCATGAACTTTTTTCTATTTCTCATCATCCAAACTCCAAATACTTTATTGATACCTTGATCTCAGTTGTAGAAATAATACATGCTTACATATTTTTAATTCTTAAAATATGGGAAAGTATGAGAGAGAGAAAGAAAAACAGAAGAAAAACAAAAACACAAGTCTAGTACCCAGAGAACCACTGATGCCACTTCCAGACCTCTTTCCATCTAGGTCCTTGCTTTAACAAGTCAGTCATGCTACACATACTACTTCATGGCCTTCCTTTTATCTTCACAAAACACCATTCATGTTTTCCCTGTCAAGAAATATTTATCTTATTCATTCTTTAATGGCCATAGCGTAATCTATAATAATCCTCTCCCAGTAGTCCTTGAGGTTGTTTACAAGTTTCCAATTTTATAAATAACTGTACAAAAGTGATCTCTGAACATTTTCTCCTCTCATGATCCAATTATTTATTAAGGTCAGATCCTGGAAAGGCAGCTGCTAGGTCAAAGGGCATCCATATCTTTAAGGTATAGAATATACATTAACAAACAGGCCTCCTGGAAAATTATACAAATCCAGAATAAGGGGAAAATCTTACTTTCTTCCTTTTGTTTCTCTGTATATGCTGGAGATATTTTCTCTAACTTGTATTTTGCTTAAAAATTTCTTACATAAATGAAAAAATATAGGTAGAGTTTATGGGAAAATAAAGGAAAAGGGACAATTGGAAGGCAACTTTCCACCACAGAAATTTAACCTATGGGACAGGTTTTGCCCAGAAAGAAGATGGGGACACATGACTCTCCAGCCTGATGCTACTGTCCATTAACCTCACCTACTCACTGCCCTTGCTCATGCCCACCATGCTCCTTTCCCACCGTGACCATCTACTGGTGGAGAATGCAGTGATCGGCAAGCTTGAGTACTCAGGCCTTGGAAAGGTCAGAGTCTTCACTCTATTAATAAAAGGCCATGGGTTTTCAAAAACAAGATAATGGCTTCACTTTTTTCCCTAGGAATAGCTCTTCCAAGCAGAGATTCCAAAGTGTCCTCATTAGGTTAAGTCAGGACTTTCCAACTCCCTTCCCTCACCCTGAAACCAATAAAACACTCTTGCTTTTTCTTGTTACCACAAAGAGTTGTTTTTGTTTAGTTGACTTTCTGTCTGTTTGTTTGTTTTTAAGGAAGATACAGACCATTGAGCCATGGGGGAGAGAAGCAATGAGATTGGATATTCATCTTGAGCAAAGTCTCCAAAAGTGATATATTTTAAATATATATTCAGTTAATATTTTGTCATGAAGTTTATTAACTGTATCATAGAAGATGTAACATGAGAAAAAAATCTTTTTCTTAAAGTACATTTTATTGATTATGCTATTACACTTGTCCCGTTTTTTCTCCCCTTTATTCCCTTCTGCCCTGCACCCCTCTTCCTACAAGCATCCCCTCCCTTAATTCATGTCCATGGGTTATACATATAAGTTCTTTGGCTTCTCTATTTCCTATACTACTCTTAGCCTCCCCCCTGTCTATTTTGTACCTACCATTTATGCTTCTTATTCCCTGTATCTTTTTCCCCATTCTCCCCCATTCCCCTCCCCACTGATAACCCTCCATGTGCTTTCCATTTCCATGATTCTGTTCCTGTTCTAGTTGTTTGCTTACTTTGTTTTTGTTTTTATGTTCAGTTGTTGACAGCTGTGAATTTGTTGTCATTTTACTGTTCATATTTTTGATCTTCTTTTTCTTAGATAAGTCCCTTTAACATTTCATACAATAAGAGCTTGGTGATGACCAGATAAGGTAAAATTAAAGGCGTTCATCATTGCCAAGGCCTTATTATATGAAACATTAAAGAAAAAAATCTTGGGATAAATGCAGAAATTAGTCAACAACTGAGGGTCCTTTTTATGAACTAGTTGTCCACCAAACAGGACCTTGAGGTTTCCAAATACCCTCCGTTCTCTAAGTCTCACTCCCTCTACCGTTGGAGGAAGGGATGCCACAACTGGGTCCTCTTTTCTTTAAATACTAAACTATCATTAACACTCTTTATTGGCTAAGAATGCAATAGAAAATCAGAGAACTTAGAAGCCATGAATCTGTTTGCATCAGAAGTCACCTTTAACCTTTGACAATAGTGCCAGTTTTTCTCTCTCTTTTTTTTTTTTAATTTTTTATTTCTTTATCTTTAGAGGGGAAGGGTAGGAGAGAGGGAGAGGGAGAGAAATATCAATGTACGGTTGCCTCTTGTGTGTCCCATGCTGGGAACTGGCCTGCAACCCAGGGATGTGCCCTGACTGGGAATCGAAACCGCGATCCTTTGGTTCGCAGGCCCGCACTCAATCCACTGAGCTACACCAGCCAGGGCTTAGTTTTTCTCTTTAGAATGGAACCCATCTTTACCAAAATCCTCTTTCTGTTGATACATATAAAAATCTCTTAACTGTTTAGCTGATGTCTTTAAAGCCATCACCCTACAGCTCTTCTTCCTGGACAAAGGTCTGCTAAACTCTTGAATTCCCCTAATGCAAGTGACTTTTTGGCTAAGCATTACCCCAGCCCAAGACAAATGATTTGTCCATTTATGTCAGTATTTGCCAGCCCGCAGATGTACACACAGGCAAATCTAGACTCACAAAGAAAGGAGCTGCTTTTTAAGTTGATTATGAAGCACTTCTGAGGCTTATCCCACAAAACTAGACACCCACCATTGGAAGGTGAAAGAAAAGGAGCCAAACACACACTTCCTTCCCGGATGTGCTTCCTTCTATGTGCTAACTGCAACTGCAGTCTTCTATTTGGGCACATGACTCATATTTGGAAAGGCATATAAAAATCAAACAATTCAGACAGAACTGAATATTGTTAAAATGTCTTAACTATGCCTAGCCTTTTGGATGCAGTGTTTTATGAAACACAATTGTCCCATATTTTGTACATGCTCTTTCTTTAATCAAGTTTATAGTTGAAAAGCTCACATCCAAAACACCCCTGATAAAGTCTCAGGATGGGCATTTGTCAGGACATTAGTAATTTCCATATGTGTCTTAACTATATCAAGTATAAAAACCCTGTACTCTTTATCATTATTTTTAGCAGCTTTTAAAATAAAAATAAAATGAGATTAAGAAGCTCATGTAATTACACAATCATCTGTATATCAATCAGCTAAGGTTGATGCTGTTGTCTTGCAAAAGACATTCTCATAGAATGGACAGAAAGGGTCATTTTACCTGATTTTAAAAAAAAAATCTGAATGCAGTACAGAAAAGGCTGTCACAGAGGTATGTAGGATATACAATCAAATACAAGAAGACAAGAAACATGTATATTAATTTATAACAGGCCTTGGTTTCAGGAAATAAATTGCTGTGTTTTTAATATTTTAGGCCTTTTGGTAAAATTCTGCCACTTGACAACTGTAATTTTGATTGTGAGAAAAGTTGAATTGGTTTGCATTTATAAGAGACACATAATCTTTGAGTCAAAAGGAATGTGCAGTAAGATCCCATTATTCTTATTGATGTCAATACACCTACTCACAAGTAATATCTTTTCTGTCTCCTGATTGGCTGAGGGATTGAAAACAAGGTACCCACACTCTCATTAGATATATGTGTCTATAAAAAGACAATAGGTTCTAATTGAGTTATTGGGGCAAACTGATTTATTTATTTATTGGGCCTGTCCAGAGGCTTGGGATTTACTTCTTTATTCACTGCTATATTTCATATAGTGAGAATGCTAGGTAAGTAAGTTCCTAAAAAGTTAGGAGATACAGATTACCTCAAAAATTATTTGACTATTTAAAAAAATCATGACATTTTTAGACTGTAAGACAAAAATAAAATATTACTAAAATCCTTCCTAGTAGTTTTTTGTATTCTCAATAGAATATACATATCTATAGTATTAGTATAAGAACAACCCAACTCACACACAGCCTCTGCTGACCCAGAGCATGAACTTCACCTTGAGGTCAAGCCAGGTGATTCTGAAAGGAGTGCTAAATCCTCCAACTACTGCCAAGCCATTCAACTAACTGTGGCAACATGCGGTGAATATTTCACCTCAAAGGCCTAGAAGAATGAGTGTACTTCACAAAGCACCCAATTTATTCCCATAAAATGCTTGACATGCCAGTTGACTTTGGGCTCACTTTACACAAAAATCCAGGTTTTTATAAAGATTTACTCTAGGGCTTCCTCACAGACAGATTTTTTCAGACTGATACTTGTAACAGGTGATTTTTCACACCACTAGGAATCCAGAATGTGATTCCAGAACAGTGAGCAAAAATTGTCTCTACGACTCCAGTTGACAACAAAGCACATATATTCTAGACTCTATGCAAGCAAAGAAGTAAAAATACTTCTTACATTAATGATCATATGTGAGATACTATAGCATCATCAAAAGTTATACCAATTACACCTCCCATTCACCTTCACTCTATAAGGTCTGTGTCTACTGGCAATTTCTCTGTTCCTCAGACACACTGAGCTTGTTCCTCCCTCAGCGACCTTGCACTTGTTGTTCCTGACACCTGGAGTCCATTCATCCCAGTGCTTTATAAAGTTGGCTCCTGTTCATCATTCCATTTCAAAAGTAGCCCTCCTGCCTCTCCGAGACACACTGTATATTTAATATGGCTTGGTGATTTTCTTCATAGCACATATTACAAGCTCCAATTATCTTGCTGATTTTTAAAAACCTATTTCTTGTTACTGAGGGCTGGGTCTTGTCTTCCTTGTTCACAGTCACACAGCCCTACTACCTTGAACAATATATGGGACAGAGTAGGAACCTAATAATGTATGCTGAATAAATTAGTAAAATTTTTAATTAATCCAAAGTACTGGGATTCTGCATTAAACTATAGTGCAAAGCTATAAGGTATGACTTGTATTCTATTCTAATTACTCCATAATTATAAAAACAAGATATACTGTATTCCAAATAAGACATATTAAGATCAGGTTCATGATCTACAGAATGAAGGGGATTATGTTAATTTACTAGTTCCCAAAGTTTCATCATGAAGATACCCTGTTGTATTTTTTCTTCTAAGATGCCAATGGTTTAAAATAGTTTGCTTTTCAAATAAACTTTCTTCTATTAAATTGGTAGTACACCATTATGCACTTTCTATCAGGATATTTGAAAGATAAAAATGTCATATGGAAAAATGTACAGTGCATGTTCATAGCAATACAATGAACATTATAGCTAACAATACATTATAGCTAACAAGTGGAAACAACCCAAATGTCTTTAACTAATAAATGGATGAATGAAATGTGGTCTATCCAAATATCCATACAGTAGAATAGTATTCATTCAAGAAAAATGAGTAAAGTGCTGAGACAAGCTATAACTTGAAGGATCCTTGAAAATAGTATCCTAAATAAAAGAAACCAGACACAAAAGGCCACATTATTATAGAATTCCATTTGTATTAAATGTATAAAATAGGTAAATGTAAAAAATTAGTGGTTACCAAGGGCCAGGGATTGAGGCAGCAGGATGGGGGCAGAAATAGGGAATAACTGCTTAATGAGCCAGAGTTTCCTTCTAAAAACGAGTTTCCATTTAAAAATGGCAAAAATCACTTCCATTAACCAAAACTCAGTAATCTGACTATACCTAATTAAAACAAAATCTGGAGTTGTAAGCTACTTATGTGAAGAAGGAGGGCGAGGAATTGGGTTTCCTTAAATGTACAGCAGAGACTCAGCAGGGTTTACTACCTAGAGAAAAGACAGATTTAGGAGGGACCCATGAGCATCTGTTTTGTCATACTCACTGCTGACCCAAAGATATTCCCTCTTAACAAGCAGTTGGTACCAAATGGAAAATACATTGGTAAAACTACTTTTTAGAGAGAAATTTGGCAACATCTAGTAAAGTTGAAGATATACTAGATTAGAAAACCTGGCCATAATATCTTGCAACTTCTCTGATGCCTGAAATCTAGACTGGCCTTGTGATTTGCTTTGACCAATAGAATATGGTGTATGTGATGCCATGTGCATTCCAGAGCCTGGGCCTTAAAAGGCCTTGCAGCTTTTGCTTGAAATGATGTCTCAAGAATGTCCTGCTGTGAGGAAGCTGGTCTACTCTATGGGGGGGATGAGAAGCCATGTGAAGAAGATCTGAGGTACCCTGGATTATAGACAGACCCAATGGTCAGACATATAAGTGAGGCCACACTGGACTATTCATCCGTTCCAGCCATCATCTGATTGCAACCGGGTGAGGAAAACTGGTAGAAGCATACTGTCTACCCACAAAACTGTGTAAATCATTATTTTAAGCCAGAAAGTTTGGGGTGTTGTGTGATCAATAGATATATGATGCAAACAGGAATTTGACCTGGAAGTATATACTACAGATAAACTCAGACTTTAGCCTAAAGAGAATTTCTCAGAAACATCTACCAGTACTATTCGTAAAAGGGAAAACATGGAAAAAACCTAATATGTCAACCATTACAATAAAAATAAATATTTAATACATGATTAAGGTAGCCAATGGAACATTACATAGCAATGAAAATAAAACAAAGCTTCAGGTTTCAACTTTAAACTTCAAAAACATACTGTTAAGAAAGTGAATTTCCCTGGCTGGTATAGCTCAGTGGACTGAGTGCTGGCTGCAAACCAAAGGGTTGCCAGTTCGATTCCCAGTCAAGGCACATGCCTGGGTTGCAAGCCAGGTCCCCAGTTGGGGCATGGGGGGGGGGGCATGAGGGGCAACCACACATTGATTTTCTCTCTCTCTCTTTCTCCTTCCCTTCCCCTCTGTCTAAAAATAAAATAAATAAGATCTTTTAAAAAATGTTTTAAAAAAAGAAACTGAATTTCCCAGTGATGTACATTCACTCATCAAATATTTATTGAACACTACTAGGTGTCTGGGATAAAGCACTTGTGAAAACAGACCACAAAAAGAAAAATGAACAAAAATCCCTGTCCTCAATGAACTTGGCATCATTCTAGAGTAGGGAGAAAGAAAATAAGTCAAATGTTTATTCATCTAAGTGGTGAAAAGTACTAAGGTCAATAATGAAGAAGGAAAAGGAAAAAAGGATTGGAGGGATTTGCAGTTTTAGACGGGATATCCCAGGAAGGTCCCAGGCAGTATTTTAAATTAAGACGAGGAAAGTGGGAAACTAGTCATGTGCAGACCAGAAGAAGGGCATTCTAGACAAAGGGAGCTGCAAATGCAAAGTGGCCTCAAGCAGAAGAACTACTGGTGTTTTCCAGGATCAGAGAGGGGGCCAATGGGCAATTGGTCTAATAAGTGAAGAGAAAAATATGAAAACATGAATTGTGCATTTAAGAATGCACAAAGCAATCACACGCTATTTATGAATTTATAAATATCCAATAAAATTATTTTTTAAAGTTCATATTGGTTAAGAATGCACAAAATATGTCAAATAAGTGTAGAGAAAAGTATGGAATGATATACATTAACTTCAGGATAGGATTCCCTTTGGGGAAAATGGAAGTAAATGGGATTGAGGTAGAGTGTAATAGTTTCTCTCTTTTAGAAAATGTCAAGCAAATATGACAAATTTTATTTATTTATTTACATATTTAAGTAAAATTTACTTAGTGTGGGTGTTGGGTAAATGGGTTTTAATTACAATATTCTCTGTATTTTCTAATAGGTTTCAAATATTTCATAACTGGTTTTAAAAGGAAATACAGTAGTAAATATTTAATCAATAACCAGCAATTGTTTGAACCACACATACACAGTGGGAAGGGTGTTTACTGACTGTCCAAAAACTCAACAGGGCCCTGGATGGTGTGGCTGCGAACAAAAGGGTTGCCGGTTGGATTCCCAGTCAGGGCACATGCGTGGATTGTGAGCCAGGCCCCCAGTTGGGGGCACAGGAGAGGCAACCACACACTGATGTTTCTCTCCCTCACTTTCTCCCTTGCTTCCTCTCTCTCTAAAAATAGATAAAATCTTAAAAAAAAAAACAACAACACACACACACACAAAAAACCCCACTCAACGGGCACCTGGATTGGGCCACACTAAAAATGACACCGTCTCTTCCTAGAGGTAGCAGCCATCACATTTCACACCTAACATCATGCAGGATTTAATCCATATATAGTTAGCACAATTCTATTTTGATGGAGGCAGACACCAACATTGGTTCTACTTTAACCCTTTAGTTTCTTCCTATCTGCTTCTAATATAATGTCGAAACAATATTTATATGTAAATTACATTCAAAATAAAAGAGCATGTGTTTCTATAAAACTGGACAGGAAAAGAAGTTAATAATAATGATGATAATGATAGTAATAGCACTGACAATTGTTGAGTGCTCAGTATTTGCTAGTTCTTTTTCCAAGTTCCCATTTTGTATGTTAGGTCATTTAATCTTCCTAACAGTTCTGTGAGGTAGGTGTTGTCATTACTGGCACTGAATCAATGAAGCATGGAGGTTCAGAGAGGTGAGTGACTTGACCAAGTTCACACAGCTGGGAAATGATTAAGTCAGGCTTCAAACCCAGCAGTATATCTGATGGCAGAGGCTGAACTTTAACCGCTAAGTTCTGCTGGGAATGCAGAAACCTCTGAGTATACCCTAAACTGCTCCCACAATTCACCACTTGTATACTAAAGTTAAAACCAACTCTCAATATGTTTGTGTGATGGGGCAATAAATAATTAACTATATGGTTTACATTTACTTCAACTCATGGGATTACAGGCTTCAGTTGAGTCGATGTGAACCTTCATTGTCTACCAACGTAAACTTGAAATTTTGCTGACTCTTATAAATAAAAATATATGAATAAAATTGCATCAAAAATAGTTAAGACTCTTTAAACTCTTTTTAAAATATTTTGCACACCTTCTTATTTTATTTTATTCTTATTTTTTAATTTGTAATTGAATTTTTGAATTTATTGAGTGACATTGGTTAATAAAATTATATAGGTTTCAAGTGTAAATTCTATAATATATTATCTGTATAGTGTATTGTGTGTTCACCACTCAAAGTCAACTCTTACAAACACTCTCATCCTTACAATGGTATTAGTATTTAAAGAAAAGGGGTAAGGTCCAATTTAGCTCTGAAAAATGCCTCCTGAATCTCACTGAAAACCATATTCATTTCCCCAAAGGCTGTATTTCCACATGTATCAGTCCCTCAGAGACATACACAGCAAAGTTTGGGACTACTTCTCAACTAGGAATTCTTCTCAATATGGCAGGCCAAAATTCACTACCATCACATACAAAGTGATCAAAACTAAATATGGTTGTTGTTTTTTAAACAAAGAGAGCTTTTAAGACCAAATGAATGCAATGTAATGACACCTAAAATCACCAAACCAAAGCTAAAAAATGTAAGTTATCTTATCTTACCTTTAGCCACAAAAATGAAAAAGAACTAACATATCACTTCTCTACTAGCTTTTGTTTAATAATAGGAGATTAAACATGTATGCAATCCATATAACAAGAAAACTAATCCTTATAACTGAAAAATCATGTTTGCTAGGAATTAGGTGCAATATAGGTAACATCAATAAGACTATTGTGGGACACATAAAAAACAAATGCACTGCTAATCACTTCTTTCAGATAATCTCTATTGCTAATATACTTAATACATTCCCTCATTTAAGCAAAGGTTTGTTCAATAAGATCAGACATACATCTATGTCTATCCCCTTGATAAATTCTAACAACTGTATAGTATCAATCCAGAGATACTGTCTCATCATACAAAGTAGCTTGTATAAAGAACATTTAAACAGAAGCCTTCCCAAACATACCTCCTGCAGTCATTTATTCTTTAAAATAAGTGGACTGGAATCTTCTGTCAACTGTCCAAGAATGTGTCTGATCCATATAGTTTAAATGAGTGACTTTAAGTAGATTAAAGCTTAATTTAAATTATTTCTATTACTGGAGTCAAAATAAATTCAAAGCTCCCTGAGTGATGTTTCTAACAAAACCAACTCAAACTTTGCTTCACTAAACTATAGCCAACAGAGGGGAAAACACCATAAACACAGTAATTATGGTGAGGTAATCAAAGGCCTCTACACTCAGAAAAAAAAAATGTCCTAAAAATGTCACTTGTGGGTTTTGAGGGTTTAGAATCTTGAAAGGGTCTTATTTTAAACAGAAGTCAGGAGGAAGCAACAGACTGTGAATCTCTCTCCCCTCCCCTTTCTCTCACTCTTGGGAAGAAGATACAAGTTGAGAAATCAAGCAACACTTCTCCCCCTACCCCTACCCCATTCTTTCTCTCTCTTTACTTCTACAGGGGCTTCCAAAACAGCCCCTTCTTTACACAGAATCTTCTTCCCATCATATTTCCCTAGCTTGTTATTATAATCACAGGGAGATTCTACAGGACCATCTTTGAGAACTTTCAGGCCTTGCATAGGGAAATTCCTGGCTGAAAGTGACTCTGTTTTATTCTCTTTAAAGAAACCAGCAGTGTGAAGTAACTATTAAAGTTGATTCAATTTGAATAGACATTTCTCCAAAGAAGACAAACAATAGGCACATGGAAAGACGCTCAACTACACTGGTCATTAGGAAAATGCAAACCAAAACTACGATGAGATGACACTTCCCACAGATTGACTGGAGTGGCTGTTTTCAAAGTGTTAATAAGAATGTGATGATTTGGAGCCCTTTACACCTTGCTGGTGGGAATGTAAGTGGTAAGTCACTGTGGAAAAGTGTGTCAGTTTCTTTTTAAAAAATCGTAGAATGACCATATGGTCCAGAAATTCTTCCGATATACACTCAAAAGAATTGAAAGCAGACTCAAAGAGTGTACATAACAGCATTATTCACAATAGCCAAAAGGTAGAAACAACCCAACTCTCCATTGGCCTCTAAATGGATAAACAAAATGTGATATAGACATGTAATGAAATATTATTTGTCCTTAAAAGAGAGGAAATTCTGACACCTATTACAATGTGAATGAACCCTGAAGACATTGTGCTAAGTAAAATAAGCCAGACACAAACAGGCAAATATTGTGTGATTCCTCTCATCTGTGGTACTTAGAGGAGTTAAAATCATAGGGACAGAAAATGGAATGGCAGTTGCCAAGGGTGGAGGGAGGAGGGAAAATGAGGAGTCGTTGTGTAATGGGTACAGAGTTTCAGTTCGGGAGATGAAAATGCTCTGGATGTGAATGGGGGCAAAGGTGGCACATCAGTGGGAATGTACCTAATGCCACAAAACTATACATTTACAAATGGTTATAATAACAAACTTTCTGTCATGTGTATTTCACCACAATAACAAAGTTGACTCAAAGGAGAAGATGGTTTTCAGTTAACTCTTACTTTTATAAATCAATAACCTGTCATTCTGTAGCTCTGTACCAGTGTAAACCATAATGGCTCGGGGTTACAGAAGCTCTCCTCTCAGTGACCATCAGACAGGCTCCATGCCCCTGATGTACGTTGAACAGTCACTCATGCCTCTAAACTTTCTACTGCTTTGGGAAGAAGGCATGAGCTGAAGCCAAATCAATCACCTTTCTCTCATGCACAGGCACTGACGACATTGAGAGCCATTCACAATTCTGCTTTGTGCTGACATCCTGGGACTCCATAACTTTTCCCAACACAGGGTCCAGGCAGCCATCAATTAATCAGAGCTGTCTGTCAAAACGAAATCTATTTGCTGCAGTGGTCTAGATGGCAATCTAGTTATTTTTACACAAACTCAAAACTTACACATTATAAACCAATTATAATTAAGCAGAAGACACCAGATAATAGATGTCAGGGGCAGGTGTGTTTTGCCAATCCCTGTCCAAGGCTTTTTCCTGTCTTGGATTCTGACATATACGGGGCCAGGGTACAAGAAAAGCACCTTGGGTAATATAGCTCTGATGACCAGAGAGACAGAGATTCCTGTAGCATAATAATAAAAAGGAGATTGCCAGTATAATGAAACCTCTTGTTGTGAAAGTCCTCATTGTCTTCTAGCTCAGGGGGGTGACAAACTTTTTCTGTAAAGGCTTAGAGAGTAAATATTTTAGACTTTGTTAGCCATGCAGTCAGGCTCTGTTGCACTCAACTCTGCTCCATGGAAGCAACTATACACAATACCCGAATGAACGGGCATGGCTGCATTCCAACAAATACTTACAAACGCAGGTCTCAGGTGGGACTTGCCCTGTGGGCCATAGTTTGCTGACCAATGTTCTAGATATTCAATCTCTAGTCTAGATGTCTCTGAAGGCCTCTTTCCCTCCTCCTTTAATCTACCTTTAGAATTTAAAGACATTTCTATCCCCCTTGAGCACCCACCCCCTGATATAGTTGACTGAAAGGGCAACTGGCATGGCAGGCAGAGTACCAGGCAGGAGGAGGAAAGGGCAAGGAGAGATGGTCCAAGAGCGTTGGTATCTTGGGGCAGGGGTGGTGCGTGTGATGTGAGGACTAAAGCTGAGAGTCAGATCAGTGGAATAAAGGAGCCACTCCCTAATATCCACCCATGCACAAAAGCTGAACACATTGGAATGTAGTATTCAAATCTGTCCAAAGTGAAACTTATCTAGATGGATGTGTTCTTGGATTCTGCATGTGAGCGTGATGTTACGAGGAGTGAGACTGATTATGGGCTATACTATTTTGATCAGAGTAGTACAGAAAGTGATATTCTTAGAGCATTCTAGAAACTGGTGCAAAGCAAATTCAAGGCTAAGGTGACTTCATCCACTTCCACTTCCAACACGTTCTGCTCAACAACAGTTAGAAACATACTAAGATAAGTATGGAGGAAATCACAGCCAGCACACCTCAGTCCTGGGCAGGCTGGTATAACACACTGACTCTGGGCAAGCCAGTCACTGCCTGTTTCTTACATTTACAGTGGGAATCCAAATGCTGGTTCCATATAAGGATAAACAAAGATATACATCCCATGTGATCTGCCTTCAGACTGAATGATAACAGCTAATAAAAGGAAGAAAATCCCTCATTCCAAGTATTTGAAGGTCTGCCTTCAATGCAAGGTAGGTCTGAAAGAGATAAAGGTAGTTGGTAGGGAGAAACAGGAATGTAGAGAAGAGATAGAGAGAAAAATTGCAACTTGAGAAATCAACACCTAAGCCAGCCTGCAGGAACAACACATAGCTTCTTGGAAAAGTTAACACATATACTGAGGGATGTGAGAATACGCAGGAGTTAGCTGGGGAGCGTAAGTGGGAGTGGGGGCATTCTAAACAAGAAGAATCACAGGGACCAAGGCCCAGGGGAGAGAAAGTATATGTAAGAAGTGGTTCTGCTCAGTGTTACAAGATTCTGAAGCTGGAGGCAGGTTCTGGTACAAAATGAGGTTGAGGGTTAGGCCAGGGCAAGATGATAGAAGAGCTTAACTATCCCAAGAAAGACCACAGAGTTTATCCTGTGTGACGGCAGAGATGTTGAAGGTATTAGGTAGGGCAGTGATGAGGAAATGTAAAGTTAATCAGAACAGAATTAGGCTGGAAACAGAGGGACAAGTCAAGAAGACAATGCATAATCCAAGCAAGAAAAGTCAGAACAAAAGCAGATGACAGAAGTGATGGAGAGGAGGGGTGTGGATTCAACAAATATTTACAGGCTAAAGTCAGCAGGATCTGATGAGCAATTAGATGTGTGGGTAGGGGGGTGCAAGGGAGAGGAAAGAACTAAGGGTGGCTCTGATTTCTGGCCTGGACAGCTGGGCAAATGGCCAGGCTGTGTCCCTGTGAAGCCAGACCTCCCCATACCCCAATATAATCTTTCCAACTACAGAGATAGTTTCCCAGCAAACAAGCAACCTGGAAAAAGTTCCCAAGATGGAAAGATGGTAAGACAAAACCAAGTTTGGAAATATCTTGGTAATAAGTGCTGAAAAGCATAATTACACATGTATAAATAAAAGGCCAGCAGAGATGAACAGCTATATGATGCTGCTGTTAAATCAAGGTTCACTCTACAAGGTAGTATTTCTACAGTGTTTCAATGTCTTGCTTGCAAAATACACAAAGCTATAAAATGTATGTCTGGGTATTTTACAACGGCCCCTGTAGCTCAGATGAACACTTTCTGTCCTGTAGTATTTCACTAGAACGTTTTTAAACAACGAAGGAAATTTCAGTAAGTATACTCGTATATTTCAAATTACCCATAGAAAACATTTTTGATTAGGTGGGCATACTCTTACTGTTTAGTTTATAAATTACTGTTATTCCTATAACTTTTAAAATATTTTCAAGTTGTCTTAAATAGTATATACATCATTAAACAGATGTCAAATTATTATTAAAAAATGACATGGAATTGCCGGGCACTTGAAGCACCATGAGTCTTGCGTAACTAAAGGCAAAAGGGCCTCATGAGGTAGGGAAGGATGAAAATGAGCAATGCAAGTTTCAGGGGTTAGCAAAATCTGCTCTGTGAGGGTCATTCAAGGCCCATGAAGTTGTGTCTAATTCAAACCAAGAACCAGGATTCTGGTTTCTACATTCCAACTCCTGACCTAATGAAACATTCTATAAAAACTAGGAGAGAAAACACCCTACAAACTGAAGGACACACAAGGATCTCAAGGTAGTTTGTGAAGGATTAAAATAGATTATTCTCACAAACAGACTCCTGATCTTCCAGTTTCACACTGCAAAACATACCTGTGGTTCCACTGACAGCAGGTGAGACACGATCTAACCATGCGCCTTTCCAGGCAGACCTTCCAGCTAGGTGGCTGGGGTGAGCCCTCTGACACTCTTCTCCTCCATAGCATTCAACAAGCTTGTCATTAATTTCCTGTTCAATGTCAGTCTTTTTTTTTTAATTTACTTTTTTTAAAAGTTTAATTGCTGTTCTTGTACAGTTTTCTGTCTTTTACTCCCATCCTAGCTCAATGTCAGTCTTCATGCCTGGAAGGTAGCTCTGTGAGGATGGGAGTCATAATCTTGTTGATTTCTGTATACCCAATACTCAGTGCAGGGCCTGGCACTCAAGAGAAGCTCAATAAATATTTTCAAGTAACGGACAGCTTCCAGGGATACTCCCAATCCTCTTTGTTAATATGTTTAAGTTTAGGTATAATTGACATACAACATACTGGTTTCAGGTGTATAAAAACCTTTCATGTAGTTACTAACAATGCCAGAATTGAAATCTAGCTTTCCCAATACACCCCCAGGGAAGGAGGACAACTCAGTTTCAAGTTGGATCCCTGTCCCTCCTGCCTTTGCTGCCAGACCTTTAGGGGACTTGCTTCATCAGAAGCTTTCCCAGTTACTGGTTTCTCTCCCATCAGGCCCTGAA
The DNA here is from genome assembly GCA_039655065.1 of Glossophaga mutica. Classification (NCBI taxonomy): domain Eukaryota; kingdom Metazoa; phylum Chordata; class Mammalia; order Chiroptera; family Phyllostomidae; genus Glossophaga; species Glossophaga mutica. The sequence goes on from CM077309.1 coordinate 50,203,055, forward strand.
GGGCCATATTCTTAAACTGTCCTCCAGAGCAACCTGCTTCTTTTAAAAGAAAACAAACAATCCATTTAAATTTGTCTCCAGTTTTATGTTAGTAACTATTAAGAGACCAAGCATGGTTTTTTAAGATGGCACATAATAAGGAAGTTAAAAACATAAGCACAATGTTTAAGTAATTTATTAGAATTAAGCCTTCTCTCAGCCAATTCCTTTCTCTTCTTAAAGATCGCAGAAAATGACCCACCCCAGGGAGTTTCACATCTCTGTGTTCACTGTGGAGAGTCAGCTTCTGGTTTCCTGCACCACGGGTGGTTCAGTCGGTTGAGTGTTGTCCGCAAAGCAAAAAGTTGACTGCTGGATTTCCAGTCAGGGTGCATGCCTGGGTTGCAAGTCTGGTTCCCAGTTGGGGCATATGCAAGAGGCAGCCCATCAATGTTTCTCTCACACATTAATGTTCCTCTCCCTTTTTTTCTCTCTCCCTTACCCTCTCTCTAAAAATAAATACATAAAATCTTAAAGAAAAAAAACACCAAACCTCTGGTTTCCTCCCCATCTCCCAGTCCAGAGTCCCTCTTCCTCAACCAGCAAAGGGAAGTTCCCACTCCTAACTTTCTTTCATCACAGTTGGCCCTCCATATCTGCAGGATTTGCATCTGCAGATTCAACATACCGTGCATTAAAATATTCAAAACGAAAAAATGTTACATTTTGCTCGCATGTACTATATAAACATGTTATGCTACATAAACAATTTAGTATAACAACTTTTTACATAGCATTTACCTTGTACTGGGTATTATAAGTAATCTAGAGATGATTTAAAACACACAAGAAAATGTGTATAGGTTATATGCAGATAGTATGCCATTTATATAAGGGACATGAGCATCCTTGAATTTTGGTACCCCCAGGGGCCCTGGAACCCATCCCCCAGAATACTACACACTGAGGGAAGACTGTATTTCTATCCACTGATTGCTGATCTCCCTCCCCTGAGCCTTGGGCCCTGGGGAAATGGTTGTGGCTTCTTCAAAGAAGGAACTCCAGACTAGTATAAACAAACAACTCACTCTAAAACTGCCGTACACAGTCTCCGAGTCTCCAAGGCAGGACTGCCTCATATTGCAGAAGGGACTCTCTTGGCAGGGAACCCTGAGCCAGCCACACCCCTCCCAGGCCTCTCCCCTCCCTCCTCAATTTCTTCTTGAATCTACCTTTTGCCACTAACTGAGGTCCAGTTCAAGTTTCGCATATTTTTTTGTTGTTGTTGACTTTTGGTCTTCCCTACATGGCCAATTTTTTTTTCATTCTAGTCCCTCCAATGTGAAAGTTTTAAAGCTTGCTTTCAAATAGACAAACAAAAAAGCAGACAAAGCTAATATATAATTTGTAGGTATACACAATTGGGTAAGAAAAATTACAAAGGAAAAGTATGACAGGGATTACCACAGAAGTCAAGTAAGCAGTTATTTTGGGGGGCAGCTATGAGTTGGTTTGAGCAAGATTTCTTTCCTGGGGGGCTTCTGGGGTAACTAGAATGTTCTAGGTCCTTTCATGAGTGATAGATTCAAAGATGTTATAAATTCATTAACCGTATATGTGTTTTAGCTGTTTTCTGTACTTGTATTATACTTTTTGTATTATACTTGTATTATACTTAAAAAAACAAATTTTTTTGCGTTTTTTTTAAAGCTCTCATCCTCTTTGACTCTACAATTTAAGGAAATAATAGTCAATGAGATTTCTGTAAATAGAGACACATACATGTCTCTTCCCATGTTCTTCCAGTTCTCATCACTGCAATAAATATTTCATATCCAACTTCTATTTGCTGGTCTCCATTCATGACTCAAAGCAGATCTGTTCGAAGACAGAGAGTACGGGTAAGGAAAGCTAGACCCAAGAAAACTTTGGATGACAGACACCAGGAGGATAAAAGCCCTGAGGAGTCACTAAAAATATAATACCCCTTTCCTTTTATGTCTGTTAAAGTACTTTTAAGAATTACTGTGTTCAGAGAAGAACTTTAAAACAGATGAAAGCAATAATGATATTATGACATGTACTGTTACCCTATGCCTGCAACTTAGTATTTAATAGACTTTATCAAATTTAATCTTTTTAACAACTATAGGATATAGTTATTACTTTTCTTAATAATTCTACCTTGTGTACACGGTTATTCCTCTGACAAATCAATCCTATTCTCACCTCTGGATCTTTACATACTCTCTTCTGTCTCCCTGCAATGCTCTTCCTCCAACTCTGTGTGACTGAGCTTCAATGTCACACACTCCTCACATCACAGTTAGACTTCTTCCTCATTCTGGTACCCATTACAATATATTCCCAACACTTCCAGCACTCAGAAAAACAACTGTCTAGTTCCTCATTTCCTGTGCACAACTGTGGTAAAATCTTCTAAAAGTAACAGATCCTCCTGATGACTGGGCCCCTCTGGAGTTCTTCTCAATAAATAACTGGCTGGAATGAGGCAATCTATTTGAGATACACATACCTTTTAACAAAGAATCATGAAAAAGCAAGCATTTAATACATGGGCCTAGCCAGCAAAAAAGTTCCTGTTAATTACTATTAAGAAAAAAGAAAATAATGGTGCCTGATCACAACCACCAATCTTCCAGCAAGGAAGGGGGAAAACCTGCCCTCTGTGTGAAGATAAAGCCAAGGAAAAGAATCCTAGTTCCTCAGCAAAATAGCTATGCATGGGTTTCATTAGGTCAAGTTTTAATTGCAAAGTTTCATCAACAATATAGATGGCAAACAAAATCCTTCAGATATTAGAAGAAAGAATAATAATAACCACATTCTCTTAGTCCAACAGGGAAGCATACAGAGTGTTTCTAAAATTTATTTCATCGCTAAAGTTTATGTTTAGCTTGGTTTTCTGGCTGCCTCTGCAGTCTGTATTTGCAGAGCATTATGAATCCTTTTCTGGGGTCCTGCCTCCCTCACATGCCCCATAGCATCAATCAAATTAACCAAGTAACCTTTCGGAGAGTGCTCTGTGGCCCAAACCAACTGTAGGCAAGCCACTTGGCCACAGGAGCCTTGCCATTTCCTCCACAGTCTCCTTGCTCCTGTGGCCTCAAGCCTGGAGACGGTGTCCAGCATCTCAATTTATGGGAACCCCCAGCCCACCTCCTGCACATGGTACGCAGGAACATATTTAGCTCAACCTACTGATACTTCACTTTGCCAGACCAGGTGAAGCCAGACACCATGTGAGCACACAAAAGAAAGGCCTTTCTGTGTTAAATATCTGTCTGTGCAAAGTCAGTGGCTTTTTAAAGGCTACCACTTTGGTGTCTACATGTCAAATTCTTTGGGTATTTAATGTAGAGGCAGAAAATATAGTCATCTAATGCCAACAAGCAGAATTAAGGAAGCTATGACGTTTCAAGGGAAGAAAATAAAACAGTTTAGGAATGGCTATACATGTGTGTATATATATGTGCATATACATGTACAAATACCATATATGCATGTATTCTCAAACAATGAGGGCATGGCTTGCAGCCAAACATTAAGAAAGGCCTTAAAAATTTATGATGCTGAGAAAAAGTATAGGAAGACATAAATCTTAGATTTTTCTCCCAATCAATGTTCAAGTACCAGAACAGGTATGCAAATCTTTAAAATAGTATAACCCCCCACATTGAGAGTTTAATCTAGAATTGAGAGAAAATCTAAAATTGATGATGGCCTCAACAATGATGTCAGAAAATGACTGATTATGCAGGCAATGCTAACTACAGTGGTATGGGTGGTGATGGCAAAGTAATTGTGTCCGTCATTTCCTGAGCACACCCCATGCACAAAGCACTGTGGTAATGACTTTACATTGAGATGTCATTGATTTGTACAGACCTATGAGGTAGGTAGTCTTCTTATCCCCATTTTTAAAAGGAGAAACCTGAGGCACAGCAAGATTAAGGAATCTCAACATCACTCAGCTATAAGCAAGAAGAAGAGGGGATGGATTCCAGGCCAGTGTAACTCTAGACGAGAGAATTAGAAGTGGCAGCCTTTGATGTGCAGCCTCCCCTATGAAATGGGAAAGAACAAAACAAACCCAAATCTAGATAAAGGAAGAAAATTATGAAAAACTCAGGGAGTTTTCTGGATAATTTAGGCCTCCAAGAAGGCAATGTCATCCACGATGTCAACATAATTTTGGCAACATAAAGATTTTGTGTGGTTGTAAATGACTCTGAGACTTTCATGGTATAAAAGCAGTCATTTGAAAAGTTGGAAACCCAATCAGTTTATTATTTATACAATGCCTAAAAATTGGCTTGCTTCTTTTCAAAATAAAATAGTGTGGTCTGAAAGAAAAAGAGATAATTTTACAAAATATGCCATAACATTCCCATCTCCATGCACATCATCCCTATTCTAAACGATTACCATGGAGGCTGTTATTTATTCCAGTGAGGCAGCCTTTTCTCCAAGGCATCTTGGGAAGCCTGCCTTTGGGTCCCTCTCTAGAGTCTGGCACATGTTTGTAACAAAGTATCATGCCAGCGGCATAACTTTATAGACACATGTATTCTAGAACCAAGTCTAGGGAAGAAGGCTGCTGATCGAAATAGAAAAACTCTGGTTTTAGGAAAGAATTGCTATGATTAAAAAAGAGCAAGGTCTTTTGTGTGGCTGTTTAGGGGCCAGAGGAGTGCCAGAAAGCTTTTGAGTAACAGCTGCCATGCTGGGAAATGAACACACATTCTACTGGGTGATGGATAAGATGGAAAATATTCATTTGGAAGCATGAATGTTAAAAACTAGACTGTCTAAGATGTTGGCAGTGATGTAGTCACCATGTCCACACAGGCTTGGTGCTCCCTGCATGCTGGCCAACACACAGCAGGTGTCCACCACACAGTTGTGAACTACTCAACGACTCTACCCATCTGCCAATTAAACAAACTCTTTGCTAATGAGAAAATTCTTTGCTCACACAATAGTTATCAGGTCAAAGACCTAAACACTCATAAAAGTATGGCTTTGTTGGAGGACTGATACAAAGAAAAACCCACTGTAAGGGTCTGCTGCTCATTTTGCCACCTCTCTCCTGATATTTCCAGCCTGCAGACCGTGTTTCCTGAATGCGTGCACACAGGTGCCTGCCACACAAGGCAGTCAATCTGAGGACAGGGTGGGAGTTAAGTTTCCTTTGGCCCCACATTATGCTGCCCCTCCCTGCTGTCCTGACGGCCACTCCCAGCAGCTTCCACTGAGGACAGTAACCCCTGCAGCTTAAACGAGAAAGGAACAAGGACAACCAGGGCAGACCCCTGGCAATGGACATCTTCAAGTATAACAAGAATATCTCTTGCAGGAAAGCCTTGTTCAAACAAACCTCATCTGTACAAATCTAGGTGGTGCTTTCTGTTTATGGTTAGTCTATCAGATTATTAAGCCATTCACTTATCCCCAAATTTGTTAATAATTAATAAATTATTATTATCTTATTACCTATTGGCAGTGAAATGACACAGGTCCTCACTCCAAGGAGGGCACCATAGAGTGTCAGTCAGAACACACAGCTCCCTGCTCTCTTCATGGACCCAGCCGCACAGCCACCCAGGTGAGCACACTTCTCTTTTCCCAGGCCACCTGCCCTCTGTGCCAGGGTGCTGCTCCCAACCGGCAAGAAACGCTATGAGAGCTTATTTCCCATTCTGTTTACTTATAATAACTCATTTATTCAGTTAGTCAAAAATATTTTTTGAATGCCTACCATAGGCCAACCCTGTTCTGGATACAAAAAAGGGTCCTCCATGATAGTGAGGGAGATGGACGAAGTCCCATGTGCCCCTGGAAATAACAGTGGGAAACAAGTATGCAGATAACTGTACATTATTATTTTTAGGCTAGATATGCATGATAAAGAAAGATGAAGTAAGGTGGGGATGTGAATAATGACAAACATAATTAATTAGAGCACTCTGAGAAAGGTACTCTGGGGAGATAACATTTGAGCAGAGATCTACACAAAATGAAGGAGTAAGTTACAATCATATCTGAAGAAAGAATGTTCTAGGCAAAGAAAGAGTAAGTTGCGGGATCTAAGGGCAGGACAGGCTTGGAGACTGGTGTGCTGCAGCAATCAGTGATGGAGAGCCCTCCAGGAGGAGGGGAAGAGAGGTCTCAGAGAAAACCAGGGCCAGTCACACAGGGCACAGGCCATAAGGTCTCTGAGGAGCCCTCCCAAGTATAAATGTTGAACGACAACATGACATCATCAACTCCCTCATCAGCATCACCACAGCACCAGCCAACACTTACTCTGTGCTAGATGTCATTTTCTGAATGACCATAGCACTGGGAGGCGGGTACTATAACCACCTGAGATCCAGATACTTAACAACCTGTCACACATCACTTAGCTAGAAAATGCTAACATCAGGGGTCAACCCAGGATCTCATGATCTTAACCAGAGTAGTAAAAATACACCTTACAGAAAGGAGTTACGACTATGCATGATAACAAGAAAAAAATTCTTTACACCTATGAAAAAATTCTAAAGCAAGCCCTTTTAATACTGTGTGAATGGATGTCAGTGGCTTCGTGTAAGGCTCCAGCAAGTAGCTCACACATGGATTTCCAAAATACTGGGGTCAAACCACTCAGAAGTGAAGACAGCTAGACTGGGAAGACTGTGCCAGATGATGATAAAGCCCCTCTGGGGTGGGGGTGGGGGTCACTGACTATCAGGTAGCAGAGAGTTTGAGTGAGATTGTACCATCAAATACAAAAGTGGCAAAAATGTAATGTGATTTTAGATGTAACTAAATTGACAAACATCATAAAGAAGACATCTTGACTATTTTATCTATACCCTAGAAAATTTATATCTTATACTGAAACCTGAAAAAAGTTTTGAAATTTCTCTTTGAGAAATAGTAGGCGGCTTTATAATCAGGGTAGCTTATATTTGGGCATATACAATAGTATTTCCTGGCTCATAACTGATGAAAGAAAGTGCTCACTGCAACCAGAGAAGGAGCCCAGCCCTCAGCCTGGAAACATTTACAAGAAACCCCAACAAAGCTGCAGGAGCTGTGTTGGGTGGAAAAATTCAGGTTGCCTTTGCTTAAAATGTTCATCTTCTGAATGCTGCCTGTCCAACCTATGAAATTTTTTTTTCCTTTGAGCTGTATCCCCCACCTCCCATATGTCTTATATTATGATTATGTCTTTGTGGTTTTGTCTGTCCATTAGACAGGGTGAAAGAAAAGCAAAAATCTAGTCTCAGAAACCCAAAAGGTCACTATACAGCCTAACACAAATGGCTGTAGAATGAATGAATATATGAATAAAACTTTTACTTCATAAGCATTTAAAATATAAAGGTATGACTTGTGTTTATATGGGGGAAAAACAACGCAAAGCATTGAAAACATTGCAGAATCTGTTACAACTGAAAAGAGGGTTCTCTCACCATCTGTAACTTATCTCCCAGATTTCATAGCCCCTGTAGAGCCCCTAGTAGTACAATTCTACTACTACCCCGGTCTCAAATGTTGGACTCTACTGTACATGTGAAGTGAAACTTGATCCAGAAGAACCAAGCCACAGCCTCGTATGGCCTTAACATTTAGAGTAAGGTGGAAAACAACCTTGTAAGATGAGTAAAAGGGTAAAGCCATCGTTAAGCAAGGTTAAGAGAGGTGCAGTTCATTCAGAAATTATAGACCATTTTATGACTAGATTCAACATCCAGGAGACATACATTCAAGGTTTTATTGTTTAAATGTTAACATTTTCAGATTTGCGGTTTTCTAATTTCTCATAAAGATCCTTTCACAGCCAAAAAAGTACAACCCAAATAAAAACAAACCTTCTAGTAATGACACAGGGATACTCTGTGCTTCATTTTCAACCCACATAATTGATTTTGACTGCAAAACAGGCGCCTAAAGCACTATACTCCACACTGACAATGAACTGCTTCAGCAGGAAGAAGTCAAAACTGCACCCAAGTGAGAATGAACAATGGATACCTTAAATTTTTCAATTTTATATTTTAAGCCTGGAATAATTTCCCCATCTTCCTCCAAAACATTCATCATCCAGTTTGGATTTGGGGCACAGCATAATGTGAGCTTATAATCAGAAGTCAGTGCAGATCCCAGCGTCAAGAGTGATCGATGGAAAGACTACTATGCCTGTCATAAACATTTTTCAAGTTTGTTTCACATTAACTTCTTTAATGAGGTGCAGTTTTTAAAGAGTGTATCAGAGGTAGAATTTTCTTGACCTTCATTCTGACAGAATTGTGTTTTAATCAAGTGGCAGATGCAAAGCTATTGCAAGATGCCCAGGTGAATTCTGATTCAGCAAAGATAATATTATGTTTAATAAAAAGTAACACTGCAGAGTTTGTTCAACCTCAAACTGTAATCAAAGAGCTGATTGCATATCTCAGTTATCAGCACTGTGACTTACTTGGATCAGCATTTACCCAAGTTCCATAAAATACTAATTCTTTGCCATGTTAATAGATGTCCCAGAAAAAAAAAAAACTTCTTTTGTTAAATGATTTGAAGAAATTTTGGAGAAAAGATATTAAACAGTTCTCTTGGGTGTAGGACTTCTCAGAGTCTTTAATATGCTAATATGCACAGTGATTCTCTAAGAGGGGGGCAGACTATGTATTGTTTTTCAAAGGCATTTGACAAATGGAACCCGTCTTCCTAATAGTATTTTGCAGAACTTCACTTTGATAAACATGCTTTGGGAAATGTGAACCTAGATAATATCAACCGTTTTTTGTCAAATTAATCTCTTTTCTATTTTCCCACAGCTCACTATGACCCACAGAGCCCAGAAGGGAGAAAAATAGCCTCAGTTGACATAGTAGCTTATTAAAACAATAGTCTACATCACAAACAATTACATTTAAATGTCACATATTCCTGCCCTTCAGAAAGAAATCTGTAACCCAAGTGGTTCGATTCTGAGGAGTTCCTGCATTATGTATCTTGTGTCCAAGACTGTCACAGTTCTAATCTTTACCTTATAGCAAAATAATAATAATAATAATAATAATAATAATAATAAGTGAACATATTAAAACCTGCTATTCTAAGAAAGAAAGTGCAATGTTTTAGTGCACAGTACAAAAATCTTCTAAAATGGTAGACTTTGCACCTTAAACAGAGCACAGAATGTGTTCCTAGAATATATTACACTTAAAGCTAGGTAATATATTACAGAGCTAGTCCTTAAGGAGACTGATTTCTCCCATTTTCCTGGATTCCCAGCTAAAGGACTTTCCCTGCCACTAACATGAATGCTCTATATAGGTGGCAGCATCCCCCACTGGCCCATAAGCCGGCCCCTCAGCTCATGGTGCTTTTCTTAAATCATTACATATGTGCATCCTTCAATTAGTCCCAGGACCCCAGGAACTAAGAGTTGAAAGGGGCCTTACCCCAATACAACCCTGCCATTTTGTAGGCAAGAAAACAGGCTCAAAGAGAAAAAAATCACTCAAAGTCACACAACTAATTAGTGACTGGGTTTAGAATGGAACCCAGACCCCCAACTCCCTTGGCAGCTTCATTCATCACCCACTTAGATACTTACAGCTCTACTGCAGAGCTGTGGTTCAGAAGTCTTTCTGGAAGCTTCTGCCAAGGCTCTAGCTACAGACACATCTCTTCTAAAAGGTCTTCCAACCCAGAGCCAGCAGCAGCCAAGGAATGCACATTCTGGTTTACTTACAGAAGCTGCTGCAGACCAGATGCCTGAAAAGGGCACCTTTGTTGGAAGAAAAGATCTTGAGACATTTGAGGGTAAAGAATCTTGTCTTATTGATTGTCAAGTCCCAGCAGATAGCACAGTGTCTGGCACACAAGAGTCCTCAAAAAATATCAGTGAGACCATTTGCTGAGCTGGAGACAGAACCTTATAAGCCTCGAAGAAGCATTTCCTTCTATCCCATTAGTTAAAAGAAGCTCATCTACTCCTCCATAAAACCCATGCAAAGCCTCCTTACCCAAGTTTATGCCACATAATTTTTCTATCTGTTTTTGAAGTAGCTTGACCATTATTTTCACTGCTGCTATAGTTGTTGTAGATGATCTAAAACATAAAAAAAAAACAGTTCTGCACAGGAGAGAGAGGAGTGCTTCACTCATGACTGAGACCTGACAAGAATGCCAGCTTCTTTTCTTATTTAACATCACCAAGCCTCACTCTTCCCACATATAAAATGGTTTCATAGAGAGTAGCAACCTCATTAGTTGAAGAGATTAAACAAGTCAGTGTGTGTACAGAACGGCTAGGACTGGCTTCTTAAGAGCAGCTTGTATTGAAAAGAAATATGAAGATGAGTGGCAAGAGTCCTGGGACTAGCTGTGCATGTCTGCCATGGGTGTCAAAGGGGAAAGTGTAACACATTAGATACCTGCTGTAGATGCAGTGGTATACTGCCCAGATCCCTCTTCAGGACTGAGACACTCATTCCAAGATGCCAGGGATGAGCCTTCCTGGAAAGCTGTCCTGCCCAAGGTTATATCCTTCCCAGTGATTTGATGATGCAGATTTACAGAGGCCCACCCATCTCATTTCATTTGGGGTCAACTCTTTCCAAAGAGCCACCCCAACTCCAGAGCAACTGATGGGAACTGCTGAGGCCTTTGCTGGAATGTTACAGTTCAGCTTCTCCCATGCCCAGTCCTGCATCTCTCCCTTCCTGAGAGCAATCCCAATAACCTCCTACATGTTAATCTCAGACTCTCAGTTTCCCAGGGAACACAACTGAAGACATTGCCCTTGGCCTAGTTCATTGACCAATAAAAAGTAGCAACTATGATTCTTATTGTTGAATTGCCTAAGTGATCCACGACAAGAGACTTCCTGAGTCTCTTTATGGGTGACATCCCTTCATGGATGAGGAAAAGTGGGAAAGATATAAATAACTTAAACCAATTCTTATTTATCATCTAAAGAATCCTAAGTTCCACAGTCTGTTCTCACAGCAATTTTCTCCACCACTGATTCTCCCCTTCTTTAGTTACTCTAATTTTAAAGACATAGAAGAAACATAGGAAATGATAGAATATCATGTTTATAAAACATGCATAAAGCATAGCTTATTGTTAAGATATAATTTTATGTCATCTTAGAGGACCAAACTAATATCCAGTACTGAGGTGCACAGGCTCAACCTTTGCGCTCAAAGGTTAAAGGTTAAAATCCTACTGAAGGCAGACATATCTTCTGGAACCAGTGGGCTGCACAAGCAGCACTGGACAAGGATACAAAAGGCCCAGGGTATGGTGTCCCCCCGGCCATTAACTCCCTTTGGGACCTTGGGCAGGTTATTTGCCGTTGCTGGGCCCTACTTTCCTCATCAGTAAAACAAGGCGGCTTGTATTAAATAAAGTCTAAGGTCTTTTCTAGCAAGAAAAACTTATGATTGCTTAACCTCGCAGAGATTTTCCAGGCAACATAAATAAGTAAAATGCAGAGGGAACGTGTAATAGCAGAGAAGAAATTAAAAGTATCATAAATTCAAATTACCAACTTCCCAAGTGTGCATTACAGAAGAGACCATTAAGTGAATAGAAACAGATTTTATAGTTGTATTTTTCTTTCACAAGATTTCTCTATAAATTATTGCCCATGTTGTTGATTGTCATTTCCTTAATCTGGAATGTCTGAATATACAGCTTAGCGATGCCTTGGACAAGCCATAAGTCAAAGTTAACATTTTTAAAAATTAACCATGCCTAGGTCTCCACCTTGGGCAGCAATGTGCTGAAATACCAGCATCTATTAGAAAGAAATTATTGATGTCAAGGTGACATGCACTATGATTTGCATGTGGCCCCAGACTAACCTCTAGTAGCCGTATCGCAAAGTAAACGTGCCATAATTACACTGGCCGGGAAGATCTGGTTTAAGTGGACTAGCTCTTTTGATGCATGTTGAACACAATTGCCCCCTAGGGATTATTGAGTCTCATGTGTCTGAGTTATTATGTAAATTCTGCCTTTGACAAAATTACAAGGTGTGCTGTCAGGATTTTTTTCTTCTTCAGTGCCCTTGCTTCCAATAAGGCAAGGTTGTTCAGTAATGCCTTCATTGTATCTGCTTTGAAGATTATACGGCACATGCTATGGATTCAAGCAGAATACAAAAACATATAGATGTGGCCCTGGCTGGGTAGCTCAGGTGATTAGAGCATCATCCTGATACGCCAAGGTTGTGGGTTTAATCCCTAGTCAGGGCACATACAAGAATCAACCAATGAGCATAGGCATATATTCTTTCAAATTAGTATTTTGGCTTTCTTTGGACATATTTCTAGAAGTGGATTGCTGGGTGATAGGCAGTTCTATTTTTAATTTTTTGAGGTAACTCCACAATGTTTTCCACAGTGAATGCCTTAGTCTGCGTTGTCACCAACAGTGCACGAGGGTTCCCTTTTTTCATATCCTCCCTAGCACTTGTTCTTTGTTGATTTAATGATATAGTCATTCTGACTGGTGTGAGGTTATATCTCTTTGTGGTTTTAATTTGCATTTCTCTGATGATTAGTGACATCGAGTATCTTTTCATATGTCTATGGGCCATCTGTATGTCCCCTTTGGAGAAGTGTCTTCAGATCCTCTGCCATTTTTAATTGGTTAATGGTGGTGGGGAGGGTTGTAAGTTCTGTATAATAAGTGGAACAACAAATCTCTCTCTCCAAAATATCAATCAATGAATAATTTTTTTTAATATTTTTAAAAGATTTTATTTATTTATTTCTAGAGAGAGGGGAAGCAGGGGAGAAAGAGAGGAAGAGAAACATCAGTGTGTGACTGCCTCTCACACGTCCGCTACTGGGGACCTGGCCTGCAACCCACACTTGTGCATGCCCTGACTGGGAATCGAACCAGCAACCCTTTGGTTCACTGGCCAACACTCAATCCACTGAGCCACACCAGCCAGGGAATCAATCAAAACTTTTTTTAAAAAAGAACATGTAGACCAAGCACACACCACCAAGATCTCATTTCTCAGTGGCTGTTAAAGCATGACTTGTGATTCAGAACCTTTTGCCTGAGAAAGCATTTTCTTCAGAGTCCAAAAGCTGACTGAGCTTTAGTCTGACCTTCATAAGAAAAACTCGCAGGCCTTGGTGCCTCTTCAAAGCTTTGCTTTTAATGAGACCCATGATTGCTGATGAGTCACTAAACAACTGCCTGAGGCTCAGTTTCCTCATCTATATAATGAAGATACACAAACTTAACCCACCCAATCTTCAAGGTCAATAGGAGGATCCCATGTGAAGATCGCCCCCTGAAAGCACTTGGTGAAGCACACAGGGCTCTGGCTGAGATGTATTACTATGGTTACTGGTGACTAAACTGATTATCAGCAGTGATTTTAATAAATATGTAACAATGATGTCTCCGTTTATAGTCTGAACCTTCCTCAAAATAAGCCCAGAGGTCAGAGTAAAGGTAAACAGAGGAAAAGCAAACTCTCTGAAGCAAGCCCTCCCTCCTCTCCCTGGAGCTGAAGCCCACCCTCTCCTATTGCACATCCATCTATGTCTGTTTCCAGTTCTCACTGCAGATCACAGTAGGACACATATTGCCTTTTCCTTATCTATTTACATTTTAGGGGCCACAGGGCACAAAAATGGAATGACATTTAAAAAATAGTCTGATCTCCTTAGTAACCTCTCTCAAAATGAGTAAGAGATTACCATATCATTCTACCAAGACTTCTTTTTCACCCCCCATCCCCTCAAGATTTGTCATTCCAGAGCATTGACAACTCTCCTCCCTTAATAACAGTGATCTCATTAGATAAATATGTTACATTTCATTCTTGCAGGATCTTCAGCCTTTGACAAACAAACATTCACTTCGCTGAGGGCTGCTGAAGAGCCACTGATGGAGTAAAACCTGAAAACCTTTCAGAAAAGAATAATGAACTCCACTCTGTCTCTAGGGGGTAATTTAGTAGGTAGATTAGGCAACACTTAATTAAGGGTAAACCACTTTTTTCCATAGAAATATATTGTGTTTGTACAGAGGGGCTGTATATTCTGTTTGTATGAAGTGGAGGATTAGGTCAGAAATCCTAAGGAAAAAGCAGAAGATGGTTCTCAGAAGAAATATGCAAATTACTGTACATTTGGAAAAAACAAGCAATGCTTTATTGGGAAGAAGAAAAACTACACATACAACTCTTTACCTACCTGATTTTACTTGGCTTCTTGGAACATTCTAGGAAATGGTTAGCTCCCAAATACATTGCACAGGTGGCCTTGTCACCCCGACAGTCTGTGAGTTACTTCAGAGAGTAACAACTTCAACCTAAGGCTACTAGAAACTGATTGTCAAATAGGATTTTCTGAGATTGCCTATGGAGACCTCAACAGCAAAAGTCATTTTTGACTCATGGGGGATTATAGTGTGAAAAACAAACAAATGTTAAAATAAATCCCCAAGGATTGAAAGCACTTCTGTATTAACCCTCAGTCCTATTCACCAATGTTGCATCCTCTGCAGACCTACAAGTACTTGAGTATTTTTTGTCACCTAAGACTTTGAACAGCACCTGGAAATGTTGGATACCTCTGGAATTTGTCCACAGATTAATGGAACACTCCAATCTCTACCCATTGAGGTAGGAAATCACAAGACAAACAAAACACCCCACTGTGTTAAAAAGTTCATATTAAATTCTAATGAAAATTTAAACAAATGTGGATTTTTCCTTTAAACTGCTGTTACAATGACTTTTCTCATCTTCCCATATGTTGAACAAGATGGCTGAAATGGACTTCCCTAAGTCACTCCACACCATGCCTACCAAACAGCCATGAAAAACTAGGAACTAAATAAACATGTTTAGACAATGATAAATCTCTTAGCTCTGCTGGTCAGGTTTCTTCTAATGGCAGCTCTCAGAACTGTACCATAACACAGGAACATAGATCAACGTTAGAGTAACAATTTTGAGCTTAGGGAATTGAAAGAGAAATTAACTCAGTGACTTGGAGAAATGAACATAAAGATATTAAGACTTAAAAATTGCTTCTTAAAACATCAGTGTCCCTCTGCAAAAAAAACAACTTAGCAAAGCTTGGGAATTTCATAATGTTTTGCTGAAAGCTAGGCATTTATAAGGTTTATGTTGCTTGTTACACTTCCTCTGTTAGCTGATTCCAAGTCTAATTGGAGGAGCAAACTAAAAGAGGTACCCTTGGAAAAAAGATACGGATGTTCAGAGTTGCACAGATTGAAAAATGAAATCATCTTTTTAGCTTTTTATTTTTAAGAACTCTACTAAAATGACAAGAATAAATAGGAACATTTACTTGCTTTTTAAACTGATCACACTTGGGTTTAACCACTAGCAAAAAAGAAACTTTACAGTTCCCTGGGAACCTATAATTTGGAAACGGAAGCACACAAGAACAGACTTTAGTTTTCAGGCAATAAATTGAAAATTCTGTAGACATACAACAGAAAAGGAGCATAAAATATTGGCTTGTGCACTTCTTAGAATGTTAGTTCATTAACTTGATAAGCTACACAGGGAAAAATACAGCCAAAATCTACAAAGATGTCCACTGGGATTTCAAATTGGCATATTTACTCAGCAAGAACTAGCTAGAGGTTAGAGGGAAAAAAATGCATCCCATTCTGGTAATAACGATTTAGTGTGAATCTTCGTAAAAACACCTTGTTGAAAAATCTCCATGTGGACTCTAAGGGGACACACAGAAGCCCAAAGCCCCAAGAACAGACATAAATATCATGACAAAAATGCCATGCTTCATAATCTGTGTCCTGGGGAAAAGTTCTACGAAATTACACAAGAAAATCACAATCTTTCACATCTACTTTTCACACATAATTCAACATAAACATGAAAAATGTTTTAATTTTTCTTCCTTATTGCCCAAAATGTTTTTAATGCTTTATTGGAAACTTTCATTTACTGGTGTGTGCTCTAGGTCTGTATTACTCACCAGTATAGAAGAGTTACAAAGGGTTTGCTGGGCAGTACTTCCAAGGGCACTGTCTTCTATCAATAGAAGCTCTTTAGCAGTCTCTCTGGGAGAAAACTCTAGTGACTGCATTCTAGGTAGGTCAGTTACTGTGCAAGGCTCTTTCATAAACTTCACCTTATTTGACCCACACAATGAGGTACAAATTGTAATCCCCATTTACAGATAAAAATGGAAATGGTCAGAGAGGTTCCCTGCCTTCCTCAGGGATATAATTAGTCCTGAACTAACAATAATAAGGGCCAGTATTTGAACACTGTAGAGTTCAATTCGTTCTTTATCTTTCCCTTCTTGTTCTCCTTGCCAGGCTCCAAAAAAACTGATTCAAGAAGTTAAACCAAGAGCATTCTCCATTCCTATAGATTGTGGGTATTTTCTCCAAGAAACAATAATTCAAGATATTCAAGGTATTTCAGACAAAAAAAAAAAAAAAGGAACTCAGGACAAGCCCACTACACTGCCATCTGCCTTCAGTGGGTCAAGTTGAGCTAGCGAGGGTGCATTCTTAGTCTCTTCACTTACAGTATGTTGAACGCAGTGGGAACAGAAAGTCAAACTATGTAATGGAGGCTACAAGCCAGTGGTCAATTCACTTGCAATGTGTGCTTAATTGGACCCACAGAGTGGTTAAAACATTGCACTATTTTTTTAAAATCTATAGCTTTCACATAAACATTTATATTTTATGGCAATCCGAAGGGCCCTTCACCCTAGGCCCACCTTTATGGCCACATTCAGCCAAAATTTAGTGGTCCCTAGTCCTTTCCATGAGGCATGGACTCAATTTCCCAGAGTTCCCACTACTCTCTACTACATCCATACACTCAGGGCACTGCAGCTGCAATTTTTCATGACATTTATGTTATTGTTTTTCTTATAAAAGAACCATTTCAACAAACCTTGTCTCTTTTCACAGATTGGAAGATTGCACTTCCCTTTTACAATGTTCTTTTTATGGGTAAGCGCACTTCCCTAATCTTTGTCCTCCAACTTCAAACCAGCTAGTTGAATCTCTTCAATCTCTCTTTGGAACATGATCCAAAAGCCATTACTGTTGCAGGCAATACTCTACCTGAAAGTTTTCTGGATATAATATCTATTTGGTTGTTTGGAATCATGAAGTCAGGGTGTCCAACCATTACAAAATGCTGGCATAGAAAAAAACAATTTTGTAGGTGCCAATCGCATAACCGCCAACTAATCAACCAATCGACCAATCGACAAACCAGCTCCCAAGTGAATGAAACTTAAAGGGCTTAACAGGCTAACTTATAAACAAGCAGCGCTTAAAACAACAGCAGTATTCAAAACCAAGTGCTCCCACAAAGGAGAGTTCTGCCTTCAGAAGGCAGTGATTGCTGTGTCTGAGCACATCTGCTTAACAATCCAGGAAAGTGGGAGTTTCACTCTCTATTAACCTTAACCAGAGGCATTTTCATCAAAATTAATTGTGATTACTTTTTATTGCATTTCAAATGCTATCCTTTATTTGGGGTGGTCAGGAATGCAACTAAGCAATTCCAGACCATGCTATCATTTATGAATAGGTCTATGAGGTAGTTACCAAGGCCCCTTATAAAAATATTGCTATACAAAAGTTCATGGGTCAAAATGAGACTTTAATTTCCATAACTGGATGTGTCTTTAGGAAGGAAAAAATTACTGTATATAGAAAATACAAAAACTCTGATGCTAAATGCATATCAGAGTAGGACTATATAAATACCCATGTGTATCATAGACATTATTTAAATGTTTATTATCTTTCCTTGTTATTATAATAACAATTAATCATTAATACTTATTTTGATCATAGCTTGTGCCAAGTACAATCCTAAGTTTTCTATATGCTCCGACACTTTAGTCCTCACAACTCTGGAGTAGATGTAATTATTATTCCCATTTTACAGAGGAGGAAACTAGTCCTAGGGAAGTTAGGCAACCTGACCAAACACATTCAGCTAGTAAATTCTGAAGCCTGGATTGAATCCTAGGCATTCTAGCTCCACAGTCAGTTAACAAAATAGAATAACAACACTTACCTCACTGTCCGAATGATCACCTGGTCCGTTGTGTTTTGTGCCAACTGTATCTTGCTCTGTGCAACCTCTGCACCTTTGCTTACAGTTCTCCTGCCTGAACGGCCTTCCCTACTGCTCTGTCCCTCCCTTGTCAGACTCATTCAGCCCCAAACCCACCTGTTCCATGAAGACTTTCTGATATTCCGAAGTTTTCTTGCCTTCCTCTCTTAATCCTCCAGAATCTTTACCATATCCACAATCTACCCCACATGACAGAGGCGGTTTTACCTGCCCAGCACCCTGTCTGGCAACAGAACTCTCTTTCTTGTGGGGAATCACCTATCCCCACTCTTAGCCCATGGGCTTCAGGTAAGGCTAACACCTGTCCTCAAGGTTCCAGGTGATCACATGACTTGATCCTAGCCTGGCCAATTCATGAATTTTACCAGCCTTTGAACTTTTTCTAGAACTACTGAGAAATAACTGTTCTCCTTCCTCTGGGGTGACTGCACTCACAGAATCTAAGTTGGCTGCTGGTCACAATTGTTGGCATCACTGTGCGCAGCCTTCCTGAGAATCAAGGCAACAAAAAGCAAAGCACACCTGTGAACAGACAGATTCCTGATGCCATAGTTTGAATACCTAAAGGTAGTCATGTTGGAAGTCCATCCCTAGCCTTTTCAGTTAATTGAACCAACAGGTTCCCTTTTTTGCTTCATTCAGACTGAGTTGCGTTCCTGTCGCTTGCAGCTATAAGTCCAGTCGGCATGAGAGTTAAATAGCTGCTATAAAGAGCACAGTACTCAGCATATTAAAAAGTTGAATAAAAGGTACATACTACTATTACTGTTTCTCTACATGAGTTTCTTGAAGGCAGAAGACCTGGAATCAGGTCTATCTCCACCCCAGATGTCACTTCATTACTTTTTTAGACTACTTTTACCATATGTAAAATCACCAATATTTATGTTAGGAATAAATGAGAATATATGCCTGGTAAAGCAATAAAATATTCTCCAAATTTAAGTTAACTGTTATCTCCAACTATAGGCTCTGATCTAACATCTCATGTGACTGATGGAGAAACTAAGACCCAAAACCCTGGGGTGTAATTTGCCAAGAACATTGAGGAAGCTGTGGGTTTTAATAAGCTACCAGTCCATGCTAACTAAAGTGGTCCCAGAACTGAACAAAGGAGCTGATCCTAATACTGTGCTATCCAAACCAGGCATCAGTGCAAAGAGCACTGTTGACCAACAACATCAGGGCAGCTCCAGGACACACGGAAGAAAGAAATTAATACTAACGGTCCGTGCTCTGTGCAAGACATCTCCTTATATTGCCTACTCTGGAATAATTCATTTCTCTTTTGTTCCACTAAAAAGATGAACTATGAGTACATATTGAAATTATCTAACTTCTTCTATCTCCAAGGAGTAAACCTAATATATGAGTATAACTGGGGAAAGACACTAATTAATAAGCAAAATTTAAAATGAACTCCAGCCAACTTGAACTTGAACTGCTGTGGTAGAAGGCACACTGGAATAAATAAAGAAACTTCAAAGCAAATGCTATGTTTTAGCTTGAATGTTTTATTGAGCAATGGAGAGAGTTCCTTTGCCTAAAATAGGAAGGGTTAATGAGAAAAAAATGGTGTTTTCAGTTGGTCCATTGGTTTCTGAGAGCCATCCTTTCCAAGATAACTATATTCTACAGAGAAGACAGAATAATAATCTGTCTCAGAGACTTGGAGTTTTAAGCAAAACAAAACCAGTTTTGTAAACTGTCTGAGATCAACTTAATGCATCCTTTCTCAAATAGCTTCTGCATGTTTGATAATATGCACATGTTTTTCTTCTACTAAAACCAAAGCAACTTCAATGTAATTCTAAAAGGAAGATATTTGTTTTTTTAAGCTTCTTGCCAACTATATAAACACAGCTCTTAAGGTAAGGTATAGGAACCAAGAGACTATGTGAAGTATTAGTGGGCTCTACCATAATCCTCTTTCCTTGGATACCAGTTTGAAAATGATGCTTCATGCTACAAAAGACAGACTGGGCTCCCTGGGAGTACATTATCAGTACTGGATTCAGAGCAAGGGCAAGTCCTCCATTTCTGTGCACATTTTCCCACAGGAGTATGTTTTAGAGAGAGTCAGTCTCTGATTATTTGGGGATTAAGAGGAGAAGCCAGGGCTCACCTGCAAGTGCTGTGTGTTGTCAGCCAAGCTATCTTCTCGCCTGCGGACTTCTTCCAATAACTGGGCATTCTTCTTTTTTTCCAACTGTTGATTGTGCTTGAGGTTGGCCACCTTCTTATTCTGATCCTTCATATGCCTGAGAAAAGTAAACACAGCTTGGTTAGATCCAACCACCAGAGGATCGTATGTTATCACAATAGAAGTGCTAAGTATAGAATATATGATATGGGTTCAGAAAAAGTGGCAACTTCAGAATATTCTAGTCATTCAACCATAAATATACATCGAGCACCTACTTAATGCCAGGTGCCAGGATGGCCCTGGGGTTGCAGTGATGAATGACACAGGCACAGTCTTCACGCTCCTCATGGAGCTCTGAGTCCAGTAGGGGAGACAGACAAGTACTAAGGAGACACAACTTAGGTTTCCTAACATTGAAGGAGATAAATAGCATGCTGTGAGAGATGATGACAACATGTGCTGCATGTGTGGACAGGTGGTGGGTTGGAGCAGAGGACTTCAGTCACTGTGTCCAGGGAAACCCCCTAAGGAAACAGAACTGTGAGTGACACTCAGAGGAAGCAGCCAACAAAACAACAGTGAAGGAGCCCCCAGGTAGGACAAGTATAATTCCCAAGGCAGGAAGGAACCTGGCTACTTCTAGGAACTGGAAGGTTGCAGTGGGCCTACCCCAAAGTGAGGGGTAGGATGCGGCAGGGTGGGGTAGGAGATGGAACTTCAAAAGTAGGCAGGACTCAGGGTACACAGGGCCCTATGGTCTGTGATAGGACGTGTACTTTCTTCTAAGTGCTTACCATCCTAATTATTATTATTCTTTTGGATCATGTTCTATTCTGAGATCATAATCCATTACTTTGGTTTTAAAATAACAATTACAAGGCTCCAATCAAATACATTGTCATCACTTAGCTCAAACGGAATAATACTTTGGCTAAATCATCATGTTAAATAAAGCCCCAGTGCTGGACTAAAAGTTCTTAATGAATCTATAGAATGTCACAGTGCAAAATCATAAAGTGATCAAGTGAATAAAAGACTAAGGATAAAGGACCAGTTTTATAAAAGCAGGGAGTGGGAGGAGTTACGTGCTTTATGTGAACTATTTCACCAGCAACATTTAGCAAAACATTCCACAAATTTAGGCAACCATGTCCACACCAGCTGTTATAAATCTAATCCAACATGTGAGGCGGCAGAAGGGCAGTAGAGAGAGCTCAAGAACAGTGACTCCAAAAGCAGAGGGCCTCAGAGCAGAATCATATGGGATCCTTTCTAATCTCTTCAGCCATTCTCCTCAGCATTGCTATCAGCCACTGTACCAAACCCTGAGTCCCAAAACAAGCATTTCGAGAAGCACTGCTCTTGTGGAAGGCTGAATGAGAAGAGAACTAGATGATACACAGAAAACATGCCAAAATAAAACAACCAATAACCAAATGGGAGCCATTCTCAACAAGAAACTCTTAACTTCCCATGCTCATTAAATTATATATATCTCTACTCCCTCCCATTCTGAGAAAAGGAAGTTCAAGAAAATTGTTTATTGAGCTGAAAAATCTTCTATTAGGGCTCCTGCTAATAAAAATATTTTGAACACTTTGGCCCTATAAATATTTATAGAACCAACTGAGACAGTGATTTAAATATTCCTGGTGACACTTACTAAGAGGATATAAGGTAAGAGAGAAAAATCATCCTTTTAGTCATTATTTGGATTGGATTATTTCAGTCTTATATTTCCTTTTTATCAGATACAGTAATGTACACATATGAAACTACCAGCAAAGTCTATATGCTAATCTACTTTTAGAAAAGTATCTTTTGGTTACTAGAAAGATATTAAGAATGACCTCTTGCTTTTGAACTGAACAGAGCTTTAGTAGTTCCAAAGCTCATATCAACCCAGGGCAAGCACACTCTCCAGTTTCTTGGAAGACAGGTCAGTGCACCATAATAGGATGTGATGAAGAGGTCAGTATTACATACAGTAAGATTGTTTAATTATAGGACATTTTTATAAAGAAATACTTTTTATTAGTTTGAAGTATACCCTTAAATAGAACTAACTGCTAAATGTTTCCCCCCAAGTATCAATGATAAATAAAGTAGATTGTAATTGCAAACATTATTTGCACAGTTAAAGAACTCCCACACAGTTCCTGGAGCAGACCTTGCTTTCTGGAATACTGCAGTGTTTTTTCAATCCAAAAAGAAAAAACAACCTCCAAATCCATGCATCTTTTAAAACTTTCCTGAATTAAGAATGAGCAGCAATCAACTCATGATATATAATTTAATTAAGAAAATATACAATTTTAGATGTACAGTTCAATGAGTTTTGACAAATGTATTACACCCATGTAATTCCCACCACAATCAAGATACGTAACGTGTGCTCCACCCCAGGAGTTCTCCTGTGCCCTTTTACAATCCATCTCCTGCTACCACCTCCAGGCTTGGCAACCACTGATCTGCTCTGTTACTGTAGATTAATGGAACCGCGCAGTATGTACTATTTTGTTTCTGCCTCCTTTCACTCAGAAAAAATGTTTTGATTATTACTGATTAACAATATAGTTGTCAGTATCACTACTTATTCCATATGGTTATTCCAAAGTTTGTTTATCCATTTATGTGTTGATCAATATTTGGGGTTTTTGCCAGGGTTCTAGCTATTAAAGTAAAACTGCTATGAACATTTTTAAAAAGAAGGAGTACGTAAGAAAAATGAGAAACCGAAGTGCAGACACTGAGATGGAGGAATACCCTCAGTGTTCTCCAACCAACCATTCCCTCAAATACTGCTTTATTTAGGACACCAGTGATTGGAAAACGGGTTTTGAATGAACTTATGCACAGCTTAGGACTTGGGCCAATAAGATCCATGCAGAGCAAGGTGATGAAAATGATCGTCTTGTCTTTGTATATGTGAATATTAAGAAATATAAAGTGTACATATTTCTTTGTAGGATTGCTACAGTTTTCAAATACATTTCTAGTAGTAGAGCCCTTTCTTCTAATAAAAGTTTACTTAAATTCCAAAAAAGGAAAGAATACTCTGCCAGAGGCATGAAAGAGGTAAGGAGGAAGAGGGCTGGGAACAGGTGAGCACCCCACCCACTGGGCAGTTTCCCTCTTGGGGCCCTACAGGGAATCCCTGTGTCAATCCATGGGGTAGGAAGAGAGAGTGAGAGGCAGATAGAAAACTCATGACATTTAAAAATGTTAGATCTCTTGGAAAAGCGAAAACAGTTCTACACAAGCTCACCCAACACTTGTTGCAGGACTGACCACTGTGATTTTTGTTAGTAGTAACTTCACCATTTCCAAGAATAAAACCTGTAAGTGACCTATCAATCTCCACATCTTTCCCATCTGCAGAAGTAAACCCATACTGCATAAATCATGCTAAAGTTAGTATAGCTTTCAATTTTCTCTAGACTAGAGAGGTGGAGCCCCTAAGCGTTCAGACTACAAAGTCCTCTGACAGTCCTGCCTGAGAAGAAAGTGTGTCTAATACCAGCTTCCCAAACTCCCACCTACCAAGCAGCTGAGCTTCTAAGATTCCACCAGAGAATGACTTGCTCCCTGCTTGGGGGAAAAAAAGTTATTTTGGAGGGATTTTTTTCTCTAGGAAAACACCATTAAAATATATCCAAGATGTAAAATTTTTTTAATTTCACTTTTCAACAAATATTTATTATTAGTTAAGCCATGACTCGGAGTCATAGGGTAGGATGTACCTAGGTCCTTCTTCACCTCCGTGGGAGAAGGATGGAGCAGAGGACTGGAAAGCGGGGTGCAGCCAGGTCAGGTCTTCCCAGGGAGCATGACTTCTGCCCAGCAGTCATCCCAAGCTGACACTCCAGAGACGGGGCAGAGGGACTTGCACACATGGCTGTACCATTCTCACTCAGAGACATCACCCCTTTAGTAGTCATTGCCTTCTCACAGCAGGGACGTCCAGGTAGTTCCGCCAGCAGTTCCTGGTCTGGTTCTGGTTGGGGAAGCAGCTGGCAGAAGGGGCAGCCTGGGTCTGGCAGTTTTTGATTTCAGCCTTGATGTCTTCTGCCACATTGCTGACTCCTAAAGGTGGCCCTGAAGCTGCTCAATGTGACCCTCAGCAAAGACCCATGATGCACTTTTTTTAAAAAAAAGCAATCATGGGAGTGTAATTTGAGAGCATAGTGGTCCGTTTTTAATGTGTGATTTAAATTGACTAGGCTCATTAAGTGAGTCATGTCACTTTTCAAATTCAGCCATCGTTACGAAGTTTGGATTAACTAAATAATTCCAGCAAGTATCTAGATCAACAATGGCTACTATATTAAGAATGAATGTCAGAAAGGACAGACTCCTGCTATTGTCACTCAAATAGTCCATCAGAGTAAAATTAGAATGTGTTCTCTAACTTGCTGGTGAGAGATCACCAGGCTTGGAGGCCTCTAGAAACACAGAGCCAGGAGCTACATGTTTCTCCAAGGGCTTACGTATGTTTGTATATAAAAGAAAAAACCAAACCTTCTCTTCCTTTAACATCTCAGCCGAAACAACATGACGTTTTTACCCATCTCCTCTCAAAAACTTTAAAAGATGGATAATATTCATTCTAAGAGAGGATGAGGAATCCGGTTCTCTCATATGTGGTCAGGAGGAGTATAATTGAAAAGGCATTTTTGGAAACCAATTTGGCAGCACCCACCAAAATGTATGTACATTTTGCCCAAGCAAATCCACTTCTAGGAAAGTAGCCTACAAAAATGCTTGCACAAATACATATGTACAGAAATTTTCATTATAGTGCTGTACAAGTAAAAATTTGAAAACTGCCTAATCATCCACCAGAAGGAAACTGTCTGAAAAATCAAGGCATGAATGCTGTGGAACCTGGAGCTAGCTAAGAAGATAAAGGAAAAACTGCCCTGGCTGGTGTGGCTCAGTGGATTGAGCACAGGCCTGTGAACCAAAGGATTGCTGCTTCGATCCCCAGTCAAGTCACATGCCTGAGTTGCGGGCAAGGTCCCCAGTAGGGGGCGCATGAGAGGCAACCATACAGGAATGTTTCTCTTCCTCTCTCCTTCCCTTCCCCTCTAAAAGTAAATAAATGAAAATCTTAAAAAAAAAAAAAAAAAAAAAAAAAAAAAAAAAAAAAGATGGTGAAGGCGAAAATGAAGTATGGAGATGGAAAAACCTTCAAGACATATTGTTAATTGAAAAAAAAAAAGCAGGTAGCAGAATGATGCATAGAGTCGGATTTTGTTTATCTTAAAATATAAATGCCTATTTGGATGGATATATACAAGCATGCATGGAAATTGAAACTCCTAGAAACCCCACTCAAGTCTGTAAACTATGGTTACCTTTGAGGAAAAAGGGGAAACGTTCACATGTTTCTATATGCATTTGTGTGTGTGTAAGTGAGGTATAAATACATATAAGAAAATGCACAGATATTAAGCATACAAGTCAATAATTTTTGACCAGTCAAAATACAAATCATGGCCATCACCGAAGTCAAGTGTCCTCTCCCCCAGCCCAGAAGTTATCGCTATTCTAACTTTATTTTTAATCCTCACCTGAAGACATATTTTTATTGCTTTTAGAAAGAGGAAGGGGGAGAGAGAGAAAGAAACATCTATGTAACAGAAATATTGATTGGTTGCCTTTCGTAGGCTCCCTGACAGGGGATCGAACCTGCAACCCTTGGTGGATGGGACGATGCTCCAATCAATGGAGCCACACCATCAGGGCCTAACTTTTATTTACATGAATTCTTTTTGACTGTTCTTGAATTTTATTACATGGAATCATACAGCACATGTTCTTTTCGATCTGACTTCTCTGACTCAGCATAAAGTTTTTGAGATACATTCAAATAGCTGTGTATAAATTCCATCTTATTGCTGAGTAGCATTCCATTATGCAATATGAATATACTACATTTTGATTTGCTATTCCCTTTTTAAATGGATATTTGGGCTGTTTCCAATTTTTTACTCTTAAGATTCTTATTCTTATAAGAATGATCATTCCTGTAGCAGTGTGTATGTGTCTGTGTGTGTATACATGTATTTTCTTTTTTCTCAGATACATAACTAGATGTAGATTTCACTGGTGGTGCAAATGGTACAACCCCGTGGGAGGATGGTTTCTGGGTTGCACGACTCTTCCAAGAACAGCCACAATGCAGGAGCTGGCAGTTTAAACTCTGGAGCCAAGCTGCCTGGCTCCCGCCAGAAGCCACCACTTTCTAGCTGTATGACCATGGGCAGGTTTCTTAGCCTCTGAGTACCTCAGCTTCTTCACATAAAAAATGAGAATAATAACAACCTCTTAGGGTTCTTATGAAGAGTTGATGAGTTAATACACGTGAAATGCTTAGAACAGACGCCAGCACATTCCCTCTCTGTTTCACTTTGGCTTACAAAGAGTGCAATTATGTCTTGTGCAATACTGTGAACGCGTATTTAGTGTTTTGCTTCTCACACAGGAACAGCAGGTATTTAAAGTACCTCAAACAATGAACTTAGGAATGCATTTTTAAACCTCTTTTGTCATACATTTCACTTCCACTTGCACTTCCCTTAATAATCAAATGAGCTACATTCCTGGAAGGTTTTCCTAATGGAAGCATTGCAGGAAGGTTACAACAAGCATGGGTAAGTGAGCTGGGATCCTGGGGCGACTGCACAAGTAGATGGGCCACACACACAGTGGAAGCTGACAATGAGTATTGCTTGCAGCATTTCCGATAATAAAAGCTTGTACTTTTAACCACTGAGATGATCCCATTTTCTAAAGCTTGTAAATACCATCCAATACTTTAGCAGAGCTATACATTTTAGAAAGCTATCGTAAATATTCTAAAGATATATTTACAGCACATACAATTGTGCTAAATGTCATGAGCATGATATTCCTTCCTGGAAGAGAAGGTGCCTGGTCCGCTTTGGCTACTGGAATCCAGCCCTCCTCCCCATGAAGAGTAACAAGTAGAACCAAGGTCTTGGGACTTAGCTCCAGAATGAACCCAGTCTCTTGTACTTCACATTTTGCAGCAGCCTCCCCAGAGCAGCCCACCTGTTTGGCTACTAGCTTTGATGACTGACTAAGTCCTTGCCAAAACCCTTGAGCAGGTGCCCATTAATTTCCCCACACTTTCCATTGTAGTATTCCTGCTCGGTGGATTCCTCCTCCACTCTGTACCTACGATCCTTGCTTCTTTCACTCCCCAAAGTGACACCCTCCCATCACCTGTCTCTTCTATTCCTACCTCCCCTATGGTGTTTGGGACTACAGAAGAACCCAGAGACAGGGCCACCCTCCATTAAAGCACATAATGACAGCACACATTTAAAAGACATCATTTATCATTTATTGGGCCAACAGGACATCCCAGAAGCTGATAAAATAGTTAAAGAAAGAAGGTGTTAAGGGGAAGGAGTATTCAGATATGAAAACCTGAGAAATGGAGCTTCAAGGAGGCAAAGAGAGACTCAGCCTTCCGCTTTGTCATCAGTTCCACTGACAAAAGTCTCCTTGGAGGAGATGATTCTATCAGACTGTCCCCATTCAGGCTGATAAAATGGCTAAATCATTTGAGACTAAGGAGGGCCTTTGTTGCTAGATTGGCTGCATTCTCATCACAGAAGAATCCCTTACAAAGTGTGTGAAGCTGCTTAAGTTGTTTCACTGGAGTTTGGGGATGGATTGAAATAATTTAATAAACCTAAGGCTCTTAAAACCATAACTGGCACACAATGAGTACTTTACACATGTCAGCCTGATCCTACTGACCCAAACACTCCTCTAAAGTGCATATCTAGTCTCCATTGCCCCCACCATCAACCGCTCCACCCAAGGTAGAAAACCCTAGGGAACAGGTTACACGGCAGGTCTTCACAATTAACAAGAGGGAGGTTTGTTTTTCTTGTAGATATTTCACTCTGGGGAAGGTTCTAAATGGCTGACTCCCTTCAAATGCCCTCCCTCATTCTATCCCTGAGGAACCTCCTCCCCGCAAATATCAATGCAGTGGCATCCCAAATATGAAAGGAACCCAATGACAGAAAGCCTAAGCTAATGAGGGCAAATGCTGGCGGCTTATTAGGGAAGACCGCAAGGTTAGAGAGCAGAGAGACAGGCCTTTTCTGCCATTGCCTGACCCTCCTCCAGATGCACTTGGTAGGATTGGCACG
The DNA here is from genome assembly GCA_039655065.1 of Glossophaga mutica. Classification (NCBI taxonomy): domain Eukaryota; kingdom Metazoa; phylum Chordata; class Mammalia; order Chiroptera; family Phyllostomidae; genus Glossophaga; species Glossophaga mutica. The sequence goes on from CM077309.1 coordinate 50,231,556, forward strand.
CACCCACAGGAAAGACAAAGGGAAAAGTCAAGGCCTGTTCTGCACTGTTGCGGACTGTTCAGCCTGGTTTCAGGAGCTGTAACCCTCACCCCATGGTGGGCTGTGTAAGAGCCTAGGGACCCACTTCATCTGGATCTGTTCTGTCACAAGAACGTGAGCTACTAAGGAGACAAAGCTTATCTCCCTGGCAGGAGCACTGCTTCTGCTTCATCCATCTCTGACCCCAATGATTGGCTGGTTAGTCAATGATGGGTAAGACTCCTCATGGGAGGGGCAACCTATGCCAGACATGACCACTTGGGAGGCCCTTATGGAAGGATTCGTGGGGGGCGGGGGCGGCTGCAGCAAAGAAGGGGTGATAGACCCTTGACCCGCCACCCCCCCTGCCCCGCCCCGGCTATTCTGACAGCACCCGAGTCCCCATTTCCATCTGGGAGACGTCTTCCTTATCTCTTCCTTCCTGTGCCTAATCGGCTTAAAGCCTGAAACTATGAAGGCGAGAGCAGTGCAGCCCTGTGCCAGCCAGAACAGTTCCCGGGGCGATTGGGAATAAGAAAGAATTCATAAAATACTGTGAAACCTGCTTTGTTTGCTAAGAGTGCTCTCATTTAAATGATAAGAGTCTGAGGAGGAAATGAGTATGTCTCCCAAAGTTTGGCAACCCCCTTTCCTGACAGACACTGACTCAGATTAAGCCCTCAGATTTCTTTGAAATTTTAAACCTGTATTCCTGTGTATTTGAACCCAATAAAAGCCTAGTGAGGAAGGGCTCTGGGTCATTCTCCTCTGAGAGTTTGACCACCTCTCCTCCCCAAGCAGTCATGTCTTGGTAGTTTTTATTTTCATCCGTGACAGAGGGATGGGGCTCCGCGGGCGGAGCCCTCCAATACTGCACCCTCCTCAGGACTCAGTGGTCAGTCCACAAGCATTTAATAATAAGGTCTTCATCCTGACAAGCAGACCATAACTAACAAGCTTGGCCCTGATTTACTTACTATTTGCCAAATAAATTTCTTAATGCTTGGCCTCCCACGTAGGTGTGGTGACCAGGATAGCACAGGATGGTCATATAGATTTAAGAATGGTATCCCTAGAGTGATTGTTTTTCTCACTGACGAACAACAGATGTGCTGTGCTCTTCTACATCCTCCTCACTACACTAAACTACATGTTCAGGCTTCTCAGGCAACATGGTCACAGTTGGCTCCCCACCCGAATAGGCCAGAGCAGAGTTTCCTCATCATCTTCACCTGCCCAGCACAGCATCCTCTACAGCATTACATCATGACCCCACACATCCCATGGTGCCTCAATGCCCTGCTGAGGGAAACAGGCTGGACAGACCCTTTCTCTCCATCACCTCTGCTGCCACAATAGCTCATCAGCATCATTTCCTGCCTGGACCACAATGCTCTTCTCTTCTCCCTGGTCTCCCTGATTCTGCTCTTGGTTCCCTTTTAATTCATCCTCCAGCCAGCAGCAAGAGTGAGTGTTTCAAAACAAGTCAGATCACGCATTTGTTGTCATATGACCTTCCAATGGTTTCCCAGTTCCCAAAGAATAAAATCACACCCCTATGAACCTCACACCACACCATTTTCACCTCTACCCCAGACTCCAGAATCCAGTCTTCTGTTTTCAGCTCCTAGCACACACCAGCCCCATGCTGTTCTCTCTGGCTGTGACTCCCTCTCTTTCCCTGTCCCCAGCCACCACCCCTCCATGGCTGACTTTCATCTTCAGCTTAAATAGCACCTCTTCAAAGGGGCCTTTTCTGGGCACCAAATATAAGAATGCCCCCTTCCCCTCATCAAAAAGTTCTTTGACTGCACTCTGTGCACCTATTTCATTGCACAGACCATAATTTGTAATTGTACATTTATTTGTATTTTAATTGATTGCTGACCTTTCCACCACCAGATGAGCATTAGTGTCAGAACCTGGGTCTACACCTGCTGTAATACTGCCATGCACTAATGATAATCATGGCAGCAAATGCTCAGGTCACATGATATACTTAATATATTAGAGCTAATAATTCATTAGCTCATTTAATCCTCACAACAACCCTATTAGGTAGGCCTTTTGATTATTCCTCTCACAGATGAGAGAAGTGCCCAAACTCACAGAGCGAGTGAGTGGCAGAGGCAGGCTTCTCAATTGGTATGGCTGCAGAGGCCACCCTTGTCCCTTAACCTCTGCTGTGACAACCAGCTGTAGAGAAGGTTGCAGAGATCCTTCACACCCCTGTCCCACATTCTCTTCTTCCAAGCAGCCCAGAAATTCTAGTGTAGAAGCAGAAATTCCCAGGATACTATCTCTGCTCAGTAGCCCAGCCACTTTAGGATACAACACTCTGAACTTCACAGGATGTCCTGACTAGTAGTGAACTAGATACTAGAGAGCTAATTGTCTGAGAACATGAACTTTCCACCAGGAGATCTTTGGAATGGAAGACAGTAGCTTAACAGCTTCAAACTTCATGGCAGCAGCGATACTTACTAAAACGAAGACCCAGATAGGAGGCAGAAGACAAGAATGTGACCACTCTTTGAACCCATGATTAGGTTTCATGGATGAATCTACCACCACAAGTTGACATGTTTAGTGTGTTACAAATCCTGAAACTTTAATACATCATAACAAATTTGGTTCTTCTTCCCATATAAACAGGTTTAATCAGAGATGGAGAGTTTGAAGATGATACAGTAAGTGAAGACCAAAGTAGAAGCTCCACAAAAAAGGGAAAGTAAGAGGTGAACAAAGAGGCAAGGACAATAATAGGTAGCAGGTAACAAAACTCAGGACAGAACAAAACTCTGGGACCACAGAGACAAACCCAAGGTAGAACCAAGACATAAGATTCAAACTCCTGCCCTGTTCCCACCTTGGATCTTCTCCTTGCACATCATTTACTTCTTTTCAGATTAAAAAAAAAAAAAAAAGGAATCTGAACACTTTTAAAACATTTGTATAATTGCCTCAATTCCATGGAGTATTGTATTATTCTAAAGGCCTATGACTCCACTGTTAGACATAGGCACATTAGGGCCAATTTGGTGGGGTGTCAGTTGTATTTACAATTTGGAGTAATATAAAAACATATGGAAACTGTGAAAATTGACCCCTGGGGGGCCCATGTTGGAGGAAACCAACATTCCACAGTCTGGCCAGAGGTTGGGGGCAATTTGCCCAGACAATACACAGCAAAGCAACCTTTGAGCACAGGGGCACTCCATATATGCAAGACCTATTTTTATTGCATCCAATCTGGAATTAGGCTGTAGCAGCCCAGACATAAAATAAAGTGGAGGCGTAGGAAGATAAAAATCTTGTATGCTGACTTTCCAAATTAGAGTACAGGAAAATATATCAGAGTTTATATTATTTCCTACAAGAAATCAATGTTGAAATATTGCTAAATAATAAAAACACCCTCTATTTTTGGATGTCATATTATGTGTAAGGTGCTATGCTAAGCACTGTAAAAATATAATATCAGTTAAACAAAACAACATCCTTACATGAAGAGTATTTTTAGCCTCATTTTACAGATAAAGAAACTGAGGCTTAGAGAAGTTAAGTAATTTGCCCAACATCATAGAGTTAGTAAGTAGTAGATCCAGAATTTGAACCATTGTTTCTATGGTGCCAAGCTTATGGTGTTATCTATCATGCTACAGAAAATATTAAAATATTATACATTATTATGAGATCTTTAATGAATGGAACATTCTAGCCAGGCCTGGACATTGCTTTTTGAGATGTATGATATTTTCTCTCTAAAAGGAAGACAAAGCAGTAGCTTCAGTAAGCTAGTTATACTCATTTAGGATCTGGTCCATCTGAGGTATGGCTTTGACCATCCCAAAGTTAGACCAACACGGAATCAGTTTTCCATTGCTGTCTAAAAAATCACCACAAATTTAGCAGCCTAACAGAACACTGATTTATTCCCTCATGCCTTCTGAGAGTCAGAAGTCCAGGCACAGCTTGGATAGCCCTTCTGCTCCTGGTCTTACCAGGCTGAAATCAAGGTGTTTGTGGACTGCATTTCTCATCTGCAGGCCTAACTGGGGAAGAACATACTTCCAGGCTCATTCAGGTTGCTAGAACAATTCCTTTCCTTGAAGCTGTATAAATGAGGTTCCCAGCTATTCATTGGCTCTTGGCTGAAGCTGGGGACTGCCCACAGGCACCTCAGGAGGCTGTTCATAGTTCCTTGCTCTGTGGTTCTCCATGGGCAGTTCACAACATGGCTGTTTGATTGGAGAATCTCTCTCTCCAGTCTGCTAAGACTGGGTCTTGTAGAATGCAAAGGCATCATGGCAGTGACATCCTATCACTTTTGCCATATTCCATTAGCTAGACACAGGTCCTCCCCACATCAAGTGGAAGGGACTATATAAAGGTGTGAAAATCAGAGGCCATATTAGAATTTTATCATATGTGCTATCCAATAGGAATTTTTGCAATTACGGCCATGTTCCAATTCTCTGCTGTCCACTACAATGGCCACTTATGTGTGGCTATTAAGCATTTGATGTGTAGCTAGTGCAACATATTTTTCAACATTATTTAATCTTATTTAATTTAACTTTAAATAGTTATATGTGGCAAGGGCTACCATGCTGAACAGTATAGATATGGACTTCAACAAATTGTGGCAGACCCTTCTGCATGGCGTGGGCCCAGCTCCTACTCGGGGATGCACAGGACCCACTCCCACAGATAGGTTCTCTCATGGGTAATCAGATTTGCAATATACCTAGGCTGCTTTTGAGATTTGCTTCTTGCTAAAACTCCCTCGCCCTGCAAGTGCTAAACCTTGCAGGAACCAGTGTAACCAGCTCAACCACTTTTGCCTTTTCATTTGCTAATATCCTTCTTCTGTGATGTGATGAGGGGCATTGGCTCCTTTTGTTGTAACTGGGGATAATGAGTGAGGACCATCTTGTAATGTGAGGAGATATAGAATAAAGGCCTGTCATGGTGGAGGCCACGGCTTTTGCTCCCCTTGAGAGAAAAGCCACCTGTCATCCTTTTTCCTCCACCAGACTCTGTAGTCCATGTGTCTGTTTTTATTTCATCCATAATGATTCGGACACTGCTAGCCGGTGTCTTCATCAGCAAATATCTAAACTATATGCTAATTATTTTAAGAAATGCTTTAAACTTTTATTTTGTTTTATTTGAGTTAATCTTTCAAAATATTTTACAATCATTTCACTGTCAATTTCAAACATTTCATGGGGACTACTTACCTCACTGTCTACCAAACAGACTTCAGTTTTTCATTTTCCAAACATCTTCCAAACCATTTTTACTAGTGCAACATAAGGAATATGGAAGGCCTAACTTATGGCCAATGAGGGGTTATAAAAATTTATGCATCCTTACACTTCCCCAAGTATTTATCCCAATGACAATGCATTGCAAAAATAAATGCCTGTTCTTTCCACTCTTCTCATAACTCAGACCTCTTCTAACTCTTAGTCTAATGTCAACGAGTAAAACAGAATCAGTGGTGGGTGGTGGATAAAATGAAAATCAATGAAGGAAAACAAAATTGCAGAATTATCAGCCAAAAGTATGTAAACCACTCCCCCCAATCATGTGAGAAGACAGAACAAACCACTTCCCCACATGATTGCTCAGCACAATGAACCACTTCCCAAACCCTTCACTGGAATAGCACCTGTTTCAGTTTCACTGGATGAGCTTTTCTTAACTGGATGGTTTACAAACAATGTTCTGGCAGCACTAGCTCCAGGGGATGTTAATAACTGCTACTGAAATAAAAACAAAATGAAGGATTAGGCTGAAATAAGTTTGGAGAGCACAGTGGGGGGAAATGTGAACAGGTTTCTTACACTGCAGGAGTTTTCAGAGCCTTTGCTATTGTAAAGCGTACTGTGAATCTCCAAGAAAAGGAGATGGTAGAATATGTTTATTGGATTTCTTTTACTCAAAGCCTTTTTCACCCCCTCCCCTGTCCAGGATCATCCTACTGAATTATTGCTCTGAGGTATCACATCTGAGGAATAATAGTGTTAATCAAGGTTTCTCAAACTTGAGTCAATAGGTATCATCTCAGTGATTTTTGCTATACCATAACTACCTGTGCTACTTAATATATTTCTTTAAATATTTTTACCTCACATGACTTTTAGTCTTAGATTCTATCTAAGCAAGAATTAGTAAAATCATATGTTTTCTCTGCAAGTTAGAGATGTTCTAATACAAAAAGACATAGTTAATAAAATACGTAAATGGTTCATCTGTACCATCTAAAGGCATCCTAATTTTTAAACATGTGTCACTAATGAGAAGAAAGAATCCCTGGTACCACTAAAGCTGGGCTAGAAATGAGAGACACCATTTAAGAACAAGAAGGAACAAGAGCTGAGTTCCCACCTTCTGTGTATGGCTGAAGAGATTACTGCTCAAAGCAGATCACTGATTGTACACACTCATTTGGTTGGTAGTCTAAGACCCTCAGTGTCACTGGAAATCCAGGTGAGTTGTAAGGTACAAGCAGTTATCCCTGGTTGCCACTGCGCTGGTTCCTGAGTCTCGCCAATTCAAGTCGTTCGCTTTCATTTGGTACAAGAGTAAGTCACTCTCTCAGCTTCATTATTCCCAAACAGGTGGAGACTATTGACCTTCACTCTCCCCTTAAGAAATTGCAGCCCTGACCAACCTGGGGATTCTGCTTAGAAACAGAACAATGCCTTTTATTTGCTTTTCGAAAACAACACCAGTGGGCCATCCAGGCTGAATGGGGTAGGGGTGGGGGGCTGGATCAGCTCTAGTGACTTCAGACTAGAGGCAGGTCAAAAGTGACAGTGGGACACAGTAAGATTAAGAGCTGTGACTTGGAGCCTGTTTGCATGGGTTCAAATCTCAGCTCAACTATTTCATCACTGAAGAATCTCTGGACTAGGCAATGTACTAATTAAATCCTTGGGACCACTTTATGATGTAGATATTATCCCCATTACAGACCAAAAAAATGAGGATGAGCAGGTAAGCAACATGTTTAGAGGGCTCTTCCAGTTAGAAGAAGGAAGAGCTGGGTTCCATCCCAACTGTTAGACTCCAAACTCATGTCATTTTCCTAACCTCTCATTGCTATTCTTGGACTTAAATACCTCACTTGCTACTTTCCTATCAGGGCTAATCAGAATAATCCTTACCATAAAACATCGATCGTTGCCTGGCTGAGACTGTTTTCCCAAGGCTATATCACCACCACTCCCCATCAGCAGTTCCAAGCATTTTCTCTTACTCTCATCACAAAAAACTCAGCAAAACGTTCTTAGACAAGAGATACACATGCACACACACATATTTAATTCACATACCCATACTACTTATGTTTACTTCACACAAACATACACACAAATGGAAAAACATACATACGTGGTCTGTCTGGGAGAAGTCCAGCCATTGTTAATACCACAAGAATGGTTTGTATGACATCGATATAACCTGGCAGCCAAGGAGAATGGACTGCAATGTGCATGTGTGAACAATGATGACTTCACTGTACTAGTCAGTGGGGGCGGGAGATGCCACTGACTGAGCATATGTACTGTGTAGCTGTTGCATTCAAAATGATTGAGCAAGTAGAGCAACAAATGTGCACAAATTGTGTTAAGCTTGAACATTCCTCCATGGAAACTATGTGAATAATTTAGAAGCTCACAGCTATAGGTAACTGCTGATTAGCATTTCATCATGACAACAAGCCCGCTCATGCATCACATCACGTGTAGAGATTTTTGGTGAAACATCAAATCATCCAGGTGACTCAGCCCTGCTACAACCCAGATTTGGCACCCTGTGACTTCTGGCTTTTTCCAAATCTAAAATCACCTTTGAAAGGGGAGAGATTTCAGACCACCAATGAGACTCAGGAAAATACTACAGGGCAGCTGATGGTGATTGGGAGACTGTGTGAGGTCCCAAGGGGCCTACTTTGAAGGGGACTAAGGTGTCATTGTCCTATGTACAATGTTTCTTGTATCTTGTATCTTCTTAAATAAATGTTTCTAATTTTCATATTACATGGCTGGTTACCTTATGGGTAGACCTCATATGTATTAACATCTCTCTCTCTCTCTTCCCCTTTCTCCTTCCCCTCTACCTTCCTTCCCTTCCTCTCCTGCACAAAGATATACCTGACCAGTGCCTGTGAGGGCATCTCTCCTCTAGGAAAATGCTCTATCCATCGTATAAAACAGACACCACAGGAGACTAAAAACCATCCGAGATTCTGTGAAGACAGATGGACAGACAAAAGGAACCCTGCTCTAACATTCCTCATACAGCATCCAAGGAAACCATTTACCCAGTGAATACTGATGTTTGGAGAATAACTAAAGTTTTACAAAATAATGATAAATGACTCTATTAAATGTAGCTGTGGCGTAATTTAGAAATGAGAAATAACTTAAAGTCACATTATACAGACTGATTTTTCTATACCAGTAGGTAATAAGTCATGTTAATGTTTTACTTCTATGGGAAAAACACCACCGATATTAATTAGGTGAATATGGAAAAGTTTTAATATTTAAATATAAAGCAGGAAAAAGAATTCATTTGCAAAAAAAATGGGTCTTCTGCTCTGCTAACAGTGTCTCAACCTCATATTTTTCACACTATTCCATGATTCTTATTATTATTAAACCCATTTGCTGGTATAAATCCCAAATTCTTTCTTGTTATACCTTGTAAAATCAGAGTTCTTCCTCCAAAGAAGAGATCAGAAGCAAGAAAGATTTTCCCCTTTCCCAAAAGAAGAAACATGAAACCCCTATAAATTTAACACATCCAAAGCCCAGCCCATGAAAAAATAAAGCAACATTATATTAAAAAATAATCTGTTAAATTAACACCAAATTTTTATTCTATAGTGAATTCAAGTCCAATGTTGCTTGTATTTTTAAGTAACTGATTTTCTTTCCATTTGATCTTTTCCTTTAAAAAAACATTTAATTTGCCTCTTCTAGTAAACTAAGCTATTTGTTTACATCGTAAATGTAAATGTGAAATAATGAGGAACTGTCACTTCCCAAGCTGCTGGCATTTACTTTCTATATTGTTGTTCGGTGAAAATTGATTACAGAAAAAGTCCTAGCAACAAGTGAACACATGATGGTTAAAAAAAAATCAGAAATTTCTCACTGACTGACTTGTTGGGAATGGAATATTTTATGATACAGATTTACAAATTTCTATGAACTGGAAACATTTCCTGGGCAATTAATCAAGGGGAACTTTTATGTAAAAACACATCTCGATTGAGCTATTCACAAACGATCCCACAAGCTGCAATGACTAATTATAAGTCTCAGACCAGGGCAGTTTGCTGAAATGCTTTTCTTCAGGCCATTAAAAATACCATGACAACATACAAATTCAGCAAGAAGAATAAACTACGGGAAGTTACAATTACAGAAAGAAATTATTCAAAGTATGTGACCTTTGCACAAAAATGATGCACGTTTATTTGATACTACAGACTCTCCTCTATTTTTCCCTTTGATAGGTTTGTGTAATTCCCACTAACAATAATGAGAGATATGTGCTAAAAATGAACAGCTGCTAACTCCAGCCATCTGTGCATTCCCGGTACAAATAAAATTGAATGTCATCACTACCCTATTGGATTTCTCGGTAATGCTCTGTGCTGATAAGACTTTGAAAAAAATACCAATGGCTTTTTTCTTTTTCTTACTCATACAAAGCATGCCCATTCCCCTTGCTACATAAAGGAGTCTATTCTATTCTGAATCCAGGCAGCCACTGAGAGGTGGGGTGAGATAAATCCCTGCTTATCAAGATAACTGTTTCCCCACTCAGTATAAATGGAGACAAAGTATACCCAGACTCAAATGATTAAAATGGCCAAATTCTTAACAGGTTAACTCATTACTTTTCATCCTTCCCCTGTCAGCCCTGAAAGCTAAGTAGCTGTCTTAACAGCCTGCAGCAATCACTTCCAAACAACTCTCTTGCCCTACAGCTATACTAAAATGGAGTTAATTCATTTTTCCTTTATGAATTACTGGCTGTCAAGAATTTGAGAAGGACCCAGGCTTTAATGGAGAACTTTGGAAAGAGAGACCATGTGCTGAAGAACCCAAGGAGGTGTGCTGGGGAGCCAGGAAAGCTAGAAGATTGGAAAGCCACTGGTCAGGAATTAGAAATAGATATTCAGTGGGAGAGATCCATGTGACTATCTCCAATCACAGCCAAGTATCTCCTCATGAGAACTAGGAACACACTGCACCACAGGGCAGTTATAGCTGCACTTCCCTGAGCACCAGTCAGCCTCACCTCAGCAAGCCAAACATCTTCACTGGCCCCTTCATCGAGGGTGTGTGTCTCGTGGGTGTGTGTTAAATCTTGTTTCTGAAAATCCATGGGTGTGATGATCAGGTGTATCACGTCTTCCTCTCAAGCTGTACAGAAGGCTGTGGTGCTGGGATCCTCACTTAGATTTGATCATTAGGTCGAGTTTTATATGACATATGATGACAGAACTGCTAACAATATTTATTAGTTTGGCTAACAACTAAAGAAAAAATGGTAATCACAGCTCTCTGGAGAGGCTTTTTAAATTTCATTTTATGATACTATAAAATGAGGCCATACCCTGAATTTAAATGGGCAAATTATTTGGTTGGAAGTGGCTCAAATTTGGGAGCTCAGTCATATCAATAGACAGAAGCTAAGTGAATATTGGAGATAAAGTCCACTTCAAAGGTAGCTAAGGCAAAAGGAAAAAAGGGTAAGCATCTGTTTAACACAAGTAACCACATATGTGTTCATAAGAGTGTGTGAAGGATACATTTTGTAAAATGTCTTAATATTTGGTAAACTGTTTCTAATCCTACTTCACAGCACCCTAAGAAAAAGCAGCACCAATATAAAAATGTCAACTGGTCATTTATCTGTAAGCAACATATTTAATTATAAATATAATAATACAAATACACTTACTCTCCCTGAGAGCGTAATTTCTTAAAGCTACCACCCTTTCAACATACTTAAAAAGTGTTAACTATTATGTATTGGACAGAAGCTTTTAAACAGAACACAACAAATACAAGTGGAAAATTACTAATACAAAAGAGGATATAAGAAATCATATATCTAACATGTCTAGTATCCAGAATACATAAATATAACTCTTACAACTCAACAATAAAAAAATAATAAAAAGTGACAAGGGATCTAAATAGAAATTTCTCTAAAGAAGATATGTAGTCAAAAATCACATGAAAAGATTTTCAACATCACTAGCAATCAAGAAAATGCAAATCAAAACCTCAAGGAGACACCGCTCCGTACTACTAGGATGACTATGATCAAAGGGGAAAACAAGAACAAATGTTGGTGAGACTATAAAGAAACTAAAACAATTATTTTATTTATTTATTTATTTTAAAATTTTTTATTTTTTATTTTTTATTTTTATTTTTAATCAGTATTTTTTAATTGTTGATATTGTACAGTTTTCTGTCTTTTACCCCGCCCCAGCCCACCACCCCAGCCCTCCCCACCTTCCTCCCATTTCCACCCCCCATAGTTTTTGTCCATGAGTCCTTTATACTTGTTGCTCTAAACCGTTCCCCTTTTCCTCTGAAATTCCCTCCCCTCCCCCTCTGGTCACTGTCAGATTGTTCTCAAATTCAGTGTCTTTGTTTATATTATGCTTGTTTCTTTGTTTTGTTGATTAGCTTCCTGTTAAAGGTGAGATCATATGGTATTTGTCTTTCACTGCCTGGCTTATTTCGCTTAGCATGATACTCTCCAATTCCTTCCATGCTGTGGCAAAGGGTAGGAGCTCCTTCTTTCTTTCTGCTGCATAGAATTCCATTGTGTAAATGTACCACAGTTTTTTGATCCATTCATTAACTGATGGGCACCTAGGTTGCTTCCAGCACTTGGCTATTGTAAATTGTGCTGCTATGAACATAGGGGTGCATAGATTCTTTTGGATTGGTGAGAAACTAAAACAATTATATTGGGCTAGCGGGAATGTAAAATAGCACACTCACAGTGTAAGTTTGACAATTCCTCAAGAAGTTAAATACACAGTCACCAGCAATCCCACTTCTGAGAATATATCTGAAGAAACCCCAAAACACTAATTCAAAAGAACACAAGCACTCCTACAATCATTGCAGCTTTATTTACAATCACCAAGATATGGAAGCAGCCCAAGTGTCCATCAGCAGATAAGTGGATAAAACAACTATGGGACACTTACACAGTGGAATACTACTTGGCCATAAAAAAGAAGAAAATTTACCCTTTGCAACAGTATGGATGAATCTGGAGAACATTATGCTAAGTGAAATAAACAAGTCAGAGAAAGACAAATACCATAGGACTTCACTCGTATGTGGAATCTCATGAACAAACTGAACTAACAAGGAAAATGGGGACCGACTCACAGATGCAGAACAGATGATAGTTACTTGGGGGGAGGTTAGGGGTTGGAGGGATTGAGCAAAAAGGAAAAAGGACTCATGGACATGAACAAAAGGGTGATGATTAGTCGGGGCACAGGAGTATAAGGGAACTAAATGGCATTGAAAAAATATAATAAAGATTAAATTAAAAAACAATGGAAAATGCTATACATTTTATATGTCTTGGACATCTTGCCATGTCAGGAACATATAGACTGGGTGTGGATAAAGGGACTGGCGAGACATGTGAAGCTTAAAGAGGGAATGCCAGGCAGCACCTGAAATTCCACTCTCTGGAGGAGCAAGGCTCTGTAAATTCCTAAATCTTCAAATGCCTACTGAACAACTCTGCCTGAATATTCCACATATAACTCAACATGTTTAAAACTAAATACTCAACCATCCCCTCTCCAGAGCCAAAGATCACCCTACTTCATTGAAGTTTCTTCTCTAACAAACTCATCTAAGATTGAGAGTCATGGAGTAAGTCTTCCTTCTTCCTAACACTTTTCTTAAAGTATATTTATTGATTATGCTATTACATTTGTCCCATTTTTCTCTCCCACTTACTCTCCCCACCCTATAACACCCCTCCCCCTGTTAGATCATATCCATGGGTCATATACATAAGTTCTTAGGCTTCTCCATTCCCTATACTACTCTTAACCTTCCCCTGCCTATTTTGTACCTACCATTTATGCTTCTTATTCCCTGTACCTCTCCCCCCATTCTCTCTTCCCCTCCTCCCCACTAATAACCCTCCATGTGATCTCTATTTCTGTGATTCTGTTCATGTTCTAGCTGTTTGCTTAGTTCATTTTTGTTTTTTGTTTTTTAGGTTCAGTTGTTGATAATTGTGAGTTTTTCATTTTACTGTTTATATTTTTGATCTTCTTCCTTTTTTTTAGATAAGTCCCCTTAACATCTCATATAATAAGGGCTTGGTGATGATGAACTCCTTTAACTTGACCTTATCTGGGAAGCACTTTATCTGCCCTTCCATTCTAAATGAAAGCTTTGCTGGATAGGGCAATCTTGGATGTAGGTCCTTGCCTTTCATGACTTGGAATACTTCTTTCCAGCCCCTTCTTGCCTGTGAGGTATCTTTTGAGAAATCAGCTGACAGTCTAATGGGAACTCCTTTGTAGGTAACTGTCTCCTTTTCTTTTGCTGCTTTTAAGATTCTCTCCTTCTCTTTAATCATAGGTAATGTAATTATGATGTACCTTGCTGTGTTCCTCCTTGGGTCCAATTTCTGTGGGACTCTCTAGGCTTCCTGGACTTTCTGGAAGTCTATTTCCTTTGCCAGATTGGGGAAGTTCTCCATTATTTTTTCAAATAAGTTTTCAATTTCTTGCTCTTTCTCTTCTCCTTTGGCACCCTTATGATTTGGATGTTGGAGCATTTAAAGTTGTCTTGGAGGTTCCTAAGCCTCTTCTCATTTTTTCGAATTCTTGTTTCTTCATTCTGTTCTGGTTGAATGTTTATTTCTTCCTTCTGCTCCAAATTGTTGGTTTGAGTCCTGGTTCCCTTCTCTTCACTATTGGTTCCCTCTATATTTTTCTTTATTTCACTTTGCATAGCCTTCACTTTTTACTCTATTTTGCAACCATAGTCAACCATTTTGTGAGCATCCTGATTACCCATGTTTTGAATTCTGCATCTGATAAGTTGGCTATCACTTAGTTCTATTTTTGGAGTTTTAATCTGTTGTTTCACTTGGGCCATATTACTTTGTCTTGGCACACCTGTTAGATTGTAAGGGGTGGAGCCTTAGGTATTCACCAATCTGTGTGGGGGAACCCATGTTGCTGTGTTGTGGCACTGTATGTTGGGGAGGGTTCCAAGAGAGAACAATGCCACTTTGTTGGCTCTCTGCTGGCTTTCAGTCACTTCCTCCGCTACCCACAAGCAAATTGGGCCTTTCAGGTGCTGATTCCCAGGTGGGTGGGTTTGCATATGTTGTAGGACCCTGTGGGTCTCTCCAACAAACTCTTCTGTGAGGCTGGTAGTTTCTCCTGCCACAACCCCCACAGAATTTTATAGCCAGAGATTTTGAGGCTTTCTTTTTCTGTGCTGGAACCCTGGGTTGTGTGGCCTGTGTCACTCCCCAGTTGTTCCTCCTAGTTTATCCATATGCAAATGTGGGACCATGCAGTTCATCAGCTGCCGCCTTGCCACATGGCCTCTCCTCCCCAGCTGCCCATCTCCGCCTCTCCTATCAGTCTGGATGAATGTTTCTTCTTTAACTCTTTGATTGTCTGACTTACATACAGTTTGATTTTTCTGGAAGTTCCAGTTATTATTTGTTTTTAAATTTGTTGTTGTCATTCTTTTGATTGTGGGAGGGAGGAAAGGGTATCAACCTACATCTCCTTCTTGGCCAGAAGTCTCTAACACTTCTATATATGCAATGGATCACTGCAATCTGCCACTTTAATTTATAATATCTACCAATACAGTTAGCTCCTTTCTATTTTTATTGCTGCCATCTTGACTCAGGCCTCTGTTTTCTTTGACACTGACTGAAATGGCATCTATCTCATTTCTCTGCTGCCAACCTGTCTTTCTATTCCTTCATTCATCTATTCATCTGGCAAATATGTATGAAACATTAATCATGTGCCAGGAACTAAAGACACAAAGATAAAAAGGAAATTATCTGTATCACTAGGTAGTTCAAAGTTTAGTGGAAGGGAGAAACAAGTAACCTGAACATCATGAAATGTTTATTACAATAACATTAACCAAGTACTGTCAGAACATAGGTTGGAACTACTGTCCTTTGAGAGGAATTAGAGAGTAACATGTGAATTGAAACTTCAAGGGTGAGTAGGAGTTTTGCACAAAAAGAGGAGGAAAGGGGCATTTGATCAATGGGAGGAGTTTGTTCAAAGGTAGAAGATGAAAATGTCTAGCAAGCGCAGGGAATGAGAAAAAATTCAGTAACACAAACATGGGTGTTAAATGAGATGGTATAAGAGTTTTTTGTGTATGTTGAGCTTTAAGATAAGACTCGAAAGTGACCTGGGGCCAGAAGGTGAAGAACTTCATAAGCTAGGCACCAAGTTTGTTATTTAGCCCAATGTATGAGGAGGAGGCAACAAGAGCTTTTAGGCACAGGGTATTGCCTCCCTGTTTTTATCTGGAGTACAGGATGAGGCAGATTTGACTCTCTGGAGGCTACTTCAATAGACCAAATGACCAATTTGTGACAACAGCAACTAGCATGGGGGAAAGGGAATAATAAAAATAAAATATGGTGGATTAGACACAGTGAGGGATGAGTCAAGGGCCACTTGGAGATTTCTATCTTAGAAGCCCAGGTAGATGTGTATCAGTTCCTAGACTAAATGCCAAGTATACGGAGTAATGGGAGGATAGGTGAAGGAAAAGGTATGAGTCCAATTTCCATTGTATTGGAAATACAAGGAAGACATCTTTCTAAAACACAGTCCTGCCCCCCCGGCCCTCAGAATAAAAGCAAATTTAATTGTTTTTATTGTGTCATGCAAAAAAGCATCCACATGTGCTTGTATCCACATGCCCCTTACTCTTGAGTTAATCTGGGTTCAAATCCACAGCTACCTTGAGAAGGTTACTAATAACTTCACTAAGGCACAGTTTACTCATTTGCACACTGCAAATTAATACTATCCTTCATTCAGGTTTGTTGTGAAGTTTAGAAAAAAACATCAATGTTTTGCACAGAACCTGGCCCATGGAAAGCGCTTAATGAATAAGTAGCAAAGTTTTCAAAAAAAAAAAGGCACTTAGATTTACTTTTCCCAAAAATTATGTTAAAAATATAGCATCTTTTGACAGGTCTTGTGTGTGCTTAAATTTTATGAATCTTAGTTAATGGTATGACTTTAAAAATTACAAATAACATGTAAAATGTAGAAAAATTGAAGAAAGCTATGCTTCTCATTCTATCCAAAACATCTTAATTTTAGCAGACCAGACAAAAGTAAAATATCTGCGGGAGATGAAAAGGAAAACCAAACAAACTGACGACAAGTCCCATTCTGCACAGCATCTGTGAGAGCTGAGACGCCAGCACGGATCCCTCCCATCAGGCATATAGACGAACTCATTAAGGCTTAGAAGTTCAGAATTCAAAGGTGTTTTTTTAAGCTCTGTGGGAGGAAGACCCTGCATTTTGGTGGCATGATACCTGCCCTGTGACTTCACATAATGATGAGAAAGATATGATTCCACAGTACAGATTACTGCCTAGACAGGGCACAAGCACGTGGATTTGAATTCTCCACCTTTGTTACGTGCTGCCAATCCTCCCGTTTGCCTCAGACAAGATCATAGCAGATGCAGATATTATACTGCACAGAGGACCATCTCTCTTCCAGAGAGTTGTGTGATTTTGGGCTGATTTTTTTTTTTTCGAAAGAAAAATCATCATATATCACAAAAAAGACCTTTCTTTTCAAATTCATGCTGCTGGAATTCTCTGATCACACTGTGTGGGGCCATGAAGAGCGATCCCAAGAATGATTCCTGGAAGAAGCAGAAAACCCTCCTGGAAATACATCTTTTCTCCTGGCTACTTCCCCAGAATTCTCCATTGGGAACTGTGTCAGGCAGGCAGGAGGATGGATGGTTTGAGGTCTTCCCCCATCCCTGCTGTCGATGTTTCTTGAAGCCCATCCAGAGCTGATGACTGCCTCCAGTCTACAAAGCTGCTGTAGCCTCCACAGAGGCCCACTCACAGGCCACTCAAACCCTCTTCAAAAAGAGAAATTCCATATTCCTACTCAAGAGAGGGCGCAGACTCAGACCAGCAGCTCAAAAGAGGCTGCTGGAACTGCCAACACAAATAACAGCTTCTCAACTTTCATTATAAGAGGTTTTCATCAACACTTGGAATCCTTTGTATTATAGAAATATTGTAGCTTCCTATCCCAAATGAAGCACATTAAAGAGTGGTCTCTATATTAGCAAGAGTTCTTGGGCTAAATCAATTTATCCTAGCACAAAAATTCTCACTGTGGAATAGGATGCAGTGGTTGATTATAGGTTCTGGAGTCAGAATAGCTCAATTTGAATTCTGGCTCCATTAATTATAGCTGTGTGACAGTGGGCAAGTTACTTAACTTCTCTGAGCCTTGCTGTCCTCTCCCACAAATGGGAGTAATCATAGAAGCTACTTGGCGTTACTCTAAATAAAATCTGAGATAAACCTTGAGGACTGTATAGTACCATGCGTCGTAGCACCAAATCAGTACTCAACTAAGTCTTGTCTTATTTCTGCTGCTATAACAGCAATAGTAACAACTATAGAGCTGAGCAAAATATCTTCCACCACACTTCTATTTTGTTCCTGCTATTATAATAATAGCTAGGTTGTGTGTGCGTGTGTGTGTGTATGTGTGTGTCTTGCTGGCTCTTGTTAAAAAACATGGTCCATTAGTTTCTTCTGGAAATTATACAGGCTGCTGATTTTTGTTTTGTCTGTGTGCCTGTTCATTATCCTTGGGTCTCTTAACACTGTTCCCTCCCCTTCACCTCTAATGCCACCACCTTATCTCAGGACTCTCTGAGTGAGAGTCTCAGGAAACCATTGTTCCTTCCAGCTTGCGCTGCTGCCAACTCCTCCAGCACAGTAATGCTACATAGTTAATCCTTCTAGAGGATACCTGACTATGCTCTTCCCAGGCTCAAAAAGTTCCAAATCCTTAGCTAATTACTCAAGAGCTTCCCTGTCCTGGCAAACCCCTATTGCTCACTCTTCCCCCAACTCCAGAGCTTAAGCTACAGAACCCTACCTTCTCTTCTGAGCATGCCTTGTACCTTCCCACCTCTGTGACCTTTGCTCATGCTCCCCACCTAGTTCGTCACCTGATAAAAAATCTTTTCCACTTTTCTGGTCCAGTGGAAATACCATCACATTCATAGCAACTTCCCTGACCCCTCCCTCCTCTGAATGCCCCTGACATTCATATAGAGTTTGTCACACTACACCATAGGTGGTGCTTCTTTGTCCAGTTCCAGGTGTTCATTCCAATCTGCCTATTAGACCAGCACACCTAGCTATCCCAAAATATCTAAAACACAGCCTCTACAAAACTTCCCTGTTCTTAACTCCCCCCACATTTTTCACACCTCTTCCTCTATTCAGTAACAGTTAGGCAGGAATCTCAACTGTGTGGGTAGGTCTTATTGAACTGAACAAAAACGATATTCCTGCTGGGTCTCAGGATGGGAAAGCTATCCAGGGAAACAAGGTGACTCTAGACACAGGGCTGTTCTATTGTCCTATCTAGCAAGAGCTAGCTAATCTTCTACCACATCCACCCCGTTGACTTGGTTCCCCTCTATGTGAGCCTCAGTGGCTCACACTCCACTCTGTATCCTTCTTCCATACCTTTATGTTACTCATAATTTCTACTGCCTCAGTTCTTTGGAACTCACATCATTAATTCATTATATAAAATTAAGTGTCTACTATTTTAAAAGCACTAGGCAGATAGGACAAGTCTTTTCCAGATGGAAGTCCCACTCTAGACTGAAAGACAGATGTTAAACAAGAATTAAGATGGTGCTTCATGTTCTAGTGGGAAATTACATGAATTTGCAACAGACAAATCTAATCTGGGCTGGGCTAGCTCCAGTGAACGGCAAATGAAGGAAGTGACATTTAAACTTCACTTGACCTAGAAAAAAATAAAGTTATATCCATACTTCATACCTTACAGATAAGTTCCAGATGGTTCAAAGACTAAATGCAGAAAATAAAACCATAAAAAGACCAAAACAAAAAAAAAAATCCCAGGACAATTGCTCTTACACTCTTGTAGTGTAAAAGAGGTTTCTAACTATGACACAAAATTGAGAAGACATAAAAGACTGAATATGACTAACTATATAAAAAATAATGCTTAAAAATTTCTGTGTAACAAAACCCACCCTTAGTAAAATTTTAAAAAATACAAACTGGCAGAGGGAATATTTCAAATTAAAATCAAAGACTAATACATATTTTTCTAATATGTACAGAGAGCCTCCACAAACAAATCAGAAAAAAAAAAAACCAACAAAAATATGATAAATTATTCACATACTTAAAGATGCTCCTCTTCACTTGTAATAAAAGCAAGTGAAAACTACACTTAAATGCCATTGCACATCCTTCATATTGACAAAGATCAAAAAGCTTGAAAACCATCCTGAACTGACAGAGTTAATAAGAAAAAAGACTTTTACGTACTGCTGATAAGACTAATAAATGGTTAGACTAATAAATGAATGGTAAATGGTTTAGTCTCTGTAGAAGTTAACTAGCAAAATCTAGTAAATCTAGAAATATACTGTCCTAACAGCTCCATATCTAGAAATTTATCCTACAGATACAACCATATGTATATTCAAAGTTATTAAATATAGAAGTGATTATGAGAGGAAAAGACTTGAAGCAAACTAAAAGTCCTTCAGGGGAATACTTATAAAATGGAACAGTATGCAAAGGGAAAAAGGAATGCAAAGCTTTTATGTATGGATATGGCAAGATCTCAAAGATATTTAATTAAAAATAAAATCAAAGTACAGAAAGAATAGTGTATTACATTATACACTTGCATAAACATCATATTATAAAACCTACTGTTTTGCTTCAATCACTCTACAAGCTGTAGTTATATCACAGTGCCTGCTACAGAGCAGACATACAATTACTATTTGGTAAAAGTAAAGAAATTAATGAATAAAGGAAAAAAATAGATGAAGGAACACACTTGGGTACTTGGTCTATCCTCTAAACTCAATTTCATGTCCTTTATACATAGATACAAAAGGGCTGTGGCTGAATCCTGGCTGTTTAGTTCCAAAAAAAATCTAAAATACACCTTTATATAAGGCAACCATATATTAAATGAATTATATCATTGAAGTGCACATATATGAATATTACTTTTCAATATGCATACAATGAATTTTCTAGGTTCACTTATTAATATTCCTCAGGAAAAAAGCGTTCAGAAGTAAAATGTTGTTTTCAATCTTACACTCAAAATGTCCCCATGGTTTAAGGGAGAAGAAGTCCGAAGTCAACTTCATTCTAGCAACTGAGTTTTCTACAACTAGGAAGGCCGAGGAGGCTGCCTTGAGAGGATCGTCTCTTCCTTCTCTTCGCATGAACTCCCTATGTTCACCTGTTATTCTTGGCATAAAAACCATCATCACAGCCATAACCATAACAACCACCACCCTCACCACTTAATGAACACCTACTATGTGCCAGACTGTGCTCCATACTGAACATGCATCCAGGTCACAAGGCATGAGGAAGGAGCTATAACACAATTGTCTTCATTTTACAAACCTAGGGACAGGCTTAAAGACACGTGGGCATGTGTCCAACATGCCACAGCTATGATGATACTGTTTCTTAGGATAGAGTTGATTTAATGTTCTATATGTAATGTTCTGATAATAGATGGCTGTTTGCATAACCTGAATTACAAGCAACATACCAATGTAAAGTAATAACAGGTCTAGGATAGATGACGCACGTAAAATCCAAGAGCAGTGCTTCTTTATCTGCTCAGGAATACTTAGAAAGCCCCTGCTTTGCATGTTAGGTGGCAGAAGAGCACCCACACTCTCCTAAGTGATAGGACACCTAGGTGCCAATTGCCCAGTGAGTGTTTCTCACCAAGGCCCACTCATCGCAGGTTATCAGAAGATTCCCGGCTATTCATTATTTTAACCAACTCATTCTCTCCACGGTAATTATCTGTGAGCAACATATCATGCTGTCCTTGGAACCATCAAACTGACATATGATTAAATAACAGAAGGCTCTGAAGTTAAATTTAAAACCACTCTCTTACACTTCAACTCACACATCACATCAAGATCTGTCCAGCCACAGGAATATTCCAGTTGATCAACACCGAAGGCCAGTGAGACACTATTCCACTGCTTCATGTTCCCATCTGAGAAAGGTGATGGTTATGTTCTCAAAACTTTCTAAAGATATTTTTCCAGGACATAAAGAGAAATTTTGCAGAGCAGTTCCCTATATGAAGTTCTGCCCTTGCCTACATTAAAATATCTTAAGAGTTGCTTATGTTCATTGTTATGTCTTTACAACTATGTGTGGGGTTTCACAAGAAATAGTATATTTATTGAACACACTGAGAATCACATACTTTTCAACTTTCATTGACAAAATTATGGTAAAGCATAAGTTATTGTGCACTGAGTTCTGAATGTATCAATAAGAATAATGCTGTATTAGCAATGTCACCAGTTAGAAAACAAACTGAAAGACAAGGTTGATGGGCAAGCTGAGTTAAAAACATTAGTCTCACTGCTCTTGGACTCAAAAAACAGGAGCAACAAGAGGTTCTTCAATGGCAAATTTGTTTTCATTCCCCATCTCACTCTACAGTTCTAGAATTAGAGTTTTTCTACAAAAATAATTCTGCACAACCCACCTTTATTTTTGCAGATGTCATTTAGAAAAAACAACTTTTTGCATCCCCAGTAAAATAGTTGCACCCAAAGCAAAATCAGTCATGTTCTCCTTTCCAATTCTATTCTATTAACACCTATATAGTATTCATTGAATTTAGAGTAAATTAAAATCATCAGAACTTTTTACAAAGAAAATATCCAAAGCTTTTGCTAGATATACCAACAACACAGTATTTTCTTTAAAGACACACACAGTACCCACTCATTTTTAAATTGGTCCCCAAAATGTAGGCTTCGCAAAAATGCTACATTATGCAGTGTGAAAACTCCACCCACCTTTACCCAACATGGAGGAAAGCCCCAGACACTAGTTGGATAGGTTTCCCTACAACTTGATCTGGTATTGTGGATAATGAAGTGATAGAATTCACATTTCATAAGAAAAGTCATATAAAGGAAATAAGATATTATTTTTCTAGAAAGTGATTTATAATAATACTGAGAAACTATTTTTTCAAATTCCTTCCCCTTCTCAACATTTACAGAAAAGGTTAACATATCTTGAGAGATTTATTATTTGCTGATATTCATCCATATGGTAGTACCAACCCAAAGCCAGGGGTAGCAGAGGAACAGGGAGAAAATGGTTTTGAAAAACAACAGATGAATGGTTAATTGTACCAACTTGGTATCTTTTATTCTGGAGCCAAGCCTTATTAGGCCAGCCTCTAACTATCTCTTGATTGTGCTGTGTTGTTCTCACTGTTGTCGCTGTTTGATCAGATTTGCACTTTGAGAGTGGTTTTACTTATCTCTAAGGAACCTCAGAAACATATTGCACCACAAAGCATTTCAGCTACAATACAAAGTGTGTTCCTTCCATCCTGCTCGCCATCCTAGAGGGTACAGATAGAGTGCCAGAGCAACACTAAAAGGTAAAAATAATACAAAGCATAAAGCCCCAGTTCTACAAATTGGAGCTACCTCAGCAGAACGTTAGCCGTGGCAAGTCCCACCACGGCCAGGTCGGAAAGGTGTAAGAACCAACCCCTGGCTACACCTCAAAGTTAAAAACCATTTCTAAATATAGAACATACTTTATGTTTGCAGGAGCTGTAAATCAGGGAAAACAACATTTTTCCATTCCCAATAAAATATTTGCACCCAAAGCAAAATCAACTGATTTCTGGCTTTCTACCAGTTCTGCTTGGGCATAAAATTTTCTGACACTTCACCAGAAATGTCAGCATTAGTATAAGACAGCTTTAAAGAGGGAAATGATTGTCTGACCTATGGATAACCCCCTCAACCCCAACAGGAAAAGGAGTTTTAAAAAACACCTGAAACCCAGTTTTTCCAGTTATTAGTATAAATGGGAAAAACTATTTTCTTAGTGGCCAAATCCTTCCTTATAGGAAGTGTTAGTCTTTGAATTCAGTGACGGCAGGGGTCATGTCTTTTTTACTGCTATATTCCTAACACCCCACACTGAACCTTGCATGGAGAAGAATTTCAATGCATAGTCGAGAAAAGAGAGAAAGGGATGGAAGGGAGAGGGGAAGGAAAGGGAGGAAGGAGGGAGCACAAGAGGGAGGAAGAAAAGTAAGAAGGGAAGCAGGAAGGCAGAAAGGAAGGAAGGAGAGAGGAAAGAGAGAGGGAGAAAAGAGAAACTTCAGAAGGAGATCTTTTCTCCACTCCTTTATTTGTGTTTTTATTTTTCTTGCAGGGATCAAGTAAAGGGTGGCAGTAAAGGGTGAGACAAACTAATGGAAGTACCTGTCTCCAATAGTCATTTACTCAACAGCATTCAGAGGTATGACTGCCACCTCCAATGTGAGGTCTCTGCATCAAGCTAGAGGCCCATCCAAACTCAAGGAGGCTACTTTCTACTAGGAGACATGGTATATTAATTAACTACCTTAATTTGAGGTAGGGTATGACACAGCAAAAAAAGGGGGATCAGATAGAGTACTGAGAATATCAAGGAGGGAAGAAATTGCTTCTGCTTGGGGGTTTCAGAGAAGGCATAGTGTTGGATGTTCCACCTGGGCTTGCCCTGGAGGGGCAGCATCTGTGTACAAGGAACCAGCTCAAGCTAGGAGGTGGGGTGGGGGACAAGCATGAATCTCACGGTATCTCCTCAAAGTGCTTCATGGAATATATTCTGCGAACACCATAACTAGGAAACAGACGACTGTACACAAGTGCACAGGTTTCCCAACTGCAGGCCTTCCCAGAGTTTTTACCATGCACCTGGAGCCAAAGAGGCAAGAGATTCTATCTGTACATCAGAAAGGACTGGCTTTGTGGGGGAATCATCAAGTCCTTCACTTACATGCTGTATCAACTTGAGCAAAATATTTAGTCTCTATGAACTCCAGTTTCCTCTTCTCTAATATGAAAGAAATGACATTCCAATGTCACACAATGGTTATGAGAAATAAGTGCTACAAAAAGTGATTAATTCAGTGCCTATACTTAATCTGCATTGTAATTACTGCTGCTGCTATTTCTGCTATTTCTATTAGTGGTAGCATCAGTGTGCATCATGAATATAAAAAAGAATGTCATATGCAGGATTTCTTAAAGAGTTTCATTAGTTTTTCACCAGCACATATGTTTAGCCTAGCACACAGTAGGTACTCACTATGTATTTGGAGGAAATGGAGCCAAGAACAGACCCTACAAAGAGTGAACTGCAGGATAGCAGGGGATGTTCTGGGCAAGATGGTTTTCATTACTTCTTTGGGCAACAGGCCTCTGAGTTCCGGGAGGAGTGACGTCATCTTTTGCTAGAATGAGGAATTGAGAGCACAGTGCTCAGCTTTGGGGAAACATCACAAAGAGTTTATTTTGGTAGAAGCGTTTGAAGTGACTCTGTAACAATGAGCTCAAGCCTGCTGCCAGGTGCCAGCCCGCTTGCTGGGGAGATGCACCAGGCCTGTCACCAAATCCCCTCCTTCGGAGACATGCAGCGAGGATCCCAGGAAATCTGCTCCAACAACAGCTCCTTCCTCTCCAAGAGGGGACTCTGAGGCACAAAGAAGCAGCTGACCCAGGATCCAAAGCAAACTGAAGGATGAGAGAGCCTTGGAGAGGCCTGAGCCTTCTGGTTTTACTTGGTTTATTCTCTGACAGGATTTCGAACTGATTTCCAAAGGATCCTTTTTTTTTTTTTTTTTTAGTCAAGTGCTTCATGCATTTATCTAGATAACTTCATTTGTCATAAGGCACACACTAATCTTGCAAATAGTTCCTAGAAACGAGCGCACTTCACATAAACCCTCCCCCTGAGTACAATGCAGGGTCCTGTTCAGCTTCTCCGCTTTCCCACTGGTTTGTGTGTAAAGAGATTCTTGACAGAAGTGGAGTTTTCTACAGAGAAAACCCAAACAGGTTTAGATTATGACATTTGCATTTTACCAAACACAATTCTTCATATCTGCTCGCCAAAATTTAAGCTAGAGAGTCTACATAGAATTTGAAAAGGAAATGAGGCCTTTTTTAAAAAGTAGAGGAGACAATTTCCCACGGAGTCCACTGCACACAGAACAGACCCAAGAGTTAGTGAAGTTTTCAAAGTTCAGATTAGGTGACAGGGAGGTACCAGGCAGACTACAAACTTCTATGGTAGGAAATATCAGACATCATTTTAATATAAATATAAATATAAATATATATACATATGTGTATACAAACATATATCTGCATGTATGGACATACAAATATATGTATCTCAGTTGTGAGCAATATAAAGAAAGTACTTGGGCTACAGATTCTGTATTCAACCAATTGTTATATTTCATTTCATTTTAACTGGTAAACCTGGAAGTGGTTGGGGAAAAAAGCATAGTTAGCTCTGGAAACTTGTCAAAACTCAAGAAAGCTTCCAGGACTCTACAAACCTTTCTGTTTCCAGGAGAACAGGGCTGCCCAATTCCTTCTACACTGAAAATATAACTAGAGACTGTTTACAAGGATTGTACATTCTCTCTACCATGTTCACTTGGGGCAGGAAGTTAAATGATATTACAGTTATCTGCATCTTGGTTCGACTATTACATACAGTCACCTGATGAGACTTGGCCTAAACATTTTACCAAACCAAATCAGCACACCTGGCTCCTTGTCCAAAGAATCCCCTCTAACCTACAACTGCTCCCAGCCCTACCCTGGCATCCTGTCTTCTGAGAGTCAGGGTTTGTGTCAATTTACTGTGAAACAGGAAAAGGCTAAATGCCGCACAAGCCAATTCCTGGAGAAGCACATACACACACCTACACATACAGTAAAAGGCCTGTAGACAACTTCTGAAAGCCTAGGCAGGAAGCCCGATATGTTAGAGGGAAAGGGGCCCCTGGTCTCAAGGACTGAAATATCAACAGGTGCAGACTAGGGGTAGCAAAGGGAAGGCAAAGGAATAAGAAAACGAAAAAGATAGGCAAGGAGAAAAACTTAAAGCTTCATTAAATGAGCAGATCCAAAACTTAAAGGAAAGGTTTGGATGCCATGTGGCCAAGCCCTTCCACCCCTACCCACACAGTGATCTACTGTATCTGAATACAGAGGCACCAGAAAGTGAGTTCACAGTCTTTAGGTTTTGGATGAGAGCAGTTCTCTGGGGCTGTGTTTTTAGTCTCTGTTTAGAAGTCTGTTTGGGGGACTATGGAGAACCAGCTTCCTTCAGTGTGATGGAGTAAAAGGCAGTTCCTATGGCACACCCCGTGTGGTAGGTGGGAAGGGCAGAGAAGGGGTTTCATTTTCCAGGAGCCATAGGGGTTGGGAGCGGGCAGTGGGACATATTGGTGTGTGGGCAGGAGGTGGCATTTTGAAATTGTTTGTGCTGGGGTAATGCACTGGTCTGGTGGTTTAGGTACTGAGCAGTGGACAGGACAGAGAGGTGCAGACCTGAGTAAAGAAAAGAAAATAATATAGCATACCTCTCAAAAGAGCAACTACATTGGCCTCCAACTTAATATGAGTCTCTCTCTTTTTTTTTAAGTCTAGGCAGCCGAAATAATACAATGAGCATCTTTTAGTAAACCCATTGATTCAATGTTAAAGAAATCACTAGATGTTCCTATATATTATTGAAAAGGGAAGACTTGCTTCACTTAAAGGAAAACTAGTTATTGAGTCTAGTCCTCATCTTAGATGAATCAAACTTGGGATGTGTGTCCAAACAAAATGTCTGTTTTGCTTCTTAACATTGGGGTGCACACAGTCCACATTGAATTTAGTTTTACATTTGGGCCCATATGCTATGCCCTAGGTAATTAAAGTATGTCTTATAGCTAATAAAAATAAAGTTAAAAAGTTAAAAACCAAAACAATGACAGGAAATAACATGTGTGTACAATATGTTACTAACACACTGATAATTTTCAAAAGTGACTTTAAAAAAAGTATTATAAATCTTTCAAAGAACAGTGATTTATTAAGCGAAAAGTCTGAATGGTTTGCACTATTAAATTTAGCTTTTAAGTTGCTGTGTCCCAGGCAAATCTTTTGTTCTCTTAGGTTAAATTTAGTATCTTGCATTTTGTTTTTTTTCCACTGCTCCATATTTTATCATCATGCAGTCAATTTTGCACTAGGAAGTTTCCTTGATGATTTCTCTTATTGATTTTTATAATCCAGGAATAGAACATATCAAATAATCCAACAGTGATTTATTTCCATCTTCTTTTTGCCTTTTCCCACTTATACAGCCTTCTCATAAAATAAACCTTCCCTAGGCATGGGATGAAATTAAAAAAAAAAAAAGTGGTGGCCAGAGGAAAATCATTTCAGAAAAGTGTTTGCTGAACAAGTGCAAGCAATAAATTGAGCTTAGGAAGGAAAGGCGGTTAGAAGAAAAACTGAAAATACTAACCTGAAAGTCAAGCTGAGTGGAGCGAGGGTGAAAGCAGCAATTTGGAGGATAAGCAGAAAGAAAAAGGAATAGCAAAAGAGAATAAAAGGAAGGAAATGCATTAGTTTTAAACATACAGCCAACAGATGTAATATTAGCAGGTTTTATAACCAAATGAAGGACTTTTATCTGATATTACCCCCCAAAGTCCCAGCACACACCTTAAGCTGTTATATTAAATGTGATACCTTAGATACCGGTATCTGCTCTCATACGCATAATCACAACAAGCACTGATGTGAACCAGAGGGTGCTCTGGCAACTCAATGGCAGAATTTGCCCTTTCCTGGAGGAATATTTATAAAGTTCCTATCTGTGCTCATATAAAAGTTTATTATTTAATAAAATGAAATGAAAATTACTGAGGTATTAGAGCTGGCGGTAAGCATTGATGTCAGATTTTATTTGAACCAGTAAGTTGAATGGTTATATCCCTTGTGATATTTTTCCTTTATCCCTGAAAACCTAAAGGAGTTGAGCAATTTGGCTTTCTGTTCAAAGATTTCCATTTTAGATGCTCACAGAGCACTGCACCTAGCCATGATCAAAGACACCAGAGGGCTTCCGAGGAGGGGCCGTCTGCCCAGCAGCCTCCCAAAAAAAGGACAGAGTAACTTCCAAAGCTGAAAGTAATGTTTTTCAGTTGTGAAAATGAGACTTATACTTCGTCACTGAAAATATCCAGATGCTTGATAACTTATTTGTATAAAAGTATTTAACATGCCCTTCTAATCAGTCAAAGCAATAAAGTCTCTAACACCAAGCAAAAACTAAAAGAAAAAAATCATGATTCTCTTCAGGCTACCTCGGGAGCACACAGTGGACACTCATTTTGTTAACCTATAAAAAAACCATTTGCAACAAACAAAGTGAATAAACAAATACTTAACCAGCCATCTACTCAGTGGGACTCCACCATTCTATACTATTCAGAAGTAGCTTTAAGCTTTTCACATGGGAAGGAAAAACAAAACAAACCCTCAGGAGAAAGCTTAAACATGAACATTTCAAATGAAAACAGCATTTAGTATAGTGATAAAAATCAAAGCAAAAATTGAAGATTAAACACATGGTGAAAGAATTTTCCTTGTAACTGAAATCCCCCTCCAGAGTGTTTTGTAATTATGAATGCACAACTGATCAAAAATAAGATTTGGGTCAGGCCATGGTCATTGTGGGGACTCTGGTGATGCTGGCCCCAGCTGCTGTTTCAAATCCTTCTGGATCAAGCTGAGATTCATAGCCAAGCTTTAGGGAATCTGAGCTGAAATAGCAAGCAAACATTTAAGATTTACTTGCCTTTTTTCAAGGGTCCCTAATTTTCATCAAATTTTCAAACGATCCATGGTATCCATGACTTTCCCCCCAAAAGTGATTAGGGATGGTATAAAACCATTAGCCACTAATGGTTTTCTTTAAAATAGCATTGGCTATTTTAAAGAAATTCCTTCAAATATATTAATAAACATAAATGAAAATAACTTAGCAAGACGAGTTTATATCAAAACAAATAGAAGCGGTATCAAGTTTCTTCCACGCACCATGAGACTTCTAAAACATACTATCACAATTTTTTTTAAATGAAGCCTGAGTTTACATTTTGTGAAAAGAGTTCTGAAAGGCATTAAAGAAATTATGTCAGCACATTATTTTAAAAACTCAGGAGAAAAAATAATAGTGTGTTTCTCAACCTTAGATAAGGCACTTTTAGGTATCTAAAATGATTTCTTGATGTCCAAATGTCTGGTGGCATTAGTCCCGATCCAGTTAATGAAGTGCTACCTCGTTTTCTATTCCGATGTTATGCCTCAGAAGTAGAACCCAAGGGAGCCACCCTCCTCCCCACAGTAGAGAGGGAGGGATGTGATCAAGGGCTTGATTTGGGCATTCCCTGTCCTTTAGACAAACGCTGACAAACCCCCTAACATATTTAAGATAATTACATGAAAGGTCACCTGACTGATTCCGCTCCACGAGTCAGATGCCAGAAATCAACTGGCAGCAGATGCTGTTTGACAGACTCTGTTAACCTCTCTCTTTCCCCAAAGGCACCAAAAGATTAATTCTGAAACTCTTAAATCAAACTCAGAGATTTTAATAGGCAATGATACAGAAAGACTACATACTTCACTGTCTCTAATGTTTAATTTGCTATTCAATTATGTAGCCTAGGTGATATCTAGCACTGGTGATTGAATAAAGACTTCAGTTTAATTTGGACCAATTCTCCAAGGCTTGCTCAAGGCCCCACCCCCACCTTGTATCAAACTTCCCCACAGAAGCCTGCATTCCAAGGCAGAAGCTCCCTGCTGAACCATCAGGATCAAGTGCAAGACAGGGTTACAGACGGATGCACATGGGGACCACACTGGAGCAATATGCACTTTGAAAAGCAAACTCTTTAATGGCTGATGAAAAACATCATTCATGTGAAATTTTAGAGGTAAATGCATCCATGTAAGTGCCAGGCATGTGCTATTTGCAATATATA
The DNA here is from genome assembly GCA_039655065.1 of Glossophaga mutica. Taxonomy (NCBI): domain Eukaryota; kingdom Metazoa; phylum Chordata; class Mammalia; order Chiroptera; family Phyllostomidae; genus Glossophaga; species Glossophaga mutica. The sequence goes on from CM077309.1 coordinate 50,261,890, forward strand.
CATTATGGAGAAAATTTAAAAATGGGAAGATTAACAGAATAGAAAGCAAACATAAATTGCCCTCTGAAAGAGAAGTAGGCCAGGGTCAGTGTCGTTTTAGTTATTCTGAATGCTACACGTCTTGTTGCACATGACTGAAGTTCTGGAATATTTTAGAGGACTAGCTGCTTTTAAAAAGAACCCTTTCTACTCTGGTAGGTCATATTACAGACCAGAGACCACAAATTTATTTCAAGTTCAATTTTTTGGTTTTCAAAATCACAAACTTAATTGCAAACACTCCTCCATGACTCCAAAATGGAGATATATGTCACATTGCTAAGAAATCTTTAGTTCCCAACATTATGAGGTATTAATTTTGTAGTTTCAGCCAGCAAATGGAGATACTGCGCAATTTGAAAAGAGCTGCCTGACAAGCCAAGGAAGACATTTTGGTCAAAATATCCATGAAGTCCAGCCGATAAGGCTTCAGAAAGGCAGGCCAAGGCTGTACTCTCCTTTTCCCAAGAAATTTCCTCTCTTGATCTCTAGCCCCAACTCCTCAGGGGCCTGGGCTGGGGCTGGGGCTCAGACATTTCCCAGACTGTTGTTCTGCTGCTGGACCCAAGACACAGGCAGGGCAGAGAACTGGGACAGAGTCAAGTCCCACCACACACTTTATGAATTACAGTGCCTGGGAGGCATCAGCTTTAAGGAGAGGCAAAGGCAAAGATAAAGAAAATGTGCAGAAAGTACATAAAGATAAATGCTTGTAAAATCACTGTTGTTTTAATGCATTCCATATTGAGGAAATAAAAATGTGAATATTCTTGATGATTTAATGGCAAGAGCATCCAGCTAAGACCTGTTTGTCCAACTACGCAACTATGCTATTTTATGCAAATATTTATAGTAGCTGATACTACTTTTCAATTATAGTTCTGGAGAGCTGGTTCAGTGCAGAAAAATGCTTTCTCAATGTGGGGCACATCACTTTCCCTCATGAAAACCAATAAAGATGAGGCAGATCTCTTGGGTCACAGCTACAGTGGCTCTCCACTGGCTGAGTGACTACCTGGTGCTACACATATTTTCTCATCTGTCCGACTTGGATTCAAAGCCAGACTTGATTCTTATAAACTCTACAACCTTGAGGGAGTTACCTAATTTGTATAAAATCATAGTTTTCTCATCTATAACATGGGATGTCTTGTGGGTAAGATTAAATAATACATAGTAACTGATACATTGTCAGCATAAACTATACATAACCTATTACTATGATTCTAATGGCTATTATTAATATCATCAGTATTGCTATCTAAGGCACCTCAGTGGCTCACTGCTTCTCACAGCAGTGGACATTACAATTTTGTCTCTTTCTGACCACAGGACCAACCCAGAGGATGGTTGAATCTTTCAGAATCTCAGTTCTTTCACCAATAAAAGAGATATGATCATAACTTCCCTGTAATCTTATACCAGCTTTTTAAGAAAATTTTGATCCTAAAATATAGTTCCAAAATAGCTGTGTGGATATATCTAAAATTAACAGTGTTTTTAAGAACCGGTAGGCTAGCAGAATATTCTCACATTTTAAAAATTTAAATGAAGCTCTTAAAATATTTTAATTTGTATACTTAACTCAAGAAAAAATATTGGTTTAATTGCCAGAACTGATAACATGAAATAAAAATCAGATTATCCAATTAATGCTAGGGTTTTCAAATGGTTATAAATTGATTTGGGGTTTGAATATATTAAATACTGTATTTTAAAATGTTGGGCCCTAGCTGGTATGACTCATTGGATTGAACACCGGCCTGTGAACCAAAAGGTTGCGGGTTTGATTCCTGGTCAGGGCACATATCTGGGTTGCAGGCAGGTTCCCAGCTGGGTGTGTGGGAGAGGCAACAGATCCATGTTTCTCTCGCACGTGTTTCCCTCCCTCTCTTTCTCCCTCCCTTCCCCCCTCCCTTCCCCTCTTTCTAAAAACAAATAAACAAAATCTTTTTAAAAATGTCAAAATTTTATTGAGAACTAATCTATCCATTTAATGCAGAGCTACTTAATACTGAGAATTTATTTGTTTTAGCATTCAGCTTTTCATGATGATATAACTGTCCCACCTTACACCGGGAGTCGGCACCTGCAAAGTATGATACATTTTAACAGGTTGTCAGAGATTCTCTTCTAACAAGATTCAAGGTCACAGAGCTGGCACGAAGCAGAGGCAAAACCTGAACCCAGGTCTTTCTGTTGCTAAAGCCTGTGATCTTTCCACAAAGCTGTAGAGAGCTATGCTGCATATATCAAGTCCTTTAGGCCCTCACAAGTGTCTTGATCAGAGCTGGCAAACATTCATTGATTTATTCAAAACTGGGCTGATCTCTTCCATATGTACTGAATCTAGGAAAGACAAATTCTTCCTTATTACTGAACCAATAAGGAATCTTGAAAGGTTATGGAGTTACATAAAATTATTCAGAAATTCTTCCTTATATGAAATATAGGAAAAAATGCTAATAGAAAGCTTATTTTTAGAGTCCATACAATACATAAATACAATATGGATATGATGTATCTAAAAATCTAAATACTCTGGAACCTCAATAAAACCCCCTTTGTTTTTAGACAAAATTTGCTGTCAGGTAGGCCTGGCTTAGACCCTTTTCAAACATATTTATTTATCAAATGTCACAAGGTCTTCTTAAAAAATAAATCCCAAGATGGATCTGTTGTGTGTCAGAAAATACTGGAAGGACATGAATTCCTTATCCTTTCCCCTATCTAGAATAAATTTCCAACTACTGTATAATTCTCTATATTCTTTGCTTGAGAAAAAGCTTAACCACAAATGTTTATCTTTGATAGGAGAAAAAAACCTGAGATTTCAGGTAGTCAAAGCTTTAATTTGTCACACATTTTGCTGGCATCAATGCTAGACTATTATTTTCTTAAACACTTAAGTACATAAGCCATCAAAAGATAAGCCAATTGCATTCTGAATATCCCACAGAAGCACAACATCATCCTAATAGGCCGTATTCCTCATACATAACTGGTTTCCAATTTGAAATATGAACATGCCTCCTGAATCCACTGTGACCTGAGATGGGTAACTAAGTAATCAGTGTTTCACTCACTGTTGACAGTCCACAACATGACTGCAAAATTTACCTCTCAAGTTCTGCAATCTTCTTGTCTTTGTCATTCTTTTCATTCTCCACTTCCTTGAGGATCTCCAGCAACCGGTCAACTTCTGCTTGGGCCTTGCCACACTCATCGCGGTAATAAGATGCCTCTTTATCAAGCTGTTTTATTCGGTCTGCAAACTCGGGGTTCATCCTGGAGTCATCTTCAATATTATGAGCCTTCAACATTATATTTTTAAAGAATGTAGTTAAGACAACAATTTAGAATAAAAGACAGTGCAGTCACCAATGGCCCAGAAATTAACTCTGGAGGAAAAAAAAAATAATAATCACCAAGAATTATGGGTATACTGTCAGTTAAAAGGCAAGATAGAAAAACTACACATTCCAGCTACCGTAGAAAAATGTTGGTTTTAAATTATATTACAATTTCACAGGAGAGTTTGTGCTACTGTTGATATTTTGTTGTTCCATTAAGTGTTTCTACATTTTGCCTTTTTTCTTGCCAGAAACTCAGGGATGATGAAATCAGAAACTGTGAAGTCTTCCTGGTCATTTGTCAAGAGGAACTAAGACAACTCATCTCACAGTTAAGAAGATGATTCATACCAACAGCTTCCTTTTCCATTACCGGAGAAACTGAGATAAAACAGCATTAAATTATTTTTCCAAGAACCATCAAGGGCATATGTAAAACCAGGTAAAATATGAGACTTGTTGACTGATCATGGCACATTTCATCCCACTGAGAAATTTCAGCAGAAGATGCTGCTTGAAAGGAAGACTTGGAAGTGAGTAAGAGCTTTCCAGCTAACAGTCATACCCATAAATTCTTGCGCTATTGATTAAATTGAACCTGAACCAGGAGGAGGAGGAGCTAATTCATGAACAAGCACACAGACGAGAATCTGCAAACACATGCATGGGGGTGGCAGCGTTACACACAGGACTGACACAGCAACGACACAGCAACGACACTGCAGAACCATTTGCAGCCAAAGTATTTGTGGTTTTGTGTGTGTTAGACTGTGTCATGTATTTTTTTCCCAAAATAAACTTTTGGCTGAAATATTCCCAGACAGATGGAAATAACACTGCACTGCAATGTTTTGCCTACCCCTTGTTTCCCATTATTCCTAATTGACTTCTTCAAGGAGCAGGCAGGGAGAAAACAAGTAGTTTAACAACAGTGCACATTCAACACAGAAAGTTCAGAGAAGTCATCTATGTATGTATATCCAACATCCATGTGTGAAATAATAAAATGTTAATAATTTATTAGAACTAAAGTTGTTCTGCTATCTTGCTATGGAGAGCAAATGCTCGTTGTGTTTTTATATACCTTTTTTTTTTTTTAATTTCAGGGAAAAAACAAGGCAAGCAAGCTACGGCTACTGTGGGGTCAAATGAATCATGCATGGTTAGGAAATACTACTGTTCAAAGGTTGACAGTCTTTGCAATTATTTAGTAGGAAAAAATTCAAAAATTAGTATAAATAAAAATAAATTTATGACAAAATAATCATTTTTAGGATAGCATTTTGCATGTAACATATTATTTAAGCATGAGGATAGAAGGGGAATAATTTGTTTTCAGTCTTTTTAAGATTTCCTTATTTAAGAAAAAACTCAACTATGCAAAAGATCTTGGGAAAATAGAACAGTATTTTCAACATACTATCAGATACTGGTTTACCCCCTTTTAGCAATATTTCTCAGAAAAGTTATTTTTCAATTTATTTAGTATGTACACTGGTTTTCATTATAATAGATAGTAAACAGTTTCAATATAATTAAAATAATCTGAAAAAATACTAGCTAATATGTCTTTAAGAATTTATTCATCTAATAATTTTATTTTAATTGTAGTAATGAATATTTTCATTTGTTAAACTCCTCTTTAAAATGTATAGCAGATATTCTATTTTAAAAGAAAATATTCTATATAACTAATTCTATTTGTGATAATAAGAATCAATTCATTACTCTTATAACAACAAAAGCATTAAAAGTAGTTTTTAAATTGCTAGAAAATAAGAAAACAAAAATTTTCCTGTTAATTCTCTTCCACTTGTATACTATCTTACCATTATTTTATGGAGGCTAAAAAACTTTTCATAACATTTTTCTCAAATTATCCAAACAATAACATTAAGAGCTTTAAAAAATAATTAATAAACTGAGGCATGAGCCACTAGAAACACTCAAATAAATGAATAAATATTTTTGATTGGTTTCTTCTGACAAGTTAAAATGCCTTTCTTCACTCAGATTTAAAGATTCACAAGGAGCTAGAAGTCAGCCACTGTGGTTTATTTTGGTTATTTTAATTCTTCAGATGATTATTATCACAATTTTTAATTAGTGGGTACAGTTGCAAGACCTAGATGCATTAATGGGGCTTGTTATACAACTAAGTAAACAGGTTTATTTAATTTTCATTGATAAGATATTACATACACCCTAGAGAAGCCTCCCTGCTAGGTTTACAGGGAAAGCTGCTAGTTTTAGGTTTATGAGCACATTCCTTATTTTAGCTTCTTAAAGAGAAGGAAATAATCCAACGCTAGCTTTCAACTTGGGGGTGAAATTAGATAGGCTGGTAGTCTTTTCAACTCAAAAAGTGGGTGTGGTTAAAGGACTCATGGGATGTTTGAGGTACAGAAAGCTGAGAAAAATATATGCCTAAATCTAGACCACTCTTGGCCTCATGTGGTGCTACAGTTGATTATGTTATTAAAATAAAGACCATAGCCAAGTTTACAGCTGGCCAGGTGTCTGTTAGATAATATACATTGATGTTAATGATTCTCCTTTTTAAAGGAATAGATAACCTCAAAAATATCTTTGAGTTAAATATATCTATCCATCTCTATATCAATATCTACTGATTTCTGGGCAAAATAATTTCTATCAAACCACCTTCAATATTGGTACCAGAATTTTTGGAGAGGTTATTAAATAAAGGTGTAAATAGATGGTATTTAAAATTCTTTAAGTTAGTAGAAAGCTGTAAGAAAGTGTCACAGAAAGGTGGGAGAGTAACAGCTGCTTCTGGGTCAGTACCAGGGTTCAAGTAAAGACCCAGGGAAGAGAGAGTTTCACATGACTGAACACTGGTGAGTCCCTGATCCAGCCTGAGTATTGGAGCCAAAGGTCTTCACAGAATTTATAAAAGATAGTGCAGTTAATCATCTCTATTCAGCCTGAATCACTACTTTTCAGAGGGTGAGCTTAAACTGTTAACTAGTATAGCGTGAGTGTGTTATGCTGTGATCTACAGAGTTGAGGGTGATGCTACAGAAAGAAACACAGGAGGAAATTGAGCTTACAAAGCCAATGCTTCCTTCAAAGTTATAAGGCAAGAGCTCTCATCTAAAAATGGAGTAAACAAAGTATTTTTTTTGCATTTAGATAATACTCTTGCATTTTCGAATTATACTATGGGTTGTTTGATCTGGACAGGTAGCTCCCAGTGGAGATCAAAAGGAGATAACAGATTTGGGCCTAATGTACTTTAGATACTGCAGAAAAAAATAATAGATATATTGAATGAAGCATTTCCTGAACAAATTCCTACCAAGGCATTCTGACCCATTCAAGGTTTAGACTGAAAATGCATAGTAATTATTTCCCCTATGAACCTGTTGGTTTAAAATTAGCTCCCCAAAAAGGTCAGGAAACTATTGACCATTCCATTCTCATAAGGCATATCAACTTTGTCCGTTCATTAGGAATTTAGCTCTTGAAAATGCAGGTTGGTGTGGATTTTCCTTCAATGATTTCAGAACTTATTTACCATAAATACAGCCAGGCACACTGTCACTTTCAGATATCCACCAGTCATTAAAACCAAAGGAATATCAATGAGCACCCTTTTCTAACTGTAGAGATTTAATTTTGCTGATGATATGGCTCAGTTTAAGAGAAAATCCAGGTACCTGGCTCTGTCTCAGAGTATTTCTGGTAACTTCTAGAGCAACTCTCAAGCATCTATAAGATGTGTTTCTATAAGAAACACGGAATATTGGCAAAAGAATACTTCAGACGTGTCTATATAACGTATTAGATCAGAAGGTTTTGAGAGTTCCCCAATTATGTCTCTTGAATTTTCACATGTGAGAAAATTTCCCCACAAATGTGAATAATCAAAATAAAGTTTGGAGTCTCACTAATATGGGCAGGCCTTGGTATTTTGATGTGAACTGATTCTGAAAGCTTGAATCAAGCACAAAGGAAAAATCTGGTCATGACTTGGGACAAGTAGTACATAACAATACCTAGTGATTATTTTAATAAAAGAATTTAGAATTATTTCAGGAATAAGGCAAAATTTCAGATAAATACTATACCTAAATCAAAGTTAAGAGCAAAAAGTGGCTAAAGCCAGGTATTGATAATATTAATACAATGAATTGCAAGTTTATTTACATTCTTCATGGGAAAGTTGGTCATTGATTACTTTCAATAAAATGACAGTTCTTCATTCCAAGTGCCTGGGAAAGAAAGCATTAACTTTGGTCCAGAAACCTGCTACGAAACTAGGCGGGGAATGTTCAGTTATAATATTGTATGACATTCTTTCTTTGAAATGGGCCCTAGTGACTTTAATAAAAAATTGTGTCCCTCACCACACATTGATATTTCTCTTCCCCCTTTTTCCTTCTCTACCCTTTTCTCTAAAAATGAATAAAGTCTTTAAAAAATTAAATTTTTAAAAAATCGTGTCTCTCAAACAAATTAGTCATGACCATAAAGTGCAAGCAGAACACTAACTAATGAATCTGATGACTTGTCTTCCACATGGTTTCTGGGTTTCAGCAATAATTTGCTAAATATATGCCCTGTAAAAATATGATTCTCAATTGCAACACCTATAGGGGGTTAGTGTCTGTTAACTGTGCTTTAACACTCCATTAATATCTTAACAGCAGAGCAGGTTATATACACTACTTTAAACATATTTGATTTTAATGCTCTAAAAGAAATTATAATCTTCATATAATTCTGAGTTATGAACAAATATTACTTTTTAAAATATAGTTTTAAGGGTTATCACACAACTCTAACATGTAATTTTTTTATTTTATTTTAAACCCAATTAATTTATACCAAATATAATAGCTGAGACTAAAGAATACATTTGCAAACTAATGAGAATGAGTCTTTGGATATTACACTATCTAGTTCTACCGAAAATTATTCTTTCAATAATCTAGCTATGTACATCCAGAATGATGACAATTTATATAACTATTCCTAAAAGAAATTTCTTATTATTGATGGAACAAATAGGATATTTATAAATAAACATAAACAAATGATCAAAATAATTTTTCTAATGTCACATATACAAAATGAAAAAGAATCAACTGCTATACTTAACACTTTTTAAGACCCTTCAAACAAACAAATAAAAGTAATTGTTAAGGTAATACCTTTAAACTATGGAACCTCTTAAAATTAGCAATGTAGAGAACTGAAGCAATTACCTGGATGTTCTGAAACAAAACATGTAACTTCAAATCTTAGTGTCATTTCAAGTATCACTTGAGTTCTTTAGATATTGAAAGCCCAGATCAAGTGTGAAGTGGGTGTGTGCATGTGTGTATTTGTACGTGCTCTATGTCCTGATTTATCTCTTAAATAGTTGTAGTTTTCCAGTCTAAGATTGAATCAAATAAATTTCAAAAATAGGCTAAAAAACATAAAAAGAAACCACTGTACCCAGACAAAGATTGTGGAAGAATATATAATTCAGACCATCATGCTCCTGGGATTACACAGTCCTACATGATGCGTAAATCAGAAACACCTCACTGATCATTTAAAAGATTTTTCCCCCACTGGACTGGAAAAATGCTTGATCTTTTTCTTATAAACCCTTATATAAAATGTGAGCCCTGCAAAAGAAGCATTTGCAGAGGAGATGGGGTTTCCATGGATAGTGACTGGGGAGGGGGGTGGGAGGAAGATGGCATGTGTGTGTGGGAACACCAGAGTGTGCCCTGGCCAGCAGCAGGGTTTGTTTCTCCAGTGCCTCCGGATTAGCCGTGTGGCTTGTAGCAAAGAGGATGTTATAGAAAGCACTAAACTGAGGAGTCAGAGGTCTAAAGATTTATTTAAAATGTATCAGAGAATTCTAGATATCATCTCTAGATACTAGGACCACAGCAAAGAAGGTATTTGAGAATGATAAAAAACCATATTATTTGTCTAGAATTAAGAACTAAGGGAAGAAAATAACTCAACTGAAGGTAACTGGGAAGAAAATAACTCAACTGAAGGTAACTGGCACAGTGCTTATAATGACAAGACAAAATCCCTCCAGGAGTGAAGACGAGTATTTAAGCTGCAGAAAGGTTATTATTATAAGAAGTAATAAGGATAGCGAAGCAAAATTTTAGATTCCTAAGAAATGGCAATAGGGCATCACTTAATAAAAATGTTTTTAAAAGTAGGTTTATTGCTACTTTAAGAAAACATTACTCTCAGGAAAACTTCAAAGCTTATTACACTGATTTAGTTTAGATTGATGAACATAGGACTGACTGTAAAATTGTCTTATTTAACAAGAACAACTAAGTTATAATTCAACAAATTTTGGAGGTGATCATATTGAAAATAAACATATAAGAATAAAATAAATTTTATATGTACCTATAACTGGTTAGAAAATAAAAGAAGAAATACAACATTCACAACAATAACCTAAAAACTATATATATATAGAAATTCTTAGGACTATGCTTAAAAAGAAATACAATAGGCCTATAATAGAAAAATATAAAAAATGTACTGTAAAAGATCACTGAAATAAATAAAAGTTTTATCAAGTTCATGAATGGGGTGAAGTAATATTGAAAAGATCAAACATTCTAAAATTATTTTATAGGTTGAATAGGATTCAAATTAAAAGCACCAACACTTGGGCTTTTTAATTGACAAGGCAATCCTGAAGTTTACTTGGAATAGTAAAAAATTAAAGAGCATTAAAACAAGACAACATGAAAAGCAGAAAGAATTGGGGTGGAATTTGTTTCATTAGATGTTTAAAAATGTTATAAAGATATAATAATTAAAATTCTGATGCAACAAGCAACTGACATTGATAAAAATGAACAGGAGCTCAAAAACAAAGATATTTGCCTATATGAAAACTTATTATACAATAAAATAGTGTCAGGATCAGTAGATGAAAAGTTTTTTGTTAACAGGCATTGGGATAATTAGTTGATCCATTGAGAAAAATGTAAAGTTGAAACCTCATCACTCAATATGCATCAAAATAAAATAAAGTTCGCCAAAGTAGTAAAATTGATGTAAAAACTAACATTAAATTTTTAAAAATATAACTTAGTATCTATTCTTGAAATCAGAAGTGACTTCTAAGTATAAAGGCAATGAGGAAATCTAAAAGGGAAACACAGGAACCTAAAAATAGTTCTCTATGTAAAAAAATTTAAGTTAAACATAACGTTGCTACAAATTTAACAAAGGTTCTATCCAAAGCATAGAACTCATAGAAACCAATGAACAAAACAGTAAACTCAAAAACAAGTGCTTAAATGATTTAAATGAACATTTTACAGAAAAAATACAAATACCTGATTAATATGTTTAAAACCTCAACCACACTAGTAATTAAAGAAAGGAAAGGAAAAATGAAAAAAAAATCCATATATGCGTTTGTCAAAGTTACGTAAAATGATGGTTCTTGGTGTTGGTTAGGGTGTGGCAGAAAAAGCTGCCTTTATTTTTTCCTTTTTACTGAGTTTATTGGGATGACACTGGTTAACAAAACTATACAGGTTTCAGGCACACAATTCCACAATACATCATCTGCACACTATGTTGTGTATTCACCACCCCAAGCTGGAAAATGCTGCCTTTATTCAGTGCTGGAAGAAATGTAACTTGGTAGAACTTCACTAAAATGCAAGTAGCAAGAACTATCGGAAGCTTTTTAAAATCATTGGCCAGAAACTTATTCTATTAAAAAAAATAGAGAAATGGAAAAATTAATATGGAAAGATGTTCTTCAGAACATTGTTTGTATTGGCAAACACACACACAAAAGAGAAAAGGAATGCCCCACATTTGGAAAATGAGAAAATCGAGTGGAATAGCCATTAAAGTAGTGTTGTGGAAGAAGAGTTAATTATATAAGAAAATTCTGATATGTTATTAAAAATATGATATAAAACTCAATAAACACTTTAGAAAAGGAGGGAAGGAAGAACAAGTGAAGAAAAAAAGAAAGGGAGAAAGGGAGAGAGGAGAGAACAATAACAACAAAAAGATGTCTGGGTCAGGAACAAATCGAATGTTCCTAGTGATTATTTCCGTGAAGTGGGATGTCATGTTATTTTTATTTTTCTCCTATGTCCTTCCACTGTGACCATATATTATTTTTTTAAATATATTTTATTGATTATGCTATTACAGTTGTCTCATTTCTCCCCCATCATTCCCTCCACCCTGCACACCCTCTCCCACCCACATTCCCCCCTTTAGTTCATGTCCTTGTGTCATAAGTTCTTTAGCTTCTACATTTCCCATACTATTCTTACCCTGCCCCTGTCTATTTTCTACCCACTATCTATGCTACTCATTCTCTGTACCTCCCCCCCCTCCTCCCACGCCCCTGTTGCTAACCCTCCATATGATCTCCATTTCTGTGTTTCTGTTCCTGTTCTAGCTGCTTGCTTAGTTTGCTTTTGTTTTAGGTGTGGTTCTTAATAGCTGTGAGTTTGCTGTCTTTTCAAAACATAGTCATTTTTTAAAACACTGTTAAGGATAGAAAATCCATCATGCTGCATCCCTATCAGTCCAAAAACAGAATGGGGCCCCAAGAATATCTGCAGACAGAGAGTTAACATGATGAGAGTTTGGCTATATTCCCAGGATGCCAAAACAGTAGGTCAGCTGAATTAACTCAGGGAGAAAAGTCAGTTAATGACCTTTGAATTTACTCACCTACAAGACTGAAAAGTTCGCTTTTACACCCTGGAAACCCAACATTGGGGTAAATAAGGCAAAGTCCAGTAAGAGCCATGCCATCAATATCTCTGGAAATGGCCTAAAAGTTAACATAGCCATTTTTTGGCCCTACTGACCCAACAGAAGTCCAACAGAGGTGGTGAACTCCTATCATGGGCCTGGTAAATCTAAGCTGCTGCAGAAACAAAGTCTTCCCCATGTGTTCTGCACACCCACAAAATGTGACATACTTAGGTTTTCTTACTGTCCTTGACTAGCAAGCATGAAACAATTTCAGTGGACTACTTTATATCTTTTTTAAGTTATCTAAAGAAAACACTCATTTTTCCCCATGGTCAATTTCCAAGCTTGAAGGTACCCCATTCTTATTTGTCTTTCTTCACCTCCCCACTGTCTTTTTCTTTTTTTATTGTTGTTTAATTACAGTTGTCCCAATTTCCACCCCATTACTCTACTGTCTTGAGACTGCTTATTAACACTGCCATGCAAATGTTAAGAGAAAGGAAATATGGATGATTTTTGCTATTCTGCTAAAAATCATATTTAGGGAAAGGGGTTAATGAAGATGCACCAACAGTTCACAAAAACAAAATTTGTTTTAAAGACTGGAGTGTGGAACCTGAATCTAAGTAAATACACCCAAGCATCTCATGTTATCATGTGGTATGTATTCTGGAGCAATGGCTTAACAAAAAGTTGTTGGTTGAATTGTTTCCTTTATCCATGCTATTCCTTTCCCCTGTGATGGGAATTTATAAACAGGAGATAATTAGAATACATGATGGCTCAGATCACATCTGCCAAATAACAAATTCTGGCCACCCTTATGTAATATTTCTCCCACTAAGTCTCTTGAGTTGGCAAAACAACAACAACAAAAAATGCCCTCCTTTAATATGTTAAAGAAGCAAATAAACTTCTTCATATTAATGCATACCTGTCATTAGGATAAAAAAAAATCAGTGATGGCCTCTTGACCATTTTACACATATTTTTAATAGTTACCTATTTTTGTATTATTAAGCTATAATCAGAATTATTACTATCTGTTATTAAGAGGCTATATTTTAGCTTGTCCTCAGCCAAATGACATGCTCTTAACTCTTATAAAACCCACAATAATGTTAGGCATTTACCAATCTCAAAGATCAATGCCCTATTTTTAAATCTAAACCTATCTTAACTTCCATCATTTGACTATAATATATATTGTGTTGTTTGCTATATAAGTATGCATTTAAAGATCTAAAAAAGAATTCCATGAGCCTAGATCTGCTGCTGACCTCTGCTTTTCTATAGCCTTAGACTTGAAGTTAAGATGGAGGTAATATCCAAGCTGGCAATATTTCTCTGACTTCCTAGTTTTTAAATTTCACATTCTAAAGAAATGGCAGTGGACTATGCACAGGCCATTTCTTCTGACAAAATGGAAATGGGAAAAGACTCATCAATATTTTCAAAAACTCCCCAGTATAGCACACCGTGACATGTGATCAATAGATCCTCATGCTTTGATATGTTACAGCGGCAATGTTTAGGAATGACTTACTGGGTTGTACATCTGATTGAACAACTGCTCAGCTTGCTACATTGCAAAGTTGGGGAAGCATTGAAGCACAGACAGGGAAAGAAGGAAAGATCCAGAAAAACAGCATTAGCTCAACAAATCCAGTGCATTCGCACAGACGACTAGTCGTTAAAAAAGAAGAAATTTCAGTTTCTAAACATTCCACAGTGAAAGTGAGAGGCTCTAGGGAAATAGAAATGTTGACTTTGGCTCCTAGAAAAGAATAGCTGGAATAAGAAATTTAAGGTTTGTGTTACTTTTCCTTTCTCAAGTTAAATAACCCATGAAATAAAGAAAGCTGTCCACTTTTGATGATACATGAAGTGCTGGCCTCTAGCAATGAATCAGAAGAAGTACTTTTGGCCAAGTTTGCAATTTATTACCTGAACTTCAAAGATGGTAATAATAAAAGATTAATTAAATCTTATCATTGAATTTATAGTTCTTCTTTTATATTAACACAAGCCTGAATTTTCTATTCAGTCTAACTTTAGAAAAACATAGATCAGCAAACAGCAGATTAGCAATAGCAAAAAACCCATAAGCAAGATACTACAGGATTAACAGTGAATGGGGGAAGTACAAATTTAAATGAACAGGAAAAACAAAGGGAACCAAAATACACTATTATCCATTGCTCATTACCAGTTCCTACTGTCAGTTCATAATCAGTAAAAAACATAATTTTTACTAACTATCCTATTATGTTCTAAGTGCTTAAGAATCTGAAATGCTCTCCTGTCTATTTTGGGTAGAAGAGTTAAATATCTGTGAATTTAACTACACTAAATATTATTTTAAATAGCACTGTCAAGTTATAACTATTAAATAGCTGCATTATTAATTTGGGGATCAATATCAAGGTATAGAAGGCAAAATAGTATAGAAAATGTTTACTTTGCTTTACTCTAAGACATGTGCCCTTGAAGAGCCTGAATTTTTTTTGTTTGATCAACTTTAATAAAATAAATAATAATTTTGCCATAGTTAAAAACTAACTTCCTCAAAGATAATATTAATTGGAAAATAACTTTTTTAAAGAGAGCATAAATCATAAAATTTCAAATTGCTGTTGCTTGATCAATATTATCACTAATTGGTTCTTCTCAACCCCTAGGTGTCTATTTTGATGAATGAATACACTAATTTATAGAGCACACTCAGAACTAGTAGCTATGCATTATTTGGTTAGTACCATTTTATCAACCTATCAGTAAAGATTTTCTCACGTGTGAACATTTCATTGCATTGTTTTTAAGATGTCAGACAGAATGTGTAAGAAATAGTTCCTTTTCTGCCTATAAGCATTTTTCATCACAAAGTACTGACATCTGGAAATGTCTTAAATTAACACATATAGTAAAGGGTTAAAAACAATTATGTATACTAATGTTTCCCATAAACTTTTATAAAATTACTCACTTTACCAATTTCAAGAATTGTTTATAAGACAAAAAACAAATTTAAATCTTCATTTGGATTCCATTGTCACTGGCGTACAAAGTTTCTGTTCAGCTAAACACATCTACATTGTGTAGATTTTATGGCAAAAATACCTGGACGCTCACAAATCCTGAGCAAAATTCCACTGGGAATTCATGGTTTATTTATGACATAATAAAACTATTATGTTTTCAGCTTTCATTTAGTAACCCTTTATATTTTATTCACAAGTCACATACCCTTTTATTTAAAGGGAGGCCCAGACACTCCTTAAGCTTTTATAGCTGCTTATTTTTCCATGAGTAAATGATGTGTTTATATGTATATTCACATACTGTTGGCTTATATTTTCAAATATTTCATGTAGATCTCAATTCTTTTTAAGGTGATGGGTACTTGAGGTTTTTATGGAACTATTTATTAGCAGAAATTAAAGACTACTAGAAAAAGTATTTTAAACTTTTGAATTGAGTTGATGCTAGAGAGCCAAAAATAACAAAATAGCATCTGCAGGTTAGGTATGAAAATATTTAAATTATAATTACCTTATTTAATCTCACTGTACTATGCATTTAGGAGATGGTATAAGCAAAGATTATTTATATACTTAGAAATAAGTTATCTTTTCATAAATTAAGTAGTTCCTTTACAGTAAGATAACCATATTGGTTACTTTAATTCTAGTGATATGGCAGACTATTAAAATAGTCTCCGTAATAATACTAAGATATTTACAGAATTTGATTTGTGAAGTCCAATATATGGTGTCTACTTATGAGTTAAAGGAAACCACATAATCAAAATGATTTCTTGGGCATTTGAATTGCATAGATGTTCATTTATTAAACTAGTCATCATATACATGGAAACAATAAGAATCACTATGTGAGCCTTTTCCTTTTAATTACTATAGCATTTGAAATTGCATAAATGACTTACACTAAAGGGGAGGGTGTCTAGAAAAATAATATAGAGAGTGCCCTCATCTGCATAACAGCTCTTTGGAGTTGATGAGGGAAAACTATTATGCCCAGGTCTATCTGAGGTCCTCCTTCTTCAGGACTCAGCACAATACAGCTGAGGTAAGACAGTACAAAGGACCACCAAAGGAAGCCAATGAAATTCTCTTTTCACAGTTATCTTTATGATCTTCATAGAGCCTGCTCTATGATCACAAAACTGTTGGGTAAAGAAAAAGTACATTTCTTGACATACATGTGCATGAATAACATTGCAGGACATATTTATATACGTGTCAAGAATGTGTATCATACACCCAGTGCATAAATATCCAAGTCAATCTCCATTTAAACACCCTCAAATGGGCAAGTGAAATTCTTCTATTTATTGTTCAAGATTTCTGCTTAACTAGATATTTCTTGAAAAAAGTGAGTTGTTGAGTAGATTGGGAAATAGATTTTGCAATACAGATTTTCTTGCTCTTTTGTTACGAAAGGATTTGATGTGTATATATATCTTTCTGTATTGGTAAGGAGACTTTATTAGTGTGAAATTTCTCAAGACAATTTCCTAAAATTCCATGATAAAGTGAATACAGTATAATCCCATTTCAGTTATATATTGCACCATACAAAATAGTATATTAAATTTTAAGATATTCAGAATAATTTCTCCAAAAATATAAATGCTTTCATATCCCTATCATCCATATCATATATTTCCATAATTTTAGCAAATAAATCCCCATTCCAATGTGCTGTGAAATATACATAGTCAAATTTTATTATATGCTTTGTTTCATTTTTTTTTAGATTCTTATCTCCTTTGAATAAATTTATAAGTCATCAAAGGGAAACAAAATGCTTAAACTCATAATGTTATGAGTTTTATGTACACAATGAATGCAGAGACATACCAAACAACACAGGGCAAAGTCAAAGGAACAACGTGTGACTGGAAATGTACTCCACAAAAACGTCCAGTTCCGAGAAAACATGTCAGTGCTGCAGTATGAATATCCTGCATTCTTTTCCAAAGCCTTCTACATAAAACAAGCTTTCTTAGAAATTAGGGCCATTTCAGGTCAAGTATAAATAGTCATCCCACAGGTATTCCAGGGACTTGACTATTTTGGTGAACTTCTAGAAATTTAATGTCATCAGGTAAACTTTGCAAAGCTCCAATAGAAAAGTTGACCAGTTTCTAAAAGAAGAAAAAGTTTATCAATGCATAATCGAGTCCCTGGATTCTTGGTTTGTTGCAAATTTCCATTTATCTCTTTTGATAGTTGAGATTTGCCCAGAGAGTGATGGCTGGCTTTTATATGTGTTACTTACACTACTATTTTCATGTATTTTTCAAGTTTTTTTTTCAGACAGGAAACCTAAGATAATTTTCCAGGTTCACAGACAGATTTGATGCAGACTTCTTAGGACTAAAGAGTGTTTAATTCTTTTATCAGCAGACAGCAAAAGATAAGGGTTTTTTTTTTCTTTTCCTTTCCCATTTTGTAATTCATTATAAAATAAGCATTTTTCCCCTTATGCTTCACTTACCTTTTTTAACTGTGCCTCCAGTTTGCTACATTCTTCTTTCTTTTGTTCGATGGCTATTTCTAGAGATTTTAATTTAGAGTCCCTTTTCAGCCCTGCTGAGGCTAACGAAGATGCATGTTCCTTGAGGTCAATTAAACTAGACTAAAAGGAAGAGAACACTAGTAAGTAAAACACTGCAATTTCTACTAGCAATGTCTTCTATTTGAATACATTGATTCTATATCTAGCAATAAAGTGTGCATTAGACAAATGAGTAAATATAATCTTACTAGGGTAACAATAGTCTGCTCTGGCCCGGAAATTAAAGTTGGCCAGCTTACAGAACTAAGCAGGATCTAATTGCAACACAATCAAATGTGACCAAATGGTGCAGTCAGTAAAGGCATGTTTCACGTCTCAAAGCCATGCTAATGATGTAAGTCCCAAGGTGGTCTTTACACGTCATGGTAAAACAGACACCCTGAACCTTCCATTTACATTTATTGCTGTCAGGTCATGCAGACTCTAAGACAAATACGAAAGAAAATACTGACTTTAATGCTTTCCCACCCTCCCACTCAGGGAAAATCAAGTATAAAACACCCTATTAAATTTTGATAAAATTCCCTTTCTTTAACAGACAACTGGCCAATGGTTTTTCAAACATCTTTTGTGTAATCAAAGATAAAATCCTTTTAAAATTTAGAGTAGACTTTATGTTCCAATCCTTTGTAAATCAAGATTCAGCAGATATGATGAGCCTCTCCAATTCAGACATGGGGTTACCTAAATTCTTCCATTCATCATTCCCACCCAGAAACCAAAAGTTCCCCTGTATAGTCTGAATTTTTAAAACTAAAAAAAAAAAATACTTGTATATATCACAGAGCATAATTTTGCTAGCTAGGATGGCAAGGTCCATCACTAAATATGAAGTCATTAGGAACATCTAACTATGTGAAAAACATGTTCAGGTTTCACTAAAAGCAGATGTTGTACATTTCCTTTATATCCATTTTCAACACACAGGAAGACACTAAGTACACAATGCTCTCTCTGTAGATGATGTTGCCTAATACTTCACATCTGTATAACCTTGTTGATGAAGATACTACCACCATCACCCAGCAAACAGCGCAGCTAGTAATCCTCTAAGGGACAGGTTAGCCATTCTTATTTTTCAGGTCAGAAAACTGAAGCTCACAAGAGCTGTGTGTATCTTCTCCAATGTTACCACGTTATTAAAGGGAGACACAGATCTCAAACCCAACTCAAATACCAATGCTTTTTAACATATTACTCCCCCAGAAATAATAAAGGACCTTATAATCCAGGCATTTTGTCCTGGTAAAGATTATTATCACCCCATCTAAACTATAAGCTCCCTGCTGACAACAATTATACGTTGTTTTCTTGACAGCTTTTAAGTTGCTGGATGTTATAGCTTCAGGTGTCAACTTGGCTATGCTCTCTTCCTCAGGTATTCAGTCAAACACTAAGCTGGTGTTGCTGTGAAGTTGTGTTGTAGATGTGACTAACATCTACAATCAGTGGACTTTAAGTAAGGGATACGATTCTCCATAATGTGGGTGGGCCTGATCCTATCAGTGGAAGAAAGGCCTTAAGAGCAGGACTGAGGTTTCCCTGAAAAGGAAGAAATTCCACCTGTGGACAGCAGGTCAGCCGCCATCTGTGAGTTTCTAGCCTGCCCTTCCTGACATCCTGCCTTATGAATTGTGGACTTGCCTCACCAGCCCCCATAACTTTGTAAGCCAATTCCTTGCAATAAATTTCTTAATATGGTTAAATTTCTTAATACAGTTCTGTTTTTCTAGTGGAAGCTTGACTGACACACCCAGCCCACTGGCAGGCACATTATTATACAGGAACAATAAATGTTCGCTGAAATGCCTGTCTGAAATTCATACACTGTAGGCATTGTTTACAAAATTATTTTCATTTAAAATGTATGCTCCACCATGTCATCAAGATCTCTTTTCAATAAGATGTGTGTGTGTGTGTGTGTGTGTGTGTGTGTGTACTTTTTAAGGAGCAAACCCATGAACAGCACTTGCAATCAGTGGCTGCAAATGAGTCAAAGCCTTCTGTCATGTATCAACTGTAGTAATTATAGATTCCCCCAAGTTACATTTAGCAGGGAAATAGTAAGAAGAGGATTTATATTCTTTATTTTCATATCAAAACAATAATCTCCTGTCTAAAAACTTAAATTTTAAGGAGTATAAATTCTGCTTCTGAGTTTCCTCAAAACTCCTATTATTCATCAATTCTCCCCTTCTTGGATTCCTAATGCAAAGAATTATCTCTTGGATTCCTAATTTATAGAGAATTATCAAAACTCAGCAGAGTGAAAGGATCTGTACCAGCCCTAAAGTAGACAGACATTTCCTGCCAGGGGGGTGGTAGGGGAATAAGGATGAAGGGACCAGTTGTGGACAATGGCACATAAGTCAGGGTTTTGACAATTGAATAAAATAATGTGTGCTGCTGCTTCTCAAACCTCTTCAGTGAAGTATCCCTAAGTAAACTAAGGGGTTATAGGTATACCTCAGAGTAGGGGGCTATAACCCAAAGCATTCTCTCCATGACCCCCAGTAAGAAGTTTCTTTAAAGTATATTGCTTTACTGAAAAACTGCAGGTGAGATGTGTTTCAGTTTCCATATTTGCTCTAATGTGAAAATATTATTTTATATTTTTACCATAACATGAAAATGATCTCCCAGAAGAGCAACCACATTTAACCTTTTGTGTCCAGCCTGGTACCAAATCTCTTAAGCTGTGGGTACTGAGTTATCCCCAGAAGCACAGATGAATGTAAATCACCCAACCCAAGAATTAGGATGTTAAAAACCTTTAATAAAATGGAGCTGTTATTATTATTATTAATGCTTTTGTTGTTATCTCAAACAAAAAGTAATGGACACTGGAAAAATATAGAATCCTCTAAGCCACACAAATATGATAAGACATCCAGAAGAATTTTAAGGAACTCCATCCTATGCAGTTAGTAGAGAAGATGTGTATTGAGCATCACTGATGAAGAGAGTTACAGTAAATATTTTCCTTTGAATTCAGACAGCTTTACAAAAGAGGGGTAACTATGTTCCCCAAATCTTCACACAGTTCTTCGAACTAAGTCTCTGGTCTCTTGAGGCTACCATAAATACAGTTTTATGGGAACCATCAGTGTAGTTCAAGTTCATTTGTTTTTCCAAACTCACCTCTTTTTCAGTCAGTTCAGCTTGTAAAGCATTGACCTTCTCTTTTAGGTCTTTGTTCTCTTTTCGGAAAGATTCTATCTCTTCTAGTCTTTCCCGATCATCTCTCTCTCGCTGTTCTTTCAAACGTTCAATTATTCTTTCCTGTGAGGCAATTATCAAAAAAAGAAGGGGTGAGAACCCATCTCTTACCTTGTCATATGCCAAGATATGCTACAAAATAAGGCAATACATGTAAGAAATTCCCTGCAAGAATCAACACACATAGATATTATTAAAAATTTGGTTTATGAAGAGAGGCATAACAGAGAACACAGCTTTTAGCTTGTTCATAAAAGTTAGGATCACAGAGCTGCAAGGGACATTAATGTTCAAGCTCTGAGGCTGTTTCAGTTCATGGTACTTAGAAAATTTCAAACGCAGTTCCAGAAAAGGGAGGTTCAGGCACCAAGACCCTGGACCTGCCAAAGCCTTGTCTGGGCAAGGGAAGAAGCAGAAGCAAACTCTTGGCTCTACCCTCCTTGCTTGGCTTTCCCACCTGATGCAAAAAGACTTTCCTTGGTTTCTGAAGACTCTTCTCTGACTGGAAAGGGGACTGGAGTGGGGCAGGACCTCTACTGTTCAGGACTGAGGACTGACTCACAGTGAGAACTTGAAGCAAAATATAAATAAGCTCGTGCCCTGGCTGGTGTGGCTCAGTGGATTGAGCGCGGGCCTGTGAACCAAACAATCGCGGTTCGATTCCCAGTCAGGGCACATGCCTGGGTTGCCAGGCCAGTTCCCGGCAGGGGGCATGCGGGAGGCAACCGCACATTGATGTTTCTCTCCCTCTCCCTCTCTCCTACCCTTCCTCTCTAAAGATAAATAAATAAGAAAAATAAAAAAAATCTTAAAAAAAAAAAAAAGATTTATAAAATATAAATAAGCTCGTTGTAGAAGTGGTTCCCCAATATGTCAGTAGATGTTTATTTACTTCCAAATTTTCCCAATGGCTTTTTGGCAATGAGTAAAGACTCCAAAATATTGCTTGACTCTGAGCAAAGTTCACATAGCAGCTTTCCTGTATTGAGAGCTTATTACACATTAGGCATGGTGATGTGCCCCACTTACCTAGTCTTTATCGCAGCTGCGAGGTCTGAAGCACTGCTACTGGGAATAGTGTAGAGGTGAGGAAACCCAGGCACAGAAAGACCGGCTGATGCATAAAAGGTGACCCAGCTCATAAACAGAAGGCCCACCCTGACATCCTTAGCTCTCTTAGTCTTAGTCAAGTCCATGAGACCACACCAACATGAACAAATGCCTGGAAGCATTCAAGTAGATCTGAGGACCTGCCTGCCCTTGACTTTCATACCGAAATAAAAATACTACTCTGGTAGTCATGTTTCCTAAACTGTGAAAACTTGCTGATATCAAAATAAGAACCTTCTTTTTTAAAAGAAAATTCCATTTGGGAAAAGTTTGAGTTAGATTTCTAAAGTTGGTTTCAAATTACCCAACACATATCTGAACTTCTTTTGGATGTCCTCATTAAAAAATATTGGTGCAATAATGACACTTAAATATTCTGATATTATCTTCTATATTTGTATAAGTACATAGGAAAAGACAATTCCTGGTACATAAGACAACTGTAGAACAGTGTTTAAAGCAGCAGAAAGTTAGTTTGAACACTTGCTCTGTGATTTAGGAACTCCCGGGGAAGCAACTGTTCTACCTCAATGACAATAATTTCTGTATATAATGTTTTTGGGAGGCAGGGAAGACTAGCATTATTGTTTTGCAATTATTTCAAAATACTTTAAAGTAAAGTATGTCATTATGACAGCGGGAGTGAAAATAGAATAAATGAGTCTATTAATTGCCTATATGTGTTTCTTCTTGATCCCAGCAATGACCCTATTTGACTTTGTCTGTGACATTGGAGAGTGGACGATTACGTGATCTACAGAAGAAAGAAATGGCCTCAGTGTATGGTAAGTCTCTCAAGGGCTTTCCATGATTTCAGCAAATGAGCCCTCCCTGCCTTTTGCCTACACGTATTACAAAAGCCTCATGACTGGTCACCTGGCCACTAGGTCCTCTCCATTTCTTCACTTCTACCACATGGGTGTTGTAGTGACATTTTTAAAGCCCCAAACTGACTGCGTCACCTCACTATTTGACATCCTTCCCAAGAATCACTTTGGCCCAATCATGTGGCATTTATTCCCACTCAGCACTGTGCCCATGGTTTACTGCCTGTTCAGCCTCCGAGGCCAGCTTCTCCAAGGGCAGCACTTCAGTCCAAAGGACTGGGCAAACTGTCTGGCATACAACAGGCAATTAAAAAGGCTGATGGAAGAAATAAGAACTCAACTTAGGATCATCTTGTCTTCAAAGGAAGGGAAATGAAATTAAGTATGTGTTTTAACATCTAGAAGGTGTCAGAGTCATTTGGAAACAAGGTTGATTTGCTCTAAGCACTTGTACTATTGACTGGACATTGATGACAAAAAACATCAGCAAGCAGTATAACGTTTTTAAGTGTTATTGATGATTCAATACTCCAAAATATTTCTCCGTCAATCACAAAACTAATTTAACTGTCAGCCATACAGGGCCAGATGTCAAAAACATGTGTTAAAAAGCCTTAATATGCCATGATCTACTTGATTAACAGCTAACTTGTAGAAATTCCAACAATGTGTTCTTGTTTTAGTCTTATTTGCATTGGCAAGTGCTCCTTGTGCACTCATCTGGCCCTGCACAGGTCTAATCTCTTTGTGCTTTATCACCGGGTGGGAACTGAATTGCAGTGGCCTCCAGCGCTGCTATCTGGCTTTCTCAACTGCTTATCTAGTATGTGGCTGCAGCCAGGCTTGGGAGACCAGCTTTATAAACACCATGCATTCTGTCTCTTGAGCTTCTGTGTGTCAGTCCTAGAACGAGGTCATACTCGATCTTAACTTGCTAAGTGGCATTACTTTTTGCAAACTCTGGATATGTGAATAAGTTCCTGGAAATTAAAAGAAGTAACACACTCCCTGTGATATAATAACCCAAGTGGAATAGTGAATAATGCCTAATGGGTTCCATTCATTGGCCAAAAGACAGCAAATAATTCAATGTTCTTATGAATCTATAATTGTTAATAAATCATTTTATTTTTTTGCACCATGCCTTGTTACAGAAGATCTATTCAATTATATGTGGATAAAATTAAGAACTTGTGAGGGAAATGCCATTAAGGAGATGATGATGTCAAAAGCGCAAAGATCAGAAGGTTTGAGATTTAGTCCTACTCTATCACCCGTGAGCTGAGTGGCCTTGGGATAATACCGGGTAGGCAACCAAGTCCCAACCAAGGGCCACCTTAGAGCATAAGTGACTTCCTAGAGTGCTGGGTTAGAAATCAGCTGTACCAAGGTTGATTAATGATACCTGCCCAGGGCTCAGAAATGGCCAGTGATGTGGCACATATCCCAAATTTTATTTCTAGGCAAGTCATTTTACCTCACTGAGCCCTTTTCCCATCTTTAAAATGATAGAGCATAGATTTAGTGTTTATCAAAGTATGGTCTTCTGACCACATGCATCAGAATCACTGGGCATGATGCCATTAGAGTTGTTTCATTTTTTTCTCCCCTTTATTCTCCTCCACCCTGTACCCACCCCTACTCCCATCCACACTCCCCCTAACCCTTAGTTCATGTCCATGGGTCATATATATAAGTTCTTTGGCTTCTTCATTTCCTATACTGTTCTTAACTTTCCCTGTCTATTTTGTACCTACCAATTATGCTTCTTATTCCCTGTACTTTGTCCCCCATTTTCCTTCCTCCCCCTCCCTGCTGAAAACCCTCCCTGTGATCTCTATTTCTCTGATTCTCTTCCTGTTTTAGTTGTTTGCTTAGTTTGTTTTGTTTTTATTTTTATTTTTTAAGTTTACTTGTTGATAGTTGTGAGATTGTTGTCATTTTACTGTTTATAGTTTTGATCTTCTTTTTCTTAGATAAGTCCCTTTAATGTTTCATATAATAAGGGCTTGGTGATGATGAACTCCTTTAACTTGACCTTATCTGGGAAGCACTTTTATCTGCCCTGCAATTCTAAATGATAGCTTTGTTGGATAGAGTAAAATATTAGGATGTACAAAGAAGTTTGATACCTGTTGGAATAAATACTGAAATCCACTATTCTTTGTCCTATGATAGAAGGCCTTGCCATTTCCTATACAATGATTTTATGTTTTTCAAATACATTAGCATTGTGGTTGTGGCACCTTTAGAAAATTCCCTCTAAATAAATTGCTGTGTTTGCTTTTATTCTTCATTACTATGAAAGGAAAAAAAAATCAGAAGCAAATAGTGTTTGCAGACTAACAGCTCACAGGTCAAAGCTAGCCCACACAGCTATTTTGTTTGGCTTGAGCATTCTTATTGTTAAAAATCTGAACTTGAATGTTTTGAGACAGGTCAAGGACTACTCAGTTCACCGCAGTTGCCAATCCTCCCTACTCCATCACACCAAACCCACTTCCCTCATTTTTGTTCCCTGCCAGCCCTTTGAGGAGACATGTAAGCTCTCAACTCCTCATCTATGGTCCAATTCAGATTTCATGTGCCTGAAACCGAGGATCAGCAAATTGAACAATCATGGTCATGGTAGTTCCAAAATTGAGAGCGGAACTTAGAGATCAGCCAATTTAAACGTGCACTTTGAAAATAAGGTACTAAGAGACACTTGCAGTGGGGGAAGCTTGCCCCAGTTGATGCAATTATCAAACAGTGGAGGCAGGATGAGGGGCCAGACTCCCACAGACCCCAGCTATGCTTCCCAGTCATCCCCTTAGCTGCAGAGAAGTGCTTAAGGAAGGGAGTAGTTTCAGATTTGGGAATTCTTTGGGATTTAAACTAGAATAAATTAAATCTTAATAGAGCCAAGGGAAAAAAGTGATAGAGTTCTGCCAAGAATTCACAACATGGAAAATTATATGGTATATGTTTACTTCTTTAAATTTGGAGAAACAAACGAAGAGGTACAAATAGGCTGACATCCTACCACTCAAAAACTGCAAAGAGGTTACATAATCATTAATAGTTTGAACCAACATTCCCTCATTCAAATCTTACAAAGGAAATTATTACAGAGAGCTTTAGAAATACAATCTTTTTTTTTTTTTGGAAATATAATCTTGAAAAACAAAAATAGAAGAATATCTTCCCCTGAAAAACCACTATGTTTACACTTTTTATAAGTCTTCAAGTAAAATCTTAAATCTTATAATATAATCCTAAATTTATAATCTTATAACTTTTAAAAGAAACATGAAGATCATCTAGCCATAGAATATGACTTTTTTCTCTCTTATATTTTTAACATAGGTTAGTGGTTTCTCAGACTGCAGCATACATCAAAATGACCCTGGGAGGTGGCTAAATGCAGATTCCCAGGCCCAACGCAAGGTTCTGATTCAGTAGGCATACATAGGGCCTAATAATTTAGATTTTCAACAAGCACCACCTGGTAATTCTGAAAAAGTCAAAGAAGGCCTCTTTAATATACACTGATTTACATAACCTGTGGGACCATTTAATCTAATTTCCCCATTCCACAAATGGGAAATTTGAGGCCCTAGGAAAGAGAGTTACTTGGCTTCCTAAATCCTATGTGTTTTATTTATTTATTTATTGTCTGTTTCTCCTTCACACCCATTAAAATCTAAACTCCATGAGACCCAGGATTTTGACTCATTTTTTTTCTCTGCTGCATCTCTGGTGCCCGCAGCAATGCCTGTAATACAGTGGGGACTTGCTCAACCGGTGTTTGCTGAGCACTCCCCGGGGCAGGTATCATTATACCAGGCACTGGGTGAAGGTGAGCTAACACACATAAATGGCACACAAATATGGGTGCACTTCTTGGACTTGGAGTCTAGTAGAGAAGACCAATAAATCACACACACACACACACACACACACACACACACACACACACACACACCCACACCAGACGAAAGCACAATTAAGATTGTAACATGAGCTCTGGGAAGTTCACAGTATTCATGAGAACATAATGATTTTACCTAGCAGGGTGCCCTGAGAAAATGACTCATAAAATAATAATAATAACCACAGCTATAATGTATTATACCTATGGTTCTAAATCAGAACAGAGGAATAAACTGAGGAAGTGAAAGATTACGTAGTTTGTCCAATGTAGTAAATGTCAGACCTAGGATTTGAAGCCAGGCAGTCTGACTGCAATGTCCACATTCTTAACTATTGTAGAATATAGCTTCTCAGGAAAGTGAGCTCTCAGAAGAAGAATTAAGTCTACAGAGAGCAGAAAGCATGTCTGTATAGCATGTAATAGCAGTAATAGCATGTGCAAAGGGTCTGAGGCAGGATGGAGAAAGGTATAGCTGAAAATCTAGAAGACCAGTATAGTTACAACACAGAGAACAAAGGAAGAGAGATGTGGGATGAGGCTTGAAAGGAAGGAAAGAAGGAAGAAAGAAAAAACAAAGAAAGGGAGTGGGGGAGAATAAAAGGGACAAAGGGAAAAGGAGGGAGTGTGGCAGAGAAAGAGGAATATGACAGGCAGAAGAGGGGTTGGTCAGACAAGAGCCAGATTAGATGAAAGGATGGACTCTATTGCCCAGGTTAAAGATTGCACTTTTTATCATCTTAAGAACAAAGACAAGCTAGTAAAGGTTTTAAAGCAGGGCCAGGGGTGAGGTTTACATTTCTGGAAGACACCCTGGCTTCCGTATGCCAAGGCTATTGAAGAGGGCTAACATGGGAGTTAGTGGCCCAGCTGGGGTTGTTAGTGTTGTGAGTGCATGGGAAAAAAAGCAGGCACACTTCAATGCATCTTCCAGATCTCCTCCCAACCATGTTTCCCTAAATCCTAATACCCTGCTTTGTAGTCCAAGCTCACCTTCTCTGACAGAGCCTCCTCCAACGTTGCCAGGGCAGTGTCTGTATTACTGGAATCTGTCTGCAGGGACTTCACTCTGTCTTTCAGATTGGTCAGTTGCTTGTCTTTATCCCTAAGTTGTTCTTGCAAGTTTTCAATCTGAAAATAAAGATCACCATATTTATTGAGCATTTGATTATATATGTAGGGCCAAGATTTCAGAAGTGAACTTGTTAAAAAAAAAAAAAACAGACTTGAGATTACAGAAATTGTCAGCATTACGAGGTTACACTTCGGTGTATAATCAATGCTGTTTTGATGAGAGGCTTTCCATCTTCTACATAATCCAAACTTGCATTTAAATGATGACACAGGTGAGCAGAATATCTCCCTCCATATAAATGCAATCCCATCAGACATATAAGCACTATTATTTCTATCTATTTCTATCCCTTTCACCAGCACCTTAAGTCTCAAATCCATAGACCTTACCATGATACAGAAAGTCAGAGAAACACACATACAGGATTTATTCACTCAATGAACAGACTGGGTACTCAGTCTGCACCAAGCACTGTATCAGTATAGAGCAGAATCTATGTAGTCATTCACTCCCTCTTTTATTCAGCATTAAACTTTGTGATATGCCAAATGTTGTCAAGTGGCTGTTTCAAAGTAGCCACATGAAAAGCCAAGTAGGTTATCACCAGTAGACTGTTAATGGGAAGAACTTGTGATATAAATCAAATGTAACAAGTACTAAACACTCCATTTGGCAACTAAGTCATGTGCTGGCAACCTACCAGGCACTTTCATCCACTATCTGCAGCCCGAAATAAACAGACCAAATAGGCAATTATAACGCCTGCCCAGGAGCAGCAGCCAGGACCTTCTAGTGGGCATTGCGTACATAATCATTCATGTTTTTATTCTCTGCTTTCAACCACGTATTTCTTATCTAAGATTTTTTTTAAAAAAAGCTCCACTGTACAAACAATTTATTCATATTAAGGGTTTTAAAATGACAAGAAAAAATAGTAGTACAACTCGGAGATAAGTCCATTCAAAATATTTGTATTCTGCACCCAGGCTTTCTCAGGAAATCATTCCAAATGCATGTTTCACAATGTGTGACTCAAACAAATTTTCAGATTACTTGATTCATTTAGCATGCATCTGGAATGGCCAGTGGTAGCAGCAATAATGAGGAGGGGAAAATGACAGCAGAGGTGGCAGCAGCAGCAGCATCAAAATGGCTGTGAATACAAAGACAGTGCTACTGCTGACCCTCAATCTACAGCACAGATGGCAAACACAAGGCCCACAGGCCAAATCCAGCCCTTCATCTTCCTTTATCCAGCCCGGCACCTTGTTTTTACCTGGTGGCAGCATCGAGCTCTTGCTTAACTGTTAAGGAGTAATTACATTTATACAGTCCTAAAATTACATTCGGTCTTCTGAAGGCAACCCTGAGGCTGATGTGGCCCCTAGTGAAAATGATGCCCCTGATCTACAGGATGCAACTTGGTGAATTTTTCCAATAGTTACAATGGTGGTGGGAAAACAGATGAATTTTTCCTCCTCCCCCTCTTCCTTCCCTCCTTCTTACTTTTCCTTCTCCCTTCTTTATCTCCCCCCCTTTTTTTGCCCATATATCTTTTTAATAAGACATATTTTCTTCTTTGAGACATATACCCTGGAAACTCAGGTTACATATCAAATAATTAACTTTCCCCTTCATCAAAATGCAATGTGTTCCTCTCCAGCCACCACTGTGAGAATTCACTGTTCCTCCACAGAAAACAGGAATTCAAAAGGCATAACCATCTGCAGTCAAAACAAAGGCTTCCTCCATTTCAGACCAGTGTTCATAGAGCTTTATAACACCATAAGCAGACACATGAATGAGCAAGAATATGGACATTTACATGTCAGGATGGTTGTTCTACATAGTACAAACCAGCAACTGACACGATTGACTCTTTTTAATTTTTAAAAAGAATTATATTTATTTATTTTTAGGCAGAGGGAAGGCAGGGAGAAAGACAGAAGAGAAACAACAATGTGTGGTTGCTTCTCACGTGTCCCCCACTGGGGACCTGGCCTGCAACCCAGGCATGTGCCCTGACTGGGAATCAAACCAGCAACCCTTTGGTTCACAGGCTGGCACTCAATCCACTGAGCCACACCAGCCAGGGCTCATTATGCAAATATTTAAAAGCATGTTTGCATACAACTGTCACTAAATGGAAATAGTAGAATGCAAAGGGGGGAAAAGCAGAATGTGAAAAAACATAATTTTGTTTTAACAGGTTCTTACACAAAACAAAATATATATAAAAGAAACTCACTTAAAATGTTGGGGTTTTTTTTTGTCAATGGTATGACTAATGATTTTAGTTTTCTTCTTTATACTTTCCTACATCTGCCGACTTGTTTTCCTTGTTTTCTGGAGAAGACCAGGGAACCAGAATGAGGAAAAGTTGCCCAGAAAAATGCTCCAAGTTTTGATGCAAATGCTACTACTGCAGATGCTGTTGCCCCAGCTGCTGAATTCCAGAAACTGAGCACAAAGCCAGTGGGACACCACCACCACTAGCCCTGCAGCCAAGCAGCACCAAGACCTTGGCCTTGCAGTCACTGCAACAGAGAGAGCTCCTCACATTTCCAACATCCCAACAACTCTGGAGCAGATACACCTATTGAGCAGAATAAAGGTCAGGCACACAGACCACCTGTAAGTGTTGACAATTTCACCTTCCAGCATGAGAGGTCCTTCATAAGCTCCGAAGAAAATCAGAATATGGGGTAGCCAAAAAAGGACCCATCTCTACAACACCAAGGGAGAGACCTGGGGTTAGCTCCTAAATCCAGCAAATTACACTCTCCTGGAACAATTATTCTAACTACCTCTTTTTGAAATTCTTACAGGGCTATAAATCTAAGCTTTGATTCAGACACTTGCCCAAATGTCATTCATGCAATGTTTCGTTACCAGTCTGTGATAAGAACACTGGAGACATTGAGAATGTCCGTATATCACTCCAATATTCAAGAACATGACTGACAGACTTCTCATCTTGAGCAGTACATAGACAAGGTGAGATGTTTTTGAACTCATGTGTCATTTGTGATCAAAACCACACAGTGATCATACACAGCAGAACCACATATTGTTACATGACAGTTTGGAAATTTTAAAAAGAAATAGATTGCTTAGTAAGCACAAATTTACAGGCCTGCTCATCCCTCAATGCTTCAGAAATGCCTTTCTTTTCCTTTTTTATTGTAGTAAAATATACATAAAATTAACCATTTTAACATTTTAAATATACAGTTCAGTAGTATTAAATCACTTCATGTTGTGCAGCCATTGCCACCATCCATGTCCATGTGTCTGCCCTTAGTTCTACACAACTGTATCACACGTAGATTCAAGTGACCACCACCGAAGTCAGGGTGCAGAACAATTCCATCATGACAGGGATCTTTTGTGTTGCTCTTTTATAACTTCACCTACTTAGCTCAGTCAACCATGAATCTGTTCTCCATTTCCATAATGTTGTTATCCCAAAAACATTATGTAAATGTAGTCATACAGTATATAACCTTTAGGATTAGCTTTTTTTTCCACTCAGCATAATTTTTTGGAAATCCATCCAAGTTGTTACATTTACCATTAATTTCTTCCTTTTAATTGCAAGGCAGTATTCCATGACATGGATATACCAGATTGTTGAATGATTCACCTATTAAGGGATATTGGGTTGTTTCCAATTTGGGGCTATTACAAATAGACTAGTATGACCTTCTTGTATAAGCACTGTGCTAAAACTGCTGAAACTAGGCTTATAAATAGAGTAGTATGACCATTCATGTACAAGTTTTTTCTATGAACTCAAGCCTTCACTTCTCTGAGGTAAATGCTGCCAGAGTGCTATTGTCAGGTCATGTAGGATTTGAGCAATTTTAGTTGTACAAGAAACTGCCAAACTTTTCCAGAGTAGCTGCATCATTTACATTCTGCCCACAATGTATGAATGCACTGGTCTCCCTCCATTCCCACTAACATCTGGTGGTGTCACTTCTTTCTATTTTAGAAATTCTGATAGGTATGTAGTAACATCTCATTTTAGTTTCATTTGCATTTCTCTTGACTAATCATTTTGAGCAACTTTTCATATGCTTAATTGCCATCTGTAAATCTTCTTCAGTAAAAATGTCTGTTCGTGCTTTTTTGCCCATTTCTAGCTGGATACTTTTTACTGCTGACTTTTGACAGTTCTTTATATATTTCAGATATGCACTCTTTGTCAGATACATAACTTACAATTAATTTCTGTATTTCTTTCCAGGCTGCAGCTTGTCTTTTCATCCTTTTCACAGGACCTTTCACAGCATAGAAAGTCCAGTTTACCATCCTTTTTCCCTTTATGGATCATGCTTTTGATATCAATTCTATGAAGTCATTCTCAAGCCCTAGATTCTGGAGATTTTACCCTATAGTCTAATAAATTTATAGTTTTCTGTTTTACATTTAAGTCCATACCTACTTCGATTTAATTTGCCTAAGGTATGAGGTTTGGCCAATATTAGTTTTTCTTGCCTATGAATGTCCAAATGGTTCAGTACCATTTATTAAAAAGGCTATCCTTCCTCCATTGAAATATTTTTGCACCTTTGTAAAATAATCAGTGAGGCATATTTGCATAGGTGTGTTCCTGGATTCCCTATTTTATTCTATGGATCTGTGTTTCTGTCTCTCCAATAATACCATACTGTCTTGCTTATGATAGATGTATAGTAAAGGTTCATATGAGTAGAGTGATACTTCCCACCTTATTATCCTTTTTCTTTCAAGATTGTTTTAGTTAATCTGGGGCTTTTGTTTTTCACTTAAAAATTTATAGTAAGCTTGTATATGTCAGTAAAAACCCTTGGTGAAATTTTTATGGGAAATTCATTAAACCTAGTCAGTTTTTGGAGAATTGACACACTTACTATGTTGAGTCTTCCAAACCATGAATACTCTGTGTGTGTGTGTGTGTGTGTGTGTGTGTGTAGGTGTATATAAATTTGTTTAAGTCTTTTCTGATTTCTTTCATTAACATTTAGTAAATCTCAGAATAAAGATCCTGTTCATGTGTTGGTAAGTTCACTTCTAATTATTTCATTTTCTTTGGTATTATTATAAATGGTATTATATTTTTAATTTTAGCTTCTACACATTCATTGTTAATATATAGAAATATAATTAATTTTTATGGGTTGGCCTTGTATCCTGAGACTTTATTGAACTAATTAGTTGTAGGGGATTTTATTTTTCTTTTCAATGATACCTTAGGATTTTGATTTTCTATGTAGACAATCATATCACCTGCAAAAAAGAAGAGAACTTTGGAGTACTATGTTGCATAAAAGTGATGAGAGTAGATATCCTTGCCTTTCTCCTGAATTTAGGGAAAACATATTTAGTCTTAATGATGAAAGACAGACATTAGCTATATGTTTTTGTTTTTATTTGCAGATATTCTTTATCAAGTCCATGTGGTTTCGCTCTATTCCTAACTTGCTAAGAGTTTTTATTATGACTGGGTGTCAAATTTTGTAAAATGTTTTTCCTGTGTTAATTAACATGAGTATATTTTTTCTTTAACCTGTTCAATGATTAAGTTTTGAATATTGAACCAACCTTGCACACCTGGGATAAATGTCACTTAATCAGAGTATATATTATTCTTTTCATGAATATTTGCATTTGATTTTTTAGTATTTCATTGAGGATTTTTGCAGCTCAGTTCATAAGAGATAGTGATCAATAATTAATAATTTCAGATTTTGGGAGTCTGTGGGGGTTTGTGGGGTTGTTCTTTTTTATTTTTATTTTTATATTGTCTTTTTCTGTTTTAGTATTAAGGTAATCCTGGCCTCATAAATTGAAAAATATTCCCTCTTTCCTTTTCAGTGTAAGATTGAATAAAATTAGTGTGAATTCTCTTTGGTAATATTCTCCAGTGAAGCTATCTGGGCCTGGGTATTTCTTTTTCAACTACTTTAAATTACAAAATCAATATATTTAATGGGTATGAAACTATTCAGGTTATATTATTTCATATTGGTCAAGTTTTGGTATTGTGTTTCCTGAGAAATAAGTCCATTTCTACTAAGCTGTCAAACTTATGAGTATAAAGTTGTCTATAATATTCTCCAACAAACTTTTTAATGACTACAGAATCAAAATCTCTCTTATTTAATTTCTGATATTAGTGATTTATCTCTTCTTTCTTGTATCTTTGTCAGTGTTGCTGGAGTTTTACTAATTTCACTGATTTTTTTCCTAAAAAGCAGCTTTTAATTTTATTTTTTCTATTGTTTCTATTTTCAATTTTACTGATTTCTGGTATTTTTATCATTTCTTTCCTCATACTTGCTTTACATTTATGCTCTCCTATTTTTTTTTTTTTTTTTTTGGTTTACTGCTGTAAGAACTTTATTATTTTGTGATATTCTCTTTCTAAGTAATCCTTTAATGCTACAAAGTTTCCCATTAGCACTGCTATAGCTGCACCCCACAAAGTTTGATACATTGTACTTCCATTTTATTTCAGTTACATGTATATTTTTCCTTTGAGACTTCATATTCAAAACACAGATTATTTATTTAGCTTCTTTGAATCATGGATTATTTGTAGATTCTTTGGTCTTTCTACTATCTATTTCTAGTTTGATTCCATTATGGTCAGAGAAAAACATACTCTATGAATTCAGTTCTTTTAAATATGTTGAGGTTAGTTTTACATCCCAGAATATGATCTATCTTGATAAATGTTACATGTCTACTTGAAAAGAATGTATAGTCTGTAGTTGTTGGTTCGAGTATTCTAAATGTCAATTAGCTCTTGATAAGAGGTTAGTTTTTCTATATATTTGCTAATTTTCTGTAATTAGTTCTATTAGTTGCTAATTGTAAGGTGGTGAAGTCCCTAAGTACAATTGTGTTTGTCTATTTTTCCTTTTAGTTCTATCAATTTTTAGTTCATATATTTTGAAGCTCTTTTGTTTGTTGTATACACATTAGGTCTTCCTGGTGGATTTCTTCTTTTATTATATAATTATGTCATCCATTGTCTCTGGTAATTGTCTTTGCTTTGAATTGTCATATCTTATATGATATTAATATAGACATTACTCCTTTTCGACATTAATGTAAACATGATATATCTTTTTATTCTTTTACTTTCAACCTATGTCATTGTGTTTGAAATGAACTTCTTATAAATCTCATGTAGTCATGTCATGAACTTTCAAAAAATCCACTCTGACAATGTATGCATTTTAATTGGTATATTTTGACCATTGATGTGTCAGGGCTTAAGTCTGTTATTTTATTTTATTTTTTTCTGTTCATTTCCTCTGTTGTTCATTCCTCCATTTCTCTTATATTCCTAAGGGTTATACTTGAAATATTTTTAGGATTTCATCTTCTCCTATAATTGGAAGCCAATAATGCTTTTTAGAAGTGGATTGCTTAATTTGTCTTCAAAATCCCACCCTGATTTGAAATAAAAAGAAGCAAAGTAACTTTTTAAAAAAGTGACCCAGAAAAACTAGTGGTGAAGGGAAGATTCAGACAGACTATCTGACTGCAGAGACCCAAGCCCTGTGCTTGAGCCTCCCCTCACCTGCCCAGGAGCCTTTAGAGCAGGAATTCTCGGCCCCCTTCCTGCACTGGCATACTGAGGACTCGCTTCCCACCAGAAGATGGAGGGAAGAGAACCAGAATCTAGCTGGGCACTTGAGTACTTCATTCCCAAGTGGTGTGAAGCTACCTGACAAACAAGTTCAAATAAACTCAAGCAAACTCCGTGTTGCTAAGTATTTTCTCCACCAAAATGTCAAACACAGGATTTGCATGATACCACTAAGATCTACATTTTCTATCATGAGGCTGGCACATAGTAGGCCCTCACTAAATGTTCCTTGACTGTAACCAAAATGAAATAATCCTTTGAAATACTGCAGGAGCCTTGGCTCAAATTACATTCCATCAGCCTTCTAGAGAACAACCAACCACATCACGACACCCTGTGGAATATTTGAGATACTGCACTCTTCAACTTCTACCAAAGTCCAATTCAAGTGGACAGGGGAAAGCAGGAAAGAAAACAGCTCCCCAAAGTGCATAATTAATATTTAAAGTCTAGAATACTCTTTTATTATTGGCAGTCTGACCCCAGTGGATAAGCACTCTCAAATAGAAGTGCCAGCTTCCCAAGCTCAGTGCTTATCTGACTTCCAGAACATTTATATGATTTCCTTTCTTTTAGAACTAATTTTAAAATGTGATCCAAGCCCTAACCAAGACAGCATGTTCACAAATAGTATGGAATTTTGTGTACTTTTTCTTTTAGACATAAAATGAATAGGCAGCAAATTTAAAACATCCCCAAATTGTTATAACATGGAACATCCCGAAAATATCCAATGATAAAATGAGAGGCAAGGTCCAAGGGAGCTTCTAGAATTCTCATGATGTACAGATATTACTAAGTGATTGTTGTGGACAAGAGCTTCATGGTTTGCTAGCCATGGGTAAACATAAAGACAGCATGGCAGGGCGGTTCAGAGGTTTGGAACCTCCTGAACAGGAAAAAATCCTAACACTGTACAAACACATTTCTGCTGTCATGACAGATAGAAAAATGATTTTACTTTCAGTTTCCACATCAGAAACTAAAAACCCATCAAAAACAGCATGCAAAACATTCCAATTTTTTTTTTTTTGCTGCTTTGAACTCCCAAAATAACAACAACTACAACAACAAAAGGCAAGATACACACAAAGGAATCACTATATGCAGCAAACATACATTTGTCCACACACTGAGTGGAAATAATTAAGAATTTTTTATGACATCAATTTTATCTGCACATCATAGCTTTCAGATTTCAGGTACATTACATAGCTTTTTGTATCACGTTTTGCATGCAGGGGTTGGGGACTGGATGAAAGGGATTAAGCAAAAAGGAAAGAAAGGTGTGGGCATTGGCTGTGGTGGGGTATGTGGGCTGAGTGGAAGAGGGTGAAAATTGGGACAACTGTAATAGAATAACAATAGAAAGAAGAAAGGAAAGAAAGAAAGGAAGGAAAGAAAGAAGGAAGGGAAGGAGGAAGGAAGGGAGGGAGGGAAGGAGGAAGGAAGAAAAGCAAAAACTCAGACACAGACAATAGATAGTATGGTGATTACCACAGAAAGGGAGGTAGGGGGAGGTAAAACAGGGTAAAGGGGGTGATAAATAGTGATAGAAGGAGACTGGACTTGGGGTGGTGAACACACAATATACAGATGATGTGTCATAGAATTATACACATGAAACCTATATAATTTTATTAACCAATATCACCCCAATAAATTCAACAAAAATTTCAACCATGCATACACCTTTCATTTTTATAGACTTCTTTACTTATTCCAATAGTACCTGACATCAGAAAAACTGGTTTGAAACATTACAGAAAAGGGGAATTAAAAAAGAAATAATAAGACAAATAGAAAAATATTATAATATCTTTAAAAGCTCATGAAAATCATATATAGATGATTCTGAATCTCAGATACAACTGATCTGCTGCAGATTTTTGTTTATGTATTTTCTTTTAATATTTACACATTTATTTTCCACTCCCTAACTTTATTCTAAACTTGAAATTTAGTTAGCAAGATACTACCTGCCTTTCATGCTTGCTTTGTTTTTACTTAATTCCTAGGCTGCAATTCAATTGCAAATAACTTTAAATTTTAAGTATATCAACTAATCTTTGACTATTTCAATAATGTATATTTTAGTAATTAAAAATTGCCATTAAGACTAAAGAAATCATTAAACTCTTCAGGATAAAAGCTTTTTTTTTTTTATCCACATACTGTCAATAAACAAAGCTCTAATCTTGTCACTTTTTTGGCCACTGCCTCAGGAATGCTTCTTAAGTACTCAAAGGATTAAATTAAATCTCACCTGCAGACAGGCTTTACAATTCCGCCAAAAACCTAGTTCTCAAAGGAAAATTACTTTCATTATCTTAAGTTAAAACCAAAGATTCTGTCCTCTGGAATTTGCAGGAAAATAGCAGCATCAAAGAAAACAATTCACTTCAAGAGAGTTTCTTCTTCAAGATCCTGTCTAAAAGAATTATTTAAGATAGAATTTGTTTAGGGAAATATTTTCTCAAGGTCATTCTAAGACAGCCATAAAACTGTGTCATTTAAATTATTTCAAGTGGATGTCTTTTCACAATTTTTGACTGTCTTCTTGAGTTTTTAAAAAGACTTTTAAAAAAATATCATCCTTGTTTTGAATTATAAATTTGGCTTATGCTCTTTTGCTTTTCTAAGAAATTATATAATTTTATGAACTATACATTTAAAACCCATGAAGGGAATAAAAATAAAAGATTTGTTTCTCTTGAGTTCAAAAGTAAAATAATAAAAGAAATTGAATTTGAGATTAAAGTATGTATGCATTTGGGTAAAAAATGACAGCACTCTAGTATTCAAGAAACTATTTTCCAACTTAAAGTATTCTACTATGCTCTTTAATTTAATTTAAGAAATAATAGGATAAAATACTCACATTGCAGAAAATTTCCTCCTAAGAAGAGATAGCATTTCAAAAAGGTCCCCCACCATGTTGTTATAAGAGCCTCTGGGGGGAGGATTAGGACGTGGTTCATTTTTAGACTCTTGCATCTACTTCCTAAATAAACAAATCCTGGCTCTTTCTCCCCAAATCAAATACAAACCCAGAGGAAGGGCAAGGAGATGTACTACTATGCTGAAAAATAGAAACATTATGTCAAAGAACCCTACATCATTATTTGCAGACAATTTATTTTGTTATTGGTTAGTATCCTTCATGCTAAATGTTCTGTCCCCTAAAGCAAATGTTCCATTTCAGAAACACAGTAACATGTGCTGGAAACAGAAACTGCCAAAGCAATGGTTCTTGTGGCTATAGAATGTGTTTGTGGTAGATGAGAAAAATAAAATGCACATTATTACTGAAGCTCAGTATGTATGAATTTCACTGCCAATATAATTTGTAAATAATAATAAAGATTAAATTCTGTATATCAGAATTCTTTTTCAGTTGGAATAAAAGCTCTGTGAAATGCATATTAAAGTATTTTTTACTACCATGAGGCTATATCTAACAGAAGGCTCTGTTACATGCTAGTTTTGAATGCAATATTTGCAAATTCACTTTTTATTTTCATCTTAGAAACTACAAGAAGTATAAAGAGTAACATTTCTTCATTTAGGTATATGAGCATCACTTGCTAGATTATTTTGTAAATCAGTATTTTCTCCTTCAACTTTTGGATTTGATTCTTTAAACAATGTGCTTTATCTGTACTTAGCAAGAGTTGCCTCGGCCTTACCCCCACTCTGGAACGGCTCTGACAGGGCCTCAAAGGCAGATCCAGCTTCTCTTCACTTCAGATGGGTTTCTTCAGGGACATCTAATCGTAAGCGTCATTCTAACTAAAACCATGGTGTTGTGTCTGAGCTTCACAAATGTTATATGTAATTCTGAACATATTTAACGTTTCTCTCAAATATTTTGGGAACTAAGCATGAAAGGATCTCTGGACATGAAATTTTTATGAGGTTAGGGCCAAATCCTTTCTCAAGAGTTTTTGTGACACAGTAAGTTATGTTCTTCATTGGAACAAAGGGTGGGTAGACAAAAAGCCCACATGAATGTAGTTCAGCCACGTCTGAGAGACACCAGCATCCAAAGACGTCATCCATTTCTGTCTCTCATTGTGTTGTGATGAATCGCACATCTGCAATATACTCAATTACTAAAATATAAAAATTATCCAAAATAGTGTAGTTTCCAACTTGACCACATTTAAGAATTATCTGGCTACTAAATAATGCAGGTTCCTGGGCCCCAGGACCAGAGGTGCCAGCTCATTCGGTACAGGGGGAGGTTTGGTAATGTGCATATTTAACAAGTGCTTCAGGTGATTTTGATATAACAATCCATGTACCAGGAAAAAAAATAAAAAACAAACAAAAAAACACACTGGAACTGAAACATTTTTACATTAAACTGAGTCTGGAAAATAACAGTGAGTACCCATTTCCCTCATTATTCATCTTCTTCAAGAAAAATCAGGATGAGGACTTCCAGGCAAGATGGAGGCATAGGTGGACACACTGTGCCTCCTCTCATAACCAAAATTAAGGACAACAAAAAATTAGAACCAAAAAACCAACCAAACAGATAGAAAATTGAATTGTACCGGAAGTCCAACAATGACTCACGCAGACTAGTAAGAGCGGGATCGAGGCAGGAAAAAGCAGTGGCTAGTGGTCCCAGACGTGCAGGCGGTGGTTACCGGTGCAGGGAGGCAAGGAGCAGACCAAGCGAGGCACACAAGACAGCTGACTCATGTGCAGCTAAATCAGGGAAGAACAGGCAGGAGACAGACTGGGCAACCCAGGGCCCCAGCACCAGGAAATAAAGCCTAAAAGCACTGATTGAAAATACTTGTGTGGGTTAAGGTGCCGGGAGAGACTCCCAGACTCACAGGAGAGTTTGTTGGAGAGTCCCACAGGGTCCTAGAACGTACACAAGCTCACCCACACAGAAATCAGCACCAGAAGGGCCCAATTTGCTTGGAGAAAGTGGCGGAAGGAACTGGAATCAGAGCGCAGAGCAAGCGCCATTGTTCCCTCTTGGGCCCCGCCCCGACATACAGCGTTACAACCCAGAGACTGGGATGCCCCACCCTGGGGAACACCTAAGGCTTCGCTCCTCACTACATAATAGCCATGACCAGACCAACACACACACACACACACACACACACACACACACACACACACACACACACACAATCCAAAAATGGCTCAAAGGGAGAACATATCAAAACCCAGAGCCAATTCATCTAAGCTACCAAGAGATAGCCAACCTATCAGATGCACAGTTCAAAGCACTGGTTATCAGGATGCTCACAGAATTGGTTGATTTTGGTCGCAAATTAGATGAACAAATAAAGGCTACAATAAATGAAATGAAGGAAAACGCACAGGCAACCAATAGTGATGGGAGCAAAACTGGAACTCAAATCAATGAAGTAGACCAGAAGGAAGAAAGAAAGAAACAAACAGAAAAGAAGGGAGAAGTAAGAATTCAAAAAAAATGAGAAGCTTAGGAAACTCCAGGACATCTTTAAATGTCCCAACATCTAAATTATAGGGGTACCAGAAGGGGAAGAGGAAGAGCAACAAGTGGAAAACTTATTTGAACAAATAATAAAGGAGAACTTCTCCAGTCTGGCAAAGGAAATAGACTTCCAGGAAGTCCAGGAAGCTCAGAGAATCCCAAAGAACTTGGACCCAAGGAGGAACACACCAAGGCACATCAGAATTACATTAGCCAAGATTAAAATGAAGGAGAGAATTCTAGAAGCAGCAAGGGATAAGGGGACAGTCACCTACAAAGGAGTTCTCATCAGACTGTCAGCTGATTTCTCAAAAGAGACTTTCCAGGCAAGAAGGGGCTGGAAAGAAGTATTCCAAGTCATGAAAGGCAAGGACCTACATCCAAGATTGCTCTATCCAGTGAAGCTTTCATTTAGAATGGAAGGGAAGATGAAGTGCTTCTCAGATAAGGTCAAGTTCAAGGAGTTCATCATCACCAAGTCCTTATTATATGAAATGTTAAAGGGACTTATCTAAGAAAAAGAAGATAAAAAATAGGACAGTGAAAAGACAGCAAACTCACAGATATTAACAAATCACACCTAAAACAAAAGCAAACTAAGCAAACACCTAGAATAGGAGCAGAAACACAGAAATGGAGATCACATGGAGGGTTAGGAACAGGAGAGTGAGAGGAGGAGAGAGCGGGAAAAGGTACGGAGAACAAGTAGCATAGACGGTGGGTAGAAAATCAACAGGGGGAGGGCAAGAACAGTGTGGGAAAAATAGAAGCTAAATAACTTATGACACATGGACATGAACTAAAGGGAAGGGGATGTGGGTGGGAGGGGGTGTTCAGGGCTGAGGGGAATGATGGGGGAGAAATGGGACAACTGTAATAGCATAATCAATAAAATATATTAAAAAAGAGAAAAACCAGCAATAGCTTCATTATTCTCTCGTAACTAAAGTTATTTTTCAAAGGTCTGAGAATTCAGAAACCATCCCCAGAGGCTGGTAAGGTGGTTCCTCTTCCCTGGCACCTTCCTTCTCACAAACAGAACACACATCAGAGGTGTTTGCATTTGGTAGGAACATCTATGAGAAAGCAAGGGCCTGATGGAGAAGATCCAATCTCCCTGAACGGCTCTGTAAGTGGGAAGTCACCAGTCACTTGTAACAAATTCTAAATTCACAGACAAAACCACTGGAAGCCTAAGATTTAACAAAGAGGCTGAAGATATAACAAACACACATAAAAAGAACAGGACCTGACAAATTCCAGTAGATAGAGCTTCAACACAAATGAAACAGGTTCTGTATATTCTCTGCCTCTCAAGTTCCTGGTCAAAGAACTTCATGGAATTGTATATGTATTGAAAGAAAAGAAGCACAAAAAGATTGTGAGCAGCAAGCCTGCAGGACTAGGATTTAAACCCTGGGGCTGGACAGACAGCTGAAATGGTTAAACAAGCCTTTCCTTTTCTTCCTTTCAAAGTTGAACATTGCCCATTCCTCCCAGCAGTAACCATCTGCATTTGAGAGGTCTGATTACAGCACATGCAGAATTTACAAAATAAAATAATGACACAGGCTCCAGATTCATTTGGCTAATGGAAAGAAGTCTGTCTTCTGCAAAGTGTCAAAAATTCAATCTCATCTGCTAGTTTGACACTAAGGAAAACGTAAACCCACTTTTTTCCCCCAATTAAATTCCTTAAGCTTTCCTGGGAGGCTAGGAAATCAGAGACTTAAAGAGGCAGTCTGCTTTTGTTTATGCACTTTTGTTTCCTATTAAGATTTAGAATGTGTTTTGTTCTTTTATTGTCCAAGGCAGGTCTCCCACATGTAATTTCTGAATCTTATGGGTTGGTGTTTCAATAGCCACCAACTTCTGTCCTTTGTTAATGAATTCTGGTCCCCTAATACCTAACTTGATGAAAAAGTAGAACTTGAACCCAGGTGTACCAGATTCTAAACATTATGCTTTCTTTTTTATTTTTTATTCACCTACCCACTATTTTAATATTTATTTTTTAATATTTAATATGGATAGAACACAGAATGACCAAGAACAGCTCTTCTATAAGCATTTAGTATTGACTGGTCTGACTACATACTATTAACATGTCCCACTGTCCCTCCCCTTCCTACAGGTAGTCTCAGTAAAGATCAAACAGTTACAAGACAGTGTACAGTAAATTACTCATATATTTGGTATTGCGCTAATATTTGAATATCAGATATCTTTGCAGACCTAAAGAAGCCAGACAAGCTCCCTATCCTGGTGGAGCTTATGTATATTAGAGGAAAAAGTTAGGAAACAAGTCGACAAATGTTCACAAAACCCAGTAACTTCAGACAGTGATAACTACAAGGTCTATTAAGAAAACAAATGCAATCAGGGAACAGAGAATGATGCAGTTGGAACAGAGTTATGTCAGATGAGTGTCCAAGGAGACTTTGTGGAGGAGGTGACATCTGAGCAGAGACATGGATGCTATGAAGAAAAACTGAGGAGCACTGAGATGCAAAGACCCTGAGGTAAAAAGAAGATGCGGGAATTCAGAAGAGCAAGAAGGCTTCCCAAACACAAGCCAACAGAAAACATCATATTGCCTGGTAACAAGGGTTTTAAACTCCAAAGAAATGTGATTTCACAGCTCTGTAAAAGGAGACGCAGTCACCCCTTCTTTCCTTATACATTTATTCACACATTACTTTAACAGATAATTGTGCAGTGGCTATCTAGTTAGATGATTTACAGAAACAGGTTTCCTACCATGGGACTCCTAACCTAAGGGTCCGTTCACCAACAGCTCATCAGAACGAACACCACAGAAACAGAAGAGGAGCAAAATCTGGTGCCTGCAGATCCAACCAGAACCTCCCCTAGAAATCCAGAGAGTGACGAAATGAACTCAGAATTAGATCAGGCAACACTCCAAGGTCAAGCTGATCAAGTGGTATCTAGTCTCAAATCGGGGTGGGAGGCAGGAATAGATTCAGAATCAGATTCAGTCTTGAATCTCAGAGAAGCTAGGATTCTTTTTTTTTTCTTTATTTATTTTAATTGTTGTTCTTGTACAGTTTTCTGTCTTCTACTCCCATCCCAGCCAACTACCCCAGTCCTCACCACCACCCTCCCATTCCCCCCCTAGTTTTTGTCCATGTGTCCTTTATATTTGTTGCTCTAATCCCTTCCCCTTTTCCCCTGAAATTCCCTCCTCTCTCCCCTCTGGTGACTGTCAGCATGATCTCAATTTCAATGTCGTTGGTTATATTTTGCTTATTTGTTTGTTTTGTTGATTAGGTTCCTGTTAAAGGTGAGATCATATGGTATTTGTTCTTCATTGCCTGGCTTATTTCGATTAGCATAATGCTCTCCAGTTCCATCCATGCTGTTGCAAAGGGTAGGAGCTCCTTCTTTCTTTCTGCTGCATAGAATTCCATTGTGTAAATGTACCACAGTTTTTTTGATCCATTCATTTACTGATGGGCACCTAGGTTGCTTCCAACACTTGGCTATTGTAAATTGTGCTGCTATGAACATTAGGGTGCATAGGTTCTTTTGGATTGGTGTTTCAGAGTTCTTAGGATATAATCCTAGCAGTGGAATTGCTGGGTCAAAAGGTAGATCCATTTTTAGTTTTCTTAGAAAATTCCATACTGCTTTCCACAGTGGTTGTACCAGTCTGCAATCCCACCAACAGTGCCCTAGGGTCCCCTTTTCTCCACAACCTCTCCAACACTTGTTGTTTGATGCTTTCTTTATGATGGCCATTCTGACTGGTGTCAAGTTGTATCTCATTATGGTTTTAATTTGCATCTCTCTGATAGCTAGCGATATCGAGCATCTTTTCATGTGTCTCTGGATCCTCTGTATGTCCTCCTTGGAGAAGTGTCTGTTCAAGTCCTTTGCCCATTTTTTA
Source organism: Glossophaga mutica (assembly GCA_039655065.1). Taxonomy (NCBI): domain Eukaryota; kingdom Metazoa; phylum Chordata; class Mammalia; order Chiroptera; family Phyllostomidae; genus Glossophaga; species Glossophaga mutica. Next base: position 50,306,824 of record CM077309.1, read on the forward strand.
ATTGGGTTGCTTGTCTTCTTAGAGTGGAGTCATGTAAGTTCTTTGTATATTTTGGAGATTAAACCCTTGTCTGAGGTATCACTGGTAAATATGTTTTCCCATACAGTTGGTTCTCTTTTTATTTTAATACTGTTTTCTTTGGCCGTACAGAAGCTTTTTATTTTGATGACATCCCATTTGTTTATTCTTTCCTTTATGTCCCTTGCTCTAGGGGACATATCAGTAAAAATGTTGCTACGTGAAATGTCTGAGATTTTCCTGCCTATGTTCTCCTCTAGGACTTTCATGGTTTCACGGATTATATTTAAATCTTTTATCCACCTTGAATTTATTTTTGTGTATGGCATAAGTTGGTGCTCCAGTTTCATTTTCTTGCATGTAGCTGTCCAGTTCTCCCAACACCATTTGTTGAAAAGCCTATTTTTACTCCATTTTATGTTGTTGCCCCCTTTGTCGAATATTAATTGACTGTAGAGACTTGGGTTTATTTCTGGGCTCTCTGTTCTATTCCACTGGTACACATGCCTGTTTTTATGCCGGTACCAGGCTGTTTTGATTACAGTGGCCTTGTAATACAGTTTGGTATCAGGTATTGTTATCCCTCCTACTTTGCTCTTCTTTCTCAAGATTGCTGCAGCTATTCTAGGTCGTTTATGGTTCCATATAAATTTTTGAAGTGTTTGTTCTATGACTGTGAAATATGCCATTGGTACTTTAATAGGTATTGCACTGAATCTGTAAGTTGCTTTGGGTAGTATGGACATTTTGATGATGTTAAATCTTCCGATCCATGAACACAGTATGTGTTTCCATTTGTGTCTTCCTTGATTTCTTTCTTCAGTGTTGTATAGTTTTCTGCATACAGGTCTTTTACCTCCTTGGTTAGGTTTATTCCTAGGTATTTTATTTTTCTTTTTGCCATATCAAATGGGATTCTTTTCTTGATTTCTGCTTCTGCTGTTTCATTGTTGGTATACAAAAGTGCCTTTGATTTCTGAATATTGACTTTGTATCCAACTATTTGGCCAAATTCATTTATTAGGTCGAGCAGTTTTTTTGGCCAAGTCTATAGGATTTTCTATGTACACTATCATGTCATCTGTAAACAATAATAGTTTTGTTTCCTCTTTTCCAAGTTGGATGCCTTTTATTTCCTTTTCTTGTCTAATCGCTGTGGCTAAGACTTCCAATATTATATTGAATAGAAGTGGTGAAAGTGGACAACCTTGTCTTGTTCCTGATCTTAGTAGAAAAGATTTTAGTTTTTGCCCATTGAGTATGATGTTGGCTGTAGGTCTCTCATATATGGCCTTTATTATGTTGAGGAATGCTCTCTCTATTCCCACTTTGCTGAGTGTTTTTATCATAAATGGGTGTTGTACCTTATCAAATGCTTTTTCTGCATCTATTGATATGATCACGTGATTTTTGTCTTTGCTTTTGTTTATGTGATGAATTACATTTACTGATTTTCGAATGTTGAACCATCCTTGCATCCCTGAGATGAATCTCACTTGGTCATGGGATATGATCTTTTTAATGTATTGTTGGATGCAGTTTGTTAATATTTTGTTGAGGATTTTAGCATCTGTTCATCAGCGATATTGGCCTGAAGTTCTCCTTCTTTGGTGTATCTTAATCTGGTTTTGGGATTAGGATGGTACTGGCTTCATAAAAAGAGTTTTGGAGTCTTCCATCATTTTGAATTTTTTGGAATAGTCTGTGAAACATTTCCTTAAATGTTTTGTAGAATTCTCCTGTGAAACCATCCGGTCCAGGGCTTTTGTGCGTCGCGAGTTTTTTGATTACTGTTTCAATTTCATCAGCTGTTATTGGTCTGTTCAGGCTTTCTGCTTCTTCTTCATTCAGTTTTGGAAGATTATATTTTTCTAGAAACTTGTCCATTTCACCTAGGTTTTCAAATTTCTTGGCATAGTTCTTCATAGTAATTTCTTACAATCCATTGTATTTCTGCGGTGTCAGTTGTAATCTCTGCTCTTTTATTTCTGATTGTGTTTATTTGAGTCCTCTCTCTTTTTTTCTTGATGAGCCTGCTTAAAGGCTTGTCAATTTTGTTTATCTTTTCAAAGAACCAGTCCCTGGATTCACTGATCTTTAGAATTGTGCTTTTAGTCTCTATGTCATTTAATTCTGCTCTGATCTTGGTTATTTCCTTCCTTCTACTTGCTCTGGGCTGTCTTTGTTGTTGATCCTTGAGTTCTTGTAGGGGTAGATTGTTTGTTTGAGATGTTTCTATCTTTTTTAGGTAGGCCTGTATCACTATGAACTTGCCTCTGAGGACTGCCTTGGCTGTATCCAATAAGTTTTGGGTTGATGTGAGTTCATTTTCATTTGTTTCCAGAAACTATTTGATTTCTTCCCTAATTTGATTTTTGACCCATTCATTGTTTAACAGCATGCTATTCAATCTCCATGATTTTGAGGGTTTTGGGTTTTTCCCCTTGGGGTTGGTTTCTAGTTTCAGTCCCTTGTGGTAGGAGAAAATACTTGGTATTTCAATTTTCTTGAATTTGTTGAGGCTTGTTTTGTATCCTATCATGTGGTCTATCTTTGAAAATGTTCCATGTGCATTTGAAAAGAATGTGTATTTAGTTTTTTGGGGATGAAGGACTCTATATATATCAGTTAAGTCTATTTCCTCTAGAGTGTTGTTCAATGCCACAATATCTTTGTTGATATTTTGTTCGGAAGATCTGTTTATTTTTGACAGTGGGGTGTTAAAATCGCCTACTATAATTGTGTTGCTGTCAATATCTTTCTTGAAGTCCTCTAAGATTTTCTTGATGTAATAGGTGCTCCTCCGTTGGGTGCATATATATTTACAATGTTTATGTCTTTTTGGTGGATTCTTCCCTTGAGTATTATGAAGTGACCTTCTGGGTCTCTCTTTATGTCTCTTCTTTTGAAGTCTATTTTGTCTGATATGAGTATTGCTACCCCAGCTTTTTTTTCCTGTCCATTGGTTTGGAAAATTTGATTCTAGCCCTTCACTTTGAGTCTGTGTAGGTCTTTTGTCCTGAGGTGGGTCTCTTGTAGGCAGCATATGTGTGGGTCATTCTTGCTTTCTTATCCATTCAGCTATTCTATGTCTTTTGATTGAAGCATTTAATCCATTTACATTTAAGGTTATTATTGATAGGTATTTATTCATTGCCATTTTTGTACCTCTCTCCCTCTCTCTCTCTCCCTCTCCCTCTCCCTCTCCCTCTCTGTCTCTCTCTTTGTCTTTTCCTTTCTTCCCTTAAAGCAGTCCCTTTAGTATCTCTTGCAGAATTGGTTTGGTAGAGGTGTATTCTTTTAGACTTCTTTTGTCTGGAAAATTCCTTATTTGGCCTTCTATCTTGATTGAAAGCCTTGCTGGACAAAGTAGCCTTGGTTGTAGGCCTTTGGTTCTCACTGCTTGGAATATTTATTGCCATTCTCTTCTGGCTTGGAGCATTTCCATTGAGAAATCAGCTGCTAACCTTATCGGGGCTCCCTTGTATGTTACTTCCTTTTTCTCCCTTGCTGCCTTTAAGATTCTCTCTTTGTCTTGGAATTTTGCCATTTTAATTATGATGTGTCTTGAAGTGGGCCTCTTTGGGTTCTTCTTGATTAGGACTCTTTGTGTTTCCTGGGTTTGTGTGACTTTTTCTCTCATCAAATTAGGGAAGTTTTCCATCATTACTTTTTCAAATAGGTTTTCTATCCCTTGCTCTTCTTCTTCTCCCTCTGGTATCCCTATTATATGGATATTATTACGTTTCATATTGTCTTGCATTTCTCTTAATCCCTCTTCATTCTTTCTGAGCCTCTTTTCCTTTTCTTGCTCTTTCTGGGTGTTTTTTTTTATTTTGTCCTCCAACTCGCTGATCCGATCTTCTGCTTCATCGATTCTGCTTTTGATTCCTTCTATTGTGTTCTTCAGTTTAGAAATTGTATTCTTCATTTCCTCCTGGCCCTTGTTGATAGTTTCTATTTCCTTTTTCATGTTGATATAGTTTTCAGTGAGTTAATTGTTGTGTCCTTGTAGTTTCTGGTAGTTCATTGTGAGCTCATTGTGCTTCCTGATAACTATTGCTTTGAACTCAATATCTGATAGTTGAGTTGCCTCTGTTTCTGGGGCTTCCTCCTTTCCTTTCATTTGTGGATTGTTTCTTTGTCTTTCCATTGTTTGTAAGATTCTTGTTGTTAGCCTCAACTTCTTAAATTGATCTGTTCTGACTCCCTGGGTTTGTGGTAGTATTCTGTGGTAGAATACCTGTGAGATTCAGTGTTAGATTCTGCTTCAGATATCCTGTTGTTCACAGCTTCCACTGTCTCATCTGCTGGGATACCCTCTTTCTGAGACCAACTCTGTTGTTTTTCACAGTTCAAGATTTGTTTTTTTGTCTCACTCGTGGGTATTTAAAAAGAGAAAAGAGGGGGAAATGAAAGAAGAAGTAAGAAGAAAAAAAGAGGAAGGTAGAAGAAATAAAATTGGAAAGAAAGGAAGAGGAAATAAAACAAAGAAGTAAAGAGAGGCAAAAGGAGTTGGGGAGTAAAAAAGAAGATAGAAATAATAATTAAAAACAATTATATAAACAGACACACAAACCAAAAAAAAAAAAAAAAAAAAAAATAAAAAATAAATAAAAACAAAAACAAAAAAACTCTTGCTGTTTTCAAAGTTGCCAAGCTGGTTTTTCTGGTCTTGCTGGCTGCAATGGCTGAGGGGTGATGGTATTGCTTTCCTCTGTGTTCAGCACTCAGTCATCATTGTTAGTCACAGAGTTAGTCTGGCGCCTCTCCCCACAGGGCTTCCAGCGTGTGTTCTGAGCCTCCTGGTGTGCTCGCACTTCCCCAAGTTTATAGGTGTGAGCTTGGGTCTCTGGTCGCGCTGTCCGGTCCTGTCTGCGTTGGCCCCTGTGCAGCTTTTTGTGGTGTCTGAGGGCCTACGATCCTGTAGCCATCTTGCACCTGTGCCTATGGCCCTAAGCTGCCTGCATTCACATTCCCGCCTGTGCACTGGCAACTATGGTCCCACAGCTATCTCCAGTGGCCAGCGCCTATGCTCTCGCGAGTGCCTATGATCCCGAGACCATGTGTGTTCATGTGTGGGTGCCTATTTTCATGCAGCCATCTCAGTTCACATGTACCTCTGCCTGCAGTCGCAACGAGTATGATCACTCAGCTCACAGTTGCGCAGTGACCTGGCTCAGCCTGCAGTCATGGGGCAACCACGATCCCTTGGCCCGCAGTCACGTGGTGGTGACCAGGATCGCTCAGCCCATTTCAGTGGTTGACCCAGCTCCCTCCCTAGAGCCCTGGGGCAGGCCTGGCAAGCACCCAGCTGGGGCCTCAGCCATCCTGGTCTCCACACTGATCCCTGGGCTCCTATTGTTTTGAGGTACTCTCCTTACCAACTGGTTTTTCAATGTCCCCTACAATTTTCGATCTCTTATTCTCAAATATGCTGTGTTACTGTTCCTTGTCTGCTCTGTTCTTCTGTAGATCAGCCAGGTTTTTCTCCCATGTATAGGGGGAAGTGGAATCTGCTCCCTCCTACCACACCGCCATCTTGCTAACCAGAGAAGCTAGGATTCTATTTCTAGCTTCTGATGTTCTAGGATCTCTACAAGGTTTCAGCCAGGGGTGTCAGAGGGAAGAAAGAACCTGCAGCACCAAGATGTTTTGTAGTGCAGAAAAATAGTGAAGCTCCCTACATTCTGGAGTCATATCATGTATAAGAGCACATGCAGGCCTGAGAAAAGCAGGATTTCTCCCAATTCTTGAGCAACATAAAGCAACTCTTTTGACAGTCCCAGGCTCTAATCTCTGTAGCTGAAATGATAATAATGTTTCCCCAGTTACATTCATTTATCAGATACTAGCTGAGCACTGGTCACCCAGTAGGTTCTGGGACATAGCAGCAAACATCCCAGCTCCTGTCTTCAAGGACATTCATTCATATCTAAGGGGAGAAGACCCAGAAATAAACAAGAAATTATAATACAGTGTGATATTCTGAATAAGCACAGAGCTATTGTGGCACCTAGGAAAAGTATCTACCTTATTCTGTGGGGTCAAAGAAGATGTATTATAAAAAGTGACCACTAAGCCGAGAGCCAAGGGACAAATAGGAATTAGCAGGTGGGAAGTGAGGTGGCAAGAGAGGAGAATGTTCCAGTCTGAGGGAGGAATTTCTGCAAAGAGTCAAAGGCAAAAAAGAGCAGTGATGTATTCTGGAGTCTGGAAATAGTTCCAAATGGCTGGAGGAGAGAGTGAGAGGGCACAGTGGTACAGATGAGACCCAGATTATAAAGGGTGTTGTGAGAATGCTAAGGACCATTATCCTCAGGGCAACTGGAACCTTTAAAGTTTGGAGCATGGGGGTGGCATGACTGGACTTGTGTTTGATGGTTCTGGCTGCTGTGGGTGAATATGTGGGAGGGGCAGAGCAAGAGAAGGAAGGGCAGGCAGCCCCACAGCCATGCAGGCAGGATTACTGTAAAGGGGTACATGTGACAGCAACTGTACAACTTCAACAGATGAATGGACAAACAACTGCAGTTCAACCAGGCAATAGAATCGTACTCGGCAATAAAGAGGAAAAGACTACTGATACCCATGGCTGTGTGAATAAATCTTAACTGCATTATGTCACATGAAAGAAGCCAGACCCAAAGTCTACATATGTGTGAGTCCACTTACATAATATGCTGCAAAGGGCAAAGACAGGACAAAACAACAGATCAGTGGTTGCCAGAGGTAAGGCTCACTGCAAAGGTGCCCAGGAGACTTTTACAGGATGATGAAGCTAGTATATCTTGATTGTGTGGTGGTCACATGAGTGTATGCAGTTTTTACAGATATTTTTTAAATTTTTAAGATTTTTTTAGAGAAATTTTAGGTTCACAGCAAAACTGAGAGTTGGTACACAGATTTCCCACATACCATCTGCCCCCACACATGTATAACCTCCCCATTATCAACACCACTCACGAGAGTGGTACATTTGTTACAACTGAACCTACATCGATCATCATAATCACCCAAAATTCGTACTACATGTTATAGCTCAGTCTTGATGTTGGACATTCTATGGTTTTGCACCAATGTGTAACACCTATCTTACAGTATCAGAGTATTTCCCCACCCTGAGCATCCTCTGTGATCTGCGTAGTCATCCTTCTTCCCACACCCAGCCCTGGGCAACCTCAATCTTTTTACTGTCTCCATATTTTTAACTATATGTATTTTTAAAACTGCTTAGTTGTGTAGCAAAGAGGGTGCATTTTACTGTATATGAACTATCTCATTTTTCAAAAGTGACTGGACTGGTAAAAGTACATATCGGTCTAAGGGTGGTACCACTGAGACTCAAGGGAGAGAAACAGCTTATGGGCTCCAGGAGTTGTTCCTATGCCCCTCCCTCAGTCTGGAACACTCAACAGTTGGGTTTGTGATGATCAGGGAGCTTGAGTGGATTGTTGGTGGACTGTCTCAGCTTCATGTGCAAAAAGAGGTGGGAAAGTACTCGGGTCAAGTGGGAAATCCCTTCAGGTTTCCAGGACTCCCCACCAAACTATCTCTACTTAAGTCCCCAGCTTCCTCTCACTCTGCCCCTTTGCTGGAGTCACAATGAAGTCCTTGAAATGCTAATCTCCCCTAACTCCACATTCTCTGGCTTGGCACACATCTTGTCTTTCCCCCTTTTCTTTGAAATGCCACAGGTCTCTTGGAGATCTTCCTGTCCCCAACAAGAGAGGGAGCCCCTTGCCTGCCACCTCCCCAGCACTTCCACCCTCTATGCTCTCAGCAGCTGCACTTTCTCATTACATTCTCTGCAGCTGGTCAGATCATTGACTGCATAATCACAACTGCAGCTTGACTTTTGTTTTGACTGTCATTTTCCACTGAGGCTCCAACAGACATGGACTCCTCCTCTCTCATCCCCTGCTGTTTTCCCAGCACATAATAGGTCCTCACAATACATATGTGTTCAATGAATTCCAACACATCACTCATTAAAAACGTCACGTCTCCAGCCTGGCTGGTGTAGCTCAGTGGATTGAGCTTGGGCTGTGAACCAAAGGGTTGCCAGTTCGATTCCCAGTCAGGGCGCATGCCTTGGTTGCAGGTCAGGTCCCCAGTGGGGCCATGTGAGAGGCAACCACACATTGATGTTTCTCTCCCTCTCTTTCTCCCTCCCTTCCCCTCTCTCTAAATAAATAAATAAAATCTTAAAAAACATGTCAGGTCTCTAGAAGATGCTCTGGAAAATCTTTTTTCCCCTTATTCCCAAGTGTTTTTTTTTTAATTAATTTATTTTTTACTGTTGTTCAAGTACAGTTGTCTCCATTTTCACCCCACCACACCCCCCATACCCACCTCCCACCCTTGAACCTACCCTCTTTGGCTTTGTCCATGTATCCTTTATACATTTTATTGGGGAAAGCAATTGAAAAAAGTCTAACAAGGCTTTTGCAGAAAGAAGAACCCACCTGCCCACGCATTTTGCTGATGCATGCTGCTGAGGTACTAAAGATGAGACACATGCAGCCAGGACCTATGTAGAGGTCAGAATGAGATGCTTCTCTCGGCTACAGGCTTAATGAGAACTTTGCTCTCTTTCTTCTAGAATGAATGCAATTCGTGATTCATAGATTCAATAAGAGACCCAGGGATAATTTTCCAAGGCTTCTTGGAACTCAGATAAGTGCTAGAATGAAAATGTTTACCAACAGATTAAGGTGGTTTCAACATTTCCATTGTAAACCCCTATTTTCAGAGACTTACATGATAAACCAGCTGTAAAACTTAATTCTAAACTGAAACTTGCCAACTAATGATGGACTGTCTTGACAGATTTTTTTTTTTTTTTTTTAAAGAGAGCGAGACAGAGAAGGACAGCGATCCAAACTCTGGCTGTTTGTATAAGTTACTGAATTGCCAAACAAGAGAAACTGAAAAGCAGTTTTCAGTGTTTCTTTAAATTATCCTTGCAAAGACAAAATATTTTTGTTTTCAACATCAATCTTAACAAGCAGTGATCAGGATGAGACCACTGCATGAACATGAGAAATATTTTCATGGGAAAGTTGACTCAGGCAAAATAGGATAACATCCATCAACATAGCACACTGGGTAGCCACTAAAAAAATCCACAAATTTAACATGGTCACATTTATTTGTCAGAATTAGTGTCCCAAGATATAAGGAACAGCAACTCCTGCTGTTCTGTAGATGCAATAAATTGAGCATAAACTATGCTCTCTTAGGTCCCCCACAGTACCAGAGAGAAAACCAGGCTGAGAAATGTCAGCACTGTGTGCACTGTCCATTTTGCTTAAAAGAAAGGATAAATATCAGTCACACAATTCTAGAAATATGCCCTCAGCCCTGACTATAAAATCCCAGCATGCCTTCAGCCAAGTTCAGAGGCAATACCATCATGCATGCCCTATGGATAGTTTAACAATCATTACACACTTGTTCGCTCTATGCAAAGCTACATATTGCCTTCAGGAAAAAAAAAGCTTGAAATTATGTGGCTGCATGGATTCTCTTCTGGGTTCTGTTATGAATCCATTTTAGGCTTTAAATTAGAGACATTAAATAGGGAGCCAGTATTATGGGAAAAGGCAGCACAGTAAAGTGCAAGGTCGGCAAACTCTGGCCCACAGTCCAGTTTCTAGCCCACCACCTGTGTTTGTAAACAGAATGTATGGAAACCCAGCCACGTCCATTTGTGTACATAATGTCTACACCTGATTTAGTGCTACAAATGGTAGAATTGAGTACTGCAATAGGGACCATCTGGCCCTTTAAGAAGATGTTTGATGATCTCTGGTGCAGTAGATATGAAGACATTAGAGCTCTGTGTGACCTTAGGCAGGTTAGCTAATCTCTTTGAGCCTCGGGTTCATCAACTGTAAGATAGGATCTAAATATAATAATACATATACCATAGGGTAATTATGGTGATTACAGGAGTTAGTGCATCTGTAGAAAGTTGAGGGGGGAATGGGATTTTAAAAGATGGCAGCTGAATTTCATTTGGGGATAAAATTGCCCTTGCTTAGAGAAATATGAAATATTACATAGTCCTCTTCATGTAGGAAGATAAAGGGCTGGAGATGTGGTCTGCAGGGAGGCAGGGGAGCATACAGAGACCTAAAGTCCACTATACAGACATGGGGTAGGGCTATGGTATGAAGGAAGATAAACAGGTGACTATGGACAGAAGTGGGCAAGAGACAGGGCCAAGCAACTTGGCAAGCTGCTGAAATTAGGAGACAAAGGTAGCCTGTGAGAAATTCCACATGAGGCAGCACAAGCCTTGTGAAGAATCAGGTGTCCTGAGGCTTCATGTTCCCAAGTCTGGCCTATTATGACCTGTTTCCTGCCTCAAAGTTTTAGGAAAGGCTGCTCGCCATCACAGGTCTTGTGTGAGTGGTAAAATTGGAAATGAAAGGAAGAGGGCTGTGTTTACAACTAGGTAAGTACAGCAACCAGAGCCATGCGGCAAGGAGGTGCAGAAAAGTTCCACAAGGCAACAGAGGTGGAAATTCACAATGGAAGGGCATCCTGAGAATAGGCTGAGGGGTGGTGAGGACTGCTGGGGAGGGGTGGGCTTCTTATTGGATGTGAAATAGAACAAGCAAGCTGTATTTACTCATTTCAAAGGATAAGGTGACCTCAGCTGGTACCTTAGTGACACATACCAGGAACTCAGCTTATGAGCTAAGTTCCTAAGTTTTTATGTATCAGTCATCCTGCCTGACACATAAAACACTTTCCTGATCTTTCATATGTACTTGCCATTATAATTATTGCTGTCATTACTTGCTGGAAGTCAGAAATCTTGATTCCATTTCTTTTCTACCTCATGATCTCAATAAAACCATCAGACCACTTCTGGACCTCAGCTTCCTCATCTATAAAAATGGACATCACAATAGCTGCTCTGATGACCTCAGAGGATTATAGAAAGAATCAAATGGGACAGTCTGGGCCCTATGAAAATGGTGAAGCCTCATCCCAATGTAATGTGGCATCATTAAGTAATTGACCTTTTTGGTAAAACATTTACCAGTCTAACCCTTTAAAACAAACACTTCAAAGATCGTGAAGCAGTTTACATTTTTCCCCCTCTTAATTCCAGGCAATAAAACTGGTAACCTCCTCAAAGTTGCACTAGCAGATAAAGAAGAGGCAGACAGGCCAGTTGCAGCTCATGGTCTCCTCTCCGATAGACTGAGACAATTCATTCCAAGTGCACCTTTGAACCATCTGTTGAACTCTTCCTTCAAGTTCCTACTAAGTTAAACTTTGCTAACAATTATCAATTGTATGGCAATCATTATATCCACTTGGTTTTTAGGATTAAGGCCACACTCCTAGGAAAACAGATGAGAATAATATAAAGTATCCTTTTAATAAAATTGTGTACAATACCTGCATCCTGACTGAGGGCTATTTTGTTAGGGGATGTCAGGTAGTGCTTAAAGAGAAAGAGCAGGACTGTGCCTGACTGATGAATCTGCTTTGAACTGGAATAAGGAAAAGCAAACATCACTGAACAGAGGAAAGCAAGTCTAAAGGTTTCAAAATGAAAATTCTGGAGACAGCCCATTTTATTTTGAGATAACATATGACTGAAGTCTAAGCATGGAACACAATGTGCATACAATATCACTGAATAAATGACTAAGTGCTATTTTGTGTAAATGATAGTATATGTAAACATGATCAGCTATTATATGTCAAATGTTTATTATGGCCCATGTGCTCTGCTGGGTACTTTGAACATCCACCATCCCACTTAACTCTCATAAGAATCCTATAGAAAAGACATTCTATGTTCTTATTTTATTGATGAGGAAACTGAGGGTTAAAAAGGTAAAATAACTTGATTAAGTCCACACAGTCAGTAGGTCACTCAAAATACTGTCTTTTGATAAAAACATGGGTCACCTCTTTTGGAAAAAAGTCAAGTGGCTTTGCCAATACTCAAGCCAAGCTGGAAAACTGGTGAGGTCACATAATCGAAAACTTGCTTTCAAAATGCTTCAATTTTTATTAAGCCATTCAAAATTGCCCTCACACTCAGTATATGTACTTTATATCAAAGAGCAATTAAGGTCCAACCTAGGCCAAATGGGGGTTTTCAGAGGGTCACAGCCTTCATGGCAGTATGATGTGATGCAGTAATCCAGCTCAGGGCCTTCAAAAGACAATGCTAGTACTGGGCTGCAGCACCAGTTACCTCAGGCGAGACACAGGCCCTCTGGGTACAAGTTATCAAAGCCCCACTAAACTTAAACTGAAATGCTGAACACTGTGACCTGGACCCCTTTAATCAACATCTGCTCAATAGTTTGCCTCTTTCCACCAGCCAAAAAAGGGAATGTGATACAGCCTTCCTACTACAAAGCCTGGGTAGGCCCAGGGAACAGCCTAAGCTGGTGCATTCTAGATGAGATGGCAGAGCTCCCTGGTGGAGAAGGCAGGCTGGGGGAGGAAATACAGGCATTAGTTACCTTTATGTTTGAGATTTTCTCTCCCAGCAGAATAGCAAATGAAGCAAGTCATTTTCCTCCATTCCAAGGGATGATATCACTTTTTTCAGATAATAAAATTCATGGAAAGTGAAATGGTTTGATTATCTTTAGCACCAGTAAATTTTATTGTAATCTGTGGCCAAATATATTTATGTCTGGTTCTGATATACAACCTTAACATCCATTGTCGAGAGGAAATTTGACTTAAAAGACATTAGTCATCAAGTCTGTCCCAAAGAGTTCAATTTTTTCTACTAGAATGTCCTGTATAAGAGACACAACAAATAGACTACAGGGATAATAAAGTCTGGCTTCCAAACCTGCCATTCTCTGGAGGCCCATCAGCCCCACCAGCCCCATCATTAGCCCAGCTCAGTTGCAGAGACTCTTCTTGTTTCCAGCGAATTTACTCCATCTCCACCTCTTGACCACCTGAGTCTCTCCTCTTTCTACCTGCTCTTGTCCTTCTGTGTTGAGTTTCCATGTTGTGACTGGTACTGTGTGACCACATTTCAACAACAATAACAATAGTGGGGGATCCAGATATTGTGGAATCTGAATTGGAAGTGGGGACAGATGGAATGGAAGTGGTTCTTTAAAAAACACAGAAATATCTTAATTTTGCAAAATTTACAAAAACATGTAAACAAAAGAACACACTGCCAGGGCTTTGAAAGAGACCTGCACAAGGGAGGGGGCATAAACTTGACCATCATTAGCTTCCCAGTAAATTCATATTTGATAAGTCATAGCAAATAATTATTAAGCAATATCCAGAAAACCCTGAGATCATCCTGCCTTAAGAAGCCAAGACTTTACACATTTGCCATGTGACAAGCCTTCCTTCACCTGGAGACAAATGCTTTTGAAAACCTGTCCTTAGAGGACACAAGGTTTAATCTTCTCCATTCCTCAGAGATACTTTACATCATTACACAAAAAGGAAGGGAAGGAAGATGTGAAATGCCATTAGGTCTTTATAGCTTTCTCTATGTCAGAAGATGTTCACCCATTTGCTGTGACTTTGTGATGTATCTCTTGGGAAACAGGAGAAACCTATCTCTCAAAGCTCCAAATAAGAAAAGAAGAGTTACAACTCCATGGCCACTCTGTCAACCACCTCATATAGAAAAGAAAGATGCAAATCAACAACACTGGCCAGTCATGTCCTTGAAACCAATCTGGAATAAATGTGTTTCTAGGCTAGGACTCATAAGGGAGTTAGGGTCTGCAAGCACTGCTCAGACACAGGAAAAACTCACACAAGAGGGCATCAACCTTCAAGAGTTGAAAAATCAGTGTTAATATTTGGTCGTTACTTAATATCATCTAAATAGAAAATAAAAGGACCACATGGAAAGCACTCTCTGGCATCGGTCTTTTAGAGTTCCCCATTCTGTACTCACAAACTTACAAAAAGAATCAATAAATATAGCAAGAATTTGGCAAGAGTAAAAGTGTCTACCTTGATCATTTGATTAGTAATTCTCCTAAAATAGAGATTCATTAGGAGCCAGGCACTGTGCTGGGCCCTTTTCACTCATTCTTTCATGAATTGTCATAACATCTCTATGAGGTAGGTACTATAACCATGTTTATTGCAGAGACTGGGGAAATTGAGGCTAAGAACTGATCTAAGGCACAGAATCAGAAAAGCAAGAAGCCAAATTTTAACCCAAGGTGTTTTTTGCCTCCCATTGCCTCAATAAAAATATTTTTATTTTTCATCTTTCCCTCCTCCCTCCACATGTACACATACATTATAAACAATGGCTAATAAGCTTTAACTTTTTTATTCTATAAACTTTATTTTAATTTTAACTGTGATAAAACATACATAATATAAAGTTTACCACCTTAACCATTTTTAAGTGAACAGCTCAATGGCATTAAAGACATTCACATTGTTGTCCTTATGTCCTTAAGGACATTCACATAATGGATGGATAGTGGTGATGATCACCACTAGCCATCCCTAGTACTCTTTTCATCTTGCAAAACTAGATTCTGTGCCTATTAAACAATAATTCCCCATCTTAGCACTTCTAATTTGTCAGCACTGTGCCCCATGGTGCTTACATGCTTCTTGGCTTTATTTTTCACCTGTGGAATCTTCAGAACTGCTGGATTCTCCTCAACTGCAAAACCTGTGGCAAGACCCCAGCTGATTGGGCAGGGTTCTGACTTATCTATGTGATTCTTCAGCCTAAGATGTACCTAAAATTCAGCAGAAAAGTGACTTCCAAGAAACTTGTTTTCTTCTGTTCAACTAGGATAAATATAGAACATACGTAACTGTCATAAGGGTGTCATGTAGATCAAAAGAGATACTCATTTAATATTCCACAAATATTTATTCAGCTCTCATTACATAGCAAAGGCAGATCTGTGCCGTTGGGCTACATCAGTACACAAAACAGACAACGACCCCTGCCACTGTGAAACAGATTCCAGCAAAGGGAGGCAGGTGAAAGATAATAAACACAATTAATAAGTAAATGATAGAGTATATTAAAAGGCAAAATATTAAGGGAAAAATTGAACAAGTATAGTGAGGTAAGAAAGCTAAAGACTGCTGGGATAGAGGCAAGCAGGCTGCACTATCGCAAAATAATCAGTGATCAAGGTGAGGCTTCATGGAGAAGGTGACAGTAGAGGAAAGACCTGGTGAGGAAGTCACCCTAATAACATGTAAAGTACCTAACATACCACCTGGCCCACAGGAACTACTTGGTAAATAGTAGCTGCTATTATAAAATAAAATAATAATTACAATGACAACAGCAATCGTAAATACCCTGTTGATCTTGCCCTCAGAAGGTCTGACAAATCTCTGGAAGAAAACATCTCTTTACTGAATCCCCATTCTTCTGCCTCCTCCATCAGAGTTTGGACTTCTTATAATAAATCTCCTGTCACACACACACATCCTGTACATCTTAGAGCTATGGAAAGGCAGAAAATTATAAGGCTTCTTTGGCTAAGGAGGTAAGTGACCTCTGGCTACTTCCTTCAGCTCCGAAGGCCTCAGATTCCCCATTGGAAAAATGAGATGTCTTCAGGCTCCTGTCTTTGCCTAGAAGTCTTCCCTGAACAGTTTAGGAGTACTGGACTTTTTTGCTCTGTTTAATTCTTTTATCACAAATTATACCCTATTGTGTTACATCACAATTTTCCCTCTTTATTCTTATAGGAAAAAAAAGACTATACTTCAATAGAAAACTACTGTTCAGATCAAAATGTTTAGGTTATCTCAGTCTGGTCCTTCACTGTCTTTGATCTATTTTATAACTCACAGCAATGAAAATAATTCTTTTCTATACACACATAAATTCTGACCTGCCCAATAGAGGTTATACTGACTCCCCTCCACTCTTGAGGAAAAGCCAGTTTTGCTTCCATTTGCATATTCATTTCAATATTTCTATGTATAAAAGTTTCTGTTTCATGGGTTCCCTGTCCAGTTCTCCCTGCCTGGCTTCTTCACAAATTAATGAGTTGACTAAAGTCTTTAACACATATTCATTTTACATGTGTATCAGAGTCATAATTTTACCATTTTGTGAAAAGTACCTATAATAGCTTCTCTTTCCTCTGCTATCCCACAAACATCTTAGGATATTTGTAAAGTTAGGATGTTTGCTGAATGAATGAACAAATAAATGAATAAGCTAGCAAATGAACAAATTCTTTCTCCATGATGAGTACATAAGGATACTCTATGCATACTTGTTAAAAGTAAAAAATTAAGACTACTTCAGTTGAAACCCACTGCTGCTACTTACCAGCTACATTATGTACAGTAATTCCCTATACTTCACTTTTCCCATCTGAAAAATGGAGAGAAACCTCTCTCCTTCAGGTGTAATCAATAGGATTAAAATAAATAACCCATGAAAAAGTCTTAGCATTATGCATGGCAGCCTTGTAAGTATTCAGTAAATGGAATCATTTTCAAATGGATTGGCCATTTGGACCATTGTATACATTCTATCTTTATTTAAGCACCCCCCAGAGTGCCCCATACCCAACAGGTGCTTCATAAAGGCTAATGACAGTGGCAGTGACCACAACAACCAAAACCTCCTGGCCTGCCAAGCTTAATAAAGTGTGTTATCCATTCTTCCAGACCACTGCTGGTGATGTTACAGCCTGACCTTCTAGTGATCCCTGCATCGTCCCAATGGACCTTGTTCCATTGTAATTTATCACAAGAGCCAAATTGAATCCATATGACAGTGCTCAGAGCCAATTTTCATTGAGGCTCTCCCAATCCCCCGTCCCACCTCAACTGCCCCCAAAGATTTGTGCAGACACTGAATTAGATGATTTACTCAATTCCAGATATTACAGCTATTGAATTCCTTTCTTTAATCTTGCACGTCCACCTAGAAAACAATAAAGATGGCCTGGCATGATTTGTTCTGTACTCTCGTAAATTTATTATTAATGTGGAGTCAGTAACCTCCACTTGCCTGCTCAATTCTTCCCAGCCATAGTCTTTATCTTGAGGAATTCAAGTTGCTTGTTGCTACTGACATCTCCTATATTCCTTAAGCCTTTATTCTCAGTTAAAAAGAGGCAATTCCAGAAAGATAGCTCTCTGGATACAGGCATTACTGCACATAAATAACAACAGGAGTGAGCAGATTTACATGAAAGTTTGCCAAAAGATGTCTGAGCAAATTAGCGCCTCCCACACACTGTACAGCAATTTCAACAGCTAAAATTGACGTTCTTGATTTTTCCTTCCATTCAAGACAGGGCCAGTGTCTCAGGTCCTTTCCCTTGTCATAGCTCATCGCTTTTGTAAGCATTTTGGACATTATTTTCTAGCTTCTTCTTCTCTCCACAGGCTAGACTAATCCACATTGACACTCCAATTGGAGACTTATCGAATCAAAATAGTTTGTCAACTACCATAACACTTAGCACAGCCTCTGCTTAGTTCTCATACCCTTGATCATAGAGACTCTACAAAAATAGGAAAGGGACTTTAAGGAATGAATTAGTCAAAGAAAAAAATATTTAGTTTAAAATTTTAAGTAAAGGTCATGTAGCACTGACATGAAAAAATATATAAACCACACAGAAATGTACAACAAATGTTTAAATAAAATACCAAACCAAAGACACAATTAGAGTTCCTCAAGAGTTCCATAAAAACTCTTTCTGAGAATTTAAAATTGAACATGACAAGTAACATATATTCCCTTATGAAAATTGCCATGTTTATCAGAGATTTAAGTTAAAGTTATTGTAAACTGAGCAAACATAAATTACCTTGGATGCTTAACTAAGTCTGTATCTAAGACATTCAGTGAACTGATATAAAAATATTTTAAAAGGGAAGTTCAAAATAAAGCAGAGGAAGATGAGCAGATATGCACATGGGTATAAATGTGCATTACTGTGACCAACTTAAATTAGTGAATTAATGTCTCATGTTACTTATAGGAGTTTTTTTTTTTTTTTCATATTAAACCACAAGTCTGAGCTACCCTTAAGGTTAAATGTTTATTTTGTTCATTGCATTATGCAATAAAAATGGATAAATATTCCCATATAAAAGATTACATTTTTAAAAACCTAATTTGATTTTTAAGAAAGTGAGAGCTATTTTATTATTTTTTAAAAAAGATATGGTACTCACATGTAAACTGTTTTTTATTCAAACTTTATTGTATTTTTTCCATTACCATTTAGTCACCTTATGTATCCCTCCCCCCAGCAATCACCACACTGTTGTCGATGTCCATGAGTCCTTTTTTGTTTTTGCTCAATCCCTCCTCCCGCTAACACCCCCCAACAACTGTCTTGTGCTCTCCATCTATGAGTCTGTCTCTGTTTTGCCTGTTAGTTCAGTTTGTTCATTAGATTCCATATATGAGTGAAATCATATGGTATTTGTCTTTCTCTGAATGGCTTATTTCACTTAGCATAATGTTTTCCAGGTCCATCTATTCTGTTGCAAAGGGTAAAATTTTCTTTTTTTATGGCCAAGCAGAATTCCATTGTGTAAATGTCCTATAGTTGTTTTATCCACTCATCTGTTGATGGACACTTGGGCTGCTTCCACATCTTGGCAATTATAAATAACGCTGCAGTGAACATAGGGGTATTTATGTTTTTTTCAAATTAATGTTTTGGGTTCCTTCAGATATATTCCCAGAACTGGAATTGCTGGATCAACAGACAGATCCATTTTTAATTTTTTGAGGTATCTCCACACTGCTTTCCACAGTACCTGGACCAGTCTGCATTCCCACCAACAGTGCAAAAGGGTTCTTCTTTCTCCACATTCTCTCCAGCACTTGTTTGATGATAGATTGATAATAGCCATCCTGACTGGTGTGAGATGGCATCTCAGTGTGGTTTTAATTTGCATTTCTCTGATAATTAGTGACTTGGAGCATCTTTTCGTATGTCTATTGGCCATCTGGATATCCTCTTTAGAAAAGTATGTATTCGGGTCCTTTGCGCACTTTTTAATTGGGTTGTTTTGTTTTTTTTGGTGTTGAGGTTTGTAAGTACTTTATAAATTTTGGATATTAACCTCTTATCAGATTTATCAATGAATATATTCTCATTCTGTGGCTTGTCTTTTTATATTGTTGATGTTTTCCTTTGCTGTACAAAACTTTTCAGTTTAATGTGGTCCCATTTATTTATTTTTTTCTTTTGTTTCCCTTGCCTGGGGAGATATATCTGATAAAAAACTTCTACAGGCAATGTCCAAGATTTGGCTGCCTAAGTTTTCTTCTATGATTTTTATGGTTTCAGGTATAACAGTTCAGTCTTGGATACATTTTGAATTTATTGTGTGTGGTATAAGAAGGTGGTCTAGTTTTATTTTTCTACACATATCTGTCCAATTTTCTCAACACCATTTCTTGAATAAACTATCTTTAGTCCATTGTATGTGCTTGCTTCCTGTGTTGAATATTAATTGACTATAAAGGTATGGGTTTATTTCTAGGCTCTCTATTCTGTTCCATTGATCTATGTATCTGTTTTATTCCAGTACCAGGATATTTTGATTACTATGGCCTTGTAATATAGTTTAGTATTAGATGAGGTTGGGTGGATTCAAGGTGGTATGGCCACAGACTATAGTTTGATATTAGGTAGCATGATTCCTCCAAATTTGTTCTTCTTTCTCAGGATCTCTGTTGCTATGCAGAGCCTTTTGTGTTTCTATATAAATTTTTGCAATATTTGTTATAGTTCTGTAAAATACATCATTGGAATCTTGATAGGAATTGTGTTGAATCTATTGATTGCTTTGGGTAGTATGGACATTTTAATGATCTTAATTCTTCCTATCCATGAACACAGTATGTGCTTCCATTTATTTGTATCTTCTTCAGTTTCTTTGTTCAGTGTCTTATAATTTACTCTGCACAGGTATTTTACATGCTTAGTTAAGTTTATTCCTAGGTATTTTATTCTTTTGGAAGCAATTGTGAATGGGATTGTTTTCTGAATTTCCCTTTCTGTTAGTTCATTATTGGCATATAAAAATGTGACTGATTCTGGATATTAATTTTCTATCCTGCTACTTTGCTGAATTCATTTATCAATTCTAGTAGTTTCTTGGTGGAATCTTTGGGGTTCCCTATGTACACTACCATGTCATCTGCAAATAATGACAGTTTTACTTCTTCCTCTCCAGTTTGGATGCCTTTTATTTTTTCTTCTTGTCTGATTGCTGTGGCTAGGACTTCCAGTACTATATTGAATAAGAGAGATGAAAGCAAACTGTCTTGTTCCCAATCTTAAGGGGAACCTTTTTAGTTTTTGCCCATTTAGCATGATGCTGGCAGTGGGTTTGTCATATAGGGTGTTTGTTGTGCTTAGGTATGTTCCCACTCTTCCCACTTTGCTGAGAGCTTTGATCATAAATGGGCACTGATTTATATCAAAAAGTTTCTTCTGCATCTATTCATATTATCACATGGTTTTATCCTTTATTTTGTTTATGTGGTAAATCACATTTATTGATTTGCAAATGTACCAATCTTGCATTCCTGAAATAAATCTCACTTAATCAGGGTGTATGATCTTTTTGATACATTATTGTATTCAGTTCACTAATATTTTGTTAAGGATTTTAGCATCTATGTTTATCAGGGATATTAGCTTATAATTTTCTTTCTTTGTAGTATCTTTATCTGGTTTTGGATTTAGAATAAGGCTGACCTCATAAAATGAGTTGGGAGCCTTCCCTCCTCTTGAATTTGTATGAAATAGTTTGAGGAGGAGAGGTGTTAGTTCTCAGGATGTTTGGTAAAATTCATCTATGAAGCCATCTGGTCCGGGGCTTTTGTTCGTTTGGAGTTTTTGTTTTGTTTTGTTTTTGTTTTTTTATTACTGCTTCAGTTTAACTAAGTGTAATCTGTCTATTCAGATTCTCTGATTCCTTCTGATTTATTTTTGGAAGATTGTTTGTTTCTAGGAATTTATCCATTTTGTCCAGATTGTCGAGTTTGTTGTCATATAGTTCATACTATTTTCTTACAATCCTTTGTATTTCTTTGGTGTCAGTTATTTCTCTTTCATTTCTGGTTTTATTTATTGGGTCCTTTCCCTTTTTTCTCGATGAGTCTGGTTAAAGGTTTGTCAGTCTTATTTATCTTTTCAAAGAACCAGCTCTTGAATTTATTGATCTTTTGGATCATTTCTTTTCTTTTACTCCATTTCATCTATTTATGTTCTAATCTTTATTATTTCCTTCCTTCTACTCACTTTGGGCTTTGTCCATTGTTCTTTTATTTAAGCTTTTTCTTGTTTTTGATATAGGCCTCTCGCATGATGAATTTCCCTGTTTGGATTGCTCTCCCAGTGTCCCACAGATTTTGGATCATTGTGTCTTCATTTTCATTTGTTTCAAGGTATCTTTTGATTTCTTCCTTGATCTCATTTTTAACCCATTCATTGTTTAATACATATTATTTAGCTTCCATATGTTTGCATGTTTTTCAGTGTTCTTGTGTGGCTGATTTCTAGTTTCATAATATTGTGGTCAGAGAAGATGCTTGATATGATTGCAAACTTCTTAAATTTACTAAGACTTGTTTTATGTTCTAACATGTGGTCTATCCTAAAAAATGATCCATGTGCACTTCAAAAGTATGTACATTCTGCTGTTTTGAGGTGACATGCTCTGAAGGTACCAATTAAATCCATTTGATCCCATGTGTTGTTTAAGGCTGCTGTCTCCTTGTTGATTTGCTGTCTGGAAAATCTATCCATTGAAGTAAATGGGGTGTTAAAATTCCCATCTATGACTGTGTTTCTATCAATCTCTCCCTTTTTGTCCATCAAGATTTGCTTTACATATTTAGGTGCTCCTATGCTGAGTGTGTAAATGTTTACTAGGGTTACATCATTTTGTTGGATTGTTCCCTTTATCATTAGTACTGTCCTTCTTTGTCTCTTACTATAGTCTTGGTTTTAAAGTCTATTTTTTTTTTTATATAAGCACTGCTACCCCAGCTTATTTTCCCTTTCCATTTGCATGAAATATCTTTTTCTATCCTTTTACTTTTAGTCTGTATGTATCTTTCGATCTGAGATGTGTCTCTTAGAGGCAGCATGTGATGGGTCTTGTTTTCATATGCATTCTGCTACCTTCTGTCTTTTAGTAGGAGCATTTAAGGATTTACATTTAAGGTGATTATTATAGATATGTATGTAGTGCCATTTTATTGTTAAATTTTTTTCCTCTGTTTTTTTTTTTCCTTTCTCTTTTTCTTCTTTTCTTCTTAAAGCAAGCCCTTCAACATTTGTTGCAGTACTGGTTTGGTGTTAACAAAAACCTTTAGCTTTTTCTTATCTGGGAAGCTCCTTATTTCTCCTTCAATTTTAAATGATAGCCTTGCTGGGTAAAGTGGCTTTGGTTATAGGTCTTTGCTTTTCATCACATTGAATATTTCATGCCACTCCTTTCTGGCCCAAAATATTTCTGTTGAGTAATCAGATGACAGTCTAATTGGTGCTCCCTTGTAGGTTACTACCTGCTTTTCTCTTGTGGCTTTTAGGATTCTCTCCTTGAGAATCCTAAATTATTATGTGTCTTGGTGTACGCCTCTCTGGGTCCAATTAGTTTGGGACTCTCTGAACTTCCTGGACTTGTGTGACTTTTTCCTTCACAAGATTAGGGAAATTTTCAGTCATTATTTCTTCAAATAGGTTCTCGATCCCTCACTTGCTCTCTTCTCCTTCTGATATTCCCATGATGCAAATGTTGTTATGCTTCATGTTGTCCAAAATGTTTCTTAAGCTCTCCTCATTTTTTTTTAATTCTTTTTTTGTTTTGCTGCTCTGCCTGGGTGATTTTTTCTACCTTGTCTTCCAAACTTTGATTTGATCCTCTGCTTCATCTAACTTACTATTCATTCTTTCCATTGTATTACTTATTTTAGATATTGCATTCTTTATTTCTGATTGGTCCTTTTTTATGGTTTCTCTGTCTTTTTCCATGCTGTTGAGTATCCTTATAATCAGTATTCTAAAGTCTCTACCTGATAAATTGCTTGCCTCCATTTCATCTAGTTCTTCTGGAGAATTCACTTAGTCTTTCATTTGGCATCAGTTTCTTTATCTCCCCATTTTGGCTGCTTTGTATTTTCTGACGTAGCTGTTAAACTAATCAGTTTTAAACTGATCTGTTTGTTGATATAATCAAGCTGTAATCTGCAGCTTTTTAGTACCACAGGGTGGGGCAGAGTAAATCCTGGGAGAAGGGCTATTGCTTCCCCTCAGGCTGATGCCATTTAGAGAGAAATGCTGTGCCTGAGAAAGATGTCTCCTGCAGTATTGGAAATGACTCAGCACAGGGATCCTGGTGGCTGTTCCCTCAGTTGTCTCCCAGAGCCACCAACCCCAGACTCTCCTCAAGCTCCTCTAGTCCACTCTGCCCTCCCTTACCCAGCGTAAGTGACTGCAAACAAAATTTTGTGCGTTGACCCTATAGGAGTTTCTCTGTATCTCCAGCCACTTCTCCCTGGCAGACAGAACCCCTGTTACTTTTCACAGATGGATGTTTTCTGGGTTCCTTTCTGGCTCTGGCCATGTAGGCTGGGGAGCTCATCTTGGGGTTTGGACCCTATACTTCTTAGGACGAACCTCACCTACCCCCACCAGCTGCTGAAATATCTCTCCAGCACATCAGCTGCCACCTGTGGGAACCCAGGCAGTCCTCTTGCACCTCCTCCATACTCCCCACCAGTCTCATTGTGGTGAAGTGTTTTCTTCCATCTGTCTGTGGCTATAAGGCTTCTCTCCAGCTAGTGCTCAGTTGTTTATTCTGAATGATTTCTCTACAATTTAGTTGTAATTCCAGATTGATTTTGGGAGTAGGTTAGTGTAGCTTCCACTTATTCCTCTGCCATCTTGCATCCTTCATAGCTAACATTTAATGAATTATAAACTATTTAAAATAAAATAGTATTATGCCTTCAGAAATAAAAGATAAAAAGGATAAATAACAAACAATAAAAAGGACACTTTCTAATTCAGGCTTCAGTATAAAACTACACATGCCTGTGTACTTCAAAATCTGGTGTGAGCTTTTCTGTGGAGAACATGGTTCACAGCAGACAACCTTACATGTTTAAAATGCTTAGCCAGTCACCCATATATCTGCTCCAGGGCCAAAAGCAACACCTATGATACCTGCTGACCACTCTCCAAACCAGTACTTACTATGAATGCTAGGAAATGAAAGTGGGTTTATATAAACTCACTCCTATTGCAAAATAATAATAATAACAATGATAGAAGGTCTTTTTTGCTTATTCTAAATACAGAAAGTACTAGTTTGTTATCTTTCTAAAAATAATTTAGTGTCATCATCTCAACTCACAGACCACCTTTCTCCCTGCCCTTCAGGGACTTTTCCACTAGTCCATCTCCAGAACAGTTTACCCTCTCTGATTTCCAATATAACTTTGCTAGTGTAGCATAAAGGCTGTGGATTCTGCTCTCACCTGGGGTAATGCATTTGATATCTGGCTCTCAGAACTGCCCCCGCCCCACTCCTCAACAGGCAGAGTTAGATGAAGCTGATTCTCAAGCCTCCTTCAGCATTAACACCCCACACTGTAACAACTGTGGCTTCATAACAACGTCAGAGATAAAAGAATTGTGTGGTTATGGTATGGATAATTTCATATAATAGGAGCTATCCTTAAATTTATTATCTTTAGAATGAACTACTGATAAAGGCTACAACATGGATGAATTTCAAATGCATTATGCTTGGAGAAAGAAGCCAGACACAAAGACTATAGAATGTGTAATTCCATTTCTATGACATTCTGGAAAAGGCAAAACTATAGGGATGGGAACAAATAGGTAGCTGCCAGGGCTGGGGGCTGGGGCAAGGGGCTGACTACATGGGAGACAGCATGAGGATGCTGGAACTGTCCTGTATCATGATTGTGGAGGTAGTTACACAAATGTATGCTGTTGTCAAAACCCACAAACTATACCACACAAAAGCTTCATTTTACTGTATGTAAATTTAAAAACCAATTTAAAATCATCTTTATAAACTAATTTCATCTTCTTTCCACGTTCACTGACTCAAAGGGTCTAGCATATAAAAACTAATTTTTAATAAAATTCATTATGGACCAACACCAATGGGCACTTTGTTCTTTCAACAAATGCTTCCTGGATGACTACTATGTTGAGAAGAATTGAGATTGAAAGTGAGATGTGAGCTCATCCTCATTCCAAAGACAGGAAGAATGAAGCAAACAAAATGTAAGTAACTTGCCTTAGGGTAAAAGCCCATGATTTGAGATTCAAAGCCAGGCCTGTCATAGTTCCTACTCTTACAAACTAATTAAACTGCAACAAGCATATAGGTATGTATATGTGTGTTTACATACACCTTTGAAACAAAAATAGGGTCAGACTATGGCAGCGAGAATGTGAGAAAATGCATCCTCTGACGATTTCCTGTACATACATACTGTAAAGAGTTTATTTCCATTAATGGAATAATGTGAATATCCTTCTGTCATTAAACATTCCTCTATAGCATAATTTCTATTGGCTGAATTTCCACGGAAGGATATACTATCATTTATTTAGTCATTTCTCTACTTTATAATATTTTCACAGATCAGACCAAAGAAAAGTTAAAGAATCATGCTATGAACAAGGTTGTGACTAATTCTATGCCTACAACTTTGTTTCTTAAGATGAATTCCTTGATAAAGAATTGGTTAAAAAAAAAAAGCAGCTTTGATTGACAGCTCTCATTTGTCTGCCACCCAGCTACCTCACAGTTTGTACCTCCCATCAACCTCTTTTAAAGAATGCTCCCCTACAAGGTCCAATGAGGTGGCGTTGACCCAGAATAGCAGCAAAGGATCCTTGCATCAATTCCTACCTTCCCACCAGGCACCCTCATCTATGCCTCTAGCTGTTCAAGCACACAAACATTCATAATTTGGACAGACCCTGGGGATATGTATGCTACTCTTCGTACAGTTTTATAAGTCAAAGTATCATATCTGACCTAAAGTTTAACTTCATATTTCAATACTAAAGGAAGTAATATCTCCACCCTAAGTCAATAGGTACTATTCATTGGAGCCTATTCTGTTTGTTTAGCTTTGATTCATTCAGACTTTATTTATAAGAAAGCTACACAATATAACAGAAACTAGGAAATCTAACCCATGGGAGAATATGACTTAACTTTCCATTACACCAGGATCTGAGGTAAATAGTAAATATAGCCCCCCAAGGAAGTACACCTTTTTCAACTCTATCAAATATTTGGAGTATATTAAAAAAATCTAGAATTTTCTATGAAGGTTGTTATATGTTACACTTGCTTCTAGGCAATAATAACTGTGAGCTACACCATAGTTCAGCAAGCTATAGACCATGGGCCAAATCTGCCCAACTGACTGTTTTTGTAAATAAAGTTTTATTGAACACAGCCATTCCTATTTGTTTACTCATCCTGAATCTCACCAGAATTTTAGACAGATTTGTTTATGCACTCATGTCAACCTCAGTTCTCCAGGTAGACTTATTAAGCGCCTACAAGGTACCAAGCACAGTCCTTGGTACTATGGATAAAAAGATGAGTAAGACATACTCATTTCCTTTGCTGAGCTCAGGACTTAAGGGGAAGCAGACACAAACACATAACACCATGTTTTAATAAATCTTAGTTATGCAACCTGAAATAGTAGAATCTGAAAAGTGTAATAAAGGCTCAATCCTATGTCTACTTTTTGAAATAATGCAATCCCCCTAAAGTTACAAAAATTCATCAAAACACCCATGGTTCCTAAGCTAAGCAGACAAAGGTATTGGAAACTGCTTGCATTACAGTTACAGTGGTACCACTTTAGTGAGCGAACACTCCTCAGTATCCTGTGAACTCAACCACTACTTACTTGCCTTTGGATTTCTGTGAAAAGTCTGTTACTACTGAAGAGTTTTAATATTTCACTTGTATAAGTTTTATCTTGCTGTGTAACAAAATACCATCAATAATTTAGCGGCTTAAAACAACATCCATCTATCCGCTTACAGTTTCATAGGTCAGAAGTCTAGCGCAGTGTGGCAGAGTATCGCAAGGATGAAATCAGTGTCAGCCAGAATGAGAATTTGTCTGGATGCTCTAAAGAAATGTCTGTTTCTAAGCTTATTCCTGTTATTGGCAAAATTCAGCTTCTTGTTGTCTTAGGACTGAGGCTCGTGCTCCCCTTGCTGGGTATCCGTGGGAATCACTTTCGGCCCCCAAGACTGCCCCAATTCCTTGCCACGTGGCCCTCTCCATTTACAAGTCAACAATAGAAAATTTCTCAGGCAGCAAATCCCCCTCATATTTCAATCTCTGCTTTTCCTATTTTTGACCTTAGGATCCACATTTAAAAGGATCATGTGATTAGGTCATATGAAAGAATCATGTGAAAGGAAAAGATGGTCTCCCTTTCTTAAAGTCAGTTGTGCCATAGAACATAATTTAACCATGTATATAAAATACACCACAGTCACTGTCCTGGGCATTATTCAGGGAATGTGTATCAGGGAGGTGGGAAATCTGGTGGGCCATCTTAGAATATGACCTACCATAGCATTTTTGTTAGAATTGTTCATTACTTTTACAAACTATAATTATATTTCCAAGGACTGATTACATGTTGGTGTTTTTACTGGTTCTCCATAGGCAATCTAGAAAGGAGGTAAGTGTGATAAAATGCTATGATGAAGGCACCATGTACTCTGTGCCATTAATTTAGAGTTTGGCTTCTGTGAAAATAGTCTGTTAAAGCAATTACATCTTTTACTTTGCAAAGGAAGTGTTATAATCAGATAAGTATGAAAGGGGAAAATGGCAATGAGACTGCACTATCAGAACAGTTTGAAGGTGCCCCTTAGCAGCAATAACTGGGTTATATGCCCCAATAACACATCACCCCTAATTTACATTTATTCTTATAAATGGAAAGCTTAGACACATATTATTAAAGTTTTGAATTATGGACTTCTCTGTACAATATAACATGATAAATGCTAATATAGATATGTGTAAACTCTTCACAGAAAAGTAGAATCCATTGCCAAACACAGAATAAGTAAAAAAAAGACAGGAAATTTCCTTTCCCACATAAATAACTTTGATTTAAATCAAATAGCCTGGGGAGTATGTGGGAAGCAAAACAGAATCATCTCCAGACTGAAATATGGAAAGGCTCAACTACCTCTAATCCCATATCACAAAATGACTGCTGGCAGCTGAGATGGACAGGTGTGTCAAGATGCATGTGCCTATTTGGGTAGCAGCCATGGTCAGGACAGTCTGGCCATTTTTATTTTAAATCTTCAAGGGATTGCAGGTAATTATAAACAAAGCTTTAAAAAAAAATCTATCATGCTCAAATTGAGTACGGAATCTAAGGTCTTAACCCAGAAGCAAATATTTATTTAAAAGAGAATGCGCCTCCCCTGGCTCAGAAGCAGCTCTGTCACTGAATAAGAATCAGTTCTCAGAATGATATAGCCCTGAACTGCATTCTGAAATAACAAAGATAATCACTATCGCCACTTGTAAGATACAAGGGACTAAAAGAGAATATTTATAATATGGAAGTCAAATTGACTCTCAACTTTAATTATAAAACATATTTGATTGCTAGAAGACGTAAATAATATAAAAACTTATACAAAATTTATTTCCTAAATGAGGCAGGGGAGTGGGTCCATCTATATGAAATTACTTCTAATTCCACCAAATGCACTGTGCTGCCTTCCAGCCAATCCTTCACAAATGCTGTTCTTGAGATCTTTGTTTAGTCATCAACTTTTCCAGAAGTCTTCCTTGACCATCTGACTCTCCATAATAGGTGAGATGTCCCTCCTATGTGTACCATGTACCTGGATGACATAGCATGAATCACACACTGCCCTCTAATTGCCTGTTTAGTGATCTTCCCCATCAGTATAAGCTCCCAGAGGGCAGAAACTACACCATCTTCAATAGCCTATGTATCCCAAATCATTACAGATGTTTACTATATATTATTGGATGACCAGATTGGAGGAAAGGAAGTAAGACATGCTGATCAAAATAGGGAAGTGGCGCTCAATGCCTTGGATGTCATAGGGTCATGGAGAGAAGAAAAATGAAAAGTATAATCAGAGCCCTGGTTCTGTCACTAATTAGCCCAGTGACTCTAAACAAGTCGTTTCATCTCTTAAGACCTCTGTGTCCTGAGTGGAAAAATTAAAAGGTTGGACTAAGAGGGTCCATCAAGTGTCTTCCAGGTATACTCTCATATCATTCTGTCTTCAGGATTGTCCATGCTTCATCAGAATTCCCTTTTAAACATGTCTTTTAAAATCAAATAATATGAATGGAGGAAGATGGCAGTGTGGTAGGAGGGAGCAGATTCCACTTGCCCCTACACACGAGCGAGAAACCTAGCCAATCTACAGAGGAACAGAGCAAACAGCCAACAGTACCACAGCATATATGAAAATAGGAGACCAAAAATTGTAGCGGATATTGAAAATCCAGACAGTAAGGAGAGTACGTCAGGACAATAAGGGCCCAGAGATCAGCGTGGGGAACAGGGAGGCTGCAGCCCCAGGCCCTGTGCCTGCTGAGTCTGCCATAGGCTTCTTCAGAGAGAGCTGGGTTGGCCACTCCCTCCCTGGCCAAACAAGATTTGAGCAGCACCAGGAGAGAACTGGTTGCTTGAAGTCACAGAGAGGGGAGTAAGCACTAAGTGGCAAATAAACAGGGGCTGTGAGCACCCACGCATAACCCTGGGAAGAGTATGCCTCCAAATCTGTGCGACCAGAGGTGGCCTGGCCCGGCCTGCACCGGTAACCTGGGGAAAGTGCTTTGTGGAAGACCCGAAGCCCACACCCGTGGACCCGGAGAGAATGCATGCTCACAGGAGGTCCAGAGCCAACAACCGTAAACCAGGGAGAGCACTCTTGGGAAGGGTGGGATCTCATGACCTTGAACCCCGGGGAGAATGCCCTCTTACAAAGGCCCAGATCATGCACCCAGGGCCCTGTGTAGGGGCACCAGACTAGCTCCGAGGAGATTTCGCAACTACCCCTGCAGAAGTGCACCAAGGCTAACTGACTGCTGAACAGAAAGGGAGAAAAGGGATACCAGTCACCCCTGTTGTAGCCAGCAAGACCAGAAAAACCAGTTTGGCCAGTTTGAAACGAACAAGAGGTATTTTTTTTGTTTGTTCCTTTCTTTGATTTTTTTAAGTAACTTTTTATTTTTTAATTTTTATTATTTTTTATCTCTCAATTCCTTTTGCTTCTCTTTCCTTCTTTCTTGTTTTATTCCTTGTTCCTTTCTTTCTAATTTTCTCTTCTTCTTTCCTCCTTCTGAATTTTTTTCTTTTTCTATTTCTTTTTAAATACGCGCAAGTGAGACAAAAAAAAAACCCCGGAACTGTGAAAAGACCAGAGTTGGACCAAAGAGGGAGCATCCCAACACTTCAGACAGTGAGACAAAATTCACTTTGTGATTACAGAGAACCTGCAAGTTATTGCATATTTGTATTATTATTTATTCATTATTCTTACATCTTTTATTTCAATAGTATTTTGTATTCTTCTTCTTTCTGCTTAGTCTTCTTTGCTTAGCTGGTTATATTGTATCATTTGACAGGTTTCCCCTGTTCTCTCATTCATAGTATACTACTAATTTACTGTCCTTCACTAATTTACTATCCTTCATTTCACTCATAGGAGTAGTGTGTTCCATTAGCACACTACTCAAGGGCCTATACTCGCTATTCTGTGATCTAGATCTCATAGATTCTGTCATACTATTGTTGTTCTAATATTATTGTAAATAATACATGTTCCATACAATTGTAGATACTACACTACATCCCTCCCAGATCTTAACCCACTTCACAGTTTCCTCAACTTTATTGCTGTAGTGGTTAACTCTATTCTCTCACACACTACACCTATTCACTGTCCTTTACTCTCACCTTACCTCAGAATCTGACCTCCCACAATCTCACTGCTTTCTAAATCCAAATCACAATCCTTCCCTCCCCCAACAAGAGTGTTATCTTCTTTCCATTCTTTCTAAACAGTGGCTAATTGGGCAGAAGATCATGGTTAACACTATGCATAGCCAAAGGATCTCCTATCTCTTCTCTACCAGCTGATACTGTAAATATCATAGAATACTCTCTTGTTTTCTTAAGCCATTTTGCCTTACCTCTCCAACTAATCAAAAAAAGAGTAGGTGGAAGCTGTGAACACCAGGATACCTGAAGGAGACTGCACAAGTGAATCTCACAGGTATTCTACCACAGAAATATACACCATAAACTCAGGGAGCCAGAAGAGACCAATTTAAGAAGCTGAAGCTAACAAGAAGAGTCTCACAAACAATGGGAAGACAAAGAAACAATCCACAAATGAAAGGAAAGGAGGAAGCCTCAGAAAGAATGCTAAATGAAATAGAGGCAACTCAACTATCAGATATTGAGTTCAAAGCAATAGTTATCAGGAAGCACAATGAGCTCACAATGAACTACCAGAAACTACAAGGACACAACAATTAACTCACTGAAAACTATATCAACATGAAAAAGGAAATAGAAACTATCAACAAGGGCCAAGAGGAAATGAAGAATACAATTTCTAAACTGAAGAACACAGTAGAAGGAATCAAAAGCAGAATCGATGAAGCAGAAGATCGGATCAGCGAGTTGGAGGACAAAATAAAAAAAAAACACCCAGAAAGAGCAAGAAAAGGAAAAGAGGCTCAGAAAGAATGAAGAGGGATTAAGAGAAATGCAAGACAATATGAAATGTAATAACATGTGCATAATAGGGATACCAGAAGGAGAAGAAGAGCAAGGGATAGAAAACCTATTTGAAAAAGTAATGATGGAAAACTTCCCTAATTCGATGAGAGAAAAACTCATAAAAACCCAGGAAACAGAGTCCCAATCAAGAAGAACCCAAAGAGGCCCACTTCAAGACACATCATAATTAAAATGGCAAAATTCCAAGACAAAGAGAGAATCTTAAAGGCAGCAAGGGAGAAACAGGAAGTAACATACAAGGGAGCCCCAATAAGGATAGCAGCTGATGTCTCAATGGAAATGCTCCAAGTCAGATGAGAATGGCAAGAAATATTCCAAGCAATGAGAACCAGATGCCTGCAACCAAGGCTACTTTACCCAGCAAGGCTCTTAATCAAGATAGAAGGCCAAATAAGGAGCTTCCCAGACAAAAGAGTCTAAAAGAATACACCTCCACCACACCAACTTTGTAAGAGACGCTAAAGGGACTGCTTTAAGGAAAGGAAGGAAGAGAGAGAGAGAGAGAGAGGGAAACACAGGTATGAAAATGGCAATGAATAAGTACCCATCAATAATAACCTTAAATGTAAATGGATTAAATGCTCCAATGAAAAGACATAGAATATCTGAATGGATAAGAAACCAAGACCCACACATGCTGCCTACAAGAGACCTTCCTCAGGACAAAAGACCTACACAGACTCAAAGTGAAGGGCTGGAAACAAATTTTCCAAGCAAATGGACATAAAAAAAAAAAAAAAAAAAAGACAGGGTAGCAATACTCATATCAGACAAAATAGACTTCAAAAGAAGGGCCACAAAGAGACACCCAGGACATCTGGCCAAGATGGAGGCATAGGTGGACACACTATGGCTCCTCTCACAACCAAAATTAAGGACAACAAATATTTAGAAACAAGAAAATAACCAGAACTGATAGAAAATTGAACTGTACGGAAGTCCAACAACCATTCATCCAGACCGGTAAGAGGGGTGAAGTAGTGGCAGGAAAAAGTGGAGATGTGGACCTGGGAACGCAAGCAGCAGTGGCTCGCAGTTCCCAGGTGCACAGGTGGTAGCTGGCGGACCATGGACATGGGGTGGTAACTGTGCAGACCCAGTGAGGCCACACAAGGCGGCTGGCTGACCAGGTGGTCCCACATTCGCATGCACAGACAGTCCAGGCAAAGGGGAAGTGGCGGAAGAGACTGAATCCAGGAGAGAGTGGAGCAGGTGCCATTGTTCCCTCTCAGATGCCACCCCCATATACAGCATCACAACCCAGCGACTGGGCTGCCCCGCCCTGAGGAAAACCTAAGGCTCCACCCCTCACTATGTAACATCCACAACCAGACTAAAACCAAAACAAAACAAAACAAAAAAACACGAAAAATGGCTCAAACCGGAGAACAAATGAACGCCCCAGAGCCAATTCCTCTAAGCTGTGAAGAGATAGCCAACCTATCAGATGCACAGTTCACAGCCCTAGTGATCAGGATGCTCACAGAATTGGTTGATTTTGCTCACAAATTAGATGAAAAAATGCAGGCTACAATACGTGAAACAAAGGAAGATGCATGGGGAACTGGTAGAGATGGGAGGAAAACTGGGACTCAAATCAATGCAGTGGACCAGAAGAAAGAAACAAACAACCAAACAGAAAACAAGGAAGAAACAAGAATTCCAAAAAATGAGGAGAGGCTTAGGAACCTCCGGGACATCGTTAAACATCCCAACATCCGAATTATAGGGGTCCCAGAAGGGGGAGAAGAAGAGCAACAAGTGGAAAAGTTATTTGAACAAATAATAGAGGAGAACTTCCCCAGTCTGGCAAAGGAAATAGACTTCCAGGAAGTCCAGGAAGCTCAGAGAGTCCCAGAGAAGTTGGACCCAAGGAGGAACACACCAAGGCACATCAGAATTACATCAGCCAAGATTAAAGTGAAGGAGAGAATTCTAGAAGCAGCAAGGGATAAGGGGACAGTCACCTACAAAGGAGTTCCCATCAGATTGTCAGCTGATTTCTCAAAAGAGACCTTCCAGGCAAGAAGGGCTGGAAAGAAGTATTCTAAGTCATGAAAGGCATGGACCTACATCCAAAATTGCTCTATCCAGCAAAGCTGTCATTTAGAATGGAAGGGAAGAGAAAGTGCTTCTCAGATAAGGTCAAGTTCAAGGAGTCCATCATCACCAAGCTCTTATTATATGAAATGTTAAAGGGACTTATCTAAGAAAAAGATAAAAATATGACAGTGAAAAGACAGCAAACTCACAGCTATTAACAACCACACCTAAAACAAAAGCAAACTAAGCAAACAACTAGAATAGGAACAGAAACACAGAAATGGAGATCACATGGAGGGTTAGCAACAGGGAAATGGGAGGAGCAGAGAGGGGGGAAGGTACAGAGAATAAGTAGCATAGACGATGGGTAGAAAATAGAAGAGGGGGAGTGCAAGAATAGTGTGGGAAATGTAGAAGCTAAAGAACTTATGACACATGGACATGAACTAAAGTGGGGGAATGTGAGTGGGAGAGTGTATGCAGGGTGGAGAGGAATGATGGGGGAGAAATGGGACAACTGTAATAGCATAATCAATAAAATATATTTTAGAAAAAGAAAAAAGGTACAGGGAATAAATAGCATAAATGGTAGGTACAAAATAGACAGGGGAGTTTAACAATAGTATGAGAATATGTAGAAGCCAAAAAACATATACGTACAACCATGGACATGAACTAAGAGAGCATAAAATGCCAGTGGGAGGGGGTGTGCAGAATGGAGGGGAATTAAGGAGGGAAATGGGACAACTGTAATAGCATAATCAATAAAATATATTTAAAAAATTAAGGACAACAAATATTTAGAAACAAGAAAACAACCACAACTGATAGAAAAATGAACTGCACATAAGTCGAACAACCATTCATCCAGACCAGTAAGAGGGGCGGAGTCGTGGCAGCAAAGAGTTGAGGTGCGGACGGGGAATGTAGGCAGCAGTGGCTGGGGGTTCCCCAGGCACGTAGGCAGCGGCTGGTGGACCCTGGGCACAGGGTGGCAATTGTGAAGAACCACTGAGGTCGCGTAAGGCAGCTGGCTGACCAGGTGGTCCCACATTCGAGTGCGAAGACAGTCCAGGCGAAGGGGAAGTGGTGGAGGGGACTAGAATCCAAAAGAGAGTGGAGCAGATGCCATTGTTCCCTCTTGGACCCACCCCCACACACAGCGTCACAAAAACAAAACAAAACATAAAAAAAAAAAAAACACCAAAAATGGCTTAAACTGAAGAACAAATCAAAGCCCCAGAGAGAATTCCTCTAAGTGTCCAAGAGATAGCCAACCTATCAGATGCACAGTTCAAAGCACTGGTCATCAGGATGCTCACAGAATTGGTTGATTTTGCTCACAAATTAGATGAAAAAACTGCAGGCTACAATATGTGAAATGAAGGAAGATGCATGGGGAACTGGTAGAAATGGGAGGAAAACTGGAACTCAAATCAATGCAGTGGACCAGAAGGAAGAAACAAGCAACCAAACAGAAAACAAGGAAGAAACAAGAATTCCAAAAAATGAGGAGAGGCTTAGGAACCTCCGAGACATCGTTAAATGTCCCAACATCCAAATTATAGGGGTACCACAAGGGGAAGAAGAACAATAAGTGGAAAACTTATTTGAACAAATAATAAAAAAGAACTTCCCCAGTCTGGCAAAGGAAATAGACTTCCGGGAAGTCCAGGAAGCTCAGAGAATCCCAAAGAACTTGGACCCAAGGAGGAACACACCAAGGCACATCAGAATTACATTAGCCAAGATTAAAGTGAAGGAGAGAATTCTAGAAGCAGCAAGGGATAAGGGGACAGTCACCTACAAAGGAGTTCCCATCAGATTGTCAGCTGATTTCTCAAAAGAGACCTTCCAGGCAAGAAGGGGTTGGAAAGAAGTATTTAAAGTCTTGAAAAGCAAGGACCTACATCCAAAATTGCTCTATCTAGCGAAGCTGTCATTTAGAATGGAAGGGAAGAGAAAGTGCTTCTCAGATAAGGTCAAGTTCAAGGAGTTCATCATCACCAAGCTCTTATTATATGAAATGTTAAAGGGACTTATCTAAGAAAAAGAAGATCAAAAATATGACAGTGAAAAGACAGCAAACTCACAGCTATTAAGAACCACACCTAAAACAAAAGCAAACAACTAGAACAGGAACAAAACCACAGAAATGGAGATCACATGGAGGGTTAGCAACAGGGAAGTGGGAGGAGCAGAGAGGGGGAAAAGGTACAGAGAATAAGTAGCATAGACAGTGGGTAGAAAATAGACAGGGGGAGGGCAAGAATAGTGTGGGAAATGTAGAAGCTAAAGAACTTATGACACATGGACATGAATTAAAGGGAGGGAATGTGGGTGGGAGGGGATGTGCAGGGTGCAGGGGAATGATGAGGGAGAAATGAGACAACTGTGATAGCATAATCAATAAAATATATTTTAAAATAAAAGAGAGACCCAGAGGGTCACTTCATAATACTCAAGGGAAGAATCCACCAAGAAGACATAAACATTGTAAATATATATGCACCCAATGGAGGAGCACCTATTACATCAAGAAAATCTTAGAGGACTTTAAGAAACATATTGACAGCAACGCAATTATAGTAGGGGATTTTAACACCCCACTGTCAAGAATGGACAGATCTTCCAAACAAAATATCAACAAAGATATTGTGGCATTGAATAACACTCTAGAGGAAATGGACTTAACTGATATATAGAGAGCCCTTCATCCCAAAGAAGCTAAATACACTTTCTTTTCAAATGCACAGGGAACATTTTCAAAGATAGACCACATGATAGGACACAAAACAAGCCTCAACAAATTCAAGAAAACTAAAATCATACCAAGCATTTTCTCAGATCACAAGAGACTGAAACTAGAAACCAACCCCAAGGGAAAACCTCAAAACACTCAAAATCATGGAGATTAAATAGCATGCTATTAAACAATGAATGGGTCAAGAATGAAGTTACGGAAGAAATCAAAGAGTTTCTGGAAAGAAATGAAAATGAACTCACAACCCAAAAGTTATGGGACACAGAGAAAGCAGTCCTAAGAGGGAAGTTCATAGCAATACAGGCCTACCTAAAGAAGACAGAAACATTTCTAACAAAAAACCTTACCCTACACCTATAAGAACTACAGGAAAAACAACAAAGACAGCCCAGAGCAAGTAGAAGGAAGAAAATAACCAAGATCAGAGCAGAATTAAATGACATAGAGACTAAAAGCACAATTCTAAGAATTAATAAATCCAGGAGCTGCTTCTTTGAAAAGATAAACAAAATCGACAAGCCTTTAAACAGGCTCATCAAGAAAAAAAAAGAGAGGACCCAAATAAACACAAACAGAAATGAAAGAGGAGAGATTGCAGCTGACCCCACAGAAATACAAAGGATTGTAAGAAATTACTATGAAGAACTGTATGCCAAGAAATTTGAAAACCTGGGTGAAATGGACAAATTTCTACAAAAATATAATCTTCCAAAACTAGATGAAGAAGAAACAGAAAGCCTGAACAGGCCAATAACAGCTGATGAAATTGAAGCAGTAATCAAAAAACTCCTGACACAGAAAAGCCCTGGACTGGATGGTTTCACAGGAGAATTCTACAAACATTTAAGGAAGAGCTAACCCCTATCCTTCACAGACTATTCCAAAAAATCCAAAATGATGGAAGACTCCCAAACTCTGTTTATGAAGCCAGCATCCTCCTAATCCCAAAACTGGATGAAGACACAACAAAGAAGAAAACTTCAGGCCAATATCTCTGATGAACATAGATGCTAAAATCCTCAACAAAATATTGGCAAACCGCATCCAACAATACGTTAAAAAGATCGTACCCCATTACCAAATGGGATTCATCCCAGGGATGCAAGGATGGTACAATATTCACAAATCAGTAAATGTAATACACCATGTAGACAAAAGCAAAAGGAAAAAAATGATCATATCAATAGATGAGGAAAAAGCATTTGATATGTACAGCACTCATTTGTGATAAAAACACTCAGCAAAGTGGAAGTAGAGGGAGCATTCCTCAACATAATATAGGCCATATATGAGAGACCTATAGCCAACATCATACTCAGTAGGCAAAAACTAAATTTTTTCCACTAAGATCAGGAACAAGACAAGGTTGTCCACCTTCAACACTTCTATTCAATATAGTATTGGAAGTTTTAGCCAGAGTGATCAGACAAGAAAAGGAAATAAAAGGCATACAAATTGGAAAAGCGGAAACAAAACTGTCATTTTTCACAGATGACATCATAGTGTACATAGAAAATCCTATAGACTCCACCCAAAAGCTGCTTAACCTAATAAATGAATTTGGCAAAACATCAGGATAAAAGTCAATATCCAGAAATCAAAGGCATTTTTGTATACCAACAATGAAACAGCAGAAACAGAAATCAAGAAAAAAATCCCATTCAATATAGCAAAAAGAAAAATAAAATACCTAGGAATAAACCTAACCAAGGAGGTAAAAGACCTGTATGCAGAAAACTACACAACACTGAAGAAAGAAATCAAGGAAGACACAAATGGAAACACATACTTTGTTCATGGATCGGAAGATTTAACATCATCAAAATGTCCATACTACCCAAAGCAACTTACAGATTCAATGCAATACCTATTAAAGTACCAATGGCATATTTCACAAACATAGAACAAACACTTCAAAAATTTATATGGAACCATAAGTGACCCAAATAGCTGCTCCAATTTAGAGAAAGAAGAGCAAAGTAGGAGGGATCACAATACTTGATACCAAACTGTATTACAAGGTCACTGTAATCAAAACATCCTGGTACTGGGATAAAAACAGGCACATGGACCAGTGGAACAGAAGACAGGGCCCAGAAATAAACCCAAGTCCCTATGGTGAATTAATATTTGACAAAGGGAACAGCAACATAAAATGGAGTAAAAATAGGCTCTTCAACAAGTGGTGTTGGGAGAACTGGACAGCTATGTGCAAGAAAATGAAACTCAAGCACCAACTTACGCCATACACAAAAATAAATTCAAGGTGGATAAAAGATTTAAATATAAACCGTGAAACCATGAAAGTCCTAGAGGAGAACATAGGCAGGAAAATCTCAGACATTTCACGTAGCAACATTTTTACTGATATGTCCCCTAAAGCAAGGGACATAAAGGAAAGAATAAACAAATGGGATTTCATCAAAATAAAAAAGCTTCTGCATGGCTAAAAAAGACAGTATTAAAATAAAAAGAGAACCAACCGTGTGGGAAAACATATTTGCCAATGATACCTCAGAGAAGGGTTTAATCTCCAAAATATACAAAGAACTTACACGACTCCACTCTAAGAAGACAAGCAACCCAATTAAAAAATGGGCAAAGGACTTGAACAGACACTTCTCCAAGGAGGATATACAGAGGATCCAGAGACACATGAAATGATGCTCAATATTGCTAGCTATCAGAGAGATGCAAATTGAAACCACAACGAGCTACCACTTCACACTGGTCAGAATGGCCGTCATAAACAAAGCAACAAATAAGTATTGGAGAGATTGTGGAGAAAAGGGAACCGTAGCGCATTGTTGGTGTACAACCACTATGGAAAGCAGTATGGAATTTTCTAAGAAAACTAAAAATGGATCTACCTTTTGACCCAGCAATTCCACTGCTAGGATTGTATCCTAGGAACCCTGAAACACCAATCCAAAAGAACCTATGCACCCCTATGGTCATAGCAGCACAATTTACAATAGCCAAGTGCTGGAAGCAACCTAGGTGCCTATAAGTAAATGAATGGATCAAAAAACTATGGTACATTTACACAATGGAATTCTATGCAGCAGAAAGAAAGAAGGAGCTCCTACCCTTTGCAACAGCAGGGATGGAACTTGAAAGTACTATGCTAAGTGAAATAAGCCATGCATTGAAAGACAAATACCATATGGTCTCACCTTTAACAAGAATCTAAACAACAAAACGAACAAACACGCAAAATATAACCAAAGACACTGAAATTGAGAACAGACTGACAGTCACCAGAGGGGAGAGGGGAGGGAATTTCAGGGGAAAAGGGGAAGGGTTTACAGGAACAAGTATAAAGTACACATGGAGAAAAACTGGGGGAGTGGAAATGGGAGGGAGGTTGGGTGGGCTGGGAGGGGAGTAAAAGACAGAAAAATGTACTTGAACAACAATTTAAATTAAATTAAATTAAAAATTAAAAAGAAACTGCTGCAAACACAAACTTTGACTGATACCTTCTGTTAATGGATGGATTTTCAATATCAAAACTCCTTTTCATAAAATTGAGCTCCATTTAGACTATAAATTCTAGGCTTGAAACACAGGATCAAGAGTATTTGAGTTCTGTATTGTTAAAACAGTATAAAACAAAAACTTATGTTTTATAATTTTTTATATGATTTTCAAAATTCCCTTAAAATTTTGTCTAAAATGCACATACTTGCTACATTAAAAATGTCAGTACATACTAAAGAATTTAGTAAATAGCTCTTCCTTGATGAGTTCCAACATTAATTTTAGTTGCAAATAGTTGAGCCACATGGGAAAAAATATATAGTAAATCTTCATAAAAAGCTAATTATTAGAAACAGTCAATCTGAATGACAGGGCTCCTTCCAATTCTATATTAAGATCAGAGATGACATTTTAACCCATAATTGATTTTGGTGGTTTCATGCAACTCATTTCATTGAAAAATTATTACATTAAATAATCAATAGGAGATTCTTTAAATATGTTGTTTGACTATACAGTGGAATTCTAAGGAGATACCAGAAATTATATTGTGAATGAATAGTTAATGAAATAAAGTGATGTTGACAATATATGAAGTAAATAAAGCAGTTATCAAATAGTAAAAAAGAAAATCAAATAATATTCAGTTGTATTCAATTGAATCAAGGGATTGAAAGATGCAGCTAATTACGGACACTGACAGTAGATGCTAAATAAATAGGCATCCTTAGATCTTTTTAGTTGCTGTATTAGAAGGTGAATGTTTTAGTTTTGATTCTTTGAATAATAAAATTTCATTTCATCTATGTCATCTCTAAAAGAAAAGTAATTTCAAATACCTTACAAGAAAAGCAATATACATGAAGGAGTAAGAGTGAATTCACTGCTTCACAGAGAAGCTTAAGTTTACCAAGGAAGCCACAACCTCTACTCAAGAGACACAATGTGACCTTCAAAACATCACTTCAATGGGGCAAAATGGACTTCTGACCAATATGATCAACTAGTAAAATCACCAAGCTTTTTTCCCCTAGGCTACCACTAACAAGAGTAACTATTCCACGTTTGTCGATTATTTGTTCTATGGAATTTAATTAGCACTTGAACCCTAGGCAACAACTTCATGTCACAATAAAGACAGAATATAGACTTCTGGCCAAGATGGAGGCGTAAGTAGACAGACTATGCCTCCTCACACAACCAAAAGAAGGACGACAACAACACACTTAAAAACAAAAAACAATAACAACTGACAGAAAATTGAACTGTATGGAAGACCTACAACCAAGGAATTAAAGAAGAAACATTCATCCAGACTGGTAGGAGGGGCAGAAACGGGCAGCTGGGTGGAGAGGACTCCTGGCAAGGTGGCAGCTTGCAGACTGGGCAGTACCAGGTTCGCATGCAGATAAATGGGGAGGAACAACTAGGGAGCGAGACAGATCATGCAACCCAGTGTTCCAGTACCGAGAAATAAAGCCTCAAAGCCTCTGATTGAAAACACCTGTGGGGGGTTGCGGCGGCAGCAGGAGAAACCCCCAGCCTTACAGGAGAGTTTGTTAGAGAGACCCACAGAATCCTAGAACATACACAAACCCACCCACATGGGAATCAGCAACAGACGGGCCCAATTTGATTGTGGGTAGTGGTGGAAGTGACTGAAAACCAACAGAGAGCAGAGCAAGTGGCACTGTTCCCTCTTGAACCCCTCCCCCACATACAGCGTCACAAGACAGCAACATAGGTAGCCCCGCCCTGGTGAAAACCTAAGGCTCTGCCCCTTACTATGTAACAGATACACAGAGATTAAAAAAAGAAAATGGCTCAAATGAAAGAACCGACCAAAGCTCCAGAAAAAATACAAGTAAGCAATGAAGAGATAGCGAAGCTATCAGATGCACACTTCAAAACACTGGTAATCAGGATGCTCACAGAATTGGTTGAGTATGGTAGCAAATTAGAAGAAAAAATTAAGGCTATGAAAAATGAAATAAATGAAAATGTACAGAGAATCAACAGTGATGGGAAGGAAACCAGGACTCAAATCAATGGTTTGGTGCAGAAGGAAGAAAGAAACATTCAACCAGAACAAAATGAAGAAATAAGAATTTTTAAAAAAAGAGAGAGAGAGAGGTTTAGGAACCTCCAGGACATCTTTAAATGTTCTGACATCCAAATCATAGGGTTGCCAGAAAGAGAAGAGGAAGACCAAGAAATGGAAAACTTATTTGAACAAATAATGGAGAACTTCCCTAATCTGGCAAAGGAAATAGACTCGCAGGAAGTCCAGGAAGCTCAGAGAGTACCCAAAAAGTTGGACCCAAGGAAGTACACACCAAGGTGCGTCATCATTACATTAGCCAAGATTAAAGATAAGGAGAGACTCTCGAAAGCAGCAAGAGAAAAGGAGACAGTTACCTACAAAGGAGTTTCCACAAGATGGTCAGCTTATTTCTCAAAAGAAACATTGCAGGCAAGAAGTTAGAGGAGTTCATCATCACCCAGTTAAAGGAGTTCATCATCACCCAGCTCTTATTATAGGAAATGTTAAAGGGACTTAACTACGAAAAAGGAGATCAAAACTATGAACAGTAAAATGACAACAAACTCATAGCTATTAACAACTTAACCTAAAAATAAACTAAGCAAACAGCTAGAACAGGTACAGAATCACAGAAATGGAGATCACATGGAGGGTTATCAGCGGGGGGAGTGGGAGGGGGAGACATGCAGAAAAGGTACAGAGAATAAGTAGCATAAATCGTAGGTAGAAAATAGACAAGTGGAGTTTAAGAATAGTATAGGAAATGTAGAAGCCAAAGAACTTATATTTACACCCATAGATATGAACTAAAGGGTGGGAATGTGGGTAGGAGGGGGTGTTCAGGGTAGAAAGGAATAAAGGGGGGAATGGGACAACTGTAATAGCATAATCAATAAGATACATTAGAATAATTTTTTAAAAAAGACAAAATGCATTAAATGATGCCACAGCAAAGACTCATCTGCTTAGACTGGTGACCTACTGCTACCTAGAATACATATAGAGAATTTATTAAATGAGGTAGTAAGTTAGCTTTTTCTTATGTTTTTCGAGACTGAAGAAGCAATATTCAAAAGATATTGAGTGGAGTAAAAATAGCCTCTTCCACAAATGGTGTTGGGAGAGCTGGATAGCTATATGTATTTTCCTGTTTTTTTAAAGAAAAGAAACTCGACCACCAACTACACCATACAGAAAAATAAATTCAGGATGGATAAAAGACTTAAATATAAGTCATGACACCATAAAAGTCCTAGAGGAGAACATAGGGAGGAATATTTCAGATAGTCCACGCAGCAATATTTTCACTGTATGTCACCTACAGGAAGGTGTATAAAGGAAAGAATAAACAAATGGGATTACATCAAATTAGAAAGCTTCTGCATGGCTAAAGAAAACATCAGTAAAATGAAAAGGGAACCAACCTTATGGGAAAATATATTTGCCAATGATACCTTGGGAAAGAGTTTGATCTCCAGTTTATGTAAAGAACTCACATGACTCCACACCAGGAAGGCAAACACCACAATTAAAAAATGGGCAAAGGACCTGAACAGAAACTTCTCCAAGAAGGACATACAGAGGTCCCAGAAATATATGAAAGGATGTTCAGCATCACTAGCCATCAGAGAGACGCCAATTAAATCCACAATGAATACCACTTCACACTAGTCAGAATGGCCATCATAAACACATCAACAAACGAGTGCTGACAAGGTTGTGGAGAAAAAGGGACCTTAGTGCACTGTTGGTGGGAATGCAGACTGGTGCAGCCACTGTGGAAAACAGTATGGAATTTCCTCAGAAAACTAAAAATGAAACTGCCTTCTGACCTGGCAATTTCACTGCTAGGATTATACCCTAAGAATCCTGAAACAGCAATATTAAAAAAAAAAAAAAAAAAACAGGAAAATTACAAACACTAATCTAGGCAATACTTCTTTATTTACAAATATTTAAGCAACACATTAGTTAAATCTACAGTCAGTACACACTGAACATAAAATGTTACCATATCCCAAGTGACTAGATAAAATATATAAAATTATATGTTTAATGTGAATACATGAATCTGATTTTCAGCCCAAAAGGCTGCTAAAGTACCTTTGCTGGGGAGAGCAGG
This sequence comes from Glossophaga mutica, assembly GCA_039655065.1. Classification (NCBI taxonomy): domain Eukaryota; kingdom Metazoa; phylum Chordata; class Mammalia; order Chiroptera; family Phyllostomidae; genus Glossophaga; species Glossophaga mutica. The sequence goes on from CM077309.1 coordinate 50,351,192, forward strand.
GAGGGTCAGGAAATAATTAGTTTTAAAAATCACTTTTCCAAGTGACTAGAATGCTGTCATTTAGCCAAAGAAATTTAAAACTGGGTGATAGCAGCTGCATGACACATCACTGTTTTAAGTCAGATGCTTTATTTATATGTTCCCTATACTATAGCTGACCACCATCCCATCCAAATTAGTTGATATGATTAGTGTGGTCAGATCAGTTTTAATAATTGTAATAATTTGAGTAGTTTAAGTGTGCTATATATATACTCTTAATAAGTATATATAGTGAAAATAGAAAATAATAGTTCAAACATTATAAACACTCATACACACATACACATACATAAGATGTTCACCTCTATAAACTGCCTATAATTATGCCACAGAAAAAGTGTAGCTAAAAAATGGTAATCATATCAGCTGAGACAATATCTAGAGGGGAGAGATATATATCTGTGTTCAGACCCAACATTGTATTTTACTAATTATATTGTTTTTCTATTTTTTGTCAGATTATTTAGTAAAGGCATCTCCGCATGTTTGGTATTAAAAATAAGCAGCCTTTAGATCAACCTGAGGTATGTCACTCAAATTACAATTTAGATAATCCCTAAAAATTAATGATCCCACTTGTCTCTGGAGGGAGGCAGGATCATAAAGTAGAAAAAGACCAAAATAGTGTGGTGATTAAGAAGTGCTCCATCCAGGGTCATCTCTGCCCTGCGACTCAGGGCAAGTTACTCTCTAAATTACAGCCTCCAATTTTTAAAATATATTTTATTAACTATGCTATTACAGTTGTTCCATTTTTTCTTCCTGTTATTACCCTCTGCCCTGTATGCCCCCCTTCCACCAGCATCCCCCCCACCTTAGTTCATGACCATAAGTTATTTGACTTCTCCATTTCCTATACTATTATTAACAGCCTCCTGTCTATTTTGTACCTACCATTTACGCTTCTTATTCCCTGTACCTTTCCCCCCATCCTCCCTATAAAGGAGTTCCCATAAGACTATCAGCTGATTTTTGAAAAGAAACCTTGCAGGCAAGAAGGGGCTGGAAAGAAGTATTCAAAGTCATGAAATGCAAGTACCCACACTCAAGATTACTCTATCCAGCAAAGCTATCATTTAGAATGGAAGGGCAGATAAAGTGCTTCCCAGATAAGGTCAAGTTAAAGGAGTTTATTATCACCCAGCTCTTATCATAGGAAATGTTAAAGGGACTTAACTACGAAAAAGAAGATGATCAAAAACATGAACAGTCAAATGATAACAAACTCACACCTATCAGTACAGCCTCTAAGTTTAAAAATAGAAATTATGATAGTACCTACGTGTCATTAGGTTTGTTCTAAGGACATGTAACCTCAAGACGCAAAGCTCTAAGCACAGTGTCTGGTTTATAATAAGGGCTCAATCAATTGTAGATAATCCTTGTGCTATAAAAATTATCATTTGCATGTTCACAATTAGAAATGACCATGAATAGTCAGCAATATCATTATGTCACTCTTAGAAGTAAGAAATGGAGGAGGAAGCATCCCCTTTACAGAACAAGACAGTATTCTTGATAAATGATACTTTTTTATTAAAATGGAAAATGAAGGAGGAATGGCCAAGTGTCCTTACTCAGGGCTTCATCCCTTTTTACCTTCCCAGTGTAAAGGAACAGAAGCTGGAGGTATTATACGTGGGTAGATCAACAGTCATTTCCTCACCTGAATTTTATTATTCATTGGATGGCTCCCTCATGTGGCCTACACAGAACATACTGTCCTGGGAATGAGTGGATTTGACATTTCACCAGGGCAAATGACTCTTGTCATAGCCAGCAATATTCTTGGGCCGAGGTGGATCTCAAAGTGATTTCCCTTCTCCCAAGTTCTCATTCATTCAGAATTTGCTAATATAATTTATTCACCCAAAGCATATTGATTGAGGACCATCACCTGCCACGAATTTTACAAGGAACTGAAGGTATCTTAATGATCACAATTGGGACACTCGAGGAACAGTCCTGGGAGAGAAGCCAACATTCGCTAAAGGGCTGCATCATATCAAACTGGGCCAGGAAGTGGTTCTCAAAGAGTGTAAGACCTGTCTCAGACTGAAGTATCAGCAAAGACTTCTCTGAGTGACAGAACTGAGTGGAAAGTCCAGGTGGAACGCTTAAAACTGCATTTCTGAGATTCCTTCTACAAAGGGACTATTTAGATCCTGCCAGGAGAGATACTTGTCTCAGGACTTTGAATGTTGACCAACAGCATGATGTAAGGACAGAGAGACAAGGGTAAGAGGGCAGCCATCAGCAGAGAAGACCTCTGACCACACAGTGGCTATGAGATCATGGCACTGCCTGCCTTTCCTTGGTCTCCTAGAGCTATCCTGGTTCTTGATCGTTCCCCAATTCTGGTTCTACCAGCCAGACACTGAGGCTCTGGATATTCTTGCAATAAATTCCCTTTTGCTTAAAGTAGCTAGAATTAGCTTCTGCTGTTCGAGTTCATCAAGCTGCTTGCTTCTGGTCATATGTCACATTGCTTTCCACCAAACATATATTTTGGATTATGCATCTCTATCTCCCCAATCAGACTGCCAGCTGCTTGAGGACTGGACAACATCTTACTTCTCTTTGAACCTCCAGGATTCGGAGAAGTGACTGATTGACACATAGGAAACACTCAGTAAATGCAAAATGAATATGACTTTGCACACGTTCAAAAAATTAGGTGGTTTGTTGATAATAAATACAAAATTTCAACTGGATGTTTAAACACCGAGAAAGAGATGGATTGAATCAAAAAGTCCTCCATATCTTACATCAATTTTACACCAATTTTACACCAAATTCTATGTTCTGTAGTTATCTTCTCAGATATTACTTTTTTTTATCAACTTCATGAAGAATCCAAGTAGGCTAATAACTGTACTCCTGTAGTATCCTTACCTCTGAACATATAGTCATTCAGAATTTTCACCACCATCTTTCCAAATGGGTAGAATAAAGCTGCTGACGTGGGCAGGTCCATAGCCCACCTCCACTCACCTCCCCCTGCCCTTTGCAACTCTCGGGACAATCCATGAAGCCCAGTAGAGAGCTAGTGGATTTGGCTTCCAGAGAAATCACCATCTGTTTTTCTACCCCTAATAAATAAAGTGCCTCTGCTCTATAAATTCACAGTGCTTGTGGAACCGCAACTTAGAATGAAAATGGATATCGAATTTTTGTCCAGTTTAATGGCTTTAAAAAAAATATCTTAGGTAGTAATTTCATGCTACAAGAATCTATGGGCTGCATAACAGAATTTTATCTGGTTCAAATAACACTACCATGTCCTAAAGCTCTGGGCATTATACTCTTTCCAAATGTACAATGTCGTCAAGGTTTTATGACATTTCCTACAAAAATGACTCAATAGTCAGGCAGCACTTCATCAACTGCAGTTTGAATTCAGGTATCAGAGCAGAATGCTATGCCTGCAGCAGGAAATCTGTGCTGCTCCTCTAACTTCAGTATGGCAGCCACAAGGGGGTACTCCACTAAACGATTTTCATCCATGCACATTTTTGTCCTCTAATAAAAGAATTCCATATCTTGGATTATGGAGTAGAGTCAAAAAATATGGTGGTAGGACCAAAAGTCCATTCTTGTTGACTTGTTTTCCTATAAAAGCTTAATCAGAGATATTCTGCCACGTGGGAGGGGAGTTCTCCACTTATTCAACTTTACTTCCTTCTTCAAGTAGCAGAATTGTTAGAGCATCAGGCCTGTGCCTGCTGCCCAAACATGTGACCTGTCCATGTGGCTTGTGGAGGACACAAGACTTCTGAGACTCAGGGCTGTGAAGGCAAAGCTGGCAGATAGGAGGTGCAAGTCTAGCCTTGCCAGGTTAAACATGGCTATGAAAGAAGCATACCCAGTTCTACTGGCATCAAAACACAGTGCTGGTTGCCAAAGAGTATATAAGCAAGAAATATTAAGTAATATTCCACCTCTGACATTGACATGAATTTATTATTCTTCCACATCAACCCACTCTAAACCAAAGCTTACGCTGTTCCAATCAAGGTCTGCCCTAAAACAGCCAATTATGCTGAATTTAGTCAATACTTTAAGGAGTATTCATGCCCAAAGACAATGCTTCATCGGCATATTAGCTTCTGCATCATCTCCACACTTTCAGTTGGTTACTGAACTCTGTGCATCACTTTAGGGATTGTTTCTCTTTGATTACAGTTATAATAGAACCCTACCTCTTCGCTATGTTGCCAGTGCCTCCCCAAATGTATTGTAAACATTCAGTGAAAAACACTCCAAGTGGAACAACTTCTCCAAATATACATGAAATATTTCCAAACTCATTACATACATGGTTTAAATAAGTGGAATTGTGACCACGTTGCCCTGAGGAACCATGATGCATAACTGCCTTTGTTCTAGGACTTTCAAACTGGTCCCCAAACCTTTGGGTCTGTCTGTGGAGAAAAGTGTAAAATTTTACAAAATATGCACATTAGCAAAAGTGGTCATTTGTCACTTAGGCATGGGAAGTGCCTTCCCAAAATCTCTACTGAGATTATTTTTGCCACTTGTTTCTCAAGAATGAGAGTGTTTAGTCTCACCTCCTGGCAAAACAAACAATTGGGATGTTCTTCCTCGATTCACTCCCACACATAGTGTCATCACCATAAAACTAGAGTTTTTCTTCACCAAAAGAAATGAAGCTTATTCTCTTAATTTGCCAGAACAATGTTATTCCATTTTCCCAAAGACAACTAAAAAAAAACTTCTATCTAGATTCTACGGCCTTGGGTAGGCCTATCATAAGCCTCCATATTCCTCAGTTTCTTGGGGTTACTAATTGTACCTGCCTCACAAGGTTATGGTCAAGAGAAAGTAAATAGTGCATGTGATAAGTATAGCAGAGTAACCAGCATACCATGCTCAACATTGGTAAGTTCAATAAATGTCAGTTTTTGTCATCATTCTCTGCTTGGTATTTAAATGAAAAGACTTCTTTGCAATCCTCCATATGTTTTCCAAGAACTTCCACTTAACTTGTTCTCTATTAGGCCCATCTGGCCTAGATAGTTCCTCTGATCCAAGGGTCCTGGGTCATCTCTTCCCAGCTCTCTTCTAGTTACCTATATCAATTATCTGGAACTTCAAAGGAGGATCCAATGACCAGGGCCTTATCTGCAAAGATCTTGCCAGAACTGAATTAAGAATATGATCCATCTGATCACCAGTATCCTGAGAGTGAGGATGGAAGCCACTGGGAATGGAGATAGCGTCATGGGCATACAACTTGTGTGGCTGCACAGGGCCCCTATTCAGAAGGGCCCCATGCTTGGTTTAATGCTCTGCTATTACCCCATCCTGAAATTCACAATAAAATTTGAAAAACATGGCCCCACATTTTGATTTTGCACTGGGCCCAAAAAATTATGTAGCTAGTTGTGACTGGGGAGTTTTGATTAGCTTGGTTTTATGTTAAAAGGATTGCTCTAGCTTCTGTCTAGGAATAGGCTATAGGAAAGGTATAGGTAGAAGCAGAAAAAACAGCTAGGATGCTGTTGATATAAACAAGGTGAGAGATGATGGTGGCAAATGACACCAAAAGAAGAGGCCAGTTAGATTCCATTTGCATCTGCAGCACACATCACCAGCAATGTGCCTGCCTGTGGCAGTGTGTCCTTGCCAGCCGGCTCCTGCTGCCACCACTGGCTCCCATCCAGTTTCCATGCTGGCTGCCTATTAATCTGAGAACTCTGTGCTTCACAATACATTTTCTTAAAAGAGAAGGTGTTGGTTTCTCTTCTAGCCTACCCTTTTCCTAGGGAAAGGCAGGGGACCCTACAGTCCCACCAAAACTGTATACAGTAGCAAATGGGAATTCTCCAAAAGAAAACCAGGCTGCTGTCACAAAATCTGGATCCTCTACAATGGAGAAAAAAGCTGCTGAAAGAAGGAAGGAAAGCAGGGCCCTAACCAGGCCAAACGTCTTCTGTGTTAGGTCACTGTAGTCAGAGATTACTATACATTCTCCATTGACCCCAATTAAGTAACATGTAAACATTACCCCTTCTAAAATCTGTACGGATTTGGCAGGATAAGATCTACTAAAGTTTCTGTAGCTACAAAGTGCATCTAAAGTATCTTTAAGACCCACAAAATACTCTGCTCTACTCACCATAAGAAAAAAGGAAAGATTAAATTTTGGGGCTTTTTATTGTTTTAGACTTATGTCTAAATTTGTACAATTATCTCTATGGTTAAGCTTTCAAATGAAAAAATCATCCTATTTAGTTTTTAGGTAATCAAATAGAAAATTCAACAGGCCATGCTAAAAATGACATGATACAACCACGAGCGAGTTCAATACCAGTGAGTTAAAAGTTTATATTTCTTAACTTAAAATACTTTTTTTAAAAAAAAGATTTCATTTATTTTATTTTTAGAGAGGGGAAGGGAGGGAGAAAGAGAGGAAGAGAAATATCAATGTGTGGTTGCCTCTCACATGGCCCCCACTAGGGGACTGGCCTGCAACCCAGGTCTGTGCCCTGACTGGGAATCGAACCTGCGACCCTTTGGTTCACAGCCCTCACTCAATCTTAACTTAAAATTCTTTAAGCATAATATCTTCTTTTTAACATGCTCAAAAATGTCTCAAGTGACAAAGTGCTGATGATACCAATCCCAACCAAAAGGGTTTGTCCCAGCTACTCACCTTTTTCTGAAGAACATTGATTTTTCTTTCCTTCACTTCTAACATATCCTTCATGTCTCGAATCTCCCCGGCCAGTGTCCCCTTCTCTTCTGTGAGGTCCTGCAGCTGTTTTGTTTTTTTATTAAGAAAAGATTCTTTCTCTTCCAGTCGTAATCTCAGTGCATCTACCTGAAATCAAGAAGAAGAAAGAATGTACAGAGGTCATCAATGACCACCGGTCAAGCCCTAGGAGGGGTAGGTAGCAGTAAGCCTTCTGAGCACAGCATCACCACACCACTGCTCATGGGCTCTCATTGCCAAGCCTTTTAACAGTCTGTATCTACATTGAAGTCCGGCTATATGTACATCTGATCAGTGATACATTTTTATATACAAGTTATTTATGAAATCAGACATTATGAAATAATAGTGTATCTTCACATTATGAAACCATAAGCTGAGAAACAAAGCACACTAATCCTCCGTGTCCTTGAGTGCCCCGGGAGGGCACAGCACTGCCCACTCTGCCGCACCCTCCAGGAACATGGAGAACACACGGGCCATGCTGCAGACATCTGGAAGGACCAGGCTGATATGTAGCAAAACACTCCTACATTAGAAAAATACATGTTGCCAAGAGGAAGTAAATGGTGCTATAAAAAAATGTGGAAATGACACCCATTCCCCAGTTCTATGAAAGACTACTTTCCAAATAATAAAGAAAAAAAAGACAAAAAAATGCCTATTTTTACCTTACCTCAAAAATTAGATCATTACAATCCCTGCTTTTTATATGTCAGTAATAAAATGAGGAGACATAAGCTTTATTTTTTCTGAAGACCACAAAAAATTCCATGGGTGATGTGGGGTGTTGGGGTGAGAGAAGACTTTAATCCTCATGCTCCGTACCAGGAATCTGATGGACAGTAGCTTTATCAACAGTCAGGAAGTAGTGATACCAGCATGTTATTTAGAGAGATCAAAATAACCAGGCAAAAAGAGCTAAAACCATTTGTCTTGGGGAAGAAGAAATGGATAAACAGTTAACTGCTGCATCTGATAGCAAATTTTGCTCATTATGCAAAGAGCAAGTAAAATTTGGAATGAAAACAGGGGAAAAGGCAGAAGTTTAAAAAATAGGATTCAGGAATGCCATCAGAAACCACAATAAACAGATATATAAATACTATGAGGACCCAGAATTAAAAAGTTTAACTTGGAACAATGAGAAGAGAACGTTGGGTTTTAGGCTGGGTTCTGCTTCTATCTAGCTCTGAGGATCAGGACAAAACAACTCACTTTCCCCCCATCCAGCCTTTCAGCTGTAGTTTCTTCCTTCATGAAACAAAGAAGCTGAAACAGAGTGCCTGACATTTTATGATTTTAAAGGTATTTATTTATTTATTTATTTATTTATTTATTTATTTATTATTTAATTTTTAGAGAGAGGGGAAGGGAGGAAGAAAGAGAGGGAGAGAAACATCAATTGGCTGCCTTTCATAGGCAACCCAACTGGGGACCAAACCAGCAACCCAAGCATGGGCACTGACCAGGAATCAAACCAGTAACCTTTTGGTTTGTGGGACAATGCTGAACAAACTGAGCCACACTGACCGAGGCACATTTTATGATTTTAAAGACAGGAATCGGTCTTAGGTAGAATACACCTTGCAAACATGACGATATTAGAGATAAAACAGTTATTGGGGTCGAATCTCCTTTCTTACCCCTTTCCAAGAAAGAGGTATCAAAGTTGTGTTTCTAAAGGTCAAAGGTGATAAAAAGGTGGGTGAGTAAAGTTTTCCCAATTTCTGTCTCTGTGAGGAGGATGAACTTGGGAGGTACCAGCGAAGCACAGGGTGACAACAAGTGATTGAAGCCCAGTTAGCAGATTGACCCTGAATGCATTATGGAAGAGGATGGACATTATGTGACTAACAAGGATGAGCACAGCAGATTCTTCCAACATCTGATACCTGTGCCTCTTCTCACATAATGACCACAGAGATCTAGGAGCTAGGAAGGTAAAGGAGATACTCATGTTCTGGGGATCTTCACTCTCCTAAGTGAAAACTGATTCCAGTTGCACTAAAGTATAAACATGACGATTCTCAAGTGGCCTTTGTTTAAAGTTATCTTCACCTACCAATCTGAAAATAACAGCAATACTTATCTTGGGATTTTCATCATATCTGGTAAAAAAATCTATGTATTTTTAGTTTATACATAAAGAATGGCATTTGAGGGTCCTTGTAAACTAGCTGAGCACTCCAGATGACACAGTGATTACACGGGGTTACAACCTGACCAGGACTCAATGTGAATCTGAGAAGAAACTGTGCTCCCATTTGCCTCCCATCCTAGCTATCAAAGATGGATGGTCTCTGTCTGGCCTAAATACCCAATATCCAAAACTGTGATATAAATAAATTACAATATGGGAGATAGTGAGTGGTACTGAAGAGAGTTTAGAAAAAAGACTCTGTTTTGATGAATAATACACTTAACATTTGCAGCACCTTCTTACCATGCATGATCTATCAGTACCCAGCTGCATCTTTCTGAGCCTGAAGTGATACAATGCAAACCTGGCTGTAAGAATATTTCTCCAGGCAGAAAACAGAGAGCAAGGATGGCCGTGATCAACACATTACTCATAACACCCAACCTCTACAAGGCAGGAGGGATTCTGTGCCAGCTGAGGTCTTCTGCTCAGGAGTTTACTTTCCATGTGCCCAAAAGCTTTTTTTACTTAGCTTCAAAGGAATTTGAATCGTACCCTTCAATCACCTTCACTCTATCTTTACAGTTTTGCGCAGTCTCCTATAATCAAGAAACAAAGCTTATGGGGCTATTTTTTTTTTTTTAACTTTGACCTGAATTGCATCCAATTCCCAACCAACATTAGCCCAGTTTGTAGTAAGCAAGTATGACATCATTTCTAAAGTAAAATTTTAACTTCCAGATGGTGCAAAACCACAAGCAGGCACACAGGCCTTCTGATGCACAGAAGTTTAAATACAGGGAAGATCAGGCAAGAAAGAAGATAGTCTATTAAAAATTAGAAAATGTAGTTTCAAACTGGGTATCAACGAGTAGAATTAAAGTTCCTCTCACTAATATTTGGACTTCAATCAACAGTGTACATCAGTTTAAAAAAAAAGAAAAGCCTTGAAGTTTAGCCTTGATATTCTAACATCAGGTAGAGACATAAAAGTTAAAATGTTTGAGAATATGAAATACTTCTCTTTGTCTCTTCACTCAACACCAAATAATTTTAAGGGCCCTCGACGCTCTCAAACTTTGGCAGTTGGCTCAATAATAAAACTTGGCAAAGCAAAAAGCACCATCATTTCCCAGAAAAACAAAAGAAAATTAGAACTATATGATACAGTCAGTACATAAAGACCTATAGGCTGAGTTTCCAATTTTTACTTATGACTCAACTGCATGGGAACTAGCCACCTAATGTTAAAACTAGGACAATCTTTTCATTTTAGAAGAATTACTCATTTCCTTCTGATCCAGTTATGTGTGTATTTCTCTGTGTGTGTGTGTTTAAGAGCATATAACATATGAAAATTTAACCTTTTATCTGGCAGTATAAAACACGAAACATTTGTTATCACTTCAGTTCCAGGTAATAACTTGAAAGAAAAGGACCATGGCAATGAAATTGGCAAAAAATTGCCAAAATCGGAGTTAAACATTATTAATCTTCATGTCAGCACCCAGGAATTACAACCAGTTCCAATGGTGAGGTATGTTTGTAGAAGTTCTATACATAAGCCTCCTGACCTTTCTGCTGTATTTTACATGAGCCTTCAGAAACGGTTTTAATGTTGTGACAAAACACTAAGTGCTACTTGATGTGCCATAAATAATTTTTTTAAATCAAACGGTTCATTTCACTGTTAAAATGACTACAGCAACACTTGAGGAAAAAAGAAACACTTGAGAGAGAAAAAGGAGCCACTTGAAATTTTTCACAGATTAAATACTACTTACTTGACAACGCTTCAGGAATTGAATAAACATAGTATCACAAAGGACAACTTTAAAAAAAAAATTAAACTGGAACGCTCACAAAAGCTCCCAATGTAGTTTTATTTCACATTCAAAGTTTTGTTTGTTTGTTTTTCCTAATAGTAGACTTGGGTTAAGGATATATTTGAATTTGATTCAACTTGCAATCATTCAAATGGGGAGACAGTTTTAAAGTTGGAAGTATGCATAATGTACACAGCCTCCAAACACACAAGCACTAAAAATAACCCAAAATCTAAAACTTGCTGTGGTAGTAACCACTACTTCTCACTCACATCCAATTTCCCTTTCCTTCCTGAACACAGGGAAGCTCTCCCTCGCAGGAAGATGGGGCCATCTGTTTTATTCATAAAACATAAACAGAAGTGACATATATCACTTCTTGTCCATGCCCTCCCCAGCCCTTCCCCTTCCTCAGAGATCTTGGAAGCTACATTTTGAGGATGGCGGACCTACAGGATGGCAGAACCTCCCTAAATCTGGACCCTCAAGAGACTACAAGAAGGGGGAACATCCCCCACCTCCTGCTCACCAGTCCGAAACCCGCACATGGGTTGGATTTACAGTATAATGTATTAAAATACTCAGAAGTTACTATAATAATTTTCCCTGTTTTAGCTAAGACATGAGTTCCTTATAACTGAAAAGATTTGTTTGTCTTTAAGATTACCATAAACCTAAAAGAAATGGGGCCATTGTACCTCCCTCCACCCTTTCTTTGTGTAGGATCTCAAAATCTATTTTCCCCTATCTTTTCACCCCAATTCCAAAGAGAGGGGAAATGTGAGAGAGCCAAGGGCATAGCTAAAAGGAGGAGGTAGCAGAACCCTGGGGAATGGACTAATAGGTTAAAGATCAAGACCTTGGGGAAGAGAGAAAGATTGAAGAAGAGTCCCCTTAAATTCACTGGCTTAAACTCCAGTTTGTATAGATAAGTGGCTCAAGTGGACAACTCTGTTTTCCAAAAGTCTCTGCATTACAAATATATTGTTCAAGTAACTCGTGGCAATGGCCATGGACTTACCCACAGGCCTTCCAAATGTTGGGAACAAAACTAAGGTGATATAAGCAAAATGAGGATAATAACAGTACCTCCTTCATCAAGTTATTTTGGGGACTAAATTGAATAACCTGTAATGCACTTAGCACAGTGCCTGGCACCCAGAAACACTCAACAAATTTTTGCTATTGTTATTATGTTTTATTATTCTGCTTTCCACAGCTTCTAAGCCAGTGATTTATATACTATAGGTATGCAATAAAGGTTGCTAATCAACAGCCCTCAGGAAAGTGGAGAACCAGCAAATAAGGTTTTGTGCTTTCATATGTACTGGGGTGTTAGATTGTCTGTCACTTACTTTAAATTATTTCAGCATATTCCACATGATCTATGTGCCTGTGGAGGGGTGCCTGAGTGGGTGGGTGGGTAGGTGGGTGGGTGTATTTCTCAACAGAGAATAAATCCTCCGGGGTAGTTAATTAGCCTATGAAAGACTTTAATTAAAAGCTGACATGCCAGAGTTAGCTACCAAAAGGGGCTCGGTATTCTTTATATTGATGAACACCTGAAATTTGGTCAATTAATGTAACTGACGTGAGGAGTGATTTTTCCTTGGTGGAGTGAGCGGTGTTTCAGGTGTGTGGGTTGCCTAGAAATGTTGCACAGACACTCCTGCTCTTCCAGAAACAAGATTTAAGTCAGTGAGTGGGTCCCACGGAAATATGATGCAAGCTGCATCTGTCATTTTAAATTTTCTATAGCCATGTTAAAAAGTTTAAAAAGATAGAATTAATTTTAATAACATATTTAATTTAAACTACAATATCCAAAATGTTATTATGTAAGATGCAAGAAATATGAAAAAATGATGACATTTTATTTTGTATTATCTTCAAAATTCAGCATTTATTTTACACTTTCAGCATATCTCAATTAGGACTAGCCATAGCAGCTCATGGCTACCATACTGGACAGTGCGGGCCCGTCTGTGCCTAGTAAGCCCAAAAGTTTCCATCCTTAGATTTTGATCTCCCTGTATACATAGATGCTTTAAGGAGGATTCTGGCCCAACAGCAAACATGGTTGTTAGAGCCCTGGCTCAGGAAATATCACCACGCTGGTCTAATGTGAACCCTTTGTGGTCTCAAAAGGACAGAGAGCAAGAACTTCAAGGAGCACAGCTGAACACCTGTGATGCAGCACCTGGAGGCCAGGCCACGGGGCAGGAGCCTTCCCTCCTCTAACCATCAGAGAACCAAAGAAAACCACATAAGTGTGTCAGTGACCTAATTGGCTTAGTGATTCAGTGAACATGCATGATCTTTCTGGAGTCTTGTTGGAAAGAAGAGTTCAGAGTAATTATGGCTCTTTAAAAGTTCTTTCACAATAATCTCTAATTATAGCAAAAGCTGCCTTTCAGGGAAAAAAAATATCCTTCAGTAGTTGTACCATCAAAACTGCTATACAGATGAAGGTCTGTATATCTCTTATCCCAGGCTTAGGCTATGTCCTTTTATTCTTTGACATTTGCAGCTATTTTGGTTTCATATTTCTCTTCTCTGTAGGTACTCTTAGCTCCAGGAACTAGAATTATTTACTTATTCATTCAACAAATATATGATCAGTTTTGTGCCAAGCATCATTCTAGGTTAGAGAAACAGCCTTGTAACAGGATCGTCAGGTCTCTGACTTATGGAACCGTACATTGGTGAAGTTGGGGGTGGGGCACAGCAAATTATTAGTATGTCAATATCAGTAGTAAATAAGATTTTTAGGATAAGAAGAAAGCAATACAAATATAAAAGCTAAGAACTTATGTAAAATCCTTGTAAAAAACTGGACTGGCAAAAGGCTAATTTGCAGATATCTGTGCTTATTAGTGAAAACATGCATATGTGTGTTTGTGTGCATACAAAATAATAAAATTCATGATTTAGTGAAAATCTACCAGCTATTATCAAATATGCACCAAGACTTTGGTATTCAAAAAAAGGGCCTATTATTACTATTTTTAGAGAGAGGGGAAGGGAGGGAGAAAGAGAGGAAAAACAATATCGATCAGTTGCCTGCCCCAACTGGGGACTGAACCTGCAACCCAGGCATGTGCCCTGAATCAAGCCAGTAAACTTTTGCCCTGAGGGATGATACTCCATTAACTGAGCCACATCTGTCAGGGCCAAAATGGTTTATTTAACTGATGCCTACTCTTTATTGTGCAATCTTGGAACACTAAATGTCTTTATGGATATTTAAATAAGTTTTGCTTTTTACCTGCTCCACTGAATTTAATATAATTTTGGATTTTAATAAATCTGGATCTTAAGCCTTGTAATACTAATAAGTATGAACATATGACATATTTTCTCTTTTGAAAAATTATTTTCTAGCTTTACCTATTATAAACATTTAGGGAAAAAGTGACTAGTAGCAATGAGCACCTACCTGAAACACCCAAATTTTAGGTGTGTGGCAAGAAACATAGAAATGAGTACAGAATATCTCACTGAACCAGAAAGCAAGGAAATATTAAGGGCCAGGTCTTATTGGCCAAGGACCAGAGAATCTGATTCTGTTCTAGGAAGAGACACTAGGGAGCAGGAAGGAAGGCTGGGAAAGGTACCTAGTTACTACGACCACCAGGAGAAGAGGCAGTGACTGCCACAACTAGGGTGCAGGTGATAGAGAGGGAAAACATGGTTATATCTAAGACACATGTTGAGGTATAATCAGGAGCAGGTAGACTAAGAATTTGTGTGTACAGCAATAAAAGGAAGGAAGGAATCAAAGATAACTCCTGGATTACTGGCTGAAGCAACTCCATAGATAGTAGAATTATTGCCTGTGCTGGGAAAGACTAGGGAGAATCGGGCTTAATGGTAGGAAATCAAGAGTTCAGTATTAGGTATGTATAGTTTGAGATGCTAGTAAACATCCACAGTGTAAACAGCTACGTGACTTGGAATCTTCTGAGACAAGAACCCAGGACTGGAGTCTAACCTATATGTGACTGAGCAGTCCTGTAATTACATCACCATTCCTCCAGCAGACACATTAGGACATTTACAGATTGATTCCCACATAGATGCAGCTATCTGAGATCAAGTCAACAAAAACTTGTAAGCAGAGGAAATCCATTATAGTTGAATACCTGTGGGGGAGGGGCCTCTGCCCTCAGAGCCCCATCCCTCCATCACAGATGAAAATAAAAACTACCAAGACATGATCTGCTTGGGGAGGAAAGGTGGTCAAACTCTCAGAGGAGGATGACCCAGAGCCCCTTCCTCACTGGGCTTTTATTGGGTTCAAATACACAGGAATACAGGTATGTCAGGTGGCAAGGATCAAACAATGGTTAACATTTCAAAGAAATCTGAGGGCTTAACCTGAGTCAGTGTCTGTCAGGAAAGGGGGTTGTAAAACTTTGGGAGACAATCTCATTTCCTCCTCGAACCCTTATCATTTAAGTGAGTGCACTCTTATCAAAGCAGGTTTCACAGGACTTTAGGAATCCTTTCTTATGCCCGATCACCCAGGGAGCCATCCTGGCCGGCACAGGGCTGCACCGCTTGCCCTCATAGTTTCAGGCTTTAAGCCCATTAGGAAGCAGAAGACATCTCCCAGATGGAACTGAGGACTCGGGCTATGTCAGAATAGCTGGGGGGCAAGGGTCCATCAGCCCCTCTTTGCTGCAGCCCCCCAAGTCCTTCCATGAAGGCCTCCCAAGTGGTTGTGTCTGGCTTAGGTTGCCCCTCCCATGAGGAGTCTTACCCGTCATTGACTAAACAACCAAGCATTAGGGGCAGAGATGGATGAGGCAGAAGCAGTGCTCCTGCCAGGGAGATAAGCTTTGTCTCCTTAGTAGCTCAGGTCCTCGTGACAGAACAGACCCAGATGAAGTGGGTTCCTTGGCTCTTACACAGCCCACCATGGGGTGAGGGTTACAGCTCCTGAAACCAGGCTGAAAGGTCTGCAACAAATACCAAGTGAAATCCCTTTCCTAAAAAGGTCCCTAATTTTCTATCTTTAGTTATAAGGTCTCTCCCCATCACAGTCTTGAGAAACAAGAGGGTTGGTCACTTTAATCACTTCCCTCGAGCTCTCAAGGTGGCTAGTTAACATCAGTGCTGTGTTTGCCCTCCACTGGATCCTGCCACCAGGAGAGTGACACCCACTGGGAACAAAAGGGCTCTACCATCCAGCTCCAGGGGCTGGCTTTCCCCTGCAACCAGAAGCTCATACATTTAAACAGGGGAAAGACCTAAATTATATTTTTTAAATATAACATTTAGATAGCACAAAGAAAAACAATAATGGCTGTGTTATAGAGTGCTTCATAATTTATAATATATCTTTCTGTTAAATTATAAATCTGTCCTCTTACACAATTTTAATTTAAAAATAAAATTCAGGGATATTTAGTATTGTATAGCCACATGATGTGCTTATAAAAGTTAAACTACAATCACCAGCTTGTTAATGACACAGCTGAGATTTTCAGGTTGTAAAGATTCATTTTGTCTTACCTACCTGTCAAAAAATTATACCCATGTCCCACATGCCACCTAGTTGAAGAAAATAACATTGGGTTAAGAGTGCTTCATATCACCCGCATGGAAGAATTCGCATCATATGTGGGTTAATAATCCAGCCAACTTTATAAAGCCTGTTTTCATACTTAAGTTTTTGGCTACTTCTTACACTAAAATTAGGTGGTTTTAAGTGACTAGTCCAAAGTTCAAAATTTAATGTTCAGTTCAGTTCCAGCAAATTTCTGAAAACACATGGGAATTGTAACTCATGTGTTAATACTTAAAGTTTTTGTTAATAAAACTTCCAACACTAACCTTACCTCATTGAATTTACCTCACTACTTTTTATGCTTACTATAAAACTGTAGCTGTCATAATATTTTTGAATTACTACAAAAGGAAGTAAGCCATTCCAAAGTCAATGTTATTTTGCAACATGATGATAGTTATAAATTCAAAATACTTAAAACCAATTTGCAAAGCTATCAATCTTAGTACCTCCTAACATTTGAAAAGACCATCTCCAAGACATTTATTATTATTAAAAAACAAGTTTAAGAAAACACCATGTATCATTCATATTGCACTTTACCTTCAAGTAAGCACATTAAATTTAAACATGAAAACTCACTTTAACATAAAATTTTAAAGATTGGTCCTGCTTAGATATTCCATGAACTTTCTAAACTACCACTGAAGGCCAAACATCTTAAATCACTGATAATTTAGTACCAAGATTAAGTAATAATTTTGTGATCTCAAGGTCAGTGCTTTTGAATAAATCCAAATAACTAGCCTCCATCCAGGTATGCTTGACATATGTGTAAATGACTAACAAGTTAGAAACTGTAGTCATTTTATTTAAATGAGTATTAAACCCATATTTTAAAGTCATGTCTCTCAAATCAGGGCCCATTCTCCTTCAGGATGGGGACCAGTGTTCAAAGATCCATGAGCTTGCTACAAGAATTGTTTTATGTTATCTTTTCTTTTTGATTATGACCTCAAAATTAAAATGAACTTATTCTGCATGATGTAAATAATTCCTTACAACCAAATATTAAGAGATTTCAATATCTGCCTTTGTGTTTGCACTCAAGATTCCTTTGGGGTAAATGGAGAAAGCATAAAAGGACTTCTTATTTCTCTGATATACTCCCTCCAAATATTGGCCATGGGACATCACTGTGACCATGTAAACACAGGTTTCAACAGCATCTGGGAACTGCCATCAGTGAGGAAACTAGGTCATCACACAGCACAGAACTCTGCAGACCTCCTCAACTAGCATCTGGGCATAAGAGTTGGGACCCTAGTCATGTGAAGTATAAATTAATGTCCAGCAAACATAACTGTTCCACATAAAGTTAATATCATTAATTTAAATTTTATAGGCTTTGACATTACATTTTCATTTAGTGTGTAATTTTTACTTGGTTTCATAGTTCTGTAAGAGCTATAAGCACGCCTAGTCTTATCTTTGTGTCTGATTAATAATACAAGTAATACTTGTTACATAAAGCAATATTGGGTGTCTACAATGTTCTTTTTATCATTTTTCTTTTAAAAGGAATTTCTTCCCAACTGTGAGACATACTGCCCTAAAATAAACAGTATTTGTTCTTTGAAATCTTGCTGAGTGTTGTGGTAAAATTAAATGGGGGAGTGAAGGTATGTTCCATGATCAAGACTTGGGAAATGCAGTTTGCTATCTTGATTTATGGTAGACATTAGCATACTAAAGCAAAACTCTTATTTCACTTGATTTAACTCACCTTTTCCCACACCTATTTAACCACAGATCCCATATATTGTTTTAAGAACACATAATAATATCCTTCAGAGGTTGTTAGGAAAGATTATTCTCAAGTATCTTTTAGTCATCGAATGTTTAAGGCATAGCACAGATATGAAATGTTTGAGTACGGTGCAATGTAGACATACCACTGGATTAGATTCAGAAGAACTTGGCTCAGAGTCAACTAAATACACTGAAGCTGTCCTCTGTGGCTAACAAAGTGTTAGGTGATGTGCCAGAGTGTCTTATGTAATTCTCAGGGCCAACGGTGAAGCAGGTATGTTTAAAAACCTTAAAGCTCTGAAGGCTTACAGGGCTAATGTGGTAGGCTTTGTTAAAGCCCCAGCCCTTGGTTGAAGATCCACACTACCATCCTACATCCCGGGTTCAGTTGTGGCTCCATGGGCACCTGGGGTTGAGACCTTCAGGGAAGTCACTTATTTCTTAGGAACTCAGCTATCTCTTCGATAAACCAACAAATTTTTGCTCAATGACCTCTAAGGTCATCACCTACCCCAAACTTTCATGAAGTCAGGAGGTGAGTGATCCAGATACTAAAATATATTTTAAAGCTTTGGTAATTAAAACAATTTGATATTGATGCAGGAAGAAAAAAAAAAACAGAGAAAGTCCAAAATAGATTCACATACTTATAGAATTTAGTATATGATAATAGTGACATTTAAATTCAGTAGAGTAAATATGGATTACTCAATTAATAATGGCTGAAAACTGAAGTTCTCATTATTATCAGCCATTATTATCAGTTCTCATTTAGAAAAATAATAAAGGCAAAATCTTACTTAGCTTCTGATGACAAAAATAAATTCCCAATAAAGAGTTAGATGTAAAAAAAATTAAACCATAAAAATGTAAAAGAAAATATGGAGTCCTTCTTTCTATTTTTGAAATATAAAAGTCCTTCCTAACCAAGAGAAAAGGCTTAGACACCATAAAAGAAAAGATAGATAAATAAGATTACATAAATATAAATTAAGCTCTGGCTGGTGTGGCTCAGTTGATTGGAGTGCTGTCCTGTAAACCAAAAGATGGCTGGTTCAATTCCCAGTGAGGGCACATGCCTGGGTTGTGGGTTCAGTTGCCAATTGGGGTGCATGTGAGAAGCAACTGATCAATGTTTCTCTCCCCCTCTCTCCTTCCCTTCCCCCTCTCTAAAATCAATAAGCATGTCTTTGGACGAGGATTTTTTTAATTAAATAAATATAAATTAAAATATCTTCATGAAAAAAGACAAAGGCAAATTACAGAAAATTTTTGCAAAAGCCAGAAGTAAAATGCAACATATGTTCCAGTATGTATAATATGTTTCTATTTGGGAGTAAGAAAAAAATATATTTTCCTGTGTGTGCATTGAGTATGTCTGAAAAAACAAATAGACAAATAAATAAGAGTTTATTAAATGCCTACTACCTGCTCAGTTGATAAGTGATAAAAACAAGAAGTAAATTGACACACTAGTCAATTCCACTTGGAAGCTAACTAAGACATAACACCAACTGCTATGGGGAGGTCAGAGTAAAATAAATCCAGTCAGACTCACAGCTTCCAGAAAATGAATTGATTACCTGCATTTCCAGTTGACCCCTCCTCAGGGCAGAAATGCTGCAGATAGAGGACACAATCTGTCCTGGAAGAATTATTTATTGTGGTACATATTATAGCTGCTATGAATTTTTACCTAGTATATTTCATACACTGTTGGAAAGTAGGAAAGAATAATAGCTACAAGTAGGGGCTCTTGAGTTAGACACTTCAAGTTCAAATCTTAACTATCCATCATTTACTGAGGATGATTTAGTGAAAGATACAATCTCTCAAAACTTTAGGTCCCCCTCAATAAAGAGGATAATAATAGTACCAAAACCACAAGGATTAATTGAATCAAGACTCTCAAGGTGCTTTATGGAAATGCACTAAGAAATAAAGTAGAAAGAAATCAATAAACAGTGACTGCTCTTTAATAGTGAATAGTGGTATAATTTATGATTACCATGATAAATTATATATTCCATCATCCACATACGATAAGTAAATTTAGTCATTAGAATACCATATGTTAATATTCAAGCAACTACCACACAAAGCTCAATGCACTGACAACAATGATGGTAACATGAGCCAACCCCTGTGGAGCAGTTTCACGTGGCCCATCAGCACTTTGAGCAAGTTATTGCTTTCCATTCTACAAGGCCCAGAGCTATATGGCTTATAGGTGGCAAAGCCTAGACTTGAGCACATGTCTGTCAAACCCCAAAGAGCTTGATCTGAATATCAAGCTCAGAAGGAGAAAAGCTAGAAATATTTAGCAGCATTAATGGTAACCACAGATATGAAGAGAAATATTGTATGAAAGACCATGGGTATTTTACCCCTTCTAACGTATTGGTATATTGGTAGGTACTATTTATAGATGAAAACATTAAGTCTCTGAGGGTCTCCAGGCTATCATGGTAGAACTGTGAATTATATATACATTTATTATATATAGATATATAATACACACATATGTTATGATTATGCATTAAATATTAAGTTATATAGAATTACTCATTAAATTATAACATATAAATTTATATTTATATATAAATATATTTATATTTATATATTTATATTCTGCCATTAGGTATATACTATTCCCTCTATACATTCTTACACTGTGTAAATAATAACCTATATAATATACAATTAAATTATATATTATTTGCTCCTATATATTATTACGATACATTTGACCCTAGAACAATACAGATTTTAACAGTGGGGATCCACTTACATGAAGTTTTTTAAAATAAATACTACAAATCTATTTTCTTTTCCTCATAATTATATTAATATTTTCTTTTCTCTAGCTTACTTTATTGTAATAATATAGTATATAACATATTAACAAACAAAATATGTGTTAATTGACTGGTTGTTATTAGTAAGGTTTCTGGTTAACAATAGGCTATTAATAGTTAGCTTTTGAGGGAGACAAAATTTATATGCAAATTTTCAGCTCCACAGAGGATTGGTGTCCAACACGGAGTTAATCATATATAATATATGACACAAATACAAGCTCTATTCTCTATCCACGTCTAAAATTCCCTGAATAAAATGTCATCAACAAGAAAATCCTGCAAAATTCTGCCATCAGGTATATACTATTCCCTCTATACATTCTTACACTATGATGTTTCAACTTTCGCCAAATATTTACTACTGAAATGGTTTTTACAGGTTTGCTTTTAAAAATAGTGAAAACACTCCTCCTACCCTAAGATATTCAGAAACATCTTTTGCAGACACAAACAGCTAAAGGAAAGGAGGGTTAACTACTGAAGTTCCATTGTAACATACCCTACTAGGGTTTGTATAGAATTAGAAACACACTTTTATTTACCTTTTCTATAGGTCAATATTTTAAAGTATATTTTATTGATTATACTATTATAGTTGTCCCATTATTTTCTCCACTTTATTCCCCTCTGTCCTGCAACCCCCCTCCCACCAGCATTCCCTTCGTGCCCCCCACTCCCCTTAGCTCATGTTCATGGGTTGTTCATGTAAGTTCTTTGGCTTCTCCGTTTCCTATGCTATTCTTAACCATCCCCCATCTATTTTCTACCTACCATTTATGCTTCTTATTCCCTGTACCTTTTCCTCTGTTCTCCCCCTCCCCACTGATAACCCTCCATATGATCTCTGTTCCTATGATTCTGTTCCTGTTCTAGTTGTTTGTTTAGTTTGAGAAACACACTTTTATTTCTAAGCCAAGTTAAATCTTCACATCACTGACTTTTGGAAAGAACATAAATGATTCTGAAATGGGTGGTAACACCAAACCCTGTGTAAATTTACCTTGGCCAAAGCAAGCGATTGTTTCTCTGTTGGGACTTGTTACAGACTCTTCCAACTTGGAAGCATTTTGTTACTAAGGAACAAACATGGAGCTGGAAATAAACTGAGCTCCAGGAGTGAAAACAAGTTAAGGTAGAAGCAAGAACTGCTATGAAATTTTAAAAATTCATCATGCTACATACATTCTTTGGTCCTTTTTTCCCCCTTCAAAAATAAAAAAGAAAGAAAGAAACACCTAACACCCTTCCCGTTCTGGTTCACCATCATTCCTCCTGAAAATACTGTGATCACAGAACTATTACAGCATAGAACATTTTGGTGTGGAAAATCTATTTCATCTTGCAAATTTACTGTGTGTATATGTGTGTAAGTAAATCAATTTATTGTATGAGCAATGATTTAACAATATTCTATTGTATTATTCTTACAGCACTGGTTTCTTTGTTTAGAGCCTTACGATTTTACAAGAGAAATCACAAGTGAGCTACTCATAGAGTAGCAATTGGTGATTGGGAGTTCCCACCATTTTCACATCCGTAAAACAAGGAGGTTGAATTCACTGATCGGTTCCAACTCTGACATTCTGCAATTTTATGATTCCATTTTGTTAGTTCATATTCTGCAACACTCAAACCCATCAAACCACCCACAAAGTAATGGACTGTTGTTTCTTAACAGGCTAATATCCTATAAGCAAACCTGGTCACTAGGCATTTACCCACTTAAGCAGTAAGCATTTTCAGTATAACCTAAGGGGAGACAGACAGCAGTTGCATAGCATTTAGTCTTGCAAATTGAGTGTCATAGAAAATAACTAAAAAAGCATCACTCCACCTTCTACAATGACCAGTTTCACAGAGAGGGGGGAATGTGCTGACAGCATTCTATCTAGCTGAAACACAAGAAATACCCAGAAATGAGAGAAGTGATCAAACAGGAAGTACAGTCTGAGCCAGAGGGGGAAAATTGTCTAGAGACTACAGCTTTCTGGTGATGAAGAAACCAAACACACCATGCGAGCTCTACTGGGGACTCTTCTGAGTATGCACTCTCCTGCATTTCACACACAAGCCAGTTTACGCAAAGGATAAGTGAGTAAGGATGTTGGCAGGACAAACATTGCCAGACTCCTTTACATCCACATAGAAAGCAGAACTTGCAACTTCTAAAAGCTATCGTATTAAACAGAGTTGTCCCAATTTCTTCTGTAGATTCCCAAGTGGAGCTCAGAGGAAGGCATTTCTTCCCTCCTGAGTTTCTTTTCACCAGGCACTTTGGATCCTGCAAGGAAGCACATATAGGACAAGAAACATGCACAAGCACCTCCACCCTATAGGAAAGCATTCCTTAAGAGGACTACATGTTTTGCTAGACAGAAAATATACATACTATATACATATATACATATATGTATACATATATTTACGTACATATAAATATGTTTCACAACATGTGAAACATGTGTTGTGAAACATAGATATATGTGTGTGTGTTTCACTATATATATTTGTGTCTCATTTCCATTAAGCTTAAATTCCCTGGCCTCTTATGGAACTGTTTAAATGAGACTCTCTATTTATCTCTCTCAGAAAGTCTGCTCTGATTATCATCTGATGAATTGTGTCTGTTTGTTTCACATGCACACTCCAGTCAACAGGAGGTAGCTTCATAAAGCCTGGTGTTAAGAATGCTGATCCCACATCTAGGCTTCGTGAGAAGGTTGGAAGAGGTGATGCCTGTCACACAAGCTTGGAGAGCATTGGTATGTCTATATAGGGTTTCTGTATTAGAACACTCAATCCTGAATCCTCACCCTGACATGCACAGCTGGCTAGGCTTTTCTTAAGCATCCGCTCATCTTGAAAAATCTATTTAGTATCTAAAGTGAGTTGAATGGTTACTTCCAAAACATATGTTCCTGTTCCAGAACCTGTAAGCATAACCTTACTTGGAAAGAAAGGTCTTTCCAAATGTAATTAAGGATCTTGTGGTGAAACCACCCTGGATTACCTGGATGGGCCCTAAATCTAATAATAAAGATCCTCATAAGAGACATGCTGAGCAGACACATAGACAGAAGAGGAGAAAGGCATCTGAAGACACAGGCAGAGATTGGAGTTATCCAGCTCAACTGAAGGAACACCTGGAACCATGAGAAACTGGAAGAGACAACAAAGAATTCTCCCCTAAAGACTCTGGAGGGAGTGCAGCAACACCAACACCTTGATTTTGGATAACTGGCTCCCAGAACTGTCAGACAATAAAGTGTTTGTTTTTGTTTTTTTTTTTAAGCCAGCAAGTTTGTGGTAAATTATTACAGCATCCTTAGAAAACTAATACAGTATCTTCTTTCATTCATTTACTCACCGCCCAAACTGATGTTGGTTATTTTTAGGGGAATCCAAAGATAAATTAAATACCACCTCTACTCTCTAGAGATGAATGTTCTAGAGAGTGTCATGTCAACTGAAAACTATGAGAGAGAAGTGCAGAACACTTCCAAATAAGTGCTAAAGTGTCCGCAGAGAATGGAACATCTGACCTCAGTCTGAGAGAATAAGTTCACAACAGGAGGGGGATACACAGGCTGCCACAGGGTGTCTCTGGGGTGGGCGAACAGACACACAGAGGAAGTCACCGAAGAAAGTGAGACACCACATCCTAAAAAGTATGCACACCATGTTAATGAGCTTGGCATTTTTTCCTATGGGAAAAACAGGAATCTGTAGTAAATGCCTTTTCTAATGATGTAAAAGATACATGAAGGTTTCTTTTCCTACCTCGGTCACACTGAAGTCAAAGTTCTAAACTATCTCCCAATGCAAATACAGCCTTTCTGTTCCTAGTACTGGATCTTGTCATTCCACCTTGCTAAGGACATTGGCAGGAAGTTTCTTCCTCCCAAAACTCTTTGTTATGTATAATCCTGGAATTCCCAAAAGTATTTCCAGAGAAAACCGGGGGGGGGGGGGGGGGGGGGGGAGGGGAGGCGCGTGTGGAGATAGAGCGAGGTAGGGAGAACATGCAACCATAAAATAAACTTGGGAAATAAAGCAGACTCTGAGAAGTCCACTTTAACTTTGGTTAATCAGTATTTCCCAAGTTTATTTAACTCCCACATGTTCTTTTTTATACTATCACATTAATGTCCTAGGGAGCATACTGTGGTTGAATGCTACATGAGAATAAGGTTCTTTCTCAAATGTAAGTTTAATATTACTTTCTATTAAAGCCTAGTCAGTAGGCTTTAATGTATATTATAGCTAAACTCATAATATGAGCATTTTTCCCCTTTCCTACCCAAAACCCAACACTTTTATCAGAAAACGTGAGCCTGAATAAATGCCCTCTGGCCCACTGAGCAAGCACCAATAAGTACTCAAGTACATGGCAAGTAGGCCCTGAAGGTATAACATTTAGAAGATGGAATTGTGAAGGAAAAAAGGGCCACATACTAAACCTGAGGAGCTCAAGGGAGGATTGCATAGTGGGCTTACAAACTCAGACACCCAGTCAGGGGAGGGAAGTGGGGATGGCTGGACTGGGGGCGGAGCAGTGGGTGGTAAATGTAGACAACTGTATTGGAACAACAGTAAAATAATTAAAAAAAAAAAAACAAACCCTCAGACACCTAAAGAAACTACATAGGATGGTCTGAAATTAAAGCTTCCTAACTAAAAGCCAGTCTGGGATGACAGTCATGTCCTAGGGCAGTATTTTCTTTCACAGAGGTCAATCTTTACCTTAACTGAGCCTGCCTATTGCCTTTTTGCAAGATAACGAACTTTTGGAATGTCAGAGTAATCCCCTTTTTCCAGACCTTTCAGGGCACAATCTCTCACTAGAGCACAAGACCCCACCCCACCCTGACAATCCCTCATTATTATCTTGCTCTCCTGCATACCATATCTACGTCCTGTAAATGTTCTTTGTTAACTATGGTATACCCACCAATGTAAAAGAAGTATTTGTCTCTTCATTTTACTTTTTTATCCAATCTGAGAGATTTCCCCGCTCTGCTTTCTCCTGCCTTCCTAATCAACCACCATTGAATTTCATGTCACCCTCCTTATGCCTCCTCCTTTGTTGTAATGCATAAAATAAGGCGTAAAACTGCCATTCTCTGCAGCAGTTTCTCAATCCGTTGAGATTTTGCTTCTTGGTAATTGTTGTCAGTTTGGTTCAAATATACTCATAAAAATTCTTACAGGTTTGGATGTTTCTTACATTGACATTTAATTGACATAGTGCAGCAGGATTCCAAAGAAGCCCACCCAGGACCACTTTGCAGACCCAGGCCCGGACCTAGGTACCAAAAGGTACCTATTGTGCCCCAAATGGCTCCTCATTTTGCATGAGTGAACTTGGTTTAGCAATTCTTGGAATTCTGGACCTCCACATTTTAAGGTAAGAGGCCCTGACTTCATTTAAGCTATTTAAAAAAAAAAAAAAAAGTCCTTGAGGTGGAACTAAAAGTTAAGGGTTGAGATAACCCAGGCTAAGAATAGAGTTGCAATAACTCAGGACAGAAAAAGAAAAAATATATAGGTGGCTGGTTTTTAATTTTGGCTTTTCAATTGGAATTGTTTACTGAAAGTCTGAACAAAACCTTTTGCTAGATAAATAAGAGCCTGAACTTGTTTGGCTCCAAAGATAAAGGGCAGTTATTCTCTCCAGCTCAAATTTTGAGTATTCTTAGGTGACTAAGAATCTATGTGGAGGTATCAGAAGGTAACCCTCAAGACAAATAGGAGCCTCATATGAAATTGCAATACAACTGTAATTAAATAACTGACTCGTCTGGGGAGAGGCATATAAAGGCTGGATACCTAATGCCCTGAGTTCTCACAGTTGGATTGGACAACCTGGAAGAGAAACCAAAACATGTAGACATGGACTGTTGAGATGACTCAGGAGGTAACAGCCTCTTGGAGCTCAACTCATAAGCAGCACACTTCTACCACACAATATCCCTAGAAATTTGTTCAGACTCTACAGATCTCAAAATAAAACTAGAATTAACATAGGAAATTGTGCCTCCAAGGCTGAAAACTCCCAGACCCCAGTGCCCATTAATATTCCTGAAGACATACAATTAATAGGAAGACTTTACTTGCAAGTACTTACAAAAATGGGACAATTTAGTGAGAAGTAATGTCAAATTAAGATGACTTAAATGGAGCTCTTTTGACATCTAAATTAATTAGTTTGTATGCACAATTAGAAAATGTCGGCTCTAAAATTAAGGTGAATGAATGAATCTCTTGATTGGAAATTAGGAGTTTCGAGGATCTTCTCTACAAGAAGTTAATAAGAACTTTAAGGGCCTATCTCTGAACAAAGGAAAGTGTGTGAAGCTGTCAACGCCACGCTCTTCCCTCTTCTCCAACTGCCCTGCTGTACCCTTTACTTTATTGTCCAAACTTACTCTCCTTTCCTCCTTCCCCTTCTCCCTCTTCTCTGCCTCCTCCACCACAACTCCCTACTGACCTAGGAGACAGTCAGATGGAAAACCAGACCAGGATAGACTAGGAAAAAAAAACACTCCAGAAATTCTGACAGCTTCCCTTGAAGAAAAGCTGATCTTAGGCAGAGGGGAACCAGTGATTGTATATGAGGTTTGTCCAAAAAGTACCCAGCCACGTCATATGAAAAATAAAGACATTTATTGAAGAAGATACAAAATACAAGAAACATTGTACACAGGACAATGATGCCTTAGTCCCCTCCAAAGGAGACACCTTGGGACCTCACATAGTTCTCTCAATCACCATTACCTGCCCTGTTGTGTTTTCCTGAATCTCATCATGGTCTGAAATCTCTCACCTTTCAAAGGTGATTTTAGTTTTTGGAAAAAATAGAAGTCACAGGTCGCCAAACCTGGGCTATAGGGGGCTGAGTCACCTGGGTGATTTGATGTTTCACCAAAAAACTGCATGAGACATAATGCATGAGCAGGTGCATTGTTGTGATGAAGCTGCCAATCACCAGTTGCCTGTAGCTGTGGCCTTCTGAATCATCTGAATAATTTCTGCAAAAGAATGTTCAAGCTTAATGAAAAGCAGATTCATTGCTTTACTCACTCAGTCATTTTGAATGTGATGGCCACACAGTACACATGCTCACTCAATGACATCTATGGACCCCATTTCCTAGTCTATCCTGGTCTGGTTTTCCATTTGACTGTCCCCTAAGTCAGTAGGGAGTTGTGGTAGAGGAGGCAGAGAAGAGAGAGAAGAGGGAGGAGGAAAGGAGAGTAAGTCTGGACAATGAAGTAAAGGGTACAGCAGGGCAGTTGGAGAAGAAGGAAAAGTGTGGCATTGGCATTGAGTAGTGAAGTCATCATTGTTCGCGCACCAAGGAGTCATCATTGTTCACGCACCAAGGAGTCCACTCTCCTTGGCTGGCAGGTTACATGATGTTGTGCAAACAATTCTCGTTATATTAACAGTGGCTAGACTTTTCTCAGACAGACCTCATATGTTCCTTGGACTAAAACAGAATTAAGAAACCTACCTAAAGGTTTCCCCAACTTTCTCCAGGACTCTGATGGGTTGGCAAAAAAAATTAATTTAATTGTTAGAACGTGTGTTCTTGGCTATTCTAACCTATTCCAATAAATATGCCTACTGGTTTCTGGGTGCCAAACAACAGAGTTACTAAATAGGGTTTACTAGAATACTCCTGTGGAGGAGCCTGTTTTTATTGTGAAAAGCCAGATCACCTTAACAAGGGAATAGAAAAACAAAATGGGATTTAAAAAGAAAAAAAGAAACAGTAACAAACACAGGGTTGCTCTGAGGACTAAGAGAAGGCATTTCCCCTTCTCTTTACTAATATTTTAGGAGAAACTGAAATTACCATAAAAGGGGAAATTACTAAACCCCTTGTAAATATTGTAGCTACTTTATCTGTTCTTAACCATACCCCACTAAGCTGCCTTTTCCCTTGGAGTAAAGGTTCTGTCCAAATGGTAGGGATATCCAACCATCCAAAGACTTTTTAAATCAGCACCTGTTCCCTTCCAACTAGGGAATGTTATGGGGCAATATATAGTCTTGCTAGTCACATCTGCCCCAATTCACCTGATAGTGTGAGATCTTCTTGAAACCAATGAGGCCCACATATCCATTTTCCAGAGGGGTGAAGTTTATTTAGAACTAAATAAATCAGACACTGATCCAACTGGGAAAATAATGATTTTAAAGGAAATTCCACAAGAGAAAAATTAATCTTGAGGCTAACTGAATATTTGTTACAGGATGTACCAATGCAACTACAGGTTTTTCCTAGTTACTAATATCCTTTCTGCATGAACTGGAATTGAGGCCATAATTTTAAAGCAGAGGTGCTTATTATTATTCCATGTACAAACCCCTGTAATTCTCGTATCTTTCTAGTAAAGAAATCAAGTGGGAAAGAATGAAGATTTCTTCAGAATATTGTAGCTATAAATAAAATAGTTATTTTCAGACATCCTATGGTTCCAAATCTACATAACCTGTTATCAGCTATTCCTGTGGACTGCCAGCATTTTTCAATGATAGATGTATGCAACATCTTGAGCATTTCTGAACAACAACAACAAAAAAGACAGAAATACCTCTTTGCTTTCCCCTGGGAAGATCACTGTTGTGGACCGTTCAGCCTGGTTTCAGGAGTTGTAACCCTCACCCCATGGTGGGCTGTGTAAGAGCCCAAGGGACCCACTTCATCTGGGTCTGTTCTGTCACAAGGATGTGACCTACTAAGGAGACAAAGCTTATTTCCCTGGCAGGAGCACTGCTTCTGCCTCACTCATCTCTGGCCGCAATGCTTGGTTGGCAGTCAATGACGGGTAAGACTCCTCATGGGAGGGGCAACCTAAGCCAGATGCAACCACTTGGGAGGCCTCATGGAAGGACTCGGGGGGCTGCAGCAAAGAGGATGTGATGGACCCTCGCCCCCCGGCTATTCTGACATAGCCCGAGTCCTCATTTCCATCTGGGAGATGTCTCCTGCTTCCTAATAGGCTTAAAGCCTGAAACTGTGGGGGCGAGTGGTGCAGCCCTGTGCCGGCCAGGACGGCTCCCTGGGTGATCGGGCATAAGAAAGAATTCCTAAAGCCCTGTGAAACCTGCTTTGCTAAGAGTGCTCTCCCTTAGGTGATAAGTGTCCGAGGAGGAAATGAGTATGTCTCCCAAAGTTTGGCAACCCCCTTTCCTGAGAAACACTGGCTCAGATTAAGCTCTCAGATTGCTTTGAAATGTTAACCATTGTTTGATCCTTGCCACCTGACATACCTGTATTCCCGTGTATTTGAGCCCAATAAAAGCCTAGTGAGGATGGGGCTCTGGGTCATTCTCCTCTGAGAGTTTGACCCCTTTCCTCCCCAAGAAGTCATGTCTTGGTAGTTTTTATTTTCATCCGTGATGGAGGGATGGGGCTCTGTGGGTGGAGCACCCCCACATCTGGTGGCCAGGACAGGGACCCCCGCAGATCACAAGTTTATTTGGACAGTAAAGCTCCAGGGGTATATGAAGAGTCCCACCTATTTCTCTTAGATTCTAAAAAGCTGATTTGAATGGTGTTGAATGTTCTACAGATTTTACTCTGATCCACTGTGTAGATGCTTCATGTTTATGCTCTAAGTCAGGGCCGTCTAACATGCAACCCAGAGGCTGGATGCAGCCCAGGGTGGCTATGAGCACAACCCAACACAAAATCATAAATTCACTTAAAACCTTACTTTGTTTTATTACTTAGATATGTACATTTTCTATATTAGTGATCACAAATTTGGGACCTGCTCAATGATTTTAAAAGATTATTAAAAGGGCTGCTGCATAATTAGGGTTGTTATGTGAGGAGCTTTTTTGCTTCTCTGTAATGGCAAACATCACAAAAATTGTGCACAGACCTTTTTCTGGCCCATCAGTTTTCATTAGTGTTTGTGTATTTAATGTGTGGCCCAAGACAACTCTTCTTCTTCCAGTGTGGCCCTGCGACACTGAAAGGTTGGACACCGCTGCTCTAGGACACATCAGACTCCCAAAAGAACACAACTAACCTATTACAATAGCTAGCCATAAGGGGGAATAAGGTATCAAAAGACAAGCTTCGATTCTGTTTACCCTAGCTAGTATATCTTGGTTATTAAACATCTAAAGACAGGCTACTAATTAATCCTGAAAGATGCAGAGGAATAGTATCCTTTCTTCTTCTAAAAACAAACAAATAAGATACAGCTTGGAGGGTACCTGGGTCTGACTGAGTACTGTCACAATTGGATCCCAAATTTTCGTTAATGGCCCAGAGTCTATATGTTTCATTAAAATCAAACTGATCAAATCTAATTCAGTAGAACCTAGAAGGTAAACAAGCTGTAAAAGTTCTAAAGAAAGAATTACCTAAAGCTGCTACTGTGGCACACCTTAATTATAAATTTTCTATACATGAATTTTTTTATACATGAAAATAAAGGAAATACTTTACAAGTTTTAACTCAAAAACACAGAGATCATCATAGGCCAACAGGATATTATAGTCACAATTGATCTCAGTAGTCAAAGGGCTCCCTCCCCACATGAAGCCATCTCTGCTATAGACAGTTATGCAAACAAAAAGAGAAGATAGTTATGGGCCTTCTTTTATTTATGTTCCTCATTCTGTTGAATCTGCACTAAATCCTCATCACACTCAACACTTTTGTCAGTTGACTGGCTCTTGCCTTCTGTGCCTGATATTACTTTAACTTGGTATAACAGTCTTAACAACTTTGCTACCTTCTTCATAAGTTGAAGACACCCATAATTGTGTTTTGTTTACTGAACACCTTCTTGTTCCTAGGAACAATTTACAGGAAACTGCTATTGATAATGCTGACTTAATTCGGTTTACAGATGGATCTTTAAAAGATGAACAGAGATGTTGCCGAGTTAGATATGCAATAACTTCCATGGTGGACATAATCGAAGGTTCTTATGTACCTGAATAACATCAACCCAATGAGCTAAATTAATTGTTCTAACTCGGGCTTGTCAATTGGCCAAAGGTCAAATATAGCCAATACTTGCACTGATGGTAGCTATACCATTGGTATCGCTCACAACTTTAGAATATAGTGGAAGCCGCAAGACTTCTTAAGTTTCTCAGTGCAGCCCATAAAGAATTTAAAAAATAGGTTGCAAAATTATTAGATGTCATACAGAAATTGAAACAATTGGCAGTTATCAAAATTCCAGAACATTCTAAAACTGCCACCATGAAAACAAAAGGAAATCATTCAGCTGATGCTGCAGCTACACAGGCAGCATTAAACAGCCAAATTATCCAGACCCTGGAACTTTCCTTGCTTCCTACTAAATCAATAAAAGACTTCACAGTTCCAATGGACAGCTGCAAAAGAAGGAAAGAGGATATGGCAATAAAAAGGGAGAAGCTTTGATCCAGACAGATATGATTTGGACCCAATAAGAAACCAATCTTACTTATAGGGACTTAATTACCTATACCTTAACATGTGCATGAGCTAACATAATGGGGGTCCTAAAAAGATGATTTCATGATGTAAACAATATTACCAGAGACCTTCTCCTACTGTAGCTTGGAAAGTGTATAGCAGATGTTCTATCTGTACAAAATATTAACCTGGAAAATCAATCCACAGGTTCCAAGGAAATTTCCCACTTCCTTTAGATCTATTTGAAGAATGGTAATTCGATTTTATCCAAATGCCACCATCTCAATAATACAAATATGTGTTATGAGTTGTATGTTTTCTCACTGGGTTGAGACATTCCCTTGCAGGAGAGCAACAACCTTAATTGTAGGTAAACTACAGTTGTAGGGGGAAAAATTTCAGTTAGGGAATTCCCTCTGAGTTACAGTGACTGAGGGACTCATTTCATTAGGCAAATAATGCAATCCATTTATAATAGTTGGACTATTCAACAGCATTTTAATGGTGCCGATCACTCCTGTCCCCTGGATTGATGAAACATACAAATGGTACAATTAAAACCCAAGTAGGTAAATTCTTAGAGGTGTTTAATCTCTCTTGGCCAAAAGATCTCCCTATAGTTCTCCCCAACCTGAAATCTACTTCTTCTGGTAAACACATAGCTTTTCTCCACATTAAATAGTCACTGGTCACCCTATACATCTACATAAAGGGCATATGAGCCAACCTTACTAAAAGAAGACATTCTGAATTATTATCAAGAACTTATGAACCAGCTTAAATAAAGTGATAAATTAGTAGCTGATTCATTTCGGTGTGCTCCCAGGAGAGGAAGACTTCAAAGACCATGACTTTTACAACCAGGAAATTTTTGTCCATGGGAAAAAACATTAATTAAAGACTCTGCAACATTGATGGACGGGACACTATCAGATACACAACTGCCATTCTCCCGAGCATTTTCTCAGTCTGTTGAGATTTTGCTTCCTGGCAATTGCCCTCAGTTTGGCTCAAATAAACTCATGAAAATTCTTATAGGTTTGGAAGCTTATGTCTACAGTGTCCTTGCCCTCAGAAGTCTACATGGCTACACATTATATAGTATGACTTAATTCTACACATGACAAAATGGACATATCCAAAAAATGGAAGATGTTTCATTTTGATTACTATTCAGTATTGTTTATACCAGTGATTTTCAACCTTTTTCATCTTATGGCACATATAAACTAATTACTAAAATTCTGCAGCACACCAAAAAATGTTTTTTGCTGATCTGACAAAAAAATATTCATACCAGATGGCCATTGTTGCATTGGCTGTTGTCATTTTTTTAATTTGACAGTCTAAGGAAAAAGAAGTCAGTGCCCCTAACTAGAGTCAGGTATTGCTTGTTGTAAAAATTCTTGCAGCATACCTATTGAAAATCACCAGTTTACGCAAAGGGGCAAAATACCTAAAAAATGTACCTTTTTCAAATGCCAAATTTTGTCACACTAAAGAATCCCCATGAACTTGCCAGAAAAAAAGCATTTAATTAAATATCATCCCTCAGAAGATCAGGGCTCCAGTATACTTCTATGCCATTCCCTTCTAATTCATTACTAGTTGCTTTAAGTTACAATATATTTATGGTTGTACCAAAGTACAGTAAAAGCTACACAAAACAAGCTTTTGGTTATTTCATGACTATGCATGCTATAAAAATTATAAGAAAAATGGAATTCAAGGAAAGGAACCTAAAAACTCATTCTCTTACCTCTGACAATTGTCATCAACATAGAAATTTTGGGGTAAGTCAAATTAAAGAGAAAAACATTCTTTCTCTGTTGGTACCATTCTAAATGCAAAACTATTTTCCAGGCAAAGAAGAATGAAATTCTGCTGTTTCTAATCTCTGTAAAGATCCGTTTCATTGGATAGGATGATCCACTCTGAAAAGCAGTGATACTCTGACATGATTGGAGGTGAGTGGGCAGGACTTGGACTCTTTGAGCTGTGGGCACGTGGGCCTCTAGACTGCACCTCCAGCATCCAGAGCTGCTGACACTGGTGAAGGTAAGAGCACTTAAAAGGCAGACAACAGTAATACTGTATTTTTTAAAAGAGGGACTGTTTTCCCTCAAATAGTTTACATTATTCATATATATGCCTGCACTATTCCTGTACTTTTTTGAGGGGCTTCATTCTCATCACTCTTTAAAAACATTGTAATTAATTTTTTATTAAATTTATTGGGGGTAACATTGGTTGATAAAGTCATATAGTTTCAGGTGTACATTTCTATAATACGTGATCTGTATATTGCATTGTGTGCCCACCACCCAAAGTCAAATCATCTTGTGTCACCATATAATTGGTCTCCTTTGCCCTTTACTACCACCCCCCTCCCGCCAACACTGTAATTAATAATAACAAAACCAACCACTATTTAGTGAATGCCTTAAGTAATACATGCCAGCCTAAGGATGTGATGATGAGGTAGAGAGAATATTTCCTCCTGCTTTCAGAGAATGAAAGTGAACAACAGAAAAATGAAGAACTTAGCCCATGATTCCACATCTACTAAAAGTCAGAACTGAGCCTCATCTGTCCATCAGAATAGCCTGGACATTAGGGGACCTGAAAGATGTAGGTAACAGACAAAGGAGATCCAACAACTCAGCTTCGTGCCTCCCAAATCAGGGCCCAGAGAAGCCATTACAGTGTTAATGTCCCAATAATGTAAGGGAGAAAGCCATTCATTAAAGAAGAAAATTACTGGATTGGAAATACTCCATCTAGCAACAGGAAACTGGGTGGTGCTGAGCCTCAGAGGAGTGAATCGAAAGCACAGGCTTGGTCCCGCTGATCTGAGGAAGGTAGACTACAGTGCCTGGTCTGAGAACGGTTGCTGCTCCCTCTGCTCCCTCTCATCCTCTTGCAACCTGCATTGGTGCTGGGAGCGTAAGAATGGACTTGGATTACACTTGCTTTCAGAATTAAATTTTAAATCCAGTAAAACAGGGAACTTTCAATAGCAACTGTTACCTTGTTACTGGATCCCTGTCACCTGGATGTTCTTACGCTCATATTTTATTCAAATGTTCACGAGCTAAACTTTCCCTCCCTTAACTTCACTTACAAAGCAGAGGAAACACAGGAGTCACAAGCACCAAGGAGGTCAGGCCTGTGGCGATACAGGGTAACTATGGCTGAGTGGGGATGGGGTCACCTGGCAGCCACAAGTGTCACCCCAGGCAGCAGGCAGCCCCTTCCCCCCCGCCCCGCCCCACGGTTGCCAGAGGACACCACAGCAGTGCTACAGAGCTTCACCTTACTCAGGAGAAACAAGATACCTACACTATTGCCCTGGTTGGTGTTGCTCAATGGACTGAGCTTAGGCCAGCAAACCGAGAGATCACCGGTTCAATTCCTGGTCAGGGCACATCCTGGACTGCCAGCCCAGTCAGGCTCCCAGTTGGAAGCACGCGAGAGGCAACTGCACATTGATGTTTCTCTCCCTCTCTTTCTCCTTCCCTTCCCCTCTTTCTAAAAATAAATAAATCTCTTTTAACAATCTACATTATTATGTGACATGGTGTGATCTTTTTATTTCTAGCAATATTTTTTTTTATTTAAGAAAAAAATAAGACCCAAACAAAAAACTGGGTGAGAACAGAAAACTAAGTCTGTGGATTGGTACCTTTTGGTTTTCCAGGTTGTACAACTTTTCCTAAACAAGACAGTTAAAGAATGAGAAATAAGTGAAGATCATTTAATTTAAAAGAACAGCAGAGACAGCTTAACAGTTTTATGTTTTCCTAAGAAAAGATTTACTTTGAATATATAATAAGACAAGAAATATGGAATTCTGTGTCCTTTTAATTGGCACTTTAATATTCTAAAATTAAAGGGTTGTGGGGGAACTTTTAAGTTGAATTTCTTCCAATGAACCTATTTGTAGTGATAAGTAGTTGGTATTTCAGAGGGGGTAGGTGGTGGGGGGAAGACTTTGAAAACTTGTCAAAAAACATGCATTACTCACCAAATTGATATATTAACACTATTTTCAACATTTTATTTTATACCTTATGCAGGGGGTGGGAGATGGGGGAGATGTTGGTCAAACTCTAGGCTCTATGCAGAGTTCTAAGGAAACAATGCTGAAGGACATAGTCTTGTCTTTTTCACTGGGCTGATAACCTAGCAAGAAAAAGGAGCAATTCAACAAGCAACTCCAATAAAGCCTGACTACCTGTTATAATAGGGAAAATAGAAAGCACTGTGGGAGCACCTAATCAGTTTAAAATGAGTTAGGGAGAACTGCTGGAAAGGGGAGATATCAAAACTTAAACTGAAGAAATAGAGGTCAGTGAAAGAGAAAAATTTGAGACAGAAAAGATCTCTCTGCAGGAAACCTACAAAGACTTTGATGCACCTGGAGAGTTTAATTGACTGGGTTGGGTAAGGGGCAGTACAGATATGAGAAAGATGACCTGAGTTCAGTTCTGAATTCTGGGTTTTATCCTGATGGCAATGGGAAGTGACATGATCAGATACGCCCTTGAGAAGGAGCGCTCAGCAAGTATGCACTGAGGCAAAAGTGTTACTGCAGGCATAGACCCGCCCTTCCCTCCTCTTTCAGAGAGAGAGGATCACTGGCTTCCTGTGTCAGCTCTCAGGTTCCCCTTTGTTGTACAAAACCAAGCAATAGACTAAGCTAGTGGTTCTCAGCCAGGGCAATCTTGCTACCCAAGGGGGATTTTGGCAATATCTGGAAACATTTTTGATGATCACAACTGGGGCACAAGGGGCTCTGACTGAGGTAGACTAAGATACAGGGAAGTACACAGAATTCAGAGAAGCCCCCACCCAATAAAGATTATCCAGCCCAAAATGTCAGTAGCTCCAAGATTTAGAAACTCTAAGCTAAAAGATTCTAAAAGTCAATCTACCTATTTTTTAAAGGAGGCAGGAGAGGAGAGGAGAGGGGTAGAGATTCCAGAAAGCTACCAGACCTTGGCATCAAAAGGAGCTTGAAGGGATTTAAAAGAGGTGAGAAGATACAGAGTAACTGAGTGTTAAAGAAGGAACCCAAGCTAAAAGTAAGGAATGGTTGATAGGTACCTCTTCTGCATGAGGTTCCTCTGGTATAGACTCACTGTAGGAAACCAATAAGTATTTTTTCAAATAAATGAATTAATGAATAAATAAACAGATGAATGAATGAACTGGATCTCCTTTGATGAGTCACAAGTAAAGAACTGAGAATGGAGACTATCTTTGTTACTATGACTTCAGTATGACTGCTGACCCACCCATGTCAACATCTCCGTTCTTTGTTCCAGAAAATCTTTGCCCAGAAATCACAAGGCTGTAAAGCAATAAATAAATTTACTATTAGCTTCAGAAAATACTCATTGATTGTTTTATTGGTGACAATAACCTATTCATCTGGTCAAGCCATTCATTTACCAACCACAGTTATCTATCGTGACTCTTCAGGACCCTTACTTTGTTGTGCCCACCAACCCTAAATTATTATATCACAAACTTTTGCCACCTCTAGCGAGTTCTTCCTGAAAGGTCCACCTTAAACCACTTGAACCCCAAACTCAAAGCCCTATAAATACTCTACTTCTAATTTTCCCCTCTGAGAAACTATAAAGGTTTTGTCAAAGTAGTGTACTCCCTCACTAAAATAAGGGATAAATAAAATAAGTGATAAATTTAGCTGGTGGTATTTTGGGGAGTTCAACAGAATGGAACTACTTTTAATTACTTTAGTTATTAGGCTATGTGTATTTGAATGTGACAGGACTGGGAGATCCTAGATTTTTTTTAAATTACATTTTAGGATCTATCTAGGATTCTGAAGTAAAGCTAAAGTACCAGATGCACCATTTCTTAAAACGTCCCCTCAGAACTTCATTTGTTTATCTAAAAATATTCATAGGGTGTTCTACTGTTTTCTATATGTTAGGGAAATCAATGAACAAAATAGCTTTCTGTCTAATAGGAGGAGGGAAGAGGAGAAAGACCTCAGGTCTCACTGAGAAGGTAAAGGAGTTGAAGAGAGTTAGCCATGTGGCAAGCCAGAGGAAAGTGGTCCCAGTAGAGGGAAGTAGTACAAAAACCAAGGGTGGGCACACGCCTGGCATATTAGAGTGGAGTGAGCCAAGGAAACAAGGGTTAGAAGGCACAGTCATGAAATAATGGGTTGAGGGTAGTGGTGAAGAGAGATCTTATCAGCCTCGATGTTACCATGAGGACTTTGGGTGAAATGAAAAGCCCCTTCTGTGTTTTGAGTGGAGAAGAGAAAGGACTGGACTTGCATGTTAACAGGGTCACTATGGGGAGGCACTGGGAGGGGCAGGGAGCCTAGTGAAGAAGCAATTGCAACAATCCGTACAAGAGATGACAGTGTCTGCAGTCCTTAATGACAATGAGGAGCAGTGGACCAAGATCAGGAAAAGCCAAGAGGATGATGCACTGGCAGGTTGGTTGAGAGATGTACTAGGGAACAAGCAATAGAGACCTAAGCTAAGCGGGCACTTTAACATGACTGCCTGACTGTCTGGGTCAGTCAGACACAGGCAGTTCTTGTCCTTAAAAAACAATCTCAAAATCCAACAGAAATAGGGAAGTGACCCAAAGCTGGCATGTGATTATAGAAAGAATATACAATTCAAAACTGAGTGATTCTGATAAAGAAACTTACAAGGCATGATTTCAGTTCATTAAGAGAATTTTTCAAAAGTCCTTTATGCAGTTCCAAACTGTATATTAATTTTTACTATTATCTCTATGGGCATTTAGTTTCTTAAGAAAGTAGGATCCCTTTGCAGTAGGAGAGAGTGGGAACCTTGAGAAGAGCCTGTTCTTGAGATGAAAGTTCCGTAGGGAGGAACCACAATGAACACAGCCAAGCACAGCCTGGCAACACCTCCAAATGCACAGAATAGTTACACTGGCCCCTGAAAAGAAGAGAAGAGATACTAGTTCACCTGTAACCAGAATAATTCAATTATATATTATTAGATCTCTCTTTTGTGGAGGTAAACAACCATGAATATGGGACCAAAATTACTGTTTTGCATAGACAAAATATAAATGTGCCCAGTGTCCCAGCATTGAAAGGAGAGCAAACTTTTAGTCTGGACTGTCTCTGGGCCCTCCTACACTCCAGAGGAAATGCAAAGGAGGGAACATAAAAACAGCCCAAGAGATTAGGTCCATGTTTTTTTTTCAAAAAATTCCTGAAAGGACAAATAGGAGAGAAAAGCCACTGAACTCAGAGAGTAACGAGGAGAGAGTAACAGTGGATCTGGATATTCTTTCAAAATGGGAGAAATGTTGCTATTGTTCATAAACTGGAGAGTGTGTAATATTCTTTAAGAGATACTGTGAGAAAAGATTATTTTCTAATTATTATTAATTATTTTCTAACTATTTCTTTCTAATTAACTTGTTGGCTGAAGGTATTTCATTGACTGTGACCCAATCGATGCAGTGATTGGCTGAGAAATGATCAGGTGATTAAGCCCAGCCAATTACAGTCTTTCTTAGAGCCATCCAACACACCTAACAGGGAAACCTATTTTATTCTGTTAAGGTTGCGAAGATGGAAGGATGTGATTCTGGGTCTGCTGGTGGCCACAACTTCTTAAAGAACATAGTCAAAAAAAAAAAAAAAATCAGGAAGTTGAAGAGAAAAACAAAAGAAGTGCAACAATAATATTTGAGTCCTGGATTCAGCTATGCCTGAAGTCAAAACAATCTTGAAATCCTCAATTGTACACAAATCACTAAGTATCATTTTTTGCTTAAACTAATTTAAAATCGGTTGCCATTATTTAATGTAACCATTAAACCACAGTCTATTATACTTTTCAACCTTTCTTTAAAATGAACCATAAATCCTCAAGCTTAATACAATAATCTCTGACTCCCAGGATAAGTGCTCAAGGTCCACATGTAATTCCATGTTCAGTCTCCCTACATCATGGTAGACCTTATATCCAAGTCTACACCCCCTCAGTTCACAAGAGACAACTATGTACAATTAAAAAAAAAAAAAAAAAGCCTAAAAAATGACTAAAAGGCTTTGGGTCCCAGTCTCAGTATTCCCAGGATGTACATGTACTGATTTGTGCTGGCCAAGCCACATAACTTATCTGTGCTTCAGTTTCCACATCTGAAAATTGAGCGGATCTCAATGGCCCTCCTCTCCCACTGATAATCTGCTTTCACCCTAAAAATATGCAGGCAGGCACAGGGCTGAAGTGCTGGAAAACTACTCTGATCACCAAAGCCACCTTTCTGATTTTTTAACTCTACAAAAATCTTTACCTAATTAAAATATAATTTACTGAGAAAAATTACTTACTAAAAAAGTAACTGTCCAAAATTCTCATTCTAACGAAATAAGGGAGAAACTTAAGATATGACCCCAACCAGAAAGAAGAAAACCTAAATTGACAGAAAATTATTCCTTCTAAAATGACAACTAGTGGATTTTGTCAAACTTTCAAGGCACAAATAATTTTCATATTAAATAAACTACTCAAAAACATAGAGGGGAAAACATTAATTTATACTACCAAGAAATGTGATTCTGATCTTAAAACCAATCTAGCTGTGTATGTAATATTTTTCTTAGTAGTATAAATACAAAAGTCCTAAATAAAACTAGCATATGAAATTTAAAATACTTTAAAAATCACACTACAGCAAATAGGCTTTTACCAGGATCCTTCAGCAGAAGAACTTTTGTTAATGGAAACACCATAACAAAAAGCAAAGTAGGAAAAGCAATGAGCACTTTAATTTATATTTAAACATTATTTTAAAAAATGTTAATGGAACTTTCATTCCAATAACATTTTTAAAGGGAAACTGAAGCTCTCTCAACATTAGAAATGTATCTTCATAGCAAAGAACCATAGTGCCATTACTGGAGAAATTGTTTAGACATTTTTACATGAAATAGAAACAAAAATGATTTGATATTGTTTTGAAATTTGCTATTACATAAGAACTCATAAAAAAGTTTTCCAAGGAATAAAAAGTGACAAAGAGATAAAAACATTATTTGCCTTAATATTATAATATGAAAATTTAAATGACCAATAATGTTTCATAATTCTTACAATAAAAGAGTAAGTAAACACAAAAATATGTATGTATAAACACATATATCGGCATTTTATATAAATATATATTTTATAAGAACATCACAAAAGATAAGTCACATAGGAATAAACTTGAGGGTCATAAAAAATACTGAAAGTCAAGAAAATTCTAACAAAATATATTACTTCTTTATTTATTTTAAATTAATCAATTCTTCCCAAGTTAATTTGCAGATCAAGTGTACCCATGGATAATTATTTTCAGAAATGAAGAAAAGAAAAATGGTTCTGGAAATAAACTGGGAACAAATCAAATAAGCATATCAAACATAATTCTGGAAAAAGAAATGCTGGATTGAGGAGAGCAGTCTACCCCCCTCTACAGAACATAGAGTTGGGAGTGCTGATGCAAGGTACAGCACTAATATTTTATTGTTCTGACTGACAGACGGAAGAGCCCAAAAGTAGCACCAATTATTTATAGGAAATACAGGAAGATTGAATCAAAAACAAGGAAGAAAAGAAATTAAATAAATTGCATTAGGATAAATCAGTCAAATGGAAATATTTAACTCAGATTTATATTTTGCAACATATGCTAAAATAGACTCTGGATAGATGCTAAAGAGCAAGGTTTTTCAAATAAAGTCTAACAGGCCACATAAACTATACTCCCTGAAACTAATGAAATATGATGTAGTAGTAAAGGCAAAGGTCAGCTCTCTCTTTCGGGTGGAAGGAGTCCTTAGACGTGTTGCTCGCTGAAAACACGAAGGCATATAACTAGGGACCCACGTGGGACAGTTCAGCTTCAGTGTTTAAATTGTTTTGACCTTGTACATATACATGTTTTCAAAAAGAACAAACTATAAACAAACATATAGGATAGGACAAAAGTAGATTTACAGTTGTGAGTGCGTGAAATACAGTTTATTCTTGTATTATTATTTATTGTATTATTTTTCATATGAACAACTGCAAACCTACTTTTGCCCCGCTCTGTATTTAAAACTGGTCAAATATTAAGGTATAGGACAACAAGCTGAAATCAGAACAGAGTACGTCTCTGATCTCTGGAAGAACCAAAAAAGTGAGACAAAAATGCTTAACAGATTCAACTACATTTACAGCCAAAAACTTAATATGAACCCTACAAAACCAAAATTCAAAAGGCAAACAATAAAGTAGGTTAAATATATGCATCAACTAAGTCAAAGACTTAATATCTCTAATGTACAATTACACTAAGAATCCACCATGTAAGTATATCATGGAGAAAATACACAAAATAAACACAGCATGAAAATATATTTAATCCTGTAAAATAA
Organism: Glossophaga mutica; assembly: GCA_039655065.1. Classification (NCBI taxonomy): domain Eukaryota; kingdom Metazoa; phylum Chordata; class Mammalia; order Chiroptera; family Phyllostomidae; genus Glossophaga; species Glossophaga mutica. The sequence goes on from CM077309.1 coordinate 50,394,015, forward strand.
TTTACGTAGTATCAAAGCATAATAATGTTATGCTAAACATTTTAACATTAAAAGACCCAGTGCTAGCAAGATTGTGGGGAATTTAATATAGGCCTTTTGTTGAAGCATTATATTTGGTACATGAGTACGTTTAAAAAAGCAATTTAGATGTATGGTTATATTCTTTGATCCAGCAATCCAAACGTTCAAACACATTTACACTGAAATTTGTCTACATCGGTGAAAATTTGTAGGAACAACTCCAACAACCAAAAGTAGGAAAGTGGCTAGGGAAATCACACCACCCAGCGTGATTAAGAATAAAAACCAGGAGACTTATAATCACATGAGCAAACTTGTAATGACAATATATTAAGTTAAAAATCTCAAAACCCTAAATTGTAGTAAAAAAATTATAAAAGTAACTGTCAAAAATAATGTGAACACAGCATAACAAAGATGAGAAAGGAATATGGAAACAATTTTTAAAATTCTGTCACAAGGTTAAAATTGTGATTGATTTAAACATTAATAATATCATTAGAGCACAATAATAATACATTAAAAGTGGGAAGAATGAGAATTTTTGAAAAGTGGCCTGGAGGAAGCACTGAAACAGGTTAACATTTAGAATGATGTGACACATCAAATGCAAGTTTATTCGATTCTACAAATCTAAACGGATAATTAGAGACTCATCCAGAGTGAAAAGCTACAGAAAAGCCTTTGAACTGGGTAATCTCATATCTGCCAAGGTCACCTCTGGAGTCCAGGACACACAGCTGCTATTATTAGGGTCCCACCTGTTCATGTGGAATACCCTGTCTCTTTTGATTATTGAACTGATCCCTCCCCACCAGATGCTTTCACAGAGGTGGGGGGAGCCCACAGCCTGACAATGACTCAAGGACTCCAATTTGCTCTCCAGTTGTGGTCACGGGACCCTTACATCCTCATTAGGAGAATGTAAAGACTTAGGAGCATAACCCTTCACACCCTTTAAAGTGGGAGAAAGTCAACGAACGGAGTAAAGGTAGGCATGTGCCAGTCTCACACACACGACTTCCAAAATGTCCAACAAAGAAATGTTGGTAGTCCATTTGAAAAACATGTTTAAAGAGAAAGTGGTTTTTCAGGTGTGAATTGTAACCCAGAGCTCATACTGAAGGGGAATGTCCCTGTGGTGTCCATGCGGTTTTGTCCTGTGGACTGGAGTCCTGTACTCCTGTTCTGGTGTCCGCTGAAGTTTCACTTTCTTATGGACCGAGACCAGTACGTGGTTTTGATGAAAACAAGAAGACAAACAACCAGCTCACTCTCTTTTTCTCTCCCCGCCCCTTTCTCCGATCAACTCCTAGGATGTATGTGCCTTCTGATTTTGTGTTAATGATGTCCAAAGAACGGAACGGGGAAATCTGCCAAATAAGGGGAAATCTGCTAAATAAGGGGAAGTCAGAAAAACAGCAGCTAGTTCAGAAAGAGCCGGAGCACCTTTCGGAGCAGACCCCTCTCCCAAGCACCCGCACAAGAACACGTTTAGTCAGTGAGCCATACTCATCATCATTAAACTGTCTAAGCCAGGGAGAAAAATGAAGATGATGCCTGAAATTCATTCATAGGATTTCAGGACAAAGCCAATTTTACCTAACTTTACAACAGCCAGTTCCCACTGAACCCCGTCACAGCTCCACAAGAAAGGCCAAATGGCTCATTACGATGTGAAAAGTTCCAACGACTGTTTTTTAATGTTCAGCAGTGGTTTGCTTGGCTAGGCCACTGCAACAAATATTGCTGAACTGTTTAACTTAACGAGAGACATTTAAAAGCTAAAAAGCCCAAATTCTAAATATGTAATTCATAAAACAGCATATTTTCTTTAATTCATTTTCTCAAAGTTTACAATATCTGTACTAATTCTCTGTAACTAGATATGTTCTGGATACATTCTCAGAGAATCTGTGCAGAATAAAAATTTGAAACATCTTAAAACTAACTAAAAACATCTTTCTAGTATGCTGCAAGGCAAATGCTTTTTAGATGTTTTGCATTTTTATGCTAAACAGCGCAGCTGCGATTGATAAAAAGCAATCAAGCTAATTTAAGTCAATCAATTCCAGGAGGTTCTCATCACTTGGATAAAAATGCTCTCTCACTCCTTAGAAAATAAATAAAGATTTAACAGAGTAAATGTATTTTCTTGACTGTGCTTTCTTGACATTCCAAAAGCAGCATATAGCCAAGAAATCATGTTAGGCAATTTCTGTCACTAGTTTAAAAGTAAGGCAAACTTTTAAGTCATGTTTAATTAAGTGATCCTGGGCAATAGCATATTAGAGAGCAATAAGCCTTGAGTGAAAGAATAACACACATAAACACACACACACTTATGAATGGTACAAAATGGCTGTTAGAGAGGCTATCAATTTCTCTTTAATCTCTAAGGGGAGTATCATGTTAAACAATTTAGTGCTGGCTGGTTGTCATTATTAAAAGATGATCCTGAAGTTCTAAAATCACAATTTAAAATATGTAAGTTCAGGGATAAACTGGAAAGCAGAGTTCATGCATTTAACTAACTCCATACATTATGAGAAAACCAGTAGGCATGGTTATGAAGCACTGTACCATGATGAAAATAATACACATTTAATATTTGGGGGTGGGAAGGGAGGAGTCTAAATTTACCATTTCCACTAGCAGGTCAACACCCCATTCCTCTTGACTGCAAAAGCCTAAGATGTCTGCAAACATGACCTAAAAATTAAAACTGAGGAGTATCTTATAAAAGCCCATCAACAGAGATATTAGCTACCTAGGCAAGAAAAATAGAACAAAGCCATTTGGTTTTTGAGGGAAGTGGTTATTAGGAGTCACTACAAAAAAATCAGTAAAAGTTTCTCTCGCCTCTCTTGATATAAAACCCTGGACAAGCAACTCTAAATATATATTTCTCCATCTTACAGATGGGGATGTTAATACCTGTTTGGAGAATTAAACGACTTGACAGGGCTCAGCCTACAAGCTCTAGTTCCCAGGAGACATCTGCTACTATACCAGAGCCTTGTGTAAACACAAGTTTTCCTTCTTAATTTCTTGCATATAGGAAGAAGGGCCAATAGTAAAACAAAGGCCAATAGTAAAACAAAGCAATAAAGTTTAAAACATTACTCTGAAAAACTTCTATGAAATCAGCCATGTAAATAGCATTGCAAAGATGAATCGGGTGTTTTTATGGGGTTTGAGCATCAGTCCCCTCTCACTGTAAAGAAGCCTCCTGCCTGGTGCTGAACATGCAGGTGAGAAGATGCCCTCCTGTAGCAACCATCTGTGATGCAGCACCTGAACACATGCTTTGCAGTGAGTGTGTGTGTGTGCGCGTGTTCTTCAGGAATATCAGAGTTTCCTTAAATTCCTGAAGATACAATTTTCTTACATTATCAAGGACATAAATATATTAATCATGTCTTTTTATTTTCTGTATTATAAATCTTTGTCAGGCGTGGCCTTGCTGACCCTGGTGAGACTGCCCCTCTCAGCAGTATCCAACTCCTCTGCTAGTAAAGGACTCACCTGCAAGTGTGATTTTCATGTGCAAACCAACCAAACCAGAGCCCCACTATTCCCCTGCCCTAATCACCCCATGGTCAGGTACCAGACAGCCAGGGACAACACCTCTGCCACCAGAGCCAGCTGGCATAATTCAAACAAGCTAATCCTAAACCTGCTTAACCAGCCTCATCTGTTTTTTCCCATAGAAACCACAGAAAAGCCCCTTTCCCATGTTTCCCCTGCTCCCTCTGCCTCTTGACCCACTCTGGCACTTCCCCGTGTGCCTCCCTCCCGCACCGTGGCATGGCGTGTCCCCTCCTTGGGAGCTATTAATAACAAACTATCTTTTCCACAGTAGTCTTCTGACCTGTTGACCTCACCAGGCCTGAAAAAAATAAAATCTACATTTTAAAACATTAAGAAAGCCATGCTTCACTCTGTTTTACCTTGACCTAGAAAGTATGACCCAAGAACCTGGCTTCAGGAACATTTAAGATCAGGGGCATGTTTTCCGCCATGGAATTACATGTTGTAAGGGCAGATGTAACTCTGGTATTGAACGTGGGAGGGACAAACTTGTCCTGCCAATAACATGGAGTAAAGGCATTGAAAGCAGTATATCAAGCCTTTACACCTTCCTGCAGGAGGAGGGGATCACTTTGTAGCCTCCAGGAGTGGCAGGCATCTGCAGGAGCGGTTGCACATTCATTGGGACACCACCATGTTCTTACAGTCATGAATTCCAGAAAAACTTTATTCAACATTCAGAAAGTCAGACTCTTCACATCATTCCACTTGCCTTCTCTTTCTAGCTACCTAACACTATAAAGAGTTCCCTGAATACACCTTTTTCTGTCTTGTCTCTTTCTTTGTTCAAACTGCTCCCTTAGCCTGAAGTGCCATGCCTTCTCCTGACCATTTTTGCCCATCAGATTCCATTATCCTTCAGTTTCCAGTTTGCCTTCATTATGAAGCCTTCCCACACACACCCCACCCCCAGACCTGAAGAAATTGATTCCTCCCCTACTAATACCTTTTATATTTCCTTGTTTGGTCCTTTTCTGGGCTGTGTTTATCTCTAGATAACATCTCTGGGCACTGTGCTAAATGTTTTACCTGTTCCTGTCACTGAATGCTTATGCTAATGCTTGAGGCAGGAATTCCTATTATCCCTGTTGTACAGTTGAGAAAACTAAGGTTATGAAAAGTTGGGCAGATTGCCAAAAATCATAGCATTAACCTAGTAATAGAGCCTGGATTAGAACCTGGGTCCCTCAGACACAAAGCCTGTGCTCTTAATAGGGTGTGTGGCCTTTTGCTGGGCAATATATTGCCTTGGAGAGTAAGACTGCCTCAGGCATTTGCCCTTGCTATGTTCAGCTCAGTGCTCACTCACAGTGGATAATGGGTATTTAATGTCTGTTAAACTAAATAATTCTGGTTATGTTTGAAAATTTAAATTGCAATTATTCATCCGCTGTGCTTTGTCACTTATTTGGTAATGGGCCATCACCCAGATTCTCCATGTCAAGGTGATATGATGTCAATTTGATATGATCCTTACAATGGAACCTTTTGGTCTCTAGTCCATATGAGCAGCTGCCAAGACAAAGACAATCGGCCAAATGAACAACTTTGTCCTGAGTGGAAGTCCTCGACAACCACAAGGTGAAAGGGTCAAGAGCTCAGCCCCGGAGAACACTCCTGCACTTCACATCCACTTCACCTTCCCCAGACCAGTGACTGGCCAGCCTCAGTTTCTGCATCTATAAATCAGGATAATAAGAGGACCCCTTCAAAGGGGTGCTCTGAAAATGGCATGATGTATGTGGCATAAGGCCTGCCTCATATAAAGTGCTCAGTAATATATTCAAAAGGAAGAAGGAAGAAATCATAGTGTCAGCTCACTAAATACGTAGGAAAAAAACACTCTAAATGAGTGCCTGTTCTCAGCAAGGGCTCCTCCTAGTCTACACTGTATTGTCATTTCAGCATCCAATGAGCAGTCCAAATGGTGGGGAGCACTATGGCAATGAGAACCAGCTTCTCTAAGATACAGAGGTTTAGAGATGAGCAGATTTTAGACAATGGGAAGGAAAAGTCATGACGACTCTGAGCAGAAAAAAAAATTCAACGGAGACGCTGTACCAGGAAAAAGAAATGGGCTAGCCTGACCACAGTCCCTTTAACCACTCTACCTTGATTACCCATGGGACATGGTGTGGCATAGTGATGGAGAATATGCTCAAGGGCTTTGGTGTTAGACCAGCTGGAGTTAGAATCTCAGCTTTACTACGTCAAAGATAGCTTTATAGGGACCTATTACTTATGTGAGCACCATGCTCAGGCACAGAGTAAATGTTCAGAGAATGGAATGGTAGTGTTTGTTACTAATATGAACAGAGTCTTATAAAGTAGGGATACCTCTATTTCAGCTCCTAGCATAATGTCTAAAACAACACTGGTGAGAAATTAATGTGAAGTATTATTGTTAGTAGTGGTACTAATAATATTGATATAATACATATAAGGCTCAGCAATTAGAATAGGAGTTTCTAAGAGGAGAACAAAAAGAAAGAGGATAATATTAGGAATAGAGATAAATAGCAGCAGCAGCATATTACATGCCAGGTAGCAAGCTAGGTTTTTTCCACACACTAAGGCATTCCTTTATACAGCCCCACACATAGGTAATATAATTTCCAGTTTTTCATTGTGGAGGCTCCTACCAATGACAATTAAGTAGAGATTGGCAAAATGTTTAGTAAAAAGTCAGATAGTAAATAGTGATGGCTTTGTGGGCTGTATAGTCTCTTTCACAAGTAATCAACTCTGCCACTGTAGTAGGAAAGAAATCACAGACAATATAAATGAATGGGCATACCTGTGTTCCAATAAAATTTTATTTACAAAAGCAGGCAGCAGTGGGACCTTGCCTGTGGGTCATAGATGGTAGACCTATACTTTAAACCATGAATTTTGAGGTTGTTACCACAGCATAACCTAGAGTCTAGGTCCTAGATAATACTATCTGATATCATTATTACTGTACTTGAAAAGGAATCCTGTTAGAGAACTGCAGAGATACAATAGCACTTTTATGTTTCTTGATGAGAATATTTGTCAAAATTGAACCATGTAAAATTGACCTAGATTCAGATCATAATTTAATGAGGTTAAATTATATCAGTGTGATTTCATTGTCTAGACCTTTGACCAGAAATGCTATTCCATCTTTTTCTCATTGGGTTTACTCCAACTCATCTTTCAGATCTCAATCAAGTATTTCTTCCATCCGGAAGCCCAGACTAGAGTTGCCTTTGGTGTGGTCAGATCAGTTAACCTCCTTTTTCTTAACAAATTTTAAATATGTTACTGAGATTTTTTATTAATATTTTTCTCTTTCACTGAACAGTGAACTCCAGAAATGTCAGAGCTATGTCTGGTTTTACTAACTGTGGCATCCCCAATACCTAGCCCAGTGCCTGGTATGTAGTTGGTACTCAATAAATATTTCTTGTGCCATAAAGCACTTAAGACAGATCATTAGTAGTCACCTTTTACAGGTGACTCATAGAGCTGCAGTGACCCATCCAAGGTAACAAAGTTATTATGCAATAGAGCTATATAATTCAACACAGATTTGGCTGATACTCTCAAGCCTTGATCATAAGCAGAATACCCACCTGCCTCCCAAAAATCTAGGGATAATATCTGTGGAAAATAAAAGTATCAAAGAAAAGATTGCTTTAGCCAAAAGGTAGGGAAGTTTGGAGGGAGGTGAGCAATTACATTCAAAACAAGAATCTCAATTTTGGATATAGACTTCTGGCCAAGATGGAGGCATAGGTAGACACACTGTGCCTCCTTGTGCAACCAAAATAAGGACAACAAAAATTTAGAAACAAAACAACAACCAGTATTGACAGAAAATTGAACTGTATGGAAGTCCGACAACCAAGGAGTTAGATACATTCATCCAGACCAGTAGGAGAGGTGGAGTTGGGTTGCCCCAAAGAGAGGAATCAAAAGAAAAAAAAAAAAAAAAGCTGTGGCTATTGGACCCAGATGCATGAAGCAGCAGCTGGCTGACTCAGTGAGGCAGCAGATTGTGGAGGAGCTCAGTGCGCAAGGTGTCCGGCAGAACCAGGAAGTCCCATATTCATGTGCAGATAAACCAGACAAAACTGGAGAGCAAGAGAGGCTGCGCAGCACAGAGTTCCAGTGCCGAGAAATAAAGCCTGAAAACACCTGTAGGGGTTGAGGTGCCAGGAGAAACTCCAAGCCTCACAGGAGAGTTTGTTGGAGAGACCCACAGGGTCCTAGAATGTACACAAACTCACCCACATGGGAATCAGCACCAGAAGGGCCCAGTTTGCTTGGGGGAAGCGGTAGAAGTGACTGAAATCCAGCAGAGAGCGGAACAAGCACCATCATTCCCTCTAGGACGCCTGTCCAACATACAGTGTCACAACCCAGTGACTGGGTTGCCCTGCTCCAGGGAACACCTAAGGCTCTGCCTCTCACCACATAACAAGTGGTCAAGATAAAAAAAAAAAAAAAAGAAAAAAAGGGTCCAAATGAAAGAACAGATCAAAGCTCCAGAAAAAATACAACTAAGTGACAAAGAGGTAACCAACCTATCAGATGCACAATTCAAAGCACTGGTTATCAGGATGCTCACAGAATTGGTTGAATTTGGTTGCAAATTAGATGAACAAATGAAGGCTACAATAAGTGAAATGAAGGAAAATGTACAGGAAACCAATAGTGATGGGAAGGAAACTGGGACTCAGATCAATGGAGTGGACCAGAAGGAAGAAAGAAACAACCAAACAGAAAACAAGGAAGAAACAAGAATTCAAAAAATGAGAAGAGGCTTAGGAACCTCCAGGACATCTTTAAACATTCCAACATCTGAATTATAGGGGTACCAGAAGGAGAAGAGGAAGAGCAACAAGTGGGAAAGTTATTTGAATAAACAATAAAGAAGAACTTCCCCATTCTGGCAAAGGAAATAGACTTCCAGGAAGTCCAGGAAGCTCAGAGAGTCCCAAAGAAGTTGGACCCAAGGAGGAGCACACCAAGGCACATTGTAGTTACATTAGCCAAGATTTAAAAAAAGGAGAGAATCTTGGAAGCCACAAGAGAAAATGAGACAGTTACCTACAAAGGAGTTCCCATCGGACTTGCCAGCTGATTTCTCAAAAGAGACCTTACAGGCAAGAAGGGGCTGAAAAGAAGTATTCAAAGTCATAAAAGGCAAGGACCTGCATCCAAGATTGCTCTATCCAGCAAAGCTGTCATTTAGAATGGAAGGGCAGATAAAGTGCTTCCCAGATAAGGTCAAGTTAAAGTAATTCATCATCACCAAGCCCTTATTATATAAAATGTTAAAAGGATTTATCTAAGAAAGGAAGAGAAAAAATATGTACAGTAAAATGACAGCAAACTCACAATTATTAACAACCACACCTAAAACAAAAACAAAAGCAAACTAAGCAAACAGCTACAACAGGAACAGAATCACAGAAATGGAGATCACATGAAGGGTTAGCAACAGGTCAGTGGGAGGAGGAGAGAGTGGGGAAAAGGTACAGAGAATAAGTAGCATAGATGGCAGATAGAAAATAGACAGGGGGGAGGGTAAGAATAGTATGGGAAATGTGGAAGCTAAAGAACTTGTAAGTATGACACATGGACATGAACTAAAGTGGGGGAATGTGGGTGGGAGAGGGTGAGCAGGGTGGAGGGGAGTGAAGGGGGGAAAGAGGGACAACTCTAATAGCATAATCAATAAAATATATTAAAAGAAGAAACAAGATATAAATTAAAAAAGAAATCTCAATTTTTTCCTTTGGTTTACTAAGAGATTCCAAGTGATATCTAATAGATGTCTTTTGGATGTCTTTTGTTTGGCTGTATACCATTGCAAAATAATGTTTAATTAGCTGTCAGCATTGAAAAAAACACGGATTTCCCCCCAAAAGTCTAGATTTCCTGATTCTCTAAAACTCAGAAGATCTGGCAACAATGGCCTCCTAGTTCCTGAGGGCAAGAATCAGCCTGAGATTGAGTGTCTGCTCTCCAATTACAACAGTCTCCACTCAGTGGGCTTCTCTAAGTTCAGAAACCTGCCTGGACCTTGTCACATTGATATGGGAAACCCTGGGTTATAGGGAAGTTCAGTAGAGGCAATTTAGAAGAAGTGGGATGCAAGCTGAATAGAAAGACAGGAGAAAGTGACTGTTTCATTTCCTTTGGAAAGGTTATTAAAAGGGAAGAAGGAATGAATGGAGAAATAGAAAGAGGGAGGAAGAGAGGAAGAAAGGAGATAAATTGTAGTGTTGAAATTAGAAGCCAAAACACAAATATTAAGGAGGTGAAAAAATTTCACCTTTGCCACAGTTTTGTGACTGTATAAATAAAGAACCAGGTGGGAAAGGAAACAAACAGTTCCTGGAGCACATGACAGTGGGAGGGAACATCCACAGTGGTTCCTGTAAGAATGACCTGATTTAGTATCATCTGCTGCAAGGGATTCTGTATATCTGAGGACAGTTATCCACATGCACAAATCTTAGCATATATTTCATCCAAACCCTCCACATCTTGGAGCTGTGTTTAAGAGCAGGGGTCAGCAGGCTGCTCAGGAAAAAGTCCACCATTTTGCTTGCCCAGACACCTCTGATAACCTTAGGAATTAACCTTCAGAATCCTAAGGTTTATTTTAGAGTCACAGTTGGTCAGTGAATTTAATAATATTAATCATGATACTTTATCTACCATAAGGAATGAAGGTTGTTTCAGTTCTTGGTAGTAAATATACTGATGAATTCAAAAAGGAAAACAAAACAAAACAAACAACAAAAATAAACAATCCCAGAATCACACAGCTGAAAGGGCAATGAAGGCACGCCAGCCTGAGGTTGAAATCCAGCCCTCCCGCTTTTTAGCGATAGATGTCTTTCAGATATTTACTTTACTTCTCTAGACCTCAGTTTCTCACCTGTAAAATAGGTTAGCACCATCTATTTTGTAGGATTGCTAATCACAATTTATTAAAACAAGGTTTGTAAAGTGTATAACACACAAGTTCCTCTCCCAGCCCTCCCATCTCCCTGAAACAAAAAGGTTAACCGTTTACATTGTCTTGTTGTCTTTACCTTTGCGAGTATTAACAAAATACATAATTTCAAGAACAATTAGAAGACTCACTGATTTTCCGCAAGCACAATGCTTTCTCTAAAACAAAGCTGTATTACTTCAAAAATACCCATGCCTCTCATGAACCTATCTACAGAAAGCATACAAATCTAGGGTGCCTTTATGACTTAAGTTACTTCAGATTTTTCTATTAATTTTCAAAAACACAAACGCTCCAAAATTCAAAGCACAAACATCTAGACATTCAGTGCATTTAAATACTTTTCTTTCTCAAGAAATAGTTATTACTTCTTAAGGCTGAACTTTGAAAATATTGTTTATCCTTTGCATGTTTAATTAAAACTCTTAAATTTAACTCAGAAATTCTTATTAAAGCTGTCTCTTTAGAAGATTATTTTAGGAAAGTTAATATTTTCTTTTACTAGGTGTTAATATAAACAGGGTAGTTTACTTCAAGTTTTTCTAGAGAAAAAACTTGAGACTGCAACATTCGAGGCTTACCCTGCCCAGCAGTGCTCATTCTTCCCTGCAGCAACAGAAATGAGGAAAATTACTGCCACATGTGCCTGGCCCGCGATCCACCGACTTGTTCAGCCCAACCCCAGGGCTGACATACACCACACAGCCAGCAATGACAAAGAACTTCACGAAGACTACATTGGTTTTGCCCAAATAGGTGAAAGGCCACACAGTAACACAGCCCAGCTCTTAAAACAAGTCTGTAATAGAGATAGTGGCAACAACCTAACTGTTCATCCCCAAGAGAATGACTGACTAAGACATGGTGAATGGAGTAATGGGCAGCTCTTGACAGCGAGGCAGGTCTGTGTGTACTGACATGGAAAGATCTCTAAGAAACAGTAAGTGGAAAAAAAGGAAAAGATGGTTTTTCATCCCCAGTACCATCTCATTTATGTTTGGAAAATCCCCACAATAATATGTGTATATATTTGATAATAAGTATGCAACCACAGAGAGCATTATATGAAAGGGTGCATCCCCAAATGGTCAGGGTGCTTACCCCTGGGGAGGGAAAGACTTCAGTATGTTCAGAAAGATAAAAGAGGAATTGGTTCTACATTTTAAATTTTTAAAATTTAAAAATTTAAAATTTTTTGGCAAAATGTGTCAAGTTGCATTAGTGACATTAGTAACTTTGTCCTACTGATTTTTCAATTGCAAGTACCTCAGGGTGAAATATTCACTTCACTTATGTTAATCATCAGTAATAAAGTATTAGTTTGCCAATAAATAAATAAAAAGAAAGTACTCAGCCTGTAGATAATGCAATGCCCAGATATGGCTTTATGTAATAATTTATCTTTAAAAGACTGGTATTATGGCAAAGTATTATAAACTGGAAAATAAATGCAAAACCATTGGGTTAGCTCTAGTATCCCTTAGTTGTTTTTAATTTCATTTGAAACACTTTTGTTAGATTGTATTGTGACAGCTGTCATACCAGCGTGCATTTAAAAAAAAAAAACTTATCAAAATTGGTGAATTTTTGTGCAGCCATTTTAATATTGAAGAGGGAAGAAGATAGTCAACATTTTCACTGCATTATGCTTTATTATTTCAAGAAACGTAAAAATGCAACTGAAATGCAAAAAAAAAAAAAAAAAAGATTTGTGCAGTGTATAAAGAAGGTGCTGTGACTGATCGAATGTATCAAATGGTTTGTGAAGTTTCCTGATACTTTTAACATGTTGGCCAAACAATTCTTTGCAGTGGGGCTATCTTATGCATTGGAAGATGTTTAAAAGTATCCCTGGTCTCTACCAACTAGAAGCCAATAGTGGGAGATAGCCAACATACTCAAAATATCCAAAACAATAAAGTTATTGGTGAAAATGAAAAGTGTGTCTTTTATTTTACAGAAAAAAAATAACTGGACTCTTTGGCCAATCCAATATATTCACTTTCCCATAGTAGTCAATGTGACATCTTCCTAGGTTCTGAAAAGTTGTAAAGATTCTTTGATATAAACCCACACCTACAATAGCTAAAGAGAGTAAGTTTATCAAGACTAGACATTTCAGAACTAGGTAAAAACCTAAGATAAGATGGCTTGATCCTCAAGAAATTTACAGTCAAGTTAGGGAATACTTCTGAAAACTCAATGTTAAGAACCATGCTGACAGAGAGAGCAGAAGAAAATGATAGAGACCACATCACCCAGGAATCATGAGTACACACAGATGTCTACCAGGACTAAACATGTGTGGATAAATGAAGAGAATATAGATCCAAAGGAAAGAAAGAATTGGAAATAAGCTGCCAAAAACTTACCTGTACAAGTTCCACAACTGAACAAAAGTATTTTCAAGTCACCCATGTCTTAATTCTCTCTCAAATCTCATAGACATTAATGAGCATCCCTGTCTTTTTTATGTTTGCAAATACACTCTACAGTACATTAAGATACCTTGATAATGATCTTAGTTCTATTATATTTCATATAACATGTGGCATTACTTTGAAATTCACTTTCTAGAGAAAGACTGGAGAAAACTGGCTTACTTCTTCTAGATTGGAATTTAAATAAATTTAATTTACAAAACACACACTGGCACATTCTAACAAGTCCATATTGAATATGCTTCACCTTTTATAGTATTTAAGAGGCTTCAAAAAGTTAGCATGAAGAAAGAATAAAATTAACAAGATTTTACTACCAGTATTTCATCTTTTAGATACTTTCTTTTTCTAAAATATGTAAGATAAATATTTAGAATTCCTTGAGTCAAACTTATGTTTTATTAATCAGAAAATATACAGATTGCAAGATTAACAGAAGAATCCAAGCAGGCAAAATAAAGTTTTCTAAACTTCTGGCCTGAGCGTAAAATAGAAATTAAATACTCTGATGACTGACACCAACCACTGTGGTGAAAGAATGATGTCAAGCAAAACTCATGTGGCCACTGTCAGCCTGGTAGCCCACGCCATTTCCAGGGAAGTTACAGAGGATCAACCTTGCCTAAACGGTGTGAATCATCAGCAGGTCCCTGACATCAGCCAGCTGCAAAGTCTTACAGTGACTGGCTAGATTGAAAAAAGATTTCTAAAAATTCCAACATAAGATTCAGCTTCCCTATCAGATTTCCCAATGCTTTCTTCTCGTTTGTATCCAAATTAGTCCCTCATAAAAACAAAGACTTCGAAAAACTACAAAAAGTTAAAACACCACTTTTTTTCCTGAAAAGTGTACTTCAGCCGATTCAATAAAAGGTCTGAAATTATCTTCAGGGTCACCATCAAAATGAGTAATGGAGCAGCAATAGCATCTGTAAAAACGAGGACATGAATCCCACAGGTAGGTGGGAGAGATCTTGTGAGCATATCTATGCCACTGGTAAAAAAATTTCAAGAGCCCATGCAAGCCACTGAGTCATTTATTTTTACTTTGTTTTTAACATTTCTTGTGTAAATATCAAACACATGTAAAAGTACAGAAAATAATATAATAAATCTCTGTGTGCCCATTCCCCTTCTTCAATAAGTATCCACTCATGACTACTCTTGTCTCTGACTCCAATCACACCCCTTCTCTACCCCTAGTTACTGTAAATCAAATCTCAGATACGATATCATTTCATCCGTAAATATTTTAGTATGTATCTTTAAAAGATAAGGATTCTATATTAAAGGGAAAAAACCATCATCACACCTTAGAAAAACTTACCAATGATTTCTCACTATCATCAGTTCACCTTCAGATTTCCCCAGCTGCCTCACAGTTTTACTGTTTTGCTTATTTGAATCAGGATCCAAATAAGGTTCACACACTATGATTGGTTAATATTCTTCAGTTTCCCCCTCTACCTCGGTCTCTCTCTTTTTCCTTGAAGGCTTTTGCTGTTGTTTAAAAAGGAAAAAACAAAAAACAAAATAATCATCTGTACTCTAGAGTTTCCCGTAGTGGGGAGTTTGCTCGCTGCATCCCTTGGAGTTGTTTACCAATTTTCTCTGTCTGCTTTGCATTTCTGGCAAGACTGCTTCATTGATAGTAGAGCATACTTCCATCAGAAGGCACGTAATATTTGATGTGACAGCCACTAAAGCTCAATCCCCAGATCTACTAAATCATTAGAAGTCACAAAATGGTGAGAGTCTAGTATTTTTCTTCATTTGTTAGCTGAAATAATTCTATAAAGAGAATCTTCTCTTTGTCAACTCTTTGACTATCCTGAGATACAATTTATATAAAAGTATTACAATGATTATTACTCATTTCTTTCCCTTATTTACCAGTTTCAAAAATAATACATTGATTCTCTAGAATCTACCAAAGAGGTTTTGGGGTTATTTTAGTTATAACTGTGAATTCACAGACTTAAGCATATTTTATGTGTCGTTGATACTCAAATTCTGTGTCCAGTGGGCACATTTTTTATTTGCTCCTGACTCCTTTTGACATGTGCTATCAGTCTTTAGCTTCCCTGCAATCTGGTATGATAAGATGCTCTAGCCTACTTACATATGCCACTTTTTAAATATGAAAGATATCCTAGGACTAGAGTGATTTTTCTTAATTCCAATCTTGCATCTATATTTCCTTTCCCCCAAGCTCTTAAAATCCAAGCTCTTACTGATACCAACAGAAACACTCATTTGTTTTATACTAATCTTCACACACACTCTTCTATTATGTCTTAGAATAATATTACTCACACTATAATCAATAAAATAAATACTGAAAAAAATAAGATTCTTTGTAGATTTTTTTTTCGTCCTGGATTATATCCCACTAGAAATGTATGCTGAGTACTGTGGTTCAAAGTCACTTGGAATAGAATCTCCCTGGGTACATATACCACCACTCAGATACACAAGCAGGTTAATTTTCCTTTTAACTTTTAGGGATTGCCTTTTTGGATTTAATTTTACTTTATAATTATGTAAACTATTTAAGTGGCGCCTAAGTCAAATCTGCAAAACAAAATATTCAAAGAAGCCTAGGTTCTCTCCCTGTTGACTCATTCTATTACAAAACAAATAACATTATTTTAATATTATAGTTTATCCACCCATTTTTAAAACTATATAAACAGAGGTATATATTCATATAGATATATATGCAAATCTAAGTAGCATACCCTATACACTTTCACCACCTTCTCTTCTTTTTTCACTTAACAATATGTCCTAGAAGTCACTCCATATCAGTATATGGAGAGCTTCTTCATCTTTCTCTTAGCTACATATTAATCCATTTTTTGGACCACAGTGATTAATTCAAACAATCCCCTCCTGCTAAACATCTTGTTTCTTTCTAGTCCTTTAGTATTACAGATAGTATTGCAATAAACATTCCTGAATACTCTGTATTTTTGCCAGTGTATTGTTGGGATCTATTCCTAGAATTGGGATTGCTGCATCAAAGGTAAACATGTAACCTGCTAAATGTTGCCTAATTCCCATCTGAAAGGTGCTGTACCATTTGCATTCCTACCAGCAATGTTACTAGACAGCTAGTTTTCCCTACTGTCTTACCAACACAGTATGTTTCAAATTTTGGGGGTTTTGCTAGTCTAATGAGTGAAAATTATTTTTCAATGTAGTTTTAATATGCATTTCTCTTATCATATGTTAGGTTAAGCATCATAAATTAAGCACCTTTACATATATTTTTCTTTATACTATCTATATATCAGGCCCATTCTTCTATAGGGTTGTTGGTTCTTTTTGGTTAAAAAAGTTTTTGGTTAAAAACTACATATTGCACTTCTCACCAAGATGGAGGCATAGGTGGACACATTGTGCCTCCTCTCACAACCAAAATTAAGGACAACAAATATTTAGAAACAAGAAAACAACCAGAACTTATAGAAAATTGAACTGTATGGAAGTCCAACAACCATTCATCCAGACCGGTAAGAGGGGCAGAGTCGCAGCAGAAAAAAGTGGAGGTGCGGACCCGGGAACACAGGCAGCAGTGGCTGGCAGTTCCCAGGTGCACAGGTGGCAGCTGGCAGACCCCGGGCATGGGTTCGCAACTGTGCAGACCCAGTGAGGCCGCACAAGGCGGCTGGCTGACCAGGTGGTCCCACATTCCCGCGTGCAGACAATCCAGGTGAAGGGGAAGTGGTGGAAGGGACTAGAATCCAGGAGAGAGCGGAGCAGGTGCCATTGTTCCCTCTCGGACCCTGCCCCCACATACAGCATCACAACCCAGCGACTGGGCTGCCCTGCACAGTGGAACACCTAAGGCTCCACCCCTCACTACATAACAGCCCGACCAGACCAAAACCAAAACAAAACAAAAAACCCACCAAAAATGGCTCAAACTGGAGAACAAATGAAAGCCCCAGAGCCAATTCCTCTAAGCCGTGAAGAGATAGCCAACCTATCAGATGCACAGTTCAAAGCCCTGGTGATCAGGATGCTCACAAAATTGGTTGATTTTGCTCACAAACTAGATGAAAAATGCAGGCTACAATACGTGAAATGAAGGAAGACATATGAGGAACCAATAGAGATGGGAGGAAAACTGGGACTCAAATCATTGGAGTGGACAAGAAGGAAGAAACAAACAACCAAACAGAAGACGAGGAAGAAACAAGAATTCCAAAAAATGAGGAGAGGCTTAGGAACCTCTGGGACATCGTTAAACATCCCAACATCCAAATTATAGGGGTACCACAAGGGGAAGAAGAAGAGCAACAAGTGGAAAACTTATTTGAACAAATAATAAAGGAGAACTTCCCCAATATGGCAAAGGAAATAGACTATCAGGAAGTCCAGGAAGCTCAGAGAGTCCCAAAGAACTTGGACCCAAGGAGGAACACACCAAGGCACATTGCAATTACATTAGCCAAGATGACAATGAAGGAGAGAATTCTAGAAGCAGCAAGGGATAAGGGGACAGTCACCTACAAAGGAGTTCCCATCAGACTGTCAGCTGATTTCTCAAAAGAGACCTTACAGGCAAGAAGGGGCTGGAAAGAAGTATTCCAAGTCATGAAAGGCATGGACCTACATCCAAGATTGCTCTCTCCAGCAAAGCTTTCATTTAGAATGGAAGGGCAGATAAAGTGCTTCTCAGACAGGGTCAAGTTAGAGTTGATCATCACCTAGCTCTTATTATATGAAATGTTAAAGGGACTTATCTAAGAAAAAGAAGATAAAAAATATGACAGTAAAAGGACAGCAAACTCACAGCTATTAACAACCACACCTAAAATAAAAGCAAACTAAGCAAACAGCTAGAACAGGAACAGAACTACAGAAGTGGAGATCACATGGAGGATTAGCAACAGAGGAGTGGGAGGAGGAGAGAGGGGGAAAGGTACAGAGAATAAGTAGCATAGACAGTGGGTATAAAATAGGGGGAGGGCAAGAATAGTGTGGGAAATGTAGAAGCTAAAGAACTTATGACACATGGACATGAACTAAAGGGGGGAATGTGGGTGGGAGAGGGTGTGCAGGGTGGAGGGGAATGATGGGGAAGAAATGGGACAAGTGTAATAGTATAATCAATAAAATATATTTTTTAAAAAACTACATATTGGGACTCTATATAAGGACTCTATATAGAGTCCATATAAGGACTCTTCAGTTGCTATATATCTTGCAAGCACATCACCCAAGTTATTTGTCTTTTACTCTGCCTATAACTTTTGCCATGCAAAAATTCTTTATTTTATGGCATCAAATTTATCAATCTTATACATATTGCTGCCAGATGTTGATTCATATTTAGAAAGATTTCCCTGTGCCTAAGTTATAAAGGAGTTAATCCATGGTTTCTCCTAATACCAGTATTAAAGCATTGCCTAAGACTGGATGTTTCCATTGCTACCATGATGCAATATCTCATCTAATTCTCCTCTCACTACACCTCCAATGATACAGGAGAGCAGCAACAGATCCAATAAATATTTTTGCAGTTCCTATATTGTTCTAGGCACTGCTCTCAGAGGTCACATATCCCAGTGAAAAAAGCCATTTTCTTTAAGAAGCCTATTTTGTGATAGTTTTTCTTCTATATAAATATTAGGTTAGTAAAGGGTTAAAATACTTAAGTGCAGCACAGTAATGAAAAACCCAATGAGGCCACAATGTCCCTGAGAAATGAGATTATATTTTTGTGCCCCATAATATTAGAGACTTTATCCAAGATAGTTATCCTTGGAAATTTAAGGATTTGTAAATGAAAAGAGCTGTAAGCATTAAAATAAGTTGTTCTTTTGATTGGATACTTTCATACGCTTACTCAGAGCCTGTTATATATGCAAGGTCTTCATGGGGCTGTTCTGTCAAGCAAGCAGCAGGCCACTATACTTAACCTATCATGAATCAGTCCTAGTGGATACTCCAAGACAAAAAGAGCTACAAACAATTCTTAAACATTTTTCAATAAAATCATGGATGATAATGTTGGCAGCATTTATTTCTTTTTTACTTCTATATTCCTGGCACCTAGAACCATGCCTAACAAACAGTATATATTTTGTAAATAACCTACTGGAGATCCAACAAATGTTACCAAAATTATTCTGTGCACCTAATTTCCATATCTAAGTGTTCTGTCTCCTTCTCTCTTACATACACCTACACACACAGGAAAGTGCAAATATGATTACACTTTTCCAAATTAAATCTTTAAGTCATATACATCTTTCTGCAAATGCACTTTTCGACTTCGGATGAGACCGAGGTTGAAGAGTTGACAAATCTGACATCTGGATCTCTAGTGGTCCAAGCAGTTGCCCTAGTGGAACATTTCCTTCTTCCTGTACTGCTCCCAGAAGGGCAGCCACAGGCGGTGCACCATGGAGAGTGCTGGCCCCTCTGACACCAGCTCTGCTGGCCCTAGGCTAAGGAGTCACGCTCAGTAAATGAGGAGTTGGGCTTTCCTTTTTCCTTTGTATTTGGCCAGATCTTAACGACACAACAATCTGTCCAGTTTCAAATTAACAACTGACAGTATTTCAGAGGCCAAATGTCATTCTATTATAAAGATTTAAGAAATCACCTACATTCGATAAAAATAATAAAATAAAAAATAAATAATGCAAGAAAATAAATTTCACATACTTCATTCAAGACAGAAATACTTGCAATAAAAACAAACTTATAGGGTTAAAATGATCTTCAGCTACACAACTTATTACCTCAAGTTATATTCTCTGTCTTTTTTAAATAAAACAAGAGGGGGAAATATATGTCCGTATGGAATAAATATCTGTATTTAATTTTAAAAAGAATCAAGTTCAATGAAAATGGGTAAAAGAGTCTTGCAGAAGCCCTACAATTAAACTTTACTCTGTAGATTTTGGTTTGGTATGTAAATACGCACATAAAGAAACCCAACCACAGCAAATGTTAGCCTTTTTCCAGAGGAATGGAGGCAAGTGTTACAAATGTGGGTCCTGTGTCAGGAGGACATAATCACAATGTAAACTGGTTATTTCCAAATGGTGCCCCCCAGAAGGAAACAAAATGAATGGAAGTACTTAATAAATTCTGTTTTCCATATAATTCATACTCCCAAAAAAGAAGGAATGTCAGCTCAGAGGTCAGCAAGAGTTTTGTTGGATTTTCCTCCTTCTAAATACCGTCATCTCCTTTTTAAAGTGGAAATTCAGTTTCCCACAGATATGTCAGAAATATGTTCTTTTTTTTCTGCGAACCATTCACCAATAAGTAACATGAACCAGTGGACATGTACTTTCTCATGGATGATTTGCTAATTGGCCACTGTCACTTCCAGTTGCAGCTTAATATATTATAGACAATGACTTTTTCAAATGGAAGAAAAACCAAGTAAAAATACTAATGATGTATTTATTTTCCATCAAAGAAGACAAAGGGCTCTGAATCCATCTCCACATGCCAAAACAATGGATGTAGGTCATGATGAGATTTAATGTAGAAATTAAAATGATTCAGCTATCTTAATTATATGTTTAGCCACCCAGGTCAAATAACATCTTGAGGAATACAAAAAGAAGGACCAAATTCTTTTGTTTCACTAGAAAAATAAGTTGCTCAAAATAAGTTGACAATAGGCTAAGCATTGGTAAGTTTTTGATTAAAAACGGATTTTGTTGGAACACTTATAATGAGACTTGAGCTATAGTAACAATATAAAATTGAAAGCAGAATTACATACAAAACGAGTACTGTAAAACATCATTATTTTAGTACAATGGAAAATAAGGTGTTTGTGGTTTTACTCTATAAATTCTGTGTTGTCTGCTCATATGTATTCCTTCTTGGCTGTCTTCTGAATAGCCATTCTGATTTCCCAGTCCTTCTGCACCAGCATTCATTTGTGGTGGGGGAGGGGGGCAGGGCACCCACACAATCATCATCTCCTTGGCTCAACTTTTCCCTCCATTTTATTGGCTTTTCAGGACTAATTCTTGTCCATGCACCCCACTGGCGTTCAGTTACAGGGCAGACAATGAATTTTCCTAATCCATTTAGTATGCTGACAGAGCCAGGTTCACAATTTATAGAATTTCCTTTTAGACATCTACCTATTTCACACTTCATTAACATTCAAACTGAACACCTGTGTTTGTGAAGTCAAAAGCAATTTTATACTAACAAGGTGTTAAACAGGCCATTCTCTGGAAGCCTGAACAACAATAACAACAACAAAAGTACTAGACTCGGCCTATGGAACGAAATAATGTCTGTAGCTACCTGCATCATCCTTTAATAGACAAGAAATTGCCTTGGAACTGCAGCCAACAAGCATAACACATTTCAATTCCTACACCAGAAGTCTTTCATGTTTTCCTTAAGAAAGTAAGTCTATGAGGCTGCCTTGCAAAGTTTACCCAGATACCTAAAATCTGCAAAACAGATAAAAATTTCAGGAAGTAAAATGTGGCCCCTTTAAACAATGTCTTCACTAGCTAAACACAAGGACACTTTCAGTATTCTGGGGCCCACAACACTTGACCCTGGCTCATTTTTATGTGACCCCAAAGTTTTCACATCATTAATAAAGAGAGAATCAAAACAAAGCCCACAGACATCGGGGCGGGGGGGTGAGTGTATAGTTTGGCACTGCCATCACACATACCCTCGGAATGAAAAGGGAAAAAATAGAATGCACGTAGCAGAGCTGGTGACCCCTGTAACCACTGTGGTTCCCAGCATTTTTTTTCTACTGGTAATAAACCGTTTTTGCAGACCTCCTGATTGTGGCCACCATGATAGTTACAACTTGCGGGTTTATGTCTTTTTCTTGCAGTTAAGAGTGTTATCAATAAAAATTTCAAATGATGCCTTTCCTGGTCAAATAAAAACATTTTAAAATGTGAAGCCAACAATGGGATTAGAATAAAAAAATACAAGTGACACTATGATGTTGTTTTCTGTATTTTTTCACCAAGTCCCTTAATTTATTAATTTTAAGGACATTTCTTGCAAGCCTGGAAAGCACTGGGGTAATTTGACAATCTTAAAAATTGGTTTTGTTTATGCTACTTTTTTAAAAAGCACCTCACTTTTAAATGTAGTGATTATGAAGAGCATTAAACAAAAGTCTATCTCAGAAAGGACATTTAACATATTATTCTTTGAAGGCTGAACTGAAGTGATTAAAAAGGACTTTACTGCTTGCTGGTCAACCAAGGTAGGAGGTAAAAAGGAAAACTGAAATTACTGATTAAAAGTAAGGGAGCTCTCCATGTAAATCCCACCTTATATATTGTGGCAAATATTATTTCCATCCATTAAAGAAAACCTCTTTTGCTGAAAACATGTGAGTTCAGAAGAAAGAGATGTCCCTTAAGTATCTGGAATAGTTAGTAAAACCCTGTACGAATGCATCTAGTACCACAGTCCCAAGAGGAAGCAAAGCCTTCAGGCTTCTTGTCATGGTGACCTTTATACCCAAGAGTCTAACCTCAGCATAAAGTGAGGTGGACGGCTCATCTCAATATGAATAAACCAGGAAAGAAGGGCTCATAAAATTTATTTTCTCCATGTAACAACAACATTTCCATCATCAAAAGCTTGGTTTGTATGATGCAGCTTGAAAACTGACAGCTCAAGTCTGCTTTCTGGTTGTATTATCAGATACCAAAAATTGCTGCCACAGGCTCAGATAATACTGCCTCTGCTGCCAGCACCTTGCACAATCTCTCCAAAGAAATGATCATTACCACTTCTGTTAAAAATGCACTTAATTCTGTACATTACAAATGTATAATATGTTAATCACAGATGATTTAAAGATCACCTGAGTCTTCAACACAAAGAGAAAACATAGTAAGATACTATTTTCCATTCTTTTACTTATTTTTTCACAAAGTATTGCATGCATGTGTGAATACATGTGTATATGCATCATATAAAGCATCTTTAAAGAAATAAAAACTAAATATTATATAATGAATTCTTAATACACTAGAATTCTAGACTCCATGAAAAATATTGCCCTCTCTAGAGCTTGGGCACTATCCTTCAATATTACGACCACAGTGTTAATGTTATGATAGCCATATGATACTATGAGGACTTAAGTCCCAGAGTTATTCATTCTTACCCCTCTTCATAGCCAGTATAGGGCTATGAAGCCTACTAAGCCTTCTTGCAATCCCAAAGAACTCACCTATTTAGACATAATTACAAACCTTACAATAAACTTTGCCATGAAGATTAAATGTGATAATGTATGTCAGTTCCTTGACACAAAGGAAGCCCTCAATTCTCTGGGACTCATGGAAGGCCCTAGATTTAGGGTTAAGAGTTCAGGATTTGGGAACCTAGGTCCTGTCACTCATCATTGTGCATGCTTGAGCAAGTTACACATCCTCTTAGAATCTCTATTTTCTCATCTTAAAAAATGGGTCAACAATACCAACTTCACAAGTTGCAAATCAGGTTTAAATAAAGTATTGCATGTCAAACACTTAGCCACAGTTCCTGGAATTCAGTAAGGCAGCCACAAGACACTTGGTAGACATTTGTGCGACACAGTTAAAATGTCTAAGACAAATAGCTCCTGAGATTATGGGTCCCAATTTATTCATCACCATGATCAATAAAATATTATCAAATGATACCTCACTCATTTCAACAAGACAAGGGAAGGGTCTTTCTGAGGTACAGCCTACTGAAGTATTTCTAAGCAGATGAGGTAACTCCTGAAATAATCAAACCAACAGAGCATCTGTAGCCCCATAAATAGCATTACCTTTCTCAAAGAGACTCAGGTTGCTTGAGTGCAGACTCAAAAACAATCGGCTTTAATCAAAACATAAAAGCAGTGTCACAGTCATCACCGTAGCAACATTAGCCTTCTATGAAAATAGATATAAATGGATATTTCATATAGCTTGCATACTTTAGTTTTCAAAGGGGCTAAACATTTATTTCTTTTTATTTTCTCTCTCACTTTTACTTACCCACTTTTAAACAACAGAAGGAAGATGGCATATTATTAAAATTTTGTGTGACATTATTAATAACCAGAAATTACTGAGCATTGATGGCACTATAAATCAGTTCTGTATCCTATGAATATTGTCTGGATGAGGGCCAGAACCATATCTGGCACACAGCAGTCATCCAGAAACTGTGTGTTGAATGAAAAAATGTACTGAATCTATGGGGCAGGAATCTTGAATGGGAAATTCTTAGAAATGCTTTGGGGCATCTATAAACTGCCTAAAATTATATACATTATTGCATGTGAACATGAGTGTGTATGTGCTTAGGTGAATTCTTCTAGGGAGTAAGCCTATAAATTACATGATATTTATATGGATTTCATTTAAAAAACAAAACCAAAAATGTTAGGGACCCTGGCTACAGAGCTGCTGCTAACCTAATCTGCATGTATTGCCCATCGTTCTCATAAACACAAAACCCCTACTACATTCTACCTTAATTAACGGGTTCTCAAGTGTTTACCCTTAGACAAGTAGAACTCTTCCCTGACCTTTTTGGAACAGCAATGGGTATAAGAGCTGTCAGATGACACTTCCAGAAACCATGCAAAGAGTTGTCACATCTGGCCATTTAAAAATCACGCTGGGCTGGGGCAATGTGTACTTGCCAAAAAACAAAAAGGAATCTCTTACTTTTGGATAGGACAGAAGAGATGGCACTTTTATAGTGTCTTCATAAAAAACAGTGACTCTATTGAAATATAAAAGTCTAAGCTTGGTAAATGCAGACATCAAAAAACTCAGAGACCCACGAAAGTAGAACACACAGAATGGAAATAAGAAGTGAGATGGAGTATTCCCCAAGCACCCCTGATATACAATAAAAATAATAATAACAGCAAGATGATAATCAACACAATTTATAGCTGAAACCCTTTACCAGAGTTAAAGCACTTTTTTTCCTTTTTTAAAATATATTTTATTGATTATGCTATTACAGTTGTCCCATTTCTCCCCCATCATTCCCCTCCACCCTACACACCCTCTCCCACCCACATTCCCCCCTTTAGTTCATGTCCATGTGTCATAAGTTCTTTAGCTTCTACATTTCCCATACTATTCTTGCCCTCCCCCTGTCTATTTTCCACCCACTATCTATGCTACTCATTCTCTGTACCTTTTCCCCCTCTCTCCTCCTCCCACGCCCCTGTTGCTAACCCTCCATATGATCTCCATTTCTGTGGTTCTGTTCCTGTTCTAGCTGTTTGCTTAGTTTGCTTTTGTTTTAGGTGTGGTTCTTAATAGCTGTGAGTTTGCTGTCTTTTCACTGTCATATTTTTTATCTTCTTTTCCTAGATAAGTCCCTTTAACATTTCATATAATAAGGGCTTGGTGATGATGAACTCCTTGAACTTGACCTTATCCGAGAAGCACTTTATCCGTCCTTCCATTCTAAATGACAGCTTTGCTGGATAGAGCAATTTTGGATGTAGGTCCCTGCTTTTCAAGATTTCAAATATTTCTTTCCAGCCCCTTCTTGCCTGTAAGGTCTCTTTTGAGAAATCAGCTGACAGTCTGATGGGAACTCCTTTGTAGGTGACTGTCCCCTTCTCCCTTGCTGCTTCTAGAATTCTCTGCTTCATTTTAATCTTGGCTAATGTAATTGCAATGTGCCTTGGTGTGTTCCTCCTTGGGTCCAACTTCTTTGGGACTCTCTGAGCTTCCTGGACATCCTGGAAGTCTATTTCCTTTGCCAGATTGGGAAAGTTCTCCTTTATTATTTGTTCAAATAAGTTTTCCACTTGTTGCTCTTCTTCTTCCCCTTCTGGGACCCCTATAATTCGGATGTTGGGATGTTTAATGATGTCCCAGAGGTTCCTAAGCCTCTCCTCATTTTTTTGAATTCTTGTTTCTTCCTCGTCTTCTGTTTGGTTGTTAGTTTCTTCCTTCTAGTCCACTCCATTGATTTGAGTCCCAGTTTTCCTCCCATCTCTATTGGTTCCTCATATGTCTTCCTTCATTTCACGTATTGTAGCCTGCATTTTTCATCTAGTTTGTGAGCAAAATCAACCAATTCTGTGAGCATTTTGATGACCAGTGCTTTGAACTGTGCATCTGATAGGTTGGCTATCTCTTCACTGCTTAGAGGAACTGGCTCTGAGGCTTTTATTTGTTTTCCGGTTTGAGCCATTTTTTGGTGGGGTTTTTTTTTGTTTGTTTTTTTTGTTTTGTTTTGGTTTTAGTCTGGTCATGGCTATTACATAGTGAGGGGGTGGAGCCTTAGGTGTTCCTCAGGGCAGGGCAGCCCAGTCGCTGGGTTGTGACGCTATAGGTGGGGGCAGGGTCCGAGAGGGAACAATGGTGCCTGTTCCGCTTTCTCCTGGACTCTGGCCCTTTCTGAGGCTTCCCCTTCACCTGGATTATCTGCACACGCGCACGCGCGTGCTATTACATAGCGAGAAGTGGAACCTCTGGCGCTCCCCAGTGCGGGGCAGCCCAGTCGCTGGGTTGTGAGGCTGTATGTGGGGGTGGGGTCTGAGAGGGAACAATGGCGCCTGCTCCTCTCTCTCCTGGATTCAGTCCCTTCCGCCACTTCCCCTCTACCTGGACGCCACTTCCCCTCTATCTGCACGCCCAAATGTGGGACCACCTGGTCAGCCAGCTGCCTTGTGCGGCCTCACTGGGTCTGTACAGTTGCCCCCCTGTGCCCGGGGTCCGCCAGCCGCCACCTGTGCACCTGGGAACTGCCAGCCGCTGCTGCTTGCGTTCCTGGGTCCGCACCTCCACTTTCTCCTGCCGCGACTCTGCCCCTCTTACCGGTCTGGATGAATGGTTGTTGGACTTCTGTACAGTTCAATTTTCTATAAGTTCTGGTTGTTTTCTGGTTTCTAAATATTTGTTGTCCTTAATTTTGGTTGTGAGAGGAGGTACAGTGTGTCCGCCTATGCCTCCATCTTGACCGGAAGTAGAGTTAAAGCACTTTTCACACAGATGTGCCAGGCTGGCACAAAGACTGCTATTTTATAGACAAGACATGGAGGCTCAGAGAAGTTCAAATCTTTCTCACATCACAGTTATTCAGTGGGGAGGCTGAAGTATTGTCCACACACCTCTTACTTCTTTTTTAAAAAAGATTTTATTTATTTAATTTTAGAGAGCATGGAAGTGAGGGAGAAAGAAAGGCAGAGAAACATTGTTCCGTTGTTTTTTGCACGTCCACAACCTGGGACCTGGCCCACAACCCAGGCATGTGCCCGGACTGGGAATTGAACCAGCGACCTTTTGGTTCATAGAACGGTGCTTACTCCACTGATCCATATCAGCCAGGACAACACACACCTCTCACTTCTTAATGCTGTGTTCTTCATACATTTTACTTCAGACCACAGAATAAATCTAGGCTTCTCTTCTTAATTTCTGAATATGTTAGTAATTATTTGTTGAAATCCAGAAAAATCAAAGTGCTAGAGAAAGCTACTTTATTATCTATACTGCCACGTAATTAATGTGTGGGTGGATGGGAGTAAGTTGGTACATAAAAACATCAAGGGAGGTAGCAAAATAAGAAACTTGGCTTTGGGGTCCTTTGAAGCTATTTTAAAAAGTAAAATGTTATGTTAGGAGCTATGTGGTGTATTCCCTCTGTGTGTGTAACTATTATTCCATTGATTTATTGCACACATGTCAAAGAGCGTCTGGGCATTTATTCAAGTTAAAACAAACCAACCCAAGGGCCAAGCCACATAGCTGCAAACCCAGACAACTTGCCCCCACCCCTTGCCCCACTATTAATCCTGCTACCTCCCAAATGCAAACTCTCTGGTACCAAGAGTCTTCTTCCTCGCAGAGATGAACTTTAAAGCCAGTGACATCTATCATTTACACTATTTTCTAAAAGAATAGCTAAAACCAGTTGGTAGCACAGATTTTCCAAAGAAACCAGAAAATTTCTTCCAATTCTAGAGAGAGCCCTCTTCTGTTTTGGCAAAAGCTTTTAAAGAATGACTCAGGAATAAAATTGGAAGGAGCAATCACATGTAACCTCCAAGGATGAGTGCCAAATTTTTTGCATGAACTTAAACTCAGGTCTCTTGTTGTACAGCGAAACGATACAGAACATATCTCATCTACTGAATACTTGCCCACTAAGGTAGAGAGACTCTTTAGAAGTGGGAAAATCACTTTACTGTATTTTACCCCGTTGCCAAAAATCCTTTGCCTATGATCCAACAATTAGATCAAATTTTAACAGAGATGGACATCATTTGGTAACTGTCTCCATTTTCATTTACATAGATCTTAAAAGAAGAAAAAAGGCAAAAGAAAATTCCTCAGATGTTTCCAGCTGATAAAATCATTAATCACACACTCCCAATCTCAAAGCAGAAGACTAGAAAATCATCTCACTCTCTCTGCACATGGAGAATAATTTTTTTTCTACATCAAAGCACCATCTTTTTACTGGGCCATTTTGATTATTGAATGTGGGATGGAAGCTATCCACATAATGTCACCAGTGTCTTTTTCATGAAATATACATAGGTCTAGTTTTGACTACATTAATTCAAGAGAGGTAAAACACAGAGGAAAGAATAAGGAAAGGAAAATAGGCTGGGAACACAGCACTCATCAGTACAAGGTAGTAAGAGAAAGGAAGTAAGCCTTTCTGTGCTGACTTTTCTCATTCCTTCCTACCAAGAAGCCTGACTGCCTATTGGAGCAATACCTCAACAGACTGCCTTGCTACTCAAATTTCCTCCTACCCAATACACAGCAACATGATTATACTAACTTGATTAGTAATGCTGGTTATTATTGCCAACTTAAGACAGCTGTGGTACAATCAGTTGCTTCATGAATAACCCAGTGTGAAGAAAAACTTGTGCTCTAGAATGAGGATCAGCAAACTATTTGTCCCTGCTCAGAGTAAGACTACTGGAGAGAAGTCAGGCCAGGTATTCCAATTCCTACTCAGCCCTCTTCCCACAAAATCACAATGCTGTGAGTTTGCAAACTTTTTCTGGAAAGGGCCAAAGAGTAAATATTTTCAGCTTTGTGGGCCATATAATCTCTGTTGCTACTAAAATCTGTAGTTATAGCTAAAGACAACGCACAGATGAAGGAGTGTGGCTGCATTCTAATAAAACTTTACTTACAGCCCTGGCTAGTGTGGCTCAAATGGTTAGAGCATCATGCAGTAACCAAAATGTTACGGTTTTACTTCCCAGCCAGGGCACATACCTATGTTGCCTGTTCAATCCCCGGTCTAGGTGCACATGATTCCCCAGCCCAGGCACGTACTAGAGGCAACCAATCAATGCTTCTCTCTCACATCAAAGTTTCTGTCTCTCCTTTCCTCTCTCTCTAAAAGCAATGAAACAATGTCCTCGGGTAAGGAAAGAAAAAAAAAACCTTTACTTATAAAATCAGGCAGATGGCAGGATTTGTTCAACAAGCTACAGCTTTCAAACCCTATTCCAGACTAGAGCTAGAGGGTGAAAATGTTCTATAACTGTGCCATCCAATGCAGCAGTCATTAGCCGCATTTCACCGTTAAATACTTGAAATGTGGCTAGTGTGACTAAGGAACTACATTTTAAATTTTACTGACTCTTATTATTTTTTCTTCTTTAGTTAAATTTACAGTGGTGATATTAATTAATAAGATCATACAGGTTTCAAGTGTACATTTCTATGACACATGATTTGTATTATAGCATTGTGTGCCCACCACCCAAAGTCAATGACCCCCTTTACCTATAAACTACATTTTAAATTTTACCAAATTTTAGTAATTTAAATTTAAATAAACAAATGGCTAGTGGCTGCTGTATTAGATAGCATAGTGGTAGATACTACTCATTGCTCCTCTTCAAAGGAGATACAAACCACCTTCCAATTTATGGAATAGTTTAAATTTTTGCCTTAAAAAAATATCCATGCTTCCACATTCAGAGTGGGACTACATACAACTGGAAATTATATTTCTTAAATGTGGAGTGTATACATCATTGAAGCTAAAATGATCATTCTGGTTTGAATCAATCAAATAACTATTAGCCAATGTCAAGTGCATAGGAGCTAAGCTGGGTGTATGCCAAGACTTATCCAATCTGGAACCTACTTCCTTTTGCCTGCGAACACTGTCCTGCAACTCCACTGAGGGCACAAACCTGCCGAATGGCCCCATTAACTCCTAAGGAAAATCCAAATCTTCCCACAGACCCAAAAATACATATATTGAAAGACATGGCTCAAAGTGCACAAGAAGAAACGTGCATTTCAATTAGATCACCTTCTCCTAAAGTGATCCACGTAATGCACTGCCTCTGTGCAAAAATCAGGGGCATGAACAGCATTCTTTGTTACTGCCCACACGTAATAATTTATTTTCCATCACTGCTTTATTTACACAACAATTTGCTTGTGTTTTGCATTCCTTAGCAGCCCTGAAGATATAATCCATTGGAGAGAGCAAGGAAAAGGGTAGTAACATATATTTACCTTTTCACCAAGTATGAATAAGGAATAACAAACCAATATTTCCTTTAAGAAACTCATACAACACCAACTTTCTTCAATGAGTAAGTGAATTTTGAAAATTGAGGATACTCCTTAAGAAGTAAGAAACCTTTGGAACCACAGGTACCAGGAAGGGGACTGATATAGATACATGAGAAAGGAAGGTAAATGACATTCTGATTTTTTAAATGATTTTTGATAAAATAAAACCACTCCAGATTCAATCATTTATACATGGTGCCCAAACCCAAAAAGCTCTGAAAAATGAAAAAATTTTCCAAGCATGAAGCAAACTCCTTTAGTGGCACAATCTGACACTAACTGAGAGGCTATTTATATGGCCTTTATTTATCCTACATTGTGGGGAGAAAATTTTTTTCTGCATAAATATCCACGTGTTTGTACAGCACTTCCAGCAACCCCACTGGGAATGGTATGTAGTCTATGATACATGCAATGGGTCTTACCTTTCCGAAATCCCCCAAATATCTGATATACAAAATACCTCTGGCTCCAAGGGTTTGGATAAGGAATCTTCCAAAGAAAGTTGTTCAGGTAAGACATTTTCTATCAACTCAATGTCTGCTGTCAGGAATCCTGAGACAGCACCTTACCTCAGTTTGAAGAATGGCAGCCCTCTGTTCTTTGGCAGTAAGCGACTCTTTAAGCACTTCGATGTGTTGCTTGCAATCTGAATTTTGATTGCTAAGGGTTTCAAGCTTTGTTTGTAAGGCAAGAAGTTCTGACTCCTTCTTTGAAAGTTCCTGCTTCAGCTGATCAATCTGTAAAACAACAAAACTGCAAGACATTAGAAGCCACAACTACTACTCTATACTACTCTATATATGGGAACTACTCATTTATCTCATATTTCTTTCTTTTGTGTGTGTGTCCTTTAGATGACTTATTATTTCTTTATTATTTTTATTTTCAACAGCCAATAATCAGTATTCCCACAAGGCAAGCTATAAGTTTGCTTAAAAAGACAGCCATACAGTCTTTGGGGTCTGGAGAGTCTCTGTACATGTGGGTAAGAGAAGGTAGGTAAGGTCAGCAGACTGCCTTCCACCTTCCACCCCACTGAGAACCAAGGTTCACAGAGGAATGAAGGCTTCCCGACCAAACCTACTATTCATCCATGAAGCCACAAAGTCATTCACCAAGATCCTCACGGAGCTAATAAAAGCACTTAATCCAACATATAACCCAGACCTTCTCTACGACTCCACAATGAAAATGATCATTCAAGGGCATTATTTGAGAAAAGAGAATCCTCATTCCCCTCTCAAGATAAGTATTGGGGTTTTTTTGGCTTATATCAAATAGTGAGAAAACACAACAGAACATAAAATATATATAAAGCATGAGGGAAAATGATACAAGAAATATCCATCGTTCAATTCACAAAAAAAATGACTATTAGAATTATCTGTGTTCCAACCCATCTCTATCTCTTTCTTTACCCCTTCAGAAATAATTATCACTCTAAACATTGTGCTTGTCACTTTCTTGCTTGTCTTTTAGGTTTACTGTATACTTTTTGCAGCTGTAAATGATATACCATTTAGTTTTGCATATTTTTTAGGTTTTTAACTTTGTTTGCACTGTGTAGTTTTAGTATATCAATATTATGCTTTTTTCTACTCAATCTTATGTCCTAAAGATTATATTGTGTTATTGCATATGCAATTTGTTCATTTTCATTGAGGAACAGTATTCCATTGTAAGACTTCACCACAATTTATTTGTTCATTCTGCTGCTGATAGGCATTTGGGGTCATTTCCAGGTTTTTTTGTTATCACAAAAAATGCTATTCTGAACATTCTTATACATATCGCCTGGTACACATAGCAGAAATAATCTAAGGGTTAAATCGGTGGACTGCACGGCATGCACATCTTCAGCTTCACTAGATAACCAAAATGGCTTCCAAAGCAGTTATATTAATTTTCACAGTCACACGGTGTAACTGTGATAACAGCTCCACATCTTTACCAATATCTTATGTCACCAGCATTTTACATTTTGGCCAGTCTGATTGGAGCAGTGATAGATTCTCTCCAAAGATAACTGCCACCTATTTCTTCCTATTTGTGTACACATGCTGCTCCTCCCAAATAGGGGTGGGGTCATTTTACCCTCCTCTTGAACCTGGCTGGACTGTGACTTGATTCTACCAGCTGAATGCAGCAAAAGTGTCGGTACGTTCTGACCCTAGCCTGTAGAAGGGGTGGCAGCTTCAGCTTCCTCCTGCTGGAAGCCAGCCACCTGTTAGCAGTCCAATTATCCTCCAACCACTGAGCTCTAAGCAAGCCCACTCCAGCCACACAGCCAGGAAAGACAAGAGAAGCCTGGTGAAAATGACTCCTTTGTCTTGTTTCTGGTGTTAAAGGGAAGAATTTCAATGTTTCATCATTAATGTTCATGTTTGTTTTAGCTTTTTATAGCCACTCTTAGGTTTCAGAAAGTTCCCTTTTATTACAACTTTGGCAAGAGTTTTTTTTAAGTCATTAAGGAATGTTTAATATTATCAAATGTTTGTCTGCATCTCATGATTTATCATATTTTTGCCTTTAATATATTATTGTAATGAATTACATTAATGGAATTTTACAATATTAATCTCTCCTTGCTTTACAATAAAAAACTCTACTTAGCCATGATGTGTTGTATTTTTTATATTTCACTGGATTCATATTGCTAATATTTTGTCAGGAACTTCTATCTATGGGTGAGAGTGGCTTGTAATTTTCCTGTATGATGCTGTCTTTGTCCAGTGTTAGTATCAATTTAGTGTTCCAAATAAAATAGAAAGTGTTCCTTCTTTTAATGTGTCCTGAAATGATTTTTATAAAATTGAAAATTCCTCCCTTTTTTAAAATTTTCTCAATTTGCTTATTTTTTTAATTTTTTAATTTTAATTGTTGTTGAAGTAGAATTTTCTGTCTTTTACTCCCATCCCAGCCCACTCACCAGCCCTCCATTTGAGTTAATTTTGAAAAGTTTTCCTACTAACAACTTTTCATTTCATCTAAATTTTTACCTTTATTCTCAAGAAGTTTTCATAAAACCCATTTATTTTTGATACCTACAGCAATTATGATTGTCTTCTTTTTCATTCCCAATGTTCTTTACTTTTATTCTTTTCCTTGATGAATCTCAGCAGAGGATGTCATATTAAATACTCTAATTCTGGCTATCTTGATCATCTAACATTTTATTTTCTATTTCATTAATTTCTGCTCTTATTTTTAAATTATTTCCTTTGTACTATTTGGGGGGGGGCATTCTACTTTTTCTAACTTTTAAATTTGGATATCTACCTCACTAATTGTCTATCTTTTTTCTTCCCATTCATAATCAGCCTGAAGACTATAAATTTCCTTGTCAGAAGCACAACTCCACTAGTTTGATATACAGCATTGACATGATTGTTCAGTTCTCAGTATTTTCTAATCTCCATTATTATTTATTTTTTAAAGATTCTATTTATTTATTTTTAGAGAGAAGGAGAGGGAGGGAGGGAGGGAGGGAGGGAGGGAGGGAGGGAGGAAGGAAGGAAGGAAGGAAGGAAGGAAGGAAGGAAGGAAGGAAGGAAGGAAGGAAGGAAGGAAGGAAGGAAGAAAAACATCAGTTAGCTGCCTCTTGTTC
This sequence comes from Glossophaga mutica, assembly GCA_039655065.1. Classification (NCBI taxonomy): domain Eukaryota; kingdom Metazoa; phylum Chordata; class Mammalia; order Chiroptera; family Phyllostomidae; genus Glossophaga; species Glossophaga mutica. The sequence goes on from CM077309.1 coordinate 50,428,248, forward strand.
ATGCCCCAGCCAGGACAGAACCCACAACTCAGGCATGTGCCCTGATCAGGAATCGAACTGGTGACCCTCCACTTTGTAGAATGATGCCCAAACTCACTGAGCAAACCCTGTCAGGACATTAATTATTACTTAGAAGTATGTTTCTTAATCTCCAAGTACATGCTTGTTTTCTATTTATCTTTGTGCTTTTTATCTTTATTTTTGTGAATAGAGAACATGCTGTATTTGATACTAATCATTTAAAATTTGGTTTCTATTACTTATTGACATAGTACATGGTTAGTTACAAAAACATACTTTGTATACTGTGTACTTGAAAAGAATATGTATCCAACAATTGTTGACTGCAATATTCTATATATGTGTGTGGCACTTTTAATTAGGTAGTTTCAGTCTTTCCTATTTTGATCTTTTAATCTGCTTCATCTGTTAATTACTTATGGGTGGGTTAAAAACACCCACTTAATGGTAAAATAATACATTCTCCCTTATAGTTCTGCCAGTTTCTCTAAAATTTGTTTCTTTGTTTTAAAGTCTACAACAAATTCATTCCTTTAAAGGTCATGAAATGTTTTCACTAGCTGCATTTTTAACAGATTTATTGAAATATAATTCACATGACATAAAATTCACCTAACTAAATTATATAGTTGATGGTTTTTAATGTATTCACAGTGTATGACCATCATCAAAATAAAATTTTAGAACACTTTCATCATCTCATCATTTCATTACATCTCTTGTAACCATTAGAAGTCACTCTCCATTCCCCAACTTCTACCAGCAGCTGTAGGCAAATGATCTATTTTCTGTCTCTGGATTGGCCTATTCTGGTCATTTCCTGTAAAAGGAATCATATAATATATGTACTCTGTGACTAGTTTCTTTCATACTGTGCAATAGTTCAAGGTTCATCCACATTATAACATAAATCAGTACTTCATTCCTTTTTATTGCTGAATAATATTCCACTCTGTGAACATACCATATTTTGTCTATCAATTCACCAGGTGACGGGCCCTTACATTATTCCATATTTTGGTTATTATGAATAATGCTACTAAGAATATTCATGTGCACATCTCTGGGGATATATATTTTCTTTCTTTTGGGTATATACATAGATGTAGAATTGCTAGACCTTAAGGAACTGTACGATTAGCGTCTTGAAGAACTTTTGCCAAGTGACTGCAGCATTTTAAATTCCCACTGGCAAATATATAAGGGTTCTAATTTCTTCATACTCTTACCAAAACAGCCTATTATCTGTCTTTTTAATTATATTCATTTCAGTGGGTATAAAGTGGTGTCTGATTTGTAGTTTTGACTTGCATTTCTCTAACAACTAATGACATTAAGCATATTTTCACATACTTATTAGCCATTCATATATTTCTTTTAGACAGATATTCTGCCTGCTTTCTTTGCCTCTGCAATTTTATGGATTTATTTGATACAAATAGATAGGTTTCTTTTTATTTATCCTATTTGGGATTCTTTGGACCCCTGGATTTATAGGCTGGTACTTGTTATAAGTTTTGAAAAATTCTGGTTTTATTTCCTCAAATATTGCTTCTGAGTAATGATTCTGTCTCTGCTCTATCTTTCCCTCTGGAACTCTATACTTTTGCTTGACCTTCTTACTCTATCTTCTATGTATCTTACCTTTCATGTATTGCATCTTTTTTATTTAATTTCTTCTGCTCTGTTTTCTAGTTTATTAAGTCTCTCTTCTTCTGTGACTCTCCTCTATGATCACTTTGTATTTATTCATTGAACTTTGAAATTTGCTCTTTTATTTTCCTATTTCTAGTTTTATTTGGTGCTCTTTAAATCTGGTTGGTATTTTATGGTATTTTTATAGTCCCTTGCATTTTACTTGCACTCCAATACCTTATTTTATTTATCTAAACATATTAAACATACTTATATCACGGTGTTTGTCTTAAAAGTCCAGCTTCTGAAATTCTTGCCATCTGGTTCTGCCGTTTGTTCTTTCTACTGGCTATCACTTAAGGTGACTTGTTTTCTTGCAGGTTTTGTAATTTAAGAAATATATATTGTATGTTCATGTTTTTTGTAACTTTATCTACATAAATACTTTGAGGCCTAAGTTAACATATGGGCTTCCAGAGCATTTGCCTCTGCCAATACCTGGGGCACTACCAACCAAACACCCCCCTTTAAACTACATTCTCTACTTGAAGAATTTTGGATCACCTCACACTCCTCATCTATGCAAGAGCCAGCTGTGGTTATAGATTCTCAAAGCCAGTTTTTTTCATCTTCCCCTTGGCTCGAAGTTTTAAAATATATAATTTTCCCTGGAGTCCCTAGTCTGAGTGGGAGGAGGGTAGAGTAGGGAAGTTATTTTTAGTTTACCCTTAAAAAGTTAAGCTGTCTAGGATCCCAGCTTTATGTGGTACTGGTAGTGGGATTCCTATTTGACTCCTCATCTTGAGCAAGTCCAGGCTTTGGTCTTTTTTCTTAATGGTCCCTGTGACTGTGAAAATGAAAGCTCAAGTTCATCTGCCTGGCAAATGCTAACAAGAAGATGTAATCAGTGCTCTACTTATTATTCCAGCTCCCTGCTTTGGCTTAGTTTTGGCCCTTGAGATTTTTTCTAACTTGACAGTTCACAAATACATACATTTAAAACATACATTTTAAAATGTATGTTTCTAAAATATATTTCATCCAGTATTTTTTGTAGTTGTTTTCAGCAACTAAAACTGGTGTAAACGAGAACCAAGCTACTGACAATAACTGCTGAACATGAACAGAATGAGATGCCTAAAAAGAAGTGAGACCCCCATCTTCAGAAGTGTTAAGGTTGCACAATTTACTAGGAATGCTTATATGGAAGGAAATCCCATTCGCAGAGAGAAGTCAGACTGATCCGGGTACAAATAGGTCATCATTCTTGCCATATCTAAAGGTTTGGGAGTGGCTGGCCAAAAGGTAGTCTTGAAAATGATTCTGAGTTTGCTGAAGAGTTTGCTGATAAGTTTGCTGGGAGAGAATCATGATGGATTACCAACATGCTCTAGTATATGTAAGTATGCTCAGGTATGTGTAGTCCATGATAGACAGTTTTATTGTTATAATTCAATCATCTGTGAGTCTATGAGCATTTTTATCTGGAATAAAATAAAAGAACTCTCTCTCTTTCTCTCTCTCTCTCTCTCTCTAACACTCACATAACAACAACAACAAAACAGTATAAACAGAGGGGAAATCAGGATTAGGATTACTTAAAATTATAAACCAAATTAAATTTGTTGTGATCAGCACTCTTCTCAGGGGATATGGCTCTAAATCTTATGCAGTTGTACCTGACAGCACAGTATACAGTTGATTCCACATACAAAACTGATTCATCTGAAAATAATGCTAAAAAAATCTTTCAACTGTAAGCAAAGATGATGTTTATAGTGAAAAAACTGATTTGCGCTAAGTTCTATAAATGCCAGACCAGAAATCTCCTGTAAGAGTGGGGTATTGAGAGAGAAATTTGAATGAAATTAATTTATTTAATAGGAAGAAGATGGCAAGTTTGACGTATACCTAGTTTATTCAATAAAAATACATTGATAATGATAAAACTACTTCAGTCTATAAATATTAAATAGGCACTTGCTTTAAATAGATTTCAGACTATTACTGCCATGAGATAAATTTTCAATAAATATTTTATGCAGACAGTAACAGAAAAAAAGGCTTTTCTAAGGGGAATATAGTGACTGGATTAAAAAAATCATATTCTTCCATAAAAATATGCCTTTGGCTTCTTTTATAGCCATAAACTCAATAAAAATAGAAAGTGATGCAATCTAACATACATGAGAGCTGAGGCTGAGGGGAGGTCTGTCTCTGTGATGGCAAGAAGAAAACCCAATCAGAATTACATCACATGCTTTATATGAAGTCCATGTGGACATCAGGAACACTTCATCTCGTCTGAAAGTTCTTCCACCACTTATGTCTGTGACACAACCAACACCCTGAGAAAACCACTCTGCCAAGGAAAACAGCTTCTTTTTCACTGCAGATATGGCCCTCATGTGTAGCAAATGATACGCTTATTATCATGCAGCCTGGGTTATGAGGATTGTAATCCATCACGGATTAATAAGAAAATGTGTTACAAATTCAGAATAAAGGGAGACATCTAACACAACAGAATGGCATCTTTGGTGAACTCTGAAAACAGAGGGAATGGCTAATGTAGAAGAACTGGGATTGGAAGATGAAAAACATGTTACACATAGTACAAAGTCTCATACAGAATAGGGGATGCCATTATTCTTTCCCTACCATAAAAACAATTACTTATATGTAACATTCTACTCTTTTTTAAATTATATTTTAGTGATTATGCTATTACATAATCAATTGTTCTGATTTTTCTTACTTTGCCCCTCTCCACTCAGCAACCCCCACTCTCTCAGGCAATCCCCTGCCATTGTTCATGTCCATGGGTCATGCAGAAAGTACTCTGGCTATCCCATTTCCTATACTGTACTTTACATCTCCATGGCTATTCTGTAGCTACCAATTTGTACTTCTTAATCCCCTCACCTCTTCTCTCATTCTCCCACAGCCCCTCTTATCTGGTAACCACCAAAACACTCTCTGGATCCATGATTCTGTCTCTGTTCTTGTTTGCTTAGTTTGTTTTTTAGATTCAATTGTTGATAGATTTGGGGTGGGTTTTTTTTTTTTTTGCCATTTTATTGTTCATAGTTTTGATCTTCCTCTTTTTCTTAAAAAATAAGTCCCTTTAACATTTCATGTAATAATGGTTTGGTGATGATGAACTCCTTTAGATTTTTTTCTTGTATGGGAAGCTCTTTATGTGCCCTCTGGCATCTTTGCTAGGTAGAGCAATATTGACTGTAAGTCCCTGCTTTTCATGACTTTGAATATTTCTTGCCAATCCCTTCTAGCTTGCAAAGTTCCTTTTGAGAAATCAACTGACAGTCTTATGGGAACTCCCCTGTAGGTAATGAACTTCTTTTCTCTTGCTGCTTTTAAGATCCCCTCTTTATCTTTAACCTTCGGCATTTTATGATGTGTCTTGGAGTGGGCCTCTTTGCATGCACTTTGTTTGGGACTCTCCGTGCTTCCTGGACTTACATGTCTGTTTCCTTCACCAAATGACGGAAGTTTTCTTTTATTATTTTTTCAAGTAGATTTCCAATTTCTTGCTCCTTCTCTTCTCCTTCTGGCACCCCTATGATGTGAATGTTGGACCTCTTGAAGTTGTCCCAAAGGCTGCTTATACTATCCTCATTTTTGGGGGGATTCTTTTTACTTCTTGTTGCTCTGATTGGTTGTTTTTTTGCTTCCTTATGTTTCATAACATTGATTTGATTTTCAGTTTCATGCACTCTACTATTGTTTCCATGCAAATTGTTCTTGATTTCAATTGGTGTATCCTTCTTTTCTTACTGGATCTTTTTTTTTTAATTACTTTATTGTTGTTCAATTACAGTTGTCTGTATTTCCCCCCACCACTCCCTGCCACTCCTTCTCTTGCTTCCACCCTCCCCCTTGGTTTTGTCCATGTGTCCTGACTGAATCTTTTTTGTGCTTTTGAGGTCCTCACTAAGTTCCTTGAGCATCCTTATAACCAGTGTTTTGAACTCTGCATCTGATATATTGATTATCTCCATTTCATTTAGCTCTTTTTTTTTTTTTTTTTTGGAGTTTTAATCTGTTCTTTCTTTTGAGACACGTTTCTTTGTCTCCTCATTTGGGTAGCCTTCCTGTGTCTGTTTCTATATGTTAGGTAGGACTACTTTAACTCCATGCCTTGGTAGTGTGGCCTGATGTAATAGGTATCCTATAGGGTCCAGTGGCACAGCCTCCCATATTACCTAATCTGGGTACTCAAGGCGCACCCTTATTATGGGTGAAGTACACCCTCCTCCTGTAGTTGAGCCTTGGTTGCTGTTGGCAAACCCACAGTAGGGATTTACCCAGGCCAGTGAGCTGGCAGGATTGGCTGTGACCACTTACTACCTACATCCATTCTCCATGGAGAATCAGCTGTGCCAGGGCAGTGTGGTGGTGCTCCAACCTGGTCTGTAGCTGTCCACTGGGTGCACTGGCCCTGGGATTTCCCAGGTGGTACAGGCCAAGGTTGGCCCCCACCTATGTTTTTCCTGGGGCCACCCTACATGAACTATAAAGCAATCTGAGATGGCTGCTACATTTTCTGTGCTTGGAGATTCCCAGGTGAAGTCAAGCTGTGAAACTAGGCTAGCTGCTGCTAGTGTCAGTCCTGATGCTCACCAAGGCCAGCTGTTGCTTGTTTGATAGGACTTAGGAGCCAAGACCAGACATTCTTATGGAAAAGCAGCTTGGGTGGGCCAGTAAGTGAGGTGGGGCAAAGTCTCTAGAATCTCCAAGGAGAGTCAAACAGTGTTAGCCAGGTTGATGGAATCTCAGATAGGGCACCAGTCTGCCTGCTCAGCCAAGGGAATGCTTAGAAAAGGGACAATGGTCTCCGTTCACCTTCACGCCAGACACTTCAGTTTCTCCCTGTATACAACTGATGCCTTTTAAGCTGCTACCTGGCTGCTGGAGCTCAGAGGGAGTCGGTGTGAGTGAGTCTGTGTGTGGGTTGTTTTTTTTTTTTTAATCCCAATTTTTCCTCCATTGCTCTCCCATACCCACCCCCAACCTGCTCCCACAGTCACCCCTCACCTTTTGTTCATGTCCATGGGTGCTTTATACATGCGCTTCCACTGGCCCTTCCCCTTTTTCCCATTGCTATCCCCCTCCCCCCTCCCTTCTAGTCACTGTCAGTTTGTTCCTTATTTCCATTCTGTTTTGTTCATTGGTTTGTTTTGCTCATTAGGTTCCACTTACAAGTGAGATCATATGGTATTTGTCTTTCATGGCCCGGCTTATTTCACTTAGCATAATATTCTCCAGTTCCATCCATGCTATCCTGGAAGCTCAGAGTTCCTTCTTTCTTTCTGGTACATAGTATTCCAATGTGTAAATCTACTACAGTTTCTTGATCCACTCATTTACTGATACACACTCAGGCTATTTCCAGGACTTGGCTATTGTAAATAATGCTGCTATGAACATTGGGGTGCATAGGTTCTTTTGAATTGCTGTTTCAGGACTCTTAGGATCACAGCAGTGGGAACCCTGGATCAAAAGGCAGTTCTATCTTTAGTTTTCTGAGGAAATTCCATTTTGTTTTCCACAGTGGCTGCATTCTCACCAACAGTGCACTAGGGTTCCCTTTTCTCCACATCCTTGCCAGCACTTGTTGTTTGTTGATTGGTTAATGATGACCATTCTGACCAGTGTGAAGTGGTATCTTATTGTGTTTTTAATTTGTGTTTTTAACTGACAGCTAGTGATGTTGAGCATTTTTTATATGTCTATGGGTCCTCTGTATGTCCTCCTTGGAGAAGTGTCTATTCAGGTACTTTGCCCATTTTTTAATTGGATTGTTTGTTTTCCTGGTGTGGAGTCATATCAGTTCTTTATATATTTGGAGATGAAACCCATGTCCCAGGTATCACTAACAAATATGTTTTCCCATAAGGTTGGTTCCCTTTTCATTTTGCTGATGTTTTCTTTAGCCACACAGAAACTTTTTAATTGGACCTAGACACATTTGTTAATTTTTTCCTTTATCTCCCTTGCCCTAGATACATCAGTGAAAATATTGCTGCATGGGCTATCTAAAAATTTTCTACCTGTTTTCCTTTAGGACTTTTATGGTATTACAACTTATATTTAAGTCTTTTATCCTTCTTGAGGTTATTTTGATTTATGGTATAAGTTGGTGGTCTAGTTCCATTTTTTTTGCATGTAGCTGTCCAGATCTCCCAACACCATCTTTTGAAGAGGTTATTTCTACTCCATTTTATGTTCCTGTCCCCTTTGCAAAATAGTAATTGACCACAGAAACATGGGTTTATTTCTGGGCTCTCTATTTTGTTTCATTGATCTATGTATCTGTTCTTATGCCAGTACCAGACTGTTTTGATTACAGTGGTCTTGTAATATAGTTTGATGTCACATATTGTAATCCCTCCTACTTTGTTCTTCTTTCTCAAAACTGCTGAGGCTATTCAGGGTCGTTTATGGTTCCATATAAATTTTTGAAATATTTGTTCTAGATCTGTGAAATATATCATTGATATTTTAATAGGGATTGCAATGAATCTATAGATTGCTTTGAACAGTATGGACATTTTAATAATGCAGTTCTTCCAATCCATAAACGTGGTGTATGCTTCCATTTATTTGTGTCTTCCTTAATTTCTTTCTTCAGTGTTCTATAGTTTTCTGAGTACAGGTCTTTTACCTGCTTTGTTAAGTTTATTCCTAGGTACTTTATATTTCTTTTTTTTTCATTTTTTTATTTTACTTTAATTGTTGTTCAAGTACAATTTTCTGCCTTTTATTCCCATCCCAGCCCACCCCCCAGCCCTCCCCCTCTCCCTCCCATTTCCACCCACCCCCCCTTGTTTTTGTTCATGTGTCCTTTATACTTGTTCCTGCAAACCTTTCCCCTGTTCCCCTGAAATTCCCTCCCTTCTTCCCTCTGGTCACCGTCATCCTGTTCTCTATTTCAGTGTCTTTGGTGATACTTTGCTTGTTTGTTTGTTCATTTTATTGATTAGGTTCCTGTTAAAGGTGAGATCATATGGTATTTGTCTTTCATCTCCTGGATTATTTCGCTTAGCATAATGCTTTCCAGTTCCATCCATGCTGTTGAAAAGGGTAGGAGCTCCTTCTTTCTTTCTGCTGCATAGAATTCCATTGTGTAAATGTACCATAGTTTCTTGATCCATTCATTTACTGATGGGCACCTAGGTTGCTTCCAGCACTTGGCCATTGTAAATTGTGCTGCTATGAACATAGGGGTGCATAGGTTCTTTTGGATTGGTGTTTCAGGGTTCTTAGGATATAATCCTAGCAGTGGAATTGCTGGGTCAAAAGGCAGGTCCATTTCTAGTTTTCTGAGAAAATTCCAGACTGTTTTCCATGGTGGCTGTACAGCACTTTATTTTTCTTGTTGCTATAGTAAATGAGATTTTTTTCCTAGTTTCTGTTTCTGATATTTCATTATTGGTGCACAAAAATGCCTTTGATATCTGAATGTTGACTTTTATCCCACTGTTTTGCCAAATTCACTTATGAGGTTGAGTAGTTTTTTGGTGGAGCCTATAGGGTTTTCTATGTCTGTTTAAGAAGAACTGCTTGGGGCTTCAGCAGTTTCTTCCACTGACTCAAATCCCACTGGCTTCTGTAGCCAGAAATTGTGGAGACTTATCTTCATGGCACTGGAACCCTGGGCTGGAGGTCCTGGTGTGCAGCTAGGAACCCTCACTCCCAAGATATCCCCCCCAAATTTTTATCCACCACACATAAGTGAGGGATCAGCCTGTTCCATGTCTGCTCCCCTCCTATCAGTCTGGATGGATGTAATTTCTTTAATTCTGCAGTTACACTACATCACCCTTCCATTTAATTTGATTTCTAATGGTTTTGAGTGATGGTTGTTCTATATTATGGTTGTTCTATATTTTAGTTATAATTTTGATGTGATTATGTGATGAGGGGAGCCATGTCTGTCTCCATCACCATCTTGATCAGAAGTCCTACATTTCTTTCTTAAAGGCTCAATAGTGCTCCTAAAAGAAATTTATGCTTTTCATTCTGCTCTCACAGTCTGATCCTTATTAGCCTTCTTTTCTTTAAAAAAGATTTTATTTATTTATTTTTAGAGAGAGACAGGAAGGGAAGGCATAAGAGAGAGAAACATCAATGTGAGAAACATCAATCAGTTTCCTCTTGTATTTGTCCTGAGCAGGGACCAAACCTGCAACCCAGGCAAGTGCCCTGAGTAGGAATTGAACCAGCAACCTTTGGCTTTGTGGGACAACGTCCAATCAATTGAGCTACATTGGTCAGGACCCTTGTCAGCCTTCTGAGTTAGGGTAGAAATTGAGGATTCAAACAGGTGAGAGCTGCCCAGGTCAGGAGTTCTCTCACTGTCTCAGTGTTCAGGGATACTGTGCACATGCCAAAGAGCTTGCAAGATGCCAGGATTTCCACCTGGACTAACTGTGTCTAGTATCCCTCAACATTTGCACAGGTTGAGATTTTGCACTCTCCTTTTACATCTTTACAATTTACCTTCCAGCTTACCAAAAATGTTACAACATAGTTTTTCTATGACATCATATTTTTAAAGCAATTTAGGTCTTCACTGCTACTTAATTTAATCATGGCGCTTTCAAGAGTCCCAGCCATCTGCTTAGTAACAAGATGAAGTTGCACACCCTTTTATGTGACTATTAAAAATACTTCCTTTCTCTCCAACCTACATTGCTTTACTCATCTCAATAGTTAATGCAAGCAGCAATTCCTTTCACACCACAACATTGTTACACAGTTTCTGTCAAATTTTCACTGAAAAAATTATCAATTTCAAGACACTTCTATAACTAAAAAATGAGTTTACAATTTTGAGAAAGAAGAGCAAAGTAGGAGGAATCATAATATCTGATATCAAAATGTATTACAAGGCCACTGTAATCAAAACAGCCTGGTACTGGCATAATAACAGACACATGGACCAATGGAAAAGAATAGAGAGCCCAGAAATAAACCCAAATCTCTATGGTCAATTAATATTTGACAAAGGGGGCAGCAGAGTAAAATGGAGCAAAGATAGCTTCTTCCACAAATGGTGTTGGGAGAACTGGACAACTACATGCAAAAAAAAAAAAAAAAAATGAGACTCGACCACCAACTTACACCATACACAAAAATAAATTCAAGGTGAATAAAAGATTAAATATAAGTCTTGACACCATAAAAGTCCTAGAGGAGAACACAGGCAGGAAAATCTCAGATATTCCATGCAGCAATATTTTCACTGATATGTCCCCTACAGCAAGGGACACAAAGGAAAGAATAAACAAATGCAATCTCATCAAAACAAAAAGATTGTGCATGGCTAAAGAAAACAGCATTAAAATGAAAAGAGAACCAACCATATGAGAAAACATATTTGCCAATGATACCTCAGACAAGGGTTTAATCTCCAAAATATATAAAGAATTCACATGACTCCACTCTAAGAAGACAAGCAACCCAATTAAAAAATGGGCAAAGGACTTGAACAGACATTTCTCCAAGGAGAACATACAGAGGGTCCAGAGACATATGAAAGGATGCTCAGTATCGCTAGCCATTGGAGAGATGCAAATTAAAACCACAATGAGATACCACTTCACACCTGTAAGAATGCCCATCATAAACAAAGTAACAAACAACAAATATTGGAGAGGGTGTGGAGAAAAGGGAACCCTAGTACACTGTCAGTGGGAATGCTGACTTGTGCAACCACTGTTTTCCATACTGTGTAAAACAGTATGGAATTTACTCAGAAAACTAAAAATGGAACTGCCTTTTAATCTAGCAATTTCATTGCTGGGATTATATCCCAAGAACCCTGAAACACCAATCCAAAAGAACCTATGCACCCCTATGTTCATAGCAGCACAATTTACAATAGCCAAGTGCTGGAAGCAACTTAAGTGCCCATCAGTAAATGAATGGATCAAAACACTATGGTACATCTACACAATAGAATTCTATGCAGCAGAAAGAAAGAAGGAGCTCCTACCCTTTTCAACAGCATGGATGGAACTGGAAAGCATTATGCTAAGCGAAATAATCCAGGAGATGAAAGACAAATACCATATGATCTCACCATTAATAGGAACCTAATCAACAAAACAAACAAGCAAGCAAAGTATAGCCAAAAACATTGAAATTCAAAACAGGCCAACAGTGATCAGAAGGGAGAGGGGAGGGGATAAAGGGGGAAAAGCGGGGAAAGGGTGAAGGGTTTACGAGAACAATTAGAAAGGACATATGGAAACAACAAGGTGGAGGTGGAAATGGGGGAGGCAGGCAGGGAGGGCTGGGGTGGTGGGGAAGGATGAGAGTAAAAAGTAGAAAACCATACTTGAAAAACAATTTTAAAAAATTGTAAAAAAATAATTAAATAAGAAAAAAGAAAAAAATGAGTTTATATATAAGAATCATTACAGATTAAGATGAGGACTGATTTGAGATCACATCCTGTTAATGAAGAAAAATCAAATGCTGAGTCAACTTAATCACCAATGGATCATAAAAATAATTTTCAGCTAAATAACATTTCAAAAATATAAGCAAATGAGAGCACTGATACATGAATAACTTCAGGGGCTATTTTTTCATGTTGGGTTAAATTTTTCATCTTATCATTTGTACTTAAAAATTAGTAAACTTCTAAGTAATCATGATAAAACAAGCTTTGACCTCTGTTAAAGAAATACTCAAATCAATCAGCACCTCCAAACCTAGTCTTTGCAAACAGTGGTCATTCTGAAGATGCCTCTCTGTAAGCCCCTGGTAAAAGACAAGCCCTCTGGGCCACTTTTAAAAGTTTTCTACATCTTCATTACAAATAGCAATAAGAGATAACAATATTTACCAGCAATTTGGGACTTGGTTTCCAAAGAATTAGACTTCCCTCCTTATGTAGCATTTCATAAAAACTTTTGAAATGTTCTGCCATGATTCTTTGAGTCTTTATAAACCATTAAAACAAAAGTTTGTAAAGTCAGCTCTCCCAGCCTCAGATCTAGCATTTTCTGTTAGTTGGTATCCAAAGTCATTTTATAATTTCCATTCATATCATTGCCTCATTAAACCCAATGACTTACAATTACTTTTCCATTTCCCAAGTAAGTTTCAGAGCCTCTAGGTTTTTGCAATTTAAATCTCATATTTCTTTTTTAGAAAATCTGTTTTTTGACATAGACTTGGGTTCTTCCTACTTCCTTATCTGTGTGAAACTGGGGATGAAATGGTATTTTTACTTATCCTTCTAGGTTTGTGCTGGCACCAATCTGAATGTGCATTTTTCACCAGACCTGTCATTGCCATTTTGCCAATCTGAATATTTAGATTAAAAAAAAGAATACTACCTCTAAAACTAAACAATTTGCATTGCTCCAGCCAGGAGTAAACTCTCCTCCCATCAAATCTTCAGGGTAGTTTTTTTTTTTTTTTGGGGGGGGGTGTATTTCTTACATTACTAACTAGGTGGTTAGTATGTGGGAATGGAAGATACTTTGAATATGCAGTACTTTTCGTGTCCCTCAGTACCATGTGCTAGAAACAATGTTCAGTACATCTAAGGGGATTGCAATACTCAAACTCCATCAGTGACAGCTTTATTCATCCATACAACTCTGCAACATTAAAGAGTTCAAGAGAGCCCTGGGTGGTGTGGCTCAGTGGATTGAGTGCTGGTCTAAGGACCAAAGGGTTGCTGGTTCAATTCCCAGTCAGGGCGCATGCCTGGATTGCAAGACAGGCCACTGGTAGGAGGCACACAAGAGGCAACCACACATTAATGTTTCTCTCCCTCCTTTTCTCACTCCCTCCCCTTCTCTCTAAAAATAAATAAATAAAAACTGTTTTTAAAAAAAGAATTCGAGAGACCCTGATGTTGATACTTAATTGTTTTGTCAACATGGGACCAACTATTGCAAAAATTAACTCCTCACATATCTTTGATAATTTTGACAAGCAATATAATCATGTAAACTTCATTTAAAAAGTATTCGAGTAGGTAACAATGAACCATGAAATGTACTAGTGATACAATTTTAGTGAATGTCAATTCATGCCTCTACAATTTAATAAGTTCTATGATAAATAATTTACACACTGGAACCAGTTCACGCAGCCTAAGGGATCCCACAAAACAGAAGCACTCAAGACTAAATACTTAGCAATAGCTATGTCTTAATAGACATGCATGACCATTCCTAGGTTTAAATAAAGAATCAAACTTCCTTGTCAAAGAAGAAATAAGAAAAATAAGGAAATGAAATAATGGTATGAAATATGAGCAATAAATGTTATGGTTCAATACAATAAAAACATTCTTTCGATTGAGAAAATATGAAAAGCTAATTCTTACTAGTACTTTTAAGCTAATTTTTATCAGTCTGTAAGTAGTATGATATTGTAAGAACTCGTTTTTATTGTGTTTCTTAGAAATCCATTTTCCCCATTAGTCAAATTAAATGCAACATCATCATCATTATTACTATCACATCATCATCAGCATCAGCATCAGCATCATCATCATCTTTGGTTAGATTTCAATAATAATGGGTATAATTATTAACTATGTGAAAATGAATAAACAGAAACCTGATTTAATATGGAAGTGAGAGGCTAGAAGAGAAAACTCTCATGCACATGTAGACCAGCTGACCCCAACAGGAAGAGACATACCTTGCATCTCCAACCAGAAGTAATACTACATCACTACTGCAGCAGGAAAAAGATTCCTCCTCACTCAATAACAGCTCAGCCAATGGGAGACTGCCATAGCTCAGCAATGAAAAGTCACTACACTTTGAAAGTTCAGTTTCCTCCAGTGGACTCTTCATTTACAACAGCCCCTGCCAAGTCCATAAAATTCTTCCCTTTTGTTTCTCTCTACTTGCGCATGGCTTACCATTGGACCGCATGTCCCAAATTACAATTCTTTCCTGTTCCCAAATAAACTATTTCGCTAGAGAAATATTTGGCTGTCTGTTAAAAATCAACAGCTTTTTTTTTTTTTTTTGAGCCAGGCACTTAAACTACATTACTTCATTTAATCCTTTGAGAACACCTCTATGGTTGGTGGTGCTGCCCCATTTCATGGAAGAGGAAAGCATGGTAGAGTGACTGAAGTCACGCCCAGGGGCATGCATCTAGCAAGGGCAGGCTAGAGACTTGCCAGGGTCTGCCTTTGTCCTAAGCCTGAACTCTTTCCACCAGACACCAATACTTTCCTCAAACATTCTTCTGACCTGACCACTTTTGGAACCCTTCAAAGTAAATCTCTCCGACAACTGTGGGCCAATAAAGGTCATGACTTACTTGCTGAAGACCATATAAATGTTTTATTTACCTGGACAGAGTCCATGGTGAGGGATGAAGTTTACAAATTACATGAGAGTCTCAGTTTTAGAAGAGGCTTGCACTATCTCCCACCATTCAATGATAGGGTAGGGAGGAAAAGTTTAAGCTGAAACAATAATTTCCCCCAAACATCGTGAGTTCACTCATATCTGTGCCTCTGGTCTTCATTCCCAGAGGGATTCAGTCATCATCTGCAGGCCACCTTCCTACTGTACTTGCTCAACACTCTAAGAGGAAAGAACTGCCAAAATGAAACCAGAAGGCAGGGCTGAGCAGGAAAACCCAGTCTACATTTTGAGGCTGTCCCTGAAAGGAAGAGGTTAGATTCAAAACCACTGCCTAGTGGTTCTCTTTCTCATACCTCCACTCCTTGATGCAAATTTTTATTCATAATATCAATGTCAGCTTACAGATGAAAAGTTGGCAGAAGCAAGTACAGTTTTTGTTTTTTCCCCTGGAGAAATACATATATGTACACACATATAAATATGGGGTGAAGTAGATGCTAGATACTATTTCCTCTCTATAATGTGCAAATTTTCTGCAAGGAGTATACATTTATTTCACAACTTATAAAAATCATAACCATCATTTAAATATTTTTCTCCCTACTCCCATTACTTTCTCATCAAAAGCTGTATTACCCTTAAATCTGCTGCATTTCATAAGGCAATAAACAAGAATAAAACCTAGAATAAGAACAGGAGTATTTAAGAGCAAGTAGTAGAAAAATTTTTTTAATTAGTGTGGTTATTATTTTCAGAAGCAAACTTATTAAAAGACAGGAATATATAAAAGCACCTCAAAGTCTCACAAGACCTATTTGGGCTACTCATCAGTTTAGTGATTATGCCTATGTGAAAATAATGTATATTCAGGTGCATGATCCATCTGTAGCCCAGTTCAGTTTTAAAAAACACAAGACAAA
Source organism: Glossophaga mutica (assembly GCA_039655065.1). NCBI lineage: Eukaryota > Metazoa > Chordata > Mammalia > Chiroptera > Phyllostomidae > Glossophaga > Glossophaga mutica. Next base: position 50,444,212 of record CM077309.1, read on the forward strand.
TTCTTCAAAACTGGCAATGAAAATAATTTAATGGACCACATTACTATAATATCTTATAAATATTCCACAGCAACAGATAACAATAATATTAATAATCACTGTCAAAAACAATGCCTGACATTTATCAAATGCTTCATAGGAATTAGGCAACGGACTCAGTACTTTAAATGCATAATATCTTGGAATAATCAAAGAACCCAATGACATAGGTACTTTTATTTTTCTTATCCCTACTTCATGGATGAGGAAACTGAGGCATAAAGAAGTTAAATAATTTGTGCAAATAGCAGCAATAGGACTCAAAATCACTTTTGTCTTAAACACTATGCTAAAACCCAAATGTCTTCAAAATACCACTGAAATCAGTTAAGTTGGCCTCTCAGATCAACAGCCTCTGAAACAATTCCTTCTAGGGATGGACCAAAAATGTGGTAATGATAGAATCTTCAAAAAAATAAAAAACTTATGAAAACTCTGAAAATTTGGAACCGAGGGGACTATTAAAAGTAAATGTTAATTCCCAAGACAGTGTAATGCCAAAGGAACTCATTAGAAAATCCTGAATCCCTTTTAAAAAGAAATTCTACTGAAGGTTTTCTCTGATTTCTTTTTAGAATCTGTGCATCTGAAGTAAAATCTTTGCATTTTGCTTTATTGTCTGTATATTTCATGATATCATATAAAGCAGATTACATGGGTATTTGGAAAAAGTATGCATGTAAACCATAACTTTCCAGTTACACTAAGAGTATAAAAGTTTATAACTCTGGACCATACCTTAGTTTTCATGAACTTGGAGTGACTTTTGTAAACTTCTATTTGTTTGATCTCTTCTTCACGGTCCTCAGTGTTCAGCACACCATTGGCTTTTAACATCTGGATCTCATCCTCAAGATCCCTTATGTTTCGCTCCAATGAAGCAATTTTTGTGTCCTGTTAGTTTAAAAAAAAGGAAAGAGAAAGAAAGAAAGTTATTTTTCAGTATCATCAAAACAGAATTTCATATAGAAATTTTGGTAGTAATGCATTTATATGATGTAGACGTAGCCTTGAATTCAGAATGTATTTTTTCTCTTTTGAGGATCATTTATGAGATTATTTTTTAAGCTCCCAATAACAATCATATCTCAGTATAATACAGAGAGTTACCTAGATGTGTTTGTCTAATACCTGGGAATCCAATTACCAAAACAAGTGATGAAAGTGATCTAAAGTGCTGAAAAATAAAACATCACTTAAGTGACCAAATTGGTAACTTAAGATATAGTTTACTACTCTATATTCTTGAGTCTACTTTGTAAACACAAAAACGGTTTGTTCATGTGTATATTCTGTGGCTGGTTTTATAAGGCATGCTTGGAATTTGACTGTGAGAGGAAAGGAAATTAAAATCTACTAATGGGAAAAAGGATTCTCATCTAAAATACATAAGTAAAATTAAATAACAGAATCTTGACTTAGTATCACTGATACATTAAATACGAAAATGTATAGCAACTGGAAATAATATATCACAATGCTATGATTTATTTGGCAAGCAGTCAGCTTCCTGTGTGACAAAAAATATTACTGTCTTGAAGGGCATCTCTAACCTATTCATTTACAGAGTCAAAAAACTAGAACATGGGATACATTGAGAAAAATCAACCATATACAAATTTTTAAAAAAGGAAATGACCAATTCTACACACAAGATAGAGCATAATAACAATGATGCATTAGAAAGTAGAGAAGAGACAGGTCTTATAAGGGGGGAAAATTCCCTAAACTTGATTATTAGACTCAAATCAATTTTGTGAATGAAACATGGAAAATTTCACTTCAAGTTTTCTCACCTTTACCATTCAACTGCCACCTAATTGTACAATTCCAAGAGCTTATATACATTTACAACTGAATAATAATTAAAAACAAAACACCAACTAAATTTTTAACAATTAATTTTTTGGGATCTAAAACACTAAGAGTCCCCAAAGTAAAGACAATTAATATGTTATTCAATTAATAACTAATTCATTAAAATGGCTTAGAAACAAGTGAGTCTGGCCTGACTTTGTGGCTATTTTCTATTTTATTTTCCTGCAGTATATAATCATTATTATCATTAACACTGTCATCATAGTTAAAGGGAAGACAAGGAACAGCAACAGCTACCTATTGGGCCCCACTATCTATGTGCCAAGATGTAAGTGCTTTCTATTGCTGGAGAAATTCTATTAATTCTCAGAAAAAAACCCAAGAAGATGAAATAAAGAGATGCTAAAATTGGTAAGAGTATGGACTGTTACATTCTGTGGTATTCCATTTTCCTTTAAAAACAGCATTTACTGCATTTTTTCCAGTTATAAAAGTAATACACTTTAAAGTCACTGAAAATGGAGACAATCCCTTCTAATCCCACCAATCAGAGATAACCATCATTAATGCTTTTATGTATAGCCTGCCAGTCTTTTTGTATTTTAGATGCAATTTCTGAAGTCTTATGTACTTCCAGTTTGAGTGAGGGGAGTGTTATTGACTGAATGTGTGTGTGCATCCAAAGTTAATATTTTGAAACTGTATGCCCTAATAGGGTGATATTTAGAAACGAGGCCTTTGGAAGGTAACCAAGGTTAGATGGGTCATTAAAATAGGGCCCTTATGATGGGATTAATGCCCTTAGAAGAAGACAAACTAGAAAGCTTGATATCTCTCTATCTCTATCTCTATCTCTATCTCTATCTCTATCTCTATCTCTATCTCTCTATCTCTCTCTCTCTCTGTCTCCCTCCGTGCCATCAAAGTGAGAACACAGCAAGAAAGGGGCCATCTACCAGCCAGGAAGACAGCTCTCTACAGAATCCTACCATGTTGGTACCCTGATCTTAGACTTTCAGCCTCCAGAACTCTGAAAATTTCTGGGGCTTCCAATCAAGATGGCAGAATAGGAAATGCATTACTGGCATCCTCCTATGACCATATCAAAATTACAATTAAACAACAGAACAACCATAATTGAGAACTACCTAAAATCTAGCTGACAGAAGTAATATAACAAAGGCTATAGAAAAGAAGCCATGCTGAACTGGTAGAAGGGGCAGAAACATGAAACACTTTAGTCCCACACCCACATATGGCAGTAAAAAGTCAGAAGGGATATCTCCCCGCTGAGGAATGAGAGGTCTGGGCCCTACACCAGTCTTGCTAGCCCAGACCACCAGTGCTGGAAAAAGAAGTCCTCATAACTTCTGGTTGTGAAAACCAGCAGAGATTGTGGTTGAGTGAGACAAAGGGCTTTTGGAGTCCCAGGCATTCCCCATAAAAGGCCTGCTCACTGACTTACCTAATGACATATTCACTCACTGTGAGCTCCAGCACTGAGCAGCAGCTCGAAGGGCACCAGGGACATAAGGGATGGAACTGAATTGTCTTGCTTTAAGGCGGGGGCTGAAGGAGCACCTTTCTCCCAGAAATTGTTCCTTTGCTGAGCCCTTTTGCTTCAGATGCAGGTGAGAAGCTTACCTGAGTCTCCACCAACCTGGCTCACACTATTCACCCTGCCCTGGTGATTCCCTGAGACCCCATCCACCCACTTGCAGGACCACCCAAGCCACTTCCAGTGGTTTTTCCATACAAATGTCCTGTCTTGGATCAGGCTTCATTCTTTCCTAAATATCTCAAGAATTCACAAAACTCAAAACAAGCAGCATCTGACTGCAGTGTGCTCCATACTGTTCAGTGGACTAGTGGTAGCTAACTTGGTACACACCTTTGCCTTTCCTGGGCACCTCCAAACCCAGGACAAATAGCATTCATCTGCAGATCACTTTATAGCTCATGACCCATGGCCCTGGGAAGGCACAGGTGGCCGCTGACCTTGACCTGCACCTCCTGGGAGGCCCCAGACCCAGTGAACTCAATGCCAAGCCTCAGACCACAGAGTGTCACCCAACCACCTCAACAAGTGACACACTCAAGGAGTGGATTCAGCAGGCATCAGAGCCTCACTGAAGCAAGTTTTGTACCCTGGGGTTGGCTCCTGCAGAGCAGCAACCCTGCTGTAGTCATGGCCAGCCTCACAGCCAATAAGGTCCGGGGATAAATCCCTCCCATTGATGCACCAACAGCATTCAAGGCTCATTCAGAACAGAACAGTGCACATAGCCCATGCAGGGGGTACACCTAGAGCACCTGGCTTGGGTGATTGGGGAAGCTGTGCCATTGGGTCCTACAGGACACCTACTACACAAGACCACTCTCCCAAGATTGGGCAACATAGCAGATCTACGTAACATAATAAACAAACACAGGAAAGTAAGCAAAATGATGAGACAAAGAAACATGTCCCAAATGGAAGAACAAAACTCCAGAAAAAGAGCTAAATAAAATTTATGCAAACAAACTACCAGATACAAAATTCAAAGCAATAGTTATGAAGATGCTCAAGGAACTTAGTGAGAACTTCAACAGCATTAAAAAGGACATAGAAACCACACACACACAAAAAAAAAATCAGAAATGAAGAATACAATAACTGAAATGAAGACTACATTAAAGAAAATCAATAGTGGATTAGAGAAAGCAGAAGATCGAACCAGCAATTGGAAGACAAGATAGCATAAAACAGTCAATCAGAGCAGCAGAAAGAAAAAAATTAAGTAAGGATAATTTAAGGGACCTCTGGGACAACATCAAGTGAAACAATGTCTATTTCCTAGGGGTACCAGAAGGAAAAAAGAGAGAACAAGGAGTTGAGAACTTTTTTGAAGAAATAATGACCTAAAATTTCTCTAATTTGACTAAGGAAAAAGGCACAAAAATTCAGGATGCACAAAGAAGATGAACCCCAAAGAAGATGAACCCAAAGAGGCCCACACTACGAGACATCATAATTAAAATGGCAAAGGTTAAAGACAAAGAAAGAATTTTAAAAGCAGCAAGAAAAGAGAGGTTAGTTACCTACAAGGATCTCCCATAAGACTTTCAGCTGATTTGTCAACAGAAACTTCGCAGGTCAGAAGGGATTGGCAAAAAATATTTAGCGATGAAAAGCAAAGACATGCAACCAAGATTACTCCACCCAGCAAAGCTATCATTTAGAATCAAGGGATAGATAAAGAGCTTCCCACATAAGACAAAGCTAAAGGAATTCATCACCACCAAACCAATAGTACAAGAAATGTTAAACAATCTTCTTTAAAAAGTATAAGAAAAAAAGATTTAAAATATGAATTATAAAATATCAATAAATACACATCTATCAACAATTACTTTAAATGCAAGTAAGATTAAATACTCCAATCAAAAGACGTATGCTGGCTGAATGAATAAGAAAGCAAGACCCTTATATACGCTATCCACATTTTTGTTTTTTTATTACCTACTTAAGATTGAAAGACATACACAGAGACTGAAATCAAAAGGATAGAAAAAGATAGTTCATGAAAATAAAAATGAAAAAAAGCTAGGCTAGTAATACTTCTATCAGACAAAGTAGACTGAAACAAAGGCTATAAGAAGAGATAAAGAAGGACCCAGGAATTCCACTTCTGGGTATTTATCTGAAGAAACCCAAAACATTATATCAAAAAGGCATATACACCCATATGTTCACTGCAGCATTATTTACAATAGCCAAGATATGGAGGCAACCTAAGTGTCCATCAATAGATGAAAGGATAAAGAACAAGTGGTGCATATATACAATGAAGTATGTTTCAGTCATAAAAAAGGATGACATCTTGCCATCTGCAACAACACGGATGGATCTATAGGATACTGTGCTGACTGAAATGAGTCAGAAAGAGAAAGACAAATGCCATATGATTTCACTTACATGTGGAATCTAAAAACAAAATAAACCAACAAGCAGAAAACAAACACACTCATACTTACAGAGAACATTTGGAAAGTTGTCAGATATAAGGGTGATCAGGGGGCTGGACCAAAAAGGTGAAGGGACAAAGAAGTACAAATTGGTAGTTACAGAGTACTCCATTAAGATATAAAGTACAGCATGGGGGATATAGACAATAATATTGTAATAAATATCTATGATATCAAATAAAAACTAGATTTATCAGGGTGATCACTTTGTAATTATATAAATGTCTGATCACTGGGTTGTACACCTGAAACTAATATAATATTGTATATCAACTGTAATTGAAAAATAGAAATTATATTTTAAAAAAAATTTTTAAGCCACCCAGTCTGTGGTAATTCTGTTATGGCAGCCCAAGATGACAAATTAGGGAGTCATCCTTAGTGACTCATTTGAGTTCTGAGCTATGAGAACTCTGCATATAAAAAGAGCAGCAATAATAAGAAGGCTATAAAAAAGAACTTCTAAAAGTTCATAAGAGGTTTCTTAAATAAACAAGTCTTTTAAATTAATATTTTTTCTGACTACAAAATTAAGACATGCTCATTATAGAAAAGTTGAAAAGTTGTAAATAATTGATCGTCTAATATCCCACCACCTGTAACATTAACATTTTTATTTAATACCCACTAAACATTTTTATTTAATACCCATAAAAGCCTTAAGATTCTTTTTTACTTTGCAACACAGAAAATATCAATATGATATAAATAATCTTCCCTCTATTGAGCTCTAAGCTGACCACTGGTGAGATTTACAAATATCTAAGTAGAATATTTATGAGTTTACTGTAAGTTAAGTGTGGAAGGAAGGGCCAGTGTCTCTACTTTTCCTGTATAAATCTCCTAGAAGTTCAGACCCAAGTCTGAAGTGACCATATTTATATGTACATGTGTACACGTGTACATGTATAAATGTGTGTGTGTGTATACTGCAACACCCTTTGTAGTCCTCATATCTCATACCTCACATTTTTTATAGCATATGGTTGGATTTCAGGTCTCAATCATGTAGGCAAAAGAAGAAGAACCCCTCAGCTTTCCTCTAAGTCAACCCTCGATGCTTTATTTAGTTAGCAATGACCACAACTGCCAATTTCTAAATGGGTTAGAAGGAGCCTTTCACTGAACTTTAAAAAATCACAACTGCTAAAGAAAGATCAGAACTGAGTTAAGCTAGAAAATATCTTAACATAGAAAATCCCCTTGACCTATAAACATATGAGTTAAAATTTCACCAAATGTTGAAACACATTTTGAAAATAGTATCTTTAGCTTTTATTAATTTTCTTAAATTAACCAACTTTCCTGTTCCTCACAAACTTCTATCTTCCTTTAACCATTGGTGTCCCAAAACAAAAGGAGGAGGGAGGAAAACAAAAGAAAAGAGAGAAGTGGGTATTGTGGAAGTCACTTTAACAGGGTTAATTGTTTTCTGTTCGGATTAATACTTCTTTTCTTACATTAGACGTCAGTATCAAGGGCAGCAGAACTTATACCTGAAATGACGTGCATATAGAAAAGGAGACAGGAGAATATCATTAAAGTCTAGAGAGGAGAACAGATACTAAATACATAAACATGTTAGATGGTGTGTTTGTTGTGCCCAAGAAGACACGCAAAATGCCGAATCAGAGAAAGACGTGAGGAGATACAAGCAGGAAAAGTAAAATTGAACAACATGGCTGCCGTGGGCCCAGCTTCCCAATGGACTCACTTTGAGTAGTTCAGGGAGAAGAAGGCTTTTCCTTTTAAAAAATCTCTAAAACTAAATAAATGCCTAAACACTTGTTTATAGTTAAGTAGAACCATTGAAGGAAACTGCTTCATAAGTCCTCCTGTCTAATGTGGTCTCTGGATGGATTCTGCCTTTCAGGAAAGACACTAAATGCACATGCTCACTCTAAGCTCTGACCTGGAATAGAGAGAAAAAAATGAAATAAAGACATACACTGTGACATCATGAAAAGCAAAGTTTTAGAAGGTAGAGTGACATTTTACTCCCAATTATTGGAGATTTCTTCATCTGAGCATCTTTAAATATTATTTACAACTGATATTTTTAAATTATGTATGTAGTGATTTTCAAATATCTTGATAATGTTTCACAAATAAGCAAGCTCTCAAAGCAGAGAATTGTAGGCTTTTCTCGGAAATGGGTAAAGTGAAACACAATGCAGAACAGCTTTTATGTCCACAGAATCCACATGCTGTGTGGAAAAGGGCTTCTGGGGTCAAACGAGTCTGAGATATACCCACTGGAGATTCCCAGTGCATATTTAGCATTCACGGCTCTGGGAAGTCCTGCAGCAAAGTATTTTATTTTATTTTATTTTATTTTATTTTCCCACTATTATTCCTATAGTAGTCAATTCTTAGGAAAAATAAATTAGGACTTTAATGATCACATTAAGCTCACAATAATATCTAAAAGTGAAGAGTCAAAACAATAATTTGAATTCTTCAAGGGAAAACTTGCCATGATTACACTCAATTTAAAATAATTGGGTATTTAAATATCCAAATCACCTTGTCAGCTTCCGTCACTCGAAAGTGGTGTGCTCAGCTCTGCTCTGAGCCCAGAGCGGTGGAAGAATACCGACTCCCATGCTCCTGCAACTCACCACTTCCTGTTTCAGGTTGCATTTTTCAAATAGTCTTGAGACACAAGAACCATGAAACTGTTTTTCTTTTACACTGTTTTATGATTAAGACTGTAAGAATGTGGGGGAGAAAGTTTAGGGGGGAAAAAAACAACTGAAAGGTGTTTGCTTCATTCCCTATTAGTTAGAAAAAATATCTGAATTCAATGTCTCTTTCAAATAATTTCCTCTCACATATTCATAAAAGAATATTGTAAAAATCTGAGACACAAATTGCAGATCACAATTCCCTAAAGATTCATACCCAAGACTATTTTACATCTGTCATTCAAGAGATAAAAAATAGGTATTTGATGGGAATTGAGTCCCTAGTAGGGAACTATCCAATGGTCCCACCCCGCTGATTCTTAAACCAGCTATGAATATTAGCACCAGCCCATGAGTGCAAGAACTATAGCAAAGAGGATGAAAGTCAGGTGAGAAGACAGAAATAAGTTTCTCTCTGCTTTATCTTTTATTGAAAAATAATTTCTGGATTTTTCTAGGACACATCTGCTATAGTCGATAGTAAACTTACACAAGGGAGCTCTTTCATTCAACAGCCATATATTGAGAATCCATTGGGTGCCATTTACTTTGCCAGGTGTGTGAGTTACCAGGTAGATCTCAACAATAATCATGGCCATCCTTCTCTCCCTATCATGGGGTGCATGCTAGACCCTTGTTACTCACTGACATTGCCTGAGAGATTTTTAGAAATGCAGAATATCAGGCCTGGAAAAACAACTATGGAATATAAATCTGCATTTTCAGAAGGTCCTCAGGGTGAACAGGGTGTTTTAAATGATGGTGGGTGTCCAGCATGTACAAGGTACAAGACTGACCAAAGCTGAAGAGACCAGGAGAACTTTACTGCCCAAGTGTATATAGAAAAATATGAACCTACTCTCAAGAGCTACCCAACTTGGCATAAGTGTAAAGAAACCCTGGGGTTAAACTTTCTGGAGCATCTTTGCCAGTCTTTTTTACTCTTTTTTTGTTTGTCAAACATTACATTCCCCTTTAAAACAAGAAACAGATTTCAATTCCTGTCTAGGAACTGTGAACACTGAAATGGTGAGTGGGTGGAACATCAGAAAAGCAACATCATTTAGTCACAAAAAGTAACAATTATGTTATTGCTGAGTGTCACAATGTGCTTTCCTTTCAAACACAGTAAGAATTGCTGGTTTCATTTTAATATCAGGCCAGGAAAGAAAACAGAAGCAGTTTTTACAACGCATGGAACTCACCGTGGATCACATATCAGTCTACGGAGGTTGATCAACAAAGTTAGGGCCAATTTGGTTTGAAGAAGAAGACGTGATCTAATGTTCAGGAAACGTTCCTACATAATTATATTACACTTTATTTAGAATAAAATTCTAGACTATTATTACTGGATACCACAGAGGCTCTTGAAGGCTTAAGTTTTAAAAATCATCTAGTTGTAGTTGCAAACATAACTGAACAGCCCTTGGTCTTAGGCTGAGTAATGCCCTGCCCTTGGAAGTATATACTGTGTGGGATTAACCATGGTTATGTGAGTCCAAGCTCAGCACTCCAGGAAAAAGTCAGCTTGAGCCTAAGCCATGTTAGGAGGAAAACCAAACAAAAAAAAGTAAAAAACTTTTCTTCTTGGGCCTTATCAAAATATAAAGAGTTGATGACCTAAATCAGAAGACGACAGGGCACATGCTCTCTTCTGCTGGTGCTCTTTCATGTTTGTCTGTTTGCTCAGAAGGTGTCTAATTCTCTATAACAAAATATACAAGCACAGTATCAGGCTGGACTAGTTCAAATTGAAAGCAATTAGGGTGCTTTGATGTTTCTCTTCATGGCCTCAGTTTCCTGCTTCTGACTCATCCTTTGTGAAGCCCGTGCCCTGGCAGCGTCCTTTCTCTCGCGCACGCTGTCTCTGTGCATGTTACTAATGACCCAAGGCAGAGATGTATCTCTAGCATTTTTTGCTAGATAATGTGCAGCCTTTGAGGTTTTGGCCTCCAGGTATAAATTTCTTCTGGTTGTTAATGGACTCAAGTCAAACAAAAAGACCTAGAGACAAAACAATGCAGTTGACCCTTAGCGAGTTACAAACCTGGATGAAAATCCTGGTTCGGGCTTTTACATATTTGAAATAGGACCATGCTCAAAAGCATGTTAATAAAGTTACAAGTAAAATATAATTCGTGAAAGGTACCTATTATGGAACCTCGCCTGGAGAGCGAGGGTTTGCCATTATTATCAGAAGCCCATTCACCAGTTCTGTGAGGTACACATGAAGAAGACAATAGCTACTAGTTTTAGTCCACCCTGTTTAACTCGTGAGCATGTTCCTAACCTTGCTATTCCCGTAACATAAGGTTGTTACGCAAATTAAATAAGTGACATGTAAACCTTCCAGGATCACAGTGAACACACAGTAGGTGCTCTATAAAGATCACCTTCCTTCCTGTACCTGTGGTAGCATATATCTATTACAACTTTGTCAGTCTGCTCAGCTTCTTTTCCTTGTGAACTCCATTTCCCCCAATTCCCTGTGGTTTTAATGGGGTTTTGATGTGTGACTCTGCCCTGTGGCAAGTTCCACGGATCCTCTGGATACAATGATTGATCCAGGAATGAGCTCATGATGCCATCAGGTGAGTAAGAGTCCTTTTAATGGACTGATATACAGACAGGGGCCTCTCCTTTTCTGAGTTTATGTTTCTCATTTTCTGAGATTACAAACAACAAAGAAAATACTCGGCTTTGGTTGGTTGTGACCTTCTTTGATTCCATGAATTGTCTGCCTGAATTACTGGACCCTATAACATCATTTGAATAGCCAGATACAGCTATGTCTACATCATCCACTTCCCCAATACCAGATTACAGTAGCAGGGTTACAGTCATTTGTAACAAGAATAATATGACACACAAGTGATAATGTAAAAGATAATACCAAAATATAATTACACATACTCTAAAAGTCTATAGATAGAGATATCAAAAATGGGTAAGACCACCACAGCTGAGTCAAGATATCTAGAGAAAGCACGGAAGCCTATTATGGGGCTTGGAGATGGATACAAATAAGATTATAATGGGAAGATGAAATTCTTTCCAGCCAGAAGTAATAATGCACACAAATTTAAGAGTATTTAGCATGGTTTCCAGCACATAGTATTTAATAGTATAAACTTAAAGAATAAGAGAACAAGTATAGAGTCTGTATCAAGGAGGAGTAAGAAGACATGGCTTATTACCAAGGATAGACCACTTTTAGTTGCAGAGGAGCTAGAAATGAAAGGAAGGTGAAACCAAATGGTCACTAGTCTTCAGAATTAAGCCAAAGTCTGTATTTGGGTCTGACTGGGAGTCATTTATAACTGGTAAAAAAAAAAAAAAAAAAAAAAAAGGCCATAAGATGACCTATAGAAAGTTAATAATCAAAACAGAAGCCAAAATGGAAGTTGAGGCAATAGAGATGATGGATCATCAGCCTAGAAGTGAAAGAATTCTCAGACATGGTTGAGTATCAAGGATAGAGAAAATAGTGCAGGAATCAACAAAACAAAAAAGGGATAAAAATTAATGGAAATCACCAAACTGTCACAGAAAATAAGAGAGTGAGGTTTTAGGAAGGTAGATAAGTCAAAGAAATGTTTGAAGAGACTAAAGACTAAAAAAAAATACTAGGATGTTATTGGTGCTATGAGGGCAGTTTCAATGGAGTTGCGGAATGGAAACTGAAACCCAGCACTTTAAATACCATAGAGTGGGGGGTGATTGTTGAGTCTTTCAACAATCAGTACAGCACAGGGCAAGAAACAACCAGAACAGATTCCACCTGGAGTCCTGGAATCAGGTTTTGAAAGTCCCTGTAGGGCTAGGATTTAACCCTTTAGTTGCTGAGTTTGGGGACCCCAGGGTAAGGACTCCAGTGAGGACGTGTTCTGGGATGACCATGGGCATACCTCAATATCTTAACAACCATTGTAGCTGTACCTGTGCCTCTCAGCTGTATATCAGCCTCAGGTATAAAGCTGCTTCACTGAATACTGCAAGATTTGTACAACCCCAGTGCATGGAAGGGAGCACTCACTAATCCAAAATCACTTCCATTTCCACATGTCTGTGACACACTAATGCAGAGGTTTTGCAATGCCAGTCCGCGGACTAAGTATATCAGAATCATCTAGGGAGTGAGTGAAAACTCTTGTGACTTGGCCCCACCCCCAAAGTTTTCAGTTCAGGAGGGATGGTGACACAAAAGTCTGCATTTATTTGTAAGTTCCTCAGTTTGGAAACATCAAAAGATTTATTTTTATACATGTTTTCTTCCCTGTTTATGTTAAAAATATAAATACATTTGCATTATCTGTACATGCAAAAATGAATGGTGTGGGACAGAAGCAAACACCATTTCTCCATTCCAGTATTAAAAATGCAAGTAAAACAACAACAGCTAATGCCTATTGATTACTCATGCAAGCACTATTCTAGAAAAATTTCATTACTCTTCCCCCTAACCCCATAGGGGTTAGTACTTATTTTATCCATTTTAAGGTCAGGAAATCTACAGAAGGCAAATATCTTGCCTAAGGTTTTCCCTTTGTTCAAGTAACTTCCTAGGCCCAAGGTGGAGCTGCTTCTGACCAGTGTGCCATATCTGCAAACCAAAACTTAGATAACTTTCAAGTCCCTGTAATTGTTACACTTGACCAGAAATGTAGAGTATATCTGCTCAGCCAATCCCCAAGTACCAAGCCAGCTCTGGACTCTATACTTATTTCCTTGTTCCTTCTCACACCAAACAAGGTGAACTATGCAGTCCCAGCTATTAAGATATTTTCTATTTTTCTCCATTTGGCCCCATTTTTCAGTTCTCCAAATGGAGACTGCCTGCTTCATGAAACGTTAAATAAAATTTGCTTGTATCACTTCAATTGTCTTCTTTAATCATTTTTAACACCTTTAGTAATCTGGAATGGTTCCTTCTGCAAAGGCTTCCCTTGAGTAGGAAAGGAAGCCACATACTGGGACCTGGCTGTCTGACCCCAAGCCAACCTTAGGAGAGACTGGCTCCAGAGAATCCAGTCTGCATCTAAGGCTGGGCTGTTCTGGTCCTTTTTCCATACAGATTTTCACCTTTAAAAATCACAAAGCGAGGGGGAAAGAAAATAGCCAAGAGATTGGGGTAAGGAGAAAGGGTGAGAAATTTCTGAAACTGCTTCCAGATGAGAGAGCAGGCTTCAGTGTTTGTGGCCCAGCCCACCCTAAGGTAGGATGAACATCTACATTCACATACATTTGAAAGCAAAGAGGTTTTGAATTCCCAGAGGTTCAGTGAAACTCTACTTTGCAATTTCAGGAGTCACAAGAACTTGGTAATATGATCACTCTATTCTCTTCCAATGCTCTTTAGGAAAAGACTGGGTGAAGAAGTTCTCCTTCCTGGCCTTCTAGCAACCTGAACTTGCTCTTCCCATTCCTTTGAACCCACCACCCCCAAGTCCCCAGCAGCCCTGGTTTGGGGCCTCATTCTTAGGATTTCTAAAACACACCGCAAATCCTTCTATGTTCAACCAGTTTGTCTCATGGAAAAAGCAACAGGCGGCAGAGGAATTCAGGCCACCCCAAGTCACCAATGCGGCCTGATGGATGTGGAAACTGGACCATGCCTTGGGGATGAGACATGTGACGGCCGGCACACTGTCATTACTGAAACTTGAAAGGGGAAGTTCACATGAGGCCTGTGGTTGACTTCTAAACCCTGCTGGCGGGGGTGCACGCCAATAAGGAAATTGCAATCCCTACATAAACAATAGGCTAGGAACCTGAGCACCAGCAAGGGGGAGGGCAAGGGCTGCTGGCCTGAGCAGAGCTGGCCAAGATGGAGCAAACACAGCAAAGATTTAAACTTTGTAAGAATGTCATGTCAATTCAGACACCCCAGGCAGGTCGTTTGAGAGTCCAAATAGCTCACCACCAAGCCTCCAGGCTTGGAAGAATTGTGAAAGCAGGACACTAACTCCAATCCCTTCATATGCCATGAGAATAACGAGCCAGAGGGGACAAGTGACTTGCCAAAGGCCCAACAGGCAAAAAGCTTAGTCCCTAGATCATTTATTATGCCACAGCCCCAATGGGAGTTGCTATTTTTTTCCACCAGTTCCTCCTTTCATAGATGTCTTTGAAATCTTTCCACAAGCAAACTGTGTGTGTGTATTCAGAGCTAAGACTTGCCTGAGTCAAGTTTGTTAAATCCTTTCTCTCCAGTGGTCCTTGCTCAAATGTACCACCTCTTTTTTACAGGTAAAACTCAATTTCCAGTCTGAAGGGAAGGGATGGAGAAGAAAAGGATTCCTTGAGCATCTATTAGGTGCTGGGATTTTCCCATGTCTACCTCCATTTTAATCCCCCCACATCCTATGCATCATGGTTCCACTGCACAGATGGGAAAGCCGGAGCTCAGAGAAACAGGAAGAAGCAGAGCTGATTCTCAATTGTCATAAATAACCTAACCTTCTCCCTCTTGGAGCCTCCTTAGTTCAGCTTAGTAAAAGAAAACAAGAATAGAAGAAATTGTGCATTTTCAAGCTTTTTGAAAAATGATTTTTCTTCTAAACAATTTATTGTTGTTTTTCCTAAATAATAATTCCTAACCATGCCTATATAATGAATGCACATTAATGATAACACAAAAATTTAGGAGGAGAAAAAAATCCTTTGCAATCTCTCCAACCAGAATTAGTGTCAACATTTTGGTACATCTTCCTCCTAAGCTTTTATTCCACATTGATAAATATATCTTCTTTATATATTAAGAATATTAAATCTCTAACTACTGTAAACCTTAGACTATATATATCTCTTAGTTGGTTATTTTATAATCCTATTTTTATTTTTAACTTTTAAATAATCAAAGTTATTCATCCTTTCCTCTGTAATATCTTTATTTTTTAATAACAGTTTTATTGATATGTAATGCACATACCAGAAAATTCACCCTTTATAGTATGCTTTGTGCAACCACCACCACTGTCTAATTTCAGAATATTTTCACCACCCAAACTGCATTACCCATTAGCAATCACTACTTTATCTCCTCTCCCCTAGTTCCTAACAGCCACTAATCTAATTTCTATCTCCATGGATATGCTTATTTTGGACATTTCATATAAATGGAATTATATAATATGTGGATTTTTGCAATTGGCTTCTATCACTTAGCATAATGTTTTCAAGGTCCTTCCATGTTATACATGTATAGGTTCTTCATTTCTTCTTATTGATTAGTAATATTCCACTGTTTGGATATACTACATTTTGTTTATTCATACAAGATAATGGACATTTGTGTTGTTTTAGTTTTTTTGCTTTTATCAATAATGGTGATATGACTGTGTCTCCTCACACAACCAAAAGAAGGACAATAAATTTAAAAACAAAAAAACAACCAAACTGACATAAAACCAAACTGTATGGAAGTCCAGCAAAGAAGGAGTTAAAGAAGAAACATTCATCTATACCAGCAGGAGGGGCAGAGATGTGTGGCCAAGAGGAGAGGACTCAGGGCAAGGCAGCAGCTGAAGGACCAGGGCAGGCAAGGCAGCAGCCGATGGACTGGGTGAGGCAATGGCTAGCAGAGCAGGTGGTCCAATGTTTGTGTGCAGATAAAGTGGGAGGAACAACGGGGGAGTGAAACAGACTGTGCAACCCAGGGTTCCAGTGTAGGAAAACAAAGCCTCAAAACCTCTGACTGAAGAAACCTGTGAAGGTTGAGGTGGTAGGAGAAACTCCCAGCCTGACAGGAGAGTTTGTTGAAGAGACTCACAGGGTCCTAGAATATACACAAACCCACCTACCTGGGACCCAACACCAGAAGGGCTCAATTTGCTTGTGGGTAGCACCAGGAGTGACTGACAGCTGACAGAGAGCTGAACAAGTGGCATTGTTCCCTGTCGGACCCCTCTCCAACATACAGTGCCACAACACAGCCCGGTAGGTAGCCCCGCCCTGGTAAATACCTCAGGCTCTGCCCCTCACTACATCACAGGCATGGCAAGACAAAAAAAAAAAAAAAAAAAATGTCCCAAATGAAAGAACAGATCAAACCTCCAGAAAAAAATACAACTAAGTGATGAAGAGATAGCCAACTGATCAGATGCACAGTTCAAAACGCTGGTAATCAGCATGGTCACAGAAATTATTGAGTACAGATGCAAAATAGAGGAAGAAGTGAAGGCTATGAAAAGTGAAATAAAGGAAAATGTATAGAGAATCAACAGTGAAGGGAAGGAAACTGGGACTCAAATCAATAGTTTGGAGCAGAAGGAAGAAAGAAACATTCAACCAGAACAGAATGAAGAAACAGGAATTCAAAAAAATGAGAAGCTTAGGAACCATTTGGACAACTTTAAATGCTCCAACACCCAAATCATAACAGTGACAAAAGGACAAGAAGAAGAGCAAGAAATTTAAAACTTATTTGCAAAAAATAAATAAATAAATAAAGAACTTCCCCAATCCGGCAAAGGAAATAAACTTCCAGGAAGTCCAGCAAGCTCAATGAGTCCCAAAGAAGTTAGACCCAAGGAAGCACACACCAAGGCACATCATAATTACATTACCCAGGATTAAAGGTAAGGAGATAAGCAAAAGAAAAGGAGACAATTACCTACAAAGGAGTTTCTATAAGACTATCAGCTGATTTCTCAAAAGAAACCTTACAGGCAAGAAGGGGCTGGAAAGAAGTATTCCAGGTCTTGAAAGGCAAGGACCTACATCCAAGATTACTCTAGCCAGCAGTTATCCTTTAGAATGGAAGGGTAGATAAAGTGCTTCCCAGAAAAAATCAAGTTAAAGGAGTTCATCATCCAAGTCCTTATTATATGAAACATTAAAGGGACTTATCTAAGAAAAGGAAGAAGATTGAAACTATGAACAGTAAAATACAACAAACTCACAACTATCAATAACTGAACATAAAAAAAAAACAAAAACAAAAGTGAACTAAGCAAACAACGAGAACAAGAACAGAATCACAGAAATGGAGATCACATGGAGGGTTATCAGTGGGGAAGGGGAGTGGGGAAAATAGGGAAAAAGGTACAGGGAATAAGCATAAATGGTAGGTACAAAACAGACAGGCGGAGGTTAAGAATAGTATAGAAAATGTAGAAGCCAAAGAACTTACATGTACGACCCATGGACATGAACTAAAGCAGGGAGAATGCAGGTGGGAGGGAGTGTACAGGGTAGAAGGGAATAAAGGAGGGGAAATGGGACAATTGTAATAGCTTAATAAATAAAATATACTTTTAAAAAAATAACGGTGATATGAGCATTTGTGTACTGTTTTTTATATGTACATATATTTTCAATTAATGTGTATACCTATGAGAAGAACTACTGGGTCACATGGTAACACTATGTTTAACATTTTGAGGAACAGCCAAATAGTTTTCTAAAATGGACTAAACTATTTTGCATTCCTACCATCAATATATGAGATTTTTCCACATCTCCCCCAATGTTTGTTGTCCTTTTTATTTTAGCCATCCTGGTGGTAGATAAAGTGTATCTAACTGTGGTTTTGATTTGCATTTCAGTAACAATAAATCACTTTGGACATATTTTCCTATTCTTCTTGACCATTTGTATGTTTTCTTTTTTTAATTTTTATTACTTATTGATTTTAGAGAGAGGGAGAGAAACATCGATATGAGAAACATCGATTGGTTGCATCTCACACACACCTGACTAGGACTGAACCTGCAACCCAAGCATGTGCCTGGACTGGGAACCAAACCAGAGACCTTTTGATTTACAGGCTGGTGCTCAAGCAACTAAGCCATACTGGCCAGAACCATATGTATGCCTTCTATGGGCCATGTCTATTCAAATCCTTTGCCCAATTTCTAATAGCATTATTTATCTTTTTATTGTTGAGTCATTCTTCCTTTATTTTAAGTGAATTGTTAAAGTATATTATATATAAGAAGATAGACAAATAATAGATTTTCAGCATGATGAATTATGACACAGTGACTATACCTGGGCACATGCAAATCAGATCATGAAATAGAGTATTACACCTTGGCTGGTGTGGCTGAGTGTATTGAGTGCTGGTCGCTGGTTCAATCCCCAGTCAGGGCACATGCTTGGGTTGTTGGCCAGGCCCCCAGTAGGGGGCATGTGAGAGGCAACCACACATTGATGTTTCTCTCCTTCTCTCCCTCCCTTCCCCTCTCTCTAAAAATAAATAAATAAAATCTTTAAAAAATATTACTTGTACTCCAGAAGTTTCCTTCATGCCTTCTCTCAACCTCCATACCTTTTTCCTTCTCCAGATTAACCACTATCCAGACATCTAACACCACTGGTTACTTTTGCCTGTTTTTGAAACACATATGAACAGAATCATACTGTGTGTTTTCTTGTCTGATTTCTTTCAGCACTGTTTTGGGGGTATTCAATTACATTATTACATAAAGCAATAGTTTGGTCCTTCTCATTGCTATATAGCATTTCATTGTATAAATCTCCAATATTTATCCACTCTACTATTAATAGCTATTTCATTTGTTTCAAGATTATGGTTGGTCTGTATATAATTATATTTTGTATTTTTATTTAAATTAGATCTTGTACAACCATTGTTAGATTTGCTCCTGGATATTTTCATTTTTTTCAATACCATCGTAAATGATACTGTTTTCTAAACTTCATTTTGTAATTGTTATTGGAATGTATAAATACGATTCATTTTAAAATACTGACAATTGCCCTGGCTGGTGTGGTTCAGTGGATTGAGTGCCCGCCTGCGAACCAACAGGTCACCAGTTCGATTCCCAGTCAGGTCACATGCCTGAGATACTGGCCTGGTCCCCAGTAGAGGGCGTGTGAGAGGCAACCACATATTCATGTTTCTCTCTCTCTCTCTCCTCCTCTGTATAAAAATAAATAAAATCTTTCTAAAAAATGAATACACTCCTTTTAAAAAAATAAATAATAAAATACTGACAACCTATCTGGCTAAGTTCATTTATTATTCTAATACTTTCTACACAGATTGAGACTCCTTACATACAAATTATGGTGCCTGTGAGTAAAGGTGGTTTTACTTCTTCCTTTCTAATTCCTATACTTTGGACCCCCAGAACATTGTTGAACACCAGTGACAGTAACAGGCATTCTTATCTTGTTCCTTGTTCCATAGGGAAAGCTTTCAATATTTGATAACCAAAAATAATGTTTTCTTTAGCTTTCTTGTGGCTACCTCCTATTAGATTTAGAAAATCCTTTCCTAATCTGAGTTCGCTGAAAGCATTATTATTATTTTGGGGGGAGTCATGGC
Organism: Glossophaga mutica; assembly: GCA_039655065.1. Classification (NCBI taxonomy): domain Eukaryota; kingdom Metazoa; phylum Chordata; class Mammalia; order Chiroptera; family Phyllostomidae; genus Glossophaga; species Glossophaga mutica. The sequence goes on from CM077309.1 coordinate 50,464,063, forward strand.
TGGATGTTGTACTTATCAGATGCTTTTTCTGCATTTACTAAAATTTTATTAATTTTACTGCTTTATCCTATTAAATAACATTTGACATTTGGTAAATAACATTGATTGATATCCAAAAGTATGTCCTTCCATTCCTGGAATAAGCACAATTTAGTCCTGTGATTTAATTGTCACTGGATTCAGTTCACCAGGATATTTTACATCAGGTTTGAAAGAGGTTTCTTGTAAACCTCCTTTCTTGTAATAGCTTTGTTGGGTATTAATATCAAGGTCATATTGGCCTCAAGAATAAGATGGGAAGTGTTCCCCTTTTTTTATTCTCAGAATAGTTTCTGTATGATTGATGTAAATTTTTTCTTCACATGTTTAGAAAAATCCACTGAAGATGCCATCTGGGCCTGAAGTTATTTTGTTTGGTTTGCTTTTTGAATTATCAGGAGGTGTTGTTAGTGGTGGTGGTGAGATTTTAAATTCTAGAGTAATTTTTAAAATTTTTTTAGATTTTATTTATTTACTTTTTAGAGAGAGAGAAAGGGAGGAAGAGAAACATTGATTGGTTGCCTCTTGCATGCCCCCAACTAGAGACCTGGCTCACAACCCAGGTATGTGCCCTGACTGGGAATCAAACTGACGACCTTTTGGTTCGCAGGCTGGCATTCAATCCACTGAGCCACACCAGCCAGGGCTAGACTCGTTTTTTTAAATATATGCAACTCAGATATTTTACTTCTTCACATGTGGTTTTGACAACTTGTATTTTTTAAAAAATATATCTAAAATTTCAACTCTATTATCATAACACTGTTAATAAGATCCTCTCATATTTTTAATGTCAATAAGATTCATAGCAAAGGCCCTCTTTCGTTCCTGATAATGGTTATTTGTGCTATCTATTTTCTTTGATTCTAACCAGGATTTGCATTTTTGTTAATCTCTTAAAAAAGCAGCATTTGTGTAGTCTAATCACGATGCTGATAAATGTGTCTTTTAAAAAAAAAGAAGAATCAGCATTTGGTTTTAGGTCACAGGTGGAAAACACAAGACCTGTAGGTCAAATCTGGCCCTCCACCTTGTTTTATCTGGCCCGACCAGCGGCAACGCTGAGCTCTCGCTTAACTGTTAAGGCGTAGTTACATTTATACGTCCTAAAATTGCATTCGGCCCTTTGAAGGCAACCATGAGGCTGATGTGGTCCCCAGTGAAAATGAGTTTGACACCCTGGCTTAGGTATTCTCCTCTAGTATATGTCTTGCATTTCATTAATTTCAACTTTTATCTTTATTTCTTGTTTCAAATATTTTAATTACAGTTGGCATTTAATATTATTTTATAATAGCTTCGGGTGTACAGCATAGTGGTTGGACATCTATACAATTCACGAAGTACTTGCCCTGATAAGTCTAGTCTCCACCTGGCACCATCATGATAATTACAATATATTGACTATATCCGCTGTGCTGCACTTTACATCTCATGATTCTTTTATACCTGCCAATCTGTCCTTCTTAATTCCTTCACCTTTTTCACTCAGTCCCTTAAGTCCCCTCCCATTCAGCAACCCTCACTTGGTTTTCTGTATCTATGAGTCTGTTCCTGTTGCTTGTTTATTTATTTTGTTCTTTAGGTTCCACAAATAAGTGAAATCATATGGTATTTGTCTTTGACTTATTTCACTTGGTCCATCCATGTTGTTGCAAATGGCAAGATTTTATTCTTCTTACAGCCAAGTAATATTCTATAGTAAATATCTACCACATCAACAAAATGAAAGACTACCTACTGCATGGAAGAAGATATTTGCCAATGATATATCTGATAGAGGTTAATATCCAAAATTTATAAAGAACTGATACAACTTAACACCAAAAGAACAAATAAAAAATCCAATCAAAAGATGGGCAGAGGACCTGAATAGACATTTCTCCAAGAAGGACATACAGAAAGCCAGTAGATGTATGAAAAGATGCTCAATGTCCCTAATCATCAGAGAGATACAAATAAAACCACAATGAGATAACACCTCACACCTGAATGCTATCATCAATAAATCAATAAACAAGTGTTGGTGAAGATGTGGAGAAAAGGGAAACCTCCTGCATTGTTGGTGGGACTGTACATTGGTGCAGCCACTATGGAAAACAGTATGGAGCTTCCTTACAAAATTAAAAATACAATTACCTTATAACCCAGCAGTTCCATTTCTGAGTATTTATACAAAGAAATCCAACACACTAATTCAAAAAGAATTATGTATCCCTATGTTCATTACAGGGTTGTTTACAATAGTCAAGACATGGAAGCATCCTAAGTACCCATCAACAGATGATTGGATAGCTTTATTTCCTTTTTCTCACTTTCTTATGGTTTAATTTGATCTTCCATTGCTTTTAAAATCTAGTCACCTCAACCAAACTGAATGATCTTCTCTTCCCCAGACACTCCTCATACTTTCCATCCGAGTTCGCTTTGCTCATATCGTTCTCACTGTTAATAAGCCATCCTTCTCCCTTTTATCAAGGTCATGGCAATCTTTTCAGATCAATACCCTCCTCAGGTGCTGCTTCCTCCAAGAAGTATCCCCCACCCCTCTTTCATTTGGTATACACTGAGCCCCTGCAACCCATTTTGCCATTTTTTAGGTCACTCTTTAGACCCTGGTTTATGTACTTCTTCCATTAGCATCTTAAAGACTGAGCACTCAATTTTCTCAAAGGCCCTCCATAGTGCTGTGTACAAAATAGATGCATGATAAACACCGGTGTTTGTGACTCAACTTCAGGAGTTAAATTCACACAAATTGAACCTGTGTATTGCAGAAATCATCAACTGGTAACTCATTTAGAATCAAACATATCATAAGAGTTTGGGCAAAGAAAAAAGAAATCTCTTTTTTTTTTTAATCCTCCTGGCTTCTAAATGACAACTATATATCATCCAGAGCTAACATTTAACTTGACATTTTGCTTTTTCTGGCTATAACTTAAAACCCACATTTCCCTCCTTATTTAAAAAAAATAAATAGGAAAAAGGTTTTTTTTCTAAGTTGAAAAATGAGATGAAGAAATTTCTCAAGAAAAAAATGCTAAAGGACAATTTTTGGTATTGTAAATGGATAGTACACATCAAAAACATGGGGCTTTCCAAATTTGAATGAGTTATGTTCCACACTGTTATATAAAGACTTCAGAACAAGACTTAAAACTCAGAGGGAAAAACAGGGCATATGCTGGCTGTAGAGTACATATTTGGAGCCAATTTTGAAGACTGATAACACGTACATGTAGAAAGGGTGAGTCTTGCTTTATAGCACAAAATACAGTAGGCCTTGATCTAATCAAAAATACCAAATAGACATTTCCAGTTCTCATGAGCTGCCTCAACCTGTTCTATGATACAAACCTCAGTGCATTATTTCCAAAGTAAGTGTTCAAAGTAAAAACAGTTGAATGTAAAGCCATCTGAAGAGCTTTACTGAAGAGCCATCTTCAGGAAAAGCAGACTGGAGGACTAGAGGTGTAAGAGCTTTGGAGGAGAAACCTGTGTTCAAATGTTAACTGCCAACTGACTAGCTATGGAACCCTGGGCAGGTTGCTTATCCTCTCTCAACCATGGCTTTCTCATCTGTAAAACAGGGCTAATTATGCCTATTCACAAGTTTTTATATGCCAGGTTCCCTGTGCCTGGCTACCCATGTGTGGTTAGTGGTGTTTGAGCTGTGGGTTGTCACTGGTGGTACAGGTAGTATCATCGTCCTTATTGCTGTTATTTTTTTCAATTGCCACAAAAGGAGTCCAGGCATCTTTTAAGTCCTAAAATCCATCATAATAGCTTGACTAGAAAAACTAGGATTTACACAAATTTTATATGAACACATCATTCTGGGAGAAGAAATAATTCTAAATAAAGTTTAGTGTTTAGACTCTAAGAAGTAACAGTTCAAAAGATAGATGAAATAAACCTACAGTCAGAAAAACATTTCAGGTATTACATGGTTTTACTGATTAGATCCTAGGACTTGAATTAAGTTCACAACAGAAATTGGTATGCATTCAATGGCCTAGGTTGGGAATCAAAATCTCTCCTTAGCTTGTGTGACCTTGGGTTGGCAAGTAGCTCTTGTCTTCTCCACGTTCCAGCACATTCCTTCCTTCCATGCCTGCTAGTACTGAAATGGCTGGATCTGACCAAACAACAAAGTATCTTTTAAGGGAAACTTAGGCCAGCTGCCAGTCTGTTCAACTGCATGGAGGAGTAGACATCTTCCTGAGCACAAAGAAAAGGCTTGGTTTTTAGTTTTACTAACAAAAATCAACCTCATCACTAAAGTTTAGCACCTGAATGCAAAGTTAAATTTTTTATTATCAGCAGCACAACTACAGGTAGGCTATTTAGTCAAGTTTCATTTTGAATTACTTACAATGCAGTTCCCATAGCAAAGCCTGGTATTCTGGAAGAACCACACATGACACACACATGCCCTGGCTGGTCATGTGACTAGAAAGCTAAACACTCACAATCCTCACTTCAGTTGCCACAGAGACACCATCACATAGTGACATTATGCCCCTAGCTTCTTAAACCACTTTCACCAGATCAAGTATATTTTCTGCAACTTTTACTAAAACCCTGACATCACATACATGTCCCATTTGATAAATTTTGCTGAGTTTAGTACTAGCATAAAGCTTGTTTTTCTTGAGTGCCATTGAATTCATAAGCAAATGAGAACTAGGGAACTTTATGCATTTTCTTTTCAGCCTGAGCTGTTAAGTTTGAATGAGGTTTTATGGCCTATCTCAGTAATTATTATTAGGGTTGGTTGGGTTTTTTGCATTTTTTTTAAACACAACTTTCTTCCTGTTCCTTCCTTCTGTGGTGGTTGGAGCTGCTGTAGCCATCTCATTCGGACAGGCAGAAAGAGGTGGTCTGAAAATGGAGCTCACATGAAGGAAGCCAAAATACGTGGTGGAATGAGAGAAAATGGGATCTATGAATGTTTTTTGAACCCTTGGATCAAGCTATGCTTGAAGCAATATTCCTGGGGTATTTTTCCATTTATATAAGCCAATAAATTTCCTTTTGGCTTAAGCCATTTTGAATTAGATTTTGATTCATTTAGAAGTTCTGACTAACAAAGATAAAAATTAAGATTATCTGACAAGTACTGTCATTACTGTGATTCATTGTCCTTAAAAAATAAAACAAACCTGGATACAGCTTTATGAATGAATCTGAGAAAGTGCAACTTTTGGACATCATGTTTATGCCATGTCAAATTTATAGTAAAAGTAGATGAAAAATACATTCTTTCAAAGGACTTAACATTAAAGAAAAAAGGGGGGTTAAAAGCCTTTAAACTGCCATTTTTATTGACAGTGCTACATAAGAGTAGAAAAGAGGAGCTTAGTAAAGAATTATTAGACACAAAAGTAAGAAAAGGAGGAGCACTGCAACATCCACAAGAAAACTGACTTTTCTGAGAAACACACACAGTGTTCTAACAGTGCAAACCTGGAACATACCTGCCAGACCAAATCGGGATCAAAATTAAAATTTGGAGCTTCCTGCAAGAAGATAAATCGCAAATAACTTTAATTCACTTTGCTTCCCTTCATTTTCATTCAGGTGACTTTAGCTCCCCTTGCTCAACTGGCTGGCAACAGATACAATGGCCGCCAGAAAATGGTCCTCCATTGTGATGTGAGCAAATTGTCCTCCCCAAGGCTCATCCCATAATGAGGTATCTTCACAACTCTAAAAGTACTGAGGGGTGTGTAGAGAGTCACTAGAAGTATGAGATCATGGTTCTAAAGTGCTTGAGTTGGGCAAGATTTCACAGATTTTCACAATAAATACTTTTCTTGAGTTGATGCAAAGGATATGTGTGGAGAAGACAAGGGGTCAGATTCACTAAGAACCAAGGGATAAGTAGGGATAACTTCTAAGCTCTTAATTCTGTCATGTCCCTCAAACTACAGATCCAATTTACTCTAGAAAAGCTCCCTTTGACTTCAGATTTTGCCAATGTATTATAGATGACATTAATGTTTACCTAAGGGTGTTTAAGTTAAAACAAAACAGTGTCTCAAATTCCACCCACCAGGATTAAGAGTCAGTTCTATTTGGTAGTCAACCCTAAGGCTTATAAAATACTGGTTTCCAATGTGCCCTCCAGTTTTAAAGGGATGTAATATACAAAATCAGAAGAGATCACAGCCTCTATCACAAGCCACACACCCATGGCTAAAGAAATGACCCTCTCTACCAGTTGCCTCCATAATTCAATTTATGCATATTGAGTATAGATGCTAATGGGACCAAGACTTCTCCACTGACAAAACAGAAGGCAGTGCTTTGTAAATGAGCATGCATCCAAAAGACAACAGAAAAACTGTAGGCTCAATACCGACAAATATATTGATCATCATTTGTCTTAAATATGGGTTCAACATATCAGCAGCATTAGCATCATAAGAGAAAAAGTACTGACTCAATTTACTAATAATGTATGGGCATAAATTTGCCCTAAAAATCATGTTTTTATGCCTTGCCCTGTAGATAGCCTAAACAAGTGCTTTTATTTATTTTTTTTCTAACAAAACATATAATACTAAAAACAGTAAGCTAGAATCAAACCGATTTGTCTTTATAGTGACCTTTACTAGGAAAATGCCCAAAGCACTGGGAGAGATGTCATTCCTGGTTTCTCCAAAGATTTTTAGAAGGCATTCTTTTCTAAAGAAAAAAATAATAATCATTTGAAAATAGATTTTACATGCATCTTCTTATCCATTACTAATTGTGCAGATGTAGGTGTGGAGGTGGGTAGAGAGGGGACTGACTGGCTCTTTGCAAAAAAATAAATAAATAAAATCATTAAAATAAAATTTTTCATCTTTTTCTTTTCTTTTTCCACCTTAAAAAAAAAAAACCTTAAAAAGGTTTCAAATTTGGTTCTAATGAATGTGAAGTGAGGATGAAATTTCAATTACAAGCCATTCCCCTCAGGTGTGGAATAAGTATCTTTTCAAAGTAAGTTAAAATTACATAAATTCAAAATGAATTGATGAGCCAAAATCAGCAATTATTTTTTAATCTTACTGGAAGGTGGTCCCGTAGATAATATATTTCAAACCAATTTGCTGCAAATACATTATGAGTGCTTGACTCGTGTAACCTTTGGGAATCATATAGTTTGAAAAAAAATGTTCTACATTATTTCCACAAAAATCTACTTGGATGAAGACATTGTCATTGAACAGAAAAAAAAATCCTAAATCAGAATTGTACATGCCAAGAACTCAATAGTTCATATTAATTTCTTTTTCCCCAGGACATGGGAATTTTTTGGTAGACAATTCAAAATCATGTGCTACAAGAAAGACAGAAAAATCATTATCCTGTCAGCAAGCTTCTTAACTGTCTTCTAGGCTGATGGTGACCAGTGTTAACCTAAAGTGTGAAATTACTAAATTGCAAACATTGTTGTTATGAATTATTTCTCCTTATGTAGCAATTTAAACCAAGGACTATTTATTCTTAAGATAAATACTATTTGCTTCCTTCTGGCAAAAACCATAAGTAAAAAAGACTTTAAATTTCTAGATACTGACAGAGCAACTGGGTTTCATTTTGATCTGTTTCTTAATCATGTATCATGACTTGGCCATCATCATTTACTTCATTATTCTTTAAATGCCCTAAATCCATCCAGGAGGATCTTTGATTCTTTTAAATAGCATATCTTTAATGCTTCCACAGCTAAAGGAATACCTGGAGAGTATTTTAAAAATTATTACTTCTAGGCTTGGTTAGGAGAAAATACTGGAATCAAGAGAAAGTATTATTCATTGATAAGTAAATTTTGCTAATAGTACCATTTAAGTTATTTAATGACTCCATTGAATATAAAACTCCTTCTCTTTGCCAAATCTTAGTTTCTTAAGGTGTCTTTTCATTGTAATGTGAGTGGGAGGAAAAAAAGAATATTTCCAGGTTTAGAAATTTACTTTTAAAGCACACACAAAACCTCCCTTAAGCTTGAAAGCATTGGCCATACTCTGGAAAAGAACCCAGCTCCTTTCAGCCAAGGGATACTTGAGCCCTTTATTCTTTTGCTGAGAAAAAGAATCCTAATTAAAGGGCCAAGAAATTAAATGTACCCACGAAGGCAAAAAGATTCAGGAAAAAAAGCACTCACCAGGGTGCCTAGAGAAAAATACAACGTTCAATTCACATGTTTTATGTTAGGCACCATCAAGTTTAAACAAACTCCAGAGGCACAGCTGTTTTTGACAAATGTGAACAGCTCCTACCTTCATTTCAATGACAGTCTGGAGAGCCTTCGTCTTGGCTGGCTCCGGCTGAAGTTGGCTTCTTCGGTGTAGTTCCTGGGGAGGAACACGATAGAAATAAGCCTGACGGTTCATCCTCCTGTTACACCATGACCTTTATACAGGTACCACACAGCCCACCAGATACAGGTTTGCTGTGCCCAGACATAAACAAGCCACAGGTACCTCTTCCCCCACCCTCTTTAGCATCCCTCCTGCCTGGAGCCTGAGTTCCGGTGCAAAGCTCCTGGCACATGCGCTATTTCTGAAACTTCCATCAATAATTAATGTCAACTCTGACAAAGCCAGCAAGTAATTATAGTCCTAATACTGTTCAACACTGAGGCTGTTGCCCAGCCATCAAATCATAATTTACTAAATTACATCGCTCTGTGCTCCCAATACAAACACAGCAGAAAACAGAGGAAAGAAAATGACTAATGTGGCTGCAAATCTGTTGCACGCATGGCATTTTGCTACTGAGGTAAGTTTGAAATGAGCAATTTAAAACCTTTTCAGTACAACTGTGTCCCTTTTTGGAGTAAACTGATCTGATGAAACCCTGTGAATCTCTTACTTCCTAATTTACAGTTTTAGTCCTTATTAAAAATCACATGTGTGTGTGATATGTTCATGCCAAGAAATTAAAACTGGCATTAATATCAGCAGGGTTAGAGGGAAAAGAAAAATGGTTAAAGCCAGATGCAAACTTAAGAACTTCTGGAATATGATGAATATCTCTTTAGGTAAAAAGCAAACAATGTAATTGCAATTTTTAAGCTTGAAGGCTCACTTTTTGTATGCCTCTGCGCAAAAGAATAGTTCTATTAAAACTTTAAAAGGTTGTCTTAGTAGAAGAGATGAGATGAAAAAGACTTTTTTCAGTTCATGCTTTAATTTTCTTAATATTAATCATCAACAGTTTTATGAAATTGACAATAACAGGAGTAAACAAAAGTGCCAACACATGTCCATGCTGCTGATACAAGTTACCTATAAAATAATTCCATTAAGAATTATTTGAACTGAAGTCGCATATGGAGTAATTTCATAAGACTTATGCCCTGGCTGGTGTAGCTCAGTGGATTGAGCGCGGGCCTGCGAACCAAAGGATTGCGGTTCGATTCCCAGTCAGGGCACATGCCTGGGTTGCAGGCTGGTTCCCAGCATGGGACACACAAGAGGCAACCACACATTGATATTTCTCTCCCTCTCCCTCTCTCCTACCCTTCCCCTCTAAAGATAAATAAATAAAAATTAAAAAAATACTTAAAAAAAAAATCTCTAAAAAAAAAAAAAAACAAAAAAAACTCTTTAAAAAAAAAAACACTATTTGCTTCCAGAAAAATCATTTAAAGTCAATGTGCAGTAGTTTTAGGCATTTACATTCCATGGGACCACAAACATTTTTTACTTTTTAAAAGATTTTATTTATTTATTTTTAAAGAGAAAGGAAGAGAGGGAGAAAGAAAGGGAGAGAAACATCAATCAGCTGACTCTTACACACCCCCCAGCTGGGGACTAGCCCTCCACCCAGGCATGTGCTCTGATCAAGAATCAAACCAGTGACCTTTTGGTTTGCAGTCTGGCACTCAATCCACTAGGGCACATGGGCCATGGCAGACCACAAACATTTTTTAAAGTGTTTCTCCAAAGAGGACATGCAGAGGGCCCATAGACACATGAAAAAATGCTCAACATCAATAGCCATTAGAGAACTGCAAATGAAAACCACGATGAGATACCACTTCACACTGGTCAGAATGGTCATTATTAATAAATCAACAAACAACAAGTGCTGGAGAGGTTGTGGGGAAAAGGGAACCCTAGGGCACTGTTGATGGGAATGCAGACCGGTGCAACCACTGTGGAAAACAGTATGGAATTTCCTCGGAAAAGTAAAGATGGAACTGCCTTTCAATCCAGTGATCCCACTATTGGGATTATACCCTAAGAATCCTGAATCGCCGATTCAAAAGAACCTATGTACCCCTATATTCATAGCAGCATTATTTACAATAGCCAAGTTCTGGAAACAGCCTGAGTACCCATTAGTAAATGAGTGGATCAAAAAACTATGGTACATTTACATAATGGAATACTATTCAGCAGAAAGAAAGAAGGAACTCCAACCCTTCACAACACTATGGATGGAACTAAGTGCAATAAGCCAGGTGATGAAAGACAAATACCAAATGATCTCACTTGTAAATGGAACCTAATCAACAAAACAAATAAATGAGCAAAATAGAACCAGAGAATTGGAGATAAAGAATAAACTGACAGTGACCAGAGGGGAGGTGGGTGGGAGATAACAGGGGAAAGAAGGGGAAAGAGCAAGCAAAGGAACACGAATAGAGGACTCATTGGCACAGATAATGTAGGGAATTGACTGTGGGAGTTGGGGGTGGGGCATGGTAGGAGAGATCAATGAGGAAAAAGGTGAGGCAGTTGTAACTGAACAACAATACATTTTTTTAAAAGAGAATATATCAATGTAAAAGTTGTCAGAAGAGCAGAATCCCAGAATAAAATATAGTCCTTCCAGGATAAGAAAACAGATGTTTTGCCCATATCCTATTACATCGTTCTTACTTGCCAGCACCTAAGAAGACCTGCTCATGGATGGTTGTGCCCATGCCCAGGGACCAGCACTGCAGAATCACCATTACAACTCCAACGTACTGTTGCAGTGGGGGCAGTAGAGGGAGCATATTTTCTTCTCAAAGACATCACTAGCACAAACCAGCAAACTCATGCAAAACTCTTTCTCAACCTCCAATTTAAGAAGGATTAGAATAGAATTTGTGCTGGGATGGGAGTAAAAGACAGAAAACTGTACAAAAACAACAATTAAAATTTTTAAAAAAAGTTTGCCTAGAAAAAGAAAATTATTCAAAATGGTCTCACATCAGTTAGGACATTTTTTTCCCCTCTAACATATCCCTGAAAGGGATGGAGTCAAGTATTTTGGAATCTGTTGTATGACTAGAGAAACAGAAAGAGAGTCCATGTCCTTTTGGAATCTCTGGAAAGCAATGATCTGGCAACACTGGTCATTTTGAGGTTCCATGGTAATGACAGAGATTTTCTGAAGGAATGACCTTAAAAGCTACTGTCCCTTTTTGTGCATCTACAATGTTCCTGGCACTGTTTGTCTCCTTCAGGCCTCAACATACCATGTGGAGTATGATCTGTGTGTGCATCCCATGGGCTGCTGGTAAATATACAACAAATAGCACCCACCATGGCCAACTTCAAGCTATCTAAGTGGTGTCACTGAATGCAGAGCTGGGAAGAGAGGCACGATAACACCCCATTGTATGGCATTTCCATTATACAGAGACAATAGATATAATAACCTCAAGAGCACAGATAATAATAAAATATAATAAAAATTAGGAAGTTATTACAAGTACTTTAATCATAAGTTTGGATATTTAATTTGTAACATAGGTTGTTAAAACAAGTTTCCACTATTCAGCCATCACGGGCTACTGTAATCCAATTCCAGTACCCCACTGGGTGAATCACATAATACTTCAAACTATCATAGAAAGTGAGTTAACCCTAAACATTAATTCCAAGAGAGCTGGAGATTACTTGACCAATAAAATCTTATAGATGAGAAAACAGAAAGTCAGTCACCTGTCAAAGTTGTTCCACAGTAAGTGGTAGAAAAATATATTTCATAAGTCACCAGTTATGTTATAATGTGGCATTAAAAGCATCTCAACAAAAAAAGACAAGAATGAAATTCATGATAATTTCATACCATAGCCAATCCCAATTCCAAAATAAAAATCATAAGGAAGTTTGAGGAAAGAGGTTAAACTCGCATAAAACAAATTTAAAAACCAAGAAGCAACAAAGCAACACAACACAAATAAAACCCATCGGGTAAAGGCATATGCTGTTAACATTTCTGCCAAGCACAAAAATATTTTTAAGGGAAAATATGCACTAACAAAGCTAAACTTGTAGCATTAGTTTTGCAACAGAGTTCTCTTTTCTGTAATTGTACAAGTTCTACTATAATATAAACCAGCTCAAAATCCATATTCTGTCCTTTCCCTCTGAGTCACTCCCTAAAAAATAAACTATTAATAGTTTCTCTAATTACTCATGAATTGTAATTTTCCTTTCTTAACTACACTATTTTTCAATCAATCCTGACCTCACAGTTTCTGAGGATCATCTTAATTCCTAAAATGTCAGGTACGTGAAGATTGTAATTCACATTCTGATTTCATGAACTGACTGAAAGTCCCACCTCAGACATGTAATCCATCTCTTTGATTTAGAAACCTTAAAATGCTCACTCTGACTGTAGCAGAAGGGACCAGTTGTCCAATGAAGATTCATGCTTCTCTTCATTAGTATAGAGCAGCAATTTTCAACCTTTTTCATCTCATGGCACACATAAACTCATTACTAAAATTCCATGGCACAGCAAAAAATATATTTTATTGTTGTATCAGCTGTTGTCATTTTTTTATTTGACAATCTAAGGGAAAAGAATTCAGTGCCCTGGACTAAATAAATAGTAGGGTATTTCATGTTTTAAAAATTCTTGCGGCACACCAGTGTGCCTGCTGTGGCATACCAGTTGAAAATTGCTGGTGTAGAGTGGTTGTTAGGAAGCCTCATCACCACCACCCTTGTGTGGAGATGATAAAGATGGGCCATGTGACTTATCTGGCCAGTGGAATGTGGGTAGAAATGAGAAACAAAACTTCCATAAAAACCTTCTAGCTTGTCTTCAATTCACCCATTTCCCTGCCTGCTGGCAAGAAGTAAAGGACTTCAAGATCCAAAAAGTTGGCAGAACCCCAAGATAAAGGAGACTCAGTTCCCAAAATGCCATCTGAAAAGTCTGCCGAGCACCCATATTGGAAGGTGGTGTACATGAAAAATAAACTTCTATTGTTAGTTTCTGTGTTTACAGGATTTATCTGTAGAGACCCTAGCTCTCTCTGCCTTAACTATGGCAACAGATACAAAGAGAAGTAATGCCTAACTCGCTCTCAATTATGTGTTGCTTTTGAATCACAAATTGATTTTAATATGTGAGTACTGGCCAAATTTTTCTAAAGAGACACTAAGATAGTTGGTGCTCCAACTATCCCTAACCATCTGAAAGATGCACCCATTATGCATTGATCTTAAACAACTAAAGAATTTTACCAGCCCTGGCTGGTGTGGCTCAGTGGATGGAACATGGGCCTGGGAACCAAAGAGTTGCTGGTTCAATTCCCAGGCAGAGCACATGCCTGGGTTGTGGGCCAGGTCCCCAGGGGGTGCTCAAGAGGCAACCACACATTAATATTTCTGTCCCTCTCTCCTTCCCTTCCCCTCTCTCTAAAAATAAATAAAATCTTTTTTAAGAAAAAAACTTTTCCAAGGGATCTGGTGTTAGTAGGAGGGATATATAAGATTTAACTTACTCTGGTAGTTATTTTTTTATTGTACTTTCCCCCCATTGCCATTTAGCCCCCTTATGACAGTATTAAATCATCAAGAGCAGTGATACCTATGGTTTTCTGGGTCACTGATCTCTGTACGAATCAGATGGAAGATGTGGATTCTCTCCAGTAATGGGCACAAAAGCACACACAAACAAAATGGTGCAAGCCATGTTAGCTGAGTCACAGGGCCTGGGCCAGCATGCAAGAAGTCTGTCTTTGAACCAGACAACAGGCTGAAAACTATTGGGAGGGAAGAACACTGTACAGAGAATTGGGAATCAGGGGTCTGCAGTTCCAGACTGAGATCTTGGGCACATATACCCCCACTCTCTGATCTGCAGAATGTGGAGCTTTTTGAGTGGGTTTCTAATGGCCCTTCCATCTCTGAGAACAGCCAGATTTCTAATAGGCAGCTGACTGAAACGGTGATCTCTGGCTGGTATTTTCAGTCACACCCATTCTCAGTTTTTAAAGCAGAGTAAAAATAAAAGAAGAAAATGGGCAACATCACAAAATTTAATATCTCACTACACCACTGATCCCCATTTTAAATATTTTCCTATAATTTCATGACTAGGTTGGCTTTAACTGATCTAAAACTTCCAGCTTCTCTAAGTGATCAACCTGGAAACATACCAAGAACCCACAATTTTCAGCATGAAATCTCAAGTGGTTAATTAGGATTACATTTCTTGGCAGTTAATGAGCATGTAGAGTTATAGACACTGTATTTTGCAAACTCACAACTACCCACTGCCAGGCTCATCTTGGAAGCCAGTGTCCATAACTCATTCATAGAGTAGCAATGGTTTATCTCTGCAGCATGATGTCGGGAAACTGGAATAGCTAGTTCCGGCAGATCCACTTCCAAAATGGCTTCTTTACTCATTTGTCTGGTGCCTTGGATGAAAAATAACTTGAAGGCTGGGAGCAGCAGAAATCATCAACCTGAGCATCCATACATGCCTCTCCCATGGCAGTCTTGGGGCAATCCAACCTCTTACATGTAGGTTACAGACTCCAGAAGAAAGTGTTTCAGCAAATAAACCAGAGACTGCATAACCTCTTATTAACTCACTTCAGAAGTCCCATAGCATTACTTTTGCAATGTTCTGTTGGTTGAAGTAGTTATAAGCCTGCTAAAATTCCAGGGAAGGGTACCAAACAATCTGAAGCCATATTTTTAAAATTGCCAAGGAACTGTTAAGGAACAAAACCAATTGGAGAAACCAACAAGACAGTAACACTATAATCTCAAACATTAACTCACATCAGTTTTAAGACATGGCAAATTCATATATTCAAACAATAATTTGATGCAAGGGGGTACAGGAAATACAGTTGTGAACCAAACAGACATATATCCCAGCCCTCATGGATTTTTATTTCAAATTCCAATGGGGAAAAGTCACATAATTTTTAAAAGGAGGCCAAACCAGTTTGTCATAGTGCTATAAAGGAAAGTGAGTCAGGAAGGTGGAATAGGACATGTTGAGGGTAGGGATAAATTGCAGTTTTTAAATAGGGTGATCAGGGAAATATTCATTAAAAGGTGACATATGAACAAAGAGCTAAAGAAAATGAAGGGAACAGTTGTGCAGATATTCCAGGCAGTGGGAACAGCGAATGCTTAAGTGGCTGGCTAGAGCTGCATAAGGGATGGGAAAGGAGTAGATCAGAAAACTGCAGGGGTGGAGGATAATAGGAGGAGGGGCCCTACACTTGGAGTCCATTGTAAGAACACTAGTTTTACTCTGAGAAATAGAGGAAGCCATTGGAACATTCTGGGCAAAAACAAACCATAATATGATACACTTTATTTTTGTGTGGGCATTTTATTGATTATACTATTACAGTTATCCCACTTTTTTTCTCCCCTTTATCCTGCTGTACCCTATACCCTTCCGGAAGAATCTCCCCACCCTTAGTTCATGTCCATGGGTCCTACATATAAGTTCTTTGGCTTCTAAATTTCCTATGCTATCTTAACCTCCCCCTGTCTATTTTGTGCCTACCAATTAAGCTTCTTACTCCCTGTACCTTTTCATTCATTCTCCCCTCACCCCCTCCCCACTGACAACCCTCCATGTGATCTCCATTTCTGTGATTCTGTTCCTGTTCTAGCTGTTTGCTTAGTTTGTTTTTGTTTTTTATGCTCAGTTATTGATAGTTGTAAGTTTGTTGTCATCTTACTGTTCATAGTTTTGATCTTCTTTTTCTTAGATATTCCCTTTAACATTTCATATAATAAGGGCTTGGTGATGATGAACTCCTTTAACTTGACCTTATCTGGGAAGCACTTTATCTGCCCTTCCATTCTAAATGATAGCCTTTCTGGATAGAGCAATCTTGAATGTAGGTCCTTGCCTTTCATGACTTGGAATACTTCCTTCCAGGCCCTTCCAGCTGCTTTCTCAAAAGGTTTCTTTTGAGAAATCAGCTGATAGTTTTACGGGAACTCTTTTGTAGGTAACTGTCTTCTTTTCTTTTGCTGCTTTTAAGATTCTCTCCTTATCTTTAATCTTGGGTAATTTAATTACAATGTATCTTGGTGTGTTATTCCTTGGGTCCAATTTCTTTGTGACACTCTAAGCTTCCTGGACTTCCTGAAAATTTATTTCCTTTGCCAGATTGGGGAATTTTTCCTTCATTGTTTTTTCAAATAAGTTTTCAATTTCTTGCTCTTCCTCTTCTCCTTCTGGCCCCTCTATGATTCAGATGTTGGAGCATTTAAATTTGTCCCAGAGACTCCTAACCTCTCCTCATTTTTTCTGAATTCTTGCTCCTTCATTCTATTCCAGTTGAATGTTTATTTCTTCTTTCTGTTCCAAATCAGTGATCTGGGTCCCAGTTTCCTGCCCTTCACTGTCCGTTCCCTGTATATTTTTCTTTATTTCATTTTGCATAGCCTTCACTTCTTCCTCTATTTTGCATCTGTACTCAATAATTTCTGTGAGCATTCTGATTACCAGTGTTTTGAACTCTGCACCTGATAGGTTGGCTATCTCCTCATTGCTCAGTTCTTTTTCTGGAGTTTGGAGCTATTCTTTCATTTGGGCCAATTGTTTCAGTGCACCTATTATGTTGTAAAGGGTGGAGCTTTAGATATTCACCAGGGCAGGGCAACCCACTTCACTGTGTTGTGACACTGTACGTGGGGGAGGGGTGCAAGAGGGAACAATAGCACTTGCTCTGCTCTCACCCCACTTTCAGTCCCTTCCCCCCTACTCACAAGCAAATTGGGCCTTTCAGGTGCTGATTCCCAGGTGGTTAGCCTTGTATACATTCTAGGATCATGTGGGTCTATGAATAAATGCTGCTGTAAGATTGGGAGAACCTGTTACCACACCCCTCACAGGTTTTTACAGCCAGAAGTTTTGAGGCTTTATTTTCCCACACTGAAACCCTGGGTTGCGCCATCTGTCTCATTCCCCAGTTGTTTCTCCTGGCTTATCCACACACAAATGTGGAACCACCAGATCCCTAAGCCACCACCTGGCCTGCCCAGTCCACCACCTTACCACGTGTCCTCTCTACCCTGACTGCCCATTTCTGCCCCTCCTACCAGTCTGGAGGAATGTGTCTTCTTTAACTCCTTGGTTGTCGAACTTCCGTACAGTTCGATTTTTCTGCAGTTCGGGTTGTTTTTTGTTTTTAAATTTGTTGTTGTCCTTCTTTTGGTTGTGTGAGGAAGCAAAGGGTATCTACCTATACCTCCATCTTGGCCAGAAGTCTGATGATATACTTTCTTAAATGATTACTCCAGCTGCTGGACTGCAGTGTGGTTTTAGATTGGGGTTGGGCATGGTAAGTGGGGGAGGTGTTAAGAGCAGAATCACAGGGACTAGGAAGAAGCAATTGGAATAACCCCAGGAAGGCATGAAAGAACCTTGGACCAGGGTGACAGTGGAGGCAATGAGGAGTTGAGATTCTTTATGTGTGGAGGTGAGGCTGACTTGACTTCCTGACAGATTGCCTGGAGACTAGAGAAAGAGAAAAGTAAAGACTTCTAGGCTTCAAGGCTTCAAGGCTTCTAGTTCAAACAACAGGAAGAACAGAGGTGGAATACAAAGACAGAAAAGACTGGGGAGGAGAAGTGGGAGAGTTGGAAACCAAGAATTTGGATTTGCATGTGTTAAGTTTGTGGTGCCATTAGACATCCAAGTGGAGATGCTGAGTAGGAGGTCAAATAGATGGGTTTTGATTTGAGGGGAGAAGAGCTACAATTACAAAATTGAGATCAGGAATAGATAGCACTTAAAGCAGAGAGTCTATATAAGATTAACTAGGGACTGAGCATAAAAAGGAGAAGTCAGAGAACTAAACCCAGGGGCAATCCAACACTAGGGGTAGGAGAAGGGAGGACGAAACAGCAAAGAAGACTGAAGAAGAATAGCCAGTGAGGTAGGAGGAGAACCAAGAGTGTGGCATCCTGGAAATTCAGTGAGGATAATGAGCCCAGGAGGCACAAATGACCACCTAATCAATTATCACTGAGAGGTTAATAGGATGAGGCCAAAGCATTGACAACAGGACTTAGCAACATGCAGGTCACTAGTAACCTCATTAGTAACCTTGACTACAGCAATTCTAGTAGCTAGTAAAAACTAAAGTTTGGCTGGAATGTGCTATGGGAGGATGGAAGGAGAGAGGAACCTCAGGCTACTATATCTCCACAGATTCAACTGATCATTTCTTTTATCAAAACTCTTTAAAATTTGTACACCCATGTTCATAACATTATCACATTAGCCAAAGATGGAAGCACCTGAAAAGTGCACCAACAAATGGATGAATAAACAAAATGTGGTACGTAAGTACAATAAAATATTACTCAGCCTTAAAAAGGAAGGAAATATGAACACCTACTACAATATGAATGCACCTCGAGGGCATTATGATTAGTGAAATAAAGCAGTCACAAAAACACACATAGTGTACAGTCTTATGTGAGGCATACTGAGTAGTCGAACTCATAGAAACAAAAAGTAGAATGGTGATTGTTAGGGACTGAGGGTTAGGGGAAAATGGAGAGTTGCTTAATGGGCACAGTTTCTGTTTCACAAATGAAAAAGTTCTAGAGATTAGTTACACAACAATGTGAATATACTTAACATTATTGAACTGCACACTTAAAATGGTTAAGATGTTAAATTTTATGTTGTGTGTCTTTTACCACAATTTAAATTTTTAAAAAACCATAAACATAACAGAAAGTGCCAAAGTCCCACAACTTTCTTCACTGCCATTCTTTTAAAGAGAAACCATTGTCTTAAAGTCAGTGTACATCTTCCTCATGCATACTTTTGTGCTCTTTTTATAGATGTATGTCCTCATAAATAGTACTTATCTAACAATATCTAACATAATTTTTAATTTACATAAAATGCTGTCCATATTGCACAAAGCTTTTGCATTTCGGTTTTTACCTCAACAATATTTATGTATTTAAAATTTATCTGTGTAAATAAGCATTTCCTACTCTTTTTTCCATTACAAACCATGTTACAATAAACCTCCTAGACATGAAAAAAACACTCTATTTCAGATATCTTTACATTCTTAAATTCACAAGAATTCTAATCTTTCTACAACATTCTGTTTCTTCTATTAGGAATAATCCTCTACCCTTTTACTCTCTTTTGTCTACAAAGGTCAGCAAACTAGCTCTTAGGCCAGATCCAGCCTACCATCTGATTTGGTAAATAAAGTTTTACTGAAATACTGCTTACCCATTGCATATCGTCTATGGTTGCTTTCATGCTGCAATGGCAGAGTTGAAATATTGTGACAGAAACCCTATGGCCTCTCATACGACCTTTTACAGAAAAAGATGTCAACTCCTAGTCAATATCTTCAATACTCATCCTAGTCATCTCAAAACAATACCAGTTCCTCATATGGTAGTTTGACATAGGCCCACAAATTCTTTAACTCTATAAAGTGAAACCTAAATATCTTCTCCTTAACCGTGGACCGGACTTAGTAACTTACTCCTAATAAATAGAATATGGTTGAAGTGACATGTGTTACTTCTGAGGCTTGGTCATAAAAGCCATGTTAGCTTACCTTTTAACCAGTCTTGGATTACTTGCTCTGGGGGAAGCCAGCTGCCACATCATGAGGATATTCAAGCTGCCCTACAAAGAGGCCCAATGGCATAAAACTGAGGCCTCCTGCCAACAGCTATGTGAATGAGCAGTCATGGAGGGGGTCTTCCAGATCCAGTCAAGTCTCAGAAGCCTGCAGCTGCTGCCCTGCAGCTTAACTGCAATCTCATTAAGGATTCTGGGCCAGAACCATCAGATAAGTGACTCAGTCTTTCCTTGTCCACAGAATCTTGGAGATAATAAGTATTTGTTGTTTTAAGCCACTAAGCATTTGTGGTCACTAGTTATGATGCAATAGGCTACAAATATGTTACAGAACGGTTATTAGCTCACCCTCCAGACTAACCTACATGCCACATCCTCATGTACACTCTCATAGCATTGTGTACTCTCCTTTGTATCATGAAATATGACTGTAATTTCACAATAACTTATAAAATTAATGGATTCACATCCATGTTTACCATTGAGTGGTAAACTTCATGAGCACAGGGACTCTGTACATCTACTATATTTGCAGTAACCAACACAGTACCTGTCTACAGTAAGTGTTCAATAAATATTGACTAATGGCACAGTACAAATGACATTGTACTTATAGGCCTGGAAGTTCTATATCTTTTGACCAAAAGACATCTGATATGAGGGATTGTAATAGTCAATAGTTACTTATACATTGCTACATTGTACTAAGCACTCTTCTAAGAACTTTATAAATATTAAATTGTTTAATCTTTACATTAACCTTCATAGGCATTATTATCATCACCATTTTTCACTCAAAGAAACAGAAGCATAGAGAAGTTAGTAACTTGCCCAGTCTACTGAATTGCACTACTGGGATTTACCCCAAGCAGTTTGGTTCCAAAGTCTCTGATTCTAACAATCATGCTAGACTGCCTATTTTCACCAGTTAGCTTTGATTTGGTATTTGAAGTTGACACTAACATCTCTATTGGCTTATTTCATTATAGCCACCTCCTACTTCTCCTTTGATTCAGTCTTCCATTTCTCATTCTTTTCTTGGGTACTTGAAAATTTAAAGAAACTTATAACAGTTGTCTGATGCTGATATCCATATTAGATATTAAAACTTAGATGACAAACATAGTTAAGCTCACAAAAATGGAGAATAAAAAAATTTCTTTCAAATATTAATACCCTTCTCATTCTTTGACAGATCAAGCATGAAACATAATAACTGAAAGATTTAAATGATATAATTAGTAAGGCTGAACTAATAGACAATCACGCCTAATTTTGGATCCCATAGACATCCATGTCAAGACTCCATGGAATATTTAAACAGATTGATCACATACCAGACCACCAAGAAAAGCCTCAAATGGATTCCAAATGGCAGAAGTGATAAAAGGCCACATTCTTTGCCCACATATAATAAAACAAATTAATAACAAAAGTTAAAAATGAAGCTTCCCTGCTTGGAAAGTAATGCTCATAGAGTCTTAAAATTTGTCTTCTGCAATTAAACAGATCCTGTCCTCTCCACCTCCTATGTGTGTGACCTTGGGCAATTCCTGAATTTTCACGGATCCTCAGGATAGTGAAATTGAAAAGAGATAAGCATATAAAGTACCTGCCTGGGCTGGCAGGTACTACACTCTCAATAATTGAAATTTATCCTTATTGCTGTTGTTGCTCCTGAATGGTTATTAGTGTTCCTGAAAGTACATTAGAGGATGCATCCTGGCAAAATAGCTTTCCTGGCCACTTGTTCTGTGGTCTGATACTGCCAATCACTAAGGCATTGACACTGGGTGTGACTGAAAAATTCAACTCACGAAATACTTACTGGAGGCCCACAATGTGCCAGATAAAATACATAGAACCCCTGCCTTCATGACACTTGCACTCTAGTTCAGGCATTCTCTGTGGGGGTGATATTATGCCTACAGGGTTCAGGGCGGGGGCAGCAAGTTGCTCCATGTTGTTGGAGTGATAAAGAGAGTGCTGGGAGGTGAGGTGAGGCCCAAAGGGTAAGGGGTGGAGAGGCGACAGATTGTATAAGGCCATGTAAGTCCTCATAAAGATCTTGGTCTTACACAGAAGTCTTCAGATTCTAGAAAGAGAAAGCAGTTTCCATAGAAATACATAAACAAGATATGACCTTATTGTTAAATTATTTTTTTAGTCTTCAACAACAACAAAAAAAAAAGACATTGGGGAACCTAAGAACATAACAACTGAATCTCTGCACACATACATCTCCACTTTGTTTTAACATACAAATTACTCCTGTTGCTAAATCTGCATTAAAAATTGTTTGAAAGATTTATATTGGTCCTTCAGATATGATAAGCCTGGGAACCACAAAAATTAATAGAATGAGATGCAAGCTTCCAAATATTTAGCCAGTGGTATTAGCAATGTCCTAGGAGAAACAATGAAGTTTAGTTATTTAATTCAATATTTATTGAGTATCTAATACATGCTAGGCAATGCAGAGATAACAAAAATAAATGAAACATCATGCCAGGTGTCTGGAAACTTAATTGTCCAGTGCAGTGGGAGCACCTAACTGGAATATAAAACCACAATAAGAACATTATCCACCACTTACAGAATGCTTACCATATGCCAAGCCCTGGGCTTCTGTCTAGCCTGACTGAATCTGCATAAAGTCCCTTTAGATAGTAGTTACCATCCCCAAGGGAAAGCTGCAGACATTCGGACTCAGAGAGTTAAGTAACATGCCCAAGATCACAGAGCCAGTAAGACTTAAGAGTGTGACCCTTAAGTACTAACACAACACTTAGTTTATATCACTATTTATGGTCTCTTCATACTTTGCAAACATTTAGGGTTTTAACAGGTAACTAAATCTGACACCTGGTATATTTCTCAGGTTCCCTGATAGGAACCTACCAGTCCTGAATGGCATGTTATTGGAGAGAATGAGAGGCAAGCATCCAGGCTTTATGAGGAAAGGAGAGCTATGGAAAGCTTCATGGAAGAAGCCTGTGGCTGGCTGGTTAATCTTTGACCATCTTTGGGCTTCTCTGTTAAACTCCTCTGCTGGACTCCTCTGTTCCTAAGCCAAAATATGGTATTACTCCTTGAACCTTATATATACTGGCCTTTCTTCTACTCATTTGGGAACATAAAGAACAAAAAAGGATCCATTTTCCCCATGATGATAGCTTCCTGCTCAGAAGTACTTTCTCACTGAAGAGTCATTATTCTATCCACTATGTCTTATATGGCACAGTATTGGGTACTCTCAGCAACATCCTGGTCATTTACCTCATCCTATGCCACTGATCCCCTCTGTTCTTGGAAGCTAAGCAAGCTTGGGCCTAGTTAGTACTTGGATTAGAGAGTGCCTGAGAAAATCGGGTGCTATAGGGTTTTAGTGAAACCAAGAACCACAGAGGATTATTCCCAGGGCTTGAAACCTAATAGAGTTTGCCCAGCTGGATTTCAAATCTACATTGGACTTGTGACTCCAAATCTCCCCTTTCTTCCCCATTGGAACTGGAATGTCTGTAACAATGTATACCTGTGCAATCATTGTTTACTGGGAAGGGATAACTTGTTTCTTTAGTTTCACAGGCCCAGTAATAGAGAGGAATTGTACCCCAAGAATTGTATTTCGTAGATTATACCCAGAGCTTCACCAATACATAAGTTATATGATTTAGATGTTTGGACTTTGAACTGATGATATCCGGGGTTTTGACTTGACGCTATAATGAGACCTTTGGAGACCTTGGGATGAGGTGAATATATTTTTTGGTGGGTAGTGATGTGTATCTTTGGAGACCTCACAGGGTGAACTATGGTCAGCAAAATAGCACCCTCTACCAAAGATGTCTACTCCTGTTTCCAAAACCTGTGAATATGTTACATTATATGGCAAAATAGACTTTGCTGCTGTAATTAATGTTATAGATACTAAGACAGGAAGATAATCCTGGATAACCTGAGTGGGCCCAATCTAATCACATGAGCTCTTTAAAGGCTCAGAACTTTCTCTGACTGGAGGCAGAAGAAAGGTGCAGCAGATGGGGAAGTCAGAGAGATCCTAAGCATGAGAAGGATTTGATGTGCTGTTGTTGGTTCCGAGATGCAGGGGTCATGTGCAAGGACCAGAGAAAGCCTTTAATAATGCGGGTCTCAGTCTTACAAATACAAGGAACTAGATTCAACCAACAACCTAAATAAGCTTGAAAGCACACTGATGTCTAGAAAGAAACACAGCCCTAACAACACCTTAATTTTTGGCCTCATGTGACTCAAAGTAAAGGATCCAGTTAGTCATGCTATTATACCAGGACTTCCAACCTATGAGCTAATAAATCTGTGTTGTTCTAAGCTGCTAAATGTGTGATAATTTGTTATGGCAGTAATAGAAAACTTTTATAGGTTGGTTAATCTTTCACTAACCTTTGGACTACGCTATTAGACAGTTCTTTCTACACCGAAGTGAAATACATGCTCCTGAAGCTTCTATAGACTGGTCTTTGTTCTACTCATTTAAGGGCAAAAGAACAAATCAGGATCCTCTCCCAGGATGACAACTTTCTGGTCCAAAATCTTTCTTACTACTGTGGCTGCTGTTTTTTATATGGCATGATGCCAGGTACTCTCAGCAGTATCCAGGTCCCTTACTTTACTCCACTTCTATGTCTCAGGTCAGATTCCTGAGAAGCAGAGCGTGAGACAGGGACTTTTATGCAGAGAAGTTAAGCAAGAATGTTGTTGTGTCGAAAACAGCCTGAGCTTGAGCCTGAGCCTGAGCCTGAGCCTGAGCCTGAGCCTGAGCCTGAGCCTGCAGGGAGCTCTAAGAAGTAAACTGTGCTTCAGAATCTGTCCCTCTTGATTCAAGGGAGCCAAACTTCTGTACCCCTGCTCTAGTCATTCATCACATGGGGATGGCCTTGGCACTTCTGGGCAGGAGGTAATTTGACAACTCCAGCTACTCATAGGTATACCTCCAGTAAATATCACAGGTATGAGTCATTGGCAACAGCACCCACAGCCACTGGAAGATGGGCTTACCAGCCCAGTAATGAGATCCCAAGGGGTCTGAGCCAGGCAAAATTAGCATCTGCTAGAGCTCATGATTCAGAGGTTGTATACAGAACTCCAGGTTTGGTCTGAACAATCATGGAGTGAGTAGTGTTGGATTGCATTTCTCCTATTCTATATACGTGGCTTCAAGACTTTTATTTTAGCAGTATAAGTTTGTTTTGTTCCTAAATAAAATTCTACACCACAAACACACACACGCAAATACACACAGACACACTTGGTAAAATTAATTGAACATCTACTGTTTCCAACAGAGTGATAGGTCCTTTAAACAGGGAGGAAATAAGACTGATCCAGCTACCACAAGCCTGTCTGGTAGGACAGGCATCAGGAATATGTAAAGAAGCAAAGTAAAAATCACAAATGTATAGAGATGATAAATGCTGTACAAACAATAGCAACAAATGGATGCTGAATACTGAGATGAAGATAATAGGGGAGGGATAAAGTCAGCATACTGAACATGCGGTCAAATTTCTGATTTTCTGCCTCTGAACTACAGTATTGATTGAAGTACTTTGCTTTTCCTGTTATCATCCCCTTTAGCTTTATTTTATTGAAGTATAATTGATGTACAATATTATATTAGTTTCAGATGTAAAACACAGTGATTTGACATTTATATTCCTTAAAATACAATCACCACAATAAATGTAGTAAACATCTGTCACCGTACAAAGTTATTACAAAAATATTGACTATTTTTCCTATGTTGTACATTATATCCCTATAACTTATTTTCTTTAACTAGAAGTTTGTACCTCCTCTTCTCCTTCAGATAGAGGGGAAATTTTCACCATCCTCCTACTCTCCTCCCTTCTGGTAACCATCAGTTTGTTCTCTGTATCTGTGAGTCTGTTTCAATTTCTGTTTTATTTGTTCATTGGTTTTTTTTTTTTTTTTTTTTTTTTTAGATTCCATATATAAGTAAAATACAGTATTTGTCTCTCTCTCTGACTTAGGTCGCTTAGCCTCTAAATTGTAATCTAGAAGGCCTCCCAGACATTCAACCAAGACCAGAATGATGAGCGGGAACTGGCCATCCAGACATACATGGGAAGAGTTGTCCAGGTGGAACAAAGAAGTGAAAAAAAGTGGATCTGCTAAGATTAAAGGGGTGAAGTGGGAGGAGAGACCTGGAGATCAACCACTCAGTCCACTGCAGAGACCCCAGAGGTACTTCCTGGAAATTCGTGTCCTCAGAACACCATTTGAGAACCATATTTCTGGGGATTATATTCTAGTTATAGATTCTAAATAATTCAATTCAAGATTCAAGAAAGTCACTGGTATTCTGCCCAGTGCCCTCAGGGGCCCCCCAACCATCATTCTATGTTCTTGAATCTATACACACTTTTCCCCATGACCCTTTCTCTCTCAAAGCCTTGGAGAAGGTGTAGGAAGAAAAGGGCCTGGCAGCTTCGAAGCTCTGGCGAGAGGGCCTATTTGAGAGATGCCAGCAGGGGGTGGCATATGAATCAGCAGCGTGTTCCCTGCACACCCCCACGGCCCAGATGGCTGCACAGCGCAGGAGCAGAGGGCGGCTCCCACGCAGACAACTTCCCTGGCTGAAGACATGCCACACTTTAGACCATGAGGGAACAAACATGCTGTGGTCATGGTGGTGACATTTTTACAGAAAAGGGCATGGTCTTTCTTTTACCATCTACAGTAAACCTTAGAGTGTGAAAAGTGAGGGCTCACAGAAGTGTAAAGCACCATAGGGACTAGCTGGTGCAGCATCTAACTCAGAGCAGAAATTTTTTCATATTCCTGATGTGGGTCGCCAAGCTGAAGCTCGAACAATTCAGACCTGGAGGGTCACATCTCCATGAAGTGGCTCTGATATTTGGACAGTTCTCTCCTTGACTCAGAATCTGCTCCGTCTAACTCTCCATTTGGTCTGCTTTTTCATTACACATGATTCAATAATAACATGTTGGTCATTCATTGAATCCCTGCCATGTCCTAAGTGTTGTGCTAAGTACTTGACATGAAATATTTCGTCTAATCCTCATCCCAAACTTGGGAGGCAAGCATGAACCTTATCTCCACTTGTCATTAGGAAAGGAACCTAAACCCCAGGTCCCAGTCTGTTGCAGACTGTTCAGCCTGGTCTCAGGAACTGTAACCTGCACCCCATGGTAGGCTGAGTAAGAGCCAAGGGACCTGCTTCATCTGGGTCTGTTTTGTCACGAGGACGTGACCTACTAAGGAGACAAAGTTTATCTCCCTGACAGGAGCGCTGCTTCTGCTTCATCCATCTCTGGTCCCAATGCTTAGTCGGTTAGTCAATAACAGGTAAGACTCCTCACAGGAGGGACAACCCAAGCCAGACACGACCACTTGGAAGGCCCTCATGGAAGGACTCCAGGGGCTACAGCGAAGAGGAGGTGATGGACCCTCGCCCCCCCCACCCCCCACACCCTACCCACCAGCTATTCTGACATAGCCCCAAGTCCCCATTTCCATCTGGGAGGTGCTTCCTGGCTCTAATCTGCTTAAGCCTCAAACTATGAATGTGGGTGGTGCAGCCCTGTGCCCCAGAGCAGTTCTCAGGGTGATTGGGCATAAGAAAGAATTCTTAAAGTCCTGTGAAATTTGCTTTGTTTGCTAAGAGTGCTCTTATTTAAATGATAAGGGTCCAAGAAGGAACTGAGTATGTCTCCCAACCCCCTTTCCTGACAGACACTGACTCAGGGTAAGCCCTCAGATTTCTTTGAAATGTTAACCATTTTTTGATCCTTGCCACCTGACTTACCTGTATTCCTGTGTATTTGAACCCAATAAAAGCCCAGTGAGGAAGGGGCTCTGGGTTATTCTCCTTTGAGAGTTTGACCACTTCTCCTCCCCAATCAGATCATGTCTTGGTAGTTTTATTTCCATCTGTGAGGGAGGGATGGGGCTCTGCGGGCGAAGGCCCCCCCCACACACACACACCAGTCTAGGAGCAAGTGTAATGGAATCTGAAGTCAGGACAGTTCTGAGTTGCTATCCAGTCCACCCAGCACACAGCTGAACCAAGACCACTTAACATCCATTGCCAAGTGCCTTCTCTACTCCTGAGCCAGTTTTGGTCCTTCTCATGAAATCTTTTACACAGCATTCATTTACAACTTCCTGGAGCCCTAGGATTATCCTCATTTTTCAAATGAGGGGACTAAGGCCCACTGGTGAAATGATTAGGTGAAATGATAATAAAATAGCTGGGTCAAGGGCAATTCCACACCTGTGGTCTTATTCGATCTTCATAATTTTCTTGTGAATTAGATAAAGCTATGACCCTTATGCCCATTATGTAAAACAATAAACTGAGACTCCAAGAGGTTAATTAGCTTGAGAAGATCACCCAACAAGGTAGCCATTAGTTCTGGTCAAATTATCCATTGCCTACAGTCTACAAGGCTCAGAAGGTCCCTAAAGCAAGTGAAGTATCTATCATGGTCATTGCTGTCTTGGTCATTCTAGCACCTAGCAAGTATTAGGACCCAACAAATATTAGGAACTCAAAAAAAGCATGTGTGAAGAATGAAAGAATAAATTTCAACAAATATAACATGTTGTACGTTAAATGGTACCCATTACCCCCGCAAAAAAAAAAATTGTCTCCATGGAAGTTGCAAATGTTACCTGATGTGGAAAAGGGGTTCTTGGAAATGTACTTAAATTAAGGATCTTGAGATGACATCATCCTGGATTATTCAGCTATACCCTAAACCCAACATAAAGTGTTCTTATAAAAGAAAGACAGGAGATCTGAGACAGACAGAAGGGGGAAGACGAAGACACACAGAACAGGTGATGTGGAGGCACTAGCAGAAACTGGAGGGAGTGCCACCACAGTCAAGCAATGCCTGGAGCCACCAGAAGCTGAAAGAAGCAAAGAATAAATTCTCCCCTGAGGCCTCCAGAGGGAGTATGATCCTGCTGATACTTTTATTTCAGACTCTTGACCTCCAGAAGTGTGACAGAATAAATTTCTGTTGTTTTAAGCCCCCAAGTCTGTGACAACAACCCTAGGAAATGAATACACAGCCCCACAGGTATGGACAGCACTTTACAGGTTATAGCACTTCCATAGACATTACTTTACCTGACCTTAACAAAAGCCCCAGGGATGCAAGGTCATTTGATCCATTTTTTCAGGTGGCACAATTAACAAGTAATTGGATTTACCCTGGCACAGAGGTGCAGTGGGGTGCAGTGGAGGTAAAGGGCAGCAATTCTCATAAGCTTTAAATGCTAGATTGAGTCTCTTGAGCTTAGTTTATGAGCTTCAGGAACCACAGAGTCAGAAATACTCTCAGTGAAGATGCATCAGGCAGCATCCTGGAGACTAGGGAGTTCAGGGAAGGTGGAGCATCAGGAGGAAATGGGGGCCTGCAGAGAAGGCAGGCCATGAGCATGGGGCCACTTGAAGGATGACCAGGCCACACTGACATGTCCAGAAAAATAAGAGTAGCTGCTGTTTATTGAATCCCTACACTAGGTCAGGCCCCGTGCCAGCTGCTGAAAGACATTACTAAGCTGTATTTCTTATCCTCACAAGGTAATCATCATTTCCATTTTAAAATGTGAATCTGTGGATTAAGGAGCACACCTGAAGCAGCCAGCCTGAAGCAGAGGAGGCAGGCCTTGGACTGATACCTGACATGGGTGTCCACATACCCCACTACAGTGTGGCTACAGAGACAATAGTTGGTAAGCAGCTTTGGGTGGAGGGGACATACATTTTTTAAAATGCTGATCATAGGCGCCACAACTGAAAATGGTGGGTGGTTTTTTTCCTTTCCATTCTTTCAAATAGTGCTTGGAAAAAAGTGAAATTTACCTGTTATCCCCTCTATGAGAGATAATTGCTATCAACAGTCTGTCACAAACATCATGCTTTCCAGGTCTCTCCTCCATGAATGTATGCACATGTGTACATGTGAGGATTGGGGAGATATATGTATGTGTGTGTTCTCTTTAATTAAAATAGGACAACGTTGTTTACTATATACATTGTGGAGAAGTCTGCTGTATGCATTTAACATGAAATTATGGCATAATAACCTGGTCCATACATGAACTTGATCAGCAGGGAGAGCAGTAAGAGTGGTCCCTCCCATGGGGAGGAGAATTTATCACTGGCATTGTTTAGAAACCCAACAGCATTGTGAATAAAAGCACACCAATTTTTATTCAGCTTATTGTTTCTAAATCCTCCATACACAATCCACACTGCTATCAACTATCCCTGCAGAGGGCCACTTGGCCTGTCCTCTTTGGCAAGCCACTGCACTAGGCAAATGGTGACTCAGGTGGGAGGGGGCAGAAGGTGGGGCTGGGTCTGACAGACAGGGATGGCTCATCAGCTGAGCCACACAGTGGAAGTTACATGCCACGATCTTGTTAGATAAGAAAACTGTCCCCACTCCCTCCTCACAGAGATCTGGAGAAAACTTATGAGGCAAGACTCACCATATCTTGTGATCCTGAAAGGAAAAGTACCAGAAAAGGCTAATTGTAAGTATATTAAAAATACAAGTCATCTTCAATGGAGTCCAAACAACAACATCCACAACATCCATAGTCAGGAAGTTCCTCTCTAAACCCACCGCTGAGTAACAGGACTGATGACTGTGTCTTTCTTCCTTCCTTCCTTCCTTCCTTCCTTCCTTCCTTCCTTCCTTCCTTCCTTCCTGCCTTCCTTCCTTCCTTCCTTCCTTTCTTTCTTTCTTTCTTTTTCTCTAAACATATTAAAGACCAAAACTTCTTGAGATGAGTTATTGAGAAGATGTAAGGGAAATTGAATAAACTAACATAAAAACAATCAGGTTGTCCACAAAGACACAATTGGAGTTTAGAATCTAAAAACTATAAATGGTATAATTTTCCTGTTGGCCATTCCCCTGAAATAATAATTGAACTGGCAAGCCCATTCCTCATAAACACTTTCATCATCTGTGGCTTGATAAGGCCTAGCTGCTGAGCCGCAGATAAAAGTTTCTTCAAGATAGTAAATCATGAGCCATCTGTCAGAAATTACTCTAACTCCCCTATAAATGGGACTATACCCTCCATTGCCCTTTCCAGAGCAGTAGAAGGGACTTTTGGCAACCAGACACTTCAGAATCCCTGGAAATAACACTACTAATCCCAAGACAACACTTTGAAGATGTCAGAACTTTGTTTCAAACAGTATTTTCACAGTGTTTGTAGAGACCATGTTTATAAAAACTGATTCAAAAGAATCTTTTAAAAAAGCAACTGAAAACTTAGCTCTACCCACCTCAGGTATGGGGAAGGCTCTTGGTGTTGGCCCGACCTATGCCTAAGACAGGCACCATCATGAGAGGTAGCGAAATGTCATCAGGGAAAGCCTGGGGTCCACAGACCAACATCCTGCAACCAGATTCTGGTTCCACTAATTTCTAGCTCTGTGACCTTAAGCAAAGAATTTTACCTCTCTGTGTCTCAGCTTCAGTATCTATAAAATGGGAATGGTAATAGTACTTGCTTCACAGGGTTATGAAAATTAAATACCAAAGTCTCTAAACTTTTTGACTGACATTTTCTGAAATGCACCTTAGAATAGACCTCCAACTACAGCAAACAACTTAAGTGACAAGCTGAGGCAAGGTTTTTAGAGGCCATGCCTAGAAGTAGAATATTCAATTTTGCTCATATTCCATTGGCCAGAACTCAGCCAGATGGGAAAATATGCAAGGGCATCTGGAAAATGCAATCCAGCTGTGTGCCCATGAATAATAGGGGAATGGGGTACTGGTAGCAACAACAGTCTATAAAACATGGATGAAACAGAAATCAATTCCTCTACTTACTAAATAAACATAAGAAACTCTGGTATTTCTATTTTACTCCACTATATTCTAATCTTCTTCATTTAAGACATGTTGGTCATGATTCAATTAGCTGATTTTTCATAATCCACTAATACTTTGCAATTCACATTTGCTCAGCAAGTGTGTTAGTTGCTGTTATTGACAAGGATGGTGACAGCAACAGTAAGCAAAAGGACAAACTAGATATTTTCAAAATTTTCAGAAAAATCTTGGTATTGGGGTTCACAAGACTACAGTGAAAACATGCTTGTGTTCTGACCTCAAGTATTAGGAGTTTGAAACATGCATCTAGAAACTCTGGTCAATTCCTGGAGCCCAGGCTGCCTTTGGGACACATACCTAATTACAACCATACATTGCAGAAACTGATAGAAATAAACAAACACATGCACATATAAACACACAAGTGTGTGCATGAAAATAAAAAATGACTACTAAAAAAAAACCAGAGAAGACATAAAGAAGAAGGAAACATGGCCAAAAACAGGGAGATTTGCCCTCTCCAAATGCACCTCCACAAGCACAGAGCTCAGAGGAAGCACAGGTACCAATTTAACATTGGGTACACAAGCAATGCACCAGGTCTTGCTCTTCATATCCTTTGGCACAAATTCCTCACAACTTGTTCATAAGTCTGTACAATGTTCTTCCCTGAAATCCTTAACATGCTAAGGGATTTGAACTCCCTCTCCATAGTCATGGGGAAGCTATGTGAGAATTTGAGAAGGATATGATGTGATCAGATGTACATTCCAGAGAGATACCTTAGGATATACTAGAGCTGACTTGACCTGAAGCAGAGAGACCAAAGAGGAGGCTGCTGCAGTAAAAGGTCAGAAAGGAGAATGGCTTGAGCTAAGGCAGAGATGGTAGGTAGAGAAAGAAATGCCCTGAGTCAGAGGGTACATAAAAGTTCAAACTCATATGTTTTGGTGACTGACCTGGAAATAAGCAAACACCCCCCAAGGAGGATGCATGG
This sequence comes from Glossophaga mutica, assembly GCA_039655065.1. NCBI lineage: Eukaryota > Metazoa > Chordata > Mammalia > Chiroptera > Phyllostomidae > Glossophaga > Glossophaga mutica. Next base: position 50,496,856 of record CM077309.1, read on the forward strand.
GTTTCTGACTTGAATAACAAAGTAGATGAAAATGACATTTGTGGGGATAAGAAACACAGAAAGGGAAACAAGGAATTTGATGAATTCAATTTTGTACAAGTTATGGTTGAGGCCCAGTTGGCATTGGAATGTGAAGTAGAGGTAAGGCAAGAGTGCTGCAGAGACCCAGACTTGGGAATTATCAGCAAATGAATGAGGGTTAAAATCAGGGATTCACCCTGGAACTGGATCTAGAGTCTACAGACACCAAAGGCCAACCCCTACCCCAGTGCCACCTGCCCACTGTACAACAGAATGTGGGGGCGGGAAAGGGAATAGGAATGAACTTACATGCTCACTAGACAGAAGAGGCAATACCATAAAACCCAAGTGACTTTGGATGATGACTCAGTTTCTTTATTCACTCAACATGATAGGCACAGTGCCAATGAAGGGACCATCCATGGTGAACAAGACAGGCATAGTACCCACCCATGGTCTATCGGCAAAGCAACCGAAAATAAGGAAGCAAATACAAATGAAATAGAGAATACTATGGAGGAAATAGGGTGCTGAAACAGAGAATATCTGGGAAGAGAAAGAACCAACTTAAATTCTAAGATCAGAGACTCCTTCTCTTAACAAGTGGCATTTAAATGGAGACCTCAAGGAAGAGAAAGAAACCAATGGGGAGGGAAAGCAGAGGAAACTGGATTATAGACAAAGGCGAGGCAAAGATGTTGGATGTTTGGAAAACTGACAGATCAATGCTGTGGAGCTTAGAAAGCAAGGTGGAATGGTACATAAGAGTTGGATCATGGGAATGAGTCTGTATTTCACTCGAAACAAGAGAGTCACTGACAGTGTTTTAAGCAGGAGAATAACATGATAACAGCATCACTCTAGCTGTCATGTAGAAAATGCATGAAAGAGGACTATGGACTCAGGGCCACCAGATAAGAAGGCACTGATGACGGGGGTCTAGACCAGAGGATTAACCAGGGACATGGAGAGGAGTCAAATGGCTTTGAAATATAATTGGAGGTATAATCATCAGGACTTGGTTATAAATAGGATGCAGTGGGTGAGAGGAATGATTAAGGATGATTCCTAAATTTCCAGCCTGAGCAACTCAGTAGATTTAGGTACCTATACCTAAGGTACCTATCTCTTTAGGTTGTCTCGAGGGATGAGAGATAGGTACCTAAGGTATCTATCTCTTTAGGTTGTCTCGAGGGATGAAGAATATAATGTGTGTACATCACTCAGCACCAAGGCCAGCACTTGAGGTGAACAGGTATAAACAGGGTTCTTCCTCATCATCATCACTCTTCCCCTACAAGACCCCCACCAAAAGCAGGTTTAGAGACTGCCATGTCCTGGTTTTCTGCTATCCTTCATCACACAGAACCCTGGACTGTTAACTTTTTAACCACACATTTTTGTCTAGTCAAACCCTCATCAAAGGGGAAAAAAACCTAAAATGTACTTAGTATCATTTTGCTAACAAAAATATCTTCCCTCCCAGCTCAAACAAGTAACTCACATTAGTCAGTTCCTCCCACCAGGGCCACCTTCACCCACAACTGAAAAAGTTCCTGCCCCCATGGCTATAAGTCCAGGTGGCTCCTGTCCAAAGATGTGAGTCTAAAAATTCGCCCAAGCAAAATTTATGTCCCAGAGCCTAGCAATTTTTTCCAATAATATACCTCACATTAACACCATTTGTGCTTAGTAACTAAGTTAACTTTCTGTTGCTTTGGCCAGGGTGATACAAGCAGAATAACCCACAGATATCACAGAGGGATTGTTACAAAGACCTCAAGCATTACAAGAGGGAAGCAGTCAGTGGTGTGCTGCAACCAGCTTGTACCAGTTTGGGAGAATCTATTGCTCATATCTTCCCAACACAGTTCAAAGATATCTCATTGGTAGCTTGAAATCAACCACCATAGGAGTAATTACACCATAGAAATCTTCAAAAGCTACAAATCAGGTGTTTCCCTCCCTTTCAAGAGGCACTTGTAAAACATTTACCAGCACACCACTGGAAGGAAGCAGCTTTTATTTTTAAAGTTATTTTTGGTACCTTAAATACTGGTACTTACTGTATACCAGACACTGTGCTAAGTACATCGCCCATGTTATCTCACTCCATTCAGCAACCCTCAGACAGGATGCTAAGCTTGTCAGAGCCTCCATCCCTCATCTTGTTGCCCCATTCCTCCTCACCTAACCTCTCCTCAGTCCTTGTGTCTAGTTTTCCCTTCTTGCCTCGCCCCACCTTCACTAATATCTCCCTAACATCCAGCTCTGTTCTTATGAAGTCTCTGCTGGATCCCTTGAGAATTATTTTCAGCTAACTACCTCCCGTGTACCAAGCAAATGGTATTACTGCTCTGGTGTCCCTTTTATGCCATGCACAGGCTTCTCTCATTGAAGTTTATTGTTTGGGAGCTTATCTTTATTATTGATCTATATGAAAATGCTCATATTCATTTTTCTTTTTTTTTTTAACTTACAAAACATGAGATGGAATCAATTTGGGTCAGTTTGTTCTTCTTGGGAAAATTGTAGACCAAAACTGTATTCCAGGAGTATGAGAAATCAGCATGGCTCAGGTCTTTTTTCCAAAACTTTCTTTTCCTTTTTAAGGAACTAGGAGTAAAGTTAGGGGGAAAAAAACCTTGAAGCAATTCTAAGCATCTCATTAAAACACAAGCCTAGCAAAGTATCCATTCCCAACACTCCATCATCCTCTGTCTATACATATAAACCCAGCCACCAAGGGAGGACTGATCAAAGCCACGTGCTCAGTGGGTACAATAGGCTACACCCTCATTAGAAACCCACATTGTTAAGTGACCTCTTTAAAAAAACACTAAAACAATATTTAACCAAAATACATACATTTTGCTATCAGAAAAGAAGTTTAAGAATCGGTTCTATTCACAATATATTAGTTCTCACAGAACAATTTCTTCTTTAGAACACTAGGTCTAGGCTATATCTTAATATGTTTCTACAGAATTCCTCCTTCCTTCTGGAAGCCTGTTGTCTGGACTGCTTTCAGAAAGGATGCTTTATTAAAATGTTTGGCTACATGAGGAACGAATGTTGCCATTAACTCAGAGTCAAATTGCAAAAACATAATTTCTACCAATGCCTGGATCAAAACAGTCATCAGACCTTTGGTTTGGCCAGCTTTGTATTCCACCATTAGGAGGAGCACCACAGGCCATCAGAGTGGAGCAGAGGGCTTTAACCTGCTAGAAATATCCACAGTTTAAAGTCACTTCTCCTAATAACCACTTATAATGAAGAATGTCCTCAAGTGCCAACTCCATTTGTATTTTGAAAGCCTCAAGTTACCCTATCCATGAATTGCAGTGCATTTTAGGAGCATAAAAATGACTCATATTGAGGATGAAAATTGTTTTCTCATAATTATCCAAAACACTCTAAATACCCTTATAAATAGAGGTAAAGGTAAATTAAAATTACAAAATCTAATTATGATTTTGTGTCTGAATAAAGCCTTCTGAAATGTCCAAGGAGCTTGTATGAAATTACACTGTGATACAGACCAAAGGACATTTGACCACCATTATACAGACTTCTGGGAGTCTCCAAACTCACGCTCTTAAGAGACAATCAAGACTGTGCTATTAGTTGCTTTAGAAAAATAAATTGCATTCCGCAACCACTGACACTAAAATCACATATGTCTTAGGTCCAAGAATCTTGGGCCTTCAAGCTAAGACAGCTCCTGGGCAAAAGACAAATTGTATTGCACCTGGGCTCATATTTCCTGAAAAACAGTGCAGAAGTTTCTTTGTGCAGCTGAAACCTAAACCTTTTAAGAAAAACATTTCTGCCCATTACCAGCTTATCAGAGTCCATCAAGAAGGGGATCATCCAGCATCTCTATCTTGACTTGATTAAACTATAATTAAGTACCTGAGAGGACAGAAGCCTGACAGCCACTGACCTTAAAGTAACTCTAAGAGCTATTACTGGAGGCTTAAGGAAGCCAGATTTTTCTGGTCACTTTCGTAGGTCTTGACTTCTGGCTTAAAAGGAGTTCAATTAAGCCCTACCCATCTTAATAAGGACAAAAGAAAGAATTATTTCTTACCTGAGAAAAATCCAATTATTAAGCTATGGTATACTGTCTAATTGTATATAATTTTACAGTATTTTCTTTAAAATCTGCATCAAGCCTTTTTAAAAAGACTTAATAAAGTATAAACTGCAAATGCTCCAGATATAATGAAAAGGCACATTCCTCAATCTATATTGTGTTTACAAGAGATCAGGGATTGAGTATTCCTCGAACATCCCAATTACTACCTGGCTTTTCTACCAATAAGATGTATATTAAAACCACAAGACACAAAAGACAAACCGAAACCTTGGGAACAGGAATACTTACTTACCATGAGCTTAGGAAGTGCTAAGTAAATGCCATCTCATAATAAACTCATAGACTAACTCAAAGAACCATCTTGTATAAATGACTTGATGGGAGATATTACCTATTGCCTGGGGGAAACACTTACCATACAACCTTGAGTGTAATAGTCAGATTGCTCTAAGTTCCATATAATCTAAGGACACGTTGATTTGCTCGCTCACACCAGTGTAAGTGTACCCCATCTCTCCAAATGGGTGTGGCATAGAGTAGGCATTCAAAACGTATTTGTGGACTGGATGAATTTTTTTATTTTACTTTTGCCTTGCTAACTCTATTTAAGTTTTCATTTTTTGATTCCACAAACATTTGAAATTAGTTCCCCTGAAGTTTTTAATGACTCATATACATTTAATTAGATGCATATTTAGAAAGCATTGAAAAATCTTCCTGTTACATCAATAAGGACATAACATTGCCCCCAACAGAGTCACTTATACTCAGCATGAAAGGGTTCTTTTTTTGTTTTTTTGTGTTTTTTTTAGAATGGTGTGTGTGTGTGTGTCTCATTATGAAGCCACAAAGTTGGATCCAGGTTGTCTTTGAATTCTGTTTCTTCAAACTATTTTCACATAAACTCTTTTAACACTCCACAAAGCTCTGCCCTTTCTTAACATAACTGCTTGTCCCGCATAGAATCACCATTTCTTTGAACAAAACAAACAAACACCCAGATCTAATCCTTGGTATCTGCCATCCATGCATCAACATCTCTTTTGTCAAAGGAATTAGCAAGAAATATGGTAACAAGGATTGCCCTCAGATTTTGTTTTTCAGGCCACAGACAACGGAGTATTTGGTTAGAACAAGCAGGAGTCCAGATTCCATCATTCTGTGTGACAATACTTAAGATTGCCACAGAAATTTTCCTCATTAAGCCCATCTCCACATTGTTGTTCCCAAGTCCAGAGTGCTGTCTTAGAAAAGGGGAGCATCTTTTTATGATTTGAGTCACAAGAGTACATTGCACTCTGAGCAGGATCCCCGTTACTCCAGCATCTGATTAATGTCTGTCCAAACTGTTATCTAGTAGCAAGACCCTTGGAAACTCAGCTAACCACCTAACAACCCACATCATCAAAGCCCATCAACATCTTTTATAATGTTGATTCTTGAAATCCAAGGTCTGTGGATCAGATTATTTAAAGGCATTAAAAGAACAACAGCCTTGCCAGCAGTGGGCATGACAACCAAAACTACCATCAGGTCACAAGGCCAGATACATCAGATCCCAGGAACAAGACTAAGACAGCAGAACACACACAAGAAAACAAATCCACCCTGGCTGGTATCGCTTGGATTGAGTGCAGGCCTATGAACCAAAGGGTAACCAGTTCCATTCCCAGTCAGGGTTCATGCCTGAGTTGTGTGCCAGGTCCCCAGTATGGGGGTGTGAGAGGCAACCACACATTGATGTTTCTCTCCCTCTCTTTCTCCTTCCTTTCCCTCTTTCTAAAAATAAATAGATAGATGGATGGATAGATAGATAGATAGATAGATCTTTTTAAAAAAAGGAAGAACACAAATCCACTTGTTTCCTGAAGGAGTGCACTAGCCAGCAAATCTCATGGGTATGGAGAATTTATAGCTTGTAATATAGATGGTGGTGCCACAAGTTCTTTGTCTAATTAGCTGATCTTTTAAATTTTATTTCTGCTCTTGTCATATTTTATCTTGAAAAGGCTGAAAATTTTTACATCTTAGACAAATTTTATCTCCTTTTTACTGGCCATTAGACTCAACTCTACAAAAATCACATATGGAGTTTCTTACATCAACTGCCACTCACCATTCTTCTTTGAATTTAACCTGTGACTATAAACTCATTCTGGAATAGGTATTATTGTTGAGTTCTCTCTACTTGTCAGGCACTGTTAAGGATTTTGCCTGTATTATTTAATCTTGTAACAAAAATTTCTTTTTTACAAATGGGAAACAGGGTCAAAGAATACTAAATAACTTCCTCAAAGTCACACAGCCAGAAAAAGGGAGATTAGGATTGTAATCCAAGTCTCTCTGACACCAGAATTCAGGTTTTTAACCATGACACTACACTGTCTCCAAAGCTTTTGGTTCCTAGAATTTATATGAGATGTCCTCAACTAGAAGTTCCCAATTTTCCAAGGATGAAGAGATCTTTCCAAAGACAAAACAACACTTCATAAATTAACATATAATGAAGAATTTAGCATAGACTCTGATACAAACTAAACACCCAGAGAATATTAGATGTGTTATCATCATTAGCATTGCTGTGAAGAACCTTAGGATAGTAACTGCATTTTGAGATGCACCAATGATGATGCTAATGAATGAATTAACTTCATATCCATTATAACAGCATCCACATTCATCTGAATAAAGTACAGTGTATATATATGTATATATATATATACACATATATGACTTGCTGATACGAAAAAATACTTGTAGACATACAGGATGGGGCAAAAGTAGGTTTACAGTTGTTCATATGGAAAATAATACATTAATTAATAATAATACAAGACTAAACTGTTTTTGCATACTCACAACTGTGAACCTACTGTTACTTCACCCTGTATGAAGTAACACATATATGCAGACCTTATAACACAAAAACACATGTACATGTACACACACCAACAAACACACCAGACTCAGAAATCCTTTTGAGGTTCCGACTTTTGGCTGAGTTACAGTATACCTGAATCCTCTAGCAGTCCTATTCCTCCCATTCATGAGTTAGTATCCTATACCCCTAAAGACACTCCAAACAGATTTTGACATCATACATATCTTCAATTAATTTCACCACTTTTAACATCTCTAAGTGTTTACCTAGGCTGGGATGCAACTAAATACGACATAGCTGGATAGATCAGCCTAGAATTTAAATATAATAATTTCACCCATATACCAATAATAATTCAATTAAATAATCAGAAAAACTAGATGGAGCAAAATGACGAGCAGCTTCAAGGAGGGAAGTAAAGCATTTAGAAGATGAGAAATAGCAGATAGAATTATCATCAGGTGCTGCTCTCCTGGTTACAAAAAAACCCCTCAAGATGTATGGTGTAGGCATCTTATGACAATAATGTCTATTTCATGAGGACTCAAGATTAGGGATTATTTTTAACAGTATTTTCCTTGATTACAAAATCAGTATATGTTATTTTTTAAAATAGAAAAAATACAGAGTAATTTAGAAATCACTATGTCTCTACGCACACATTAACAGCTTTCTGTACTTCCACCCAACCTCTTATGTATGTTTATTTATTTTTGCAAACTATTTACAGATCTGCTTATATTTCTTCAATTAGAAAGTAAAACTTAATCAAATACTAATATTATATGCTCCCTTTTTCATTTATCATTATGTCCTGAGGCATCTCCCATTAACTATTCTTCAAAAACATTGTATATAATGGCATTAGGATATTCCATCTCATAGGCTTAAAAGGATCTTAAAGATCACAACTACTTTTTATTTACCCTTAGAAATTTGAACACTGGGTCGGGAGAATGCAAATTTTATCAAAGAAAGAAAAGCTTTTAAAGTTATTTTTACAGGGTTCAGTTACTTGGTGAACAGCAAACAAAAACATACATCACAACCTAGGCATTATGAGATTAGGGACATATCTGCCTTGTCCGCACCATGATGTCTTCAGAACCTGAAAGGGGCACTGACACAACACCACTGTTTTGAGGGAAGGAAGAAACGGGGTGGCTGGACACTTGTGCTTGGAGTTTCTAGAAAACTCAGCTCCTCAACCACTGTGAGCCTCCACCGGATTCCATGGAGATGAAGAAGTAAAGGGTTTGCACACATAATTGTATTTTACAGTTTCATAGATGGCATTTTTACTAAGTGTAAACTACTTCCATTTTGCAATCATGCAAAGTAACTGGCAACACAGCAAAGTCAACTGTGGTAATTTCATCCCCAAAATGCATAAGGGTTCATCAGATCCAGACAATGTGGGAATAAACTGATGTATCTTCAAGCAGATTTTCCAATTAATCTCTTCTGGGACACCACTTCGAGCAGGGTAGAATTTCCATGATTCATTCTATCAAATCATAAAGATGTCAGACGGAATGCCACAAATGGATCGCTAATTGTTGCCAGAAATACTAAGTTCATTATTCTTTTTGACTGAAAAGATGGCAATTCCTAAAATCATTGAGAGATTCTGAACAAATATTTTAAAATAAGATTTTTGTCCACAACTTAAACAAAATTAACTCTAGCAAGCTTTTTTTTTCCAGTCAGCAGGTCAGGAATTCAAAATGCCTCCTTGTTTTACCTATACTTGTCTTAAATTGTAGTTTTTAAGCACTATTTTACTATATTTTATCATTTTGCAGATATAATAACAAATCATGCTAAGATGTTATAAATGCTCAGAGCAGCTAATAAGAAAGAGCAACCAACACCTGAGGGAGGGGATATTTGTGCTGTTCCTCATACTTAAAATCTTTCTTGTCCCTAGTCTGTGGCCAGGAGCTAATAACTTTTCAGTTGACTTAGTGACAAAGGACACCTCAGCACCTCATTAGAAATAGCAAATGGTAGTAGATTCTAAGCTCTCCAGCGTGAATGAAAGTATGAGGTATAAGAAAGTAAAGTGCACCTAGTGGTACGGAATGAGCGGCAGCTCTCCAGTTAAGGGGCACATTCATTAGATGAAATAAAGAACTTAGTCACTGAACAAAACAGAGGGGCCGCTCTGCAAGACTGAAGTTGCCAGGGGAAGCAGTGGTCAGAATATCCAGGCTAGAAAATGGTAGGGTGGCCACAGCCACAGTCCCCTTAGGAACTTGAGCCCAGAAAATGGGTACATGGTGATGGAGTGGAGCTCAGAGTCCACTCTCACCCTCCATCCAGTTTCCATGGATCAGCCATTGGATCAAATTTGATCACTCCTTTGCTCTGCTTAAATCCTTCAAAGGCTCCCCACTGCCCAATGGGTCAAATTCAAGCACCTTCAAGTAGCATTCAAGGCCTTCAGTCTTTCTGCCCAGCCTCCTTTCACATCACTTGCCTCCCTCTCTCACTAGCTTCAGAACTCAACTGATTTCAGCTCCAGGAGAACATTATTATTTTTTTAATTTTTATTTTAATTGTTGATCCTGTACAGTTTTCTGTCTTTTACTCCCACCCCAGCCCACCACCCCAGCCCTCCCCACCTCCCTCCCATTTCCACCCCCCATAATTTTTGTCCATATGTCCTTTATGCATGTTCCTGTAAACCCTTCCCCTTTTCCCCTGAAATTCCTTCCCTTCTCCCCTCTGGTGACTGTCAGCCTGTTCTCAGTTTCCATGTCTTTGGTTATATTTTGCTTGTTTGTTTGTTTTGTTGATTAGGTTCCTGTTAAAGGTGAGATCATATGGTATTTGTCTTTCACTGTCTGGCTTATTTCGCTTAGAACATTATTATACCCGTCCCTGTCTGGAGTCTTCATCCCTGCTCTGCATCCCTCCTATACCCATCTCTCTGCCTGGCCTGATTCTGGTCTCCATGTAAGTCCCCAAGATACCTTGCTTAACCTCTTAGACTACTTTGTGATCTCTTAACATACAGTACACTTCTCCTTGGTTTCACTCCTCATTCTGGAAATTTCCTTTGAGGTGCCTTTTAGACGGTAAATTCCATGCAGGTGTACAACACTTCTGCCTATTCACTGCTCTATGTCCAGTTCTTCGTATAGTGTGCAGCACACACCCAGACCTCAGTAAATATTTATTAAAAAGATAAACAAATAAACTTTCAAAGGACTCAGAAGGAAGATCATTGGATCTTTCCTAGTGCAGGTAGCCCCCAAATCCTCTCACGGGTAGAAACAAAATGAGGGTTTGTCTGGGGACCCAGGCTCACCTTGGCTGCTGACTTTTCACTGTAACTGAATGGTGTCAATAATCTCATGTACTGTCCTCATTTTTAATCTATACACAACCACCACTTCCAGGCTTCAGAGAATTCTCAAGCAAGTTGACCATGAAAATTGACATTTCCATAAAGTAATGAATTATGTCTGTTCAGACAGAGCAGCACTGAATTGAGAGGGAGTATATTTCCCTTTCTTACTTCACTCTTGACAACATACTATAGCATTAAAAAATACTTTAAACACAAATAAATCCCAAGCACCAACTTTAAGAGTACTTTTACAATCAACAGACATTTTCCCACTGTTATCAGTGGGACATATGTAAACACATACTGAGGTAAATTATATTGCAAGTAAAGATCCTGATCTTGCTTCTTTCTCCTAATTAACTGACAATAGTTTTCTTCTGTGCAAGAGTGAATTACCTGGGGGCTGATAAATCAGACCTAAGAAGAGAACTTGGCAAGGTATTCTAGTCAGTTGCCATGGAGATATACATTTGTGGCATTTCCTTCAATAAAAGTTATTATCCATGGGAAAAATAATTTGTTGAGCCTATCTAATTGAAAGAAAAAAATGCCAAAAATGGCACATTTTAATATTTATGACTCAAAACCTGTTTTTAAGCCCAGAGAATGCATATATGCATATAATAAGGCTACACTATTCTCACATAATTTAATTACTGCCTAACGGCACATTCTTGAGGGAATCTATGTAGGTGTGCTTCATACTAAACATTACGTTTTATGCTCTAAAATGAATAATGTATCCACACTAGGTGTGGGCCTTTACTTTGAGCTTAAGTTACACTATCAGGAATTCCTTAGGAAATTCCACAACTGAAGACTCAAAATTGAATTAAGCTAAATAAACTGTCAAGGCAAGAGATCTCCATTAATGAAGAAATCTTGGATAAATCTCCATGCCTTTTCCGTAAATGGTATTTTGTTTATATCTCATCTTTCAGATCTGCCTGTTATAAAAACTGTAACATCAACATGAAAATTATTTGGCCAACTGAAGTCATCCTTGATATTCAATTACCATTTAATAGAGGACACCTTGTACCCATACTTGAGCATCTACAATACAATACAAGAACTTTACGTACTGATGCTTTAATCTCACAGCAATCCTACAAATTAGATGTTCCTAGCTCCATTTTACAGAAGTTGAAACTAAAAACCAAAAGCTTAACCCATGCATTCTCAACAGGGATGATATCATCACCAAGGTGGAAAATTGATTCTGATGTAATGAGAAAACCTTAGATACTACAATGGTTGGTGGTCCTTCAAAGCCCAACCCCACCCCCTATAAAATCTTAATGCCTATTAATTAATTTCTCTCATTATGGAGAACTAAAATTTTTCTTCTTGGCTGGAGCAATGATTTTAAAAAGGTTCAGAAACACTGGCCTAACCTCTAGTAAGTGATGGACCCATTTATTTATTAACTGATATTTAGCGAATGTCTATGGGCTAGGCACTGTGTGGAAGCAAGGTACACAGTGGTGAACAAGAAGACATGGATCCTGAAGTTCCCAAACCATGGAGAACGCTCTGATAGAAAAACGGGGTTCTGTGAACATGAAATGTCAGAACTTGTCTCTTTACAGAAGTGACTTTAGGCAAGAAAGCTCAAGTGCAGCACACGACAGCAAAGAAACAGTGTTGGGCTTGGAGAAACAAAAGACCATGATGCCTTGAAACAAGGAGGTAAGATTTGTACTCTCTGATTTGAGACGCCTAAATAGCTTAGCAGTCAAAGATTGTGGACACCAGGTTCAAATCACAGCTTTACTGCTGGTAATCTTGGGCCTTTTTAAAAATCATTTTGTACCCCCATTTTGGCAATTGAAAAACAAGGATAATATTGCCCATATATAGCTATTATGAGGACTTAAACAAAAGTGCCTGAGATATGCTAAGAGCATAAAAAACTGGTTGTCTATTATGATTGTTTATAACAAATAAAAGCAGGCTCCTCAGGGTGGCAAAAAGAACAAAACTGAGCCTGGCCCCAGTTTGCAGGTAGTAGTCATTGCTTACTTACTTACCTCCTGCAATACCTTAACTGGGATTATGAAGCTTTCTGCAGATAAGACTAGCTGCAGACACACATAGGGACACTAATCATGGTCATTTCCATAATTTCTCACTCTCCCCAGGTTTTGCTATATCATGCCATTCAGTGTTTCCCAAAATGTTTTCCAACATAGTAATCCCATGCAATGTGACATGAAAAACAGGTTACATGGACAAATAGTTTTGGAAACACTGCTTACAATGTAGGTAGCTGAGGTTTGGGTGGCAAGCCAGAACTGACTGACTGATGGGTCAGATCACTGGGAGGAATGGAAAATCAGGCTGAGAGGCATCACAGCTAGGATCACAACCCAAAGCATCAACACTGCATCTGGCATGGCTGCCCCAACCACCACCATTGCACAATGACCACTGCACATTGCCACTGCAATTGCCCCAAGAGCTTGATGCTTCTGACTTCACCACTGCCACAGAACACATCACTAGCTTCCATTCAAATTCCAGAACTAATGCATCTGATTGGCCAAGTCAAGGTCACTTGCTGGAGGGATAGTTGCATGGGAACTCAGAAAGTAAGAATCTGATATTTTCCATTCCTTTAAGGGAATCAAGTTCTGCTTCCCACCAAGACTCCTAAGGCAAAGAATTTCCTCCACTTATTTTAGAAAGGATGTCACCATGCTACGAGCAAGAAAAATAAAAGATGAATGTCTATAACAATGTGCTCTAAACATTTTTATAAGGACTCTTATCAATAAAATAATTAAGCATACCCTCTTAAAATATCTATATTTCTAAATTAAGTATATGCCATATTCTAGTACTATGTTAGATGAAACAATCTGTTAGAAGTCATATACATAAATAAATACCTGTTAGAGACACACCGTGAAGAAAGGAACTTCAAATTACATAATTTATTTTGATGATTTGGCAGCTGTCACTGAGATTCTCTTTTTTTCTCTAATTTTTGCCAGACTAACATTAGGTGCTGACTAATCATTAGCAAGTATGCGTCATAGAAGCCACCCACTTCTGCAAAACTGGAAAGTGAATTTAAACACTATTATTCTGCTGGCTTTGGTTATAGAAGTGAAGGGATGTCATTTCAGAGCACAACAAAAAAGTTATCAGCTCATCAAAAAAACGATGACTCTTGTTTATTGAGGACCTACTGTGCAGCATGCTCAGGAGAAAAGTAAGTGCTTTACATGGAGTCCTGCTCAGCTGCTTTGCAACCTCCTACAGAAGAGAAAACCAAGGGCCATATAGGTAAAGTCTGGCCCAAAGCCACACTCAATTCCAAGGCATACTATACTACCTACCTTCATGGAAATATCCTGCCATTTTTGTACAGAATTTAAGGAGCATTTCAAAACTCCTAAAAGAATCTGTTCAACAATACAATGAGAAGCTCTGTCATCTTCTGATTAAAAAATAAAAAGAAGCTATGATGAATTGTGGAGGAAGCCTGGATAATTCACTCACTGGTGCAAGGAGAGATGCTATTTTGCTCTCATTTACTGTCAAGAGCATGGTAAAATGTTTTTAGTAATCAAAACAATGTTATCAACAACCTATCATGGGATTCCAAAGCCTAAAAGATATTGAGGGTGCTGAATAAAAATTCTCTGTGCTGACCTGGCTGGTGTAGCTCAGTGGATTGAGCGCGGGCCTGCGAATCAGAGGATCGTGGTTCGATTCCCAGTCAGGGCACATGCCTGGATTGCAGGCCAGTTCCCAGCAGGGGACACACGAGAGACAACCCTACATTGATATTTCTCTCCCTCTCCCTTTCTCCTACCCTTCCCCTCTAAAGATAAATAAATTTTAAAAAATCTTAAAAAAAAAAGGCAGTTCTATTTAAAAAATAAAATAAAATAAAATAAAATAATTCTCTGTGCTGAGAGTGGCAGATAATACAAAAGTTATCCTGGTTTATTGGAAGGGCATAGCACATTATGGTCATAGATTATATCCCCTGTTTTCATATTTGTGAGAAATGTCCATAATGTATAGTTTGAACCCTGGGACCTGAGTTATCTTAGGACCAGTCATACCACTCTTCTCTCTCTCTTCCCCTGACTTTTTGCAGATAATGCCACTGTGCATGGAATACTATGGCAATGAGTATACCACCAGCAGCAGCACAACCTGATCCCTCTACCACCCATGAGCCGATTGCAGTTCCTCCCTCACTTCTCAGCTGCAACATCAGTTGCTTGGGAAAGCCTTGCCTGACTGTTTAAAATAACATTAGGTGCTTTTTCATAACACTCCCCATATGCTCTTTTCTTCCCTTTTCTAAACCACCACAACACTTTTAACTATATATCTTCTTTTTGGCTTCCCTACAATGAAAGGCCAGAGAACAGGCATCACGCTGATCTTCTTCAGTAATTAATTCTCTGCACTTCACCCATAATGAAGATTCAACAAATATTAAATAGATGAATAGGTGCATGCATGAAAAAATGAATGAATGAATGAATGAATGAATGAATGAAGATAGCTAGATGCAAAATACATCACAGTTACATTATTTCTATGGTTCAAATAACCATACAAAAGCCCCCTGATCATGACATGTCAAATGGGAAACAAAGAAAAATAAAAGACCTACATACATTCAAGCCTGACCTAGATGCATTCAAGCCTGACCAAGCTTCACTCAGTAGCCAAACCTTTCCTCTGTCTTGGGCCGAACCACTTCCCCAAACAAGTTGACTTCTGAGTAAGACCAGCATACTTTTTTTCTCCCTCATATCTTCCCAGTGAGCAACTATCTCCCAAATGGTGCCTTTTGCCATGCCGGGAATGAAGACACACACTGCACCACCACAGACTAAGCTCAGAAAGTGGAATTTAACCAGCTCTCTCCCAAACACAAGGCAGCCATCCATGTTTGTTGACAAATGGGGCTCTGTGGAATTTGGACTGCCCTCACCTCTCCATATTTTTAAAAGGAATCTGTGTACCTAAAACAAACATGTTGGACAGCAGAAATAGAGCAACCAAGCAGGTCAATATAAACAATCCCATCTGAGGAGATTCCTTTGCTGGGAAGGCAAGCCTTGTCAGCACTGTGGTGGGAACCCTGTTAACCACTGGCCCCATTTCACACAACACCAACTGAGCTATGTCTCTTAGTGGGAAAAACCAAGATGGCACACAAATTGAAGGCAACATATGCTAGGAAATGGCAACTATGTATGTCAAATAGAGAGGAGACAAATTAATAGAGGGGCAATAGACTCAGGGGTTACTGAAGAAAAGTAGCTGAAAAATGACAACCAATAGTTGACTTGGCAGGATAACTACACTGTTTCTGCTGACACTTCAGCCCTGCAATTTCTGTAACTCTTCCCTTTCTTCAGTTAACTGCTCCTGGGCACCTACACCTTAGCTACTGAAGCTCTCTTTGGCATCTCTCCACAGCAATTAATCCAGCCCTGGTGGTCAACCAGAGGGTGGACATTTTACCAAAGGCCATTACTCTTCAAGTGACCATTTCTAGTTAAATGTATTTGCAGTTCTCAAAATACATTTTTACCAAATATATTTTTTGAAATATTCTATAATACTTCATCTCTGATGGTTAATAACTTCCAAAGATACATGTTATTTTACCCACATCTTTCTGTTATATTTTTAGATAACTTTACATCAATAATATGTAAAGAAATATCTATACCCACTTAGAATATAAAGAACAGAAAGTGATACATAGATTTAAAGCTTTTATATGTTCACTATGTCAATTAGATTTATTAAGTTATATATGTTAATATATATATATATTAAGGGCATAGCACATTATATACAACTATATATAAAACTATAACTGTATATGTATGTGTGTATATGTATATGCACACACGCATACACAGAAAGTTGCAAATAAGCTTATTTTTAGATTCAGATCAGCAAACATGCTTAGGTTTAGCCAAGGCTGGTCAGAGTGGAGAAAAACAAGTCCTCTCACATGTTATCAATGAGTGTCTAAACAGCACAATCATTTATAAAGTCATCTAGCAAAATGTTACTTGACTGGCCCACCAATTCCAGTGCTTGGAATTCACCCAAGGAATTTATTTATACAAGGACTTTAGTATTTATATAAAAGGATGTCTAAGGCAGCACTATTTACAACCAAAAAGAAAAAAAAAAGCACTGAATATCCAAATCCAGAATAAAAAGGAAACAAGGAAGATAAAATGTATCAGAAATTCTTAGAGGTTTGGCTTCAGTGGGCAAGAGGCTTTCCATGGTAGTGAAATAGGAATGGTGGGGTAAGGAAAACACAAAGCCAGTGAGGAGTGTACCTGTTTATTATTATAAAAAAGTATTGGCCACGGCCTATTGTCCTTCTTCATGGTATTTGAGAACTTTAACACAGACCTTTGAGCTACTTTGAAAGTATTGTTGTGGTTGCTAGACAGAGACACCATGTAAAGACTGGACCAGGTGGGTCCAGGCTCTTTCAAAACACACACTTAGACACAACCACACACAGGGTATTAATGTATCGGTGCACCCAGGGTTACAAGCCCTTTTCACTCCACAAACACACATGTATTCTACATGTAAACAATGTAGAACAACCTCACACATCATCCTCTTCTACCCCCTGGGAGACCCAGACATCTGAACAAAAACAAGAGAGACTCTGTGCACCTACTAGGAGCCAGGCATATGCTGAGGGCATTCCATGGCCACCAGTGCAATGGCCAGCAGGCTGACCAGAGAGTTACTCTCTCTCTCAGCATGTATTTCCTATCCTCACGTCAGGCTTGGTCTTTGATGGGAAAGGATCTGCTTCCCCTCCTTTTGTTTTCTCTGTCCCCTCCCGTTACTCTGCCCTCAGGCAACTCATGAACAGGAGAGTCTTGCGCAGGCTCCCAATCTCACTTCAGCCTTCTACCCTCCACCTGGGTTCTTTAGTAAATCTCTCTCTTTAAAAAATTTTTCTCTTAAGATTTGGTCCCCTCTTTCTTCATGCCTCCCCTTTTCTCCCATTTGTTAACTGCTACAAGAGGAAGCTGAAACTGTCAACATACTAATTATGAAAAAAACAAAGCAGTATTCTCTGACATCCAGAAACTGGTCTGGCACTCACAACCAGACTAGATTAATCTGTTGGACATTCATGGACTCACGAATACCAAATTCAGACAAGGTTACTCTGAGACCTTGATAAAGTGAGACAAGAACACATCATAATCTCATCTAAACACAGACAATAATAAAGTCACTGTGTCATCACCAACTAAATACCAAACAACCCCTTTTCTTAACTCAAATAAGTGACTGCTGCCTATTTACCAGTGATGATTTTATCTTCACTCTAGTCTCCCCTCTCTATACAGATAAGATTTTTGAGCTACTCAATCACAGAATTGCAATCACTTTCTCACAGCATCTAGTCTAGAACAAAACTCTCTTCCCTGAATCAGCCAACCCAAGTCCAAATCCTATAATAGGGTTTTTTTCTAACAGCTTCTCACGGAGATACCTCAAGTTTCTCTACATTGTGTGTCCTCACTGCAACAAGTGAGAAATGCAACATGTACAACAAGTGTGTTCCTGGTGGACCCTGGATGGACAGCACTGACACTAATATCAAGGCAAATGTAGCTCTACATTCCTAAGGAAAATGGGATGTCGTCCTATTGATGCTTCCAGCCCATCAATAACCAGGCAGTCAGCTACTCACACTTAACTCACAGGGCTCTGGCCAGAACCTCACCCCTGGCAATTTGCAACCCCAAGCATCACCATCCATGAAAAATGAGGACTATGCCTCATGCGATTGTACTATCTTTCTATTTATTGAACGACTATCACAACTAAGATGTTTTTACTATTTTTCCATGAAAATATACCATATTTCAGCTATATGAATAGTTAGCAGTGAAAGGGTCTGGGAACTTAATCAAGAGATATTTGTAATTTGCTCCAAGAAAAAAATTATCCACCTACAAAATATTTCTTTACCTGTACTGATTGCTTCCATGAGCAATTAAGTCTCACATGGCAAATTAGAGAAAATACTTCTAGCCCAAGTGCAAGAAGACCGTTTCTATTTTCTGTTTGTTTGGGGGAGGGGTGTTTTATTTTATTTTTTTAGTTAATCCTTTGCAGATTCTGTGGGTCAGAAATTGTGTTTTGTTTGCTATTATCTCCACAGCACCTAGTACTATACTTAGAACTTAAAAGAAGTTAAAAATATTTGCTCACATTTTGTAGTTGTATAAAATTTAAAGTACATGCAAAAGGGTTATTAAAAAAAAAACAGCAAAGGGGTGTGAAAAAGTAAAAGTTGACAGATGAGGAGATAGCCTGAGGCACTACAGGGTGGAAAATGGTCCCACACCCAGGCTACTCTCCCATCCGGGGGTCAGGGAGGAAGGGCACACACTATGGTCCCATCAAAAAGTCCTAGGCTCACAGGCTCTCTTATACACCCCAACCCTAACATCCTTATTGGTAACCTCTACCTTCTTGTGGAGGACTCATCCAGACTCCCTGGCCTCTTGTTTTGACCTCCTTAACTACAATAATCATCTTGTTTGCTCTATGGCAATTTTAGTTACTCTAATTACCCACAATTACTCTCAAGACCTTGGCAACACCAAAAACTAACTCCTGTTTAAAATCTTTATGCCAATATTCTCACCTTTAACCTCACCCTCCACACTCTATCTTCCTTGCTCAACTACCTTGGCCTCATTCTCATCAACAGCCCATGGATCCTACTATTTCATCAACAGCCCACTCTGGTTATTTCACAACTGGCTTTGCTTAGATTCCAAATCAATCATCGTAATGTTGGTGAATAGGAGAATAAATTCAATATAATGTGTAAGTTGTGTTGACACATAAGCAATTTTTCTGAGGTAATGAGAAGTAAAAATATAGCAATAGATTTACAGCCTCCAACAGGAAAGAAAGAAAATAGCTCTCAGCTTGATGGAAGTCTTTTCAGCTCCTTCTCCCCGCCCAATTTTTGAAAAACCTGCATCTGGGCTCCCTCCCCAGGGTCACATCCCAGCCTTACCTGGTTTGCAGGTTGTAGCAAGTTGCACTTCTTGCCATGCCCTCCTTAAAAAGCCTCACTCAGCTCTATTTTCATCTGTACTGCCTCAGCACCCTAAAACTAGCCTTTCCATCCTACTCTTTTTTATGCTTTCTTACTATTTACTGAGGCCCCAGCAACACCAAGAGTTGATGATGAGGTAGCTCAGTTAGAACACTCACACCATGTTAGTGTATATGTAAACCAGTACAACTACTTTGGAAAACTACTTGGCAATATCTACTAAACTACCTTGTGCCTCTAGAATTCTAATCAAGTAAAATGAGCAAAGATATACATAAGAACATTCACAGTAGCTTTACTTACAATGAATAGAAGCTAAAAACAACCTAATGTCATGAATAGCAGACAAGAAAAACAAGTATGTTCATACAATGTAATATTACACAGAAATAAAATACAACTTCTTTATGGATAGCAGCATGAAAGAATTATATATACATGATGATTAGAAAAGAAGCCAAACACAAGAGTAAATATAATATAGGCCCATTTATATGAATTTCAAAAACTGGCAGAATCATGATCACTTCAAGAAGATAGAACTAATAAGGAAGGACATGAGGGGTTTGCTGGGGAAAAGAAACGCCCTACATCCTGATCTGAGTGGTGATTATATGAGTATAAACATTTCTTCCTTTTTCTTTATATTTTTACTTATGGCAAAATATACATAACATAAAATTTACCATCTTACCATCGTAAGTGTATGGTTCAGTGCCATTAAGTACATTCATAATGTTGTATAACCATTACCACTATCTATCTTCAGAAATTTTTCCCTCCAAATTGAAATCCCATGCTCACAAAACATCCCCATACTCCCATATCCCTAGCCCACAGCTGCTACCATTCCTCTGTCGGTGTGAATTGGACTACTCTGGATACCTCATATAAACAGAATCATATGGTATTTGTCCTTTGTGATTGGCTTATTTCACTTAGCATAATGTCTTCAAGGTCCATGGATGTAGTAGGTTGTGTCATATCTTACTCACTTGTAAGGCTAAATAATATTCTATTAAATGTATACACCACATTTGTTTATCCATTCATCTGTTGGTACACACTTTCATCGTTTCCACTTTTTACCTATTATGAAATATAATGCTGCTACAAACACAAATATCTTTTCGATGCCCCCCCCCCGCCCCGCTTTAAATTCCTTTGGGTATGTATACAAAGAGTAAAAACATTTTAAAAATTAATCAAATTGTATATTTAAGACATGCACACCTTACTGATTGGTACACTATACATTAATAAAAGTGTAAAAAAAACTAACCAACCAAAAACTCATATCCCTGAAATAGCCTCCAGATTAGATGCTGCTTGAGCTGTCTACGTTTTCCTTGGGGTGATGTGATATCAGTTATTGTTTTGGCTTTTTTACTTTCTTTTTATTTAAATTATCAATATATTTTATTGTTTATGCTATTACAGTTGTCCCAATTTTCTCCCTTTCCCCCTCACCCAGACAGACCCTCCTACTCCCTCAGGCAACTCCCACACCATTGTCCACATCCACGGGCCAGACATACATATTCTTTAGCTACTCTATTCCCTATGCTGTAGTTTACATCCTGGTGACTTTTCTGTAACAACCAACTTGTACTTCTTAATCCTTTCACCTTTTAACAGATTCCCCTGACCCCTCTCCCATTTGGCACCATCAAAACATTCTCTGTATCTACAATTCTGTTTCTGTTCTGTTTGTTTAGTTTAGTTTTAGATTATTGATAGATATGTATTCACTGTCATTTTATTATTCATATTTTTGATCTTCTTCTTCTTAAAGAAGTCCCTTTAACATTTTGTATAATACTGGTTTGGTGGTGATGAACTCCTTTAGCTTTTTCTTGTGTGGGAAGCTTTTTATCTCCCCTTTAATTTTAAATGACAGCTTTTCTGGGTAGAGTAGTTTTGGATGGAGGTGCTTGCTTTTCATCACTTTGAATATTTTGTGCCAATTTCTTCTGGCATACAAGTTTCTAAAGAGAAATCAGCTGACAATCTTATGAGAGCTCCCTTGTAGGCAACTAACTGTTTTTCTCTTGCTGCTTTGAGATTCTCTCTTTGCTTTAATCTTTGCCTTTTTAATTACAATGTGTCTTAGTGTGGGCCTCTTTGAGTTCATTTTGTCTGGGATTTTCTGTGCTTCTTGGACTTGTATGTCTATTTCCTTCACAAGTTAGCAAAGTTTTCTATAATACTTTTTATACCATGTTTTCAATTTCTTGCTCTCTTCTCCTTCTGGCATCCCCATGATTTGAATGTTGGTATGCTGGAAGTTGTCCCAGATGGTCCTTACACTACCCTCATTTTTTTAAATTATATTTTTCTTCTTGATGTTCTGATTGGGTGTTTTTAGTTACAAATATGAATAGGTATTGAATGGTCTATACCATTCCTATGTTCCCCAAAGCCCCAATACTTTTAACGCATGATTTTACAGAATGCAATTTTTAACACTGCATGTGTTAAAATACTTACCAATATATAATATATTTATTTAACATATATTTAGCATTGTTTATGTTTAGTGAAGATACAGCAATAAAGAAGACAAAGAAAAGTTCCTGCCTGACCTCTGGGACAACAACAAACATACTAATATTTGCAACACCTAGAGGATCTAGAAAAAGAACAACAAACAAAACCAAAGTGAGAAGAAGGAAGGAAACAAAAAAGATCAGCACTGAAATAAACAAAATAGAGTCTAATGCAAGAATACACAAGACCATGAAAGCAAGAGCTGATTCTTTGGAAAGATAAACAATATTGATAAGCCTTTAACCAGACTCATCAAGAAAAAAACAGAGGACCCAAATAAATAAAATCAGAAATGAGAGAGAAGTGACAAGTGACATCACAGATATACAAAGAATTATAAGAAAATATTACAAAGAATTATATGTCAACAAACTGGACAATCTGTAAGAAATGGATAAATACCTACAAACATATAATCTTCTGAGACTGAAAAAAAAAATACTCCTGGCCAAAAAAAAAGGTTCTGAACCAAATATCTTCACTGGTGAATTTTACCAAACATTCAAAGAAGAACTAACATCTATCCTTCTCAAAATAGTACAAAACATTCAAGAGGAGGGAATACTTCCAAGCTCATTTTACAAGGCAACATTATCTTGATTCCAAAACCAGACAACATTACAAAAAAAAAGAAAGTTATAGGCCAATAGATGCAGAAATCCTCAACAAAATATTAACAGACCCAATTCAGTAATACTTCAAAAAGATCATACACTATGATCAAGTAGGATTTACTCCTGGAATGCAAGATTGGTTCAATATCCACAAATCAATTAACATCATACCCCACAAACAAAATGAAGGATAAAAATCATGTGATATCAATAAATGCAAAAAAAAAAAAAAAAGAATTTGACACAATACAGCATCCATTTCTGATAAAATTTTATTATGTTGAGGTATTTTCTGTCTATTCCCACTTTATAAATTATTTATTTCATATTATGTATGTCAGAGAATATTATCTTCTTTATAAAACTAAATACAATCAATATTTGTGCTTTTCAAACCTTTTATCATAAAGTAGGGAAAAAAGGCAAACAAAAAGATTGTGTCATACAATTAAAATAGTACCATTGGCATTCAAATGTTCTTTCCCACTTACCCCAGAATCTCCAGGACATACACTACTTCTCACATAGATTATTGTAATATTTTTTATTTCAGTCAAGTGATAATAATAAAATTAAGATAACAACATGTGTCAGATGCTAAGGGAAAAGCATATGTGCTTTGTTTATCTTCTCTTAATCCTCACAACAACCTTAGGAAATGGACCTCTTATTACTCCCATTTCATAAATGTAGAAACTGAGGCTTAAGCATATTTAAGTTACTTGGAATTCAAACCAGGGCAGTCTGATTCTAGGGCTCATGACTTTAAGCATCATAATATATACATATCTCAGCTTCTATTCTGAATTCAAATTAAGCTGTCTAAAGTATGGTGCTCCAATACTTGGAGTGACTCCTACATTAAGAAAAAATTATATCACTCAGTGTTCAATACTTTTCCTGCCCTGACTTTCAAGATCAGCCCCTCACACATCAATCATTGAACTGAGCATTCTTTCTTCAATACACAACAGACTTCCTAAGCCCTTTACCTATATGCACACTCCCATAAATTAATCTCTTCCATTACCCAAGACCTAGCCCAAAAAGCACCAGCTTTGTAGTATTCCCTCAACCAACTATGCCCTTGATACAGCATCTCTGACTGGCTGACTTGTACTTAAACATTCCACTCAGAACTTCATGAGAGTCCATGACATAACTGTCAATACATCATAAATTAAAGTGGTTGATTATGCAGGGGTACAGTTATGACACATTTATCTGCACTAAACATATTTCTTTCTAGTTTTTGAGCCACAGTGAAACAGGTCCAGCCTGACAGGCTGAATTTTAGCAGTCAATCATTACCATTAGCTGTTCTCTTCAAGAGTAATATTATTCAAATTGTCAACAGTGACTTTAGTAACAGACACATGGCCTAGTTACTGCCTATCAGACCATTTCCCTCATAGACTGTTTAAACAAGAAAAGAAAACCATTCTGAAGAAATCATCTCTTCAGTTGCCTCTAAAAATACCCTTTGGCCACACAAAATAAACATTACACAATTTACATTAGAAAAACTTCTTTATAAAATATAAGATTTAGATATATTTCTTAATTGTGAAGCAAAACAATGCAAAATAAGAAACAAAAATCTTTTCTGACCTAGTTACATGAAATTTAAAAGACTAGTTTTTGTATAGTCTCCCAAACCAAACAGGGTCTCTCTTAGAGGACTTTCTCCCAACAATCTAGAATTTCCTTCCTTCTAAATTTTTCAGAAAACAACCTCCCATGCTCCAATGATCTCCATTCCAGAAGAACCACGGGCAGTTACGGGCTATCTCGATGTTTGTGACTTCGCCTTTGTGCAACAGCCATATACCCAGGGGGGCCCAAGCAGAGATAACATGCTCAATCAGCAACCCAAACAGGAAACTGAAAGTGAAGTGGTCAGGCCATGCTGTGACTGTGCTATTTTTATCACACATCACAAGGAGTGGTGCCTGCAACCTACATCTACACTGGGGAACATGAAAGCATGTGGACAGATACTGCAAAAGTAGAATGGTGAGGAAGCATTTAGGGATAAAATTTGTCCTGCAGAGTAAAGCTGCATTTTATTGATGAAACTAGAAAGAAGGAAAATAAACAAACATATCTTGACAACGCTGCTGCCTGACAATGAGAGATGGTTATCCAAAGACATTCCAAAATGGAGCAATCCCTCATGATTGTGAATGTTGCTTCTCCGAAATTCAGTGTTTACAGGCCTCACATTGGCAGCGACCTTCAGTTTGAAACATGGTTTACCAGGTGTGTGGACTTGGGAAACTTACTCTCCTTGACCTTTAATTCCCACATCTAAAAAATAAAAATGGTACCTCTCTCGGGGACCTGAACATTAAGAGAATACTTACAAAGCAGACAGCACAGTGCCTGCTACATAGTATATGCCAATAAATTACAGTTGCTGCTATTGTCATTTGATTTTTATTAAGTGAAGGCATTGAAACAAAGACTTGTCTCTAAACCTATGCTGCCAATACAACATTTTCTGATGATGGAATGTTCTATATGGTATTTACCAGGCACAGGTGGTTATTAAGCGCAAGACATATGGCCAGTCCAATGGGAGAACTATTTTTTCATTTTACTTTAATTAATTTAAATGTAAACAGCCACATGTAGCTAATGGCTACTATATTGGATTGCATGAATTTAAAATAACTAAAATACCACCTTCCTTTTATGAAAGAACGGCCTAGCCCAATGGCTCTAAACTCTACTCATAGACCAATGGCAATCTGCCACCAAGTTTTCACTGAGTCCACAGCAAAACAAACCAAAATGTTCAAGTTTATGAATTTTTCATAGAGCTAAACCAATTCTATTTAATGAACTATTGCTCCTTCTGAGATTAGGTATTCACTCTAAATTTTTATGAAATTCATTCATTCAGTAAATGTACATTATTCTCAGCACAATTCTGTGGATATGGAGTAAATAAAACTTTTTCCTGCTTCATGAAGCTTACATTCTAGTGGAGGAAGAAAAACAATGAGCAAACACACATACATCTATAAAAAAATCAATAAGCAGGATAAAGTGCCAGAGGGAAAGGACAAAGGAAGCCCTCTCCCACACAGCAGCATTGGAGCAAATATCTGAAGGAGGTAAAGGAGCTAGCCATTCACTAAGGAAAGAGTCCTCCGTGCATAAGACACAGCAAGTACAAAGGCCTGGAAATAAAAACACACTTGGCATATCCAAGAAAGAGCTTATTGTGGCTGAAGCAAGTGAATTATAGTAGACAAGGTTAGAGCATGTATCAGAACCATATCATGTAGTACCTGGTAAGCCACTGTAAAAACTTTGGCTTTTTTTTTTAAGATAAAATTCTATTTTTTGAATAATTTTAGATTTGTTGAGCTAGCTCAGAGATTGGATCTCTCTGCCAGTTTCCCCAGTTGTTAAACATCTTACACAACTGTGGTGCACTTGTCAAAACCAAGAAAATAGCATCAGTGTAATAGCATTAACTAAACTCCAGACTTCATTCAAATTCCACCAGTTTTCCCACTGTCATTTTCAGTTCCAGGACACCAGAGGCACTAAGACATGACTCCTTAGTCTCTTCCGCTCTGTGACAGTTTCCCAGTCCTTCCTTTTTTGTCATGCCCTTGCAGTTTTAAAGAGTACTGACCAGGTGTTTTGTAGACTGTCCCTCAACGTGGGTTCTCTGATGTTATCCTCGTGTTTAGCCTAGGGTTATGGGTTTGGGGAAGAATACCACAGAGGTGAAGTACCCTTGTCATCACATTCTATCAGGTGATGATATCCACATGATTTATTACTGGTGATGGACTCTGGCTTTTATTCCAAAAGAGATGGGAGCCACAGGAGAATTTTGAGCAGAGGAGAGACATGGCCTCAACTTTTAAAAGAATCATTCTGGAAACAGGCTGTAGGAAGCAAGAAGCATGGAGAGCAATCAGGAGAGCAATGATTCAGGTGAGAGATGATCATGGTGGTTTAGACTAGGATAGTGGCAGTTGAGGTTGGAAGAAGGTATTGAATTCCATGTAGGTGCTGAAAATAGAACCAGCAAGATTTGCTCATGGATTGGATGTGAGCTGTGAGAGGCCAAAAGGTAATGGTAAGATTTTTATCCTCAGCATCAGATGGGAAACACTGAAAAAAGACTAAGGGAATGGGGGGAATTAAGAATCTAGATTGGATTCATTACATTTGCAATGTCTATTAGACATACAGCAGAGAGGTGGAATAGCAATTGAACAGATGATTCTAAAAATTGAAAGGTGAGGTTTAGGCCAAAGATATAAATTTAAGAATCATCAATAAACAGATGGTATCTGCAGCCATAAAATGGATGAGATCACCCAGAGACTGAGTGTTGAGAAGAGAAAAAGTCTGAGATTGAAAATGATGAAGGGAGTTGATGATAGCTGTGTTTTTTCTCTCAATTTCATAATTTGGAAAAATTAAAAGCTGGCAACCCTATAGCAATCCTCGAAGGTTTGGTGGTACACGTATAAATAAATATACATACACTTACTATTTTACTGTATTTTAGTTGTTGTTGTTTTACTCCAAAGTCTGAGAACCATAAATAATACCTCCAGCTCCCTTTGCTATCTTTAGTGGCTTTTCAAAGGTTTTTCTGGAAGGCATTCTTTTCTTGGACTGGAAGTTTATACTTTGGAGAGGAAAAGGAGGTACAACTTTAGGGCTTTGACAGCATGAGTCCTCTGACTGCAGAGAGGCCCAGAGAGCAGCAATCACTTAGTGCTGTCTCATGGCGCATGGACACTGTTGAGACAGCACGCAGTGGTGGTTAAGAGTAGAGACTTTGGAAGGGGGTATGGGTGTGCCCCAAATCAGCCACTTATTACTACAGGACTATGAAAAAGCAACTTCCCTCCCTGAGCCTCTGCTTGCTTCTCAGCACAACAAGGTTCTTCTTTTAATGTACTGAAGGCCCAAATACAATGTCATGCCCAAAATTTCTGACCAGTTGCAATTTTGCTGCAATGTTGTCCAAAACAGAACAAAAATGAATCTTCCTACAAGCAAACTTCTTTTAATTAGGGATGGAAGCGTGAGAGAACTAATTAATTTCACAAGCAACCATTTATAACAATTTCTTCAAATGCCTTTACCTCTACCAACAGCCTTACTAATAAAGAATAAAATCTTTCAAATGTAGCATTGAGGTTTGCAATTTTCATATTCAAAACAAATAAATTAACAAAATCCCAAGATGATGACCTTCTTAGAGCAAGCTCAGTAAAGGAGCTAAAGAGAAAACCAAGGTTTATCCCAGATCTTATGTATCACATATGTGCAGGAGGCAGGGCAATTTTAAGCAGATTTCTCCCCATCTTCTGAAGCAGTGGTTATGAATCGTTAGTGTGAATCAGAATCACCTGGAGGACTTGTTGAACTGTAAAGTGCTGGGCCCAACCTCAGAGCTTCTAACGCAGTAATTCTGGGATGGGCCCTGAAATTTTGGATTTTGAACTAGTTCTCATGTGATGCTGATGCTGCTTATCCAACCACCACACTTTGATAACCGCTGCTCTAAAAAATGCCCAATATGCCAGAGCCATAGCTGAGAAGATTTGAGTGGACACTAATCTCTTTTATTTACTTCCAGCAGGGTAATGATTGATGGACAAAGATGCCTGCAAGATTTTACCATTTGATTTGCAAATTCAGCCCTAGGTAGTTACTATATGAATCATTTTCCAGCCATGCAGAGCTTCCAGGAATTCATGGACACCAAACCACACACTTTTGAAAGCCTTCCCTAAAAGGAAAGCTTACAAGAAGCCCAGAGGATATGAAGTAAAGACACTCGAAAATAAATTCAATAATTACTTCATAGTAACATTGTCAAATTTTGACATAAGCAAAAGCCATGTGAAATATACTAGAAACTGACTACAAAGCAAAACCTAAGTTAACTAAGAAAAAGTAAGATGGTTAGCCCAACTGTGGGGGAAAATTAAAAAATGAATGTTTTAGTACTTCTTTTAAAAACTATATACCACAACCGAGGACAAATAAGAAAAAAGAGGAAAATTCAGTTAAAATTGCTCTACATTATAAAATGCAAATAAAAATTCAGAATTATGCTACCTACTCAACAAGATTTGCATTCCTACTTCAATGAAGTAGATATTTATTAAAGCACACTCTGGGCAAGGCTCTTGGAATGAGGTGTACTCTGCCCCTCATCCTCTGCCTCAACGACGTCCGTGGCATGAGCTGAGGAGTGTCATAACAGGAAAGCAAATACACTGAACACAAAGGAAACAACCCACCATACCTTGTAGGAATGGAAGGGCATCCCAGGTGGGTGCACAGCAAACACCAAGTTCTAAAAGCAGAAACAGTTCAGGGCATATTGGGGGAAGGCTATACAATGTGACAAAAATAGAAAATGCTATTAAAGTGGGATCATGTGAGACCCCCAAAGCCAGCCCACCAGAGTTTCACCTTGCATCACATTTAACAGGAAGTCAATGAATAAAGGTGCACTCTGTAAAGGAACAAGAGTACCCCTGTGAGAATGCAGAATTTAGGCATAAATATAGTAATAGCAATACCAGATGCCAAGTATGAAAACTTTAAGGTCCACACAAAATAATAGAAGAAGAAGTTATGGAGATCAAGTGTTTGCACATACCCTCACTCTTTCCCCATAATTATGCACTAGGCAGGATCCCTACAAGCTGCCCTACAAGGGATTCTAATACAGTGCCCTCTATTGAAAATCACTTCTAAAAACCAGCAATGAAAGCTTTAGCCAAGGCTGGAGAAATCACAGCTCAAACCCAGACAAACCAGGGTGTTGAGTTCCATGAGATGTACCTTTGTTGCCACTTGTGAAACCTGTTTGTACATAACATGTCTTCAGAGGTAAGACACATGAATTCTGTGGCGGCAGGACAAAGGAGACAGGTACAGTGGAAATGGTCAAGCCTTTCTGCAAAAGCCAGTGTACAAAGTAACTGATCTGTTTGAAATAATTTATCTACAGATTTTATTAAAAGTGTACTCTTATAAAGTACTAAAAGGGTCATCTTCACAGCCACCGCATGGCCCAGGCTACTACTATTTATTCTTGCTCAGTTTAGGATTACAGAAAACTCCTACTGTCCAGTTTGCTTGGGACAGTCCCAGTTAGTGTTGTCCCAGTAAGTACTAATAGCACCCTCTTTCTTTCTCAGAAATGCCCCAGTATGGATGATGTATAGTCACTCTTCTCATTTATTCTTATCTCACTTCAATCATTCCTCCACATCATAAGGAAATGATTACAACAGCCCCTGACTCCTTCCCAATTTAAAACCTTTCCATGGCTTCCACTGTGTTGGCACCAAAGGCCTGCCCTGCTAGGCTCATTCTTGTACTTTTCTTCCTACCCATATCAGAATTCTTTAGTTCCTCAAGGACACTAGAGATTTCTACCCTGGGCCCTCACACATGCTGTTCCTGCTACCAGGAATGCTCTTCCCCATCATCTCCCTTTTCCTGCTAATTCTCAAAAATTGCTTCCTCAGGAAAGCCCTCCTAGAGCACCTCCTCAGACTTCACATATGCACTTGTATTTATAACACCACATGTGTGACTAAATGCTTGTGCACCTAGGTGTTTAATGTCTGTGTCCATGGAACACAGCTTCTGAGGACAGGTTTATTTACCATAGAATCCTCAGTGTCTAGAACACTGTCCTCCACATAGTAGGTGCCCAATTAATAATATTGAATAAGTTAGTTCACTTAGATCACATGTCACAATTTTTGGTGTAAAAAAGAAAGTCACCGTTTATAAAAAGACTTCATTTATTCATCGGTATAGTAATTTCCCATTGCTGCTATTACAAATTACCACAGACTTAATGCCTTAAAATAACACAAATTTTTTATATTACACTGCTAGAGGCAAAAAGTCCCAAATGAATCTCTTGGATTATAACCAAGGTGTCAGCAGGACCATGATCTGAAGGCTCTAAAAATCCCTTCCTTTGCTTTTTCCAGCTTCTACAGGCTGCCTGAGTTCCTTGGCTTATGGGCACATTCCATCTCCAAAGGCAGCAATTGCATTACTCTGGTACGTTCTTTCCTCATCACATCTGCTCTGACTCTGACTCTCTCGCCTCCTTCTTTCACTTACAAGGATTGTCGTGATTGCATTGGGCCCATTCAGATAATTCTGGATAATCACCCCATCTTAATATCCTTAATTTAATCACATATGCAAGATCTTTTGCCATGTGATTAAACAAAATCAGAGGTTTCAGAGATTAGGATATCCACCTCCTTGGGAGGAGGAGCATTAGTCTGCCTAAAATTTATTTTAATGTACTTCTCCCTTTACATGAATACAATAACAGCAATAACAGGAATGAGAATATATTATGGTGCCCTGGCTTGTGTGGCTCAATGGATTGAGCACTGGCCTGTGAACCAAAGGGTCACTGGTTCAATTCCCAGTCAGGGCACATGCCTGGGTGGCTGGCCAGGTCCCCAGTAGGGGGCGTGTGAGAGGCAACCACACATTGATCTTTCTCTCCCTTTCTCTCACCTTTCCCCTCTCTATAAAAATAAATAAAATCTTTCAAAAAATAATATATTATGGTCCTGTATCTTATAGAATCACTAAAAACTCATTTTAGACAAGGCAAAGTGTAGCAGCATGAAAATAAATGCAACTCACTCTTTCCTTGGAACAGTTTCTCATGTAGCAGACATTTCAGATGATTTGCTCAATTCAAAGCAACTGCCTTAATAGCCAATGTGGAATGTAGTAAAATGGCATATATAACTGAAGAGAATACCTTTTCCTATGGGTATGCTTTTTTTTTTTTTTTTTTTTTTTTTTTTTTAGTAAGCTCAACTGGATACTTGGAGAGCAAAGAATTTAATTCCATTAAAACTCATGTTTTATACCGACACCCACAAAATGCAATTCCATGAACTAGACTATTACTAATGTTAAAAGTTTTGACCCACAGTTCTTAACAATTTTTGGACCATGAACCCTGGAATTTCTAGGAAATTCCAATGGTTTGGGCATTTTAACAGAATGGTTTCAGTTGGGATACAGACACCATGACAAGTAGCAGCAGTAGCAGTGGCAGCATTTTTCCTTATAGTCTTGAAATAATTCATTCTTCCTGTTTCCTTTAGGGTTTACAGTGGGATAAATGCTTTCACAAAGAGCCTCCTGAGAATCCTTTGGTCTATGTCACTCTTTCCCTTGTTAGGGAACTAGGTGTACTCAAGGCCACATACTATTGTACAGTCTTCTAAAATCTGGTATCTTTCCTTAAACCCACCACCATGCAACTGAGTTCTATCCAGAAGGGTTTGTCCCTTCTAGGCAACTGCTTATCCATGCAGAAAAGCAGGTTGGGTTTCATTCAAGGACCAAATTTTCTGTCTCTTATCTCTTAGGTTTGGCTTTTCTTCTCCCTCTTTTAATTTATTTTTACCTTATGCATCCAATAGTCATTCAATAAATATCACTGAATACCTGCTAAATACTCAGCTGAGTATTGAATTGTAATAGTAAACAAGAAAGGTATGACCCCTGTCCATAGAGAGCTTACATTCCATGGGGGAGACAAAATTGAACAAATAAGTACACCAACAATTATAGTAGTGATATTTGCCATGATAACTCATAGTAGAAGTCACAAAATGGCTGCACATGAGTAAAATCTGGCCAAGAATTTTAAATAGTTACTAATTTTTAAATTAAAAAATTCACAGTAGCCCTGGCTGGCGTAGCTCAGTCAATTGAGTGTGGACTACGAACCAAAGGGTCGCAGGTTTGATTCCTAGTCAGGGCACATGCCTGGGTTGTGGGCCAAGTCCCCAGTGGGGGCCATGTGAGAGGCAACCACACACTGACATTTCTCTCTCTCTCTCTCTCTCTCTCTCTCTCTCTCTCTCTCTATCCCCCCTCCTTCCCCTCTCTAAAAAATTTTTAAATAAATCTTAAAAAATAAAAATAAAAAATTGAACAAAGCTTTAAAACATTCATAATAAAATAAGGAATTTCTGCTACTCTTTTTTAAAAAATGACTAGAACTGAGTAACAGCTGTCCCTTTGATAGAGCACATGGTTTCTGATTCTACAGTCCTCAGCTCTCCCTCTGTCTCCCTGACAGTGAGCCACAGTTCAACCATTTGTCATCACATTTATGCTGCTGTATTAAATATAGTAGCCACTAGCCATGTGTGACTATTTAAAATTAAGTTTTAATTAGTTAAAAGTCCAGGTCCTTAGTTGCACTAGCCACATTAAATGCTGAGTGGCTACCATAGTGGACCAGGCAGATATAGAACACTACAATCAATACAGAAGATTTTGCTATCAACAATCCATTTCATTCTTTACACCACATACTGGTCTCCTACAGGCATACCAGTTTGCAAACCCTACTATAGGATGTTATGAAATTGTTTAAAGAGAAGAACCAAATTGGATCTGGAAATCCAAGGAAGGCTCCCCAGTGGAAGTGACCAGGCAGCTGGGATCTCAAAGGCATGCCAGTGTTGGTTGGTTGAAGGTAGCTGGAGGAAAAGTGATCTAGAAAGAGAAAACAATGTATAAGGAAATACAAAGATGGAATCTATGCTTATAGAAAGCTTTCCTGATGATCTTAGCTCACTTCACATCTCCTTACTAAAAAAATATCCTTGTTTAACATATATCCAAGCAGTAGAGGGCTACATATAAATTCAGATCTTCAGATAACATTGCTCATGTTTTTAAAACTTGAAAAACCATCTCCATTTGAAGGGCACATACCCAGAAAATCAACTTTTCTTCCTCCCCAACTCAGGATGATAGTTTCCAATCCTGATACTATCAGTGCCTTAAATGTGAGGACCATCTGCTGAGCAGACTGTTTCCCAGGGAACAGCAAATGCTCTTCTTGAGTGAATTCCACTGTAATAGTTTTCCTTTCTAAAGGACAGTGACTTCTCTGTGGAAGAAGGCATTCTCAATTTTTTTCACAACTTGCATCTTCTGGAAAATGATGTGCTTTAGGAATTGTTTCAGACCCCATGCTGCTGAAAGCCAAGTTTTTGCTAATAGTTTCTCAAGTGCTGGGGCCTATTTATTATTTGATACTTTTTTTGGACCCTCAGTAGTAAAAATATGGAAGCAGTTCTGATCTTTCCACTGAGGAGACCTTGCTCTTTTGGTCCATGCAACCAAATGACAACTAGTTCCATGCAACTAAATTAGAACTATGTCTGAAACATCAATAGTTCTGTTGAAAATAGAAAAACACACGAGTAAGCACGGCCCTAAAAAGCTCACAGCCCAAGAGTAAACATACATAATTCCTACAATCAGTGCAAAGGTAGACATGTTACAGGTGTGAAATGACCAACTAACACACACATTGGTAAAAAACATCAAGGCGAGTCTACATGTGCAGCCTACAGGGAGGGGAAGCATCCCTCACACAGTTCTTCCACTGAGCTCTGAAGGAAATCCAGGGGCAGTGTTTTAGGCAAAAATAAACCCAACTTGTTACTTTCCAGCCTAAGCCCTTCTGCCTACTTTCCTCTCACAGATCCTTGAGACCAACAAGATTTAAGACTTTAGTTCCATCAACAGAGTCCCAAACCCACAAAATTCCTGCCTGTACTTAATGCTCCATTTTATACTTCATTAACAGGATCCTTTGCCGGCGTCAGTGGGGATCTTCATCACGCCACCAGATGACGGCATCACCCTTCCTGGACTGCACATGTGTTTATTGCAAGAAGAAATATAAAATCCCCCACTCAAGCCCTTCCAGTTGGCCTGTCTACTACTTGCTTGTACTTTCATCTTTACTGTGAAGCAACCTTGTTAAAAAATTTATTTTTCAGGTGCCACCACAGATAAATCATCCTTTTGATCAGGAAAAAAGCATAGTGAAATTAAGAAAGGACACATTTTCCTTTTTCTGGGAAGGTTTTGGGGATGTCAGTCACTGTAAAAATCTTTCCCTGGGAATGCTGTCCACATCTGCAAACTGTTCCCGCAAGGTCTATGCAGAAATCCATTTAAGAATATACCTTTGCTCCATGATAAGCAATCTTCCCTGGAAAATGCCAACCCAGCCTCCTCAGCTGAACTATAAAGTCACATTGCTTTCTTTTTTTCTATGACAGGACAGAAGGAAGTGATTCACACACCTGAATTCTCTAAGAACGGAAAATTTCTCACAGGAGAGTGTTTTGATAGCTTTACTTTCTTTCAAAGTCACGACATACATGCAAGTTTTCAGGATTCCTTACCCAGCAGAGAAAGAAAACTTAAGATGGGATCATGATAATGTGAATAATACCTTATGTAAATGAGTTCTGCCTTTTCATTTCCTTTCTCTTTTTGTGTTTTATCAGAAGTAGAATTTTGTAAAGTATAATGTAGATGGAACAAATTCATAGTTTCCGAAGAAATCGTCATGCCCTGTACTACTACTGAGTTGTGTGATGTTGTCCAAGTCTCTGGACCTCTCTTAGACCTAAACCAGGGGGCCCTTGTCCTGGGCCATGAACTCGGAAAGGCCCCATACATGAAAAACCTCAAAAAATGCAATTTTTTCTTTGCTACTGTCCTGAGCCAATTGGGAGGGACTCATTAGCTGAACTTGGCTCCCAGGGCATAGGATGCTGAGCTGAGAGCCCTTGAGAAGATGAACCACAGTCTCTGCCCTTAGCAAGGACAAAAATGGTGCCTAGCTGTCCCAAATTACCCAGATAACTCTGCTACCTCCCCACCCCTTGCTCAGTGGATGTGGTCTGAGAGGCACTTAGAACCCTCTGGAAGGCCTGAGTCAGACAAGTATGGCCTGGAGGTGGAGAACCTGCCCAACCCACCTCCCTGGGAAGCTGGGCAGGTCATCCGCATTTTTGGTTGTAGGGGCTCAGGA
The DNA here is from genome assembly GCA_039655065.1 of Glossophaga mutica. Taxonomy (NCBI): domain Eukaryota; kingdom Metazoa; phylum Chordata; class Mammalia; order Chiroptera; family Phyllostomidae; genus Glossophaga; species Glossophaga mutica. Next base: position 50,532,431 of record CM077309.1, read on the forward strand.
GTCTGGGGCCTGGGCCAGCTCCCACCATGCCCTGCTCCAGCAGAACCATGCTGCCAAGCAGGCTCACAGGCCACAGGGCTGGCCCTAATGAGACAGGCTCCTGCAGCCTCCAGACACGGCTGCAGCCCCAGGAGAGAAGGCAGGCATAGCCTGATTAGACAGACCTTTAGCACAATTAGAATTTTGTCTGTGGGTCTCCATTAGTGCTAGTGCTGGCCCCACAAATGGTAGGGCATCCTGTTTCTGGTTCCTTGTCTAAAAATAAGAGGATCTGCTCTAAAATGTCATTATACTTTTCCCTTAAGTACCTTAAGGTAAAGCAAAGTAAAAATTACAATTCAAGATGTCAAAAAATAAAATCAAATAAAATTTATTTTTTCAGAGTAATTTCAAGAAGAAATCTTTGAATGAATTGCAGTTTCTGGCTTGCCCTTTCCTACCTCTCAGGTTGCATGCCCTATAAAAAGAATGTCATTAAGTAAAACTATGGTTTAAAATGCTTATGGATACACCCACACAAAATACCACAAATACCACACTGTAAAATTCTCCATGTGGTATAAGAATCACAATTTATCGCTCTCTAATGATCAATTGGCAATTAATATTTAACCACCTACTTGCACTGAAGACCTTTTTTCTAAAATACACTTGAGGAAAAAACTGTGGAGAGATTATTTCAAGACTCAGCATTCAAATAACTTTAAAGAGAACAAATAAACAAAAGCCATGCCAAAAGGAGCCCAAACTACAAACACTGAGGAGTATTTACTATTATTACTGAGAAGCATTAACTTAAAAATATCTAGGGATACCAATTGTGAAATAGTAATCTGAATTTTCATTTTTCTGATTTCCATGCTAATTACAAAGACAGATGTGCTTACTATTCACAGTGCTTAAACGATAAGCACAGTATAAAAAAGAGCTTTCCCCCTCTGATCGGAAGCATAAATAATGTTTCTATATTATGTTGTATTTCCATGTATCATGGAACTGGCTGAAATATATCTCTAGCTACTGTAAATCATAAATACAGTTATGTAGAATCTCCTCCTTGAATGTAAAAAACAAGCACATAGCAATGAAATCTGGAATTATACACAATTTGAGTGTGAGTTTCTTCATAATCCATTTTAATTGATTTATATAGACAGGAAAAAGGGAACATTAAACCTTTTACAAACCTTCCCAAGCTCTCCTAATTAGGCCAGTCCTGCATAAAGAACTTCATAGTTTTAGAAAATCTGAGAGCAATGAAATTAAAATGAGATAAATTGGGGGGAAACACACATGTTCCAACACCTGTTCTCAAATTCTGTGTTCTAACAAAGGGAAAGTTATAGGTAATAGACACAGAGGGCTATGACCAGGTTCCTCACTGGCCACAAAATGGTATTTCAGAAATTTCTGTCCATAATTTACCATTATGAAGAAATCTGTGAAACAAGCCAAAGGCATCAAAGAGCACAGAAAATGTGCTTGATATGAGAAGGTTATTTAACAGAACATTAACTGAGACATGTAAAGTAACCAATCTCTGTCAGGAGTTAAGGTATTAGTTGTTTTTTAAAAAGCATTTGAATCTCTATTTAAAATGTTCTCAGAATCTTTCTGTGTCACAAGTTGCTGAGTAAATGTAAATGTAAAAACTGAAATATCTAAAGTAAATGACCTTGTTCTAGAATATATGTAAGGCAGTACTAAAACATCTACCGTATTTCTTCAGAATCTAAGCCACCATTGATGGTAGGGCACTTCTTAATTTATACCTGCAGAGAAAGAAAAATTTCATAATAATAACACTGCCAAGTGTGAGATGTATCCTAATTCCAGAAGTGGTAAAATGTGTAAAGTAAGTTATTAAAATATGAAACAATGATGCTTGAAAAAACTAGAATGAACATTTTGTGTATGATGAACACTTGTCAAATACTTGTAAGATAAATGAAAAAAATGTGGAATGAATAAAATTTCTATACAAGTGATCACAAAGACAACCAGCCTCTCCCTCTCTATTCTGGCCCAGCTTTCTCTAACACATCAGAGTTTCTATAGTGTAGCAGTAAGAAGCACACACTCCAACACTAATTTTATATACATATCCACACACTCACCCCACTCTAGTGAAGGGGGTCAATAAACTATGACATGCCCTAAACCCAACTGCCAATTTTGTAAATAAAGTTTTATTTGAATAGAGTCATGCTTCATATATTGTCTATGGCTGCCTCTATTATGCTATAATGGCTGAACTGAGTAACTGCAGAGACAAAATGGCCCAAAAGCTTAAAATAGTACTGGGCTGGCAAAATACTCCATTTAGTTTTTTTCATAAAATAAAAGATACATTTTTCACTTTCACCAATAACTTTATTGATTTGGATATTTTGAGTAAGTTAGCTATCTCCTGCTATTGGCTTCTAGTGGGAAGACGCCAGGGGTGCTGCTGAACATCTTCCAATGCATAAGACAGCCCCACAGCAAAGAATTATTTGGCCAAAATGTCAACAGTACCAAGAAACTTCGTAAACCACTTTTGACACATTCAATCAGTCACAGCACCTTCTCCACATACTCCACAAATCTTTTTTTTTTTTTTTTTTTTTTTTTTTTTGCATTTCAGTTGTGTTTTTACCTTTCTTGAACTAATAAAGCAGCCCTGGCTGGTGTAGCTCAGTGGACTGAGCTCAAGCTGTGACCCAAAGGATCACCAGTTCAATTCCCAGTCAGAGCACATGCCTGGATTGCAGGCCAGGTCCCCAGTGCAGGCCATGTGAGAGGCAACCACATACTGATGTTTCTCTGCCTCCCTTTCTCCCTCCCTTCCCCTCTCTCTAAATAAATAAATAAAATCTTTTAAAAAAAGATAATAATGCATAATATACTAAAAATGTTGCTTATTTTCTTTCATCTTCAATATTAAAATGGCTGCACAAAAATTCTGAATTTTGATAAGTTTCTTTTCAGTGTACACTGGTATGAAGCTGTCCCAATAGAATCTAACAAAACTGTTTCCAAAGAAGTTAAAGATAACTAAACACTACTAGATCCATCATGTAGAAAAAAACTTAACGAAGTGTTTGGCCAACCCAATATTAATTATCTGTCTCTTTAAGAAAAAGCTGGCCAAGCCATACACTAGAACATGAGGCCCTAAACAGCAGATGCCACATTATAAACTGGTCTTACTCTCCCAGCAGTATCTGACACCAAGTCAAAAGCAGATAATGAATGCCTAGCGGTAGATTTTAGTAATCTAAGAACACCACACTTCTAAGTCAAGCTGAAAGGTCTTCTGACACACATACCTTTTCACACTTATCTTTATTCAAGCTAATTTCCATTTCTAGAAGATTCCCTTTGCACTCCATTTTACCTTTAAGATTTAGTATATAAATCAGTCCTACACAAGCTGCATGACCAATGCAGAGATTAACTCCATCTATCTTCCTTATTAAATTCATTAAATAGATGCTTTACCAAAAAAAAGACTAACTTCATCTATCTTTCTGATTAAGTTCATTGAATGATGCTTTTAAAAAATAAACAGATTTTAACAAATTAAATGCTGAGTTCAATATTGAATTAATATGTTCAGACATTTTTTTACATCACTCATTGAATAGATGCTCGAGGACCTTCAATTGTCTTTCACACAACAAACTACATAACAAAGAAACATTAGCCACCTAATAGTAATTCAGGCATCAATCATTTCCCAGTTAGGCATGCTCTTTGTGCTACTCTAGGTAAGGAGCTACCAAATAGAATTTAATACAGCCCCCATCCTCATGGGGCCAGTCCACTTAGACTTTGGGGCCAGTCCACTTAGACTTTAATCTCCTTAGACTCATTTCAAAGTAAACACATAGTAAATGGATTGATAGTAAACAGACCTCAAGTTGATGACAAGGGGAAGATTCACTAAGTTATTCAATCAGGACTTTACAGGTATTTGCTGTATGCAAAGGCCCTAGGGCAGATGGAAGGATGTAGAGTCCTGGTTCCTTGAGCCATGTACAATACAGAGACAAGGGTATTTTGACCAGCTCTAACAAAAGGCAAACTAAAGAAAAATGCAGGCCTTTGGGCTCCTGAAGAGGAAGGGATTCATTTTGAGGGGACTGGAGGTTGAAGAAGGAAAAAATGAAGATCTTATGAAGGACGTTTTGGGGTGGATTTTAAAAGGGAAGAAGGAAACCTTTCTGGGTGAAGGAGGAATAAAGGCACAAATATGGGTGCATCTGTACATGCTCAACAAGGGAAGATATTAATATACAATCGTCAAATGTACCTTACCTGTGCTGTGCCTGGCAATATATCTGGGAGCAAGAGAAATGCTCTGTAAAGACAAAAAAATGGCCTCTAAAGTTGATTTCATACTGTCATCACTCTGGTCTAAGGAGAGCCCTCTGTGGGTGACAAATACAGTAATTTTTAAAAATATCTATATGATAAATTAAATGGTGTGTATATGTAATATATTGTAAGTTCTGCTCATATTTTAGAGCACTGAAGAGGATTCTAACACTAGTCTTCAAAACCAATCATTTTTATAGCAAGGTACAGAGCAAAATGTGAACTCAACTCACAGTGAAAAGTACCACTGCTCATTCTCAAATGCTTGAACTCTATTACTTCAAGCAATACAGAAGACACCCACTGTACATTAGCATAACAGCCAATGTACTGCTAGCTGTGGATTAGAGGTTATTCCCAAATGACCCTAATTTAATACTCTACAGTTTGCCAGCCTGTATTTGTGTGTCTTAATGAACACACAGCTTTAGTTTTATTTAAGAAGAAACAAAAGTTCCTCCACTCCTTAAATGCTTCTTTATAAGCTAGTTTGGGAAGTGTCAGGAAGAACATGTCTTTCAGCAATTTAATCCCCAAACACTAGCAGCCCCAAGACTTTCTCAAGCATGTTCTGCCAACTCTTAGGTCCTAGGTAGGCTGTTTCCTAAAAGCAAGCTTCTTTTGCCTTTCCTGAGTGATACTTCTTCCCTAGTTATCACAGTAAATCTATTCCCCAGGTGAAATACTTATCCTCATGACTTGTCTTCCCATGATATAGTAGAGTAATTTAATATTTAAACATTATTTAAATATTTAACAAAACAAGCAAAAATATTTTCTTGGCTGATTTATCTTCACTTGGCATGTGCTTATTAAACTCTAAACTAGAGCTTCTCAACCTTGACACATTGACAGTGAAAACCAAATAATTATTTGTTATGGGGGCTGTCCTGTACACTGCATAATGTTTAGCAGCATCAGCAAGGCACAGAGCCCCCAAAATAGACATGAATATTTTAAAAAGTATGAGATGAGATCCTTGCTTGTAAGAAATTTGAAATCTCATGGGTGAGTCCAAAGCTCCCAGAAATGAAACAATTTAGAAAGCATGTCACACAGCAATAACTTCAATTAAAGGTAAGGAGAACCCACCTTGATTGCATCAAAACTTAGAATTATAGAAGATTTTTTAGACACAATTTTTAAAAGCAAGTAATCAAGTGTTAAATAAAATGTTGTGGATTAACAGTACTTAACAAGTTTATGTAATGGATGTCAAAATGACCTGAAATTCACCTGTCAATTTGTTTATAATGAATACAATTTTCTATTATAGTTGAAAGCTATTTGTACTCTTTAATAGGACAAACATTTCCCTTATGCTCCAATGTGATCTATAATTTGCTTAGCAAATCATTTCCAAAGGCAAACTTTCACCCAGCCCATACAAACTGATACAAATTTTAATGAGTAGGTTATCAATTAATTAAACTTTTGCTTGAGAAATAATTGACCTTACAATGATTAAAGCTGATTGGGAATAATGTGCGGGCAGGGAGAGGGGTTCTCGACCAGCTTTCTCTTCGTAGTAGAATGACCTGGGCCTCATTTCCAGTGATCTGATTTAATTAACCTGTGGTAGGACTTGCTGTCTGCACTTTGACATTCTCTGGATTGTTCCAATGAGCCCCAGGGCTGAGAACAACTGGATTAAAGAAATGTCAGTGCAAACAGTATCGGGAACACTTGAGCATACCCCACTGCACACTGTAGGCTCTTGAACCCGAGAGTCAATCAACTCTCCTACCAGCTCCTACTCTGAAACCTTAAGCAGATTACTTCTCTCTGATTTTTGGCTTCTTCATCTGTAAAATGAAGATCTTCAGCTGAGTAAATGAGAAAATTCATGTAAAGCTTAGCATACTGACTAGAAGTGCTCAGTATATTTCAGTAATTACTACAGACTTTCCAGAAGAGGTGACTTCTGAGTTGAGTCTTGGTCTTGATGCTAAAAATAAACCTATGTGCCTCTATCCAATAATTTTTCATTCCTACCAATTAATTTCTTTAAAAAAGTGTTGGGGGAGGTCACAAAATTCAATGATATGTTGTGTGGATTTTCTGTTTATAATTAACATGCAAATTAAAGAACAAACTGCATTTGCCAATCAGGCATCCAAAATCCAGCTGATGTGTTATTCTTTGCCACTTGAATCTTTGAGGTCCCTGAACCATGGTCCAAGAGCCATCCTACCCTTTTCAACAATTACACACACGTTTGCAGCAGCCCCAACTGCTAAGGCAAAAGTATGTTTCCATCTACCTGCTTCCTTGCAATAATTAATCCTGCAAACACAATAAAGTAAATTCCAGGCGGAGCTGAATTTTTTACAGTATTAGTTATGAACCCCTAAAATGATTTATAATGGAAATTCTGAAATGTCCTTCACCAGGGAGGATATTGGTCTTAGGCCCAATGACAGAACATGTGTTCACGGGCGCGCACAACTGTGTGTATGCAATATGCATACACAGAAAAGGGTTCCTTTCACTTAACTCAAATTTATTCAGAACAGTTTTATGTTATTTATTTTCATGAGTTTTAGACAAGATCTTTTTTAGCACATTACAGAGGCCTGGAGGGGCTTTCTGCATAAAAGACAAAGCCAAGCACTGTTAATGCGAAGTATAGTAACTCAGTGTGTCGAGAAATACGGCCAAACATATTTGAATATGAAACCATCAGGCCAAGAAATCTCGGTGTCTAGAGCTGAGAGCAAAATTGGCAGTTGAGTTCTCTTTATCAGGAGATTTCTTGCTACCTTGTAGCCTCCTGGCCTAGACTGACTCAACCTAACAAAGATTCATATGCATGTTCCACAAAACATTTAGGATGGAATATTTCAGATCGTTCATGTGGTGGTAAAACACAAGTCATGAAAGACCAGATCAACAGTCTGTGCTGGGCCTCTATGTGACGTTACTTAACTTTAATCCTTCTAAGACTCAGTTTGTTCCTCTGAAAATGCCATAGAAATAGCATCCCTTGTGCTCGCTCTCTCTCTCTGGAGCACATCCACGAGTTCTGCCTTCCCCTCCCCTCTTCTCCCCCCAGGCACTTTGTCTTTACCTTTCTCTCTCTCTCCTGAGCTCCAAGAGCCCTTCTTTCACCTCGGTAACTTGTTCACTCCATCTACCTCTGTGATTTTCTAAATAAACTCTTGCTTACAGTTTGGGAAAAAAATAAAAAAGAAAGAAATAGCATCTATCCCCAACAGGTTGCTGTAAAGATTAAATGAGCTAATACATGTGAAATGCTTTAGCACAGTGCCTGGAACAATAAGTGCTCAGTACATATTAACTATGATTATTACTATCTGTTTTATCTGATATTTCCATTACAAACCACACTCACAAAATCTGCATCAAATTTCTTAAACAGATACTCTAACGCAAATTGTTTTACACTCTGCCACGCTAAAAATCGAAGGCTCCACGATGAACTAAATACTAGGGCCCATGCAGTGCTGAGCACTATGGAGGAAAAAGCAAGCACACAAGCTCAACAATCTAAGCAAGAGATAAGGGCAGATCTGACGGCCATGCTGAGAAAATCACAACACAGACAACCCACCTTTAGAAAGTATGAGAATTTTAATGTCCATGGGGTGCTATTTGAGGTTCATAAAGGATCCTTTCCTGGAATAAGATTAAAAGGACTTAACAAAGAATTTACCTTCAAAAGACAGGGTTGAAAGACCAAGATGAGCCTCCAGTCACAGAGTTTGGCTTCTCACCCCAGCCCCCACCCCACTGTGCACACACACACGTTTCAGGTAATTCAGGAAGCTGTTCAGGAAGCCTCCTCATTATATTTTTAAAAGCTCCCTTTCCATCATTAAAAAGGCACACATTTCTAATAGGTAAACATCCTTCAGTTGAACAAACTCGAAGCATGACTATTCCTAAGTAAAGTTGCCTTTATTTTTCAAAACTCCTGGGCACACTTAAACCAACGTGTGAAATTCCATGAACTCCAGGCAGGAGGTGAGGGGGTGCTAAAGTGCTTAAGCTTACAACAGTGAGACCCAGTGAAGGACAGACTAACTGACTAACCGACTAACCCACAGAACAGGAACATCTTAATGTGTAATAGCAAATTATTTTTAATAAAGAACCAATCAAAAATTTACTAGAACATGAAGGAAACTTTAAGAGATCACTTTACACAGCCTGATGGAAAGTGAGACCTTCTGAAGGTGCACACCACCTAAACATAATAATATTTCGGTGATCCTTAACAAAATTGTACACATGTGAGAGCCGAAGACACTGTTTACCCATCATAGGAACTAAGGAAATCTCCCAGGTACCACCAGATTCTCTCAAAGTCTCACAGTTCAACGATTCAAGTTGATCAGTAGAACAACCCAAATGTGTACTTAAATTTTGTCTGGTTAGTCTCATGTAAAACATTAAAAAATAAGATATACTGGCATTGTTCACATAGTATTTTTTTTAAAATAGCTATTGTGTGAAAAATTAATATACTATTTCAATCTTGGCTGATACTTTTCGCTATCATTGATACAACTGTTTTATTTTTAAATGGCTTGTAAAATGTTAACAGAATGGCCTTCAAATCAGTTTAATAACTGATCTGCTCTTTCTCGGTATGTGAGAAAAGCAATGTCCAAAAATGTCCAAAGAGAAGCCAATCAAAGATAAAAAGTAAATCTCATTCAAGGGTGCCATCTAGTGGGAAAATCCGGTGTTTTTGTAATGTTGCTAAGCAACATTTGGTTGGTATGTTTAAAACCCCAGGATCTTGGAGTTTGGAAAAAACTTTGTTCAGTGTTTCCCAAAATTTGCTCCTTGCTAACAGGATTCTGTCATCAAATACATTTAAGACATGCTGGCTGAAACACTGTGGAAAATACATCTTCGCTGCAGAATATCTTGCAGCCTAGAATATGCTCACGCACTTTAGGAATCTCCAAAGCGGGGTGCACCGTTTCTCATGTGTATTTGATCAGGGCAACTCTTTACTTGTGGATGCCTCTCAACCTCTCACAGAGCATGGGAGTTTCTCAGAACAGTGTTTAGGAGATGCTCATCTAATCCAACTGCTGCCTCCACATGTACCCATGAGGTCTCCAGCAATATAAGTAATTTGTCCTGGTTCCCAGCACTGCCTGCTGGTGTAGCTTTATAACCTGGGGGGGCTGAGTGGAGGTGACCTGAGGAAGGCCCACCACGGGACACTTCCTTTGTCTCTCTTCTCTAGCATTAAAATTGGATCGTAACATCCTATTGCACTTAGATTAAACATTGATTGAAAACTAAAAATAATATCCCTCTTTCAAGTTGTGACAGTTATTAATTTTTTAAATCTAGCTACAAATTCATCTTCTTGTTACATATCAACATGGGTAGCAGTTCACCCCTATAAATTTTGTTAATTTTAAAGTTATATTTTTGCAGAAAAACAATTTAACTGTTGGAAAGTTATTTCTGACACCTACCATACATGTTCTATTTGAGTGTTAAGCCTGAAGGACAACCACAGTACCTAACAGCGATTATGCAAATCAAAATCAAAGAAGTATAAACTAAAATAATAAGCTTGAAGAAAGGTAGGTCTTAGATACCTCCCCTACCTACCCTAATACCAGAAAAATATTACATAGTATGATAACAGTGGAATTATTGTACAAAAGCAGTTTCCAAAGCTATTGCTACAAATTATCCTAAAAATTAAAATATGCTTTCATTTGGCTGTGTTTACAGGCATCCCAAGGAACCTACCAAGCCCCAGACACACAGCTCTTTTCGGAGAACTTTGTCCAGGTGGTGATGGCTAAGTGGCCCCAGGCTCCACAGCTTCTAGGGACAGCCCGGCCATAACCGACTCTCCTGAATTCTGATTCAGTGTTCATCATTGCTATACCTTCTGAGCTGGCTCCACAGCCCACTCCCTTCTCTAAAGACTGAAAATTGGGATGATAATAATAACTTCAATAAAGGTTAGAGAATAAATGCAAGTAATAAAGTACCTTATTGCTTTTTAAATTGTTTCAATGGTTATGTAATATTCTGTCACTGCTAGTTTCATATTCGGAAATGTTTAAGATTTATCTGATTTAAAAGAGTTTTCCCTTATTTAAAAAAAAACTTGAGTTTTTACTTATTTAAAAAGAAGGAAAACTGTTCTCAATATCTGGGCACAAAATTTTTTTCTGCAGCAAGACTTATCTCCAAAGGATAGATTCCAAAAGTAGTATCACAGAATCCAAGGTTAAGACTCATTTAGAGTGACTGGCTTTTTTCCTATTATGGTTGTCCCATGTATACCATACGCAGGATTTCTTATCCCTCAGTTATAGAAGAAAGGCTTGAGAGAGAACGGCAGGTGTGCGGACCACTCTCTCTCAGTGCAGTCCAGGTCAAATAGGCACCACTGTTCAGACTTGACTGTAAAGAACCACCTCCCACGTGTGAGATGCAAATTCTAAAAATTCCCAAAACTCTAAGATCATTCGTTTTCAAAAGAACTTGTGCTTCTAGTAGGTGAAAAGAAATCTCTTAATTAGGACCCCAAACCTCAAAGTGTTAACAAGAGATGTAACACCTACTTATAAGATTGGTGCCTTAGTCAGATTAAAAGAGACCCAAGTACAAAGTGGAAAACAGACCAAAGTATTGTCAATTAGATAGGATAGGTTAGGATAGGGCTGGCGTCCAAGTTTCAAACTAGCACCGCTTTGTGCCAGAGAGCTGGCTGTGAGTTCTTTAGATCTACTCTGGAAGGCTATGTGCTTATTCTACTCATGGATTTCAGCAGTATAATGGGATGTTGTGAAGTGACTCTAAGAAGCATGAACTGATTTGAAATACTTTCTTGGCTCCTCCCATGTCTCCCCAACCCCCACTATACTTAGCCGAATAGTTAACTTTCCTCAGTTAACTAAACCATACAACATTTTTTTTACTGCTAAAACTCTTTTGCTTTCTAAGTATTTTCTGATAGGATCCACAAATAGTTCCAAAGGCTTAGCTCTGAGTTAGAATACACAGCACATCAAGGATAACTAATTCACTGAGAGGAGACTCAGCTCTGATTTATTTCTCTTTCCTTATCTTGCTCAGAATAGGGTTCCTAACATACCAAGTGGTCAGTTCACACTGCCACACAATTGAGCCATAATTCACTAAAGTACTTTCTGTGCTCTTATCATGTATAGGTTCCATGCTAGGTGCTTAGAATCCAAAATGGATGTTAAATTGATTAACTCCTGCCTCACTCATTTACCAGTTGTGTGACCTTGGCCAAGTAAGCTAATTTCTCTGAAGTTTAGTTCCTTCAACTATGAAGTACGGAATAATAATGGTACCTAAGAAAATATTTAATTATACATACTTCTCAAATTAAGTGAAATAATATACATGATAAACATGGTTTCCAACACCTGTTAAATATTCAAAAAGTGTAGCTTAGTAACCAATATGAAAAATATTAGAAGCGCAATTAATTTAGCTGATTCTGGTTAAAAGTTATCAAGGTAATTATTAACAGAGAATGTGAAAAATATAACCTTGTATTTGATGTACAAATATATAATGTTCCATCTCTATAACTGAATATCCATGTAGCCTACAAATACCTAATTCCAACCCTTAGTGGAGATTAAAGTACAAGTGACTTAACCTAGGCAGTTAGAAGTAACTCAGTCACCACTAGTTAAACTTCAGTCTTCTAAGATTCTTTTCTTTCCCCATCTTTTCATCTACCCCTGACTTCCTGACACTGGGAAAGCAGCCTCTGGGGCATACTTACTATCCATAGGTAGTGTCAGAGTAGTGGGTGCCACTTGGATTTCATCATCAACTACTGATGGATTCCAACAAGGTCCACTGAGTCCTTCTGCTGCCCACCCAGGTCTCCCCGGTCTACCAACCCTCTCAGCATCTGCCACAGCCTCCCTTGAGGACTCAAAACCTCTCAGCTGCCTTTCCCGCGCCACACTGGGTCTTGGGTTCTATATGGCTGTCCTCAGCCACTGCCCTTTCACTCAAGAGGCCAGCTGAGCGCACACCATCTAGCCTCCCTGGGCTGCTCTGGGAAGCAAGCTCAGTTGTCCCAGTGCTCTAGATTCCTCCAGAGTTATCTCGGGAGAGTTCTGGATCTGAGAAGACCACATCTAATTCTCTCTGTCCTCTCATGAAATGTGGCAGGGTGCAGAGGATCTCTTCCCAGGCACCCACTGGTTTTCCAACTCCAACCACAACCCCTTTGAAAAAACTGGGCCAATATGCTTAAATACGTAATGGCTATAAGCTTTTGAAGTGCTTCATTAACTAGTTTTCATATCTGTATAACAGGGATAATAAGTATCCATCTTAGAGGGACACTATGCAGATTAAATGAGATAATATACATAAAACCTCTAGAATGAAGCAAGTGCTACCCACTTCCACCCCTTATAGGTGTTCCTGTCTAGATGACCTTCTGGTCACTGCATTCATGTGTATAAATTGTGCTTGTTCCAGTAATAAATTCCATCCTTCCTGATCCTGAAAAGTCATTTGCAAATATGTGCCCCAAGTTTCTGCTCATAAAAATTAGCAGAATCTTGCAACTCTTTTGACATATGATATATCTTAATGCATCATGTTTCAAAGTCTTCATCAAGCATGGCAAGCCTGATAGCCACCTGCAATTCAGGTGACTTAACCTAAAGTAAATCAAATAGCCTCATCCTTACCCTCCCAATCCTAAGGTTTTATTTCCCATCCTATGTTACTCTTACAACTCACATTCAGTTAAGTTACAAAAGTCAAAATACTTGAAGAAATTAGGTAAGAGGCCATTTTCCATGGCATCAACTTCAAGGCCAAATTAATGTGTTGAGGCTTTAAGAATTAAAACCAAAACATGGCACATTTTACTTTTCAGCCATTACCTTGTATATCTAAACTTCACCCCTTCAATAACTCTAGTCATATCTTCCTTTTTAAATCTAATGACACCACAGACAGAACTTTAGCATCTTTGCCCACAAAAAGAGAAAATGGGCTGCCAGAGACCTGAAAGCAATTTCCACCAGGTCAGTAATTACAGAGGTCCATCTTAGTTTTTAAATTCCCATCTAGGACTTTTTTTTAAGCTGGAGACATTGTGTCAAGGTAACAACCACTTCAGCTCACAATGAAGATGTGTAATTAGACATCCTCAGAGAGACCTTCTCTGTTCTGAATGCCTACCTGTATTTTCAGATCAGTGACTTTAACAGTACTTTTCAAATACCACAATCTTCCTTTCTTCTTCTCAAGTTGTATACAAGAAGCCCAACAAAGAAAATAGGGCAGCCAAACTGCTCTGGATGAAATAGGACCAGGGCTCAGGTGTCTTCCCTTGCCTTCTAAGTCTCACCCCATAGCCTGCCTCCCAGAGCTCTAGGATCCCTCAGTGCTGCCTCAAAGGATCTAAACTAGGGGTTGGCAAACGTTCTGAGCCAGATGAATGCATTTTCAGCTTTGCAGGCCATGTGGTCTCTGTTGGCCCTACTCAACTTTGCCATTGAAACATGAAAGCAGCCAGAGACAATATGTAAACAAGTGCTTCTGCCAGTCTTCTAATAAAACTTTATGTAATGAAACAAGTAACCAGCTGGATTTAGTCCAGGGGCTATAGTTTGCTGACCCTGAATTAACTAGTGACGTATCTTTTTATTGTCTTTGGTTTGCATCATACTCAAGATGGAGAAGCAGAATATCTCTACTGTACCAGAAACTCTACTTTGTACATCCTAACTTTGATTTATTTTTATTTTACTCACAATCTTTACTAATATCATTAAAACACAGAAATTGCATCTCATTCATTCACCAGGTGGCTGATTAGGATCTTAAAACTACACTTTACAAATTATGATTATGTTCAGTATAATCTTTTTTAAATATATTTTATTGATTATACTATTACAGTTGTCCCATTTCTCCCCCATCATTCCCCTCCACCCTGCACACCCTCTCCCACCCACATTCCCCCCCTTTAGTTCATGTCCATGTGTCATAAGTTCTTTAGCTTCTACATTCCCCACACCATTCTTGCCCTCCCCTGTCTATTTTCTACCCTCCGTCTATGCTACTTATTCTCTGTACCTTTTCCCCCCTCTCTCCTCCTCCCACTCCTCTGTTGCTAGCCCTCCATATGATCTCCATTTCTGTGGTTCTGCTCCTGTTCTAGCTGTTTGCTTAGTTTCCTTTAGTTTTAGGTGTGGCTGTTAATAGCTGTGAGTTTGCTATCTTTTTACTGTCATATTTTATCTTTTTTTTTCTTAGATAAAATATGACAGTAATCCCTTAACATTTCATATAATAAGGGATTGGTGATGATGAACTCCTTGAACTTGACCTTATCTGAGAAGCAAGTTCTCTGCCCTTCAATTCTAAATGAAAGCTTTGCTGTACAGAGCAATCTTGGATGTAGGTCCTTGCCTTTCATGACTTGGAATACTTCTTTCCAGCCCCTCCTTGCCTGTAAGGTCTCCTTTGAGAAATCAGCTGACAGTCTGATGGGAACTCCTTTGTAGGTGACGGTCCCCTTATCCCTTGCTGCTTCTAGAATTTTCTCCTTCATTGTCATCTTGGCTAATGGAATTATGATGTGCCTTGGTGTGTTCCTCCTTGGGTCCAAGTTCTTTGGGACTCTCTGAGCTTCCTGGACTTCCTAGAAGTCTATTTACTTTGCCAGATTGGGGAAGTTCTCCTTTTTTATTTGTTAAAATAACTTTTCCACTTGTTGTTCTTCTCCTTCCCCTTCTGGTACCCCTCTAATTCGGATGTTGGGACGTTTGAAGATGTTCTGGAGGTTCCTTAGCCTCTCCTCATTTTTTTGAATTCTTGTTTCTTCATTCTTTTCTGTTTGTTTATTTGTTTTTTCCTTCTGGTCCACTCCATTGATTTGAGTCCCAGTTTTCCTCCCATCACTATTGGTTCCCTGTGTGTTTTCCTTCATTTCACTTAGTGTAGCCTTCATTTGTTCAACTAATCTGTGATCAAAATCAACCAATTCTGTGAGCATCCTGATCATCAGCACTTTGAGCTGTGCATCTGATAGGTTGGCTATCTCTTGATTGCTTAGATGAATTGGCTCTGGGGCTTTGATCTATTCTCCCATTTGAGCCATTTTTGTTTTGGGGTATTTTGGGGGGGAGGTCTGGTTGCAGCAGTTACATAGTGAGGGGCAGAACCTTAGGTGTTCCCCAGGGCGGGGCAGCCCAGTTGCTGGGTAGTGACCCTGTATGTGGGGGCAGGGTCCAACAGGGAAAAATGGCACTTGCTCTGCTCTCTCTCAGATTCCAGTCCCTTACGCCACTTCACCCAAGCAAATTGGGCCCTTCTGGTGCTGATTTTTGTGTGGGTGGGCTTATGTACATTCTAGCACCCTGTGGGTCTCTCCAACGGACTCTCCTCTGTGAGACTGGTGTCTCTCCTAGCACCTCAACCCCCACAAGTGTTTTCAATCAGTGTTTTTAGGTTTTATTTCCCAGCGCCGGGGCCCTGGGTTGCGAGGTCTGTCTCGCTCCCCGTTTTCACCTGGATTATCTGTGCAAATGTGGGACCGCCTGGTCAGCCAGCCACTTTGCGCAGCCTCACTGGGTCTGCCCGTTGCCACCCAGTGCCCGGGGTCCTCTAGCCACTGCCTGTGCGCCTGGGATCTGCCAGCCACTGCCTGTGCGCCCAGGTCCACTAACCTCCACTTTTTCCTGCCGCAACTCCGCCCCTCTTACCATTCTGGATGAATGGTTGTCGGACTTTCGTACAGTTCAATTTTCTATCAGTTCTGATTGTTTTCTTGTTTCTAAATCTTTATTGTCCTTAATTTTGGTTGTGCGAAGAGGCACAGTGTGTCCATCTGTGCCTCCATCTTGGCAAGAAGTCCTCTGATTATGTCAAGAGTAATCTTTCACACACAGTGAATTTTAATTCTTGGTTGATGGATGTTTACTACAATTCTACAGCTTGATCCTACTCCTTCTAAAAAACTGTATTTCATAAATATCACATAAAATTAGGTTTTGCCCTGCCTGTCTCATGTGTAAATAGCTGATACTATGAAACACAGGTCAGAGTCAGAAGAGGTTCACTGTAATAAGTATTATGTCAGAGTTCCTGGGGATGCAACAGGTACAGGGGGAAACTTGGGTTTTATAGTAATCTTCTATATAACATCCTAGACATTGCTCAGTATGTTATAGTCTATTTATATATTAATATTATGCATTTATGATTGATATGATATGGTATATGATATGATATGAAACACCATTCTAACAACAACCAGGCAGAATTCCTGCCCTACAGAGTCATGAACCAGGGGGCCCAGAAGCTATATTTGTTCCATGAGGTCATTCCCAGCAAACCAGGCCTGGTCGGAGCAAGGATAAAAACTGCCCCAAACAAGGCCCTATCCCAGGTTCCAGATGGATCTATTAAAGGTAGATTCAAGAGCTTTGGGTTAGCTAATTTTACCACATGAACCAAGATGCCCCACAGGTAAGCCTGTGTTCAGAGTAACTGGAACATTCTGGCAGCCATGGGGTTCCAAGTCCAGCAGCATCCAGCAATTGGATTCCACAAACTACCCTCTCAGTAAAGACTCCTTTCCTAATTGTGCTAGCTAGGCTTTCTTGCAACCAGAGTCTTAACTTCCACATACACTGCTCTGCTCCAATTCTCACTTCCCCTTCCTCTTCTCAGTCTTCTCCAGAGAGAAGGCAAATTTGTTCCGTCTGTTTGGTCTGCAACTGGGGAAAACGAACTCTATGAGAATGTTGTCGAGGACCCTCAGGAAATCACTCCTCTCTCATAAGTCCTGGGACTCTCTGCCACTGCCAAACACTTTCTTATGGGAAGCAGATGAGAATAACAGACTTTCCATAAAAGTTTTGTGAAAAGCTTACCAAATAAGGTAAAAGAAGATTGAATGAGATGTCACCAAGGGTCTTAACTTCTGCACCAAGTGAAACAAAAACAGCAGAACATCGCCCCCACGCCTCACCCGCAGACTGACAACGCGCGGTGGCTCCCAGAGGCTTGGCTGCAACCTCAAGCAGCCCTCTGTCACTGCCCTGTAGCTGTGTGAGCCAAACCAGTGCTCTCTGAGTCCAGGCACTGCCCACACAGTTGAAGCATCCTCCTTTCAGACAAACCAAAAATGGCAGACCCAGAATTTGGCTCTGACCATCAGACTACAGAGCCTGCATTATTAACCACATGTTCTTCCTCTCCCGCCTCTGATCAGGTCACCTTCAGCTATCCCTGTCCAGTCCATCCCACACCCCACTCAAGATCAATGTTCCTTAGGGACATATTTATTACAAACACTTGTTGCTCAATTTCAGCAGTAGAATCCTGTTCCTGGGCCAACCGCAGAATGCCATTTTGATTATGTACCACTCTTTCATGAAACCCTTAAGTAGCTTCCCAAAGCTCTAGAATAAATTCTGGACTGCTCACCAGGGTCTACCGTATCTCATAAAATATCTCTCCAATGCTCCTCTTCAGCCTCATGAAAACCCCTCTCTTTTTTATCCACTCTGTTATAAGTATACTAGTCCTGTGCTGTCTGGTGTGTTCATCACCAGCCAGGTATTACTAATTAACTCACTCCCTTCTTTGCACCAGCTACATTTAAGTTTTCAAAGTCACATATAACTATGGCTACCATATTGGATAGCACAGCTCTAGACTTTCCTTACTTCTCACTATGGGCTCAGCCCTCTACTCCCTTTGCCTCTACTGTGTCCCCACCCTCCCTTTCCCAGCCCTCTCCTTGAATTTCTTTGATCCTTCAAGTCTGAACTTATATACTACTGAGCCAGGAAGCCGCCTTTGCCCCCTATGACTAAAGTAAGTAACTCTATTAAACACCCCCAGGCATATTTAATAATTTAAATGATTCAACTATATACAATCTGTTGTTTCCCATAAGGACTAGCCCTATCTTATGAAAAGCTTTATCTACCGTACCTGGTGAGTGGTTGATACAGAATTCTTGAAATCTGCCCCATTTCAAATGCTACTTCCTACACTTAAGGGCTCCCCAACACTTAATGGAAATCATTCATTCTTTGCACCTTTCATAGACTTTGTTTGACAGCACTGCTCTTCAAGCGTCTCTTCCTCCTGCCCCCTGTTGTATGACTTGAAGGGCAGGGACCACGTCATCCCAGCACCTACCAGCATGGCTGACACACATTTTGCACTGAGTGACGGTGAGTTGGGAGGAACCATTGAGTCTCAGACAGAGAACCCCAGACAGAGCCATCAAGTGACCGCTGAGCTGGGATGAGTAGCAAGGATAATGCAGGGTAGGGACTTCAAAAGAAAATTACCTGAGTAGCAACAGATTAAAGAGGCTGCTGGGAAGCCTGAAGAAGCTCTTCAGCATTTTTTGGCAAAATAACACTTTTTAAAAAATGGTAGTGCAAAGGTCAAACACTGACTGGCATGGTAGCTGTCAATTTTATTAGAAACATTCTGCCCTAATAAAATTGTTATTGGAGTTTCATTACTTATTGTTTTTAAAAATTAGCACATAGGTATACTTCTCATCTACATTTTGTTAAATGTAAGATTTAAAAACTTATTTCATATTTAATTTCATTTGCAAAATGAACATCCAATCTAAACACCCTAACTTTACTCTGAATATTTACACAATTTTGGTCCTCAATTTTGTTCTCAATTTGATCCCAATACCTTCACTTAAGGAATACCTCCTTCATAGGAATATGGCCTAATTACATGTAACAAAGTAACATTCCAAAGATTGTCTCTTCTTTCCTCTTGCATTTGTGCTACAGAAGTTATGACCTTAGCTATCTCATAGCCACAAGCTTATTCCTCTAAAAAGAACTATCCTCTACTACTCACATGAAGACTGACCAGAGAAGGCATTTTCAGAGCAGAAAGATACACAGTAACAACAAGAGAAATACAACAATACTAGCTTATTTCCATTCATTTTATGTCCTTGTAGGTAGAAGAGGCTGAAAGGACATAAGGAGTCTTTCATTCTCAGGTTACATAATTTTCCAGATAGTAACAAGTTTAAAGTAATTTTTATTTTTAGTCTATTCAGTCAGATTTGGATTGACTCGCAATTGCAAAATAAGAGATTTCTAATATAAATATTTGTTCTAGCCCCCTACACAAATATAGAAAGTAAAAGTTTGAGAAATTTTCAGTAGGCCAGAATAATATACAGAATAATATATATTAATGTAATTAATATAGTAATTATGTTAATACACAATATATTAATAATTATACATTAATAATCTATCATTATGTGATAATTTATTGATTAATATTATTAATTGATAATAATGTTCTGCAGGATTATAATAATTATTCTGCAGAATAATTAATGCACAATAATATTTTTGTGCAATAGTTTGTAATGCACAAACCCTTAATTGGTCCTATTATATTAATCCGAACAAGTATAAATGAGTTGACTTTCCCACTTAATCAAAAGGGAGTCTAATTTTTAAATTTCAATCAAACATTGAAAGATCAAAACAGACAGGCTGGCAGTTTGATAAACTTCACTTTCATGGTCTAATTTAACCTGCTGTGTGGCTTCTCCAAATTTGGTTACTTAATGTGATACCATTTCTATTTTCTAGTTACATCTGACTTGGTTGAGGTTAAGGACATAAACAGGAGGCTAAATAATAAAAGGGTTTTTTTAAGTTCCAGAATCCATCATTAAGGGTAAAAAAAGGAAATGCCATAAATACTAGTACTTTGGCTAACATTATAAACATACAAGAACCAAACAGCTTGGATAAAATTCTGTTATGTGTTCAGATATTAGAAAGGGTATTGGAAAAGAACTGAGAGTTCCCATCAACATTTTGACTAAAAAGAAGTGAAGACAGCTTAACACTCTGAAGCCTGAGATCCTTCCTGGTACTGATCTCAAATTCTTCACAAGCTGTATTTCACCAGTGTCACAACTGAAAGGAGGTATCTGAACACACTACATTTACCTAGGAGTCCTACCTTCGATGATCAAGTTCTAGACAAAGATACATTCAATTTACTCATAGATGAATCTGCTCAGACCCTAGTTACTTTACACAGGTCTAAAAATTTTGGCAATCTGATTCCCCATCTGTAGAAATTAGCAGTAAAATGATGAAATGTGAGAAGAGTACTAGTGCCACCAATATCGTCAACAGTGACAGGTGATCTCTAGCATCATAAGACAAAAAAAAAAAAAAAAATCCAAAGGTAGACATTAAAGGAGATAATCTGAACCCGCTTAGGAGAGAGGCAAGTAACCTTGTTTTCCCAAGACCATGGAAATGTACCCAACCTCTTCATTGGAAAGAATAATAGACACTTCCATTCTTGAACCTGAGCTATGAAGAAACGATTCCAATCTGCTGAGGACACAATCTGTGTAAGAAAGCCAGGAAGTATTCAAAAAGCTGTAATTTATAAAGATTTTCCTCTAAGTGGTTAATCATTTTTGAAAGTGTTGACATGTAAAGAGCAAGGCTCTGGTCACTAGGGGAGTTGTCTTAGAAAGAAAAGTTCCTTTCTCCCACACCATCAGTTGACGAAGCACTGACTATGGACACTCTGCATTGGGAGCTGTTCCAAGGACAGCATTCCACAGACAGCTACAACAACAAATAGCAGATGTCCCGAAGAGGCACAGATATCTCCTCTCCACACCCAAATGGTTTGAGAAGGAAAAAAACAAACCAAGAAAAACAAAAAACAAAAACAAAAAACTTGTGACCAGATAGGCAAACAATTTATATATTTTTTTAAATCTCAGTTTCCATTGAGTACACTAGAGCCCCTAAAAAAATTTAAAACAAATCATTCTCATTTTTACAAAAAAGTAATCAAATAAACTTCTACTTGTACAATTGGCAGGCCTGTAGGCAGATCTTCCAACATGATATAATCAAACCTAAAGAATTTCCTCGAAGGAGTAGACACTTCCAAGTAGCAAATTTCCATTTTAAAATGAGCATATTTATGCTATTTTCTCTAGTACAATAATATAGGTAATTGTTAACTATTAAATTCTAGTTTCTAAACTCTTATAAGGGAGGAAAACAGTTCACATTCAGGGTGGGGTCATGTGAGGGTAAGAGCCCCTTATCCCCTATCCCACTGGCACCAAATTACTGGAATTCATCCACTAAGAGAACGACAGAACTGAGACATCTGGCTGGAATGCAACCATGGTGGCCAAGTAAGTGTGTCCCCACCATCATGGCAGGCTCTTTACGCATGTATTTATAACTTCATCACCTGCTTCTAGAGAGACCCTGAGGATCCTACCTGATGAGCTGCAGACCTAAACTGTACCTTCTTTATATCCTGAAAAGGTTTAATAGAAAAACCACAAATTCATCCAAACTGTCCAGAATACACATAACAACAGCAAGGAGGATGAAGCAATTGGTGTTCCCACTGTGGCCTTCCTGACCTTGTCCCCACCACAGCATGCAGCAGTGGGGTGACCAACTCCTCCTGGTTTGCCCAGCACTTCTCCAGTTTTTAAACTGAAAGCCCTATGTCCCAGGATTCCCTTACTACCATAACTGGGACAGCTGGTCATCCTACACGAAACAGGGACATTCACACATCCCGGTGGACAGTGCCCAGAGATATGGTTATGTACAATCCCTCGTCTTTTCAGCTTATGGAAACATAACTGTGAGTGGAAATCTGTTAGTCAGACTTGGGTTCAAATCCCATTTCCTCCACTTCCCAACAGTATAAAGTTCACCTCTCTAAGCCTCAGTTTCTACATCTATGAGATAAAAGTAACAACAGAAACTTTCTCCAGAAATTATATGAGAATTAAGTGAGATCATGGACCCAAAGTAAATTTTCTGTTATTTGCACCTATTATTTCTATCATCATTATATTATAATCATATATAATTCAGTTTTATTTATATAACACATTATTTGTGAATTTCATGACCACTATTAAGAACAAATTGTTTCCTCCACATCCCATAACTTGTGCTTAGAGTTGAGAACCCTAGCACTAATAGCCATGAAAATGACATCGCCACAAAAAAAATCTAGGGGAGAGTCTTCTTTGCAAACCAGTCAAAATGACCAATTTGGGCACACCCAAACCCAAGAAACACAAAAATTTACCATCTGAAAAATAAAGTCACGGTCCCTGTCTAGTTCCCTGTCAGTAATTTCATTCTCTCTTTCCTGCTCTGCCCATCTAGAAGAGCATCTGTTATCTGCATCACCAGTGCTGCTGCATCTAGACAGGCTGAGTAGAAACAGACATTTTCCCCTCCTCAGCAACTGTTCAGATGCAATTCCAGGTAAAACTGCAGACTATCTCTAGAAAGAAATGGAGATAAAGTAGAATAACTACAAGAACATGTGTAACATGTGGCAACCCAAGGTATGACACAAGACCCAGCTGTGCATTCACATGATGAACGCTAAGTTATGTGAATAGCCCTCCAATCCAAGAAGCAAAGTGCTAAAAAAGAATGTACACGAGATGCAGTCTCACGTAGGAAATGGGTATTATCCCCCTTTCTCAGCACAATGACTGTCCTTCACATCAGCTTATCATCAACCAAAGTAAGCCAATGAGATTCTTTGGTATATCCTAACTACTGTTTGCTGGACTTAATGTTGGTAAACCTCTTCTAAAATACTTCTTAAATTATTTCTGCTTCACTTGGGAAAAATGGCAACATACACACAACCACTAGCAATACTTTTAAGACGAAAGTGATATTTGAGGACACCACTTTAATGGAGGAGTTTTTTCATATTCATCGAATGTGGAAATTAAATAAATTGTACCTTTCTAAAGCTCCTGGGCACATTCTGACTTCAAGAATAATGATTTGTATGGTTCTGCATACCGGAGTAGAAGCTCCCAAAGAAAGGAAAAATGGCAGGCCTACAACCAGTCCACATGGTATCCTTGTGCAAATTAGAAAAGGAAGCCCCTTCCTCAAGACACTTTACCTCCATCTGCCAGAACACTGTTGCTATATATTGATTTCATTAGGACAAGGACTGTGTTGCCACCTACTGACAAACTGTCATAATACTTATGCAAATCTGTTATGTCCTCAATATACCTGGTGCCCTCACAGGTGTGCAGTACCCAATCTACACAATTGAACATTGGTCCTGGACAATGTCCCTTCATCTTTGTAGCATCACAACACTTCAGATAAACTACTTGTGATTTGCCTAAAAATTGTTGTCACAAGTCAGATTCATACATTGCTTTGTGAGTGTGTGATTACATGTGTGCATGTACCTATTTTATACATTATTTTAAAATGAATTATGCAAACATATTCCTGGCCAAAAGCATGAGAACAACTATTCTTGATATATCAGGATGAGAAAATTAAAAATACAGGTTTTTATGTGAAGGCAATGTCACAGTAGGAGAAATAGAAAAGGGAGAAATTTTGGAATCCTGGGACAGTTTATTCCAAGGCAGGGATATTTATCCTTATTTTGCATAATGAAAAATTCTACTAATAGTCATGAAAATAATTGCCCCATCTCAAAATCCACTTGCCATAGGACAGGAACAAAGTTTACCAGTGTGAACTTCTTCCTTAAATAGTTTTACATTTAGCTGCCATCAATTTCACCTTTCCCACCTTTAGAATCTGGCTTCTAAATGAGACCTTTAAGAGTTCACAAGGGCCAGGATAATGGGTTTTCCAGAAACGGGATCCCAGCTCCCCAAGCATTGGGAAGGCCAGACCACAAGAGCCACAACTCAAAGAAAGTAGATAATTCAAAAATAAAAATTCGTAAACAAGCAGATTTTTTATGGCCCTCTGTACTTGTGGAGCACTGATTCAGACACATTGTTTTTCCTCCACATCTTATATCATCACTACAAGTAACCGTGAGTGCAGCAGGGCCAAGTAAAACAGTTTTCTAAAGAGGGGAAAGCAAACCAGCCCATTTGAGATTCTAATAAGGGCCAGGTGTCCGTTTTGCTGATTCAGCTGGAGTTCGCCCTTTTTACTCTCACAACACAAAAGGTTTTCTTAGTCCCATTTTACAGAGGAAGAAGCTGAGTGTCAGAGAGGTTGAACACCTTGACAAGGTCACACAGCTCTTGGTTAAGCCATGTTTGGCCCCGAAGCTCGTGCCCTTCTGCTACACCACACTGCCCTAGGCAGAGCTTAGTACTTCTCAAACCTTCATGTGCTCACAGGTTTCCCACAGATCTTGTCACAGTGCAGATTCTCATTCCAGAGGCTAGGGACAAAGCCTGAGGTGCTACATAGCTAATGAGCTCCTGGGAAATACAGATGACCTGCTGTTCGTTGGACCACACTTTGAGTAGTAAGGCTTTTGGCCAGTGGTTCTCAAATAGGGACAGTTTCCCCACCCCCTGCCCCACAGGGACATCTTGCAATATCTGGAGGCATTTCTAATTGGCACAGGTACTGGTGGTGATGCTACTGGATGTTGTAAGTGAAGGTCAGTGATGTTGCTAAACATCCTACAACTCACAGGGTAGGTGTCCCCCCCAGACAAAGAATTATCTAGCCCAGAATGGCAACAGTGATGCATGCAGTAAAGAAACTCTGTTTTCAGGTTCCAAGTCCATTTAAACTTCTTCCAAAGCTGCTGTAATTTTACAAACTTGCACTAGGCTCTATTCTCCTAAAAGACCAATAGAAAATTTGGTGCCACACTACCAATGGCTGGAGTACAATAAAGTTTAATTTCCTCCCTTTATCCTGCCATTATATCCTGCCATTATACTGAAGAAAATCAAATTGGCTGATTACACAGAATGGTTTCACAAACTGCCCAAGTTTCCATAAGGTCTTTTTTCTTCACACGGGAGGTCACAAGTGAAAAGGCAGAGGATAAGATTATTTTTAGATGCAAATTTTATAATTTCCTGTCCTTGCAGCTCAAACATTCACCCCCTTTGACAAGGATCACACAAAGCCATCTTTTATTATTCAGCATTAGCTATTCCGACCCGCCATCCATATCATGCTGGGATATTGCAGTAATTCGCACCCAGATCCACTCAGTAAAGAAACCAGTCATTCATCTGAGTCTTTAACGTTCATAGTCCCAAAAAGAACTAGTTCAATTAAGGTGTTTTTCACTGGAGTAACCATGCATTACAGCATTAAGGGAAACGTCAAATATCATATTGTTTTATTATAGTATATGCTTTAGGAAGGCTACATTTGAATACAACTTGGGCAGTAAATTAAGGTTTGGTTAAAATTAGATAGCTTTTGGGAGAGTCAAAGAAAAAACATCATATGTGCTAATGTGTCTGACCCCCAGGCTATACACGTGCTTCTATCTTTCCAACCTTATTTATCAATGGACTTCTCCTCATCCCTGGGGACCTAGCCCAGAGGTCCCACCTTCACATAACCCCCAGGACAAGGTCTCATGTCATCTCAGTGTCCCCCTGAAAACATAGTTTAGAGTTGAAGGCTCTCCATAAAATGACTGAGTGAATGAATGAATGGATTCTCTTGCCCTTGAACACTCAGCTTTCTGGGGTCTCCCTCCTCTCTTCACATTTCCTTCTCAGTTTTTTTCACTGCTTCCCTTCCTCCTTCTTTGTCCTGAACACAGATATTCCCCAGCTCTATCTTTGGGTCCTTCTCTCTTTGGGAAACTCTAAACCCTACCTCTTACAAACAGTTCCCAAACCTACATCTCTAGCCCACATTTCTGCCCTGAAACACAAACCTGTATTTTCGAATGTGAAGCTCATCTTCCCCTCCCCAAACCTGCCTCCCTCATAACTATCACAGGTGTTATCAACACCCCTATCACCCATGCTGCCAACTCTGGCTTCCTTCTGGTATCTCCATCCTCCTCATCTTTTATATTCTTAGCTGCCATACACTGTGGTTCTTATTTCAAGGCATCATCTTCTATTCCTTTCCCAGTCAGTTCCTGCTGTTATTACCTCAATTCTGCCGCATGACTGGTCTCCTAGACTTCAAAACTTGCTGCTATTTGATGGGCACAGAATTAAGGAGACTAGCATGGGAGCCAGTTGTGGAGAAAGTCTAGGCTGTAACTGCCCCATGATAAGCCCTCATGACCCCAAATGCTGGTCCTCTGGACCCCATCCCCAGCTTTCCCACACACATAAAGGAGGCAATGCAGCCTCATGGCTCAGAACACAGACCACCCCATTGTATCTCCCTGTAAGGCTTTGGGCAGGGCAATCTACTTCCCCGTGACCCAGTTTCTTCATCTGTAACAAGGGAGGATTAATCCAGTTCATAACATTCTGAAGAAATTAGAGTGAAACTGGGGTAATGGAGAGAAGGTGACTCTTGAGTTTGCATAACTCAGTACAAACACCTGTGCCCCAACAACTGACCTATAAAATGGCACCAGACGAGGTTTGATTCTGTAGAGAGAAATCTATAATCCATAAAGGAAACATGGACTTACTTTACAAGGAGACCAGCTGATGTGAAGGCAACTATTGTTTACCCCTTCCTCACCTTTCTTCAAAGAAACATGAATGTTATTTGTTGAGCCAAGACCTGTACAAAGCGCTCTGTATAGGCCATTTCATATGAGACTAGAGTATCAACTCATGGAGGTGAATGAAAAGGTTTTGTAAGAGGCAAAGAAAACTGCTGATTAAAATTATATTAGGCCAGAAGTCTCCTATAAATTTCACTAACATCTTTAGGTCTCTTGCAAAACCTCAGAACTGCTACTTGGAATATAACAACAAAGACAAACCCATTAAACAATGCAGATGAAAACACCAGAAGAAGAAAATGATTGAGGTTCAAAATGAAAAAGAATCAACATATTAGGAGAAAGAATAAGATTTTAAATGAAGCCGTAATATAAACCAGATGAGAAACCTAAATAGAACAGAAAAGATTCAAAGAAAACAAATCAGAGAAGAGAGGAAATGGGTGGAGAAAAAATGGCTGGAGGTTATTTTGACTTTGTACAAAACAGTAGATGATACAATGATTCTCATTTCTGAGGTCAAGTCCCCTGTGTGGTCTTAGGCAAATTACTTAGCTGCCTGATTAAGTAAGAGGACAATGTCAGCACCTACACCTCACACAGTTGCTCTTAGGAGTATCTGAGTACAGCACTCAGCTCCATGCCTGCACCAGATTTATGCTAAAAACAGCAACCTGCCAGGACCTCCCAAGATGAGACTCCATGAAGCTTTCTCTATCTGCATGATAACCCTCAGACAGACCTTGCCTGTCACACAGATTTCTTGGGTGGCTGCTGTGATTTCAGGAAATGTGGTCACTTTGGATGATGCTCCTTGAGTCCTTTATGTAAGAAGTAGCAAATTTATGTCTGTAGAGCAACAAAGCAAAAAGACAGCATGAAAAGATAGCCTCAGACTAGAAAAGGGGGAAAAGATAATGATTTCTTCAAAAAGATTTCACACCCTCTGGAAAAATCCTGTGTCATCACGTGTCATAAGTGTCCATGCAGCATGAGCATCCTCATGTGGCCACTAAATTCCCACGATCTCTGTACCTATAACAGTTGCTCCAGAGACATCTTAAGGATACCCACTGATGTTAGCACCAGGCAGGTTTTTAAGTTATATCAAGTTCCCAGTGTGTAACTAGCAAGGATCCAGTCATTGCACAGCATTCTATTTTCTTTTAAAGCAACTAAAGCCCTAGTCCTTAAAATTGTCTAAATCCTGGCATGGATCATAAAAGTAGTACAACAGAGACCTTTGGCAGGAACACTGCTGCGTATCATAAAGGTACAACAGAATATCTACATTAAGTGTTATTTCTACTGTCTAAAGCACAATCAGGTTTTGCCACTTCCTTCCTATATGAACTCTGCCAGAATGACAAAGATCACCTCTGCCCTTTAAAAGAAAAGCACCTTGCAATGCACTATTTAGACAGAGACGGAAAATGCAATACTTTAAAGAAGATCATGTCTAAACCAGGATTATTTCCAGCACACTAAAACGCACACAGGCAGCAAGGGAGTTCTTGATTCCAGGATCAAGTAATTAAATTGAAAGAGGTATTTTTTTAGCAACTATTTAGAAAAAACATGTTTTATATCGGCCAAGAAATATTTTTTAAGTGGCACTAATAAACCCAAAAGAAATTAAGAGTAGAGCAGCAGCTAATCTCCATGAATAGGCTTCTGAGTGGGGGTACGTCGAGTGGTGATACAGCATTTCCTGAGCACAGGACTACTGCCCTCAGGGTGGGGCACGTGAAGAACACAGAAACTCTGCCACCCGCCTGTGGACTCTCTGAGAGAAGAGGACTTTCCTCCATTAATAGCGTTTAAAAACATGCACTAATTCATGCTGGCAGTTCAAATCCTCCCATCAAATTACATTAGGTGATCAGGCTGAGTTCAAAGATACATGCAGCATAGAAAAAAAACTCATGCACAAAATCCTATAGTCTGAAGGTAAAGTTTGAGAGTCAAGAAAAGAGGATAACTAAAGGACTTGGTTAAGTGGGTCAAAAAATAAAGGTTTCAGTTGCATAAAAAGCCAAATGTGAGATTTTTTAGAATGATATGCATAAATACTTGCTGCTATTTATACACACAAATATTTGCCTTTACTTGAGATTTAGTGGGACTCTGCCTGAGGCAAGATTTTTTTAAGAGTAATAATAAAAATATTTAATGGTACTTAGAGCAAAGCATGTGTGGTCATGATGTTTTAAAGGGGAGAAAGAAAAGGTAATTCTGAACATCTGTACTACATTTCCACATGATAAAACCACCACACTCCAAAATTATTCTGAAGTTTGGTGGTGCTAAGGGGTGGGGCATAGTGGAGCAATTCATGTAGAGAAATGTTTATTTAAAAAACAGAAAAGGAGAAACAAAGGCCATTTAGGGAAAGCAGGGACAACAACCTTTATTGTAAAGTAAAACTGCCAATTAATAGTGAGAGTTGGATAGTCAAAAAGCGAAGTTTATGTGTCTTCTTGGATCCATAATTATTATCTCCATAAATACTCCTGAGAATCAAATCTTTATTTTCACAAAATCTCAACTTCCCCCAGTGGCACCTCAGATCAAATCACTACCCGCAGCCCCTCCCTTAGAGTTCTTTTCCACGGCTTTTCTCATTCTCAGCCCCACATTTTCTAAGAGGGAAGGAGTAAGGTACTTGAAGGCAGCTTCTCTCTCAGTCCTGCCCCCTCTACTTCTCTCTCCCTCTCTCTCATGTACACACACACCCCCTCCCCACTTCTGTTTTCTTTTCAGGCTCAAACCCCTACTGCTCCTCAGATATCTGTTTCCTAGTTCAAACCCCTGCAGTCAGTCTTTGGGTCAAGGAGTATCACAATCTGGGCTGCCCTTCCTCAGTAAAATGGTTTCAAGAAGGTGGGGCTGAGAATCACTCCATTTGCCACAGCCACAAGAAGGATGTGTCAATCACTACACCAGCAGCTCACAAGCTTGGTGATTTTGTCCCCTAGGGGATATTATGCAATGTCTAGAGACATTTTGGTTGCCTCCAGTAGGAGAAGGAAAAAGGCACTACTTGCTTCTTGTGGGGAGAGGCCCAGGATGCTGCTCAACATCCTTCAAGGCACAGGGAAGCTCCCACAACAAAGAATTATCCTGACCCAAATATCAAGTGCTAAGATGGAGGAACTCTGGGGTACAGCAAGGAAGCAAAATCTCAGTAATGGGCAGGTTCTTCTTCCAACACTAAAAGTGCACAAATGGCTGGCAACCCAGCATGCATGCACCCGAACAGATCTGACTGCTTTGGAGGCTGAAGGAGGGGCAGAGGGTGATGAGAGTACTGTCTCAGTGGTCAGGCCCGGGCTTCTCTTGATTAAGAACACTTTCCATAGCACAGCCTAGTAATTCAATGGCACACCAGCAAGTACTGTTTGTAAATACATTGTCACATGACTTGTGTATATAGTACATAGACAGTTTCTTTTTCAGACCATTTCCTTCAAAGCAGCCAGATTTTTAAAATGCTAATTGTGCAGGCCTAAAAAGTACCAACAAACAATGCATTTAAGAAAAGAAAAAAAAAAGGAGTTGGAAGCTTATTTTTTAATTGTCAGGGATTCCTAAATCTTTTGGAGTTTTTTGGCAATCTCCATTTCTCTGGCACATTGTAGGTTAGTGAATACTTTACAGATAGTCCCCTTTTTAATCCACATAGGGTTTTTTTGTATATTCCTATTTTTATTATTAATTTGGAATATTTCTTATTTCTATGGTATTTTTCCATTATCATTTAGTCCCTTTATACCTCCCGACCCACTACAATCACCACACTGTTGTCCATGTCCATGAGTCTTTTATCCCTTTTTGCTCATTCCCTCCACCCCCACCTCTCCCCCTACACTTGCTGTCTTCCTGTTCTCCATCTATGTGTCTGTCTCTGTTTTGCTTGTTAGTTAGTTCAGCTTGTTCATTAGATTCCACATATGAGTGAAATCATATGGTATTTGTCCTACTCTGACAAATTCACTTATTTCACTTAGCATAATTGGTCCATCCATGCTGTCACAAAGGGTAAAATTTTCTTTTTTTTATAGCCGAGTAGTATTCCACTGGATAAACATCCCATAGTTATTTTTATCACTCATCTATTGATGGACACTTGGGCTGCTTCCATATCTTGGTGATTTTAAATAATGCTGCAGTGAACACAGGGTTGCTTATGTTTTTTCAAATTAGTGTTTTGGGTTCCTTTGGATATATTCCCAGAACTGGGATTGCTGGGTCAAAAGGCAGATCCATTTTTAATTTTTTGAGGTATCTCCATACTGCTTTCCACACTCCTGAAAATGCTGTAGACTTCTGTGATAACTGGAATACTCAATGTGCTGTGACTCTGGAGATTAAAATCACAGGTCTTATATTGTAAAAGTAAAATGGGTAGAAATGACATAAAAAATATTGCTTCTTCATTTATATATTAAAAAAACCTCAAAAGCTATACATAAAAGGAGTAAAATTTGATACTCTAAATGTAACTAATTACACATAGGCTTTTAACCAAACATCTTGATTCAAAAACCACTTACATATCATCTAAATCAGGAGTCACCACTCTTTTTCTTAAAGGACCAAGGAAATAAATATTCTAGGCTTTGAGTGTCACAAGGCAAAATAGAGGATATTCTATCAGTTCTTACATAACCATTTCAAATGTAACCATTTTAAACCCAGGCCATTAAAAAAGAAAGAAAAACAGATGGTGGCACACATTTGGCCCACAGGTTATCATTTTGCCAACTCTTGATCTAAATAAATAGTAAGTCTTTATAATTTTTACTCTAAAGTCTCACTCATTTTTCTTTTTTTTTTACTTTTTTCATAAACTACTTATGTAATATAATTATATTTTCCTTTAGTAAGGAGGATTTATACCCAACAAGTTTATATCCAACTGCTGTAGCTGTAGGCCCCTCTTAGGAATCACCCAGCAGCCATTTACACTGCCCTATTTAACACCACCCGGAACATTTAGGACACCCTTGAACCTATATCCCAAACTGAAAACATAAATAAAGCCACCCATTTCACATCCAAGCCATGGTGGGTGGAAAACCAGATTTTGCTTTACTGAAGTTTAGTAATTGGAAGAATAATAAAACAGGGCACCTGTCAGGAGGTTTTAAATACAATTTTAATGTGTCACAGTTGACATAGAAAGAAACCAAAAATACTGAACAAAAACTAAATAAAAAGTAAACTTAGTTTGAGGAGGCAAAGCATTTCTTCAGGCAATAAGGCAGTAATAAAGCTTAAAATATAAAAAAGAAGGCTAACTATGAGCAGATGAAATAGGGAAGGTACAACTCTAAGTACCACTCATTTTTTCCTTATTCTCCGCTCACAAAGATTCATTTATTCCCTAGGAATTTATGGAGGGTCAAATGTGCAGTACTGTTACTTGCATTTTAAGTAAGCACTTTTATTTTCACCAGCCACAACTGGACTGGGGAGAAGGAGCCATGACATTGCCTTCTATATGGCACTGCTCGCCCTTTTCAGCATGCATGAGCTCACAAATTTACAGGCCCTGATGAGATATGGCAAGAAGAAAAAAGCAAAGCTTTTAGTATTTTTTTCTTTTGGGCACTTACAGAAAAAATGTCCCTGAGAAGAAGTCAGAAGACCATAATTCTGGTCTCTGGTCGATTCCATATCAAGTATCTGCAGATTCTTTTGAGCTAAAGGCAATTTTAGCTTTAGGCTCAAGAGCAATCTGCTTTAGGATCAAGAGAAATCCCTTGACTACCTAGAAGAACTTGAATTAGAGTCTCTTCCCATAATGGGAGATTATCAGCTATCTCTTTTTGACCTATCAATAGGGCAGGGGAAGCTTCTATTTATTAAATATCTGTTCTTGTCATTCAGCAATGACCCACTGAAGCCCCCAAGGCCCTTACTTCACCCTAGCTCAGAATGTCTTATATACCCATGTTCCCTTTCTATCTCTGAACCCCTCCTGCATGTGGAGTCTCTGACTTTCTCATGTATGTGAAGTTCCCATATATATGTATGTATTAAATTTGTTACTTACTTGCTAAAAAAAAATAGAGAAAAAAGAAGAAAGTAAAGAAAGGAAAAGAACAGAATAGAAAAGAAAAGGAAAAGGGGAAAAAGAAGTGATTAGGAACAGATGCCTGGAACCAGCAGACCCAAATTTGAACCACAAATCCATGACTACTTACTCTGAGAAACTGGATCAGACACATCACCCTCCTGGACCTCAGCCTCCTCATCTGAAAGGCAGGAAACCACCTCCCACCACAGAGAATTGTTGGAAGGATTAAATGGTACTCCCAGGAAAATAATTAGCAATGATATTCTCAGTACTCAATAAATGTTACATGTCGTCTCTGCTTAATTTCCCTCACAGGGTTATGGGCAGCATCAGAGGAAATGATTAAAATGGAATGTGTCCCATAAAATACAAAGCCTCCTCCATTAATTAATGTTACCACCCAAAACACCAGGATCTTGGTATAACTGAGCCCATCTCAACTTCCCATTGTTGCAGCTTGTGAAACACATTGAAGCATCTACAATATTGGTGCTCACAGGACTTTCTCACTCTGGAGGTTTCATCTGTGGTGCACTGTTTTACCAGATGATGATGATAATGAATTAGGTCAGCTAACAAAAGAACATTTTTCAAAATGAAGTCAAACCCAAGGCAGAGCAGCAGGACAGGGTGATGAGGACAGTAATCAGAGTCTCTCCCAGCAAAACCTCCTGCCATTCTCCCAACCCCACCCTCCCCTGCCACTTTTTCTCAGCAGATGCTAAAATACCTTGTGTCTAATGGCTCCCTGGGGCTCCACCAGCCTCTGTTACTTTTAAAAGCCAACAATTACACTCATTAAAACCAATAAGGGGCAAAACCTGAACCATTTCAAATTAGCATAAAGTGTTCAAACTTTAAAGAATGTATTAAATTTTATAGACAGGCAAATGATGCTAAACGAAAATGAATACATTTCTTATATTACCAGAAATGTTAGAGTAAAGGTTAGGAAATCCTGTATTTGGATGTGTGGTTAATTAGGATCCAGAGAGAGCACTTTTCTGTTAAAATGCTTCACTACATCCATCCTGTACAGATGGTTTGGAGAAAATGAAATGCAGTAAGAACAAAGGTAATCTGCACCAAGTTGGTATCAGCCAATGAAAATTCTATGTAATCTTAAAAGACATATCATATTCAAAATTAAATGCTTATTCAAAAAGAGGCATGAAGGAGAAGTATGCAGTTCCTTGGGTCTCCTACTAAATAATAATAGGAATAATTAACAAGGCAGACTTTAGAAGAATCACACAAATGTGGGCTTGGTGATCACAAATTGTGTGTGTGTGTGTGTGTGTGTGTGTGAGAGAGAGAGAGAGAGAGAAAGAGAGAGAGAGAGAGAGAGAGAGAGAGTCAGAGAGACAGAGAGACAGAGAGACAGAGAGACAGAGAGAATAATAATAAACAAGTAACCAGTAGTCAGAAATGCCTTGTGCATTTTTGGCTGGAACTTCATAATCATTTCCTCAGTCATAGTCTTATCCTGGTTGGATGGCTCCACCAATATTTTCATCAAACACAACTCATTCAAAGACTTCCCTCAATCCCAGCACCTCCTGCTGATGACTCACCTGCCCACTGTCCCACTATCAGTCCCCATCCAGGCTCACGATGATTGTCTGCTTCTTACAGCTCCCAGCACGCAGGTCCTGAGCCATCACCTAGATTCAGACTCTAGGTCATCTAAACAGCCACGGTATCCTTCTAACTTACCTCCATGTCTTTGGTCCCTTCCTAGACAATCCAGTATCAATTCGCACTAACAATCTTTTCTGATAATGCCATTCTCCAGGGAAAATTGCTGCCCAGGCTTCACAGAGCTTAACTAATAAAGGCCAATCTCCTTTGTCCCACGGTCAGAGCCCTCAATGACCTGATCTCAAACCACCTGCTCATCTTTATCTCCTTTTCCTCCTGACAGGTGGAGTTTCAGCTGCTCCAAACTCACTGTGCCCCAAACCAACCACAGCTCCCAAACAAAGGCTTGGCTCCACCATTGCTTTTCCAATTACACTTCTCCACCACCCATGTGTGTTGAAATACTTCCTACCTGTGAAGAACAGCTCTGTCATCAGCTCTCCTATTCTAAGCTGCATAGAATTTAAGTGCCATTTGAGGTCTTCTTGGTGTACCACCCGGGAGGCAGTAGTGTGCAGTGATGTCGAGTATACTCTCCGGAGACAGACTTCCCAGGTTCTGATGTTGATTTCAGCACTTGCTGTATGACTGGGAACAATAACTTACCTCTTTGTGCTTCAGTTTCCATATCTGTGTATGAGGATGATGACAGCAATGTTTACTTAGTACAATAACCTGGCACAGAATAAGCCTTGATAAGGGTGAGCTGATTCTCTTAATGCCCATCTGAATCTCTGAACAAGACCATAAACTTGTCAAGGGTGCTCCCACAGCATCCTGCACATGGATGTTCAACATGTGTCAAATGATGTTCAACGCACTTTGAAAATAATGAAAGAAAATTTCCAATTCAGGTTACCCTCAAAGTGACTGCTCCACTCCAAACACAGAGCAATGATAGAGAAAACATAAAAGAACAGGGCACTTGAATAATCATTATAAACTTTTCTTTCTTTTTTTTTTATCCTTACAAGAGGAAGTTTTTTTCATTGCTTTTAGAGAGAGAGGAAGGGTGAGAGAGAGAGAAAGAGAGAGAAACATTGATGTGAGAGAGAAACATCCATTGGTTGCCTCCCATACATACCCAGACCAGGGATCATACATGTCTGGACCAGAGATCCTATATATCCAAACCGGGGATTGAACCTACAATCTTCCAGTTATAGGACAATGCTCAAACCAACTGAGCCACACTGGCCAGGGCATAAACTTTTCCAATACTGGCAAAATAAACCACAGAGCAACACTCGAGGTATTTTTTAACTATTTTTCAGTCTTTCAAATATTTATTGAGCACCTGCAGGCAATATTTGAGGTCTGGGAATATTGATGGAATGTACTGATTAAGTAAGAAACTTACTTGATTAAAATAGGGAGAAATTGTTAGGTTCTATAGTATATTTATAGGAAACAACTCTTAGAAAATAAAGTATGTGAAATGTTATGTTTATATGATCACTTGTGTTTGGGAATGTTTTCTGTGATATGCTTTGTTGGTAGAAATAGAATGTACTGAATCTGTGGACTCAGAATTAGAAAAGCCTGCATCAGCAAAACCATGGCTCATCCTGCAAAACTGGAGACAAATGTGTATTGAAGAGAAAGAAGCCATATGGTGTTGAGAGAGGAGACTGGAGTGGATTTTAGAAATCTGGGCAAAGACTGGGGGGAAAGTTTGAGCCATCCATAAAAGGTTTATGAGCTTGAGAACTTCTAGGTCACAAACTTTCCTTTGGTGCATCTCCCATTAGCCTGGGGACAATCTGGATAAATAAAGTAGGAGATAAAGAATTTACATTGCCTTGCCCTCCTCCAGGAGGGCATTGCTGCTTTCCCCTCTCATCCCTGTCCCCCACCACCCCCCCCACACACACACACACAGCATGGAGGGAAGCCCAGGCTCAGTCTCCCGGGGGTTATACTTGTGCTGGATTAATAGCAGTTGTGGCCACTGATGACTTGAGTGCTCCTCTCCCCTTGTTACCAAAGAAAGGCGAGCTGCTCAAGGCATTGGTCTAGGAGATCAACAGGCATGGCAGCAAAACTTAGATCCCTTTCTTTCAAACATCTTACAGTCCAAAGACTGCTGATTCTGCTCTAAGGGCCAGCCAAAAATATATTAAGGAGAGTGAATATAGGAGGATCCTGGTATATAAACCCACTTTTTCTTTAATAAGATCAGTAGTATTTAGGGTACTTGATTACTAAAACCTTTACATGGAACAATATGTTCTTTGCAGAAAAAGCTAGAGAACAAGGTAAACTCTTACTACATCAAACAATGTCTTATCAAATCAACTCGTATCCAAAAGCACCAGACAACACTAGTGAGTAATGGTGCATTTCAGCCAATGCTTCAGCTCATTTTAGCACATCAGTTGTAGTTCTTGAGCAATCGTTTTCATCCTCCAAATAAGGTGAGATCATAATCTTTCTGTTGTTTCTTGCCAGGCATAGAAGTGGTTCCACCCTCAGCCTTTTCCAGACCACCAAAACACAAGGCACTGAAGCAACCTGACCCTCCAATGTACAACTCCTGCCAACTCAAAATCTCCTGAAACAATAGGCTAAAAACAAGGCCAGTATTTCAGGAGATGGGGTTTACATGAGGTTCGACACCTTTGCCTAAGAATGAATCATAAAACTACTGCTCTCCATTCTCCAGCATTATGCCATCTAACCCCAGCAGGGTTGAACTGTGCAGAATGAAAAAGAAATCAGGAACACACTGAACTTAAAACTTCAAGTATATTTTAAATCCTGTTTTAGATTAATTTAAATAAACTGAAGTCAGGCAACTTCTTTGTTCAAGTTGGGTTATTCTTACTGGTCTAATACCAAAAGCAGTCAATCACATTTTTTCCACTGAAAAAAAAAAAAAAAAAAAAAAACCTCCCTGACAAAAGAACATTCTAAAATGTTCAGGAGAGAATATGGAAACAGCTTACACTAAACTTTGCCTCTGAAAATAACTTATGAAGAACGTTACTCAGTTATTTGACCATGAGAAACAACTATCTATATATTATTACATATTTTTCAGGTCACGAATTAAAAATACAAATTTATTTTCTAGCATAGCATTTTTTTCAAGGTGTCTTACAAAGAACACCAGTACAATGGGAGAAAAGCAAGTCGAATAAGTGTGAGAAGCTCTGCCTTCCCTACACCGCTTCTTGGAAATGACTGATGCACATTTGCAGTGAACTCTGTGGAATCCAGCATGTCCCTGAGTTTATTTGGCTCTGCAGCCCTTTTTCTTCCTTAACACATACCAAAACCCCAAAAACTGGCTGTTCAGCAGAGCACACTTTGAGAAAGGTTCTTCCAGAAAAGGGATATAATGTAATGGTCCAATAGCTGAGACTCTGAAGTCAGCCCGATTCAAATACCAGCGTCACCATTTGTTAGCTGTGGGACACTGGGCAAGCTTCTTAACATCACTGGGCCCTCAGTTTCCCCGGGCAAAGTGGGCAAAATAATAAAACCTACCTCTTAGGCATGGGTCTTTCCATATGACTGCAACAGTCTTCTGAGAGCCTTACATGGCTGGCTCCTTTTCATCACTCAGATCTCAGTTCACAATGTCACCACCTCCAAGAGGCCTTCCCTAACCACCCAATATAAAGGTGGTCTCATCCAAGTCATTTGTTCTTCATCCTTTTCTTTTCTCTATGATTGTTCTCTGTTTAACTATTAAATAGATATTTGTGTTCTAGTTCACCCCAATAGATACAAGCACCATGAAGTCGAACTTTATCATATATCATTACTCTATCCTAAAACTGAGCCACAATAAGTATTCATTCAAAGGATGGATGGGTGAATGAATAAATGAGGTGGCTGTGAAAATTAAATATGAATCATATAAAGCATTCTTTATAGCACCTGCCACATAAGAACAAATCCAGATGCTGTTATGAAAACTTCTGATGAATGATGTGGTTAATTCTTACATTATTTAACTTGCCTTTTCTTTCTGTATTGCATGTAAACATTTCATGGCACTTATTTAAAGGTGTGTTGGTAAATGGGCTTTCAGGGGAGTGTGGGTAGGCCTTAAGATAGCATTTTACTGATTGCCATGGTGCAAATACTCCCACCATGACCAATTTTGAGCTATCAATGGTTTAAAAGCAGGCTCGCAAAATTCATGAAAATATAACAAATGGCTCTCAAAATTTCTTTGGAAGGGTCCTTTCAGGCCTCCAAGTCTTGTTTGTTCAGTTCAAGCTTAAAATAAGATTTTTACATATAGAAACTTTTTCCATATTCTCCCTTCTGGATGAGCCAAGATAAGGGTTATCCTCTGACTAGCCTAATCCTGAAGGAAACTGGTTGGATATATCGGGCTGCATTTTCTGTACCACTCTCTGTGGGCTCTTGGACTGATGTTTAAGGCTCTAAACATGATCTATATCCATTCCAGATTGTTGTGAGAAGCAACTAATCTCATAAAACACCAATTAAATTATGTTTAGATTCATTTCATTGAAGACATCCACACAACAGAATCAAGGCACCACCTATTAAGTATGACCAATGAGCAAAATCTAATAACAGAATAAGAGTGACTCTACCCTGACCAGAAGATTCCAACATAAAGTAAAGGTCAATGCCATAGATGGAGGTTTCTTTGGCACTACAGCTTGACATGCAACATGGCCCCAAAGCAAAGCATCAGATTTTTTCACGTACAGCAATCTACCAACCAGAATTTTGAGATAAAACCAAAATTTCAAAATCCACAATCACTCTTCATGCAAATGATGCCATGCCAGGAATTATTGCTTCTCTTCTGTAAAATAAGTGGAAAGTCTATGGAGTAAGGCAGGAAGAGATTACTTTCTGATCAACTGTATCGGCTATCAATTGCTTTGTAATAAATTACCACAAAATTCAGCAGCTTATTATTACATTTATTATCTCATTTTCTGTGGGTCTGGAATCCAGACACAGCTTAGCTGAATACTGATTCCAGTCTCACAAAGCAGATGTCAGCCCACAATCAAGGTGTCAGCCCAGGGCCTGTCATCTCATTGGAAGACTCAGCTGGGGAAGGAGCCACTTCCAAGCTCACTAAGTGGTTGTTGGCAGTTTTCAGTTCTTTGTGGCTGTGTGAGTGAGGGTCTCAATTCCTTATTGGTATTGGCTGGAGGCTGCCCTGAGTTCCTTACCACAAAGGCTTCTCCCACATGGCAGCTTGCTTCAAAAAACCATGCAAGTTGAGAAAGCAATCGAGGCTGCTAACAAGAGGGAAATAACAGTCTTGTGTAACCTAATCGTGGAAGTGTCACCAGCGTCCCACTACCTTTGCCATATTCTGTTGTTTAGAAGCAAGTCACTAGGTTCAACTTATCCTCAAGGGGAGGGGATTACACAAGGGCATGAATTACAAGAGGTAGGGATCATTACGGTCATTTTAGAGGTCTGCCCATAATAATCACCCCCTTAGAATATGAATAGGAAGACTGGGCCCAACATAACACCTCTTTAAGCATCTTAATATGAACTAAGCCATGTGGCTTCCCAAGCATATTGCTAGGGTGTCATGGCTGGTTGGGGGGTCGAGGGGAGAGCAGGGGAGGAGAATGAGCACAGAGGACATCAAGTCCAAAAACACAGAATTCTGTTCAAATGTTCTAAGCAAATATAATCTACATCGGAGAAAACCCCTAGGAACATTCATATTAGTAAGTCCTGCCATGGAAGGCATGTTTCTGAACAACACAAGTGACTCATAAGAAGGCCTGCCCATCTAAGCAGGTATATAATGCCAGGAAATCTAACTTGGTCTGGAAGCAAATATCTTTTGGAATTTCTATTTATTTATGTAACATATTTTTAAAATATACTTAATGCCATTTTATTGCTTACTATTTTCTGTTACATCTGTGTCTCCCAAGGCTTACATGATACTTTTGAGATCCACCATAGTGGCAAAGAACTGCTGTAAAAATTTCAAATGTTGGCTGGTACCCACCTTTTATCTGAGCTCTGTCAAACTGCATATTCTCAGATATATGAGCATGCCAACATAAAATGGTGGTGGCAGGCCAGAGAGGCCGCCTCTGAAAACTTTGAATGATTTAATCCACTAAGTGCAAAACACGTACAAACCTGGAACACTCTGTCCTAGATGAATGTAAATGCAAACAAAGAGTATCTTAAATCTAAATGCTCAAAATCAGTCTGCACATTTTACCATAGTTTCCAGAAATATCCATACACTTTACTTTCTGGAAATTCTGCCCCAATTCAGCTATAAAAATAGTTAGGTTTATTGTGTTGCTAATCACCTGTTCCTTTTTCTCCTTTAGAGAAATGATATTTAATAAACATCTAAAACTTAAACACTACTATACTTAAAAGGCCCTGAAACAATGACCATCTGTGGGAAAGCAGCTGTAAACCACCCTACTGCTGACATGTGCTACACATGCTTGGATCCTGAATACGTGCTGAATAATAGTGGAACATATGAGTGGTGAGCAGAGGGGAAAAAAACTAATGCAAAATTCCAGTTTAAAGGTGATAAGCAGACAGGAAGGTTATAAAACAGGTGACAAAGGGAATTTTAAAGCTATGGATGTTTTCCAACCTGTGAAAATAACTTGATAACATATTTTAACTTGTAAAATATGACTTTGGGGCAATAAAATGAATGCCCTTACCTCTCTAAGATGTATGTTTTCCTTCTCCTTCTGGTCTAAAATCACCTCCAAGTGGCTAACTTGAGACTCAGCCTCTGCCACCCGCCGCGTCCGTTCATTGTCATCCTCAAGACTTTTGGACGGCAAGCCTTTACTTTGTAACATCTCAAGAAGCTTTTTAATTGACTCATCTCGGGCATTGAGGGTCTGTTTCTGTGTTTCGATTCTCAGCTCCATTTCCTCCAAGGTCTTCCTCAATAGGAACAGCTCCTTAGCCTGTCTGTCGTGCTCGGCTTGGAGGCGCCGGAAGTTCTCCTCAGTCAGCTCAATGGTGAAGTGCTCGGCTCCTCGATTGCCACTCTCCTGCTGCAGGAGGTGGTTGAGGTCTCTCTGGGTTCGCAGCTCATCCTGAAGGGCCTGAATTGTCAATTGCAGGTGCTGTTAAGAGGAAGACGGAGCAGGGGAAGAGAAAGAAAGGAAAAGTCAATGGAAATGCCAAGGGCTAGTTGCTGGTACCACACTATGAAGATGGAATGTTAATCATGAGGTCCAGAGGGCCAGCCGTGAAGTCCTCCAGGGTGACTTCAGAAGCATAGGACAGCACATGAAGAGGGGGATATTAATTCAATGATGCTTTCTGAATGTCTTAGGAGAAAAGAAATGTACACAAACACAGAAACAGTATATTAGTGTCAGTCACAAGGAAAATTATGTATCTACAGTTTCAATTTAGAAAGTGGAAAGAGTTAGAGGGAAACTTTCACAAACACACCTTCTTTATGCCCACAATGCTCCAGACTCAGTATTCCTTGTTTCCTAAGTGTTCTTTATTCTACTACCCATTATTTTCCATGATAAATGCATGTCCATTTATAAGTGAAAATAATAGCATCCACTACAAGTAGACACAAACAAGGACTTTATTTTTACAAATAAAGCTGTGACCAGGTTTGGTAAACAGGATTACTGCATCTGCAAGCAGAAGGGAACAAACACAAACAGAGACAGACACTGAAACACACGAGGTGAGGCTGTGCAGAACAAAACAAATGAGCTGCAAAGAGTGGACAAACCTTGGTTCTTCTGGCATCCAGTAACTGAACAGCATGGGAAATGAAAAAAAAAATGAAGCAAAAAATCAACACAAAGAAAAGTCCAGTGCAAGCAAAGGATATTTAACAGAAAGAACTTAATCAACATAAAGTACCTTCGCAGAGGGAAAAAAAAAGAAAAACAATTTCTTATTATAGCAAAGACCTATAAGCTATACAGAAACTATAGTACTGATGCTTGATAAACATGATATTTTTTAAAAAGTGAGGTTTACCCCACCTTTTGTTTTCCTAAATCTCCCTGACACAGTGAGTCTTGGGTGTGTCACCAGGGAGAAAAGCAGAATACTCCAGAAGCACCTGCATACCACATATTGTTCCAGGTCATCATTTTAACCAAAATCACAGTGAAAGCACCAGAGGAACAAAATAGTTACCAGT
Source organism: Glossophaga mutica (assembly GCA_039655065.1). Taxonomy (NCBI): domain Eukaryota; kingdom Metazoa; phylum Chordata; class Mammalia; order Chiroptera; family Phyllostomidae; genus Glossophaga; species Glossophaga mutica. The sequence goes on from CM077309.1 coordinate 50,575,171, forward strand.
TATGAGATATGAGAAAAGAAAGTTGCGTGAAGACAGTTGGTGAATTCAGCAACAAGCTCCCCACAGGCTGGTCAGAACAGGCAGCCACAGGCCTGAAGGCATTTTTGTCCTAGAAACAAACCAGGAGGCTTCCAAATCACCCAACACTTTCACTCACCACACACTCCTGGCCTGTGGGTGGACCAGACACAACACTAAGAAAGAGAATCAAGATGAATATAAGGCATAGCTCCTGGACACAGGGAACTCACCATACTATAAGGGATGGATAATATCATGTCTAAGTGACATAAATACTGGAGCAGTCCACATTTTAAAATCTTTCTGAGGTCCTATGGTTAATGCCCAGAGGTACTCAGACTTTCTGAGTATGGCCTATACCCAGAAATTAGCAATGAGTGGTGCATCCCCTTGATAAAACCCTTTATAGGTATCTACTCCATCTGTACATTTCCACTGAAATTCTAGAGCACAGGGAATAAGTACTCTCTTTCTTGTCCATGTGCCACGATGCCTCACAGGGAACTGACTTGCAGCAAGCAACTGGTATGCATTTAATGGTGGACATTATGAATTTTTTTAAATATAATGCATCCTTGTAAAAAGTATAAAATTCAGTAGTACTGTAGTATATTAACAAACTTGTACAACCATCAACAAAATAAATTTTGGAACATCTTCATCATCCAAAAAATAAACCCTATACACTTTAGCAGTCACTCTCCATCCCCCTCCATACCCTCAGGCCCTGACAATCACCAATTTACTTTCTGTTGCTACGTATTTCCCTATTCTGGACATTTAATACCTATGGAATCATGCAATAAGTGGTTTCTTTCACTTGGCAAGTTTTCATCCATGTTGTAGCATGTATCAGTATTTCATTCATTTTATAGATGAATATTATTCTGTTATAGGTACATATCACATTGTATTTATCTATTCATCAGTTGATTCATACACAAATATTAACAGTAGCATTATTCATAGTAGCCAAAAAGTAGAAATGACCTATATCTCAATCAACTGATGAATGACTAAATAAAATGTGGAATATTCATACAAAGGATATTATTTAGAGAAACAAAGCAATAAAATACTAATACACACTGCAACATTGGTGAACCCTAAAACAGTATGCTGTATGAAAGAAGCCAGTCACAAAAGACCACATTACATGATTCTACCGATATGAAATGTCCAGAATAAGTAGACCCATAGACAAAAAGTAAATCAATGATTGCCTGGGGAGTTGAAATAAGGGGAATGAAGGGTAACTACTAAAAGGGACAAAATTTCTTCTTGGGGTGATGAAAATGTTCTGAAATTAGATAGTGGTATTGGTTGAACAACTTTTTGAATATACTAAAAACCACTAAATTTTACATGTTAGATGGGTGAACTGTATGATACATAAATTATATCTCAATAAAACTGTCACTAAGAACCTGAAGTGGGACTATAAAGTAATATGACATTCCTCCACCAGCTACTCATGCCTAAACCACATCTAAACAAAATCCACAGGAGTATCAACAGCCTTCAGCCCAGCAATCTGGCTACTGCAAAGCCTTTTGGGAGTGGAGAGTGCATCTTTAAATCATTTAAATATTTTTAAAGATGATAAATCTTTCTACTTTGAAAGTGGCTTGGATTTCTAATGTGATCTAATTTTATTTGGATTTCACATATGATGAATCAGGATGATCAGACTAGAAATCATCTTTTCTGAAAGTGAGCAACAATAAGATTGGTTTTCTTAAGTGATTCATAGGTTGACCAGAAGGAAATTCCGAAGACAAAATGCCAAAATTCTTTCAACAGAGACAGCAATATGAAGACAACCCTGTAAAGGGGCTGCCCCTTTGGATGGGCAAGTTGCCTTTTGCCCTGGTCCTTGGTTTTCATACCCAAAAATGGGAATTATCATAGCACGTACCTCACAGGCTTCCTGTGAGGAATAACTAAGATAATGCATCAAGTGCTTAAATGCAAAGGGAGGGAGGAAGTTTGGTAGAAAGGAAGATAGAAAAGAAGGAAGGAAAAAAGAAGGGAAGAATAAGAAGGAGAGAGGAAGAAAGGAAGGGAGGGAGAAAAAAATTGATCTATTTATCAATTCAATATACATTTACCCAGCATCTCGCTCATACTCATGAAATATTAAAAAAGGAAAACAAATGGTCCATGCTCATAGTCCACATGGACAAGTAAACTGATAGTAGAAATATTATGTTATGAGAGTTATGACAGAAGTCACACCTAGGTGGAGGAAATACAGGGAGGATATAACCTAGGCTACAGACACGCAGGAAACCACCCCAAACCAAGAGAAACCACTGAGCTACTTCTTGAAGAGCAAATGATAATCAGCCCCATGAAGAACAAGGGGAAGAGAACAGGAAGTACAAAAGCCCAGAAGCATTGAGCATCTTTACATATGTCTATTGGCTATCTGTACATCCTCTTTGGAGAAGTGTATATTCAGGTCCTGTGCCCATTTTTAATGGAGTTGTTTGTGTTTTTGGTGTTCTGTTTTGTAAGTTCTTTATCAGGGAAATGCAAATTAAAACCACAATTAGATATCACCTCACACCTGTTAGAATGGCTATCAGCAAACAACAAGTGCTGGTGAGAATGTAGAGAAAGGGGAATCCTTTTGCACTATGGGCAAGAATGCATATGGGTGCAGCCACTATGGAAAGTGGTATGGAGATACCTCAAAAAATTAAAAATGGATCTGCTATTTGACCCAGCTATCCCACTTCTGGGAATATATCCAAAGGAACTCAAAACACTAATTCAAAAGAACATAAGCATTCCTACATTCATTGCAGCATCATTAACAATTGCCAAGATATGGAAGCAGCCCAAGTGTCCATCAGTAGATGAGTGGATAAAACAACTATGGGACATTTACACAGTGGTATACTACTCACCCATAAAAAAGAAGAAAATTTTACCCTTTGTGACAATATGGATGGACCTGGGGAACATTATGCTAAGTGAAATAAGCCAGTCAGAGAAAAATAAATACCATGTGATTTTACTTATATGTGGAATCCAATGAACAAACTGAATGAACAAGGAAAATGGACAGATTCATAGATAGAGAACAGGATGACAAGTTAGGAGTTGTGGAAAGTAAGGGGTGGAGGGACTGAGCAAAACAGAAAAAGGACTCATGGACATGGACAACAATGTGATGATTGCTGGAGAAAGGGGGCTATAAGAGGACTAAATGGCAATGGAAAAAATACAATTAAAAATAAAGTAAAAAATATATAAATAAATTAAAAGCCCAGCAGCAAGGACAGACCAGATCTATTAAGGAACAATTATAGCAAAAATCTGGACAGTGCTTAACACATGGCACACATAGTTCTAAGCTCTTTTAACCCTCAGAACCACTCCGTGAGATAGCCACTGTTATGCTCTTCATTTAATGGATGAGCAAATGGAAATGCAAAATGGTACCGAAACTTGCCTAAGGTCACCCTGTGGTGACATAACCAGGTGTTCATCCAGGCAGTCTGACCCCAACACCCCTGCTGAAACCACTCTATACCAACTAGCTTCTGAACTGACACGAACAGTTCTGAATAACTGAAAAAAAAGAATGGGGAGGAGGGCTGCAGGAGTGGTGAGAACAGACAGGCAGGCAATTATGACAGTTACAGCAATTGTCGAAATTAAAAATTAGGCATCCTAACCAGGCAACTTTCAGGTTAAACACTTTTCCAGGTAGCCATTTTATTAATCACTAAATGACTTCAGCATAACTAAACATACTCTGATAATCAACCTAAAATTTCTCAAATCCATATGTCATTTATTTTTAATATTCTTTTTAGATATTTAAAATTAAGCAGGAAACTTCTTATCCCTAAAAAGGGATTCTTGAGTAAAATGCCTATACCTTGTAGAATCTTTCTGGACCACCTTTCTGCATCCTATACTAGGGGATGGGGAGGAAGTTTGAAGCAATCTCTCTCCTTCCTTCCTTCCCTCCCTCTCTCTCTTCCCTCAATGTTCTACTTTTAATAGATTTAACTCACCAAATTTCAAAATTCATTTATCAGATAGCCATCTCTACTTAGATATTTGACACCAATAATTTCAACTTTAAAATATAAAAGCAGGCCCTGGCTGGTGTGGCTCAGTGAATTGAGTACTGGCCTGCGAACCAAAGAGTTGCTGGTTCGATTCCTGGTCAGGGCACATGCCTGGCTTGTAGGCCAGGTCCCCAGTAGGGGGCATGTAAGAGGCAACCACACATTGATGTTTGTCTCCCTCTCTTTCTCCCTTCCTTCTCCTCTGTTTAAAAATAAACAAAATCTTTATATATATATAAAAATAAACAAAATCTTTATTTATGTGTGTGTGTGTGTGTGTGTGTGTGTGTGTGTGTGTGTGTCTATAAATAAAGACAGGCCCTGACTAGGTAACTCAGTTGGTTAGACCGTCATCCTGATACTCCAAGATTGCAGGTTCAATCTCAGGTCAGGGCACATATAAGAGTCAACCAATGAATGCATAAATAAGTGACACAACAAATCTCTCTCTCTCTCTCTCTCTCCCCCCTTTCTAAAATTAATAAATAAAAATAAAAGAAAAATATAAATAGCACTTTTCATAAATAATCAACTGAAAAGAATATTTTCTCTGTGTCTCAGTTTCCTTATTTGTAAAAGGGGGAGAGTAATAATTCCTATCACATAGAGTTGTCAGAATTAAATTAATTGATACATATAAAGTTCTAGGAAGTGTCAAGTACAGAGCAATCACTTATACAGGGTGGGGCAAAAGTAGGTTTACCGATGTGAGTATGCAAAACAGAGTTTTTTCTTACACTATTATTTATTAATTATTGTATTATTTTTGATAAAAACAATTATAAACCCACTTTTGCCCCACCCTGTATCAGTCAGGATAGGGTAGAATATGCTGCTGTGACAACAGCAACAAAACCCCACATTCTGCAAAATGAAATCCACCTGACATGCTGAGGACATGGACTAAGAACCCTTAGAACTCAAAAAACCTTAAAGATTTACATGTTGACCTATTTTACAAATAAGAAAATCGGATCACACAATTTAAATGTCAGGCCCAAGAGCACACAAACACTGCCAAAGTCAGAGGTCCTGGACTCCATTCTGGCCTGTATTCTGATAACCCTAAGGGTAGACAAAAAGGGACTGGCTCTCCACTTTAACAACTTATGAAATGGCAGTTGTGTTAGAGGCAGAATGAGTGATAATGTAAATCAGGGGTGTCAAACTCATTTTCACCAGAGACCACATCAGCCTCATGGTTGCCTTCAAAGGGTCGAAATAATTTTAGGACTATATAAATGTAACTTCTCCTTAACTGTTAAGGAGTTGAAATTACGTTTTACCCTTTGAAGGCAACTGCGAGGCTGACGTGGCCCCCAGTGAAAATGAGTTTGACACCCTTGATCTAAATCATTTCATTTACACATCACTGGGTGCTACCCAATAGTTAAATAGCATGGGACACATATGGACAATTATTGAGACCTCCTTTCTAACTGCTTGGAATTAGACTGTTAGCTAATTAGAATTAGCTATGAGAAGACAAGCTCTACAAAAACTACCTCTAAAAGAACAGTATACAGTACAAGTGCAATCTCTAACTAAGCCAAAGTACCTTCTCTAAGGGTCAGAAAAGTAAGAAAAACTATGCCCAGTTTTCAACTTCCTGCTTCCCAGATTATCCAGTTCCTTCAGACTGAATCACTACCCCTTCCTCAACTGTGAAAGCACGTTTCTTCTAAGGCAGTCATCCGAATCCCACTGGAACAATAACCAAGAGCTTTCATTTCAGCTTGTTAGCTACATCAGGTACCAACCTACCAACCAGCAACCTGAAAGACTGTATTCAAGGGCTGTCTCTTTGGAATCTCCCAGTTGTCACCATGGTCTCAATTTAAGTCTCAACCACTAGTTCTGTGGCTTCCATTCCACCACACAAGTGGAGAAAGAAGCCCTTCCAATGTCCACCTACATCAGGATAGGACATTGCCACATGATCCAACCTGTACCTGGGTTCCAGTCAAACTGCTGACAAGTTAGCATTTGTGGCACAGGTAAAAGGGGTGGTAAAACAGCTAATCCTCTTCAAATACAAAAGTGAGTCTGCGGTTGAATGAGAATTCAGAAAGCTTTTAACTCCCTACCCTGATTCTGGGATCCTTCCCCCAGTGCTCTCAAAAAATCAAAGCTCAGGAAGCAAACTCCTTTCTCCACAGCCTGCCATTGAGGACACCATGGGAGGAAGCAAAGCAAGTGAGACAACACCATCCAGGCTAATCTTTACAGTCACTCAGCTAGGAGTACAAATAGAATGCATCACGTTTGTCATGATACCTAGCCTTTAACCCAGTTCGTTTTCATCTTGTGTCCCCCACATTGAATCTCATACTTTGAACTCTGCCCTGGACAATAAAGACTAGAGCCATCTCCAGTCCACAGAAGGGAAAAAGTTTAGAACCCTTGGTCTGTCCTTGAAACATAGGTAAACAACATGAGAGCTGAAAAGATTAGTCTGCCCAATGGGCTCTAAGTCTCAGGCAGTAAAGGAGGTCCTAACAACTTGTCTTTCTGGTGTTATGGCAGGCTACATTTTCCCAGTATACAACAGCTGGATAAGAGCAAATATATCTTTCAAAGCATTGTTGTGCTTACAAAAAAAAAGTAATCTCCAGGAAAGAAAGAGAAAGTAAGCTTCTCAAGGGCAGGCTCTGGGCCAAAATTGGACTATACCTCCAAATCTAGCACATAATAGGTATTCAATAAATAGTGAGTACAATATGGACAGAAAGATGAGAAGACCAAAAGAAAAACTGTCTCTCCAGACAGTTGACCCAGGGGGACAATATGAGGGAGAATGGATTTTCATTCCTCTTTGCTTTGCTGTAGTTAGGTTGGAAGTGAGAAAATGGGCAGAGGGAGAGTGCACTTGACCTCAGATTATTCTACTCTGTTCTCTTCCCCAAAACTCAAAATGCCTCATGTCCACACACTCACTCACCCTTCTCACAATATTGCTCTGAAGCTGCCAGCACTATGTCCACTTCACAAGAGGATAAATTGGCTGGCTTAAGGGATCTGACTGTAATCACATCATTAGCTGATACAGCCCAGTGTCTAAAATTGAGGTTTCCTCCAGCCAATTCTAAGAACTTCATTTTCTACAACTCTGAAAAGTTCCCATAGTCAATAATCTTGAAAAAAGGAGAACAGTGAAAATATAAGAAATTAAGTCACACTTGAGTTTGCATGAAAAAGGAGGGAAAATATACTTTGCCTCAGTCAACATTTAGGAGAATGACTTCTAATTGCTACTGGAGTCAGAATCTAATCCAGATTTCAGGATATCTAAAACACAAAAAGGTAAATAGAATGAAAATATAGTCGTGTGTGTATGCATGTATACCCACACACATATGGAACACACAATTATTTAAATAGGGACTAACCAGATGTTTAGAATCTACTGTGTCTTATCCCCAAACATGGAAAATATGAATTCCTGGCAGATTTGAAAAAAATCCATGACCTTAAGCTCTTTTCCACACTATGGGTAAAAAACAAAAAAATGATAAAGCTTTGTACTACAAAGCAGTTTAGGGTTTCACTGCTATGAAAACCATCTCTGAACTATATAAAAATATGAATTGGCTTATACCCAAAAGTCTTGAACTTTTTTTAATAAATCCATACGCCTTCTCAAGCAAGAGCTTAACATAACTCTTTCAAAGAAAACAGAATCTCTCTGCAGACAACTTGGCCTGCTCTACTTCTCCTGTGACTTTATTTTCCTATTTATCATTTTCCAGTTTGTCTCTAATCAAATTTTAAGGGCAGGTTCTCTGATCCCTTTTTCCATAATCCTGTGTGCAGGATGTACAGAACTCCTCATGGCTCCAAACCTTCATGTGTGTGAAAAGACAAACAGCAGACGTCGGCTGAAAACATGTGGCCCCCGTGTGCTGTGGAAGAGTTGCTCTGCTGAGAAGTTATAAAAAAATTAATATTTAGACATATGGTCCTAGGCATTCTCCTTTAGGATAGAATAAGGACACTAGGTGATTTTTAAAAGCACTAAATATAAGGACCCTGGGTTCCTCACGAAGACATGCTGTCAGCAATAACTGCAGAACCCATTTTGGTTGATAATATGTGACATTTTGCCAAGATTCATAATACTAAGAACAGTATACATGGGAAAGCCCTCTTGGCAGCTGCTTTCATAACAAGGGGTTCTGGTTTTCATTATAGGCCAACACTATAAGGTGGCACAGTGTCAGAATATTGCCCTGAACTGAGAGTTAAGGACTCAAGTTGTAATTCCTACTTTGCTACTCACCAATTATGTAATCTTAGGAAAATCATTAAACTTCTTTGGGATTCCAAGAACAGTGATGAAGAGCTGGGCTTTGAATTGTACATCTACCCATGACAGTCTATGTCACCTTGGACAAATTACCTAAGTACTCAGAGAGTCAAATTATTCACCCATAAACAGGCAATAATAATCATCGCTAATTTCCCGGGTTCGCCCAAAGACCACATGAGATGCTCATCAAGCAAGTGAACAAGTTCCCTCAAAGCACAAAACGCAGGGCCTGGCACATGATGAGTGCTCAATAAACATCTCGCATTATTACCACAGTTGAGACAGCGGTGGTGGCTAGAGGCCCAAAGTTAAAATTTCTCTCCCATTTGAGCATGGAAAACAAATGTTTTGATCATCAAATAAATGCAAGGTTGAGAAACTAAATGCTAAGCACATTAGCATTTGTTAAATAAGGGAAAATAGGAAACTGTTTTAAGACCAGCTCAAAGATTGATAAAATTGATTTCCCGTTAACTAGTGCATAAATAACTCTACAAGGAGCTCTTGGGAATATCAAACATTTCTATTTTGAAGGCCAAGGTTCCTTCCCTACTAGCAGTCAGTAGTAAGTAAACAGCTAAAGGATAGTGGCATCCCCTGCTGTGGACACCACTCAACCTAGTATAAGTTAAAAAAATTTTAGAAGTATTGAAATTTTTAAATGTGTTCAGAGAAGCAACCCAAAACATGTAATCATAGAAGTTACAGTTAGAATTGGAACTTTCCCATTATTAATACTCACAGGCAGTTGTTAGAAAACAGCTCCTTTATTTGAATTGCTTAACAAATCTTTAAATGATGTTTTAAAATCTTCACTGCAGTTTCCTTCCTTGTCACTTCGTCTTCCCTCTCCAACATGTTCATTTAACAAAATTACTAATAATCTAAGTATTTTTAAGATGGGTAAGTGGTTTTACCTAAACTAGTATTGCTTCAAATAGTCAGGTAGCAGACATTGAACTACTAATTTTTCCTTGCTCTGAGTTACATGGCTTCCTTAGCCAAGCTCTATTCCTTGCCATTCAAAGTTTTCATAAAGGGAGTTTTTCCCTAAGTAGTCTCCTGCTTCTCTCAGCTTCCTGAGTCACTCCTCCCTTGGGAAGAGGGAATAACTGACCTCCGTTCTACTCAGAGTCTGGTCACTGGAACAGCAGCAACAATATCACCTAGGATCTTATAAAAAGGTGGAATCTCAAGTCCCACCTCAGACCTGCAGAATCAGAAACTGCATTTTAATGAGACCACCAGGTAAAGTGTAGGCACACAAGGTTTGAGAAGCACTTCAAGAAAAGTTTCACTACAGGTTCAATACAATCCCTGTCAAAATACCCAGTAAATTTTTCATAGAGCTAAAACAAATGATGATACTAAAATTTATATGGACCACCTGAATCACCAAAGGAATTTGAGAAAAAAAGAACAAAGTTGGAGGTATCATACTCCCTTATTTCAATTTATACTACAAAGCTATAGAAATCAAAACAGCATGGTATTGACACAAAAACAGACCCATAAATCAATGGAACAGAACAGAGGGCCCAGAAATAAACCTATACTTATATGGTCAATTAATCTACAACAAATAAAGATAGAATATACAATAGGGAAAAGATAGTCTCCCCAATAAATAGTGTTGGAAAAACTGGACAGATATAAGCAAAACAATAAATAAAAAAACTTAAACCACTCTCTTACAGCATACACAGAAATAAAACCAAAATGAATTAAAGACTTAAATGTAAGACCTGAAACCATAACACTCCTAGAAGAGAACATAGGCAATAAACTCTTGTCGAAGACAAAACATATCCAAATATTTTACTGGATATGTCTCCTCAGGCAAAGGCAACAAAAGCAAAAATAAACAAACAGGACTCCATCAACAAAATGCTCTCATACAGTAAAGAAAACTATAAAAAACAAAAAAGCAAAAAAGCAACCTACTAAATAGGAGAAAATATTCCTAAGTGATATGTCTGATAAGGAGTTAATATACAAAATACATAAAGAACTCATACAACTCAACATCAAAAACAAATCCAACTGAAAAAATGGACAGAAAACCTAGTCCTGGCCAGGTGGCTCAGTTAGTTGGAACATCGTCCTATGCACCAAAATACTGTGAGTTCAATTCCCAGTCAGGGCACATACATAGATTATGGGTTCAAACCCTAGTCAGGATGCATTCAATAGGTAACTAATTGATGTTCCTTCCTCACATCAATGTTTATCTATCTATCTATCTATCATCTCTATCTCTCAACATCAATAATTAAAAAAAAGACAGTCTGAGGGAATCTTTAAAAAGTCATCTGAAATGTTAGGACTAGGCTTTATAGTCAACTGTTTTAATCATTTCTACTTTTAAGCACCATTTCTGCAAGCATGTTCATGCTCTCAATGAAATTTTAAGTGACTGAGAAAACCATGAAGACAGACTGAGATGAAACTCTTTTTACAAATCATATTTGAATAATGTGTAGGGAAAATGCGAATAAGAGCCTTATCACTCAAACTCTTTCTGTTTTCTTTTTATTAATAAACTAGAATCAAAGGCCCACACCATTGTTTCCTTTTCTGCTGTGAAGAATGGATACCTATCTGTATCAACTCAATGCTTATAGTCATATATATAAAGCTGCTAGTAATCCAAACATCTCACAAAATTGTAATAAGGTTAATATATTATATATATATAATATAATATAATATAATATAATATAATAATATAATATAATATATCTCTCCATATATATATGGAGAGAGAGAGACAGAGACAGAGAGAAACTAATGACTAATGAATATACAAACCCCACAAACAAAAATATGGCCAACATACCACAGGAAAATAATACAAATAAACTAGAAAACTACATTGAAACAGTAATTGCTGGGGTAGTGGGGATGGGAAATGACTGTTAGAGGGTTGTGTGAGGCTTGGAGGTAGAGGTAATAAAAATCTTTTAAAATTATATAGTGATGATAGCTCTACAACTCTGTGACTATACTAAAAATTGCTGAATTGTACTGTTCAAAGGTGAATTTTATGGTATGTGAGTTATATCTCAATAAATCTATTAAAATGATGGGAGGTAGGAGCATTATGGATGCCTTCCTTTCTTTTTCCCACTTTCATTCACCAAATATTTTTCCAAGAATAATTTTTGAATGCCTACTTCTATAGACTGAATATTTATGTCCTCCCAAAACTCATATCTTGAAACCTAATCCCCAGTGTGATAGCATTTTGAGGTTGGGCCTTTTATGGGTGATTAGATCATAAGAGTGGAGACCCCATGAAAGGAATTGGTGCCCTTATAAAAGAGGCCCCAGAGAGCTCCCTCATCCCTTCCACCATGTGAGGATATAGTGAGAAAGCCTGTTAACTAGGAAATAGGCCTTCATTTGACACAGAATCTTCCAGCACCTTCCTTGATTCTGAAATTCCCAGACTCCTGAACTGTGAGAAATAAATGTTGTTTATATGCCACCTAGGTGATGGTATTTTTGTTATAGCAGCCTAAATGGACTGAATCACCTGCCATATATGCATCACTGCTAGCTTAGTTAAGATTCTTTGAGGTGCAGACAATATTCACCTAACTTAGGCCAAAGAAGTTGATGTACAGAAAAATGTCAAGAGTACCTTCTTAAATCAAAGCAACAATTGTGAAAACAAAACCCAGAAAAAGAAGGAAGCAGGACACAGCAAGAATCATAAGAAGCTTCTGGCTTGGTTTCAATGACTCCTTGCCCCAACTGAAAATACCCAGCACAGAAGATGGAATTGTCCTAGCATGAGCCAGGTGTCTACTGTGAATCAATCAGCTGACCTACCCATCTGGAGCTACTACAAGGGGAAGGAGATTTATTTAAATGTGTGCAGAGACCCCAAGAAGAATCTACTACAATTGCTGTTATAATTAAAGATATTTTAAATCAAAATATGAATAATATAATAGTGCTATGGTTATGTATACTCAGAGCAAGGAATGCCTAAAGGGCAATATACACAAGACTCAGGTGATCCTGATGGTAGAGACATAACCATGCCAGCAATAGACACGATTAGTTAAGAGAACGTGGGAAACTGAAAGACTTCCAGGAAGAAATAAAGGAACAATTAATCTGACAGTGAGAGTCCTACAGATCTGATTGAGAGTAATACCTCCAATTAGAACCCTGTCTTTAATGCCAGACAGGGTCAAGCTCCAAGTTGGTGACTCACTAGCTATGGGGTCAACCTGATAACTCACTGGCTGCAGGGTCCCACGGGCTTGGGTGGGCTCTGTGACACCAGCAGATATTTCTATTCTCTAGATCTCAATTTGTAGCTCTTTTGAAAGCTGCTAGTAATCCAACCATCTCACAAAACTGTAATAAGGTTAAAGAGATAACATATATCAGGTACTAAGGAAGCACCACTCCAGCCCATAGGAACCTATCATTTTTTAAAGTTGCTGTTTTTAATATACAAAACTTCCCAAAATGCAATGGAAAAAAATGAAAGTAGAGTGGGAGGGGATGTAAAATTAAGTTTGGCTGTGTCATATACAAATAAAACCTTTAACCCAGAAGAACTTTTTAGCTTGGCCACTTCAGATGCTAACCTTTCAATAGCAAAGAAAATATTTAGAAAGAATAGCCCTGGATTTTGCTACAAACTAGTATATGCATTTTAAAGAGACAGTAAATGTTTAACAACAAAATGGCTGAATATTAGTGAAGACAGGGATCAGAAGGATAAACATATTTGCATCTTTTTATAAGGGGATAAACTGAGGCCCAAAGAAGGGACCTGGAGGAGTCACAGCAAAGACGGCACATGATACTTATAAAGCCCAAGCACAACACTCGCAGGGCACTGATGGTGCCTTTCCAGCCCATGCACCAGTCTCATGCAGTCACAGGACTGTGAGAGGATCCCGTTACCACACAATGAATGTCAGGGCACATGCAACAGCTGCCACAAACCAGATTTCCACACTGGGTCAAAAATCTTGGGCCCAGATGCACCCCTTCCACCAAGCACCACTGATGGCTCAGCTGCTATAACCACAGTCCACATGCCAGCAGCTGCAAGACTTCAGGAGCTGGAACAGATGCTTAACTCCAACCAGCATGAAGTGTCTCTTCTCTCAGAAAGGATTTCTTGAAGAATATCTTTAGGGAATTTTGAAAGATTTAGCATTTTTCCACCTGAGAGCTTAAAAACTGTGAAATGCATTTTAGAGGAATCACTCCTGCCCCCCCAAAAAAGTGGGATAAATGTTAAGAATGAAGATGCCACATAGGAACCTGGAAAAGATAGTAAGTCACAGGATGTCCATGCTATTGTTGGGTAAGTCAAAGCAGGGGTGTGGGGAGGGGGAGGAATGGTTCTTTCACAGATAATATCACTGAAACAATATGAGAATGTGTTATATCACTGAAAAATAAGATCCCTCCGTACCAATCTCGAATAATATCAAGTTGAGGTTATTTTTATTTTAGCTGGATAATTTTGTGTGGGTTATTAATAGCAAAAGTTTTCCTTAGCAAAGACTCAGAAACCCATATACACATTCATGAGCATAAACATACACTTCATACGCTTTAAGATTCTTTTTCAAATCTTAAATTAGTGAAAGAGAATAGAATTTTCTCCAAAAAGACAGTAATAAGTATTTTTAAACAAGGGCTTGCAAAGTGCTTTTCTCATCCTTGGATATTCATTTTGTTTTATAATTCATTTGAGACTTTTAAAATTGGGAAAGGAGGAAAAATGGCTTTCAACATTGAGTCTGGAACAGAGCTAACCTATGAAGTCCAACAGGGATATAAAGAGGGTCCCTAACAGTGCAGACACTGCCGGTGCCTGGAACAAAAGTATTATTGAATGGTAGAAGAGTTTAAACTGAAGCAAGCCCTGATGTAATACCTCACTAACTCAACATCCTACTGCCATTTTTCTTAATAATATGAACAAATTTCAACATACCAGAGTCCTCAGCAAGTTACAGGGATGCAAATGACCCTCTTGATTCCATTCATCTGTATACTATTTAAAAAGCATGATTATCGGTCTCATCATCTTTTGTGCCCTTGACTGTGGGCTAGGAGTTCATAAAACCAGTGTAGACAAGGGCTTGCAAATTAATTTTTGGCTGCATCTCTGAGGGTTTCATTTCTTTAATTTAAAAATGCAAAGGGATATAAGAGTAGAAAGACTTGTAGGTTTTATGGTTTTGTAAGGTGGAAAAAAAAACAGAATGAGTTTACAGTTTACAGTGTCTACAAAAAGACTCCACATTTAGTTCTTTAAATAAGCTTTGAAATCACCTTTTAAAGGGACAAAGAAAACTATTATATAGGAGTAACTAAAGTCCAGTGTGGGAGACACATTAAGAGGTTTTTTTTTTTTTTTTAAGGATATGACAAAATCTCCCATCAAGCCCCCTATCTAACAACAATTATGCTACAAAGAATTCTTCCTTCATTTGAGTCCACTCAGAGAGCTACATCCTTCATTTCTGCCACAACCACTCCCAGGCAACATTCACTCAATACACTTGTACTGAGCATGTACTCAGTGTACTAAGAAATATGCAAAGGCAAAATCAAGATAAAATACAAAAATATCATTTTGTATCATAGATGAGCACGCAAGACAGTAAGAGAGGTCCTCAGGGGCAAAAAGCAAAGAGAAAAACTAAACGTCAGATTGGTGAGAGGAGCTGAGGGCCTGGCTGTCAAGGAGTAAGGTAGGGACAAGGGGACAAGAGAAAAGGCCCTGGGCAAATTGGAGCTGAGACTGCTCCATAAAACTGGATCAGTGAAACGATGAGCACCAGAACACAAAGATGATAGCCTGAACTCTGATTTTAAGGAAGGATAAAACTAGTTTCTCCAAGAGTCTACCTTCACATGAACTTGGGGTTCATTTTACAGTGCCTAAAGGTCAGGGAAACCCAAACAGAGAATAAAATTAAATATAAAAATGATACCAAGGTGATACCAGGCAAAACAAACATAAAAATATTCTGGAGGAATAATCTCTCAACCTACACCATATAGAATCCCAGAGATCAAATAATATTCTAAGAGACAATGAATTTAAAAAATTCTAATGCTCATTAATATTGAGGGGAGTAAAATGTTTCCAATCGAGATAAGTAAAATTAAATGCATACTCAAGCATAGCAAAGTAGAACTATAGAATGCTAAACACAAAGAAAAGGTTTTAGAAGCAACCAGAGAGAAGGAACAGATTAACTACAAAAGAATAATGTAAGATGACCATAGACTTCTTGAGGGAGCAACAGTTTGAAAAGTGCTAAATGAAGTTGAGAAAATAACTCTCAGCCTTAGAATTTTACTCCCAGTTCATCTGCCATTCAATAATGAGAAATAAAATAAAGATGTCTTCAGATAAAAACAGAGTTAACCATTAACATAATCTACCTGAAATAATAGTGACTGATAATAGTCAAATTTTAAGGAATTTTGAGAGTCAGTTGATAACATGTTAATAACCTGAATTTGGCCACTGTGGGAGTATTTATATTATGGAAATGAGCAAACACTAAAAATCAGGATTTTTTTGCCCTCAGGAAACCAGTTGTTAAACATTTACCACCACAGCACTAACATTAAGGAACTTCCAGAATATGTACTTCAAGAAAAAAGAAAAATCTAGGAGGAGTTGATATGAGTATAAAATAATAATGATCATAACTAATTGTGAAAGGGGTGGGAATTAGGAGTTTATCCATCAGGAATGCTATGGTAGCACTCCCAAAATCTTTATGGCTTAGAACAATAAATGTTTATTTCTCACACATTCTAAATATCCTTCAAGGGTCAGCTGGGAGACTCTCTAGCTGCTCAAGGACCTTGTCCCAAAACCTTCTTCAGCAAGCACTACAGGTCACGTGGTAAACTACACACTGGCTCTTCAAGCTTTCTGTTTCTCATACATCACTGGCAAAGCAACTCATACATCACGCACAATTTCAAAGAATATAGGAAAGTGCAATACCACCATATTCACAGGGCAGGTGTAAAAAGAAAAACATGAAAGACAGGAGGCAAATGGTTGGCATTAAAACGTTCCAAATTCTTCATGGATTTTTTTTTTTTTTTGAGAAAACAGTACATAAGTAAGTTAACTGTAGACTTTAATTCCAGTGTACATGTTAACAATTTTTTCTTTTCTTTTTTTTATTGTTGTTCTGTTATAGTTGTCACAATTTTCCCCCATTGCTCTCCCCTGCCGCACCTATACCCCACTCCCACAATCAGTCCCCACACTGTTGTCCATGTCCATGGATCATTCATACACTTTCCCTGACTAGACCCTTTTTTCCCCCTTATTCCCCTCCTCCCTCCCCTCTGGTCACTGTCAGTCTGTTCCTTGTTTCCATGCCTCTTGTTTTATTTTGCTCATTTGCTTGTTTTGTTCATTAGGTTCCTCTTATAGGTGAGATTACATAGTACTTGTTTATTGCTGCCTGGCTTATTTTACTTAGCATAATACTCTCCAGTTCCATCCATGCTGTCATGAAAGGTAGGAATTCCTTCTTTCTTTCTGAGGTGTAGTATCCCATTGTGTAAATTGAAGGCATTTTTTGTACACCAACAATGAAATATCAGAAACAGAAACTAGTGAGAAAATCCCATTTGCTATAGCAACAAGAAAAATAAAGTACCTAGGAATAAACTTAACCAAGGAGGCAAAAGACCTATACTCAGAAAACTATGGAACACTGAAGAAAGAAATTAAGGAAGATACAAATAAATGGATGTATATACCATATTCATGGATTAGAATAATTAACATCATTAAAATATCCATACTACCCAAAGCAATCTACAGATTCAGTGCAATACCTATTAAAGTACCAATGACATACTTCACAGATTTAGAACAAGTATTTCAAGAATTTACATGGAAAACCAAAAATGACCCCAAATAGACTCAGTAAACCTGAGAAAAATGTACATTTTAAAATTATAAGGGAAAATTTAATGGCAATAGTTAAATGAATAAGAGTAGAATCATAACTTTCAAATCTGTAAAAAAGGAGAATAAAGAAAGTACAAACAAAAATGAGGAAACAAACCTATAAAAGGCAGATTAAATTGGAAGCACACAATAAAGCTAGAAATAAATCCAACCACATTAATAATTATAATAAATGTAAATGGAATAAACCTACAAACTAAAAGGACAAAAATCATCTGTTTGCATTATTTTTAATGCTACTATAACTGTTTGTAAGAACTACACCAAACACTTAAGGACACAGAAAAGTTGAAAGTATAATAATGGATTCAGAGCACAGACATGGAATCACACAATATCAGGCATAACCTCAGGCAAATCACTTAACCCTTGAGGAATGGTAGTTTCCTCATCTTGAAAATGAGCTTTATCCTATGGAGGTCAAAACTGATCTGAGAGATACAAATAAACTCTTTCCTTAAATATTGTTACATATATCAGGTGCATAGGTTCAAGGTCATGATTAGCTACGAGTTTGTACATGACTAATGTTAAGCCATATTTAAGCTCTCAGTTTGGTTATAACACATGTTTCGTAAGGGTGTGTGATATTGGATAGTAAATTGTATCTGAGGGATACCACAAGTCCTGTGAAAAAGTATTTATGCCTTGGGCACAGGAGTATTGTTTGCAATGACTGTCACAAATGTTTTACAAAGCCAACTACTGAAGATTCTGATTAATTAATGTTAAAGGCATTTTAGTTGTATTTTTAGCAATATCAATGTTTCCATTATTTGAAAAAAAATTATTCTTTATGTCTTTATATTTCTTTGTTGAATAATTTATAGATTGTAACTGAAACCAAATTTAAAAATTAAGTATTTTATTGTATAAATATAGTAAATGCAAATTTGAGGTGTTTATAAAATTTTTTCACATTTTAGCACATACTAGTAATGAATGCATCTCTTGGATACACTCAAGCTATGTTGTAATTTTTTTGACCATGACCTTTGCAGGGTTTACAGTGTTATACTTGTTCTACATATGAACAATATTGCACAAAGTTCACAACCTTTCACCATGTTATTAGGATTAAATGAGCTGTGTATAAAGTGCTTCATACAGAGCCAGAGCAGCAGTCTAGCAAATGATAGCTATCATCTTATAATTAACCCTACCTGCCCACCCAAAGTGGGCTAGTGTTTGCAAACAGAGCTTCAATCATTTCTCCCATCCCCATCCTCATGTGTCTTTGCAATACAACTTTATCACTCCTACCATCACGAAGTCTACTTCTCTATCCTTTGAGTATGGGTTGTCCTTGGTCTTGTTTTAACTAATAAAATTCAAAGAGAGGTGATGTCTGGAAGTTCCAAGCTAAGGCCTCAAAAACCTTGCAACTTCTACTTTTATTCTCTTAAGACTTCTTTCTCCAACCAAGACAGATTACAGAGGTGGAATAAAACCGGACAACATATATGAAACAATGGTTTCAAGAATCCATTGTTTCCCTGAGAGATGGGAATAAAAGGAGGTGAGCACTACCACTGGCCCAACCTACTGCGTGGGGACAGTGGCTAGGCTGCAGCACCACAAGGAGAATGCCAGGCCAGGACCTGTGGCCTCTCTGACTTGAGAGAAATCTAGAAATGTCAAGTCTACTGGAGTTCACAAAGCAGAGAGCTGCACAGGGTCCCCCTTGAACTATTAATCATCATGTGTGTGAAGAAACTGTGATCAGAAAAAGAATCACAAAAGGACAGAGGAAATCGTACTTGGAGATCACATTTTACTTTCCTGATGTGAAAAATCTCAGACTACCCTATTTAAGGATAAGAGACTGTGAGAAGAGCAACCTAACCAAAAGCCAACAGCAACCACCAGACACGTGACAGGCCATCTTAAACCAGACTGTCAATTCATCAGATGACTGCAGCCTGATGAATGACTGACCCCTGAAGAGATCAGCAACAAACCACCCAGCCAAACCTAGCCAAAACTAATGACCCTCAGAGCTATCAACAAATATAAGAGTTGTTTTAAGTCTCCAAGTTTTGGGATGATTTATTATGCTGAAATAGAGAAGTGATACACAAGATGTCTAAAGCAATGTTGTATATACAAAAAAATGAGCCATAAATGTCCAGTAAATAGCCCATCTCTGCTACCCAACAGCATGAACCAATACCTAAGGACAGCAAGCCCCACTGCAGCAAGAGTCACAGCCTTCTTCACTTGTAGGAAGTTAAAACCATTATAAAAACATATGTTTTGAATCAAAGAACTGTGAAATATCAGAGCTCAAATGTCACATCCACTGTGAAGCACTCCCAAGATTCTATCAATAAAAATACCTACTTTTCCTCTTGTTTCCATGGAACATTGAGGATAGCCCTACCCTGGCACTTATGTCAGTGTGTGGGCCTCCTACCGGCAGCAGCAGTCAACGTGGGGTACAGCTAAGTAGTTCACCTCTTACTTGTGGTGGTGAGTCACTCAGCAGAGTTCTTATCCCCAAACAATGACCACACTGGGTACAGCATGCTGAACTATTTCAATCCTGGAGAAAGAGGTCAGAACACAGAGACAGGATTAAATGATGAGTAAGGAAGCAGCTCTATGACAATGATGACAGAGGGATCTCACTTTAAATTTATCAGGACCACCACCCCATGATTCACTCTATGCTGGTGGGAAGAAATATTAAGTGATCTCAAGAGCCAATAGTCCAAAAATAATTCAAAACTCTAACAAGTCTTTGTGCATCTCACAAAGTCCATCTGCTTTAAAATGGGCACCTGTCTGCTGCCCTTAATCACAAAGGAAACTGACAAGCTAGGAGTTCATGCCAACCTGAAAAGCTGAGATGAGTCCCAGATACAAGATGTAACTGAACCGTGTAGGAAAGTTAAAAATTAAAATTACCCCCAGCCCCTGGCTTCCTCTGAGACCTCATTTCCCACACTTCTCTCTTTCACTCACTACAGCTCCAATGACCCAGCCTCCTTGTTGCCGCTTGAGCATACCAAACACATGTCTACCTCAGGGCTGTTGCCTTTGCTCTTCCCTCTACCCAAAACACTCTTTCACCAGATGCTATTTAGTTTAGTTCTCTGCTCAAATGTCAGTTCCTCAGGGAGGGCATCCTGGTCTACTCCTCTAAATTGGGCCCCCTATATACACTCTGGCATTCTCTAGTCCCCTACCCTGCTTTTTTTTTCCTCATTGGACACAGCATCACCAGACTTTATCTTTCTATCTATCTATCTATCTATCTATCTATCTATCTATCTATCTATCATGTGTGTCTACCTTCTAACTATAATGTGAGCTCCATGAGAGAGTAGAGATTTAACTATTGCTTAAAACTCTATACTCAGTGCTGACAACAGTGCCACACACCTAGTAGATGGACAATAAATATTTGCTCAATGAGTTACTTTACTAACTATAAGATATACACTGTGAATGTATTAATTACTAGTACACTAAGTGAATGGCTCATAAAAATTATTTCCTTCTTAGACTACAAACTCTAAGACAGGTGCTATCTTTTATTATTGACTTATAGATTGTATATAAAAATAACTAACATTTACAAAGTGCTTATTCTGCACTGAGCTTCTGCTAACTTCTATACATGCATTTTTTCACATATTCTTTGAAACAACTTTATGAAGTAAATATGATTAACATCCCTTTTTTATAGATGAGGAAAGCAAGGCTCAGAGAGAGAAAGTCACTTACTCATGATCACAGCCAAGATTTGAGTCTGACTCTGAAACCCGAGCTCCACCCCAATGCTATGCTGCCAGGTAGGAAATGGAATAAATGAATGACTGGTTATTAACTAAAGATGTCCATCATGAGTTGCTCTGGTAATGGCCTATTCCATGCAATTCTGTCCATCCACAACTAAGCTCCATGTCACATGTTCCTTCTCCTGGCTCTCCCCATTCCAGTAGCTAAGTGGACCAAGTAATTGGCCTCTCATGCATAGCCTGACTGGGCCATCCGATGCCTCTCTGAGGAAAATTAGAATTGGAAACTGAGAGCATGAGCCAGTCAACAGAGGACATAGAGTTACAATGAATTCTTCAGGAAAATATGGGGCCTTGGTGAACCAAAGCCCCAGGTAAACCCAAATTCTAAGGAAGCAAAATGGACATAGAGAAGGCTATGGAAGGCAGAGGTAAAGAAAGGAGAATAGAGAAGAAAAGCCATAGAAATGCCCAAGGGACCCCCAGACTTAGATCCCATTAGTGCTTCAGTTTCAGTTCCAGTGAACACCTGGCTTTTTTTCTTCTTGAGGTAGCTAACAGTGTCAGCCCACCCAATCAACCACACTGCAATACACTGGTCACACTAAAACAAAGTATAGGACAAGAGAGGGCATTATTGTCCAGTAGGACCTCTGGAACTGTTCTCCAGAACTCCTTTGAATTAAATACTAATTCTGGACATGCAGGAGTGAGAGAGGGATTAGTTGCAGGTTTCACATTTTTCTCTCTGTGACCTTCTCACTGTGACCTTCTCAAGTTCCCCAACTTCTACTGCTTCTAGCCCTTTCTGGCTGGAAGGAGAACTCTGTGGCCCCACAAGACCAAGTGGTTCAAAAAGAGTTTCCATCAGCAGAGGTGATGGGCCCCTAGTGACTCATTCCTCTTTCTTTATACCACAGTCCTCTCATTCTCAGGAAGCAGCAGGCTAGAGGCTTCTGGAGGCCATGGTTAGTCACCTGCTTCACCAGTCCTCTACTCCTTTGTTCTCTGTGGAATCCCCTCATTCACAATGATTTCTTTTTTCAAGGGTCCTGTCTCTGCAATCTGGCTTTCCTTGGAGATCCTTAGTCCATCAAACTTGGGCTACACATGTCTAGATTCTACTTATGTTAGGAGATCAAATTCTTTCTTGGAGATGTTCCATGATGCCTAGGAGGCAGGCATAGGAGCATACAAAGCAGGCGCTGCTGTCTAACTCCACCCTCTGAACAGTTTCAACTTGGTCCCAGTTAAAATATACCCCATTATCTTTCAGTGGACCCCTTAGGAGACCACTGAAAGATAATTAACCTATATTTCCATATCACCACTATAAGCATCCGTTCATATTGTTGTCCATGCAACACTTACCTCCCATCAGATTCCTTCAAAAGAATCACAGAAACCCTAACCAGAGGACACTAATTCAACCTTCCAGTCTGCATGTAATAACTCAGTTATAGTAAGGCAAAGTGGAACCTCAGACCCAAATGAGCCAAGCATGAGTAAGGAAAATTCCTTTGTAGGATCTACCCTCCTCAAAGCACAATATAGTTTAGTTAAGAAACTAACTGAAAGTCTATTTGAACAGGGTTATGCAGGGAGCTATGACTGTAGAAGGCTAGTTTTATGAGTAATTAAAACTGTCAGACCTCCAAACAAACGACCCATTCATAGAAGTCATAGGACCATAGAGGAGGAAGTTTGGTAAGGTCTCCTAGGTTTAAACAAAGGAGAACTAACAGAACCTCAAGGATATGGCCTCAGCAACCCTAAGAAATGAGAAACGTTGACACAACAATACTAAGGAACTAGACGTTTCCAAGGTAAAATTAGGACACAAGCCAGGACCCTTGTGTACCCTAGCAATAACTGCAACTTCTGCTTCTGTAAACTGCTTGCTTGCTAATCATGCATAAAAGGAGCTCACTCTAAGTGCAGGGCGCGACTCCCATTTGTATCTCCTGCTTAGGCAGTCGGGAGTTCGCCCCTGCGCAGGTTAATAAATCCCATCCTCACTTTCACCTGTCTCCGACTTGGTCATTTGTCTCGCGATCGGGATACAACAATGACCAGTAAAATATCAGTAAGTTCTAGTCTTTCTCTTCAAGGTGTTTGTAACTCAGTGGGAGAGAGACAAACCTGCATACATACAAGATAAATAGGCATGTGCACTTGTGATATTTGAGGCAGAAAAAAGTGCTATATTAATCTACTAATAGATCAGGGGTGTAAAAGAATAAATGTGACCAGGAAGAGCTCCAAGGAAAAGATGGAATTTGATCAATCCTTGAAGGCCCTACTCATGCTTCCAGGCTCAGCTGAATGCTTCCTTCTTTCACAACCTAACCAGCTGGGTTTGGAACTCAGTGACTTTGATCTGATCTCAGAAACTGAACTCTTCATCAACACCTGACACAGAATTTGGAAAAGAACAAGCAGACTTTGTGAGAAGAGAGAGAAAGAGGTCTAGCTTTGTTGTTTGGAAAAGCACAGGGGCATCTTCACTTGAGAGTTACCTTCTTGAAGGATGCAGTCCTATCCTAAAAGCAATTAAAGTAAAAATGGTGGAAGAGCAGAGCAATGGACAAGTCCATGAACATAGAACCTTAGATATGTCCCTATTTCTTCCCACTGTGCTTCACACCTCTCTGATCATCTTCTTTTATTTGTCAATAAAAGGACACTTGTGGATCCTGAAAATAATTAAAAGTAACATCTTTTTGCAAATTACAACATGAAAAGTAGACTTCTGATATTTAAAAGATTTTGTTATAAACAAACTAAAATATAAATTCTGTTCTGAGGCAAAGGTAAGAATCTTTTAAATTTTCTTTTACTCTTTAACCTAAGTTTATTTAAAACATAAATCAGAAAAACATCCAGTTATACAAAATGTCCAACAATCAAAATCATTCAGCACAGTAGCACTTGTTAAAAACAGTTCAAAGGACCTTCCAGGGCAATGACTGCTTAAATAACTATCTGGTATTTCAAGTAAGCCAATTACTACTATGACTTTCTAGCTTTTGGTAGATTTTGAAGATTCACCATATTCTGTGGACACAATTCACAATTTTTTATTCTGTAATATATCTTCAATTTTACTACCTGGTTTCCTCTAAAGGAACCAAAGTCAGGTGGCTTATTCTTTTCATCTACTCCCCTTTTCTTTCAAACCACACACAGATGTGTTACATGCATCTGGTTGTAAACACAAAACAGCTATACTTTTGCTGCCGGCTATTATCATTATTCTAAATAAATTCCTTAAGTGGTTGCTAATCCTCTTCCTATGTCCAATCTATAAGCAGATGTGAATAAAGCAAGAAAAATACGTTATTTTATTTCTTAATTTTAAAGAAAAAATATTATTTAAAAAAAAAAAACAGGGGAACCAAATCTTGGCAAGACCCAAGACTTTCATAAATTTTGCCTCCAGAAGCCCTACCAGGTTCTTACAATGAAGATGGGGAAAAATACCTCAGTTCTTCCCTCAGAGGGCTGTGAAAAGTAGTCATTCTGAAATATTTCCAGAGTACTCTGTTCTTCTTAATAAGTCTGCCCTCAGAGGAAGCCATTTTAACAGAACCTAACTGACTGAGGAAAGAGAAATGCCCAACTCCAGCTCCTCCAGCCTTCCTATCTCACTTAAGGAGGAAAGATAAAATAAAACTGAGAAGCACTAGTGAAGGCCACAGCCCAGGGACACAGGCTCACTAACAAACTGAAACCTAATCATAGGATTAGGAAGAAACAACTGTAGACAAATTCTGATTAGGTGCTAAATATAATCCTTTCTAGTTTTCCAAATATATTATCATGTATATTTTGTCACTTTATGCCAACCTGTGGACAGACAAGAAAGAGAAGGTAGGGCTTTTGGGAGCTGATTAGGCCATGAGTGTGGGCCATTCATTAATGGGGTTAGTACCCTGATAAAAAGAGACCCCAGAGACCTCTCTTGCTCTCTCTCTGCCATTGAGGCTATAATAGAAAAATAGCCATCTGCCACCTGGAAGACAGCCATCACTAGAACTTAACTATGCTGACACCCAGACCTTGGACTTACAGCCTCCATAACTGTGAGAAATAAATTTCTGTATTTTTATAAATAAATATGTAATCTATTGTAGTCTGTTATAACAGCCCAAACTAAGACACACTTTGATGCTATAATTGCACTCCTAAGAATCATAACCAAGAGGATAATTAGAGAGCCTCTTTTATTATTGAGGGACAAAGAATGAGAGAATGGGGGGGGGAGGAACAGAAGGAGGAGGAGAAGAAGGAGAAGGAGAAGAAGAGGAGGAGGAGGAGGAGGAGGACATGAAATGAAAATAAAATAGAAAAAAACAAAACCAATATGGACACTGCATTTCCCATTTACTTGCCTTAACGGTATGAATGTGGCATTTTTGAACCAAGAAATGAATCCTTTGGAGGAAGTCATACACATGACTTCCTCACTGAAAGGTAAAAAATTTTAGCTCATGTTCCAAGATCCTTTTCCAGAATCCAACACATGGTCACACTTGGTTCACACATACTAGCCCCTCACAGACAAGAAAAAATCAGTTAACTGGACACATGAGCTAATGTCAGAGACGGTTCATTAAAGTGTTATGCTCTCTCTCCTTCATTGATGGTAAGAATGTAAACTGAAACAACTTCTCAAAGGGCAGAGCAGCCATCTGGATCCAGAGATTTAAATGTGTGTCTTCCCTTTGATCTCCTAGGAGTGGAACCCAAGGAAATCATCTGAAAGGTAAGAAAGATTTGGATGCTAGCACATTCTTTTGCATTTCCCATGTTAACAAAGTTTAGCAAACAACTTTAATGTACAATGTTGGAGGAATGGTCAACTATGAAGGACAGAATAACAAAAATCCTATTTCTAACATATATTTATTTTCAAGGGAAAATGCTCACGATAAAACACTAAATAAAGTGTTTTTATTATATCTAGACCAATTTGTCTAGATATAATGATTAGATTAATTATTTTATCTTTACATACACACATATAAAAACTATAAAGACATTCTCCAAAATGCTAACTAACCAAGATGCTATCTCTAGGTATTAGAATTATTTTTGTTTTCTTCTTCATATTTTAGCTCTTCCAAATAAACATACATTTTTTCATCAGAAGAATAAAGGGAATTTTCAACGAATGAATTTTAAAACCTGTATATGCCTTTTAGCAAGTTTATTTGCAATATCTATAATATTCAAATCATCCCAGGGAAGTGACTATTCATTAAAACAACAAAACAGGACAGTCTAAAGATGAAACACATTCCAAAATATACCAGGAACTTTCAGTAGACTTCCTTACATTTAACCCATTCCTTCACACTGTAATTTATGCCCATTTAACTTATTTTGTAATCTTTGAATCCCTAGGGTGTAGCGTAGTGCCTGGCATAGGAATCGCTCGGTGTTTATTCATTTAATTTCAAGAGCAACCATCCAGTGGAGTACGGAAGCCATGGTTTCATTATTCCCCCCAGGATATTTGTTTCCCTCTTTCTAGCAACAGTCCCTCTTCACTTTGGTTAACTCATGTTTGCTGCTCATGGCTCAGCTGGGACTGTTGGTCATTCACAGCCCCTGCCCTGACTGGACAGAAGGACTATTCGGAAAGAGGGAATAGGGGCCAAGCAAGGTCAAAGTCCTTCCCTAAAAATCAATTCAGGGATATTGGGAAAGAGATGTACTTCCTCTCACTGCACCACAGAAGCCAGGTGTGAGAAGGTACATAGAGCATCTAGGGACCATCCTCTCCAGACACATGGAGGAAGCCACATCTGTAGGATGACAAATGGAACCAACTAAGCAGAGGGAAGGCAAGCATGAATGGAGACAAGGCAAGGGCTGGAGAACAATGGCACAGGCCAAGAGGAGCACAGGCCAATGAAGACAGAGAGATAGTTCTGGAAGCCTTGAGACCCCAGTTTCAGCCCTGATGACCCCATTCCTGCCATTTAGCTTCCATTCTGTTCTTCTCAGCTATGGTGAGACAATAAATTCCCATTTATATTAGGCTGATTTGGTTTGGGTGTCTCTATTTGTAAATAAAACTATTCTGACTTCTTTGTGTCTCTAATAACTGTAAACATGTGGTATTAAATTAGAATCCTTAATAAATATAACATAAAAATTCTTTATTTCTGAGAGTCTAGAGAAAGACTGTCTGATAAACTTGTGTATTAGAATAGCTGACAGCATTTGAAAAGTTGTAAAACTGATTGATACTGATGACAAAAGTTACCAAGGAAAGATCTCTCATAAAAACTTGAAAATGAAACAAAGTTTATAGGATTAAAATACCAAAATGTATGTATTTATTGAAGGGAGGTATTTATACTACTACAATAGGTTAAAATGTGACTTCTTAAAGGGTGGTAGATCCTCTATTCAATCAAATAATGTAAGAAGACTATTTAACATGCTCACGATTAAAGAACCAACTCCAAGGTCATTTCACCTCAGGGTCCCAACTCTCTCAAATTAGCACATAAATGGCCGATATGGAACACACAGACATCAGATGTAATTTTCCATGATTTCACCTAAAAGAGGTCATGATTTTCATAGATATATGACTAGAAGTATTGTTTTCAATCAACTGAGAAAGCTGTAATTTTTTGAATATATTTTATTGATTATGCTATTAGAGTTGTCCCATTTCTCCCCCATCATTCCCCTCCACCTTGCACACCCCCTCCCACCCACATTCCCCCCCCTTTAGTTCATGTCCATGTGTCATAAGTTCTTTAGCCTCTACTTTTCCCACACTATCCATGCCCTCCCCCTATCTATTTTCTACCCACCTTCTATGCTACTTGTTCTCTGTACCTTTCCCCCTCTCTCCTCCTCCCACTCCCCTGTTGATATCCCTCCATGTGATCCCCATTTCTGTGTTTCTGCTCCTGTTCTAGCTGTTTGCTTAGTTTGCTTTTATTTTAGGTGTGGTTGTTAATATCTGTGAGTTTGCTGTCCTTTTACTGTCATATTTTTTATCTTCTTTTTCTTAGATAAGTCCCTTTAACATTTCATATAATAAGAGCTAGGTAATGATCAACTCTAACTTGACCCTGTCTGAGAAGCACTTTATCTACCCTTCCATTCTAAATGAAAGCTTTGCTGGAGAGAGCAATCTTGGATGTAGGTCCATGCCTTTCATGACTTGGAATACTTCTTTCCAGCCCCTTCTTGCCTGTAAGGTCTCTTTTGAGAAATCAGCTGACAGTCTGATGGGAACTCCTTTGTAGGTGACTATATCTTATCCCTTATCCCTTGCTGCTTCTAGAATTCTCTCCTTCATTTTAATCTTGGCTAATGTAATTACGATGTGCCTTGGTGTGTTCCTCCTTCGGTCCAACTTCTTTGGGACTCTCTGAGCTTCCTGGACTTCCTGGAAGTCTATTTCCTTTGCCAGATTGGGGAAGTTCTCCTTTATTATTTGTTCAAATAACTTTTCCACTTGTTGCTCTTCTTCTTCCCATTCTGGTACCCCTCTAATTTGGATGTTGGGACGTTTAAAGATGTCCTGGAGGTTCCTAAGCCTCTCCTCATTTTTTTGAATTCTTGTTTCTCCCTTCTTTTCTGTTTGTTTGTTTGTTTGTTTGTTTGTTTGTTTCTTCCTTCTGGTCCACTCCATTGATTTGAGTCCCAGTTTTCCTCCCATCACTATTGGTTCCCTGTGCATTTTCCTTCATTTCACTTAGTGTAGCCTTCATTTGTTCATCTAATTTGCGATGAAAATCAACCAATTCTGTGGGCATCCTGATCACAGTGCTTTGAACTGTGCATCTGATATGTTGGCTGTCTCCTTGGCCGCTTAGATGAATTGGCTCTAGGGCTTTGATCTGTTCTCCTGTTTGAGCCATTTTTGTTTCTGTTTTTGTTTTTGTTTTTTGTTTTTTTGGCCTGGTCATGGCTGTCACATAGTGAGGGGTGGAGCCTTAGGTGTTCACCAGGATGGGCAGCCCAGTTGCTGGTTGTGATGCTGTATGTGGGGGTGGGGTCCGAGAGGGAACAATGGCACTTGCTCCATGCTCTCTTGGATTCCGATCCCTTCTGCTGATTTCCCTAAGCAAATTGGGCCCTTCTGGTGCTGATTTCCATGTGGGTGGGCTTGTGTATGTTCTAGGACCCTGTGGGTCTCTCCAACAAACTCTCCTGTGAGGCTGGGAGTCTCTCCCAGCACTTTAACCCCCACAAGTGTTTTCAATCAGTGCTTTTAGGCTTTATTTCCCAGTGCTGGGACTCTGGGTTGCGCAGTCTGTCTCACTGCCTGTTTTCACCTGGTTTATATGTGTGCGAATGTGTGACCATGGTCAGCCACCTTGTGTGCCTGGCTTGGTCTGCTCATTGCCTCCCCACACCCCATAATCACTGCATGCGCACCTGGGGTGTGCCAACCACTGCCTGCACATCTGGAACCACTAGCCACTGCTTTTTCCTGCCTCGATCCCTCTCCACCGGCCGCTGATTCCACCCCTCTTACTGGTCTGGGTGAATCGTTGTCGGATTTCTGTACAATTCAATTTTCTATCTGTTCTGGTTGGGTTTTTTTTTTTTTTTTGGTGGGGGGGGTTCTAAATTTTGGTTGTGAGAGGAGGCACAGTGTGTCCACCTACACCTCCATCTTGGCCAGAAGTCCAGCTGTAATTTTTTTGAGTGTAAGAATATTCTGATAGGCAGCCACTCCAGCATGCACCATATATAGATCAACACATTTTGCCTAAGCATTATTAATGACCCATAAACCATAAGATGAAAGGCAATACCATGGGCAGGACACCGTAAGCTAATGGAGTCTTGTAAATTAGAAGGCAGTGTCTGACAGAAAGCAGATTGAGAACTAAAAATACATATTAAAAATCCAGATCAATAGGGCACCTGACCAAAAAAGCCATTTAAACAACAATTAGAAGCTGAGTTCATTTAAGTTAGGGCTTACGTGAAAGCTGTATCTGAGGAGAAAAAAACAACTGTCTCTGTACTCCACTGTGAGCCATGCTTCCATTCATTCATTCACTAAATGAACGAACACATGAAGTATGTAGCTGTGTGCCAAGTATGGAAGACCTGGGGATGACCAGGGTAGGTGGGCCTCAGCCCTCCTGCAGCTCAGAGTCTGCAAGGGAAAGCAAAACAATCTGAAAGTAATCCTTAAAAAAAAAAAAAAAAAAGGGTAACAAGTATCTACCTCAGCTTGTAAGCAGTTCAAGCAAGTACACTGAAGCTGATTCCGAGGAGGGAAGAAATGCTAACTGGATGAGAAAAGGTGAGAGAAGAGCATCTCAGAGAGAAAATACCATGTACAAAATCCCTGAGGAGACACAGCACAGTGAAGTGGGGGAAAATATGGACTGTGGAGCCAGTGAAGCTGGGTTTGAATCCCAGCTCTGCCTGACATTTACTAGCTGTGTGGCCCTGAGCAAATTAGTTA
The DNA here is from genome assembly GCA_039655065.1 of Glossophaga mutica. Taxonomy (NCBI): domain Eukaryota; kingdom Metazoa; phylum Chordata; class Mammalia; order Chiroptera; family Phyllostomidae; genus Glossophaga; species Glossophaga mutica. The sequence continues at coordinate 50,605,811 of CM077309.1, forward strand.
ACCTGTCTGTGCTTCTCATTTAAAATAGGAAAAACACTTTGTATACAGCATGATAATTAAAATAGTGCCTGGTATGTGGAAAAGTGTTTATTGAATATTGCAGCTGGAACACAGAGCTAAGGGGAGAGTAGCATGAGGCTGGGAAAGGATAGTTGGGACCAAATCTGAGAGGGCCTTGGTGAGAAGACATACAAGTGGACTAGGTCTTTTTAAAAGATCCCATTGGCTATAAGGAGAACAACTGATGGGGGTGTGGTGATGAATGTAAACATACCAGCTAGCCATTAAGAAAGCTTCTGTGGTGTGTGGCTGAAAAGGAGAAAAGGGTCAATGTAAATACTGTGGAGGTCATGGAAAATGTTTATCTGACATCATTACTCTATATGTTTAAGATTTCAATTTTATCACTAATTAAAAATCTTAAATACAAAAGCCAACTACTGACCCATTGATAATTTATTACTTGGATTTCTACTACTGAAACAGAAGGATAATCTATAACCTCAGAATTTTTTTTTTAAAGATTTTATTTATTTATTTTTAGAGAGGGGAAGGGAGGGAGAAAGAGAGGGAGAGAAACATCAATGTGTGGTTGCCTCTCACGTGGCCCCCACTAGGGGCCCGGCCTGCAACCCAGGCATGTGCCCTGACTGGGAATCGAACCTGCGACCCTTTGGTTCGCAGCCCGCGCTCAATCCACTGAGCTACGCCAGCCAGGGCTTATAACCTCAGAATTTTAATAGGGGCATGGGGAGATATAGTCAAGGCATTGTCTTCTGACACTTTGTAAAAAACAAACAAACTTGAATGGATGAACACTTCAGGTAAAGTCTCAGCACCAGGATCAGCTAGGCCTGGCCTTAATGGTACATAAACCAAAGGAGACTTAAACGCTTCAAGTTCCCAGACAACCCATTTTCTTCCATGATTTTTCTTCCTTCTGGAAAACAGAATCTTTCTTTAAGTGAATGGCTGCCAATAGGCTTGACCCACATCTGTAGGCAGGAAGGCACATGTGCACTGTGCCAAACCACAGTTCCCACACTCTGACTACCAGGTAAACCCCAGCCTTTCAGCATTGGGGTAAGAGCTCAGATTTTTGGAATCAAGGAGCTCAGACCCAGGTTTAGGTCCTGGCTGTAGCACATGCAGGTTATGTGACCCTAAGTAAGTTATTAACCTCTCTCTAATCCTCAGGGTCCTCATCTGGAAAAAGGGGAAAGCAATCTAACCTGTCTCCACAGGCTGTGGTGAGCATGACCTGATATACTTAACACAGATTCTTACACAAAATAAGCAATTAGTGGGTGCCAGTTGTGATTATCATCCATCTTTCCTTCCCATAATACCACCAAAATTAGAGATTAGAAGAGGTAGAGGAAGAAAACACTGATGGTAAACTGGTCACCTGTTTTGAAACATTGGCATGTCAACTAATAGTGAACATATGCCTACCCCGTGCCCCAGAACTTCCACTCTTAAGTGTACACCCGACTGAAGTGCATCCCATGTGCACTGAGAGATGAGAACAAGAAAAGTCACAGGAGTATCGCTCATGACAGCCAAAGCTGTAAACAACCCAAATGTCCATCAACTGTAGAACTGAAAAATTAATGATGAAATGATGGTATATTTATGTAATAGAATAACATACAGTGCCAAAAATGAAGAAATCATGGTTACACTCAACAAAAGGGATGACTCTCAAACCCAATGGTGAATGAAAGGAACCAGACACACGAAAATATACTACATGATTCCATTTGCATAAAGTTCAAAAAACAGGCAAATTAACTCTAGTGCTTAAGGATGCATACTTAGGTGGTAAAAGAAGAAAGAAAAGAAAGAGATTACCATGAAGTTGGGGTAATGATTGGCTTTGGGGGGAAGTGCAGGGTTGTGACTGGGATGGAGAACACCAGGCATCTGGGCCTCTGTTTCTTGGCCTGGATGATGGTCACATGTGTGTTACATAGATTCATTAAGCTGTACACAGGTTTTGCATACTTCCTGTATGTATGCAATAATCCACAATAGTTGAAAAACTAGTCAATCTACCTGTTCCATCTAGTCCATGACTCTTTTCAGGAGTGTCAAAGGCTTGGGGAATATGGTCTATGCAGCTAGTTCTGCCTTTCTGAACCCCCTGTCTGCTAGAGTTAAAATCCTGGGGGGACTGACAAAGAAGGGAAGATGCAGGAGAAATGAGGAGACAGACCCACCACCTATGGTTTTTGATAGAACTGTCTAACCTTTCTATCCCAGCCTCAAGGGATACTCCTAGGGTCAGCCTTTGTCTTGGATTGTGTCACTTCTGAGACATGAAAATGAAGAGGCTTATAATTGGCACTAGCAAGAAATAAAGTACACAAGGGGAATTGCCACATGACTATTCATTCAACATATACGAAATGCGAGGCCACACTGATTGTTCTGAGAATGGGCATATGACCCAAGCAGGGCCAATCTCCTTCCCTAAAATTCATGTAGGGATAATACAAGAGAGAAGCCCTTTCTCCCTGAGGATGCCAAGCTGCAGGAATTCATTAGGAGCTTCTAGAGGCCACCTTCCCCAGTCATCTAGTTTAAGTCACATCTACAAGTGGGCAAAATAAAGTAGACAAAAGAGGGAAAGAGACTGAAAGTTGCAAAGAGATAAGGCAAGGGGCTGAGAATGGTGCCTCACGCCAAGAGGAACAGAGGTCAGACGAGGCAAAGAGCAGGTTTGGAAACCTTGAGTGTTTGCACTAATGCACTGACTTCTGCAACCTAACCTTAGTTCTGTCCTTTTCATCTATGGTGAGACAATATGGATGAGATTTTGTGCTCAAGCCTAATGACAGAGAGGTAAATAACGTGAAGATCTTTCTCTTAAAAATATATATGAACAGAGACATATCAACAAAGAGTCAAAAAGCATATTGACAGTATACAGAGGTGGTGCATCTGAACCAGACTAGAGAAGAGAAAAAGGCCAGGGAAAGATTTTTAAAAGAGTAACTTTGAATTTAGCCTTATAGAATACTTTGGATTCATCAGGAAAAAGTGAAGAAAAAGGGTGGTCCAGTCAATGCGCAGGGTGGAGGTAGAGTATTGGGTGGGGGGGGGGGGGGGGGGCAGCTAGAACAAAGGTGGGAAGTAAGAGAGGGACTTGTAGGGCACTAAGAACACATTGGCCTTGCTGCAGTGAGGCGTAGACAGCAGAAGCCAGAAAGGCGGATCATAAAGGAGCTGAGAACCAATTAATGGAGTCTGGATTTTGTCATGTAGGAAAAGGGAGCTGCCTTTGAAAGCTTTCATCAGCAGGGAAATGGAGGGAAAGTTAGAATTTACCTTTTAGAAAGGTTAAGGAACTGTTTCCTAAGTCCATTATCTAACAGAAGAAAGACTCTCTCCTCTCCTCCCTTCCCCTCCCCTCCCCTCCCCTCCTCTTCTCTCTCTCTCTCCTCCCCCCACCCCCACCTTCTCTCTCCTTTAAATTCAAACAGCCTAAATCTATAAAACTTGCATTAGCCTACACGTTTATTTCTTGCATTTAGCACCCTTTATAATGTAAACAATAGGGACAGTTAATGACAAGGGCAGCAGAACAACTGTCATGAGATCTGGGTTCTAACCCTTCTCTACCACTACCAAGCCTCGTGAGCTACAGCAAGCCACCCATGTCTTGGGCACTGTCTTCTCTCTGGGAAAAATGAGGATTAATAATATCAGTTCTACAATCTTCAGAGGACTGTTGTGACCATGATAAAGTGGATCAAAAAATCACATACCCAGTATCGTTGAATCTGCTGAAGGACTTTCGTAAAAGTAGCATCCTGATGTAAAACAGCATTACTGATCACACAATGCATTCTCTTATTAATCCTAACATTTGGTAAATATCTAAGTTTTATTTAAAATAAATTAACAAGGATTTCTCATAACTTGGGGTAATCTGTTTTGACTTCACTATTTTCTCTCTACTAAAGACAGAATTAAATACTAACACTAAGAAGATATATATTAACAGATACCTAATGTTTAGCTCAAAATGAAAGAAAGAAAAACACAATAAAATATATTGGAAACACAAAGCTTAATGAAAGAACACAGATACCCAGAAAAAGTTTTCTGCAGGTAATAAAGCACTGGTACCTCAGCAGGGTATCAAAATCCCTTAGGAAGAATTAAATAGTTTCTGAAATCAGGTAGTAATAGTGCCTCTAAGATAAGGCTACACAAACCCAGTGGAAGAATCTTTGCGGGGGGGGGGGGCGGTTAATCTAACTAATTTACAGAGCATATTTTTTGAGCATTAATTATCTTGGGGCAAGTTTTCTCTTACTGGCATACATAATAGTCTAACAACTGCCCACAAGGTGGCACCAAACTCATGCCCAGAAGATAACTAAGGGAATTTTTTTTTTAATCATAAAGCAGTGGTTCCAAATACTCAACAGACAGCTTCCTTTATAGTCAACTTTATAGATATTAGCATCCCCTTCTCCCTATATGATACAAAAGTTAAAACCTATTTATGCCTACAAGAAAATTTTTAAAGTAGACATACTTCCTCTCGAGATAGAACTGTGCTACTTCTGTAGAAAGTTTTCAACAAAAAGAAAGAAAGAAAGTATATAAGTCCTAAAAATAAATGTCCCATTTCTTGGGGGGAAAGAATCCTGAAACTAATTTAAGACACTGAATCATACCCAGAAGTTGATCATTTTTTCTTTGTTTTAAATTTGATTTGATTGAGCTTAGATGAGCCCAGGTAAATCTTTAAAGAACTGAACGTTATTTAAAAATTGAAACAGACCTGCAATTAATACTTAATGTAACAGGTCATGGTTATTTTAAAAGTGTGAGATCTATTATTGGAGACCTTCTCCTTCTTACCACCCTCCACCCTCTTCCACCTCACAAAGGCAGTTCTAAGGTGAACTAGGCTACGCTGGCATAGGGCTGTGGGAACTAATAATGAAAGTCATTCTGGGAACAGACACAATGTAACACTATTGGGTTAGGGGATATTTCTGCCAATTAAAAACAGTGTGTTGGCCCGAGCCCCTGGGAGCCAAGCCTTCCATTTTGAAAAAGCAAAGGTTGTGCAGAGCAATATATTATTCTCAAAGGGCACAGCTTCCTGTTAGCACGAGAAGAAAGAGCTATCTGCTAAGCAGAAAAATTTATTTGTTCCCATTTGCAACACCCACCACAGATAAGAGTGAACATCTGTGAAAGGCTTGTGTCATGAGCTAAAAAGTTAAAAAGCTTCTGTCATTAACTAAAAAGCTAAAAGAAAAGAACAAGGTACATGAATCCCATTCTGAGACCAACAAGCTACCTATCACCAAGCATCCCACTGGGCATGCCTGAGAAGCTTCCCTCATCCTATCAGCAATCCCGAGTCATTTGTTCAGGCTCCATATCCCTGCTCCACTAAGGAAACAGACTCAACTGTAACCCCTTGGCTTCTATATATTTGTGATTCCTGAAAATGTGAGGTAAACTTAAAGTTCACTTATTTCTGTTTCCTAAGCAAGGCATCACACACCCCTAGACCATGTTCAAGTGGTTTGTCATCTCAAGGACAAGACATTCTGGGAGGCTCGTAAAGACCCTTCGGGTAGCCCAGGCCGCGCAGCAGGGCAGGCACTCTCACAGGCTGGCTAGACAAGCACAGAAGCAAGGCAAAGCAAAGATGTGGTTGTATTACCAGTGCTCTTGGAACCTGCATATTTGTCTCTCTTCATGCTGCAAACTTGCCACACTGACCCGGCCACCCAGCCCCTCCCTCCACATGAGGGATACAGAATTCCAGCTTCTCAAAGCTCAACTCTCTTCCAAGCAGTCTAAACTTGGGGCAACCTGGCAGACACTTTAGCTCAAATGTCCCAGACCATTTAAAAAATGCTGCAGAAGCTCTTTCTTACCCTGATTTTTAAACCAACAATACTAATTATTAATACAACAGAATTGAGACTGAATTCATACAATAAAATATTGTAATCACAAAAGCATGTATAACTTCTCTTAATTCACTAAGTAATGTAAGAAGTGTAAGGCTTTAACAGAAGAATGGTGTGGAGTTTCAATGTTGGAATCCATAATAAATATTCCTAGTGATGCAGCTTTTGATTAAAATAGGTAGGAAACTACCATTCACTAGACCAGTGAGTGTCAACCTTTTTCATCTCATGGCACACACAAACTAATTACTGAAATTCTACAGCACACCAAAAAATACAGTTTTTGCTGATCTGGCAAAAAAAATAGGTATAATTTTGACTCATTCGCATCAGACATCTATCATTGTGTTGTCTGTTGTCATTTTTTTATTTGACAATCTAAAGGAAAAGAGGTCAGTGCCCCTGACTAAATAGTCAGGTATTGCATGTTTTAAAAATTCTTGCAGCACACTGGTTGAAAATCACCATACTAGACATTTTCCACATGCCAGCTACTATACCAAGCCTGTGTCAGTTTCCATTTAAAAATTTATTTCGTAACTGCAAACTTCCAAAGGACCCATCACAAATCCATAAGTGTGCCCTTCTGTAGCGTTCAACACACATTCACCACCAGACTGCATCAAGCACCATTATGGAGCAGCCTGGTCCCTGCTGTCGGAGCCTTACACCTGGGAGGGGGGGACAGCCCACACACAGTACCTGTGAGGTATGTACCAGGTAGTGCCAAGAAGGGAGCAATGACTCATCCTTGGATTCTAGACCCCACTTTTATTAGAACAATCCTTAATTAAAGAAAGATAAATAAAATGGAATACAAAATTGAATAGAGTAGAATAGAGGAGAGTCACTAAGAATCTAAGAAATGTTCATCTGTGCAATGAGGAAATGATCTCTCATGAGGATTCTCTTTTAGCTCACCAAGGAAAAATAAATCCTCTAAGCAAGGAGGTGTTTACTCTGAGGAAGTTCAAGCCCATCAGCCTATATTTGCCTGACCTTCCCTCTGCCCCCAATCAAGCCTCAGGGTGACCATACCCCTTCCTGTTGAACTTGACCACAGCTAAACCCTTGACAGGCTGTACCAAGCTTTCTCCTCTTCATACCATATGCTCTTTCTCCCTCCACCAGGCACATTCTGATTGTTCTTAAGGCCCACCTCCTTTGTGCAGCTCTCCCAGATATCCATCTCTCGCTCTCTCTCTCTCTCTCTCTCTCTCCCCCCCCCCTCTCTCTCACACACACACACACACCCCCCAGACTGTTACTTAGAAGCTCCACAGCCAACACCCCCACTAGACTGTAAATGCCGTGAATCATTGTGTTCCCAATGCCTGAAACATACTAAGCATCTGATAAATAATTGTTAACTTATAAAATTTTAATTTTTAGAAATCTTGACTTTCTCCCCCGAAAGACATTAAGCTCATAGAAGACCAAAAATGTCTGGCTTCCAGGAAGTGCACAAGAAACGTTCACTGACTAAATAAACAGCAAACGTTAGGCCACAAGACAGAGTTGTCTAAATTAAATTATTGTTCCTTTGTAAAGTTGGGGTTTTTAATCATAAATTTCCTTCCTTCACAAAATCTTGTCCTCGTTAGCTTTGCAAGTTCTGTTGTTTGCATTCAAAACCCACAGTATAATGCCAGACTGCAGAATTCAATAACAACAAAGAGAGGATTACTTATTTCAGTAACTTATCTGTTGAAATTTAACATTCTTTCTACCCCAGAGAGCACACTGCATCATCCCTGTCTCCTAACCCAGCCATGCCTGTGTTACTAGGATTTATCAGAATAAACAAGCAGAGACAGGCAGATGGATATTTCAAATATCACACAAGACAAAATATACTTTACATTTATAAAATAAATATAATTCCATTGCTGATATTTCCTGAATAAAGTGGCAAAAAGAAGAAGTGAAAAAAACAAAAACAAATTTAAGAAAAGGACCCAGAGTCTCTCAGAATGTCTAATAACTTAGGTCAGGGATATTCTACTGGTGTGCTGCAAGGATTTTTAAAACATTCACTACCTAATTATTTAGTCAGGGGCACTAATCTTGTTTCCCTTACACCGTCATAAAAAATGACAACAGTTAACACAACAACAATAGTTTTCTGGTGTGAATGAATCAAAATTATACCTGTTTTTTTTTTTGGTTAAATAGGCAAAATATATATTTTTTGGTGTGCCACAGAATTTTAGCAATTACTTTGTGTGTGCCATCAGATAACAAAGGTTGAAAATGGCGGACCTAGGCTAAGCTAGCCACTTGAGTCCTGGAGCACAGTCAGGGCTCCACTGCCCAGACAAGAGCCCTTCTCTTCCCTTCCCCCGCTCCTCTTCCTCCATCTCTCCCTCCTCCTACTTCTGCTCTTCTACTCTACCCTCCCTATGAGCATGCTGAAGGAGCCTGACAGCACCATGCCTTCTCATGGTCTGTTGAGCATAAAGTTCACAATTACTGTGACCAAGCACCCTCAAGTCTGCCTCCAATAAAGGCCTGCACTGTTGCTCAGAATGGAGAACCAGGAGCTGCTCCCCACTGCACTCTACACCCCCACCCGTCCACACTAAAACCTCAAGAAGTGACAAGGGAAAATACCATCCTTTAATAAAAGGTGGACCCTGACACCAATATACAATGCATTTACTATGAAAATGGATTTAAGTTATTTCCTTAGTAGTTTTTTTTTCTATTATCAAGCCACCCTGTCATGCTGCACCATTAACTCCAAGCAAAAATAAAACAAAAAGCAACAAACAAACTCATAGACACAGCAGAATGATGGTTACCAGAGGGAAAGGGGAAGAGGGTAAAGGTGGTCAAAAAACATGAACTGAAGGAGACCAGACTTTGGGTGGTGAGCGCTCAGTGGAGTACACAGATGTTGTACTATAAAGTTATATACCTGAAACTTATATAATGTTATTGGCCAATGTTACCCAATAAATTTAATTTTTTTAAAAAACATATCAGAATTGGAACGTTTTCACTAATGGCACATCAGTTGATTCCATCATGGCCTGGTGACAATGGGTCATTCACTCAACAATAACTGAGGGCCCACTATGTTGCAAAGGTCATTACACTTTATCTTCTACTTACCTGTTAGATATTTTAATGATAAGTCCATATATTCCCAGTTCTAAATCCAGTGCCTGTTACACAAAAACTAGAGAGGTGTACAACCAGTCTTTGTTGGATGTGTTGATGAAATTGTTATGAGATGTGTTGAGGAAAAACTAAGGTGCCAATACCCAGTGTGCATGTTCCTTCTCATCAAGGCTATTTAAAGCACCAAGTCATATTACAAGGATCCAGTTTACATTCGCTAAAAACAATGAATTTTGAATACAGGTTTGCCTTTAATATGTTTGTTCAATTATTTATTCAATAACCTTTATTGAACATCTAACTTATGCCAGGCCATAGAGATACAACACTAAAAAAAGCAAGACACAGCCCAACCCTCATGAAGTATACAGTCTAGTTGGAAGAGAAAGCATTCAGCCAAACATCACCCATAAAAAGGTACAGAGTCTATCAAAGTAAAATACAAGTACTCTGGTTCACCTAAGGCAGAAAAATGGAAACAGTTGGTTTATGGGGGCGGGGGGGGGGGGGAATCATTTGTTCTCATATGCTAAAAGAGAAAATGGCATTGGGTAGCTGAAGAGGTGAGATAGGGTTGTCTGGTTCAAAGCAATGTGACATTTATACAAAGAAGAAGACAGGAATGGGAAGTGAAAAAGAGCAATGGTAACAGTGAAGAAAATTGTCCAGAAACTACCAGCAGGGCTCTACAGTGAGCTTACGTTTGAGAGGGGTACAAAGAGCTTCAGAGCAGTACCAAGACTTCTGCTGTCTTCGATAAGCTGTTTCCCACAGGCAGGCCCCCACTCGGGAATATTATGAGATATGTGAGCAAACACAGGACTGTAATGTGTAAGAATACATCATGGAGCAGAGGATTTATTAGGTGTCTGAGGCCCCAAGTGGCCTCTGGAAGAACCCTTCCCACCCTGCCTGTTGCCTCTGCCAGGCCAAGGGGAGAAAAAAGAGACCTCACACAACTTGCAAAGTCTCATTCCTTTTATTATTTGGAGACCCACCCCTCACCCCATACAGGGATGCCACAACCACTCAGAGGGATATCATCCCAGAGGAGGAATCACTGGGTTATATGATATGAATATTTTTGAGGCTTTTTATATATTTGGACCATTTTGTCTTGGTTTTTTAATTTACTAAAAATCTCTATGGAACACAGTTCAGTGCAGCACTTTGAGTGAAAATGATTTACTGTGTATATTTAAAAAGCTGCCCTTTCTGAATTTGCTAACATATTTTAGAGACTAAAGTTCGGTTTCTATGGCTGTGTTGGTCTTTTCTAAATTTCTACTTGCTAACTAGAACATTTTAAAAACTGATGCTTGCCAATTTGATGTGATTATTAAAATAATATTACTCATCCTTTTATAAGACCATGACAATAAAAAAACTTTTCACTGATATTGATTGAGAGTGTTTTAGTCACCTAAACCTTTTTTGAAATATATAAGGTCTTTTGATTCTTAAAATACATGCCAATTTCACCTCAAAAAGAATAGAACGATAGTCTTTAGTAATTTTTGTTATTGAACTTAAATTGTTTTTGTCGTATCTTTCTTTTTTAAAACATTTATTCTTTACTTAAAAGTAACAGTAAGTCATTCATTCACAATTATAATTACCTAAGTGCTATATACTTTACTAATTACTTGGGCCAAAGGGGAAACAAAATCCAGAACCTGCCATCAAGATGACAATCCAGTAAGAGAACCAGGCTTGCAAGCGACTGTATTTAATATGTTATTATATGTAATGAAGTGTGTATGAAGAACAAAAGAACACTGAAAAAGTACACTTGGGAAATTCAGAAAGGGCTTCACAGAGGAGGTAACTCTTGAAGTAAAACTTGAAATCATAGAGAGATTGACAGGCAGACAGAAAGAAAGGTCCTTCTGGACAGAGGACACAAAAGGTAGTTCACTAGGGACAGTGCGCACAGACAGCGTATTGGGAGACTGAGCAGATCACAGAGAGGTTGGCCCACAATGCTGAGGAGTTTGAGTTTCCCTCAGGGAACAGCATGAGACTCATAAAGATTTATGAGAAATGAAGGGACATTATCCAATTTAGACTTCCTATAGGAAATGGGGTAGACTGGGATAAAATTACAAACAAGTGAGTAGTTATGCTAAAATTCCTGTCAAGTAAACACAGCTTGCCTCTTTGCACAACCACATCAAAATTACAACTAAACTATAGAACAACCATCACTCGGAACCATCAGAAATAGAGTTGAATGGAAGTCTGACAACCACAGAATTAAAGAAACCACATCCATCAAACTGATAAGAGGTGCAGAAAAGCAGAGACGCATAACGAACGGGCTACTCCCACACACACATGTGGTGGATAAAAATTTGAGAGACATGCCTCTCAAGCAAGGGTTCCCAGCCCCAAAACAGGCCCCTTACCCCAGGATTCCAGTGCTAGGAAGATAAATCCCCACAACTTCTGGCTGCAAAACCCAGCAGAGATTGAGTCAGTGGAAGAAACTTCTGGACTCCCAAGCAGTTTCTCTTAAAGAACACACACATGCACTTACTGACTCACTCCCTCTGAGCTCCAGCACTGGGCTACAGCTTGAAAAGCACCAGTGTCACACAGGGAGGAACTGAACTGTCTGGCACCAAGGCAAGAGCTGGGAAACAGCTTTCTCCCAGACAGAAAGGTGGGCAGAGGCCATTGTTCCTTTTCTGAACCCACCCCCTACACAGCCACAGAGCTGGCATGTGAGTGCCATATCTAAGACTCCATCAACCTGGCTAACAGCCTTTGTCCCATCCTGTTGATTCCCTGAGACTCCACCCCACCCAATTTATAGGCCCAGCCAAGCTGTTAACAACACTGGATTTTTCATACAGATGGCTGGTCTTGGCTCATGTTTTACAACTCCCTAAATCCTCTCAAAGAAGCAACAGCTGGCCTCAATGAGGTCCCAATCCCTTGGTAAGTGTCCCTAGGCCCAGCTCTAGAAGCAACCAGCCTAGGTTCATAGCTCGGTTTCATCTGGGAATCTCCAAGCCAAACATAAGTAGCAGCCATCTCAGATTGCTTTATAGCTCATACAGGGTAGCCCCAGGCAGAACACAGGTGGAGGCTGAACTTGGCCTGCACCACCCAGGAAACCACAGGATCAACACACTCAGTGGACAGCTACAGACCATACTGGAGTGGTCTGTAGCCCCTGCACAGCTGATCCTTCACAGAGGGTGAAGGTTGGTGGTCAGTGATCACAGCCAGTCCTTGCAGCTCACAGGCCTGGCTAAATTCCTCCCATTGACCTGCTAACAGAAATCAAGGCTCAACTATAAGAGGTAGATGTACTCAGCCCACACAAAGGGCACACCTCGAGTATCCAGCCTGGGTGCTAGGGGAGGCTGTGGCAGTGGACCCTAAAGTACATCTAATACACTAGGCCATGGTACCAAGACACAGAGTCAAAGCAGCTCTAACTCGTACACAGAAACAAACACAGGAAGGCTGCCAAAATGAGGAGACAAAGAAACACAGCCCAAATGAAAAAACAGATCAAAACTCCAGATAAAGAACTAAATAAAATAGAGATAAGCAATCTATCAGATGCAGAGTTCAAACCAATGGTTATAAAGATGCTCAAGGAATTTAGCAAGGATCTCAACAGTGTGGTAAAGGAACATGTATAAAGGACACATAGACAAAGCCAAAAGGGGGCAGGATCTAGGGTGGGAGATGGGGATGGCTGGGGTAAGGGGATGGTGGGAGGGAAAATGGAGACAGTTGTACTTGAAAAACAATAAAAAAAAAAATAAAAGAAAAAATATCCAGTCAGAAACACAGGCTACACTAATTGAAATAAAGAACAGTTTACAGGGAAACAACAGTAGAGTGGATGAAGCTGAGAAGCAAATCAATGATTTGGAACATAGAAGCAAAAAAAAAAAAAAAACAATCAGAGCAAGAGGAAAAAGAATCCCCAAAAAAGAGGTTAGTGTAAGCAGCCTCTGAGATAACTTCAAGCATTCTAACATTCACATCACAGGGGTGCCAGAAGGAGAAGAGAAAGAGCAAGAAATTGGAAATCTATTTGAAAAAATAATGGAAGAAAACTTCCCTAATTTGGTGAAGGAAATAGACATGCAAGTCCAGGAAGCACAGAGAGTCCCAAACAAGATGGATGCAAAGAGGCCCACTTTAAGCCTCATCATAATTAAAATACCAAAGGTTAAAGATAAAGAGAGAATCTTAAAAGCAGCAAGAGAAAAGCAGATAATTACTTACAAAGTTCCCATAAGGCTGTCAGCTGATTTCTCAAAAGAAATTTTGCAGGCTAGAAGGGACTAGCAAAATATTCAAAGTCATGAAAAGCAGGGCCCTACAGCCTAGACTTCTCTACCCAGCAAAGTGATCTTTTAGAATGGAAGGGCAGATAAAGTGCTTCCCATACAAGGAAAAACTAAAGGGGTTCATCATCACCAAACCATTATTATATAAAATGTTAAAGGGACTTATTTAAGAAAAAGAAAATCAAAACTATGAACAATAAAATGGCAAAAATGCATATCTATCAACGATTGAATCAAAAAAAAAATACAAACTAAGCGAACAAGAACAAAGACAGAATCATGGATATAGAGAGCGTTTTGATGGTTGCAAGATGGGAGGTGGGGTGAGAGAAGAGGTGAGGGGATTAAGAAGTACAAATTGGTACTTACAGAATAGCAATCGGGATGTAAAGTACAATATAGGAAATGAGTAGCCAAGGAACTGATATGAGTGACCAATGGACGTGAACAATGGTACAGGGATTGCCTGAGGGAGTGGTGGGTGCTGGGTGGAGGTGGGCACAGGGGAAAAAACTGGGACAACTATAATAGCATAATCAATAAAACATAATTTAAAAAAGAGTGAGTTGTTAGAAAATAATTGTCCAGTTAAGAGATTACATACACCCTGAAATAAGACAATAGTAGTGGGAATCAAGAGAGATGTATAATATAAGTGGTATTAAGAAAATTGAAGCTAAGTGATCTGATAATTGACTGGATACTGAGAGCAAGAGAAGATATAGAAGAAACAGATAATTCCCAGGTTTCTGGCAAGTAAATATGTAGTTGTGCCATCTTATGACCAAAGGAATAAAGAGGTTGTAGACATGGAGAGAAAGATAAGAAGTTCTAGGTGGACACTGTGTTGGGCAATGTATTGGTCAGGCTAGATTAGGATAAACTATGATTAACAAACTATTTCCAAATCTCAGTGATGTAAACAACAAAGATTAATTTTTTACTCATGCTACATGTCTGTTGGACTTCAGTAGGCCTCCCTCTGTTGCCCAGATTGATGGAGGGCCTATCATCTGGAATGCTTAGCCCAGAACTGACACACATTACTTCTGCTCACAATCTATTGGCCAGAAATAGACATGACTGTGTCTAACTTTAAGGGGACAGGAAAGTTGCAGTCCTCTTAGAAGTAACCCAGAAATATGCCAGAGGTAGAGGAGAACCAGTTATCAGTGGTCAGCAGTAATATCCCTAAGAGACATGTTAGAGCTGAAGTTCCTTAGAACAACCAAAGCATGTTATGTAGAAGACCATCTCATCTGCAGGCTAGAGCTCAGGAAAGGTATCAAGGTGGAAGCTACAGACTGAGGAGCTTCAGGGCTAAATGTGAAAACTCTAGTGCTCAGTGCATCTATGTGAAAATGTATCTCAAAGGTTAACTAATTGTCCACAGTCACAGGCAGCATGGAGGGCGGGGGACCAGGCCTCCAGGAGTCTAACTTCAAACTCAACATTCTCTCTGTTCTACCTCAGATGCCTTTTGTGCAGAGATTTTCAAACTTTTTCATCTCATGGTACACATAAACTAATTACTAAAATTCTGTGGCACACAAAAAAATATATTATAATGTTGGCCAAAGTGACCCCAAAAATATGTACAATTTTAATTCATTTATACCAGATGACTGTTGTGTTGGCTGTTGTCATTTTTTATTTAACAATCTAAGGGAAAAGAGGTCAGTGCCACTGACTAAATAGTCAGGTATTGCATGTTTTAAAAATTCTTGCTGCACACCAGTTGAAAATCACTGCTCTAGTGGAATGTCCTATTTGGACAGATTCTGTGCAAACAGCTATTATCTGTTCAAAAATGATGGCATTATTTTGATTTTACCAGCTAGTCAAAAAATTTTCCCATATTACCCCATGCTCTCAGAAAGTCAAGGTAAATTTTAGTGGTACTCACTTACATTTGAACAATGTCTTTATTTTTTCAAATAAAGATCTGTCCTATGTTTGGTTTTTATATTGTGAGACTTACTTTTCTAAATATATGTGTCATAGTGCTCTGTGTTTGTCCACACACAGTCCAGCAATTTCAAAAAGGACTCATGGATATGGAAAACAGTGTGGTCATTGCTCAGGAAGGGGGATACAAGGGGACTAAATGGTAATACAAAAAATACAATAAAGATAAAAAAATCAGAATGGAAGAAAAACTGAAATTTGCATTATAGGAGTGTGCAAATATCTTCTGGTAAACGAATGGGCATGGCTATATTCTAGTAAAATTTAATTTATAAAAACAGACAATCTGGCACAAGGGTTATAGTTTGTCAACTTCTTCACTAAAGGGCAAAAGCAATTAATAACAATAAAGTAACATTGGGGTGTATTATAAAGAGATTATCATGGAAACTAGTATTCTAGTACATACAACTAGTATTGTACAAGGTGGAAACCTGGAAATCACAAGAAGGAGGTGGGACCTACTCCTTCCTATTGGCTTCCTGCTCCTGTACGCATGGCCCAGCCATGCTTCTCCCAGGTAGCAGCATTTCTGTCCTGTGGCAGCTGCTGAATTCAATTTACAGTCTTTCTGCAGTCAACTTCAGTGTGCTCCCTCAGAGACCACAGTCCCAGCCTGCCTCCTCCTCAGGTCTAGGTCCCAGCCTCCTTCCCCTCACCTGAGCTCAGAAACTCCAAAACTAACCAGGACACCAGCCAGGTGATACCACCTCTCAGAGT
The DNA here is from genome assembly GCA_039655065.1 of Glossophaga mutica. Lineage (NCBI taxonomy): Eukaryota > Metazoa > Chordata > Mammalia > Chiroptera > Phyllostomidae > Glossophaga > Glossophaga mutica. Next base: position 50,621,898 of record CM077309.1, read on the forward strand.
TCTGGGTTGAGTTCAGAAGGGTCAGCATCAACCATCATCTTGGAAAAGTGAGTTCAACCCCATAGGGCCCCACTTCCAAGCTTCTAAATTTTAATAATCCCAATAGTAGGAATGGAAATGCCTCCTGTAGTTGTTACTTTCATAATGTTAGTGTTCTTTTATTGCCTTTTCAGTTCTTCAATATTAAGTTGAAAATTTTTAATATTAAATTCTCTCTGTTAGAATAATTGGTACAGCTTCTGTCTCCTGACTCAACCCAGACTGATACAAACACAGTCCAGCAATTTCAAAATAACTCGAATCCTTATTTGTGTTTCTTGAGCACTATGAAGTAGACACACAATTCTGTACTTGATTTAAAATCCATCTGCTGCTCTCAAATACTCCAGCTGCTCCCAGGCCTGAGTCTTGAAGAGTCTCCTCTTCGCCTGAAATCCCTTCTACACTTTGCTTCTGCTCTCATCTCTTTGTCTTCCTCCCCAACTCCTTTTCTCCTAATCCTCCATCACAAAATCTCAAGGGTCAGAAAGGAGGAGTTTCAGAGGGTGGCAGGGACAAGTCTAGAGTCCAGGATACTTGGGGTCCTTCCCTCTGGCCAGAGGTTATAAACTGAAATGCCCTCCCCAGGCTAAAATGCGAACGCAGGAAACTTGTCAGGCATAAGAACGCTGGGACTGCAATGTTATCAGACTCAAAGTGAGTGCGGTGTTACAACCACCCTTAGTCTCAGAGAGAAGTGGTGAGTTGTGAGGATTGCAAAGTATGTGCCCTGTCTAGATGTCAGAGCTTTCAGTTTTTCAAAGGAGGCCAAAAAATATAAATTTTTATGTGAAATCTCCATGTTTTTAATCATTGGCTCAATTTTTTCTAGGTGCAAGTTAAATGAAACTTGCCCAATCCTACCAATATGACCTACTACTGCCCCATATTAGCCCTAAATCCATTCAATATATTCCATTTTCTTGACAAAGATTTGATGATTAAATTTATTTATTTTTCAACAGTTGCCTATAGGACTCTGAACTACAAGAGCAAACCAAAAGCAGAATCCTTTTCCCTACCACTTTTCCAAGTACCACCAAAATGAAAGAAAGCAAGAAAGAGTTGAGTTACAGAAGATACTACTTGACTTAAACCTTTGGAAAATCTGGGATTCAACTTTTAAAATATTAACAGAAGAAAATAGCTCTCTAAAACAAAGGTTTTAAAGTTTATTTTAGAAGAAGGTGGTAGTGCTGCATTATTTCTAAAGTAATATTTAAGGAACAGTTTGTTCTAGAGTTTTAAATGACACAAATAGACTAGGCCTGGTATACACATGCCAGAACAGTGACAATGAAATTAGGGTTCGATCCAGTGGTAAATTACCCTCTGCTCATCTCACCAAGACCTAAGGCTCCAAAATGGAGAAGGCATCAGATGAATAAGTAGGCCATTTGGGTATGTATAAGAGCACACACCCACTTACCTCTCAAACCCCCCATGTGCAATTACCCAGTCTATAAGAGAAAGACACACACTAGCTCTATAATTAACTGATGTGAACTAAACAATCATGCCTTTTAAAAAGCTGAGCTATATTTCCCAGACACACTTTATCAGCCTCAGAGCAAACTCCATAGCAATATGATGCCCGCTTAGAATGTCTCATAACACAGAACATCATGAAATCCACCAGCTGGGGGACAAAGCAATGCCAATAATGATAGAGTCGGGGATAGGTATGGAAAAGAAAGGGTTAATTTCTTATTCCTTATTCTAAGATGTCCCCATGTGTTATTACTACAGAAGGAAAAAATTACAATTTCCCACAACCAACTTGTTTTGCTTCATCTTCACAAGTGCTTACTGTCACGTACAATAAAAACTAGCCTACCTAAAACCCACAACCTTACTTTCCAAGAGCTAAAAAGGAGCCATAAAAGGCCTCTGCAGAGTTTATACAGTTGGCACAAAGGTCATGCCCTAAGGACTCCTCAGAGACCTATTGTATCTTCGGTCCATTGACTCTTTTGATTTCAAAGTTGACAGATCAGACTCAGGAAATTTCAGTCTGGAGACAAATCAAAGACACTTGAAAAAGAAAAGGACACACTATATGTTGTGAAATGCCACAGCACATGGTGGAGACAGCAAATGTTGAAGAGAAGGTACATTAAAGAAATGAGAAGGAATGTATAAGCCCATTGCTCAAAGTGGGTCTTAAAGAGACAGTGCTACTTGTTGAAAGGTGGGAAAAGACCAGAGCTAAGTAAAGGAGGGTAGGACAAAAACAGGCTCAGCAGGAAAGGAACCAATTTGAAATAGCCCAAAGGGGCAAAAACATCATGATTATCACAGCTGTTAAAGTAGCATCTGATGTTTGTAGTGAACTTAGCCTTGCAGTCTCAGTGCCACCTGATTTCTCTTATTCAACACTCTCAGCAACCCTGTAAGGTGGTATTATGCCCATTTGCCAATGCAGCTATAGAGACTCAAAGAGTTCAAGCTCAAGGTCACCTGGCTAAAAAAAGGGCATAGCCAGAATTGAATTTCAGATCTGCCTAGTTCCAAAGCCTGCCCTCAGAGGAAGTGGAAGAGGGACAGGAAGAAAAAAAAAAAAAAAAAAAAGCATGATACTATCAAAGGATGCAAAGTACCACCATGCCCCTAGCTCTCTGGACTCTGCATCTAGGCAGCTCTATGAGGGCAGCAACCATGCCTCCCTTGCACAGAGTCTGGTACATGGTCTGGGCTCTCTCTGTCTAATGAAAGAGTGCATGATTCTTTCCATAGGGCAATCCCATAATGTAGGTATTGGTATCCTCACTTAACAATTCTTTAAAGCATTCATTCTAAAAAAGGAAATAAATAAACTTTCCTGGTGAAAGATAAAACATGGGGTTATTTTAACAGGCCAAATCTCTGCCCTTATCAAACAACTGACAGAACACTGGGAAGGAAAATAAAGTAGAACTACTAGGGGATATGAAATAAGACACCTTGTACTGTTCCTTTTTGTTTGATATGTGAGATAACATAACTTGCAATAACATCAGCAAACAGCTCTCTTTGTAACCAAATTTCATTTATAGCCCATACCCTTGAAAAGTTTACCATGACAATGATGCAGGGCATCATCACTTGAAATAAAGAAAAAGGAAAAGGAAAAGAAAAAGAAAGAGAGACTGAGGGAGAGAGAGAATCAGAGACAGCAAGAAAAGAAAACTAACAACCCAGAAAACTAGGCAGCTCATTATGTGCTCTCTTCCAAATTCTGCAGAATAACACGTGAAGTGACAGATGTGAAGAGGAAGGAGGTTCACACCCAGAAAGGCAGGAGAGCTATTTTCGTCAGGTTTTCAAAGGACATGGCAAAGTGCCTGGAGAACAAATGCACAGATGTAACTCCAGCATGTGTATTTATTTATTCATTCATTCATTCATGTATGCATGTGTGTGTGTGTGTGTGTCCATGTATGCATTCAACTAACATTTACCAAGCCCCTACTATGAGCCTGCCTCACTGACAGAAGCTGGAGATAGTTTGAGGGAACATAGTCCCTGCCCTTAAGAACCTCACAACCTGCTAGAAAAATTCAGGCTAATTATAAGATAATTAATACTACCCATAATGCAGAATGTCCCATGGACTCTAGGAACTCAGTCTGAGGGAGGAGAGGTTGAGAAGTCTCAGAAGTGATATGTGAGTCTTGAAGTAAATGACAACTAAGGAAAGAAATGGAAGGAAGGTTTGAAAGGTTATCAGAGATAAAAATTGCATTCTATGTCAAGAATTTTATATTTTATCCTGAATGGAATGAAAAGCCATTCAATGTTTCATTTTTAGGGGTATTACATGTCTAGATTGGCATTACAAAATAAAAATCAGGAGACAATGTGGATAGAAAGATGTTTAGACTGAAGCCAAGAAGGTGTAAGTCATGAGACTGCTGTAATTGTTCAGGCTAGAATTATTGAAACCTAAGCTAAGGTAAGGATGGGAGAATAAAAAAGTCAATGGGAATTTGGGATGAACATGGATAGAGATTATGAAGAGGGGGAAAAAGGAGTCAATGATGGCCTCAAATTTTGCATGGTGGGGCTAGGATACTGGAAACATTCCCAAAGAAAGGGACACAGGATAAGATTCAGGGAAAGTATTAATAGCAAGTTCATACTTGGACATGTTGACTTTAAAGTTTTTTTGCCTTGTGAGAGGGACCTAGTCATGTGTCTCTATATCAGCCTCACTGTATTATAACCAAGCTGGTCATTCTGCAAGGCTGTGATCAATAGGTCAGCCAGGGCTGGGTTCTCATCTGAAGCTCAACTGGGGAAGACTCCACTTCAGTTTCTTAGCTTATGTGATTATTGGCAGCATTCAGTTTGCTGCAGACTGTCAAATTGAGGGCATCAGTTTTTTACTGGCTGTTTATTGGAGCCCTTTCCATAGGTAACTGATAAAATCGCAGTGCTCTTTTTAAAGGTAGCAAGAATGAGCATCTTTATGCAATACAGTCATTACAATTTTGTGTAACATAATCATGTACATTTAATTGCATACCCACCATCAACTTTGCTGTATTCTTGGTTATAAGCAAGTCACAGATTCCCACCCCCCACACCTTATTCAAGGGCAGAGGATCACACAAAGATAGGAATCCAGGAAGTGGGAATCTTGGGGGTCACCTTAGAGTCTACCCGCCACACTTATTTTTGTTTGGTCTCCAACAGTTAGAAACCCTTGAACCCACTTTCTTACCTCCTATAGCCCCATGGCCTAAGTAACCAGACACCAAGTGGCATGCAAATATAGACCCACAACCTATCTACCCCTGTCAATTCAATCTCTTTTATGAAAACTTCCCAAGGAAGCAGTCCTCTTCCCTTCCCCCTTCACCATTCTGGTCTCATAGTACTTAAAATCTAAACTAAGAGTTTCAAGAATTTGAGGGTCAGAAACTACATAACTCCCCCAAAATAATAATTCCATTTATTAAATACTTACTATGTATCGCTCACTATACTGGAAACCATATATGCAATGTCTCCTTTATCCTCACAATGATGTCAAGTTAAGTGCAAATATCATTCCTATCTTACAGATGGAAAAATTGAGACATGGAGAGGCTAAGATACTTGCCAAAGTCAAATAGTTAATCAAGTGGCAGGTACTGGGAAATCTGACTACAGAGCCCACACTCAAAACCAGTTCAGTCACTTAAACATTGTCGGTTGCATTTCTAGGATCTTCTAAATGAGAAAATATAAAAATTGCCAAAAGCTACTTTGAGTTCAGTTGCAGTTTTATATACATTTTTAGATTTTTCCCCACAATAGAATCTACAAATATTTGCAAAACACAGTACATACATATGTATAAACACTATTCTCTCCACAAACAGTGAGGACTGGCAACCATTGGAAGAGCCTCAGAGCCCTCCCAGCATGGCTCCTCAGCTGGGCACTAGTGGCCACTGTCCTGTTCTTTTGGTAGGTTCTCACCCAGAGATGACTTTGCCATCCAGGGGATTTGGCAATGTCTGGAGACATTTTTGATGGTCATGACTAGGGAGGGGTCGCTATTGGCATCAAATAGGTAAAGGCTGGGGATGCAGCTAAACCTCTTAGAACAGGGCAGCCCCAACAACAAGGAATTATCCTGCCCAAAGTGTCAATCTTGAGAAACACACCTGTGTATCAACACAAAGTTCTCTCATTCTTTTATACATATTTGTCCTAACTCTCCAAGATAAACCAATATGCCATCAGAGCAGGGACTTCTTGAGTTCTTCATCACCCCACTTTCTCCTAACCTAAGTTCCAAACATGGTGAGTGTCCAAGAGATAATATGAATTGAAATTTATTTCAAAAATATAGTAGGCTTTATTTTTACATGAGTTATTTTTTCCATGATTAACACACTCCCTCCTAATTTAGAGCTTCTACTTTAGGTTTACTGAAGGTTAATTTACTTCTGGATTAATACACTTCTACCCTGGGCAGCTCCTGACACCTGTATAGCTGAATTAGCAAATCAAATCCTTGGTTTAGAAAACCAGATAAATGAAATAATATGCAAGATTGAGGCAAACAGAGAGACCCAGAAGCATCATCAAATGCCAAGGACTGGAAGATGTTTATTTCCTTACACAACCACTCAGCTCTAAAGAAAGCCAAGGACATGCAAATAAACTAAGTTCCAAAAATTATCCTTTTATTTTTTTATCACAAATCATTATGAGAGAAGAAAAGAGAACATTGTTTTAAAGCATGTCAGATGTATTTGCGGAATGATAAAACAGCTCCATCTTTTGTTAGCCAATTGTGTATATATTAAGGCAAGTATACCTTATAATTTTAGGAAGAAAAAGGAGCTGTTATTCCATTTTCAACATAAAGAAATTTAAACCTGTACGTCAGACAATGAGCCAAATGTCTATCCCAACAAATTGTCTACCAAGCAGGAAAATGCCTGTAGTGGACTGCCACACCTCTGACTTCATCTCAGGTTACAGGCTAGTTCCTCATTCCCTCTCAGGTAAACAAAAAACAAGTCTACCGAATCCCAAAATAACCTAAAGTATTTGGGACCAACCCACACTGCTAAGAAGGCTCCAGAATTATTCTGTCTGCTCCAGCACTGTATTTTTCAAGGAGAACTAATGAATCAGACTGGACAGGACCATGCAGTTTCTGAAGTTCAGGACTGTCTTGATTACACGCAATTAGTGAGGCTGTGTACAGAAGTCCAGTGACTCACACAGCCTTGCAACCCAGCACAGTCAGCAGGGCTGGAAAACCAAGGTCATTAGCTCCTGCTGTTTCCCACCTCTCAAAGAATCAAATCCATGCTGGTTGTTAAAGACCATGGCTGGCCACTTTGTACAATCAGTCACAGATTATTTTTAATGGGAGTATGAGAGATTCAAAGCAGTGGGGAACCCCCAAATCACTAAAAATTACATTTGGAATTCTCTGGAGGTTTTTCTTTGAAACAACAGATCTAATTCCTCAAATACAATTTTCCCAGGGTTATTTGAACATTTTCTCTGAGCTCGCTGAGCACATGCTAAACAGCATCAGGAAACAATGCAGGTATGTACCAGGGCCTAGGATAAAGTGGCCTAGTGGTAAAGCTCATCTGAGCATTAGCCTGGTTCTGCAGGGTCAGTGAGCTCATGTGGGTAGATTGAGCCTTTGGCTTCTAGCCCTTTCTTTATTCTTCCACCTACCCTGGTTAGCATTTACTCACGTGTAGGGCCTTTATTCTGACTTTCCCTTCCTTTTCTGATGTCTGCTTTACCAGATTCTACACATTCTCCACAATCCAGTGGCCTAAATCAAGTTTCACCTCCTCTAAGAAGCCAGCTCTGACCAACTCCAGCCAACATGGTTTCACATTATTCTCTGAACTCCAGGCATCAGGGCGGTTGTTTGTTGAGCTCTCACAATGTTCCACACACCATGCCCAAATCTTTATACAACTGACCTAAGTTAATTTTCCTTGCCCAGGCATATATCATTACCCTCAGTTTACCGATGAGAAAACTGAGCCTAAGAGAAGAAAAGTAACTTACCCCAGATCAAACAGATAGTAAGTAAACAGTGAAACTGGAACTCAAGCCCATGTCTGTCTTGGACACTAAATCAGGGCTCAGCAAACTTTTCTGTAAATAGCTAAATAGTAAATATTTTAGGCTTTGCAGGCTACATATTCTCTCTTGCAACCTCTTAACTCTGTCTTCAAATGTAGTTTGAAAGCAGCCACATTTAAAAATGTAAAAGTGAAGAAAACATTCTTAGCTCAGCAGTGGTATGAAAACAAGTGGCCCATGGGCCTGTGTGAAACATTCTCCTAAGTAAAGTTAATGGGTGATACCTATTCTGACAGGTACGAGGTGATATCTCATTGTGGTTTTAATTTATAGCTCTTTGATGATTAGTGGCATTGAGCATTTTTTCATATGTGTACTGGCCATCTGCATGTTTTCTTTGGAGAAGTGTCTACTCAGATCCTCTGCCCATTTTTTAATTGAATTGTTTGTTTTCTTGGCATTGAGTTATATAAGTTCTTTATATATTTTGGTTATTAATCCCTTATCAGATGTATCATTGGCAAATATGTTCTCCCATTCAGTAGGTTGCCTTTTCTTTTTAGTCTAATGTACTCCCATTTATCGATTTTTTTCCTTTGTTTCCTTTGACCAAGGAGATATAGCAGCTAAAATATTGCTACAAAAACTATCTGAGATTTTACTGCCTATGTTTTCTTCTATGATTTTTATGGTTTTGTAACTTACATTTAAGTCTGTAATCCATTCTGAGTTTATTCTTGCATATGGTCTAAGTTGGTGATCTAGTTTCATTTTTTTTGCACATATATGCCCAATTTTCCCAACACCATTTATGAGACTGTCTTTACCCCATCATATGTTCTCACCTCCTTGTCAAATATTAATTGACCACAAAGGCATGGGTTTATTTCTGAGCTAATTCTATTCCATTGATCTGAACGCCCATTCTTACACCAGTACAATGCTGTTTTGAATACTATGGCCTTGTAATACAGCTTGATATCAGGTAGTGTGATACTTCCAATTTTGTTCTTTTTCCTCAAGATCACTAAGGCTATTTGGGGTCTTTTGTGGTTCCTTATAAATTTTTGAAATATTTGTTTTAGATTCATGAGATATGTTGTTGGCATTTTAATAGGAATTGTGTTGACTCTAGATTGCTTTGGGAAGTGTGGACATTTTAATAATGTTAATGTTTCCTACCCATGAACATGGTATATGCTTCCACTTATTTGTATCTTCCTCAATTTCTTTCTTTATAGTATCCTATAATTTTCTGAGTATATGTCTTTTACCTCCTTGGTTAAATTTATTGCTAGGTGCCTTGTTTGTTTTGGTTGCAATAGTAAAAGGGACTGTTTTCCTTTTTTTTTTCAGTATTTTTTTATTGATTATGCAATAGTAAATGGGGTTGTTTTCCCTTTTTTAAGTATTTTTTATTGATTATGCTATTACAGTTTTCCCAATTTTTCCCCCTTATCCCTCCTCCACCCTGCCTCCCCAACCCTCCAGCATTCCCCCAACCCTTAGTTCATGTCCATGGGTTACACATATAAGTTCTTTGAGTCCTCTCTTTCCTATACCATTTTTTATCTCTCCCCATCTATTTTATGCCTACTAATTATGCTTCTTCCGTGTACCTTTTCCCCACTATTCCTCCTTTCCCCCTCCCCACTGAAATCCTTCCATGTGATGGCCATTTCTCTGATTCTGTTCCTGTTCTAGCTGTTTGCCTAGTTTTTGTTTTCATTGTTTTTCTTTTCTTTTAGGTTCATTTGTTAAGAGTTGTGAGTTTGTTGTCATTTTATTATTCATATTTTTTATCTTCTTTTTCTTAGATAAATCCCTTTAACATTTCATATAATAAGGGCTTGGTGATGATGAACTCCTTTAACTTGACCTTATCTGGAAAGCACTTTATCTGCCCTTCCATTCTAAATGAAAGCTTTGCTGGATAGAGTACTCTTGGATGTAGGTCCTTGCCTTTCATGACTTCAAATACTTCTTTCCAGCCCCTCCTTGCCTGCAAAGTTTCTTTTGAGAAATCAGCTGATAGTCTAATGAGAACTCCTTTGTAGGTAACTGTCTCCTTTTCTCTTGCTGTTTTTAGGATTCCTTCTTTATCTTTAAACTTGAATAACTTAATGATGATGTGCCTTGGTGTGTTCCTCTTTGGGTCTAACTTCTTTGGCCCTTTCTGGGCTTCCTGGACTTCCTGGACGTCTATTTTCTTCACCAGATTGGGGGAGTTTTCCTTCATTATTTGTTCAAATAAGTTTTCAATTTCTTGCCATTGTTCTTCTCCTTCTGGTACCCCTATAATTTGGATATCGGAATGTTTCAGGCTGTCCCAGAGGTTCATAAGTCTCTCTTCACTTTTGTGAATTCTTGTTTCTTCATTCTGTTCTAGTTGGATGTTTATTTTTCCCTTTTGTTCCAAGTCGTCGCTTTGAGTCCTGGTTTCCTTCTAGTCACTGTTGGTTCCCTGAATATTTTCCTGTATTTCATTTTGGGTATCTTTCACTTGTTTTTTCATTTTTTGACCAAGCTCAGTCAGTTCTGTGAGCATGTTGATTACCAGGTCTTTAAATTCTCCATCAGATAGGTTGACTATCCCCTCATCACTTAGCTCTCTTTTAGAAGTTTTGCTCTGTTCTTTCATTTGGGTCATATTTCTTTTTCTCAGCACACTGGTCTGGTTGTTCTGGTTGACTTTTTTCTTTAATTTCTTGGTTGTTGGAGTTACATGCAGTTTGTTTTTCTGGAACTTCTGCTTGTTTTTTTATTTTAGACTGGTTGTTATCTTCCTTTTGGTTGTGCAAGGAAGTGAAGGGTTTCTATCCATGCCTCCATCTTGGCTGGAACTCATTGGATTATTTTCTTAATTTCTCTTTCTGAAAGGTCATTACTGGTATATAAAAATGCCATCAATTTCTGAATATTTATTTTATATCCTGCTACTTGACTAAATTCATTTAACAGTTTTAGTAGTTTTTTTATGAAGTCTTTAGGGTTTTCTCTATACACTATCATGTTATCTGCAAATAATGACAGTTTTACTCCCTCCATTCCAATTTGGATGCCTTTTATTTCTTCTTGTCTCATTGCTATGGTTAGTACTGGGAGTATTATGTTGAATAAGAGTGGTGAAAGCATGACAAGTTACAGAGGACAGATATTAGTATTTCCATTTCAGTGTTACACTCACAGCAGGTAAAAATCTTGTCCAAGTTTTACAACCTGGTTTAGATGAAGGGCTGGGTATAGAAAAAATCAAGTTTTCTTGATTTTTTTCCTTGTGCCACTATGTACCTCAGATGCCACAAGACTAGGTTATCCCACCTGCACCCAAAGGACTCCAAATGAATTTTATAAAAATATCATTGTAGTCCTGCCCACCGTGGTTTGGTTGGTTGGAGCATCATCCATAGCTGAAAGGTTGATGGTTGATTCCTGGTTAGGGCAAATACCTAGGCTGCCTGTGGATCTTGAATCTTACAATAAACTACATTTGTTCAGCTTAGATGTTCATAGATATATGGGCGGCACAGTTTGAGAATAAAATATGTAAAGGAATTATTTTGTCAGTGGTTACTTTAAATTGTATGTACTACACTTCTAAATTATTTCTTAAAAATTATTTTTGTGGTGGTGACACGACCAAAATGGCAGATTGGGACAGGGCTCTTCAGTGGGGCAGGACCTAGTCCAGAGCCCAGAGAAGAGTTAGAGATCCTGCACTGGAGCCAGGAGCCAGGTCAGGGGACCCTCAGAGCATGGCAAGGTAGCAGGAGGGCAATGGCAGAGGGCTGGTCTGTATCCATCCTGACCCTGGCACACAGGGCCATGGGTAACTTCTCTGCAAGCTGCACGAACATGTAGGAGAAATTAAGACAATGGTGTTTTTCACAATAGCCATGGACAAAAATAATCAGCATTATGGAAAATAAGAAAAATCAAATACTTCACCAAGCCAGACCCACAAATTTGCAAGTGCAATGAGTAGCCAAGCCAAACTACATGGATGATGACAGAATGGACACCAAGTTTATAAACCTGTGGAAAAGGTATACAGAGCTGACAAGTGGCACATATGCAGCAACTGAGCAATGAAACCAAGACAAGGGTCCCAAAAGGGACTGTGCTAGGCCTTAACCTGCCTCTGTCCAGTGCTGTGAGTGACAAGACAGCACGACCATGTGGGAGGGGAGAGCATGGTCAGAGTATTTGGGCAAGCGTGGCAAGGTATCCGTCACTGGACCTTGAGGTGTATTAACCCTAGAAATAAATGTGTCCTCTCCTCCAGACCCAGGGAGGCTGAGGGATGTTGTACCTGTAGTCAGTGGGTGACTGGACTAAGCCCAACATAGGAACTTCAGATTTTTTTTGTTTAACAAAAAAATGTTCCTAACACACTGGGGTGAAAGCCACTCTTATGGGCTCACTGGCTCCGCCCCTTCACCCAGTTACCATGGACACTCAGCTAGAGGAAGGCCAACATTCCACATTCTGAGCTATTGGAAAGGGAAGAGTGAGAAGGAAAGAGAGGAAGAGTTGTGTAAGCTGTTGGAGAGAAAAGAGTGAAGGGATTCAGGAGCATCTTCGTGTGCTGAGCTGGCATGGAAGTCCACCTGAGAGACTGGTAAAAATCAGGTACCAAGGTACCCATCACTGGGACCACAGTGCCACAGAGATCTGGAGTACCCACCACTGCAACCACGGTGCTGCTGCAGTCCATAAATCCCACCACTGGGAGTAGCTGAAGTCTGGAACTCCCATCCCCAGGGAACATGTTGCCCTCAGGTCTGGAGCATACAACCCAGGGACCAGAGTGCCAATGAGGACTGGAGTACCCACCTGCAGGAACATGCTGCCTCTGAGGTCTGCAGCACCAACCAGAACCTCAGCGCCACTCATGGCCGAAGCATCAACCAGAACATCCATGGCACTCAAGCCTGACTCAGCCTGTATTCAGGTGAGCTCCGACCCATAAGGCTTCTGGACAATGGACTCTAGTGCTAGGTTCAGACCCCAGGAACCAAGAATATTTCCCGAAAGGGAGGACTCTAGTAGACCCACTATGTTACATTTTCCTTTAATAAATCCTGCTTTAAAGCAAGAAAAGCCAACAACAGCACTGATAGGCCTTATAAAAAAGGCAATGGAAATGATGAAGGTGGACCACCAAATAAGAGAAACTCAAATTCAATAAGGGGTAATGGAGAAAGCTGGCCTACTGCTCAATGAAAAGTTACTGTTCCAGGCTAACACTAAAGTCATGATAGCAAACTTGACCAACAATGCTAAGAAGTATTGTAGGATTGAAGGGAAATAAAAAATCAGTGGGACAAATATGCCCAAGAAAGTAGTGAGATGTTACCAACGACACATGAATCAGCCTCCAAATATGCAAAACAAACTTCAGAGCTGCAAACAACACAGCTCTTGGAGAAAGAAAAGCTGGTCTCCAATTTCCAGCAGAAGCAGGAGTCAGTGAGGAATATTTCACTGGGGAGGGAGAAGGCCAAAATACAGAGAGCTGCAGACAATACAGGAGGAGCTAAAGAAAGCCCGAGCTGAGACAGCTGCAAAGGCCCAGGACTGGTACCTCCAGGAAAAAGCATCTGAATGAGCCAGCCATGAGCATGCTGGGGGAGAGAAGGAAAGGAGCTGAAAAGGAAGGACCAGCCTTGGAGGTGGCAGCTGAGAGGCATGCTTTTCAGCTGTGCCGCCTCAGAACAGAGAGCCTGGACTTACACAGAGAGTCCCTCCAGCAGTCCCAGCAGTACCAAGAGAAAAAGATCCTCCAAAGCTGGTTAAAAATTCAGAAGCAGCAGCTGCAGCAGGAAAAGTGGTGGCCTGCAAAGAGCTCATATGCAGACAGGCAAGAACAGAAATCCAGAAAGAGTTAACTAGCTGATATGACAGAATACCTGCTTGAAAGATGGGCATCTAAGAAGAATTCACAGCAGGGTGCTCCAGGGTCTCAAAGAAGTTCCCTATAGGGAATTGAATCACAGCTGAACTGCTAGATATTTGTGTGACCAGCTTTCCTTAATTAGGTTTTTCTTTAGTTACCTCCTGTTGATAAACCAGGTATTCCTCACACCTCCAGATCATGTAACACAACTTGCCAAATACTCATACATGAAACCAGGTGGAGAAAACCACCTTGAGTATTGAAAGGAAAACAGTTGTGTGATTTATTCCATCTAGCTGAGGCAGATTTCTTTATAGGAATATACCTTTAAGGATAGCATCTCATATTAACTATATTTAGTACTTTCTGCTTATAACAGAGGGGTCACTCCAAACCACCAAGAGAAGGCAGGGGACAGGGAGAAAACCCCAAGGTGAAATTGAAGGTAAAAAGTGACTTGCCCTCCCTGTAAAGGGAGGGGCCACCAGAGAAGGAAGCTTGTACAGAGCTGGAGGGACTGAGACCTTGTCTACTTGCTAAGCACAGTGGCCAGAAGAAGGACAAAGGCAAACATAGCCAATACTGGTCTGCATTGTTTGTAAAGGGGGACACTCCCACTGGCTTTCAGGGCACATGGGACTCTGGGAGGGGACTTTTAAATGGAGTCCCCTCCCAGAATCCCTTAACTGGGAAACAAAGCCAGTTGTTTTTTTTCCCTCCCCCAGTATGGGGATGGTGACGGTCACCAGCAGGCCTGCCAGGGATGACCAGTGCAGTCCTGTGAGAGGAGGCCTGGGGGCACAGACTCCAAAAGATGCCTGGAGCTAGGCAGCAACCTGAGACCAGCTAAGCCACCTACATTTATTTGGGTGGGAAAAGTGGTTCCTGGAGCCACCTTGAGCTGAGCTGCTAGAGTGTGACAGGGTGATTTTTCTTTGGGAGTCTGACAGGAGATGGGTTTTCAGGCAGAAACTTGCCATTATTTCCAAAGACCTTGGTGATAATAGCACTGTGAACAGATTTGTTCTTGGGTTATTTTCAGTTCTGAACCTATGTAGAAGTTGTAACGATAAATATTTAAATAGCTATTTTTGACGTCATACTCATATTCTTTCCCCTTACATTTGTTACCCAGATTTTTTAGGCAGAAACTTCCCCTCGTTTCAAAATATAATATTGTTAAATAAAAGTGGTGAAGAAGACAGCCCTGTCTTGTTCCAATTCTTAAGGGAAATACTTTCAGTTTTTGCCCACTGAGTAAGATGTTGGCTGTGGATTTGTCATAAATGGCCTTTATTATATTGAGGTATGATCCCTCTATTACCACTTTGATGAGAGCTTTCACCATACATGGGTGCTAGATTTTATCAATGCTTTTTCTGCATCTATTGATATGATCATGTGTTTTGTATCCTTCCTTTTGTTTATGTGATTATCTCTTTATTGATTTGCAAATACTGTACCAACCTTGCATCCCCAAAATAAATCCAACTTAATAATGGTGTATAATCTCTTTAATGTATTGCTGGATCTAGTGTGCTACAATTTTCTTGAAGATTTTAGCACCTATGTTCATCAGGGATGAAATCAACCAACAACAAGTATTGATGAGGGTGTGGAGAGAAGAGAACCCTAGTACACTGTTGGTGGGAATGCAGACTGGTGGAGCCACTGTGGAAAACATTATGGTGTTTCCTCAAAAACTTAAAAATTAACTGACTTTTGACCCAGTGATTGCATTTCTGGGAATATATTCAAAGGAACCTAAAACACTAATTTGAAAGAACATAAGCACCCCTATTTTCATAGCAGCACTATTTACAATAGCCAAAATGTGGAAACAGCTCAGGTACCCATCAGTAGATGAGTGGACATAAAAGCTGTATTCCAAGGTGTACATTTACACCCTGGAATATTACTTGGCCATAAAAAAGAAGGAAATCTTACCTTTTGCAACAGAATAGATGAATTTAGACATTATTATGCTAACTGAAATAAGTCAATCAAAGAAAGACAAGTACATATGATCTCATTTATGTGTAATTTAATGAACAAAATAATTTAACAAATAAAATAGAAACAGAGGCATGTATACTTGGAATAGACTGACAGCTGTCAGAAGGAAGGGATGTTGAGGGACTGGATGAAAGAAATTGAAAAAACCTATATATAAAACACATAAATCCAAATAACAGTATGGTGATAGCCAGAGGGAAAGAAAGGTGGAGGGAGGTGGAAGAGGGCAAAGGGGGGATAAATGAGGACAGAAAGAGACTACTTTGAGTGATGTGTGAGTGATGCAGCATGCAGATGATATTTTGTTGAGTTGTACACTTGAAACCTGTATGGTTTGGTTAACCCATGTCACCCCAATAAACTCAATAAAAAAGTATAAATAAATAAAGTCAACGCACTACAAACCCTTTGTCAAGCACCCCTACCCCAGTGAGCATAGCTCTAGACTTATCCACTTAACCTACTAAAGGTTTGTTGAAGCCAAACTCTATCAGTGTTTCCCAAAGACCTCATAACCACCCTCCCCCAAGACAGAGGTCATTACTATTCCCATTTAAGCAGATGTGCTTTGAGAAGTAAAGGAACTTCACAAGGTTAACTCATTGGTTAAGTGTGTGCTGAAATTTCAACACAGGCAGCCTGACTCCAGAGCTGCATTTTCCATCTCCACAGCCAGCACATGACCAGGCTGACTGAAGCTGGAACTGACCCCTCTTCAGTGTGAGCACCCAGTATGGAGTCCTGGTCTCTTGGCTGCTCTGTTATCCCTGTGTCCACTGGAGATATCTCCAGCGCCACTGAAGATATCTCCAGCGCCACTGAAGTCTCTGGCCTCATGCCGCCTCTCACCACTTTAACCAGGCAGAAAACATTTCAGCTAACTAAAGATCAAGGGTCATTTCAGAAGGCCAGATTTCACATTCCATTGTTAAACTTTAATGAGCCATTACATTCAATAAAATGAATGATCTATGGAATCAAATACATCACATCCCATTATGTAATTTTGTAAATTGTAAGTAAATATTACAAGCACCAAGGAAATCACTTCCCCGAGTCCCCTGCAGTCCCCACTCCAGATGTGCCTGATGCCATTCTGAGGCACTCACCTGCCATAATAAACTAGGTTGTCATATAATACTTTCTCCTCTATAAGACTTCTTCTGCCCTAATTCTGCAAATAATGGATTAAAGACAAACCCTATGCTGGCTGAGCAGAGAAAATGGGAAAACAGGTCCTGATTTCAAAGTAATAAATCCTTGTTCTCCTCATGGGCTGATATATCTGATAGAGCAAACATGAGTTTTAGATGCAGAAAACCAGTTTACTATCAGAGCGACCTTGAACCTCACTAATCCTCAGGTTCCTCATCCAGAGCATAAGAACAAAAATCACTATGACACAGGCTCTTCATTAAATGAAACAATATTTCTAAAGTGACTGACCCAAATACTAGTCCCACTCTCTGCTTTTTCCTCTTAGATGAAGATTTTATTTTTAAACCACGTGAAATAGAATAACAGCCAGAGTGTCTATTGTTTTACTTTCCAGACATGTAATTTTAAACTTCCACAAGTAAAAGAGGCACTGTGATCCATTTAAATTGGAATTATCTAAAGTAGTGGTCTTCCTCAATTTTTTTTAAGGTCCACAGTGAACTGTAAAAACTAGTTAGTAGAGTAAAAGCATATTTTGATCTAACTCACACACTCAGTACAGGTAATATAATACAACTATCACCTAATTGGCCAAACATAGCTTGGTTTACAAAAGGCAACTATATCCAAAAGTATACAGTAGACACCAACCAGGCTGGTAGCCTAGGCCAGGCTCCTTGGTTCTCATCTCAATTCTCACACTTAGTAACTAAGGCAAATCCTTAGTCTTTCTGAGGCTCGTTATCCTCATCTGTAGTATGGAATGATAGTTCCTGCCCTGTGAGCTTGTTATGATGGTGAAATGAGAAAATCCATGTAAATGCATATTAAATACCTATAAATACATATTAAATGTAAAGCAATTGGTATGATGCCAAATTCCTTGATTCAATACCTATAGATTATGATGATCAGTGTTTTATAAATAGTGGTTCATTAATATCATTGAGGAGATTCTAAAGAAAATGCAATTCTGAAAGAAGACCTGAAAGAGAATGCTGAGTAATAAAATTACTGGAAACAGTGGATGATCTAAGGTAACACCTTGACAAGAAATTTATTTCAACATGTTTGCAACGATGTGTCTATATGCAAATTCTGGCATGTTTGCTAAAAATTCCACCACATTATCATCATGCTCATGTATCTAACCAGACTGGGGAGTCTATCACAGAACAAGTGTCTAGTTAAAATTGGATCATCACTATCCAAATGAAGACAGTTTCTCAATTTCCTTTTTTATTTCTCCTTTCTCTACTTCTTGTCACCCTCCCATAAATGAAGTTGCTTACCCATGCCAAGAATATACAACTCAGAAATGAGATCAGGAACAAAATTTAAATGAAAAAGAAAGACCTAGGAGAATAAGAATATCAGAGAAAGAAATCAAAGAACAGCGCCATCTGATCATTCACACAATAAGCACTGTGCACTGCCCTGCACAGACACTCTATGAACCTCTATGCTGTTGTCTCTAGTCCTGATAACCCTCATGCAAAGTACAGGTGTCCCTGAACAATGTGGGAGTTAGGGCACTGACCACCAGTGCAGTCAAAAATCTGTGTATAACTTTTGAACTTGACAAAATCTTAACTACAGTCATTCCTCAGTATCCCAGAGTTACTGGCTTAAGGAACCCCTGCAGATACCAAAATCTATGGATGCTCAAATTCCTTGTATAAAATGGCATAGAATACATATAGTCAGCTCATCATATCATGAATTCCAAACCATGCATCAACAATACTATTTTTAATGGAACTGCCTTTTGACTCAGCAATTCCACTGCTGGGATTATACCCTAAGAATCCTCAAACACCAATTCAAAAGAACCTACGCACTCAGTGTTAATAGCAGCATTATTTACAATAGCCAAGTGCTGGAAACAACCTACTGATGGGCACTTGCCCATCAGTAAATGAGTGGATCAAAAAACAGTGGTACATTTACACAATGGGATACTACACATCAGAAAGAAGGAGCTCCTACCCTTTGCAACAGCATGGATGGAACTGGAGAACATTATGCTAAGTGAAATAAGCCAGGCAGTGAAAGGTAAATACTACATGATCTCACCTATAAGTGGAACATAATCAACAAAACAAACATGCAAGCAAAATAGAACCAGACATTGAAATAAAATACAAACTGAGAGTAACCAGAGGAGAGGGGGGAGCAGGGTAACAGGGGAAGAAAGGGAATGGTCGTCAAGGACATGTATAAAGATACATGAATAAAGCCAAAGGGGGGTAGGATTGAGGGTAGGAGATGGGGGTCGGTGGGGTGGGGGAGAGCAGTGGAGGGGTGGGGGGAAATGGAGACAACTTTACTTGAACAATGATTTAAAAAAACAAAAACAAAAAATCAAACAAAAATACCATCTTCAGTCTGTGGTTGGTTGAATCCACACATGGGAAATGGAGACAACTGTACTTGAACAATGATTTAAAAAAAACAAAAAACAGTACTTCCGGCCAAGATGGAGGTGTAGGCGGACACACTGTGCCTCCTCTCACAACCAAAATTAAGGACAACAAATATTTAGAAACAAGAAAACAAGCAGGACGTATAGAAAATTGAACTGTACGGAAGTCCAACAACCATTCATCCAGACCGGTAGGAGGGGCAGAGTCACGGCAGGAGAAGGTGAAGGTGCGGGAGCACAAGCAGCAGCGGCTGGCAGTTCCCAGGTGCACAGGCAGCAGCTGGCGGTCCCCAGGCCCACAGGCAGTGGCTGGCGGACCCCGGGCACAGGGGGGCAACTGTGCAGAACCAGTGAGGCCACACAGGGTGGCTGGCTGACCAGGTGGTCCCACATTCGCGTGCGCAGACGGTCCAGGCAGAGGGGAAGTGGCGGAAGGGACTGAATTCAGGAGAGAGCGGAGCAGACACCATTGTTCCCTCTCAGACCCCACCCCCACATACAGCATCACAACCCAGAGACTGGGCTGCCCCGCACTGAGGAGAGCCAGAGGCTCCACTCCTCACTATGTAACAGCACTCGAGCGTGCGCAGATAATCCAGGTGAAGGGGAAGCGGCGGAAAGGAACGGAGTCCAGGAGAGAGTGGAACAGGCACCATTGTTCCCTCTTGAACCCCGCCCCCACCTATAGCGTCACAACCCAGCGACTGGGCTGCCCCGCCCTGAGGAACACCTAAGGCTCCACCCCTCATACGTAATAGCTGCGACCAGACTAAAACCAAAACAAAACAAACAAACAAACAAAAAAAAAAACCACCAAAAATGGCTCAAACTGAAGAACCAATCAAAGCCCCAGAGCCAATTCCTCTAAGCAGTGAAGAGATAGCCAACCTATCAGATGCACAGTTCAAAGCACTGGTCATCAAAATGCTCACAGAATTGGTTGATTTTGCTCACAAACTAGATGAAAAAATGCAGGCTACAATCCGTGAAATGAAGGAAGATGCATGGGGAACTGATAGAGATGGAAGGAAAACTGGGTCTCAAATCAATGGAGTGGACCAGAAGGAAGAAACTAACAACCAAACAGAAAACGAGGAAGAAACAAGAATTCAAAAAAATGAGGAGAGGCTTAGGAAACTCCAGGACATCGTTAAACGTCCCAACATCCAAATTATAGGGGTCCCAGAAGGGGAAGAAGAAGAGCAACAAGTGGAAAACTTATTTGAACAAATAATAAAGGAGAACTTCCCCAATCTGGCAAAGGAAATAGACTACCAGGACGTCCAGGAAGCTCAGAGAGTCCCAAAGAAGTTGGACCCAAGGAGGAACACACCAAGGCACATCGTAATTACATTAGCCAAGATTAAAATGAAGCAGAGAATTCTAGAAGCAGCAAGGGAGAAGGGGACAGTCACCTACAAAGGAGTTCCCATCAGACTGTCAGCTGATTTCTCAAAAGAGACCTTACAGGAAAGAAGGGGCTGGAAAGAAATATTTGAAATCTTGAAAAGCAGGGACCTACATCCAAAATTGCTCTATCCAGCAAAGCTGTCATTTAGAATGGAAGGACAGATAAAGCGCTTCTCAGATAAGGTCAAATTCAAGGAGTTCATCATCACCTAGCTCTTATTATATGAAATGTTAAAGGGACTTATCTAAGAAAAAGAAGATAAAAAATAAGAACAGTAAAGACAGCAAACTCACAGCTATTAAGAACCACACCTAAAACAGAAGCAAACTAAGCAAACAGCTAGAACAGGAGCAGAAACACAGAAATGGAGATCATATGGAGGGTTAGCAACAGGGGCATGGGAGGAGGAGAGAGGGGGTAAAGGTACAGAGAATAAGTAGCATAGACGGTGGGTAGAAAATAGACAGGGGGAGGGCAAGAATAGTATGGGAAATGTAGAAGCTAAAGAACTTATGATACATGGACATGAACTAAAGGGGGGAATGTGGGTGGGAGAGGGTGTGTAGGGTGGAGGGGAATGATGGGAGAGAAATGGGACAACTGTAATAGCATAATCAATAAAATATATTTTAAAAAAATCAAACAAAAATACCGTCTTCAATCTGTGGTTGGTTGAATTCCCCATAAGGGATATGGGGGGCCAACTGCATATTTTTAAAAAAATATCCATGCATAAATGGACCTGCACAGTTCAAAACCATGCTTTTCAATGGTCTACTATACATATTTTCAGGCCCATTTCATAGATCAGGAAATCAAGGCTTTTACAGATGAAGTGACTTGCTTGAGGTCACACAGGTAGTATGTAGTACATCATGGAACCTTACCCTCTCTGGTAACAAAAACTCTTCCTAACAGCTACTGACACTTCTCCAAATCTGTGACAGGCAGGGGTCCTGTATAAAGAAACTTAGGTTGGCTCTTGCCCTCAAGGAGCATACAGGTTAATGGGATGGAAAGACAGAAATGAAGAATGATGCTACAATGTAAAATACATGTTCATCAGGGCTAAAAACAATGTGTTATGAGAGCTCCAAGAAGAAAAAAAACTCAATCCACAGTGAAATGGCAATGTAAAAGTTAGGTATTAAAGGATGAATAAGAGATTGCCAGCCAGAAAAGGGAAACAGACATGCAGGCCTGGGATAATCATGCAAACTGAAACACAGAGATAGGAAAGATCCTTGCATGTTGAAGGTAGTATAATGGGAGGTATCCAGCTGAGCAAATGGAAATAGACTGAAGACTGGAGGCTAACAGTGAAAGTCTTGTCAGCCAGGCTATATAGAGTGTGGAGGGGATTCTGTTGACAAATTGCAGGCAGAAAAAGACCAGCAAGGCAGCTGTTGCACCAGGACAAAGTAGAGAGGACAAAGAAGGACAATGGAATGAAATGAAGGCAAATTTGTGGAATAGAGATGTCCTGGGAGGCATGAATATCAAAGGCTGGTTTTAAACACATGGAAGAAAAGATGATGCCTTCTCAAAGGAGGTCCAACCAGGCAAAAACAGTGCATATGAGAAATAAGGGGAGTATTGGATACTTGATATTTAAGACACATAATTGAAAACAAAACCAGCCAATAGCATATTTGATTTGATCCAGTAAGAAATAAGGAAAGCTTCAAAAAATGACAAGTGATGGAAATTAGCACAAGGTGTCCAAAAGAACTCAAAATGTAAAAGGTAAGATTCAATATTCTATTTTAAAACATTCTTAACTGAAAGGAATAAGAAATTAAAAGCAACCAAATTATAAAAAATTGAAAACAAACACAGTAAGTTTGGTTCGGAGATAAGACCACTGGACCATGACATGCTCACAAGGACATCAAGAAGTGAACCAGCAACATCGGAGCAGAGATTAACTGACACAAGTACTAGAAATGGCATATATTGCCATAAGGACTGGGGTCACACCCACAAGGTCAGTTTTACGTATATTCCCCTATGAGAAAATCATGTATAGATGAGGGGCACAGATACCGGGTACAATCCAGGAAACACTAAGACCTCAAATGGCAACACAGCTTCCTTGTTATCCTCAATACTGCCCCCATGATGCTGGCTGCAACTCATGACTCATACTCAGGAATTAAAGTTCTGCCCAAAAAGCTGTTTCAATTACACCCATGACTTCCACAGAAAGGAGGGTGATATATTTCTATTGATGCAGACAGAACTTTAAAGCCCAGCCAATCCTCTGTCTGGAGAATTCCCAATAAGACAAGATAAAGACTATAAACACCGTATGTCTTGCCAAATGGAAGGAAGGACAATGGTTGACCAAACAGGAAGAAAGGTCCATAGACCAAGCTACCAGGAAATCAAGGGAGAATTTTAAGTGTTAGAGATGCCAAGTCCCTCGGAGACTACCTTGTCCAACTTGCTGGTCATAAATGAGGAAAATGAAGACCAAAATAAGAAAGGTATTCCAGCCTCATACAGCACATTGAGACAGGAGAGATGGAGAGAGAGGGAAAGCGAAGGAGAGAGGGAGAAAAACCAGGACTTCTCACACCTTCCATTCCAAGATGCTGCTTTTCCCAGGGTCCTCAAGAAAAGCAGCCCCCTCTCTCTCCAGTGGGCTCAAACCCCTCTTGGGGAATTGAAGAGAGACCAGAGATAAAGCAGCCACACCCTGGTTCTGGTGATGGGTGGATGATCTCTTTCAGTTCCACTCTCAGAGCATGCTCCTGTTTTGTGAGCATCTCTGGTGTGCCTCGGATTATTTTTTTGCCTACGAAAATGCAGGAATAACTATAGATTAGTCCATTCAGACGGGACGATTAGCTATTTACACCTGCAAGGGGGTGAGAGTAGGCTCTTCCTGACAGATGCCATCCTCATGCCATGAGAATGTCTGTCCCATTGAAATAGAGGGACCCTGCTCTGGAAGCCCTGTCCAACAGCTGGAAGGAAGCTCCTCCCTACTTACAGCATAGCCTTTCTTGAGATTTTTGGGATTTCTAGATGTCTTGAAAATATGGCCAACAATTGTTAGACGTAATAAAGGATTTTGTCTCCTCGTAGCCGGGCCTTTTTTGAGAGAGGTAAATAAGATGGTTACAATTACCTTTTTTAAGACAGTCACATGCAGAAACAAACAGTAGTCAATCTTCATGATACTTATATGACACAAAGGCAAATAAAGAATTGATTCTGCGGATGGCAAGACATTAAAGAATAGACTAACAATAGAGCAGAATATAAAAGACTATAATAAAAAAAGATTAAATATGTAATAAACCTTAGAAATAAACTCCTGATGAATAAAAATGGCCAGAATTTAAAAACAAAAATAGATTTGCTGAATTGCAATTTGAGGAATCCATTCACAGCATAAAAAATAAACATACAATATTTCAACCCTAGAATTTAAGCCCCTGTTTTCAAATCAATTGATCAAGTACTTATTATTGCTGACTCTGGCTTCAAACACCATGAAACACAGGAGGAAAATGTATAGCAGGCTTCTTATCCAAAATAGCTGGAGACTCAATTTGGTACAAGCAAGGTGTACACAACTGAATTAGGGAAAAAGAGAATTTATACAGTGAGAGGCAGAAGTCTTTAGGCTCTGACACAGCATCATGTGTTTTCTTCCTGTCAAAATAAGTCCTGGGGTGTCAATTTTCTTCGTGTTAAGATAAAAGTGCAACTACAGAGTGACTTTTGCTTCACTTTAAATAAAAAGAGCATATTATCTACCAATGCAATTTAAGAAATCAAGCTAGGCAAAACTAGAATTTAGTCTTCCAACTTTTAATCTAGCATTTCTCAAAATGAAGTCCAGGAACCATATGCATAAAAATCAACCAGGACACAATTTTTTTTCAGCTTATAATGTTTTCCTATTGCTTAGATATTTTCCCTCAAAGAAAAAGAATTTATAGCATAAAAACTCAGGTTTCAGAAAGACTCAAAAGACTGTTTTTCACTTTGTTCAAGTTTTGTTTCCAGGCATTAAGCATGCCATGCAGTTGTTGCCATCGCTGTTTTCCAGATGTCCGCTGGGTGCTATGACTGACAGCTACTTTTCTCTGGGTCTGATCAAGGTTGCAGTAGATCATTTTTGTTTTCACTGCATCAATAATAAATGCTTCCACATTAACAGCTTCAGTGTGAAGCTCACCTTCCAAACACTCGACTGGTTTTAAAGTAAGAAGATGGTCAAAAAGAAATGCACTCACAGAGCCCCTCTTAGAGCCTGCTTCTTCATCTAAGCAATGGGAATAATAATGGCACATACTTCATAATGTTATCAAGAGAGTAAATGAGATAATTTACGCGAAACACTTATAACCACATCTGACATCCAGTACTTTGATCTAAGGTCTAGTCAACTATCAGCTGCTACTATTTTTATTGCTACTATTGCTCTCTTACACTCATATGAGTATATGTTATCTATCCCCTCCTAGAGCAGGGATTGGCAAACTATGGCCCAAGGGCCAAATCTAATCCACCACACATTTTCATATAGCCCCAAGCTAAACATAGTTTTCATATTTTTTCTTTTTTTTAATTTATTGTTGTTCAATTACAGTTGTCTGCACTCATCCCCCATCACTCCTCCTCCACTCCAGCCAAACCCACCTCCTTAGTTTTCACATTTTCAAATGCGTGAAAAAAATCAGAAGAATCACATTTCATTACATGAATATTATGTAAAATTAAAATGCCAGTGTTCACAAATAGAGTTTTATTGAAACACAGCCACTCCTATACATCTATATATTATCTACTTCTGCTCTCAAGCAGTTGCAACAAAGACTGTCTGGCCTCCAAAGCCTAAAATATTTATCATGTGACCCTTTGCAAAAATGTTTGCTGACCCCCAAGGTGTGGTGCACAAGGAGGCCCTGTGCCTTGCTGCTCACGGCTTGTCAAGTCTGTGTCAGCACTGGGTCTGAACACCACTCCGCACTGAGTTCCTTGGCTGTTTATTCTCCAATTGGCAGTACCCACGTTTTGCTGTTGGTTCCCATTTGTTTGGAAGAATCAGAACAATCCTTTTAATTCCTTTTTGTTCTCTTTTCTCTTTCTATTTTGTGTTGTGCTATCTAAAAAGAATCCCAGGGTAGAACATAGGCAATAGGCCCTATAAGCCTATTTTTTGAGCTAGTCACACATATCAGTGATTTTGTGGGTCTTGCCGAACCAGTGTCCATGTGGACAAGATTTTCTGTGGGTCACCAATAAAACTGTGTAAGGTTCTCCTTCCATTTCTGCTTTTTTGTCCTGAGAATTTGATTTTAATACAGGCAGAGCTTCTCTCTGGAGGGCACAGATTGTCAGATCTGTGTTTGAAAGCAGCCACCTATCAGGTTGCGGGTCCAAGCACAAGCACCACTTTCAACAGCCACCAAGTCTCATGGGGTCATCTAAGTCCAGTCAGTTCCTCTCCTCCCCCAGGAAAAACTCCTGCAGTTGTACCCTCATTACAACCCTGATTCTTGTGCCTATCTCAGCTAATTCCACCAAGGCTACATTCCTCTAGAGATAGTTGGACTTAAAATTGTTTGACAGATAAGGTGTTGTAGCAGGAAAAAGGAGGGAGTAGAGACTTCTCCAGCTCAACGGGCAGCACTTTCAGGGAAAGAATTTCCAAACAAAATTCTGGTTCAAAAATTGTTTCCCTAAAAGATTCTTTGACCAAAGGTAATAAACAATTTAACAATCTTAAGCAACAACAAATGAGACTCATTTCCCTAATAAATCCTCCCCTGTCCCCATCTTTATCCTCCTGTTGTCTCCCTATAATCCCCTTATCCTTCTGTTCTCTCTCCATCAGCACCTTTGTCAACTCCTCTACTCTTTATCCAGACCCCCTACCTTTTCCCAATGACATTCTCAGGACCCTAAGATGCCAATTGTGTCTAAAAATCCATCCTGAATGCCATGAGCCTGATATTGAGGCAACTATAGAATTTAAACCCTGGACCAATAAAAATAGACTGGACTATAATTCAATCATGCGGACAAATGGTGAAACTGTAAAAGATTTTCAGGATAAGCTGAAAAATAACTTTCAACCACATTCAGGAGTTAAATAAGGTACAGATCTAATAGGAGCTCTTTAATCTTGGCCAGAAATACTCCCACTAGCCCTTATGACCATGTGGCCCACTCACTTGAAGACACATTAGTTATTCTCCTATGAATGAGTAACTGAAAAGCCCATATGTTTTGGGATTTCACTTCAAATACTAGATCATGTCCCACTGCACACAGACATGGCATAATGTTGCAAAGGACTCATTGTACTACACCCAGCCCTATCACCAAGTTAAGGCCTTCCTACATCTTCCTAAACAGCCTCTCCATGACTTTCAGCATATTTGTCAATTGTAAGAAACATTAGAGAAAACTTGCTCCTGGATCTTGTAAAAGACATTACCAGGTACTCTTAAAAACAAATACAGAGGTGAAACTCCAAGGAGTCACTCCCTGGGTTCATGTTTCACAATTAGAGAAGCAGAATTCCACTAGAACTGGAAGGCTATTACTGTATGGGGACCTCAAACTGAGGATTCTCAGAGACCCTCTAGAAGTAGTTGATTTTCAGAAGTGGACAGCTGACCCAAGACCTTTGGAACAAGTTCATGAACTCAGATAAAGGACAGTTTCCACTCAAGGCATTGGACCAAGACTCCTATCTAATTCCTGTTTTATCATCTGCCTCCTACAATCATTCTTTTCATTTTTATAGACCCCCGATTGTTGTCCATCCATAATAGCCCTTTTTCTCTTTTCTTCCCTCTTATAGTAGTTAGAGCAGAAAACAACCATTTTTAGATTATCCCAAACGGTAGCTACTACCTTAATCTTACTGACTGCTGGATATCTCACCCATCACCAGACGCCCATGATATAGTTCCCCAGGCAGGTCAAGACTTATCAAATGAAACTGTAGAGAATTACAGTCAATGGCATTTCCACTTACATCTATGTGGCCAAATAACTTAAAACAAATCAACGTGTGCCTTTGCTAGTGACCTCTCCCAGAAAAAAAAGAATTAATTACTACAATCTGGTTTACATCCTATGCCATTCCACACTTGAATTCAAAAAATTTCCTAAAGTAATGATCAAAATATTTGCCACCTGAAGGAAACTCCTAGAGATTCAAATAGTAACCAGCTAGTTTGATACTTTGGTTCTGATCTCAAATTATCAATTACTATTTTTATCCTGTACCTCCATGAGCACATCCTGGGTATTACCCATTTTGTGGCCAAAATGCCTGATTCCATTTGCCTCAGACTAATATTTCATGTACATCAAGAATAATATTCTAAGACCTGCCCATGCATAGACACTCTTAAATCTATAAATCACCAAGGGTGGACATGAGCTCCAAAATGAAGCCACCCTTGATTATTCAGGCACTCTGCCTGGGCAAATGACTGACTTACTGTTGATGTAAATAATCAGAGCAATGTTCCCATCTTACAAAGAGAAACATACGCAAGAAAGTAATGACTAACACTGGTAAAAGTTATTAAAAATACCACTTCTGCCCTGGATGAATGCAGATCAGTCTCAACTCATTAACAGAAACAGTGATGAACCAGTGCACTACTCCGGATTTCTGGTTGGCTAGTCGTGGTTGTGTCTGTGCCATTGCTAATACTGCTTACTGTGCTTGTATCAATGGAACAGAAAAGGTAGAATAGGCTAAACATTGCCGTAAAGAAAGAGTTACTGTCCTGGCTGGGTGGCTCAGTTAGTTGGAAGTTGGTTTGGCAAGTTGTCCTGTACACCAAAAATTTGTGGCTTCAACTCCTGGTCAGGGCACATACCTACGTTGTGGATTTGATCCCCAGTAGGGGCATATATGGGAGACAACCAATCTCTCTCTCTCTCTCTCTCTCTCTCTCTCTCTCTCTCTCTCTCTCTCTCTCTCTCCCCCCCCCCTCCTCCCTCCCTCCCTCTCTCTCCTCTCTCTTCCCCCCCGCAAAATAAATATCCTCAGATGAGAATTAATAATAATAATTTTAAAAGTTATTTGGCTTTCTATGGTTAATCCTCATGGCCTATAGAATTGTCCTTTTGGCCTGAGTTGAACAATTGGTGTTCCTACTTCTAAAACAATTCTAAAGACTATTATTGTTCTCACTTTTTTCATAGTGACCAAATGACTGCCATGATTTAAAAAAAAAAAGTCAGGAAGATAGAGAGCAGGATGACAGCTAAGGCAGGGAGGAAATTAGGGGGAATGAGCAAAAAGGTAGAAGGACTCATGGATGTGGACAACAGTGTGGTGAATGCAGGACGGTGAGGGGGATAAAGGGGCTAAATGGTAATGGAAAAAACACAATAAAATTTTTTTAAATGATCTTGTAATACACTTGACTGTGGAGACAACTAGATAATCTCTGACAGGTGAAGGGCTGAATCTCTAGCCTTTCCTGCATTGGTCAACCACTCACAAGCAAAAGAATGATGAAAAGAGAGGACTACAAGACTGAATATGCAAGTGGACATGGCCAAAAGAACTCTGACCCAAAAACTCTGTTGCAACCAGCCTGCAACTGTCAAAATTTGGTCAATGATGCAAGGTTCTCTATTTTTTTGTTCCTGCTTCTAACTCAAGGGCAAATAACCAGAGGAAGCCAAATACTCTCCCCAAAACCAATCACGTAAGATGCATTGCTACTAGTTAACCTATCTTGCTTTTAGTCAACATCTCCCCAACCAAACCACATATAACTAGTGGTTCCCCTTTTTCACTGTAGGGCTTTCCCACTCTACCAACTACCTCTAAGAGTCTCTGTCAAAGGCAAGTGATGGTAGCTGCTTTCCTTGTGATAGATAGCAAGCTCTGAATAAATAGCATCAGTTTGGTCTCATTTGGATGATCTTTATTTATTCCCACACTACATATAACTACACATACACACAAATAACAGGGCCATGTGCAAGACACTAGAAATTCCAGCAAGCATATACAGAGGGTTACTCCTCAATGAAGGAGCACTTTCTCACCTCCACCCTACTCACCACATGCTCAAGTGCAATCGCTACCACCTACAAATATGACCTTCCCCAGTAGGCAAATGTGGCTTCCTTGGAGAGCCCGACATTCAAGCACTACACCCAGACTCTGCTCAGAGATGGGAGAGCAAAGGGGGAAAAATTGGGACAACTGTAACAGAATAACAATTTAAAAAATGATTTAAAGATTTTATTCATTTATTTTTAGATGGGGGAGGGAGAAAGAGAGAGAAACATTACTGTAAGAGAGAAGCATTGATAGGTTGCCTCTTGTATGCACCCCAACTGGGGACCAAACCCACAACCTAGGCATGTGCCATGACCAGGAATTGAACCATCAAACTTTAGCTTTGTGGGACAATGCCCAATCAACTGAGCCATACCAGTCAGGGCAAGGATGGTACTTTTTAACCACATGCCATGACACAACCAAAAATGGTTACAGGTGTGCTGAGAAGTCATTGGTTCCCACACCACCACCCCAGCAAGGCATCTCCAGCCATGGGCAACTTCATCTGCTCACTCTAGAGTGGCATAGAAATATTACCATTTTCTATATATGCTATGGCTGGAGAAAATTGGAAAGCTGCTAAGGAGTTTCCATTCCATCTGACTCTTAGATTTCTCACACTGTGTGCCAGCCTTTGCCCAAGGGAGGAATTTGTATGTGCCAAACGGGCTTTGGCAAGATACCCAAAATGAGGACATGAATATGATGCTTTTGATGGGTAAGAGAGTAACCCCCAAGGAAATGAGGTGAAGAGTTCTGTGGCTAGGAGGTGTTCCATGCTTTCAAATTCTAAGAACTGCAAAAGCCAGAAGCTGCAGCATGGCTCCAGATAGATAGAGCTGATAGTGTTCTCACATTCCCACTGATGGCAGGACATCTAAATTATATTGATTAACACTATCAAGATTAAATAATATTGCTAAGGCTACTTATATCATAACAATATATCTAACACCAGTAGGCTTTCACTATATTTTAGGCACTATCACCAAGTACTTCACATGTTTTTTCCTCAGGTGATCCTCACAACAGCTTGATGATGAAGGTTCTATTAATAAACCCATTATGCAGATAAGGACTCTTAAGCTAAGAAAATTGGAGCAAGGTCACATAGCAGAACAGGAGCTAGAACCCAACTATAATCTATTTGATTTCATACCATGAGCTATTAACCTTGAATTACAGACCTATATATTTTCCATATTTAACTGCCCACACATTAGCAACTCAGGCATGACAGCTTAGTATAAGGAAAAACAAATGTATACATGGGAGAAAAAAATCCTTATTATTCAGCAACTGGAAATTAAATTCTAATTTATGTCAAGTCAGATATTAATATTTATGATGATTCTAATTAGATGCTTATATAGCACTTTTGACAAATATGGAATATTCCTTTTAGTGTTTTATTTTACTGTGGTTTTAAAATTGACTTTGTGTCAGCAATTGTCTTCCAAATTATGTGAGATGATAGCCACTGAAGTAATTGCATGTATTGTACCCATCTATTTTGTGCATCAGGCCAGTGTTTCATCAGCATTTTCAGCCACATGTTAATGGAAATTTAATTAATATATTTTAATCATAATGATCCATAAAATTACATGGGAGCTGATCTATGTCATACTAATATTTTTGTTATTTCAAAAAAAGTAAATTCAGTAACTTGCTATTTTTATACAGTCAATTTCTATAAACTGAAAAAGAGAAGGGAATTTGAAAGTCATTTAGTCTATTCAACCTCAGGATGTGTTACTTCCTAAATTTGAATATAGGATATAAATAATCTGGAGCATTGCCGTATCAAGAAGGGTCAACAGGGGATTAGCTGCAGAGCTGTTCGCCTTCCCCATCTCACCATCTCCACCCCTCCCAACTTTATGCTGGAAATAGACAACAGCATATTGGTCTAAAGCAGCAATTTTCAATCTTTTCATCTCACAGCACACATAAACTAAATACTAAAATTCTGTGGTACTCACCACACCAGACTGCTATTGTTATGTTGACTGTTGTCATTTTTTTATCTGATAGTCTAAGAGAAAAGAGGTCAATGCCCCTGACTACATAGTCAGGTATTGCATGTTTTAAAAATTCTTGGGGCACACCAGCTGAAAATTGTTGGTCTAAAGCAAGGGTTGGCAAACTTCTTTAAAGGGCTAGATAGTATTTACTTTAGTCTTTGCTGACCAGATGGTCTCTGTCACAACTACCATTGTAACATGAAAGCTGCCAGAGAATGCTTAAGTGAATAAGTGTAGTTATTGTATAAACTTTATTTATAAATAAATAATTTTATATTTTTAAATTTTATTTTTCACTTTATAAAGTTTATAAACATGAACATTTTTCATGTGTTCTGAAATATTCTTTGGATTATTTTCAACTATTTAAAAATGAAAATGCGCCCTGGCTGGTGTAGCTCAGTGGATTGAGCGCGGGCCTGCGAACCGAAGGATCGAGGTTCGATTCCCAGTCAGGGCACATGCCTGGGTTGCCAGGCCAGTTCCCGGCAGGGGACATACAAGAGGCAACCGCACATTGATGTTTCTCTCCCTCTCTCCTTCCCTTCCCCTCTAAAGATAAATAAATAAAAAAAAAAATCTAAAAAAAATAAAAAAAAAATAAAAAAATAAAATAAAATAAAATAAAAATGAAAATGCATTCTTGCTCATGGTTTATACAAAAATAGGAGGTGGAGCTGACCTTGCCCTCAGGTTCTAGTTTGCTGACCCCTGGTCTAAAGCAGAGTTGCCCAGTTTGTTCTTTTAATAATTGCATCTTCAGTCAAGTGCACGCCTTGCATTCCCACCTCCTTGGAGAGAGGTCATCCAGTATTTGTTTTCAAGCAATAAATAGAGTTAATACTTGTTAAGTGCTTACTGTATGCCAGGCCATGTGTGAAGTGCTTTGGGTATATCATTTCATTTATTCCTGTCCTTAACCTTAATAGTCAGTTCCATCAATATCTCCATTTTACAGCGGAGGAAACAGAGAGAGATTAAGTCATGAAACTGGTAAATGGTAGAACTAAGCAGTCCCTGTTATCAGTACACCACTGATATATGCCTTCCAAAAAAGGATTCTGTGGGTCAGAAGGCAGAAGAGAAAAGTTACAGTCAACTGGGAAGCTTAACATGAAGAATAGCAAACAAAACATATCAACAAAGCAAAGGATATAACCACCAACGCAACAAGGAAAGTTCCTATTTCTATATTTCTTTTGAAAATTGCTACTCTTGCTTATCTCCTTTATTCAATACTGAACTGTCAGTTTCAATGTAACAATATTTGTCACTGAGTGTGAAAAACTGGAGCCTCCCAAAATCTAACTGAGCATTTATTCACTGCCCAGGAAGGTAACCTTCATATTTTACCTTTTCTGGATTGGATGAAACCATCCATCCCTGTGTGTTCTTCCTTGGTACTTGCATCAGGAGAGAAGAACCAGGATGCTCCCAAAGTTACCAGGTCATATCTGCCCATAGTCAAAATCCCTCACCAAAATCTCTCCCTCTGGAAAAAAAAAAAACTCCAAACACTCTTCTGTGAATGAGGAGGCCAGGACCCTGGAGGCAGAGCTAGGTGTAGGAGAGGGTTATAAAAGAGAGAATGCAGGCAAGGGGAAGTGAGTTCTGATGCCAAAAGGATTCCCAAAACATGGGGTCTAACAGCAGGGTGGGAAGAGGCAAGAGTTAGGTTCAAAGTCAAGGATCCTTGGTTAGAATCAGGCAAACAGGGTGAGTCCAGGAGACCCAGCAGGAGGAAGAACTTGACAACAAATATGTACTGAACATCATTTTATGCCACAGATCTAAGCTTCGGGGACACACCTGTGGACAAGACAGACATGGTCCCTGCCCTCACTGGGTTTACAGGCTATCATAGGAAGGCAATCCATTAATGACAATAAAGGTAGAGGAACTTATTGGGATGGCCAGAAAGTTCCATTTGTTTTCTATTTGTTCCATAAATGGCTCTATACTGCTCGGTTTTCATTAACTTCATTTGAATTTGAGACAATTTTGTTAGACTGTATTGTGACAGCTGTCATATCAGCATGCATTTAAAAAACTTTCCAAAATTGTGAATTTTTATGTAGCCATTCTAATATTGAAGATGGAAGATAATAAGTGACATTTTCAGCATATTATGCTTTATTATTTCAAGAAAGGCAAAAACACAACTGAAACACGCACACACACAAAAGATTTGTGCAGTGTATGGAAAAGATTCTGTGACTGGTCGAATATGCCAAAAGTGGTTTCAAAGGTTTGTGCTGGAGATTTCTCACTGGATGGTGCTCTACAGTTGGGTAGACCAGTTGAAGTTGATAGCGATGACATCAAGACTTTAATTGAGAACAATCAACATTATAAAGCATGGGAGATAGCCAACATTCTCAAAATACCCAAATCAATAAAGTTATTGGTGAAAATGAAAAACTATGTCTTTTATTCTACAGAAAAAAACTGTAAAGACTTTTTGGCCAACCCAATACAATGCGTACCGTGCATGACACAGAGTAAGAATTCAATATATTTTTTGCCAAATGAGCAAAACACGATCCCACTTCTGTGACAGGAAACATGCATAGAAAGAGAGTAGAAAGGAATGCATCACAACATAAACAATGATGACCACTAAATGGAAGAGTATAATCCTTTTTTATTTGATAAATTTGTCTGGATTTTCCAGAATGTGTTTAATGCAGAGAGAAACACCAGAGACCAGTATAAGACAGACTTTTTGGGCCCATTCAGATTACTTTTAGAATTTTATGATCTTGAGATTGCTGCCATCACTTTCTAAATTCAAAGACTTATTTATAATATGATTATCATCTCACTTGTCAATTTTTAACCTGACCACTGAATTCTCAAACGCCATATGGAAACTTTCAAATATAAATTAAGAGATCAACACCTGCAGAACAATATTATGCAAACAGCTACAACTGGCTTTCATCTTTAAATAGAATAAACCACTTTACACCTTAGGCCCCCAAAAAGATATCAAATGGCAGAACATATTGTATTAAAAATAACCACATGAGAATCTTTGGATTGTGCAGTACCTTGCCCCAACCTGTCTTTAAAAATGCATTGGAGCATGCAACCTACAAAACAAGATTACCCTCAAAGGCAGTCAATTAAGTGGAAAGAGATTTTGTATGTGTGTGTGTAAATACATTTTTATCATGAATTACTGGAGTAGATCACAAAAGCAGCAGAGAACAGCAACTCTTCCAAAGGCTCAATTCCTTCTGCTTTGGAAACAAAGGCAGATACCTGAACCTACTCCCTAGATGTACTCTAGATTTATACAGATAGAACGCATTTCTTCCACATAATTCTGAGTTTCAAAGAGCTCAAAATCATCCACATGTCCCCCGTTTAGAACTTCACAAGTAAGCCAGATGAACTGGGCTCAGAGACAGGCTGCCATGCCTGCCTAGTCACGACTATACTCGCAGTGTGCCAACAACAGTGATGGGACACCTCCACTGCCACAGGGCACTCTGACTCTGGTAGAACACGTCCATCCAAGAAGCCTTGCCACTTAGGTAAGCCCCACACAGCCCATTGGAAATATGATGCAAGCTATACATGCAATTTTTTTTAAAGACTTATTTAGTTAGTTATTTTTAGAGAGAGGGAAAGGGAAGGAGAAAGAAAGGGAGAGAAACATCAATGTATCATTCCGTCTCTCGCCCCCTACGGGGGACCCAGCTCGCAACCCAGGCATGCACCCGAGGCAGGGAATCAAACCAGCGACCCTTTGGTTCACAGACCTGAACTAAATCCACTGAGATACACCAGACGGGGCACTATATATGCAATTTGACATTTTCTAGGGGCTACATTTTAAAAATATAAAAACAAACAGGCAAAATTAATTTCAATAACACATTTTATTTAATCCATTATACAGGGTCCAGCAGAAGTAACACCTGCTTGAGTGTGGTTGGTAGGGTAATAATATGGGTGTAGTAATTTATGCTTTTAATTTGAACATTTCACCTAAAATGTCACATGGTGTGCTTGAATATGATATTGTTATGTTATAGGATTGCATCCTTATGACTTTGTAATAAAAAAAGGGTGGTTTTTGTGCCAGACCCTGGCCCTGGCACAAAAAAATAAGATCATTTACAAAAAATAAAAAATTAGATCATTTTCAACATGTAATAAATATTAAAAATGGCTGAGATACTTTACAATCTTTGTATTCAGTCTTAAATTTCATATGTATGTCACACTTTCAAACCCACTCAACTCGGACAACCCACATTCCAAATATTCAATAGCTACATGTGGTTCCTAACTACTGCATTGAATAGAAGTGCAGGATTAGTGCACCTACCTGATTACTCAGGAGAGACCTTCTTGTGCTCCTTATCACTGATCAAGATAGCTCATCTACCATGACTTTAAACTAAAACCCAACCACATAAAGATAAAAAGCAAAATAACCTGGTGCAGCTTCTGTTTATTCATGAAATAATATATACTGAGCCCCTTCTGTATGCGGCATTGAATCAAGGGCTTTCAATAGCTCATTTCTAGTAACGCTCACACAACCTTATGAGAAGATACAACATAATCCCCATTTTACAGATGAGAAAACTGATACACAGAGATTAATTAATCTCACTAATGCACACTTCTAGCAGGTTGTGGTGCTTGAATTTCAATCCCAGCAGTCTGGTTCTAAAACATACACTCTTAACCACTGCACTTATGCAACAATAAGGTGGAAAGTAAGGACAGGAGATAAATGGTTAAGAAATCTTAATCTGATTAGAGTGTGCATATCAGAAAAGACTCAGGAGAGTATTTGAAAAGGCTGGGACAGAAATCTAGGTTTGTGCTAGAGAGATAATTCACCCACAAGGTAAGGAAGGGAAGAAAGTAAGAAACATGCTCAAGGGGAAAAAGAATTGGCAACTAATTGAACATTTTTGTGTCAACAATTGTTGACGATGATGACAATGACAACAATAATGATGATGATGAGAACTAACGTTTCTGGAGCCTTTGCTCTGGGCCAGGCATTGAGCTTAAGTCGGGGTTTCTCAGCTCCAGTACTACTGACAGTTGGGGCCAAATAACAGTGGGGGGTGGGGGCTGTCCTGTGTATCATAGGACATTTAGCAGCATCCCTGGCCTCTTATCCACTAGGTGACAGTAACAGCTCTCCACCCCTACCAGGTGTGTCAATTAAAAATGTCTTTAGACATTGCCATATGGCCCCCTAGGAGGCAAAATTTTTACTAACTTATAACCCTCGTACTAAGTGCTTCACATACATTATCTCATGTATTCTTCACAGCAGCCCTACAGGGAAGAAACATTATCACACTCACTTTACAGATGAGAAAACTGAGGGTCTGCTTGGGCAGCTGACCTGAGGTCCCACCACTAATAAATGAAAGAACTAGGACTGGAATCCAAGTTTGTCTGATTCTAAAGCATATTTTTTTCTTCTGGTCAATACAATTTTCCCTCCTGTCTCAGATTCATATCCAAATTTGCATGCTCCCCCACCTCTTCTGATCCCAGGAAGAAATAGAAACAAAACATCAGTTGCAGAGCTCATTGATGAGAAGTTCTCCTCTAACCAAAACCACCTTTAGTTTACCCTTTAGTTTTCTGCTCTTGTAGCTCTATTTGTACCCTTGTTTTCATGGTTAATCACCTTTCAGCATAGTATGAATGAAAAAAATGTTTAAAGCCTGAATACATTCTTATAGAGAGTATGTCCTCATGTTCTTAATACAAATGTCTAACTGACTGCAATTAAAAGCCACAAATATGTTTTTATAAGGAAATTAATCTATCATCCTATTACCTTTGATATAAAGTGAAATGTGACTAAAAATGTAAACTTCACAAATGAAGCTTCAATTGCTACAAGTTGTAAATTTGTTCTTGAAAAAATAAACACATGGGAAACAGAAGCTAATTATTTTGTTCTATTTTAGTATGTGAAAATTACTTGTAAACTGCCTGTTAAATAATTTGATATTATTTTATAATGATAATTGACATCAAACTAGGCCAATCTACACCTACATTCCCTCTGAAACCACCTAAAAACTGGGAAAACAGCAGAAGAAAAACACTTCCATGTTTGTCAATTTACTTCTGTTTCTTAACCATCATTCCCCAAGGCTAAAAAGACAGGAAGTCAAAAAAGCTTAACACAATTGATTAATAAGGAAGCACTTTTCAAGCATTGAAAGTTTTACATTATTTGATTTGACTATGCCAAGGAAAAGTCCATGACTCACATCTAAAACAAGCCATTATTCCAGCATTGCTCATGGAGATTTTTTTTAAAGGAAAAAAATAGGAATTTCTTCTAACCATCTCATTGTCAATATCTTTAAAAAATTATATAATTTGTTTAATGCCTTTTACCCCATCCCAATGAAGGAAAGAGCATCTGTATTCACACTAATTTTTTAAATGTGTTTATCAATTACAGAAAATAGATTCAATAGCAGATTCTTCTTAGTGTTTAGAAGGGCTAAGCTGGACAGAGGACAGAAGAGGAAAAGGGAGAGAAACGGACGGGAGAGGAGGGGAGGGGAGAGAAACAAATGAAAAGGGAAAAAAATAAAAGAAAGGGAAAGAAGGAAACAACAATAACTGCCAAAGTGATATTTCTGATGGTTTGTGTTAAAACTAATCTCCCCACAGCTCTATATACCACCTCATCTGAATACATCTCCTTTCTCGAGCTCTCAAAATTCCTTCACTGGGCATTCTGGAATCCAGGGTCCTCAAGAGCAGAGAATACCTACACCCTCAAAGTCTTCCAGGGCAATAACTCCATCTTGACTTAATGCATTCACCTTTCCACCCTGTGTAGCAAATACTTCATACCTTCTCCTTCTTCAAAGTTCTAGCAACTCTTTCAGGCATCCACACTTGCAGTTGATGATTTTCCTACCCATTTCACCCAGAAAATGGAAGCTGCTGAGAGAACTTCCTTCACCTACTGCCACCTCAAAAACCTATGGACTTGCATCTATGTACAGATACTTTATCATCTCTCCTCTAACACCAGATGCCCTGTCCACATGCTTACCAATAGCAGTTCCTCCTCTTGTGTACCAGATCCCATCCCCTCTGTCCTACTCAGAGACACTATTCCAGCAGCACCCCCTGTACAACATCATATCATCAGCAGACAAATAGAATCTCAGGTCTCTCATTCTTAGAAACAGCCTCTCTTAACCACGACTTCCTCTTCTACCTTCTGTTTCATTTCACTCCTTTTCAGCAAAATTTCATGGAAACATTGTCTAGTCTATGGTCTCCAATTAGAATCAAGTTTTTCCCCAAGCCACCATTTCCCCAAAGCATTTCTTAGCCATACTGAAGTCATCAGTGACCTTTATAGTCCAATGGTCAATTTTCAATCCTCACAGTACCAGATCTATCTAAAGCATATGCAACAGCTGAACATACCCTGCCTATGGATATTTTTTTCACTTGATTTCAAGGATACCATCCTCTCTTGCACCATGCCACCTCATCTGCTTTACCTCTTAATGTTAGAATATCCCAGGACTCAATCCTTGGCCATTCTCTCTTCTCTGTATATATTATATATATTTTACATTATATTCACCCTCTTGGTGATCTGTTCCAGACTTTTGCTGATCAGTCCCAAATTTATATCTTTAGTCTGCATGTCTATTCCCTGAATTCCAAACTTGCAGAGTCAACTCCATAATCATCTCCACTTGGATATCTAATCGATATCCCGAGCTTCAGATGGCCAAAACCAAATCCCCGATTTTACCTTCCAAACCTGCTCCCCTTAAACATTTCCCTCAGTAAATTGCAACTCTGTCCTAACAATTGCCCAGGCCTCGAACCTTAGAGTCATTCCCAGCTCTTTTTCTCTCCCATCCCCCATCCAATCTAACCTTGTAAATCCACTCAGTTTAAAAATCAAGTACATCCAGATTCTCACCAATTTTCACCACATCACTGCTACCTCCAGGGTCCAAGTTACCAATCTCACTCATCCAAACTAAAACATTTGCCTACAGTCTTGCTGTTTCTACCATTGCCCTTCTATGGTTTATTCTCAGCACAAAAGCCAGAGGAATTCTGTTAAAATATCCCAACACCCTTCTATTTGAAAAAAAAAAAAAAAATCCAGTGGAATTTCACACAGAGCAAAACCCAGGTCCCTAAAATGGACAACAAAGCCCTTCATAATCTGGCATCTTTCACTCCAAACCTGTTTTATTCTTCTCATGCCACTAATCTCCATCTCATATCAGGTAAATTCTACTTGGTTGTTGTTGTTTACTGTCTAAATGCTCCAATGTAAGCTCCAAGAAGGCAGGGGTTTTGTTTTTGTTTATTTTTGTATTCCCAAAATTTAGGACAATGCCTGGCACATAGGGGATACCCAACAAAGTATGCTGAATGAATGGAAGTGTGACAGCAAGAAAAGCACCAAATCCCCTCTAAGGACTAGAGAGTTAACTCTGCCAGGTCCCTTGTTTCTTTTTGTTTTTATTGTGATAAAACACATATAAAATCTACCATTTTAAATGTACAGTTTAATGGTATTAAGTACATTCACATTATTGTGCAACTATCACCACCATCCATCTCCAAACTTTTTTCATCTTCCCAAACTGAAATCCCATGCCCATTAAAGAATAATTCCCCATCATTCCATCCTTCCAGCCTCTGACAATCACCATTCTACTTTCTAAGACTTGCAATTATTTTCTCTCATTCCATGGTTGCCTTTTCATTCATTTGATAGTGTCCTTTGATGCACAGAAGTTTTTAATTTTGACGTAGTTCAATTTAGCAATTTTTTCTTTTCTTGTCTATGCTTTCAGTGTCCTATCCAAGAAACTATTGCCAAATACAATCTAATTAAGATTTTCTCTTATGTTTTAAGTGTTTTATAGCTTTAGCTCTTATGTCATTGATCCATTTTGTGTTAACTTTTTATATGGTTTAATATAAGGGTCCAATTTCATTCTTTTGCATATAGATGTTCAGTATTTCCAGCACTATTGGGTTTGAAGACTGTCCTTTCCCCTGTGAATGGTCTTAGTACCCTTGCAGAAAATTATTTGACCATATATGTGAGGGTTTATTTTGGGGCTGTCCTTTGTTTCTCCTGACCTCTCCAACTTCAATTCTCAAAAATGTAAAAACAGATTCGACCAGTAGGGATCGCAGATATGCCCACACATGCCCCAACACCCTAACCCATGCCAAAACAGACATCACTAACCAACACAGCACTCTTTCCCATAAGTTCAGTTATGTCATCAGTCTCCTTCTTAACAAAGAATTCTAGACACTCCCTGATAGACAGAGTTAGCACACAAGATGAAACTCGAGGTCATTAGCTAGAATATCTAAGGTCCTATCAACTATATATAGTTATCTGTGACTGCAAAACACAGCCAAAGTCCTTCTGTTCAATATGATAGACTTAGGGTCCACCCAGCATTAGTGAAGAATAATTTCCCCAACCATCATATGCATCTAACTGCAACCAGTGGGTAAAAAAAAAAAAAAAAATCAACATAATGTGTACTTTATAAAGACTTTACTAGTCACATGTGCAATAATTTCTGCAATATTGAAATTTCTATGTAAAAATATCCCCACGGTTATTTCGACTATGTTTGAATACCTCCTCCACCGATGGGAAACTCACTACTTTCAGAGGAATCCCATTCTATTTTTTAAAAAGCTTTGGCTCTTAGGAAAATCCATACACATACATATTCTTTTAAAATGGTTTGTTTTCTTCAGCTATGCTTATTACATTCAGTTGGGTCCCTTTAAGAGGATTCTCTAAAGATGCCAAGGCTGGTGAACTGCCTACCATGAATGAGACCACTCTAAAAGAAATAAGAACTTTATTTGTAGCTACCTTCCCTGAGCAGTAGACTAGATAGAGTATGAGAAAACTAACTTCCTGGGGTACCTACTATAAACTCAGATCTTTACCAAAGGGAAATTCTCATGAACTATCAATCTAATGATAAATACATGGCCTCAAAGTTGTCTCAATTTCAGACAAGCAAAGAAAAAATGGAAAAGTTTCTTTATTATGAATAAACAGAGGACTCCAAACTACCTCTCAAGAGTGAACAAAGCTCCATAAAAATTAGAAATCCTGTGGAAATGATTAGAAAACACTTAAACAGAGGCTTATATCTATACCTTGAAGGCCTGATCACTTAGTAGAGGAGTGATTAAAAGTAGAAAATCAAGAGAGACTCAAACTCAGTAACATCAGAATATTCTAGGTGAAATTAAATTTTTATGAAAACAATTAAGTCAGAGAGAAACACCTCAAATGTAATGTATTTCATTGACTCTCTTGTTCCTGATACAATGCTTACAGAGATCAGCTCTGATTACACTTTTCTCTTAGTTTATTTTGATAAAAAGAACTGGATCACAGAATTATCCCAGAGCTTTCCAACCCAGGACATTCTCCAAACCTCTGGAGAGCTTTTAAAAATACAAGATCTATCCTAGATACTCTAAATCAGAATCTTTACAGTTAGAACTTGTTACCTGTTTTTTGTAATTTTTAAAATCTCCCCAAAGTGGTTCTGATAAGCAGGGTTTGGGACCTCTTGGTTCAGACCCCTACCTGTATTCTGTGCTGCAGATACAGCATTAATAATTGTCTCTGCCAATGAACAGGACACCCGCTGTCATTGGGAGACAGCTACTGCTATTAAAGATGAATTGCTAGGCCACATAGAAATGTGGAGGCATGCATACAATATAATGCTAATTATAAATTAAACACGAAATACAACATTGTATGTAAATTAAGACTTTGGCCAGGTAAAATAATAGGAACAACAGAAGCACTTACATCCAACACATATAATATATAATACTTGTATAAAGGTGGTTACAACAGAGCCTAAAGCCTTTTTTTTCCAATAGCAAGGAGTTGCTTAAAACCACCTGTGGGAGGGATTCCATTGGTTTTCAAGTGTTCTCCTGTTGTAGATAATCCTTAGACTAAAAGATGATCTGCCAGAAATATTCTCTCCTCACTGTACCATCTCTACTTCAGTTCAGTAGCAATAGAAATCCAAAGTGGTAGTCAAAACCAACGGGTCTTTGTTTTTCTTCACAAAATAAGAAGGTTGGAGTTAGGTGGTTGCTGGCATCAGTTGTGCCACTTAATTAATGATGCCATCTAAGACCCAGATTCTTTCCATCTTTCTTCATCCTTCACACTTGTATCACCATTAACAAAATGGCCATTCTGGCTCTATGCATCATGTCCATGTTCAAAGCAAAAGGAAAGGGAAAAGGGAGAGGCATCAGCTTTTCCAGAAGCCTACCTCCAGACCTTTCCTCTTATGTCTTACTAGTCCAGAGGTTACATGATAGATGACCATCCCTAATACAAGGATTGCTTGGAAATTAAAAATCTATCAAAGGAAATAGAATTATCTTGACCAGTTTATATCAATCATGATTCACCTTCTGGGCCTGAATATATAGCTGATCCAAATGAAATCAGTTTCTGTTACCAAGAAAGAAAGTGAGGGAATTCCGGCCAAGATGGAGGTGTAGGTGGACACACTGTGCCTCCTCTCACAACCAAAATTAAGGACAACAAAAATTTAGAACAAAAACAACAACCAGAACAAATAGAAAATTGAATTGTACAGAAGTCCGACAACAATTCACCCAGACCAGTAAGAGGGGTGGAGTCGGTGGCCAGTGGAGAGGGATCACGACAGGAAAAAGCAGTGGCTAGTGGTCCCAGACATGCAGGTGGCAGTTGACACACCTCAGGCACATAGGCGGCTGTTATTGGGTGCAGGGAGGCAACGAGCATACCAAGCGAGGTGCACAAGGTGGCTGACCATGGTCACACATTTGAGAGCAGATAAACCAGGTGAAAATGGGCAGCAAGACAGACAACACAACCCAGGGCCCCAGAGCTGGGAAATAAAGCCTAAAAGCATTGATTGAAAACACTTGTGGGGGTTGAAGTGCTGGGAGAGACTCCCAGCCTCACAGGAGAGTTTGTTGGAGAGACCCACAGGGTCCTAGAATGTACACAAGCCCACTCACATGGAAATCAGCACCAGAAGGGCCCAATTTGCTTGGGGAAAGCAGCATAAGGGATTGGAATCTGAGAGAGCACAGAGCAAGCACCATTGTTCCCTCTAGAACCCTGCCCCCACATACAGCATCACAACCCAGCAACTGGGCTGCCCTACCCTGGGGAACACCTAAGGCTCTGCCCCTCACTATGTACCAGTCCTGACCAGACCAAAAACAAAACAAAACAACAAAAAAAAAAAAAACACCAAAAATGGCTCAAATGGGAGAACAGATCAAAGCCCCAGAGCCAATTCATCTAAGCAACCAAGAGATAGCCAACTTATCAGATGCACAGTTCAAAGCACTAGTTATCAGGATGCTCACAGAATTGGTTGATTTTGGTCACAAATTAGATGAACAAATGAAGGCTACAATAAGTGAAATGAAGGAAAATGCACAGGGAACTAATAGTGATGGGAGGAAAACTGGAACGCAAATCAATGGAGTGGACCAGAAGGAAGAAACAAACAAACAAACAAACAGAAAAGAAGGAAGAAACAA
This sequence comes from Glossophaga mutica, assembly GCA_039655065.1. Taxonomy (NCBI): domain Eukaryota; kingdom Metazoa; phylum Chordata; class Mammalia; order Chiroptera; family Phyllostomidae; genus Glossophaga; species Glossophaga mutica. The sequence continues at coordinate 50,666,124 of CM077309.1, forward strand.
GAATTCAAAAAAACAAGGAGAGGCTTAGGAACCTCCAGGACATCTTTAAACGTTCCAAAATCCAAATTATAGGGGTTCCAAAAGGGGAAGAGGAAGAGCAACAAGTGGAAAACTTACTTGAACAAATAATAAAGGAGAACTTCCCCAATCTGGCAAAGGAAATAGACTACCAGGAAGTCCAGGAAGCTCAGAGAGCCCCAAAGAAGTTGGACCCAAGGAGGAACACACCAAGGTACATCATAATTACATTAGCCAAGATTCAAATGAAGCAGAGAATTCTAGAAGCAGCAAGGGAGAAGGGGACAGTCACCTACAAAGGAGTTCCCATCAGACTGTCAGCTGATTTCTCAAAAGAGACCTTACAGGAAAGAAGGGGCTGGAAAGAAGTATTCCAAGTCATGAAAGGCATGGACCTACATCCAAGAGTGCTCTATCCAGCAAAGCTTTCATTTAGAATGGAAGGGCAGATAAAGTGCTTCTCAGACAAGGTCAAGTTAAAGGAGTTCATCATCACCTAGCTCTTATTATATGAAATGTTAAAGGGACTTATCTAAGAAAAAGAAGATAAAAAATAAGAACAGTAAAGACAGCAAACTCACAGCTATTAACAGCCACACCTAAAACAGAAGCAAACTAAGCAAACAGCTAGAACAGGAGCAGAAACACAGAAATGGAGATCACATGGAGGGTTAGCAACAGGGGAGTGGGAGGAGGAGAGAGGGGGAAGAGTTACAGAGAATAAGTAGCATAGATGGTGGGTAGAAAATAGACAGGGGGAGGGCAAGAATAGCGTTGGAAAAGTAGAAGCTAAAGAACGTATGACACATGGACATGAACTAAAGCGGGAGAATGTGGGTGGGAGGGGGTGTGCGGGGTAGAGGGGAATGATGGGGGAGAAATGAGACAACTGTAATAGCATAATCAATAAAATATATTTAAAAATGCTTAACCTTTAAAAAAAAGAAATTGAGTAACAGTTGTTGAGTAGTAATAGTATCTACTTTAATTTACCTACCTCAATTTATAAAATGTCAAAAAAACAAAAGAAATGACATTATTTGCTTTAATTTAATCCCATAATATGTGAAGAACTACGATGGGCCAGCCATTGTGCTATTCACCTCAAGGGCTAGAACTGGATCAAACAATAGATCTGTCTAGAACTTGCCCAAATTGGGACTTACAGCCAAGCCAAAGAGATAAGGCTTGACTACAGACAACCAGAATTGGGGCACGTTAAAATGTACAAATATATACTATTAAAAAGATACCAAAAATGTGCCGTGACTTGTGTGGCTCAGTGGGTTGAGCATCATTCCACAAAGCCTGAGTTGCAGGTTCTGTCCCCCATCAGGGCATGTATGAGAGGCAACCAATTGATGTTTCAATCTCACATCCATGTTTCTCTCTGTCTCTTTCTCCCTCCCTTCCTCTCTCTCTAAAAATAAATAAAATCTTTTTAGAAAAGATACCCAAAATGTGTGATAGTGAAATAGCTTCTGTAGGAATGTCACTAATATATAAGAATTTAATACTTACATTAAAATTAAAGTATGTTCAAATTTTAGCTAAATTCTAATAGAATACAGATATTAAGAAATGGCAAACCAACTATGAAAATACAAAAATGCTATGAATTGAAATCCTTTACAATTACCATGAAAGTATTTAATAACTTGTTTTTATTACTATAGAGTCCCAAATACACATACAAAATCTGTTATGAACCTCAACAGTTTGACCTTCATTGAATTTTGCCTAAGCCTCAAGGATTCTAAACACACCATGGGTGTTCTTGGTTTCACTTTAACCTGCCCAACACAAAGCGATTTTTAAAATCCTCTAAACTGAACACAATGAAATGAGCAATGGACCATACTAAAGATTACCTTCCTGCTGTTCCTCCCTTGTTTATTTGACTATTCAGAGTCTGCCATTTTTTCTCTATGATACCTGGGGTTAGGTCAGGAAGGCATGGGATAATGGAATAATATTCTTTCACCATGACAACACCATTGCCTCTGCTAACTCATCCAAGCCTTCAAGAGTGACAAGGGGATATTATAACATCTCTAGTTAGGCTCTTCTCACTGCCTGAACAGAGAAGAGGCTAATCAAATTCCATTTCAAAGAAGAATATTATTACCCTTCCATCACCTCTTTCTTTTCCAAAAGTATCCTCACAAGAAGTGTATGACCCAGCCATCAATGCTAAAGAGGCATGATTGGATAAGGGGACAGAGCAAGTCCCACATTCCTATTTCTAGCTCTCATTTTCAACAAAAGCTCTCTGCCTGTGACTAAAATAACTTGGTGTGTAGGAAAAGCTGGAATTAAAAGATGAAAATCTTCTTACACATTTGTAGACAGATATGATTCTCACAGATGATTCCTGTTTTCATCTTCCATTCTATTCCTCTGTGTAATAATCACTCCTTTCCTTTAGACTTTTCCAATATCATATTTACATATCTAAATCCCGACTAATCATTTTCATAATAAATATTTATGGAGCACATACTGTGCACTAAGGACTATGCTTATCCTTGAGCATACAATGGTATCCAAGAGAATCCACAGGCCCTACCCTAATAGAGCTTAAAGTCTAGCCTTCCCATGACTATTTCTAATGCAACCTCCCCTAGAAGGTCTTCCATGATTTATTTCCTTATTCTACATGCTCACTTTACTTTACCCTCATTGTACTTTTGGTCTATATCATTTTCCACTTTGTATGACATTGTGTACATATTTCATCTGCCCTGTCCATTCATTCATTTTTGAATCCTAATAGCACCTCATCCAATACCTTGCTTATAGGTGGCACCCCAAAAAATTAGAAACTGAATAAAAAAACATAAGGAAGGAAAAAAATGTACCAACCTTTAAAATTATCACTAATTACATTTCCAAAGTTGAAAGAAAAAGAGAAATTTATGAAAACTATGAGGCAGTAGAATACTCATAGTATTAGAAGACAGAATACAAAAATTATAGTGCACATATTACAGAACTGTTTTTGTAAGGATGAAAAATAATAGCCCACTTTCTAGCCTGACCACACTAAAATAAATGAGAAAAGCAAAACAATATAAGCCAGTTAAGCAATAGCTGTTAGGTGGAAAATATTGATCACAGGGAAAAACTATTCCATGAGAGGAGGAAAATACATCAAGGAGTTCAGTTAATAAATGCAGGAGAAACGCTGCCAGTTAGCCAGACCTGAGGTGACAGTCATACTTCATCGAAAAAGATAGCACAATGAAGAGAAAAAGCAGGTCTCACTATGGAATGAGCTGTATTGTTTAACCACAAGAGTAAGACACATGGAAGGAAGCTGAATGAGCAGTGCTCATGATCTCCAGAGCTACCTATATAATATTCAATTACCCTGACAGGGTTACCCCAGTTCATAACAATGGCATAAGAATAAGAAAAGTCACCTCCAGCCCTGGCTGGTGTAGCTCAGTGGATTGAGCGCGGGCCTGCGAACCAAAGTATCGCCTTTCGATTCCCAGTCAGGGCACATGCCTGGGTTGCCAGGCCAGTTCCCGGCAGGGGACATACAAGAGGCAACCGCACATTGATGTTTCTCTCCCTCTCTCCTTCCCTTCCCCTCTAAAGATAAATAAATAAATAAATAAATAAAAATAAATAAATAAAATATTTAAAAAAAAAAAAAGAAAAAGAAAAGTCACCTCCACATGAAGTGAAAACATCCCACCTACAATGGCAGGTGAGGTCCACATGTGGTCTTGTTAGTGCCACCTCAAGTGTTGTGCCCAGAAAGAATGATGTTCCAGAAAGGAAGACTAGACATTAAGTGGAGCGTGTGCTCGCAAGGAAGCTGGCCTGTTGCTTCTCCAGCTGACTTTGGCTACAGTCAGAAGAGGTAACAAATCATGTCATTGATTGGTTCCATTATTTTACTCCATTTACTATTTGATTTTGCTGCTTGGAAGGAAATCCCAGAAATCAGGAAGTCCAAGTTGAGAACCTATAGATGTCATTCAGAGCATTCAAGAAACATGCATAAATCTGTCATGTCTTGATCTAAGAGGCCTGGACCCATCCACATAGAGGCAGAGAACAGGAAGTTAACAACAGACCTAAAATTCCAACTTCACAAATGTTGCTAAACTTTAGTGGTTAAATCTACAGCTGACTCTGAAAGAGAGCCTAAAATAGGGCTGAAATTTTAACAATGAAAAATCATCTCAGTTAATAATTCTTTTTTCCATTCTAAAACAGTGACAGTCAAGAAAATAAATGCCCATGTTGAAACCAGAAATGGAATGAAGTATTCTTACAATGAAAAAAATAATCCTTTTATCAAAACCTCTCTCAACAGGATCAAATGCCCTGATTAGTAACTATTTGTTAATTAGCTTTCCAATCAACTTTTCCATCAAGTGTATTTTACCCTCCACAAAAGATCTATCACTCAACTTCTTGGGAATCTTCCCACTGATTTCCAGAGAAAATAATTATAACCAACTTAACACTAGGTTTCTACAATGTTCTTATTTCTACAGCAAAAAATAGAATTTCATGACTTTCTTCTCATAGCTTGCTTTTCAAACTAAACTAACTCCACATCATTTCCCCTCCCCCCTACCCACACCTAAGGGATTAAGTAATGAGAATGTTATAAACTACACTAACAGTGAAAAGCAACACAGGACAGCAAATGGTAGTGACTGGTTGACTGGTGCATTGGCTTTAGGATTCTAAAGCCAAAACTAGGTTTAGTGGGAAAGTCTCATCATTGATCATTGATTTCTGCCACTGGATGTAATTAACTGCTTACATCCAGGACTAATAGGAAGCACTGCTCATAAGGACCCCTTCCAGGTTAGACGAGACCACTCACTTAGGATTGGACTCTGACAGACTAATAAAGCTGTGAACACAGTGCAGTGAAAGAAAATCACTGAATTTAGAGCATGTGCTTCAGTTTCCATGTGTGATTCATACCATGTCAGACTGACCCTTGAGCTTTCCTTTCATCATTAATTCAATGGGGATAATGGCTCTTGCATTCATCTCAAAAGATGGTGAGGGGTTAAAATGAGAACCTAAGTGAAGCATTCAGACCACAACATACCTGAACACCTTGCAATCTCATACGTAGAAGACGTTCCAAAAATAAAAGCTAATTTGGGTTTCCAAATACCAGCATTGCAAATTATTCTCCATCGAAGGATCACCATAAAAAGCAGGAGGCTAAGTTCCTTGCTGTCCTCTGGATTGAGGCCACAGTGTCACTCCACCTAAGTTTCCTGGTCACAGCTTTCAATGTGCATCATTGACCACACCCCACACCCTCACAGTGAGGGGATAAGAACAAAATAATGTCAGTGATTAACTTCTGCCTAGAACTTTAGAGTTTATCAATCACTGACCAAGAGAAGACCCTCATGTCAACTAGCAGTATTACCACCATTCCCATTTTAGGAATCAGGAGACTGAGAAAGAGAAACAGTAAAGAAATGGGAAGTGGAGAAGAGGGAGAAGACTGCAACATCAATTCTAAATACATTGCCATGTCTACTGTGTAAGATGAGTATTATCAACTCAAGTAAGTAGGTAAATTATGATAGCTGAATTACAACCCTATATTCTCTGTTATCACTTAGGAAGGGAGCAAAGAAAATGAGTTTCAATTACAGAGGTAGAAATTAAGGTTTCATATAAGGCAGAGTGTACTAATAAGGTAATCACATACAGAAATAGGTTACTAATGAGATTGTGTAGAACATCTCTCCAGGGAGGAGAAAAATGTGCCCGCCATCAGATACTTTGTTTATTTGCCAAATTAAAATAGGCCTATGGGCTTTAGGAAAAATATTAAAAATAACCTTGTCTGTCCCCTGGTCATCATAATATCCCAAATCATCATCCAATGAAAGATTAATTTTTCCATTCCATGAATATTATTCAATTTTAAGTCAAATCAAATACTTACCAAGTGCCTACTGTGTACAAATCATGGTATAGCAGATGACATGCTATGCAATATATTCAAGTAATCATACTAGAATCCTCCAGTGAAAATAATAGCAAAGATATTATCCTCTGGTACATTAAAGTAAAGAGGCACTTCAAAGAGACAAATAACTTTTTAAAATTTTTTAAGTATTTCAGATATCAAAATTATCCAGATGCCAGTGGATTTATCCAAGCAAAGGTATGTATGTGTGTGTATATATGTATATATGCATTTGTACACACACACACATATCCCTATAGGACACATAATGCCACTACAACAGTTTTATTTCCTTTAGAATGTTTTTGGACCTTAGCTGTGGAAATATATCACATCTTTGGCTCTCCATCCTAAACCAAGTTAACTTCATGAAATTATTATTTCATCATGATATTTGCTACCAACAAAAGTATCTTCTATTTCTCTTCGTGGGACTTATAATAGGACAATATGAAAAGAAAGTAGTGAGCATATGCACAGTGACTCAAAAATTCTTGCTTCTCTACGGAAATGAAAAGGATTCACACTGATTCCCTTACTGAGATGTGTTTTGCCCAAAGGTACAGGCACTCATCAACTTCTGTCTACCACCCTTCTTTGACCTTGATACTAGGATTTACCATAGCATAAAGTCCTCTTTCAGGACAAACCATCAGAAAGAGAAAGATTAACTAGCTTTCCATCAGGGTAAAAAGGAAAGAAAAACTTGAATAATTATCTTAAGCTGTCACCTGGATAAAGAACTTTTCTATGAGATGCAATAGGAAATGGCTTCCAATAACAATGATGGTGGTTATGATTAAAGGATCTCAGTGAAAACCTGAGATATTTCTAACCACCTTCTCCATTCTCCTCACTGGCTACTTGCTGTGCAAAGTCCAAAGCTGCCACAGCCTAGGAAGTCCTACCTCACATAGCAACCACCACCTCCATAATCTCACCTGAAACTCCTCTTCCTTTCGCTCTTTCTTGTCCACAATTCTCTTTCAATTGCTCCCATTTGCCACGTCCACATGCAAGGTCTTCACACCTGCTATTCCCTTTGCCTGGAATGTTCTGTACTTCCACCCTTCCCCAGTCATCCTTTATATTATAGCTAAAATGACAATCCATCAAGGAAACTTTTTCTGTGCTCTACACATGTAAAGCTTTAGTAATGGCCCCCAGTTACATTATCTTTTCATGGCACTTAATATAATTCATTGTGTGTATAAATGCCTATTTAGGATATATCGCACTTGACTATTGGCTCTTGAAACCAAGGATTAAGTCCTTTTTCACTCCTATATCCTAATAGTTAAGACAGTGTCTGGCACATAGTGGGAGCTTAATTTACTTATTAAACAAATGAATGAATGAATTGAACTGAACTATACAGTGCTCTGACCAAAAAAAACCTTTCTCCTTTAATTATGTTCCCAAGAAAAACATGGGCCAGTTGACTGAAAGCCAGGCTCAGCAAACAAACCATCAGCTACGATCCTATAAACCTCTGTGAAGACTGCAAAAGCATCACAGTACAAAGTTCAGTGAGCCATCAACTGGAGTTTCTTTTTCAGTTAATAAAATGTTCTAGAACTGATAGTGGTGATGGTTGCTGAACTCTCTGAATATACCAAAAAATAGGGAACTGCACACTTTAAATGAATGAATTGTACAGCATGTGAATTATATCTCATTAAAGTTATTATTTAAAATTTTCAGCTTCTAAGCTACAAAAACCAAACTACTGAGGTCTTAAAGTACTTTATTTCAAAACTTAAGTTCTTTAAGTTGTCTCTGGATTTGGTTTTCAATTGTTAAAAGGGAAATTGGGGTTTTTTGTGGCTTAATAATTATCCAAATAAAAACTGATGTATTTTGAATGAGATGTTTGGGAAAGAGTACTCTTCACCAGTGGGTTGAGATCTCTCCTTTCATGTGAATTAACAGCTCACCAAAGAGAAACTCCAAATGGGTGCAAAACTAAGATGCTCGCACAGAATTTTAAAAATGCAAATTAAAATTTTTCATATTTTTGCATATAATACTGATAAGGTCAGGATTAAAAAATATGTCATTAAAAAGTGATTCATACAGTTGGTGGGAGTAGAAATTTGCACAAGCATTTGAAGGGCAATTTGGCAATAGCTATCAAAATTTTACATATTCATATTATTTTACCTAAATAGTTTCTCCTAGTAGTTCATTCTTCAGAAATACTTGCTGTGTTGGGCAATTGTTTATAATCCTGAAAAACTAAAAACAAACCAGATATAGTCTGTCCACTCAATGGAATATTTGACAGTTGTTTTAAAAACTGAAGTGGTTTGACATACATTCACATGGAAAGGTGTCCAAGACGTAATGTTAAACAAAAGAAGCAAGTTACAATATAATACACATTTATAATATTGATATATGTGTAGGAAAAATATGAAGGAATATACTCTGTATTTAATGGTAGTTACCTTGAGCAGCAATTTTAAATCGGAGTGCCACAAGAATTTTCATTTTTTAATATATAATCTTTATGATATTTTTCCATCACCATTTAGTTCCCTTATACCTCTCTCCCCCTAGGCATCAACACCCTATTGTCCATGTCCATGAGTCCATTTTCTTCTTTGTTCAATCCCTCCACCCCCTAACGTCCCCCACCCTCACCACTAGCTGCCATCTGTTTTCCATCTATGAGTCTGTCTCTGTATTCCTTGTTAGTTCGGTTTGTTCATTAAATTCCACATATGAATGAAATCATATGGTATTTGTCTTTCTTTGACTGGCTTATTTCACTTAGCATAATGTTCTACAGGTCCACCCATACTGTTGGAAACAGTAAAAATTTTCTTCATTTTTATGGCCGAGTAGAATTCAATTGTGTAAATGTCCCATAGTTGTTTTACCCACTCATCTACTGATAAACATTTGGGCTGCTTCCATATCTTGGAGATTATAAATAATGCTGCAATGAACATATGGGTGCTTATGTTCTTTCAAATTAGTGTTTTGGGTTCCTTCAGATATATTCCAAGAATTGCTGGGTCAAAAGGCAGATCCATTTTTAATTTTTTGAGGGATCTCTATACTGCTTTTGACAATGGCTGCACCAGTCTGCATTCCTTGAAAGAATTTTTAAAACACGCAGTACTTTGGGTTATATTTTGCTTATTTGTTTGTTTTGTTGTTTAGGTTCCTGTTAAAGGTGAGATTATATGGTATTTGTCTTTCACTGCCTGGCTTATTTCGCTTAGCATAATGCTTTCCACTTCCATCCATGCTGTTGCAAAGGGTGGGAGCTCCTTCTTTCTTTCAAAGACACTGAAATAGAGAACAAGCTCACAGTGCCCAGAAGCGAGAGGGGAGGGAATTTCAGGAGAAAAGGGGAAGGATTTATAGGAACAAGTGTAAAGGACACATGGACAAAAACAAGGTGGGGGTGGAAATGGGAGGGAGGTGGGGAGGGCTGGGGGGCAGCTGGGATGAGAGTAAAAGACAGAAAATGGTACCTGAACAAGAATTAAAATAAATTTTTTTAATTTTTATTTTAATTGTTGATCTTGTACCGTTTTCTGTCTTTTACTCCCACACCACCCCACCACCCCAGCTCTCCCCACCTCCCTCCCATTTCCACCCCCCATAGTTTTTGTCCATGTGTCCTTTATACTTGTTCCTGTAAATACATAAATAAATAAATAATTTAAAAAACAAAAATCCCTGCAGTACCTGACTATTCAGGCAGGAGTACTGACCTCTTTTTCCTTAGATTATCAAATTAAAAAAATGACTACAGCCAACACAACAATAGCTGTCTGGTGTGAATCAAATCAAAATTATACCTATTTTTTGTCAGATCAACAAATAAATGTCTTTTTCAGTGTGCTGCAGAATTTTAGCAATTAGTTTATGTGTACCATGAGATGAGAAAGGTTGAAAATTGCTGTCTTACAGTGATGGGATTTCCATTTTATGTTAAATATTTCTTCCAAGTTTGAATTGGTTATAATTCAAGTTTGAATTGCAAGCAAAAAAAAAAAAAAAAAAAAAGGAAAGATTTTTAAAAATTTCCCTTCCTTTGTTAGGTGCACTAGAGAATGGGGTAGAAGGGGTATCAGCACTGAAGGAGGCAGCAATCATAATTGTCTCCAACACTAGGGACAGTTCCACCTTTCTACCTACCACTGTGAAAAGTCAGTCCCCTCTGCTTTTCTCATCTCCCACAGTCCTTCCTTCCTTTCTTCCTTTCTCTGCTTTCAAACTTAACTACTTTCTACCTCAAATTGCTGAATGGAGATCAATCAATTCTTTAGGCTCTTGTTGGAGCATAAGCTCCTAGAAGACAAAGGACTCATTCAGCTTATCTCTAGGTCCTCCACACTACAAAAGAACAATGCTTGTACACAGTGTTCTGGAGAGCATCAGCAGCAGGTCAGAACTTTTCAAAAATAGTATTTATTTTTCAAGTTTTCTAAATGGTTTTGGTTTTAAAATTCAAACAGGACAGAAAAGATAAAAATGTCTTCTTCCCAGTCTAGATTGTCAGTTTCCCAGTATCTGGCAATGACTGTCACTAGTGTCTTGTCTGTTCTTTGAGAAATGGTCTACGTATATGAGTATGCATGTGTTCCTATAGCCCCTCTCCTTTACCCAAATGGTAACATTAAGCTCTGTCTGTTGCTTGCTTTTTCACTTATATAGTTATGCAAATGTTCCAAATTGGTACATACAGACCTAATTAATAATACCTTATCTTGTTAAATGCTTCCCAAAAGTGTATTTTATGGCTGTCCCATAACCAGTTTAGCCAGTCTCTCCCTGACATATTTAGTTTGTGTATTATTTATAATAAGATCTAGCTGTACACAGATAACAGTGTCTTTTTTTTTTAAGATTTTTTTTTTTATTTGTCTTTAGAGGGGTAGGAGAGAGGGAGAGGGAGAGAAATATCACTGTACGGTTGCCTCTCATGTGTCCCCTGCTGGGAACTGGCCTGCAACCCAGGCATGTGCCCTGACTGGGAATCGAACCGCGATCCTCTGGTTCGCAGGCCCGCGCTCAATCCACTGAGCTACACCAGCCAGGGCAGATAACAGTGTCTTAAACAACATAAAATTATTTTTCTTTAATACAAAAAAGTATGGAAGTAAACAGTTAGAACAGGGATGCTCTGGTACCCTCAAATGTCAGAAACCCGTGTCCCTAACCTCTTCTTCTTCTTCTACCAGGCACATCCTCATTCCAAGTTCTCTTCATGGTCCAAGATGGCTGCTCCCACCCTGGCTACAATGTCCACATTCCAGCCAACAAAGAGGGAGAAAAAAGGAGAAAGGCATGCTTCTCCCTTTAAATGTACTTCCCAGAAGCTATGCATGCCACCTACACTTACAAATTAGTGACATGGTCATAGTTTGTTATGATGAAGGCTGGGAAATGTAGTCTTTATTCCAGGCAGCTATGGGCCACCATAAATTAAGAATTCTTTTATTATCGTATATGAGAAGAAACACAGTATTGGAAATAATACCACCTCTACCACAGGTTTCTTCCAATCTTTTGCAAGTAAAAAAATAAATAAAAGAAAAGAATAAAAGAAAAGAATAAAATAAAGTAAAATAAAAATTCTTATGTATATGTATTTGTACACTTATATGAGAGTATCTTTGGACAAATTATACAAGAATATGAGAGGATTTAGAGATCTTGTTCCAATTCCCTCATTTTATAGGTAAAGATTGCCACCTAAAGAGGTAAATTGAAATAACTTACTAAACATCACAGAACTAGTTCCCAGCCCAGCAGAGTAGGGTTCCAGATAAAATACAGGATACACAATAACATTTGCATTTCAAGTAATCAAATAATTTTTATTATAAGCATGTCACATATAATATTTGGTACATACTTATAAAAATAATGATCTGTTATTTATCTGAAATTCATATTTAACTAAGCATCCTGTAGTTTTACCTGCTAATCCTGGCAATTCTAAGCAGAGCCAGGTTTAGAATTTAAATGTCTTGATTTTCCATCCCAGTTTTTCCAATATACAGCATGCCCATGTCAAGTGGACACTCAATTAATAAATGAGGTAGTACCAACAAAGCATACCAATAATTCAAAGAAAGAAAACACACCTTGCCAACAAAAATTACCTTTTAGAGGAAACAAAACTATCATTGTTTGCAGATGACATGTTAGTATACATAGAAAATCCTATAGTCTCAACCAAAAAACTGCTCGACCTAATTAATGAATTTGGCCAAACAGCGGGATACAAAGTCAATATCCAGAAATCAAAGACATTTTTGTATACCAACAATGAAACAACAGAAGCAGAAATCAAGAAAAAAATCCCCTTCGATATAGCAAAAAGAAAAATAAAGTACCTAGGAATAAACCTAACCAAGGAGGTAAAAGACCTATATGCAGAAAACTACACAACACTGAAGAAAGAAATCAAGGAAGACACAAATAAATGGAAACACATACCGTGCTCATGGATCGGAAGAATTAACATCATCAAAATGTCCATACTTCCTAAAGCAATCTACAGATTCAATGCAATACCTATTAAAGTACCAATGGCATATTTCACAGATATAGAACAAACTCTTCAAAAATTTATATGGAACAATAAACGACCCAGAATAGCGGCAGCAATCTTGAGAAAGAAGAGCAAAGCAGGAGGGATCACAATACCTGATACCAAAATGTATTACAAGGCTACTGTAATCAAAACAGCCTGGTACTGGCATAAAAACAGGCACGTGGACCAGTGGAATAGAACAGAGAGCCCAGAAATAAACCCAAGTCTCTACAATCAATTAATATTCGACAAAGGGGGCAGCAACATAACATGGAGTAAAAATAGCCTCTTCAACAAGTGGTGTTGGGAGAACTGGACAGCTTCGTGCAAGAAAATGAAACTCGAGCACCAACTTACACCATACACAAAAATAAACTCAAGGTGGATAAAAGATTTAAACATAAGCCGTAACACCATTAAAGTCCTAGAGGAGAACATAGGCAGGAAAATCTCAGATATTACACACAGCAACATTTTTACTGATATGTCACCTAAAGCAAGGGACATAAAGGAAAGAATAAACAAATGGGATCTCATCAAAATAAAAAGCTTCTGCATGGCCAAGGAAAACAATATTAAAATAAAAAGAGAACCGACTGTGTGGGAAAACATATTTGCCAATGATACCTCAGATAAGGGTTTAATCTCCAAAATATACAAAGAACTTACACGACTCCACTCTAAGAAGACAAGCAACCCAAATTAAAAAATGGGCAGAGGACTTGGGCAGACACTTCTCCAAGGAGGACATACAGAGGATCCAGAGACACATGAAAAGATGCTCGATATCGCTAGCTATCAGAGAGATGCAAATTAAAACCACAATGAGATACAACTTGACACCAGTCAGAATGGCCCTCATAAACAAAGCAACAAACAGCAAGTGTTGGAGAGGTTGTGGAGAAAAGGGGACACTACTGCACTGCTGGTGGGAGTGCAGGTCGATACAACCACTATGGAAAACAGTATGGAATTTTCTAAAAAAACTAAAAATGGATATACCTTCTGACCCAGCAATTCCACTGCTAGGACTGTATCCTAAGAACCCTGAAACACCAATCCAAAAGAACCTATGCACCCCTATGTTTATAGCAGCACAATTTACAACAGCCAAGTGTTGGAATCAGTAAATGAATGGATCAAAAAACTGTGGTACATTTACACAATGGAATTCTATGCAGCAGAAAGAAAGAAGGAGCTCATACCCTTTGCAACTGCATGGATGGAACTTGAGAGCATCATATTAAGCGAAGTAAGCCAGGCAGTGAAAGACAAATACCATATGATCTCACCTTTAACAGGAAGCTAATCAACAAAACAAACAAACAAGCATAATATAACCAAAGACACAGAAATTGAGAAAAGGCTGAAAGTCACCAGAGGGGAGAGGGGAGGAATTCTCAGGGGTAAAGGGGAAGGAACAAGTATAAAGGACACATGGACAAAAACTATGGGGGGAGTGGAAATGGGAGGGAGGAGGGGAGGGCTAGGGTGGTGGGTTCGGGTGAGAATAAAAGAAAACTGTACAAGATCAACAATTAAAATAAAAATTTTTTTAAAAAGTCAAGAATTTTTCAGTCAAAAAACTGAAGACTTTCAACTTGTGGGTACAAAAAAACTCACTTTATAACTGTATTGGCATATTGTGCTGATGATATACAATACAAACTTTTCTAATTTTTAAGAGAAATAACAAAAAACCCTACATACAGTTTACGTATATGCCCATCCAAAAATTGGTGGTATGAGGAAGGAATTTAATTATGGACAAAGTGTGGTTCAAAAATCCCATGAAGTCATTAAAAGAAGCCAGCCACCACTACTCCAGTGCCAATTTCCACTTTTGTGACTGAAGTTGTTGCAAGAACGGTTGAACAAGTGGATTCTCCATTACCTGTAATCCTGCATAGCCATTCACCAGGTGCAATATATAGATGTCTCTATTAATAAGCCTTTGTTAAGGAATTGGGGAACAGGTGCATGGATGCACCTGTTCCCCTCTACTAAGACCTCGCCTTCCCTTAGGAGCTACTGGGAGTTGATAATCATCACTTTGGTTTGGCCACTACTGGGGGTTTATTTACAGCACTGTTGGGGTTGCTCTGAGTTCTAAAGCTTCATCTGAAAGCATCCCATTCTAGATCCAGTTGCACACTGTTTGAAGATAGTGATAATGATTTCTAATTCAGTGAATAAAGAGAATGCAATAGACCCCAAAAAAAAATTACCTTTTATAAGGGCTCAGATATCATGATCTCCATACCATATGCTTAAATTAATTGAATTGTTCCATGTTGTAGATACATAGGTGACAAACCAACCATCCCACAGAGGGTATAGTAAATGCTACAATCCAAAAGCCATTAGAGGCCATGTGCTCCTGTTCAAAATAAAATTAGCCTTAAATCAAAGCAGACTCCCAGGGCCTGGAAGTAGGCAAACCTTGCCAGAATTCTGGTTTATTACACATGCAGAGAAGAACACAAGTATGGAATACAGATATGATAAAGCATTCAGAACGCCTTTGGAATTCAATTACTTTACTGTAGTGATAAACTTAGGATGAGGAACCAAGCTCAAAATCTCAATTATGCCAGTAAATATATTTCATTACATTCTGGATATACGGCTTAAAAAATTACAACCTAACAAATTAGGACCTTCTCATAACCTTTCTTTCTGATTACAAATAAAGAGCTCTGCAGAATTTTTCACATGATAAGACTTTATAGGTACACACACATTTTATAACAACAAAATCAAGAACCTCAGTTCTAAGCATGTTTTCATTCAAAGTAATGTACATTATTCCCCTAAAAGAGAACTACTTAAGCCTTAGCTTTCCAAAATTTATCACACTAGAGCAAAAGAAAAGAAAGAACCTGATTATAATCCAGTTTCTGGATTCAGCTACCAATTTCCAGGAAACACAAGAAAAGAAGAACATTTTAAGTTCAGCAGGAATGTAATCAACAATATCCAGGCTATGGGAAGTTCAACAGCATAATCTGGTCTTCAATAACTAAATAGAAAATGGAAAAAAGTAAATGGGATTTTAAAAACATCAGCTAATCACAATGTGTGGTCCTTATTTGAATCTTAACTCAAACAAAGTGTTACAAAACAAACTAACAACAAAAACTATTCCCTTATGAGACAATTGGAAATTTGAACACTGCCTGAATATTTAATGATATTAAAGAAGTACAGATAATTTTTCAGTGCATGAGAATAATATTATTATACTTAGACTTTTTTAAAAGGCCTTTATCTTTTAGAGATGGGGACTAAAATATTTAAAGATGAACTGATAAGCTATCTGGGCCCTGCCTCAAAATATTAGAGGAGGAGGAACTGAGTGGGATGCAGATGGGGTAGGAGTGGGAACAGGATGATGGATTGGGAAAGGCGATAGGAACACATGGAAGTACTTCACTATTTTCTGTTTATGCTTCTTTCATGTTTGAAATTCTCCAATTTTTTAAAATTTCTAGTACATGACAAAAAATAAAAATAAAATAAAGCCTGTAGCATAGTTATAAATATCTGAAATATGGTAATATTCCATCAGAAAAAATAATTTAAACAACTCCATTATTTTAGGATCCTATTATGAGCAATACATTAATTTAGGTAAAACACTTGTCTTGAATTTTTTCAGTAATAAAGGTTTTACTTCTCTAAATAAATTAAAATGAGGAAAAACACTACATAATAAGATTATTTAAAATATTTCATTTTCCTGTAACAGTAGGGATGTGTATCACCCCACCATTCTTTTGACATTGTTTCTGTAAATGCTTACTCTGATTAATATGTAGCTTGCATAATCCTAGGAACTAATTTCAAAAGATATAGACTCTGACCTTCAGTTACCCCAGCTCTGGGAGATTTGCTGACCTTCAACCACAAAACCAGGATGATACCAGACCATCACTTGACCAGTTTCAATGTCCTTATGGGAATGGACAGTGCTAGTCTGCACGTAGAAAACTTCTCAACTCCCTCCCTTGATCCTTTTGTTCTGCTTTCCCTCTCCCTCCTTATAAAAACCTCTACCTGCATTGAGATGTTAAGATGGGCTTTGAGACAAGAGCCTCCCATCTTCTCAGACTGCTGGCTTCTGAATAAACCACAGCTATAATTGTTCTAGAACACATATAACTAAAATGAAGTCTAAATCCCTTTAGGTTCCAATCATTAATTTTAGTTATACCCTCTAGAACTATGCAGTTCAATACAGTAGTCACTAGCCACATGTGACTATTTAAACTTAAATGAAATTAAACAAAATAAAAAATTCAGTCCCTAAGTAATAGTAGACACATTTCAAGTGTTCAAAACCCACATACAGTAGGTAGATACCATATTTGACAAGGCAATATTGCCATCATTGTAGGTTGGATCCCCTGTCAGGGCACATGCCCAGGTTGCAGGTTCAATCTACAGTCAGGTCATGTATGGGAGGTAAGTGATCAATGTATCCCTCTCCCACGGATGTCTCTCTCTCTCTCTCTCTCTCTCTCTCTCTCTCTCTCTCTCTCTCTCTCTCTCTCTCTCTCTCCCCCCCTGTCTCCCTTCCTCCCTCCCTTCCTCCCCCCTTCCCCTTCTTCTCTCTCTAAAGTCAATAAACATGTCCTCAGGTGAGGATTAAAAAATAATAATTAAATTTTAAAATATAGGCCTCATCACACAGTGTTCCACTGGACAGAACTATTCTGGAGCCTTGCCACTCAGAGTGTGATCTACAGATAAGCAGCACTAGCATCACCTAAAAGCCTGTTAGAAATACAGAATCTCAGGGCCTAACCAAGAGGCATTAAATCAAGAACTTCATCTTAACAAGACCTCCAGGTGATTCTAGTGTCCTCTGAAGTTTGAGAAGTATTGCACTGAGGGGACCAAACATTTGAAGTCAGTTATCAAATTGCACTGATACTACAAGTCCATACTAAATGTCCTCAGCTTTTCATCATATGACACAGATTCCAAATCTCATTGATCCAATTCTTAACTGCCCTCTATCATCTTCCAGTCTACAAAGGGTAGAACAAGAGGCTGTACTTCAGGAAAGGTCTGAAAGTGAGACCATCACGTTCTTTGAGCTGGATACCACGTTTCTTCCAATATAACCTCACAATGTATTAGTTCATTCTTGTTTAATAAGTTCCCATCAGCCACATCACACTGGAGGCATGTAGGAAACTCATGACCCACAAGATCCTTGGGTCTTCTCCATGGAACTACAGTGAAGTTACACATACCAAAAACTTTTTTGGGTGATTGCTCAAACCAATGTTCAGAAATGTACAATTATCTATTAAATTTAACCTTGTTGACTGTGTCTTTTGGTTTCATCTACGGAGTTCTTAATGCACTGTATTTCTTTCATCTGATTTTGTCTGAAAACTTTATGAGCATGCCTGTATCTTCCACCAAAAACTCAAAAATCTTAAACAGAAGGAAGTCCAGAATAGTGACCTGCAGTCTCACATAGTCTTCATCCTCCCACATGATAGGAATCCATTCAGACTCTTGGGTCTCCTTCTGACCCAGAATACTGATACTTGAAATCATTTCATAACTCCAGAATGTATTGTTGCAGGAGCCAAAATAATTTTTAGGCAAAAAACTTCAAGATTAGACTTATGGTATTAAAGATTAAAGACCATGCCCTGGCTGCTGTAGCTCAGTGGATTGAGTATGGGCCACAAACCAAAGGACTGCCAGTTCGATTCCCAGTCAGGGCACATGCCTAGGTTGCAGGCCAGGTCCCCAGTACAGGACACACAGAGCCAACCACACATTGATATTTCTCTCCCTCTCTTTCTCCTTCTCTTCTCCTCTCTCTAAAAATGAATAAATAAAATCTTTATAAAAAAGATTGAAGATCAGTTAATTTTTTCCACATCTTCTCTTGCTACCAGTACTTTGTGACAAAAGCACGACACTCTTATTTCTATCCAGTCCTCAAATTATGTCAAAAAAGACGACCTTTTCATTAAGATACATACACTCTTCTACATTGAAACAAACAAACAGAAGTATTTTAAGTAGTCTGTACTAACATTTAACTTATATCTGTGATGGGATCAATTCTCCAATGCATAAACATGGTTAGATGATAAAATAACTCATTATGTCTTCTGGGACTTCCAGCCAAGATGGAGGCATAGATAGATACACTTTGCCTCCTTGCACAACCAAAAGAAGGACAATAACAAATTTAAAAACAAAAAATAACAAGAACTTCCAGAAAATTGAACTGCATGCAAGTCTGACAACCAAGGAGTTAAAGAAGAAACATTCATTCAGACTGGTAGGAAGGGTAGAGAGGATGCAAGGCAAAGCAGTGGCTGGTGGACCAGGGAGGGCAAGGCAGTGACTGGTGGACCTGGCAGTCCCACATTTGCATATGGACAAACCAGCATGACAACTGGAGAGCAAGAAAGACCATGCAACCCAGGGTTCCAGCCCAGGGAAATAAAGTGTCAAAACCTCTGACTGAAAAAATCTATGGGGGATGTGGTGGTGGTAGAAACTCCCAGCCTCACAGGAGAGTTCCTTGGACAGACCCACAGGGTCCTAGAATGTACACAAACCCACCACCCAGGCATCAGCACCAGAAGGGCCCAATTTCCTTGTGGGCAGCAAGGGAAGTGACTGAAAGCTGGCAGAGAGATGAGCAAGCATCACTGTTCCCTCTCGGACCCCTCTCCCACATGCCACACCACTACGCAGCGAAGTGCGATGCCCCACATTGTTGAATACCTACAGCTCTGCCCCTTACAACATAACAGGTGCACTGAGACAAAGAAATATGGCCTAAATGAAAGAACAAAGAAGATCAAAAATATGATCAATTAGCCCTGGCTGGTGTAGCTCAGTGGATTGAGCGCGGGCCTGTGAACCAAAGGATCGCGGTTTGATTCCCAGTCAGGGCACATGCCTGGGTTGCAGGCCAGTTCCCAGCATGGGACACATAAGAGGCAACCATACATTGATATTTCTCTCCTTCTCCCTCTCTCCTACCCTTCCCCTCTAAAAATAAATAAATAAATAAATATTTAAAAAAAAAATATGGCCTAAATGAAAGAACAGATCAAAACTCCGAAAATAGAACTAAGCAATGAAGAGATAGCCAACCTATCAGGCAGAGTTCAAAACACTGGTAATCGGGATGCTCACAGAAATGGTTGAGTATGGTTACAAAATAGAGGAAAAAGTGAAGGCTATGAAAAGTGAAACAAAGGAAAATGTACAGGAAACCAACAGTGAAGGGAAGGAAACCAGGACTCAAATCAATGATTTGGAGGAAAAGGAAGAAAAAAACATTCAACCAGAACAGAATGAAGAAACAATTTTAAAAAATGAGGAGAGGCTGAGGAACCTCTGGGACAACTTTATATGTTCCAAGAACCAGATCATAAAAGTGCCAGATGGAGAAGAAGAGCAAGAAATTCAAAACTTATTTGAAAAAATAATGAAGAAGAACTTCCCCAATCTGGCAAACAAAATAGACTTCCAGGAAGTCCAGGAAGCTCATAGGGTCCCAAAGAAGATGGACCCAAGGAAGCACACGATAAGGCACATCATAATTACATTACACAAGCTTAAAAATGAGGAGAGACTGTTAAAAGCAGCAAGAGGAAAGGAGACAGTTACCTCCAAAGGAGTTCCCATAAGACTATGAATTCATTTCTCACAAGAAAGCTTGCAGGCAAGAAGGAGATGAAAAGAAGTATTCAAAGCCATGAAAGATAAGGACCTACATCCAAAATTACTCTATCCAGCAAAGCTATCATTTATGATGGAAGGGCAGATAAAGTGCTTCCAAGATAAGGTCAAGTTCAAGGAGCTCATCATCACTAAGTCCTTATTATACAAAATGTTAAAGGGACTTACCTAAGAAAAAGAAGATGATCAAAAATATGAACAGTAAAATGACAATAAATTCACAACTATCAACATTTGAACTTAAAAAAGACGAAAACGAGCTAAGCAAACAACTAGAACAGGAACAGAATCACAGAAATGGAGATCACGTGGAGGGTTATTAGTGAGGAGTGGGTGGTGGGGAGAAGGTACAAGGAATAAGAAGCCTAAATGGTAGGTACAAAATAGACGGGGTGGGGGTAGGGAGGGCATTAAGAATAGTATGGGAAATGGAGAAGCCAAAGAATTTATATGCACAATATATGGACATGAACTAAGGGCAGGGAATGCTGGTGGGAGGGGGGTGCAGGATGGAGGGGAATAAAGGAGAGACAAAAATGAGACAACTGTAATAGCATAATAAAATATATGAGAAATGAAAAAAAGGAAAACAAAACAGCTTTGGAAAAAATAACTCATTACATTTTCTAATGACTACATTCTAAAGATGGAGACATGGTAGGAGGGATCAGATTCCACTTCCCCCTACACACAGGAGAAAAACCTAGCCGATCTACAAAGGAATAGAGCAAACAGCCAACAGTACCACAGCATATATGAAAATAGGAGACCAAAAAGTGTAGCAGACATTGAAAAAACAGACGGTAAGGAGAGTTTTGCTGGACAATAAGGGCCCAGGTATCAGTGCAGAGACCAGAGCAGCTGAAGTCCTGGGCCGGTGCTCGCAGGGTCTGCCACAGGGCTCTAGGGAGGGAACTGGGTAAACTGCTCCCTCCCCAGCCAAACAAGGTTTGAGCAGCACTGGGAGAGACCTGGTTGCTTGCAGTCGCACAGAGAGAAGTTAAGGTCTGAGAGGGAAACACACAGGGACTGTGAGCACCCACGCGTAGCCCTGGGAGGAGTGAACAACCGAGCTCCTGCGACCAGAAGTGCCATGTGACCAGAGGCACCATGTTACCAGAGGCTCCCAAGTGACCAGAGGCACCTGCAACCAGAGAAGGGGCTTTGTGGAAGACCCGGAGCTCACACCCGTGATCCTAGGGTGACTGTGCCCAATACAGGAAACCCATAGAGCCCACACCCATAAACTCTGGTTGGCGCGCGTGCCCTGTAGGAGACCCAGAGCTCACACCCATAAACCTGGGGAGTGCTCGATCTATAGGTGATCTGAGCTCATACCCATTAACTCGGGAAAGCACTCGCTCTGCAGGAGGCTCAGAAACCATGCCCAAGGCGCTGCAAGAAGAGGCGCCAGCTAGCCCTGGGGAGAGTGCATAGCTAGCACTGAGGAGAGTAGCCCAACCCTGACTGAGTGCTGAACAGGGAGAAAAGCCATACCAGTCTCCCTCAGCCCTGTGCAGCCAGCAAGACCAGAAAAACTGGTTTGGACAGTCTGAAACCAGCAAGAGGTTTTTTTTGTTTTTGTTTTTGTTTTTGTTTTTAAATATATTTTTTATTATTTCTTTTATTTTTATCTTTTTTATCCCTCAATTCCTTTTGCTTCCCTTTCCTTCTTTCTTGTTTTATTCCTTCTTCCTTTCTTTCCAATTTCATCTCTTCTTCCTTCCTCTTTTTTGTTTCTTTTTTCATTTTTTTCTTTTCTCTTTTTAAATACCTATGAGTGAGATTAAAAAAAAAAACCTGGAACTGTGAAAAAAACAGAGTTGGACCCAAAGAGGGGGTACCCCAACAGCTGAGACAGTGGAAGCTGTGACCACCAGGATACCTGAAGGAGACTGCACCACTGAATCTCACAGGTATTCTACCACAGAAGTTCACACCATAAACCCAGGAGCCAGAACACATCAATTTAAGAAGCTGAGGCTAACAAGAACACTCTCACAAACGATGGGAAGACAAAGAAACAATCCCCAAATGAAAGGAAAGGAGGAAGCCCCAGAAAGAATGCTAAATGAAACAGAGGCAACTCAACTATCAGATATTGAGTTGAAAGCAATGGTTATCAGGAAGCTCCATGAGCTCTCAATGAGCTACCAGAAACTACTGGGGAGCTACGATGAACTGACTGCAAACTATAGCAACATGAAAAAGGAAAGACAAACTATCAACAAGGGTCAAGAGGAAATGAAGAATACAATTTCTGAACTGAAGAACACAGCAGAGGGAAACAAAAGCAGAATCGATGAAGCAGAAAATTGGATCAGTGAGTTGGAGGACAAAGTAGAAAAAAAACACTCAGAAAGAGAAAGAAAAGGAAGAGGTTCAGAAAAAATGAAAAGGGATTAAGAGAAATGCAAGACAATATGAAATGTAATAATATCCATATAATAGGGATACCAGAAGGAGAAGAAGAAGAGCAAGGGATAGAAAACCTATTTGAAAAAGTAATGATGGAAAACTTCCCTAATTTGATGAGAGAAAAAGTCACACAAATCCAGGAAACACAGAGAGTCCCAATCAAGAGGAACCCAAACAGGCCCACTTCAAGACACATCATCATTAAAATGGCAAAATTCCAAGACAAAGAGAAAATCTTAAAGGCAGCAAGGGAGAAAAAGGAAGTAACATACAAGGGAGCCCCGATAAGGTTAGCAACTGACTTTTCAATGGAAATGCTCCAAGCCAGAAGAGAATGGCAAGAAATATTCCAAGTAATGAGAACCAAAGGCCTGCAACCAAGACTACTTTACCCAGCAAGGCTTTCAATCAAGATAGAAGACCAAATAAGGAGCTTCCCAGACAAAAGAAGTCTAAAAGAATACACCTCTACCAAACCAGTTCTGCAAGAGATGCTAAAAGGACTGCTTTAAGGAAAGAAAGGAAAAGAGAGAGAGAGAGAGAGAGAGCGATGAACACAGATACAAAAATAGCAATGAATAAGGAACTATCAATAATAACCTTAAATGTAAATGGATTAAATGCTCCAATCAAAAGACATAGAATAGCTGAATGGATAAGAAAGCATGACCCACACATATGCTGCCTACAAGAGAGGTGGCTCAGGACAAAAGACATACACAGACTCAAAGTGAAGGGCTGGAAACAAATTTTCCAAAAAAATGGACAGAAAAAAAAAACCAGGGTAGCAATACTCATATCAGACAAAATAGACTTCAAAAGAAGGGCCACAAAGAGAGACCCAGAGGGTCACTTCATAATACTCAAGGGAAGAATCCACCAAGAAGACATAAACATTATTAATATATATGTACCCAACATAGGAGCACCCAAATACATCAAGAAAATCTCAGAGGACTTTGAGAAAGATATTGACAGCAACACAATTATAGTAGGGGATTTTAACTCCCCACTGTCAAAACAGGACAGATCTTCCAAACAAAATATCAACAAAGATATTCTGGCATTGAACAATACTATAGATGAAATGGACATAACTGATATATATACAGCCCTTCATCCCAAAGAAGCTAAATACACATTCTTTTCGAATGCACATGGAACATTTTCAAAGATAGACTACATTATAGGACACAAAACAAATTCAAGAAAATTGAAATTATACCAAGTATTTTCTCTGACCACAAGGGACTGAAACTAGAAACTGACTCCACGGGGAAAATCCCAAAATCATGGAGATTGAATAGCATGCTATTAAACAATGAGTGGGTCAAGAATGAAATTAGGGAGGAAATCAAAAAGTTTCTGTAGACAAACGAAAATGAACTCACAACGACCCAAAACTTATGGGACACAATGAAGGCAGTCCTCAGAGGGAAGTTCATAGCAATACAGGCCTACCTAAAGAAGATGGAAACATTTCAAACAAACAACTTAACCCTACGCCTACAAGAACTCCAGGAACAACAACAAAGACAGCCCAGAGAAAGTAGAAGGAAGGAAATAACCAAGATCAGAGCAGAATTAAATGACATAGAGACTAAAAGCACAATTCTAAGGATCAATGAATGCAGGATCTGCTTCTTTGAAAAGATAAACAAAATCGACAAGCCTTTAAGCAGGCTCATCAAGAAAAAAAGAGAGAGGACCCAAATAAACACAATCAGAAATGAAAGAGGAGAGATTATAACTACACCACAGAAATACAAAGGATTGTAAGAAATTACTATGAAGAACTGTATGCCAAGAAATTTGAAAACCTAGGTGAAATGGACAAGTTTCTAGAAAAATATAATCTCCCAAAACTCAATAAAGAAGAAGCAGAAAACCTGAAAAGACCAATAACAGCAGATGAAATTGAAGCAGTAATCAAAAAACTCCTGGCACCAAAAGCCCTGGACCAGATGGTTTCACAGGAGAATTCTACAAAGCATTTAAGGAAGAGCTAACCCCTATCCTTCACAGACTATTCCAAAAAATCCAAAATGATGGAAGACTCCCAAACTCTTTTTATGAAGCCAGCATCATCCTAATCCCAAAACCAGAAAAAGACACAACAAAGAAAGAAAACTTCAGGCCAATATCACTGATGAACATAGACGCTAAAATCCTCAACAAAATATTGGCAAACTGCATCCAACAATACATTAAAAACATCATACATCATGATCAAGTGGGATTCATCTCAGGGATGCAAGGATGGTTTGATATTCACAAATCAGTAAATGTAATACATCACATAAACAAAATGAAAGACAAAAATCACACGATCATATCAATAGATATGGAAAAAACATCTGATAAGGTACAACACCCATTTATGATAAAAAACACTCAGCAAAGTGGGAATAGAGGGTGCATTCCTCAACATTATAAAGGCCATATATGAGAGACGTACAGCCAACATCATACTCAACGGGCAAAAACTAAAATATTTTCCACTAAGATCAGGAACAAGACAAGGATGTCCACTTTCACCACTTCTATTCAATATAGTATTAGAAGTCTTAGCCACAGCGATTAGATAAGAAAAGGAAATTAAAGGCATCCAACTCAGAAAGGAGAAAACAAAACTATAATTGTTTGCAAATGACATGATAGTGTACATAGAAAATCCTACAGACTCAGCCAAAAAGCTGCTCGACCTAATAAATGAACTTGGCCAAACAGCTGGATACAAAGTCAATATCCAGAAATCAAAGCCATTTTTGTATACCAACAATGAAACAGCAGAAGCAGAAATCAA
Source organism: Glossophaga mutica (assembly GCA_039655065.1). Classification (NCBI taxonomy): domain Eukaryota; kingdom Metazoa; phylum Chordata; class Mammalia; order Chiroptera; family Phyllostomidae; genus Glossophaga; species Glossophaga mutica. The sequence goes on from CM077309.1 coordinate 50,691,642, forward strand.
GAAAAAAATCTCATTTCATATAGCAAAAAGAAAAATAAAATACCTAGGAATAAACCTATCCAAGGAGGTAAAAGACCTGTATGCAGAAAACTACACAACACTAAACAAAGAAATCAAGGAAGACACAAACAAATGGAAACATATACTATGTTCATGGATTGGAAAAATCAGCATCATCAAAATGCCCATACTACCCAAAGCAATTTACAAATTCAATGCAATACCTATTAAAGTACCAATGGCATATTTCAGACATAGAACAGACACTTCAAAAATTTATATGGAACCATAAATGACCTAGAATAGCTACAGCAATTTTGAGGAAAAAAAGAGCAAAGTAGGAGGGATCACAATACCTGATACCAAACTGTATTGCGAGGCCACTGTCATCAAAACAGCCTGGTACTGGCATAAAAACAGGCACATGGACCAGTGGAACAGAACGCAGAGCCTGGAAATAAACCCAAGTCTCTATAGTCAATCAATATTTGACAAAGGGGGTAGCACATAAAATGGAGTAAAAATAGCCCTTTCAACAAGTGGTGTTGGGAGAACTGGACAGCTTTGTGCAAAAAAATGAAACTCGAGTACCAACTTACACCATACACAAAAATAAATTCAAGGTGGATAAAAGATTTAAATATAAGCCATGACACCATTAAAGTCCTAGAGGAGAACATAGGCAGGAAAATCTCAGATATTTCATGCAGCAACATTTTTACTGATATGTCACCTAAAGCAAGGGACATAAAGGAAAGAATAAACAAATGGGATCTCATCAAAATAAAAAGCTTCTGCATGGCCAAGGAAAACAGTATTAAAATAAAAAGAGAACCGACTGTGTGGGAAAACATATTTGCCAATGATATCTCAGATAAGGGTTTAATCTCCAAAATATACAAAGAACTTACACGACTCCACTCTAAGAAGACAAGCAACCCAATTAAAAAATGGGCAAAGGACTTGGGCAGACACCTCTCCAAGGAGGACATACAGAGGATCCAGAGACACATGAAAAGATGCTCAATATCGCTAGCTATCAGAGAGATGCAAATTAAAACCACAATGAGATACCACTTGACACCAGTCAGAATGGCCCTCATAAACAAAGCAACAAACAGCAAGTGTTGGAGAGGTTGTGGAGAAAAGGGGACACTAGTGCACTGCTGGTGGGAGTGCAGACTGGTACAACCACTATGGAAAACAGTATGGAATTTTCTAAAAAAACTAAAAATGGATATACCTTTTGACCCAGCAACTCCATTGCTAGGACTATATCCTAAGAACCCTGAAACACCAATCCAAAAGAAACTATGCATCCCTATGTTTATAGCAGCACAATTTACAATAGCCAAGTGTTGGAAGCAACCTAGATGCCCATCAGTAAATGAATGGATCAAAAAACTGTGGTACATTTATACAATGGAATTCTATGCAGCAGAAAGAAAGAAGGAGCTCATACCCTATGCAACAGCATGGATGGAACTTGAGAGCATCATGCTAAGCGAAGTAAGCCAGGCAGTGAAAGATAAATACCATATGATCTCACCTTTAACAGGAACCTAATCAACAAAACAAACAAACAAGCATAATATAACCAAAGACATGGAAATTGGGAACATGCTGAAAGTCACCAGAGGGGAGAGGGGAGGGAATTTCAGGGGAAAAGGGGAAGGATTTACAGGAACAAGTATAAAGGACACATGGACAAAAACTATGGGGGGGCGTGGAAATGGGAGGGAGGTGGGGAGGGTTGGGGTGGCGGGTTCGGGTGAGAATAAAAGACAGAAAACTGTACAAGATCAACAATGAAAATAAAAATTTAAAAAAAAAAAGAGAGAGAACTGACTGTATGGGAAAACATATTTGCCAATGATACCTCAGATAAGGGTTTAATCTCCAAAATATATATAAAGAATATATATAAATATATATTCCAAAATATATATAAATATTAAGAACTCACACAACTCCACTCTAAGAAGACAAGCAACCCAATTAAAAAATGGGCAAAGGACTTGAGCAGACACTTCTCCAAGAAGGACATACAGAGGATCCAGAGACACATGAAAAGATGCTCAATATCGCTAGCTATTAGAGAGATGCAAATAAAACCACAATGAGCTACCACTTCACACAGTCAGAATGGCCATCATAAACAAAGCAACAAACAAGTGTTGGAGAGGTTGTGGACAAAAGGGGACCCTAGTGCACTGTTGGTAGGATTGCAGACTGGTGCAGCCACTGTGGAAAACACTATGGAATTTTCTAAGAAAACTAAAAATGGATCTGCCTTTTGATCCAGCAATTCCACTGCTTGGATTATATCCTAAGAACCCTGAAACACCAATCCAAAAGAACCTATGCAGCCCTATGTTCATAGCAGCACACTTTACAATAGCCAAGTGTTGGAAGCAAACTAGGTGCCCATCAGTAAATTAATCGATCAAGAAACTATGGTACATTTACACAATGGAATTCTAAGTAGCAGAAAGAAAGAAGGAGCTCCTACCCTTTGCAACAGCAGGGATGGAACTGGAGAGCATCATGCTAAGTGAAATAAGCCAGGCATTGAAAGACAAATACCATATGATCTCACCTTTAACAGGAACGTAATCAACAAAACAAACAAACAAGCAAAATATAACCAAAGACACTGAAATTGAGAACAGGCTGACAGTGACCAGAGGGGCGAGGGGAGGGAATTTCAGGGGAAAAGGGGAAGGGTTTACAGGAACAAGTATAAAGGACACGAGGACAAAAACTAGGTGGGGTGGAAATCGGAGGGAGATGGAGAGGGCTGGGGCAGTGGGCTGGGATGGGAGTAAAAGATAGAAAACTGTACATGAACTACAATTAAAATAAAGTTAAAAAAAGAAGAAGAGTTGACTGGAATGAGCATTAAAAAATAAATTAAAAAAATAAAATAACTCATTACATTTTCTAATGACTGCATGCCTTAAAATCTTATAATGTTCTCCTCCTTTTTTTTACAAATATATTTCACATAAATAAATGATGTACCCAGCAAAGAAAAATATTAGGTATATTACAACACCTGTGACATGACCTCTTATTTTGTAAATCAGTTAAAATTATTTATTTCCTCCAAGAAATTAATTTTAAATCTTAAATTCTGGTTATATTTAAAATTTTTATTGTCCTGTTTACCCTTTTCTTAATTTGCTTTATCTTTTCTGTCTTATCCCAAGAAATTCCCTTTTTATATTGCTCTCATTATGTATATTAATTGAACATATGCACCAGGAAAATATATATCAAACAACTCCTACAAGATAGGCAAATCAAATGATTCAAAGATCTGCAAGATAAGATCTCCTCCTAGAGGAGCTTATTAATCCAGTGGGGGGGGGGCGGGCGGAAGAAGATTTACACACAAATAATTAAGATAGAAAGTAATATGCAGAGCATACTATATAAGTAATACAATAAATGAGCTATAAAAAAATCAAAGGATGGAGTTCTTTAGAAAGAAAAAAAAAAAAACTTCTCAGAGGGAATAGCAGTTACACTGGTTTGAAAGATAAATAGGATTTCAAATTGTGTGTGTAGAGAATATTTGGAAACTAGTCCTGGCTGACTACACAAAGGTGAAGAGCAAGGGAGTTGCAAATACAAATGATTCTACTTCTGCCAAAGTAAAGGATGCATAATGGGAAACTTGGCAGAAAAGGCCACAACATGAGGGGGTACACACGGTTGATAATGATGAGAAAGAAACAGATGCACCCAGACTGGGGCAGTGGCCCTGAGCAAGGTACATCCACACAATATCTAAGTCTGTCTATTACCCAGGTTGACTGAAGTAAAATACCAATGATTGTTTATTTATAATGCATAGCATCGGACATAGTAATTCCCATGTCATTAAATACTCCTTTTTTAAATGTTTGGATGGTATTTCATTGTGTGAAAATATGAATATCTTCCATTATTGGATATTTAGGTTAGTTTCCATGTTTTGTCAATACTTAGAATAACTATGGTGAATATCTTTTTATTTTGTGTGCATATAATTCCTAAGAAAGGAATTACTGGGTCAGAGGAAAGAATATTTTTAAGTCTTGGTACACATTACCAATTTTATCCCAGGAAATATGTACCCATTTAAACCTCCAAAAGCAGTATGTGGTTTTGCTCATCATATGTGGGTAGCTGGGTACATCTTACCAAAAGAATGTGGGCTTCCGATCACCCTATCTCCTCTCCCAATGGTGTGAGGAGCCAGACCAGAGAAGAGAGAGTATATTGCTCCAGGGTGATGCAAAAAAGAGCCAAGAGAGAATTGCTTTCACCCTCTCCATGAAAACGTGACTCCTCACTGGGTATCCCAGTATCTCACATCCAGGCTGCCTTCATGGTTATGACCTGTGAAGCTTCATAGAGCCCCAGGCTAAGAAGGGCCCCATGCTTGGCTTAATGTCTGTCATCAGTAATTTCTGAACATGAGTCCTGCATTTTTATTTTGCACTGAGCCCCAAAAATTCTGTAGCCAGTCTTGTTCACCCCACAGTGCCTAGGAGAGTGTGATGCACATGAGACACATTGAAAACTTCCCCCAAGTAGAATAATATTACTGTGTTTATAGGAAAGGGGGAGGAGAAAAATCAAACTAAATCCATATTAAATGCATTTTTAAAGGGTATGCAATTTTTTTTAAAAAGTCATCATCAAATTACTGCTTAATTTTGTTAGTTGCACAGACCAAGGGGACAATTAAGTTAAATGGAAGTCACAGAGATTCAAAGGAGTCATGCAAATAAAAAAGTAAACAAAGTTTTTTAAAAACTAGAGAGACAATAATTCAGAAAAACACTAAGTTCAAAGTCAATGAAAATTTGTTTTTCTCCAAGTCTATATCATTTTCCCAGTGGGTTCTTGAACTGAATAAATGTGATTTTTGCTTGAAATTTTTCATGAAGGCCATCTGAAATTAAGACAGACAGGGTAAGTGTCTTTTTATTATTCTGAGCCACATAAGACAATTGGTCTCAGAGGCCAATAAAAACTAATCCAGAGGAACACAGACCACAAATCTTGCTATCCCAACCACTCACCAACCCTAAAAGTTAATAAACTATTAATATTCCTAGTGTGAACACTGCTTTTTTCCCATGTTCTAGTTAAAGCTTAGAAGAATCAAAAAGTATAAGAATTCTGCAGATGGATTCTCAAGGGAGGGCCTAGACTTCACCAGACCAAAATCATTTTCTGTCCAAGTCCATGTCCTCCTCACATTCCATGCAGGCATTGTTGACAATGTATTCTTAAATTTGGTCCTGGATCAACTGCTTCAGAACTATATAGCATATTTCTTAAGAATGGTGATTTGTGGACCCCATGCTGGACCTTCTGAATCAAATTTCCAGGACACAGAAATCTATTCTGTTGACCAACATTAGGTGAATCAATGCACAAACCAAAGCTTCTCATACTTCATTGTGTACACTCATCACCTAGTGATCTTACTAGAATGCATGTTCTGACTCACTGGATCTATGTGGGGATATAAGGGTTGGTATTTCTGCTGTGACTGGGTAGCTCGGTTGGTTAGAGCAATGTCCCTATACAAGGTTGTGCATTCAATCCCAAGTCAGGGCACATACAGGAATCAACAAATGAATGCATAAATAAATGGAATAAAAAAATCAATGTTTCTCTCCCTCTCTCTCTCTCTCCCTCTCCTTCCCTCCCTCCCTCCCTCTTCCCTCCACCTTCCTCTCTCTCGCTAAAATCAATAAATGAAACAAAAAAATTTATGAAAAAAAGAATCAGCATTTCTAACAGATGAAGTTCCCTCCTTGGCTGCAAATTAGAGTCATATGAGGAGCTTTTTAAAATCTCAGTTCTGGGGGGAGGTCCAAGATTGTGGAGTAGGTGGATGCTAAGCTCAACCCCTCCCAAGAATACATCTAATGTATATCTATATTTAGAAAATTTCTTCTGAGAGAAAATTACAAGCCAATTAAATAACTTCTGCACAATAAGCAAGAGAGAGACCACATAAAGAAATTTGGAGAACCACAAGAGCTTTCTGGAAGCTGAAGGAACAACCCAGGACCAGAGAAACTGGTGAGTGCCACTCTTTATATTTCCCCTGCATGTGGATAGCAGGTGGGACCTCCATCCAAGTTCTCTAGCCAATCTGCAGGACACTGTAGTGTGTTCCCAGCCACCCCTCCTGGAGCTAGATCCAACAGAAACAGAAGGGCTCCATAGCATGCATACAAGGGGCCCCTCCATTCAGAGAATGATCCAGTGGGTATGGCGGACTGCTGCTACCAAACCCACGGAGCTGCCCACACATGTAGGGCTTGCCCAGCTAGAGAAAGTGTGAAGCCAGCAAAACACTATGGTACCCACTTGCAGGGCTACTCTGTACAGAGAAAGTGTGGGGATAGTAGAGTGCTACTGTGTGCTCACGTGAGACTGCCCCTCCTGGAGGGAAAGTGGAGCTAGGAAAATGCCATGGTCCCCACACAGAAGTCTGCCCATGTGGAATGAGACAAGTGCTGCTGTGAATACAAAGTACTGCCCCACCAGCAGAGGGTGCAGAACTAGCAAAGTGTTGCCATGCATGCCCACAAGACTACTCCACCTGGAGAAAGGGCAAAGCTAGTAGAATGTTAAGATGCAGACTCATAGAGAGCAGCTCCACCAAGATGCTGCTCTGATGGCAGACAAAGCAACAAGGTACACACACAGCACTACACAACTGAGTGACTGGAGCTCAGCTGAGCAAATGAGGAGCTCCAGTGCCAAGAGAGGGTGCGGAACAAGTAAAGTGCAACCATACACATAAGCAGAAATGCCCCATGGAGAGAGGGAGTAGAATGGGTAGGGCACTGAGATGCAAGCACACAGGCAAAGCAGCCCTGCCCAGAATCTTCACTGACAACAGACAGTTAAAGCAACAAAGCATGCCAAGAGTACACCAAGCAGCCTTGTCTACACCATGTAGTCCCACCTGGATTTAGAAAGGCAAGGAAGCATGTATACCCCCTAATGCCTTACTTGGAATCCACTCCTTCTAGCCAGGCAACACACTAGACAGAATACGCACCCTGCCCCCAACTAAAACCAGGCTTCAAAACTATTCAACCCACAGTCTACACAGAGACTACTTTTTCAAGACTAAGGAAGTTAGCTATTTCATCCAGTTCATGGGACCAAAGACAAAAAGTCAACAAAATGGGGAGATATAAGAATATGTCCCAAGGAAGAACAAATAAAAATTTCTGAGAAAAATCCTAATGAAACAGGTAATTTGCCTGATAAAGAATTCAAAGAAAGAATCATAAGAATGCTCAAAAAACTTGAGAGTAGAATACAAGAACTAAGAGAGCACTTCAACAAAGAAAAGGAAAATGTAATAAAGAACCAATCAAAGATGAAGAATACAATAATTGAAATGAAGAATATATGAGAAGGAATCAATATCAGACTAGTTAATACAGAAGAATAGATTAGCAACCTGGAACACAGAACAGTGGAACGCACCCTATTATAACAGCAAAACAAAAAAAGAATTGTTATAGATGTGGAGTGTATGACATCTCAGGGATAACATCAAGTGCTCGAACATTTGCATTATAAAAATTTTAAAAGAAGAGAGAAGGGAGCAGGAAGAATATTTTTTTAAATAATGGATGAAAACTTTCCTAGTCTTGGGCAGGAATCAGACATACAGGTCCAGGAAACACAAAGAGTCCCAAACAAGATGCACCCAAAAAGACTCCCACCAAGACATATTGTACTTAAAAAGGCAAAAGTTAAGGATGCAGAGACAACCTTACGGCATCAAGAATGAAACAACAAGCCACATGCAAGGGAAATCCCATAGGCTATCAGCTGACTTCTTAGAAGCAACTTTACAGGCTAGAAGAGAGTGGCAGGAAATATAAAGTGCAGAAGAAAAGGAATCTACTAACTAGAATACTGTATCTGACAAGGTTATCATTCAGAATTGAAGAGTTCCCCAGACAAGCAAAAACTAAAGGTATTCACAACCACTAAACTATTTCCAGCCTTACAAGAAATATTAAAGGGTCTTCTTTATGCAGGGGAAAAAAAAAAGCCATAACTAGAAATAAGAAAGTGCAGGAAACAAACATAATCTTATTGGTAAAGGCGAATATACAATAATCATAGTTAATCAACCACTTAAAAAGGTAATGCAGCCCTGACCAGGTAGCTCAATTGGTTGGAGCAGAGTCCCATACACCAAAATGTTGCAGTTTTACGTCGTAGTCAGTGTACATACCTAGGCTGCAGGTTCAGTCCCTGGCAAGGGCATATACAGGAGGCAATGGGTTAATGTTCTCTCTCTCCCTCTCTATCTCTCTATCACTCTCCCCCCGCTTTCTCGCTCTCTTTCTCTCTCTCTCTTCCTTCTCTCTCTAAATCAATAAACATATCCTTTGGTGAGGATTTAAAAAATAAAAATAAAACAAAGCTAATATGAAGGTTAAAAGACAATAGTAGCAAAATTAACTATAACTACAATAAATAATCAGGGGATACACAAAACCAAAAGATATAAGATATGACAGCAAAAAAAAAGAGTGGATGGAAAATAAAATGTAGTGCTTTTAGAATGGGATTGAACTTAAATGCCTATCAGCATAAAAAGGACTACTATAGATAGAGATAGAGATATATGAATCTCATGGTAACTATAAACCAAAAACTTATGAAAATACACAAAAAAAGAAAAGAATCTACTCAAAACACTAATGAAAACCAACAGATCTAAAGAAAAGAGATCAAGAAAAAGTAAGTAACAGAGAACAACAACAAATAATTAACAAAATGGCAATAAGCACATACCTATCAAAAATTTCAAATGTAAATGGTCCAATCAAAAGGCATAGAGTGGAAGAGTTAATTAAAAAAAAAACCATGACCTATCCATATGTGGCTTACAAGAGACTCACTTTAGATCTAAAGACTCGCACACACTAAAAGTGAAAAGATAAGAAAAGATATTCCATGCAAATAGAAACAAAAAGAAAGTTGGCGTAGCAAAACTCCTATCACACAAAATAGACTTTAAAACAAAGAACGTAAAAAGAGACAAAGAAGGACATTATATAATTTTAAAGGGGTCAGTCTAAGAGAATAAAATAACTGTAAATAACTATGCACCCAACATAATAGCACCCAAGTATATAAAGGCAAAAATTAATAGTAATACTATAATAGTTGTAGACTGTAATACTCCATTTACTTCAATGGATAGATCATTCAGATAGAAAATTAATACGGAAATAATGGCATTAAGTGCCACATTAGAGCAGTTTGAGTTAATAACATTGACTTAAGAACATTTCATTCAAAAACTGTAGATTACACATTTTTCTCAAGTACATATGGAACATTTTCCAGGATAGATCACATACTAGGCCACAAAACAATCTTCAATAAATCAAGAATATTGAAGTCATATCAAGCATATTTTCTGTTCACAATGTCATAAACTAGAAATCAACTACAGGAAAAAAATTGCAAAAAATAACACAAATACATGAAGATTAAACAACATGGTTCTAAAACAACCAATTGAACAAAGAGAAAATGAAAAAGGAAATAAAAAACTACCTTAACACTAATGAAAATAAAAACACATTCTCACAAAAATTATGAGATATAGTAAAAGTAGTTTTAAGAGAAAAATTTGTAACTATACAGTCCTACCTCAAGAAGCAAGAAAAATCCTAAATAATCTATTGAATAATTTACACCAGGGGCGTCAAACTCATTTTCACCGAGGGCCACATCAGCCTCTCCGTTGCCTTCAAAGGGCCAAATGTAATTTTAGGACTGTATAAATGTAACTGCTCCTTAACAGTTAAGCAAGAGCTCAGCACTGCTGCCAGATAGAAACAAGGTGCCAGGCCAGATAAAACAAGGTGGAGGGCCGGATTCAGCCCACGGGCCTTGTGTTTGCCACCTGTGACTTACACCTAAAGGAACTACAAAAAGAGGAATGAACAAAACCCAAAGTAAATAGAAGAAAGAAAATATGGAGACAACTGTACTTGAACAAGAATTTAAAAAAGAAGAAAGGAAATAATAAAGATCAGAGCAAAAATAAACGAAATAGAAAAGAGAAACAATAGAAAAGATCATTGAAACTAAGAGCTGGTTCTTTGAAAGGGAAAACTGAGCATCTCTAAAAATCTCTCATGAAAATTATCTGTAAATAATGACAAAGATGTTGAAATATTAACACCTCCTTCATGAACATATCAAAATGCTCCCTCAGCCACCTTCCATCTGCTTGCCTGCCTCTTCCAGCAGGAGCACTGCCTCGCTGTTTTCAGCTCATTTGATTTCTAAAAAAAATTAAGCCAAAATTGTTTCAGCATGCTGCAAAGTATAATCCTAACATTTCATATACATTTGGACACCCAATTTAAAATATAGTGGGAAATAGAATATTTGTGGGCTGTTTCTTGCCATATTTTAGATTCATTCTTCACGAAGTGCATTTCTCCATCAAAATCATATGCATGAACTTAACTTCTAACTGAAGTAACAGCAGCAACAACAATAATAGTGGCTAACACTAATATAACGTTGTTCTAAGCACTTTCCAGTCATTCATTTAATCATCCTGTAATGTAATTATCAATTCCATTTTACGGAGTAGAAAACTGAGGCCAGAGGCATTTAGCAACTTTTTCATGGTCATAGGACTGATTGTAGCAGAGCCAATACTTTAAACCAGGGCTCTGGCTCCAGATTGTATGTTCTTACCTATTATGCTGGACTGCTCAGGAGGCACTACCTAGCTTGAATTCTTTCTTTTCCAATATCAGTGGTCATTGTCATATTGCAGCATCAAAAAAGCTGGAGGGGGTGATTATAGTGGGTTGAATAGTGCCCTCAAAAAAGATAACCTAAATCCTAATTCCCTAAACCTATAAATGTGACCTTATTTGGAAAAAGAGTCTTTGCAGCTCCAAATACAGATATTGAGATGACAAGTACCTGCATAAGAGAAAGGCAGAGGGAGGTTTGAGACACAGAGGCTTAAGAAGGAGAAAGTGTGAAGGCAGAGGCAGAAACTGGAGTGAGGTACCTGTAAGCCAAGGAATGCCAGGGGTTGCTGGCAGCCAGGCGCCAGAAGCCAGGGTAAAGGCATGGAATGTATTCTCCCTCAGAGCCTCCAGAAGGAACCAACCCTGCAGACACCTTGATTTCAGATGTCTGGCTTCCACAACTGTGAGAGAATAAATTTCTGTTGTTTTAACCCACCAAGTTAGTGTTACTTATGATGGCAGCCCCAGGAAGCTCGTATGGTGAGTCACACAGTAGGCTCAAAAACCTTGAACAGAAATCACATCCTCATTGTACAGATCAGGAAACTAAGCCTCAGAGTAATGAGTTCATCAGTGTCCTGTTGATTGCACAACAGGTTTGTAGCAGAACTAAGCTGGACTCTAGGCTACATGCTGGTCCCCCAGTCCTGGGCTAGCCCCCTGTTGAGTAACTCTTACCCACCTCTTTGGGAGACAGAATCATACACGCACTTTAGAACCTGACCACCAAGGTCAGTGTTTTGATTCTACCATTTGCAACCTGTGTACCTCCATTTTCTCATCTGTAAAATGGGGGAACAGAAATGATACCTACCTACAGTGTTATTTTGAGGAATAAATGAAGCAATATATAAGCCTGGTATATAACCTCTCAATAAATATTAGCTTTACTATTATTTTATTCCAATATTTATTTGGCTTTTGATAGAGGGTTAATTAAAAAATCAGGAATATCACAGTGCCTGGAGGGGAAATGATAGATAGACACATTAGCAGCATTTTCTTCGTGTGAAAATTTTTTGACAAATATTCCCCAATTTCTTATGAGGTTGGATATCAAGATGTAATGCCCATAACCCTAGATGTGCACCTCTTTGACAGTCTTTAATGGCCCTGCCCCCAAAAAGGAGGACCTAGTATGATTGGCCAGTGCCCAGTAGAGTGACTGGATGGTGTCATGCTAGTGGACATGGTCATTCACAATGCCCACTTCCTCTCTCTCACTTGTGCCGCCCCAATAGGGCAGGCTGGCCCTAAACCTCTCATCTTTTTCTTGGTCTCTTATGATGAACATTTTTGGAAACACTGCTTTCTCAAGCAGCTCTGCCTTCTTCCAAGCTTTCCAGTCCCAGGGACCAGCAAGGCAGGCAGGGTTTTTCATGCCTTACAGGACAGGGCCCTGCCCACCATCCTTACCCTTTCATTCTGGGTAGCCATATGGTAAGAACACCAGAACCTCCTCTTGCTAACCCTGATTTACCCCTGAGCATGGTGACTACATGGGGTCAGCATGCAGCAGGCATGACCATTTTAACTTCTGATGGGGCAGGAATAGCAAGTTCTCTCCCTAATCAAAAATCCCTGCATGAGAGGACACTGAGCTCATCCTCAGGGATTAATAAAGCCATACTCTATTTCCCTTTGGACTGCTGGACTTGGTCAGACCCTAGAGAGAGGCAGAAAGAGCAGTAGCATTCAAACACCAAATCCCCACCTAAATTCCTAATAAATTCATATTATTTCTGAAGGTAAATGTGTACAATAAGCTATGTTATCTCAAAGAATACTGTTCATTATAAAGTGTCCTCCAATGTATTGAACTTCCTATTAGTCATCTGAATGATAATGCAGACTTGAAGAATACCAAGAAATTGAAACACCTGGGGAAATTAAAGCCATTTCTCCCTAAACCAAATAACCATCAATCTGTTGCAATGGTTATACTGCTCTAATTATTGCACTGGATCTACACACACACACACATAGATGCATACACACCCCTTGTCATAGCTCTCCCAATATAAAGCCCAATGCAGCTGCTGGAATAAGCTAAATACTATTGAAATCAATAGTATCCTTAGAAAATGTGGGTCTGGGATGCTGCTTTCATCACAAACAGATTTCTCTGTTTGCCAGAACTTTCTCCAGGAAGTTCAAGAACCATGAGCAGCTGTAGAAATCCAAGTCATCAGAAAAATCAAAGAATCTGTTCTCCTTCAAAGCAAATTTCCTAAAAGGACCTCAGCATCTGCCTTTTTAGCATAAGAGGCTGGGCACCCTAATCTAAGGTGAATTTTTAGTTCTCTCCTCCCTCTTCTTCCAATCATTTGTGAAACCTGATTCCTTTTACTCCAGGCCAGGCACCATACTTCCACCATCACCCATAATCATGTCAATCATTTTTGACTTTCAAGAATTAATCAATGCCTGATACACCTTACCCATTTCTCTTTCTGCAAATATCCAAAAGGAGGTTCCTTTCCCATTTCCAGTCCTATGTTGGGTGCCTCATAAATTCCTGGAAGCCAAGAGAATGATTAAGATGACACCACAACCCTCTCCTCCCACAGGTAGAGTCAGGATTCTCACCCAAGACTTTGGGCCAAAAGATGCTCGTATTTTTTCTAACATCTTGAATTCAACATTGTTCACTTTTGTTTTACCTTCAGACTAAGAATCAACATCTATTAACCAAAGGGTAAACCAGAACAAACCAGAGAGACATCCCACCTAAGGCAAACAACAGCTGCTAACTCCAGCTCACTGGATTCAGGGCTATCAGATCTGCCTGGTGTTTAAAAAGATTCAGAAATCAAGTTTTTACATGATGTCTCTCAAATTTTCCATACTGGCACACAGCCAACTTGTGTCAGAGTGAGAATCAGATCTAGGCCTCCTGGCCTCATGAAGCCCAAGGGGCCTTGCCTTTACACATGCCTGTGCATTTCATACCACAGCTATTCACTAAACAACTGCTCTGTTCAGGAATATTGTTTTAACAAGTGGGTAGATGGATGGATGGACAGCCAGATATTAAGGAACATAGGGAGAAAGCAAAACATAACTCCCAAATTTACTAAATATCTTTTAAAAACCGAGATACAACATTCAATCCATCATCAGCCTTCCCAAAATAATTTTATTTGCAATTGACAATGACTAGGGAATAGATTACATAGTCTGAAAACTAAAAGTAAGGCAAACACAGAAATCCTATTTAAGCCAGACCATCTTCCACAAAGAAAGTCATGACTAAGGAAGCACTGTAGCTTTGTAATCCACAGATAAAACCCATTCTTGGATTATTTAAGAATGTCTTTCCCCCTCTGCACTCTTGAAAACATGGGGTATATTTCTGCAGTATTTCTTTCAGGATGGTAATTAGTACAGCTGAGAAATGTCATCAACAGCAAAATTAAAATTAGCCTTTACTGGTAAAATTTCTCCAGGCATATACCAGTAGTTCCTGTCTCCACCAAACAGAATAATGGGTTTATGTATCATCCCACAACAAACTAATCAACCCATCTGCAGCACCTGAATAAAACCAAACAACATATCAAACTGGACCACCAACATGTCAGCCTTTGCCTGCTGCAACCACACCTGCCTCATCCTAACCCCTGGCCCCCATCAAATCACACTCACAAGTTATATAACAGCACTGACATTTTTTTGCTATCAAGGCACTCTTAATTTCCCTGAAAATTTTTTGTGTAATTTAGAGTTGTGCCATGGTTCAGCTAACATAAGCCTTTGGGACATTTGTATGCAGTATAGCGACACATCAGGGAAAACTGAGATCCAAGGAAAGGAGGTAATTTGGCCAAAATCACACTATGTTTGGCATCAAAGTCAAGCCTAAATTCCTAGCCTAATGCTTTCTCTTTTGTTAAACCTAACAGTCTCCCTAGGTTAAAAGTCACTCTTTTTACTCCATAGCTAGTAAGGTCTCTTTATCTGGACCTTTTCTGACCACTTCCTCCCTGGTTTGAGGAAGAAAAACCTCACCCCATCTGCAAGGCTGACCTTATTTTCTCCCTCCTGTTTGACTTTGTTCCACCAATAGCCTCTCTCTGTACCATACCATTCCTTACCAGTTAAAAATATGGTCGAGTATGTCATACATTAGTGGAGGGAGATTCCTTAAACTCTGCATCTCCTCCAGTTACCACTCTTCCAAGCTAAGCACCTTGCAGTAAGAGTATAAATATCAACATTACTACTTCCAACGCACTGCAGCCTAATATCCACTCTTACTACCCTATAATGAGGTCTAGCAGAGGCCATGAGAAAGCCAGTTCCACCAAACCCACATCCCTACTTTGCATCACCACCAGGATCAGTGAGACTTTGCAACAAAACATGATCAAAGAATCAAACTCCTGATCTCCACCCTTCATGAGTCTTTCACAGTGGCTCAAGCCAAATCCTTTGACTCCTTTTGTTTTCTGCACTAAAATGGAAGCTCCATATAAGCACAAAATTTTGCCTACTATACCCTCAGCACCTAGCTCAGCACACAGAAGTTCAATGTTTGTTGACTTACTCCATTTAGCCATTCAGTCATTGTCTTGTGTGAACCCCTTGGGGAGCACTGGTAATGTCTCCAGCGGAAAGTGGAAGATACATCTAAAGGCCAGTGGAGAGGTTTGAGTTAAAGAACTTGATCTTGGAGACCATTCTTTTGATATAAACTACCGAAGTGTCATTATAAGAGTTTCAGCTGGACAGAAATGATGCTGCAGATGAATTTAGTAATCAGAGATGAGCAAAATAGGCCAAAGTTTACACAAGTCAATTAATCGATCACTTCCTCTGAATTCTCAGGGTTCTAGCTGGTTGGATCAGTCAATCTATACCTGGAGGCCATGAGAGCTGCTTTGGGCAACTAGAGAGTTTGTCTTTCCTGAAGGCTCAATAATGTTTACTGTAAAGTCACACTCATCATTTTTTTCTCTTTTACTCCCTTACAGTGACACAAAAATTTACAGTTTCTACCTTGTGCCACAGAAAATACTTTAATGAAAACTACCAGGAAATGTAATAGGAGTCTTCAGATTTTTTTAGCACAAGAAAGGTCTGGCTATGGCCCAGAGTTCTCCAGAGCAGCAATCTGCAATTCAACATGAACTGCCTTGGATTCAGCTAAGGGGATCTATACCTTGATCAAGAAAACTCTCTTAGCCACCCCTAAGAAGCTCATCTAAATTTGGTTTCCACCCCCACTAGGGGAGGTAGAAATTGGAGGGAGGTAAGAAGGGCTGGGTGAGCGGGCTGGGCTGCTGGTAAAAGACAGAAAACTGTACTTGAACAATAATTAAAATAAAATTTTTTTAAAAAATTGCTTTCCAGTGCAAGATATTCTAATTCCACTGGCTCAGTAAAGAAGAGGAAAAACAACAGGATAATAAGGAAAAACTCTTCCCAAGATTGTGACATGGCATCTCTTTGGCATATGACAAAAAATATTGTGTATCTTATGATGACAGTTTGGAGATGACATTCTCTCTCTCTCTCTCTCTCTCTCTCTCATTCACACACACACACACACACACACACACACACACACACAAATAATAGAAAAGGCACATCAAAGAATTAGGCCAAGGGAAACAAACTAGGCTGTTCTCAACTCAACAGAACAAGAGTTTCTGTTGGGGACTTCTGGCCAAGATGGAGGTGTAGGTAGACACACTGTGCCTCCTCACACAACCAAAATTAAGGACAACAAAGATTTAGAAACAAACAAAAAAACAGATCTGACAGAAAATTGAACTGTAAGGAAGTTTGACAACCATTCATACAGACCGGTGAGAGGGAGGAGTCAGTGGCCCAAGGAGAGGGGTTGCGGCAGGAAAAAGCGGTGGTTGGAGAGCCCAGGCGTGCAGGCAGTGGCTAGCAGACCCCAGGCGCTCAAGGTAGCTGACCACGGACACACATTCGCATGCAGATAAACCAGGCAAAAACGGGGAGACAGACCGCACAACCCAGGGCCCAGCACCAGGAAATAAAGCCTAAAAGCACCAATTGAAAACACTTGTTTTCAATTGCACATTGAGGTGCTGGGAGAGACTCCCAGGAGAGTACACTGGAGAGACCCATCAGGGTCCTGGAACGTGCACAGGCCCATCCGCCCAGGAGGCAGCACCAGAAAGGCCCAGTTTGCTTGTGGGAAGCGGTGGAGGGGACCAGGATTTGAGAGAGAACAGAGCAAGCACCTTTGTTCCCTCTCGGACCCCACCCCCACATACAGCATCACAACCCAGCAACTGGGCTGCCCTGCCTTAGTGAACACCTAAGGCTCTGCCCCTCATACCTAACAGGTGTGACCAGACCAAAAAAAAATATATATATATATATATGGCTCAAGCGGAAGAACAGATCAAAACCCCAGAGCCAATACATCTGAGCGACCAAGAGATAGCCAACCTATCAGATGCACAGTTCAAAGTGCTGGTGATCAGGATGCTCACAGAATTGGTTGATTTTACTCACAAATTAGATGAAAAAATGAAGGCTACAATACGTGAAATGAAGGAAAACACATAGGGAACCAATAGTGATGGGAGGAAAACTGGGATTCAAATCAATGGAGTAGACCAGAAGGAAGAAACAAACAAACAAACAGAAAAGAATGAAGAAACAAGAATTCAAAAAAATGAGGAGAGGCTTAGGAACCTCCAGGACATCTTTAAACATTCCAACATCCAAATTATAGGGGTACCAGAAGGGGAAGAGGAAGAGCAACAAGTGGAAAACTTATTTAAACAAATAATAAAGGAGAACTTCCCCAGTCGGGCAAAGGAGATAGACTACCAGGAATTCCAGGAAGCTCAAAGAGTCCCAAAGAATTTGGACCCAAGGAGGAACACACCAAGGCACATCATCATTACATTAGCCAAGATTAAAATGAAGAAGAGAATTCTAGAAGCAGCAAGGGATAAGGGGACAGTCACCTACAAAGGAGTTCCCATCAGACTGTCAGCTGATTTCTCAAAAGAGACCTTACAGGAAAGAAGGGGCTGGAAAGAAGTATTCCAAGTCATGAAAGGCAAGGACCTACATCCAAGAGTGCTCTATCCAGCAAAGCTTGCATTTAGAATGGAAGGGAAGATAAAGTGCTTCTCAGATAAGGTCAAGTTCAAGGAGTTCATCATCACCAAGCCCTTATTATATGAAATGTTAAAGGGACTTATCTAAGAAAAGAAGATAAAAAATATGAACAGTAAAAAGACAGCAAACTCACAGTTATTAACAACCACACCTAAAACAAAAGGAAACTAAGCAAACAGCTAGAACAGGAACAGAACCACAGAAATGGAGATCACATGGAGGGTTCAACAGGGGAGTGGGAGTAGGACAGAGGGGGGAAAGATAGAGAATAAGTAGCATAGACAGTAGGTAGAAAATAGACAGGGGGAGGGCAAGAATAGTATGGGAAATGTAGGAGCTAAGGAACTTATGACACATGGACATGAACTAAAGCGGGGAATGTGGGTGGGAGGGGGGTGCAGAGTGGGAGGATGAAGGGGAGAATGGGACAACTGTAATAGCATAATCAATAAAATAAAATTTTAAAAAAGTTTCTGTTGGGTTCACAATAACCTTTCCCTTTTGACCATCAACATGTTGACAAAGGAGCTTTTAAACTCATCCTTCTGCTGTTAACATGACAGTCCCAGAGGAGTTCACAGTGGTAGTAACACAGGAAAAATCATAGAAGCAAAATAGTTTATCCCAACATGTACCTCCATATAAATTAAGCACTATGATAACTTCTCCTTTTTTACTGAAGTGTAATTGGTATATAATATCCTATTACTTTCATAGTGATTTAATATTCACAGACATTACAAAATGATAACCACAATAAGTCTAGTTACCATCTGTCATCATATAAAATTATTACAATATTATTGACTATACTCCCTATGCTGTACATTATATCTCATGATTTATTTTATACCTGGAAGTTTGTATCTCTTTATCCTCTTCACTTATTTCATCCACCTCCCCACCTGCTCCTCCCTCTTGCAACCACCAGTTTGTTTACTATATCTATGGGTGTTTTGTTTGTTTTTGTTTTTTAGTTTCCACACATAATTAAAATCATATGGTATTTATCTATCTCTGTCTTATTTCACTTAGCCCAATGCCCTCTAGGTCCATCCATGTTGTCGCAAATGGCAAGATTTTATTCTTTTTATGGTTCAGTAATATGCCTGTGTGTGTGTGTGTGTGTGTGTGTGTGTGTGTGTGTGTGTGTACCACATCTTCTTTACCCATTCATCTGTTGATGGACACTTAGGTTGCTTCCATATCTTGGCTATTGTAAATAATGCTGCAATGAACATGGGGTGCATATATCTCTTTGAATTAGTGTTTTCATTTTCTTTAAATAAATACCCAGAAGTGGAATTGCTGGATCATATGGTAGTTCTGTTTTTAACTTTTTGAGAAAACTCCATACTATTTTCCACAGTGACTGCACAGCACCAATTTACCTTCCCACCAACAGTGTATGAGGGTTCCCTTTTCTCTACATCCTCATCAACACTTATCTTTTGTCTTTTTGATATTAGCCATTCTGAGAGATGTGAGGTGATATCTTGTAGTGTAACTTCTCTTGATTCAGGGAAAATAATGACCTTCATGGACCAACTTCTTTTTCTCCTATTTCAACATAAGTACAGTATTTGGACCACTAATTTTGCCCTTCCTTCACCCCAATGCTTTATGAAATAAGTCTCCAATCATCTGTTTTCTCTTGGTCATTCTCTCTATTGAGAACCTGGACTCCCCACCAACAACCCCTGCTCCCACCTTCCATGTTTTTGAATACTAGTCCATCCTCCGAAAGTGTATCCAATGACCCTCCCTATGTGAAGTCTTCACTCATCTCATCTTTCTCTGGGCTCCTAAAGCATTTGAGTTGTATACTTAATTGTGAGTACAACTTTCTTCCCCCTTTTTATGAGTTGTTTTCTATGGATTTTTATGAGTGTAGCATTTTCCCTGCTAAAATAGATTCTCATGGCAAGAGCTTGGACTTACTCATATTTGTAACCACAGAACTTCTAAACAGAGAGCTGTGACTATTTGGGGCTATTACTAAGAAAACCACAGCTAAATTGGCTTACATAGAGCCATTCCATACTACAGTCAACCCTGACTTTGAAGACTAACCTTGGAGTTAATCTGCCTGGACTCAATCCCAGCTCTGCCACTTGCTAACTGTAACTTTGGACAAGTGATTTCCCCTCTAGCCTCACCTTGCTCACATATAAAATGGTGATATTACTAACAGTATCTACTTCACAGTGTCATCATGTAGATTCAGTAAAATACCATATGCAAGTCCTTCAGCACAGTATTTAAACGATCATTTTTTCATTTAGGGTACACGTAGGAAGTTCTTTATCAGCTTACTGATCATTTTTATCCTTATCAAGGGAACATACTGTAGAGACGTGGCTGTGCTAAATGGGAAAGTAATTCACAGCCTAACATGCTTGCCCAAGAAAGGCAGGAGCCCAGACCTTCCCCAATTCCTTCCAGAAGCCCTACTCTGGGCAGAGATTGGGAGGAGGTTGTATCCACTCTCCTGGACTCTGGCTAGGCTTCTATAAAAGAGAAAGCTCACATCAAGGGCTATTCTCAGGAAAGTAAGTAAATTTGGCAAGTTCAAACTTCACACTCACGTAAAATTCCAAGGTATAGTCAATTGTCCATCAAAAACTATGTATATCACTGCTGCAATGCCTTATTCATGTTCTACACAGGAAAAAGAAATCAGTCTCTAATGATTTTCAGTAGACAGTAAAGGGAAAAAAAGTGTGCTTTACATTTCTTTAGAGTCTTCTTCAGCCTTAGCATATAAATGAGAACACAGTAGGTACCCAATTAACCCTTTCTTGAAACCCCCCAAAATCTTTTATTCCTTGCTCTATCACAAATACCTACAGCATAATTTAATTTAAAGTGTTAACTTTTATTTGCAATTACAAAGAAATAAAATAGAATTATCCAAGACCCCAAGATGAATAAAATGAACTAGAAGTCCTTAATAAATGAAAATATTTAAACAAGTATTTAACACCCAACACTATGCAAACTCTTTTAAGGTAACTTATTCTGGAAGAAGGACTAAAAACCTACCACTTCTAGTATATGCTACCTGAATGCATTCAATGAATGTGATATAGTCCATCTACAATTTTCTACCCTACTGATAAACACACCTTTTAACCATCCCCAGAGTCCTGGCACATGTCCCCTACTTCTCAGCACAAACTGAACAGTAGTGAGCTGAAGATATGTCTCATATTACCAAAAGCTCATTCATTTCATTAAGTACTAGGAACTACTTATTGCTAATACACATGCAATATTAATATTAAATGACAATATCTAGACAGAGATTTTACCTAAATATTCATAGATGCCATTGGGGTTCAGAGTAAGGATAAGGAAGTGAAATAACAATTCAGGTTATACACATTTTCTAGGGAAAAATTACAAAGTTTTCATTGGCTTCTCAAAGGACATATTGAGACAGGAGATAGTGAGGAAGAAAGAAACTCCAGAGGTGCCCCAGGGCTAAGATAAAAGACATCCGTACAAGACAAAGACCCTCTAAGACTGGTTGTTCCTGCTTTCTAGAAAAGCGCTGAATCATGGTGACTCAAGAATGAACCTGTGCAGAAGATGCTACAGGACCCCCGCTTCATTGTGATAGCATTATAATAAATTAACATTGTGGGACCCCCTTCTCCAGTGGCCAATCAAGAAAAGTCATGGGAGACCACATGCACAGTAGCTTTGAAATGTAACTACTTGTACATGTGCAATAGAAGCCCACCAAAAACTAGCCAGGAAGCTTCCACTCTATAAGAATAGAATCCCTCCAGCCCACAAGATCAATCTCTGCTCAGAGTTGGCCCACTCCCATGTTCTGTGAAGTGTACTATCGCTTAATAAATCTTCTCTTTCTTTATGCTATAAACTTTCTGTGTTCAGTTCAATTCTTTGTCCTGGATCACCAAGAACCTGGCTACCTGTGCCCACCTGTGACAATATGATTCCCCAAGTTTAAAAACCACAGACAGAGGTTTGTTCATTTTTTAATTTGGTAAGGCAAATTTTATTTATTTGCTACATTTCTAAATATGAGCAATTTCTAAATTTGGTTATTATTTGCATTAACTTTCCACCTCATATATTTATATATTTATATATTTCTACTGGTTTCAATATTCGTTGGGAACTTTTATATATTTTATATGAATATTTCAGGAATATACCTGTTTCTAAAAGTTGAAGATCATAACTAGCACCATAATATCATCCACTTGGAGACCCAAGTCTAATGGAATTTACAAAAAGTGGAGAATTTCTTAGACATTATATAAAGGAATCATGTGGGTGGGTACACTAAGATGTCATGAATTGATTCTGGTGTCAGTCAATAGCACTTCTGAAATTTCTCCAGTGGGCACAGTCAAGGATAGGGATTGACAAGTTGGGTGTGAAGATCAAGAAATTCTGGAAAGCTACTGATGTTGCTGTTGAAATAGCTAGGCATAGACAGGTGAGAGGAGGTAACTTTGTTTGATTGATCTTGGTCTTCCTAATAACTGAAATAAAACAAGCTCCCAATTATGTGTTACACAAACATATTTCCTAGAAATGGCTGCCCTTTCTTCCAATCCACCTTTCCCACAAAGTCCATGGCTAGAATCTGTCCATCATGCCTCTTTTTCAGAGTTTCTTTCCACAGCTCTGCCTGGGTGGGAGGGCATAGATCTCATCACTCCCTTGGTCACAGCTAACTGGACCTAGAACAGACTCTGGATTCAAGCTGGCCTATCAGATTATCAGATTTTTGGTTTTCTTAATTTGAAACTGAAACAGAGCAATTCTAAGCAGACTCCAACGAGCACTTGAATAGACAAGACACACATGCTTCCCTTGAGTGGCCACTTTTTCACAAGCTGCATATAAAAACCTATCAAAAGAAAAAGACAGAAAATGAGAGACTGACTTTGTCATTATTACCATTTATTTTCAAAAAAATTTGATTCCAGCCCCTAAAACACCTGGCTGCCTACCTACCCTTAGGGTCTGGGAGGAACTCTTCTATGTTCCCAGTAAATCCCTTTTTTTCCTTCAATATGCTCAAATGGGTATTGCTACTTGCAATTATATTCCCTCTTAAACAAGAAGTGATTGAATGAATTAGTAAACAAATGAGTTGGATTCTCAAAAAGGACAAAGAGGTTTCATTGGAAAGTTGTGGGAAGAAAAGGTAATTAGAAACACTAGTACCCAAGAGGGTAACTTCTGACTTTCAAACACAAGATTTGAAACAACGCAAAAGACAAATCCTAAATAGGTAAGGCCACACAGGAAGGTCAAAATCCACCTAAAGAGGAAGTGGAGAGGTGAGAAACTGCGAGGCCAGGAGGCTATATATGTACCCTGAAGTCCCTGTAGATAAAGGCAAGATTAGAAAGAACTCTAACTGAATTAATGAGACCATCCTCAGTAGAGTTCAACAATCTATAGTAGAGTTCCCCTATCCCTGAAGTTCTGCTCTACGGATCCAGCGACTTTGTCAGTCAAAACTACCTGGAAGAATCTGCTGGACCTTTAATGAAGCATCCTGAGAGATAATCTCTCTCATTTCTCTGCAATGATTTTAATTTTCCAGTTGGTCATGAAGTTGCTCCCTCCTGTCCTTCAGGATGTGTTTTGAAGGTAGGTGTGTTCCTTTGGTATTCTCCTGTGCTCATTTACTTAACAAGAATGCATTTGCTCCTTCCTGCTTTCCTTCTCTCCTTTGTTGCTCTCAACAACATACTCCATTCCTCATTCTTGCTTTCCATCCTTTCTCTATGCCTCTTCAAAACATCCTGAAGATACTGTCAAGCAGCACTGCTACTTCCACCCTATGTTAGGCCTTCCATTTCAGTATCAAATTCTCTAGTTTTCAAGCAAATCTGTTGTATTGTCCTTCAAGGCAGTAAGAAGAACACAGTTTTGGGGCTAAACATACCTGAGATTCAAATCCCAAGTATACCTAATGGTAAGACCTCAGGCAGGCACCTAATTAATCTCTCTGTGCCTTCTCATCTGTAAATGGGGATGCCACATGTTTTGCAAAGCTGTTGTGCTCTCATGAACAAAAGCAACTAGCAAATTCCTGGCACATAGATGGAGCTCAAAAATGCTTATTCTCCTCAATTAAAAAAAAAAAAAATCCTCAAAGGCACAGACAACAGTATGGGGATTACCAAAAGGAAAGTGGAAGGGGAGAAGGTAGAAGAAAGTAAAGGGGGGATAAATGGTGACAGAAGGAGACTTGACTTAGGGCAGTGAACACACAATCCAATATACAGATGATATGCTATGGAATTGTACAACTGAAACCTATATAATTTTATTAACCAATGTCACCTCAATAAATTCAATAAAAAAAATAAAATAAAATCCTTATTCTCCCTTCCTTTAAAGATCAATGTCAGACATAGACAAAAAAAAAAAAAAACCCATAAAAATTATGTGAAAGCATAAAGAAATGATACTTTTAAAAACAGGTTTAATTTCCTTAAAGGGGTTGTTCATTTTCCTTAGAAGATTGATCGCTATTTATGAAATGTCTACTTCTAAAAGAATCCAAGGTATTTGAAGATTCATGCTTAATAGTCCAGGTCAAGATTTAAAAAAAAAAAAGACACTCACAATTAATCCCTTCCCTCAAAATGGTGAATCAGGTTTTATCTTTTATGTCATTGTTTTTACAAAAATATATATTTTTTAATAATTTTTTTATTTTTCAATTATAGGTGACATACAATATTATATTAGTTTCAGGTATATGAGTGATTGGACATTGTATAACATACTAAGTGATCACCCTGATAAATCTAGTACCCGTTTGACCACACATAGTTTTTACAATATTATTGGCCATATTTCCTCTGCTATACTTTATATCCCTATAACTATTCTGTAACTGCCAATTTGTACTTCTTAATTTCTTCACCTTTTTCACCCAGCCACCCAATCTCTCTCCCATCTTTCAAAATCCCAGGCCTCCAATCCCCTTATATACATTTGATCATCACTTTACAAAGTGAAATAATTGAGTGCAGGCAAATTATCAAGAAAAAGGAAGATACAGTAATCATCCAATTAACTCAAAATTTCTCAATCTTGTACCTATTGACATTTTTGACCAGATAATGTAAAGGTCTGTCCTATTCACTGTAAGATGTTTAGCAGCATCCCTAGCCTCTACCTACTAGATGCTAGTAGCATATCTCACCCAGTTTCAACAACAAAAACATCTCCAGACATTGCCAAATGTTTCTTGGGAGGCAGAGCTGTCACAGTTGAGAACCACTAAGTTAACTTGATCAATATCTGTATCACCAAACCAGACAGTACAAGCATAGCCATGGATTTATAAGATATGAAGTAGCTGCCTCAGTCTTTACTTCTTCTCTCCAAAATGTTCTTACTAAAAAACAAAATGCCTATATATCACTTCCAAGATATAATTAAATGTTGGCTTCTCAGAGAGAGAGAAAAAAACGTGACAGAATTCTGTTTGTTAGGCTGCCCAAGCTCTTTGCTGCATGCCCATGTTCTGCCTAAAACCTACTTCCCAAACTTTTCAAAATGCTTTTCACAGCTTTCAGAACCTGACCTTTAGAGCAGCTTTATGTGTGTGTGTGAAGTAGATTTACAATTTTCTATGTTCTTGCAAAGCCAAACCACTTATTGAGTCCAAATGCCAACTGGGATGGTCGGAATTTGCACACAGATGTCAGTGGACTCCAAAACAAAAACACAAGAGCTCCACCTGCAACTAATTATAGAAATTGAAATTGCACTCTGGACAGAAGAGGCCAAGTTCAGAACCCACCCCATCTGCTTTGGCCGATAAAATCACTGTTACTTTTTCTCCTGTCAGCACAGACTTGCTTCTTAAAATCCTCTGAGGATGTTGTCTATAGGGAGGGAATTGTATCAGGCAGTGAATATTTTGGGGTGACCACTCCCTCTGCCTTCCCCTCCCAAAGCTTGGTTTCACTAAGTGTCTTTGGCACATGTGAGACAAAAATCTCATTGAAATATTCCAAAATGTTTTCTTTGGTTGTGAGCTGTTGCTATCTCATAGCCAAAATAAAGTGATCCAGAGAGCAAATAGAACATGGAAATCATTTAGCTCTCCCAAGGTCCAACATACAAGAATGTTTATTTTCCTCTTATTAGCCAAGTCTTTCATAAGAAAACCTGGGAATAAAAATCTGTAAGGCTACAAATACAATGCATATGGCTGATCCTAGGGCTGACTGCAAGAGATTACTGAAGCAAAAACCAGCTGACATCTGTGACAAAGATGTATAGTTCACTTCATATCATTCTCCTACATTATGGCAAACAAAGAAATCGACTGTTGGCTCAGTGCCATCTCATCTATCTTCAGAACCAAAGGAAGTTTTTACCTACCCATGAAAGGCATTAAAATTGTGGTTTCAGTCTAAGTAGATCATTGCCGAAGTCTGGACCAAAGTTTTTCCACCATTCTGGAAAGCCAAACAAAAGCTACAGTTCTCTGAAAAGCTGAGGAAGACTATTTCAAGATGAGGAACACGGACACTTTTTCTTTGGTCTTTCTAAGATTCAGCATTCCAAGTCATATTATGGTACTAAACTAGTTCATATTATCCAATTCTAAATCTATGAGCCTATGTAACATTGGGGAAAATACACACAGATGCACACATCTCAAATCAGAGTAAAAATTTAAAAACATATACACAGATATGACATATAATTGACTTCTTAATTTCTTGGGTCTCTTGATTTTGCTTATAAGCCCTCACAACATTGGAAGAAAGAGAGTGACCAACAGCTCAAGTCAGTGCAGTGGACATCCATTTTTATCCTAAAACATCCCTTCACCCTTCGTTTCAGTAACTTTGAAAACTGCTCCGCTCCCAATGCCTACTGTTCCAATAGAATCACCAGTCACAGTAACCCCTTTTCACATACCTGTTCCCACCCCTGCCACATACATTCCCCAAGTCTAGAGGCAGGATATAATAAGGCAGGACCAAATCCTTTCATAAATTTTGCAAGTGGGAAGTAAAGACATAGGAATCACTTAACTCTTCAGTTGTACTGGCAGCCAACACAGTCCACCACCTGAAGGAGAAAATGAGGCTTACACATAAAGATAGCTATCAAGAACCAGAGATGAAGCAATGGGTGGAGACATAGTCCTACTTCAGCTGGAGGCCCTGGGTCCAGTCAACTCTATGCACCACACCTCAGCCTTCCTGCAATTTTATTACAGGAACTAATAAATTTCCCTTTGTTGCTAATTCAGGCTTGGAGAAGCATCTGTGTCTCCATACTACTTTGGAGTATTGCCCAATACAATTAGTAAGTAGATTCCTTCCTTCTAATGTATAAAGTCCTTTGAGATCTCATTTATCCTCCTGAAATGTATCTATTTTTATGGTTATCATGACCGGTAATTATTAATGATTTTCTATGTTTTATCACTTAGGAAGTTATTGAGCTGCAAGTAATAGAATACCCAACAGTGACTTAAACAACTAGGGGCTTATTTTCTCATGTGACTAGAAGTCTGGAGGCAGGCCACCACTGTTGCTGATGCACTTGCTCCGACATGGCTATGTATCTGTGCTTGTCCCAGTCACTCTCCCATGGTTACTATATGGATGACACAGCTCTAGGCAACACATCGGCACTCAAGAACCATTGCTGATGACATTCATTCCTTTTAATAGGAAAACAAAATCTTTCCCAGAATCTCCCAGACTTCCACTTGGGTTTTATTTGCCAGATATTTGATTTATACATATATACATAAAATAAAATATCTGGCAAATAAAAATTCATTCCACTCCCTCTCTGCTTTGGTAGAGAGTAGAGTTCCCTGACCTCAATGACTTAGGCCTTCACCATAGAACATGCTTTAGGCAATAGAATGTCAGTGGATATGATCCAAACAGAGGCTTTAAATGTGTTTGTGGGATTTGGTTGGACACTTTGGAAATACTGGCTTTGAGAGACCCATGGATCTCTGACAGAGTTGTAGAAGGAATGGAGCCTGGAAGAAGGCACAGATATAAGACAGGTCTATTTGAGCAATGAATATATTTAAGTCCTACCTACAAATCTAAGGGGACCTGACACTCCAGGGCTGAGCCATTGATTCCATAAACATTCTCAAGGTGATCTGCAGCTGCATTTAACTGCCAGCAGGCCCTTCACAATACAATTGCCTCACCACATTCTCAAAAAAAAAAAAAAAAAAAAAAAATAGAATTGATTCTATCACCCACTTCCAATTGGTAGAGCTCTTCATATCTAGACATTCACAATGAAATTAGTATTTTAGAACAGAGTTGAATGACCCCTATTGAAATAACCTACAGTTATAAAAATAAAAGAAAAAATAGTAATTAAGGAAATACAGAAATGTGATCCAGCTTGACCTTTTCAAGTTACAGACTGAAAATGAGAATCAAATCATATATTGCAACTAGCTCAAAATCTCATCAAAAACCCATATTAATATTGATTTAGAGTAGATTATTTCCTATTGTGTTAAGCCAGAAATAGAAATTATCACATAACCATGGCTTAAAAACTGTAGCCTTTCCCAGCCAGGTTTACTTACACTTCTTAGGTTACCTTTCCCAATGACCTTGTCCCACTTCTGCACACACGAGATGGGTAAATATTAAGTCTGGTACAATCTCCCAGTGTGTGATGCTATTTATATTCATGCAGATCCTTGGCTAGCCATGCACAACTTAGGAAAATATTTAAAAATTGTTTTATTACACCTAATTTTGAAAAATAATCCATTAAAAATACAAAGAATAATTGCACAAAATATGCAGGAATATGAAAAGTCAATAACTTCTATGCACCAAGCTGTAAGATATGTCTTTATGAACTTTCTGTAAATTTATTTTCTATCATGTTTTCTCTCTCTGATCTCCATCACACAGGTAAATAGAATGGAACTGTCAAGAAAAAAACAACCATACAATCTTTTAGAAAAAATTGGATCACTTTACATCCATGTAGTTGCATTCTCCCACAGCCAACATCCACCCCAACCCCACAAAGGCATTAAAAATAATAAGATATCTGGCTCGAGTGGCAGCCAAACATCTATTCTAAATCTTTTCTCCTCACCAGTCCCCAAATCAACCTACCAGTGTGACACTGAGAGCATGGACTATGTATTCATGCCATTCCAAAGAATTAGCCATAATATGCCTCCGTAGTCTTCTTCCATTCAAGAAAGTACATTATGAAGCAAAAGGCACAAGTGACAGCATAAAGATAACTCTGCATCTATGCATTCCAGTTAAGTAAGCCAGTGATTCCAAATGTCAGTACTGTAACTCCTAGCAGTCACAAATGTATTTCTATTCATGCATACCTGTATAGCTGAGAAGTATGGAGACAGCCTGGGGGTGGGGGTGGTAACCTGGGGTATAATATTCATCCAGGAACCTAAGTATCACCCCTTTGCACAGAAGAAATTTAGTCACAGCTACCTACCCACTGGCTCCAATGTTCCAAACAGTCCTGTACATCTTGTAACACACGCAGGCTATTCAACATCCTCCCTTAGATCTGGGGTTGGATTCAGCTCCCTTGGACAAAACCGCTAGGACTTCAAAATCTACTGCAAAAGCACTGATGACTGGGAGCCCTCTACAACACTGAACATAAGGGTAAAAAGTCTATGCTGATGAGCATTACATTCACAGAACAATAAATATCATAAACATGAGCACTCTAGCTTTCTCACCTTTACTCTTTAACGGACCTGCCTCCATTTCTATTCACAGAATACAATTCAAATTGTCTTAGATTATTTGAGTTTAGATTAGTGAAATTCTAATTATCCAAATACCCTCCAATAACTACATTTGTAAATGCACTTTCTGGTTGTTATGGATAAGGAACCATAATCAAGTGTCTCTTGTCTCTTTTACAGTCTTTCCTTCCATATAGAAAAAGTTTCCATGATTTTTTCTTCTGTAATGAAATTATAGTAAGTTACAGTAAATGGTAGAAACCCTAAACAACCCAAAAGCCATTTCTAGGAAAAAATAAATAAGTTCCTAATTAAGAATACAAGTATAAGTACACTAAATTACATTCTTAGTGATTCTATCAAAACTACAAATGCTTCTCAAATTACAATGGGGTTACATCCCAATAAATTCATCATAAGTTGAAAATATCATAAGCTGAAAATGCACTTAATACACCTAACCTACCAAACATCATAACTTAGTCCCACCTACCTTAAACATGCTCAGAACACTTACATCATCCGACAGTTCAGCAAAATCATCTAACACAATGAACATACTGTAGAGTATTGGATATGATCACATGGCTAACTGGGAACTACATCTCACTGTCATTGCCCAGAATCACAACAGAGTATAATATTGCATAGTACTAACCCAAGAAAAGATAAAAATTCCAAGTGCAGCCTGTGCTAAATGCATACCTCTTTTGCAACATCATACAGTCAAAAACAAGTTGAACCATCATAAGTTGGGAATCATATAGTCATTTTTACATCTAACATGTATGAAGTATGATCTTCCTATTATAGTAAGATTCTATTCACAGCTCAGTGATTCTATAAGAAGGTAGTGAACATAAAGTTAAAATTTAGACACTGGCACAAAATAGACCAAAGCTTGAAATTCTGACTATGTCAATTACCAGCCATATGAACTTGGGCAAGCTGCTTATTCTCTCTACATTTATTTTTCATCTGTAAACTGAGACAAAGTCTAGCGCCTAATGTACACAAAGGTCTAAGCACAATGCCTAACTCATAATGCTCCCAACAGATGTCTGCTTGTAGCAGCAGCATAATAATAGAAACAGCAGCAACAGCAGAAGTCTGCAGTATTGCCCAAACTTTATTTCATCCAGCTCTACTTTTTGACAAACATAAAAACCCCACTGATAGAAATTTCTAGTTTTCCCTCACATCTAACTCTACTCTCCTTCTTGAAAAGAGGAGAGGATACACCTCCCAGCCCTTTGCAACTGTGTCACTTCAACTCCAATGAACTGAGAAGACAGTGAGCCATCTCTAGGTACTCTTGCTCTCCTTGGCCATGTGCCAAGATGCAGAAAGCCTGGATCCTGCATCACTGCCTGGAGGAGAACTACCCTGGAGAGTCACTTGACCTGCTTCATACTTCAGGTGAATACAAAATAAATTTCTGATGTGTTAAGCCACTGATATTTAAGGTTTGTTGATTACTAAATCAGGATCTACCCTATCTTGACCAAAAGGTACTCATATACCCCTAAAAAGGATCCTAACATATTTCTAAAGGGGGAAGGAAGGGCATTTCAATTTTTTAATAACGTTTTTTGTCAGTCTTACTATTCTTTACTTTGTAATACTACTTCACATTGCAAGTAAATTGACTTTTCAAACCGTTCATGCTTCTTCCTTCTTTTATATTTTTAACCTCAAAAAGAAAATAATTACATTTTACTTATATTTAATATATAAATACCGAGGCTTTCCTTGGGTCTTATGTTACACAGTTGTATGTCACCCATAGTACCCAAGGTAGCCTAGGATCATAATAGGTTCCAGAACAAGGAAGGGGTAATGGGAGCATCTCGGCTACTCACTTGCTTCCAGCTTAAAGCAACATGGGACAGTTAAGTAGAACTGTGGAAGTTACCTAGTTTAAACTGAACTAACCCACATGAAATAAACAAGGGGGTTTGAATGTTTTTACTAGAAGCCAAATGGTTTTGTGTACGATTAAAATTTTCTCTGGCTGATGTGGCTCAGTGAATTGAGCACTGGGCCTGCAAACCAAAGGGTTGTCAGTTTGATTCCCAGTCAGGGCACATGCCTGAGTTGCAAGCCAGGTCCCCAGTAGGGGGTGCATGAGAGGCAACCACACATGGATGTTTCTCTCCCTCTCTTTCTCCTTCCCTTTCCCACTCTCTAAAAACAAAATAAAAATAAAATCTTAAAAATAAATAAATAAATTTTACCTTAGTATTCTATTTATTTTATTTTATCTCTTCCATATCTAAATTTTGTGAATAATATAATGACACAGTCACACATCATGTAATTTACAAATAATTATACATATGTAACTAGGAAATCTACACTCAAAAAACATTTAATCATCAAAGCATAAGATAAAAGTAATTTTAGAACTGACAGTTTAGAGAATGGCTTTCAACTTTGTCACTACTTGCATCATTCCCAAACTGCTTTAACCATTTCCCAAAGCAACCAACATAGGAAGAGAAACAGTACAGCACTGGGGAAACACACATACATGTAACAGGTTCACAGGATTTCATGAACCAGCCAAGTCAGGAAAAAAACGGAAATAATAATTAAGAGCATTAATTTGATTTAGGAGTAAAAGACAAGGCTTTCTG
This sequence comes from Glossophaga mutica, assembly GCA_039655065.1. Classification (NCBI taxonomy): domain Eukaryota; kingdom Metazoa; phylum Chordata; class Mammalia; order Chiroptera; family Phyllostomidae; genus Glossophaga; species Glossophaga mutica. Next base: position 50,724,017 of record CM077309.1, read on the forward strand.
TTCCAACTAAAAACCACATTTTCACATCTGAAACCCAGCATAGGCTCTGTCAGATAATCAAAGGGATAAGGTGATTACTTTCCCCTTAGAAGGAAAACAAATAGCAAGTTCTCGTAAAAATCAGAAATGCTTGGACTCCAAAGGGATGGTAGCCAGGGTAACAGAGAGGAGGGTCACTTCATTAGGTCAACGTAAAGATCAATTATTGGAGAATCACTGGTGTACAGCCAGGTTTAAATTATCTCAAATTTCTATATAAAGTTAAATGATATCTGAGAATTTTTTTAGCCAAATGGCATGGTACCCACTAACCTTCTATACCCCATCTCTTAGTTCTTACTGATATCTCACTACCAGTAAGAGCTGAAGCTGGAATTTAAACCCAGACACATCCCAAAGCCCTTTTGAAAATAGCATCATATAAATGAGCCTCACAGAACAGTTAGGATGTGAACATCAAGACTGGCTGGACTTAAAGGGAAGAAGCAAAGAGAGGAGGCACTGTGAAGTCCTCAGCAGAAGATAACAGAAAGAGCAAACGTATGGAGGTGGGAACCCTTGAGTACTGGCAGGAATTACCACATCGTGGTTCTGGTAGCATAGGAGATGTGAGGGAGGGGGTACAAGATAATACAGGGAAGGCTGATTTGGGCTTTCCAGTAGAAGGCTGAGCCAAAAGGGTAGACTTCATTCTGGAGGCAATGAGTAATTACTGAGGACTTTAAAGCAGGGAAATGTCACAACTGCAGGTAGACTCTGGAAGACTAATCTTGCTATGACTTGGAAGATGGATCAAAGAAAAGTAAGAAGGTGTCATGAACATACTATGTACTTATATTGAATGGATGAGGCAGAAATGTACTGTGTTTCTCTAACACAATATCAGGCTCAATCTACCCAACAGTACTTAATATTGTTTAGTTTGCTACTCGGAAAATAAACTCCACTCATTGTAAAAAGAAATAATCTGCTGGAACTAAAAAAAAAAAGTCAATCCACCAGTCAAATGTGACCCACTAAATGCTGCTGTTAAAGTGTCTACTCTTGCAAAAATTAACATTTTACTCTTCTACTCAATGGGAAGTACATCTGAGTTGCTCTTGTGACTTCTGAAAAAGAAAACAAAATTAACCAAGTGTAAAAGTTAGGCAGTGAGAAGTGATCCTCCCTTTTCTGTAACGTGAAAAGATCATTGGAAAATAAGGAGATCACAAGCTGTAATCTCATATTTCCTATGACCTCTTGCAGTCCCAAGTGAAACACATACTAAGTCAGAGCTAGTTTAATGATGCTGAACTTTCTTCTGCACAGGTTTTGGTAACATTTGCAAAGCATCAACTACTCAATGAAAAGCCAAGGTTGAAAAACAGGGAGATGAGTCATACCTACCTGATTTTCTTCATGGGAAACCCTCATCTGTTCCTTGAGGACAGACATACGGGCTGCTTCTTCCTTCCTCAAGACTCTCTCCTTCTTGAGTTCAGGACTCCAGAAGGTCTTGATACTGTTCATGGAAGATCCCAATTTGCTGTCCTTGATGTCGAGCTCTTTCCGAAGGAGATCATTCTCTCTCTGAAGTTCCTTGAGCTGGGCTTGAAGGTCTAACATTGTGCTATCCCTTACCTGCCTCAACATAGAGGGGACCTGGTGGTGGTGATGATGGGATGAGCTGGTCAGACCACCATGTTGATCTGTGTATGAAAGGACATCTGTGTGGGAAAGTCCAGCAGAAGCAATATTGGGACTACTCCCCATGGCTGTGACACGACCTCCATATACAGCTCTATTTGTGGCCCTTCCCAGAGTCATGGTGCCCTTTGGGTAAGTTGTCGAAGCCACCCCCTCATGATCACTCAGATACATGGGTCCAGACGTAGCATAGGCTGCATTAAGGGACTGGATGTTCTCCATGGACAGAGTCTTGCCTGTTCCTCCACCTCCCCCACTACTTGTTCTTCGGTGGCCCAAACGAGGAGACCTTGGCAAACGAGGAGATCTGGAAGGGCTCCCTTCCAGATTAGTGATTGTTCTTGCACTTCCATACATTTTTCTTCTATTATGAGGTGATACTGAGGAGAAGGAATGCTATAGTAAGCTGAGGATTAAGCCAATATTTCCACAGTTGGCCAGAATTTTCACTGCATTTTACTCATAGTCTGTACCAGAAAATGACTCCAGTCAGAGAGATCTGAAAAATGAGAAAAAGGATAATCAAAAACAAACTTTTTAGAACTCTGACTATAACTTCATTATGTTTTTAAGTATATGTTGTTAAATATAGATCAATAGTGATAATAGATGATTGATAAATATACTCATGTTCATTTAAAAAGAAAGGTGACCCCAAAACTTTACTTACTACATCTAAAGATTTTGTAAATTACCCCACCCAGCTCTCAAGCAAGGTCAAATTTTCTCAGAACAAAAAGACGCTCCTTTTTCCTTAGGAAGATAAAGCTCTGCATTTTTGGGTTATGTTAAGTGACAGTTGGGACCTCCAGAAAATTACCCATAGGATTCTTCATCACAGAGACCTTAGTTACAAAATACTCTATCTGGGGCAATGACCCCCCTCACACATACACACATATTTTGACAGTGACTCTGAGAAGCTGTTGCTTCCTAAGATGTCAAATAATAGTAGATCATATTCTTACCTCCCACTCCTGTACCCTCTAAGACATCTCGAATCCATCACAGTCCTTTTTTCCACTAGGTTCAGAACTCTTCTCAACACAGCCCTCTAGATGGTTTGCCATCAATCAATGAGAACTGACACATGTGTTAGAACCTATTGGCCATCTTGGAACTAAAAGAAAAAGAGGTGGCTCAACCAATGAGCCTCCCTGCACATAACTAGGTCTAAAATGCTATCATCAGAAAAGATGACAGTCTCTTTCCCCTTTCACTTATATCTTTCAGGCTGGCATACTGGGACTTCCTTTCCTTTTTTTCTGACCTAAATATTCACATTAACTACTCCACACCTGTACAGAAATGGGACAGGAGTTACAGTCACTGTTCCCATAAAATAGTAGAAATAGTAGAAATTTTCTCCCTAGAGAAAATAGTAGAAGCTCCTGTACTTTGGGACAAATTTTATGTAGCAGGGCTTATCCCATTAATGCTAGTATCCAAATGGCCTCCATGGGGTACATCACAGCCTCCTGCTTTTCGTATTACACTGTGCTTGGTGTACTCTCTTTTTTTCATCTTTAAGATAGTAAGAGCACAGATTCTAGACAGGTCCAAACTGAAGTTACTCTTCCCCATGCAACTTAGGGGCCCATCCAAGCTGCTTTTCCCTATGAACAGCTTGTCTTGGTTCATGCTTCACAACTTAGTAAATCCTCTCAAACAAGCAACAACTGGCCTCAGTGGGCCCCAGGCCGGGCACAGCCAAAATTCACAGCTTGGCTTTACCTGGGAATCTCCAAGCCTGGCATAAGTAGCAGCCATCTCAGATTGCTTTATGACTCAGGGAGGGTGGCCCCAAGAAAAGCACAGGTGGGGGTCTGCACCACCCAGGAAACCACAGGGCCAATGCACTCAGTGGGCAACTACACACCATACTGGAGTACCACCACCCTGCCTCTGCACAGCTGATCCTCCACAAAGGGCAGAGGTTGGAGGTAAGTGGTCATAGCCAATCCTTACAGCTCACTGGCCCAGGTAAATCCCTCCCATTGATCTGCCAACAGCAACCAACACTCATCTATAAGAGGGTGTACTCAACCCACACAAAAGGCGCACCTCAAGTACCCAGCTTGAATGATAGGGAAGGCTGTGCCATTGGACCCTATAGGACACCTGCTGCATTAGGTCACACTACCAAGGCATGGAGTCAAAGCACCTCTACCTAAGACATAGAAAAAAAAAAAAAAAACACAGGGAGGCTGCCAAAATGAGGAGACAAAGAAATATGGCCCAAATGAAAGAATAGATTAAAACTCCAGAAAAAAGAGCTAAATGAAATGGAGATAAGCAACCTATCAAATGCAGAGTTCAAAACACTGCTTACAAGGATGCTCAAGGAAATTAGTGAGGACCTCAGCAGCATAAAAAAGTTCCAGTCAGAAATGAAGGATACACTAACTGAAATAAAGAATACTTTACAGGGAAACAATAATAGAATGGATGAAGCCGAGATTCAAATCAATGATTTAGAACATAAGGATGCAAAAAACAACCAATCAGAACAACAAGAAGAAAAAACAATCCAAAAAAATGAGGATAGTATAAGCAGCCTTTGAGACAACTTTAAGAGGTCCAACATTCACATCATAGGGGTACCACAAGGAGAAGAGAAACAGCAAGAAATTGGGGATCTATCTGAACAAAATAGTGAAAGAAAACTTTTGTCATTTGGTGAAGGAAATAGACAGGCAAGTCCAGGAAGCACAGAGAGTTCCAAACAAAATGGATGCAAAGAGGCCCACTCCAAGACATATAATTAAAACACCAAAGATTAAAAATAAAGAGATAATCTTAAAAGCAGCAAGAAAAAGAGCAGTTAGCTACCTACGGGGGAGTTCCCATAAGGCTGTCAGGTGATTTCTCAAAAGAAATTTTGCAGGCTAGATGGGATTGGCAAGAAATATTCAAAGTCATGAAAAACAGGGGGACCTATAGCCAAGATTGCTCTACCCAGCAAAGCTATCATTTAGAATCAAAGGGCAGACAAAGAGTTCCCAGACCAGAAAAAACTAAAGGAGATCTTCATCACCAAACCATTATTATTGAAATGTTAAAGGGACTTATTTAAGAAAAAGTAGATCAAAACTATGAACAATAAAATAGCAATAAATACACTTCTATCAACTTGAATCCAAAAAACAAACTAAGCAAACAAGAAAAACAGAGACAGAATCATGGATACAGAGAGCATTTGGATGGTTGCCAGATGGGAGAGGGGTTGTAGGGGAATGGGTGAAGAGGTAAGAGGATTAAGAAGTGCTAATAGGAAGCTACAGAATAGCCATAGGGATGTAAAGTACAGTGTAAGAAATAGAGTAGCCAAAGAACCTACACATGACCCATGGATATGAACATTGGTGTGAGTATTGCTTGAGGGACTAGGTGGTGCTGGGTGGAAGCGGGCACGGGGGGAAAATTGGGACAACTATAATAGCATAATCAGATAACATCGGATACATTCAGGGTGGTATGGCCATAGAGCATAATCAATAAAATATAATTAAAAAAGAAATGGAGGTTCTGAGTACTACCATGTTTAAAAGGGCTTCCCTGAGAGTGAAGTTAATGCAGAAGAAATCAGAACCAAACTTCTAATAGTATGAAATCAAGCCAGGTGACATCACTTGATACCTTGGATCCAGCAGCCACCGAAGCCACATCTATCCCTAGGCCATTTTAGTTGCATATGCCAGGTAGACTGACTGTACTAATGGCCTTAATTCTTTACCCCTGCCTGTATCTGCCTCCTTGTCAGTGCCCTCGCAATCTGACCCTAGGTTCTGTCATATAACTCTCTTTGGCAAATAAGAGGAAAACAAATGTGAAGCAATTGGAGGCCTGAAATAGCACTTGAGTATTTACTTTTTTTTATACTTGCCTGAAGACATTTTTTCATTACTTTTGGAGATAGGAAGGGAGAGAGAGCAACATCAATTCGAGACAGAAGCATTGACTGGTGCCCAGACCAGGGATCACACATGATCAGACTTGGTACCAAACCCACAAACTAGGTGTATTCCCTGACCAGGAATCGAACCCACAACCCTTCCATGCAGGGTGTCCAACCTGCAGCCCATGCGCTGCATGCAGCCCAGGATGGCTGTGAATGCACCCAACACAAAATCGTAAATTTACTTAAAACTTTATGAGATTTTTTTTATTATTATGTGTCACATTGTATTTAATGTGTAGCCCAAGACAACTCTGCTCCTTCCAGTATGGCACAGAGATGCCAAAAGTTTGGACTCCCCTGCATGATGCTCCAAACAAATTAGCCACACTGTCAAGGGAGTGTATTTACTTTCTTGCTCAATTTTTTCTTCCATAGGAATTAGATCATGCCCAGTCTAGCCTGCTGGGAAATAAGAATATAAAACAGAGTCAGAGTATCCTAGATAGTAGCCAATCCCAAGACATTGGAGCAAGCCCATCTAAGACCAGCAGAGGTGCCTAGCCAACCAACAGCTGATCACAGATGCATGATCAAGTCCAGCTGAGAGCCACTGAATTCATAGCCATGTATACTCATGGACTAAATAAATACATGTTTCCCAATACGTTACTGATATTTTGTGGTTGGCTGTTTTGAAACATTACTAGGGCAACAGATAAATGATATATTCACCCATAAATTTCCTCTTTTGCTACATTCAATTCTAGTTGGGGTATTTGTCACTTTCTAAAAAGTACTCACATAGAGTATAAACAAATACTTTTCATAAGGGCTTTTCCTTTCCCTAAAAAGTCCCTACAAAGAATTATATATCTGTCTCTAACAAGGAATTTAGTTTCAAATGTTTATATTGATAAGAGCTTAATCCTGTTTTACTTGATAAATACACAGAAATCATTTTGTATCTAATTTGCATGAATAAACTGTTTTATTAAAAAAGGTAAATCAATAGATCTAACAATCAGAATTCAGTTTACATAAATGATGAGAGAGAGACAGTGAAATAATGTGACCATTACATGAATATATAATGAGATGACAAGATGTTCATGACATACTAGTAGTGGGGGTGGGCAGAGAACAGACTATGAAACACTGTGATTCACTCATACTCTTCTTATAAGACACACACACACACTAACTGGCAGAAGACTGAAACAACAAACATCAAAATGTTAACAGTGGTGTGAGTCCAAGTGGTTTTCATTTTCTCCTTTCATTTTAAGTGTATGTGCATCTTTTCTATTATCTTTTTACTCTCTATTTCATTTATTTCTACTCCAAGCTTTGTTATTTTCTTCCTTCCACTAACTCCGGGTGTAGCTCGTTCTTCTTTCCCTTGTTCTTTGAGGTGTAAAGTTAGATTATTTGAGATCTTTCCTTTTTTCTTAATGTAGATTTTTATCACTATGAAATTATTATTAAGAAAATAATTTCTTTTTTCCTTCTATAATTCAAACAAATTAATTTGTCTTATGCTTAGAATTTAGGAATAAATCTAGGTCCAGCTGGGCTACCACTTATAAATTTGTCTTCCTATCTAAGAAGACAGAGAACATTGGAAGCACAGCTAGCCAAGGCTTTGGAGAATTGCAACAACCAACAAACAAAATGTGGATTTGCTCCTTTTGGAACATACATACACACAACCTACTTGTAACATATGATATGCATAGATATATTAGCTTGTTTGTAACAATGTTTCTTTATTTAAAGAACAATACATGTTGATAACAACTCATGATTTCCTTGGGTTCTCCTTTTCTATGTTTAACATCAGGTTTATGGATTGAGAAGCCTTCAATGTTTCACATGTTCTGAAACAGTGGACATATAATGAGACTTCTCTATGCCTAAAATGTTTGGGGGGACACACCCATAAACTGAATGGGCTTAGTTGTTGATTATCTTTTCATTTTTTACTTTGTTTACTAATCTATTCAGGTTTGCTACCAATTTGTGTCCACGGCCACAAAAACATTTCTTCAGAAACAGTCCATTCCATATAGGTTTTTCAGTCTTATTGGTATTGCTTTGTAAATCTTCCCTTAAAATTTTTTAAATTGCCTCCAGTTGTATCCTCACCAGTATCACTTTATCCTTGATAATAATTTTTACTTCCTTTGTGCTTAGTTACTGGACTTTTTTACATTAAATGTTCATTTATTTTCAATCATATTATCTGATTAATACGTGTAAGATTATACATGTTGACCGCATATTCCAGGACTGTATATATAGAACTCTTATCATTTATGAATAACTACCTTTCTTTTGAAAACTTTTATAGCCCAGGAATTATTCATAAGAATATATTTAAATGTCAAGTTCAATAAAAGTTTTTAACTAAAACTTTGTAGTTTTGATTTTATGGCATTGGGATTATAGAACACATATCTTCTAATCTTTGAAATTTGTCAATATTTTTTAATTGGCCTAAAGAAAAGATCAGTTTTTTTATTGTTAAAACAACTAAGAGATGATTGCAGGAAAAGTTTTTAAGAGAAAACAGTTAACTAATCAATTTATTTATTTTAGAAAGAGGGGAAGGGAGGGAGAAAGGGAAAGCAACATCAATGTGAAAGAGAAACATTGATCAGTTGCCTCTTGCATGCACCCGACTGGGGACTGAACCCACAATTGGCATGTCCCCTGATCAGGAATCAAACAGTGGCCTTTCAGTTTGTGGGACAACATCCAACCAACTGAGCCATGCCAGCCAGGGCTAAAAAAATTTAAATACAGATATGTATATAGAAAAAAATTAAAACACTCTCAATCTTGCCACTCATAACCTCTATTAACAAGTTGATGTTGTGGCTTCCAGTTCCTTCTAAGCGTGCGCGCGTGTGTGTGTGCATAATGTGCGCAAATGTATATATATATATATATATATTTACACATATACATTTAAGCTATATTATATTAGTATTACATTCTACATATTATTTACTCTCCTTTTTCCTCAATGATTTTATTCTTTATGTCACCTCCCTTTTCCACTTAACATTAATGACATAAAATAGTTTTATATAAGACGATTTTAATGGCCACCATGAGTCTCCAAAGATGGCCATCAACATTCTTTTCCTTCCTGTACACATTTGTCTCTCCTTCCATCAAGAAATGGAATCTATTTACTTCTATTTGAACCTGGGCAGAGCTTGTGACTCCTTTGACTGAAAGATGCTGCAAAGGTGACACTATTCCAACTGTAGGCCTCAGCTTCTGTTTTTGTTCTCCTAAAACACAGAGATGTAAGGCCCAAGCTATTCTACTGGAAAGAGAAGCCACATAGAAATGTTCTAGAAGGTGAGAAGCCACACAGAAAGAGAGATCATGAGAAGGAGAACCAAAGAATCCCAGCTAACAGCAAAGGCCAAGACACAGACTGTTGAGATGAGCCAACTAGCAGCTTCCAGCTCAGCCTCGCTGCCCTGTAAAATCAGCTGCCTGAGTGACCGCCAACTCTGTGTGACAGGAGGACTGCCTAATCAACCCACAGTGACAGGAAATAATAAATAATTGCTTAAAGCCTCCTGAGTTAGGGGTTTTTTGGTTGTTGCTGTTACACAGCAAAAAAAACTGAAATAGTCACAATGTTTCATTGAATGGTTTTCTAATTATTTACTGATCACCTATGGGACACTTACGTTATTTTTAATGGAAATATCATACTTAATATTTTGATTGATAAAACTCTGTATATATCTCTTATTACTTCACCAAGATAACTCTGGAAGTAAAACTACATCGTGGAACTTTAAAGATTCTTGATTCTCACTATCAAAATTCCCTCCAGAAATGTTTAAATAATTTATACTCATACCCCTACCATTGTCTACTTTTCCTCCACTACCTTTACTCTTTACTCTCAACATATCCTGGAACCCACCAACTTCTTTTGAAGCTACAAAAAATCCCCTGAATTACCCAACTCAGTATCACAGCTCTGCATATTCAGTAAATACATATTAACAAATAATGCCAATCCTGTTCTACACCAGCTCTGCTTTAGGCCAGTGCTTCCCCGTTAGTTTGGACAATGTTCAGATAAATGAGGCTAACAGGGTTTTGATTTTACACCAAGATGTCTCAGAGACTTCAAGACACTAATGTGTATAATGACTATTCCAAAATTGAGTATACAATGTAGCTTTTTCTAAACCTATTTCACAAAAGAACCCTTTCCCCTTCAGAATACCTGAAAACATTTCACTAGACCTTCAGACCAATGCATGTAATAAATTTTTTTAAGCATCAGCCCAAGTCCCAGGGTTGAATGCTAGAGATAAAGCAGTAATTACAAGATACAGCTTCTGTCTACAGAAAGTTTGCCCATGAGAATAGAATTTCTGCACCTCAGATCTAACATGGACAGAGGGAAAAGTAGTTGCAGGGACTAGCCACTGCTTTAAGGGTAGAGATATAAAATTGACCCAAAAGAATCAGAATTGAGCTCTAAAAATGAAGTAGAGACCTCTTAGAGGGACCAAAGTGATGACTGGTTGGAGTTTGGGCCCTACCAGAACAAGAAATACATGCAATTCTGTATTTATTTTTCAAATACTCCATAAAGAAGCCAGAATGTCAAAAAGAACACAAGTCAGTCATCTACATGTGTGTGTCGAAGAAATGAGGAAACAGGTTGCTGTTGCTCCAACGTCCCACCTGACAAAAGGCATTATGTACAATTCCACAGAATTTATCAAATCAAATAAGAACTTAAGAGAACATTAAATGGCAACAACAATTTCTTTGCCACTATATATCTGCTTCTTATCAGTAAATTTTAATTAGCAATCTAGACCCAACACTTTATCAAAAGTATTCTCTTCTACCAAATTTATTAAGAACAGAGATGGTCTACTGGTTTTGGTTTGTTTGTTTGTTTTTTTTACCCTTAAAGCACATTATATATCTTGGATTTTACCCTAATAGCACATAGAGTGATGTTGATTTCACAGATGAGGTAAAGGCCAGCTGACAAGGTAAGCCAAAGGTGAGTCCCCACGGCTGTAATGTCCTAAGTCTCATGAGTCCTACTTGTTCTCCCGAGTTATGCACAGTGCCCACCTCCCCTGCCCCAGCTGAGTTTAGTCACCTGATATATTTTAGGTACTTGTTTTGACACTCAGGCTTTTTTTGGTTAGCATCTCCTAATTCTCATCTATTCTAATTTTTTTTAGTTCTGTAAAATGAATCCCTGAGAAAAAGCAAAGAGATAATTTTATTCAGCAATCAATAATATGATAATGTCTTCTATTTCCCATTACTGCTTCAAGAAAACATTTTCTAAGCTTTTTCACGCACCTATAAATGCACTATAGGAAATAGGGTAGACGTTAAGATCTTATTGTTTTAAATATTATTATGAAGCCAAGATTAGCTCAATCACTGAGGTTTCTTATAAACTCTCAAAAACACCTGTTTTCTTATATATTTGTGATGTAAAATCCTAAGAAGGACAAATTACTAATTAGACCAAATTGTGTACAGAAACAGAAATGTATTGCTGAGTATGACACCAAAGAAATTAACTCCATAACACCTTTCACTTTAGAAGCACCTCATGAATAAAATTAGAAGTCCAAGAATAAGTTCCATTTGAGGGTCACATGCAAAATAAAATCAAAGATGATTTTATGAACCTATAAGAATACTTTCTCTAATTGAATATGGATTCATAAATAAAATATAATACTCATCCACTCTCTTAAAAGGTTTAAGGACACTTGAACTGTAAGGTCAGGGGGAAAAATGTGGAGAGAGCCTTGATTCCTGTTACCTCAAGTATCTCAGACTAGCATGGTCTGGAATGCTCTATTTTAAGACAAAAGCATTTCCTGCTATCTGTTCTAAATTAAGTTAAGTTTATTCCCACATATCTCAGCCTCAGCTTATCACCTGAGCCCTGCTGACAGACCATGTGAACTGAGATCATCAGTATCTCCCAAGGCTTAGCCTAACTTAAAATATCCTCTTTTTTTTCCTTATTGGCCTCCCTAACTTTTTAAAAATTTTGTGTCAGAGACCATAATTAATTCTAAAAACTTGTTAGAGGAAGACATGATTTTGAACAGTTCTCAAGCAAGAAATGGCTGACCAGGAGCCAGATGCTGCCAGCAGATGTGTTATGTATGACTAGCCCAGTGTTCTTTAGAATTTTGATCCAGTTGCCAACATAGAGAGATGCAAACTTTTCACATTAAAATTCAGATGGCTTCTCCTAAAAACCCTGAAAACCTGACAATGTCAGGTCCAATTCCCTACATGGCAATGCCTGGTGAAAGCCAACCAGCAGCTGCCTCTTCAAGAGAGAGAATGCACCCTCCAGTGTGCCACAGTCCCCTCCTCTCCTACTACCTTGCATTCAGTCCAATTCACTTTTTTCATGCTTGCCCCTGTAGGTGTTTAAATTTTGGTGTTTAGTACTTCCACCCATACAAAAGACCTTAAATAAGAATTCATTCTCCTCACCACCCACTTCAAGTTCATTACCAAATCCTACCAGTTATACCTCCAAAGCTCTCTCTCTTACTATTACCACCTGATTGCACCAACATGACATCCCATACCCTCCTAAAACATCTCCTCTTTTCCAATCCTCCTCCACTCCATTCCCCACACATCAGCCAAATTACTTTAAGGTTACGATTCTGACCGCAAAATATCTCCCCTTACCCACTTAAAACCATTCAATACTTTTCAGTGCTCTTTGAAAAAAGACCAAAGTCTTTCCTAGGACCATAGGCCCCACAAGATCTGGCCAATAGTTCCAGTCTCCTCTCTTGCCACTCTTTCCTTCACTGACTCTGCCCAGGTCTTCTTTCTGTTGCTCAAATGCATCCAGTCACTTCCTGTCTCAGAGCCTTCACACATGCTGTTGTCTTTGCAGGGCTGACTCCTAGTCATCATTTAGATCACAGCATCCAACAATATACCCTCTACATTATAAGGTCTCTCCCATCCCAAATCAGCTCTCTCAGCTATATTCTTTCAAAGCATAATGCCTGATTTCATAACATGAATGACATGGTATTTTTTTTAAATAAGAGAATCTGACTGTATCTGCCCTACAAGGGTCTTCTGAGTGGCTCTCTTATTTAGGAAATATAGCAGTGATTAGGTAGCCTGGGTTCTCTGATGAAAATGTAAGAAAAGCTACTATAACCCGATCAAAGATGCCCCTCCTCAGATCTTTGGTTTGCAAAATGGGAACCCATGAAGGAGAGGAACTGATATGCACAAAGGACTCTAGAGCCTACAGGGAGGGAAGTCACTGACACCCCAGTCATGATGGTCAGGATTTAGAAAGATCTATGGGAGGAGATGAACATGGTTGCTAATAAGACTAAAGTTTCCAGAAATAAAGTAATTACTTCAAAATAAGAGGAAGTCAGGTCAGTGATTGGGACTCAAGACAAGTGACCCAGTAACCATGGAGAAGCTTGTAAGTACAAAGCATGTTGGCAAGGCAGGAAGTGGCTGGAGCCCTCTGCCACCATCACCATCACCATGCTGTGTAGAACCTGTGCAATGGGGCACAATGTTGTGCACAAGACTGTAACTCATAAGGAGGTCCATGTGTCATGGTAGGGCACCCCACAAGCAGTTGCTGATATAAGGACCTGGGTAGGTTCACTTAAAAGGTAATCCCAGGAAAAACAAAGGAGAGAATTTGTCACCAAGACCAGCAAGTAAAGGAAGTCTATATAGAGTGCATTTTAAAAAGGTTTCTGCTGTGTGCAATTTGGCTCAATCCTGCAGAAGGAGCTCTAAGAGACAGTGTAAAATCTGCCTCACAGTTACACCTCCATTCATCATTGGCAGGGGGCTGTTCCCCTGACACTCCCAGCCTGCACTGCATGGTGGCCAAGAGAAAGCCCTCGTGTTCCAATACAGAGATGTGAGTAGGGCACTGATGGTATCTGCTACTCTGCACACAGCATACCTGTGGCTGAGCCTGGCCACTGAGACTGGGTTGGCCTTCCCTAACAGAACCATACAGTGGTGACCACGAAGGGCACCAGCACCTTTCAGTCTAAGGAAGACCGGCCTCAACAGTGACACCTTGTGGCAGAAAGATGCAATCACGTGGCAGACTGGTTGGACTGAACTCATCTCTGGTTCTTGGTTGTGGGATTTACATCCACATCCCCCTCACTTAGGAGCCGTGTAATCTCAGGGTAGATGGTCAAGGGAGGAGACAGGGAGAGGTGGAGAGAGGTGGGCAGAAGCCCTAGTGAAAAGACCTGGACTTCTAGCTATGTAGAAAGGCAGGCTCCAGCATTTTTGTTTTAATTTGGACAAATGAAACAGGGAGCAAGGTTTTTGAATCAATATACAACCCCAAAAGCCCTTCCACACCTTATAATTCCATATTAATTTGTGTAATTATTTGTTGGAGTCTCCCTTCCCGCCTGCTTTAACCCCTACACTGCAACCCAGGGTTTAACATTCATCCTAACATTTGTGGGACTCAGGCAAGAATACAAATGGGACCCCAATACCATATGTATATACAGCATTAAAGTTATAAATCAAGCCAACACACTGGTAAATAAAATACATTCTATCCTTCTACCTTGAAAAATATAAAGATGTGGATGTTAAGGTTTGAATTTTGAACTCAGAATTCTTGGACTCTTCAGAGATCTGGCCAAAACATGGTAGCAAGAGGCATGCCTGCCCCCACCAGCAACCCTCTCCCCGCCGCTCCCGGCTCAACAGGCAAACCCTTCAACCTGCACACTAAGCGAGCTCCATTTACACCAAGGGCCAGCAAACTTCTCCTATAAAAGGCCAGACAGTAAATATTTCAGGCTTTGTGAGCTATGCAGTCTCTATTACAACAATGCAACGGCCATTGCAGCACAAAAGAAGCCACAGTTTGTAACCAAATCAGTGTGGCTGTGTTACAATAAAACTTTATTTTTAAAAAACAGGCATTAGCTGGATTCAGCCCACAGGCAGTAGTTTGCTGGCATCTTGTCTATACTTTCACAAATAGGTACCCCACAGCAATTCAACGATTAAGGATGTGCACACTGGTACCATGGTTTGTCCTCAGGAGAACAGACCTGGTAAAGAAACCCAAGCAGGCCCTGGAAGACAACTCATGGTCATTTTGGCAGGGAAGTCCCAGGCCTGTGGGTACCCTGAGAGGGCCCTGGAATGCCAGGCACAGGTTCCAGGTGGGCACCTCCATTTGGCCCCATGCAATCAAATGAGGCCCTCTAGACTCAGCCCTCACAAATCTGAGGTCCTGGGCAGGATTCTTCCTGCCCAGATCTAAGGGTACACAGGGGGTACACAGGAGTTTCTGAATATTTGAAACAACATGTTTAATATTTTGACACTTTCATCATATCATTGAAATCACTTACATGGCAGTTAATGCATGTAACCATTTTGTAATTGTAGCCAGAAAGGTGAAACATAGTAGTTTTATAAAAGGAAAGAGGGGACCTCAAAATCATATCTGGTTGGACTCATACTCTAATTTCCTGACACATAGCCTTGAGCAAATTACTTCACTTCTCCCATCTTCACTTTTCTCATCTATGAAATGGGGATAATAACAACACTTTTCACAATTATTTCTGAAATATTACATTAAATGATAGAAGAAAAATAATTAGCACAATGCCCAGCATACAGCTAATGTTCAATCGAAGCTAACTCTGATAATTCCAACACTACCAGAACAGAGCACAGTGGTTTTGAACCTCAAAACTGTCTTAGAATTCTCTAAGCTCACTAACTTGCCTTGTCTAACTCTCCTGAGTCAAACTCAGCCTACTATTCAAAAGTGCTCAAGACATCAACTATTTTTTAAAACTGGAAAGAAAAATGGGCATTTTTCTCATCATCTGTGCGTTACAATATTATGCATCTATAGATATTGAAAGTCTCAATAATAAGCCATTTCTTTTTTAAATGTCACAATGATATAAATCAGGGGGTGGGGAGGAGTCCAACTTGACATAGCAGAGATTTTTAAAAAACACTGTCACATCATTCTCCAAGAAGCTGTCTGCAGCTCAGACACATTCATCCACACAGTACTACTCTCTCCTTCAGTGCCTCCAAATCGTTTTATAGTCACTGTTTTCCATGTGCAGATTTAGCATGATTATATGTCCAGCTGCCCTGGCTATGTTTTATAGTAAGAAGCTTGAGTGAAGAGGCTGACTACATTCCATACTACAAGGTAAGGACTCTGTGTACCCAAGGACTAGTTAACTGCACTTTCCATTACCTACTTCCATTATTTTAATTTCAAACTCTAACAATGTATTCTAAAGTATTAAATTTAAATCCTAAAACACCTAAAAATATTTGTTAAAGGAACAGACCACTATCTAGTACACAAATACGAGATAAAAATACATATAGAAAAACCCCAAACAATAAACAGTAAAAATAAAACATAATTTGAGATGCTATATCAAATAATACAAAATTATGATTAATATAAAATGCTAATATAACAATATTACTCATTGTCTCATAATTTCATAAATATAACAAATTAAGTGAGTTATACTGAATAAATAAATAAGGTTTTTAGATTTATTTTCAAAGTACCTGTACATTTCCTTTAATCCACAAATGTAAAACATCAGTTGGCAAAGCTTCAGTTATATTTACAAAAAAATTTCAGAAATTACTGGGTCTTACACTAAAATATTTTCAATCTGTCAACTAACAGATGTTTCAGAGAAAATGATAGGAAGGTAGGAGAACAACAACCTCTTATCCTCAAAAATCCAATTACACAAAATTTGTCTACATTTAAAATCAACATGTAAGGATTATGTCTAAATAGACTTTTACTAGAAAAGAATCTGTGCATAATCAGATGGACAAGGAAGAATTTTAGCAAAGATTATAAGCTATTCCAAAAGAAAAAAGGCCACAATCAATAGCAAGGAATGGGAAATGGCTTAAATGTGCAAATTTTAGAGACAAGCATTTATCTATGTATTCTGGAAAGAAGATAAAGAATAAATGTTATATCCTAACACTGGGGTATCTTAAAAATAACTGATCACCATGGAGGAATCACATGAGACTTTAGCAAGGGCCAAGTTCAAGGTGCTGGATGGTACTCAGAAACCCCTCTAAAAACTGAAATTATAGTGAATGAGAGTCAATAACTGCATTAAGTCATCGAGTAACTGAGTTAAATCTTTTAGTCAGTATACGGATAAAGGTAAGCTTATCTAACACAAAAACATATTAGAAGAGAAGTTATGGGACATGATTCAAATCTATTCAACAAATACTTCTAGAAAATAAATCAGTAATATGGCTTCTGACCTTCCAGAGACCCGAATCCCTCCATTTCAAAGGGAGCCACAGCCCTCTTATTCAGGTTTACATGAGCAACTCTAGCTACTATGAAGGCTACCAGGTATGTGAACACTAGAAATAGATGAGAACCTCTCTGGGAGTGTAGGGTCCTATGAAAGAAAGAGGAGTACTAGAGAGAGATAAAAACCGAATTTTAATGTGAGCAAGAACTGAAGAAGACAGGGCAGTTCCATAGTCATGTGTATTAAAGAATTTACCAACATCATAAGAACTTAAGGTTGTTTTTATTTCAATAATCTAAAAACAAATAATGCAAACATATTCTTTTTTTTTAATCCTCACCTGATGATATGCTCACCGATTTTAGAGAGAGGAAGGAGAGAGAAAAACATCAATATAAGAGAGAAACATCAATTGATTACATCCTGTACTCGCCCCCACAGGGGATCGAACCTGCAACCTTTTGGTGTATGGGACGATGATCCAACTGACTCAGTCACCCAGGCAGGGCTGTAAGGATATTCTTGATTATCACAGCAGCCATTCTCACTGAGTTTGAGCAATATACCAAACATGAAAGAATCACCATGGGTCAGTGAGAAAGGAAAGAAAGATGAACTTGGGAATCTAAATGATGTGTTCTCACCAGTTGAAAAATAAGAATACCAAGTTCCTCAGCATTAATAAAAGTTTCACAGAAGCTGAATATCATGAATATGAAGGAAAAATTGAATCATCACCCGCACACAGCAGGGTAGACCAGTTGACTGCCAAAGAACCCACCCAGAATAGTCAGCGTGGTATTCCAGTTACAGGCAGCAATTTAGTTAATGTGGCTAAATTAATGTTGTTAATTTGAATTAGTTATATTAAGTGTACTTAATTTCTAAATTGAATTAGGATTTATAAAGGTGTAGGAGCTAAAAAAAGAAACCTTACCAGCTTTATGTTTATATAATTAAAAATATCATCACAATAACAATAATTTAAGTCAAACATGGGGTTCTACAAGAAATTATTTTCTTTAAAGGGGATCTCATCCAATTTTGAGAAACCTTGAGTAAGTGATTAAACATACACTGGGTTTTAGTCCTAAATCTCTCATTTATTTACTATTTAAACTTGAGAAAGTTAACAAACCTCTCCAAGCCTGCTAAGTATTAATACCTCAGTAAGTAATAATGCCCTCAGGAATAACAACAGATCCTGCACAAAAATAAGATGAATCATGAGTAAGTCAGAGAGAGCTTAAGTGCTACCACAGCCTGAGGCTTAGTAAATATTAAGTACAACAACCCTCATCATCATCAATATTAACTACAAACACCTGTGTTGTTTTCTTAAGGCATGTTCATCCAGTTGTTAATAATTTGCTTTTTGTTTTCTACTAATTTCATACAACTATGAAAGCCATTCAATTCTGAGCCCTAACATTCTCTTCAATTTCAATGATCCATTCTTGAGAGACAGTATAATTGATTGAATTATTTAAAAAATAATACTAGCTATGTGATTGATTTTACATGGATCCCAGGAAGACACACAGACCCTTAAATACAATATGTTTTTCCTTATGAGCAAAAGAGGAAAAACAATATTAAACATGTTGCAATGAATCTAAAAAGTTCAGCTGTTTTAAAAACTTTGCTAAGCAACTTGCACATGAAAGTAAAATTTTAGCCAGTGCAATAAATTGCATCATTTGTTCAAAATATTCACTGTCCTCGATAGTTGGCTCATGCCCTACAGTCTCTCTCCCATAGGAGAATCCTGCCTGCCCCACTGATATCAGGCTTGGCCATGTGACTTGTTTCGTCAAATGCAACATAAACTGAAGTGACATGCCATATCCAAACAGATGTGGTAACAGCCACTTTATGAGTAAACCATTGCTTTTTCCCTTCTCTACTATGAGAAAAGCTCATCCACGAAAGGAACTACTCCCCCAGCCTGAGTCCCAGAATAAAGACAAAGTGGAGCAGAACCATACATAACTCATGAGACGGAAAGCCACTGAAATGGGAGGTTCTCTCAGCATAACCTAGCAGTATCTGACTAACACAGCCAGCTTGCAAAGATGCAGAACTAAAACAAAATATTTAACACTTAGGTAAAAATACAAGTAGGGCAGCATTTTCTCACTGATTTATCTCATTTCTTTCCTGCTTTGCCACAATACCCACCTAGGTAATGTCATTCTTTTGGAGACAAAATATCTCATGTTAGGTCTCTTGATAAATGCAAATCACTTATAAATGATATCTTTTAAGACACAGACACACATAACCAACTGTTAACTGCCTCCAAATATACATTTTCTTTATCATTCCTGGGCCCTGATTTCTTTCCTAACAAATAGCTATCCCTGATGCTTAGACAACAGGATGAAGGTAATCATCAGAAAGACTCAAAGGAGGATTAACCCTGCTAAGGTAAGATAGTTGTGCAACAATGGGTGTGGGGTGGAACTCGTGCCTCCAATGATCAGCACAGTGAGGGACTGTCCTGGAGCACAGCCGCATGAAGAGGCCAAGTGTGCTTGGCTCAAGCCTGCCTCACCCCAGAATGTTGAGAAAAAGGGGGCCCACACACTTGCAATTCCATCTTATAATGGCCCCATGAGTCCTATATTGCACCAAGTGATGCCAGTGCCTTCCCTTGAGCTTTCTGCAAAACAGATGACCCAACCCTGATAGGTCTATAAAGGCAATAGCCATGTCTCATTCATGTTTGTACCTCACTACTATTATACATGCAATTAAAGGCAGCTCAGTGTGGATCAGTTAAAAGCATGGGCTTTGAATCAAAAGTCCAAGATTCAAATACCAGTTTTTCACTTATTTGGGTAAGGACCTTGTAAGCAGATGCTGTTAAGTGTCCTGCTCTGACTTGAACATTTTAGAGTTCCCCAAAGGATTTTGCACTGCCAATATCAGCATCTCTGCTGAGGACTTATTTTGTACTTTGGAAAACTACTCTGCACTTGCAGGAGGCAAGATGGAAGTGCCAGGGAATTAACTACCCACAAAAACAACTGACAGAGACATTTATACACCAATGTTCATAAAACCATCATTCACAACAGTCAAAAGGTAGAAACAAACTTAATGTCCATCGACAGATAAAGAAAATGTGACTTGTTTTGTCAAATACAACATAAGCTGAAGTGACATGCCATATCCAAACAGACACAGTAAAATGTTTATCCAAACAGATTCATTGCAACATGTTTAATATTGTCACATTTATATACCATGCTTTGTTTATCATTGAATAAACAAAGCATGGTATATAAATACAATGAAGTATTATTCATTCTTAAAAAGAAATGAAATTCTAATTCATGCTTATATCATGCATGAACCTTGAAAATATTATGCTAAGTGAATTAAGACAGACATAAAAAGGCAGATATTGTATGAATCTACTTATGTGAGGTACCTAGAATAGAAAATTCATTAAGACAGAAAGTAAAATAGTGGTTGACAAGGACTTGGGGCAGGAGGAATTGGGGTGGGCCATTGTTTAATAGATAGAGTTTCAACTTGAGGTGATGCAAAAATTCTGGACATGAATAGTGGTAATGGTTGCACAGCATTGTGAATGTACTTAATACCATAGAACTGTATACTTAAAACAGTTAAACTGGTAAATGTTATATTATGTATATTTTAGCATGATAAAAAATAAACATACTAAGAATAAATTTTAAAAAACAAAAGAAAAAACTGACAGGAGCTTCTTCCTTATCCTTCATTTGAGATCATCCTAAAACAGGTATTTTACACTATCTCCAGAGTATCCTTGTGAGATTAAACTCTAGTCACAACTGCAGTAACTAACTGAATAATGTCCCATCCACTGGCTGCAATCTCCTCTCTGTGTCATATTCCTTGTTCACCTGCTGGTATTCTCTGTATGTCCCAAGTAATTATTTGCACTAGAATACTTGTCGGGGGGTCTGCTTCCAGAGAAAGCTAAAGTAAGACACATAGACAAGTTTCTTAAATTCTCTAAATGTTAATTTCCTCATCATGAGATATAATACCTGAATCATGGAGTTATTAAGATTAAATGAGATAGGACAGCTTCGTGCAAGAAAATGAAACTCGAGCACCAACTTACACCATACACAAAAATAAACTCAAGGTGGATAAAAGATTTAAACATAAGCCATAACACCATTAAAGTCCTAGAGGAGAACATAGGCAGGAAAATCTCAGATATTACACACAGCAACATTTTTACTGATATGTCACCTAAAGCAAGGGACATAAAGGAAAGAATAAACAAATGGGATCTCATCAAAATAAAAAGCTTCTGCATGGCCAAGGAAAACAATATTAAAATAAAAAGAGAACCGACTGTGTGGGAAAACATATTTGCCAATGATACCTCAGATAAGGGTTTAATCTCCAAAATATACAAAGAACTTACACGACTCCACTCTAAGAAGACAAGCAACCCAAATTAAAAAATGGGCAGAGGACTTGGGCAGACACTTCTCCAAGGAGGACATACAGAGGATCCAGAGACACATGAAAAGATGCTCAATATCGCTAGCTATCAGAGAGATGCAAATTAAAACCACAATGAGATACAACTTGACACCAGTCAGAATGGCCCTCATAAACAAAGCAACAAACAACAAGTGTTGGAGAGGTTGTGGAGAAAAGGGGACACTAGTGCACTGCTGGTGGGAGTGCAGACTGGTACAACCACTATGGAAAACAGTATGGAATTTTCTAAAAAAACTAAAAATGGATATACCTTTTGACCCAGCAATTCCACTGCTAGGACTGTATCCTAAGAACCCTGAAACACCAATCCAAAAGAACCTATGCACCCCTATGTTTATAGCAGCACAATTTACAACAGCCAAGTGTTGGAATCAGTAAATGAATGGATCAAAAAACTGTGGTACATTTACACAATGGAATTCTATGCAGCAGAAAGAAAGAAGGAGCTCATACCCTTTGCAACTGCATGGATGGAACTTGAGAGCATCATGTTAAGCGACGTAAGCCAGGCAGTGAAAGACAAATACCATATGATCTCACCTTTAACAGGAAGCTAATCAACAAAACAAACAAACAAGCATAATATAACCAAAGACACAGAAATTGAGAAAAGGCTGAAAGTCACCAGAGGGGAGAGGGGAGGAAATTTCAGGGGAAAAGGGGAAGGAACAAGTATAAAGGACACATGGACAAAAACTATGTGGGGGTGGAAATGGGAGGGAGGAGGAGAGGGCTAGGGTGGTGGGTTCGGGTGAGAATAAAAGACAGAAAACTGTACAAGATCAACAATTTAAAAAAAAAGATTAAATGAGATAATTTTCGATGTTCTTAGCATAATGCCTGACGCAAAGTAGGCACTTACTGTGAGTTTCTTGAACTTCTGGTCCAATAGTTACCTGCCTTTTTGATAGAAGCTGAACTACGTCTCTCAGTTTTGGTAAGAGATATGAAATTCAAGAGCTATTCTTCACAGTCTTCTACCTGATTAACATCTCCTATGATTTAACATTCACCATTTAACCACAAGGAGCATCAGAAAGAACTGGAATTTTGCATCCAATTCAATCCTTTCCTTAGAAGTGAGCTGAGCCCACAAAGGTTGTTAGATAAGCATGCATATAACAACTACATCCTCCAGGGCAGACAGATCACCACCGTAGCCTCCTGACCTGAGGAATTAGAGGGCTGTGGGGTTAACTGTCCACAAGCCTTATTTCTTATCCTTTCTCTTTGGGTCTGAATGCACCATCTCAGCATCACTAAGGCTTATGATGAAAACTAAGATGCATTAAATCTTTTCCTGTTCCACAGTGCACCAAATGAAACCTGGAATCATAAAAATCCATTCAGATGTATCCTTTGTGAAGGGTCATTTTGTTTGCTTTGGTTTTTCTTTTCTTGCTTGCCAAAATACACAGAGAATTTTAACACAATAATCACCTATTCCAATTAGCAAACCAAAGAAATAGGTTACTGACTTTGGTGGCTCTCCCAAGACTGATGAGAAATCCAATTTCTGTTCCATACTTTTGTAGAAAAGACCTTTCTAAATATGCAGGTTTTTTTAAAGTTAAACAAACAAAAGCTCACTGGACTACATGTTAAAAAGGGAAGCTCTGTTGCAAAAACAAATGACAAAATCCTGAATTTTGCCCTTTATCATAATTCCCAAAGGTTTTTCCCAACTTCATACATCCATAGCCTTTAACTTTGTTCTTATCCCTCACAACTACATACAGTTGGCCAACTTGGGTCCAAAGTATCTGACTGAGGGTAAACACCTGCACACTGGGCATGTCGACTGCTTTCCATCTTTGCCTCAATTACATCACATTTATGAGGCTCATACTACTCCCAATATCACTCCCTGCATTTTTCCATTTTCCACTTACTTTTTATAAAATAATCACAAGATTCAAGAAATATTCAAATGGTTGCACAAACTCTGATATACAAATATGGTGATGCTAATGAAATAAAACTACTTGTTAGCAGGTAAAGCCATAACACAGTAGCTCAAAATGTTGGTTCACAAGCTAATGCACAGAAGTCAACATTAATGTATGAGAGGCAGTGTAGCAATGTTACCAACTAATGTCCAAAATGTGAGGTAAGTCATACAAAAAAAAGTCAAGTCAGAGGAAGCTAGTATGCATGGGGCATTAAGTACAATTTCAGCACCTAACTCCCAATCTTGCACATTTCGGAGAATAATTAAAACATTTCCATTCATGAACTTACACCACTTTGAGAAGCTATATACACTATGAATTACTCTAAGTATTTCCAATTCTATTAGTCTAACAGTCAGTTTAATTACATCCATTAATTGCAAACATTTACAATTTTTTTTAAACAAGAACCACACTCTTTGTGCTGTGCTCTGCTCAAAACTCACTGAAAAGAACCTGGTTCCTGATGACATTCAGACATTCTCAAAACCAACAAGCAGTGTGGAGTCCCAATCCAGATCTTCTATCAGGAGCATCTTCACTTGGAAAATGGTCTTTTAAAGGCTGAATAAATTATGTTTAATCAATGAAATCAGAAGGGGCACAACTAGGATTCCCAAGCCATATTCATCATCTTTCTATTGTTTCCAGGTCATCCTGCCACTCCCTCACCCCAATATCAAACCCCATGCTCCTACAAACACCAAATACAGGTAGTTACTGCCATGAAAGAGGAATGGAAGGAGAATAAAGAGAATTCAGCATCTCTGGTTGTGTCAGCCCCATATTGAAACCCCTTGATGCTTGAGCTTGAACCTCATCTCCTTAATGGATCACAGGGTCTTCATGCCTGTCACTCTCTGGCCTCTCTCACCATCCCCCACCCCCAACTAAACTAATCTCCAGCTCCACAGGTCTTCTTTCCCACCCCCAAACCCCAAATATCCAATTCTCTTGCTCACCTTTAGACCAGGACCCTTCCTTTTGTTATTTGTCCCATCAAAACCAAGTCATCCCAACTAACTCCACTTAGTGTTCCATCTCATCTTAAGTGTTACCTTCTACAAGAAGCCTTCTTTTATCCTTCATCCATTAATCTCCTAAGTCCTCTATGACAGCCTGGGTGCTCCCCCATAAGAGCTCCCATTACAGTAGACTTCTGGTTTGTCTGGCTACAATTCCCAAGTCTCCCAGAATCACCCGCTCTGTTTATGGTTACATTTATGCCAGCCCTATGTCCAGCAGAGGGCTGGCATAAAGCAAGCACACATACATATGGTAAATATATTATATAATGGCTTAACTCTTTGCAATAAAATCTATCATGAAAGCACACCAGCCATTCTTGTTTTCCAGGATAAAACAGCTAATAAAATTACATAGTAAGTCCTTTGCATGAAAAAAAAAAAACTGTTGTAAAAAAAATCATTTTATATCTGGAAAAGGGCCAGATGCTTTTGAAACATATCAAGAAACAAAGATCCTTCAAATAAGGATAAAGCTGGTAGCAAAGCCAGAAATGGAATTTAGGTCTCTTGACTCATAGGTCAGTGCTCACATCTTTATATCCAAGGTGGCCCCTGTCAATGTATTTGAAGCCTGTGTAGGAGAAGACAGTTCTTTCTCAGACTTAACAAAAAAGGACATATCCCTTCTGTATCCTGGCTAACTGCTCCATGTTCACAACCCTGATGAACAGCAGTCACTGAAACTCAGTTGCCTTTGTATCCATCTAGCATCATGTAGGACCTACTTTCAACGAGCACCTAAGAATGCCACGCTATCATCCCATTCACTATGCTACCTCCCACTTCTTTCCCCATAGAGACATTTCAGGAATAAGATGGCTAATGGGCCAAAATGGGAAACAAAGAAGAGGTAGGAGGAAATTTTACCAGAAGGACAAAAAAGCACATCAAAAATCCACTCTTGGAAGCCCAACATGAAAAGAGTCAGCAACACTGCTCCACTAGGATCCTGCCCTTTGAAATACAGTCTTGCTCCTCCAGGGGACAACATTAGCTTGGAGCTACCTGGCAGGAAGGCAGTATGGCTAATCGGCCTTAAATGAAGCACAAGAAAGCCACCTTGTGTCACCAAGAACATAACAAGGATCATGGTACCAGCCCAACTTCACATCTTGCAAAACCACTCAAACTTCCACCTTCAGAGCAGAGGTCTCTACTCCCAGAGCAGCTCCCACACCCAAACCCACCTTCAGTCGCCTTGGGCCCACAGAGGACAAACTTCCCACCCTAACCACACCCACCTTGTTTTAGGGAAATCCACTACCCAAGAACAAGAAATTACAGTGCACAAGTAGATTCAATTTCTTAAATAAATCCCTGCTTTTTCTTGCTATAATTAGCTATACTGTTCTAGTGAA
Organism: Glossophaga mutica; assembly: GCA_039655065.1. Classification (NCBI taxonomy): domain Eukaryota; kingdom Metazoa; phylum Chordata; class Mammalia; order Chiroptera; family Phyllostomidae; genus Glossophaga; species Glossophaga mutica. Next base: position 50,749,847 of record CM077309.1, read on the forward strand.
AGTCTCTCACGGTTTGCATAAGAATCTGAGAGTATTCCTAAAGAACAGTCACATTACTCAATTCCCATTCAAGTTCTGTCTTCTAAGTCACTAGGAAGTTGCCTTGAATTAATAGTTTGCTTTTAATACACTTACGGGGAATGTACTTTGCTGCCTGCAATTCATTCATACCCTGAAATCACAGAATGACAACTAACTTCAGTGGTGGAAAGCTGTAAGGCAGAAAAAAAAAGAACAAACACTATCAGACACCCTCCTCCCACCCCCACCACTACACACACATACAAGAGAATTAAGTGAACGAAATGTAAAATCTGAAGAATCAGGACAAAGTAAAGTTTCCGGTATAAGGCATTTGTGAACACTGCCACTGACCTTCCCCCTATAGGTGTGCCACAGAGATACCTCCTGACCCAGCCCATACTCCTCACCTACTAGAACAGCAACCTCACTACTGACTTTCAGGAAAAAAAGTAGTTACTTAGTTCCTTCCTGAAAGTGCTGGCTGCCTTTATTTATTTGTTTCCTTCTCTCTTTTTCTTTTTTTTCTTTTTAATTTTGTTAAGTGCTACTGCGTGCCAGCAACTAGAGATTTCCTGGAACTTCAAAGCAGAAAATCTGGAAAATGCAAGTGGAGAAGGAATGCCCAGAAGGTTAAAAGCAGAACTTGAGGTATATCCCTGGAAAACAGAATCACCCAAGTGCTAAGGAAATCAGCTAGGGCAAAAGATGAACTGGCCCAAGAGAGGGGTGACCAATTATATCAGCAAGTAAGTGAGTAAGGTCATGGCCTGGACTAGTACCTCACAGAGGACTAGGCCCCAGTCGTGAAAGAGAGACAGCCTGTCTCTTCTTGGTGGCTTTGTTACTGACACTGGCAGAGTTCAGTTGTTGTTTCTGTTGTATTCATAGGACCATGCACTGCTCCTACTACATCCAGAGAAATTTTAGCAGGACTCAAATTATGGCTCTGCCATAGCATGAACTTTGAGCACATTCTTCATTCATTCAACACACATTTATTGAGCATCTGTTATGTGTCAAACACTCTCCTAAACACTGGGGACTCAGCAAAAGGCAAAAAGCTCTTGCCTTCATAGAGTTTATCAAATTCTTTGAGCTTTAGTTTGCTCACCTATAAAATGTGGATAATATACCTCCCTTTATAGACAGCATGAAATAATGGACATAAAGTACATACCACATAGTAAATGCTCAATAAATGGTATCCTTCATAGAATACAGAGCAAACCTATTCTGACTGCAAACTAGAGAGTAAGCTACAAGTGAGGAACTATCTATAATTCACTTCTATATTCCTGGTGCCTATCACATAGTCAATGCTCAATAAATATTTCACAAATCAATAAATAAGTATTCAATCAATAGTAGCCATTATTATGGTGACTGATGATCATTATTCTTCCCCAAGCCATCTAGGTTCTATTACCTAAAAAAGGGGTCTATGGTCATACCACCCTGAATGTGCCCTGTCTTGTCTGATCTCAAAAGCTAAGCAGGGTCGAGCCTGGTTAGTACTTGGATGGGAGATAAAAATGCAACAGGGCATTAAAGACTTTTTTTAAGAACGGCAAAATGCACTACACAATATATCTTCAAACTTTTTAAATATAAAAACAAGTACTATTGAGCATAACTATTCCAATTCAGAGATTCTATCAGTACAAAGACCTGCATGGACAGCTATTATAGATGCTTGCCTACTTCTTTCCAAAGCACAAAGTAAGAACAAGTTGGCTTGACTTCAGGTTGATCCTAAAGATTAAAAAGTAAGTTCAATACAGTTTAGCAAATATGCTAAAAGATGATCTATCTGTAAGGATAAGCTAAAAAAATATGCTGCATAAACAATCATAAAATTTCAATGGCTTAGAACAGCAAAAATTTATTTCTCAGTGACATTATATGCCCAATACCAGTTGACTGAAAGCTTTGCTCATTTGATGACTCAGGGGCCCAGGCAGAGGGAAGCTCTGTTTTCAACAGGTGCTTCTGTGATCATCACAACAGTAGAAGAGAGCACTGGATGATCTCACTCTGAAAATTGTGTTTTAGCTTACTAGTGACACAAGTCACAAGTCACTGGAAAGAGAGGAAGAGTGGCTATGGGGAACATTAACAGTCTCTAGCACAGATGATACTAAGACACAACAAGTTGTGGAGTAACAAAGGTATTTGTTAAAAGGATGCTCAAATAAAACATCTGGACAGCTCCAAGGTTCACAGAATTCTGTACCTGGGAAGGTGTGTCGGATCATTTTAGGGCAGTAGCCTAGACATAAAGACACCTCAGACAACATAATCCTGGACCTGAACTTTCAGAGCAACTCTGCCTTCCTCTATAAATATACTGAGGGTCCAGATAAGATTTCATTTAGAAAATAAAAAAAGTTTCCACAGCTAAAAAACATTTGAAAACCACTAATGTAAGCCAATTCCTTTATTTTATACAAATTTAAAAAATAGAGAGAGGAGAAGAAAAGGGAAACCCAGGAAGTTAGAGTGACCCCGCCTCACCCCCAAGAAAGCTCCAGAATGTTTAGCAGATGCAGAAATAAGTCCACTGGCAGAATTTGTTGTATTGTTGCACCACCCTCTGGCCTTACCCTTATCTCAGCTACCTTGAACTGGCACAATGGAGCCAGACCTAGACCAATACCATGCCACAGAGGTTCATCAGGGTTCAATAAATGGTATGGTCAATAAATAGAAGTGCCTACCCTACTACCCTAAATAATGATTCACATCGCATTAGCAATTCTCTACATTACTCATCCCCTGCTTCCTGGCAAACACGAAGCCATTAGTAGAAGTTAATACCAACCTCCAGAAGACTATCATTTTGTTCTCAGATTACAGGTTAACAGCTAACTATGACTTGTGTTCACTCAATTCCATTTTCTCATGTTCCCAGCTTTCCTTTGTACCCAGCTTTTCCTCCACCTTCATTCACACTAAAACACTGGGTGTCACATACTGAAGCCTCGATGTTCTCTGTCATTTTTTTTAAACATTTTTTAAAATATTTTATTTATTTATTTTTATTATTTATTTATCTTTTTTTTTTTTTTTAGAGGGGAAGGGAAGGAGAGAGGGAGAGAAACATCAATGTGCGGTTGCCTCTTGTATGTCCCCTGCCAGGAACTGGCCTGGCAACCCAGGCATGTGCCCTGACTGGGAATCGAACCGCGATCCTTTGGTTCGCAGGCCCGCGCTCAATCCACTGAGCTACACCAGCCAGGTCTGTCATTTTCAAATCATCTTATACTCACTAGCCCATGAAATAAAACTCAGACTTTTCAATTTGGAATACAGTTGTCTCCTCAGTCTTACCCCAGCCTACTTTTCCAACATCATCTCCACTGTGGTACTTATCCTACGCAGCCAAAGGCAGGACGATGGGCCTGCAAGTCAAAATGATATACCAATGAATCCTAGAATTTGTGAAAGTTCCTTAATGTGAGTTTTGATGTCTCACCTGTAAAATAGGTATGAGGACATCTTTGAGAGGCTCTTGAGAAGGTATGTATCAGTAAGGACTGTGTTTGACTGCAAGTAACAAATAGTACAAGTTTCTTTGTACTATTAGCTTACAAGTAAGGAATTCATTCGGTTTATGCAATAGGTATAGGGCACAGGTGGCAAACACAATGCCAGTAGGTCGAATCCAGCCCTCCACCTTGTTTTATCTGGCCTGGCACCTTGTTTCTACCTGGCAGCAGCACCAAGCTCCTTGCCCCCAGTTAAGGAGTAGTTACATTTATACAGTCCTAAAATTACATTCGGCCCTTTGGAGGCAACCGAAAGGCTAATGTGGCCCCTGGTGAAAATGAGTTTGACACCCTTGATGTAGGGGAAGGCAGTCTAGGCTGGTACTATGGCTCAATAATGTACTAAAGACCAAGATCCTTTCAGAGTCCAGCTTTCCCATGTTTAATACATGCCCCTCCAAGCATTGTACCTATGTTCCCAGAAGAATGAAACATAAAGGGTCAAAAGCTGGTAGGGTATACCAGCCAAGTGTGTCCTCCTCACTAAGCTTTCAGGGAAACCCCCATCCAACAATGTCCCCTCACATTACTGTACGACCTGAGCCTTACCGCCACTCTAGGCTGTTCGGGAGTCTAGAAAAGTGAGATGGACATATTCCCATCTTAAACAAAACTGAGGTTCTTTTAGTTAGAAAGGACAGAATAAATGTTGAGTAGTCAACCAGCAATGTCTACCTCAATATTAAATTAGATATTTTATGTAAAGTGTTAAGCACAGTAACCTCACACATAGTTAACTGTTGCATAAAAAACTATAATTACTGCAATTATAATAATTATTAGTATTATTTTTCACCTATCTTACATGTCTATTATATCCACTGTTTTATCTGAATCAACACTACCATCCCTGCTTCAAGTACCAGGAAAATGTCATTTCGTCCAAGAAGTCTTTCCTGACACCTACTTCTAATAAGAGACCCTATGGTAGCAGGACCCGCATCAGATAAAAACCATGTTCATCACCTCATTCAACATAGTCCCTTGAAATACAGTAGGTTCTAGTAAATAGTACCTTGATAATTTAAGTAATTCATATAAATACTTATACCTGCTTTTAAAGTCAGCCCTCTAGAATCAAACATGGTATATTCTTGAAATGCAAAAGTTAAACACTAGGTTCATATGTATAAAGCTAGGGTTGGGAGTGAGGGGGCAAAGACTGCATTCCCCAAAAATGAGAAGAAAAAATTATAAAATTCTCTAATAACACCCTACTTTTTGCATGTTGTGGGAGTCCAGACTATAGTTCATCAAATATTCCTTCCCTACCATGGGCAGAGTCTACTTTTACCCTTCAGTGTTGGGCTTCCCATGTGACCTGCTAAGTACAAAAGGTTGTTAGTGCAAATGACAGTTGTGCAGTTTGGCTTGGCTCTTGAATCCAGTGATCTGCCATGAGAAGAGCATGCCCCAAGCATCTGCTATCCCTTGAGCCTGCGCCCCAGAACATGTGGAGCAGACCCAAACCCAGCCTGCAGCCTAGAGCAGAGCCACCCCTCCAGCCTCAATCAGCCAAATCACATTCAACCTAAAGACTCATGAGTATGAGAATAAATATACCTGTTGCTGTAAGTCAGGGAGTTTTGTTATTCCCCAAAAGTTGACTAATATATCCTTTACCATTTGATATATTTTAGCACTTCTTACATACTCATTTTGTTCTTTTTCTTCACATGAAAAAGAACAGGGAAAAGAATCTCTGCCTTTGGTACACCCAATTATTTCTATCTTTGGATCAATTGTTTTAAATTTATGAAACCAACATTGTTATTAATATCAGTGCTTCTTTTGCTTTCTATTTGTCCTACTAGCTCTCAAAAAATAAGAAAAATAAAATAAAATATCAAGAAATAATACAAACATTGCTGAAACTAAACTGTTGGCTGGAAAGCAGGTCTCTCCTATGACAGCCAAAATGTTAACTTCTTAGCTAATAAAAGGGTAAAAGGATGCCCTAGTAAAACAACAACAAAAAAATGTAGATTGTACAAAGTCATCCTCATCAAAGTCAAAGACTATCTGTTGAGATGAATTTGTGGAATCCAACACCATTCATCTAAACACATATTCAGGATTCCTGTTTTGGCAAGCCATAACCACTGAATTTCACCAGTAGGAACATACTGATAAGGCTTAAGTATTATCACCTTTTCAATGTAAAAAAACAATTTGGGTATACTATTGTAATTGAATAAGTTTAAATATGGTTATATTTAATCACTAATGAAAAACAGCCTTTTTGTAAGTGAAAGAGAAAATATAATTCCAATCCGTCAGCAAAAAAAAAAAAAAGAGAGAGAGAGAGAGAGAGAGAAAGAAAGAGAGACAGGGAGGGAGAGTGCGAGCCAACTGAATGATGTTAAAAGCATGTATTTGACCAAGACCAATTAAAAATCCAATTGGAAATTTAAGTATCAAGAAAAATGGAAGAGTGTGGATTTTGTTTTATTCTACCTTCTTGTAAGTCATCATCATTAATTTGGGAGCCAAATTTCCAATGGGCCAAAGCCAACCTACTAGAAATATATGTCACAAAGTTACTAAATTTGCCTACCAGTGGAAATGACAGCCTTCAAAGTAGCAAGGCAAACAGCACAGTATAAAGACCATCAACATTGCAATGGACTCTAAACAGAATAGGCCTTATATATGCTGGGAGAGGCCACACTTCAGACTGGACACATGCAGACAACAAAACCAAAATTTGAATTTGAGACCATGGCCAAAATTACAGGCTCTGGGTCAGAGAAACCTGCATTGAAGTTCTCAATCTCACACTAAGCCGTAGCAAGATACTTAATTCCATTAGTTTTTTTTCTATCTATAATTTGGACATAATAATACTACCTGCCTCATAGAGGCTCTGCCAAATTTTAAAAAGATAATGCATGTAAAGTACTCAGCAAAATGCTAGCACGTGCAATAACAATAATAATGATAATAGTAATGGTAATAATACTGCCTTGACAAACCTGGCTCATACATGAAGACTGTCCTAATCAGTGTACTCTGGCTCATAATCTGTTCATGAAATGCTGAATGCACAGTTTTGTATTCAAATCCAGGTACAGCTTCTGTGAGGTGACAGCATTCTGAATCAACCAGTAATTTTTCTACTGAATTCAGGGAGAAGGATCTTGAAAAATAAGCTTTTCACCAGTAGAAAATTGAGAAGGATCTGGTCCTTCTGCCCACACTCCACCCACGCATGGAAGTCTTGCTGGCAAAAGCCATGTTTCTAGCACTGTCCACATACCACCCCTCCAAACCATGCAAGGCATTTATTAAAGCACAGAAGCAGACCAACAAGATGGCTCACCTTAGAAGCAAACTCACCTCAAAGGCAACTCTTCTACCCTCCAGAAAGGATCTGGCTTAACCCCACTGCCACCCCCATACTGACATCCAAACTGGAGGTGAAGAAGGCAGCCTCACTTCCAGAAGTTGAGTTTCACTGTCAAAAACTAGAAGAATCCCTTCTATTTGTGGCAATCCTAAAAAATCATGCCTTTCTGCTTCAAACATATCTTATAAATTCATCCAAGAGAGCCAAGAGCCAAGTATTGCACACTGAGAAAGAACGTGACTTTACAAGGACAAGAGTGACTGTAGGAGACAAAGTGCCACACCCTTTTCCGGAGAGCTCAGCAGTAAATGGTGTGTCTTATAACGGAGCCCGCAGTTCTGGAAAGGTGGAAAATTCTAACCCATTACACCCTCTCTCCCCACTATTTCATTCTTTACACAGATCCATCTCATTTTTAAATCAATGACCTGAGCATCCCCAACTACTACAACTAATAAAGGGTGGCGGAAGAGACAAACACAAGTCAAACATACTTGCTTCTAATCGCATTTTGGGAGAGTTTTCTTCTCGCTTGTCTGCCTCTCACAGCTGGAGCCTCATACCTGGTGGAAACCAATGGTTAAGTAAAACCACTAATTTTAAAAAGCCAACCAGGAAACTAACCATGACAAGTGGGAGCTGCCCTCCTCTCCCGAGCATTGATTGGCTCTTGGGGGTTCCACTGGTCCCTCTTCTGCCCACATAAATGGCAGATGTGGCTGTCAATCACACAGGGAACTGACAATTCACTGCTCCGGGAGTAAATTGCCTTTCATCTAGCAAAGGCAGGTAGCTACCTAAAATCGATCCGCTCGTACAGAGCGGACCCTCCCTCTCTGGCGAGGAGAACAGAGACCCTTAAGTACAAAACAAATAAGGCAGGGCCGATCAGAGAGTTTACGAGCGCTGTTATATTATCCCGCACCAAAGTAGCCCTTAATCTTTACTGTCCTAAAATGATCTTTCAAAGGCTTGGACAGTAATTTAAAAAAAGAAAAACAGGCACAACCCTCTAAGTACCCCTTTTCTTGTATAATTCGGGAATGGTGAGGGGAAGGGTAGGAATGTCGTTCAGTTTAATTTCACGTCGTATTCGTTTTCCTACACCACCACCCTTATCCTCCCCAAATTAATCCAGCTTTATTTTCCCTGACAGGGATTTTTTTTTTTTAACACACTCCCCTCAGAGTCCATCAAGGCAGCCTGGGACCCCACCCCCTGGGCTGGGGCTCCACGTTTCTCCACTTTGTCCTGCTTGAGGTTTCCCGAGACCCTTGTCCCCGCGGACACCCCACCCCTCGAAGCAAGAGGGGGAAAGCCAGGCGAAAGAGGGGGAGCTGGAGAGAAAAAAGGCGATGGCAGTGAGGGTGGCTGCAGGAGAGGGACTGCGGGAGGTGGCCCGCGCAGCCGGGACGAGCGAACGGCGCCCGCGCACCGGAGGCAGCTGTGCACTTGTTCCGATCTCGGGGGGTCCACATGAAGGCAAATCCGCCGTTAGGCCGCCCCATCCTTTCCCCCGCCCCAGAAAGCCCCGGTGGAGACGGATGGTTCACCCCTCGGCTCCCCTGGATAACGCATTGCAGCTCCCCACGAGTGAGGGGCACCCGGCACGAGAAATGCGGGGCACTGGCGCCCGGAGGGAGTCGGGCGCCCAGCGGCCCCAGCCCCGGCGTCGACGTCTCACCTTTCGGAAGCTCGCCCCGGGGCGGACCCACTTGGATTTTTTACAACCTCACGTCGCCTTGGCCCCGGGCGGCCGGGAGGAGCCGGAGCCGGCGCCGGAGCGCCAGTGAGCAGCAGCGGGAGGAGGAGGAGCCGGGCTGGGAGTGAGGGAGGGAAGGAGGGAGAGCGCCGCTCGGAGGGCCGGGCCCTGCGCGGGGCCGGGCGGGGCTGAAAGCCGAGGGGGCGGTGCCCGCCGCAGTCCCGAGACGCGCGCTCGCGCGGCGCTGCCGGAGCAGCTCTCAGCCGGGCCCCCAGCCCAGCGGCTCCGCCAGCTCGCACGCTCGCCCGCCGCGGCCCTGACTCACATTCCCAGCATTCCCGAGGAGCCGCTGGGGTGGGGGGGTCGGGGCTGGGAAGCGGACGTCTCCGCCGGGGGCAGCAGAGAGTGCCCGGCCTGGGTGTGGTGCGGCCGGCAGGGGGTCTTCGAAGCGCCTTCTCGGAGGCCACCGTCTTGAAGCGCCTGGTCCCAGTCTTCTGCCCCTGACGCCCCTTGCCGGGTACCCCACTCCAAAAACTGCCAGGACTAGTCAGGTGGCTTCGGCAGGAATGGCACTTGGTGGAGGGGTTGCAACTATCTTTCAGTTTAAGCTGTAGCGTTGGGGTCGAGGTTTCCATACCCTGGCACCTTGACATTAGCTTAAGCTTCTTTAGGAGGGTGAAGGGATTTCATAAGATTTTTGCTTTCTTGTTCCCCCAAGGAACGGAGAGAATGGAAGATGAAGGAAGGGAGCAAGAAAAAAAAAATAATCATCATCGTTGCCATTCATCAAGTGCCTCCTCTGTGACTTGCAATGTCTGCGTGTCCTCCCATTTAAGGTAGTTCATTCACACATACACACGCGTATCTCAAGGTGAGGTGCATGATGAGCTGGACAAGTTTTTCATTGGTAAAAGCTTCCACCCAACAAGTCTGGAGCCCCAGCTGCTACCATTTTATATTAGCCAGGGAATTCGAAATGTCATAGGTGTATCCAGATTTGGTCTCTCACTGAGAGTCCATTTGCAGGATTAGAGCAGTAATTTCCTTCCATTCCTAATGAGTCTACTTCCAGCAATTTCAGTAACCAGGTAGAAAATATCTCCTGATGGGAAAAATCAGACAAATGAAGCAAATTTGGCCATGGGATGACTGGGTGAGCAGAGCTATGGAATCAGCACAGTGACTAGGGATGATTCCGCCTTCCCATCCCTGATGGGAATTCAAATATAAAATGAAGGAAGTGGATGCTGAAAGAGGAGGAAGTCTTCCTGTTCTAGCCCATATGCCCTGTTCCTTAAGCCTCCCTTTTACATTTCTGGTATTGAAGGCTTTTCACAGATTTATGGTCCCAGAGGTCTCTTTGCCCTAGCCCTCCTCTTTTAGTCACCAAGAAATTGGCACTCGCTCTGTCATCCTGGATGCTCCCTGGGCAAAACCAAGCTACACTGTTGTGTTTAGTTTCCCATGTACATCCGTAACAACCTCAGCTGAAAAGGCATATTACATATTTAAAAAGCCTTGTCAAGAATCCTTTGAAAAGTCCTAAAACCCCATATGCTTTGAAATATGACCAGTGTTTATTGAATACCTCCTATGTGCTGCACTTACATTTTCTTAACTACTCTCACAAAAACTCTGTTTACTATCTACACCACCAGTCCACCAAAATCTAAAAAGTTTACATAAAGGCCTGATTCTCCCAAGGCTATGTTGTTGGGCAAAACATACATTCCAAGGACAAAGAAGGAAGTGAGGAGCCCCCAACTACCCAGGTCTAGCTCCTGGGTAACTGGCAGTCACTGTCCTCTCAATTACCTCCTCCAACACCAGGTGGTCTGGCCCCAAAATCAACAAGGCAAAATTAACTGAACTTGGTGAGCAATTGGTTGTGGGACAAGAGGGAGGAGACAAGAATGCTCCCAGTGTCTAGTTTGGGAAACTAAATGGATAATGTGCCATTTGCTAATACTGGAAATAAAGGGGGTGGGGGGAGATACAGGTTTATGGAAAAGTTATGAACAACTTATGGGTTCAGTTTGGTCATTTTACATTTGAGGTGCCAGGGACCTCATCCAGAAGGTGACATTCTCAATATCACCTTCTTCGAGGTCAGACAACAGATATATGATAAAGACAGTGTATGGGAGTCATCACATTTGGTAATTAGAGCCATGGTCATGGCTGAACAACCTAGAACAGTCATTAACCATGGGAAAAATATAGTTAGATGAGGGGGAAAATCCCTAAAAAAAATTATCTGTTCTTCTTAGGCATAAAGTTATTTGTACATGTCTCTTAACAGCATAGATTTTAGTTCAAGAGAAACATCATTGGGCTACCATGAAAGAAAAAAAGGTGCAAATAACTGACCCACTAGCACCACCACCACCTGATCCTTAGTAAGCCAACCTGAGCCAATTCTCTTTGCCAGGCATGTTTTAAGACCTTTGTAGCCCTAAGCATCATAGTAAGCATGAAAACATTCAGCATCATCAAAATATATATTTTTTTCTGTAGAAATTTTTGAAAGTTTTTGTAACAGTCCCTTTTAAATTATTTAAATAATTCATTTTACTTACCCATGGCTATGATTTGTCTATAATCATTAAGCATACATAAGAATTATTGTGAGGAGAGGAAAAAATTGAACCTATAATTGTTTTCAAATGGAAGGAAACATTTGTAAATATAAAAAACCTTAATATTATGTCTTGCAGATATTTACAATTAAACATTCACAGTTTTCTGTAAATCTGTAATCTCAAGGCATGCAAGTCTCTCAGGGCTTGCAAAACTATTGATTAAATGTTCATATAACCTAAAATTACATCAATTTATTCAGTTCCTTGGTTTCTAATAACTTTCCATATCCATGATTCTGGCCACTTATGAAATCTGGTCACTCTTACTGTGCTTGGGTTCCATGAGAGGTCCCTGTGCCCTTCCAAAAGATAGCATACCTTTCATTTTTCTGCCTTGAGCAGCTTGAGCAAGTATCTCTTGCTCAGAGCCATAAGTATTCCCTGAATTGGAAAGCCAACATCCTTATGCTGAGACAAAGCCCTTCACTCCAATCCACTAGAATCCAATGGCAGAATCTGGCCCAGTGACCAGATTCCCCAAAGGAAAAAGAAATATTCTAGAGGAAAACTTCATAAGCAGATATTGTTGCAGTCATTAGGGATTCCTTATTCTGGAAATATGTGGCAGATGGCCACGCTGAGCCCTGAGCCTGGGCTGTATCTGTGTGGTATTTTCCATGAGCTACTGCCCATCCCTAAGGCCTCCTCTTCCTTTCAGTTCCCTGGCTTCACTATTTAAAGGTAGGTCATTAGCACATTTTAAATTATCCTAAAAGCTGTAAAATTAAAAGGAACTTTTTACCATGCACACTTTTTAAGAATAAGCTCAAGGTGGAAAAGGCCCCTTAGAAGGCCTCATGAAGAGGAAGAACTATAGATGCAGATTTTAAAACCTTCAAAATTCTGCTGGCTCATATATTCTTTTGGCTTCACCCAGACCCCAGTTCCTTTAGACTTGTGCTTTTTGTTACTAGAGCAGTTGCATTTGAATACTACCATGTTTTCCTTCTAAAAAGCTAAAGGCATTATAGAAAGTTAGCTTAACTGTCTATAGCTATTTTAGAAACCTATGAAGAGTTCTTACCTTGAATCCATCTGCATTCCCATCCATGCAGATGCTGAAAGGACCTGGCAAAATTTTTAAGTCAGCTAATAATGGGATTCGTTACGAGAGAGAAGAAATTGGCAAGAGGGTGTTGAAACATGAAAGATGTTTGAAATATCATGACAACAAAACCAACCTTTTTCAGTTTTTCTCTGGTAGCAAAAGTTTGGCACTTAATAGTGTGTGTCTTTAGTTTCCTTATCTGGAAAATAAGAGGAGTTCACAGTTTCTTCCTAATGCGGCTATGATAAGGATAAAATAAAACAATGCAGGTAAAGTCCTTAGATCGTTCAAGGAATAGTGGCTTCTGAGCCCAAAATGCTGGTCAGGTTAGGACAAAGAGTAAAATTTACATGTAACATTTTCAGGAAGTTTAAACAAATCTAATGAAAACTTGCTCAATGGCCAAGACAAGGGTGAGGCAGGTAAGACACTAGCCTTGGGTGCAAAATGTAAGGAGGAACCAAAATTTCAGTAATCAAGATAAATCATATCTTAATATAATATTTTTGAAAAACAAATCTGCAAACCACAGCTCAGAGGCTGGCTACTTGTTTTTATAAATAAAGCTTTATTGGAACTTCTGAGGAACAAAGAAAATAATTGAAAAACAGCCAGAGCTTCAATAGGGTCTCTACACCCTGAGGTTCCAAACAAGAATCTCTTATACTAGGGCTGCTTGCTAAACAGCCAACTTCCTGATGTTGTGCTGGAAGATGCTGAGAAAGCCTGCATTCATTCATTATCTTTACAGTCTGAATGAAGTCTCTCTGGGCAGGAGAGAAACACCTGCCCTTATGGTGGGTTACTATTGTGAGAGAAAGGGTAACAAGCCACCCAGAAATGTAACCTGGGGACAAAATGGACTTGTTTACCCAACTTAACCAAGGACCCAAGGACCACAAAATACTAGCTTTAGCTTACATATTTGAAAAATCACTGAGATAAATGTCTGAATACTCTCTGGGTACTCCATAAATATGACCCATTTTTTAATAATAGGAGAATCATTAATATAATTTGAAGAATGGAATCTGCAGTTGACCTGGAATGATATAAATGATAGGCCTATTAATCAGCCTGCCTTGGGACAAGGCCAATGCTAGACAAAGGTAGAGTGGAGCATTCGAAAGCAGGAAAGGGCACTGGCTTTCTTTCCATGCTTAGGTATGCATCCTACCACCTACAAAAGTGGCTCAGATTACTGAAGTTTCCACCACCAAGCAATTCTTAGAGACAGTACAAAGATTCATAACTTATGTTGCCAAAAATTCATCCATTTCTTTTTTTCTTTTTTAATTTTATTGAAGTATTGATGTAACATTATATGTTTCAGGTATACAATGTAATGATTTGATATTTATTTGTATATATACAAAATGATCACTACAATAGGTCCAGTTATTACCTATCACCATACATAGTTACAAAAAATCTTTTTCTGGTCATGACAACTTTCAAGTTCCACTCTTCTACCTACTTTCAATTATGTGATACAGTATTATTAACTATAGTCACAATACTGTATATTACATCCCCACAACTTACTAATTATATAACTGGAAATTTGTACCTTTTGACACCCTTTACCCATTTTGCCCACCCTCACTTCCCTCAGGCAACTATCAATCTCTTCTGTAAATCCATGAGCTCAGTTTTTTGGTTTGTTTTAGGGTTCATTTGTTTGTTTGTTTTATTAGATTCCACATATAAGTGTGAACCAATGGTATTTATCATTTGTTATTATTATTCTATTACAGTTGTCCCAATCTCCCCCCTTTGCTCTCCTCTACCCATCCTATCGCCAACTCCCACAGTCAACCCCACACTGTTGTCCATGTCCATGGGTCATTCATACATGTTCCTTAACTAGTCCCTTCCCCTTCTTTCCACCATTATCCACCCCCACCTTGCCTCTGGCTGCTGTCAGTCTCTTCCATGTTTCCATGCCTCTGGTTCTATTTTGCTCATTAGTTTATTTTGTTCATTAGATTCCTCTTATAAGTGAGATCATGTGGTATTTGTCTTTCACCACTTGGCTTATTTTACTTAGCATAATGGACCAGTTCTGTCCATGCTGAGGCAAAAGGTAGGAGTTCCTTCTTTCTTTCTGCTGTGTAGTATTCCATTGTGTAAATGTTTTTTGATCTGCTCATTCAATGATGGGCACTTAGGCTGTTTTCAGCACTTGGCTATTGTAAATAGCACTGCTATGAACATAGGGGTGCATAAGTTCTTTTGAATTGGTGTTTCAGGATTCATCCATTTCTTGAAATAGCCTTGGGTAAGGTCTGAGAAACAGTTTTTTTTCTCCAAACTACAGCCTTAACTACACAATTAAATGAAAACAAAATAATTTGCTTGGAAAAAGAGAATAATGAAAAAACAAGTCACTCTAAATGATAAAATAATATATGTACCAAATTGGCAACGGCTTTAGAATGATTGCTCCTGGGTTTGGTTAATGAGATACATTATCAACTGAACAAAGGTTTAGGATCTTTTTCACTTAACCTTTTAATAAAAAAAATCTTTAAAAGTTTTTATCTTACAAAAATAAGAGAAGTGGTTTGTAAAATAAAATTCAAACATTCCACAAAAAAAAAAAGTAAAAATCTCCCCTCAAAGAAAACCAACTGCTTTCAACAGCCTGATGTGTATATTCTCTTGAATATTTTGAATGTATATTTTAACAAAAACAGGGCCCAGTTATGGTGGTTGTCTTCGATTATACCTTACCTCCTCCTTCTAGCTTTAGACATTTCCCTCTGGCTTCAGAAGTTGTCACCTCACCTTCTGTCTTTGGCCGCAGTGACGGACCACAGCCAGGCCCATCAGAATCCTTTCCTGGAATTTTTCAACTGGAGCTCTGTTCTTCTCCAATCCAGGAGTTCTAAGAAGATAATAATAGAGTTGGTGGCCACCATGGCTATATTTTCATGGAAAAGCTGCAAACACTGAAAAGCAGAGGTAAGAGGAAGAGAATCTTGGCCCTGAGGATATTCAGGTCCCTGATTCCATTGCTGAGACCCCTATGTTCCTGTCATCCCCAAAGCTGCTTTGTGCAGCACTGTCTTCAATCCTCTGAGCTATTCCAGCCTCCTTCCAGTGTGTATGACTGTGCTAGACCTATAGCAAGTTTTATTTTTCACTGAAGCTATTCCCTGTGGTTGTCTGCCACTTGCAGCCAAAATATGCATCCTAATATACATATTTTCCTGCTATCTGATTTTATTCAGCTAAAATTGTGTACATTGTGGACAATTTCCATGTCAGTGCACATCTCCCTTTTCCTTTTCAATGGCTAAATAATAGTCTATTGTACGTATGAATGTTTATGACCTTTTTTGTAGAGCCAGGAACACAAGGAAGTTTTTAAAGAGGTAAACCTAGGAAATTATATTCAGATTGAAGAGCTGAAACCACACAGGAGTGATGATAATTGTTACGCAAACCTGATGAAGTTTATTAATAAGTAGTGCTTATTCCCCAACCACCCATGCAGTACTCATCATACCTGCCTTAGAGAAATTTGTGGCATATATTATAACCTCTGCAAGATGACTAAAGACTATGCTTTACGAATCCCAGTTTCCCCACCAGATCTACCAGTAGTAAACTTGAGCTCATCCATTTGTTCAAAGGGTCTTTAAACCTCTGTTTGTTAGAGGAAAATTTTGAGTGAAGTTGAGAGGATGCTACCTTTGCATTAGTTGTTAAGGCCTAGAACCATAAGTACAATTACTACTGATGTTGAATCTGTTTAGAGATCTGATACCCAAAGTTTCTGCCATGCAGTTTCCAAGACATGGAGCAACTGTAATAAAGAGTTGTACTTTGGCTTTGTAGTCACAGTATTGCTGGCGTAAGTGTGGTTCTTGCCATGCCACATTTTTAGGGACCCATAATAGAGAATGAAGTCTGGTGGTAAGATTATTCAGGAGGCAAAACCAAAAGGATGCCCCTCCAATATTCATTCTCTATCTGTCCTGCCATAGAAAATCAGGGCCAGAAATAAAGTCAATATCCAGCTATCCCATGCCATATTAAAGCTTGGTCCAGTCTAACATCTGACTAGTTTAGCTTGTGTTCCAGCTGCAATCCATTGCTGTGCTGAGGTATTTGGGCTCCCTCTTGGAGCGTGCATGTGGAGTCTGCGCAGAAATTAGCCATGTGGCTGCTAGGGCCACGTGGCTATGGAGAGAGGATACACAAGTGCATGGGGCAAGTGTGGGTCAAGAGCAAGAGACAGAGAGAGAGCTCTTTGTTTCCCCTGGGAGCTTTTTCAAAATAACCAATCAACTTTCCAAGCTTTTGTGGATTTCTGATGGGTCCACTCCCTAGCCAATCCATTGTTCCCAAGGCTAGACTGATAGGACTCTATGGTAAAGCATCTCCTTTTGTACCATTCTGACTTCTACTGTGCATCTGCTTGCCACCCTCCACTCCCCCATCCCAAGCCCCACACACACATCTGGTACCTGAGGGGGAAGGGAAGGAGTGTTAATCACCTTAGCAGAGCAATGCTACAATCCCCTGGGACATGAAGCTAGAGCTTCCTGGTGAAATAAACAGGCTCATGCTCCTATATCCTTTGCTCTCTTTCTTATTAATAACTAGTTAACTAGCCCTGGCTGGTGTGGCTCAGTGGATGGAGTACCAGGCTGTGAACCAAAAGGGTTGCCAGTTCGATTCCCAGTCAAGACACATGCCTGGGTTGCAGGCCAGGTCCCCAGTAGGGGGCACGCAAGATGCAACCACATATAATGTTTCTCTCCCTCTCTTTCCCTTTCCCTTCTCCTCTCTCTAAAAATAAATAAATAACATATTTTTTAAAAATAACTAGTTAATTGCCTATGGTAACAACACAATAGTGGAGTCAAGTCCCAGTCTCTCCATTTATGAGCTGTGTGGTCTTGGTCAATTTACTTAACTCTTCTAAGCCTATTCCCTCATCAGAAAAGGAAGAAAAAAGGTAACTAGTACTACCTAACTCATAGATAATTTGAGAGAATTAAATAAGAAATTACATAAAAACTTCCTGTGACTGTGCTGGGCCCATAATAAATGTTCAGTAAATGGAGGCTAAGTAATACCATCTCCTTCATGATATGCAGCAAATTCAGTGGTCAGGGCTCTATGCTGTTTCTATTTTCCAAGTTTCCCAACTAACAGTGTGATTTTCAAAAACTGTTCTTTCTAAAGTTTCAGAACACACATAGAAAGCCTGGTACCAAGACACATTTGAAAGCAAAACAGTTCTAAAACTAGGGGGATGCACAACTTCTTATACATTGGGTTTCTCTTTAAGAGCAAAATTATACTGTGAGTAAAATCAAAATTACTGTTTTGTGACCTTGTTCAAAAACTAAATTTATTGGAGCATGATGCATGTCAGATGTTGTTTAGAGTGGCATGTGCCCTTTTCAGGACATATTGAATATATGCTGCACATATGGATTTTTTTCTAGCAGGTGTTTCAGGCTGAAGAGGGAAGAAGTGTCCTATGTTTGACTACAACATCCGGAGCACTCAGACTTGTCCTGGATTACATTTTGTAAAGTACAAACAGGTAGAAAAAGGGTAATTTCTTAGAGCCTTAAGGCAAATAGTTATGAAATAGAATTCAAGGGCCTTTGAGGCCTCAGGAATTCAGGCTAATATTCATAGAAAATCCACAGGGAGAAATACTGCAACTTTTGAAAAATGTGCTCCTTGCCATTCTCTGCTGCTTAACACCCTCTTCTCCCACCACTCCACGTAGTTAATGTCTATTTAGCTTCAGCCTCAACTCAGATGGCATCTCCTCCAAAAGCTCTCCCTCGGCCCTCTGTTAGATGCCCATTCTATCAGATTTCAGTGCCTTCTGCACTTCTCTTTCATGGCTCTTATTATAAGCATAAGGGAGTAACTGTTTTATTGATGGTCTCAGAGCTTTCCTCTCACCTGTATGCTCCAGTTCCATCAGGAATAGGACTGCTTCTATTGTGTTGACCCATTGTCAGGCCCAGTCTCATGGTAAATAGATATCTGTTGAAAATTTGAGAAAAACTTTTATTCTATGAATTTCAACTCAAAGAATGGAAACTCTAAGAGTAGCTAATTTGCTAATAAGAAGTTTTCTTTATGAAGGTCAGAAGAACATCCTTAATCCATGTAACAAAAAAGGCATTTGATGTCATATCATCTACATTCTATGAAATTAATAGGTCATTGGTTTCAGGAAAGAAAGTGATAATTATAACAATTAGCACTAATTGGATGTATAACTGGCTAGATCCAAAAAGGAATTGAAAGAAACGAAGATAAAGGGAGATTTACCTCCCTCACAGGCCCACTTGAAAGTGAGGGTTGTGGTGAAGCTCACCTTCTCAAAGCATCTGCAGCATTAGGTTTTAGCACTATGTTGGATAGAAGAAAATTCTGAGACAGCTTCTCCTTCCCAAAGCCAGCTAAGCCTCTGTTGGATCCTCTCTGTGAGAGAGGGCTCACTTATGCCACAAAGCAGTCGTTTCTATTTTTGAATGGTTCAAAGGGTTAAGTAGTTTCTTCCTAACACATTAAGACAAAAGCATATCTGACTCTAATTCTACTCATCAAAACCAGAATGAATGGATATGTGAATAAATTAATATTCACTAATTCTGAAACCAAAATGAGGCTTACTGCTCTACTTCAAAACATAACAAACCTTTAAGTTTCCTCATTCTGTGTGCAAATTGTGAGCAAGCAAGTGTAAGTGTGTGTGAGTGTGTATATGCATGTGTAGGTATATGTTTGTAAATATAATATATTTTGCCACATCAACATATGGTAATGGATTTATAAGATTCTGGCATTATCCACTGTAGTTATTTTTATCACACACTATGTAAATTCTCAAAGGCATTAAAAACCAAAACACTTAAATAAAGTAAACTTAATTATGCACTAAACTCATAGATCATTTTTAATATGACAAGAGATAAGAAAAGAGATAAATGTTTTGTCTTCTTTACCAAAGCCTAAAACCCTTCTTCTTTGAGCAAGGAAATACACCACAAGGAGTAATTCTTTAATTGCTTCTAATTAGGATAAATGCCCAGTGTGTCCTGGCTCTCCGGGAATATGACTAACAGTTGCCTCACCTAGCAATGACTGCAGATGAAGTGTGGGTGGAGGTGTAAAAATGGTGGGTATCGCCTCAACACCATCTCCTCCTCTAACCTTACAGTAGAAATCAGGCACCCAGTAATATCTGTGGCACTTTCCAACAAGTGTGTGAGAATATTAGAGAAGCTCAGATATTGAGTCCTAGTTGAAACAGATTTGGGGATAAGTAGCTTAATATTTAGAATACTGTGGCTTTGGAGACCAAGAGACTGCTGAGTTTCATGTAGATTCTACCTCTAACTCAGCCAGGTGACCCTGGACAGCTTACTTAACCACTCAGTAGAAAGGGAATAATGTCTATTCTAGTTGTTATGAGGATTCTATGAGCTAATTCATAGAAAGCTCTTGGCACAGTGCCTGGCACAAAGTAAATACTCAAAAGTGTTAGCTACACATATATCTAAGACCATCCACAGACTGATTTAATTGTCGATGGTGTTTATACGTTCCAGAAGCCCCCTGCCACCAGACAAATCTAATGTGTAGCCAGGGTCGAGAACCACCAATTCAGTTTTGATCCAAACACTGACCAAGATTGAGAGAGGGACACCTGCTGTTTGAGACTGAGCTCTAGAAGCAAATCACTTACATGTTTCAGAAGGAGGAAGAATGACTTTTGCCTAAGGAACTTCCTGATGTGCACGACAGTCTGGGGGCATTTGATGGGTGGTTGTTGAGAATGAGAGGAAGAGGGTTACACTAGTCTTGGGGAAAGACTGAGACAGGTGAGACAGCTGTAGTCTGTTTCAGATACTGGGACAGTCCCCACCCTCTGCCCCAGAAATTCATGTCTGATTTCTGTGCAGAAGGAGCCTCTAAGTCAGAAGTGATGGAGCCATGAGCTGATTTGAGTTCCAAATGACAAGGTATACTCACAATAATAATGGTAACAGAAGCCACTCTTAATATGCACATTCATGCCAAGCAACTTACATGCAATTTATATATAATAGCTGATATCCATTGAGTGTTTACTACCAGGCGCTAGTCAAAATGCTTTGCAGGCTTAATTTCGCTAAACCTTCATAGCAGCCCTCTGAAACAATTTCCATTCCAGCCATGCTATAAGAGAAAAGGGCAGCCCAGAGAGGTGAGGTGACTTATCCAAACTCACACATCTAGTAAGGTCAGACTCAGAGTCATCTGCAGCCCAAGTCCAAGCCCCTGACCAACCACAAGATGACTGAGCCTCTCCCCATCTGATACATTCGAGACAGCTCCAGAATGTTCACCCCAGCTTTCAAATAAGCAACTGTCTCTTCATTGGGTTCTGCCACAGGATATAAATTTGTACCAACCTCCTCAAAGTGGGCTGTGGTTAGGTGTTCCCATTTTAATTGTCAGAAACAGTGCCCAAGTAGTTCTGGCCATGCAATCCACTTTGTCTGAGAAAAGACAGCTGGCAGTCTGTCAAAGTGCTGCAAAATACTTAAAGGCAGGGGGTGGGGAGCGGATGTAGTCTCTAGTGGGAGCGAAGGCTAAAGAACACATTTCTTCCCTGAGACACCCTTCTAAAACATAAAATGACAAACAAACCTCAGCTCCTGAGCAGTGGAAACTTTTCCCAAATCATCACAAATAATTACAATGTGCTGATATTTGCAGCATCTCTATGGCTGTTCTTTGTCTCAATTCATTGATTTAAGAAAATGCATAATTAAAAGTCACCCTTCCCAGCACCTTCACCTGAAGGGACTGAAGCTCTTCCATGTCAGAAGTAAACCAGAGGGCACAATGAAATTTCTGGCTCATCTGTGCCTTCAAGACTTGCCTTTTGACCTGTGACCTTAGATAAGTAATTGTACCACAGGGAGTTCATTAAAGGAAGAAAATAGGATAAGCAACCCTCACAAAGTGGCCATCCACAGAGGAAGATCCAAAGATAAACAAATAAGGCTTTATTCTGTTACTGGGTCTCATTATGGTCTGAGGCTGTTCCCTATTGTAGAACATGTCCTTTGTGTCATTTACAACCCACTAGAAGTTGACACTAATGACTGCTGGTAGCAGATTTTAGCCATTTGTTGGATTTGTCATACCCCTAACAAGCATTTGACGCACAGAGTGTTGATTTTACCACCATTGACAAATAAAGAGATGGAGGCATGAAGCTTGCCTACTTTTCCATGGCTGGGACTAGAATTATGACCTCTGACCTCTCCAATAACTTCACAACCAACCATGCTTGTACAAAGGACTTAAAGCTTCTGTCTTTAACACTCTTTTAAAGCAGGGGCAATAAATGGAGATGAGTCTAGGATGGGGAAGACTAAATATGAGAGAACTCTTGAACTAAACTTGAAGGATTCACCTAACTTTAATAGAACCAGCCACTACTTACTGAACACTTGCTGTGTACAAGGCACTGGGCCAAGAGCTTGACATACATATATTTTCTCATTTGGCACCCACCACAATCCTGGGCAACTGGATATAGTTTTCCTAGTTTGCAAGATGAGACCATATCCCAGAAAGTAACTCTCTCCAAATCTGGACATTTCTTACACCAAAGCCATTACTGCTCACCAAAACACCATGCCCCCCTCTATAATTGATGGATTGGGGAAAGAAAGGCATTTCTTAAAAGTAACTCAGTGGTCTGAGTCATAAAAGTATATCAACTTAAGATTTTGCATGCCAAAAAGAAAAGTCAGGCAAGTGTTTTTAAGAGACATTTAAATTAGTTCTATAGTTGCCAGTGCTACATACAGCACAGTGGGGTGGCAATTTGGAGCAGGAGAACCTTTCTAAGCTTCAGTTTCCTCACCAGTAAAATGGAAATAATATTATCCCACCCCCTGTAGTGAGAATTCAATAATTTTATATACAATATAATATTTTATAAATATTATATATAAAGCTTAGCACAGCTCTTGTTTAATAGTGGGCACTAAATGAAAGACAGTTGCTATAACATGACAGTAATTTAGTGATATAGTTAAAAATAAATAAGAGAGATACAATTATAATAAGCAAAATATTCTGACTTCAGATCATAACTGTTTGTTTTCTTCTTTGCTAATAACTATTTCTGATTGATGAGTGTTTCGTTGTTTATTTTCTGGAAGCTTATGTTTGTAACTTTGGTTGAAGGGATTTTGAAGTCATTATAGAGTGATGGTTGATTCTGTTTAGAAAATAAAAAAGCCAGAACAACACCAGCAGCAGGTAGAAAGATGTGATTTATTAGCTCTTCTCTGTTGCAAAACCAGCAATGCAGATGCACCAGGCAAAGACCATGCAGGACACAAAAATGATATTAGAATATCCACCAACTGACATCCAATTATGTATGTATGGTGAATGGCCTTTCTTGTTTAAGGTGAGGAATACTGGCAATGGGTAGCAGTCCAAGTGTCTGAGTTTCCTCACTGTAGGAAGAAACAGCAGCAGTTGCTGCTGACTGGCTCCCTGTCAGGGTTCAGTGCCAATGGAAGTGTCATGAACTCTCAGAACTTACTGATACTCTTCAGGAAGCCAGACAGAAAATTCTTCATGCCTACATCCCAGTACATCAAGGTTTGGTCAATGTTAATTTCTCTGTAGCCAGGTATCTTGCATGGGTTTGAGATCCCATTTTCACACCCATTATCTACATGACCTTGGGCAAGTTCTTGCCCTCTCTGAGCCTTGATTTCCTCATCTGCAAGTTGGTTATAATAACAGAAAACCCAGATTTAGTTTAGAAGTAATGTGCCTTTGGAAATAACATTGCAATAAGGTTCTACCAACAAATCAATTGACACAATGTCACACAACACTGTGACTTAGACCTAAGAGTTCTTTGGGGACTGAATCAGCTATAAAATTATTTTTAATAGATAATTCTCTATTGTAATTTTTTGTTAGTTTAAACTCTCTGCTTCTAATTTAGAGCAGTGTTTTCCCCAAGAGTTAAAGTGCATTCCATGAAATGCTAGTCCCAGGAGGTGCTCCCATGCGAGGAATTGGATACCATAAACCTCTCAGAGATTCCCAATGCAAATTAGCAAATTAAAGGTTCTGAGCAAATGAAGTCCTGCAGTATAGAAACCTATCCGTATTTAACCAAGTGTTTCCCAGGTATTGGTCTATGGAATCCTTTTGTCCTTTAACACTCATTTAAATCACATAAAGATAGAGTTCCAAGGAATACACTTAGGAAAACTGGTTCTCAAACTGACATGTTCATTAGAATCCCTTGGAGACCTTGATAAGACAGATTTCTCAGCCAGGCCCCCAGAGTTTCTGATCCAGTAGGTCTGGGATAGGACCCAAGAATTTGCATTTCTAACTAGTTTCTAAGTGCTGCTGATGTCGCTCATTTAGGGACAATACTTTGAAAACCACTATTTTGATACATGTAGAATTAGACTCATTTTTTACCAACTTTCAGGCTGTTTTGGTAATAACTCTGGGCTTTCAAAATCCATATCAGTCAGAGAATATTAGATATGAAACAGAACTTCCGTCCATTTATTCAGCCAATATTTATTGAGCACCAACTATTTGTGAGACACTGAGGTAGGAAGTTTGGAGACATGGAGAAACACTGTGGGGATATCTATCTTTTCACAAATCATGATATAGTGAAGAAAAATGAAAAATAAAGATGATTGTAAATTATGATAAGAATATGAAGGAAAAGTAGGGCATTGATGGGGAGAGATTAATTACCATGAATATTTAGTTTAGCTTGTCTGATAGATTAAATATGGCCACAGACTCATGTAGCTTTTCCCAACAAGAGACAGAGTTGATTTTCCTACCCTTTGAACCTGAGCTGCCCTTGTGACTGGCTTTGCCCAACAAAATATGGCAGAAGTGCTATTATGCATGTTCAAGAGTCTAGGCATCAAGAAGCCTTCACCTTCCATTCTTACCCTCTTAGAAACCTGAAACTACCTTACTATGAAGAATTGGGATGAAAATCATGTGGAGAGAGAGAGACCTATCCCAACTGAGTTCAGCCCCAGGTCAACCTGCCAGCTGACTGCCACCACAACTATGAGTGAGCCCAGGCAACATGAGAACCATTCAGCCAATTCACAGAATTATGAAAAATGATACATACTTGTTGTTTTAAGCCACTGAGTTTTGTGGTGCTCTGGTATGAAGCAAAAGTAATAGGGGATCATGCGACAGCTCTGGGAGAAAGTGTATTTAGGGTGAAAAATAAGTAGGAGCTAGGAAGGCAAAAGGCAGAGTAGGAAGAGAATTCCAGGCCAAGAATGACAGCGTCCTGCCCCAGGGTGGGCCACTATCAGCTTCTCCAATAGCTGAAGGGAGGGCCCGACAGGAAGGGAAAGATAGGAACACATTGTGACATAGATGCTGTGACAAGCCATCCAGAGATTGCCTCCCTTCAAGACTGAAACACAGAATCCCTGGGCTTCTGCAGCTAGTGATGACTGACAACACTCAGCCAATCCCTTTCTGGGAATTCACTTTGGCTGAAGAGAGCTGCCTAGCCTAAGGTCACAGGCCTTCTTGGGGGGCAGTTGCATCCAATGACAAGTCTAAACGCCAAATCAGAAGGGGTTATGGGGCTGGGTATAAAAAGGTGAAGGAATGAAGAAGTACAAATTGGTAGTTACAAATAGTCATGAGGATGTAAAGTACAGCATAGGAAATATAGTCAATAATATTATAATAACTGTGTATGGTACCAGGTGGGCACTAGACTTATGAGGAGATCACTTCATTAATTATATAAATGTCTAATCACTATGCTCTACACCAGAAACTAATATAATATTGAGTGTCAGTTGTAATTGAAAAATAAATACATAAAATAATAGAAAAAAGTCTACATATATATCTGGAAAGGGAAGCAGATGTTGGTATAATGGCCCAGTTCCTTGCCACAGTGATTCCAGACAACTCCAGAACTTTCTGTGGGATCAGCTGAGGCCTTTGTTGTGACTACATCATGGCTTAACTTCTCCATATGCTCAAACCTGCCTTCCTCTCTCCCCCTAGAGCACAGGGGAAGAACATTGCTAGGTGGGGGTGGCAAGGGTAAGAAGATAGGGGAGGGAGGCTATGTCAACAGCACAAATGAAAGAAGATAGCTTAGACTAGCACAGTGGCTTTGGGGATGGAGATAAGCAGACAAATCTGGGGTTGGGGTAAGAGTTTGGAGAACGTGTGGTGATTTGAAAGATGAGGAAACAAACAAGGCAGGATCACTACTAATGTCATGGACAGCCAAATTGGCACCTGAGGCAGAAGGAAAAACCAGTAATACTGATGCTGTCTTCATTTCAAATCTTGGTATTTTGTTCATTGTGGATTTTTTTGCATCAATTTTGATTTTTAAAATAGTATTTGTTTTTATTGCTGAGTTTTTTGGCATACCCTTAATTTCTGTAACAAAGGCCTATATCTCACTCAACAAATGTTTGTTGTTTTAGTTTTTTAATTATATTTTATTGATTATGCTACTACAGTTGTCCTGATTTTTTCCACTTTGCCCACTTCTACCCAAGCACTCTCTACTCCCTCAGGCAATCCCTCCATCATTGTTCATGTCTGTGGGTCATGGATATAAGTTCTTTAGCTACTCCATTTCCTGTACTGTATTTTACATTCCCATGGCTATTCCGTAACTTCCGATCTGTACTTCTTAATCCTTTCACCTCTTCACCCATTCTTCCACACCCCTCCCCAATCTGGCAGCCATCAAAATGCTCTCCATATCCATGATTCTGTCGCTGTTCTTCTCATTTGCTTAGTTTGTTTTTTTAGATTCACTTGTTGATAGATATGCATTTTTGTCATTTTATTGTTCATAGTTTTGATCTTCTTCTTTTTCTTAAATAAGTCCCATTAACATTTCATATAATACTGGTTCAGTGATGAACTCCTTTAGCTTTTTCTTGTATGGGACGCTCTTTATCTGCCCTTTGATTCTAAATGATAGCTTTGCTGGGTAGAGCAATGTTGGCTGTAGGTCTCTCACTGCTTTTCATGACTTAAACATGTCTTGCCAATTCCTTCTAGTCTGCAAAGTTTCTTTTGAGAAATCAATTGACAGCCTTATGGGAACTTCTTTGTAAGTAATTACCTGCTTTTCTCTTGCTGCTTTTCAGATTATCTCTTTATCTTTAAACTTTGGCATATTAGTTATGATGTGTCTTAGACTGGGCCCCTTTTCATCCATCATAATTGGGACCCTCTGTGCTTCCTGGACTTGCATGTCTATTTTCTTCACCAAATGAGGAAAGTTTTCTTTCACTATTTTGCTCAGATAGATTCCCAATTCCTTGCTGTTTCTCTTCTCCTTGTGGTACCCCTATGATGTGATTGTTGGATCTCTTAAAGTTGTCTCAAAGGCTGCTTATACTATCCTCATTTTTTTGGATTGTTTTTTCTTCTTGTTGTTCTGATTGGTTGTTTTTTGCATCCTTATGTTCCAAATCATTGATTTGAATCTCGGCTTCATCCACTATACTATTGTTTCCCTGTAAAGTATTCTTTATTTCAGTTAGTGTATCCTTCATTTCTGACTGATCTTTTTTATGCTGCTGAGGTCCTAACTAAGTTCCTTCAGCATCCTTATAAGCAGTGTTTTGAACTCTGCATTTGATAGGTTGCTTATCTCCATTTCATTTAGCTCTTTTTTCTAGAGTTTTGATCTATTCTTTCATTTGGGCCATATTTCTTTGTCTCCTCATTTTGGAAGCCTCCCTGTGTTTTTTTTTTTCTATGTCTTAGGTAGAGCTGCTTTGACTCCATGTCCTGGTAGTGTTGCCTAATGTAGTAGGTATCCTATAGGGTCCAGTGGCACAACTGCCCCTATGACCCAAGCTGGGTACTCAAGGTACACCCTTTGTGTGGACTCAGTACACCCTCCTCTTGTGGTTGAAACTTGGTTGCTGTTGGCAGATCAATGGGAGGGATTTTCCCAGGTCAGTGAGCTGCAAGAATTGGCTATGACCACTTACCTCCAACCTCTGCCCTCAGTGGGGGATTAGCTGTGCTGGAGCAGGGTGGTGGTACTCCTACATGGTTTGTAGCTGTCCACTGAATGCATTGGCCCTGGGGTTTCCTGGTGGTGCAGGCCAAGGTCAGCCCCAACCTGTGTTTTGCCCAGAGCCACCCTCCTGATCCATAAAGCAATCTGAGATGGCTGCTACTTGTGCTGCTGGGCTTGGAGATTCCCAGGTGAAGCCAAGCTGTGAATATAGGTTAGTTGCTGCTAGTGCCCAGCCTGGGGCTCACTGAGGCCAGCTGTTGCCTGTTTGAGAGGATTTAGGAAGTTCTAAAGCAGGGGTCAAACTCATTTTCACCAAAGGCCATATCAGCTTTGCAGTTGCCTCCAAAGGGCCAAATGTAATTTTAGGACTGTAAAAATGTAACTATTCCTTAGCTAGAGCAAGGAGCTCAGTGCTGCCGCCAGGTAGAAACAAGGTGCCAGGCCAGATAAAACAAGGTGGAGAGCTGGATTCGGCCCACAGGCCTTGTGTTTGCCACCTGTGTTGTAAAGCATGCGCCAAGATGAGCCATTTATATGGAAAAGCAGCTTGGGTGGGCCTTTAAGTTGGGTGGGGTGGAGTCTCAGGATCTCCAAGATGGGTCAAACAGTGTTAGCCAGGTTGATAGAGCCTCAGATCTGGCACCAGCTTGCTGGCTCCATGGCCCTGTGGTGGGAGGGCCCAGAAAAAGGACAATGGCCTCTCCTCACCTTGATGCCAGACAGCTCAGTCTCTCCCAACATGCCACTGGTGACTTCCAAGCTGCCACCCTGGCATCAGAGTTCAGAGGGAGTGAGTTTGAGTAGATGAGTCCATGTGTGGGTTCTTTAAGAGGAACCGCTTGGGGCTCCAGAAGTTTCTTCCATCGACTCAATCCCTGCTGATTTTTGCTGCCAAAAGTTTTGGGGACTTACCTTCAGGGCACTTGAACCCTGAGGTGGTGGGGGCCTGGGGTCGTGGGATGCCTCACTCTCGAGATATCCCTCCCAAAGTTTATCCACTACACATGGGTGTGGGACCAGTCCATTTCACACATGCACCCATCCTACCAGTTTGGATGGATGTGGTTTCTTTAATTCTGTAGTTGTCAGACTTCTACTCAACTTGATTTCTGATGGTTGTTCTATATTTTAGTTAAAATTTTGACGTGGTTGGGTGAAGAGGCAAGCCATGTCTGCCTACACTGCCATCTTGACCTGTTTGTTATTTTAAGACACAAAGTGTTGGTATAATTTGTTATGTAGTAATAGACAACTAGTGTGCTAGTTATCAGTCCTTTGGAAATTTGCATACTCTCTCAAAGCCTCAGTCTCTTAATCTATGAAATAGGGACAATATATTTCACATGGTTATTTTGAAAGTTAAATGAAATACTTTAGGAAAGTCCTTAGCATGATAACTATCACATAGCATTTCAATGTATCCACAATTATCATCAATAGAATCACAAGTTACATTCTGACTTTAAAATCCCAGAGTAATATTGATCACATTTTACAAATAGTAATGAGAATTTCCTGTTCTGCTTCCTAAATAAGTTTTCTACTTTTCTCTCTATTTTAATAGTAATCTTTATAAAAGTGTAAATATGGGGGGCAATATCTAGTTGCTTAAGAGAGACTTGTAATGCTTACTGTTTCCAATGGAAACAAGGTACCAGGAGGCACTATTCTCATTACTATGAACACTTATTGAGTACTCATGAAATGTTCAGGCTTCTAAGCACATCATATACATATGTCATTTAATCCTCAAGCCACCTACAAACCAACATTCCCATCCCTCCAAATTATTCCCTATTTTAAAGATCAGTAAACTAAGGGAAGCAGAGGGAAGGTAAACCCTTTGCTGAGGGTACAGTCAGAAGGCATTTGCCTCCAGCAACAGTGCTCTCAAGGGCTCCACAGCTTGTGTACCATTTGCAAGTAAAAGTCTTTCCCTCAATCCCAGCTGTGCCCTTGGTTGGGCAAATCGCCTTTCCATTGCCCACAGCAAAAATCATATCTGAGTATGCTCACCCAAACTAATATGGGTGTTTCATCCCTTAGGAGTTAGCCATTTGAAGATTTCTCTATTCATAGTATGAATTGTAGGCTGATGCTAAGTCAGCACGTTGAGTCTTACTGGTATCCCCGCTTCTGCATGAATAACAGCATGTGCTGACTAAGAGCTTTGGAGATGCTTTAATTCCTTCCCTGTGGCTTTTGCCTCAAGAATTGGCTTACTCCGCTGCTGTGGCCTGATATGCCAGCACAACACAGCAGCCTTCTTGGGTTGCAGAACTCTAATTTTCTCAGTATGTTATGGTCTCTTTTGCCCTTGAACTCCAGATATCGACTTTTCACTTTAATGCACATTACCTCAAGAAATCCAAGGCCAAAGAAAAACATTCCACCAGGCCTGCCTCTTTAGGAATTACAATTGAGTAGAAAATGGAAGAGATTGTATAAGGGCCATATTTGGTCCCAGGAGTCTGCGTGCCTGAGAATCACTGAACAATTCCCTGCACAGCTGGAGGGTTTATCTTGGGGAGACTCAACATGCTTGGAATCACCTGAATTTTTTACTTAAAAAATATGATGTTTGACATCCAGAAGGCATAATGTTACATTTTTACTCTTTATAGTTACTAAAATAGGAAATGTTTTGAGAAAGGGAATCATTGTTATTAGCATAGATTATTTAGTATTTGCTAAGGCCATATTAGATTGCTTAGGCACCTATCATATATCTTGTGTTCCAATGTTTCAAAAAGTTTAAAGTCAGATCCAATTGAAAAAGGATGCTCCTCTAGTGAAGGTATAAATATACTAATCTAAGAAAACAAAACCCTTACCTGCATTATAGAAATCCTAGAAAGTGAGAGAAGCTTGTATACTACACTATCTGTATAAAAGGGGGAAAGGAATTCCTTATTCATGCACATCAAGGACAAATTTAGCTTCATCAGTTCATACCACATTGTCTACAGTGTTTACCAATCACTCTTCCCAGAAGGTCTCAGCCAGCTGGAGAATTCTCTAAACTAATATTCATAAGAACTTACACATGAACGGGCTTTTTGAGGTCAACTTATTAAATACTTTCTCAGTGCAGAGCTTCCTCCCTGAAATTCCTGCCATATGGTTTGCAGATGAAGAACTCTAGAAACTATCTCCCTTAGCAAGCTTCCCCTGACCTTGGTCAGAATTCACTGCTGCTCCCAACACTTTATAAATCACAAATGCTATCACTGTAAATAACATAATAATAATTGCAATTTCCTGGACACCTACCATGCACAAGGCACTACAGTGTCTCATACGATAACCTTGCATAATAGGTATGATCATTCCCATATTTCAGATAGAAAATGGGATTAACTTATTCTCCAATAACTTGTTCAAGGTCACAAAGCTAGAAAGTGGCAAAGACATGTCAAGTAGGAAGGGTCTCAAGCCTGAACTCCTGCTGCCCTCTCCATGCCACCTCTATCTATTATATGGTAAATCTTGTTGGAATTACTCTGTACTCATT
This sequence comes from Glossophaga mutica, assembly GCA_039655065.1. Taxonomy (NCBI): domain Eukaryota; kingdom Metazoa; phylum Chordata; class Mammalia; order Chiroptera; family Phyllostomidae; genus Glossophaga; species Glossophaga mutica. The sequence continues at coordinate 50,780,783 of CM077309.1, forward strand.
TGTTTCCTTTCCATTGATAGTAAACTTCTTGAAAACCAATATGGTGTCCCTTGTCTTCTGATCTCCAGTCTCTACCACTGTGGCCAGCACGTAGAGTGTCTCAATAAGCATTACTTGTTGAGTATGTCGTTTCTCTGTACCTCTGCTTCCCCAAAGCCTTAAACCCTGATTCTCGATCACTTCCTTTGTCCCTCTTATATCACACTGATGGAAGCTAAGAATCAGGAAGCAAAATATATTAATATATTGAGTAAATTTTTTTAATCAAGTGATATTGATGAAAACTTAGACTTGAAAGAGATTCTGTAAGCAGAAAGTTGTGATTATGTGAACATGCATGTTTAGAATTATTTTTTATGTTTGACATTAAGTCAATAAAAGCAAATAAATATGAGAATTCAGCCCAGCCAAGTAAGAGACATGATAAAGAAAGAATAGTTTTTACATAATCTTGGGAGTACAGGAAAAGGGGGGCACTGACATGGAGTCTTGTGTGCAGTTCAAGCAGAGGATGTAGGTTGAGGTTATTGGAAAGATTTTGGATTGGAAATAAAAGGGGGAAGATGTGCCCATCAAGAATTTTTGGGTACATCTCATGTGCCTTTGGCATTAGCATCTCTGTGTGAAGATCCCTTCATGTGACTGAAATAACAGAGCTTTCTTTTTTTATATATATATATTTTATTGATTATGCTATTACAGTTGTCCCATTTCTCCCCCATCATTCCCCCCACCCTGCACACCCTCTCCCACCCACATTCACCCCTTTAGTTCATGTCCTTGTGTCATAAGTTCTTTAGCTTCTACATTTCCCATACTATTCTTGCCCTCCCCCTGTCTATTTTCTACCCACTATCTATGCTACTCACAGCTAGAACAGGAACAGAACCACAGAAATGGAGATCATATGGAGGGTTAGCAACAGGGGCGTGGGAGGAGGAGGGGGGGAAGGTACAGAGAAATAACAGAGCTTTCTTTCCTGGGTTGCTAACTATTGAGGCCACCTGTTGCACTTCAAATGCTCTCTCATTAGCCCTTTACTTGTTTCATCACCCATTCCTTAAATGACTTCCACATTATATTCCCTGTCCACACTTTATCAATCTTTCATTGTCCTCTTCTGCTATAAAGCTTTTAGTGACTATACCAGTTCACACTGACTTGGTTTGGGACTGAGCTGTGCCCCTCCCCTTAATTTATATGTTGACCCTCTAACTTCCAATGTAACTGTATTTAGAGATAGGGCCTTTACAGAGGTAATTAAGGTTAAATGAGATCATAAGGATGGGGCCCTAGATCAATAGAATTTGTGTACTTGAAAGAAGAGGAGGAAACACCAGGAGTGTGGTGCACAGAGGAAAGGCCATGCGAGGACACAGAAAGAAGATATCCATCTACAAGCCAAGAAGAGAGGCCTCAGGAGAATCAATCCTGCCAGCACCTTGATCTTGGACTTCCAGACCCCAGTACGTGAAAAAATAAATTTCTGTTGTTTAAGCCACCCAACCTTATAAATTTTGTTATAGCAACCTGAGCAGGCTAAGGCACTTCCCTCTAGAGTTTTTTGGCCTTCTACCTACTTTGCCTGCCTCTTTGTTAGTTTACATTTTCTTGTTTTCAGACTTTGTATCAGATTTAAGTCTATTATATTTAATACTCCCTTCTTTACACATTACTTCATCAATATGTGACTTATCTCCCAAAGCACAGTATCAACTAGGAGAAAATTAGGTTATGCAAGCCTCTTTTATTCTAAAATGTCTAGAAAGAAGGTAAAGACTCTGGACATTCAATAAATCTAAATTACTTAAATAAGCTTCTCCTGCTAGTTGAAAGCTGTATAACCTTGGATAAATTAATTCTCAGTTTTCACTTCTGTAAAAGAGGAAAGATTCTATCTCTTAAGTAAAATTTGTCTGAGATTGTTGTGAAGATTAAATGAGACAAAACTGCTTGACACATAGTAAGTGCTCCAATAAAACAGTATTATCATTATTATTTTGTTCTGATGAAGCCACATCTGCAAAAAGGGAAACAATCTCACCCAGGAGGCACAAAAACACTGCAGATTCATCTGTCAAGTAGACAAAGAAATATATATATATATATACAAAGATTATATATACATATAATCTTGCCTGTCACTTTTTCTTGCTTTGAGATGAGCCCAACAGAGTTTTACTGGTTGGAAGAAATAAATAACAGAATCCTGATTCCCTTCTCTCCACTGGCACTGCAGAATGGAATACTGCTTGGCTCATTAACATTTTCTAGTCCTGTTAGCTGTTCCACTTCAGTTTGAGTAGCAATTGAGTATGGACTGGCTGCAATTTGATGCAGCCAAAGAGGCTTGCATAACAATATGCTTTATTTACTGACCATATAAAATGTGAGAATAAAGAAATATTAACTTCTACAGAAAGGGAATGATGGGGGAGAAATGGGACAACTGTAATAGCATAATCAATAAAATATATTTAAAAAAGAAATATTAAAAGTTGGACTACCAGTTTCCAGATGTGAAGGCCCTGTTTTTTGCTTTATGTTACCTTTTTAAAATTTTTCAATGTTGCAAACATGATTCTGGATAGATTGTAAAGAAGGACAACTTAGTGACATTAGCATCTTATTAGAAAACTTCTAATTCCCCGCGTGCAGAAGGGAGTGTGACCTGTCACAGCATTTCAGCCTTTGTGATGATCACCTATACACACATACTGACACATCAGAAAATTATCCTGTGTTTTTACAATTTGCAAACATTGCTATATCTGCTACAAAAGAATTTGTTGCAATATTCACCCTATAATTTAGACTCTTCACAAAGGATCCCTTCTATGGCTGGCTCGGGACTCTTTCCCATGCTAGCAGACTTCCCACTCCCCCAAAATTCACTTCCTTTCCTAAAGTTAAGAGTTTAATCAATACTAATTGAACTTGACATAAGGAAATTTTAAAATAACTCATAAATTAGCACAAAACCAATCCATGATTTCTCAGGGCCTCTATTTGGCAGAGCGGTACCTGAAACCTCACATCCAAGAAGCTTTAGTGAGTGGCTTTTACTTTCTTAGCTTTTACAGTAGCTCTTGCAAAAGGAACATTTGAGCTGACCTACTGAGTTGCCAAAAAACTTTTTTTGATTTGATTCTTAGTGAGAAATTTCTAGGGTAAAATTCATCTCACTTTGTAGAAAGACTTCTCAGAAAGTCCCTTGCTGGAAACCAACTGGGAAAAAAACTAAAGAAAATCAAATTTCATAGTGCCATTAATCACATAACTGAAAGGAATAAAAATTTTAAAAGGATGAAGATGCAGAATAGTTATATATCTCAACTCAGTATTTTGGTTTACAAAACTCCTTTTTATCTTTTTTAAAGCATAAAATGGTACATATTCATTTTATATATGAATAAAAATACAAATGTGTATAAAACAGCAGGTGAAAAATCCTTCACCCTTTCCATGGCATCCCATTCTCTAAATACACTTCCCATTAATATTTTAGTGTATGGCCTTCTAGGTTCTTCTACCGAAACATATGCAAATTTCTTTATCTCAGTGGATTATACCATGCATACTGTTCTCCACCCTGTGTTTTTTAACCCAACAAAATGGTATGGATTTCTTTCTTTGCCTAGTCATATAAATCAACCTTCTTTTTTTTTAATTTTTATTTATTTATCTTTAGAGGGGAAGGGTAGGAGAGAGGGAGAGGGAGAGAAATATCAATGTATGGTTGCCTCTCATGTGTCCCCTGCTGGGACCTGGCCTGCAACCCAGGCATGTGCCCTGACTGGGAATCAAACCATGATCCTTTGGTTCGCAGGCCCACGCTCAATCCACTGAGCTACACCAGCCAGGGCAACCTTCTTATTATTAACTGATGAACCACAATTTAACCCCTACTGCCAATAATATTTAGATTGGTTCTAATTTTTCACCAAAATAAACCATGGTACAACATTAGCATGATTGTTCCCTGGCTGGTGTGTGCTTCAGTGGATTGAGTACTGGCCTAAGAACTGAAAAGTCACCAGTTTGATTACCATTCAGGGCACATGCCTGGGGTGCAGACCAGGTCCCCAGTGGGGGTTGTATGAAAGGCAACAGATTGATGTATCTCTTGCACATTAATTTTTCCCTCTCTTTCTCCCTCCCTTCCCCTCTCTCTAAAAATACATAAATAAATAAAATATTAGCATGATTGTAATAAAAAGATATTACATACTTAATATATTTCTCTAGATTAAATTCTTAATGTGGAATATTGGACCAAAAGGATACTACTCGATACTTTGGTAGATTCTGCCAAATTGCTCTCTAAAGGGTTATGACTGTTTAAACTCTCAGGAACATTATACATCCATGCTTATTTCTTTAATCCTTAACCAACTTTGAACACTATAGACAGTTTTCATTTTTTTAAGTTCTTATTTCCATATTTACATTTATAATCTCTTATAAAATAGTAAAGTGACGGGCCTGGCCATTGTTTATAAACTATGTTACAAAGGAGTTTAGGTTCTTTAAGTTAATTCACTGCAATAAAACTTTTTTTTAAAAGTATCTTCTTTTCCTAGGACATATTCTTTCCCAATTATTTGAGAATAAGGTAGAAATTTCTGGTCTCTATTGCTAGCTGAATTTTCTACCCCAAGTTCCCAAGCTTCCAATATCACCAGATTCCTAATGACAAAATGTTATCTCTTCTCTTGGGTGAGGAGCATAATGAAATACTATCACTTGCCTACCCTCCCCTGACATACTAAAGCTGATTCGTGCTGGAATAACAGAGAATGAAAGAATTCAGTTCAGTTCCCTACTTCAACTGATTCTCGTCGTAAGGCTTGGCAGTGGAAGCTCCAAGAGTCTTTCTAGGTCCCAGTGTTTTCACACCAGTGAGCTACTCACCCTACACACTTCAGCACCTGGACAGCTCTCTCAGCACCAACTCTAGGCGGAGATTGTGGTAAGCAGCTGTTGAGCCCTCTAGTGGTAGCTTTAGTTGTTGCACAACTGTCTTTTAATTACTTGGGTAATATACATAAATACATTATTGTTTTAAAAGACCCAAGCATCTTAAGAATATAAAGGGTAAATATGAAAGTTTCTGTTACCTTCTCCACTCACCCTCCTCACAAGCTAGCATTGATAATACACAACACCCATATACTTACTTATCAACATCTGTTGTGTGCTGATTTATTCTAGACATATTTTGCTTTTATTTTCAGGTAATAAAATTCTTAGGAATTATTAAAAATCTGAAAGCACATATATCCTAATTCCTGGAAAACAGTATAAAAAATAAGTTGAAAGTGTGTGTGCTAGCAGTAGTTAGGTCATGAATCCTAACTCTGCCACTTCCTAGTAGTCTGACCTTGGCCAAATCACTTAACCTCTAATAACATTTTATAGCTCAGAGGGTTTTTAGGGTAAATAAATAATAAAATATAGATAATAAGCAACAGCTCTTAGCTATTATTATTAATATTAATTATAGAGTAACTGGTACATAGAATTCTATAGTATAGATATATCTATACTATAGTATAAATATTATTTTATACATATACTATATATAGTATATATATATATATAATTCTATAGTATAGATATATGTTTAGGCTCCCTTATTGATGGACATTTCTGTTGTTTTCTAGTTTTCCTCTATTGCAAACAATGCTGTAATGAACACTCTAGTATACATGTCTTTATGCCTATGTAAAAGTAATTCTTTAAGATCTATTCCCATCAAGTAAGTGAAAAACTTTTCAGTTAATTTCCAAAGTCTCCTAGAGTCCACATCGTTGGCTGACTTGCATAGTGCTGCTGGGAGAGAGAGAGAGATTGGAGACTCCTCTCTAGAGATTCATGTGAGTGTAGGGATGAGTGCTATGAAGAAAAACAAAGTGATGAGAAAGCACCCCGGACTGGGGGAATAACAGGTAGGACACTTTAGGTGGGGTAATTAGCAAAGACTACCCTATCTAAAGGAAATAACATTAGCAAAAGTGATATGAACGAAGTAAAAGGCTAAACATAGTAAATGGTTTGTAAATATGTGGGACCAGGAAACAACCTTGGCTTTCTGGTTTTTTCCTCTCCTCTTCCAATGAAAGCAAACACTGTACCTACCCTGTACCCTTCCTATCTACCCATACATGGTCTTTATTTATCTTGGAATTTTCACTGTCTTTGTTAACTTACCATGAACATAATCATTTTGCAGACAGGACTTAATTCCTTATGCTTCATAGTCCCCCCATTTTCTCACCGGAACAGGGTTCAGAGCTGTGCATTTCATGTGCATTCAACATTAACTGGCTGGGGTGTGACTGCTGTTCCAGTTAAATAATCCTTTGAGGTTGCTATGCAAATGACCCTTGGCCATGAGCACTCACTCTATTCAGTGACATGGAAACATGAAAGGTGAGGCATTCAAATATATATTCTATGGGTGTCAGTATTCTGAACAAAATGAGTCCTTCACTAGGACTTTGGCTGTAGCCAAAAGAAAAACTATTTCATGCTGGAGCAGTTTATTAGATGTAGGTGTTCATGCTTTTAGGTACAGGCCTAAAGGCATCCAAAGATTTATAGGACCTAGTTCCCTACATTGTTTTGTTCTAGGTTTCAATTATACCAATTAGGATGCTTTTGGCTGCAAGTAGGAGAAAACCAAACTTCAACTGGCTTAAAGATAAACTGCATAATCTCATTAAACAAGTCTAGAGGTGATTGACTCCAGGATGATTTAAAAGGCATTATTAAGAATCCATATTTGAACTTCCAGCCAAGATGGAGGCATAGGTAGACACACTGTACCTCCTTGAACAACCAAAAGGACAACAACAAATTTAAAAACAAAAAAAAACAACCATCACTGACAGAAAATTGACTGTATGGAAGTCCAACAATCAAGGAGTTAAAGAAGAAACATTCATCCAGACCAGTAGGTGGGACAGAGACAGGCAGCCCAGTAGAGAGGACTCAGGGCAAGGCAGCTGCTGGCAGACTAGGCGAGGCAATGGCTTGTGGACTGGGTGGTCCCACCTTTGCATGCAGATAAACCAGGAGGAACAATTAGGGAGCAAGCTAGACTACACAACCCAGGGTTCCAGTACAGGGAAATAGAGCCTCAAAGGCTCTCACTGAAAACTCCTGTGGGGGTTGGGTTCTAGGATGTACACAAACCCACCCACCCAGGAATCAGCACCAGAAGGGCTTAATTTGATGGTGGGTAGCCAGGGAAGTTACTAAAAACTGGCAGAGAGCCAAGCCAGCAGCACTGTCCCCTCTTGGGCCCCTCCCCCACATACAGCATCACAAGGCAGCTATGTGGGTTACCCCACCCTGGTGAACACCTAAGGCTTCTCCCCTTACTACGTAATAAGCACACTGAGACAAAAAAAAAAAAAAAAAAAAAAATGGCCCAAATGAAAGAACAGGTCAAAGCTCCAGAAAAAATATAACTAAGCAACGAAGAGATAGCCAACCTATCAGAGGCACAGTTCAAAACACTGGTTATCAAGATGCTCCAGGAACTCACTGGGTACTTTAACAGCATAAAAAAGACCTAGGCAGCAATGAAGGTTGCATTATGTGAAATAAAGAAAAATTTACAGGGAACCAACAGTGACAGGAAGGAAACCAGGACTCAAGTCAATGGTTTGGAGCAGAAAGAAGAAAGAAACATTCAACCAGAACAGAATGAAGAAACAAGAATTCAAAAAAACGAGGAGAGGCTTAGGAACTTCCAGGATATCTTTTGATGTTCCCATATCCAAATTACAGGGGTGCCAGAAGGAGAAGAGGAAGAGCAAGAAATGGAAAACTTATTTGAAAAAATAATGGAGAACTTCCCCAAACTGGCCAAGGAAATAGACTTTCAGGAAGTCCAGGAAGCTCAGAGTCCCAAAGAAGTTGGACCCAAGGAGGAACACACCAAGGCACATCGTAATTACATTAGCCAAGATTAAAATGAAGCAGAGAATTCTAGAAGCAGCAAGGGAGAAGGGGACAGTCACCTACAAAGGAGTTCCCATCAGACTGTCAGCTGATTTCTCAAAAAAGACCTTACAGGCAAGAAGGGGCTAGAAAGTATTCCAAGTCATGAAAGGCAAGGACCTACATCCAAGATTACTGTATCCAGCAAAGTTATCATTTAGAATGGAAGGGCAGACAAAGTGCTTCTCAGATAAGGCCAAGTTCAAGGAGTTCATCATCACCAAGCCCTTATTATATAAAATGTTAAAGGGACTTATCTAAGAAAAAGATCAAAAATATGAACAGTAAAATGACAACAAACTCACAGCCATTAACAACCAAACCTAAAAACAAACAAACAAACAAAAAACTAAGCTAACATCTAGAACAGGAACAGAATCACAGAAATGGAGATCAAATGGAGGGTTATCAGTAGGGAATTGGGAGGGGGTGGGGGTGAAGATATAGAGAATAAGTAGCATAAATAGTATGTAGAAAATAGACAGGGGGAGGTTAAGAATAGTACAGGTATTGTAGAAGTCAAAGAACTTATATATATGACCCATGGACATGAACTAAAGTGAGGGAATGTGGGTGGGAGGAAGTGTGCAGGGCACAGGGGAATAAAGGGGGTGGAGAATGAGACAACTGTAATAGCATAATCAATAAAATATATTTTTTATTTTTTTAAATATATTTTATTGATTATGCTATTACAGTTGTCCCATTTCTCCCCCATCATTCCCCTCCACCATTTCTGTGGTTCTGTTCCTGTTCTAGCTGTTTGCTTATTTGCTTTTGTTTTAGGTGTGGTTCATAATAGCTGTGAGTTTGCTGTCTTTTCACTGTCATATTTTTTATCTTCTTTTTCTTAGATAAGTCCCTTTAACATTTCATATAATAAGGGCTTGGTGATGATGAACTCCTTGAACTTGACCTTATCTGAGAAGCGCTTTATCTGCCCTTCCATTCTAAATGACAGCTTTGCTAGATAGAGCAATTTTGGATGTAGGTCCCTGCTTTTCAAGATTTCAAATATTTCTTTCCAGCCCCTTCTTGCCTGTAAGTTCTCTTTTGAGAAATCAACTGACAGTCTGATGGAAACTTCTTTGTAGGTGATTGTCCCCTTATCCCTTGCTGCTTCTAGAATTCTCTCCTTCATTTTAATCTTGGCTAATGTAATTACGATGTGCCTTGGTATGTTCCTTCTTGGGTCCAACTTCTTTGGGACTCTCTGAGCTTCCTGGACGTCCTGGTAGTTTATTTCCTTTGCCAGATTGGGGAAGTTCTCCTTTATTATTTGTTCAAATAAGTTTTCCACTTGTTGCTCTTCTTCTACCCCTTCTGGGACCCCTATAATTCGGATGTTCGGACATTTAACGATGTCCCGGAGGTTCCTAAGCCTCTCCTCATTTTTTTGAATTCTTGTTTCTTCCTCGTTTTCTGTTTGGTTGTTAGTTTCTTCCTTCTGGTCCACTCCATTGATTTGAGTCCCAGTTTTCCTTCCATCTCTATCAGTTCCCCATGCATCTTCCTTCATTTCACGTATTGTAGCCTGTATTTTTTCATCTAATTTGTGAGCAAAATCAACCAATTCTGTGAGCATTTTGATGACCAGTGCTTTGAACTGTGCATCTGATAGGTTGGCTATCTCTTCACGACTTAGAGGAATTGGCTCTGGGGATTTTATTTGTTCTCCGGTTTGAGCCATTTTTGGTGGTTTTTTTTTGTTTTGTTTTGTTTTGGTTTTAGTCTGGTCGCAGCTATTACGTATGAGGAGTGGAGCCTTAGGTGTTCCCCAGGGCGGGGCAGCCCAGTCGCTGGGTTGTGACGCTGTAGGTGGAGGCGGGGTCTGAGAGGGAAGAATGGCGCCTGTTCCGCTCTCTCCTGGACTCCAGTCCCTTCCGCTGCTTCCCCTTCACCTGGATTATCTGCGCACTCGCGCGTGCTGTTACATAGCGAGGAGTAGAGCCTCAGGTGCTCCCCAGTGTGGGGCAGCCCAGTCAATGGGTTGTGACTTTGTATGTGGGGGTGGGGTCTGAGAGGGAACAATGGCACCTGCTCCGCTCTCTCCTGGATTCAGTCCCTTCCACCACTTCCCCTCTGCCTGGACTGTCTGCACTCGAGAATGTGGGACCACCTTGTCAGCCAGCCGCCTTGCGTGGCCTCACTGGGTCTGTGCAGTTGCCCCCCTGTGCCCAGAGTCCGCCAGCCGCCGCCTGTGCACCTGGGAACTGCCAGCCACTGCTGCCTGCGTTCCGGGTCCGCACCTCCACTTTTTCCTGCCGCGACTCCGCCCCTCTTACTGGTCTGGATGAATGGTTGTTGGACTTCCGTACAGTTCAATTTTCTATCAGTTCTGGTTGTTTTCTTGTTTTTAAATATTTGTTGTCCTTAATTTTGGTTGTGAGAGGAGGCACAGTGTGTCTGCCTACGCCTCCATCTTGGCCGGAAGTCCTCAATAAAATATATTTTTTAAAAAAGAATCCATATTCTATCTATTTTTCTGGTTTTCCACCTTCAGCAAGGCAGGATAGCTCCTCAGGCTAGCTTCTCTAACAATCCTAAAATGCCTGCCACAGTTCTAGTCATCATTGCAGATATGACAATATCCAGCAAAAATATAAACCAAGCAGAGAACTGTGCCATAGGGTATGTCTCACCATCTAGGAAAACTTGAAGACCCTCCAGATTTTTCACTTCTGATGGCCAGAACTGAGTCACATGTGTATATCAAAATCAATAACTGTCAAGGGAATAGACTTATCACCATTTTCATGGGCATAAATAAGACCCATTTCTCACAAAGGAAGGTGGACACCTAAACCAAGTTGGAGTTCTATTAGAGAGGAGGAAGGGCATGAAGATTATTGGGGGTTGGGTACTAGATTACTTTGTTAGGGCTGCCATAACAAAATACCACAGATTGGGTGGCTTAAACAACATAAATTTCTTTTCTCAAGTCCTTGAAGCTACCAGTCCAAGATCGGGGTGTTGGCAGGGTCATTTTCTTCTGCAGCCTCTCTCCTTGCCTTGTAGATGGCCATCTCCTCCCTATGTAATCACATGGGCTACCCACTGTACATGTCTGTGTCCAACTTTCCTCTTATAAGGACACCAGCCATACAGGATTAAGGCCCAAACCCAACCACCTCATTTTAACTTAATTATCTCTTTAAAGACCCTATTTCCAAATGCAATCACATTCTGAAATATTGGAAGTCAGAATTTCAGCATATGAATTTTGAGCGGGATGCAATTTAGTCCATAACAGGTACCAACAATGACTTCCACTGGTTATTTGTAGAGCATACAGAGAATCGAAAAGAAAGAAATCCAAATTACACATAATTACACTATCCACAGGGACCTGCTCTATATATCCTTCTAGTCATTTTTACATATATGCACCTAACACAGGGATATTTTCTTGTTAAAATGTCATTGTACTGTGCCTACTGCTTTGAAGTGTGTTTTTTTGGTCTTACTGTATCTTGAACATCTTTCCATGTCTTCTCTTTTATTTAACAGCAGCAGAGTATTATGCTATATGGATTTATTTCTGTTTACTTACCTAATCTTGTGTTGCTGCATACTCATGGGGTTTCCACTTTCTATTATAAACAACACTATAATGAACATGTTTACAGCTAGATTATATTGCATTCCTATTGTTATTAAGGGAGTTATGAACAACTTATAATTATAAGTTACATTTAATATAATAATAATTAATACAATTGCTAATACAATTATTGTATTAACAATTATAATTTTTAATTATCTTAAAGGATTTTAAAGACCAATTCCTAGAAGTGGAATTTCCCAGTTAATCTGTCCTAAACTGCTGAGTTAGGAAGCCCTTGGCCTTATAGTTGTCATGTCACCGTAAGACACTTCCATCATGGAGTAGAGAAACACCTCAGAGAAGGCAGAGAAGGCCCAGGAGCCACTTCTCTGCTCTGCAGGATTCTTTTAGCTCCCAGAGAGTGAGTTATCTGTCATCTATTCTTTCACTCCATGTGTTCCTTTATAATCAATTTGGGGCAACATGTACAAAGATGTGTGTTTTAGAGGGCAGGAAGCAAAGGACTTCATGCTACCCAGATCAGTCACAAAATCCCCCAAATACTTATGAGCGATAAATAGAAATATTTTGGAAACCTCTATCTATCACTCCGAAGTAAAACTGAAAACATGCTTTTGTAAATTGGTTTCTAAGTCAAAAAATAAAACAACACATCCCCAATGAAGATATCTCCCAAGCCCAGAATGCAACATCAGCAGCAGAGTGGGCTAGACAGTACATGGGGCAGGGCCTGGGGCAATGTAAGTCCCTGGCTCTGGCCCTGGTTCTGGCTCTGGCTCTGGCTCTGTGGTGCTGTTCACAGGTTCCCTCATGGGTCACTGGCAAGCCCACTGACTGCATTCAATTGTCACAATAAAAAATGGTTATTTGATGTAAGAGACTTTCTAGAAGATTAAAATTCTGCAACCATATCAGAATTATTTCTGAGCACTAAAAATGACCATAGAATAACATTTATTAATTTTTCAAGTCTCTTATTTGAATTTTTTGGTCAGTAATTTTTTCCAGTAGGACTTTTACCTTCACATAATCAAATGTCCCTTCCACGCTATCTACCACATTCAAAATAATAAAAGCTAGACTGTAAGCTCCACAAGGGCAGGATCATTTCCCCGCTCCTCTCCTCCCCACTGCCTGGAGGACAGTGGTGCTTGATGAATACTTGTGGACAGAAAAAAGGATGATTGAGTAGCAAACACTTACTGTACAGTTGACATGTGCCACATACTATATTAAGATCTGTATAAACATTCTCTCATCACAGTCACATAAAGAAGGTGCTATTATTTCCTCCATTTTACAGATAAAGAAACCAAGGCTTAGAGAGGTTTTAAAATTTTACCAAAGTCACACTGCTAGTATACAGCTAATTGGATTAAATCATGATCTGAACTCTAAACTTGTACTCTTGTCTATGAGCCTATGCAGAAGTAACTCAAACCACTAGCAACATCCAGCACCTTAACAGAGGATGATCCCAAAGAAAAGCCATAGAACTGGATCCTTTGGGTGCCATGACTTCCATCTGTGTTTCCAAGAGTACCATGAAACAAGTCATCCTCACTGATCATTGGAGCAATACATCATTTCACCATTTCAACAGAGCAGCAACCAACTCGTGGTGTACATTTATTTTGAAAGTAATTGAGGTGATAAACCTAATGTTTCTGAAATTTATTGGAAAGGACTGGACAGTCAAGGAAGCAGGTTACGTGGGCTAGACTGTAAGTAAGTACAGTAGCAATGTTGTAATTGGTACATTTGTACAGTATTATTTTTCCCATGCAGTCAATATCTATCAGGCATCTACAAAGGGTCTGTCACTAAAGAGACAAAACAAAAGTTTAATACATAATATCCCTCTTCTTAATTTGTTGGGAAGTTAAGACAAACACGTATGAAACAACTCAAAAACCATAAATTAGCATAAGTACTCAAATACCAAGTGAGGCCTACAAAATCTAATTTAATCCTCTCAACCACTCTGCTAAAGGTACAGATTGTTGTTCCCATTGTATTAGTGAGGACACTAGGCACAGAAAGGCTAAATAATTCACCCAAGTCACACAGCTTTTATGTGGGAACATCAGGGCTGTCCCTGCATTCATCTGATTCTGAAGCCCACCTGTGAACCACTAGACTTGACTGTCTCCAAAGAACTAGTCGAAGCCAAAGACATCAGGAAATGTTATGTGAAGAATAGGACTTAAGTCTCACCTTGAAGTGCAAACAGGAGTTGGATGGGCAGCAAGTAACAGATCAAACACCATAAAATGCAGGAAAGGACCATGTAAAGGCCGAGGGGAGAGAATCTACCTGACCGATGAGAAGAAGTGAGAAATGAGTAGGAAGTAAGTGGGGAATTATGCAAGGACTTGACACAAAGTTGGGGTGAGAGATGGTGAGGGGAAGATTTGAATTTGTAATAGTCAAATGAGAAGCTACTTGAGTATGGAAGCCGCATCAAATGCCACAACTAAGATAGTGGTTCTCAGCCAGGATGAATGTGTCCTCCATGGTACATGTGGCAAAGTCCAGAGGCATTTTTGGTTGTCATACCTGGGAAAGATGCTGCTGCATCTAGTGAGCAGAGACTAGGATGCTGCTAAACATGTAAAATGCAAAGGACAGCCCTCCACTACAAAGAACTGTCTAACCCAAAACATCAGTAATGCTGGAGTTGAGAAACCCTGGTTCAGGAAGATAGTCTGGTAGTAGCTACCAGGAAGAAACAGTGTGAGAAGAATGGAAGCATAGAGCCCAAGGAGAGGATGCTCATTCAAGGAGTTAGGAAAGAGATCAGAGAAGGGAGATGAAGAGGAAATGGCAAAATCTTCAAGTAGACAAAAAAATTTAAAAAAGAAAGAAAAATGCAATTTGTAATCTCTCTTATAGGAAGTTTTTCTACAAAAGGTTAAAAAGCTAAGCCTAAGTTTTTTAACATTTTAACCTTTTTTCTTTTAAGTCATCTAAGGGCATCTGATTTCTATTCTAAAAAATTATAAATGATGCCTAATGTTAAGAAAGGTCCACCCTGAGGGTATAAAACACAGAGCTATAACTATAGCAGTAGCATTTTCTTTCATTTCTAAAGCAAAGTCTGAAGCAAATTTGGCAAAATGTTAATATCTGTTAAATTTGGATTGTGGGTCCTTGGTGTCTGTTATATTACTTTCTGAATTTTATGTCTTACTTCACGTAGAAATTTTTCATGATTAATAAAAAACAGGGTGGGAATGAAAGAAACTGTCTTGGAGTGGTAGTTGATACCACTCCAAGGTAAACAAAAATACTACCTTTTGTTAGCATTTTTATTGGTACTTACAAATATCATTTTCTTAATTACAGAAGTTATATGCGAACATGTGCTCATTGTAAAAACTGTCCAACAGTACAAAAATAAAAGTAGAAATTCCTCTTTATTATTCTTCAATCTTTTCTCTTTTCTCCTTAGTTAATTAATGCTAAATGTTAATGTGTACTATACATCAAGATCTTTTTCTATGCACATAAAGAAAGGAAGGAGGAAGGAAGGGAGGGAGAGAGGGAAAGAGGGAGAGGGCTATATGGAATCTAGATCTGTAGTCTATCCTACCCATCTTTCCTATGTTGGGCCATACCACTCATGTAACATGCTTTTCTTATTAACATATCTTTCCATGTCAATTCATAAAGCTCTACCTCTTTCTTTTTACCTGTCCACAATATTTCATAGTATGGATGTACCATGCTTTTAGTTTTGCCAAGATTGCTGTATATTTAGGTTGATTCCAAAGTTTTTCCATTTAAAATAATGTTGGAACATAAAATTTTATGTTCCTTTGTAAGAATTTCTGTAAGGGAGATTCCTAGGAATAAAATTTCTGGGTTATAGGTATGCATATTTCTAATTTTGCCATACAGTAAGAGTGCTTTCCCAAACAGTGTATGAGCTACACATTTTCCCAAACCCTCACTGGTACTACATGCAATCAACCTTTAAAAATTCTGCTGTATTTACCAAAAGTACATCTAGGAATCTACTCCACAGAAATACTCACACATATGTGAAGTGATGTCTATACAGTGAAGTTTAGTAGGAAAATACAGAAAAAAATATTTCTACCTATAGGGAAACATTAATAGACTGTAGTATGTCTGCACAATGAAATTCTAGGTACCTATAGAACATAATGAGGATGCTCTCTGGGTACTCATAGGGGAAGCTCTTGAAGGTTAGAAGAGAACGACACAATGTGCAGAGCAGTGATACAATTCCCGGCCACTGGTGCATACAGTGGTGGTGGTAAATATACACATTTCCTGTACGTGCATTAAATGTCTCTGGAAAATGCAGAAAATCCTGAAACACTGGCCACATTGTGGGAAAGAAAATTAGACATCTGGAAAAAAAAGATGGAAAGGGAATTTTCCCTGAACATTTTTAGAGTTTTTTTCATTTTTATCTTTGAACCTTTTAAATGTACTACCTATTCAAATAACTCATACAATTTGAATTAAAATATGTACATTTCCCAAATTATTACATTTTTTGCTCCTTTAGAGTGCAATTTTCTAATTGCTGGTGAAATCAAGCTTATTTCTATCTTTACTGGTCATCCATACTTATTTTTCTGTGAACTTTCTTTGTACATTTCTTTTACATTTTGCTATTGAGTTGTTGTTTTCCCGATTGTTTTGTAGTTCTTTATATATCGGGGATTTTTTATAATTTTATGGAGATATATTTTAGATCATAAAATTCATCCATTGTAAGTATATAATTCAATAATTTTTACCAAACATATAAAGTTGTACAGCCATCACCATATATCAAGGATATCCATTCATTGTTCCAGAGTTCTCTGATGCCTCTTGATTACATAACCCTTTGCAACATAAGCAGAGAGGAAATGTTTTCTCCCAGTCTGATATATTCTTTTAGGTTAGACTGATATGGATATTTCAAAATTTGCCTAGTTAGCCCTGACTGGTGTAGCTTAGTGGGTTGGGCATCACCCTACAAACAGAAAGGTTGTCAGTTTAAGTGCCAGTCAGGGCACATGCCCAAGTTTTGGGCCAGGTGCCTGGTCGAGAGAACGTGAGAGGCAACCGATTGATGTTTCTCTTGCACATCAATGTTTATCTCCTTCTCTTTCTCCCCTTCTCTTTATCTCTCCCTTCCCCTCTCTCCAGAAAATACATAAATAAAAATCTTTTAGAATTTTCTTTGGTTAAATTTGAACACAGAAAGACAGATATGACAAAAACAAGGGACAAATACTAGTCTCCTATAAATCTCAAGAAAAATAAAAAGGCTTCACTATCCAAACAGATAATATGAAATACTATTTGACTCTGTAATTAATTCCATTTATAAAAAATATTATAAATATGATCTATGGGTGTCTGCGTATATGTATCATTATTAAAGCAAATATTGTATTAAAATGTAGTACATGAAGAAAAGAGCTACTTCTGAAAAATTATAAAAGGTATACAAACAATGCCACATGTAATTTATACAGTTTAAGAATAATAAAACACACCTGTATTCCTTAAACAGTATCTTAAAGTTACGGGTGAAAAGGGAACTTTTCAGTCAGAAGAATGACACCCCTTCCTGCCACCACCTCTAATGTAGGAACCACCTGGGAAGTGCTGATGCTTCTGCTCAGTGACAGCTCTGGGTCTCCTGTCAATTGCACCAGCCTCAGAATTTAAAAAATAACCAAAGCTATTTGGTTAAAAGAGGGGCATAACTGACCCCTCTTTTTTGTACCACGCCTCATACCTAGCACTTTACAAATAGTGTCTCTATTCTTACTGCAACAGTGAGGTGATGGCAGCATTATTGTGGATTTACAGATAGTGAACCTGGGACACACAGAGTGAACTACCTTCTCCAAGGTCAGACAGTTGGGAGCTTCTTAGGATTTGCACCCAGGTCTGTTAGCTTATAAAGTCCAATTTCATCACCACTGAAACCTACTATCTCCCAAGTCTGCTAATGCTATTAAATGATTCTTGAAATTTCTTAGTCTCATATTTCTAGGTAAGTTTTTCCCCAGATGTACGTGTATATCACTTCTCATTAATCAGCAATGTGTGTGTATGTGTGTATTTTCTTTTTACTTTCTCCATAATAAATCTCTTTTAGGTTGTCTAAATAACTCAAAACACAACAGACCTATTCTGTCCTTTAGATTTTCCTGCATCCAAATGGACTTTTTTTAACAGCCATTTTTACCTTTTGGGACCAGCTGAATTTTTTTTTTTTTAATTTTAAAACTAAGGGCAAATGATAAAAGTTTCATTTGCTGCCTAACTTTCCCTCCCAGCTAGTCAGAGGCGGATATTTAGACTGCTTTCCTACAGTAAATACAGATGAAATCTCTTTGTAGACATAACATTTTGATACTGATCATTTCCTACCTGAATTTTCATCTTTGAGATTCAAAAGGGAGCTAGAAAATAGTTCCACTCACTAAACAATGTTTGCATGGTTCTCCTTGTTAAGACTTCTCTGGAGATCAGTCTAAGTCTAAACCGAATTTAAAAAGCAACTTCCACTTAAAGAGATCTGTTTCTAAGAGCAGCCAAAATCATAGGAGTCATACAAAAGAGTTCCAAAAACATCTTTGCCTGAATCCAGAATTTGTCTATTTTCTGAGTTATACATCTATTCTGAATATCTTCTGCTCTGTGTACTCTACTACTGTAACCACTAAGGAGGTGGTAAGTTGATTTAACTGGGCACTGCAAGCATCAATGAGCAGCTTGTGTCAAGTCTACAGGATAACAATAAGTAGACTCAGATTAATTGGTAATTTATCTTAATGCAGGCTTACACTGAGTTGCCAAATAAAATGCATGTCAGCTATTGCATGGGAGTTATGTTGCTTTATTCAAATATTCATAAGGGAATCAATAGCTGATATACTCATTGATTTTTTTAGAATAGAAACTTTCCCATAAACATGCTTAAAACAAATATGTTAAACTACTTAAAAAAATTTTTTTTTGACTGCACACAAACAGGCCCAACAGAAGGAGCCACATGTTGTGGATTGCTGATAGCTCCACACAGGTTGACTAGGGCCAGTCACAAGCAGCATCTGACAAAAGAATACACCAGAGTCTTTGCAGATATACCTAATACATAGAAACTAATATAGGAGAAAAAGAGAAAGAAAAAAACAGAGGAAAATAGTCTAACAGTAAAATGGCACTAAATAATATCTATCAATAATCATTTTAATTGAAATGGCTTAAATGCTCCAAGCAAAAACATAGAGTAGCTGAATGGATAAGAAAACAAGACCCATATATATACTGTCCAAGAGACCCATCTGAGATTGAAAGACATACACAGACTAAAAGCAAAGGGATGGGAAAAGATATTTCAAGCAAATAGAAAAGGAGAAAAAGCTGGGGTAGCAGTACTTACACCTGACAAAATGGACTTTCAAATTAAGACTCTAATAAGAGACAAAGAAGGACACCTCACAGTGATAAAGAGAACAATACGACAAGAGGATGTAACCCTAGTAAACATTTACATACCTAAAATAGGAGCACCTAAATATGCGAAGCAAATTTTGAGGGACATAAACAGAGAAATCAACAGAAATACAGTCATAGTTGGGGATTTTAACACCCCATTGAATTCAATGGAAATATAGTCCAGACAGAAAATCAACAAGAAGAGGGCATCCTTAAATGACACACTAATGAAATGGATATAATTGATATCTTCAGAGCATTTCATCTCAAAGCAGTGGGATATACGTACATTTCAAGTGTAGGTGAAACATTTTCTAGGACAGACCACATGTCAGGACACAAAACTAGTCTCAATACATTTAAAAAGATTGAAATCCTATCAAGCATCTTCTCCGACCATAATGTTATGAAACTACAAATCAATCACAGGAAGAACACTGATAAACATGCAAAGACATGGAAGCTAAATAACATGTTATTAAACAAAGAATGTGTCAACAAGGTCAAGGAAGAAATCAAAAGATATCTTGAAACAAATGAAAATGAAGACACAACAATCCAAAATCTGTGGGACACTGGGAAAGCAATCCTAAGAGGGAATTCATAGCATAACAGGCCAACCTAAAAAAAAAAGAAAAAGAAAAAGAAAAAAAGAAGAAAATGCTCAAATAAACAATCCAAATTTACACTTAAAGGAACTTGAAAAAGAACAACAAATAAAGCCCAAAGTGAGTAGAAGTAAGGAAATAATAAAGATCAGAGCAGAAGTAAACAAATAGAGTCTTTAAAAATGATACAAAACCATTTCTGTGAGCGTCCTGATTGCCAATGTTTTGAACCCTGAATCTGATAGGTTGGTTATCTCTTCATCGCTTAGCTCTATTTTTGGAGCTTTGATCTGTTCTTTCATTTGAGCTATATTTTTTTTGTCTCAATGAGCATGTTAAGTAGTAAGGAGTGGAGCCTTAGGTATTCTGCAGGGTGGGGCAACCCACATTGCTGCAATGTATGTGGGGCATGTGGGGGAGGGGTCTGAGAGGGAACAATGCCCTTTGCTCATCTCAGCTGATTTTCAGTCACTTCCTCTGCTACCCACAGGCAAATTGGACCCTTCTGGTGCTGATTCCTGGGGGGTGGAAGGGGAGGGTGTTGTGTATGTTCTACTACCCTGTGAGTCTCTCCAGTGAGGCTGGGAGTTTCTCCCACCCCCACAATCCCCACAGATTTTTCCAGTCAGAGGTTTTGAGACATTATTTCCCCACACTAGAACCCTGGGTTGCTCGGTCTGTCTTGCTCTCCAGTTGTTCCTCCCGGTTTATCCACGCAAATGTGGGACCACCCGATACTCCAGCCGCTTCCTTGCCACGAGTCCTCTTTGCCCCTGCTGCCCAACTCTGCCACTCCTACCAGTCTGGATGAATGTTTCTTCTTTAACTCCTTGGTTGTCAGATTTCCATATAGTTAGATTTTCTGACAGTTGTCCTTCTTTTGGTTGTGCAAGGAGGCAAAGTGTATCTACCTACATCTCCATATCAACAACTGAACCTTAAAAAAAGAAACTAAGCAAACAACTAGAACGGGAAGAGAATCACAGATAGAGATCACATGGAGGGTTATCAGCAGGGAAAGGGAGGGGGAAGAATGGGGGGAAAGGTGCAGGGAATAAGAAGCATAAATGATAGGTATGAAATAGGCAGGGGGAGGTTAAAAATAGTATGAGAAATGGAGAAGCCAAAGAACTTATATATATGACCCATGAACAGAAACTAAAGTTGAGGAATGCTGGTGGGGGTCGGGGGTGCAGGGCAGAGGGGAATAAAGGGGAGAAAAATTGGGACAACTGTAATAGCACAATCAATAAAGCATATTTTAAAAAACGACATAAAAGATCAATAAATCCAAGAGCTGGTTCTTGGAAACGGTAAACAAGATTGATGAACTTTTACCCAGATTCATCAAGAAAAAAAAGAGAGAGGACCCAAATAAATAAAATCAGAAATGAAAGAGGAGAAAATACAACTGAAACCAAAGAAATACAAAGGATAGTAAGAAAATATTATGAACAATCGCATACCAACAAACTGTACACCTGGAAAAAATGGATAAATTCCTAGAAACATACTATCTTCCAAAACTAAATCAGAAAGAATCAGAGAATTTGAATGGAGAGATTACACTTAGTGAAACTGAAGCAGTAATCCAAAAAAAAAACCCAACAAACAAAAGCCCTGGACCAGATGGCTTCACAGATGAATTTTACCGAACATTCCAAGAAGATCTAACACCTCTCCTCAAACTATTTCATAACATGCCAAAAGAGGGAGGCTCCCAAACTCATTTTACAAGACCAGCATTATCCTAATTCCAAAACCAGATAAAGACACCACAAACAACAACAAAAAAAAATTATAGGCCAATACCTCTGATGAACATAGACACTAAAATCCTCAAAATCTATTAGTGAAATGAATATAGCAATGCATGAAAAAGATCATATCCACAATCAAGTGGGATTTATTCCAGAAATGCAAGGTTGGTACAACATTCATAAATCAATAAATTTGATTGACCACATAAACAAAATGAAGGATAAAAACCACATGATCTTATCAACAGATGCAGAAAAAAGCATTTGATAAAATCCAGCACCCATTTATGATGAAAACTCTCAGCAAAATGGGATTAGAGGGAACATACCTAAACATAATAAAGGCCACTGCCAGCATCATACTCAATGGGCAAAAACTACAAGCATTCCCCTCAAGATCAGTGTCAAGACAGGGATGTCCATTTTTACCTCTCTTATTCAACAGAGTACTGGAAGTCCTATTCACAAGACAAGAAGAAATAAAAGGCATCCAAATTGGAAAGGAAGAAGTAAAACTGTCATTACTTGCAGATGACATGATACTGTACTTAGAGAACCCCTAAAATTCCACCAAGAAACTACTAGAACTGATCAATGAATTCAGCAAAGTAGCAGGATACAAAATTAATATCTAGAAATCACTTGCATTTTTAAAAGATTTTATTTATTTATTTTTAGAGAGAGGGGAAGGGAGGGAGAAAGAGTGGAAGAGGTACATTAATGTGTGAGAGATACATCAATGGGTTGCTTCTCATACACCCCCAACAGGGGACCTAGCCTGCAACCCAGACATGTGCCCTGACCAGAAATCAAACCAGCAACCTTTTGGTTTGCAAGCTGGTACACAATCCACTGAGCCACACCAGCCAGGGCTCAGTTGCATTTTTATATGCCAATGAACTGACAGAAATGGAAATTAAGAAAACAATTCCCTTCGCAATCACTACAAAAAAAAGAATAAAATACCTATGAATAAACCTAAACAAAGATGTAAAAGACCTGTACTCACAAAATCATGAGACCCTGAAGAAAGAAATTGAAGAAGATACAAATAAGTGGAAGCACATACTGTATGTTCATGGATAGGAAAATTAACATCATTAAAATGCCCATACTACCCAAAGCAATCTATAGATTCAGTGCAATTCCTATCAAGATTCCAATAATGTATTTCACAGAACTAGAACAAATATTTCAAAATTTGTATGGAGCCACAAATAACCCTGCATAGAAACAGCAATCCTGAAAAAGAAGAACAAAGTTGAAAGAATCACAGTACCTAATATCAAACTATACTATAAGACCATAGTAATCAAAATAGCATGGTACTGGCATAAAAACAGACCCATATATCAATGGAACAGAAAAGAGAGCCCAGAAATATACCCACACCTTTATATTTGATTAATTTTTTAACTTTTTTATTTTTATTTTTTGTTTTCTTTTTAATATATTTTATTGATTCTGCTAGTACCATTGTCTCATTTTCCCCCTTCACTCCCCTCCACCCTGCTCACCCCCTTCCCACCAACATTCCACCCCTTTAGTTCATGCCCATGAGTCATAAGTTCTTTGACTTCTACTTTTCCCATACCATTCTTACCCGTCCCCTGTCTATTTTCTACTTAACCATCTATGCTACTTATTCTCTGTACCTTCCCCCCCTTCCCCTCCCTCTCCCCTGTTGCTAAGCCTGCATGTGATCTCCATTTTCGTGTTTCTGTTCCTGTTCTAGCTGTTTGCTTAGTTTGCTTTTGATTTTGTTTTAGGTGTGGTTGTTAATATCTGTGAGTTTCCTGTCTTTTTACTGTTCATATTTTTTGTCTTCTTTTTCTTAGATAAATCCCTTTAACATTTCATATAATAAGGGCTTGGTGATGATGAACTCCTTGAACTTGACCTTATCTGAGAAGCACTTTATCTTCCCTTCCATTCTAAATGCAAGCTTTGCTGGATAGAGCAATCTTGGATGGAGGTCCTTGCCTTTCATGATTTGGAATACTTCTTTCCAGCCCCTTCTTGTCTGTGAGGTCTCCTTTGAGAAATCAGCTGACAGTCTGATGGGAACTCCTTTGTAGGTAACTGTCCCATTTGCCTTGCTGCTTCTGAGATTCTCTCCTTATTTTTAATCTTGGGTAAAGCAATTATAATGTGCCTTCGTGTGTTCCTCCTTGGGTCCAACTTCTTTGGGACTCTCTGAGCTTCCTGGACATCCTGGAAGTCTATTTCCTTTGCCAGATTGGGGAAGTTCTCCTTTATTATTAGTTCAATTAAGTTTTCCACTTGGTGCTCTTCCCCTTCTCCTTCCGGTACCTCTCTAATTCAGATGTTGGAACATTTGAAGATATCCTGGAAGTTCCTAAGCCTCTCCTCACTTTTTTGAATTCTTGTTTCTTCATTCTGTTCTGGTTGGATGTTTCCTTCTTCCTTCTGGTCCACACCATTGATTTGAGTCCCAGTTTCCTTCCCATCACTACTGGTTCCCTGTACATTTTCCTTCATTTCACTTAGCATAGCCTTCACTTTTTCATCTAATTTGCAACCAAATTCAACCAATTCTGTGAGCATTCTGATTACCAGTGTTTTGAACTGCGCATCTGATAGGTTGGCTACCTCTTCATCACTTAGTCATATTTTTTGGGGGGAGCCTTGATCTGTTCTTTTGTTTGGACCATTTTTTTGTCTTGATGCACCTATTACATTGTAGTGAGGGGTGAAGCCTTAGGTGTTCACCAGGGAGGGGTAACCTGAGTAGCTGGGTTGTGACACTATATGTAGGGGAGGAGTCCAAGAGGGATCAATGGCACTTGCTCTGTTCTCTGCCAGATTTCATTCACTTCCCCTGCTTCCCACAAGCAAATTGGGCCCTTCTGGTGCTGATTCCCATGTGGGTGTGTTTGTGTACGTTTTAGGGCCCTGTGGGTCTCTCCAACAAATTTTCCTGTGAGGCTGGGAGTTTCCACTCCCCCTTTGTTTCACCTGGTTCATCTGCACTCGAATGTGGGACCACCCAGTGTGCCGCTACCTTGCCGGCCAGCTGCAGCCTTACATGCCCCATTCCATAATCTGCTGCCTTGCTGGGTCCACTAGCCACCACCTTGCTGTGAATCCTCTCTGCCCCTGCTCCCCAACTCTGCCACTCCTACCAGTCTGGATGAATGTGTTTTCTTTAACTCCTTGGTTGGCAGACTTCCATACAGTTTGATTTTTCTGTTGGTTCTGATTGTTTTTTGTTTTTAAATTGTGTTGCCCTTCTTTTGGTTGTGCAAGGAGGCACAGTATATCTACCTATGCCTCCATCTTGGCCAGAAGTCTATATTCAATTAATATTTGACAGAGGAAGCAAGCACAAACAATAGGCTAAAGGTAGTTTATTCCATAAATGATGGTGGGAAAATTGAACAGATACGTGAAGAAAAATGAAACTAAGCCACCTTCTTACACCACACACAAAAATAAATTTTAAATGGATCAAAGACTTAAATGTTAGACCTGAAACCATAAAAATCATAGAAGACAACATAGGCAGCAAAATCTTGGACATTGCTCAATATCAATATTTTATCAGATATATCTCCCCAGGCAAGGGAAGCAAAAGAAAAATAAATAAATAAATGGGACTACATTCAACTAAAAAGTTTTGCACAGCAAAGTAAAACATCAACAAAATAAAAAGGCAACCCACAGAAGAAGAGAACATATTAGCCAATACATCTGATAAGGGGTTAATATCAAAAATTTATGAAGAGGGAGGTGGGTTTGGATGGGGTGGGCGGAGGGGGAGGAGAAAATGTGGACAACTGTAATTGAACAACAATAAAAGAATTTTAAAAAAATAAAAAGAAAAAAGAAAAAAATTATGAAGTACTTACAAAACTCAATACCAAAACAACAAACAACCCAATTAAAAAATGGACAAAGGACCTGAATAGACACTTCTCCAAAGAGGACATACAGATGGCCAATAGATATATGAAAAGTTACTCAACGTCACTAATCATCAGTGCAATGCAAATTAAAACCACAATGAGATACCATCTCACACCTGTCAAAATGGCTATCACCAATAAATCAACAAACAAGTGGTAGCAATGATATATAGAAAGAATGCTTTTGCACTGTTGGTGGGAATGCAGATTGGTGCCACTGTGGAAAGCAGTATGTAGATACCTCAAAAAATTAAAAATGCACCTGCCTTTTGATCCAGGTATCCCACTTCTGGGAATATATCTGAAGGAACCCAAAACACTACTTTGAAAGAACATAAGCACCCCTATGTTCATTGTAGCATTATTTATAATCACCAAGATATGGAAGCATCTCAAGTGTCCATCAGTAGATGAGTGGATAAACAACTATGGGACATTTACACAGTGCAATACTACTTGGCCATAAAAAAGAAGAAAATTTTACCCTCTGTGACAGCATAGATGGACCTGAAGAACATTATGCTAAGTGAGATAAGCAAGTCAGAGAAAGAAAAATACCATATGATTTCACTCATATGTGAAATCTAATGAACAAGTCGAATGAACAAGGAAAATGGGAACAGACTTGTAGATGGAGAGCAGGATGACAACTTAGGGTGGGGTAGATTAGAGGATAGAGGGATTGAGCAAAAAGGAAAAAGGACCCATGGACATGGACAACAATGTGGTGATTGCTGGGGGGTAGGGACTGGGTAGAAGGGGACTAAATTGTTATAAATAAAATAAAATCAGTAAAAAACAAAAAAAAAGAAAAATTTTCAAACAAATCCAGCAATTTACACTTTTGTGGCCAAAAATAAGCTATTTTTGAGTTCTCTGTGGCAGGCCCATTTTAAATATATACTTATCATCTGCGGAGCCAGTGTTATTATTCGTATCTTAGAGATGAAGACCCAGTCCCAAACAGGCTGCATTACCCAAAGACACACAGCTGATGACTAGCTGCTAAATTGTGGTTATTTGACACCACTTCCTGGGTTCTTTTTACCCCCACCAAGTTTATTAAACTTTTCTTTCAGCTTCAGCAGACTTATCAGTGACTTCTTAGACTTCATAACATTGTGTTCATTTAGATCTTCATCTTTCTAGCAAGGAACCAGACTCCCTCAATAATTTCATTTCAGGCCATTTGCTATCAAGATAACAAATGACTCTAAAAATGGAACAATGTTGATGTATTTACTAATCATTCCCCTGGCTTGCAGACCTTCATTGTATTCAGTCTCTAGTCACTGAAGAGATACTTCTGATCTTGCAATATAGTTTATAGAACAAAAATGGAAATTATGTAAGACATGTGCTGTCCCTTGACACCTCCCCCAACCTCTGTTAGCTAAGGAGGACATTGATAATCACGTGTAGTAGCCTTCCCCACAGGGTTCAGGGCTGGCCTCAGAATCCTCAGTCTGATATTTCAGGCAAACCAATCAATTAAAATTGACAAGAGATGAAATTCACCTGCCATCACTGATCTAGGTAAACCTCCTTTAAGTTTATTAGATGCAGAAATCTGCCTTAATTAGTATAATATCTGAAGTACCAAAAATTATCCAAAAAAAATTAACTTCCAAGTACACACATCTAGAGTTCAAATTGTCTTCTGTAAATCAAAATGTAACCCATAATCAGGAAGAATTTGTAATTAAATCAGAGCACTGTCCAAGTAAGCGTTGATGTTTACTTTCAATGTAATCATAGAAGTGCCTGGTGCTACTTTCCAGAAAACTGAGGTCTCTGGACACCCAAAGTCCTTGTCTGTTTAATTGGGCCTTGAGTTTTTTAGCATTTCAAACACAGTTCCCAATCAATCAAAGGAGCTGTAAAAATAATCTGATTAGAAATAGAGGGGGATTAAATTTCCTCCTCTCTTGTTCAAAGAACCTTTTTTATGTTTATTCATTCATGTACCAAATATTTACTGAGAGCCAATTCTCCTGGCCAGTGCTCAGTGATGGAGATGCAAATGAGATCAGGATAGAAGGGAAGTCTGTCCTCCTGGTTGTGCTCCCCTGGGCAACGGACACACCTGTGGGCAGTTCAGAGGGCCCTGGAGTACCAGGAAGGGGCAAAAGGCCTACAAACCTCTGATCTTGCTTGTTGTAGATACTGCTGTAAATAGCTCCAGAAGTTCCTGATACTTCTATTTGAACCACATGGAGCATGTAACAGACAACTTTACATATCAAAACAAACAAATAAACAACAAAAACCCTAAGCACAAATATGGTCTTTCAAGTATCAGGGAAAGTTGCTTTTTTCATGGAGTGCTCCAATGTAGTAATTCCTTGGAAGAATTATTTACTAGAGGATAACAGACCCATATTCCAAAGTTTGAAGACTCTTTCCCTAATTTCTCCAGTTTATTTTAAAGAGAAAAAAAATGAATTAGAGGTAATGAGCATACAAGTTAAAGGTAGAAAAAAGAGAAATAGATACTGTATATTAATTCCCAAATGTAAAATATGAATTCTTTTGGACTCTCCTGTGGACTTTGGACCAAGTCACAGTTTTACAACTTGGATATTTGAAATATTTAAATAGTCAAGCTATACATTTTCTAAGTTAACCTAAAACTAGAATGTGATCCCTGCTACAGTGCAAACTCCACATGGTAGGAATTGTCTCCATCCCCACACCCAGAACCTGGCACCCAGCATAACACCTGGCAGAGAGTAGACACTTGATAAATAATTAAGAATAAATGAACAAGCAGACAACTGATCAGGAGACTTTTGAATTATAATTACTAAATTCTACTTTCTATCATTGTCATTTCCATTTTGCCTTTGCATCTGATTCAAAATTGTATTGCTCCATTTTTTATTTGACAGACTCATAGATAGAGAGCAGGCTGACAGCTGTTAGGGGGCGGATGGAGGGACTGAGCAAAAAAGGAAAAAACTCATGGACACAGACCCAGTGTGGTGATTCAGAGTGGGTGAGGATGGTAGAGGAGGGTATAGAGGGCCTAAATGGTGATGGACAGATACTTGACTGGGGGTGGGGAACACACAATACAGTGTACAGACGATGTGTCGTAGAATTGTGTACCTGAAATCTGCAGCATTTTGTTAACCAGTGTCACCCCAATCAGTTCAATAAAAATAAAATAAAATAAAATAAAATAAAATAAAATAAAATAAAATTGTTCCAGTGCTTTCTTTAATACATTGTGTGCATAACCATTTCTCTAGGTATTACTGAGCTTAGGTTATTTCCTTCCTGAGATATTCTACTGTTCTGATCTCAAAAAAAAAAAAAATTGCCACTTTGAAGGGAGGTATAACTGTGAAAAAAAACTTCAGTATTTGAGTTTATAAAATGTAGTGTTATCTAAAAGAATATAATAAACAGGATATTTTACCAAACCTTGAGCTCCAGCCATAAAGGCAGATGGATTCCAGCCACCCTGTCCCCATATAATGGTCTTCAGAGCAAAGGAGGAAATTGTACCAAACTCCTTGACCTGCTCATCCTTTTACACTCACGGCCTCTTGGAAAGAAAGGAACCATGTGAACATCTGGTATTGTTGCCTAATGAGCATTCTTGCTCTGTAAGGCAACAGTACTCTGATTTTGCTTTGAATGTGCAGAACCCATTGAAAGCAGTCTCGGTAGACTGTCAACCACAGCCCCACCTAGCCCAGGTATGGTCACATGATTTGAGCAAGCCCAATCCCATGATCTCTTTACAATCTGAAACAAGAACTCAAAAACAGTGCTGGAAAAAAGAGCTGAAGCATAACTGTAACAGAGTATAGCCAAGTCAGGATGCTAAATAGGGATTTGTAATGGGGTCCAGAACTCAGCGTCCAGGAAATAATTAAATATGTATACATATATATATTTGATGTGTATATATATAAATACACACACACACACACACACACACACACACACACACTTGACATCATACATATACGATGTCCTCACCCCCACAAGTCTGAGCTCGGGGATGGGATGCATGGAGCAAGGCCATTAAGAGTTGTTTTGAATAGCAACACTTTTGCAGATAACCTCTAGAATGGTCGTTTAACAAACCTTTAACTGGTTTCATAGGTATGTTAACTAGCTGTGGCCCTGCTTTGAGCCAGGGGGATGGGAGTGACTTCCACCCAGGATGTAACTGGGAGGCAACTCCCCCTCGTTACAGCACCAGTGTGAGAGGTTGGAAATGATTGGCTCCACACCACAGGGCCACACTTGCCTGGACTTACTATGGCAGCCCAGTAAAGCTGGAAAAATACGGAAGTGCTGGCAGCTGTGACCAATTATGGGAGGAGTTGGATATGGTGCAGCTGTGACCAATTATGGGCGGAGTAGGATATGGTGCGGTGGAGGAAGATTGGCGCTGGGATTTAAACCCGGGTGTGGCAGCCATACAGCGTCTTTTTGGGACCACGCATCTTTTGGGGACTACGTAGCTTGGGCAGAGAAGAACCATGAACTTCTATTTCTTTTTCTGAGATATGGTACCCTGGACTGGGCAGAAGGCGAAGGAAGGATCGTGCATTTGTGGGTATTCTAAAGGACTTTAGGATCTCAATGAAGACATTAAGTTATTACTCTTAAGTTTGTATAACTCTTTAAATAAATAATCCCTTTCCTTTTCACCAATTTCCGACATTGAGAGACATCTTTTCCTGGCGGCAGGCAAGGTGAACCTAGTACGGGGTGAGGGACCCCCAGGACACAAGGGTGGGTCCATTCGGTAATAGTGCATCGTTCACGCACACCGCAGGGTCTGTTTTGTGACATACCCATTTCAACAGCATCTCCTAATATTCACTGGTTCCTAATTCCTGGGTTGCATTCTGGGCCGTCTAGATTCCTATGCTTCAGGCTATTTGGTTGGCAAAAATAGTTCATGTGTTTTTTTTCCATAAAATAAAAGATACATTTTTCAGCCCTGGCTGGTGTGGCTCAGTGTATTGAGTGTGGGCCTGTGAACCAAAGAGTTGCTGGTTCGATTCCCAGTCAGGGCACATGCCTGGGTTGCAGGCCAGGTCCCCAGTAGGAGGCATGCGGGAGGCAACCACACATTGATGTTTCTCTCCTTCTCTTTCTCCCTCACTCCCCCCTCTCTAAAAATAAATAAATAAAATATTTTTTAAAATGTACTGTAAAAAAAGATACATTTTTCATTTTCACCAATAATTTTATTGATGTGGATATTTTGAGTATGTCAGCCACTTCCCCTATGGTATAACACTGACTGTTCTCAATTAATGTCTCTATTTCATTGCTATCAATCCCCTTTTGACATGTTCAATCAGTCACAGAACTTTCTCCATACACTGCACAAATCTTTTTTTTTTTTTACATTTCAGTTACATTTTTGCCTTTCTTGAAATAATAGAGCATAGTATGCCAAAAAAGTCACTTATTTTCTTCCATCATCAATATTGAAATAGCTACACAAAAATTCAAAAATGTTGATACTATTTTGTAATGCTCACTGATATGACAGCTGTTACCATACAATCTAACAAAATTGTTTCAAATGATGTTAAAGACAACTAAGTGCTACTAGAGCCATCTTATGGAAAAAGACAACCAAACTTCCACTAAGTTCTGGTTTGTTTTTGTTTTGTGTTTTGCTTAAATTGGCCAGAATCAGTTGTTTTGTTGCTTGCAACCAGAATCTCCTGGCACTAAGGCCCCTACCCTTTTGAGTTCAAAGTTTTTGAAACTTATCTGATAGCCTGGGGTTAAAAGAAGGCATGGTTAGACCTACCGTGGGCCCACTAGCACGATAAGAAATAGGATAGGGATGCATATAACCAATACAAAAGTTATTTCCTTATACAGGCAGGGAATAAGTAGGTTTATAGTTGTTCATACGAAAAATAATATTATAATTAATAAACAATAATACAAGAATAAACCTTTTTCACATATTCACAACTATAGACCTAATTTTGCCTCACCCTGTATGGTAAGGGTGGACATTCCAGAGCTGATATGACCCCATTCTGAGCCCAATGATAAAAGACAGTGAACCCAGAGATTAGAGTTCTTTCTACTACAGGCTTCTCACTCCATATATGTTAAGATCCCCACTTTTAAGAGGCACCCCTATTGGATGGAGGAAGCATTAAGAAGTTGTGTCCACTCACTGGGTCCTGCATGTGTGTCCTTTGCACTGAGTACTTGCTGGCTCAGTGACACAACAAAGAGAAGACAATTTTACATCAAGTTTGAGTCACTCCTTTCTCTAGGATCCAAGTTCAGTGCACCTTTATGACCTGGCCTAGTTCAGGGTTAGCTCTCATCAAGGCCATAGAGATAAGAAGATGGGATGACAACACTCAAAAGAGGAAATATTAGGAAGATGGGAAGAGCATGTGTGCTGACCTCTACACCAGGAGTCAGGTGAACAGAGAGAAACCTTCAGTGTAGGTCCAAGGGGCAGCCCAAACCAGAATCCCATGCATCCATCTCTCCTAGTGGTGGACTGGTAGTGTGAGACAACCTATAGAGCTATAACCCTGGGACCCACCAGCCCAAGAAAAAGCATGCTCCCTAAGTGGAAAGCGTGTCCTCTTTTGAGGAGATTTTGAGGCTAGGATTAGGGTCTGCAGCAACAGCAGCAACTGAAACCAATAGGCCAGCAGCTCAGCTCAAGACTTATGTCTTTCAACTGCAGAGAGGCATACCAAGTGTTGGCTTTGGTGGCAGTAGTAGGAGTAAGAGTATCATAAAGAACAAGTGTATATGGCCACTCTGGCATCTTTTCCAACTGCACAGTTTTCACCAGGAGATGATTCCAGGTCTCTGGTTCTGAAAGGAGCAGCAAATTCTGTAGCAAACAGCATCATGGGCAGTGCTTTGGGGGAGTCCTCAAGCCTCCAATAGACATACCCAAATTCCAAACATGAGGCAAAAACCCTCAGAGCCAACTTTAAAGATCTTGGACCTAAAGGTCTGTTAGAAGAATATACCCTAGACAGAGGAAAAGGAATGACAGAGCTCATGAGGGGAAAATGATCTGTTTGTTTAGTGCACTGCTTACTCTGCCATGTCTATGGAATGTTGAGACAGAGCTGCCTACTTGAAAGTTTCTTAATAGGTTGGTGTTCAAGAGGAATGTTATAGCTGAAGACATGGTATAGAAAGGCATAGAAGCCATGGAAATGGATGGTGTGCCTTGGAGACAATGCATCAGGAGAGCAAATTAAAAAGGCTAAGGAGGGAAACTGGACAATTCCAAAATTTAAGAGGTAATAAGAAGAGAAGGGTCCCATAACGGAGACAGAAAAAAAAATGGTAAAGATCAAGATTTCTGAACCTCAGTGTGAGAGACATTTGGGGCCTGATCATTCATTGTCACAGGGTGTTGTCCTATGCATTTGTTTGACAACATCCTTAGCCTCTACCTTTTACCTGCCAGCTGCACCCTCATCTGCCGTGACAACCAAAAGTGTCTCCAAACATTCTTAAATGTCTACCCCTAACTGAAAAAAGAGCATCCCTAATTGAAAACCACCGATGAGAGGTGTCAAAGGGAAACTGGAAGCAAACTATGTCAGAGAAGCCAAAGGCTTACATAGTAATTAACAACAAGAAATGCCTCAGAGGTGTTGATTAAAATGAAAGCCATTGGTGAACTGGGAGCAGTTTTAATGGAACAGTTCAGGATGGACACCAATCTAGCTGAATATCCATCCACACAACAAATAAATAGTAAAGAAAATTAAAAAGTTAAAAGGCTCTTTTGTTGAACTGGGAGACCCTTTTCAGGTCCCCTTCAACCCTGAAATTTTGTAATTCCTGATGACCTCCAAGTAAGATCTTTTGAGATCCCTCAAGCCCTGTTCTGCTAGTGGCTGCCCACTTTGTTTACATATAAAACCAGCCATATCTCTGCTTGCCCTACTCAAGTCACATGAAATAAAAATCCAAGGAACTACAAATTGCTATGTGGTCTGGACCGAATGCGTGATGAAAACTAAGCATGGTTTTCTTTATGTCATTACATAACCAACAGTTAAGCAATAAAAAGTTGCCAGACTTTACAGGAAGTTGTGGTTTAGAAAGAGGCTGAGTTCATAAGTGAATCTGAAGGTGTCAGGTTTAAGGTTGGTCTAAGAAGAAAGGAGTGGGGTTGAAGGCACCCCAAGGCCTGCTGGAAGCATTGTGCATCTTTCAAACACTCCAGACTTCATTCCAGGAACTGGCTGGGGTAAGGAGAGTCCTGTCCATTGAGAGCTGACATGCCCCGAGAAGGCCATGGGAAGCCAGCATGGCAAATAGCCTACACAATTGCCAGTACTGTCTCTGATTTTTGAAAAACAAAACCTCGCTGTATGGCTTAGTTGGTTGGAGCGTCACCCCATACAGCAGATATGTTATGGGTTTGATTCCCAGTCAGGGCACATACGTGGGATGTGGGTTTGATCCCTGGTCTGGGTGAGGGAGGGAGGCAACTGATCCATGTCTGTCTCTCACATTGGTGTTTCTACCCCTCTCTCTAAAATCACTAAACATATCCTCGGGTGAGAATTAAAAAAAAAACAAAAACAAAAAACTAACTTCTAGAGTAAAAAAGAAATTGAAAGCAGAGATCAGGTTTTCCAACTAAGAAAGAAAGCATAGCAGAGATATATTTTAAATGGTGATTTGAGAAATAAGAAACAAGAGTTTTAGTCCTGGTTCAGTTACTTATAAAAAGTGAATCACTCCCCTTCTATGCACTCAGTTTCTATACCTGAACTAGATGGTAAGCAAAATGTCTTCTGCTTCTCTAGCAGAGTAGGGCATTTGTGGCACAGGTTTCCACTGTTGAGATTTTTATTACACTTTATACAGACAGGATCTGGCAGAAGTAACGCCTGTTTGAGTGTGGTTGGTAGGGTAATAACATGAGTATAATTGTTTATAGTTTTAATTTGAACATTTCACCTAAAATGTCATATGGTATGCTTGAGTGTGATATTCTTATGTTACAGAATTACATGCTTATGATTTTTTAATAAAATATTTTGTAATAAAAAGGGGCATTATTTGTGCTGTTCCCTGTAGTCACAATATGGCTTGTTTAATTGGCTGTCCTCCGAGCAGACTGTCAGTTCCCCCACCACTGAGCACTCAGCACCCCGCAGTACTTGATAAATACCTGTTGGAGGAAATGGATACAAAATGCCAGCCCCAATGCCTCTAAAAGGCAGCTCTAGGAAAAGGTGACTGACTTTACATAAATTTTTAAGAAGTGAGCCAGATTAGAGCTTCCCCCTTCACTGTGCCTCTTTAAATTTTTATAAAAGACTGACAATTGTATATAATAAGTGGCAATAACTTAAAACAGTTCCCACACTTCTGACATGAATAGCACTACCATCCTGTCTTATGACTCCCAAATAAAGCAAAATTGAAAACTGCATCTCAAGTCAGCTATCTTGAAAAAAATTCCAACACTACTAATTGTTATATATGTTTCTGACATGCCTCAAAGAGGTTAATTTGACTTGGGATGCTGAGAGGATGAATAAAAGGACAACACATGAAATACTTTGAGATAAAATATTCTGTTTGTGAGTTTCTCTGTGGGATAGATCATTAGGAATGGGATGCCTAGACACTAAGAACCTCTACAAGTTCCCAGAGTTACACCCAAGGATTGTTTATTTTAAACTGATTAATTTTATGTTATGCCAATAGCATAATCCTCAATAAATTGTTTTAAAACATGGCATCTCAAATATACTTTTCCTGTGAATGTGCTTTTTCAAAAAGAAAACAAAATGCTTTAGCCCTGGCCAGGTAGTTCAGTTGGTTAGGGCATCATCCCAGTAAGTCAAGGTTGTAGGTTCCATCTCTGGTCAGGGCACATATAAGAAGCAACCGATGAATGCATAAATGAATGAAACAAATTAATCTCTCTCTCTCTCTCAAATCAATAAATTAAAAAAACACTTTATTAATTCCAAATTAAAAAATTCTTTCTGGAGAAGGGCCCAGAAAAAGAATATAGAGCTGTTTACAATACACTGTTAAATCGCAAATGCTGCTGAAGCCTTGCAATGAACACTTTTGCGTAATATGGATCAGTCAGATGTTTGGTGATGAGAGTTCATTGGACGCCATTTTTCCAAAATAGAGGATGCTATTTCTGAAATGATTCATTGTGTATTCACAGTTAAAGCTAATCTTTGTTTCTTAGTTTACAGAAAGACTCCTTTTTTAAAGCCCCAGTTTGCAACTTGAGTAACTAAAGAAGCCTAAGGATGCTACTCATTGATGATTGATCCTTCCTCCTCTTCAGATCCTGTTTGTAGGCCAATGTAATACTTAGCTCAGGCAACCAGAACAGAATACAACAGAAATTAATTTCCTCACAGTTCTGGAGGTTAGAGATCCAAAATCAAGAATCAGCAGTTTTGGTTTCCCTTGAGGCCTCTCTCCTTGGCTTGTAGATGGCACCTTCTTGTGTCTTCATATGATCTTTTTTGTGCACACATCCCTAGTGTTTCTCTGTATCTCCAAATTTCCTTTTCTTATGAGGACACCAGTCACAAAAGATTAGGGCTTACCCTAGCAGCCTCATTTTTACTTATTCACTTCTTCAAAGGCCCAATCTCCAAATACAGTTTGAATACCAAGGTACTAGTGATAAGGCTTCAACATATGAGTTTGGGAGGAGTACAATTCAGCTCATAAGAGGCGGTACCTAAACTGACCTAAACAGATTACAAAAGTTTCAAATAATAGTGCAATATTAAAGTAGACTCAACCTTACCATTGACAAAGACAGTTTCATGAGATTTTTCTCATTTTGCTTCTGTAGCCAAAATAAACATAATGATTTTAAATAGCATAAAGATGCTTTTACTTTCCAAGAATCTAATTTTTGCTAGGCAAGACCTAGTTATCAATGAAGGAATCCTAATCAAGTTCTGGATAATTTTAATACCCTTTCAAAATACATGATACATTGTAGATTTAATTAGATGAATATTAGAAGACATAGAGATTTATTCCCATTGGGAAATACATGACTTTTCTGATCTGATTTCCAATTTGTAAAGTAGAAATGATATCCATCTTGTCTATATCACTAGATAGCATTGGAAAGACTGTAAAACAACATATAACAGTAGTTCTAATTTATGAAACACAATATCAATACAAGGTAAAACTATTAGTAATGCCATCCATCACCAAATGGTGGGTGATGTGATATGTTAGACAAAAAACTTTCATGAATGGAAGCTTTTCTTAAAGGAAGGGTTTATTGATCCAAAGGCTAGCCAAAAAAGGACCAGGTTCTGGGGCATACAATCGGTACCACCACCAGCAGGGATAAGTGAAAAAAGACAACCATTCCCACTGTCCCACAATTGATGATGGACGCTTTTATACATTATGTTTTGGGGAGTAAAGATGTAAGTTGTTTTAAAAGAATTTACATTGGCTACAGATAAGGAGGGTGGGGAAAACGTGAAGCAGGGGATATTCTATGCCAAGTACATAGTCTAAGTAAGAAATATTTACTTCTTTTGATTGGTTACAAGCAACAGTTCTGCAAGTTCCTGCACATGAAGGATGCTGTGGCATCTGTGGTCACTACAGAAGTTTACTCAAAGTTGTAATATGCATTCGGAAATGTGAGCAACCTACTGTTAGTTGGTCCACAGCAATGAACTGATTAAATGCTCTGTTCTCTCTCACCATTCTTTAATTTAGGACATCTCAGAATTTTTCTCTTGTCAAATTAAATAAGAAATTTGACAAAACTTCTAAATAATTTTTATGCGGCTTTTACTTTTTCATCTTAGCTTTACTTCAAGAATTATTGAATGAGTTTAGAAGGAGTAGCGAAATGTATTTTTTTGCCATTAAGCAAGCTGCTCTTTCCATTAACTAAGAAAAGAATCTGGAGGTGGGTTTTAGGACAGGAAGATGCTCAGCCAGATTCTAATTTTGTTTCCCTCTATATGTGCATTTCTTTAGCATAAATTTGTTTGAACTCAATCAGTACTCCTTTGGTGACAGAAATGTGTGACATGAAGGGAACTTGAGAATTGGACCAGTGTCTATGGCAACACATTGTTTTAAGGAATGGCAGCGCACTTCAATATGTACTACCTGATGGAAAAAAAGAGGAGCTAGATGCTTTCCTTTTTTGTCTTTCCTATCAACATAAATACTCATCAAGGAAGCATTAGGCTTAGAGAAGATTCTCACAATTGCTCATTCGTTCTCTTTTCTCCCTTGTTAGTTACATGTTGTAAATACTGTAGGAAGGTGACTTCCAGCCAAGATGGAGGCAAAGGTGGACACACTGTGCCTCCTCTCACAACCAAAATTAAGGACAACAAAGATTTAGAAACAAGAAAACACTCAGAACTTATAGAAAATTGAACTGTACGGAAGTCCAACAACCATTCATCCAGACCGCTAAGAGGGGTGAAGTTGCGGCAGGAAAAAGTGGAGGTACAGACCCAGAACGCAGGCAGCAGCGACTGGGAGTTCCCAGGTGTGCAGGTGGTGGCTAGCAGACCCTGGGCACAGGGTAGCAACTGTGCAGACCCAGTGAGGCCGCACAAGGCAGCTGGCTGACCAGGTGGTCCCACATTCCCGAGAGTAGACAATCCAGGTGAAGGGGAAGCGGCAGAATGGAATGGAATGCAGGAGAGAGCGGAGCAAGCACCATTGTTCCCTCTTGGACCCTGCCCCCACAAGCAGCATCACAACTCAGCTACTGGGCTGCCCCACACTGGGAAACACCTAAGGCTCCACCCCTTATTAAGTAACAGCCATGACCAAACCAAAACAACAACAACAAAAAAAAACACCTAAAATGGCTAAAACCAGAGAACAAATCAAAGCCCCAGAGCCAATACCTCTAAGCGATGAAGATATAGCCAACCTAACAGATGCACAGTTCAAAGCCCTGGTGATCAGGATGATCACAGAATTGGTTGATTTTGCTCACAAATTAGATGAAAAAAATGCAGGCTACAATACGTGAAATGAAGGAAAATGCATGGGGAACCAATAGAGATGGGAGGAAAACTGGGACTCAAATCAATGGAATGGACCAGAAGAAAGAAAGAAACAACCAAACAGAAAAAGAACGAAGAAACAAAAATTTTAAAAAATGAGGAGAGGCTTAGGAACCTTCAGGACATCTTTAAACATACCAACATCTGAATTATAGGGGTACCAGAACAGGAAGAAGAAGAG
This sequence comes from Glossophaga mutica, assembly GCA_039655065.1. Classification (NCBI taxonomy): domain Eukaryota; kingdom Metazoa; phylum Chordata; class Mammalia; order Chiroptera; family Phyllostomidae; genus Glossophaga; species Glossophaga mutica. The sequence goes on from CM077309.1 coordinate 50,819,394, forward strand.
CAACAAGTGGAAAACTTATCTGAACAAATAATAATGGAGAACTTCCCCAAGCTGGCAAAGAAAATAGACTTCCAGGGCATCCAGGAAGCTCAGAGAGTACCAAAGAAGTTGGACCCAAGGAGGAGCACACCAAGGCACATCGTAATTAAATTAGCCAAGATTCAAATGAAGAAGAGAATTCTAGAAGCAACAAGGGATAAGGGGACAGTTACCTACAAAGGAGTTCCTATCAGACTGTCAGCTGATTTCTCAAAAGAGACCTCACAGACAAGAAGGGGCTGGAAAGAAGTATTTGAAGTCTTGAAAGTCAAGGACCTACGTCCAAAATTGCTCTATCCAGCAAAGCTGTCATTTAGAAAGAAAGGGCAGATAAAGTGCTTCTCAGAAAGGTCAAGTTAAAGGAGTTCATCATCACCAAGCCCTTATTATATGAAATATTAAAGGGACTTACCTAAGAAAAAGAAGGTAAGAAATATGACAGTGAAAAGACAGCAAACTCACAGCTATTAACAACCACACCTAAAACAAAAGCAAACTAAGCAAACAGCTAGAACAGGAACAGAACCACAGAAATAGAGATCATATGGAGGGTTAGCAACAGGGGTGTAGGAGGAGGAGAGAGGGGGAAAAGGTACAGAGAATGAGAAGCGTAGATAGTGGGTAGAAAATAGACAGGGGGAGGGCAAGAATAGTATGGGAAATGTAGAAGCTAAAGAACTTATGACACATGGACATGAACTAAAGGGGGGAATGTGGGTGGGAGAGGGTTGCAGGGTGGAGGGGAATGATGGAGGAGAAATGAGACAACTGTAATAGCATAATCAATAAAATATATTTTAAAAAAACAAAAAAATAAAATAAAAAACACAAAACTATAACATATCTACACCAAATATGCTTCATAATGGCAAAATCTTAAACATTCTTGCTAAAAGCAAGGACAAGACAAGTCTAACTACCATTGCCACTCCTATTTAGCATTACCAGAGATCCTAAACAAAGGAGTAAGAATGAAGTGAAATAACAAAAGAAATAAAAGTTACTAAGATTGAAAAGGAAAAAGTAAGTTCTGTTTATTTGAAAATACCATTGTTTACATAGGAAAGCCAAAAAATTATAAATTATTACTGAATTAAAGCTATGAGATGTAATTTATAAGATTAATAAACATATGAATAATAAACATTCAATATTGTTTTAAAAGATACTATTTACAGAAGCAAAAGCAACTATAAAAATACCATTTGCAAAGCCAAAAATTGTGAGATATTTTAAAATAAATCTAGAAAAAAATGTTCAAGACTTCCATAAGGAAAATTGTAAATTTTTTAAATTTTTTATTTATTTATTTTTAGAGAGGGGAAGGGAAGGGAAAAGAGATGGAGAGAAATGTCAATGTGTGCTTGCCTCTCACACACCCCTACTGGGGACCTGGCCCACAACCCAGGCATGTGCCCTGACTAGGAATCGAAACAATGACCTTTTAGTTTACAGGCTGGCGCTCAATACACTGAACTACACCAGCCAGGGCTATAATTTTTTAAAAGACATTTAAAAGTAACTCAAATGAAGATATACGCCCTGTTCATGGAAAGGAAGCCTCTAGATCATAAATATTTTAGTTCTTCTTAAACTGACCTGTAGGTTCAATGTGATTCCAATCAAGGAACTTGACAAGCTAATATTAAAATATATATGTAAAAGGAAAGGCCTTCTGATATTAAAACAAAAGTAAAAATATTTACCATACTGAAAGTCAAGATTTACTTTAAAAGTTTTAGTCATTAAGTCAATGAGATATTAGCACAAGATAAGCAAATATACCTATGGGGGGGAAACAAATAAGCCCACACACATATGGAAACTTGACATGAGAGAAGTGGCATTATAGAAAAGTGGAAGAAGGATCTGGGAATCATCTCACACACAAAGAATCCGTTACAGCTGGATTAAAGATCTTCATGTAAAAAACACAGCTTGGAGGGCAAGGAGAGATGAATGGGTGAAACACAGAGGATTTTTAGAGCAGTGTACTCTGTACGATATTATAATGATAACTATGTGTCATTATTCATTTGACTACCCATAGAATGTACAACACCAAGAGTGAAACCCAATGTAAACTGTGGAATTTGGTTGATTATGATGTGTCAGGCTTATCAGTTGTAACAAATGTATCACACTGGTCAGGTAAAATGATAGGGGGGAGTCTTTGCATATATGGGAAAAGGGTGTATGTGGGAAATCTCTGTACCTTCCTCTCATTATTGCTCTAAACCTGAACCTGCTCTAAAAATTGTCTTTAAATTTAGGAAAGAAAAACACACAACTTGGGCACTTTCTGGGGTAGGGAATATTTTCTTAAATAACAGACAATATAGGTAAATAATTAAGAAAAATATTTGCACTTTTTACTACATTAAGAATTTTTAAAATACATTTTATTGATTATGTTATTACAGTTGTCCCATTCCCCCCTTCATTCCCCTCCACCATGCACACCCCCTCCTACCCATATTCCCTCCCTTTACTTCAAGTCCATGTGTCATAAGTTCTTTAGCTTCTACATTTCCCACACTATTCTTGCCCTCCCCCTGTCTATTTTCTACCCACTGTCTATGCTACTTATTCTCTGTACCTTTTCCCCCTCTCTTCTCCCACTCCCCTGTTGCTAATCCTCCATGTGATCTCCATTTCTGTGGTTCTGTTCCTGCTCTGGCTGTTTGCTTAGTTTGCTTTTGTTTTAGATGTGGCTGTTAATATCTGTGAGTTTGCTGTCTTTTCACTGTCATATTTTTTATCTTCTTTTTCTTAAATAAGTCCCTTTAACATTTCATATAATAAGGGCTTGGTGATGATGAACTCCTTGAACTTGACCTTATATGAGAAGCACTTTATCTGCCCTTTCATTCTAAATGCAAGCTTTGCTGGATAGAGCAATCTTGGATATAGGTCCTTGCCTTTCATGACTTGCAATACTTCTTTCCAGCCCCTTCTTGTCTGTGAGGTCTCTTTTGAGAAATCAGCTGACAGTCTGATAGGAACTCCTTTGTAGGTGACTGTCCCCTTATCTCTTGCTGCTTCTAGAATTCTCTCCTTCATTTTAATCTTGGGTAATGTCATTATGATGTGCTTTGGTGTGTTCCTCCTTGGGTCCAACTTCTTTGGGACTCTCTGAGTTTCCTGGATGTCCTGGTAGTCTTTTTTTTTTTTTTTTTTTTTTTTTTTTTTTGCCAGCTTGGGGAAGTTCTCCATTATTATTTGTTCAGATAAGTTTTCCACTTGTTGCTCTTCTTCTTCCCCTTCTGGTACCCCTATAATTCAGATGTTGGTATGTTTAAAGATGTCCTGGAGGTTCCTAAGCCTCTCCTCATTTTTTTGAATTCTTGTTTCTTCCTTCTTTTCTGTTTGGTTGTTTGTTTCTTCCTTCAGGTCCACTCCATTGATTTGAGTCCCAGTTTTCTTCCCACCACTGTTGGTTCCTTGTGCATTTTCCTTCATTTCACTTAGCACAGCCTTCGTTTTTTCATTTAATTTGCAACCAAAATCAACCAATTCTGTGAGCATCCTGATTACCACTGTTTTGAACTGTGCATCTGATAGGTTTTCTATCTCTTCATCACTTAGAAGTATTTGCTCTGGGGCTTTGATCTGTTGTTCCATTTGGGCCATTTTTTCGTCTTGTTGCACCTGTTACATATGAGGGTCAAAGCCTTAGGTGTTCACCAGGGCGGGGCAGCCCAGTCGCTTGAATGTGACACTGTGTGGAGGTGAGGGGTCAGAGAGGGAACAATGGCATTTACTTCACTCCCTGATGGATTTCAGTCCCTTCCACTGCTTCCCCCAAGCAAACTGGGCCCTTCTGGTACTGGTTCCCAGGTGGATGGGCTTGTATACATTCTAGGACCCTGTGAGTCTCTCCAACGAACTTTCCTATGAATCTGGGAGTCTCTTCCACTGTCTCAACCCCCACAGGTGTTTTCAATAGTTGATTTGAGGCTTTATGTCCCCACCCTGGGGCCTTGAGTTGTGCGGTCCGACTTGCTCCCCAGTTTCGCCTGGTTTATCTCCAATGTGTGACCGCCCGGTCAGCCAATCACCTTGCGCACCTCACTGGGTCTGCCAGCCACCTCCTGCACACCCAGGGACTGTCAGCTGCTGCCTTGCATGCCTGAGGTCCACAAACCACCGCTTTTTTTTCACTGCGACCCCTCTCTGCCTGGCCACCCGACTCCACCCTTCCTAGTGTCCGGATGAATATGTCTAATTTAACTCCTTGGTTGTCGGACTTCCATAAAGTTCAATTTTCTGTCGGTTCTGATTGTTTTTTTTGTTTGTTTGTTTCTAAATTTTTGTTGTCCTTATTTTGGTTGTGTGAGGAGGCACAGTGTGTCTACCTATGCCTCCATCTTGGCCGGAAGTCCCTTACATTAAGAATTTTTTAAACAAGTACATCATAAAGGGAATAGATAGGTAATCCAATGAGAACAGATTTGTGCAATCCATGTAAGACACCAAGGATTAGTATTCAGAATATATACAATAATAGGTCAGTATGAGAAAGACAACCCAATATAAAGATGAACAGTAAGAGGAGAATGCACAATCTAATACAGGGAAGGGCAGATTGCTGGGGACCCTGGCCTGGGCGCCAGATGTGGGGGGGCTCCACCCGCAGAGCCCCATCCCTCCGTCACGGATGAAAGTAAAAACTACCAAGACATCTTGTGCTTGGGGAGGAAAGGGGTCAAACTCTCAGAGGAGAATGACCCAGAGCCCCTTCCTCACTAGGCTTTTATTGGGTTCCAATACACCGGAATACAAGTTTAACATGTCAAAGAAATCTGAGGGCTTAATCTGAGCCAGTGTTTGTCAGGAAGGGGGGTTGCCAGACTTTGGGAGACATGCTCATTTCCTCCTGGGACACTTGTCACCTCAGGAAGAGCACTCTTAGCAAAGCAGGTTTCACAGGACTTTAGGAATTCTTTCTTATGCCAATCACCCAAGGAGCCGTTCTGGCCAGGACAGGGCTGCACCGTTCACCCCCACAGTTTCAGGCTTTAAGCCGATTAGGAAGCAGGAGACATCTCCCAGATGAAAATGAGGACTCGGGCTATGTCAGAATAGCCGGGGGGCGAGGGTCCATCACATCCTCTTTGCTGCAACCCCCCAAGTCCTTCCATGAGGCCTTCCAAGTGGTCGCGTCTGGCTTAGGTTGCCCCTCCCATGAGGAGTCTTACCCGTCATTGACTGCCAACCGAGCTATGGGGCCAGAGATGGGTAAGGCAGAAGCAGTGCTCCTGCCAGGGAGATAAGCTTTGTCTCCTTAATAGGTCACATCCTTGTGACAGAACAGACCCAGATGAAGTGGGTCCCTTGGGCTCTTACACAGCCCACCATGGGGTGAGGGTTAAACTCCTGAAACCAGGCTGAACGGTCCGCAACAGCAGATTATCAATGACTTTTCACAGAAGAGGATATACAAATAATTAATAAGCATAGAAAAAATGAAATACTTCATTAACAATTAGGAAATGCAAATTAAAACTAAATAGTACCATATCTTCCAGATTGGCAAAAATTAACAAATCTGAAATACCAAATGTTGATGATGATTTGGAACAGCAGGAATGCTAGTGCAATGCTGGTGGTAGTATAACTGGAAACAATTTAAAAAACACTTTGGTCCTATCTGAAAAAATTAAGACTTCATGAGCAGAAAAAGCTATAAAATTATTTATAGCAGTATTGTTGATGAGAGAAAAAACTAAAACTGATAAAGAGGTAAAAATCATGTAAACAATCTAGTTGTCCATTAATAGGTAAATGGAATTTTTAAGTGATATATTAAAATATTTATGTTATACAGCAATGAAAGAGTGAACATTGCCCTAGTGGCTCAGTTCGTTGGAGCATTGTCTTGTACACCAAAGGGTCTTGGGTTTGATCCTCTGTCAGGGCACATACCTAGGTTGTGGATTTCATTCCTGGTTGGGGCACATATGGGAGACAACCAATTGATGTTTGTCTCTCACATTGATGTTTCTATTTTTTTTTCTTTCTCTCTCCCATCCCTTCTTCTCTCTCTAAAAATCAATAAAAATAAAAAAGAGTGAATGTCAACATGGATAGAACTTAGAAATAGGACATTTACTGAAAACAGAAAGACAAAGAAAACTACTTGAAGTATGAATCTATTTATAAAAAGTTCAAGAACAAATCAAATTAAACAATATCTTGTTAAGGATATTATATTAATTTGCTAGGACTGCCATAACAAAGTACCACAAACTATAGAACAGAAATTTGTTTTCTCATAATTCTGGAGGCATTATGAGATTTCTCCAAGATCAATGCATAAGCAGGGATGGGTTCTTTTGAGGCCTCTCTCCTTGACTTACGATGGCTGTCTTCTCCCTGTCCTCACATGTTCTTATCTGTGTCCATGTCTGTGTCCAAATTTCCTCTTCTTATGAGTATACCCATCATATTGGACTTAAGGCCCACACTGATTACTTCATTTTAACTTAATTATCTCTTTAAAGACCTTATGTCCAAATACAATCATTTTCTGAGGTACTAGGGGCTTAGGACTTCAACCAATGAATTTGGGAGGAATACAATTTAGCATGTAAGAGGTATATATGTTGAGTAAAGTTATAATGAAAAGCAAAAAAATGACTAAAATAATAATAGTGGGTCTTCCTGAGGGCTGGGAGAGGGATGAGCACACTGGAGACTCCTATGGTATTTGTGATGCTTTGCTTATGTGAATACCCTGATATTCATTTATTGTATCCATTATGGATGTTCTTTTGTATGCTTGAAAATTTCATAATAAAAAATCTTTAAAAAAAATAGAAGGTACTTATAGCAGGACAATTTAGGGTGCACACAACAGAAATCTAACCAAATTAGCTTAGGAAATTTGTTGGGTCAATATCTGGGAATATTAGAAATCAAGATGGCTTAAACATGATGGGTACTAGGATGCAAATATTGTCATCAGGTTCCTCACTTGCTCAGTCTCTCCTCTCATGCATGTGTCCTCCCATCCACAAAAAGAGAAGTCCCTTTGGGTTTGAGCACAAAATTTCCTTGGTTTCCCTGAAGATTTTTTATTGTCAAGTTGTTGTTGTATTTAAATTATTTGGATTGCTTTACAATAAAATAGTAAATTAGTATCCTGGATAAATTTTTATACCTAGCCAGTACTTTTAAATCTATAAATAGGTTAAAGTTATGATTTTCCTATTTCCATAGCTAACTCATTTCAAATAATATTTCTGAAAAAATGGTGAATAATAATTAGGTCCTCAAGTTTCTAGTCTTATAATTTTGGAATATGTAGCTAAATCTATAAAAGATGCAGAGTAAATTCCTGAATATGTGTTAAGTGTAAAAGTTCCACATTATCTCACCTTCTAAAAATTTGTACTATAGTTTGATAACAAATTCTAATTCACATTTGTTTCTTTTGAAATATCTATAACCCAGGAAAAAATTAATTATGTGTAAGTGACTAGAAAAAAATGTTTTCTTTTAAATTGGAAATCCCATCCCCCTCAAAAATCCAATCTAAAAAATAAAGAGCATCGATTTTTTTTATTATTTATTGATTTTTAGAGAGACAGATGAAGAGGGAGACAGAAAGAGACCTGTTGTTCCACTTATTTATCCATTCATTGGTTACTTCTTGCATGTGTCTTGAACAGGAATAGAACCCACAACCTTGGTTTATCAAGACAATGTTCTTACCAACTGAGCTACTCAGCCAGGGCAAGAGCATCAAATTCTTACATTCAGAAAAAAAAGTATCGGGACTTCCAGCCAAGATGAAGGTGTAGGTAGACACAATGCGCCTTCTCTCACAACTGAAAGGACAACAACAATTTAAAAACAAACAAAAAACAATCAGAACTTACAGAAAATCAAACTGTATGGAAGTCTGACAACCAAGGAGTTAAAGAAGACACACTCATCCAGATGGGTAGGAGGCGGAGATGGGTGCACGGAGAAGACTTGCAGCAATGTGGTGGCTACCCTGGAGGACCAGGGCAGGCAAGGCAGCAGCTGGTGGGCCCAGTGTGGGATTGTGGAGCAGGGTGTTCAAGGCTGCAGCTGGCTGGCAAGGCTACGGTGGTGGCTGGTGGAGTGGGCAGTCCCACATTCGCACGCAGATAAACTGGGAGGAACAATTGGGGAGTGAGACATACCTCACAACCCAGAGCTCCAGTGCAGGGAAATGAAGCCTCAAACCATTGATTGAAAACACCTGTGAGGGTTGAGGCAGCAGTGAGAGAAACTCCCAGACTCACAGGAAAGTTTGTTACAGAGACCCACAGGGTCCTAGAATATACACAAGCCAACCCACCCAAGAATCAGCACCAGAAGGGCCTGATTTGTTTGTGGGATGCAGGGGAAGTGACTGAAAGCCAGCAGAGAACAGAGCAAGTGCCATTGTTCCCTCTCAGACCCCTTCCCCACACACAGCTTCACCACGCAGTGATGTGGGTTGCTCTGCCCTGGTGAACACCTAAGGCTCTGCCCCTCACTACATAACAGGTGCGTCAAAGCAAAACAAAACAAAAAAAAATGGCCCAAATGAAAGAACAGATCAAAGCTCCAAAAAAAAAAAAAAATACACCTAAGTGACAAAGAGGTAGCCAACCTATCAGATGCGCAGTTCAAAACAGTGGTAATCAGGATGCTCACAGAATTGGTTGAATTTGCTCATAAATTAGATGAAAAAATGAAGGCTATGCTAAGTGAAATAAAGAAAAATGTATAGGCAACCAATAGTGATGGGAAGGAAACTGGGACTCAGATCAACAGTGTGGACCAGAAGGAAGAAAGAAACATCCAAACAGAAAAGGTTGAAAAAACAAGAATTCCAAAAAAAAATGAGGACAGGCTTAGGAACCTCCAGGACATCTTTAAGCATCCCAACATCTGAATTATAGGGGTACCAGAAGGGGAAGAGGAAGAGCAACAAGTGGAAAACTTACTTGAACAAATAATAAAGGAGAACTTCCCCAATCTGGCAAAGGAAATAGACTACCAGGAAGTCTCCAGGAAGCTCAGAGAGTCCCAAAGAAGTTGGACCCAAGGAGGAACACACCAAAGCACATCATAATGACATTACCCAAGATTAAAAATAAGGAGAAAATCTTAGAAGCAGCAAGGGATAAGGGGACAGTTACCTACAAAGGAGTTTCCATCAGACTGTCAGTTGATTTCTCAAAGGAGACCTCACAGACAAGAAGGGGCTGGAAAGAAGTATTGCAAGTCATGAAAGGCAAGGACCTACATCCAAGATTACTCTATCCAGCAAAGCTTGCATTTAGAATGGAAGGGCAGATAAAGTGCTTCTCAGAAAGGTCAAGTTAAAGGAGTTCATCATCACCAAGCCCTTATTATATGAAATGTTAGAGGGATTAATCTAAGAAAAAGAAGACAAAAAATATGAACAGTAAAAAGACAGCAAACTCACAGATATTAACAACCACACCTAAAACAAAATCAAAAGCAAACTAAACAGCTAGAACAGGAACAGAACCACAGAAATGGAGATCACATGCAGGCTTAGCAACAGGGGAGTGGGAGGGGGAGAATGGGGGAAAAGCTACAGGGAATAAGAAGCATAAATAGTAGGTACAAAATAGACAAGGGGAGGGTAAGAATAGTATAGGAAATGTAGAAGCCAAAGAACTTATATATACAACCCATGGACATGAACTAAAGGAGGGGAATGTGGGTGGGAGGGGGTGTGCAGGATGGAGGGGAGTGAAAGGGGAAAATGGGACAACTGTAATAGCATAATCAATAAAATATATTTTTAAAATTTTAAAAAGAAAAACATTATCAGGAAAAGAGAAATGAGAACATTTATGTGATTAATTGAAATTTTTTTTGTTTGTTGTTGCAATAACATTGAACCCAAATGGGTTCACACAGACTTGAAGAGAGATAACTTCAGGGCTTTCATACTTTATCAGGTGGTGGTTTTTATACCCCCAGAAAGGGACAACAGATGCAGTGACAATTACAGAAGGCTCTCGTTGACAACGGAAACATGCAAGATTTGAATAAAGTACCAAAAAGGATAGAATTGGATCATATTTCTCTTCTTTGTAACTCTTGAGGGCATAGTATTTTGCACGTGAGTGAGAGTGTAAATATTAAAAAGTAATTACAATACATTCACAGACATTTATATTTGGTATGTACCAGAGACTCCATTTATTATGTGCCATGGACTACATGTTAAACTATAGTATATACAATTTCTCCCACATATTTTCCTGGCTCATTTGAATTTATCTAGGTCAAAAACTTCTGTAAAGGGACAAAAAGTAGATCAGTGGTTGCCTGGGGGCAGAGGAGGGAGTGTGGATTAATGTCATTTATTTTTGAAATTGGATTTTTGAGATCCACAGTCTTGCTTAATCAACAACAAACTTTTAGTCTAGTCATTTACATATAATTATTCTTTCTTTTTATTTTATGGTTGTTTCAAAAGAAAAACATACATTTAAGAGGAAACCTTTTTGAGTAATGGTAGTGTTCTAAAACTGGACGGTGGTAATGAATGACTTTTTAAAATGTTTTCCCAAAAATCCAATGAATTTAAAAATAGGGCCCAAAGCAATATTGAAACTTTGTACTAATATTAAAAATGCTTCTGTGTATTAACTTGTATGTGAAATAGGTATTTGTGCATGACAATTATTTCTAAAGAAAAATTACAAAATTTGATCTGTGTTTTGTTTTTCGTGACTATTTTCTCTTACTGTTAATAATATGCTAGAATTTTTAAAGCCCAAGGAAAATAATTATGTCTATGATAAACATTTAATTCTATTTAGTAGATAAGCTTTAAGGTGTCATGTTTAATAATTATAGGCACAAATATGAAAACAGCTGTCTTGGCTCTTGCAGTTTATGCAAATTGCGTATAATTATTCTCTACAGAGAACAGTTCATTTAGAATAAAAATTCTTAGCCTTGCCCATGTGGCTCAGTTGGTTAGAACATCATCCTAATACATTAAGGTTGCGGGTTTATCCCCAGTCAGGGCATATATAAGAATCAAGCAATGAGTGCATAAATAAGTGGAACAACAAATAGATGTTTCTCTATCTCTCTCTCTGAAATAAAAAATAAATAAGCAAATAAATACTTTGTCTTTTTTAAACTTTTACTTCCATTTTTTTATGCTGAATTTATTCCCAGGTCATAAGTTTTTGTTTCTTCAGTTTCATCTGGGATATCTTCATCTGTACAACCTCCTCTTTTGGTTTAAGAACAACCTGCTATTTTTCTGTAAGGATCTTCTCAATGTGGCATGCATGGGTTAATCCATGCTCATGCATGGGTTAATCCGTCTATGAGCTCTCTAAATTCTGGGCCACACCTTGGGAGTTTTGTTCACCTGGATGTGCTCAATATCCAGAGACCATACATCTAAACCCATAAATTCAGAATTTTTCCCTGCACTTTTAAGAACGTGCAGTAAAAATTCAGCACTCATCTTGGGCCACTGACCTCATGTCCAGTTCCAATTTTTGGCTTGGGCACACCTACCAACTTCACCATTGTAATGACTGAATGGCACACTTTACTTCTGTAAAGTGACATCCTTCTTCAGATACTTGATGGCTTTTTTTTGATATGCATATCCTTGATGGCCTGGAAAGTTTCACAAATGTTCTTAAACTAAACATAAAGATACAAACCTCTTGATTTCAAAATTACCCGCGTGATTTTGCGGGGTGTTTCATGGGTCAAGTGAGCAGCAAACCATCAGGCTGCTTACAGGAAAAGCTAAAATAAAGTTCTTAAACTTACTTTACAGTATTTTTTACCTTATTGCGAGTTACATAACATGGTCTTGAATATCATACCATAGGAAGGCACAACTTGTTAAAATTTGACTTAACTTTTACTGCAAAATTTATATTCAATCTCTAGGTATAGATCAGCTAAAATACAAAGAAAAGTAATCATTTGTGTTCTCAGAAAAGTAGGCAACCTAATTAACCCACATTTTAATTTTTCTTTCATTAATTGAAGTATACTGATATCACAAATAGGTACAGGTGGAGTCATCTATAAACCTGTACTTATGTCAAACTTGCCAGATGCTGAGAGAGAAGAAGTCAATTTTTTAGGATGAGTTGCTATTGGGGTATAACTTGGGCTCCCTTCAGCCATGGACCCTTTGCACACCTGGTAGCACTGGCAGCCATTGTTCTTCATTCAGTTCTGGCATCTCTTCCTGCAGAAAGTCCTCAGCCACAAGTCATATCAGACTCCTTTGTTGTACATACTCCAAGAGGCAGTCATTTCCTTCAGAGCATTTAAATTAATGATTATACAATTGCAAACCACAGTCCTACATAGGGGAATAGAGCCTGTGTCTGATTTTCTGGGTCAAATGAGTAGTAAATCATTTTCAGAGGTCATCTCAGGCCTGCCCTCAGTCCTACCCTCCAGGGAAGCAGAACCCGTGTCTGGTTTAGCTCCTTATTGCCTGTATCTCTTCCTCCTGATGAGTGCCTGGCACATAGCAAATGCATAAAGTACTCACTGAAGATGGAAAGAAAGAAAAGAAAAACATACTAGATTATTTTCCTAGAACCATCCTTCTTCAAGTCCAGCCAACTTTACTAAAAGTGAATGGGGGTGATTAAAGTTACATTTTCATTACCCTAGAGCACACCAAATTTGCAGAAAAAACATACTGCAGAGGAAGCTAATCATGACTGCTTGAGAGCCTGCTGTTCATGTGCAATTCTCCTGTGATAGTTCCTGGGCACTGTTGTCACGGTGACGATGGCTGTCCTGTGTCTTTATCTATTCACCAACACTAAGAGAAGCTTTGCAGTTGAGATATTGTTTAACAGATGGGGTACCTTCTGTTGGACACTGAGTACTGCTACAAATTTAAAAATAAATAAATAAAGTTACATATTCAGAAAGCCATCTGATTGTGACCATATGCCTTGAGGCAAATCAACCAGACCTTTTCTGGAACTTTAATCTTCAGGTGATTATACAGGAGGACAAACCCTTGGAGGTGTGGTTGGTAGTCAACTGGAAGGTGTGAAGCCCTGTGAAGATAGGCTGTCAGCTTTTGTTCCATTGCCCTCCGCCCACCAAATAAAAGTTTTTCTTGATCCTGCATCTTCCTGTGGCCTTTTTCTTTACTTCTAGTCTTCACTGAATCCTCTATAGTCTAGCTTCCACACTTCTGATCCCACTAAACTGCTACAATTCTGATCACAAAAAGGTTCTGCCAGGCACAGTGTATGTCATAGCTCTTTACTGAATTCATTCATCCATTCACCAGATGGCTTTGAACACTCACTCTGTTCTAGAAACTGAAATATGTACTGGGTATACAGCAGTGAGCAAACAGACAGGGTCCCTTCCATCACATAGGCGAGATCATCTCCTACCTGCCAGGTCCAGGAGCCCCTTTTGCCACTTCTCAGCTTTTCTCCTACTTAATCTCTGCAGTAGTGGTCATGCCAACAATTTCCTCCTTGAAATTTGGGCTGTCTTGGTTTTCATGAAGTCTCTCATCCCTGTTCTTCCTCTCCTTCCAGGACCACACTTTCTCAATCATTTTATAGGTTTTTCTTTTTTTCTGTTGGTCCCTTAAATATTGGAGTTCCTCAGAGTTCTATCGTGGAGTAAGTACCTCAAAGTCAATAAACCCTAAATTCAATTTCCCCCCATTCCATTCACATCTTTTCTTCCTTATTTCTTGTTCTTGTTAAAACAGTACATGCCACCCAATCACCCTCTCCCTTTCTGCCTCCACACTCTCATCCAATGGTCAAAAAATCCAGGTAGTATTTTTCATCTGTAGTTTAATTCTGGTCTTTAGAAAAAATCTGCATCTCTACTTCATTTTTTAAATATAGGCAATAATTATAATAACTTTTAATGCCATTCTTTGCTAATTCTAACATTTGTGTGGGTTCCCAGTCAGTTTCAATTGATTGATTATTGCTCATATTATGGACCATTTTTTCCTACTTCTTTGCATGTCTGGAAATCTTTACTTGGATGCCAGCCATTATAAATTTTACCTGCTGCATACTGAGTATTTTTATATTTCTATAAGTCTTATTGAGCTTTGCTCTGGCATGCAGTTATGTAACATGAACCAGTTTTATGCCTTCAGGTCTAGTTTGTTGTTTTTTTGTTTAGTTTTTTTTGTTTGTTTGTTTTGTTTTTTTGGTAAGTTAGGTAGATCTCAAGCAGTGTTCAGTCTAGGGATAATTTTTCTGCAGTACCGAGACAAAACCTCCCTGTTTGATCTGCCCAATGCATGAATTATTAATTTTTCTATTCCAGTTGGTGGGAAGAGGTACTGCAAGATTATTAGGTCCTGTTCTCTCTAATCCTTAGAATGGTTCGTTCCCTGGCCTCACACCTGTGCTGATCAGTCAGCACTCTGATGAATACTGGAGGAGGAGGGAGTCTCTGCAGATCTTCAGGCTCTCCCTCTCTGTTAGCTCTCCCTGTCTCTGTCCTATGAACTCAGCTGTCCAAAATCCTCAGAATCTTAGTTCTGTCTTCCCAGTCAGGGAGGCCTCTGCGCCCAGCCTGGATCCCCTTCCTGCTGCACAGTCTGGAAACTTTCTCAAGGTCATAACCTGGGGCAATCAGTCATAGTGCTCAACTCATTTGTTTCCTGTTTCACGGGGATCTCTGTCCTTTGTTGTCTGATTTCCAGTGCTTTTCCAAGCCATCATTTTATAAATATCATTGGTCTTTGCTTCAGTCAGGAGGGTAAAGCCAGGCTTGTTATTTCATACTGACCAGAAAAGGAAGTCTTGCAATGAAATCTAATAGATCAGCTTATCTCAGACGTTTGCAATCTATTCTTCTCACTTCACAAGTCTTATTTTTTTCTAAAATATTAATCTCTTATTCCTCTGCTTCAAGTTCTTTTGTAGCATCCCAATATTTGTAGAATAAAGTATGAACTGCTTTGCATGGCATATTTTATGGGTTCCTGATAAGGCCCCTTCCTATCCCTCTACCATCCCTACCCCAGCCATTTCCCCATCTCTTCCATTGGCTCTGACCAATTCAAGATATTTATAGTCATCTCCTCCATCTCAACAATCAGCACCTACCTCCCTGTTTTTGCACACATTGTTTCTTCTACATGGAATATTTTTTCACATCTTGCACCTGGTAAACTCTTCTTTAACCTAGAAGATCCTTCTAAGCATGCGTATACTTTTGCCACCAAGTACAGAATTGCTCCACTGCCTTATTGCACCACTATGAATTAAATATTGTGTATATCCCTTTTATAGCACTTAGCACTCTGTATTATATGTTTGCTTATGTGCCTGTTTCCACTAATATATAGAACATTCTAAGAGGGTAAAGAATGCACTTTATTTTTTTTAATATTTCATTTATTTATTTTGAGAAAGGGGAAGGGAGGGAGAATGAGAGGGAGAGAAACATCAATGTGTAATTGCCTCTTGTGCACCTCCTACTGAGGACCTGGCTCACAACCCAGGCATGTGCCCTGACTAGGAATCGAACCGGCAATGCTTTGATTCACAGTCCAGTGCTCAGTCCACTGAGTCACACCAGCCAGGGCAGAATGTACTTTCTTTATATACCCATTGTTAAATTCATCCAACAGTAACTATTTAGTGAGCTCTTCACCATGTCCAGGCACTATCTACGTCCTGGAAATACAAGGTTGAGCAAGACAGTGTCCTTGCCCTCATGGATTTAACATGGGGATGAAAGAGGCAGTTAATACATGTGGAAAAGTATATCATATTTACAGATCAGAATAAGTTAGAATGCTGTTACCGTCACCCACGGAACAGGGATGATATTAGCATGAAATAAGGTGGCGGGGGAGAAAAAGGAGAGAACTGGATCCACTTGAGACACATTTCTGAGATAAAGGGAATAGGGTTCATATGTGGATTTCTTGGGGGCAAGAAGGAAAAAGGAGAAAAAGGATGACTTTTATATGATAAATACCTAATAAATTCATGTATGAATGAGCTCCTTGACAACTGAAAACTAGTTTTTATTTTTATTTTTTTAAGATTTTATTTATTTATTTTTAGAGAGAGGGGAAGGAAGGGAGAAAGAAAGGGAGAGAAACATCAATGTGTGGCTGCCTCTCATGTGCCCTCTACTGGGGACCTGACCTGCAACACAGGCATGTGCCCTGACTGGGCATCATACCGGCGACCCTTTGCTGCACACTCTGGCACTCAGTCCACTGAGCCACACCAGCCAGGTGAAACCAGTTTTAAAAAGATGAACCTATGATCCTGACCAGGTGGCTCAGTTGGTTGGAGCATCATCCCATACACCAAAAGGCTGTGGGTTCAATCTGCGGTCAGGACATGTATGGGAGGCAACTGATTTATGTTTCTCTCTCACATTAATGTTTCTATCTCTGTCTCTCTATTTCTCTGTCTCTCTCTCTCCCTTTCTTTCTTTCTAAAACCGTAAGCATATCCTCAGGTGAGGATTTAAAAAAAAAGATGAACCTGTGGATTTGGTTCAGAAGTTAACTGGACAACTTTACCAGAAATATTTTCCTTACACAGACCAGTTAGTAGAGAACAGTAAACACTGAGCAAAATGGGTAAAGGTGGTCAAAATGTACAAGCTTCCAGCTATAAAATAAATAAGTCCTGGAGATGTAATATGTAGCATAGTGATTATAGTTAATAATACTGTATTGCATATTTGAAAGTTGCTAGAACAGTAGACTGTAAAATTACACATAAGAAATTGTAACTGTGTGGTAACGGGTGTGAACTAGATTTATTGCGGTGATCATTTTGTAGTATGTACATATGTACAATCATTATGTTGTACAGCTGAAACTAAAATAATTTATACATCAATTACATCTCAAAAATAAAAAAATAGTAGTATATTGAGGCTATACTCCAGAGTTAGACTAATTTAGCTTTACCCTTATTTGCTGTCTGACCTTACTGAAGTCATGTAACTTCCCTAATCCTCAATTTTATCATCTGTAATATGGAGATAATTCTAGTATCTACAGTTGGGTTTTTCTTTTTTATGAATAAATTAGGGTCATACTTAGTAATATGTCTAATATATAATAAGTTTCCAATAAATGGAAGCTTATTTCAATATATTACTCATGAAAAATCAATCAATTGGTTGTTTTGTTGTTGTGTGTTCAAAAAGAATATTATGATTAAAATTTTTGTTCAGATCCAGTGATTCTTTGTAAAATAAAGTTAAGTAATTTTTTTCTGTGATATAGTTTGTGTTCTAGAAAAATTAACAAAACTTTCAAAAAATATACAAAATTAAACTATCATAAAATTCTTTCTACCAGAATGAAAATTCTACAATGATTTAATACTTTCGAGTATCTTTCAAAAGTGGCCCATTTTCAAATATTTCTAACATTGGGAGAAAAGCCCATCTGGTCAACTCTAGCTGAAGCAAGGAGTTCTCAGTTCTCCTGAGCCTTTCCTGGGGAAAGGTGGGTGGACCTGAGGAGAAGATGTCTGTGTCCCCAGCAGGGAAGGAACAAACAAGGTCTGTCACTAATTTCTTTGGGAATTAGGAGCAAATGAAGATGAACACTGCTGAGCAAAATAAGAGCAAAGTGGAATTTCAGAATAGGAGCGAGAATGAGAAGAGAGAAAGAAAAACAATCAGGGCCTAATGAAGGGCAGCGTATTGGAGACATATTGCTCCTAAGGCGGGGAAGGAAAGATGTCAGGTGATGGGTGTTTTTACACGTTCTGTAAAAGGGAAGACAAAAGAGAATATATACAGGAGGGTAACAGTGAGAGTGGAGCCTGGCAGTCCTCAAGAACACTCATCTCTGGTAATACTGTGAATATATTATCACGATAACCCTAAATGCTAAATTCTATTATTATCTCCATTTTACAGGGAAAGAAACTGAAACTCACAGAGTCCAATAAACTTCCCTCACAGGCAGTGAGGAGGAATTTGAATCTGGTCCTGTTTAATTAGCGCTAGTACTCTCCTCCATTTTGCTGGACTGCCTCTTAGTTCTTGCTAATGAGAGCAAAGCAGCAGGTTCAAAAGAATCTTGGAAGGGGGATGTGCAAACAAAATGTACTTGCAAAATCTCATATCTGCAGTTTTAAAATAAAACTCAATTAAATTTAACTCTGTTTAATTTTTTTAAGTCATGCAAAAAATGTAGTCTTACACCATGGTAACAAACATGAATATTCTTAAGTAATTTTATGCAAGAGGGTTTATTTGCCAAAGTGAAATTGGAAGTAGCAAAACAATTACTCAAGTCTTGTGAGAATAGGGTTGCTCAGTATCTCCTTGGAGGTGATGATTCCTATTTCAGCTTAAGAATTTGCTTTCACTTTATTAATGAATTATTTTAATGAATTTAAAATAATTAGAAAATATGCCTCTAAATCCTGAGGAACAGAGTAATGATATTATAATTTTACCTTTTCTACGTTAACCATTTAAAACCACAATTTTTGGGCTACAGTCATTTTATCTGCGAACATGTCTGTGTGTTATCATCATATGAGAAACTGGACCTACACTGCCATCTGCTGTGTCAAGATTAGGTGAAAAATCACCCCCATTGACTGGGCTTAAGGAATGCAAAATATACATACGAAAAGCCTGTATGACTTTGCTTTGCAGAAAATTAGTGTAGTGAAAAATATATGCTTGCACTAGGGATTTCAAATTATCTTGGAAGCATAAGGAAAGATTGCGGGTTGTGTATGTGTTTAAAATGGCATGAAAAAAATAGAAAATAATGTAACAAAACTTGTGTCCCCACCACCTATATTTAGAAAATGAATATAGTAATCCCCTTATCTGTGGGGATTCTGTTCCAAGATCTCCATTAGATGCCTGAAACTGTGGACACTATTGAACCCTATGTATACTATGTTTTTTTCCTACACACACATACCTATGATAAAGTTTAATTTACAAATTAGACACAATAAGAGATTAGCAATAATAACTAACTATAAAATAAATTAATCAGTCTGATAACTGAGGCAACTACTAACTAGCTGACAAAGGGGTAGAGAGACAGGCGAAGGGGCAGGGCAATGTATACAACGTGTATACAGCATAGATATGCTGGACAAAGAGATGATTCATGTCTGCAGTAGGATGGAGCTGGATGGTATGAGATTTCATCATGCCACTCAGAATTGTGCAAAACTTAAAACTTATGAATGGTTTATTTCTGGAATTTTCCATTTAATTTTTTGGGACTGCAACTGAAACTGTGGAAAGCAAAATGAGGATAAAGCAGGGACTACTGTATTAGTAATGCCACTGGTCCTCTGTCCCCTGGTCTCGTTCTCTACCCTTCTCATGGCCACCCCAAGGAAATCATTATCTAATGTCATGTTTATGACTGGGAAGGGTTTTAATAGGCAAAGGTGTACACTTAATAGGTAAATGTGTTTACCTTTTACTTCTGTGTGCTTTGGTTTACCAGTGAAGACATCTCCGTGCTAACCACACTTTGTCCTAAGGAAATTAGTGTAGAGAGCTCTATTCTTGTATTCTTGTTCCCAAAAGTATTTTCCCCAACTTTAAGACTAAGCTACCTGGGAAAATTCTTTGTTGTTGCTAAGCCTTAAACAATCATTGTGCTTCCCTTTCTTTGGTATATCTAAGATAATATATACATTATGAACTTCTGTTGTCCCATTCTGTTGTCCCATTCTGTGGGGAATTTCTGTGTCCCACAGTTCATGTGGGAGAAGGGTATTCTAGGTAGAGGGAGAGGTAAAAAAAAGACACAGATAAGAGAATAAAAAGCATATTTGGGAAAGAACAAATAGACTGTCACAGCTGCAGCACAAGGAGATTGGGGAAATAAAAAGACTTGACCTACCACTGGCACACCAAGTACCAGGGGCTAGGAAAGCCACTGCAGCCTTTGCAAAAAGGAGGGTAACTGGGCCAAAGGGAGTTTTATTGAGGAAAGGGGACATCTAGCACAGCCCATGCTGCATTCGAGGTGATGCCACACAGCCAGGACAGAACCGGCAGCCCACAACTGGGGAGGCTGTGATTAAGGAGAGAAGTAAAGACTGGTGGTTTCAGAGCCATCCTTACAGAGGTGACAGCATGAAAAGGGTGAGAAAGAGGTGAGCAGTCAAAGAACCGAGGAGAGGAGCAGGGCCACAGGACTGGAAAACAAAGCTGGAGGGGTCAGTAATGAAATACTGCAATACCTCATAAAATGGATGATAAAAACACTCCTCCTACACTCTTCCCAGCACCTGACTGCTGTCACCAGACCTCTTTCTGTTGTTGTTGTTGTTGTTGTTGTTGCTGCTGTTGTTTTGATTTTAGCTTGTAAGTGTCCTTCTTCTCATGAATCTAAATAGAGGCAATCCCAGGAGGAAGGATATTGACCCTGAGACATCACACCATCTGCAATCCTTTCCCCACCTCCTTCAACATTTCCATGTAAGAATAAGCTGGTTTAGAAGAATATCAGAAGGAAAACAGAAGCCACATCAAAAAACAGACTTGAAGGAAAACAGAAGCCACCACCAAAGAGGGGTCCGTTGGGGTCTAGTTTACAAGAAGGAGAAAGTCATCTCTTTAGATGCTATTGCCAAAGAGCAATCTTAGACGTATTTGTGGCAGATCACATTTTCTGAGTCAGGTAGGTGTTGGTGTTTTTCTGTGTGCATGCATGTGATGGTAGGAGGCAGGGAAGGGGTGATGGGAGATGAAGAAAACTAGGGGACTCCAAGCCATTCACAGCTCTAAAGCAAATTCTACAATTTGTTCATCACAACAGTGTTCAAATATCAATCATTCTGTGGAGCTCAACTCTTTTTGGGTGCTTTACTAGAAAGGAGATGTGCTTTATGGGACAAGGATATGTACTAGGTTTTTTACTTTAACGAATTGCCACATGCTTAGTGGTTTAAAACAACACACATTTATTATCTTACAGTTATGTCAGAAATATAAGGTAAAAAGTCTGATGTAGGTCTCACTGGACTGAAATCAAGGTGTTGGTAGATCTGTGTTTCTTTTGGAGGTTCTGGGGAGAATCCATTTCCTTGCTTTTCCCAGCGTCTAGAGTCTATTCACTTTCCTTGGTTCATGTTCCCTTCCTCCATCTTCAAAGCTGACAACATAGCATCTCTTTGACCCTGTTTCCATGATCACATCTCTTTCTCTGACCCTCTTCTGCCTCCCAATTCCACTTTTAAGATCCCTTATGATTATATTGGGCCCAGCCAGATTATCCAGGATAATCTCCCTATTTATAGTGAGCTGATTAGCAACCTTAACTCCATCTACAACCTTAATTCCCCTGTGCCATGTGAGGTTATGTAATCACAGATTCTGGGGATTAGATCAGGACATCCTTTGGGTAGGGTTGGACAAGGCATCATTGGGCTTACTGCAATGTGCTTCTGTGTACATGACCTGTCATAAATACAATTAATTGGTGGCATAATTCATTTTCCACATAGGTAAATGTGTTCACCTTTTACTTCTGTGTGCTTTATTAAGATTAGGTGGTAAAGAAGTCTTCATACTATCAACTTCATCTTGGGGAGTTACTGGAGAGATCTCTGTTCTTACACCCTTGCTACAAAAGATTTTCCCCAAACTTCAGACTCAAAGCTGCCCAGCTAACCTCTCCTTAGTTGCTGCTAAACCTTACGCTAATTTTTTAACCTTACCTCTTTCTTTGGTATGTCTAAGAAAATATGTAAATTATGAGCCTCTATTGTCCTGTTACAGATTTAGATGTAGCATTGTTGCATTTTACATTATTCTTTTTCAAGCAGGTAGTCATTGGTTTGTAACGAGTTTAATGTATCTTTTTTGCAACAAATATTTTTTTAGAACTTGCCTTGTGTCAGGCCTTGTGGGGGAATGATGAACAAGGGCAGCATGTTCATGCTCCCATTGATATTATACTCTAGTGGGCTGCAAAGATAACCATGTCACACAGCATAACAAATGCTGAATGGTAGGAAGTAGAGGGTGTACCCTGGAGAGGGTGAGATGAGGGAGAGAGGGCAGTAAGAGGAGCACTCCCAGGAGGATGTGACATCTCAGCAAAAATCTGTAAGATGAGTTACTGAGTCAAGGGGCTCTCTGAGGAATTGCTTTCCAGTGATAAGAAATGGCTCTGAGAGGGAAGGGATCTTGCCCGTGTGGTGATTGCTTTATTCCTTGTGCTAAAACAATTCTTGGGACACAATAAGCACTCAGTAAAATCTGTGGTTTAAATGGCCACATAAAGGTGGAATATACAATCCAGAATGGCTACCTTTAAAGAAGTGGAAGGAGATGAGTGTAGGAAGGTTTCGAGTGTGAGGAGCAGTGGTGAGAGGTGAAATTTAAAGATCAAGATGAAGCTGGTCAACACATGAAGTCCTTCAGACTTTACATCAGGATTAATGGAGTTTTGTTGTTGTTGTTTTGTTTTGTTTTTAATAGAGTTTTTAAATCATTGAGAGAGTGACTTTAGCAGACATGTTTTAGAAATCATTCTGGCTACAAAACAGGAGGTTGGAATATTCCTGGGGAGAGATGAGAGCGGCCCTACATAAGGTGGACAAGTGGTAGTGGAGAGAGATTGTGGATAATGTAGAATCATATACTTACAGACTGAAAGGAACCTTAGACAGCTCCTTTGAAAATTGATATGAGGAATCTGAGGTCAGAGATCATTCATTGACTTACTCCTGTGTGGTTTTCTCTCTTCTTCCACTGCTCTTTTGGTATTTCTGCTTTTTTTAAAAAAAAAATTGATTTTTAGAGAACAATGAGAAACATCAAATTGAACCTGCAACCTTGGCATATCAGAATTATACTCTTACCAACTGAGCTACTCAGCCATTCAGCCAAGGCTTTCTTCAGTATTTCTTAAGACATATTTCAGAACTGCCCAATTAAGACCATCATCTCTTCACAGCTGAACAATTAATTTAATTTTGCTTTTTGTCTAATGTATGGGTCCTTTGGTTTGTGTCATCTGCTACTCCAGACACAGAAGACTGCTAATTAACTTGCTCTGCAGAGCAGCACTCACCAATGAATCACAAAAACTGCTGGACATCAATGGTGTGTGAAAGGAAAAGTGAATTCTACAACTGGGGTACGCAGGAAGGTCATCCCAGTTATGTATTTTTGAAAAGGTCTTTGAACAGTTTCAAGCAAAGTGGCAGAAATCAGCCTAGAATACAACTTTCCAAGGCAGGGTTTTAATTATTTTGTATAATATAAAAGTGAGTTTGCCAAAGTCCTTCTAGAAAGAAAACTGTAGAAGTCAACAGTGGGGTCCTTAGGCATTGACTGTGAAAAAGGGTTCTAGGTACTCCTGAGAGCAACAGGCTTCACAGTTACAGTTCTGAAGCCACTTGCTTCCACCTTTAATCACACAACCCTGGGCTAACTGCAGATGCTTGATATACACAATATAATAATATTCTAATATAAATTCGCAAATTATATTAGAATGGTGCACTGCCATACCGTCATTCAGAAATTTGACACTACTGCCTATGAGGATGTAAAGGGATGAAAGATTCCAGTAGTGGGGGCCTGTCCTTGCAAACTTTGTAAAAACTGAGTGAATGTATTCAAAATCATTAGTCATCAGGGAAATGCAGATTAAAATCAAAATGAGATGCTACTGCACGCCCACTAGAATGGCTTAAATTAAAACTGACAATAGCAAATGTTGGTGAAGATGTGAAGTTACTGACTGGACCCCTCATCTTCACACATTCAGAGCATTCAAAGTGTGGAATAGTGAGAACTTTTTGGGAAACAGTCTGGTAGTTTCTCACAAAAATTTTAAAACATCTGCCCTGTGATTCAGTAATTCTCTTCTTAAGTATTTTCCCATGAGAAATGAAAACATATGTCTACAAAGAGACTTGTGTAAAAGTGTTTAGAGGAGCTTTTTTTCATAACCTTAACCTAGAAATGATTCAAATAGTCAACAGATTGGCATACATTCATACAATGGAACACTACTCAGCAACAAGACAGAACATACTACTGTACTTGCAAAACATGGTAAACTCACAAATATTATGTATGCTAAGTGAAAGAGGCCAGATTTGCATAGTTCAATTTGCATGAACCATGGTTCAATTTATGTGACATTTAAATTCTAGAACAGGCTAAAGTGATCTATGGTGATAGAAATCAGAATAGTGATTGCCTATAGAAAGGGATGGGGATTCATAGAAGGGGTTACAAGTGAACTTGGAAGGGGTGTCATAGAAATGTTCTATATCGTGATTGAAGTGGTATTTAAATGAGTGTATAAATTTATGAAAACTCTTTGAATTGTATGCTTAAGATCTGTGCATTTTACTATATGTAATTTATTTTTATTTTTTATAATTATTTTATCCTCACTCATGGACATTTTTTTCAATACTTTTAGAGAGAGAGGAAAAGAGAGAGAGAAACATTGATTGGTTGCCTCCCATACCCAGACCAGTGATCACATGTGGCCAGACCAGGGATCAGACTACAACCCAGGTATGTACCCCGACCAGGAATTGAACCTACACTCTACACTGGTCAGGGCACTATCTGGAATTTTTTTAAAGTCAGTTTTTATTAAGAATATACACTGATTATACAAATAGCATATTACAATGAGTGCTGTTGAACAAATAAACTTTAAAATGGGCACCAATACATAAAAACATCTGAAATACATAATCTTCTCAAGCAGAATATAATATATTCATACCTGTAAATCAATTAGTATTCAATGTCCATCAGATCACACATAGAATGAGCTTCACTATTATGATGTAGCTCTTTGTTAAGGAACTATTCCATTGGTATTAAATTCATGGCATTAATGAAAGCCTTGGTAGATCAAAAATACAGTTCTTCAGTTGTCAATCTTTTGGCTTAGTTCAAATTCATACTTGATGTCTTTTCTGTAAAAATGGATCTGGGCCCTTTAAATATTTTTCCTTTGCAGTTGACAGAATGTCAAGCTTTCTCAGTAGAGGGAGCTAGAGAGGAAAAGAGTCATGTTCCTAACTCCATTGTATTTACTTGGCAGGCTCCTCAGGATCCAGCTGCTCAGCAAATGAGACTTCCCCTAGGTCCCAGCTTCTGCAGCATGGGCAGCCTCTCCAATGTCCAGCCGCAGCAGACAAGGCCCCGCCCCCCAGTACTCAACTACTGTAGAGCACAGAGGCCAGCAGCACACAGCTACCAGCAACTCCCTGAAACAACCCCCTCCAGCAGTTTTGTAGTGGAGTGCTTCTGATGAGACACCTCCTTGAATAGACTCCTTCAGTAAGGGACACAAGTTTCCAGTAAGGCCTGGAGTTCAGTCTCGGGGAACAGGGGGGATCGACCTTGGGTGCTCTATCTAAACTACTCCTTATATCTGTTATTCCTATATATTTTAGAGTTCTCTTTATTTCTCATTAGTCAATCTCTCATTATGTCAATCCCCTGTTACAGTTAACAATTCTTATATTAAACTTTTAAACTTTGGCTGTTTCAAATTATGGTGTGACTATTTTCCTCCTGATTGGACCCAGGCTGATGCAAACCCCCAGAAGCAAAACTAAAAACAAAACATAATTTTAATGTAAAGCTACTTTCTTGGACACTTGATAAAAACAATAATTTCCATGACAAAAAGTGTTTACTCATACAGAGAAGAAATACACACAGTATTTAAAGAAGGAATGATTTACACATTTGGGATTTAGATGGCTAAGAAAAATGAAAGGTCTTTGGGCCAAGATGGAGGTGTAGGTGGACACACTGTGCCTCCTCACACAACCAAAATTAAGGACAACAAATATTTAGAAACAAGAAAACAATCAGAACTGATAAAAAATTGAACTGTACGGAAGTCCAACAACCATTCATCCAGACCGGTAAGAGGGGTGGAGTCGCGGCAGGAAAAAGTGGAGGTTGGCGGACCTGGGAGCACAGGCTGCAGTGGCTGGCAGATCCCAGGCCTGCAGGTGGTGGGTAGCAGACCCCAGGCACACAGGCGGTGGCTAGCGGACCCCAGGCACGGGGTGCAGTGGTGCAGACCCAGTGAGGCTGAGCAGATTGGCTGGCTGACCAGGTGGTCCCACATTTGTGCACAGATAATCCAGGCACAGGGGAAGTGGTGGAAGGAACTGGAATATGACAGAGAGTGGAGCAAGCACCATTGTTCCCTCTCAGACCCCGCCCCCACATACAGTGTCACCACCCAGTGACTGGGCTGCCCCACCCTGGGGAACACCTAAGGCTCCAACCCTCACTAAGTAACAGCCGCGACCAGACCAAAAAAAAAAAAAAAAAAAAGCTGAAATGACAGAACAAATCAAAGCCCCAGAGCCAATTTATCTAAGCGACCAAGAGAGAGCCAACCTATCAGATGCACAGTTCAAAGCCCTAGTGATCAGGATGCTCATAAAATTGGTTGATTTTGGTCACAAATTAGATTTAAAAATGAAGGCTACAATAAATGAAATGAAGGAAAACTCATAGAGAACCAATGGAGATGAGAGGAAAACTGGGACTCAAATCAATGGAGTGGACCAGAAGGAAAAAACAAACAACCAAACAGAAAACAAGGAAGAAACAAGAATTCAAAAAAATGAGGAGAGGCTTAGGAACCTCTGGGACATCTTTAAACGTCCCAACATCCGAATTATAGGGGTACCAGAAGGGGAAGAAGAAGAGCAACAAGTGGAAAACTTATTTGAACAAATAATAAAGGAGAACTTCTCTAATCTGGCAAAGGAAATAGACTACCAGGAAGTCCAGGAAGCTCAGAGAGTCCCAAATGAAGGAGAGAATCTTAGAAGCAGCAAGACAAAAGGGGACAGTCACCTACAAAGGAGTTCCCATCAGACTGTCAGTCGATTTCTCAGAAGAGACCTTCCAGGCAAGAAGGGGCTGAAAAGAAGTATTTGAAGTCTTGAAAGGCAAGGACCTACATCCAAGATTGCTCTATCCAGCGAAGCTTGCATTTAGAATGGAAGGGCAGATAAAGCGCTTCTCAGAGAAGGTCAAGTTCAAGGAGTTCATCATCACCCAACCCTTATTATATGAAAAGTTAAAGGGACTTATCTAAGAAAAAGAAGATAAAAAATATGACAGTAAAAAGATAGCAAACTCACAGCTATTAACAACCACACCTAAAACAAAAGCAAACTAAACAAACAGCTAGAACAGGAACAGAAACATAGAAATGGAGATCACATGGAGGGTTAGCAACAGGGGAGTGGGAGGAGGAGAGAGGGGGGAAAGGTACAGAGAATAAGTAGCATAGATGGTGGGTAGAAAATAGACAGGGGGAGGGCAAGAATAGTGTGGGAAATGTAGAAGCTAAAGAACTCATGACACATGGACATGAACTAAAGGTGGGGGGAATGTGGGTGGGAGGGGGTGTGCATGGTGAAGGGGAATGAAGGGGGGAATGGGACAACTGTAATAGCATAATCAATAAAATATATTTAAAAAAATTTAAAAAGAAAATGAAAGCATGTGAAGAGATTGTTCTTATACTTTTTTACTGATATAAGCAGCTCAAGTAATCATAATTATGTCCGTTTACTTTGTGATGAGCAAGACATACACATTTTTTATCTTAGGAGTGTCTCTCACTGCCATTAAAATTGACTTAAAAGTTGAAGTCAGAGAGTCACAGACAACCAAATGAGTTACAAGCTCTCTTCCCTTCTTCAATGAAAAAAATTGCAAAACCTACTGTCATTTTAAAGAAAATATTTCTTTTTGAGATCTCTCTCCCTCCCTCTTTCATTATGTCTCTACACACATACACACACACACAGGGTTCTCTGTTTCTCTAGAGAAGACTAATACACCGGGATTCAAACAGATACTTATACATCACCATTCACTGCAGCATTATTCACAAGAGCTAAAACATGGAAACAACCCAAGTGCCCATCAACAGAAGAATGGATAAACCAATGTGGTACACCTATTGGTTGGCCAAAAAGTTCATGTGGCTTTTTCCATAAAATAAAAGGCACATTTTTCATTTTCACCAACAACTTTATTGATTTGGATATTTTGAGTATAATAGCTATCTCCTGTGTGGTATAATGATTGTTCTCGATATCTCTATTTCATAGCTATCAACTTCAACTTGTCTACCAGAGAGTGGAGCATCATCCAGTGGGAAATCTCCAGCAGAAAACTTCTTAAACCACTTTTGACCGGTTCAAACCAGTCACAGTATCTTCTCCATACACTGTATGAATCTTGTGTGTGTGTGTTTCAGTTGTGTTTTTTCCTTTCTTGAAATAATAAAGCATAATATGCTGAAAATGTCACTTATTTTATTACAGGAAAAACTCAGTTCTTCTTATCAAAGCAGTAAAGAATTACAGATCAGCAAGCCTATTAGTATGCAAGCAAAGTTTATTAGTGATACATCCTCATGGAAGAGAATGGGCCTTGCTGAGGTGGGGGAGAAAGGCACAGGGCATAGGTAAAAGCAAGGCAAGGGTGACAAAAAACATCAGGTCCTTTGTCCTGAGGACTTACATAGTTGGCAGGATGAAGTGAGAAAGTTACATATTGATTGGTGGGTAAAGGTGGTGCCAGCTTCCCCAGGATTATGTGACTCCCTAAATGTAAGTATGTGTGGAGGGTTACTAATACAGATTCTTATCTTGCTCCAAACCAAGTTTGTTCATCTTGTAAAACAAAGAAATGACAGAAGTCAGTTAATTAAAGTTACCCAAAGTTATTTGTGTGCTCTTTCTGTAAGCACTAGAGACCCCCTCATTAAATAGATAGTGACTAGAGGCAGGCAATTGACCAAGGCTGTTTTATGGGCTTCTTCTTTGGGCACTATGGACCATTTCCTCTTCCCTCTTCTAGACCATGGGATGAATTCACAGTTTTAAAGGCTTTCTTTCCCAGATAGTGGAAATGATATATAAGAATATCAAGGGCTCCCCTCCTCCTCTGTTATCATGGAGTTTCTTGTGATGTTTGGAACACTTGTCAATCTTATGGGACCAGGCTCAAGACTGCTGGGTAAGACATGCTTCTCTCTTCCTCCCTGCCTTGGTTTACTATCTATCCTACCAAACACTTCCATCTTCAACATTAAAATGGCTATACAAGCATTCACCAATTTTTATGTATTTTTAATCCATGCTGATATGACAGCTGTCATCATATAATCTAACAAAATTGTCTTGAATGAAGTTAAAGACAACTAAGTGCTACTAGAGCCATCTTAGGGAAAAAAACAAACAAACTTTTTGGCCAACCCAATACATATAATGGAATATTATTTGGCAATAAAAAGGAATGAAGTTCTGATATATCCTACAACACAGATGAATGCCAAACATTATACTAAATGAAAGAAGCCAGACACCAAAGGACAAATATTATATGATTTTACTTACATGAAATATCTAGCATAAACTAATTCTTAAAGAGACAGAAATGATATTAGAGGTTACCAGGGGAGAGGGGGAAAGGAGAATTGGAGAGTTATTTCTTAGAGAGTATAGAGTTTCTGTTTGGGATAATGAGAAAGTTTGGGAAATAGACACTGGTGATGGTTATACAACATTGTGTCACTGAATTATACACTTGAAAATAGTTAAAATGGGCCCTGGACAGGTGGCTCAGTTGGCTGGAGTGTCATCCAGTACACCAAAAGGTTGTGAGTTCAATTCCTGGTCAGGGCACATACCTAGGTAGTGGGTTTGATCCGTGGTCGGGGTGCATAGGGAGGCAATTGATCAGTGTTTCTCCCTCACATCAATGTTTCTCTCCTATCCCTTCTCTCTAAAATTAATAAATGTATCCTCAGGTGAGGATTTTTTAAAAAATAAAATGGTTAAAATGGAAAATTGTGTCATAGATATTTCTGTAGTAAAAAATAAAAGATGTAAAGGTTAAGCATTTATTATTAAATACACCTTGTTTTCCTGGAGAGAAAAGGAGGTAGTGACAGAGGGAGATGAAAGGATCCTTAACAGTCACAGGCAATGTGTAATCCTCAATTGGCTCTTACTTTCTAAATAAAAACCTATAAGACATTCTTAGGACCAGTAGGAAAGTTAAATAGTGGTGAAACATATATAGGGACAGAACATTTGATGTTATCATAAAATTACTTTCTTAGGTGTAATAATGCTATTGACATATAGGAGATACATGCTTTAATATTTAAGGATATTGTGTTATAATGTCTACAACTTACTTGCAAATAGTGATGCAAAAAAAGATTGTGTGTGTGTTGGGGGTGTATGGGTGTGCCTGCCTGCTCTTGTGTAGTGAGGGAGAGGAAAAGAGAGAAAGCAAATGTAGCAAAACATTAACACTTGTCAAATCTAGATAGAGGATATGCAGTTGTTCATTGTATTATTCTGTCATTTTTGTTTATTTAAACACTTTTATAATAAGTTAGAACAAAATAAAAATTTTAAAGTCACGTCACTTTACTTCCCAGAAATATTCCTGTTAACACGTTGCTTTAAATCCTTTTAACCGTTTTTTTCTATACATAGTTAAGTATTCCTTAAAAACAACAACAACAACATGGGGTCAAATGTACATTGGTACCTCTTCATTGATTGTCAAGTAAGTTAAATGTTTATTTAAAGCATATCTTCAACTGGCCAGGTACACAGTGAATATTAAAAGATCTCTGAGTTTTCACTGAATGTACCAAGAGAATTGTGCCTTATTACAACCATAGTTTGTAAAAAATCACATAAGAGAAGATAGATTAAAAAACTGTGAACTTTTAGTAACTGCATTGTAATCCAGGGGCATCCTCTTGAAATATAATTCAGTTGTTGTTGGAATTTTTTATTTTTGCTGTTCATTCATTGCAGAAATATTTGCTGTCTATACTGATCAGCGCCTTGTGCTGTGGCTATAGTGCTGTCTGCCTCTCTGAAGCTCACTCTGACACAGGATCTTATTGAAGGGACGGCCACCGTGGGTTCCTAATTTACTCACCAGTGGGTTCCAGAGGAGCTTAAATTGAGATCTGAAGGATGAATAGGAGTTAGATTCACATAACACTAGATTGGATCGCGGTCTCTGGGGTTAAATTGCTTGATAGCCAGTGACCTTGCAGTTATTTAACTTCTCTCTGCCTCAAGAATAACGTTGCAAAACTTAAATAATAGACATAAGGCGCTCAATCCATGTCTGGCACGTAAGAGCTAAATTTATTGAGCACTTGTAGTTGTTGCTGCTATTTAAAAAGAGCTACTATGTGCTAGGCTTCGTGCTGTCACAAGAAGAAACAAGACATAACCTGTACTCTCCCTACTAGTTTCTTCCCAGTAGTTCTCTATTTTATACTTAAATAAACCTCTCCTCCAAATATAAAACGTAGAAAATGTAAATGCCCTAAAAACATTTATGCTTTTGTTTTCCCTATTTTTGCCACCTCCACGTGGGTTGAGACACTTCTTTGAAGGCTTGAACTCTGCGGGGATAAATTCCAAAGAACAGATCTCTACCATCCAAATATCCGACCAGCAACAGCAAGCCTGTTGGAAAAAGCCTGTCACCTCTGCAGCTCCGCCCCCCCATGAGCTGACCCATCAACAAACCCAACTCTGATTGGTCTTTTCTTCTACCTCTCGGCATCTCCCTACCCAATCGGCATAAAGCTTGTTGATCCGTGGCGGCAACCAACGTACACAAGGGGCTTGAGAGTCTTGTGGAGAGAGCGAGGGGTCTGGCCATGAATTTGGGGTAAGCTGGAGCGTGAAAGGTGGGCATCACCGGGGAGGGGGTGAACATGGGTTTGCCTTGGGCTGTGTTTCGCCGAGAACCTTCCGGGCCTACGGCGCTCGAAGTCGCAGTGCCAGGCTCCCTGAGGTGGAGGGGGCAAGGGGCTGGGTCGGCTTTACCAGTCACCCCTGTCTTCGGTTTCCCACTTCATAACTAGAATTAAAACTGTCGTTACCTGCTTTCCGCCCCCTCTTTTACCTCTGGGTGGAAAGGGAAGAAAAGCGTGGAGGACTGGAGATAAAGGGGGAGGGCAGGTGGAGAGATGAAGCTTAGCGGTATTCCGGGGGGAAATCCTGGCCCAGGCCCCTGGCTCTTTGCAACCCTGTCCTTTGGAGTCTGTGGTGTCCCGGCTCCTAGATGAGTTTAATGTCTGCCGTGCGGGGAACTGAGGCTTCCCAGGGAAATCCCTGTATTACCAGTGCCGGGCACATAACTGGCCCTCATTCAGTAGTGGTTGAGTAAATAAAAAGGATTCTTGCCTGGTTTTCATTACGGGGATGTTTAATATTTTCAGATGATGATGCCCTGGCTGGTGTGACTCAGTGGGTTGAGCGCTGGTCAAGGGTCGCTGGTTCGGTTCTCAGGCGGGGCACATGCCTGGGTTGCCGGCCAGGTCCCTGGTAAGGGGCATGCGGGGTGGGATGGGGAGACAACCACACATTAATGTTTCTCTACGTCTTTCTCCCTCCCTTCCCCTCTCTAAAAATAAACAAATAAAATCTTAAAAAAAAAAGATGATGAAAAGTCACCAAACTCAGACTACTGCATATCCTTTAGCAACTAGATTTTATGTTCTGGAGTTTAGGGATAGAAAAATAAGTGAGACAGTTGTCCCCGAAGAAATTTACAGTGCAGTACTAAACACACATACATGGCTGTTTAATTAAAGGTATTCTGTTTGTTTCATCAACATAAACACGACCTCTTGTATCCCTGCCACAGGGAGACCCTTAAAACCCATTTATTCCCCAGTGTTTTATCTTAATAAATACATTGAGGTAACTTGATTTCCCTTACCTTAGCAAAACCTCATATCGTGTTCCTAATCAGACCTTCCCCAACCTCTCTTCTTTGGCCCACTGGATTTAATTTTGTCTCCTGGAAGTCACTTTTGTCCCACCTTAAAAAAAAAATTAGTTGACTTTGTAGACTATTCTTGTTTTTAGAGGAGTTTTTATTAGGACCATAACAGATGTACAAGTTTATTGGCAGTGTCTACTGTTACTTTGTGCTCTTTGATTTGACATGCACAAATAAAAAGTATAGCATATATAGTTTATTATATGTAAATTTGTTGTAGTAGCAGAAGTGTCAATAAGTGTGAATATGTATTAGTTGAAATATTCAAAATAGAATGGAACTCTATTTGTGAATAATCCTGGTGGCAAAGTTATAGCTCATTTTCATATAATGCTCTAGCATGCTATAAAATGTGTTAGTAATGAGATCACTGTAAAATTGATAAATGGTAGGTAGATATGTTTTGCACCTTTAACTTAAGTGAGGAGTATTGGTAACAGCATTATTTTTTCCAGTCTACAGTTAATAAGACTTAAATGATAGTACAATAATTGAATTAATTTGTTGTTTACCAGTAACAAATGAAGTTTCAGATTAAAGATAACAAATTCTTTGTATTACTGAAAAGTTTCGAGAATGTTTTCTCTGTAGTTTCTAGTTTTATCTTGAATTGAAAAATGTTTTTAATTATAAGAATGATTTAATATTTACAAGATTCCTGTATAATTTTAAAACAACAGATTTATTTTCCAGGTTCAAGTGAGCATATCTGGCTATTTAAAATGTTGCTATTTCTTATGACTTTCTTTTATTTTGCAGAGATGGTTTAAAGCTAGAAACTGAATTATTAGATGGAAAAACCAAGCTAATATTGTCTCCATATGGTATGCTGTGTTACTGGAATCTAAAATGTTAACTTTTTAAATTCCTACATAAAATGTATACTAGTTTAACAGACTTTTTGCTTGTGATAGAATGATATTTAAATGGCACTTTGAAAAAAGCTGTTTACCCTAACTTCCTCAAATTTATTTTTACCAGTGATTGTATCACTGCTTACCACTGTCAGTATTCATAAAATTTAATGTTCTAATATATGTCATGTGTTATATATCTCTTTATTTTATTTGCATATAACAAATAACCTTACTGCCTAGTGAATACTCTAGATGAAAATATAATTTTGTTCTGTACATGTAAAGAATGCATTGTTTGAGAAATTAAATTTATAGCAAGACTACAGTTGCTAAAGTCATTTTTAGTATTAGTTTTATTTTATTATTTTAGAATTAGTTTTAAAACTTGGAGTAAAATTGGTAGTCTTCTCATTCACATTATTTTCTTTTTCCCTGATCTCTTTATCATTTTACCTTGGAAAATAAACGAAAATGAAATAGAAATATTTGATCCACACTGTAAAACAACACTTAACGCTTTTGGGGTTAATATTTCTACTTAACATCTTAAAACGCTGATTTTAAAAGATTTTTTTTCTAACTGCTTTAGTATATTTTCAGTTGATAGCTTAGTAATTTTTTTTTTCTTTTGTAGAATGTAAATCAAAAATTTCTGTGAAGGTAAGCCAAATAAATGACTTTGACCTAACCTATTTTCAAATGTAAAATGTGGTTTTCTTTACAGTTATTTGAAAGTAATTTGTGTCAAAATATTATAAGGGGTTAGGAGTGTTGGTGAGAAGTTATTGTTCCCTTGCTTTCAGGCTGGTCCTTTCACAGAAATGGAATCATAATATTTCCATTGTAAAAGCCTTTTAGAACCCTTGTCTCTAGATCAGTGCTGTCTAATAAAGCTTTCTACAATAATAGGAATATTCTAAAATTAGTGCTGTCCAATATGGTAGCCAGCCACTAGTCACGTGTGGTTATGAGCACTTAAAATGTGGCTAGTGTGACCAAGGAAGTGAATTTTTTATTTTATTTAATTTTAAATTTAAATTCAATAGCTACTGTACTGGACAGTGCAGTTCCCAAGATGTTTAAAAATAGATATTTAGACTTTAAAACAAAAATATTTTTCTATTCATATTCATTTCATTTTTTTAAATTTTAGTTTTCAATTACAGTTGACATTCAGTATTGTTTTATATTAGTTTCAGGTAAACAGTCATAAACTTTACAAAGTGTTACCCCTAATATTTTTCAGTACCCACGTGACACCATACGTAGGTATTACAATATTATTTACTATGTTCCCTATGCTATACTTTATATTTCCAGACTCATGCCATTTTTCCTCACCAAGAGGGTGTAATTTGATTCACAAGTTCTTATATGCATTTAACATTCTCCTTTAAGAGATCATACCTGAGCTTTATGAAAATTTTCCTTTTAAGTTCTTTCTTTTTTTTTTTAATGAAATTTACTAAATACCTACTCTGTTCTACTCACGGTACTGGGAATATAGCAGTGGACAAGGCAGACAAAAATCTCTGCCTTGTGGAGTTTACGTTAGAAAGGGGTGGGATGGGCAGACAATAAGAAAAATAAATAGAGAATATTACAGGATGAAAAGTGCTATAGAGAAAAATAAAGGAGAGAAAGGGAAGAGGCACAGTCATTTCAGAGGTGCAGCAGCCTTGGGAAAAGGGAGTAGCAGGGAGGTGTGGGAGCAAAGGTAAAGCAGGAAACCTGCAGTTTTCCATAGGGTGGTCAGAGAAGACTTCACTGAGCTGGTGATACTGGAGCAAATATTTGAAGGAGGCAAGTGATTGAGCCATGTAGAATCCGAAGAAGAAAATCCCAGTTAGAGGAATTGACTTGTGCTAAGGCCTAAAACTGGAGGTTCTTGTTGAATTTAGGGAATAATCAAGAAATCCAGGTGCCTGGAGGCTAAGAAAAAATGAGATGAGGGATCAGTTAATGGGGACAAATGGGAGGGTGCCCCAATCATTAGGTCTGTTTTGGTCAGAGTGAGAAGTTCAGTTTTTCTTACAAGTAAGATGGGAACCTGTTGGACACTTTTGAAGAAAGTGACATGATCTGACTTAACATACGTATTAAAGTAATCACTGTGGCTGTTGTGTTGAGAATGGACTGGAGCAAGGGTAGAAGCAGAAAAACCAGTTAGAAGGCCTTTCAGTAATTTAGGCAAGAGGTATAGTGACTTAGAGTGAAGGGGTGATGAGATATTCAAAAGTAGGGTCAGATTCAGGATATAGTTTGAAGATGGAGCAAAAAAAGTTTTGATAACAAGCTGAATGAAGCATATGAGAGAAGATTTAAGGATAATTCCAAAAATTTTGACATGAGTAACTGAGATGGGAAAGACTGAGGGGAGGTAGTTATTTATTTAGGGACAAGAAGGAGAACAGGAGTTCAGTTTTGGACATGCTGAGTTAGAAGTGTCGATTAGAAACCCAGTGGAAGTGTTGCATAGACAGGTGGAACCTGGATTTAGGGGAGAGAGACATTCTGGAGACAAGTTTAGTATTCATCATCGTATGGATAATATGCAGAGCCAGAAGAGTAATGAAATTGTCAAATGAATGAGAAAATTTAAAGAAGAGATATTGGAACTGAGCCCTAGGCACTCCAACTTTAAGAGTTCTGGAAGAATAGAAGCAGCCACTAAAGACTGAGAAGGAACAGTGAGAAGAGCCAGGATTGTGGAGTCCTGGAAGTGAAGTAGAGAAAATGTTTCAAATGGAAGGAGTTTTCAACTGTGTTAGATGTTGCTAATAGGTCTAGTAAAATGAGGATTTCAGAATTGATCATTGAATTTAGCAATGCACAAATTACTGGTGACCTTGATGAGCAATTTTGGTGGGGTGGTTGGTTGGGTGAAAGCTTTGTTGGAATGGGATTATAGGAGGTAAGAGGAGAAAGTGGGATCAGGAATTTTTTAAGATGGTAAAAAAGATGTGAACTAGCAGAAAAGAGATGGTGATGATTCAGAACAAAGCAGAAGGTTGCTAGAGAGAGTCCTTGAGAAAGAGTTATGGGAATGTGTACTAGTAACAGGAGGGCAAGCAATTTATATGAGTACAGATGCTGGTACAGATTTGGTGGAAGAAACTTGAAGTTTTTTCTGAATGCTTCCCTGTAAGATTTTTAGTAAAATATTAATCAAAGTCTTAAGCTGAGAATGAGTATGAAAGAAAGTGTTAGGGGCTAGGGAAAGTTGAGATTGTTGCTAAGGAGAGTAAATGAACTTTAGAAATGTGACTGCCAGGTAACATGAAGAGCTCATTTATTGTTGTTGGGTATGCATGTAAGATGAAACCAGATGTTGTGACTGTGTGTTTTTCTCCTTGCATGCAGGCACAGAGTAGGTGAAAAGTTATTTTACCAGGTTTCGGATTTGCCAAGCGTACGTGCCGTAGAGCAGAGTAGTTGAGACTGGAAGACGGTGATGATACTAGTTCATCATGCAATTTAAGATTGGTAAGGGGGGACATGAGGACAAGAAGAGGGTGGTACGATCAACAGATTATAGATCCCAGCAGAATTAGAGAATTGTTGGGATATACGAGAGAATTAAGATGGAAAAAATAGGAGGTGGTAGTCACGTGCAGTGCTTGAAATTGAGATTATGGAGGGATTGCAGTTATGAGTAGTTACAAGGTCAGTGTAAGGTATTACTATGGGAATGTGTAACTGAGGTGTCGTGGAGGACAGGAGTATAGGAGCAGAGATCAAGGAAATCAGAGCTCAGGTATTGAAAGAATAACCTATGTGGATATGAAAACACTGATAATTAAGACAGGAGTTGGTTAGAGGAATGATGACCCACAAGCTAAATTACTCAAAGAATAAAGGCCAGTAACCCATGGGTCTATAGATGCCCATAAAGAAGAGAAGTAGTATGGATGATGTAATGATGAGATTCAGTGCTGGAATAGGATAGAGATGTCCTGTAAGAACTAGAATAAAAGTTCTTCTGTATTCTTCATTATCCTGAATAAAGAGTAATTTCTAGTTGCGGATAAAGCTTTCAAGTGAAGATTTGCAAAGGTTAAATGTTAGTTTCTTATGGATGCATTAACAAAATGGGAAGAAGTTTAGAGGCCTGTTTTATCACAGATTATATAAAGATAATTGTTTGTTTTTCGTGGGCTATTATAAAGAAAAGATTTTTGGTGTCTTAACAGATGGGAAATAACACCAAGACTGGAAAATGTCCTTTTAGAACAAAGCATGCTGGCTACATTCTAAAATCACAAAATACTTGTATCAGGAATGAGAAACTTTTGCAAAAGAAGAGGATTGGTTCAGAAACTTCACTGGTAAAGGGTGAAAAAAATAGTATGGCTTTTTCACTCACTAAGGATTTGTGCAAGGAATGTGCTGATAAAGACTGTCTTCATATCCAGAAAGAGATTTCTCCTACAACCTCTAGTATACAGAAGACTAGAAACACCATAAATACATCTGTAGTAGCTAAACAGAAGCCTTGCAAAAAACACTTTACAGGTGAAAATATGAAGAGTAGTTTGGTGTGTCTAACACAAGACCAACTGCAACAGATTTTGATGACTATCAACCAAGGAAATAGATCTGTTTTGCTGACTGAGAGTGGAAAGGAGGAGGAAACAAGTAAGATTTTTCTAAAGCTTTAATTAATATTAATTTCATTGATATAAAGTATTTCGAATTTTCATTGGATTTTGCGTAACTGTGCCTCTTAAGTTCTATTTTAACATTTAACAATGTTTAAAAATAAGTATTCTTTTAAAGAACATTCATATGCAGAATTACATTTATAATTATAATATGCCATATTTTAAGGTTAATGGCCAGAATATTGTTCTCATGTAGCCTTAAAAAACTCAGTTTTCCTCAGGTGATCACTTCCACATTGTCTTTGCCAGAAGAAAACGTGGTGCAGAGTGACTCCAGGCAACTGTTGACCTGTATCCTGAAATTAAACTGTCTTGGCAGGCCCACAAGTGCATAAGTTAGAAATAAATGTTTATCTTCTCATGTTACGGGGAAAAAAAGAGATCCAACTTTCTGTGGATTCTGGAAAAGATGTTATTATAAAACACTATTGTACTTATTAGAATTTAGGGGACTTTACTTACATTAATATGTAGTATTCTAAAAAGTTACTATAGTATTTTTAGCTAAAATTGAGGGACCCTAACTATGAAGATTTGACTTGATTGCTGAAAATGTTAATTTTCTTGCCCCCCACATTTTGCTTTTCCTAATTCTCAATCCATGCTAAGGGTTGGCAGCACTCTTTTTAAAGGAAGGAGGAGTAGAATGTTACATGCCTTCTGTTTCACTAGTCACAGTTGTATTGCTTTTAAGTCATCTTGTTTCAGCTTTGAGCTAAGGAATTGTGAACATGAGTAGAAATATTAAAATTTTGTGAAGCAATAGTGAAATATTCAATAGATAAAAATAAAAGTAACAGTTATGAGAAAGATGCCCCATAACTGGTTTGGAGACCATGTAGCTCTTACATACATACTCCAAAGGTGTGAGGATGGAGTTATTTACCTCATTTTGGTCTAGGTTACTCTTTGTAAAATGAGACAGCTAGATTTTATCTTTAAGTGTAGAATTCTAACTCAGAGAACAAATATAAAAACTTAGTAGGGATAATGAGAGAGAATATCAATGAAGTTAAAACCAGAATTTGCCTAATTGTATAATGACCTGCATATTAGATATCTTTCTCTTCACTAGGAGAACTAGCACATTAAGGAGCAATTAGAATAATTTTTGAGCCAAGTAGATGAGCCCCATATTTGGAATAGATATCATAAATAGCTGGAGCACAGAGACAGCAGTCCACAGTAAAGTTTTCCCCCGATTTCCCAGCTAAGTGAGAAGAATAAGGATGAGGTAATGAGTTTTTCATAAAGCTATTTGCTTTTATTCTCAGTAAAGTGAATTGTGTTTTCATTTATATTATTTGTAAGTGTGGTTGGCAGGAGTAAGTGGAGATGTATTTTTTTGTTGTTGCTTGTTGTTTGATAAAGCTATTTGTATGGCTTTGGCCATACTGCTAGGCCTTTTTACCTCTGTTGTTCAGTTTCCTTTTTTGACAAAAAGGGAATTATAATACCTACTACCAGGACTGCTTTGAGAAGTAATTAATTAGGTAATGTGTAAGGTAGTGTTTTTTTTAAACTGTGTAGCAGTATGCCAAAATAAGGTATTGTAATAAATGTAATTTTAGTATTAATGTTAAAGTATGCATTTTACCTCCTAGGTCAGTACAGTCTACATTTAAACAGTATTTCTAATCAGCAAAAGGATGAGACCATTATGGGACTACTACAAAAAACTGAGGCTGTTTCACATGTCCAGGATGAAAATAAATCTGTTTTAAATAAAAATCAGGAGACATCTAAGCAGCCTGAGCAGAAAATTCCCATGTATGTAACTCATATCTGTTATTGTGGGGTCATCGTGTGAATATGGTTTTGCTTTTCCTTGACTTTCTTGTGACATACTTACTCTGAAGACTAAGAGCTAGTTAAAAGTTTATTAATATTTATGGAGTATGTTGTGTAGAAACTTACACTGCATTTTCCTGTGTATAAAGGGCACTTTTTTGCCCAAATTTTTTAAGGAAGATGAAGAATGCACATTATACATGGGTATTATGATTACATACCATGGTTGTAATAATGGGCATAGTAATCGCATGTATAATGTGCACAAAAAATGTGGGGGTGTATTATCCATGGTAAAATACAGTAATAAGGTTTCTGTTATTTTTTGTGTTTTGTCTCAGAGAGAATGTATGGAAACCAGCTGACATATTCAGTACGCTGGGAGAAAGAGAACGTGATAGAAGTTTGTTGGAAGCAAAAAAAGCCCAGTGGAGGAAAGAGCTTGGTAAGTAATTATTATGACTTTTATTATAGTTTAGTTGCTTTACAGAATATATATTGAGTATGAACTATATCTTGTAGTATAATGTTATCAAAAGTCTTGTTTTATAACAGTTGCCATCTAGAGTAGTTCTCTGTAAATGCATAAGATTTGTGCTTTCACATTCACTTAGATTGTATTTTTTTGTTTGGCACTCTGTGGTGTATACCAAAGCCAGAGGAGAGTATTAATGTTATCAGAATCATTCTGGAGCTCCTGGATCTCAAAAATTCCTAAACTTTTCTCATTTCTTGAGAATCTATTATCATATTTTTCCATTACAGAAATCCTATGGGTTTAGAGAAGGTTTGTTTTAAACACAGAGAGCCCTGGCTGGTGTGGCTCAGTGGATTGAGTGTCAGCCTGCGAACCAAAGGGTTGCTGGTTTGATTCCCAGTCAGGGCACATGCTTGGGTTGCAGGTCAGGTCTTCAGTAACAGGTGTGCAGCCACACACTGATGTTTCTCTCCCTTTCTTTCTTTCTCCCTTCCCTGACTCTAAAAATAAATAAATAAAAATCTTTAAAAAGAAAAAATAGAGTTCATTTTTAAAGAACTCAAAATGTTCTAATGGAGAATCATCAATATTAGTATATTCCATACAAAAGCAAGCTTTATTGCTTTTTGTCAACCTATAGATACCATACAATAGAAAAATTTATAATTTCTGTTAGAGTGATAATAACTAAGAAATTCCCGTTACTTCTCGGACTAGACTTAGCGTCCAGAGTTTGGAAAACAAATGAAGTAACAGTTCTTTTTAGGAATAGCTGTACTAAGCATGAAGATGGGCTTTACCCTCCTATGAGGCAATCATGCGGGGACAGGATAGGTGATCTAGAAAAAGATAAGCAGAAGAAATAGGGAATGAAATGATATTGGAAGTGAAGGTAACAGAGGAATGAAGAAATTAAATGTATAGTAGCAGAGTCAGCAGATTTGAGATCTGATATGTATTTATAGCATACTTTCAGCTTTAAATATTTTCTCGTAATACAAATTTAGCTTATCAAAATGTAATACAAAACTTCTGAAGTAAGTTAGAACTGCTTTGAAGTGACAGACTGTTTTATGCTTTAATTTTTATTTTAAAAACACAGTTTACGTTCTTTTACTTTATAATGTTAGAAAAACATATCTTTCTATGTTAAAGCTATGCTTTCATTCTTGGAATTTAAATTTATATATCTGAAGTTTTAAGAAATATTGATTTGGGGTCTTGTTTGTTTATATCTGTCTGTTAGACACAGGATTTTATGTTTTTTAGTTTTCCACAGTTACGAATAATAATGGCTGACACTTATTAAATGTTTGTTTTGTGCTAGGCCCAATACTGAAATAGGCACTATTATCACTCTCTTTTGACAGAAGAACAGACAGGTTTAGAGGGGTGAATAACAGTTTGCCCATAGTCACATAGCTGAGAAATGGTTGAACTTGGATTTGATCCCCACGGTTCTCTTTGAGTCCAGAGTTCTAGCTTTTAAATCTCTTAGTAGTAATTGAACAAACATTACAGGAAAGTAGAACCTGAGAATAATTAGCATAATATATGTTGTTCTGAAAGAATTTCTCTTTATTGATAATTGTAATAAAACATTTTTACATCCATTTGTGCCCTACTTAAACTTGGTTCTGATTAAATGATTCCATACCCCTTAAAATTCTTCTGTCTTGTGAGTTAATCTCCCTGTAAAATAATTTTCATCTCTGTTGGAATCTGCACTCTTTAAGAAGGTCATAATTTGCCCTGGCTGGTGTGACTCAGTGCATTGAGTGCTGGCCTGTGACCCAAAGGGTCACTGATTCGATGTACCCAGTCAGGGTACATGC
The DNA here is from genome assembly GCA_039655065.1 of Glossophaga mutica. NCBI lineage: Eukaryota > Metazoa > Chordata > Mammalia > Chiroptera > Phyllostomidae > Glossophaga > Glossophaga mutica. The sequence continues at coordinate 50,861,929 of CM077309.1, forward strand.
CTGGGTTGCAGGCCAGGCCCGTGGTGGGGGGCACATGAGAGGCAACCACACATTAATGTTTCTCTCCCTTTCTTTCTCCCTCCCTTCCCCTCTCTAAAAATAAATAAACAAAATCTTGAAAAAAAAAGAAAAAAAAGAAGAAGGAGGTTATGATTTAAGTGATTTTTTAATAGTTTTTGTACATTTTTTTAAAAAGGATATTATTTGCAGATGAACAGGTTGCTTTAAAGAAGAAAGGAAAAGAAGCTCCTGAAAAATGGAATAATCTTTGGAAAAAATCTGAAAGTGATAAAATAGTATGGGAAAAACTTCAAATTCTTGACCAGTCTAAGGTAAGAGTTTCAAAATCAATCATTTATGGACTACAAATGGCTAAACCCACTGAGTCATACCAGCCAGGACTTAACTGCTGTTTTTTAATGCTAAGCCCTGTTTATATCATAAAGCTTACTTTTAAAGCATATGTATTTTTTAAAAAAACTTTTCATATGATATTTGAAAACATTGTTATTTTGAATTTATTTATGACCTCAACTAGTCTCTGTTTGCATTCTTTAAATTGTCTTACTATATTAGTAGGTATGTGTAGAGGCCCCAGGCAACACCATTAGGCTTCTATAAAAGAACTCTGTAATTTTTTAGATAATCACAAAATTCTATCACTGACCATGTGTTATCCACCATAAGGTTATCAAGTCAAACATAAGTATGTACCAGGTGTCCCTTAGGTCTTGCTGTGGTGACCTTTAAATTTTGCCTTTGTTTGATGTAAGATGAAGAAAGTGTGCCCTTGTTTTTCTATTTGTTTTTAGACTTTTGCTAGTGTTTCCAGCATTCCGTCACAGTCTCCCAGTCAGGTAGCAGTGGTCCAGGCTGATGGTCACTCATTATCTAGAGCTGGTCAGATTTTAGAGGTGAGTCCTAAGTGTCATTATTTTGAATCTATATATACTTTTAGTACTGGATCACTGTGTAACCTATTTTTCTTGAAGAAGTGAGTGTAAGTACTTTTACTTTTAATTACCAGTTAATTTTTACTGAGTGCATTGTGCTCCTTAAATTTAAAAAAAGTTATTTTTTCTTTTTTACATATAATCCCTGCTTCCTAGTGAGCATTTACATGTTAGCAAATATATTCTGAAAATACGTAGGCTAAAAGGATGATTCTGATGGTAGACATTTTCATTCCATCCTGGTAGATTTTCTTAAAGAACCCCTGCAGATTAGATTGTTTTCATGGCTGTTTATTCTGTTCCGTACAGGGTTGACTTACCTACATCAGTTTTGTAGTCTGTTGATAATTTTACATTAGCTCAAGGAATGAAGTCTGAATTATATTCCACATTTCCAAAAGTACTTTGACTCTTAAAAGGCAATAAATTAGTTTTGGTATATGTAATTTTGGGAAAATTTGTATTTCTGGGTGAAAATTTTAAATATGTAAAGTTTAGAAGTTGATACATGTAGACACTACTAAAAACTACACTAAAACTATTCGTAAAGTTGGTGAGAATCAGCTTATTTACTTTTCAACATTAGAATTGAAGAATTGCTAATGCTAAAAATATTAAGTATTTTCAATTACTAAAATTTAGGTTAAAATGTTAGTATATCATTTAGTATTTAATTTGCATGGTTTTTAGGTCATTTATTACCTGGGAGTAACCCATACTATGGTATGGGCAAATAAAGAATTAACCATTTGAGGTGACTTAATTTTTAAACAAAGAAATGATCATTTGTATATATATATTTTTTAATGAAAGCATGTGTCTTTTTTAATAATCCAAGAACTGTAAAGTATTTTTATTTTGGAGTCAGAGATGGGGGTTGGGGGTGGCAGAAGGACTAGAAAGCAAACGCACACTAAATCCGGGGCTGAACAACCAAAGGTTAAAGAGTATGATTATCTACTTATTCTTTTACTATTTAAATGCAGTTTTTATGTATTTGTGTATGAATGTGGTAAGACACTGGAAAGATGCTATTGAGGGAAAATGAATTGTGTTAAAAAAAAAAATCCCCCTTCTTAAATTCCTGTAAGAGGTTGGTTTCAGAAATCCTGGCCATAGCCCAGGACTATTTATACTACTTGAATATTAAGTTATAACTTCATTTAATTGAGAAAAGGAGAAGTTTGGTTGTAGGCAGAGTCACCAAGATCAATTTTGTTAAAATGTGAGGGGTAATGCATATAAAGTGCTTAGAGCAATGGCTGACAAATAGCAAGTACTTAATGAAGGTGTTGAACAAATTCAAAAGTGTGGAGTGTGGAGGCTTTGGCTAGAAATAAATGATCAAGATTTATTCATGGGTCTTAGGCTTCGCAAAATGAAAACACTAGGCAAAACCCCAGAAGTGTTCCAAAGAAGCAAGAAAAGTTAAGAGTTCTTATAGTAAAACTACATTCTTGAGAAAATCAGCTCTACATTCTTAGCCCTAGGATTGATCCATGGTTATCAGTCAGGTGTCAGGTGGTCTGGATAGTATGGAGGATGGTGCTAGGAAGTTGAGTCACATCTGGTGGTCTGGATAGTGGATGTCAAGTGGTCTGTATACATGAGTCCTTGAGGGAGTAATTAGAGGGTTATCTGGAAGTCTGATGTATATCCAGGCATTGATGCAGGACTGGAAAGTTTAAAAGTTTAAGTCCTCATTCTAGTTAAAACAAAGAATTGGTTCCTCATCCCTTAACTTACTTGATTTTAGTATTTTAGTAGTTTGACTGTAATGACTCTCACTTCTTCACTGTGTTCCTCCAAGATTTGCTGTAGTTATAGTTTACAAAGCAGGTCCATTTGGAACTCTGAGGCTGTTTAGAGTCAATTCTCTTAACAGGTTTCTTTCCTCTCTCTCCTTAGTTTTTATTTTCCCTACACAGTTGAATGACCCTGTATTCTCATCTCTATATTGTTCAACCAAACATTCTTTTACGTAGTGCAGCTTAAAACTCCCTTCGTGTTTCTAAGAAATTTACAGCCTGAGCCTTTTTGAGAATAACTCACCTTCATAAAACTTGTCTTTCCCCTAATGACTACCCCTCCCTGAGAAGTCTTTTAAGTGTAGGAAGTATATTCTAATGTACTCTCTAACATGAGGTAGAATGTGAGGCTGTCATTCTACTCACTTCATATTGCTACCACCAAACCATAGCTCTTCAGTTGGCCAGCAAAAGATTCCATCTAATTTTTTCCTTTTTATTTTGTTTACCTTTTGTTCTATAAAATACATATAACATTTTTACCATTTTAATCATTTTAGTAGTTAAAGTTTAGCGGCATTATCTATATTTAAGTTGTCACAACCGTCACCACTATCCATCTTCTGAATTTTTTCGTCATCCCAGATTGAAACTACCCATTAAACAATAACTCCCCATTTCTCTCTTTACCTAGCCTCTGGCAATACCCATTCAACTTTGTGTCTCTATGAATTTGAATCCTAGGCACCTTTAAGTAGAATCACACAATATTCTTTTGTGTCTGACTATTTCACTTAGCATAATGTTTTTAGAGTTTGTCTAAACTGTAGCATGTTTCAGAATTTCATTTCTTTTTAAGACTGAATAATATTCCATTGTACGTGTAATACTGCGTTTTGTTTCTCCTTCTATTTGAATATTGGTGGATATTCGAGTTGTTACCACCTTTTCACTATTAGGAATATCGCTGCTGTAAACATTGGTATACATATAATCTCTGAGTCTCTGTTTTCAGTTCTTTTGGGTGTATCCCTGTAAGTGGTATTACTGGATCATATGCTAACTTTATGTTTAATTTTTTATGTTAAATTTTTACCAATTTTAATTTGGTGATTTTATGTTACTGTTTTCCACATAGCTGCTGCACCATTTTACATTCCTAACAGCAATACACAGGGGTTCTGATTTCTCCACATCCTCACCAACATTTCTTTTCCTTCCTTCTTCCCTCCCCTCCCATTCCCTTCTTTATATGTGCTATATGTTAATCCCTTACCCAATATGTGATCGCAGATATTTTCTCCCATTTGTGGGTTGACTTTACTCACTTGATAGTGTCCTTTGAGGCATAAAAGTTTTTAAATTTGATGTACATTTTATGTCTTTCACTTTGTTGCCTGTGATTGTGGTGTCATACCCAAGAAATCATTGCCAAATCTGATATCAGGGGCTTTTTCCCCTATGTTTTCTTGTTAAGAGTTTTTTATGTTTAGGTCTTTGATTCCTTTTAAGTTAATTTTTGTCTGTGGTATAAGGTAAGAATCCAACTTCATTCCTCTGCATATGGATGTCCAATTTTCCCAGCACCATTTCTTGAAAACACTGTACTTTCTCCATTGAATAGTCTTGATACTATTGTTGAAAATCATTTGACTATGTATGTGAGGGCATATTTCTGGGCTCCCCATTCTGTTCTATTGTTCTGTACATCTATCTGTCTATGATACTGTCCTGTTTTGTTACCATGGCTTTGTAGTAAGTTTTGAAACCAGAACATGTGAGTCCTACAATTTTGTTCTTCTTTTCAACATTGTTTAAGCTATTCAGGATCCCTTGAAATTCCATACGAATTTTAAGGATGAATCTTTCTATTTCTGTAAGAAACTGTGAGACTTTCATAAAGATTGCATTGAAAATACAGATTAATTTAGATAATCTTGTTAATGCTAAGTATTCCAGTTCATGAGCACACAATATATCTTTCCATTTGTATGTCTTCTTTAATTTCTTTCAGTAATGTTTTGTAGTTTTCATGATACATGTATCTTGCCTACTTACTCCTAAATATTTTATCCTTTTTGATGCTGTTAAACGCCTACATGGATTTGTTTTCTTATTTCCTTTCCCAGATATGTGACTTACTGTTCGTGCAACTTTGTTGAATTCTTTTATTCTAAGTTGTAGCCTACAATTTTGCTGAATTTGTTTATTCTAAGAGGTTGTGTGTGTGCCTGTGTGTGTGTATAATCTTGAGAATGGTGGTCATTGTGTGGCACGTGAGTTTGATGTGAATCTTTCAAATTGTTTTGTTAATGAGTAGATACATATATATTGATCAGAATTAAAGCCAAGAAATTCATATATGTGTGATCATAACTGACCACATATGTGTATCTTCTCCTTTTTGACTTTTCAACTGACTTGAAAATATTATGTAATATTTCTGTCATGCAAAAGGATGTAAAAGACAATACAAAACACATCTCCATCCATGTCATGAACCAGGAAGAGTACATTATATCATATAGTTCAGAGTTTAGCAAGAATTTCTATGGATTTATATCACTAATGGGACAAGAGTTTTTAAAAATAGCAGGTCATACAACCCAGTAGAGTAAAAATGGAATACCTAGAACTTTTATATTCCTATTGTCAGGTTACTTTAGCATCCTGGGAATAGTGTTTGTGGATTATGAGGTCCACCCCACAGTAGAACTGGAATGTGGCTAAGTTGTAACCCAGTCCCATTCCACTGATGGCTTTATTTCAGAAGAAACAAATAATAGCAGCCTAGCCAAAATGAGCCAGTCCTGCCCAACTCTTTTGTCTCTCTATACTGGACAGTCTAGGAATCAGGGGAACCCTATCTTAGTCCTCCAAAATTGTACTCTACATTGAAAACTGGATGGGTATCTTGTCAGAAAGATTAATAGTTAAATTGAATAAGGAAATAGAATTGTTTGAAGGCCTCCTAGTCAAGAAATATACTAGGCACTTCACATATCTGTGCATCTGGTTTTAGAATAAGATGCAGAATTTACTAATACCTAATCAGGTAGAGGACAGCACCAAGAGTAACTTGTGCATCCTAACTACCCATAACATTAGACCTAGAGAAATCACTGTTTAAGGAGGGGTAAATAGGAAAAAAAATGGAGACTATGAAAATTCTCAGCACTAGAAAGAGGGGCCCCATACCAGCTAAGTACTCAGAGGAAAATCTCTCATTAGAAATATGTCCTATTTGTGAAGCAGGATATTTTTAAAGAAAACACTGACTTTGCTTTTATTTATTCATGTCTTATTCCACAAAGGACTTGAAGTTGTTCAGGAAATTCTTGTCCAAGAATAGGCTCAAGATAAGAGAGTAGAATAAAACTAAGAATACAATAGCAGGAAAGTAAAAAGATTTGGTAATGAAATAAATTGAAATCACAATGAGGAAGAAGAAGAATACACAGTGGGGACATTCCCTGAATACAGGAAGAATTTTTTTAAAAAGATACAAAGTCTGGCATAAAATATACTACAAAGAGCTGAATAAAGTACAACCTTGAGTGATTGATTTCTCCAAACAAGAAAACAAATAGATAAGAGCACTAATAACATATCAGAGAAAAAACTTTCTAGACTAGAAAGAAAAATTAAGTTAAATGAATTAAAAGAGGCTGATTTGAAGACATCCTAGAAAGTGATCAAATTTCAGAAAGTATAGGCTTGTTCAAGTATTTAAACATAAGGCAAGGAACAAAAATCAAGTTAACTTTAGATTTCTTCTATATACATAATAGAACAATATAAAGGTTTACTAATAAAGACTAAGGCTAAAAAATTTAATGCCTAAACATGTTTACATGTAAAGGGAACATAAAGGTAGACCTGTAATAATTTATAAAGTATTCCTTTCAATGATCTTTCCCTGATATTTTTTTGTTGTTGTTTAAAGAACAGTTTTTAAAGGTGATTTTAGGGTCAGAGAAGTGAATCAAAACTGAAACACAATTAACAAGAAATTTGTGGTTTAAAAAACCTGGAGTATGGAGCTGACACAGTGTATCTAAGACCTTGCAAAACCAGAAAGGTAAATTGCTGAACAATACATATCATATAACTATATCTATGTTTTGTTTTGTTTTTTAATATATTTTATTGATTATGCTATTTTAGTGGGCCTAATTTTTCTTCCCTTTACCCACCTCTACCTGGTACCCTCCATTACCTCTGGCAGTGCCCCCTGCTTTAGTTTATGTCCATGGGCCATGCATATAAGTCCTTCAGCTACTTCATTGCCTATACTGTTTTTAACATCCTGCTGGCCATTCTGTGCCTACCAATTTGTACTTCTTAATCCCTGAACCTTTTCTCCCATTCTCCTCCTATCCCCTCCCAATTGATAACCCTCCAGATGATCTCCATATTTATGATTCTGTTTCTTTTCTGCTTGTTTGCGTAGTTTGTTTTCTGGATTGATTCAGTTGTTGATAGTTGTGAATTTATTGCCATTTTTACTTTGTGGGAGGAAGCCTGACAAACTGAGACACACTGATTAGGATTATTGCCATTTTTATATTCATAGTTTTTATCTTTTTCTTTTTCTTAAATAAGTCCCTTTAACATTTCATATAATGATGGATTGATGATGAACTCCTTCAGTTTTACCTTCTCTGGGAAGCACTTTATCTGCCCTTCAATTCTAAATGATAGCTTTGCTGGATAGAGTGATCTAGGTTGTAGTTCCTTGTTTTTCATCACTTTGAATACTTCTTGCCAGCCCCTTCTAGCCTGAAAATTTTATTTTGAGAAATCAGCTGACAGTCATATGGGAATTCCTTTGTAGGTGACTCCCTGCTTTTCTCTTGCTGTCCTTGAGATTCTCTCTTTAGGACTTCTGGCCAAGATGGAGGTGTAAGTAGATATGCTTTGCTTCCTTGCACAACCAAAAGAAGGACAATGGCCAATGTAAAAACAAAAAACAACCAGAACTTCCAAAAAATCAAATTGTGTGGAAGTCCAACAACCAAAGAGTTAAAGGAGAAGCATTCATCCAGACTGGTAGGAGGGGTGGAGACAGGCAGCCACTGTAGAGCAGACACGTGGCAAGTCGGTGGCTGCTACATAGGGAGGTTGCACATTCGCGTGCAGATAAACCAAGAACAACAACTGGGGAGCGAGGCAGACCACCCAACCCAGGCTTACAGTACAAGAAAATAAAACCTCAGAACCTCTGACTTTAAACATCTGTGGGGGTTGTGGTGAAACTCCCAGTGTCACAGGAGAAACTCCCAGTGTCACAGGAAAGTCCATTAGAGAGACCCACAGGGTCCTAGAACATACACAAACACACCAATCCAGGAATCAGCACCAGAAGAGCCCAATTCACTTTGTGAATAGTTGGGGAGGTAAAGGGAAGTAACTGAAGGTGGGATGAGAGCTGAGCAAGCAGCATTAGTCCCTCTCTGACCCCTCCTCCACATACTGTGCCGCAGTACAGTGATGTGGGTTGCCCCGCCCTGGTGAATATTTAAAGCTGCGCCCCTTACAACATAACAGGTGCACTGAGACAAAAAAAAAAAAAAATATGGCCCAAATGAAAGAACAGATCAAGGCTCCAGCAAAAATACAACTAAGCAATGAAGAGGTAGCCAACCTATCAGATGCACAGTTTGAAATGCTGGTAATCAGAATGCTCACAGAAATGATTGAGTAAGGATGCAAAATAAAGAAGTGAAGGCTGTACAAAGTGAAATAAAGGAAAATATACAGGGAACCAACAGTGAAGGGAAGGAAACCAGCACTCAAATCAACGTTGAGAACAGCTGAAAGAAAGAAACATTCAACCGAAACAGAATAAAGAATCAAGAATTCAAAAAAAAATGAGGAGAAGCTTAGGATCCTCTGGGACAACTTGAAACATTTTGACATCTGAACCATAGGAGTGCCAGAAGGAAAAGAGGAAGAGCAAGAAATTGAGAACTTATTTGAGCAAGTAATGAAGGAGAACTTCTCCAATCTGGCAAAGGGAATAGACTTCCAGGAAGCTCAGAGAGCCCCAAAAAAGTTGGACCCAAGAAGCACACACCAAGGCACATCATAATTAACATTACCCAAGACTGAAGATAAGGAGAGAATCTTAAAAGCAGCAAGAGACAAGGAGACAGTCACCTACAAAGGAGTTCCCATAAATCTAGCAGCTGATTTCTCAAAAGAGACCTTACAGGCAAGAAGGGGCTGGAAAGAAGTATTCCAAGTCATGAAAGGCAAGGACCTACATCCAAGAAAATTCTATCTGGCAAAGCTATCATTTACAATGGAAGGGCAGATAAATTGCTTCCCAGATAAAGTAAAGTTAAAGGAGTTCATAATCACCAAGCCCTTTATTATATGAAATGTTAAAGGGACTTGGCTAAGAGAAAGATCAAAACTGCAAGTAGTAAAGTGACAACAAACTCACCATTATCCACAACTGAACCTAAAAAACAAAAACTAAGCAAACAACTAGAACAGGAACAGAATCACAGAATTAGAGATCACTTGGAAGGTTATCCGTGGGGAGGTGGAGGGGGAGAATGGGGGAAAATGCTGCAGGGAATAAGAAGCATAAATGGTAGGTACAAAATAGGGGGAGGTTAAGAATAGTATAGGAAAGGAAGAAGCCAAAGAACTTACATGTACTACCCAAGGACATGAACTGAGGCGGGGGGTATGCTGGATGGAGAGGCGTACAGGGTATATGGGGATAAAGGGGAGGAAAAAATGGGACAACTGTAATAGTATAATCAATAAAATATACTTAACAAATAAATTGTTGGAGTTGTTGCTAATTTACTACCCATCCCTACTCCACACTCCCCATTTCCTTAAATAGTTTATCACTTTATATTTACTATAGCTCATATCTCTGTTCTGGCTGTGTTTTGAAATAAAATCTTGGGCAGTCTTTCCTTAAATTAGAATTCTTGGGAGGAATTGGAAAAATCAGGTAAATATTTCACTTCCCCTTCCAGCTCCTCACTCATCTGGTTGGTGACTTGCAATCTAAAGAAGGTTTACAAAAAAGAAACTGACCTAAGGAATTGTTTTGAAGGTTGGGGAGTAACTGTCATTTAATGCCTAAAGTTTCCACCCTCTAAGGAATGAATAAAAAATTGGAACATTGTATTTAGAATACGTCTTAAAAGGAAAAAAATGACGTATTAGGGAAAATAATTTCTAAGGGGATATGAGAGTAAACAAAGAAAAACATTCAGTAATAGGCAGCTCAAACAAGAGGGAGAAATTGGAAAGAGGAAATATTTGAAAAAGCAATTGAGATTAATTTCCCAGAATGAAAAAAAAAAGACCTCAGGTTCAAAGGGCTAAAAAAAGAGAATAAGAAAAATCCTACCTCCATATACTAAACTGAAATTTGAGAATATGAAAGACAGAAAAATTCTAAAAACCTGCAAAAAGAAAGCAGTTTATATATAAAAGAACAAGGGTGAACTTCACATGTTTCTCTCTCTCTCTCTCTCTCTCTTTTTGACTTTTTTAAATAGCAGCACTGGGTACAAGATAGCTGGTTATATTTCAAAGTATTACAATGGAAAATAGCTTTAAAAATCAGAATTTAATATTTAGCCAGATTATTGTTTAAATAAGAGTAGATAAAATATCTTAAGACATTCAAGTCTTCTGAAGATTTTTATAAAACGGCTCATATTGAACCAACAGCAATCTTGAGAAAGAACAAAGTTGGAGGAATCATGCTACCTGATATCAAACCATATCATAAAGACATAGAAATCAAAACAGCATGTTACTGGCATAAAAACAGTCACATAGATAAATGGAACAGAATAGAGAGCTCAGAAATAAATCCATTCCTTTATAGTCAATTAATATTTGAGAAAGGAGGCAAAAACAGCAGGGTAAAGATAGTCTATTCAATAAATGATTTGGGGAAAATTGGACAGATATGTGCTGAAAAATGAAACTAGACCACCTTCTTATGCCACACACAAGAATAAACGAAACAGTTGAAAGTCTTAAATATTACGCTTAAAACAATTAAAATCATAGAAGAAAACATTGGCAGTAGAACCTCGGGTATTTCTTGCAGCAGTATTTTTACTGGTATGTCACCTTGGTCAGGGAAAACAGAAGAACAAATAAGCAAATGGGACTACATAAAACTAAAAAGCTTTGAATAGCAAGGAAATCATCAACAAAATGAAAAGAAAACCAACTAAATGGAAGAACATGTTTGCCAGTTACACATCTGATAAGGGCTTAATATTCAAATTTAATAACTTGCAAAGCCCAACACCCCCTCCCCCAAAAAATCCAACTAAAAAAAAATTGGCAAAGGACCTGAATAGACACTTCTCAAAAAAAGGACATACAAATGGCCCATAGACATGAAAAGATGCTTCATGTCACTAATTAGAGAAATGGAAATTAAAGCCACAATGAAGTATCACCTCACACCTGTCAGAATGGCTATTATCAAATCAACAAACAAGTGTTGGAGAGGATGTGGTGAAAAAGAAACCCTTGTGCACTGTTGGTGGGAATGCAGATTGGTGCAGCCACTGTGGAAAGCAATATGGAGTTACCTCAAAAAATTAAAAGTGGAACTGCCTTATAAGCCAGTGATTACACTTCTGGGAATGTATCTGGAAAAAAGCCAAAATGGTAATTCGAAAGAATATATATCAAGACTGATAAAGAAGACAAAATTAAGTCTGAAAATGCCAATAATTGTAGGTAGAAAGTAAATTATTAGTGAATATCATGCTAACAATTATGAAACTTAGATGAAATGGATACATTATTGTAAAAGTAACAGGAATCGACTTAAAAAGAAAAAACTTGAATAGTCTTGTAACTGTTAAAGTTTAAAAAGTTTTCCCGCAAGGGGAACAAAATGCCCACATGGTTTCACTGATGATTTCTACCAAATAATCCCATATTTAAGAGACTGGTATATACTTGATATTGAAGCCAGAAAAATAACAGAAAAGGAAAATTAGGTTTATTTCTTTCATGAATATACACACAAAAATCCTAAAGAAAACATTAGCAAGTGAAATTCAATAATATATATCATGAGTTAGATAAATTCATGCTAGGTAGTTAAGGATATTTTAAGAATCCACAAATGTAACTTTTAATACAATAAAAGAAAACATCTCAGTAGATGCAGAAAAAGCATTTGATCAAATTCAATACCAGTTCATTAAGGAAAATGCTTCTGGAAATTAGACTAGAAGGGATTGCTGATTGAACATTAAAGCCAGAAAACCCAAAACATCATCTTAACTGAGAAATTTTTAATGTTTCATTTAAAATTTAAAATGAGATAAAATACCCACATTATTACTATTTGTTAGTAGTGGTGTCCTACCCAGTATAGCAAGACAGGAAGAAAAAAGTCAAAAGAACTGGAATGGAAAAGATAAAATTGTAATGATTTGTCATTTATATAGAAAAACCAAAGAATCCATGGACAAAATATCAGATATTAAAAAGTGAGAATTGGTAATTTGCTAATTCATAAAGTCTCAACAAATTTCATAGGCCCGGATTACACAGAATATGTTGTCAAAGTGGATTACTAAATATCAGTAACAAATGGTAGAATTTCTTAGTGTTTGTTATTTAACCGATATACTTCTAAGTCAGCAATTTTCAACCTTTTCCATCTCATGGCACGCATAAACTAATTACTGAAATTCTGTAGCACACCAAAAAAAATTTTTTTGCCAATCTGACAAAAAAATAGGTACAATTTTCATTCATTCCTACCAGATGGCTATTCTTGTGTTAGCCGTTGCCTTTTTTTTTTTTTTTTTTTCTAATTTGACAGTCTAAGGGAAAAGAGGTCAATGTCCCTGACTAGACAGTCAGGTATTACATGTTTTAAAAATTCTGGCACACCAGTGTGCCTGTTGTAGAGCACCAGTTAAAAAACACTGTTATAGGCCCTGGCCAGATAGCTCAGTTAGTTACAGTGTCATCCCAATACGCAAAAGTTGTAGATTTGATCCCTGGTCAGGGCACATACAGTAATCAACCAATGAATACATAAATAAATGGAACAAGTCAATGTTTTTCTCTATCTCTGTCTCTTTCCCTTCCTCTAAAAGTTCATACTTTTTAAAGAAAATCACTATTCTAAGTGAAATAAAAATAACTAGAAAATATTTTGAACTGAGTGATAATGAAAAAATTATATATCAAAACACATGGGCTTCCTGTACTTAGAGGAAAATTTATAGACTTAAATGCATTTCTTAGAAGAGAAAGACTGAAAACAACATCAGTGATCTAAGTGTTCATTTCAAGAAGTTAGAGAAAGAACAGGAAAAATTAAACCCAGAGGAAGTAGAAGTAAAGAAATACTAAGATCAATGTGGCTATCAATAAAACTAGAAATGTGCAACAGACAGAAGAAAGCCAGAAGTTCTTTACAAAGTTATTTAAATTGATAGAGTCCTTGCACAATTGGCAATTAACAATGAGACATCAGCAGAGTCTATGGTCATTAAAAAGATGAATATATTATGAACAATTTTTGCCAGTGCATTAGAGAATTTAGCTGAAAAATTGACAAGTTATTAGACAAGTGACTAAAGTTGATACAAGAAACAGGAAATCTGAATGAATCTAAATATATTAAAGACATGGAACTCATCATTAAAAACCTCATGAAGTGAACTCCAGGCCAGGTGTATTGGTGACTTCTTCCAGACAAGGCAAAAAGCAAAACTTTTCCAAGGTTCTTTATGAGGGAAGTATAAATAAGTAAACACCTGATAACAAAGCTAACAAGACAAATATTTTTGATAACAAAACCTGACAATACAAGAAAGAAAAATGTTAAAAATTCATCATGATCATTTGGGTTTATTTAAGGAACACAAGCTAGGTTTAACATTCAGAATTTAATGTTTATAGAAATAATAGGGAAATTTAATCAAAAGAGCTAGATATAAAATTAATACATGTGTACTGGCACAAAACCAAAATGTGGTATAAGGAGAAAAAAAAGTGATAAGCAGTCCCCTTAATCAAAAGTTCTGCTCTTTGAATATTACTGTTAGATTATAAAACACAGAGAAGTAAAAACTACCTATCTAATAAAGGACTTACATCTAGAACATATCTTTTAAAAAAAACAACAAAACCCAAGTTATCAGAAGAAAAAACTCACTTTTTAAAAATAAGCAAAAGATTTTGAACACACGTGGCTCCAAAGAGGATATATGGCAAACAAGCACATACCTCTATAGTCCTGGTTCCAGGGGATTTTAAAGAAATTTGTAAGTTTAAAAAATTATTTCAGAGACTTCCAGCCAAGATGGAGGCGTAGGTGGACACACTGTGCCTCCTCTCACAACCAAAATTAAGGACAACAAAGATTTAGAAACAAGAAAACACTCAGAACTGATAGAAAATTGAACTGTATGGAAGTCCAACAACCATTCATCCAGACAGTTAAGAGGGGCGGAGTCGAGACAGGAAAAAGTGGTGGTGCAGACCCAGTAATGCAGGCAGCAGTGGTTGGCAGTTCCCAGGTGCACAGGTGGCGGCTGGCGGACCCCAGGCACGGGGTGGCAACTGTGCAGACCCAGTGAGGCCGCATAAGGTGGCTGGCTGACCAGGTGGTCCCACATTCCCAAGAGCAGACAATCCAGGTGAAGAGGAAGCGGCAGAAGGGACTGGAATGCAGGAGAGAGCGGAGCAGGCACCATTGTTCCCTCTTGGACCCTGCCCCCACATACAGCATCACAACCCAGCGACTGGGCTGTCCCTCACTGGGGAACACCTAAGGCTCCACCCCCTCATACGTAACAGCCGCAACCAGACCAAAAACAAAACAACAAAACAAAACAAAACCAAAAATGGCTCAAACTGGAAAACAAATGAAAGCCCCAGAGCCAGTTCCTCTAAGCTATGAAGAGATGGCCAACCTATCAAATGCACAGTTCAAAGCCCTGGTGATCAGGATGCTCACAGAATTGGTTGATTTTGCTCACAAATTAGATGAAAAAATGCAGGCTATGATACGTGGAATGAAGGAAGACGTATGGGGAACCAATAGAGATGGGAGGAAAACTGGGACTCAAATCAATGGAGTGGACCAGAAGGAAGAAACAAACAACCAAACAGAAAACAAGGAAGAAACGAGAATTCAAAAACAATGAGGAGAGGCTTAGGAACCTCTGGGACATCTTTAAACGTCCCAACATCCGAATTATAGGGGTACCAGAAGGGGAAGAAGAAGAGCAACAAGTGGAAAACTTATTTGAACAAATAATAAAGGAGAACTTCCCCAATCTGGCAAAGGAAATAGACTTCAAGGACGTCCAGGAAGCTCAGAGAGTCCCAAAGAAGTTGGACCCAAGGAGGAACACACCAAGGCACATTGTAATTACATTAGCCAAGATTCAAATGAAGCAGAGAATTCTAGAAGCATCAAGGGATAAGGGGACAGTCACCTACAAAGGAGTTCCCTTCAGACTGTCAGCTGATTTCTCAAAAGAGACCTTCCAGGCAAGAAGGGGCTGGAAAGAAGTATTTGAAGTCTTGAAAGGCAAGGACCTGTATCCAAGATTGCTCTATCCAGCAAAGCTGTCATTTCGAATGGAAGGGCAGATAAAGTGCTTCTCAGAAAGGTCAAGTTCAAGGAGTTCATCATCACCAAGCCCTTATTATATGAAATGTTAAAGGGACTTATCTAAGAAAAAGATAAAAAATATGACAGTGAAAAGACAGCAAACTCACAGCTATTAACAACCACACCTAAAACAAAAGGAAACTAAGCAAACAGCTAGAACAGAAACAGAAATGGAGATCACATGGAGGGTTAGCAACAGGGGTGTGGGAGGAGGAGAGATGGGGAAAGGTACAGAGAATAAGTAGCATAGACAGTGGATAGAAAATGGAGGGTAAGAATAGTGTGGGAAATGTAGAAGCTAAAGAACTTATGACACATGGACATGAACTAAAGGGGGAATGTGGGTGGCAGGGTGTGCAGGGTGGAGGGGAGTGAAGGGGGGAGAAATGGGACAACTGTAATAGCATAACCAATAAAATATTTAAAAAAAATTCAGCTCTTCCTTTATGTTCTTACTTGGAACATCCTGTTTTTTCTAGCTCTGTCCTGAGACTGACCACCCATTACCCACACAAATGCCTTTTCTGCCTGATGAGTGGACAAGATAGGTAGGTGGACAGTGTCTAGAATGAGGAGGCTCTTGGTGGATGGGCTGGCAAGCAGGGCTATCATGGATCATGGCAAAGTCACCACTGAGTGACTTTTTTCAAATCTGTATTTTAATAAACAGCTTTAAGGGAAGAATGAAATGAAACAACCAGGTATTTAATGTGGACCACTTGCAAACCCCTCTATTTTCAGTTCTGATTGAGCAGCTGACATTCATACAACATTTGTGTTAGGAGTAAGGATTAGTGTTTCCTAACATAGAATGAGTTGAAGGTAGCTAAAGAATTATATTAGGACCCTGTAACATGTCAGGACCTGTTTGTGAGGAAGGGTATAGGGAATACCAATGAAAATAAATTTTCGCTCAGGGCAGTCACTTGAGAATAGAACAGGCTGAACATGGATGTTTTAAAAAGGAGATTTTACATAGGAGAAGGGAAGTCTTGGGTCAAGAATATGAGGGAGAAAAAGTGAAAGTGAGTGAACCTGAGGGAAAAGGGTTCTTAATTTTAGGGATGAATTAATGGAAGGCAGGTGCTAGGCGTAGCCAAATCGCAGTTGTTACAGTGTGTCTTAACGTTCCCATTTGTATTAGCTTAAACTAAGTGAGCTCAATAGCCAAAAAGGAGACTTCATTCTACCTCCCACTTCTCCCTACCCACCCAAATCCTTATACTTTCATTTCTCTAACTGAATGCACATTGGGGAAACTTAGGAGAAAGAAAGTAATAAAAGGTTTCTTTAGACATTCCTACAGAACTTCATAAGGCTGCCTGCCTGCCGCTGAAGGTTTCCAGCACCATAAACACCTGGATCTTTCTCCTTTGCCTGGCCAGAGGATCTTGGCAACCCCTCAGCAGGGAGCCCTGCTTAATGAGACATAGGTTGTGGAGGAAATGGTGGCTGAGGTGTCTGGGTACTCACAGGAGCCAACTCCGTCCAGGTGGAAGTAGGAGAAGTTGATGAAAGTGCTGAGGAAGCTGAGGAAGAGGTGGTGGCTGAAAACCTGTTCCAGAACCACCACTGCGAACATGGTGGGGTGTGACAACTGGATAAGAACAACACCTCCATGTGCGTGTGCCATGACCCTACCAGCTGCCTTGCCCCAATTGCTGAGTTTCAGAAGGTGTGCAGCAATGCTGACAAGACCTTTGACCTGTCCTGCTGCTACTTTGCCACCAACAAGTGTAACCTGGAGGGCACCAAGAGCCACAGACTTCACCTGGACTACATTAGACCCTGCAAATATACCCCTACCCCCACACCTGGACTTCAAGCTGACTGAATTCCCTCTGCACATGTGGGACTGGCTCAGGAACATCCTGGTCACTCTGTGTGAAAAGGATGAGGGCAACAACCTTCTGACCAAGAAGCAGAGCTGCATGCGAAGAAGATCCATGAAAACAGAAGTGCCTGGAGTCTGGAGAACACGCCATGTTGCTGCTGAGCTCATGTGTTTTTCTTTTCCCCTTTGACCTCTAAAATAACATTTCTACTGATAGAAGACTTGTTAAATTACTTACCTGAAGATAGTGCTCTTTTTGGAGTTTTTCTTGTAGACTCAAATAAATGTGATGGATGTTTAAAAACCTGTTTAAGATATATAGGAGTACCGGAGATGCTAAGATTTTTTTTTTCTTTCTGTGTATTTCCTGTTTACTGATGAAAGCAATTGGTTGCAAACTATGAGCTTTTGTCTTTGTTTCTGGTAAAAACAAGGGCAGACAGTAACATTTTGAGGTATATTGCCGTTGTGTTCTGTCTAACTATTTAAAATTATGTCCTGTAGTTATTTCACACAACAAAATGTTGCATTTCAGGACAATTAGAGTAGAATACATTCTTTTCTTTTTGTTAGAGAATATTAAATTCATAAATTAAAGCAACAACAAATTTTTATGGTACTCTTATGTTTGGCTTTCTTATAATTCAAGGACTTAATCTGGACACAATGTATTTTTCTTGTTGAAATGTCAGAGATTGTGATAAGGCTGTAGTAGCAGAAATGGAAAAGAAGATGGCTATTCTAGAAATAGACATTATTATTCAGCAGAGAAAATCAGTCTCTTATCCTCCTGGCTCTTGTCAAAAGGCAATACTTTTTGTATTTTGAAGCCAAATGTAAAACAATATTCATCTATTTTAAATTATCAGTATAACTCCTTTCAAACTCTAAGTGAGACTATATTAGCATAGAACTTTGGAAATCCTGTAATTGTTTTAGAAGAAGAATTTTCTATTTTTCATTAGAAAATTCCCTTTCCTTATACAGGGCAGGGGAAAAGTAGGATTACAGTTGTAAAGAACATGTTGTATATATACTGATGGATATTTAGGTTGCTTCCAAATCTTGGCTATTGTAAATAATGCAGCAATGAACATAGGGATGCATATATCTTTTTGAATTAGTGTCTTGTATTTCTTTGGCTAAATACCCAGAAGTGGAATTCTAAGTCATAAAGTAATTCAGTTTTTAATTTTTTGAGGAACCTCCATACTTCTCCACAGTGGCTGCACCAATTTGCAGTTCTACTAACCATACATGAGGGTTCCCTTTTCCCAACATTGTAACTAACATTTGTTGTTTGTGGATTCATGAATGATAGCCATTCTGACAGGTGTGAATTTCACAGTTTTTAATCTTAAAAGTATTCTGAAACTATTTGATAAGACTACAGTATGCCAGATATTCCACATTTACTCTTGTGAACCTTTTATTGAATGCATTTAAAAAGTGTGATTTTTTATATTTTCTTTTTAGAAATTTCCCAATTCTTTGAATTTCTCATATTCCCCAAGCTACTTATTTAAATGTATATGGAATCAATATAGAATGGCAGTTGTTAATTTTTTTTTTTTAAGATTTTATTTATTTATCTTTAGAGGGGAAGGGAAGGAGAGAGGGAGAGAAACATCAATGTGCGGTTGCCTCTTGTATGTCCCCTGCCGGGAACTGGCCTGGCAACCCAGGCATGTGCCCTGACTGGGAATCGAACCTCGATCCTTCGGTTCGCAGGCCCGCGCTCAATCCACCGAGCTACACCAGCCAGGGCAGTTGTTAATTTTTATGATGTTTATTCTGCTTATGGTGACTTAGAAATCATGTTTGATTTTCATTTAAGATTTTACATGTGAGAACAGTTGGGAAAATTCTTAGTAATTCTTATTTGTCATGATTAGGGTGAGGAACATGACAGATGGACAATACATTTTGATTCATTAAAGAGTTATCCTGGTTCTCAGTCTCAACTGTCGTCTCGGTCATCACACAAACAACCAGAGTACTTCTGTGTCTCTCCGGACACTCAGGAGCTGGCTGATATCAGCAGTGTTTGTACACCTACAACTGGAAGCCAGATTGAACCTTCAGAAGAGGAGCATATAGCAAAACCTTTTAGAGGTGTGGTGATGGCAAACAGTCAAAAATCAAAGTAAGTGCATACTTCAGTATTCATTGATGTTTTAAAAAGTCTGTGTTCTTTATGAGGACTGTTATTACATTTATAATATATCTTAACTGATTTCAGGTTTGGTGTTTTTCTTTAGTGTAGAAATAATTAGACCTGGCTGGTGTAGGTTGATCCAGACCTGGATCGAGCGCTGGCCTGAGAACCAAAAGGTCGCTTGTTCGATTCCCAGTAGGGAACGCATAAGAGGCAACCACACATTGATATTTCACTCTCTCCCTTCCTCTCTCTCTAAGAATAAATAAGTAAAATCTTTTTTTAAAAAAAAGCTACAGATTGATAGTTGCAGGATAGTCATGGAAATGTGGAGAAAATTAAGTCATTAAATTTTTATTTAAAAAAATAAAGTAGAAGTAATTAGTAGATATATCCCAAACAAAAATGATTTAGTACCTCGTTAAACACATATTTTGGTGACTTTAAATAGTTAATGTATCTCTTTTGCAGCTTCCTTCGTTCGATGACTGCCCTCCTGGACCCAGCTCAGATTGAGGAACGAGATAGGCGGCGACAAAAGCAGTTAGAACATCAGGTACTGCATTGTAAAGTATTGTTCTTTGCCTTATTTATGGGCAGTAGACACCTAAGTAAATATAAATAAAATTTCATTATAAACTTACAGCATAGGCTTTGTTCAGTCCCTTGATGAATCTAATTTGTACTTAAACTGGCATTATATTAAAGTTATACTCATGCTGAGAATCAGACAGTATCATGTAGTACAGCCACCTGCCTTCCAGAAGAGATTTTTTTTTTTTTTTTAGACTGAGGGGAAGAGAGGAAAAAAGAGAGGGAGAGAAACATCAATGTGTGGTTGTTTCTCATGCACCCACACTGGGGGTCTGGCCTGCAATGCAGGCATGTGCCCTGACTGGGAATCAAACCTGCAACCTCTTGGTTCACAGTCCCATGCTCAATCCATTGAGCCACACCAGCCAGGGCGAGATTTTTAATATATAGGTTGTATATATGAAATAGCACTAAATCTTCAGTTAGTATTGGATACTTTTTTTATTAGTTTAGTTACTTTCTATATACTGATAAACTTATTTTAGAAACACCAAAACAAATGCATCCTGGGATATTGTTGTGTTTTTTTTTTTTTTTAATTGTTTTTCAAGGACAGTTGTCTCCATTTTCCCCTACTGCTCCCCCCACCCCAGCCATCCTCACTTCCTACCCTCAGTCCTATCCCCCCTTTGGCTTTGTCCATGTCCTTTATACATGTTCCTTGATCACTCTCCCCCTTTTCCCCCCAATACCCCCACCCACTCCCCACCCACTTCCCCTCTGTTTACTGTCAGTTTGTTCTTTATTTCAATGTCTCTGGTTCCGTTTTGCTTGCTTGTTTGTTTTGTTGATTAGGTTCCCCTTATAGGTGAGATCATATGGTATTTGTCTTTCACTGCCAGGCTTATTTTACTTATCATGATGCTCTCCAGTTCCATCCATGCTGTTGCCAAAGGGTAGGAGCTCCTTCTTTCTTTCTGCTGCACAGTATTCCGTTGTGTAAATGTACCATAGTTTTTTGATCCACTCATTTACTGACGGGCAGTTAGGTTGCTTCCAGCACTCGGCTATTGGAAATTGTGCTGCTGTGAACATAGGGGTGCACAGGTTATTTTGGTTTGGTGTTTCAGGGTTCTTAGGGTATAATCCCAACAGTGGAATTGGTGGGTCAAAAGGCAGTTTCATGTTTAGTTTTCTGAGGAAATTCCATTACTGTTTTCCACTGTGGCTGCACTAGTCTGCATTCCCACCAACAGTGCACTAGGGTTCCCTTTTCTCCACATCCTCACCAGCACTTGTTGTTTGTTGATTTGTTTATGATGGCCATTCTTACAGGTGTGAAGTGGTATCTCATCATGGTTTTAATTTGTATCTCTCTGATGGCTAATAATGCTGAGCATCCTTTCATATGTCTCTAGGCCCTCTGTATGTCCTCTTTGGGGAAGTGTCTGTTCAAGTCTTTTGCCCATTTTTTAAGTGGGTTGCTTGTCTTCTTAGAGTGGAGTCGTGTGAGTTCTTTATATATTTTGGAGATCAAACCCTTGTCAGAGGTATCATTTGCAAATATATATTCCCATACATTTGGTTCCCTTTTCATTTTGCTGATGTTTTCTTCAGCCATGCAGAAGCTTTTTATTTTGATGAAGTCCCATTTGTTTATTCTTTCCTTTCTGTCCCTTGCTCTAGGGAACATATTGATGAAAATAATAATGTGTAGAATATCTGAGATTTTCCTCCCTATGTTCTACTCTAGGACTTTTATGGTGTCGCCACTTATATTTAAGTCTTTTATCCCTCTTGATTTTATTTTTGTATATGGTATCAGTTGGTGGTTGAGTTTCATTTTTTTCTGCATGTAGCTGTCTAGAACTCCCAATACCATTTGTTGAAGAGGCTATTTTTACTCCTTTTTATGTTTTTGTCCCCTTTGTCAAATACTAATTGACCATAGAGCCTTGGGTTTATTTCTGGGCTCTCTATTCTGTTACATTGATCTATGTGTCTGTTCTTATGCCAGTAACAGACTGTGTTGATTACCATAGCCTTGTAATATAGTTTGATGTCAGGTATTGTGATCCATCTACTTTTTCTTTCTCAAAATTGCTACAGCTATTTGGGGTTGTTTATAGTTCCATATAAATTTTTGAAATGTTTCTTCTATATCTGTGAAATACATCATTGGTATTTTAATAGGGATTGCATTCAATCTATACATTGCTTTGGGTAGTATGGCCATTTTGATGATATTAATTCTTGCAATCCATGAACACGGTATATGCTTACATTTATTTGTGTCTTCCTTAATTTCTTTCTTCAGTGTTGTGTAGTTTTCTCAGTACAGATCTTTTACCTCCTTGGTTAGGTTTATTCCTAGGTACTTTATTTTTCTTGTTGCTATATCAAATAGGATTTTTTTCCCCTGATTTCTGTTTGTGATATTACATTTAACACAATGTGATATTCTGTTTGTGTGTAAAAATGCCTTCAATTTCTGAATATTGACTCTATCCCACTGTTTTGCCCATTTCACTTATTTGGTCAAGTAGTTTTTTGGTAGAGTATAGGATTTTCTGTGTACACTATCATGTCATCTAGAAACAATGACAGTTTTGTTTCCTCCTTTCCAATTTGGATGCCTTTTTTTCTTTTTATTGTCTGATTGCTGTGGCTAGGACTTCTGATGCTGTGTTGAATAGGGTGGTGAAAGTGGACATCCTTACTCATTCCTGATCTTAGTGGGAAAGCTTTTAGTTTTTGCCCATTGAGTACGGCTGTAGGTTTCTCATGTATGGCCTTTATTATGTTGAGGTATGCTCCCTCTACTCCCATTTTACTGAGTGTTTTTATCATAAATGGGTGCTGTACCTTATCAAATGCCTTTTCTGGTCTTTTGGTATGATTGTGATTTTTGCCTTTCCTTTTGTTTATGTGATATATTACGTTTATTGATTTGTAAATATTGTACCATCCTTGCATCTCTGTGATGAATCCCACTTGAATGATCTTTTTAATGATCATAGGTATTGCTTGAAGCAGTTTTCCAATATTTTGTTGAGGATTTTAGTGTCTATGTTCATCAGCAATATCGGCCTGTAGTTTTTTTTCTTTATAGTGTTTTTATCTGGTTTTGGGATTAGGATGATGCTGGCTTCAGAAGAAAAAATTTGGGAGTCTTCCTTCTTCTTGGATTTTTTGGAAAAGTATGTTAAAGATGGGGTTAGCCCTTCCTTAAATGCTTTGTAACATTCTCCTGTGAAACTGTCCGGCCCAGGGCTTTTGTGTGCCGCAAGTTTTTCAATTACTGCTCGGATTTCACCAACTTGTTATTGGTCTGTTCAGGTTTCCTGCTTATTAGTCATTCAGTTTTGAAAGAGTATACTTCCTAGAAATTTGTCCATTTCACCCAGGTTTTCAAATTTCTTGGCATATAGTTGTTTGTAGTAATTTCTTATAGTCCTTTGTATTTCTGTGGTATTGGTTGCAATCTCTCCTCTTTCATTTCTGATTTTGTTTATTTGGGTCCTCCCTGTTTTTCTTGATGAGTCTGCATAAAGGCTTGTCGATTCTGTTTATCTTTTCAAAGAACCACCTCCTGGATTTATTAATCCTTTGAATTGTTCTTTTAGTCTCTGTGTCGTTTAGTTCTGCTCTGATCTTGGTTATGTCCTTCCTTTTATTCACTGTGGACTTTGTTTGTTATTGTTCCTCCAGTTCTAATAGATGTAGGGTTAGGTTGTTTATTTGAAATGTTTCTATCTTTTTTTAGGTAGGCATGTATCGCTATTTGCGATAATAATTATGTGATTGTTTATGACTAGAAAGCCATCACTGCTCAGGTAGAAGAGAAGCGTAGGAAAAAGCAGTTGCAAGAAGAGCAGAGAAAGAAGGAAGAACAAGAAGAGGAGCTTCGTTTAGCACGGGAACGAGAAGAGATGCAGAAGCAGTATGAAGAAGACATACTTAAGCAAAGACAAAAGGAAGTAGGTATTTATATTCTAATTGTAACATTTTAGAGTAAAAAGGGATATGTTCTTAAAAATTATGAAGCTCTGAAGAAACATTAAAGCTTTGCATAAAGAAAGTTTTGAAACTTAGGGAGGAATTTGGAGGTTTTATTTCAAATGATTATTTCACAAGTGCTGTACTGCTTTGGTTGTTTTTTTTTTTTTTTTTCTGCTTAGAAGGGAGTCAAAATGAGTTGTTATAGCACAAACAGAAGTTATCCATGGTCTTGATTTTGAAATGTTTTCTAAGCAATGATTATTTATATTAATAAATGTTTTAGAAATGTTAAGAAAAATGATTGGCCTTTCTCTCTGTATCCTCTTGTGAACAGAGTATATATTTGCAGAGTGATTGGCTGGGATTGGTAATACAATTTGTTGCTATGTTGGGGGTTTTGTCTGTGCTAAATAAAGGTCTTTTAAAAAGAGTTAGATGTTTGATTGACTAGGAGCATCCCTAGCAGGGGTGTCCAACCTTTTGGCATCTCTGGGCCACACTGGAAAAAGAGTTGTGTTGGGCCACACATTAAATGCACTGTGGCATATAATCACCAGAAAATCTCAAAATATTTTAAGTAAATTTATGATTTTGTGTTGGGCCACATTCATAGCCATCCGGGGCCACATGTGGCCTGTGGGCCATGGGTTGGACACCCCTGCTGTAAGAAGTATAGACAGTATAGTTTATGTTGGTGTCAAGCTGAACTGACAAAAAACAACTCATACTATCACATCAGTTGCTGAAGATTCTTGAGGTTTACAAAGTAGAACATAGAGCACTTCCTCTGGAGTTGGGAGGTAAGACTGAGACCTTTCATTTTCTTGCCTTTTCCATTTGCAACCTTTACTCCAAAATCAGTTCATGAAGGGGTACATGGTCTGGGTTTTGACTTCATTATATTGAATAGGCTGAGCCAACTACTCCTATGAAATAACTATATACATGAAAAAAACCCTCAAAATATCATTTGTTTGAATTGCAATAAATGGCCACAAACTTTGTGTTTTATCTCTTAATAATCTATTTTTAATCTTAATAGAAATCTGATGGAATGGACCATTGGTTTAGAAACTTTGAAAGCTTTATTAGTATAAACTTGAATGTAAAAGTGTTCTTATGTATGTGGTCTAATGGAGCTGTAAAAAAGATTAGACTTCTGGTCAAAATGTTGGAGTAGGTAAACGCTGTGCTCATCTCCTCCCATGATGACATCCAAACTACACCTAAACTATACAACAACCGTCATCAATAACTGCCTGAAGTCTAGCTGAACAGAAGTCCTATAACTAAGAATATACAGAAGTCAGGTGGAGACTAGTAGGAGGAACAGAGAAATGGAGTGGGCTCCTCCCATGCCTACATTTGTGGTAAAAATTGGGAAGGCTATCTCAGCTGTGGAGGTCCCCCTGAGGAACGAGCATTTCCAGCTCAACACCAGGCTTCCAGCCCACAGTTCCATTGCTGGGAAGAAGTCTCTATAACTTCTGCTGTGAAACCAGTGGAGACTGTGGTCTGAGATGGAGTGAAATGGAGGTCTTCTGGAATTGCAGGGCCCATTCACAGACTTACTTGCTGACAGCCTCACTCACTCTCATCTCCAGCTTGAAAAGTGCCAGGGTAGAACTGAATTGTCTGGGTTTGGGGCAAAGGCTGGATGGGCACAGAAATGCTGACAGAAGCCATTATTCATTTGTTGTACCCAACCCACACCCAGCCTGCAGGCTTAAACAGATGCCAGATATGAATCTCCATCAACCTAACACCATTCACACTGCCTGGTGAGTCTCTGAGACCCCATCCCACCCAGCATTTGGGCCCACCCAAGTTGCTTCCTATGCTATGGTATTTTCCATACAAATGGCCTGTGTTGGCTTGTGCTGTGGACTTTCCTAAAATCTCTCAAGGGTTCACAAACTCCAGACAAGTAGCATCTGGCTTTGAAGTGTTCTATCCCTGTTGCTAGGCAGCCCCAAGCCCTGCACTAGCAGCATCCTGCCTCAGTTCGCCATTTAGCCTCTTGCATGCATCTCTACACCCAGCACAAGTTGCAGGCATCTTATACAGTGTCCCTGGGTAGGGCACAATCACTGACCTTGGCCTGCACCAGAGGCCCCAGAACCAACACACCCTGTGGCCAGCTTCAGACCACACCAGAGTACCACTCAACCACCTCCACAAACTGTGTCCCCAAAGGGCAGACTCCGCAGGCTCCAGAGCCCCACTAAAGAGAATCTTGCTTCATGGGGTCAACACCTGCACAACAGTTCCTCTGCTGTGGACACGGCCAGTCCTCACAACCAGTCAGTGAGGGTCAGTCCCACCAAATGATCAACCAACAGCAATGAAGGCTCAACTACAACAGGAGAACGCACCCTACTCACACAGGAGACACACCTGGAGCACCTGGCTCCGGTGACCAGTAGATTGAGCCACTGGGCTTCATAGGACATCTACTACATAAGGTCACACTACCAAGACTGGGGGATGTGGCAACTCTATGTAATACATAGAAACAAATGCAGGGAAGCAGCCAAAATGAGGAGACAAAGAAACATGTCCCAAATGAAAGAACAGAACAAAACTACAGAAAAAGATCTAAACAAAATGGAGACATGCAATCTATCAGATGCAGAGTCCAAAACACTGGCTATAAGGATTCTCAATGAAATTCAGGGAAGAATAGATAATCTCAGTGAGAACTCCAACAGAAAGATAGGGAACATAAAAATGGAGATAGAAATTATAAAAAAGAACCATTCAGAAGTGTAGAATAAAATAACTGAAATGGAGAATATATTAGAGGTAATAACAGTAGATCAGGTGAAGCAGATGAAGCAGAGGATTGAACCTACAATTTGGATGACAAGGTAGCAGAAAACATTCGGTCAGAACAGCATAAAGAAAAAAGAATTTAATAAAATGAAGCTAGTTGAAGGGGCCTCTGGGACAACTTCAAGTGTACTAACATTTGTATCATAGGGTTACCAGAACAAAAAGAAAGAGCAAGAAATTTAAAACTAATTTGAAGAAATAATGATGGAAAACTTCTTAAACCTGGTGAAGGATGTGGACATACATGCCTAGGAAGCACAGAGATTCCTAAACAAGAATGAACTCAAAGAAGCCCATACTAAGATACATCATAATTAAAATGTCAAAGGTTAAATACAAAGAGATTTTTAAAAGCATCGAGACAAAAATCTTACCTACAAGGGAACTCCCATAAGCCTATCAGCTGATTTCTCAACAGAAACTTGTAGGCCAGAAGGGATTCAAAATATTCAAAGTGGTGAAAAGCAAGGACCTACATCCAACAAAATTCAACCCAGCAAAGCTATCATTTAGAATCAAAGGACACATAAGGAGCTTCCCAGACAAGAAAAAGCTAAAGTAGTTCATCATCAAATCAGTATTATAAGAAATGGTCAAGGGACTTCATTAAAAAGAAGGAAAATACAAATAACAAAAATATGAATAATAAAATGTTCATAACTACATACTTACCAATAATTGCTTTAAATGCAAATGGATTAAATGCTCCAATCTAAAGACATAGGGTGGCTGAATGGAAAAGAAAACAAGACACATACATATATTACCTACAAAAGACCCACTTCAGATGAAAAGACACAGACTGAAAGTAAATAGATAGAAAAAGATATTTCATGCACTGGAAATAACAAAAAAAGCTGGTGTAGCAACACTTGTATCAGACAAAGTAGACTATAAAACAAAGACTGTATCAAGATACAAAGAAGGACTCAGCAATTCCATATCTGGGTATTGATCTGACGAAACTCCAAACACTAATTGAAAAAGTCTTGTGCATCTCCATGCTCATTGCAGCATTATTTACAGTAGCCAAGATATGGAAGCAGCCTAGGTGTTCATCAATAGGTGAATGTTTAAAAAAGAGGTGGTATGTGTATATACAATGGATTATTACTTAGCCACAAAGAACAGAATCTTGCCATCTGTGATGACATGGATGGACCTAGAGAGAATAATGTTAAATGAGTGAGTCAGAGAAAAACAAAT
The DNA here is from genome assembly GCA_039655065.1 of Glossophaga mutica. NCBI lineage: Eukaryota > Metazoa > Chordata > Mammalia > Chiroptera > Phyllostomidae > Glossophaga > Glossophaga mutica. Next base: position 50,889,860 of record CM077309.1, read on the forward strand.
ACCATATGATTTCACTTACATGTGGAATCTGAAAAACAAAATAAATAAACAACAGAAAGAGATTCAAAGATACAGAGAACATTTTTTTTAATTTTTTTATTATTTTTTAATCAGTATTTTTTAAATTGTTGATATTGTACAGTTGTCTGTCTTTTACCCCGCCCCCAGCCCACCACCCCAGCCCTCTCCACCTTCCAGTTCCACCCCCCATAGTTTTTGTCCATGACAGAGAACATTTTGATGATTTGTCAGATGCAGGAGGGTTGGGTAAAAAAGGGGAAGGGATTAAGATGTGCAAATTGTCAGTTAGAAAAAGAGTCACAGAGATGTAAACTATAGCATAGGGACTATGGTCAGTAATATTGTAATAACTGTGTGTGGTGTCAGATGGGTTCTGCACTTATCAGGATGATCACTTTCTAAGTTATATAAATTTGTAATCACTGTTTTACCTGAAACTAACATATTATAGATCAACTGTAATTGAAAAATAAAATTATTGAAAAAATTAAAATCCCATAAATCAATAACAAAAAGACAGAAACCTAATAAAAGAATGAGCAAAAGACCGGAACAGGTAATTTACCACTTTACAAAAGAAAACAGCCAATGAATATTTAAAAGAAGCTTATTCTCATTAGTCATCACTGAAGTGTAAATTAAAACCACAATGAAATGCCATTTTATATCCATCAGAATGGCTAAAATTAAAAAGACTAACATTGTACCCTGGCTGGTGTGGCTCAGTGGATTGAGTGCTGCCCTGCGAAGTAAAAGGTCACCAGTTCGATTTCCAGTCAGGGCACATGCCTGGGTTGCAGGCCAGGTCCCCAGTAGGGGGCACACAAGAGGCAACCACACATTGATGTTTCTCTCCCTCTCTTTCTCCCTTTCTTCCCCTCTCTGTAAAAATAATTAAATAAAATCTTTAAAAAAAGAGATGTTAAAATGTAAGCTTCAAAAGGAAAGGAATTTGCCCTGTTGATTGTTTTGTTCCCGGTATCTTGAATACAGCCTGGCACATAGTAGGAGCTAAGAAAATATCTACTGAGAGAAAATAGTCAAGTTTGTATGTGTTTGGTAATTTATTTAATGAATATTTGTACTTTATTATAATAGGAAATTATAACTCTCAAGACAAATGAACTGTTCCAGACAATGCAGAGAGCACAGGAGCTGGCACAGAGACTGAAACAAGAACAAAGAATTCGAGAATTGGCTCAAAAGGGACATGACACTTCTAGATTGATTAAAAATCTTGGTGGTAAGCACTTACCTAGAATTTTATTTATAATATTTTTAGTTGATTTTTAAATGACTGTCTTTAATACCTTTAACACCCCTATTAACTAAATATTTTTAAAGGAATTTTAGACCTTGAACTAATAATGCATTTTTCAGCGGGGGTGGAGGGAATTACCTTAAGAGTACAACTAAATGGTGTTACACTTTTCAGTGTTTTCACATAATTTTCTTATTTTGCTCACAATAGGTAAAATGAATACTTTTGTACCCATTTTTATGGAGACATCTATTAAGTGGTCTCCCTGTATTCAATAAGGGATAATAAGAATGAGGGTAACTTTTTGTAAGAAATGTTAGGCTAGCCCTTCTAAATATTTTGTCATTGTTCATATTGTTTAGTTAACAGTCTTGTTCATATTTAGTTTCTGCTACTTGTAATTTTACTGTTCCTCAACTATCATTTTATCCAATTATTTCTCTTGCCAGTTGATTCAGTACAAGTGGAATTTAATGAATCTACTAACAACATTTCAAATTCAAGACATAGCTTGGATGAAGTCAGTGGTAAAATGAATACATGTATTAGTTCTATGAACTCTTCTAAGAAGGATACTGGTGTGCAAACAGGTATTTGTTTGGAAATTGTTATTAAGTTTAAAATTTACTTAAAATTAAGTCAGAATTGGAATCAATTTCAGTTAATTTAAAATTTTAAAATTAAAGGAATTGAAGATTTTCAATAGGTTAAAAAGTAAAAGGATGTCTTGATTTTTCAATTTTCTATAACAACTTTATTGAGATACAATTCACATAGTATAAAATTAACCCTTTTCACAATTCAGATTTTATTTTACTTTTTTAAAGATTTTATTTATCTATTTTTAGAAAGAGGGGAAGGGAGGGAGAAAGAAAGGGAGAGAAGCATCAATGTGTGGTTGCCTCTTGGGTGCCCCCTACTGGCGATCTGGCCTGCAGCCCAGGTGTATGCCCTGACTGGGAATCAAACCAACAACCCTTTGGTTCACAGGCTGGCACTCAATCCACTGAGCCACAGCAGCCAGGGAAAGTTCAGTGTTTTTTCAAAGAGTGCAGTTTAGTTTTTATATTCAGAGTTGTATAACCATCATTTCAGTGAATTTTAGAACATTGTTATCATTCCGAAAAGAAATCCAGTACCCATTAACAGTCACTCTCCATTTCCTCTCTCTTCTCCCTTCCTAGGCAACCACTAATCTACTTTCTGTCTATAGATTTGCCTATTCCAACATTTCATATAATTGGAATCCTACCCATTGTGTGGTCTTTTGTGTCTGGATTTTTTTTTACTTAACATAATATTTTAAGGTTCATCCATGTTGTATCGTGTATTAGTACTTCATTTTTTTAAAGATTTTATTTATTTATTTTTAGAGAATGGAAGGAAAAGAGATGGAGAGAAACATCATTGTATTGTTGCTTCTGGCATGCCCCCCAATGGGGGACCTGGCCTGCAACCCAGGCATGTGCCCTGACCGGGAATCGAACCAGTGATCTTTTGGTTTACAGGCCAGCACTCAGTCCACTGAGCCACACCAGCCAGGGCTAGTACTTCATTTTTATTACTGAATAATATTCATTTTATGAATATCCCACAATTTGTTTATTCCTTCATCATTTAATGTGCATTTGGGTTATTTCTACTTTTTGGCTATTGTGAGTATGCCACTATGAACATTCATGTGCAAATTACTATGTAGACATAAATTTTCAGATCTCTTGGGAGAAATGAGTAGCATTGCTAAGCCATATAGTAACTATATGTTTAGCATTTAGAGGAACTACGAAACTTTTCCAAAGCAACTACACTTTTTTATATTTCCACCCACAGTATTTGAGTTTTCCAATTACTCTATATCCTTGTTCACAATTATAATCCTTACAATTATAAAGTGGTTTCTTGTGGTTTTGATTTGCATTTCCCCAATGACTAATGATGTTGAGCATATTCTCATTTGCTCATTTAAAATTTTTACATAGGTAATAAGGTAATATCTTTAGTGGGTACCATTATCATAGGTCTTCATGCTTACTATGAATTCTTTTAGGCCTCCACCTATCTGTCTTGGAAATCTTTCTTTTTTTTTTTAGATAACCTCCAGGTTGTCTCTTTACCTTTTCATTTTTCTCATTCAGGGTATAATTGCCATGTAACATTAGTTTCAGGTGTATAATATCATGATTTAATATTTGTATATATTTCAAAATAATTACCACAAGAAGTCTAGTTAACATTTACCACCATAGAGAGTTACAATTTTTTTTCTTTTGATGAGAACTTTTAAAAACTACTCTTACTTACAAATATTCAATACAGTATTTTTATTATTACTTGGTACAGCATTTTTATTATTTTATTATTTTGAAACCTCGCCCAATTTTATTGATTTTAGAGAGAGAAAAAAAGCATCTGTGTGAGAGTGAAACATCCATTGGTTGCTTCCCATATGCATTCTTACTGTAAATAGAACCCACAACCTATCTATACGCCCCGACAGTGGATGAGCCCACAACCTTTTGTTGTATGGGGTGATGCTTTAACCAACCGAGCCACCAGGGAATACAATATTATTAATACAGTTGGCCCTTGAACAACATGGATTTGAACTGCACTCGTCCAATTATGTGGGGATTTTTTTTTCCAGTGGACCTGTGTAGTTAAGTTCACACATGCAGTTCAAGCCCCTGTTGTTCAAGGGTCAGTCCACAGTTGGGAATCTGTGAATGTGTAGGGCCAGTTGCAATTATATGTGGATTTTCAGTTGTACAGGAGAATGGTACCAATAACCTTCATATTGTTCAAGGGTCACATAGAGTCACCATGTTACTGAACAAAAAAAAAAAGGCAGAGGTTCAGCTACCTGCTGGCACAAAAGCCAAACTTGAGAGGCGGGTGCTGATGCAAAAGGAAAGAAGTTTGATTTGTATGCTGTGCCATCTTGAAGAATGGGGAACTTCCCGTCTCTTAGCTCATCTCCTCTTAGTAACCCATCCTCAGCAAGACCAGAACAAAGGGCAGTGCCCAGAGTTCCTGCTCTATTTTAAAGTATTGTCCTTTGGGGCCTGCAGGTGCCTGCTAAATCATCATCCAGGTAGCTTAGCTTATTCCCAGCTGCTGTTGGGGGTCAGGCTCCCTCCTGGAGGCTGCATGTGGAGCCAGTGTGGTCATGGCCATGCTGCTGCTAGGGCCATCAGGTCGCATGCTTCCAGATGAAAGAGCACACGAACACCCTGGTAAATGCTTCACCAGGTCAACTAGAGAAAGAGCAAAACTCCCCCCTGGAGGCCATGGGCCATGTAGCTACTAAGGCCATATGGCCCATGGAGGACAGACCAGTGCATCCACTGAGTGCAGGTTCCGAGCAGTGAGCGACAAGCAAGTGCTAGAGCGTTTCTTTGTTCTCCTGGGACTATGTCTATTTTGGGTGTGAGATGGGCCAGTTGCTTTCTCAGGATGACCTAATAACTTCCTAAACTTTCGGGTGCTGTGGGTGGGTCTGCCTCCCAACAAATCCGTTCTTTACCCAGGCAAGATTGTCAGTGGTCTAGGACCATCCTCTGCTGCCATTCTGACTTATATGGCGCATGTGCCTGCCTTCCCCTGGGTTGACCCACAATCTAGTCCTGGAAGGGTGGGGACAAGGGCTTTCCCCCTTATTCAATTATCTTTCTAGATCTTGGTGCACTGGGAGCCCTATCCATTCATCTTTAGAGGTGCGGACTTGTTTGGACCCTATCCATCATTTCTCTAGCCCTAGGCATGCTTGGGCCCCATCTGTCCATCTTTCCAGCTTTCCCCACGTACTTGGGCCATGTCCATTCACTTTCCAGCTTTCAGCATACTCAATTTAAGAACCTCCCCCTGCTGCCATCCCAGCTGGTACGGGGGACTGCCCTGACTCTGATACATTCAAGGCTGCCTGGCTTCCTTGCCCTTGAGGCCTCAGACTACGCTGAGGTGGCTCTGTCATCTCCTAGCCTAACACTTTGATGCAGCTGGGCCCCACCACCGCTCCCACCTGGGGCTGGGGGAGTGATGGTGCCAGGGAGGTGGTGCCCTGCCACTTGTGGTGTCTGCCAGGGTTCCCGCTACCTCTGGGCCAGGCATTTGCACAGCTAGGATGCTGCACTCAGCTGAACCTCAGGGCTCTGTGCCCCAACCCCAGAGAGGCACCCCCTTCTCCTTGCAGCTTGGCGTAGTCTGCCAAGTGTCAGCATCTTGGCTTGCAGAGGAGTGGCAGGCCAAGAGTATGGGCTTATCTACCAGTAACAACCATGCTGTACATTATGTCTCCATGTCTTATTTTATAACTAGTAGTTTGTTCCTTTTGACCTCCCTTCACCAATTTCACTCCCTTCCCCTACCACACCAGTCTATTCTCTTTATCTATGAACTTTTTTTTAAGATGCCACATATAAGTGAGATATGGTACTTGACTTTCTCTGACTTATTTCATTTAGTATCATGTCCTCAGGATTTATTATTTTGTATGGCTGAATAATATTCTGTGTATTGTATGTATCACACATATCTAATATGTATTCATATATGCACATACATACCAAATTTCTTTACCCATTCATTTATCCATGGACACTTGAGTTGCTTCCATGTCTTAGCTATTATAAATAATGCTGCATATGTTCTTTTGAATTAGTGTTTTCGATTTCTTCAGTTATAGTCTCAGAAGTGGGATTGCTGGGTCAAAAGGCAGAACCATTTTTATTTTTTTGAGATATCTCCATACTGCTTTCCACAGTGGCTGCACCAGTCTTCATTCCCAGCAACAGTGCACAAGGGTTCTCTTTTCTCCACATCATTTCAACATCTGTTTCTTGTCTTTTTGATAATAGACATTCTAATAGATGTATGGTGATATCTCATTGTGGTTTTTATTCTCACTTCCCTAATAATTAGTGATGTTAACATCCTTTCAGGTACCTGTTGACCATCTGTATGTCATGTTTGGAAAAATGCTAGTTTAGATTTTCTGCCCATGTTTTCATCAGATTATTTGTGAGGGTTTTTTCACTGTGTTGTATGAGTTCTTGTAATTTCCAGTATTTTTCTTCCACTCAGTAGGTTGCCTCTCACTTTATTGATGGTTTCCTTTGCTGTGCAGAAGCTTTATAGTTTGATGAAGTCCCTCTTGTTTACTTTGCTTTTAGTATCAGATCCAAAAATGATCACCATGACTGATATCAAGGAACTTACCATCTATGTTGTCTCAGAGTTCTATGGTTTCAAGTCTTATAATCAAGCTTTTAATCAATTTAGATTTAATTTTTGTATATGATATAAGACAGGGGTACTCATCCTCTAGGCTATGGACTCGTACCTCTCCGTGCCTGTTAGGAACTGGGCTGCACAGCAGGTGGTGAGCTTGAATGTAATGCATTTGAATTTTCCTGAAACCATCTTCCCATCCTTGGTCTGTGGAAAAATTGTCTTCCATGAAACTGGTCCATGGTCCCAAAAAGATCGGGGACCTCTGACATAAGATACTGGTCTAATTTTATTTCTTTGCATTTGGCTGTCTGGTTTTCCTAGCACCAAATATTGAAGAGACTGTCCTTTCCTCATTGTATAATCTTGGCTAATTTATTATAAATCAGTTGACCATATATGGGTGGTTTATTTCTGGGCTCTCTATTCTGTTTTATTCACGTATGTGTTTGTTTTTATGTCAATACCATACTGTTTGATTATTATTGCTTCATAGTATAGTTTGAAATCAGGGAGTGTGTTGCCTCCAGCTTTGTTTTTCTTGCTCAAGATTGCTTTGGCTATTCAGGGTCTTTTGTGGTTCCATACAAATTTTGGGATTGTTTCTTCTATTTCTGTGAAAAATATCCCTGGGATTTTGTTAGGGATTTCATTGAATTTGTGGATCACTTTGGGTAGCATGGATATTTTAACAATATTAATTCTTCCAATCTATGATTTTGGAATAGTTTTCCCTTCATTTGCTTTTTCTTGAATTTTTTCTAATAATGTCTTACAGTTTTCAATGTACAGGTGTTTCACCTCTTTGGTCAAATTTATTCTTAGAATTCTTTTTGATGCAATTGTAAATAGGATAATTTTCTTAATTTCTCTATCTTATAGTTTCTTATTAGTATCTAGAACTGCAACAGAATTTTGTGTATTGATTTTATATTCTGCAATTTCACTACATTCATTTGTTCTAACAGCCTTTTTTTTTTTTGTGGCGTCTTTAGGGTTTCCTAATATGTCATCTGCAAGTAGTGACAGTTTTACTTTTTCCTCACTGATTTGGATGCCTTCTATTTCTTTTTCTAGTTTAATTGCTCTGGCTAAGACTTCCATCAGTATATTGAATAAAAGTGGTGAGAGTGGACATCCTTGTCTTGTTCCTGACCTTAGAAAAAGCTTTTAACTTTTCACCCTTGAATATGTTAGCTGTGGGCTTGTCATAGGTAGCCTTTATTATGTTGAGGTATGTTTCCTCCATTCCCACTTTGTTCAGAGACTTTTACTAATAAATGGATGTTGAAATTTGTCAAATGCTTTTCTGCATCTATTGAGATAATCATATGATCTTTATTCATTTTTTAAAAGATTTTGTTTATTTGTTCATTTATTTATTTTAGAGCAAAGGGAAGGGAAGGAGAAAGAGAGGGAGAGAAACATCATTGTGTGGTTCCCTCTTGCACACTCCATACCAGGGACCCAGCCCGCAACCCAGGCATGTGTCCTGACTGAGAATTGAACCCGTGACCCTTTGGTTTGCAGTCCAGCACTCAGTCCACTGAACCGCACCAGCCACAGCTTTATTCTTCGTTTTTTATTGTAGTGTGTCTCATTGATTGATTTGTGTGTACTGAATTCTCCTCGCATCCTTGACATAAGTCACAGTTGATCGCAGTGTATATAATCCTTTTAATGTATTATTGAATTCGCCTTGTTAATATTTTGTTGGGAAGTTTTTCCATGTGTTTCATCAGGGATATTGGTTTGTAATTTTACTTTCTTGTGGCAGACATACCTGGTTTTGGTATTGGGGTAATGCTGGCCTCATAAAATTAGTTCAGAAGCATTCCCTCTTCTCTTTTGTAAAAGGATTGGTAATAATTCTTCTTCGAATATTTGATAGAATTTACTAATGAAGCTATCTGGTTCTGGATTTCTGTTTGTTGGGTAGTTTTTGATTACTTATTCTCCTTACTAGTAATGGGTCTGTTTAAATTTTTATTTCTTCTCAATTTAGTCTTGGTAGGTTGTACATTTCTAGGAATTTACCCATTTCTTACAGGTTCTCAAATATGTTGGTGTATAATTGTTCATAGTATTCTCACAGTTCTTCATATTTTTGTGGTATCAGTTGTAACATCTCTCATTTCTGATTTTATTTGAGTACTTTCTCTTTTATTCTTAGTGAGTCTAGCTGAAGGTTTGTCAGATTATCTTTTCAAAGAGCCAGTTCTTATAGTTTTATTGCTTTTTTTCTATTATCTTTTTTTCTATTATCTTTTTAGTCTCTATTTTGTTTATTTATCCTCTGTGTTCTTTATTTCCTCTAGTAACTTTGGTTTTCATTTATTCTTTTTACAGTTCCTTGAGGTATAATTAAGTTGTTTCTTTGAGATTTTTCTTATTTCTTGACGTAGGCACTTATCATGATGAACAACTCTCTTTGACCTGCTTTCACCGCATTTCATAAGTTTTGATATATTTTCATTTTAATTTGTCTCAGGGTATTTTTGAAGTCCTCTTCATTTCTTCTTTGACTCATTGGTTGTTGCATAGCATGTTGTTTAATATCCACATATTTGCAAATTTTCCAGCTTTCTTATAATTTATTTTTAGTTCCATACCATTGTAGTTGGGAAAAGCGTTTGGTATGATTTCAGTCTTTATAAATGTATTAAGATTTATTTCGTGGCTTTATACATGATCTGTCCTAGACACTGTTTTGTGTGCATTTGAGAAAAATGTTCCTTCTGTTGGCAATTGAATGGTATGTTTTGTACATTTCTGTGAATTACATCAGTCTAACATTTCATGTAAGGTCAATGTTTTCCTATTGATTTTCTGTTTGGATGATCTATCCATTGATGTAAGTGGGTTATTAACATCTGCTACTATCATTATATTGTTATTTCTCCCTTAATGTCTGTTAATATTTGTTTCATATGTTTAGGTGCTCCTGTGTTGGGTTCTGAAATATTTATAATACTCTTGTTGGATTGACCTCTTTATTATTATGTAATATCCTTCTTTTACCATCCCTTCACTTTTATTTTGTGTGTGTCCTCACATCTGAAATGAGTCTCTTGTAGCCCTCCCTTATCCACAGATTCACTTTACATGGTTTTAGTCAACTTCGATTAACAGTGGAAATTTTAAATGGAAAATTCCAGAAAGAAACAATTCATAAGCTTTATATTGAATACCATTCTGAGTGGCATGATAAAATCTTGTCCTGTCCCACCTAGGACATGAGTTATCCTTTTGTCCAGCAAATCCACCCTGTACATGCTACCTGCATATATCAGTCACCTTGTTATCAGATCAACTGTCACAGTATCACAGTGCTTCTGTTCAGATAATCCTTATTTTACTTAATGGCCCCAAAGCACAAGAATAGTGATGCTCACAAATGGAATGTACCAAAGAGAAGCCATAAAGTGCATGTATATATGGGAAAAAACATGCATTGGGTTTAGTGTACTACCTGTGGTTTCAGGCATCAACTGTGGATCTTGGAACATCCCTCGCAGATAATGAGGGACTACTACAGATGGGTCTTAATTTTATATCTGTTTTAGCCACTCTGTATCTTTTGATTGGAGAATTATTCTATTTACATTTACAGTAACTGTTGATAGGTATGTGCTTATTGCCATTTTTGTTAATTGTTTTCTGATTAGTTTGTAGTTTCTCTGTTGCTTTCTTCTTTTACTCTCTTCCTTTATATTTTGAAGATTTCTGTAGTGGTGTGCTTAGATTATTTTCTCTTTCTCTTTTTTGTTTCTACTGTGGGTTTTTGCTTTGTGGTTACCACGAGGCTTACATATAACAACTGATACTTATAACAGTTGATTTTAAGTTGGTAACAACATAAGTTTTGACACATTCTAAGTCTCTGTTTTTACTCTCCCTTCACATTTTATGTTTATTTTATTTTATTTTTTTTTACTTTATTTTATTTTATTTTATTTTTTTAGATTTTATTTATTTATCTTTAGAGGGGAAGGGAAGGAGAGAGGGAGAGAAACATCAATGTGCGGTTGCCTCTTGTATGTCCCCTGACGGGAACTGGCCTGGCAAACCAGGCATGTGCCCTGACTGGGAATCGAACCGCGATCCTTCGGTTCGCAGGCCGGCGCTCAATCCACTGAGCCACACCAGCCAGGGTTGTTTTTGTTTTTGTTTTTTTTTTTTAATTTATTTTTATTTTTTTTATTCTGGAATGTAAAGTTCTTCTTCTGATTAAAGTATAGTTGACATACAGTATTAGTTTCATTTGTACAACATAGTGATTTGACATTTATATATATACCTTATGAAGTGTTCACCATGGGAGTAAATATCAATCTACAAAGTTATCTCAATATTATTGACTGTATTCCCTATGCTGTACATTGCATCTCTGAGGTTTATTTTATAAGTTTGTCGTTCTTAATCCCTTTTTGCCCATCCCCCCATTGCCCAACAATCTGGCAACTACTAGTTTGTATTCTATATGAGTGTGTTTTGTTTTGTTTGTTCATGTGTTTAGTTTTTTAGATTCCATATATAAGTGAAATACCATATTTGTATTTCTCTAACATTTTACTTAATACCCTCTATGTCCATCCATGTTGTCACATGGCAAGATTTCATTCTTTTCTATGGCTGAGTAATATTACATTGTATATGTGTGTATCGCATCTTTTTTATTCACTGATCTGTGGATGGACACCTACTTGCTTTCCTTATCATGGCCATTATAAATAATACTTCAGTGAACATAGGGGTACATATATTTTTTCAAATTAGTGTTTTTGTTTCTTTGGATAAATGCCCACAACCGAATTGCTGAATAGTATGGTAGTTCCATTTTTAATTTTTTGTGGAACCTCCACACTGTTTTCCATATTGGCTGTGCCAATTTACTATCCTACCACCAGGGCCCAAGGGTTCCCTTTTCTCCCCATCTTCACCAACACTGTTGTTTCTTGTGTTTTTGATTACAGCCATTCTGACAGGTGTGAGATGATGTTTTATTTGCATTTCCCTGATGGTTAGTGACATTAAGCACCTTTTCTTATGTCTGTGGCCATCTGTATGTCTTCTTTGGAGAAATGTCTTCAGGTCTTCTACCGATTTTTAATTGAATTATTTGCTTTTTTGATTCTGAGTCTTGTAAGTTCTTTATATATTTTGGATATCAATTCCTTATCAGATGTACCATTTGCAAATATCTTCTCCCATTCAGGTTGCCTTTTTGTTTTGTTGATTGTTCCTTCGCTATGCAGTATGGTCCCATTTACTTATTTTTTATTTTGTTGCCATTGCTCAAGGAGATATATCAGAAAAGAAATATTGCTATGAGAAATGTCAGAGAATTTACTACTTCTGTTTTCTTCTAGAAATTTTGTGGTTTCAGGTCTTAAATTTAAGTCTTTAATCAGCTTGAGTTTATTTTGTATATGGTCCTGGATAATTTTTTTGCATGTAGCTGTCCAGTATTCTCAACAACATTTATTGAAGACTTTTCCCCATTGTTTATTCTTGCCTCCTTTGTTGTAAATTTAATTGATTATATAAGCATAGGTTTATTTCTGAGGTCTTTATGCTGTTCTATTGACCTATGTGTCTGTTCTTGTGTCAGCATGATACTGTTTTGATTACTATATACTATATTGTAGTATAGTTTGAAATTAGGGAGACTGAGGTTTCCAACTTCAGTTTCATTTACTTCTGCTATGGTCTTTATTCCTTCCTTCTACACGAACTTTGGGCTGTTTATTCTTCTTTTTCTACTTCCTTTAGGTATAAGTTTAGATTATTAGAGATTTTTCCTGTTTCTGAGGTAGACCAGTATTGTTATAAACTCCCCCCTTATAACATAGATTTTGTAATGTTGTTTCCATTTTTCTTTATCTTGAGGTATTTTTTTCATATCCTTTGATTTCATCATTGCTCATTGGTTGATTGGTTGTTTGCTAGCATGTTGTTCAGCCTCCACATCATGTATTCTTTCCAGGTTCCCTCTTGTAGTTAATTTCTAGTTTCATACCTTTGTAGTTATAAAAGATGCTTGACATGATTTTGATCTTCTTAAATTTCTTGACTTGTTTTATAGCCTAACATGTGATCTGCCCTGGGCACTGCTTGTGTGCACTTAAGAAGAATGTGTAGTCTACTGTTTGGGGATGGAATGTTCTGTACATGTCTATTTAGTCTAATATGTCACTTAAGGCCAATATTTCCTTGTTGATTTTGTGTGGATTATCTATCAATTGATGTAACTGGAGTTTTTAAGTCCCCAGCTATTATTGCATTGCTGTCAGTCTTTCCCTTTATGTCCATTAATATTTGCTGCATTTCACTGCTTCTAAGTTGGATGCATAGATGTTTAGAGTGTTATATCCTCTGGTTAGATTGATCCCTTTATTATTATGTCATACTATTCAGCCATCCTGTCTTTTGAATGTAGCACTTAGTCCATTTACATTTAAAGTAATTATTGATAAGGTATGTACTTATTGCAATTTAACAGTTTTCATACTAGCTTTTATGAGGGTGATTTTTCTTTTTTTATATATTTTCTTATTTCTAGTTTTGGTCCTTTTTTTCTCACTTAAAGAATTCCCTTTAACATTTCTTGTAATGTCATAGTGATGATAAATCCATACCTTTTTCCTGTCTGGGAAATTCTCCTTCAATTCTGAATGATAACTTTGTCAAGTGGAGTATTCTTGGTTGTGGTTTTTTTCTCTTTCATCGTGTTGAATATATCCTGTCCCTCCCTCTGGCCTGCGAAATTTCTGTTAAAGTCAGTTCATATTCTTATGGGCATTTCCTTGTATGTAACTAATTGTTTTTCTCTTGCTATTTTTAAGATTCTCTTGTTTTGCCCTGGCTGGTGTGGCCCAGTTGGTTGAAGCATTGTCCCATAGCCAGAAGGGTTGAGGGTTCAATTCCTTGTAAGGGCATATGCCTCAGTTGCAGATTTGATCCTCAGTCTGGGTGCGTGCTATCCCCAGTCCAGGTGTGTATGAGCCCCAGTCTAGGTGCGTATGGGAGGCAGCCAATCGGTGTTTCTCTCTTGCATCATGTTTCTCTCTCTCTCTTTATAGAAAGCAATGAAAAAGTGCCCTTGGGTAAGAATGGAAAATAAATAACAAGATTCTCTGTTTTCCTTGAACTTTTAACACTTTACTATTGATATTCTTGGTGTGAGTCTTTTTTGGTTCATCTTGTTTGGAACACTCTGTGCTTCCTGGACGTGGATGTCTGTTTCCTTCGTCAGGTTAGGGACATTTCCGGCCATTATTTCTTCAAATAGATTTACTGTTCCTTTCTCTCACTCTTCTCCTTCTGGGATCCCTGTGATGCAAATGTTAGTGCATTTCATGTTGTCCCAGAGGTTCCTTATGCTATGCTCATTCTTTTAAAAAAATTTTTTAATTTTCCCATTTGGTGATTTCCACTATTCTGTCTTTCTGATCACTGATCCATTCTAGTGTAATTTTCAATTAGTTCAGCTCTGATAGATTCTTTATAGTTTTTGTCTCTTTGTTGAAGTTCTCAGCTTGTCTACATACAGAGTTCGGTGAGCATCTTTATGACTATTGTTTTGAATGCTTAATCTAGTAGACAGCTCCTTTCCACTTTGCTTAATTTTTTTCCTAGGGTTTTGTATTGTTTTTTGTATGGAACATATTCTTTTGTCTCCTCATTTTGTCTATTTCTATGTATTGGGTAGATCACCTGTGTCTCCTCATCTTGAAAATGCGCCTTTTAGAAGGTGTACCATGGTGTCAAATGATGGAATTCACCCCCCAACTCCCCGTCACCAGAGCCATGTGCTCCAGAGGCGTTCCCTGTGTGGCCTTCTGTTGTGATTGGGGTACAACTGCTAAGGACACACTGGCAGGCAAGGCTGGCGCCATGCACAGCTGGCTGTGGGGCCTAGCCATAACCCTTGAGCATGCAGTGGTGTCCAGGACAGGGCTTTGGTGTGGCTGGCAATGAGTCCCAGCCTTGACTGTTGAAGACACACGGCAATGTGCTGGTGCTGCTGAGGCCACCCACCAGGTATGGCAGGTGTGCCAGCCTGGTGGGTCCTCAGAGAAATGCCAGGGTGGGGTGAACAGTGTTAGCAAGATTAATGGAGAAGTCAGAAATGGCATCTGGTAGTATCAGACTAGCTAAATGGAAGTAAAAAAAGATTTTTAAATGGTGCCTAACAGTACTTATATCTCTGACCAAAGTTCCAACTAGTCCCTGTCCCTCCAGCACACACCCTCAAATTAGTCAATGTGTTACCTCTTAACACCCAGGTACTTTCAAACTGCTGCCTCTGTACTGGGACTCAAAGAGCACAACCTTGGTTTTTTGCAGCCCTTTGGCTTTCCCAGCTGTAAGCCCTGTTAGTTTTCTAAGCCAAATGTTATGGAGACTCCTCTTGCTGGTGCCTGTTCCCCAGGCTTGGGCTCAGACCCCTTTCTTTTCAGGTGGGGACCTCCAAGATTGTGATATCCTTCCCACTTGTTGGTTATCACTCAGGGAGTGGGGTGGTAGCCTGCTAAGAACTGTCTCTCCAATTGTTATAGTCCCATGTGATTCAGGAATGCAAGCCCTCATGGCCTCCAGAGCCAGGCCATCAGGAGCATTACCCTAGCAGTGGCCACAAAAAATGGGACACCAGATGTGTGGTACAGTGCCTTTCCAGGAAATACTGGCACTCTGGAATAGGGCACAAGGAAAGTACGAAGATGGTACATGCCAGCTGGAACTAGGCAGAGGGGACACAAGATGATGCTTGCCTGGGGTTGGGGAACTTGCCTAGAGTTAAAAAATAAATCACCCACCAGCTTCAGTCCTTTGGAGGGGATCCCAGCAGGCCCCTACATGTGTTACGTTAGATGCCTGCCTCTCAGGCCAAAGTTTTAATGAAAGTAAGTGAGCCACTTTCAAGTACAGTCTGGACACAATTGGCTGCGTCTGCACTGGGCCCTGGGGCAAGTGAATTCATGTGTAAGCTTTTGTGGGTTTCATGTTTGCAAGCCCTGTTGATTATCAAAGTTACATGTTTTGGAGATTCATCTCTTAGGTATAGGTCTTAAAACTACAATGTGGTGTACGAACCCTTTGCTCCTCAGGGAAAAGCTCTGGATTTTGAATTCCCTCCTGATTCATGGTTTGCCATGCTGGGGGTAGGGGCGGATGGCTTGATAGTGTCTCAGCTTCTCCTAGTGACCTCAGTGTGGCCTCTTTCTCACTTGCCTGATGTGTAGGATTCACTAGGACAGTTTTTATGATTGTTTCAGAGGAAATTGTTCCATATATTGCTGTAGATTTGGTAAGTCCATGTGAGGAGGTGGGTTTAGGATCTTACTAGGTCACCACCTTGAACTGGACAGCTTCACTTTTTAAATTAATTCCCAATGCAGCCTCCTGTCAGTAACTTAAAAAGAGACAAAAATCAATGTGACTGGTCATAAATTATATTCCTCTAGAAATATAAAAGCCACTCTGGAGTTGCGTAGTAGAGAGCTCCAAAACAAAAATGTGTTGAAAGAAATCTGTACCCTAATACAGCACTATTTTCTGCTAGTTAATTTTAGACCTTACTTTGAAAACACCAAATTACCCACATTATTTGACAGAAAGTAGAAAGGAACCTTGAAAAGGGAAGTGGGGTAAAGCAATTTGCCAGTGCAACCTACTTACTTATCTGAAATTACTCTGTTTATGAGCTCTTGGTATTTCTTGATAGTTGCCTTTTAAGACTGAAGAATTCGGTCCAGTCCCTTCCCCATGTCCACATAAATAACAAAGTTATATAAATTCTCACACCAGTTAAAGGAAAGTGAAACTAAGTCTTTAAGATAGTAAAATTCTGTGTATTAACAATGAGCAGCTATACATAAGAAAAATTAATTAAGGTCCCAAAATTCAAAAATTCAAGATGATTTATTTAGAAAGGCACCTTTGGTAAAGGGACAGAGTCAACGTAAGGTGAAGTTCCAGGAAATGAGCTAGTGGAATAAATATCTTCACTCTTTTTTCTCTCTTTAATCTGCCTGTTGAACACTCTTGACAGAAGCAGAAGCCAGAGGACCCAGGAAATCGTTGATATGGTTCATACCAGTCAACCTGCCAGGGCAGAGAGCAGGATAGAAAAAGGTGTGAAGTGTGTCTAGTGTGGAAAAAGAAAATACCCAGTATGAGAATGACCACAGGCTGGGCAGCCTTACTAGTGGTTAGTCTTGGAGCAACTCCAGCCTGAAAGAATAACCTAAGAACTCTCCAAGATAAGAGCAATAACTGGGCTGTTCTTTTTTTTAATGTGCAGCCCGACCTCCACCTTTCATTAGTTAATTGTAAATTTAAAATTTTAGTTATAAATAAAAGAAAGTTTTCACAAGGTTCTCAGCTGGTTACACAGCTGTGCAAGCTGAGCACATCATTGAACATTGTATTAGTAAGGATATTTCCAATGTCTTTGGTGAAACTTTTACTGTTTTTTACAATGGCAAAAGTGAAAGGTACGTGATTCAGGGATGATCTGCGGGCAAAAGTGTAATGGTGTGTGAGATACGGACTTAAAAGAACATAAAATGTAACATGACTGTATATCAATAGCAACATTTCCCTAAAAATTTGATTCCAAGAGGGAAGTTATAAGACATTTTCCCAGTGTCTCTAGAGTGAAAACAACTGAAGGACACTTTCCAGATCCCTTTATATTCAATACTTAGGTACTTTGTTAATTTCAAATGAAGAATATTTCACATCTCACTTTCTTTTACATTGGTTTTGATGAAAAGTTGGTCAGTTACCATTGATATGAAAATTGCAAATTACACTTTTTCTTGGAAGTATACTTAGTTATACAAGATGGTATTAGATATGGTGTTTGTATATTCAAGTCAAAACCAGGACCATGCTGTTGAAAGTTGTTTAAAAAATGGTCTACTCATATGTGATGCTACCAATGAATCATCTTAAGTTCTGATATGTATTCTAACACAGGATGATCCACTTGTGTGAGGGATCTAGGGTGGGGTAAACAAATTCAGAGATGGAAAGTACAGTGGAAGTTGCTGGAGTTAGGAGAGAGTATGGAATGGGAAATTCAGCGTAGTGGGTGTTCTTTATGCCACTGAATTGTATACTTAAAAATGGCTTAATGAAGGATCTGGAGAAATTAGAACCCTTGTGTATTATTGGTGGGGTTGTACAATAGTGCAGCCACTATAGAAAACAGCAATAACCATTTGAACTAGGAATTCTACTTCTGGGTGATACCTGAAAAAACTGAAAAGATCTCGAAGAGATCTTTGGACACTCATGTTCATAAAGGTGGAAACAACCCAAGTGTCCCATGGCATATGAATGGGTAAACAAATGTGTTATATACATACAGTGGTGTATTATTCAATCTTAAAAAGGGAGGAAATTCTGACAAGTCTGTAACATGGATGAACTTTTGAGGACATTATACTGAGTGAAAATAGCCAGTCACAAAAAGGCAAATATTCATGACTTTATTTACGTGAGGCACTTATGTAAATAAAGTGCCTCACTTTATTTATTCTATAAATGATTTATAGAAACAAAGTAGAGTGGTGGTTGCCAGGGGCTTGAGGGATGGAGGAATGGGGAGATATTTAATGGCTATATAATTTGTTTTGAAAATTTTAAGTAAAAAAGTTTTAGAGGGTGGTAACTAATAAAATAATTACCTTTAAAAGATGGTTAAAATGGAAAATTTTATATTAAGTATATTTTAACCAGAATTTTTTTAAAATTATATGCTTTTTTTTCCTTTTAGATGACTTAAATATTGAAATATTCACCAGTGCAGAATCACACTGTGGATCAGTAGTAGAGAGGGAAATTATAAATTGTTCATCTCCCGAGATACCTGCAGAATTTAATGAACAGTTTAACACCACAGAAAGAAAACAAGAACTAAGAAGTCAGGATAAAGGATTGAACTTAGAAAAAGAAAACAGTTGGTATAATGACCATTGCAATCAGTTCACAAGTGCAGAGAAACAAACAAAACATAGGAAGAAATGTCCTAAAAGGCCTGATTGGAATATAAATAAGCCACTCAAAGGGTATATTCCAGCATCAGAGAAGTACCCTAAACAGCTTCAAAAGCAGAGAGAAGAAAAAAAGCTAAGAAGGCAAATGGAACTGCTTCATTTGGTAGAAAGAAATAATCCTGGAAACCTCCCTCAAAATAGAGGCACTTCACCAGTTCATTCATCTCATCAGGAAACTGAGTCAAAGTTCGGTTGGCATCTATTCAAAAAGGTAAAGCTCTTCTGTCTCAAATATGTATTTTAAAGTATATAGTGTTGTTTCTAAGATTTAAAAGTTCCCCACATGCATGTTTTCACAAGGCTGTTTGTCTGAAATTTGCTTTAGTTTACATCCAGGGCTGGCAAACTATGGCCCATGGGGAAATCTGCCCTGCTGCCTGCTTTTGTAAATAAAGTTTTAAAAATACACAGCCATCTCATTCTTTTTCTTTTAAGTATTATCTTTGGCTGGCTTCACACAACAGCTGCTGAGTTTAGAGTAGCAGTAGAGACCACATGTACCACAAAAGCCAGGTGTTTACTATCTGGTCCTTTAGTTTCCCCTTAAACTTTGTGTGGATTAATACTATTCTTTATTCAAACACCCATTCAGAAGTTTATGATCCAGCTAGAGGGTAATTTGTAAGATCAGGAAATAATGGCTTGGTTCTGACTCAGGAAAAATACAAAATCTATCCCATAATCTATTATCTTTTATTCAAATATTATCCTCAAATATTTTTCCCAACAAATAACCACTAAAGTATTTGTGGGAACATGTGGAAATACTATTACTCCTTTCTGCATTTATCTACCCATCTTTTAGGAAGAAGAACATCTGAAAATTAATTCTTTCAGCAAAGAAAGGTATGTTAAGGATAGTTTGATTCCATAGCTACTTAGTGCTTTGTATGTGGTACAAAAGAGATAAAAAGTACTTGCTCAAAATACAGGTGAGGTATGAAGATAGAAATAGGAAACAGTATGATTTCCAGGTGAGGAGTAGAGGTCTAAGGGAAAGGGAGGCTGGCATTTAAAATTACCTAGATTATTTAAGCTAAGTTGGACTGGGCTCAGGCCTCCTAGGCAGGAATGTGGGTGATGTTTTCTTTTATCTCCCAGCTTTAACACTTTTCATTTTCCAGGTATGACAGCAGTGTCAAACTAAGACATTGTGTTTATCGGATTGGAGGGTGGGTGGGAAGAAATGACTGGTATGGATAATGAGAAATTCAATTAACCAGTTGAAAATTTAGAACTGTTAGATTTTTTTGTCTTTGTTCAAGAAATAGCTGGTTCAGTTTTGTCTCAGAATGTGGCTCTAACAGCAAGTTTAGTTCAGAAAGTAAGTACATTACTTTATGATGAACTATTTGAGAAACATTAGGCTTAAATAACCTAGGTAGTGCTGATCCTCAGATCTAGTTTAATACCTCCCTCGCCCCAATTGGCATATAGTGTATGTATATATTTTTAGCAAGTACTAGTAAAAACTCAAATTAATCCTATTTTGTTTCTAAAGGTGTTACAAGCATGTTTAGGATAAACTGAAATGCAATTAAATAGTAGATATGCTTAATCTAAAATACACAATTTTTTATTAGTCCCTATTTATGCTTTTTTGAAAAATACAGGTCTCAATCACCACCAGTTTCTATGGTAAAAAACAGAACACAACAAACTCAGACATTAAAAAATAATTATGAAAGAGAGAATGTGCTCTCAGGAGGCAATCAAACAGAATTATCACCTAGGATTTCTGAACCATCTCATTTTATTCCCTATGTTCGAACCAATGAGATATTTTACCTTGATCCAGATGCACCATTGTCTAGGCCTCTAACCCAGGATCCTCAGTACCAAAATTCACAAAGTAAGTATTCTTTTCCTCTATAATTGTAAATTCAAAACCCAAATTGGTATCCTGGTCCCAGTTCTAGAAAGTGTCATAACAAGGTTTGCCCAAATTTGGGAATCATTACTAAATTTTTAATCGACTGTCTTATTACTTGAATTTTGCCTGGTGCTTTCTAGGATGTAAATTTATTCACGAATCCTTAGAATATACTGTAGTGGAGGGCTGTATCATATTGTTAGGAATATATTTGATTCTCGTCATTTTCATCTGACTTTAGACTGTGACCAAGAACAAAGACAGCTATTTGACTCTGATTATGTCAGGGATCCACTTCTTAATCCTAACCTGGTGAAAAACAGGGATCGACAGCAAGCAATCCTAAAGGGACTGTCAGAACTGAGACAGGTATGAACATTTTTTTTTTTTTTTAACCAAGTGAGGATGTGACTGTTTCCTGGCTGTGTGTTGGAATGGTTGTTTTACTAAGTGCCTGGTTGGCCACATGACTTGTGACTTTATTACATCCCAGTATAAAAAAAAAAAATCCATCAGGGTGGAGCAAAAGTAGGTTTACAGTTATGAGTATATGAGGTAAGTTGTTATTGTATTAACTATTGTTATTTTCCATAAGAACAACTGTAAAACTAGTTTTGCCCCACCCTGCACATGCTACACTCTTGAATGGAAATAAAACAGGATTTCCAGTTTGCTTCACCTTGCCATCTTTAAGAATTTCCTGCATGAAATCATGAGACAATTCAAATATTAAAACAATTTTATTGAATGAAAAAACATACATTTGTACAGTAAAATATCAATAAGGCCCTAAAACCAAAGGCAGAAAATATACAATTATGTTCTAATAGGTTCTCAGTAATGCAGTTCACGCTTTTTTATGAATGTGTTGGCAGTGTTCAGAACACAACATTAACACAAGTCCCGAAAAATAATATAATTCATTGTGAAATTATACGTGTAACCTTACCAACCAGACAATATTTTTATCCCAGACCAATTATGACTTGTCATCTTGCCTAGGTAAAAATAAAATTCATTAAGGCTGTAACTCTTCTCCATCAGCTTGGCTTTAAAAAAATAGTAGCTTGCGAAATTTTTTGCAGTTAGTTTTGATTAAAGTGTACTTTTGTATTTGGGGAAAATACACTGTCATTTTAGGAGCGTCTTTTTCCATGTTCAGTCATTTACGAATGCGTCTTTGACTTCAAATTGATGAGTGAAGTGCTGCTTACCAATTCTTTCCATAGAGCTAGAAAATCACTTGCACTAACAGGATTATGAAGGAAAGTGTCTTTGTTTTTTAAATGGTAGGTTTGGTTACATATATGTTGAGTTATGTTACTCAGGTTTGGTAATTCACACACTGAAGGATTTTTGTTTGTTTTTAACCTAAAACTTCTAGCTTTGTGGAGACAAGGTCAAGAGGAAGGACTATGATGTGCACCTTCACCCACATATTAATTATTCAGCAGGGCCTTATGTTAATCACTGTTAGTGCAGGAAACACTAGCATTTGGCAGACAGGAAGATGGGAACTCGAGCCCATAAAATCATGTAGACTTGGTTTTAAGAAAAGTCATCCCTGTTTGTTTCTATGCTAAAAATACAATCTTACAAATATTATAATAGCTGTACAAGTCTAGTGTGAGAATTACTAAAAAATTTTTTGAGTAATTAATTTAACATGACAAAGAGAAAGCTTAGACAGTAGCCAAGTATTTGAACTTAATACATGTTTTCAAAAATAAAATTCTGGATTAATAGGATAAAAATGTTAAAAAGGAGTGACTTGCAAGTCTGCTGCATACCTTTACTAACATATATCAATGTAATTTCAGGGCCTTCTCCAGAAGCAAAGGGAGTTGGAAACTAATCTCATGCCTTTAGCTGCCAATCAAGAAGAATTTTAGTTCTTCATTTTAAATGTAGAAAAATCAATCCTTCACATTTGATTTGTCTTCCAAATTATAAAATGTCCTTGTCACTTAACTATTCTTACAAATAGTCTAGGTTTATTTTTTAGATGCTTATTTAAAAATTGTATATTATGTAATAAAATGCTGTATATATGTGTGTGTATATATATATATATATAATTTTCCAACAATAAAACAGACACCTTTGTAAAAGTTTAGTAGTAGTAAGAAGCATGTTTCTGCTCTTTCACAATCTGGGTATTTAAGTCCTATAAAAACACTTTCCTACTTACCTTAAACAGAGTCTGGAGTTTCTGATATGTTAGTAATGTTCTTTCACACATTTTATGTATATCTTATTAACTGAAACACCACTTATGTATTTGAATATACAAAAAGATTTAAAAGGGTAGAAACTCTTCCAAGTTGTTTTGAGGTGCCGAAGGAAAGTCTGATTTAATACATCCCAACTTTACTAAAGTAACTGAGATTCAGTTTAGGCTCACATGGTAATTTTCTTTTCTCCAAATCCTGTTTTTATGACTTTTTTGCATTAGTAATGGAGAGGCAGTTATTGGCAATACATGTGGGTTTAAAATTTACCTCCACCACATATTTAATCTGAATTTAAAGTTATTTTTAGTCTAGCATTTTAAGTACTTACCACCTCAAAAATATACTTCTTTTCTAAGCCTGCCAATTTAAAAATGTATAGCAAAGGGTTTGTTCCAAATTTTCCAATGCCTTTAATAAATTTACATTTTGCAATATGAAATTGAATTTGGGTAAGTCAAGGGCCACACAAGCACTGAAAATTGTAATTATCAAGTACTCTAAAATAATGGCTTTACCAGAATTTTAACAACATGGCTAAGCCCGAAGATAAAAAAATAATGCTGCCTGGTATTAAGGCCTAAATCCTATGTACACAGTTTATTATCTAAAAGAAACTGCATTGTTAGATAAATTTTGAGGTATTGAGCCAAAATCCTGTATTTATTAGTATCACTGGCTTATATACCTGTGTAAAAACACTATACAAAAGCTTAAATGAAAATAAATACAATAGTTGATAGGTCATTTCATCTAACATTAGAGAAGTAAAGCCATTGCTGTCTACTATCCTTTTGCAAACATCTAGTTTTATATATAAAACAGACTTCAATTTGAAGCCGAAGTACAGGTGATATACAAATGTAAAACTTAAAAAGTGCCAACATTAGATAATTCAAGTACAATATATGTTAAAAAATATATATATATTTATTTCAATTTTCATATGCTTCAACTGTTACAGGCCATCATGATTTAAATAAGAGGGGAAAAAATCTGAGAAAGGACAGAAACCTTTTGTTTCTAGAGAATGAAATATAAATTGTTAATTCACTTTTAAGAAACAGAAAAAGTTCGTAACAACTTACGTTAAAAAAAAAGTTACTATAATTATTTCTCTTTTAAATATGGCCTGGAAAAATCACTTTTCCCCCAAGCTTTCGGTATAAGCAGATAAAAAGTAATTTTCACTTTCTTGAGACTGACTTGATGAAAGGGCATATGGTGTCCCCAAAAATGTCTGGTGAGTGAGAACATTAAAATGACTACAGTGATGGGACATACTTAATTGACTTTGATAAACCTGAAAGTTGCTATATGAATCTTGTTCAGCTGAACTGCTGTTCTGTCCTTCAGAGCTTACATCAATAAAAGCTCTCTCTTCAGAATCAATTTGATAAGTCTTATCTTCTAATAAACTTTTTTGCACGTCAAGAGACGATTGCAACTCAATTTGAGTATTCTTTTTTTGATCTGTTCCACGTGATCCTTTGGTCTCTTTCGCCAAAATTTCTGAATGAAAATTGCTGTACACTTCTATTTGTGAGATTTCATCTCCTGAATCCAGAGACATATCCTCTTCATCCTTTTCATCGTTTTCTAAAAGAGCTACATTTAAAAAACAAAAAGTCCTCCTCTATTGAAATACACAATTTGTTTAAGTTTTAAAATTATACACTACTCACACAATATAATGCGTCAGGGTCTGCAAGTCCACAATCCCTTAAAGCTTGGTCTTCTGCCACAAGTTCACTTAGTCACAACACTCACACTAGGTGTGAATGTCCAGATAATCCGATGCTAAAAGCTTCCTCGAAATGTGTTCACGTTTAATGTTGGGAAATCCCAACTCCCAGCTCCAAAGGGGTTAATGTCAAAACAGCATCTAAAGTTATACGGTAATTCAGTATTTGACAAGACAAATACAAAATAAAAATTCCGACATCTAGCTTCACTGGATTACTACTAAACTGGTTTGATCACTCTGCTTTTCATCAAAAACAAAAATACATCTTTCATTTCACAGAAAACCTGGAACCAAAGCAGAGGCCATCTCGCAAAACTAAAGCTATGGATATCCCTACTATTTTGTATTAAATTACTTTGTACATCTGGGGAGATTTAGTAACCTGATGCTAAATCCCCATATCTGGTGTCCTTTTTTAAAAATTATAACCCCTTTGCTGACAATAGCAGACAATAAAGCTTACAATACCCTCAAAGACAGAATGCCTACTCTATAATATACAGTCCACAGAAACACTAACAGTTTGTATTGACTACAGTATAAAATGAGATCTGGGGTATCCTAAGTATAAAAATGATAAATTCCTTAAAACATTTCCCCTGAAGCTGTTATATACCAAAGTGAGTAATTTTTAAATAAGCATTTCATTATATGAAAATGGCATAACCATTCCTCTTTTTCTGTCTGCCTTAAAGAAAATGAAAACTACTAAAAAGTTACCTGACTGCGACTCAAGATTCTCATTAGCACCAAGCAATGGAAGGTTTTCTTCTGTAATTGAGTTGTGATAGCCCACAAGGTTTTTAAAGTTTTGCATAAAGGCTTCAGCAGATGCAACCACTATTCCATTATCTGTATAACTGGAGGACATCTGGATATTTTTTTCTAAATTGAAAAGAAAATGTTTTGAATATAAAATACTTGAAAATGTACATAGACAAACGATAATGCTTGCCCCCAGCTCTCGCGAAACACTCTGCCACCTTTTCAGAATCATAGCTTAACAGTCAATACCCGTTACAGCCCCACAAAATCTTTTTGTCCACATTCCTATATTCATAGTAGAAAGCTTCAAACCAATGCTTACCTGTTAAAAAGACTATGTGTCGTTGTTGTATGTTCTGAGCCTGAAGTCTGATAAGACAGTCTAATTCTGGAGCATTTCGAGTTTGTGAATCACAATTGTGGTATGACAAAATTTCAACCAGATGTTTCTTCTGATAGACATTCAGAAGTGTCAGCAGACTTAGGGCTTTAGCGTTCAATCTGTGAAATTAAGTAGTTCAGTATCTGGATCTATATTTCCAAAATTTATTGTGGACGTTTTTGCTTTAAAACCACAGTTGCTCACTTGAGGCAACTAATGACAACTGCACTGCTTAGCCCACTAACTGATGTAGGGGTGCTTCTTAGGAGAAAGAGGGATAGCAGTGACTGTGCAACCCACCTGTAAGTCAGTCCAGGGGCTTTCTCTGGGTGCAAAGTTTAAGGACCAGCTATTCAGTGTAAACTGAAATCTCAACCAGTCATTTTCTTTCTAAGTAACAAATTACAGTTCTCTTTAGCTTCCCCAATTAAGAACTTTAATGAAGGGCATAAATAGACAAAAAAATAATAAATCCTTCCCTTCAAATAATACATAGCTCTAAGCTATTTCTACATCTCTAGGCTCAAGGCAACAAGTGGTAGAAATTACTATTGTCAGGAAGACCATGGTAATAACTTTGTACAAGTTAAAACTTTAGGCCTCAGTAGTGTTATCTGTTATATAAAGTTAAGATGTGACGATAAAACAACTTTTTTGAAAAGTGAATTACTACTAAAAGTTAAATGCTTTAAAATTATTTAAGCCTGAATTTCCCTAAGTGTGTGTCATAGAATGTCAATAGATATTAGAAAAAATCGTTTGTGGTCTAAGTTTAGGAAATGCTTAACTACAGAATTCTTAACTACAGTTTCTCAGATCCTTAAATGTGTGAATACAATGTATGGACTCTAGTAGTACGATACAGTATCCCAAACTCATCTGATTACATAATTATTTTTGGAGCCTCTCAAAGTACTGCTCCAACGTCCACTCTTTGAAAAGTGACTTCAGGCATGTTAAAAATCACCTATTTACATAAATGAATGTCCTAATAATCACAAATCCCCTAAATATGTTGAGATTAATCCTTGTGTAATTTTACTAAATTAGCTGCCTAAGGTAGCCTTCAAGTGGGAGAGCCTGATCTAGTTGACATATACAGTTCAGTAAAAATACAATGATTATTCCATTTTTATTATTATTCAAAACACCTGAGTAGCAAAGATAAAACCAATTTTATCTATATACATAACTAGAACTTAAGTGGGCTTCTACCTAAAAACAGTATCACAGAGAAATGCAGAAACTTTGTGAATACATACAAAAAATGTTAATCAACAACCATTGTAGTTATTTTTGAAATCTTACCTGCCCAGTTCCTTTAGTTTTTTCTGAAATTTACAATGGACTTTCCATTGCCATTTTCCTTCTGGAGTACTAAGTTCTTCAAGGAATGTCAAAAAATTTTTAAGGTTCTCTGTTAAAGATAATTAAGTTAACTTTAAATTCAATAAACAGCAATCGCCTGAATTTAATAATGTATGGTGATGCTGTGTAGGAACACCTACATTCCTATATAGTATTTTCTTTCTCTAGTTTCCTCTCTCTGAAGGAAACAAATCTATATATTCTCTTTTAGGGCTAAGAATGTTACATCTATACATTATAAAAAAGAATGTTGATGATAATAAACCAGAAGTGATCCAAGTGCAGTAGGAGTAGAGAGCCTTGCTTCACACAAAATTTAAAGGAAATTATTTGTAAAGACTAAGAATGGGAAATTTGTGGTAAAAAGCTCAAGACAATGACAGAAACGTAATTATTTGTGATTAGCTGAACAGACGATACATTAAAAAGCATGTGTGAGTCATCACTGAGGAAAACCTAAAAAAGACATAAGTTACATGCTCAAAAGAATGCATAAATCTTACCAACGGTGACAACTTCTGGATTTAAAATGGATTCATCAGACACAATAAAACCTCCAGACACAAATAATTCATTGTATGTATGATTTTTAACATCATCCAGACTATCAACACCAGCAAAACTAACGCAGGGGAGCTTCTTTAAAGTCACCAAGCCAGGTACCTGTGTAAATACCAAAATAAAAACAAGTAAGGACAAGGGAATGAACTGACTCAAATGTGAAGTAACCTGTACGGAAAGTCTTAACAAAATGCACTATGGCTAACCTATATTAGTATGTTGCCTCTGGAAAGCCAAGCACTAAATAATATTCCCAACATTATTTCCAAATATATAAACCAACACTTATGTAATGGGTACCTACCATGAACAGAACACTGAGGAAAAGGCACAACAGAGCTGACAACACAATGAAAAATACTAACCTGTCTGGCCCAGTGAGTAGTCAGAATTCAGATGATGGCAAGAACCTATGTACTGCACAGTAAGGAAAGGCTTCAAAGGGCAGTACAATTTGAGACAGGCTTGTAAGACTGGATAATGGGGTACCTCCAAATTCAAGGGAAAGTAGGACCGATTTGGCAAAGGGGGTGAAAATAGGTTTTACCTGGGACTTTGTATGAGATGAAACAATATAAAGAAAGTCAGCAGACCCACTGGCATTCAAGAAGTCAATATTCTTAGTCTTGACTATTTGAGTTATATGGAAGGTCTGTGATGTGCCTCCATTTAAAATTTTGCAGGGGTACAAATTTGATTCTCACAAGCTAATTCACAGAAGGGTCATCTAGGTCTCAAGCCCTAAATGTCCAAACCTTGAAGTTTTATCTTCTTTAAAGCTTATGAGGATATTTAAAAAAAAAAAAAACAAACACTTTAGTCTCAAATACAGATTTTATAGTAAGGGTGTTTTTATAACCAAAATCAACAGTAAATTTGATTTAATAATCTACCTTGTGAATGAAACCTGCAATGTCTTCATTTTGAATAATAATTAATAGTTTATCTAATTTTGATCTTCTTTCCAAAAACTGCTCTGGATGACATTCTGTATTGCCTAATTTGATAAGATATTCCTGTTGAAAAAAAGTATATCAACATTAAAAAGCATTTTTACAAAAAATTCATTTAACACTAAAATGCAAGCTAAACTGATAAATATAAGCTTAAACTAGATCTAGGGACCCCAGGATCAAATCTGCTTTTCTTCTTATTGAATCTAAAGCTCAGAGCTTAAACAGTCACAATGTTACAAAATGCAATGCAATCAAAGCCAAGTAAATTCCAGTGTGGGATAAAAGAAAGAAGCACAAGGACAATGGATTGGTCCAAATTCTTAACCCTACTCCACTACTTATTCTGGGCAACCCAGAGCCCAGCCCAATCATTAACCATTTCCTCATCCCCATTTCCTTTTCTTTCAAAGCAGGCCAGGCCCTTGGTTATCTGCAGCAATGTTACTGGTATATTCCTTCAGAATTACAACCCAGTTTCCCAAATACTGTAGTTCATTTAATTCACAACAGCCCCAAAATCATTCATAAGGAGCTTCAATATGTACAATGGTATTCACATATTATAATTAGCCACATTTGTCAAGTTACACCTTCAAGCAAAATACTCTCCCATCTAATACCTTCCTCCATGCCGATGACATGGTACTCTTTCAAAGGACACAAGGTAGTATAATAGTCCAAGCAAAGTTCCCTCCTTGGTTGCTGGTGGAATCCTGAACTCTGAAGCAAACTATAGGGTCCTGGAGGTTACAGTCCTCATTTTACCAACACAGGCGCAGATTAATTTTCTCGAGGTTGGCACAGCTGGTTAGCTAAGTGTAAAAATCTAAACCCAGCTTGCCTCACAAACAGTCTACTGACTGGTCAAGAGCTCTAAGTGTCACACCCAAAGAGGATGTTTCTGTGTACCCCCAAACTAAAGCAGCATCTACTATGCTGTTTGATTTTGACCTAACCTGTAAAGCTTCTGGGCAGATCTAAGAGTAGCTTACAAGCTTACAGTCAGGTAATGAATAGATAAATTACTATCTGTCAGGCTTGCTTGTAATTTTTGGTCTTTTTACATTAAGAAGTTTTAAATTAGAGTTCATTTGGATCAGTTTAACTCATACGATAACAAATCAGCTTGACTCAAATACTTGAGAAGCTTAAAATTATATTCGCGAACTTTTTATTCTTTGTAACATTTTTTTCTGGAAATTTTCCAATGAATATTGATTAAAAGAATTAAAGTTCCAATCTGATTTCCTATCAGATTTGTAAAACACAGACCCTTCTTCCCCTAAACAACAGAAATATAATTTATTCCATGCCAAAATGAATTAAAAGCACCATTCAAAGGTAAATGCATTTCCTGTTACAATTGGTTTAAAAATGTGGTGGGGGGAGGAGGAGTAATGCTGAGCACACTGGGACCTGTGCCCATCCTATTTTCTCATCTAACCCCCGCACCAACATACAGCTATGCCCCAAAGAGTGCCATGCCTGAGCACATGTTGGTGGGGGTGGAAAAAAACAGAAATCTACATTCAATCATACAAGGCAAAATGTAACCAAGGAATTCCTAGTAAGTCTGGTTTCACTCTTCCCAAGAAACCACAAGGAATTAAAAGGCAGATTGAGCACTCTGCCTCCTTCATTTCCATGCTGTTCTGTTCTCATGGGTACACCACATAAAATACGCTGACATCAATATGAAATCCCCAAACTGACAAAAGCTCAGGACATATCAGTAACATGGAGTTTCTGGACCACTCTGGGATAATAAGCCAATTTTTTATGGTTTCTTATGCTTCCACTTTCAAAACAATCAGAACCTCATCATGGTAAGTAAATTCCAGAAATGAGATTGGGCATTTATCTTAAAATCTAAGGTATTCCCTTAAGAAATAAATTCCAGCAGTTCAGTGAATACCAATTGGTTAATACTAAAACCATAGAACAATTTGGATATACTATTTAACATATATACTTATTATTACAAATGTTATAGGCATCTAACCCTGTATATATTAATGCTATAGATACCTAACACTCTATATATGCATTTTTTAAAACCAGGAAACACTCATCTATTCTGTAGCTTCAGTAGAAAAAAAATAAATACCTTGCAGTGGAAAATCTTTCAGGATTGGGGAGTCTTTCAGGATCACAGTATTTTTTGATCAATACAAGGAGCACCCCAAACAAAACAGAATTTATTTATAAAAAATTGTGTATTTACTCTTACAAATAAATCCTTACATGTTTAAACTTCAGTCACCTTCAAAATATTCTCCATTTGATGCAATACACCTATCAAGATGTTTTCTCTACCATTCATAACAAATCCTTGAAATTGTCAACCTCGATGCTTTTTAGTTCTCCTGCCATTTTTTGTTTCACCGCTTCCACATCAGCAAAACATTTCCCTTTGATGACTTTTTTCATCCGGGGAAACAAAAAAAAGTCACTCAGGTTGACAGCAGGTGAATAGAGAGGGTGGAGCATGGGGGTCATGCCATTTTGGGGTCAAAAAACTGCCAAACACTCAGGGTGGTGTGGGCAGGTGTGCTTGTAAATCATCCATCATGAAATGGGCAACAGCATTAAGAGTCTTCAAAAATAATTTACTCAAGCAGAATACAGCCTCTCACAACAACGCCAGCTGGTACACTAATACAGATGGATTCCTTAAACACTCACTAGCCTGGAAGCCTGTACTACAAGGGGCTTGCCCTCCAGAAAATAATTCCAGTTTTGGGGGGAACCCGATATGACCAGGTATCAAGAAAAAACCAAAATATATTATCATTAGGTTACCCCTGGACAATTTCATTTTTCTAGTTGACTGATAAACTCCATGAGGTAAACATTGACAACTTCCTTCACCCCTCTGTATCTTTCCCTTCCCTTCATTAAAAACCCAAATACGAAACATTTAAAATCTCTGAATCAACAGTTTAAGGATATTTGCAGTATATAACAATGGTCTTTAAAATAACTCTATAAAACAAGATTCTAAATTCTAAGGTACTTGCATCAGAGTTTTCATTTAGTTGAACTTAAGTCTTTTATTCTACTCAGCATTAAATTATGAAAATATTTTAAATGTTCCTTTTTACAGAGGTCAGATCCACTATGACAAGTTTATACAGCATGACTAATTACAGCATGACTATTACCTTTTCTTTTAGTTACCTTTATTTCTTTACAGAGCACGCTCTCTTCTTCTTCATGAATATAAAATTTCACAGTATTTTTCTGGACATCTTTCATGATTTTAACTAAACTGTTAAATACTTCAGGTTCTAACTTGCTTATAAAATTTGAAAGAGCTGGTTGGGAAGAAATGTTTACATCACTGGGTGATTTTGCTGCTTCTTTTTCTTCTGGTTCCTGAGCAGTATCATCAGGTACAGTATGATCGGAAGTCACCATTAGCTCCATGGCATGGTGTGGCTGGATCACTTCTACTTCAGTTAAACCCAAAGTTGAAGAATGCTGATCATTAGAGTTGATGTCTTTCAAAGTATCACCACAAAGTGGTTCAAGGAGGTGTTTATTGTTAAAGTCACTTGAGGAAACTGGTATGACATGTCTTCCTAGAGGATTCAATGCTATCTTAGTACCAGAACCATTAAGACCAACTGGTGGCAAATTCCCACCCTTCGTTGATGCTTTGATAATAATAGTATTTAGTTTCTCATGCAAGCCATCTACAAACTCCTGTACACTAGCTTTAGGAGTCTTAGAATATATGAACTCAGAAAGTCGTTTCATTTTCTTTTGTGTTGAAAAGATAGGTGTGGAAATTCTACTGACATATGAAACATTCTTTTGCTTCAAAATCTCTTCTATCTTCCTAGAAAAGAGACTGTATTCTCCTAACACTGTCCTCTCTGTGGTCTCACTCACTGCAGGCGGCTCTGCTGCTGGCACACACTGCTCCTCCACCTTCACCACCTGACCTGTCAACACGCCATCCTCAGTGGTGCCCTTTAGTGTGTCTGTAAATGGAGAGGATGGAAACTGGTAATCAGAACTTCTCTGTCTACTTATTACCCGGGGGTCGTTAGGAAAGGCCTCGTGCGGTGGCGGATACACCAGTTGTTCTTCTGGTGATTTCATACCTATATAGGAAGAGTTTATTATTATAAGGGCAATTAAAAGCATAAAATTTGAAAAAAACAAACTTATAAATGAGAAAAATGTCAGGTCAAGTATATATTTACAACTAATTATGCTAGGTAGAATAAAAATCTCAAATAATGGTCTGAACAGGGCCAATTTGGCATCAATACAAATTACGTCCTTTACTTATTTCTGCTCCCCTACCCTCTGTCTGACTTTAATAGACATGTTTGAATCAGAATGGTCAGCTGCAACAGCTTGCTTAACCCCTATATTCTTTGCCATGTCTACTATAGTGATACAGTTTTAACATGAAAATTTAAGTGTAAGACAATCGAAACAATTCCAAACTGAAATGATGTGGGAATAACTGCCAAGAGTTACATTCACAATATAAGGATAATTTTATCTGTTTTTGATTTTATGAGGTTGCTTAGTGGATTTTCTACAAATGTTAGGGATTTCAATTTATCAGAGGAAAAAAGCTCAATAATATAGGAAGAGAACACATTTCAAAGCTGCAATAAGTAACATTTTTAATAGGGCTTTCCTAGGTATTTTTATTTTGTTTTAAAATAATTCCAAGAGAAAGCACAATAGCTAATAACCCATTTGAGATAAAGAGGTCATTCAGCTAGCTGATGCTAACAGAACTATTTAACTTTTGACTACTGACAACTAACTCGACCCATAAAATCATATACCCTCCCTGCCTACAAATCCTAAATTCAAACAATGTATTTTTGAAATTACATTTCAAAACAGGTACCCTAAATCCTTTTTTATAAAACAAGGGGGAAATGTGTTTTAACAACCATTTAATATTTTAAGAAAAGAAAACAATCTGTGATCTTTGCCTAGATTGATATATTATACAATTTTATCTTTTAAAAAAGCTACTAATTTTTCTAAACTCTTAGCCAACATTCCATAACAAACTGCTATTCTAGTATATGAAATTATACCTCTAAATCAGAAAGTCCAGGTACTAGTTTTCAAAACTCCAGTGCTTTAAAGATATAGTGAATTCCCTATTCACCCAGGTATAGCAGCATGCCCTCTTCACACAAAATTCAGTTTTGATTTTCTCCACATTCATACATTTCTAAAGGTTTAAACAGCCTCAGCAACAGTCAGCTTGTAACATTTCTCTACCAACCCTAGTGGTTACCATGAACTACTGTAACAATTAACTACTGTAAAGGTACCAGTAAGAAGAGTTAGAAGACTACAGCAGGTCTGTAGGTGGAAGAAGGGGAGCAAAATAGCCAATACCATGGTAAGAATTACAACGGTATGAACTGATAAATCAGAAAATCAAGTTCTATAAAATAACTCAGGAATACTGAATATCCTTCTTAAATTTCAATACAGAGTTTAGCATATATAAAATATTTGGGCTAGGAGTAGAAGACTTACTTTTTGAAGTATTTTTGTACTTCTTGAATTATGTACCATGTCAAATGTCTGATTTAAGTAAAAAAATATATATACATTTTATCTCATAAAACAAATGGGTTGAGGAGGATCACCTGTAATTTAAAAACTTCTGAGTCATTTATTATTTTAAATGAAATACTTGCTCCCAAAATTTATAGCTATAGTTGATACCAATAAACTTATTTCTGAAGAGCTATGGATAAAGGGAGTTTTTAAAAGATGAAATATAACTTAAATCGACCAGGGGAATTCCCTATATTAAAAAACCCTCAAACTAAATCCATTTTAGAAATGCAAATGATCACCTAATTTTTGCGCAAATTTCTTCCGCATAATTTTAATACTGACTTTATTTTTAAAATGTTTTCATCAATAAATGATTTAAAAGGACACGTCAATATCCATAATAATGCATTCTTCTGCTGTCATTCAAGCATCGCAGTACTTTGACTTTTAAGTGAAAAGGTAGTGGTGAGTTCACTCAAGGCAGCATCATTCAGATATTTATACATTCAGTCACAAAATATCAAGACAGTATGCCAATGCTGAAGGAGCATTTTGAAGCATAAATAAGATACCCGCTCCTCCTAATGAGAAAGAATTTACTGACGCAAAACACAGGTGAATCCCAGACATAACATGAAGATCCAAAAACAAGAGGACATGTTAGTTTCCATTTATCTTAAATTCCAGGACAGGTAAAAACTAATGTATGGTGAAAGAAGTCAGATTTAGTGGTTACTATGAGGAGCAGAGAGCACCAACTAGGAAAATGCAGAAGAAAATCTTGCACGCTAGAAGTGTTCTTCTATGTGTTGATCTGGGTGATGTCACATAACTGCAAACATGTAAAATTTCATCGAGCTGTATACTGAAGATTTGTGCACTTTTCCCTGTCATATATTTGTTGTCATGTTTTCCTAGGAGACATAATAGCTTTCTTGGAGAAAATCTTTAAGTCTTTTGAATTTCCAAAAAAATGGAACAACCATACAGACCTACTAAAATTCAAAAGCCATTTAGTTTTCCCTCTAAACTAAAAAAGTAACACCACTTAAGATTACTAAAAAAGTAAAATCAACGAAATGGAAACAAAAAAAGACTCACCACCAAAGTAAGCAAGAAAAAAATGCCTATGATCATGTAGGAATACTGAATTGACTGAGCTCAGACAAAAGACTCTTTTAGGCACACACTGCAACTAGCTACTAATCATTACTATCTGTTAATTGTTTCTAGAATTCAAAAGTTTCCTAATCATTGTTAGAAGAAGAATTGGGTAAAAATATTCAAGATTAGGAATAATGTACCTAAAAGATAAATGGCTTCACCTCCAAGTGTTTAAGAGAACATGGTTTTTAAAGATAAATTGGACTTTATTAAAATCTTCAGCTATTTTGAAGGACATTGTTAAGAAAACGAAAAAAGACAAGTTACAGATTGGGAAAAAATATTCACAATAAATACATTTCACAATGACTTGTATCCAGAATATAAAGATTTTTCACAAATCAATAAATCCAATTAGAAAATAAACAAAATACTTAAACAGATACTTAACCGAAGAAGAGATGCCATTAGCATAAATTTATGAGAAATCTGAAGACTGCTTCTCATAGAATATCCTACAGAAATGAATTAAGAAAAACACTCTGGTCTCCCCAAGTCATCATCAGATATACAGTGAAGATAATGTGATTTCGATCAATATCTAGTAGCTTCTTTGAACACATTCTTAATATAAGAATTTTGATACAAATCAATTAATGATATAATACAAATACTGATATTATCCAAACTTTCTGTAATTAACAAAACTTAAACTGATACCCTATTGATGAAAGGCTAGAAACACCAAGTAGCAATTCTGAATAAGGGCACAGTGGGAATAAAAGCAAAGCGAGCCTTCTCACCTGGTGTTTGTTTCTCACCATGTTTCCTTAGCTGGTCGTCTGGGCTTCTTGAATTCCCTCCTGACAGAAAGCACCCATTAGATTTATAGACTCTCTTCAGGTATTGGTGATACACATCTAGCACCTTTGAGACAACCCAAAATGCTAACAAACCCAAGAATACCTTCTTGTACCTAAAATAATCCTGAGGGGTCATTCAGAAATGGGAAGTTGCTTCCCTTTTTATTCAGGTGATAACAGAATATCAAACACCTAAATGTTGTGCCTTCAAATGGCTCTGAACATCAACTGTAAATGTGTCCAAATGAGGAATGGTTAGGATAATCATCATGTACCGATTACTTCTTTATTCTTTTTCTCCCACTCAAGGTGACACCTCCAGCTCCTAAGTGAGAACCAGTTGCCTCTCTACCATCACATTTAGGCCTCTTGCCCTCTCTGGTAAGGTACTAAGTAGAGAATGGTGCTGAAGTCCGTGGAAATTCATCTAAGTTTTAGCAAATCTTCTCAAGAGTCCTTGGAGGTTTCAGTAGCTTCTAGGTCACAAGTCAGTCTATTATTATTTTTTTTTTTTTTTTAGAAAAAAATCTGTCTTTCTTTTGTTTTTAAAGGTTAAATAAAGGTCTAGGAATGAAAAAGATGTGGCCTGGAAATATTTCCAAAAATGCTTAGCTAACAAAGATGAATAAGAACTTAAAATATTAAGAGTATGTAAATATACGAGTGTGTGTTTATATATGTCTACACAGAAAAATCGGAATACTTCAAAATGATCTTTCAACATTTGCTAAACTGTTCTTATCCCATGGTTCAATAAGCTTTCTAGGATATTTGCATTTGACCATTTCAGGACATCCTCCACAATGATCTAATTTTTCTATCCAATATTAAGAAATCAAATTTCTTTCAAATAGATGAACCTCAAAATAACCACTTCTTAGATGACAGCTATAGAGAAGCTTATAATTTAAGCAGATAGCATTTACTGGCTATCCAGGATCATCATTTCATCTCTGCAGCTATCTCACCTCATTAGAAACTATTTCTGCCAACAATTTTCATTTGGAAGTCTGCATGCTACACTCCATGTGGTGAAGAAGTATGTTTTAAATCCCTACTTTTAATAGGGTTTTTTACAGATATTTGCTGATGCTGACCAAGAACAGCAACACTCTATGATGAACATTATACTGCTCAAAATAAGACATTGAACATGTCAGAGCCAACTAAGATGAAGCACCTAGTGACCCAAGAGCAGAATCTAGATAAGTTGAAACCCTTCAGGAAACTGTTCCCTAAATAAAGCCAAGCAAACCTAATTCCCAGTACATTTGTTCTTACCTGTAATTGGAATCAGTTTCCAATGTATTTCAGTCTCTTCAACATCATTTGATTTAGATTGTTTATGGAATCCATGTTCAATGGGAATAGTGGGACACAAACTGCAATCTTCAAAATTATTCATGCTAATTAAATTTGGATCCTAAAAATTAAGAGGACATATTCAATAGCTTTCTTTTCAAATAATTTTAATGTCAGAAATAACTATTTTTTTTTTCACAGCAAAAACACAAGAAATTAGTCAAATCAACATGGTAAAGTGATAATACTCTAGCTTCAAATTAAAACATATTTTCCTTCAAAGCATAATTTGATGTTGATTTTAGAGCAGAGGTTGGCAAACTTTTCCGGTAAAGCTCCAAGTATTTTAGGCTTTGCAGGCCATATACTCAGAAACTCAGCTCTGCCACTGTAGTGCAAAAGCAGCCTAAGGCAATACTTAAACAAATGGGCATGGCTGTGTTCCAAAAACAGCTTTAGTTACAAACATAGGCAGGGGGCTGGGTTTGGCCTATGCCCCGTCAACTCAATTTAGAGTACTAAATATGTTAGGAAATGTTAACAATATAGGTTAGTTTCCTCAGTGCCAACTTTACACACCTACCTAAGTGAGCCTCATGCCATCATCCTCCCCCTCAAATATCTGAAAACTATCCAGACAAAGCCTGGAGACATGCATATAACTTTTACTCAAAGGCAGGGAGAAGAAAATACAGGAAAGAGTAAATTAGAAATAAGCCTTAGGAATATGGTGCTCTCCTGGTATTGTTCCCCAGTGATGCAGCCACTTCTTGGGGAAAGATAAGGCTGTTTCTCAGATAGACATCAGTACTCTAAACACATAAATAAACTGGATGCCCTGTCAAGCAAGACTGAGTGTCACTTCAGTGGTAATCCTAAAGGTCACTCATTTTCCATTCCTACTTGAAAAATACAAAGTACCTAACCTTGTTTGTAAAACTAGTACACTGACTTTAGTGACTTCATCTGCTTCACATATAGGTTACGGTACTTCCAACAGAAAGCCAATGGTTTGCAAATTCAACTTTATTATGAAATGCTATGGAATTAACTCCCAATAAGCCATTTCTGAAAAACAGATCATCTAGCCTTAACTTTATCACAACAGGTAAAGCTTACACTATATATAAACCTATAAACGAAAAGGAAAACAACTACTCTGTACCTATCTCTCTGTAAAAAGGAGTAATTTAGAAATACTGTCCTGGACAGACATTTTTATTGAAATGTGTATTTTATTTCTTTTTAAAAAGGAGAAAAACAGTCACTGAAGCACATCTTCTCTTTCACACACATTCACAAAAGCAAACAATATAATCAAAAGATATATGCTTACTTCTTTCAAATGTAATTTATAGTCGGTGCCTACTTCACTGGTAGAAACAGCAACATGATACTTTACAGATGACTTATCGGCTTCTGGCAATGGGCTCTGAGTGTCCTTAAAATGTGCATTTTCAATTTTTGTGCAAGTAGGTTGGTCATATTCTTTCTTATCTGGGTTAGAATTCAAGTCATATTCATCATGCTTTTGCCTCAGCTCTTCATAGGCACCATCAGTGCTCAATCCTAAGGCTTTGTTGACTGTGTCTGTCAGGGATGCATCAGAATGGCGTGCATTTGCTAGTGTTTCTGATAGCCAATTAAACAGCCTATGGATGTCAGAAACGCCGGAGTTAGAAGTATCCTGCTGTTGCTGTCTCAAGTCAGCATCATGCCCAAGTGAGCCAACAGGCTGTGAAGATTCTGAACGGAAAAGAGAAAGAAAAGTCATCTCTTAGAGTTTGGCAGGCTAGTGTAAAAATGTAAAACTCAAACATAACTAAAAATTAATTATCATGACCTGGCCAGGATGGCTCAGTTGGTTGGAGCATCATACCACAAACCAGAGTGGAGGGTCCAACCTCCAGTCAGGGCACATGCCTAGGTTGCAGGTTCGGTCCCTAGTCAGGGTGGGTATGAGAGGCAACCAATTGATGTTTCTCTATCACATTGATGTTTCTGTCCCTCTCTCTCCCCCTCCCATCCCCTCTCTTTAAAATAAATGAGCATGTCCTTGGGTGGGGATTAATACAAAATAATAATAAAAAGCAAAAATTATTTATTATAAGACATCTGTGGGCAGGAACTCAATCAAAAACACTAGCTTAGGTTTTACATGTATATCCATCCATTACTTTAGAAATGTAACTGGTTCTAAACTTTTGCATATAAGTCAATATCCCCATTAAATGAAAATTTATTTATATAATTTTAAAACTCTATTAAATAGAGAAACGAGCTCAAACATCAAGTTGGTAACATGGATATTAATAACCATACTAAAGTTACCTTGAAATCTACTGCCAAAATTCTGAGATCAACCTAATGCTTGACAACAGATAAAATATCTATTGCTGTTTTGCAAGATATGCAGATTACACTAAAATCTACTATAGTGAACTCATGACTTAAAAGAGAGTTCTATCACCTTTCTAGCTATTACATTTTGTCCTTAAGATACTGTCTGACATTTTTATCATCAAAGCCTTATCTCAACTGACTAGATTACTTAAATTAATAACAAAGCTTGGATTTTAAAGATACCAAAATATCCTGAAGTAATCTACACTAACCTTGCACTAAGAACAGAAAGCGCTATAAGAGAAAACATTTACTAAGACATGGATCAAAGCAGGTATAAATCTGTACAGTAATATATTTATAAATTTGTGAAGAGTGTAGACATTCAGAAAGTCAAGTGGTTTCAATGCTGAAGGGAGGTAAAACTTAGGTAGATGTCAGGATTTACAATTTAGGTAGAGTATAATGTACCACAGTAAAAATAAAACAAAACATCAAAGAACAGAATACATACTGTATAATTCTAATCACACATACTTGTAGAGCAAGCAAAACTAATCAACGGAGACAGAAAACAGATCAGTAGTAGGGTGAGATTAAGCTACAAAGAGGTACAAGGCAACTTTTGGGCATAATACAAATTTTCTATATATTGGAGTGGTGGTAATATAGCCATCAAAACTCACCAAACTGTGTAATGGGTACATTGTATATACATCATATCTCAAAAAAAGTTGATGTTAAAGGGGCTAGGGAGAACAGGAGGCTATCTCTTATAAAATGAGTGGGTTCATCACCAAATCATGATCAAGGTATTTTAGAAGTTACAGTACAGCCTTTAAATCTCTACTTTTAGAAATCAGAAATAAAGTGTGCAAAATACTACAAAGAAACAAGTGAGGAACATCTAGAAATGCAACTCTGATGATCATTAATTCTAGTTTAATGCATCGACATGATCCCTCTACCTGGTTCCATTTCTCCTTTAATCTATTACAATAATTAGTATGGCTTCCGCATCATTGTAATTATTGATAAAGCCTGAATTTTCACCCTTAAATGTTTTTTCATATGTACAAAATCAGTCTATTATTAGCTAAAACAGCATCAAAATTTAATTACCTTGCCTATTATGTGCTCAGTGGTAGGAAATACAGTCAGGTTTATTAGGAACAATGCTTTCTAGAGTCAGTCAGAACTGAGTTCAATCATGGATTAGTGAACTACATAACTTTATATAAAGTTATTTAACTTCTGAGATGATTTTCTCATCTGTAAAATAAGGATAATGTCTAGCATTCAAAAACTAAATGAGTCCATACATGTAAAGCACCTAGTACATAGTAAGTACTTAATTCTCAAGACACACGTGAACAGTGTAAGACAGTATGGATCAGAGTCAGTAGGTTCAGCACACAGCAGAAATTCAACATAATAAAGGAGAGAAAAACCATCACGGAGAAGAACAACCAGAAATATGTTCTAGGGGGATATAACTGCAAAGATATGAGACTTTAGAGAAATTAAAGATACTTCAATAAAAAGAGAAGGGCTAATCACAACATATTCTGAGAAACATGAGCTTTAACTGAGGAGCATGTGAAGGAAGAACGGGAAACAGCTATTCAAGTTCAATGTGATCAATCTATAACAAAGCCTTTGAATACAGAAACTGAAATTTGTAGAAAATTAGCAAAGCAATATTGAGAAGAATGTGTACTGAAGTGAGTGATAGAAGCCAGGAAGGCCATCCAGGTGATTAGAACACAGGCGAAGATGAAAACATTGAAAAGAAATAGACAAGACCCTGGAAGTTGCTGAAAACAGCACTGTCAAATAAAACTTTCTGCAATGATGCAAATGTTCTCTATTTGTGCTGTTCAATACAGTGGTATACCTAGTATAATGCAGGAAATGAATTTTTATTTTGTTTTAATTAATTTAAACTTCTTGCACTATCCACTATATAGCCACTAGCCACATGTTATTTAAGATCTGCCTAATTAATAAGAACAGCAGCAGCATCACAAAATGTGGATCATGACATCAAAGTTCCCTGAATGTAAAGAAACATATTCCATTACTATGGACTAGCAGTGTTAAGATTTTAAAAATCTACATTAAAAAATATTTTAGCCCTGGCTGGTGTAGCTCAGTGGATTGAGTGCAGGCCTGTCAACCAAAGGATTGTGGTTCAATTCCCAGTCAGGGCACATGCCTGGGTTGCAGGCCAGTTCTTAGCAGGGGACACACGAGAGGCAACCATACATTGATATTTCTCTCCCTCTCCCTCTCTCCTACCCTTCCCCTCTAAAGATAAATAAATAAAAATCTTAAATAAAAAAAA
This sequence comes from Glossophaga mutica, assembly GCA_039655065.1. NCBI lineage: Eukaryota > Metazoa > Chordata > Mammalia > Chiroptera > Phyllostomidae > Glossophaga > Glossophaga mutica. The sequence goes on from CM077309.1 coordinate 50,931,840, forward strand.
AGAAAGAAAGAAATCCCCATTAAAAATAGTATTTTAAATTATTTGTAATATTGAAACACAGACTTACGAGAAAGGCCTCCCATTTCTTTTCCTGTCAACTAGATCCAAAAAAGCAACAAAAACTAGACAAAAAGAAAAAAAAGGCAGACATACTGCTGGACTCCTAGGGTGAAAAATAATATGTGTACGCTTCTAAGAAATTTGATTTTAAAGCTCAGATTTCTTTCATTAAGCAACTTCCCACTCCCAACCACAATATTCTATGTTATACTTTTCCAATTATAAAATTAAAGGAATACAAAAGGACAGATGATCCAATTAGTAGCGTAAAAGCTGAGCATACTTTTTCTATTTTTCTAAGCTACACAATTCAGAACTCTGATGTACTAGGGCAGAAGTTGGCAAGTATCTTCTGTGAAGGACCAGACAGTAAATATTTTAGGCTCTATGGGCCAGAGTCTTTGTCCCAACTCTGCCATTATAGTGTGAAAGCAGCTACGTATACACATAAATGAACAGATATGGCTATTCCAATACAACTTTCTCTACAAAAACAAAACAGGATGGACTGGCTTTTCAGGTTGTAATTTGCAGACCTCCATACTAGAATAAAGGACAGAACTACTTTACTATATTTTTGGTTATTATTTTTGTACTATATAAGAGCAATCTGATATTTTTACCTTCATACAGATGGCAATTTTCAGATAAATTACTGGTTTTGGCGAGCTTTCTCATATTTTCAGGTAGGTCCTCAAGCTTCCTCTTCAAGACAGTTTTGCTTCTCATATCTTCTGTGTCTGAGTCCCCACCCACATTTTTTTTCCTACACTGAATCAAATCAATCAATTCTTTGACTCTATCCTTATCATAATCCAAAGAGTGAGATGACTTCTGCTTTCCAGATTTAATATTAATAGTCTCACCCCTTGAGTTACTTCGTTTTCCAAATCTCTTTTTTGTACCATTCATTTCTTCATGGCCTTCATAATCTGAAAGTTGACTGAACTGTTGAAGTTTTCTATTGTCATCAAACAATTCTTTTAACTTACAAATAGGTAACTGATACATTTCAGGCCGAAAAATATAGGTATGCAAACAATCATCAATATGGGATTTATTTTTTGGAGCTGGATATAAGAATTTTTTATCATCTAATCGTGAATCATACGGAAACATAATGAACTCTCGTTTACCTGAACCAAAACCTCGCTTAAAAAATTCAGTTACATACTTTTCAACACCAGAATGAAAATTTATAGTATTTATATTTTTGAATTCCTTTCGACACCGAATCAAAGCAAACTGTAAAAATTGAGTTATTTTTAGTACATCTGGCATGCTCTCATGTCTCTCCTGTGGTACTACATTGGGTGAACCTTTTTGTGCTGTAAACAAACAAAAAAAGGAAGCTATGTTAGCAATCAAAAAACTAATCAAATATGGATCTACATATTGTCAAATAAATGTAACATTCATACATTAATGGTGAACCAAACTAATTTGTACCCTAATACATATATGTAACATAGAAAATATATGAATCACATGTTTTTAAGTACAGCGAACTAAAACAAGCCAATGAGAAACTAAAAAAAGGAAATTATAGAACGTATTTTTAAATGGAAAAACACCCATTCATTAAAGATCTCCTATTTCCTATTGTTGCTAGGCCTTTCAACCCATGGCAAGGAAAATATAAGGAGAAATAAAGAAGCAGGGTAAGATCTGAGGCTCCTAGCAAGACAGTCCTACAAAGGATAGCAATGGTATTCCTTCCTGTTATAACTTCACTTCACATGAAATCTCTGTCTCCATAAGGAGACATGCAGGCAAAAATGCTACAATTGAGAATCTCATTCTTAATGTAACAGTGAAACCCACTAGTAGGAACTCTACCTTAATACAGCATTAAAGTTAGTTCTTAGAAATGGCGAAGAGCAAATTTTCTCCAATATCAGTGTAGTGTTAAAAGAAATTTTGAATGGCCTAATATTTAACTCAGTATGTGATGCTTTTATAGTTGCTAAAATCTGAATGCAAAAAATGAACTAAGCTAAAAAATAATCACATATTTTATAAAACCCTTAAAAAAAACAAACTACTATATCATAACAATTATAACTGACATTTATTTAGTACAACAAATAATTTTTCATAATAAGAAAAAGAAACCAAGTTATATAATTTATGTTTTATATTGCTAGTAGCTCTTATTACCACCTGTATTTCCCAAAACATGGTGGGACCCTAAGAAAGACAAAATACTTAGGGAATTATCTGGAAATTTTCAATGTAGGTATATATAAGACTGGATTTAGATAGTCAAAGAACTTACAAGTAACTATGCCTCTAGGTTCTTGAAATAGAAATAAAGCATGTAGAACTCGAGACTTGGTAGACTGATGTTCTAAAAAAAAACAAAAAACAAAAAAACAAAAAACAAAAAAAACAAGCCAAATCCATTAGCAATGTGTTTTACCTAAAATGTTAAAAATGAATTATAAAAAATTAAACATTACCTACCATATGGAGAAACCATTTGATAAGGAGACAGAAGAAAAAGGTATCCTCGGTCTCCCAAAGGTTTAACAAGAACCTGCATTTGGGGGAAGAAGTTTAATCTGTTTTATTATTACTAACCATAGGTCAGACACAGCAGTTTCTGCTAATTATAATGATAACAAACAGTTCCTGATCATCTTTAGGAAAACTATTGCTACTTAATTGTTAAAAAAACTCTTTTCCAACTATGCTGATTAACAGAATTCTAATCTAATAAAAAATTCCTTCATTTTCATACCTTAAGTGAGAAAATTCCCCTTATTTAATATGTAGCCAACTTGTTGATTTTTCCTTAAAGCTAAAATACAAGGACCAAACTTCAAATATTTTCATCAGCAATTCAAAAGATAAGTTAATTGCAAAGGCAGTGTGCTGGATGTGAGAAATATAAAACAAATACGACACAAATGTTGCCTTTAAGAATTGAGGCTAATCTCAAACAAAATGTGTTGCTGTAATCTAATTCTTCAAATATTTAATGAACACCTTTCACACCTAAGGCCATTTGCCTTGCCACAGATAATTTCAAAAATAAGCAATACAAGATACTTGATTGCAAATAGTTTATAATTGGGTGGACAGAGTAACACAGGAGAAATATCATGAAGAGAGATAAATTCTCAAAAAGATTTACAAAGCAACATGAAGGGGAAAAAATACAGTTGGTTTATGATCAGAAAAGATACTAAAAATGTATTGGAGGTCAATTTTGAAGGATGGGTACAGTGCCAAGAGCCTGAGGTTGTGGGAAGGACATTTCAATAGAGGCAACATTATGAACAAAGGCAGAGTTATACTATGATAGATAGTTTGCATGTATCAGAGTACTTATGACTGGCAAAAGGGTGAGGACTAGAACAACTGCATGAAACAGGTATACAAAAAAAGATCCTGGGCTAAATTATTAAAAGGCAAGAATGGCAGCTTAGCAAGGAATATGCTGGAAAGTATACCCTTTTGAACTAGAATGTTTCCATAAAAACAAAACAGAACAAAAATCTTGACAGCACTATGAAGAGGGGGAAAGAAATCAGTGTAAAAAGAACTCAAACTCAGTTCATGGGCTGCTACTATAATACTTCACAGCATTTCTTTTGATTAAGGCAAGGGTAAATAAAGGAAGAACTGAGCATGGCAGTGGAACACAAGAGGTTACCTGGTTTGTCAAAGAAAACCTACGCTACAAATTCCTATCAAGTAATTCCAATAAACAAAGATTGTGTAAGAACCCATAATTTAAAGGCCAATAAGTGACTGTGCTACCAATTTACATTTAATAAAAACACTGAACACCACAAATGTGGATAATGTGTCTGACAATTTTTGTTTCAAACACTTTAATCTAAAATGTTTTGTATATCATGTCCCCTTTAACATTTTAAATGCCCAACTCCTAGTTGTCAAAATAGGAAGTTGAAAACCGCAAATAAGATTTTCATCTTTTGTGGTCACTGAGGAAAAACAATTAGATTCTTTTAACTTTCAACCCACTCCAAATATCAGGTTTTTAAAATTCCACTGGCTAAGTGGCCTTTGTAGCGATGACTGTCCTCGAAAGGGCCTCAAATCCAAGGGAATCAACACCCGGAAACACTCAGGCAGAGAGAGGCCTTAGCGGTAACAGTTGGGGCTTTTAGCTCGAAGAAACTTTTAGCCCTCTAGAAAAGGAAACAAACACCTATGAACTCTGTACTCCTGATGCCTCTATTTATTATACCTTACTGTTTCCTTCCTCTTTAGAATACAGTATTAACCCAGTCTGTAGGTTTTTATTACTTGAGGCTATTATTTTGACTTTTCAATAACATTTTAGGTAATTAATGTGGTACAAAAATGCATTGAAAATATAAAATGTTAAGCTTACAATTGTAAATGACCAAGCTTAGGAGGAAATAAGCTACTCTTAAGTGAGATTCAGTAGAACAGATTCAAACACTCAAGGGCTTCAAATTGGAGATAATTATCAGATACAATATACAAAACATCAGGTATGAAATGTTTACATAAACAAAATAACTGGCATAAAAGAAAATATATTCACACAAAAATTGGTATACAAATATTTAGAGCAGTTGCAATGTTCATGTTCATAACAGTCAAAGCATGAAAACAAGTAATGAATGGACAAATAAAATGTGGCATTGTCCATACTATAAAATATGATTTGGCCATAAAAAGGAACGAAGATACATGCTATATAACATGGATGACCCTTAAAAGTATTATGTTACGTGAAAGCAGCCAGGCACTACAGGCCACACAATGCATGATTCCACTTATATAAGATGTCTAGAATAGACAAATCTATAAAGACAGAAGTATATTAATTGTTGCTGGGGACTGGAGGAAGGAAAGAATGCAGAGTAAATGCTTAATGGGTATAAGGTTTCTTTTGGGGGTAATGAAAATACTTTGGAATTAGATAGCGGTGATGGTTGCACAACACTGTGAATCTACTAAATATCACTGAATTGTACACTTTAAAATGGCTAAAATGGTGAATCTTATTTCAATAAAGACAACAGCAAAAAATATCAGAATATAACCTCCACCTCCTAGAACAGTACCCAACACAAAATAGATCTAAGTATTTCTGAAAAGAACTAACAAGAATCTGTTAAATGATGCAGATCTCAAATATAACTTTTAGAAATCAAAAATATGCTCTGTGAAATTAGAAACTCTATGAATGGATTAAACAGCAAATTAGACATAGCTAGACAGAACTTACAAACTTGAAGACAGCTATGACAAAATTAATCAGAAGGCAACATGAAGAAACAGGCAGACAGAAAACACAAGAAGTTAACAGACATTAAGAACACACTGAAAAGGTCTGACATAGGATAATGGTTCAGTCTTACTTAGACAGTCTAAAGCAATGACATAATCACAGATAATGACTAATATTCCCAAAATGAAGAGATTAGTCCACAGATATGAAAGAATATATACCAAGCTGAATAATGAAGAAATCTACACCTAGTAATATTTAATATAACTGAAGAACACCCAAGACAAAGATTTAAAAAGCTACCAGAAAATAAAGAAGTTCTATAAAGGAAAGATAACTACACTAAGCTGCTCTCTCAACAAAAAGAGAAGTCAGTTTCCAGCCAAGATGGAGGCGTAGGTAGACACATTGTGCCTCCTCTCACAACAAAAATTAAGGACAACAAATATTTGGAAACAGGAAAACAACCAGAACTGATAGAAAATTGAACTGTACGGAAATCCACCATTCATGCAGACCGGTAAGAGGGGCGGAGTTCCGGCAGGAAAAAGTGGAGGTGCGGACCCGGGAACACAGGAGGCAGCGGCTGGCGGTTCCCAGGTGCACAGGCGGCAGCTGGCGGACTCTGGGCCCACAGGCGGCAGCTGGCAGACCCAGTGAGGCCGCACCAAGGCAGCTGGCTGACCAGGTGGTCCCACATTCCCGCCCACAGACGGTCCAGGTGGAAGGGAAGCGGCGGAGGGGACTGGGATCCAGGAGAGGGCGGAGCAGGCGCCATTGTTCCCTCTAAGACCCTGCCCCCACAAACAGTGTCACAACTCAGTGACTGGGCTGCCCCCGCACAGGGGAACATCAAAGGCTCCACCCCTCACTATATAACAGCCCCACCAGACCAAAACCAAAACAAAACAAACAAACAAACAAAAAAAAACACACCAAAAATGGCTCAAACCGGAGAACAAATGAAAGCCCCAGAGCCAACTCCTCTAAGCCGTGAAGAGATAGCCAACCTATCAGATGCACAGTTCAAAGCACTGGTAATCAGGATGCTCACAGAATTGGTTGATTTTGCTCACAAATTAGATGAACAAATGAAGGCTACAATACATGAAATGAAGGAAGACGCATGGGGAACCAATAGAGATGGGAGGAAAACTGGGACTCAAATCAATGGAGTGGACCAGAAGGAAGAAACAAACAACCAAACAGAAAACAAGGAAGAAACAAGAATTCAAAAAAAACGAAAAACGAGGAGAGGCTTAGGAAGCTCCAGGACATCTTTAAACGTCCCAACATCCGAATTATAGGGGTCCCAGAACAGGAAGAAGAAGAGCAACAAGTGGAAAACTTATGTGAACAAATAATAAAGGAAAATTTCCCCAATCTGGCAAAGGAAATAGACTTCCAGGAAGTCCAGGAAGCTCAGAGAGTCCCAAAGATGTTGGACCCAAGGAGGAACACACCAAGGCACATCAGAATTACATTAGCCAAGATGAAAATGAAGGAGAGAATTCTAGAAGCATCAAGGGATAAGGGGACAGACACCTACAAAGGAGGTTCCTATCAGACTGTCAGCTGATTTCTCAAAAGAGACCTTACAGGCAAGAAGGGGCTGGAAAGAAATATTTGAAGTCTTGAAAGGCAGGGACCTACATCCAAAATTGCTCTATCCAGCAAAGCTGTCATTTAGAATGGAAGGGAAGATGAAGTGCTTCTCAGATAAGGTCAAGTTAAAAGAGTTCATCATCACCAAGCCCTTTTTATACGAAATGTTAAAGGGACTTATCTAAGAAAAAGAAGATAAAAATATGACAGTGAAAAGACAGCAAACTCACAGCTATTAACAACCACACCTAAAACAAAAGCAAACTAAGCAAAGAACTAGAACAGGAACAGAAACACAGAAATGGAGATCACGTGGAGGGTTAGCAACAGGGGAGTGGGGGGGGGAAGGTACAGAGAACAAGTAGCATAGACGGTGGGTAGAAAATAGGGGGAGGGCAAGAATAGTGTGGGAAATGTAGAAGCTAAAGAACTTATGACACATGGACATGAACTAAAGGGGGGGAATGTGGGTAGGAGAGGGTGGAGGGGAATGATGGAGGAGAAATGGGACAACTGTAATAGCATAATCAATAAAATATATATTAAAAAAAGAGAGAAGTCAGAAGATTCTGAAGTATATGTAATCAAAGTGCTAAGAGAATGTAGCTGTCTACCTAGAATTGTGTACCCAGGTCCCAACAATTAAAGAATATGCATTTTTCTCAAATAAAAAGAGGATATATACAAAAACTGACCACAAAGTAGGTTTTAAAATCAAATCTCAATAAATTTCAAATAATCACCACCTGCTCTGATTACCATGACGTAGAAAACAAAGAAGTATTCATAATTTGGAAATTTAAAAACATACCTGTATATCATATATTAAGGTAGAAATCACAGTAGAAACTAAAGAATACTTAGAACTGAATAATAAAAATACTACATATTAAAACATGTAGAATGCTCCCCGCTCAAACACATACCCCCTACTGGGATTTTTAAAAACTGGAATTGTAAATATTAAATCTTTTGATCAAATACTACAGAATTAACATCTTTATGACACTGTCATAACCATGAACAAGGTTATCTCTTTTCTTTAGGGTATTCTTGAAATAGAATTTTATAATTTTCTGGATACAAGTCTTGCTTATTTTTTGTCAGATTTATCTATTGCCAGGCATCTAATATTTTTTGATGCTACTGTAAACAATATTTTTCATTTCATTTCAAACAGTATATTTTCTTTTGTGTATGTAGAAATGTAATTTGTATTTATACATTAATTTTATGACAGACTTATATATGACATTTGAATGATGTATTTATTTTTGTACATTCTTTGGGATTGCTATATAGATTTCATTATCTGGAAACAACACTTGGTTTTTCCTCTCTAGTCTTCATGCTTTTTATTTCTTTTTGTGTTACTGTATAATCTAGGAGCTATAGCACAATGCTGAATAAAAATGGTGATTGTAGGCATTCTTGTCTTCTTGATTTTCAAAAGAATACTTCTAAACATTACCCATTAAACAGAAAGCTTGCAGTAGGTTTTTGAGAGATACCTTTGTCAATTTAAAATTTTTTCTTTTTTTCTTGGCAGTGAGAATGAGAAGCATTTATTATTGTCTCAGATGAGGCTGGGGAAGGAAGAGAAAGCAATAGCAGGGAGAGAAATTTAGAGGGGGCGATTGTGTTCTTTCATCCTCTGTGTCTCGAGGTTTTCTGTCTTCCCTGCAGAAGGAGCCCCAGATAATGGTCTCAGGGCAGGGCCAGGACAGAGGTTCTGGCACCTGCACCCTTCAGAGAAGGTCCAGAGCAATGGTCTCTCTCAGACTTGCTGATACCAGCAGGCAGAGCCTAGGAGCCAGCTCAGTGAGGGGGTTGTAGCTGGGGCGGGGAGTGGTAAGCGGGGAGAAGCAGGGAATAAATTGGGGTCATGGTTGATGAATTCATGACATGCCCCTTCCTCCCTTGATAAATGGTGAAATACATTTGTCCTTGGCCAGGATGAACTCAATGAGGAGACAGATGGCTGTCACTTCTGGGCATCCGCAGAGGGCCTGCAGGAGGAGTTGGGGAGGCGCCTGTTAGCGCTCATACCCTGGCCCGTTTCCCAATACACGACCCTGGAGTTTGCTTGTCTTTCTGCTTTTTCCTTTCCCTGACCAGCTGCTTTTGAGTCCAGGAAGCCTTGTTCCACTCCACACTGCCTTTCTCTTGCTTTGTCTCCTGCTGGTTCTTTTTTGTGTTCAGTGTCTCTTTTTTGGTGTCTCTGCCCGTCTCGTTTTTCTCTCTCCTGTGCTGTCCTTCCTGATGGATCTCCTGACCTCCATATTAGCATTCACAACCCTTGGCCCCAACCACTTAGGCCAGAAGGACAGCTCCAATGGAATGTGAGTGGTGGTGCCATGCTCATGCAGCCCAGTGATCCTAAAAAACTTTTCCTTTATTTTTTAACCGTAAGTGGATTTTAATTTGTATTTAATGCTCTCCCCCCCCCCCACTTTTTTGCCTTTATCAAGATAGCCAAATGGTATCCTTTCTTCTAGCATGTGTGTCTGCAAATTACAACCCGAAGACCAGTCTAGTATGTCCTCTGTTCTTGTAAAGAAAGTTGTACTGGAATACAGCCATGTCTATTCATTTATGTGTATGTGTAACTCCTTTCATACTGTAACGGTATAATGGCGGACTTGAGACAAGGATTTCACGGCCCACAGAGCCTAAAACATTTACTATCTCGTCCTTCACAGAAAATATTTGCCAACTAGCACATCAGAGTTCTGAATTATGTAGCTTAGAAAGCCTGTGAGAAAAAGTATGCTCAGTTTTTATCCTACTAATTGGACCTTCTGTCCTTCTGTATTCCTTTAACTTTATAATTGGACAAGTACAACATAGAATATTGGTGTTGGGGGTTGGGATGTAGCTTAATGAAAGAAATATTCTGAGCTTTAAAATTAAATTTCTTAGAAGCATACACAAATTCTTTTCCACCCTAGGAGTCCAGTAATATGTTTAGCTTTTTCTTTTTTCTATACTATGTGTGATGGTTAATTTTATGTGTCAGCTTTACTGGGCCACAGGGTGTCCAGGTCTGAGGTCAAACTTTACTCTTGGTGTTTTCGGATGAGGGTAACATATACATGGATAGACTGAGTAAAGCAGACTGCCTTTCCCAATGTGGGTGAGTCTCATCTAATCAAGTAAAGGTCTGAATACAACAAAAGGTTGACCCTTCATGTAAGGAGAAATTCCTCCCGCCTGCCTTTGAGTCAGAATATCAGTTTACATTCCCCTGTCTTTGGACTCAAACAGAAACATCAGCTCTCCTGGATCTCTGACACCCAGACTCAGACTGGAACTATACCATCAGTTCTCTTCGGGTTCCAACTCACCAACTGCAAATGCTGGGACTCTTCAGTCTCCAATTCTTTATATTTTTTTATATACACGCATGCCATTGGTTCTGTTTATTTAGAAAACCCTAATACACTATGTAACTATCTTGATAAATGGAAAAAAAGAGCATTAAATAATATTCAAAATCCACTCATGGTTTACAAATGAAGAAAAAGTTTTATCCCTGGCTGGTGTAGCTCAGTGGATTGAGCATAGGCCTGGGAACCAAAGGGTTGACGGTTCAATTTCCAGTCAGGGCACATGCCTGGGTCGTGAGCCAGGTCCCCAGTAGGGGGTGCACAGGAGGCAACCACACATTGATGTTTCCTTCTTTTTCTCCTTCCCTTCCCCCTCTCTAAAAATAAATAAAATCTGTAAAAAAAAAAGAAATTGTTAAACTGATAAAGGTATCTATAAAGAATGTTCACAGCAGAAAAAATATTCAAATTTAGGGACACTGCTCTCATAGGTTTTTTTATATTAACATTAACTTTAAAATTAATTTATCATCAATCAAAAAAGAGCTCAATATAATTTTACTTATTTTATAAATCTTCCTGTGGGAAAATAAAACTTTTCCAGACTTCTCAGTGCTCCTACAAAAAGCCCTCACCTCCTGATACACAGAAATGTGTATTATATAAAGATAGGGAATGTTTGCTTTCATTTTCCCCAGAAATATTTTGCTAGTCACATACCTTAAGAATTAGATCAGTAGTCAATTATCTAGTTAATTGCTCTAATCCAAAGGATAATTAAATTTTTCTTGTTCCCCTAGGAGTGCCGATACGCAAGGCCAAGAAGTTATAGCACAGTTAAGTTCCTAGTTTAAGTCCCAAGGTGCTGGGAAGACTGAGGGCTCTATCTTCTATTTACATTTCAAGCAGGAATGAGTCCTAGGAATTTGAAGATGTCATTAGAAGAACCAAGAGAGCTATCCGGCTCCTGGAAAGATTTTACTTATTTACCAAAGGGTTGGAGTTAATATTCACTAACATTTTCAGATGATTTTCAGGAGGGGAGCGAAATAGCTGCCTCCTCCTCTTTATAAACAAAGAAAAATAATTTTTTCTCAACTTTTACCTCTAGAGTATCTAGCTACAAATGGCCTATTGTGTTACCCTAACGGTAAGGGCAAGGGAGGGCCAGTACATTTATTACTTACTGTAAGGTATTCACTAAGTTTATCTCTGATCCAAAACACCTCATATGTGTATTCAAGATAAAATTACTAACAACGGTCCCCAATGCACAGCTTTCATTATCATAAAAACTATGAAGAAAATTAGGATAATTCCTAATGAGGCTTGCAGGAAAAAGGAACAGCTACACAAAATTCCTAGATCCATTATGGAATACCTGTGCCCTCTAAGATCTCAGGTCTCACATAACTTCTTGATTCTGGGGAGACCCAGGCCTCCACAAATCTTGCTAAGATGAAGAGCAAAATACCAGTATCCCTCTCACTGTTAGAATTGAACAGATATTATAATTTTCTGATAAATTCCTCACTGTCTAGACTCTCAATACTCAAATTATCTGAAATGTAAAAAACTAAACAGATTTGGATAACTTACCACATCCAAACCAACTATCTTAAACTTTCACTTTCTGAACTCAGGAACTGTACAGATTTTGATCATGAGAAATACTTGTATTATAGACAGGCTTTCTGAGGAAAAGAAGAAATATAAATATAAAAAAAGTATGTTCATATATATTGAATGTGCATGTGTGTGTGTGTGTGTGTGTGTGTGTGTGTTCTATGATGCCTAGCTCAATAGTTTCTAACCAGTTGGTCAGTTATCGCTGCATGTCTAGTAAATTCATAAGCATACAAATTCTGCCTGTAAGTTTGTATATAATTTGACACTCTCATCTATAAACAATGGATTGGTTAAACAAATCTATAATGCATACAATGAAAATTCTGTGTAGACAATAAAAATGAAGTTGCAGGTTCTGAAAATCAGTGATACAAATCTCCATTTGACTATGTGGAAACTAAGGGACAATAAAGGAAGGAGTAAAAATAAATCAACTGTTGAATAATATGTATTAAATGACATACCTGCACAAAAAATTTCTCTTCCACTCTACTGAAATGTTGGATCAGCATTTATATATCTAAACATGAGCTCACTCAACTTATGTTAATAGAAACCTTGGAATAGTCACTACCCTTTTCTGCAGCCACTCCTCTCCTTCAGTTGAACTACACGTTAGTATCACAAATTCATTTTCCATTCATTCCATAACACGTTACAATATGATGCCTCACCTAATCTCTCTACCTAATCTCAACATATTCAGTCTCTTTTAAACTGGATACTACCTACTGAACAGTTCTCAGCTCTCTTGTTACAATATATTATCATTCTTACCTTTCTCATCCAACCCTCCATCACCCTCTAATAGTTTCCTACCTCATCTCTCTCTCCCCGCTTCAATTCATTCTCTACATAATAACCAAGGTAGAACATGAAACATAGATTTGGTCATGTTGCATACATAATCAAAACATCATCCCACTCCCTTTAAAAACCATTGCTCTTCAGATCAAGTCCAAACTTCCAAAACATTTGAAGATTGCCTGAATGATGCTGTAGGACAGTCTCCTACAGACTTTTCCACCCTCATGTTCTACCACTTTCTCCCAACTACTATAGTATTCTTTTATTTCTTCAACCTCACAAAGCACCTTCTTTTTGAATTTTCAAATATGGTACTATCTCTACTAAAACAAACCACATCTATTTGAGTAACTCAATCGAAACCTACTATATAAAATTTCACTTTCACTTTCTGAACTCAGGAATTGAATAGATTTTCCTGGACTATCTGTGTCGTCCAGAAAAACAGTCTCTTTGCCTCATTTTTTACTGAACTGTATACCCTGCATAAATAAATGATTTTCAAGTATTTTTTTAATATCACAGTTACAATCACAAAATACAACAAAGATACCTCATGAGAAGACTGGTCTAGAAGATCTAAGTATCATAGTGTACCAAAGGCCATAGTAAAACACTGTTAAGTAATTGGTAGCAACAAAGACAGAGAGCTTGTGGTACTTTCCGAGGCAAAAATAAAATACGTTAAAATATTAATATGATCACTTATTAATATGCATGTTTGTAAAGGAAAAAGAACATTTTAAACTTAACTCACAAGTTTTTCTTTCTCTAGTTTTTGCAGTAAACTCTCCATGTTACTTCCAATTCTTGTCTTTTCTACAACTTCATAAAGACTGCAATACATTCCACTCTTTGAAACTGACATAAGAAAAAATACATGGTAAATATTCAAATTCAAGTCTACTTCTTTTATTTCAGTAAAATTATAATTACTTTACCTTCATTTGAACCGAAGTATGCTTCCTTGTAAAACAGTGCTGGATGAATTTTCTGTTTCAGGTGATCAATACTCATAACTGTTTCAACATCTAACTTCTCAGGACTGAAAGAAAATTGAAAAAGCGTATTTCCTTACCTGTATTTTTAACTCCAGCAATGGTATGTATCTCTCTCTCTCTCTCTCTCTCTCTCTCTCACACACACACTCACACACACACTCACACACACATACATACACACACATAAATATCTTGCAGGAAAACAAAGAGCATATTTACTAATATCATACTTTAACAAGTATTTGATATGAGAAGTCCAGGTAAATAGTTAACTTGGCAGTATTGCCAACCTTCCAACTTTAAGGCTGATGCTAATTCTATATGTCAATATTACTAACCACAAAGGATATGAGGTTATCATTTTATTAAAGACAGTTCAAGTAAATACTGTTAACATAATCTTCAAATATTTTTAAAGGCTCATAATGTTTACTGTGGTGGTAGCAAGAGATCATTTTAGACCTTTCTATTCCAAGATGTTGCACAAGAATGAAACAGCCTATAAATTTTAACTCACCACATCGAAGCGATTTCCAACAAAAAACTAGTAACTTTTAAGTCTATCATGTTCAAATTGCTAAATGGAAAATATTCTAGCTAGGATAAAACAGTGAAAAATCACTTAAAATTTAAATTCACTAAAAAGAAGTTTTATGCCCTAAATCTGTGTATGACTTTTTTAGCCCATCCTTAAATCAAGACAGAAAAGCAGAGGGCTCATTTTGCCAATTAAGTATCTAAAGATATCAAATCAATCTTTTTAAAAACAAAGCAATATTTATATCAAAGTCCTTATGGACCAAAGTACAATTTAAATATAACTAAGAAAAAAAGCAAAATAGCAAAATTGCTGGTTTTCTTTTTTCCAATATAGTGTACTTACAGTTTGATAGGCAAAAAAGCACGAGTGGCTGACCTCAAAGAAATATAGCACAAAAGCTTTCCTTTATTTAAAAGCTGTCCTTTCCACAAGGTGTAGTTAAATTTATCTAAATTTAAAAAATAAAAAGACACAATTCTTGGCAGTCCTGAAGCAAATACATGTTTATTAGAAATAAGGGGAAAAACATCTACAAACAAGGTTTTGTAGAACAACAAAATATTTGATATTTCTATATACAGGAGAGTTCAAATATTAGTATTTTTGTTTAAGCTATCACTTCCCCTACAAATTTATTCCAGCTGCAGAAAATACCAAATTTATTTGTCTAAATGTCTTCATATCAGAAAGCTGAGCAGCAAAGACAATACAGTTACTGCCCTGTTATTTCCCCTAAAGTAGACTGTATTAAATATGGTTAACTACATACATCCCTACAATGTCTCCTATCAATCTCTTTTCATGTAAAGAAACTGGGCCTATATCTCTGATGAATTTAATACTTATAAAAGGCGAGTTAGGAAACTTGTTTTATTTTTTACCATTATCAATCAAAGTGCTAAAACCTTTTGGTCTATTCACAGCAGAAGTAGCTTCTTAAAGGAGATTTTACACTTGGATGACCAAATGTTAATGCTACATCTTAACACAATCTAGCCTTCCTTTTCAATACTTTGCAGTCTCCCATTCATTATAAAAATGAAACAAAGCCCTTATTTTTTACTACGTGCACTTACTCTTACTTTTGATTTAGGAAACAAAGGAAAGAATCTTACCTGAGTTTCTATCTGCATTAAAGCTGTTAGATCTACAAATAAATTTTTAAAAAAATTACTTAATTGCCAACATAAAAGCTAACATTCAAGACCTTAATTTAATTGCTATTTTTAATGGCATACTATACAAGAGAATGAAACTCTCCCTCCAACTAGAAGGAACCAGTTACTTACTTACTATGACATTTATAAATCTAAGTCTACTTTGAGAAAAAAATTAGTTTCTTGACTTAAATTACCATATATGCCCAAAATTAAGGAATCATTTTCCCCAAAAATATTCATCAGGAGAAAACAGAATCCATTAATGCCTCTGTCAATTACTTTATTCTGGTGATAAGATTTGAAGAAATGGCCTCAATATATATTTAAGTATGTTCATTCATCATTCAATAAATATCTGCTAATATTCTAAGTTAACAGGAGGACTACAGGGATGAATAAGCCCCTGCCTTCATCAAGTTTATAACTTGTGAAGTAGACAGACAGACAAGTAGAAAGGTAGGTATACAATTTACCAGATGATAATGGTTTTAAATCCTAAGGAATAAAAAGAAAGCCCTGGCTGGTGTGGCTCAGTGGACTGAGTGCGGGCTGTGAACCAAAGGGTCACGGTTCGATTCCCAGTCAGGGCACATGCCTGGGTGGCGGGCCAGGTCCCCAGTGGGGGCCATGTGAGAGGCAACCACACATTGATATTTCTCTCCTTCTCTTTCTCCCTCCCTTCCCCTCTCTCTAAAAATAAAGAAATAAAATATTTAAAAAAAAAAAAACATTAAGAGTACAGAGGTTAAAAAAAAAAATCACAGAAGACCTCATTGATGAAGTCATCTTTAAGGAGAGATGAAAGAAGTGGAGGTGTAAATTATGCAGCTAATTGGGGAAAGAGAGGGAACAGCAAAATGTAGAGGCCCTGAGGCAGGTGCATTGATGGTGACATTCAAGGCAGAGCAAGGATGTTCAATCAATGCTTGTTTTAAATGCTATGAAAGTCAACAGACAGAATCAAACAGGAGGCAAAGAAAATTAATGGACAGTCATTATTCTTGTGAGTATGACCTCATAATCATAAAAGTGATGAGTACCTTTTGAAGATCACAGCTGAAAGGCACTATAGTAACTATATCATGGAGATAGTACAGACACACACGCACACACACAAAACCACAATTGTCCGAATATTATACACATCCATAGTTGTGGCTATGGATGGTTTCCAGAACTAATCACTGATATGAAAAAGTGTTAAACCTCCAATAACGGAAATGAAGACAAGATTATTTGATCTGGAAACTGTAAAGAAGTCAACCTCAAAAATGTATAGTATGCTTTATGAAATGCGGCTTTTTAAAATAGCAGTATTTCTAAATTAACAGATATCTACATGACTCTGAATATGGGTACTCAAAAGTAAAAATAAGATGACATTTGACCATTTCACCTATACTTTTTTTTTAATCAGTATTTTTTAATTGTTGGTATTGTACAGTTTTATGTCTTTTACCCCGCCCAAGCCCACCACCCCAGCCCTCCCCACCTTCCTCCCATTTCCACCCCCCATAGTTTTTGTCCATGAGTCCTTTTCACCTATACCTTTTTAAGTTCATAGTCAAGCCTCAGTTCTCAAACATTTTGGTTCTTGAACAATTTGTTTCTCATCCAAGTTGTTCAACGGAAAAAATCTGTTGTCTAACAAAACTTCTGAAACTTCTGGTCTTGGTTCTCTACCCAAAAACCCTTTTGTACTGATACCTATACAATCAGTCACAAATCTCTCAAGTGACTAAGGAGATTCGGTTTTTGAACAAATCGCTTCTTGAACAGTTTTCCAGAATGAATTAAGTTTGAGAACTAAGGTTCCACTGTAGTTACTTAATTTTGCCAAAACATTTTTGTGGAATAACTACATGAGAATAAAAACAGGGGAAATCGCTTTGTATTTGGTGACCTTATATTTGAGCTTGTAAGAAGTCATCAATGCTACTCAACTCTAAAAAATCAGAATCACCTGGAAGCTTTTAACTACCAATACCTGAGCTACTTAATAAATATTTAATTGCTTTGATGTAATGCTGGGAATCTTTAGTAGAAACTCCCCATTTTTAGGAGGGCCAATACACAAAATTTCACTTTTAAAAATTGCATTTATTCAGCTATGCAAACCTTCATTATCAAGGAAAAGAAGTTAACCCATGAGGTTCAAGTAAATGTTAGTTTGTATTGCCACATAGTTTGAGTATCTGTTCTTTACATTGACCTTTTAAATCACTGTGAATATTTATTTATCTAATTAATTTCAAGGGAAGAAAAAGAAAATGGGAACAAAGTAAAGTGTTCCTTCTAACCAGGCAGTCCAGGATATGTAATGTAATACCATTCTGGATGATGTCTAAAACTCCTAAGCCTTACCTTGATGAAGATACAAACTTCAGAGGTTGTAGATCATCTTCGTAAGTAAAAGACACAACAGCATATGGACACACATGTCTTGGTCTTCGCCTTAGCTCATCAAACCCATACTCATAAAAATAATACTAAAAATAACACAATGCAAAATTAACTTCTTTAAGAAGGCAAAAAATAGAGTGAAAATCTTGTATTTATCTGCCTGATTTTTGAGAACTATAACTCTGAAATGTGCCTCCAAAAGAAAATATCTTTAAGCACTGCTTGTCAATTTAACTATATAATTTGCACTTTATACATTTTATGATATAAAATATTCCACTTATATGTGTGTGTATATGTGTGTATACACACACTCCAGATGCTAGGATACTAATAGGTATTGCAAAAGTTTATTTCTGAAGAGCTAACCACTGGGAATGTGGTCAACAAATTTCCTCATAAAAATGTTATAAATGAGGCTCCCACATTAGCCTAGAAAAGCCAATTTCGTACAAAAAGTAAAATACTAAGGACATAATTACAACCAAACCTACCATGTTATTGTTCATCTTATCAAAAGAAAAACATTTTCTTGGCTCTAACTAGAGACAAAGCAGCAAAAGGGAGGTGGACAAGATTACAAGCGTAAGTGACAAAGGTAGCTGACCTTCTAATTACTACCTGTCTGCTTTTCCCCCTCACTTATTCACAACATTCACTAGATCAGGGTTTTGTGACTTGCAGATCAGTGGTTTTCATTAAAAAGAGTGCCCCAGGTTACAAATAAGGTATTGTGCTTCAAAGTCCATTCCCTTAGGGTACTATTGATTTCAATAATGTTGCTCTGGAAATGCCTGGAAATTTTTTAGAAATATCAAGCCATTTTAAAGTCTGCTAGAAAACCCAATACATACTCCACAGTTATATCTCACACCTACCAATACTACAGTCCAGAAGGTAATCAAATGAAGTCAGTTTAGATGACTTTGGTGAATATAATTTTTGCTAAAAGCCCCCAACAACAGGTCTTGCCCACTGAGATTCTTCAGAAAGAAAGGAGTACCCTGGCTGGCGTGGCTCAGTTTGCTGGGTGTCATATTCCGTAAACCAAAAGGTCACGGATTTGATTCCTGGTCAGAGGAGGGTTTGGTACCTGGCTGGGGTATGTACGAAAGGCAACCAATCGATGTTTCCCTCCCTCTCTCTCTCCCTTCCTTCCCCTCTTAAAAAAAAAAAAAAAATCAATAAGCATGTGCTTGGGTGAGGATAAAAAAAAAAAGAAAAAAAAGAATGTTATATTATGTAATTAAAGTGAAAATTAAAGAAATTAAAAAAAAAAATCCACAACACATTTCCAGGGAGATTAGCACCACTATTTTTCACCTACAATCCAT
This sequence comes from Glossophaga mutica, assembly GCA_039655065.1. NCBI lineage: Eukaryota > Metazoa > Chordata > Mammalia > Chiroptera > Phyllostomidae > Glossophaga > Glossophaga mutica. Next base: position 50,950,948 of record CM077309.1, read on the forward strand.
TTGGATGCTTACATTTTTTGTAGATTTGTTAAAAACAGTAACATTACTTTATAGTCAAACATCATTTAAAAACATAATCACTAAAATTCATCAAATAGAACACTTTTAAGTATGTGTAGTTTACTGTGTATCAATTACATCTGAATAAACCTTAAAAATTAACTGTTTGCATCTTAGAAAAATGTTAATAAAAATAGAAAATATCTATGAAATCAGCAGCACAAAATAATATAAATTAAGGTATTTCAAGGGGCTTCAACTCTACCTTAAAGGATGAGTAGTAGTTTATTAGGCAGGAGATCTTTCTAGGCCCATAAAAGCCAAGGCTTCAAAATGAAATAAGGTGTGTTGAGGGAAGAGGTGATATAAAAAAAAAAGATAGAAGTAACAGTCTACAGGCAAGGTGAGCTAGGCTAAGGAATCTGAATATTATCTCCAAGTTGATGTTTCTGAGCTTTCTTAGAAACACTGAACAAACTGCAGTGAGAGACACTGGAGTCTGGCAGTAAAATTTGGAAACCAGTATCTAGACTGTCATGGCAGAGGAAAGTGAAAGGGAGACATTTTAAAGGATTTGGTAAAAAAAGATTATCATTAGATCATAACACTAAAATGAATTCAGGTACCTACCTGAGTAAGCTCATAGGCTCGGTAAGCCAAAAGTGATGTAATTCTATTGGCATTCTTTGACACATGACATTCATGCTTTGGGGTTGGGTCCAAAGTACTTTTATTTAATGCAGAGTCCAAACTTTTTACACCCATGGGGTCGTATATACTCTTTATTTTACCCTAAAATACAGAAAACCTTTTAAGTCCACCCAAACCTAATTACTGACTAATGAAATTGCCATTATAGAGCAGCAAGTATAAAAGACACATGGACAAAAACTAGGGAGGGTAGAAATGAGAGGGAGGTGGGGAGGGCTGGGGCGGTGGGCCAGGATGGGAGTAAAAGACAGAAAACTGTACAAGAACAACAATTAAAGGAAAAAAAAACTGCCACTACAGAATACTTCTTTGAATACAGAGGACCTATAACAATATTTTTTTCCTTTAATATCTGGTAATAAAGTAACATTCAACACGTTTTGTCAATATTGAAGAAAAAGTTCACCATGCAAATTAAGTGTTTGAATTTGTTCTATAACAAGGAAATAAAAATTTTATTCACAACATTCTTCACTAGCCTAAATGGCATTACCAACACATTATCCTCCTTTCTACATTCTATTCTTTGGAATGGAAACCAAACTCTAGCGGGGTGTCAACCTGGGGCCTACATGCAGCCCAAAACAAAATGGTAAATTTATTTAAAACCTATTTTTTGCTCACCAGTTTTCATTAGAGTTTGTGTATTTAATGTACAGCCCAGAGACACCAAAAGGTTGGACAGCCCTCCTGAGTCTGTATTACAATAATTTACATCAAAGATGGCACAACTCTCTCAAAAGTATCTTTATACTAAACATAAGTAAAGCAGTTTCTAATTTAATCAAACTTCCAAAAGCAGGGTCAATTAAAACCCAAATGAAATGCTGTCTTTGATATATGAAATGTAAAAGTTGAAATTACCTTCATTATTTTAAAAATAATAATATCACCCACTGCCCCAGCTTCCAAAGGATTAGCTTGTAATAAATCAGCATACCTAGAAAGATAGATACCTAGTAAAGAGGGAAAATTTTTTAAATTTGAATTTGAATAAGGACAAGACTGTAAGAAACTAAATATTTAATGATAAGAGATAAACAATATGACTGACATCTTTAAAAAATGTAATGACAGTAAAGATAGCTAATATTTAATCAAAGCAAAAATAAAACCAAAAGAAAACATGCAACTAATCAAATTTTTCAAATTTACTAGGACTAAATTAAGACATTAAAAAAAGATAATTTTTTTCTAGCAATTTGCAGCATGCAAAAATCAGAAACAAAGAATAAAACTGGTTCTACATCACAGAACCTAAAATTAATCTCCTTTTCTGGGAACATGACAACACATATATAAATTTATAAGGACTGAAGAAAAACTAGATAACGTATTTTTAAATGGCAACTTAATAGTAGATAAATGAAAAAAGAAAAAAGATTACCCATGGAAGGACTGCCAAGAATTGTTATTTTGGACTGGCCCACCTGTAATCCTTTTTCACATATGCTTTGAACCTAAATAAACAAAACACTTCATCTTGCAATCTTAATACATGGAAAATGTGAAAAGATAATTTGTAAACTTGTTTTAAATAAAATCTAAGCTTCCAATCTATGTATTTTTGTACATTACAGACATTTTATTATATATGTATATATGGCAATTTATGACTAAATATCAATATGAAACTGGCTTACAATTCCAATGTAACCAAAGCTGAAATCCATTTTTATTTATGCTACGTGTGAGATACTTAGAATTCATGTCACTCATATATAAACATACCCTTTTTGAGTGAATTAGAACTAGCAAAATATTTAAAGAGAAAATAATTCCACCTAAAAAATGTTCAATTAAAGGAGAAAAAAATAGTTCCCAGCACATGTAATCAACAATATGGGAGATAATCTATTTTAATAAAGGGAAAATTATTCATTATCAAACACATTCTAGGGCAAGAAAATAGGTTTGGTCAGAAAAAAAATGAACACATCTGAAAAACAAATCACAAAATAATGAAATACCTTTGCCTTACTAAAGCATTTCTTCTATTTATACATCAAGAAAATGTTATTTGTAATTATCAAGTGTACTGCTGAATAACTAAAAAATTGGTATCTTACAATGCTTTTTATAAAATGGGATCACTCACCTGATATCGATCAACCATCAGAAATGCATAGGATTCTGAAAGTTCTTTATCTAAACGGCCATCAAACTTCAATTCTCTTCGCTTTTCTGTAAACTAAATGAAATTAAACCTGTAACAACTCTGCAGTATGTGATTACATTTTCTGAGCTAAGAGTTTCAGAAATTTTATTTCTAAAAAATTCCAAACCAACCAAAGTAGAAATTATCTTTTCTTTACCTATAATTTCTGTGTTTACATTTTCTCCTGTTTTAATTGGTTCTTTGGCTCTACAGTATAGTCAAATAAGCATCTGGTTATCTATCAATTTTAACTTCATTTCTATTAAAATTTTACCACTCCAACTCTCCCATACATTTTTAAGTTCATGTCTTAATTATCTTTGGATCTTTCATTTTATTTAACGTGGTACACTGAATAAAGTGGTTTAATAAATCTCTGTGCAATGACCAATTTAACTATAAACTCAATTAAGACAAGAAAAAAAATGTTTCATTTCTTAGTAAGTGTATTCTCAATGCCAAATACATAAAATGCGCTCCATACATAGTTCCAGGATAAAAAAGTGACTCAGTCTAACTACATCTGAACTGAACAGTTTAGGGTAAGTCACCCTAAACTGCTGGCTTTTGCTTTTACATACAAGTTGATAAATATACATTCAAAAGAGACAGTCCATGTCTAATAAATTTAATGTATATAGTATGTAGACCATTACTGATCTTCAATAATATAATCAGAGAATCTATAAACTAAGTTTTCATATAAAATTAACAAATAATCTCTATCATACCATGAAACCACATCAAACTACCAAGGTTTTCATTTTCTCTGGCAGCCAGTAACATAGGGATTCTTCCAAAGGTAAATTCTGGTAGCACTGGGTTAACCAACTTACAAAAGTACAAAAATAACAGTATTTCATGTACGTTAGAAAGTAATACATACATCAAATATGTCTAAACACCTTACTTGTATTACTTCAGATTTACACATTGGATTTTCCTAAATCAAAACTAAAGGAATATTCTAATATTACATGAAACCAAATTCACTACTTAACATGCTTAACAACTATCTCCCCTTGTTCGTACTTTTTCATTAAAATTTCAGCTAATACGATAATTCAATCATCAGGTAACAATTAGGAAAAGATTAAGCATATCCTAAAAAAGAAAAATACATATTCGACTTCATTATCTTGCAATTTAGACATATTGTATGGTTAGTGATTCCATTTAATTAGCATGTAAGAGCAAAGCCCCAGGTGGTGTGGCTCAGTGAACCGAGTGCCGGCCTATAAACCAAAAGGTTGCTGGTTCAATTCCCAGTCAGGGCACATGCCTGGGTTGCAGGGCCAGGTCCCCAGTGGGGGAGGTGGGAGATGCAACGACACATGGATATTTCTCTCCCTCTCTTTCTCCCTCTTTCTAAAAATAAATAAAAAAACATTTTTAAAAAAAGAGCAAAAAGCCAATAAGCTATCCTTATGCTTAAGATTCATTTTTAGTAAAAGAAGTTATTTTATATAATCACACATTAAGAGCAGATCAATGCTGTGAAATACCAACAATGTTTAGGGGTAAAAAAGAAGTCATTTAAAACTTGTTTTCCCTTCCATAATTTGGCTTTCCTAAAAACTCTAGCATTTTTAAAGAAAGGGAAAATAAGACAAATCCCAGACTATTAATTGACTCTGCAGAGTCTGACAACAATCACAATTCAAAACATACCTCCTTTTCCAAAAGCTCATTATGTACCAAGCAAGCACGTTTGTAGTTAAAATTTGTTACTGAGGTTGGTTCAAGGTAAGATGAATGGAGAATATTTAAAACATCTTCAAATTCACGAGATCCTGGAGTTAATGGCTGAAAAAGTGCTAAAATAAAAAATATTATTCATTTTAAGATCATTCCATCTTAAATGTAGTTTTTCTATTTTTGTGGGGTTTTAAATAAAGCTAAAAAACGGTTTCAAGATTATCTTCCTTAGTGATATGCAAAAGAGGTACTTAAGTCATTGAAGAAAAAAGTAAAACCAGTTGCCCAAACCAACCAGTCCCTTTAGCAACGAGCACTTGGCATTACATGTGCACATGGTGTTATAATTTTTCAAACCTTAGGCATGTTACATTAGGCAACCTAAACTGCTTCAAGTCTTCAACTCCTATTTATGTTACACTGAAATAGTGGACCATTTATTTCACCAAACTAAATGCTTACACCCTTAATGAAAAAGCATAAAAATATTTCATAAGACAAAGACAATAAAATGATTCTATTTGGTGTTCAGTACTAAAGTTAAATATACTGCATCCACTGGCACCTTGTATTACCAATATAAAGTGGGAGGACATTCATCATGAAAACTGAGTGAAAAGATGTGGAGCTTTAGAGTCAAAACATGAATGCAAATAACCTGTATCTAGCATTTTCTGGCATTATGAAGACCCTAAGTAAATCAATTACATAACCAAACATAAGCTCAGTTCTCTCATCTGTAGAATAGAGAAATCCAGCTATCCTAGTAACCACCATTATGCCACATGCCACACCAGACGACACATGAAAAAAGCATTAAGCACAGTACCTGGCACAAAGACAATAAAGGCTTTTATTCCTCACTCCTCCAACTATTCCATTCCCCATTTAATTTTTAAAATACTTAAGAACCACTGAATTACTAGTCTAATAACCTTAAATTTCCCCTTTATGCATTAAATAGTTTTACTTACCAGTGAATTTCAAATATCAAGTATATGTAAGCATAAATTTTCCCCAAACTAAAAAGGAACCACTTATTTTTCACTGTAGATAACTTATGTTATACTTTATTCCTAATCTTTCAAAACACAAAGTATAGTCAATAAATTTCACAAACAAAATATGAAGTGTTCTCTTACATACCCTCTTAAAGGTACTACATAACTAATAAACTGTTTTTACTGTATTTTCTATATGTAGTTATTAAGGACATGATGTTAAATAATAAATTCATTCATCCATTAATTTACCAAGCCATATACATATTACAAAAGTGTTTGTAGCCTTGACTGGTGTTACTGAGTAGGTTGAGTGTTGTCCCGTACACCAAAAGATAACTGGGTCAATTCCTGGAATCAGGGTACACGCATGGGTTGTGGACTAGGTCCCCAGTTGGGGACATGAGAGAGGCAACAGATCCATGTTTCTCTCCCTCTCTTTCTCCCTCCTTTTCCCTCTCTCTAAAAATAAATAAATAAAATTTTTAAAAACTACCTAAAAATGTAGCTTTCGATGACAATGCTTGTTGCACAATGGTTACTACTGTGGGATCACACGCTAAAAATGTTTTTGAAAAGGATTAGCATCAACCTAGTTATAATGCAATAAAGACAATGACTAGCAGTAAGTACCCTACGGGGGGGGGGGATAAAGCCCTCGACACCACTCTAATTTGCACTACATGATTATATTCTCAATAATCTATTGATTATAAGCTTCATGAAAGCAGTAACTCTATCTACCTTGTTCATTACTCTATTTTTACCATGCTAGTTAGTCAGAACTGTGGCCCAAGTTCAATGACTAAATAAGTGAGTAAAGGAAAGGAGAACAGACTTTGTCAAGTATCTTAAAAAAAAAAAAAAAAAGACTTGTCATTTGAAATTAGGTTTCGCATATTCAACAATTGAGTAATATAGAAAACAAAATGAAAGCTCAAAAGAGAAACACATTCTTTAAATTAAAATCTGTTCTATAGAATGTGGTAGGAAAAAAAACGTTTTTTCTCTGTGACTGTCCCCAACTAGAAAAAATCTTGGCAAGAAAAACAGCAAGCAGGCTTGCTGTAAAGCAATCTTTACAGGCTTGCACATCCAAAATGGGCCAAGCAGGGTTTAAAACTACCATATGATTTCACTTATATGTGGAATCCAATGAACAAAATTTCTTTAAAAAAAAAAAGCAACAAATGAAATAGAAACAGACTCATACATACAAAGAACTGACTGACAGCTGTCAGAGGAAACCTAGGTTGGGGGGCAGGGTGAGAAAGGTTGAAGAGATTAAGAAAAAGAAAATTCAGACACAGACAATACAGTGACTACCAGAGGGAAAAGGGAGTAGGGGAAATAGAAGAGAATAAAGGAGGAGCAAATGGTAATGAAAGATTTGACTTGGGGTGGTGAATACACAACGGGGGGTTGTGTACACTATAAAACTGTATCCAGAAACCTATATAATTTTATTAACCAATGTCACACCAATAAACTCACTAAAATTTTTTTTTAAAAAACTATGCATGATTGATGTGTATGTTTCTAAACTAAAAAGTGAATTCGGATACCTAAAATGTGCCAAAAAGTATCACATGGATTCAAATTTCTTGGAAATTTTACAAGTCTACATAAAATAAATTATTTCTAAGTTAAGCTGCCCCAACGCTATTTCCACCATCCATTACATAAAAAATTAAGTGTTAAATCATGTAAATTTATATAGCAATTAACGTTCAAGCCCTGGCTAATGTGGCTCGGTGGAATGAGCACTGGCATGCCAACCAAAATGTCACTGGTTTGATTTCAGGTCAGGGTATATGCCTGGATTGTGGTCATGTGAGAAGCAACCCATCAATGCAACCTATCAATGTTTCTCTCACACATCAGCTTTTCTCCCTCTCATACTCCCTCCCTTCCCATCTCTCTAAAAATAAACAAATAAAACCTTAAAAAAGTTCAAGTTGGTCTCAAAAAAGTACTTAACATTTCTGTTTCATCCCTCTGGTTCGTAGGCCCACGCTCAATCCACTGAGCTACACCAGCCAGGGCCTTGTTTCATCCCAAAGTAATGCCATAAAGTCAAATACACACAAGTAGAGTGCCAATGGGAAAAATTCTTGTGAATGAAAATATAAAAAGAGGTACAAGACTTTTGGTCTAACAGTAAACCATGTCTTGGGTATTTTACATTTCAAATGCCTCAGCTAGCTTTACTAGTTTGGCTAGAGTTGCAATTTCTACTTTTTTTCCCAATTATCACTTCTACAAAAATAAAATTATGCAATTAACTATTAAAGATTCAGGTCAACATGCCAGTAATGGTAGTTTAGAAAGTTAAGCATTTTATTGTGAATGTACATTCCCTGGTGGTCTTTTTTGTCCTTAATAATACTCTCAACTCTAAATATACCCTGATCAACATATCCTGTCACTTCTTTTACAGAAAATATATGCATATCATAATCTTAATTATGGCCCATTTTTTTGAGGCAGTAATAAACAACCCTGTGACTTCAAATGGAAAACAGTTTATGTATTAATCATTCATTTCACTAAAGTCAGTATACAATATATTGTTCTCCAGATTCTGAGTTGAGTCTAATAATTAATGGGTCATTACTACTTTTCAGATACTGTACAAAGAGGTTTACATGCATTACCTTACCTAATTATCAAAACCACCCTATTTAGTTCATTATGCCCATTTCACAAATGAAACTGAGACAGCTGAAGTTAACATGCCCAAGGTTACAGTTAATGAATAGGGCAGCTGGCATTCAAATTCAGGATGCCCAGAGCTCCAAATCTTGTATCCCAAGCCAGAAGTTAAAAAAAGTGTTTAAGAACTCAAACTAGTATTTCCAATAACTAGAAAAATATCTTTTTCCCTCATTTTATAACAGGGAATAATATAGAACACTTATACACAATTAGCTATAAAACAAAAAGAACGCAATGCCTAAAATTATGTCATTTCTACTCTTTTGTGTCTTCTTTCAAATCTGTTTTTCATTTCAGTGCATTTAAGAAGGCCAAGAGCCATACATCCTTTTTTTTGGTTTATAAAGGTTAACAGCAGCAACAATTCTTCCACATACTAAGAAACGTAATTTTAGCCCTGGCTGGTGTTGCTCAGTGGACTGAGTGCTGATCTGAGGACTACAAGGTTGCAGTTCAATTCCCAGTCACAGCACGTGCCTAGGTTGCAGGACAGGTCCCCCGTTGGGAGTGTGCAAGAGGCAACCAATCAGTATTTCTCTCATACATTGATGTTTCTCTTCCTTTCTTTCTCACCCCACCCACCTTTTTTCTAAAAATTGATATTTAAAAAACATATAATTTTACCTATTTACAGGACTTCTGTCAAATGCGTGTCAACTAAAGAGTTGATTTCTGATCATAATTCACAATCCTATCAACAAAACTGATTATAAATGTGTTTTATAGGACTGAAGAACAGATTTACAAAGGCACTTGGAGATTTAAAATTCAGATGAGGAAACACTGTACCGTAGAGTCAGAACTAGAATCCAGGTCTCCTGACTCCCAGTCTATACTATCATTATTTGTCATTACTGGTAGTATACAAAACATACCTAAGAATTTAATGTTATATTTAAGCAGTTGAAAAAATGACATAAAACTTAAGTCATCAAATAGTTCCTTCGTCAAAGCAATGTTTCCTCAATTACCTTTACCAATTTGGTGCCAATGCTGATCTTTGTGTTTGTGTGTATGTATGTATGTATGTGTGTGTGTGTGTGTGTGTGTGTGTGTGTATATATATATATATATATATATATATATATATATATATATATATAAAATGATTATGCCCTGGCAGGTGTGGCTCAGCGGATTGAGTGCTGGCCTGCAAACCAAAGGGTCACTGGTTTGATTCCCAGTCAAGACACATGCCCTGGTCCCCAGTAAGGGGTGCACGAGAGGCAACCACACATTGATGTTTCTCTCTCTCCTTCCCCTCTCTAAACATAAATAGAACCTGTTAAAAAAATTATTATACACTGATACATAAAAAGCTAAACTTTTAAAAGATGGACCACTTATTAAAACATACAAATGGATGATATGAACTATACATTCCAATTTAAAGTAACTAATTCATGGAAGGAAATAAGAGACTGGATCACATATGGTCTGCAATTCTGTGAATCCACCTCTCTAAAGTCTACTAGTATTAATGATTAAAATACAATAAATACTCATCTGTTCCTTATAATAATTAGGTTACTTAAAAATTTTTTTCTTCAGTCTAATAAAATTGCTACAGATGTAATACTTCAGGAATGGTGTTTCATCTCTAAACCAATGTTGAACATACTGCAGAATTAGGAATGAGTAAGTTGGCAGACATCTATGGAGACAAGTACAAATAGAACACCATTGTCTTTTTGGACTAGAGACTAGGTCAAAGCAAAGTTTATTTCCATTACCTAGTATTTACATGCACCTATCAACAATTTATGTGAATAACTGGATTCTGCCTACAATATCCTTTTCAGGTTTACTTCTATGTAGGGAAATCTATGGTACTTAGAACCCAATCCTTCCTATATAACTACTAAAACATCATGCCAACTTCCTTAAGGAGACTTTGCTCCAAAGTCTTCAAAAAGACAACTGCAAATTTTGTGGAAGATGGAGGTTGGGGAGAAGAATTAGCCATAGACTAGACCAGTATGGATGCAGGTACATGAAAATGAGCAGGTAATATGCAACACACATGCATGAGACAAAGGTATATGAGCAGTTAATCTCATGCTCTACAGAAAACATTAACCAAAAAAATATTTTATAGAAAGTGATCCCCAAGAACTTTGGAGAAAATGAACTATATCAAATACAATTACCATTGTAACTTACTTTTGATGACTTACAGTACTAGATTTTAAAGTAAAAGAAGGCAATAGTGAAATATCTACTAACAAAATGCAATTCTACAATTTGGTTAAATGTAGAACAGTACCTCTTTAAACTACTATATTAAATAGCCCAGCTGATAAATAACACAACATACATTAAGTAAAATTTTACTCTTCCGGTCAATAGTTAGGTCACTTAATATGTCAATATTGACTAAATGTATTAATTTTAAAAGAACATAACCCCAATTCCCAGGGATAAAGACATGCTAAACATTTCTAAATTTAGATTTAAAAAAAAAAAAAGCACTTTTTAAAATAGGTCAGTTCAAAAGCTAAATAAAACTCTATTATAAAAAAGAAAATTCTTGCTATAGTTTGAGTGGTGACAGGTACTCTACCACCAGCGGTTCCCAACCTCCAGGCTACAGACCCATACGAGACCAGGCCTGTTAGGAACCAGGCCACATAGCAGGAGGCGAGCTTGAATGTGACGCACTCAAATCATCATGAAACCATCCCCCCACTACTCCAGTCTGTGGAAAGATTGTCTTCCAAGAAAAAGGTCCCTGCTCTAAACCTAGGTTCAAATTCCAACTCCATCATTTACTACTAGCTGTGTGACCTTGGGCAAGTTATTTAACCTTCCACCAGTACTTCACTTTCCTCACCTATAAAATGGGAATAGTACCTACCACATAGTATTGAGATTTAGTTAATACATATAAACTACTCAGAATAAGCACTACAAAGTATTCGCCAATATTACTTACTTACAAGGGCAGTATTTTGGATGTTATACTGTCAAGACCAAGAAAAGAACTTTCTAAGTCAATGCATTATACTCACATAGTATTTACCTTTAAGGTGCCAAAAATATCCAAGTCCTAATCTTAAATTTCACTGGAAAAGCATAGCCACAAGAAAAGGTTTTGCCATATTAAAAAAAAAATGAATGCAACAGAATCTTTGATACTTTAAAGTTCAAATATGAAAATGATCTACTAAAAATGATCTACTATTCATGATTAGTAGACTTAGATGTCCACAACTAATATCTAGCCAAATCTTACACCTTTCACGACTTCTAAGAAATGATTTTGAAATGAAATGCAAAACCAGCATTATCTGCTGCACTGTTCCTGATAAAGCATTTTCTAAAAATAATGAAAAGTTGAATTTTTCTACTAACTTCTATCATCAAGCACCAATTGCTCTCTGGTTAGATAGGATAAAGTCCATGGTGGTAAAATAGTTGTTTATTTAATTTTTAAAGGCTCTATTTAAATTGGTATTGCACTATTTGAATAGCTGCTGCTCAGTATATATTTAGACAAGTTAAAAATTACTCATTTTCACTAAACATGAAAAAATCCATTGTGTTATATTTTCCTGATACACAACCTCCCTGACAAGAGAAAGGTAACCTTTTACCACTTAAGTCAAAATGGAAAATATAAATTTTCCCCAAGGGGCATCAGTCTCAGGAGAAAACAAATTTCATATTTCATAATTTCCAATTATATCCACATTTAGTGTGTTCACATACAGCAGTTTCGGTCTTATTAAAAAAAGACACACACACACACACAGTGCCTTTCAACATTTCCTAGAGCCTTCCCTCACTTCAAACCAAACTGGAAAGGTTTCTAGGCCAGTTTTCTGATCCTATCAAAAGGTAAAAAGGTGTTATATCATGGTTTATGATATACCATAAACCATATTTTGGACACTTAAAACCTAAAATAAATGGACTTCAAAATTTCATCAAACTGAAAAAAAAAAAATTCAAGTTTCCTACCTCATAATCAGAGCCCATCTGAATATACTTCCAACCTACTACCAACTGGTAATTTAGGCTAGGCATCTAACTTTCCTCACATAGACTATACTGTACACCTAAATCAAAAGAATTGACCACCTTTACAAGCATCCCCTTGAACCCTAAAATATACATGAACTCACTTAAAATTTATTTCTGGAAATATTCCTCATGGTGGTGGACAAAAGGTAACTCCACCTTTGTTACCATGGTTTCTAACAAGGCTTTCCTTGGCTTTGTCATCCAAATAGAAACTAACAGTTTGACTTTATGTGCATCTAACTGATAAAAGGCTCTAACGATTTCAATTGCGCTAATGGAGCTGGTTGTGCACACGGAAAGAAGCACATGCTTCCTTCCAGATCCTAAGTCTTTACTAAGATTCAAATTACAAATAAGTTTTCTCCAAATAAAAAAAAAATTCCCATTATTTTCCAAAGTAAATCATGACAAACTGAACCACACAGTAAATTAAAAAGAAGCTTTAAATGGACAAATCTAGAATATCTCAAATCACAGGATAGTCAAAAATAGTACTATAATAGAAAATATTAAGTTTGATTTCCATTAAATTTTGTCAGTGTGGCATTTAGCTTAAAAAAAAAAAAAAAAAAAGGAAAATGTAGTTCATGTAACTTCCCACATTGGCTCCAAAAATTAGCCTGGAATTTTTTAAAAATCTTAAATTCTCATCTACAACATCAAATTGGTGACTCTTGGGCATAAGCTAACCTCTCCCTATTTTTCCATAGGGAAGTTACTGCACCAAGAACCTACCTTCCCATTCTTCTCAAATACAGTTTAAAAATACACTGAAGTTTGTATTTAAAAAGAGAGAGACCTATTTAATCAAACGCTTCAAAAACAAGAAAATTCTACATGGAAATGAAGTGTGATGGAAAATAGCAGTGTGCATGGATCACATCTAATGGATATTTCTAAACAAGGGAAGACGCTGACATCCAGCAAATTTCAAGTAGACACAAATAGCTGAAGAATTTCCACAGGGAGAAGCACTTGTGATCCTCTGAACAATGGCCTTGGAGAAAGCTCCAGAATCCATGGCCACGGGCTATTTCCACAGTGAGACTTCTCAGAAGCATCATTAGGAGGACACACCAGCTTTTCTGCCTTCAGGGGTGGGAGGGAGGGGCGCCGAGCACCATCTTTCCTCTCTGGGAGCTGCAGCCTTATGGACAAGCTTCAAACCTGAGCTACTTCCAACTTCCACGGGGAGAGGGGGAGCAGGGGAGCGTGGTTCCACCGCTTTCCTCTCGCACCAAGCGCAGCAGCTGGGCGGCCGTGGCAGTGAGGGGAGAGGCGGTTGGCGCTGCATGCGTGTTTACGTGTCTCGCATGGGTGTGGGAAGAGAAGACAGATTCTAATGAAAAGATGGAGGGGAGAGAGAAAGAGGGGTTGGGGAAGAGGGGAAGCACCACCTTTCTTTTCTCTGCTCTTCCTGGGGATCTGAAAAATCCTCCTAACGGGTCTTTCGGGCTCTTCCGGGCCTTTGAGGAGAGCGGCCGCGCCCGCCTCTGAAGAGTCTTGAGGCTGCTCTTGGCTGACGCTCGCGGTGGCCTCGGCCGCAGCGGTCTCCTCAGGCCCGGCGCCGCCGCCGGGTTCCGTGATGCTGAGGCCGCCGCCGCCATTTTGTGAGGAGGATTCAACCTCCGGAAGCTCCTGCTTCATCTCCTCGTCGCCGCCGCCGCCACTTTCACAGCTCGAGTCCGTCGGCGGGTAAGCTTCTGTCTCCGCAGCAGTCGCCATCGCGCCGGCGTGAGGAGGCCCGGAAAGCTTCTGCCAACAAGGTCGACTGGGGTGGGGGGGAAGGGGCGGCGGGCCGGCGTAGCCGCCTAGCTGCTCTCAGCCCACCCACCCCCTTCCCCCCGTGGCCGTGGGCCGCGCTACCAGCCCAGGAGCCTCTCGCGGGCCCCAAAGCCAGCGCCCCAACCGTGCTATCGGACCCTAGGAGCTGCTCCTCGCTTGTGCAGTTCTTCGGCCAGCCCCCGCCACTAAACGTGCTAGCGTCTGAACCGGGAGAAGGCGGGGTCATACGGACCGCTCCGCCAATGCGGGTGCGGCGACCACCTCCGCGGGTGTGAGTAACACAGCGCCGGGGGGCGGAGCCTCGGCACGCTGGAGCCCGCCAAAAGGGGCGATAGCAATGCCCCGCGAGTATCTCGACGCCGAGGCTGGCTGCGTGTTGGATGGACCTCCAGGTGAGCACCCACTTCCAGGACCGCACCTGATCAGCACAACAGGCCACGGAGACGCACCGCAATGGCCGGTAGACCAGGCGTCGCCTGTTTCGGAACAAGATTCCCTTCCTTGACTGTGCTCGAGTTTCACTGGACTCAAGCAGTGGTTATGGGAATGATCCCAGCATGCTTATAAAAAGGCCTGTAGAGATTTAAAAAATGGACTGCTGCACAAGAGCCTCAAAACCTCGGGAAAGGCACCCCGACTTCAGCGAGGTGCCTTTCCCACTGGATCTTGCATCTTTACAATTCATTATTTTCACGGGCTCCCCTCTTTCATCTTAAAGAGTTAGAACAAGTGGTTGCCTCCAGCAAGCAGTCATACCTGGGATCCTTTGATATGGCTTAACGGCGTAATGTTTACAAGACTTGGTTCTGGTGAGCTTGAGGGAAGGGGACTGCTGACTTAAATTTCGGTGTCTTCAGTTTCCTATAGGGAGTGTATATTAAAGAAAATGTAAACATTTGCAGCCACATTAAAAAATATACACCAAGTGGTACTATAAATAGTTAAGTAGAAGGCCTTTTGAATAGTTTATGCTGACTAGGATGAAACTACTATCATGGGTTATTATGAGTACAGACAATATTTACTGGGTGCTTTCTATATGCCAGGCACTGGACAAAGCCAGTTACATACCTTATCTCTATTGAATCCTCACAACAAATATACGGTGATACCAAAGTACTGTATCTTGTTTTATTATGCTTCACTTGAGTGAGCGTCACAGATGTATTTTTTTTACAAATTGAAGGTCAAACCCTCCACCTGCAAAGAGATTACAACTGGCTTTATTGTGGTAGTCTGGAACTGCACCTGCAATATCTTTGAGCTATGCTTGCCTGCATTATGCACAATTTAAAATAAATATTTCAAGACATTGAACAAATGAAGTTAACAAAATCAGAATTTGAAGTCAGGTCTATTAAACTCCATCATAAAGTACTTACGTTTGACTACTCCAAGACCTAATCGTCACAGCAGCCCTGGACCTTTATGCATTATGGATGAAGAAATGAGGATTGAGATCTACTTCAGTCTCCTGGCAGCAGGATCAGGATTGGAACCCAAATCTCTATTCTCAAACTCCAGCTGTCTCCCAAGGAGCTGACTGACAAAACCTATAATTATAACAAATCTCTAGACTTTACCATGTGACTACCACTTAAAGAACATCACCAAAGCCAACATGACAGTTGGATTCCTATGTCCTATGATAAATATCATTCCTGTTTAACAGCCTATATGGAAAAGCTAAATCATGATTTGCCCAGCCTATTTGAATCAGCTGAGTAAATGGAAGGACAGTGATTGTAAAACAATTACTCCTTTTAGTAAATAATTTGTGTAAAAACATTTTTAAATATTATGGAAACATTATGGGCTATGTTCAGACAATGTGCTCATTATTTTAAGTTAAAAGGAACCTTTTAATTTAGGGGGAAGAGGTGCTTTATTTGATTTAAAAGAGGCTACAGAAGATAAAAAAATAAATGTTGAAGTCTCTAAACGATAACTTTGTTATTTTTTCGTTGATTAAAAGCATTCCTAAAAGCTAATTTTTATCACATTAAAAGGTAAATAGGAACTAATTGCATACTGATGCCACTACTCAACTAAGGCTATTCTCATTTGTTCCACAACAGCCACCTTTACCTGGAAAGTAGAAGTCCAAGGCTGTGCATAATAAGTTGGTGGTAAAGAGTACCTAAAACTAAGGCCAGAGAATGATTAGTATCCCACAGAGAATGAATCTTACATTTTATGAGGATAAAAATATTTTTCCATTCCAAATCATTTGTTTTAAAAAATATTTAATGAATCAGCATTATATCTTATAAAGCATTTAGATCCCTGCTGATTCTGACCCTTGTCTACCATTTTATGTACACTCTTTTCTCCTAAACTCTTCTTCAGTGTTTCCTTAGTCTGGCACACTTGCCAAGCCCATGCAATTTCCCCAGTGTGTTGTGCTCTTCTCACCACTGTCTTCCCCATTAGCTTCTGTACTTCCTTTGGCTTAAGTTTCACTTCCTTGTATAAGCTTCCTTGATTACCTCCCTTCTATTCTAGGTTGAGTTTCCCTCTTTGGTGTTATAGAACCTTTGTTCCTTTCACTCAGACTACCTCCCACTTCCCTCAATCTGTAAGTATTCCCTTGTTTATGTAATTATTAAATGAAATCTATCTCTCCCACTAGACCCTATGCTCCACTTCATGGGCTGAGGAGTAATATCTGTGTTTACTTGCCTGGCACAGTGTCTGAAACACAGAAGGTGTCTCTATATATGTTTGACTACTGAAGATGACAGTAACTATCTGATAGTTTCTGGCAAGAAAATTGCTTATATAACCGGATTTGGGTTTACCCCATTAAGTATTTACTGGTGTATTTTGCTTTAAGCAAACTGAATCCATTATATGGGAATCTGGATTTACCCAAAATATAAATTAGGGTATGTTTGTCAACTCCCTTTAAATCAGGGGTCCCCAACCTCCAGGCTGCAGACCAGTACCAGTCCCGGCCTCTAAGCAACTGGGCCACACAGCAGGTGGTGAGCTTGAATGTAATCCACTTGAATCATCCCAACCCCCCAACCTCAGTCTTTGGAAAAATTGTCTTCCATGAAACTGGTCCCTGGTGCCAGAAAGGTTGGGGACTGTTGCTTTAAATGATTTATACAAATTCAAAGTGCCTTTTACTGCATTTGAGAAGACAGGTGAATTTCATTTGCCAAATCCAAGACTTGTTGAAATCAAAAGGATTTAACAATTGGAAGTGATTATTGTGTTAGATCAGCTGGCTGACCAGTATAGGCTTAGTTACAAAATCATTTGCACCACTGCTATTTCCACCTGAAGAAAGTCTCAGGTTTATACTGCACTAACTTTACATTGTGGTTTGTGGAGTTTTCTAAGAAGGAGGATGGTGCACAAAGAGGAAGAAAATGCTCAAGAGGAAGTGGTACACTACAAAAGGGCAAACTGGTAAAATGTGTGAAAAAATTCAAATTAAAAGTATCTTAGGTTTTGTGTTTTTATAATAAAGGAGGGCAAAAGAAAGTCGTGTAGGAATTCATGTTTTCAGAAGAATAACATCTCACCACTCAATTGGGAAGACTGAATAAATTGGTGAAAAAGGAGTAATAATACAAAAAGAACATTTGAATAACTCCTTACAATTTAACAAATGCTTTATTTATTCTCTCAGCAAATATTTCTTGGGACTCGATCTGCTACCAGATCCCAGGCTAGGCATCTGGGGATACAACTGAAAACAAACAGGCCATCCTGACCCTGGGTTTATAGTCTGAGGATTCCCATTACCTGATTTAATCTTCACAGCAGTCGCCAGAGAAACATTACCACTTTGGCAGAGGAGGAAATGGTAGCTTAACTGTTTTGCTGAAGGAAATACCACCAATAAGTGCTGGAACAGGATGCAGATATGCATCTCCTTACTTCAATTTCAGGCTCTTGCAACTACATGGAATTCTATTTGCTTGTAGGCCTCTGGGACCTCTAGTTTGTTAATTAAGGCTCTCAAGAGAAATAAAAAATTATGAAGTTATAGCACTATGCATTTCAGACACTCCTCGGTATATCATTTCTATTCCCTTGTTTTGTCCCTCTATTCTTAGTGAGTAGGGAACTTCCAACCAGCTCCCTTATAAACAAGTGTCTTCATTTTTATTTTTTTCCTATTGGCACCTAATGATTTGTAGATGATTTCTGGACTGGCAGAAATGAGTGGCAAATCAGTCACTCAGTTTCCTTGACTGACTAATAACTAACTGAAGTTAGAATCTGCTTCCTTTATACATGACCCTTTATTATTTGATGCTTCATAGTACCAGAAAGGTACTCAGACTTAACTTTGGACATTTTTCTTCCCAGTGCGTAAAGCCCTGGCTGAGTAACTCAATTGGTTAGAGCATTGACCCCTTATAACCAAAGTTCCAGGTTCAGTCCCCTTTTGGGGCTCATACAAGAAGCAACCAATGAATGCGTAAATAAGTAGAACAACAAATTGAGGTTTCTCTCTCAAATTAGTTTTTTAAAAATTTAGATTATTGTTTGGCTTTAAATACCTATTTCAAATGTCCTTTCCCATATTATTCCCAAACACACATAGGAATGCTTTTTCCGAAATTATTTTTCTACTTCATTTAAAAATATTCCTGACTAGGAGAGCTATGCAAAAATAGACCCTTACAAAAATTACAACTTAGATTATTAGTAACCCCCCCCCCCAGTGGCTCTGAAAAGACAGGCAACTAATTATTATTATAAGTTTTCTTCTAAGAAGTCTTTGGGGGAACCAGCCAAGTTTAAATAGGGTAATTGGTAGGTCTATTGTTGCAATTCACATAAATTATAGAAACATAACACCAGACACTTATCTAATTAAAGAAAATACAGTGTTCAGTTCCGTATTTAGAGGAATTCTACATGTGTTTTTGCCATTCTCTTGAGAATCATATTCCCTGGGGACAGAATATGCTAATAATGTTCAAAAATTCAGTTTTCCTTTACTTCACAAAAACTCAAAATATATATTAAATATAAAATACTATTCATATATATTTCTTTAATAAAAATAGTATTAAAATATAACTCCATCAATTCCTTTAGAAGATGTTTATCCACATGCCTACAGAGGGATGTGCTGCTGCTTTCTTTAAATGTAAATGAACTCTTCACTCTCCTAATCATTCTGCATTCATAGTCTTATGACCCTTAGTTGAGTTTCTGCTTCCTGTAAATATAATAAGCAATGTAAGAAATTTAATATTGTCAAATTTTTCCAAGTATTTTACACTCTAAATAAGTATGAAAATGCTATTTCTATAAAAAGTATTAGAATTAGATTCTTGTAGAATTGCACATAAGAAAGTTGTCCAAATATTTAAGCTTCAGAAATTATTCAAACAAAATTCCACATCCCTATATCCTACCTAAAGGGGTCTGAAATAGAGTCAAATTGCAAGTTTTACGTGTTTAAAAAAACACATAGTAACATACAAATCTTTCTCAGTGTCCCAAGCAACCTCCAACCACAGCCCATCTAAAATAACCTAGTCCCCTAGCCAATGTGGCTCAGTTGGTTGGATTGACACCCTATAAACCAAATGGTCACAGGTTTGATTCCCTGTCAGGGCACATGCCTGCATTGCAGGTTCTGTCCCGAGTCAGGGCACGTATGAGAGACGACCAACTGATGTTTCTCTCTCTATCTCTCCCTCCCTTCCCTTCTCTCTAAGATTAATAAACTTGTCCTTGGGTGGAGATGAAAAAAAGTAATCTAGGCAATTTATAAGACAGGAGAATGCCTCATACCCTCACACTGGGACACTGATAATTTGGAGATTACCACACTGATGTTATTGGCACTCATTTTCTAAACTTGACTACTTAGCAATTAGTTATTGATCAATTTGTGCTTGCCAGGAACTGTATCTGATGCAGGGTATTAAATGTAGACATATTTCCTGCTCAAAAAGATACCCGAGCAAGAGAGACTATCCAGAGAAACTCAATGAGTTAGCAAAGGCCAGAGATAGGAAGTTGACACAGCAGGGAGCAAGATAGGAATCTAGGTATAGAGGACAGTAAGGGAAAAAAAGAATAAAGATACCTGTGAGAAGCAAAAAGATTTATGCAGCAGGGAAGCACAGTTGGCTCTTATAGTATACAGGGTTGGGCAGGAAGTGGAGAGGCAGGCTGAGCTGAATCACAGACCCTTGTGTGCTATGGTAAGGCCTTGAAGGCAAGAGTTAAGAATGTAAAGACTTTAGGTATACTTTTTTCTTTTTAAACAACAAAAAACAATTGTGTTTTTTTTTCTTCTGCCTTATAATCTGCCTTTAACTTTGAAGTGGGGACCTATATAGCTGAAATCAGATAAACAAATAATATGTGATGGATTTAGAAGATGGTAGGAAGATTGTTCAAATATGTACAACTTGACATTTTCCTTCAAGTATATTATTGTAGAGATTTCTGAATGGGTCACCAGCTTAAAATATCATGTTTAAAATAGTGAGAAATATATAGCTGTTATTTTGTGCCTATCTTCTCTAAGAACTTTTTAAAATGGTCATGGCTTCATCTCCATTGGTGGTAGCTAGCTGCTGTCACTGTAACAAGTTTTAACCAGACAAGCTTTTGCAGCCATCCATCCATTCAGTCCGTCTCATTTCTGACTAAGTTTCTCACATAGGTGAGTAGGTTCTGGTTAATAAAATTCACTGTTGCGCAAAAGACATCACAGAACAAGGATGGTATGTGATCAGCCACTTTTTTGCCAACAGCATGGTCACATCAGCATGGTCTTCTCCCCTTCCCTGTCTTTAGGATAAGTCTGCTTCAGCACAGGAGCAAGGCACTACATTCAGTCTGTTTATTAAATTGCAACCTTGGGCACAGTCTTACAGCAGTATCATGTGTGAGGAGAGCAAGGATCAGAGAAGGAATGCACATACCCCTTACAAATAAAAATTCCTCACAGAACAGGGAATGTCTTACTACTAAGAAAGTAACAGTTTCCCTGTTTAAAAACCAGACAGCATAGGAGGGTCTGGATTAAAGTTGGGTATTCAAACAGTGGGAAAATCAGCCTCAGGACATGTCTAACTTTTTTCAACTTAATTTCCTTTTATTAGAGTCAAGGAAAACCATAGGCAAATAAAAAGTCTGGAGATGACTTAAAGGTCCATGTCATCCAGTTTCCAAAATCAGGTAACTAAAGGCACCTTGTCTCTTTTCAAGAAGTCAAGACTTTTTTTTTTTTTTTTAATAATGTATGTATTTTTTTTTAAAGATTTATTTATTTATTTATTTATTTATCTTTAGAGGGGAAGGGTAGGAAAGAGGGAGAAGGAGAGAAATATCTATGTACGGTTGCCTCTCGTGTGTCCCCTGCCGGGAACTGGCCTGCAACCCAGGCATGTGCCCTGACTGGGAATCGAACCGTGATTCTCTGGTTCGCAGGCCCGAGCTCAATCCACTGAGCTACACCAGCCAGGGCTCAAGAAGTCAAGGCTTTAATAAAAATTTTAAGGTCATGGTGTACATTCTGTGGGGAATGTCTGCTAATAATTTTATATTTTCATTTTCCAGCCACACGCCTCAGTTCATCCATGCCTAAGAAGCTGCATCAGGAGAGAACAGGATTTTCTAGGCATAAAAGATGAAAAAACAGACTTCCGACCAAGATGAAGGCGTAGGTGGACACACTGTGCCTCCTCCCACAACCAAAATTAAGGACAACAAAGATTTAGAAACAAGAAAACAGCCAGACTGATAGAAAATTGAACTGTATGGAAGTCCAACAACCATTCATCCATTCATCCAGACCGGTAAGAGGAGTGGAGTCTCGGCAGGAAAAAGTGGAGGTGCGGACCTGGGCATGCAGGCAGCAGCGGCTGGCAGTTCCCAGGCGTACAGGCTGTGGCTAGCAAACCACAGACACACAGGTGGCAGCTAGCTGACCCCAGGTGCACAGGTGGCACCTAGTGGACCCAAGGCATGGGGTGGCAACCGTGTAGACCCAGTGAGGCTGAGCAAGGCAGCTAGCTGACCAGGTGATCCCACATTCATGTGCAGATAATCGAGGTGAAGGGGAAGGGGTGGAAGGGACTGGAATCCGACAGAGAGCAGAGCAAGTGCCATTGTTCCCTCTCGGACCCCGCCCCCACAAACAGCCTCACAACCCAGCAACTAGGCTTCCTCACTCAGGGGAACACTGAAGGCTCTGCCCCTCACTACGTAACAGCTGCGACCAGACCAAAAAAAAAAAAAAAAAAAAAAACACAACAACCCAAAAATGGCTCAAACAGGAGAACAGATCAAAGCCTCAGAGCTATCTCTTGAGATAGCCAACCTATCAGATGCACAGTTCAAAGCCCTGGTGATCAGGATGCTCACAGAATTGGTTGATTTTGGTCACAAATTAGGTGAACAAATGAAGGCTACAATATGTGAAATGAAGGAAAATGTGCAGGGAACCAATAGAGATGGGAGAGAAACTGGGACTCAAATCAATGGAGTGGACCAGAAGGAAGAAAGAAACAACCAAACAGAAAAGAAGGAAGAAACAAGAATTCAAAAAAATGAGGAGAGGCTTAGGAACCTCCAGGACATTTTTAAACGTCCCAGCATCCGAATTATAGGGGTACCAGAAGGGGAAGAAGAAGAGCAACAAGTGGAAAACTTATTTGAACAAACAATAAAGGAAAACTTCCCCAATATGGCAAAAAAAAATAGACTACCAGGAAGTCCAGGAAGCTCAGAGTCCCGAAGAAGTTGGACCCAAGGAGGAACACACCAAGGCACATCATAATTACATTAGCCAAAATTAAAATGAAGGAGAGAATTCTAGAAGCAGCAAGAGATAAGGAGACAGTCACCTACAAAGGAGTTCCCATCAGACTGTCAGCTGATTTCTCAAAAGAGACCTTACGGGCAAGAAGGGGCTGGAAAGAAGTATTGAAGTCTTGAAAGGCAAGGACCTACATCCAAAATTGCTCTATCCAGCAAAGCTGTCATTTAGAATGGAAGGGAAGATAAAGTGTTTCTCAGATAAGGTCAAGTTCAAGGAGTTCATCATCATCAAGCCTGTATTACATGAAATGTTAAAGGGACTTATCTAAGAAAAAGAACATAAAAAATATGAACAGTAAAATGACAGCAAACTCACAGATATTAACAACCACACCTAAAATAATAGGAAACTAAGCCATCAACTAGAACAGGAATAGAACCACAGAAATGGAGAGCACATGGAGAGTTAGCAACAGGGGAGTGGGAGGAGAGAGGGGGAAAGGTACAGAGAATAAGTAACATAGATAGTGGTAGAAAATAGACAGGGGGAGGGCAAGAATAGTGTGGGAAATGTAGAAGCTAAAGAACTTATGACACATGGACATGAACTAAAGCGGGGGAATGTGGGTGGGAGGGGGCGTGCAGGGTGGAGGGGAATGATGGGGGGAAATGGGACAACTGTAATAACGTAATCAATAAAATGTATTTTTAAAAAATGAAAAAACAGACTTAAAAATTCAAGTTTAGTGGTTGCCTTTTCTGTGGATACAGTCAGAATGCAAGCAATGACAAAATCAATTCTCTTAGGTAGCGCCCAAATAAACCAGGGAGTGTATACATTTAGAAATAGTGCCATAGTGTCTGTTGTTCTAGAGTTCCACTTACATATACAATGGTGAATTATGAGTCCATATCACACACATTACCTTTACAGTAACACTCTTGTTACTGTGAACATGACATTCTGGACAAGCATATGAACAAGAGTAATGAAGTATTAATATATATTTCCTTGTTACCAAAACAAAAATAAAAGTAAAAATACTTTAGGTAGAGACTGACTCAGATGTGCATTTTAGACAGATCATTCTGGTTTCTGTTACAGAAGGTGGGTTTTAGAGCTATGACATAGAGGCCAGAAGACTGGTTAGGAGACTGTTGGAAAAATGTAGGTAAGAAATGGCTTAGTACTTCACCATTCTTGGTCATTGTCAGCCTAATACAAACCAAGGATGTGTTATAGCATGAGAGAATTTCAAAGGGAAGAAGGAAAGAGATGGGAGAAATTGAAAATAGCTACTGAAGAAAGCTATTGTTGTCATCCTTACCACCACATTCTTGTTTTTAATGTGTCAGTAGTAGAATTTTCTGAAAGGACCAAGTAGTAAGCCATAAAATGATGTTGCCAAGTGTTTTAAAATAAGCCATATAAAGAATGAAAGTGCTTTGAATTCATAATTTGGATGCAGAGACTTATAATAGTTCACAACGTCCAAGCTCGCAATATAGTCCCCAGTAAAACCTTATATCTTTCCTATTGGAATGGTTTAAAGACCATAGGATTTGAACTGGAGTGATGGAGCACAATGTATATGAGCAGATAATGAGAAGACTGAAAGGCTAAAGTTTTTTTCTTTTTTACTTATTAGTTGATTTATTGAGTAACAATAAGCCAAGTCACAGTGAAACAAATTATTTGCATTTGAATATGTAAGCAGTTTATTGTGTAAAAATATCCAGTTAGCAAAGATGTATGAACTCAGTATATCTGGGGTATACATTGGCTTTTAATATATATTGAAAGCTGAGCATTATTGGGAAAAAAAGAGGTACATAACAAAACTCCTCTTCGTAATTTCACCCACCCAACAGCCCTCCTTATGATTTGGCTCTTTTTTTGGTGATCTTAATCAAGCAGACTCCAAACTTCATAGTTAATTCTGACCTTTTCAACTTTGTGATTTCTTTTATCCATGAAGTCACCAGTGAATTCCTCCAAAGTTCATCACTTTCTGTCTGTCATCACAGTGAATGGCTTAAGATTTTCTTTTTCTATTCCAAAACTGGATTCAGGCAGTATCTGATATGTCAAAATTGGCTATGTAACATTTAGATGTACAGTATTGTTTTTATTGTTAAAAAAGTTTAAATGTGTTTAGAAGATGATATTTGAATCAGACACTTACAGAATGTCTAAGACACCTCCTTGAAACTTAAGATTCTTAGAAGAGAATCTAACACTGGACTAATGAATACTAAATTTGACACTCATAATCTTTTTTTTTTTTTTTTTGGCCAAAAACCACACCCTCAGGGGCATATACACAAACAGTACAGCAGAGGGCAGCAAAACTTCACTAACCACCTTTTTAACCTCGAGCTGTTTTTCTGATGTCTAACAATATTTTTTATTTTTATTTTTAATATATTTTATTGATCATGCTACTATAGTTGTCCCATTCTTTCTCCCCTTTATTCCCCTCTGCCCTGTACTGCCCCTCCCACCATCATTCCCCCTTGTTAGTTCATGTCCATGGGTCATACACTTAAGTTCTTTGGTGTCTCCATTTCCTATACTATTCTTAACCTCCTCCTGTCTATTTTATACCTACCATTTATGCTTCTCATTCCCTGTACCTTTCCCTGATTTCCTCCCCCCATCCCCTCCCAGCTGATAACACTCCATGTGATCTCTATTTCTGTGAATCTCTTCCTGTTCTAGTTGTTCACATAGTTCATTTTTGTTTTTATTTCTTTAAGTTCAGTTGTTGATAGTTGTGTGTTGTCATTTTACTGTTCATATTTTTTATCTTCTTCTTTTTCTTGGATAAATCCCTTTAACATTTCATATAATAAGGGCTTGGTGGTGATGAAGTCCTTGAACTTGACCTTATTTGGGAAGCACTTTATCTGCCCTTCCTTTCTAAATGATAGCTTTGCTGGATACAGTAATCTTGGATGTAGGTCCTGCCTTTCGTGATTTTTAAATACTTCTTTCCAGCTCCTTGCCTGCAAGGTTTTTTTGAGAAATCAGCTGACAGTCTGAAGGTAACTCCTTTGTAGGTAACTGTTAACTTTCATCTTGCTGCTTTTAAGAGTCTCTCCTTATCTTTCATCTTGGGTAGTATAATTATGATGTGCCTTGGTGTGTTCCTCCTTGTGTCCAGCTTTTTTGGGACTTTCTGAGCTTCCTGGACTTCCTGGTAGTCTATTTCCTTTGCCAGATTGGGGAAGTTCTCCTTCATTATTTTTTCAAATAAGTTTTCAATTTCTTGCTCTTCTCCTTCTGGCACCCCTATGATTCAAATGTTGGAACATTTAAAGTTGTCCCAGAGGTTCTTACGCCTCTTCTGCTTTTTTTGAATTCTTGTTTCTTCATTCTGTTCTGGCTGAATGTTTTTTTTTTCTTCCTTCTGGTCCAGACCATTGATTTGAGTCCCAGTTTTCTTCCCTTCTCTGTTGGTTCCCTATACATTTTCCTGTATTTCACTTTTCATAGCCTTCACTTTTTCCTCTATTTTGCAACCATACTCAACCATTTCTGTGAGCATCTTGATTACCAGTATTTTGAACTGTGCAGCTGATAGGTTGGCTATCTCTTCATCACTTAGTTGTATTTTTTTCTGGAGCTTTGATCTGTTCTTTCATTTGGGCCATATTTTCTTGTTTCCACGAGCCTGTTACATAGTAAAGGGCAGAGCCTTAGGTATTTGCCAGGGTGGGGAAACCCGCTTTGCTGAGTTGTGATGATGTATATGAGGGAGGGGTCTGAGAGGGAACAATAGTGCTTGTTCAGCTCTCGGCTAGCTTTCAACCACTTCCTCCACTACCCACAAGCAGATTGGGCCCTTCTGGTAATGATTCCCAGGTGGGTGGTTTTGGTGTACATTCTAGGACCTTGTGGGTCTCTCCAACAAACTTTCCTGTGAGGCTGGGAGTTTCTCCTGCTGCCTCAACCCCCACAGGTTTTTTTCAATCAGAGGTTTTGAGGCTTTATTTTCCAGCTCTTGAACTCTAGGTTGCATGGTCTGTTTCACTCCCCAGTTGTTCCTCCTGGTTTAGCTGCACAGAAATGGGGGACTGCCTGTTCCACCAGCTTCGGCCTCATTGGCCCCGGTCCTCCAGCCACCATCTTGCTGTGAGCCCTCTCTACCCCAGCTGCCTGTCTCTGCCCCTCCTACTGGTGTGGATGAATGCTTCTTTTAACTTCTTAGTTGTTGGACTTGCATCCAATTTGATTTCCTAGACATTCTGGTGGTATTTTTGTTTTTAAATTTGTTGTCCTTTTGGTTGTTCAAGGAAGCAAAGTATATTTACCTACACCCCTATCTTAGCTGGAATTTTTTTATGTTTTTAAATTATAGTAGATGTACAATCTTATATTAGTTTTATGTGTACAACATAATGATTAGACATTTATATCTTTTAGTAACAATGAAATTGTAGCACTTATGCTTAGGCAGAACAGAATTCCCAGAATTCTGAGACTGCTGAAGGTTCTTGGATGGATATAACCTGAGGCAATAACAAGACGGAAAAAAGATGGGCCACGATGTCTTAATGCCTTAATGGAGTCATCTGCTGGTGGTTTGCCAACTCTTTTACAAATAATTGTGGTTCGAGTTACAATAGGATTCTTTAAAAAAAGTATGTTCTATGCACCTGAGTTTCATCTGTAAAATGGAAATTATAATTATAATTATACCTATACCACAAAGGATTGGGCAGAATAAATGTAAAGTGAATGGAACCCTAAGTGTTCATTGTCTTATTTTTTTAATTTTTAATTTAAATTATTTTATTGTTGTTCAATTACAGTTGTCTGCATTTTATCCCCACCACTCCCCCACACCCCAGTCAAATCCACCTCACTCCCTTGCTTCCACCCTCCCCCTTGGCTTTGTCCATGTGTCCTTCATAGTAGTTCCTGAAAACCCTTCTCCCCACTGTCCCCTCTCCCCTCCCCTCTGGCTGTTGTTAGATTGTTCTTAATTTCAATGACTCTGGTTATATTTTGTTTGCTTTTTTCTTTTGTTGATTATGTTCCAGTTAAAGGTGAGATCATATGGTATTTGTCCCTCACCACGTGGCTTATTTCACTTAGCATAATGCTCTCCAGTTCCATCTATGCTGTCGCAAAGGGTATAAGCTCCTTCTTTCTCTCTGCTGCACAGAATTCCATTGTGTAAATGCACCATAGTTTTTTGATCCACTCATTTACTGATGGGCACTTAGGTTGCTTCCAGCACTTGGCTATTGTAAATTGTGCTGCTATGAACATTGGGGTGCATAAGTTCTTTTGGATTGGTGTTTCAAGGCTCTTAGGGTACAATTCCAGCAGTGGATTTGCTGGGTCAAAAGGCTGTTCCATTTTTAGTTTTCTGAGGAAATTCCATACTGTTTTCCATAGTAGTTGCACCAGCCTGCATTCCCACCAACAGTGCACTAGGGTTCCCTTTTCTCCTCATCCTCTCCAACACTTGTTTGTTGATTTATTTATGTTGGCCATTCTGATGGGTGTGAGGTGGTATCTCATTGTGGTTTTAATTTGCATGTCACTGATGGCTAGTGATGCTGAGCATCTTTTCATGTGTCTCTGGGCCCTTTGTATGTCCTCCTTGGAGAAGTATCTGTTCAAGTCTTTTGTCCATTTTTTAATTGGGTTGTTTGTCTTCCTGGAGTGGAGTTGTGCGAGTTCTTTATATATTTTTGAGATCAAACCCTTGCCGGAGGTGTCATTGGCAAATATGTTTTCTCATATGGTTGGCTCTCTTTTCATTTTAATGCTGTTTTCTTTAACCAAAAAGAAGCTTTTTAATTTGATGAGGTCCCTTCTGTTTATTCTTTCCTTTGTGTCTCTTGCTTTATGGGACATATTGGTGAAAATATTGCTGCTTGGAATATCTGAGATTTTCCTGCCTATGTTCTCCTCTAGGATTTTTATGGTGCCATGACTTACATTTAAGTCTTTATCCACCTTGAATTTATTTTTGTGTATGGTGTAAGTTGGTGATTGAGTTTCATTTTTTTGCATGTAGCTGTCCAGGTCTCCCAATACCATTTGTGGAAGAGGCTATTTTTACTCCATTTTATGCTTCTGCCCACTTTCTTGAACATTAATTGACTCTAGAGCCTTGGGTTTATTTCTGGGCTCTCTATTCTGTTACATTGGTCTATGTGTCAGACTAGAATTCTATATCTAAGAAAAAATACTTTAAAATTTAAGGCAAAATAAAAAAACTTTTGAAACAAATGCTGAGAAAGTTTTTTACTAGTAGGATTTCAATAAAAGAAGTTCTTCAGGTTGAAATGATACCAAGAGAAAACTTTATATAAAGGAATTAAAATCACTACAAAAGGTAAATATGTGCATAATTATAACACAATTTTTTTCTAATTGCTTTATTTGCTGAAAAATATAAATGCCTTTGCCCTGACTGGTGTGGCTCAGTTCATTGGGCATTGTCCCGAAAAGTGAAATGTCACTGGTTCCATTCCAGGTCAGGGTTTCAGGTTTGGTTCCCAGTTGGAGTGCCTACCAGAGGCAACTTATCAATGTTTCACTCTCGTATGTTTCTCTCCCTCTCTGTCTCCCTCCTTTCCCCGCTCTCTAAAAATAAATAAATAAAATATTTTTTCAAAAAGATAAATGTCCTTGTTAAGAAAAAAATAATAATAATGCATTATGGACTTTATAACATAAAGAAGCAAATATGTACCAGGAGTAGCACAAAGAATGGGCAAGAAAAAAAGAAGTATGAAGTTCTTATATTATACATGAAACATTAGAAAGTTATTTCAAGGTTAGACAGTGATAAGACTAAAGAAAAGACTGTGAAAACAACCACTAAAATAAGAGAATTATAAACCTATATGGAAGACAAAGTCAAATATTAAAAAATACTAAATCTAAAAGAAGGTGTGAAGAAGAAAACAAGAACAAATGAGACACACAAGAAACAAATAGCAAGATGGTAGACCTGTAATGAATTATGTTAATTACATTAAATACAAAGGGCATAAAATCTCCCATTAAAACACAGTGTCAGACTAGATTTTTTTAAAAAGCAAGACCCATATGTATGCCATCTGCAACAAATGTATTTAAATATAAAGACAGATACATTAAAAGATGTAAGATGATAAAACATATACCATACATGCACAAATCAAAGGAAAGCAGGAGTCATTATATTAATATTAGAAAGAGACTTTGGAATGAGGAATAATATCAGAGATAAAGGAAAGATATTTCATAATTATAAAGGGGTGAATTCAATCCTAAATGTATTTACATCTAATATCAATGCTTCAAAATACATACACAAAAACAGAACTGAAAGGAGAAGTAGAAAAATTCAAAATTATAGCTGGAAATTTTAATACTTCTCTTTAATTGATATAAAAGTTAGACATGAAATCAATAGTAATATAGAAGATTTAAATAGCACTATAAACCAGCTTTGCTTAACTGACAGCGTACCCAACAACATTTCAAAGGCACATGAAATGTTCACCAAGATAAACCATATGCTGGGAAATAAAACAAGTCTCAAAAGATTTAAAAGGATTTAAAAGTACTTTAAGATCAAGTAATGCATATCTTAGGAAGGCAAAGTTGGTTTATTATTAGAAAATTAATGTAATTCAACATATCGATAAAACAAAAAGGGGGAAACCATGTGATCATATCAATAAATTTGAAATCTTTTGAGAAAATTCAACATCCATTAATGATAAAAATAAAAAACCTCTCAACAAATTATGAGTAGAGAAAGAACCTGATAAAGAACACATTTAAAGACCTAAAAGTGTGGAGAGAAATAGCACATCTACTAATTAAAAGACACTATTATTAAAATGCCAATTATCTCCAAATTGACCTATATAATTAATACCAGTCAAAACAGCAGCAGGGTTTTTGTCTTGGTTTTTTTTTTTGTTTTTTGTTTTTTGTGAAAATTGACTAGCTTACTCCAAAATTTATTTGGAAAAAGCAGAGGACTTAGGTTAGCCATAATATTCATGAAAGAAAAGTGTTTCTACTATGTAATTTCAAGAAGCACTATAAGGCTACACTAATCAAGACTTTGCAGGATTGGTGTAATGATAGACATGTAGAGCAATGAAACAAAACAGAAGGTCCAGAAATAGACTATCAAGTGATCAAGTAGTCACTTGATTTTCAAAGTAAAGCACTGGTAGGGAGGGGATAGGCTTTTGAACAAATGGTCCTGGACAACTGCATATCCATATGGGAAAAATTAACCTTGACCCTTACCGTATGACATTCACAAAAATCTTCATTACCTTGGGGTAGGCAAAGATTTCTTACATAGGATACAAAAAGCTTGAACAAGTCCTGGCTGGTATAGCTCAGTGGATTGATCATGGGCCTGTGAACCAAAGGATCTCGGATTGATTCCCAGTCAGGGCACATGCCTGGGTTGCAGGCCAGTTCCCAGAAGGGGACTCACAAGAGGCAACCATTCATTGATATTTCTCTCCCTCTCTCCCTCTCTCCTTCCCTTCCCCTCTAAAGAAAAATAAATAAAATCTTTTTTTTAAAAAAAAGCTTGAACAATTAACAAAATGAAATAGACTTCATCAAAATTAAAATTTTTGCTTTCAAAGGCACTGTTGAGAGAATTAAAAGACACAAAATGGGAGAAAATACTTGCAAAGCAAAAACTGAATAAAGGACTTGCATCTAGAATATATAAAGAACTCTTAGACCTCAATAATAAGAAAATAAACAACCCTACGAAAATGGGCAAAATATTTAAACAGACGGCTGATAAGGTACATCAAAAAGTCTCAACATCATTAGTAATCAGGGAAATACAATTAAAACCTGTATGAGATATGATTACATACCCACCAAAATTATGAGAGTGTCAAATAACACCAAATGTGTTTTCAAGCATATGAAATAACTCAGATTTCCTTTTGGAAATATAAAATGATACAATGATATGGAAAATAGTTTAGAAGTTTCTTATAAACATACACTTAATATATAACCCATCAATTGCATTCCTAAGTATTTACCCAAGAGAAATAAAAATATAGCTCTACACTAAGATTTATACATGATTGTTCATAGCAGCTTTAGTTATAAATCCATCAACATGTGAATGGATAAACAAAGTATGGTATATTCATGCAGTAGTATACTATTTATCAATGAAAAGGATTGTACTACTGATATATACAACAATCTGGATGAGTATTAAAAAATGTGATGAGGGAAAGAAGGCAAACACAAAAGAATGCATACTGTTACATCGTTCCAATCACATAAAACTCTAGAAAAGTAAAACTTGATCTATGTGTGACAGAAAACAAAATAGTCACCTGGAGCTGGGAGAGTAGGGAGTAGGTGGCAGCACTGACTGGGAAGAAGCAAAGGTAAGTCTTTGGGGGAAATGGAAAAGTTCTTTATTTTTACTGTGGTGTGGTTACATGAGTGTAAACATTTTTCCAAAGTCATTAAAGAGTACACCTAAAATGGGTTCCTTTGATTCTTTGTAAATCACACCTTAATAAATATGATTTCAAGTGAAAAATAAATCTTTGCCTACTCAAGTAAATTATAAACCAAATGTTGACCAACAAGACATTCCTGACTCAGTCACCTGTCCTGCTACTTGGTGTCTTACAGGAGACTCCAGCTTAACAAAGGTAAACCTGAACTCATGATATTCTTCCCCAGACCTGTTTCTCCTCCAGTATTTGCCATTCATTCTCCACATTGCAGCTGGGTGATCTTTTAACAGAAAATTTTTATTGAGATAATTACGGGTTTACATGCAGTTGTAACAAATAATGCAGAAAGATCCTGTTTGCCCTTTTTCTAGTTTCCCCCAATGGTAACACTATGCAGAACTATGGAATATCACCACAACCAGGATATTAACAGTGATAATATCTGTCAGTCTCGTTGAGATTTCCTTAGTTTTATGTGCACTCATTTAGGGGGGTGTGATGCCAATGTTGGATAATTTTTTTCGATTTACGTGTTCCTGGGCCTCTGTTCATTTCTTTCTTTTTAGTTTATTTTCTCTCTGTTGTTCAGATAAATTCTATTGACCTGTCCGTAAGTTCATGATTCTATTATCTATCATCTCCACTTTACTATTGAACCCATTCAAAGAGTATTTTATTTAAAAAAATACATGCTATAATTACATTTTTAAATTCTATAATTTTCCTTTGATACTGTTTTATGCAAGCTTTATTTCTTTGTCTAGATTGCCTATTTTTAAAATTTTGTTTCAAGAGAGCTTGTAATTGATATGTGAAGTATTTTTATGATAGCTACTTTAAAATCCTGGTCAGATAATGACAGTATTTGAGACATCTTGCTGTTGGTTGACGTTAATTGTCCATCTCTTCTTTTTTTTTTTTTTTTTTTAATTTTTATTTTAATTGTTGATCTTGTACAGTTTTCTGTCTTTTATTCTCACCCCAACCCACCACCCCAGCCCTTCCCTCCCATTTCCACCCCCCCATAGTTTTTATCCATGTGTCCTTTTTACTTGTTTCTGTAAATCCTTCCCCTTTTCCCCTGAAATTCCCTCCCCTCTCCCCTCTGGTGACTTTCAGCCTGTTCCCAATTTCTATGTCTTTGGTTATATTATGCTTGTTTCTTTGTTTTGTTGATTAGGTTCCTGTTAAAGGTGAGATCATATGGTATTTGTCTTTCACTGCCTGGCTTACTTCGCTTAGCATGATGCTCTCAAGTTCCATCCATGCTGTTGCATAGGGTATGAGCTCCTTCTTTCTTTCTGCTGCATAGAATTCCATTGTATAAATGTACCACAGTTTTTTGATCCATTCATTTACTGATGGGCATCTAGGTTGCTTCCAACACTTGGCTATTGTAAATTGTGCTGCTATAAACATAGGGATGCATAGTTTCTTTTGGATTGGTGTTTCAGGGTTCTTAGGATATAGTCCTAGCAATGGAATTGCTGGGTCAAAAGGTATATCCATTTTTAGTTTTTTAAGAAAAACCCATACTGTTTTCCATAGTGGTTGTACCAGTCTGCACTCCCACCAGCAGTGCAGTAGTGTCCGCTTTTCTCCACAACCTCTCCAACACTTGCTGTTTGTTGCTTTGTTTATGAGGGCCATTCTGACTGGTGTCAAGTGGTATCTCATTGTTGTTTTAATTTGCATCTCTCTGATAGCTAGCGATATCGAGCATCTTTTCATGTGTCTCTGGATCCTCTGTATGTCCTCCTTGGAGAGGTGTCTGCCCAAGTCCTTTGCCCATTTTTTAATTGGGTTGCTTGTCTTCTTAGAGTGGAGTCGTGTAAGTTCTTTGTATATTTTGGAGATTAAACCCTTATCTGAGATATCATTGGCAAATATGTTTTCCCACACAGTCGGTTCTCTTTTTATTTTAATACTGTTTTCCTTGGCCATGCAGAAGCTTTTTATTTTGATGAGATCCCATTTGTTTATTCTTTCCTTTATGTCCCTTGCTTTAGGGGACATATCAGTAAAAATGTTGCTGCGTGTAATATCTGAGATTTTCCTGCCTATGTTCTCTTCTAGGACTTTAATGGTGTTACGGCTTATGCTTAAGTCTTTTATCCACCTTGAATTTATTTTTGTGTATGGTGTAAGTTGGTGCTCGAGTTTCATTTTCTTGCACAAAGCTGTCCAGTTCTCCCAACACCACTTGTTGAAGAGGCTATTTTTACTCCATTTTATGTTGCTGCCCCCTTTGTCGAATATTAATTGACTATAGACACTAGGGTTTATTTCTGGGCTCTCTATTCTATTCCACTGGTCGACGTGCCTGTTTTTATGCCAGTACCAGGCTGTTTTGATTACAGTGGCCTTGTAATACATTTTGATATCAGGTATTGTGATCCCTCCTGCTTTGCTCTTCTTTCTCAAGATTGCTGCCGCTATTCTGGGTCGTTTATGGTTCCATATAAATTTTTGAAGAGTTTGTTCTATATCTGTGAAATATGCCATTGGTACTTTAATAGGTATTGCATTGAATCTGTAGATTGCTTTGGGAAGTATGGACATTTTGATGATGTTAATTCTTCCGACCCATGAACACGGTATGTGTTTCCATTTATTTGTGTCTTCCTTGATTTCTTTCTTCAGTGTTGTGTAGTTTTCTGCATACAGGTCTTTTACCTCCTTGGTTAGGTTTATTCCTAGGTACTTTATTTTTCTTTCTGCTATATCAAATGGTATTTTTTCCTTGATTTCTACTTCTGTTGTTTCATTGTTGGTATACAAAAATGCCTTTGATTTCTGGATATTGACTTTGTATCCGGCTGTTTGGCTAAATTCATTTATTAGGTCGAGCAGTTTTTTGGCCGAGACTATAGGATTTTCTATGTATACTAACATGTCATCTGCAAACAATGATAGTTTTGTTTCCTCCTTTCCAAGTTGGATGCCTTTTATTTCCTTTTCTTGTCTAATCGCTGTGGCTAATACTTCCAATACTATGTTGAATAGAAGTGGAGAGAGTGGGCAGCCTTGTCTTGTTCCTGATTTTAGTGGAAAAGAATTTAGTCTTTGCCCGTTGAGTATGATGCTGGCTGTAGGTTTCTCATATATAGCCTTTATTATGTTGAGGAATGCTCCCTCTATTCCCACTTTGCTGAGTGTTTTTATCATAAATGGGTGCTGTACCTTATCGAATGCTTTTTCCGCATCTATTGATATGATCATGTGATTTTTGTCTTTGCTTTTGTTTATGTGATGAATTACATTTACTGATTTGCGAATGTTGAACCATCCTTGCATCCCTGGGATGAATCCCACTTGGTCGTGGTGTATGATCTTTTTAATGTGTTGCTGGATGCGGTTTGCCAATATTTTGTTGAGGATTTTAGCATCTATGTTCATCAGCGATATTGGCCTGAAGTTCTCCTTCTTTGTTGTGTCTTTATCTGGTTTTGGGATTAGGATGATGCTGGCTTCATAAAAAGAGTTTGGGAGTCTTCCATCTTTTTGGATTTTTTGGAATAGTCTGTGGAGAATAGGGGTTAGCTCTTCCTTAAATGTTTTGTAGAACTCTCCTGTGAAGCCATCTGGTCCAGGGCTTTTGTGCGTCGGGAGTGTTTTGATTACTGATTCAATTTCACCAGCCGTTATTGGTCTGTTCAGACTTTCTGTT
This sequence comes from Glossophaga mutica, assembly GCA_039655065.1. Taxonomy (NCBI): domain Eukaryota; kingdom Metazoa; phylum Chordata; class Mammalia; order Chiroptera; family Phyllostomidae; genus Glossophaga; species Glossophaga mutica. The sequence continues at coordinate 50,986,961 of CM077309.1, forward strand.
TCTTTTTCATTGAGTTTTGGAAGGTTATATTTTTCCAGAAACCTGTCCATTTCACCTAGGTTTTCAAATTTCTTGGCATACAGTTCTTCATAGTAATTTCTTACAATCCTTTGTATTTCTGCAGTGTCGGTTGTAATATCTCCTCTTTCATTTCTGATTGTGTTTATTTGAGTCCTCTCTCTTTTTTTCTTGATGAGCCTGCTCAAAGGCTTGTCGATTTTGTTGATCTTTTCAAAGAACCAACTCCTGGATTCATTGATCTTTAGGATTGTGCTTTTAGTCTCTATATCATTTAATTCTGCTCTTATCTTGGTTATTTCTTTCCTTCTACTTGCTCTGGGCTGTCTTTGTTGTTGTTCCTCGAGTTCTTGTAGGCGAAGGGTTAGGTTGTTTGTTTGAGATGTTTCTGTCTTTTTTAGATAGGCCTGTATCGCTATAAACTTCCCTCTGAGGACTGCCTTTGCTGTGTCCCATAAGTTTTGGGTCGATGTGAGCTCATTATCGTTTGTTTCCAGAAACTTTTTGATTTCCTCCCTAATTTCATTCTTGACCCATTCATTGTTTAATAGCATGCTATTCAATCTCCATGATTTTGAGGGTTTTGGGTTTTTCTCCTTGGGGTTGATTTCTAGTTTCAGTCCCTTGTGATCAGAGAAAATGCTTGGTATGATTTCAATTTTCTTGAATTTGTTGAGGCTTGATTTGTGTCCTATCATGTGGTCTATCTTTGAAAATGTTCCATGTGCATTTGAAAAGAAAGTGTATTTAGCTTCTTTGGGATGAAGGGCTCTATATATATCAGTTAAGTCCATTTCCTCTAGAGTGTTGTTCAGTGCCACAATATCTTTGTTGATATTTTGTTTGGAAGATCTGTCCATTTTTGACAGTGGGGTGTTAAAATCACCTACTATAATTGTGTTGCTGTCTATATCTTTCTTGAAGTCCTCTAAAATTTTCTTGATGTATTTAGGTGCTCCTCCGTTGGGTGCATATATATTTACAATATTTATGTCTTCTTGGTGGATTCTTCCCTTGAGTATTATGAAGTGGCCTTCTGGGTCTCTCTTTATGGCCCTTCTTTTGAAGTCTATTTTGTCTGATATGAGTATTGCTACCCCAGCTTTTTTTTCCTGACCATTTGCTTGGAAAATTTGTTTCCAGCCCTTCACTTTGAGCCTGTGTATGTCTTTTGTCCTGAGGTGGGTTTCTTGTAGGCAGCATATGTGTGGGTCATGCTTTCTTATCCATTCAGCTATTCTATGTCTTTTGATTGGGGCATTTAATCCATTTACATTTAAAGTTATTATTGATAGGTATTTATTCATTGCCATTTTCGTACCTGTGTTCCTCTGTCTCTTTCTCTCTCTGTCTTTTCCTTTCTTCCCTTAAAGCAGTCCCTTTAGTATCTCTTGCAGCATTGGTTTGGTAGAGGTGTATTCTTTTAGACTTCTTTTGTTTGGGAAGCTCCTTATTTGGCCTTCTATCTTGATTGAAAGCCTTGCTGGGTAAAGTAGTCTGGGTTGCAGGCCTTTGGTTCTCATTGCTTGGAATATTTCTTGCCATTCTCTTCTGGCTTGGAGCGTTTCCATTGAGAAGTCAGATGCTAACCTGATTGGGGCCCCCTTGTATGTTACTTCCTTTTTCTCCCTTGCTGCCTTTAAGATTCTCTCTTTGTCTTGGAGTTTTGCCATTTTAATTATGATGTGTCTTGAAGTGGGCCTGTTTGGGTTCCTTTTGATTGGGACTCTCTGTGTTTCCTGGATTTGTGTGGCTTTTTCTCTCACCAAATTAGGGAAGTTTTCCATCATTACTTTTTCAAACAGGTTTTCTATCCCTTGTTCTTGTTCTTCTCCTTCTGGTATTCCTATTATACGGATATTATTCCGTTTCATGTTGTCTTGCATTTCTCTTAAACCCTCTTCATTCTTTCTAAGCCTCTTTTCCTTATCTTGCTCATTCTGAGTATTTTTTTCTATTTTGTCCTCCAACTCGCTGATCCGATCTTCTGCTTCGTCGATTCTGCTTTTCATTCCTTCTACTGTGTTCTTCAGTTCAGAGATTGTGTTCTTCATTTCCTCTTGGCCCTTGTTGATAGTTTCTATTTCCTTTTTCATGTTGATATAGTTTGCCGTGAGTTCATCATAACTTCCCTGTAGTTTATGGTAGCTCTTTGAGAGCTCATTGAGCTTCCTGACAACCATTGCTTTGAACTCGATATCTGATAGTTGAGTTGCCTCTGTTTCATTTAGCATTCTTTCTTGAGCTTCCTCCTTTCCTTTCATTTGGGGATTGTTCTTTTGTCTTCCCATTGTTTGTACGACTCTTGTTGTTAGCCTCAACTTCTTAAATTGATCTGTTCTGGCTCCCTGGGTTTGTGGTATGACCTTCTGTGGTAGAATATCTGTGAGATTCAATGGTGGATTCTCCTTCGGATATCCTGTTGTTCACTGCTTCCACTGACTCATCAGCTGGAATACCCTCTTTTGGGGGCCAACTCTGGATCTCCCCCCGCCACAGTTCCAGGCTTGCTTGCTTGTTTGTTTTGTCTCACTCGTGTGTATTTACAAAAAGAAGAGGGGGGAAAATAAAAAAAAGAAGAAAGGGGAAACAAGAGGAAGGTAGAAAAGATAAAAATTGAAGAGAAAGGAAGAGGGGATAAGAGAAGAAGGAATTCAAGGAAGGCAAAAGGAGTTGGGGAGTAAAGAAGAAGATATAAACAATGAAGAAGGAGTAGTTAAAAACTCATATAGATATACAGGCTTACAAACAAAAAGACACTAACAAACTGGCAAAACAAAAAAGAGACACGCACACAGACACCCCCACACAAATATAAGCAGCCAAAGGGGGGAAAAAGAAAAAAAAAAAAAAAAAACAAGCAAAGCACAACAAAATATTTAAAAAAATAAAAATATATTAAAGAAATAAAAAAATTAAAAAATTATTAATTAAAAAAAAAAAAGAAAGAAAAGAAAAGGAAAAAAAAAAAAAAAAAAACCCTCTTGTTGTTTTCAAACTTGCCAGCCGGTTTTTTTCAGGTCTTGCTGGCTGCAATGGCGGAGGGGTGATCTTATTGCTTTTCTCTGTGTTCAGAACTCAGTCCTCACTGTGCTATGTATCCCAGCGTTAGTGGGCACCTCTCCCCACAGGGTTTCCAGCGTGTGATCTGAACTTCCTGATGTGTGCGCACTTCTCCAAGGTTATGGGTGTGAGCTAGGTTCTCCAGACGTGCACAGCCGCCTGCCTTTGTCCCTGGGAGGCTTTCAGTGTTCGGGCACAGCTGCCTGCATTCGGATCTGAGAGAGGCCTGCGTTCCAGCTGCTATCCGGCGCCTGCACCTTGGGCCTGAGCTGTCCGCGTTGCGAACCCGCCGGTGAACTGGCGCCTCTGGCTCCACAGCTGTCTCCAGTGGCCTGCGCCTATGTTTTCGCGAGTGTCCACTAGCCTGAGACCGTGTGCGGTCCCCTGAGGGTGTCTATTTTCGTTCAGCTGTCTCACTTCGCCCGCGCCTCTGTCTCTCTTGGGGTGCCTATGCTTTCGTAGTCGCGCGGCGACCACGAAAACTCGGTTCAAAGTCGCGCAGTGACCTGGTGCGGGGCACCCACTTTCGCTCCCTCGCAGGGCACCCACTTTTGCTCGGGCGCAGTCGCGCGGTGGCCCCTGAGATCTCCCAGCCGGTTCAGCGGCTGACCCAGCTCCCTCCCCAGGGCCCTGGGGCAGGCTTGGCGGAGCGCCGGGCCGCGGCCTTGGCCACCCCGTTCTCCGTGCGCTGGAACCCTGGGCTCTTATTGTTCCGAAGAGCTCTCCTTACCGCTTGTTTTTCAGTGTCCGCTACAATTTCCGACCTCTTATTCTCCAATATGCTGTATTACTGTTCCGTGTCTGTTCTGATCTTTACGTAGATTGATCTGGTTTTTCTCCCGTGTGTAGAGGGGGAGTAGGGTCTGCTCCCTCCTACCACGCCGCCATCTTCCCTCCCTAATTGTCCATCTCTTCTTATTCAAGTTGTAATTTTCCTGGTTTGAGGTATGGCAAGACAATTTTTTTTATTGTATCTTGACCCTTTTTTTAAAATTATGTAATAAGACTGAATCTTATTCAATTATTTTATTTTAGTAGGCAATCACTCTAAGTTTAGCATGTAGGTACTGGCCCAGTTTTGTGGACTGTGGTTCCAAAGGCAGTTTAATTTTCAGAATGCTGAAACTTCTGGTGCTAGTGGGGCTCCCACTGGTTCTTGCTGGTGCTTAGAAGGCAGAGGGGTTGCCTCTAAGTCAGGGAGGTAGCTGAGAGGCCCTTGGAGACAAAAATGCTTCTTGGGCTGGGCCTCTTACTGTGTCAAGGTCCCTCTCGTAGGTACCACCTCTCTTGGTGGAAGAGGGTATTCTCAGGCCTTGTGGGAATGGAGAATACTTCCCTGGAACTTACTGCTTGCAGGACTCCCAATCACCCCATTGGAGGTGGTGGTAAGTTCATTGGATGTTGTCCAGAGGACTTCTATTTGATTCTGGGGAGGCATGAGCCTAACTGGGCTGCTTTCTGTTGCTAGGTGAAGAAATGCTGGGCATGGATACTCTTCTTCTGTTGGGTAGGAAGGCACCCTACCACTGTGTTGTTCCTCCAGTCCTAGGGTTCCAAACCAGTTCACCTTCCTATTACTATTCTTCAGAGTTTTCCTTTGGTTGTCTCTTGTGTTATTCCAGGATTTATAGTTGTACTCAGTGGAGAGTAACAGGGAGAAATGAGTCTACACCATCTTATCTGACTATACCATCTTATCTGAACCAGAAATCTGGTTAGTCTTTTATTTTTATTTATTATTTTTAATTGTGGTACAAAACACAGAACATAAACATTACCATCTTAACCATTTTAAATGTGCAGTTCAGTAGTGTTAAACATATTAATGTTGTTGTACAACAGATCTCCAGAACTGTTCCATCTTGCAAAACTAATAGTCTATTAGACAACTTTCCATTTCCTCCCTTTCTGCCCCAGATCCTACTACTAGTGCAATCTACTTTCTCTGTCTATGAATGTGACCACTTTAAAAACTGCATATAAATGGAATCATGTAGTGTTTGTCTCTTTGTGATTGGCTTATGTTTCTTAATATAATAGCCTCAAGGTTCTCCCATGTTGTAGCATACAACAGGATTTTTCTTCTTTCTTAAGGTGGAATAACATTCCATTGTATGTATATATACCACATTTTTTTTCATCCATTCATCCAGTGATGGACACTGGTTTCTTCCACCTCTTGGCTACTGTGATTACTGCTGCTACGAACATGGTATACAACTATTTCTTCCACATTCTGCTTTCAATTCTTTTGGCCAGAAGTGAGATGGCTGGATCATGGATATGGAAGTTCAAGTTTTAATCTTTCGAGGAACCACAAAACTGTTTTCCACAACAGATGCACCATTTTACATTTCTACCAACAAGACACAAGAGTTCAAATTTCTCCACATCCTCACCAGCACTTGTTTTCTGGGTTTTTTCTTTTTTTGTTTGTTTTAATAGTAACCATCCTAATGGATGTCACATGATGTTATGGTGGTTTTGAATTGCACTTCCCTAATGATTATGATGTGAAGCATCTTTTCATATGCTATTGTCCATGGTTGATCTTTTTAATTTTAGATTTATAATAGGTGAGTAGTGGTATTTCATTATGGTATTAACTTGAATTGATCTCATGACTAGTGATGTTGAGCATCTTTTTCTTTGTATTCTTTGTATCTTTTTTAAGAAAATATTTTATTGTTTATGCTATTACACTTCTCCCAATTTTTCCCCTTTCCCCATCTCCTTCAGGCCCCTCTCACTTCTACAGTCAATCCCTACACCATTGTCCATGTCCGTGGGTCATGCATATATGTTCTTTGACTAATCCCTTCTTTTTCTTTCAACCAGATCCCACCTCCCCCCTCACCTCTTACAGCTTTCGGTCTGTTCCATGTTCCCATGCCTCTGGTTCTATTTTGCTCATTAGTTTATTTTGTTCATTATACTCCACTTATAAGTGGGATCATATGGTATTTGTCTTTCACTGGCTGGCTTATTTCACTTAGCATAATAGTCTTCAGTTCATTCATGCTGCTGCAAAAGGTAAGAATTCCTTCCTTTTTTACTGTTGCATAGTATTCCATTGTGTAAATGTACCATAGTTTTTTTACCCACCCATATACTGATGGGCACTTAGGCTGTTTCAAATCTTGGCTATTGTAAATAACACTGCTATGAACATACAGGTGAATAAATTCTTTTGAACAGGTGTTTTGGGATTCATAGGATACACTCCCAGCAGTGGAATTGCTGGGTCAAAAGACAGTTCCATTTTTAACTTTTTGAGGAAACTCCATACTGTTTTTTGCAATGGCTGCACCAGTATGCATTCCCACCAATGATGCACTAGGGTTTCCTTCTCTCCACATCCTCACCAGCACTTGTTGCTTGTTGATTTATTGATGATAGCCATTTTGTCAGATGTGAGATAATATCTCATTGTGAATTTAATTTGCATCTCTCTGAAGGCTAGTGATATTGAGCATTTTTTCACATGTTAATGGGTCATCTGTAGGTCTTCTTTGGAGAAGTGTCTATTGAAGACCTTTGCCCATTTTTTATTTGGGTTGTTTGTCTTCCTGGTGTTTAGTCGTATAAGTTCTTTACATACATTTGAGATTAAACCCTTGTGTGATGTATCATTGGCAAATATGTTCTCCCATACAGTGGGTTTCCTTTTCATTTTGAGGATGGTTTCTTTAGCTGTGCAAAAGCTTTTTAATTTGACATAGTCCCATTTGGTTATTTTTTTCCCTTTGTTTCCCTTGCCCTAGGAGATATATTGGCAAAAATACTGCTACATGAGATATCTGAAATTTTACTGTTATGTTTTATGTTTGGATTTCTAGGGTATCATGACTTATATTTGTCTTTTCTCCATTTTGAGTGTATTCTGTGTATGGTGTAAGTTGGTGATCTAGTTTCATGTTTTTGCATGTACCAGTCTAGTTTTCTTAATACCATTTATTAAAGAGACTGTCTTTATTCCATTGTATGCTCTTGCCTCCTTTGTCAAATATTAATTGACTAGAAAGGTATGGGTTTATTTCTGGGCTCTCCGTTCTGTTCCATTGACCTACATGTCTGTTCTTATGCCGGTACCAGACTGTTTTGATTACAGTGGCCTTATAGTATATTTTGATATCAGGTATTGTGATCCCTCCAACTTTGTTCTTTTTTCTCAAGATTGCTGAGCCTATTCAGGGTCTTTTTTGGTTCCATATAAATTTTTGGAGTATTTTTTTCTTGAACTGTGAAATATTCCATTGGTATTTTAATAGAAATTGTATTGAAATCTATAGATTGCTTTGGGTAGTGTGGACATTTTAATGTTAATTTTTACTAACATTAAATTAATGTTAATTAACATTTAAATTAATTTAAAATTAATTTTTAATGTTAATCCAGTCCATGAACACGGTATATGCTTCCACTTATTTGTATCTTCCTCAATTTCTTTCTTCAGTGTCCTACAGTTTTCCAAGTACAGGTCTTTTACCTCCTTGGTTAAATTTATTCCTATGTATCTATTTTTGTTGTTGTTGCAATAGGAAATGAGATTATTTTCTAATTTCTCTTTCTGGTAGTTCATTATTAGTATACAAAAATGCCATCATTATCTGAATATTGACTTTGTATCCCTCTACTTTGCCAATTTCATTTATTAGGTCTAATAGCTTTTTGGTGGAGTCCATAGGGTTTTCTATGTACAATATCAATATCATCTGCAAATAATGACAGTTTTACTTCCTCCTTTCCAATTTTGATGCCTTTTTTTCCTCTTCTAGTCTGATCGCCATGGCTAGAACTTCCAGTACTATGTTGAATAAGAGTGGTGAAGGCAGACATAGTGTCTTGTTTCAGTTCAGGGAAACACTTTTAGTTTTTGCACATTGAATATGACATTGACTCTAGGTTTTTCATATATGTTGAGGTATGCTCCCTCTATTCCCACTTTGCTCAGAGTTTTTATCATAAATGGGTGCTGGATTTTATCAAGTGCTTTTTCCATATCTATTGATATGATCATGTGATTTTTATCTTTCATTTTGTTTACATGATAGATCACATTTACAAATATTGTACCAAATATTTATTTGCAAATATTGTACGAATCTTGCACCTGTGGGATTAATCCCACTTGATCGTGGTGTATGATCTGTTTAATGTATTGCTGGATCTGGTTTACTAACATTTTATTGAGGATTTTAGCATCTGTGTGCATCAGAGACATTGGTCTATCATTTTCTTTCTTTGTTGTATCTTTATCTGGTTTTGGAATTAGAATAAAATTGGCCTCATATAAAGAGCTTGCATGTCTTCCCTCCTCTTGAATGTTTTGGAATAGTTTGAAAAGGATAGGTGTTAGTTTTGCCTTGAATGATTGGTAAAATTCGCCTGTGAAGACATCTGGTCTGAGACATTTTTTGCTGGGAATTTTTTGGTTACTGCTTCAATATCATTAGTTTTTCTTGGTCTATTCTGGTTTTGTTTCGTCCTGATTCTATTTTTGAAGATTGTATGTTTCTAGGAATTTACCCATTTTGCCCAGGTTGTCCATTTTCTTGGCATATAGTTGTTCATAATATTTTCTTACAACCCTTTGTATTTCTGTGATATCAGTTGTAACTTCTATTTCAGTTCTGATCTTATTTGGACTCTCTCTCTTTTTTTCTTGATGAGTCTGGTTAAAGTTTCATCATTTTAGTTTATTATTAATTTATTTAAGATTTTATTTATTTACTTTTAGAGGGGGAAGGGAGGGAGAAATAGAGGAAGAGAAACATCAGTGTATGGTTGCCTCTTAAGTGCTCCCCACTGGGGACTTGGCCCACAACCCAGACATGTGCCCTGACTGGGAATTGAACTGATGACCACTTGGTTCACAGGCCATCACTCAATCCACTGAACTACACCACCTGGGGCTCAATTTCATTTATTGTTTCAAAGAACCAGCTCCTGGATTCATTGATCTTTTGATTTTTATTTTTAATCTCTACATCATTTATTTCCACTCTGATCTTGATTATTTCCTTCCTTCTACTAACTCTGGATTTGTTTGTTCTTGTTTTTCTAGTTCTTTTAGGTGTATAGTTGGATTGTTTATTTGAGATATTTCTTTCTTCTTGAGGTAGGCTTGTAGTACTATGAGCTTTCCTCTCAGGACTGCTTTCACGGTTTCCCATAGGTTTTGGGTTCTTCTGTTGTTCATTTTCATTTGTTTTCAGGTACTTTCTGATTTCTTCATTGATCTCATTGATAACCCATTCATTATTTAATAACATGCTATTTAGCCTCCATGTATTTGGATGTTTTTGAATTTTTTAAATTAAGGTTAATTTCTAATTTCATGCTATTGTGATCCAACAAAATGCTTGATATGATTTCAACTTTCTCGAATTTAAGACATATTTTGTGTTCTAATATGTGGTCTATCTCTGAGAATGATCCACATGCACTTGAGAAGAATGTGTATTCTGCTTCTTTGGGTGAAATGTTCTGTAAATATCAATTAAATCCATTCAATCTAGTGTGTCATTTAAGGTTGCTGTTTCCTTGTTGATTTATTGTCTGGAAGATCTATTCCCTGGTGACAGTGGGGTGTTAAAATCCCCTACTACGACTATATTGCTCTCAATCTGTTCCTTAAGTCCACCAAGATTTTCTTTATATATTGAGGTGCTCTTATATTGGGTGCATATATGTTTATAAGGGTTATATCCTCTTGTTGGATCAATCCTTTTATTATAATGTAGTGACCCTCTTTGTCTCTTGCTTTGGCCTTTATTTTGAAATCTATTTCATCAGATATAAGTGTGGCTATCCATTTTCTTTCTTTTTCTTTTCCATTTTCATGGAATATTTTTTTCCTTCTTTCACTTTCAGCCTGTGTAGATCTTTTATTCTGAGGTGGGTCTCTCATAGACAGCATGTATATGAATCATGTTTTCCTATTGATTCAGCTACCCTATGTCTTTTGACTAGAGCATTTAATCCATTTACATTTAAGGTTATTATTGATAGGCACTTATTCATTGCCATTTCCCCCCTTCATACCTATGTTCCTCTCTTTGTATCTTCTTCTTAAAGCAGTCACTTTAACATCTCTTGCCATGCTGGTTTTTTAGCCTTTTTTCTTTAGTTTGAGAAGCTCTTTATTTCACCTTCCATTTTAAATAATAGCCTTGCTGGGTAGAGTGGTCTTGGTGTAGGACCTTGCATTTCATTACTTTGAACACTTCATGCAATCAGTTCTGGCCCTGAAGTGTTTCTGTTGAGAAACCAGCTGACAGTTTTATGGGAACTCCCTTGAAGATAACTGTTTTTCTCTTGCTGCCTTTAAGATTCTCTCTTTGTCTTTAAACTTTGTCATTTTGATGATGATGTACTTGGTGTAGATCTCTTGGAGTTCATCTTTATCAGAACTCTCTGTGCTTCCTGAACTTGTGTGACTTTTTTCTTTACCAGGTTAAGAAAGTTTTCTGTCATTATTTCCTCAAACAAGTTTTCTATCCCTTGTTCACTTTTTTCCTCCTTCTGGTATCCCTATGATTTAGTTTGTGTTATGTTTCATGTTGTCCCAAATTTCCCCAAAAGTATTCTTGTTCTTTCTTGTTATTTCTTTTATTTGATGTTATTTATTTATTTATTTTTTAGAGAGGGGGAATGGATAGAGAAAGAGAGGGGGAGAAACATCATTGTGTGGTTGCCTCTCCCATGACCCCAACTGGGGACCTGGCCTGCAACCCAGGCATGTGCTCTAGACTGGGAATCGAACCAGTGACCCTCGGTTTGCAGGCCCACACTCAATCCACTGAGCCATACCATCCAGAGCTATCCTTGGTTTTTTTTAAAGTCCTTTATGCTTTTTGTTGCTCTGATTAGGTGTTTTTTTCTATTTTGTCATCCAAATCTCTGATTCGATCCTCTGATGCATCTAGCCTGCTTTTAATTCCTTCTAGTGTATTCTTCATTTCAGATATTACATTCTTCACTTCCAACTGGTACTTATTCATGATTTCTCTGTCCTTTTCCATGTTGATGTAGTCCCCACTACATTTCTTATAGTTTCACTAAGTTCCCTGAGCATCTTTATAACTATTACTTTGAATTCTATGTTTGATAAATTGCTTGCTTCAATATCATTTAGATATTTTTCTGGAGCTTCCTCCTTTTGGGGGTTATTTCTTTGTCTCCCCATTTTGGCTCTCTCTTTTTGTTTGTTTCTATGTATAGATCTGTTTTGAATTCCAGTTTTCATGGGGTATCCTTATTGTGGTACTAGTCCTGCAGGAACCAATAGCATATAGTCTCCTTGATCTCCTGAGCTGGTTACTCTAGGAATGTCCCTTGTGTGTTACATGGGCTCTTCTGTTGTATTTGGGTCTTGATTGTTGTAGGCCTGTTTGTTGCTGAGATCTCCCCTCCAGCTGGCTGACTGAGAAGCTCAACCCCAACCATGTTTTGTATGCTGCTATACAGCTACTGAGAGAACAAAACAACACAACACAAAAAACAAGCAAAAAAAAAAAAAAACACAACCCAACAACAGCAAAATCAGTGACAAAAGACCAAAGAATAAGAAAAGAAGAAAGAGAAATAGAATAGTGAAAGGAAAAAAAAAGAATATGAGAAAACCAAAGGAAAGACAATTGACTATAAAAGAAGGAAGAGAAACAATAAGAATAAGAAATAGAAAGAAAAATGACAATAATAAAGAACAAAGAAAGAGAAAGTTAAAAAATAAGAAAAGGAGTAAAGGAAAAATATAATAGATTAAGAAAAATAAAGAGTAAAATAAGAGATATGAAAGGAAAAATAGAAAAGAAAAGGTAGAAGAAAAAGATAATAAAACAAAGGTAAAAAAGAAAAAATAACAAAAATATTGAAAAAGAACAAAGTGGAATTCATCTCAGCAGAGTTTAGTGACTGCCTGCTTGATATAGCTCTGATGTTGTCTAAAGCTGGTTTAAGCCACTGTTAGTTGCTGTCCACATCTAGCCCTCAATCAGCCTGTTTGAAACTACAAGTGATCTACAGTTTGTGGCTGCTGTCTCTTCTGGCCTTGGTTGCACATGCGATGGGCAGTGCAGTGCAGCTGCACTGCAAGGCCAGCTTTTATCAGTACAGAGCCCAGGGGTGGGTCAGAAAATGTCCCAGTGCACTACAGGATCTGCCTCTGCCTGCCTCTGCCTGCTGCCTGCTTTGAGTCTTATTTACTGACCCAACTATTTCTGAGATGGCTTCTGGAAGAATCAGGAGAATGGGATACCCGGATCTCCCATGGTGGGAAAGTGCTATTCAGACTTCAGGGGAGATGGTGGGTATGTTCCCCCACCCCCAAGCCATATGTTTGAGTCTGTCCCTGGATTATTTCCCTGAACCTGACAAGACAGAGCCCCTGGTAAGAAAGCCGGCGGGGCCTCCAGAGCCCAGAGTTTGGGTCTGCTAGAGACCGGGAGGTTGTTTCTATGGCTTTCTTTTAGGAGGGAAGTGCCACCCTGGTTCCCAGGAAAGTGTATGGAATGGCCGTACCCTAAAGTCAGTCTCTGATAACCACTGTTTCCTCAGCAGGGGTTAAGGTGCAGGGTAGGGGAAAAAAAGAAAAAAAAAGATTCAGGGTGGGGTTAGCAGGATTCTAGACGATGGGGCAATTGTTTTTCCCCTGGGAGGGGCTTGCTCTTCTCAAGAAAATGACTGCTGTAGCATGGGGGTTGTCCCCGCACAGGGATCCCTGCAGCCATTCCTTCACGTCTCTCCCCAGTGCCTCCCACTCCATACTCACCTCAGGCAACTCCAGTCCACACAGCCCTCCTTTGTCAGAACCCAAGGTGACTGGCTGAAAATGAAAAACCTGTGCTTTGCCCCCCACCTGGAAAAATATATCTATATTTAGTGACTTTGTCTCCAGTGGGCTCCATCTCTCCCCAACAGATGGAAACCCCATGGCCTTTCACTGCTGGATGCTACATGGACAGCTCATCTGAACTCTGGTGCTCCATTTTTGGGAGCCCAGTCTGGGGTCCAGGTTTCACTTCTCTCAGGGAGAAGCTTCCACAGCCATGTTGTAACCTCACGTACGGAGAGAGGCCAGCCCATTTTGTATCCCTGCCCTTCCTACCAGTCTCGAGGTGGTTTCTGCCAGTCCTTGGTTAAAAGTCTCCTCTCAGGTAGTCTTTGGTTGGCTATTTCAGGTGGTTCCCCTCTTTAATTTTATAACCAGTTTGGTTCTGGGATTGTGACAACAGCAGCACCCCTGAGGTGGCAGAGGCATCTGCCCCTTCCCCCTTCAGTTCCTGCTGCAGCCCCAAGACGGCAGAGGCATCTGCCCCTCCCCTATCGGTTCTGGCTTCCTCGTACCTGCCGAGAACCGTGCTGCCCCTCACGTAGACTGATTCCCGCCTTGGACCAGATATAAACCCTACCCAACCCCCGCTCGGGGCTCAGAATTTGGAGACTGCCTCCTCTGAGCCCGCGCGTGTGAATAAAGGCTAACTCCGAAGCCCGAACCGTGTCTGACTCTGATTTCCCGCAACAGGATGAGGTACAAGAAAGATCCTCCTACTCTACTGCCATCTTGGGCCACCCTACCTACCCCACCTCAGCATATTTTAATATACTTATTTGCCATCCACCTATCTTCTTTGGTCAAGTGTCTGTCCAAGTCACGTGTTCATTTTAAAATTTTTAGACTTCTTCATATACACTGGATTCAAGTTCTCTCTCAGAGATGTGATTTGCAAATATTTACTCCCAGTCTATGGCTTGTGTTTTCTGTCTTTTAACCATGTCTTTTGAAGAGCAGAAGTTCTTCATTTTGATGAAGCCCAACTTACCAATTTTTTTCTTTTATGCATTGTGATTTTGGGGTCATTTCCAAAAATTCTTTGCCTAACCCAAGGTCAAGCAATTTTCTTCTGATTTCTTCTAGAGGTTTTATAGTTTTAAAGTTTACATTTATGTCTATGATCTATTTGAATTAATTTTTTTAATAAAATGTGATATCAGGGTCTAAATTACTTGGTATGTTTTGCTGAATATAAATATCCAATTATTCCAGCATCATTTATTGAAAAGACTATCTTTTTTTGCCACTGAATTGCCTTTGCACCTTTGCTGAAAATATGTTTGGTTATATTTCTGGACTCTCCCTCTTTGGGCCTATTGACTGTCTCTCTTTATACAACTACTACACTGTTTTGGTTATTTTAGATTTATAGTAAGTTTGGATAAGTCTTTCAATTTGGTTAATCTAATCTATTTTCAGATTGGTTATTCCAGTTCTCTTAGATTTCCATACGAATTTAGAATGAGCTTGTCAATTTTTACAAAACAGTCCACTTAGATTTAGATTTGGATTGTGTTAAATCTGTGGATTAATTCTGGGGAGACCTAACATCTTAATAAAATTGAATCTTCCAACCCATGAATACAGTATTATTTGCCATTTAACTTTTTAATTTTTCATCAATGTTTTTTAATGTTTAATGTACAGCATAACCCTCCCCCCATTTTCTTTTAATGTTGCTAATAGTTCTGGTCTCTTGTTAATAATTTTTTTCAGCTTTTTATGTTTCAAAAGTTACTTTGCCTTTGCTTTTGCAAGCTATTTCACTGGATATGGAATTCTATGCTGTTATTTTTTTTTCAGCATTTAAAAAATATTGCTCACTGCTTGTTATTTGCTTTGTTTCCAAGGAGAAATCTTTTCTCATCTGTATCTTTCTTCCTTTGTATGTAACATGTCCTTTTCTTCTGGCTACTTTTTAAGATTTTCTCTTTATCACTGTTTTTGAACAATTTGATTATGATATGCCTTGATGTAGTTTTATTGTGTTTAAGATTCATTGAGCTTCTTGGATCTGTGAGTTTATAGCTTTCATAGCCTTAGAAAAAATTGCAATTATTTCTTCAAATATTTGTCTTTTTCCTCCCTCCATTCCTTTAGAGCCTCCAATTACATGCATAGTGGGGTACTTCAAATTGTCCAATGGCTCACTAATGCTCTATTCATTTTCTTTTAATTCTCTTTTCTCTGTGTTTAATTTTGTGTAGTTTATATTGTTATGTCTTGTTCGGATGTCTAATCTGCTGTTAATCCCATACAGCGCATCTTTCATCTCACACATGATAGTTTTCACCTCTAGAAGTTAGATTTGGGTCTTTTTTTAATTTCTCCACTTAACATGAGAAACATGGAACACAATTATAGTAACATTTAATGCCCTTGTCTGCTAATTCTAACATCTGTGCCAGTTCTGGGTTGGTTTCAATTGTTTTATATTTTTCTCCTCACTATGGGTTGTACTTTCCTGCTTTTTTGCATGCCTTGTAGTCTTTGGTTGGATGGCAGGCCCTGTGAATTTTACCCCATTGGGTACTGGATATTTTTGTAGTCCTGTATGTAAATGTTCTTGAGCTTTGTTATGGAATGCAGTTATTACTTGGAAATAGTTTAACCCTTCTTGACCTTTCTTTTAAGACTTGTGAGGTGGGACCCCAGTACTGTTTACTAGAAGGCTAATTATTGCCCATTACTGAAAGTAGGTCCTTCTGAGTACTTTACCCAATTATGATATTCTCCTATGTGGTTTATGGAACAGGCACTATTCCCAACACTGTGAGTTCCTTCTAATCAGTGTGGATAGTTTCCCCACCCCCAGATAGTTTCTCACATGTGTGCACTGATCAGTACTTAGTTGAGTACCTGAGGGGGTCCCCTCTGCAGATTCAAGGGTTTTTCTCCATGTAGTGCTCTCTGTCTTCTAGGTTGCAGCTGCCTTGGTCTTTGAACTCTCAGCTACACCTGTTCCACTCAGGAAGTTTACTAGATAGACTCCACTGGATTTCCCGTCCCTGCACTACGACCTGAAAACCCTCTCAAGGCTATAAACCAGAGCAATCACACGTTTCCCTCCTCTCAGAGTCACTGCTCTTCATTGCCTGGTGTCCAGTGTCTTCAAAACCACAGTTTCATTTATCTTGTCTTTCTTTTCTTTTTGGTTGTTTCAGGTGGGAGGGTAAATCTAATTCTTGTTAATCCATCACGATTAGAACTCACTACTTTTAAAGATGTTTAAATAAATCTTTTCTGTTTTTCTACACAGTTGCATTTCCAGTGTTCTTCATTCTGTTGTGTGGATCCATACGTCCATCTGCTGCCATTTTCTATCAAAAGAAGGTCCTTTAACACTTCTTGTAGTATTGGTCTGCTGATTAACTTTTAGCTTTTAACGTCTGAAACAGACTTCATTTTGCCTTTGTTTTGAAAGATATTTTTGTTTCTTCTCAGAAAATAATCCATCACAATAAGAAACAGAAACACAAAACCCATCATGGATAATTGTGAAAGATCTTTATATTCTTGAAATACAACATAGAAAAATAAAGAGAGAGTGGAATGATAGGAGTGATGATGATGATAGCACATGTACTAATGCTTATTATGTCAGGCACCAATATCTATCAGAGACTTGGCAGCATATTCAAATTAGCTTAATTCAAGGAGGACTTAATAAAGGGACTTCACACAAAGTTGTGGGCAGGATGTAGGGACAATGCAATATTCTAGGGCTAGGGACAGTAGGGCTATTCCTATCCTAGGTTGGAATGATTACTAGAATTCAGGAGTGGAGCTATAACTTCATGTGAAGAGGTGCAGCCAGTTCAATAAAAACTATAACCTCTTAACAGTTCTCAAAGTGGCTTTACATACACCATATACTATCCCACTTTTTAAACAGCCTGAGAGTTTACACTGCCCCATTTCACAGACATGGGATAGATACACTAAACAGAAAACCTAGAGTGACATTTTTCAAAGCTTCACAGATGAGTAATACAGTTCACTAATATTTAGGTATGTTTGTGTCTGAAAATGTGTAAATGGACAAGTAACTTGGAATGCATATCCAGTTTCCTGAAGTAGATGATCAGGTCTCAAAGATACAGAGCATGGTTTCTACTTCTCTAATCTACCAGGTCAATTTTTTTAAAAAAGCTGGTTCCAAGTTTTTTTTTGTTCTTTGCAAGAAAAACATTTGCTTTGGTAATTGCAATCAATTTCTTGTCTACAGGTTTTTTTTTTTCCTTTTTTCGTTCTAATTAAAAGTATAGTTGCCATAAATTATAATGTTGAAACACTATGTTGTACACCTGAAACTAATGTGATATTGTATGCCTTCCAGGTCAACTAATAAACTGCTTCCTCTAGGTATACAGAGCTGACTGATGTGCCAATCAAACCCAGAGAAAGGAGATAAGACTGCAAAGAGCAGTGATTGTTTTGCAAACTTGTTTGCATAAGTACTTTTGAGTTGCATTGAACATAATTGCTTTTTCTCACTGTGTGTTTGCAATGGGCAAGGTTTTAAATCTCCATTATCTTCAGATTCCTATTGGTAGGTTTGCGTTTGAGTCAGCCTCTTCAAATTCCTTTCTAATACTGTAATTCTATAATTCTGTTAATAAACAACATAACATGAATTAAATCAGTCAATTGCATCAATGGGATAGGGTGCTCAGTGGCTTTTTCTACAATGCCAAGGGGAGCAAAGTTGGGGAAACTGCCCGAGTGAAGTTGTGTGGTTAGACATTCTTTTTATCAAATCTTCCAAAGAGTCCTCAGGCCTGTGGAGAATTTGTAGAAGGTAGATGGACATGGATAAACTGTAAATGAAAAGTTGAATGGCTAGTTCACCAAGACAGAGGATTGCAGTTTCCTATAAGCAGAGATGTTTTTAAAACAGGACGATGGTTAAGAGTTCATAGCTGCTGTGAACTCTGTTAGGAATGGAAACAGAATCAGTCGTAGTGATGACCACAACTCAGAAGTTGAAACCACACTCTAATTTTGCATAAAATTGCTAGTTGTAGCTCTTTTCTTTGCTTATGAATTTTCATTTAGACTGCGAAGATTACATTTATATGTGTGTCAAATAACATCTTGAAAGTAGATGGAAGAAAACCATTTGCCCTCAGTCATTTGTACTAACCCACATATTGTCAAGTACAAATGATTTCTCACATACTAGGAGAGATACACTCTCTAGTATCAAAGTCAGTACAATCATGGGAGTGAAAAGTGGAAGGAATAGTCAAATAGTCAATGGTGGCTCTGAAGAAGGACAGGAAGGCTGAAGAGAGAGGAGGAGGAAGACCATGAGAACAAGGAAGAGTAAGTTCTTATTTTGGAAAGTCTTATTTATGTGAAATCTTGATTAATGTAGGAATTAACTGTGTTAAAAAGTGCTGAGAGCTTATTATAAAGATAAGACCAATTATCAGTGTTATTGGGCCAACATGCTACTGAGGATTGGCTACCAGTAGCTTAAAACTGTTTACCATTTTCATCTAAAAACTACTCTTTGGGGAAATAAAACTAACCATTTTAGCTAAAGAAAAAGTGGACTGAAATTCTAGTAAGAATTTTAAAGTGAAATTTGTCTTCCATTGTTTAGCCTGGAGTTCTCCAATAGTCACCTATGCTAACAGTGAGATTCCACACTTCTTTCCTATAGCAATTCTGACCTGTCACTTGACACATAGTATAGATTCAAGATATAGTTGTTAAAAATGAATAAATTAAGTGAATGTGCAGAGAATGATCTTAGAAATAATTGAGTTCTGCAAGAGCTCTGATAGATTGAAGCAAAGCATTCATTTCAACCTGTACCGTATTTGAAAGCTAAATACCTCCCAGAAGATAGTTGAAATTTGATGTTTGTAGGGCATAAACTGTACACAAACAGGGCAACATTTTAATGCAATTTATTTGAAATGCTCCCAGAAAAGGTTAAGGCCATTATACAAAAACATTCATTTCATCGAAACATTCATTAACTTTCTTCCCATAGGCCGTCACTTGACAGACCTCTTCTCTCAACACACTGGCTGAAGTGGCCGACGGCTCCTGCGAAGAACGATTCATTCTTTTCCCCACCATCGAACAGTTTCTCTCTGCTTCTAGCTGTAGCAGGTTCATTCACTCACTAAATCAGTAACAACTTGAGAAACAAAGCAGTTTTAAATAAACTTGTAATAGAAAAAAAATTCACCATGTTTAAAATCTATAAATACAGAAATATGTTTACAAGGTAAAATTGACCACAGTATTTTTTGTTTTTGAAAAATAAGCAATATACCTTGTTTTTATATTGCTAAATCTTGTCACATAGCTTCTCTGAATGCACGATTAGATGTACATAATAAAATGACAACATAGTATTTACTGCTTTCTTTTATGTAAACTTGAAAGACACAGAAGAGTAAAAAACCTTTTTTGGCAATAATTTAGCATCATTACTACTAGTGCTGGTGTGGGTATAATTTTGCACAGGTCAAATATTTATACTCTCAGGGAGCTTTTCTGTATATTCAGTTAACTTTTTTTTTTTTATTTTTTTTTATTTTTAAGGTCTACGACCCACCCTGCACTGTAAATCAAGGCTGGACAAAGAGATACTAGTTTGGCTACCTGATTCTAATTTATGATAATTAAGTTGGCCTTTGGAGAATATAATTATGATGTTGATCACAGCACAGACTGAGACATGGCAAACTCAGGACCCAAAAGTAGAGCAGGAGATCCCAAGGCTCTGGCTGTTTCCAGAAGGGCACCTGGACCTTGCTTTTTTTATTTTAATGTTTCTCACATAAGGTCATCATGAAGTACTTCTTCCAAATTCTTCCTTCTCACATGTTTCTATAAACAGAGTCACTGAATCAGTTTCAGTCTTTTTTCCTTATCTCTTCATTTGTGCTCTAAAATATGAGTAGGCCTCAGCAGATGAAACACAATGAAGATGGGGTTTCTTGTTATCCAGCCAGGTTTCCCCAGCGCCCTTTGAGTTCTATTCTGATGTTTTAGGCTAGAAATGGCTCTGAAAGGCAAGCCAACAACTATGACAGAGGCTCTCACATCCAATGCGCATTTCAGTTCAAGGTTTAGGGCTGAAAGCTGTTTTTGTGCTGGTCCTTTTAAGGTCATGCTCTATTTCATGTCCTCATAGATTGTTGCATCAAATTTGCACTGGATGACATTACAAGGTCAAGAGGGTGGTTCTTCCTTTGCAAAATTAAGCCTCCAGAACCTCCAGGGATGTTTCCATGCTCTCTGGTTGTATAACATCGAATCAAGTTCACTGTAACAATTGATCATTCCTGGTTTTCCTTCAAATGCCATCACAATACATGAGTGACTCCTCATACACAAGTGACTTCTTCATGCCCTGTTTTCAATGTCCTCTAAATTCTGCGCCTTCAGCTACTGCATGAAAGAGCTAGAAAAGCACTAGAGAAACATGGAAGGGCTCTGTAAGAATCTATATGAAACAGTAGTTTAGAGACTCTTTTTCTTTTTCTTTTAAAGCCAGCAGGACATTTGAAAATAACTTGTTCAAGTACCTCTTCATCCATCCAGACACTTGTGAAATACAATACAGGAGAACAGTTGCTACAGATTCCAGCTTACACTGACAAATTGGCAGTTACAGTACTAGGGACAAAGGTACAGATACAAGAGACTGGGTTACCATGGTCACAAAAGTATTAAAAAGTGCTTCTCCAAACCGTTCCATGTGTGGAATGCAAATACTGTACAGGTAGGACGCAGGGCTACATCCCGGAAGTACATGCTTCTGTCAGACATTGCTTTCAATGTGCCTGCTATTTCCACAGGAAGAGTCTGTCTGTTCCATGTGCTCACAGTCGATGCTGACCTCACTTGTGTCCATACTACAGTCTGATTCACTGTCCGACTGGTCCATCTGCTCAAGTTTTGTTTCTCCCTGTAGCTCCCTGCTCCCGCTGGCGGGATTTAGGAACAGTCCCTCAGAGCCAAGCTCCTCAGCCTGTCCAGTAGCACACAGAACTGTTTCTTTGGCTTGACGAATACAGTTGAGCCACTGCTGTTTGTTGAAGGTGTCATTGGCTTGTAGTGAGTGTGTCTGACTTTGGGATCCATTTTTGAAACTTACTCTAAAGAAGTTTTTAACTAGAAATGAAAAAAAAAACCATAAAAAAGGTCAATGGTCATATATTCCCCCAGGCCAAAGATAACATATATAGTGACACTGACCTCTTGTACTCATGCAGACATTACTAACTGATTGCAAAATGTGCCCCACTCATCCAGGACATGGCTCAACAATAACCTGCAGCCACTATCAGTTAACCAGAGTTGACACAGGTCCAGCTCAGTTGTCCTCAGAAGGTAGCAAATGGATATCAGCCCAGAAAAATGAAGTCATGTTTCAGGGGACCCCGAAATTCTGGTTACCAAACTGGCTACATATCAAAATGCCCTGTGGACTTTATTAAAAATACAGATGTCTGGGCCCTTCCTTTAGAGATTTGGATTCAGTAGGTCTAAGATGTGCCTAATAGTCTATAATTTCAACAATTTCCTCAAGCTAGAGATTTTTGCAAGTTTAAGAAGCTCTTTGTAATATCAAAACATGTCTATGAATCTCCACACGGTGGTACCCTTTTATTTAGTATCCAGTGACTAAGAAGATATGTAATGACATGGAGTTGTTCTAAATTCAGTTTCATTAAAAAATGAAATTACATTTTAATTACCTCAACAGGAGTTACGTGTATTTAAAAAATGATATTGCACAATATGGAAGATGTTTTATTTAGTTTAATAGCAATATCAACTGGCATTTAATGGGCCCCACATGCCATGTGCAATGCCTGGTTCACAGAAGCATCTGCATTGAGTCAGTTCCCTCCCATGATCCTTGTAGTCAAGATTGGGAACCACCACTTAAGATAAATTCAGGCTCCACTTTTCGCTGTTGGGCAAGCACCTTAAATTAACTCCTCTATGTCTCAGTTTCCTTATCTGTAAAATACTGGGAAACAAAGAGAACCTACCTTATAAGGTTATTATGAGGAATAAATGTGATAATACACATAAGTCCTCATACAATGCCTGGCACATAGCCAGTGTTCAAGAAATATAAATTACTACAACTACTACTATCACTAGGGTGGAGGGACTGATGAGTAGGTAAGAGGTAGCACCATGTTAATTACTTTGACAATATGATGCCAATGTTGACCCAAAAGGCTGAAATGTCACTTTGTCAAAGAAGACTTCCCTGACCAATTCATCTAACACAGATGTCCTACGGCTATTTCTATCTGTCCTCTTATGGCTTTAGTTTTCTTAACAGCTCCCAGAATTTTATGTTTCTCATCTATCTCATCCATCACAATGTAAGCTCCATAGAGGCAAGGAATTTACCATACTTTGCCATGTATAATGGACACCCACATTTTTGGCCTGAACTTTCAGGAAAAAAATCTTTCATTTTAAGTTTTTAATTCAATTATTTATTTATTTATATTTAGAAACAAAACTGATTAATGTATTCCAGCATATTATTTTGCCTACGGATATTGTTATTGCTTTCTAGAATTATACTTTTAATGCATAAGTATAAATAAAAGAATTAAAAACATTTATATACATATAGAATTAGTACTACCCATGTATAATGCGTACTCTTATTTTGTGCAAAAAAGTGCGCATCACACACTGCAAAATATGGGTAGTTTGGTTCACCGGTGTGTACTAGTGCCTAGAACAGTGCTTGACACAGGGAAGATACTTGATAGATATTGTTATCTTAGCTTCTCTTGGTTAACTCCTTTATTCAGTTCAGGTTAGTGAATCCCATTTGAGTAAGTACTGATGAACCCTCAGTCCAATCAACCATCCATTCTTGTCTCTCTAGGGATAAGTCTGCAGCTCAACTACAGAAGCCATGCAACTGGTATCTACATAGGGACCATCTAGTATTAAGCATGCTTTTATCTAACAGAAAGATACAGAGACAAGGAGCTTAAGAAGCACCAGTTATCAGTTATGTCCGGACAGGTTTGCTTGCAGTATCTTACTTAATCCTTACAGCAACCTGATGGAGTAGGTATGCATGCATTCCCACTTTGCAGACGAAAAACTGATGCTCACAAAGGTAGAAAAAGCTACACAATCAATAAGCAATCACATAGCACTGGGATGCAGTTCAACTCCGACACCATGGCTCTTCTCTTTTCACCAGCCAGTCACTCACTCTGAACCACCAATGCCACAAATCCCTCAACAGGTCAAAACAAATGGTCATCCATACTTCTCTCATTGTTGCTGAATGCCCCTCGCAGGGAACCGCCCAGCCTCACTTCTCCATCCTGCAGGTCTTCCAGCAAGAGGTCCTTTACAGGGATCGGCTGCCGGTACAACTGGTAGCAGAGCTGCTCATTGTGTGTGACAGGTCGGGTGATCACGAGCACTTCTTGGAACAGGAAAACATGCAGCTTCTAAAAAAGAAGAATCCATAGAATCTCCCTAAACAACAGTCTAATGAGTAGTTGATTACTGGACTAAGAGGTCTGCAGGTACCAAGTTCACACTGGATTGCACGCTTCTAGACTCAAATCTATCTCCAGGTGAACAGAAGTCGGGCATTTGCAGGTCTCAGGCATTTGCAGATGCATCCGTTGCCTTTGTTATAGGAGTGCCTCCCTAGGGTCCCCTGGAGAAGGCCTTTCTGCCCACAGACATCCACAGCCAGGACTGCTTTCACACCGCAGTTCAGAACCTTGCGGACACACACTGCGCTAGCTCCCATAAGAAAAAATGAAAAGTGGGGAATAGAGTAAAGAGGGCAACGAGGGGGGAAAAGTTAGCACCTTCCTAGTTTTGGTTTATATGACGCAATATAATTTTAAGAGATCAAATGAACAATAGTCTCCAAAGGATGAAATTGGTATATCAAAGCTTAATATTAATCTTTGCTTCCCAAACTCAAAAAACAAAAACAAAAAACCTTGTTCCTTTAACCATAGAGCTGATTCTCAGCTTCATCTGGGCACTTTAATTTGTAACACTGCTCATTCTGGGGAAACTGGAGCATGCTGCCACAGCCACAAAGAAAAAAGATCAAAGAAGTTGTCCTTCTCAGTTGAATTCATCGGAACCTCAGTTCTCTGAAGAGGTTGTACTTAAAAGGCTGAAGACTGATGTGTGTATTGTGGGCAAAAAGAAAATCTCAAAAATAAGGTCTTGTGTCAAATCACATCATGAAAGCAATTTTGCTGGGTGGAGAGGGGTTAAATTGGCTCCATTAAATTCCATACACCAGACTCTTCTCACTATTTGGAAATACTTAGGCATTGCAGTGAAAAAATCCACGACTTTGCAGCTGGGTTCTGGTTTTCTAGTGGAAATATTTGGGATTGTCAGCTTAAGGGTCTCGAAGAGAAAACCAGAAGAACAGGGGTAAAAGCTCACATTGGATTTATTTATTTATTTATTTTTTTGGTTATAGAATAGTATGTATGTTTCTCTTCTTGAGTCGGTTTTTCAGATGAATTTTAAAATTTATTGGCATAAACTTGTTCCTGGTAGTATCTTATCTTCTTTGTTATTAAAACATAGTTGATACACAATGTCACACTAGCTTTAGGTGTACAACACTGTGATTTGACACTTACGAAGTAAGTGTCTTATGAAGTAATTACTACCTTAAGTTTAGTAACCACCTGTCACCATACAAAATTATATTATTGACTATATTCCCTGTACTGCACATTACATGCTGTGATTTAATTATTTCATAACTGGAAGTTTGTACCTTATTCCCCTTCAGCTTTTTCACCCACCTAGAATCTTGATATGGGGCAGAGGAAGCACATTCAACATTATCAGATAATTTGATATTTGCAAGAAATGAGACCCACCCCTACCCTACCATAGATAGGCAGACAGATAGACAGACAGGCACACCCCCCACCCCCAAACTCCAGAAACTAAAGCTCAACTAAATGTTGGCTGATGGAAACACAAATCATAATTCTGTGTTGGGGTGTATTGGGGTGAGGGAGTGAGATTTTATGTTTGTCAAAATGATTAAATATGCATTTAAAATAGTTGAAAAACACAGTAAAGTACAAAATAACCAAGTTAAGGGCCTTTTTCGGTGAGAGATGGTACAAAGACTGTGTTAAAACTTTTCTTTTGGATGCAAGGGAGAGAAGGGGTTGGTTGTTGTTGTATACACTAAACATTATCAGAGATATTTATACTTTTCCTACTTCAATCCATCGGATAGCCAGGGTAGGCAGTTTGAACTCAGATTATCTGGGACCCTTTAAGAAGGTTTATTATTCCTTACTTAGGAAAGATCACTCAGGATTCCTGTTACTTTCTGCTTCTTTTTGTCCTCAAACTACTGATCTCTTTTCTTGACACAAGACTTTGTTTATAAAGACTTCTACAATTCTGCTGGGGGAAAAAACCCAAACCAAACCTCTCACCCCAACTACTATCATTATTCTCAAAAATTTGTCTGCCTGCCATATGAACTAGAGTTCATCTTTAATGCCCTAGACCCATTCAACCAGTCTCATCCTTGACTGATGGACAGATAGAGAATAGGCCCTCATCTCATGGAGCAATGCATCTTCCCAACTATGTCCCACAGGGCTTCCAGGAAAGAACAGTTGAGGAGTCAGAGCATACAGTGTTACAAGTCCACCAGTGCTTTCTAAAAATCAGCAAGAAGCACAATGCAGCTTTTTACCAATTGGTCACTCCCTAGCAATTAGTCACTCCCATAGTCAAAGAGAAACACTTTTCGAGCAGTGGCCTGCGACAGGTCTCATTATTTCCATTGTTCCATCAGCTGGTCGAATCCAGCAG
Organism: Glossophaga mutica; assembly: GCA_039655065.1. Lineage (NCBI taxonomy): Eukaryota > Metazoa > Chordata > Mammalia > Chiroptera > Phyllostomidae > Glossophaga > Glossophaga mutica. The sequence goes on from CM077309.1 coordinate 51,012,744, forward strand.
CACTGATAATAGGGGCTATGACACGTACTCAATAATTTCAAGGAACATTTCCAAGCCTGCTCTTCACAGTCCAGGTCAAAATGGTGTCCCTTGAATCATCACAGCTTTATTAAGAACTCTTCAATATAATTTTAGCTTTAAATCCAAGATATTGAAGATAAAACATAATCAAAGTGGAGACTCTTTCTCAACACTGAATTTAAATATATATCACATATAATAAAATTTACATATTATATAAAATACATTTTACATTACAATACATAAAAATATAATATATAACATATATTAGCATTCATTTCTACTGGCTATACATGAAAATAACCTTGTGAGTTGAATGAATTTTGAACTCTCATATAATTCAAATCCATCCTTTCTTTATACAAGCATTCACTCATTCATTCATTCATTCACTCACCCACTCATTCACCTAACATTACTGAGTGCCTTTGCATGTGCCAGGTCCCCGTAACAGGTGCTGGAGATTGACAAAGCACAGTGTTCACTCTAAAAGAGCATGTGGTATAACAGAAGATACTGACAGAGAGATTGAGAATTACAACCCACTGTAGTAAGCACTCTAAGGGAGATTTGTCCAAGTTGCTATGATAGGACAGGAAGAACAATTTCAATATCTACTTAGGAATAAAAGCCAGGAAATGGGGTATCTACAGATCAGAGGTAGATATACAGCTAATGGAGGTAGGTTATTACTTAAAAAAACAAACACCGGCCTCAAAATGTCAGTCTTGTAGGTGGGTACCAACTTCTGAGAGAGAAAAAGGTTTCTCATAAAGCTAAATGTATTCAATTGAAGAGCTGTTTCTCTGAGATCACCATTGTTTCCTGACACCAAAGTGGGAGGAGATAACTGTTCTGTGTTTGTTTCTGGAGGTCAGGATCAAACAAAATAAAAAGTTGGCAACTCCATGTTGGTTTCCAAAATTCTTTCTGACTATGAACTGGTCATGAAATTTTAAAATATGTATATAATATATACTTTATATAACACATAAATTATAAAGATACATATTTATAATGTGTATTATAAATTATTTTAAATTATAAACACATATATTTATAATATGTATTACTTATATAGAAACTAGAACTATATAATATATAAATGTATATTAAAATGTATATAATTATACATAGCCATGTATATGGGATTCTCTGACAGAAGACACCAGAAAACATATGTATTTATAATAGGCAATATATAGAAATTAGAACTATATAATATATAAATGTATATTAAAATGTATATGATTACACATATCCATATATATGGCATTCTCAGACACAAAAGACATGAGAAAAGCCATTTTTGTCTAAAGAATGTGACCCTGGGTAACAGAAGGCTCAGCATCAAGTGGATTAAGTGTTGGGGAGGCCCAGTAGGGGGGCCACTGAAGGGGAGCCACCACTCACCACGCCCCGGTTGTTCTTCAATTCGCCATGACAACACAGTACTCTTGAGTTGTCAATCAGGGAGTCTTTCTGGCCTTCTTCCAAGTAAAGAAGCCGTTCTTTATAATAACGGCATTCAGATTCTCCAGTCTTGGTATTGATTTCTGCTACAATTCCCTGAATGATGTTTATCTATGGAAACAAAAAAGAAAGTACAGGGAATGTAAGCAAATCACCCATACCAACAAGACCCAGGGGCTTAGCCTACAAAGTCACCAAGATATTCCTGGATCTAATTCTAAGATTCTGTTATCTAAGTTGCCACTTTGGTAAAAGGGAAAAATAAAGGCCTTTAATACACTGTATCTACCTATCCATCTATATACATAGACATGTGGATATATATACATATATATTTATTTGTACATACATACGAATATTTGTATTATGTATAAAACTAATGTTAAGCAGTAATTTTATCTGAGAGGATAAGATATAAGGTACCATTTTCGATGTGCAGGACTCACAGCTACTAAGGTCCAGAGTGCACATTTCTTAAAACTATATACATGTATGCCCATGCCTATAGCACATGTAAATTGGTTAGGGGATAGAGAAATTTCAAAGCAATGGTGATGCAATATTGTTAATACAAAATGAAGTGAAACAAAACAAAAGAGTATGGCACTGAGACATGATCAGTGGGCATTTGTTCTGATGATGTGTTGTTCTATCACATAGATACAGCTAAAAGTTAGAAAATACTAGAAAACAAAGGAACAAAATATCAGTAGAGTAAAAATTCTAAGTTGCCAGTCAAAGGCATAATGATTTCCTCAGCAGGGTCCTCTGTCTCTCCTAACAGTGAAAAGATCAAAATCCGCATCTTCCTTATGGTAGTGTTAACTGAAAAGGACTTAACAGATGAGAAATGTTAAGAAGGCCTCTTCCTGGTCACATTTACTTAATGGAAAAACCAATTAATCTCTGAAAAGCAAGGTTTTAAAAGAGAATTTTACTTAGGAGAAAGTTACCAGGCCTTATAATGTGATAAAGTGGTAAAGAATTATCTCTAAGATTAAGTGATTATTTTTTACATGCTTTGATCTTCTGTTCAAAGCAAGTGGACAAAAACTTCTACCAGTTGTAACACTAGAACTTCTACGTAAGTTTGATAGAAGATCTTACAGCTCTAAGCTGAAGCCTAATGACAGTATCCTATGAACAGATGCATAATCTACACACCTTTGTAGCTATTAAGAGTTTCAATGATCATTTATTTATTCTTTTCTGTATTTCCTATTTTGGTGGTAGCACTACTTTGATAATTAAAAAACACATTATTTTAAAAAATACAGGGTCATTGTGTCATAAAAGAATATTTCTGGCCTTTTATATCAACATAATATTAAATAGAAATCCTATGAAATTAATCTGAGTTTAAATCTTTTAAAATTATTTATTGAATGTATTGGGGTGACATTGGTTAGTAAAATTATATATAGGTTTCAGGTGTACAATTCTATAATGCATCACCTTTCATCTGTTTTATTAACACAAAATAAGTAATAATAGAACACTTTTGTATACAAACTTTCTGTTTCTTTTTCCCCCTCTTGGTTTTCAAAGATGACTGATTATTTACTGTTACCTTCAAAAACAAACAAAAAAGAAATTTCACAAAATATGCTAAAGCTCTGATTCATCCTTCCACTTAATTACACTAATTTTTGTTGAGCATCTGTTCATTGTTAAAGTAGGTGGTGGCATTCAAAGAAATGAGAGGGTCTCTATCCTCAAAAAGCTTAAAATGTATGGGAGGTATCTGAGCAATTGCTTCATGTCTACTTAATCTTTTACTTTACTACATTTTTAATATGTTGTAGAGTCTATATTTTTTCCTTGTTTTTAAAGATCTTAGCATTAATTGCTATGACTCTGAAGTTAATTATCACTAGGTATACCTGAGCAGCTAAAATTAACTAGTACATGAGTCAATTTTTTGAGTTTTGTGCAAGTATCCAGGAAGCCAGAAGGAAGGTATACTACAGGCATAAAGATGTATTCATTTCCTAATTTAACTCAGGAACTGGCATATCACATGAAGGTTAATAAATACAAACTCCACAGTGACTGCTATCAAATTGTGCTTCTTTCTCCAGTGTTTGAAAAAGTATAAAGAGACTTCCAGCCAAGATGGAGGCGTAGGTAGACACACTGTGCCTCCTCGCACAACCAAAATAAGGACAACAACAATTTAGAAATAAAAAACAACCAGTACTGACAGAAAATTGAACTGTATGAAAGTCCGACAACCAAGGAGTTAAAGCAGACACTTCATTCAGACCGGTAGGAGGGACGGGGTCAGGCGGCCAGGCAGAGAGGGATTGTGGCAAAGTGGTGGCTGGCAACCCCAGGCACGCAAGGCAGCAGCTGGCAGACACAGGGCACTTGAGGTGGCGGCTGGTGGACTTAGCAAGGCAGCAGACTGTGGAAGGGCGTGGTGCACAAGGCAGCTGGCAGACCAGGCAGTCCCACATTCGTGCACAGATAAACCAGGCCAAACTGCACAGTGGGACAGACCGTGCAACCTAGGGTCCCAGCGCAGGGAAATAAAACCTCAAAACACCAATTGAAAATACCTGTGGGAGTTGAGGTGCCAGGAGAAACTCCCAGCCTCACAGGAGAGTTCACTGGAGAGACCCACAGGGTCCTAGGATGTATACACAAACCCACCCACATGGGAATAAGCACCAAAAAGGGCCAATTTGCTTAGGGGAAGCAGCACAAGGGACAGAAATCTGGCAGAGATTGGAGCAAGCGCCATTGTTCCCTCTCTGACCCCTGCCCCACATACAGCGTCACAACCCAGTGACTGTGTTGCCCCACCCAGGTTAACACCTAGGGCTCTGCCCCTCATTACGTAACAGGCACGTCAAGACAAAAAAAGTGGCCCAAATGAAAGAACAGATCAAAGCTCCAGAAAAAATACAACTAAGCGATGAAGAGATAGCCAACCTATCAGATGCACAGTTCAAAACACTGGTAATCAGGATGCTCACAGAATTGGTTGCACACCAAATTCAACCAATGAAGAAATAAACAAACAAAAAAAAAAAATGAAGGCTATGCTAAGTGAAATAAAGGAAAATGTACAGGGAACTAATAGTGATGGGAAGGAAACTGGGACTCAAATCAATGGAGTGGACGAGCAAGAAGAAAGAAACATCCAATCAGAAAAGAATGAAGAAACAAGAATTTAAAAAACAAAAACAAAAACAAAAACGAGGGGAGGCTTAGGAACCTCTAGGACATCTTTAAATATTCCAACATGCGAATTATAGGGGTACCAGAAGGAGAAGAGGAAGAGCAACAAGTGGAAAACTTACTTGAACAAATAATAAAGGAGAACTTCCCCATTCTGGCAAAGAAAATAGACTTCCAGGAAGTCCAGGAAGCTCAGAGAGTCCCAAAGAAGTTGGACCCAAGGAGAAACACCAAGGCATATCATAATTACATTCTGCAAGATTAAAGATAAGGAGAGAATCTTAAAAGTAGCAAGACAAAAGGAAAGAGTTACCTACAAAGGAGTGCACACAAGACTGTCAAAAGACTTCTCAAAAGAGACCTTACAGGCAAGAAGGGGCTGGAAAGAAGTATTCCAAGTCATGAAAGGCCTACATCCAAGGTTACTCTATCCAGCAAAGCTGTCATTTAGAATGGAAGGGCAGATAAAGTGCTTCTCAGATAAGGTCAAGTTCAAGGAGTTCATCATCACCAAGCCCTTATTATATGAAATGTTAAAGGGACTTAGCTAAGAAAAAGAAGATAAAAAACATGTACAGTAAAATGATAGCAAACTCACAATTATTAACATCCACACCTGAAACAAAAGCAAACTAAGCAAACAACTAGAACAGGAACAGAACCACAGAAATGGAGATCACATGGAGGATCAGCAACAGGGGAGTGGGAGAAGGAGAGAGAGGGAAAAGGTACAGAGAACAAGTAGCATAGATGGTAGGTAGAAAATAGACAGGGGGAGGGCAAGAATAGTGTGGAAAATGTAGAAGCTAAAGAACTTATGGCACATGGACATGAACTAAAGGGGGAGAAATATGGGTGGGACTGGGTGTGGAAGGGAGTGAAGGGGGGAAAATGGGACAACTGTAGTAGCATAATCAATAAAATATATTAAAAAAAGAAAAATCATAAAGAGATAAAACAATGGAAATCATCAGTGTTATTCCATATTATGTGTGTACATTTACAATAGTAACTCTGGTTGGCTTTATTAAAAATATTATTTTGTATTTATATCCACCTGCATACCAGGAAAGTCTAATCTTTCTTCACTGGTTCCTGAGATAATTTATTTTCCAGAATTTCAGCAAGCCAAAAAGTTAAATATAGCAGACTGCCAACAGCAAACAGTTATAGTAGTTGTACATTTAAATTAAATTTACTATTGCATCTCTCATCACACCAAAGGAAAGGGACTGGTAAAGGAAGATGACGAGAGGTACCTGGTATAGATGAGGGATCAAGCCCACATATGCTAGAGTTATCATCTCAGAGTGGGATCTGAAAGCTCTGTCTATCTAGTCCTTTGTGTGGTAAATATCATCTACCCATAGGCTCCTGACATGAACCAAGAAAGTGGCCTTCTCTGCTGTTGCATTGAAAACAGGACTGTTCTTCCCATTGATTTCAGTGATTTTGCTTTTCTTTTTTTTAAGGAGTTGGGGAACAGTGGCGGGTGGGCAGAGGGGAGAGATAGAGATGGCCTGTAAGATCTTCCTGCTGAAATAGTCCTGAGAATTTAAAATGTTAACAACCAGCTCCCTGGAATATCTGAGTATCCAAAGTTCTATTTTAAGAAGTTCTCTTTTGGGGGAAATTTTTATCAACCTCCAAAACTCTATTTAAAAAATCTAATAATGATGTGGCAGTTTATGCACTGCATTAAAAACAAAATCTTTCCCTAGATCTGATTCATAGGACTGAAAGCTTGGTGTAGAAGCAATTTACTTAGAGTTCTCTGCTTTTTTTAAATTTGTATAGGTGAAAAATTTATTCAGGGAACATATAAGTCAAGCTACATTGTTAATGTGGGTTTTGTCTGTCAAACATTCACGATGCACCCAAGAGTACAGGGCTAAATATTTCTGCTCATCTGGAGTGATGCTACAAGGATTTTGAAGATTTTTTAAAAAGTGCCTATATTGTGCAAATGACCATTTAGAAGATTTGCTTTGTAGACATTTTTAAATGCAGGTATATCATGCCTCATGTACAAAATTTGCCTGAATTATTAGCTGCAGAGTCAGCTTCTGAAAATTGCATTATCTTTTATGCACCAGGGAAATTGGTGCATGCTTTCATATTTCAAACAGTCATATTCTTGTCTGTTTTTAAATTCAAACTTTAGCTCACAGGATGTTGTTGTATTTCCCCCCTCCCCCACAGTATTATTCTTTCGTGCTGCATATTAAGAAGAAGAAATCTTTACAATAAAACTCTAAGCAGGCTTGTGTGCTTTAAAAAAGTAATTATTTAGACTAAGTGAGAGCTCCCTGTTTTCATTCCTGCAGACCACACACTGGCTAGGATGAAACATGGAAAGAAGGCAACACTATTGCACTCTTCCCAGTAATAAAAACAGATGCGATGAAGTGAGATGGGCCTCATCCCTAGTGCCTGTGTCTCCATTATGCTGGATTGGGGGCCTGGTCTGTGTGAGCAGGGCATGCCAGACACCTCATGAATCAGGAGAGTTTTTTCTCACTCTTCTCTATCCCTACATGGAGGCATGTGGCCCAGCTCTGCACCAATGAGGCCTCTCCACAAAGCTTGGTGGCCAGAGAGCTTTCTGTAGTCCCGAAGGCTACAGGGCTCTAAGTGGCCAAGCTTTCAACTCCATGGTTAGGATCATAAAGAAGTAGAAAAGACACAGGATTTTCAGTCTACACTGACAGGCTGAGACATCAACTCCATCACTTGCTGGCTCTGGACTTGGCAAGTTATTTTACCCATCCAAGCCTCATCTGGAAAATGGTCCTAACAAGAACAGTTATCTCATAGGTTGCTATGAGGATTAAACAAGATACATACCCTATATAGAAGGCAATTACATAAAGCTGATTTAGTAGGTATTCAAGAAATGCCAGCAGGTATTTCTATTATTGTTGTTGCTATTACTACTTATTAATAAACCCTTCTTTGGGAGGAGATAGGTACTTTCTTTGCTCAGCAAGTTCAAGACTTCTGATTTGCAAACCACCTATGCATATCCTCACTCTCACTGTCACAGATCCAGTTAGGGAATGAGCCCTGTGAATTGGTTTCTTAGCCTCCCCACTGCCACCTGCCTGAGCAGGTTTCCATGACCACACACTTGGACAGCTGCAACATCCTCCTGACTCGCCTTCCTGTCCCCAGTTTCTGCCTCCTCTGTCCCCTATCCTACAGACAGTTAGAGCAACGTGTCCAAGGTTACAGTTTGCCAGCGATGGAGCTGGGATTTGAACTCTGAATCCCAGCTATGTGGAAAACAAAACACAACAAAGAAATAATGTCTCAACTCGACATTTAAAACCCTCTATAATCAGATATCAGCCCCATCCTCTGCCTTCTCTGTTACTGTTTCCTCAAACTATGCTCCACCTCAGGCTCACTGATGTGTTGTACTCCCCAGGCAGAACCTGTCCCGTCATTTCTTCACACCTTTGCCCAGGCCATTTGCTCCTCCTGGCCTGTCCCACAGAGCATCCCAGTCAGAGCTGAGCTCTCTGGGCAGAATGCTCAAAGTTTGCAATACTGTCCTGATATGGACCCCATTTTTCCTGATCTCTTATTGCTGGGGAAGAACTTATATTTTCCCATTTCAATAAACATTCACTGATGAGCAGGACTAGGTCTCCACTGCAATTGGAGGTCAAAGCGACCTGAACCTTAAATGGGGTGTTGACTTCAAAAATGGGCTTTGAGGCTAAGATAAAAGGCAACTCCAATTTGCTAACTATACAAAGATATTCAGTTTAAAATCTCTAAGATCTTAACCCTGACAGCAATGGTAACAAACAGTTACAGAATAAAGAACTTTTAGAATTAAAAGGACCTTAGACAAGATGGCAGCTTGCCTCCTCACACAACCACATCAGAAGTACAACTAAATCATAGAACAACCTTCACTCAGAACTGGCAGAAACTGAGTTGAACATTAGTCTGACAACTAAGGAATTAAACCACACCCATTCAGTTTGGTAGGGGGGTAGAGATGAAGAATGGGCTGGTTCCACATCCACGTGTGGTGGCTAAAAATTTGGGAGGGATATCTTGGGAGTGAGAAGTCCCAGCCCCACACCAGTTCCCCTAGCCCACAGTACTGGTACCAGTACCAGGAAGATACCAGCGGGGATTGAATCCATAGAAGAAACTTCTGGATTCCTAAGCAGGTCCTCTTAAAGAATCCACACATGAACTGACTTGGACTCACTCCCTGTGAGCTCAAGCACCAGGGTAGCAGTTTGAAAGGCACCCATGGCACACAGGGAGGAACTGAAGTGGCTGGCATCAAGACAAAAGCTAGGGGGCAGCTTTCTCTCAGACAGAAAGGTGGGCAGAACCATAGAACTGGCAGGCAGGGGCCATATCTGAGACTCCATCAACCTGGCTAACACTGTTTGTCCCACCCCGGCGATCCCCTGAGGCTCTGTCCCAACCAACTTACAGCTGTAAACAGTAGCTTTTCTATATGAATGGCTAGTCTTGGCTTGAGCTTCAGAACTTGCTAAATCCTTTTAAACAAGCAACAGCTGGTCTCAGTGAGGCCCCAGTCCCTTGCTAAGTGCCTCCAGGCATGGCACTAGCAGCAGCCATCCTAGATTCACAGGTTGGCTTCACCTGGAAATCTCCAAGCCCAGCACAAGTAGCAGTCACCTCAGGTTGCTCTATAGCTCAGGCAGGGTGGTCCCAGGCAAAACATAGGTGGGAGCTGACCTTGGCTTGCACTATCGGGGAAATCCCAGGGCCTGTTCACCCAGTGGATAGCTACAGACCATGTCAGACCATGACCATCCTACCCCTGCATAACTGAACCTCCACAGAGGGAGGAGGTTGGTGTCAGTAGTCACATACAATCCTTTCAACTGACTGACCTGGGTAAATCCTTTCCCATTGACTTGCCAACAGCAACCAAGGCTCAACTACAAGAGGAGGGTGTACTGGACCTACACAGAAGGCACACTGAGTACCCAGCTTGGGTGACAGGGGTGGCTGTGCCATTGGTCCCTATAAGATACCTACTACATTAGGCCACAATACCAAGACAGGGAGTCATAGCAACTCTACCTAATACATAGAAACAAACACAGGGAGGCTGCCAAAATGAAGAGACAAAGAAACATGATCCAAGTGAAAAAACAGATCAAAACTCCAGAAAAAAAGAACTAAACAAAAGGGAGATAAGCAATCTATCAGATGCAGAGTTCAAAACACTGGTTACAAGGATGCTCAAGGAACTTAGTGAGGACCTTGAATGCATAAAAAAGATCCAGTAAGAAATGAAGATTAGTTTCAGAAGATGGCGGCGTGGTAGGAGGGAGCAGACCCTATTCCCCCTCTACACACGGGAGAAAAACCGGACCAATCTATGAAAGACCAGAACAGACAAGGAACAGTAACACAGCATATTGGAGAATAAGAGGTCGGAAATTGTAGCGGACACTGAAAAACAAGCGGTAAGGAGAGCTCTGCGGAACAATAAGAGCCCAGGGTTCCAGCACGCGGAGAGCGGGGCGGCTGAGGCCCCGGCCTGGCGCTCCGCCAAGCCTGCCCCAGGGCCCTGGGGAGGGAGCTGGGTCAGCCGCTGAACCGGCTGGGAGATCTCAGGGGCCACCGCGCGACTGCGGCCCGAGCAAAAGTGGGTGCCCCGCACCAGGTCACTGCGCGACTTTGAACCGAGTTTTCGTGGTCGCCGGGTGACTACGAAAGCACAGGTGCCCCAACAGAGACAGAGGCGCGGGCGAAGTGAGACAACTGCATGAAAATAGACATCCTCGGGGGACCACACACGGTCGCGGGCTAGTGGACACTCATGAAAACATAGGCGCAGGCCGCTGGGGACAGCTGTGGAGCCAGAGGTGCCAGTTCACGGGCGGGTGCTCAAACGCAGACAGCTCATGCCCAAGGTGCAGGCGCCGGATAGCAGCTGGAACGCAGGCCCCTCTCAGAAGCAAATGCAGGCAGCTGTGCCCGAACACTGAAAGCCTCCCAGGGACAAAGGCAGGCGGCTGTGCACATCTGGAGAACCTAGCACACACCCATAAACTCGGAGAAGTGCGCACACATCAGGAGGCTCAGATCACACTCTGGAAACCCTGTGGGGAGAGGTGCCCACTAACGCTGAGATACATAGCACAGTGAGGACTGAGTTCTGAACACAGAGAAAAGCAATAAGATCACCCCTCGGCCATTGCAGCCAGCAAGACCTGAAAAACTGGCTGGCAAGTTTGAAAACAACAAGAGGGTATTTTTTTTTTTTTTTTTGTTTTGTTTTGTTTTTTCATTTTATTTTTTTAATATATTTTTATTTTTTTTTAAATATTTTGATGTGCTTTGCTTGTTCCTTTTTTCCCCCCCTTTGGCTGCTTATATTTGTGTGGGGGTGTCTGTGTGCGTGTCTCTTTTTTGTTTTGCCAGTTTGTTAGTGTCTTTTTGTTTGTAAGCCTGTCTATCTATATGAGTTTTTAACTACTCCTTCTTCATTGTTTATATCTTCTTCTTTACTCCCCAACTCCTTTTGCCTCCCTTGAATTCCTTCTTCTCTTATCCCCTCTTCCTTTCTTTTCAATTTTATCTCTTCTACCTTCCTCTTGTTTCCTCTTTCTTCTTTTTTTCATTTTCCCCCCTCTTCTTTTTGTAAATACCCACGAGTGAGACAAAACAAACAAACAAGCAAGCCTGAAACTGTGGGGAAATAAAAATAAAAACAAAAACAAAAACAAAAACCAGAGTTGGCCCCCAAAAGAGGGTATTCCAGCTGATGAGACAGTGAAAGCGGTGAACAACAGGATATCCGAAGGAGAATCTACCACTGAATCTCACAGATATTCTACCACAGAAGGTCATACCACAAACCCAGGGAGCCAGAACAGATCAATTTAAGAAGCTGAGGCTAACAACAAGAGTCTTACAAACAATGGGAAGACAAAAGAACAATCCCCAAACGAAAGGAAAGGAGGAAGCTCGAGAAAGAATGCTAAATGAAACAGAGGCAACTCAACTATCAGATATCGAGTTCAAAGCAATGGTTGTCAGGAAGCTCAATGAGCTCTCAATGAGCTACCATAAACTACAGGGAAGTTATGATGAACTCACGGCAAACTATATCAACATGAAAAAGGAAATAGAAACTATCAACAAGGGCCAAGAGGAAATGAAGAACACAATCTCTGAACTGAAGAACACAGTAGAAGGAATGAAAAGCAGAATCGATGAAGCAGAAGATCGGATCAGCGAGTTGGAGGACAAAATAGAAAAAAACGCTCAGAATGAGCAAGATAAGGAAAAGAGGCTTAGAAAGAATGAAGAGGGTTTAAGAGAAATGCAAGACAACATGAAACGGAATAATATTCGTATAATAGGGATACCAGAAGGAGAAGAACAAGAACAAGGGATAGAAAACCTGTTTGAAAAAGTAATGATGGAAAACTTCCCTCATTTGGTGAGAGAAAAAGCCACACGAATCCAGGAAACACAGAGAGTCCCAATCAAAAGGAACCTAAACAGGCCCACTTCAAGATACATCATAATTAAAATGGCAAAATTCCAAGACAAAGAGAGAATCTTAAAAGCAGCAAGGGAGAAAAAGGAAGTAACATACAAGGGGGCCCCAATTAGGTTAGCATCTGACTTCTCAATGGAAACGCTCCAAGCCAGAAGAGAATGGCAAGAAATATTCCAAGCAATGAGAACCAAAGGCCTGCAACCCAGACTACTTTACCCAGCAAGGCTTTCAATCAAGATAGAAGGCCAAATAAGAAGCTTCCCAAACAAAAGAAGTCTAAAAGAATACACCTCTACCAAACAAATGCTGCAAGAGATACTAAAGGGACTGCTTTAAGGGAAGAAAGGAAAAGACAGAGAGAGAAAGAGAGAGAGGAACACAGGTATGAAAATGGCAATGAATAAATACCTATCAATAATAACCTTAAATGTAAATGGATTAAATGCTCCAATCAAAAGACATAGAATAGCTGAATGGATAAGAAAGCATGACCCACACATATGCTGCCTACAAGAAACCCACCTCAGGACAAAAGACATACACAGGCTCAAAGTGAAGGGCTGGAAACAAATTTTCCAAGCAAATGGTCAGGAAAAAAAAGCTGGGGTAGCAATACTCATATCAGACAAAATAGACTTCAAAAGAAGGGCCATAAAGAGAGACCCAGAAGGTCACTTCATAATACTCAAGGGAAGAATCCACCAAGAAGACATAAATATTGTAAATATATATGCACCCAACGGAGGAGCACCTAAATACATCAAGAAAATTTTAGAGGACTTCAAGAAAGATATAGACAGCAACACAATTATAGTAGGTGATTTTAACACCCCACTGTCAAAAATGGACAGATCTTCCAAACAAAATATCAACAAAGATATTGTGGCACTGAACAACACTCTAGAGGAAATGGACTTAACTGATATATATAGAGCCCTTCATCCCAAAGAAGCTAAATACACTTTCTTTTCAAATGCACATGGAACATTTTCAAAGATAGACCACATGATAGGACACAAATCAAGCCTCAACAAATTCAAGAAAATTGAAATCATACCAAGCATTTTCTCTGATCACAAGGGACTGAAACTAGAAATCAACCCCAAGGAGAAAAACCCAAAACCCTCAAAATCATGGAGATTGAATAGCATGCTATTAAACAATGAATGGGTCAAGAATGAAATTAGGGAGGAAATCAAAAAGTTTCTGGAAACAAACGATAATGAGCTCACATCGACCCAAAACTTAGGGGACACAGCAAAGGCAGTCCTCAGAGGGAAGTTTATAGCGATACAGGCCTATCTAAAAAAGACAGAAACATCTCAAACAAACAACCTAACCCTTCGCCTACAAGAACTCGAGGAACAACAACAAAGACAGCCCAGAGCAAGTAGAAGGAAAGAAATAACCAAGATAAGAGCAGAATTAAATGATATAGAGACTAAAAGCACAATCCTAAAGATCAATGAATCCAGGAGTTGGTTCTTTGAAAAGATCAACAAAATCGACAAGCCTTTAAGCAGGCTCATCAAGAAAAAAAGAGAGAGGACTCAAATAAACACAATCAGAAATGAAAGAGGAGATATTACAACCGACACTGCAGAAATACAAAGGATTGTAAGAAATTACTATGAAGAACTGTATGCCAAGAAATTTGAAAACCTAGGTGAAATGGACAGGTTTCTGGAAAAATATAACCTTCCAAAACTCAATGAAAAAGAAACAGAAAGTCTGAACAGACCAATAACGGCTGGTGAAATTGAATCAGTAATCAAAACACTCCCGACGCACAAAAGCCCTGGACCAGATGGCTTCACAGGAGAGTTCTACAAAACATTTAAGGAAGAGCTAACCCCTATTCTCCACAGACTATTCCAAAAAATCCAAAAAGATGGAAGACTCCCAAACTCTTTTTATGAAGCCAGCATCATCCTAATCCCAAAACCAGATAAAGACACAACAAAGAAGGAGAACTTCAGGCCAATATCGCTGATGAACATAGATGCTAAAATCCTCAACAAAATATTGGCAAACCGCATCCAGCAACACATTAAAAAGATCATACACCACGACCAAGTGGGATTCATCCCAGGGATGCAAGGATGGTTCAACATTCGCAAATCAGTAAATGTAATTCATCACATAAACAAAAGCAAAGACAAAAATCACATGATCATATCAATAGATGCGGAAAAAGCATTCGATAAGGTACAGCACCCATTTATGATAAAAACACTCAGCAAAGTGGGAATAGAGGGAGCATTCCTCAACATAATAAAGGCTATATATGAGAAACCTACAGCCAGCATCATACTCAACGGGCAAAGACTAAATTCTTTTCCACTAAAATCAGGAACAAGACAAGGCTGCCCACTCTCTCCACTTCTATTCAACATAGTATTGGAAGTATTAGCCACAGCGATTAGACAAGAAAAGGAAATAAAAGGCATCCAACTTGGAAAGGAGGAAACAAAACTATCATTGTTTGCAGATGACATGTTAGTATACATAGAAAATCCTATAGTCTCGGCCAAAAAACTGCTCGACCTAATAAATGAATTTAGCCAAACAGCCGGATACAAAGTCAATATCCAGAAATCAAAGGCATTTTTGTATACCAACAATGAAACAACAGAAGTAGAAATCAAGGAAAAAATACCATTTGATATAGCAGAAAGAAAAATAAAGTACCTAGGAATAAACCTAACCAAGGAGGTAAAAGACCTGTATGCAGAAAACTACACAACACTGAAGAAAGAAATCAAGGAAGACACAAATAAATGGAAACACATACCGTGTTCATGGGTCGGAAGAATTAACATCATCAAAATGTCCATACTTCCCAAAGCAATCTACAGATTCAATGCAATACCTATTAAAGTACCAATGGCATATTTCACAGATATAGAACAAACTCTTCAAAAATTTATATGGAACCATAAACGACCCAGAATAGCGGCAGCAATCTTGAGAAAGAAGAGCAAAGCAGGAGGGATCACAATACCTGATATCAAAATGTATTACAAGGCCACTGTAATCAAAACAGCCTGGTACTGGCATAAAAACAGGCACGTCGACCAGTGGAATAGAATAGAGAGCCCAGAAATAAACCCTAGTGTCTATAGTCAATTAATATTCGACAAAGGGGGCAGCAACATAAAATGGAGTAAAAATAGCCTCTTCAACAAGTGGTGTTGGGAGAACTGGACAGCTTTGTGCAAGAAAATGAAACTCGAGCACCAACTTACACCATACACAAAAATAAATTCAAGGTGGATAAAAGACTTAAGCATAAGCCGTAACACCATTAAAGTCCTAGAAGAGAACATAGGCAGGAAAATCTCAGATATTACACGCAGCAACATTTTTACTGATATGTCCCCTAAAGCAAGGGACATAAAGGAAAGAATAAACAAATGGGATCTCATCAAAATAAAAAGCTTCTGCATGGCCAAGGAAAACAGTATTAAAATAAAAAGAGAACCGACTGTGTGGGAAAACATATTTGCCAATGATATCTCAGATAAGGGTTTAATCTCCAAAATATACAAAGAACTTACATGACTCCACTCTAAGAAGACAAGCAATCCAATTAAAAAATGGGCAAAGGACTTGGGCAGACACCTCTCCAAGGAGGACGTACAGAGGATCCAGAGACACATGAAAAGATGCTCGATATCGCTAGCTATCAGAGAGATGCAAATTAAAACCACAATGAGATACCACTTGACACCAGTCAGAATGGCCCTCATAAACAAAGCAACAAACAGCAAGTGTTGGAGAGGTTGTGGAGAAAAGGGGACACTAGTGCACTGCTGGTGGGAGTGCAGACTGGTACAACCACTATGGAAAACAGTATGGAATTTTCTAAAAAAACTAAAAATGGATATACCTTTTGACCCAGCAATTCCATTGCTAGGACTATATCCTAAGAACCCTGAAACACCAATCCAAAAGAAACTATGCATCCCTATGTTTATAGCAGCACAATTTACAATAGCCAAGTGTTGGAAGCAACCTAGATGCCCATCAGTAAATGAATGGATCAAAAAACTGTCGTACATTTACACAATGGAATTCTATGCAGCAGAAAGAAAGAAGGAGCTCATACCCTATGCAACAGCATGGATGGAACTTGAGAGCATCATGCTAAGCGAAGTAAGCCAGGCAGTGAAAGATAAATACCATATGATCTCACCTTTAACAGGAACCTAATCAACAAAACAAACAAACAAGCATAATATAACCAAAGACATGGAAATTGGGAACATGCTGAAAGTCACCAGAGGGGAGAGGGGAGGGAATTTCAGGGGAAAAGGGGAAGGATTTACAGGAACAAGTATAAAGGACACATGGACAAAAACTATGGGGGGGGTGGACATGGGAGGGAGATGGGGAGGGCTGGGGTGGCGGGTTCGGGTGAGAATAAAAGACAGAAAACTGTACAAGATCAACAATGAAAATAAAAATAAAAAAAAATAAAAAAAAAGAAATGAAGATCACACTAATTAAAATAAAAAACAATTTACAGGGAAACAAGAGTTTCCCTGTAATAAAGCTGAGAAATCAAATCATTGATTTCAAACATAAGGAAGTGAAAAACAACCAATCAGAAAAAGAAGAAGAAGGAAAAAAACCAAACAAACAAGGATAGTGTAAGTAGCCTCCAGAACAACCTCAAGAGGTCCAACATTCACATCATAGGGGTGCCAGAGAAAGAGAAAGAGCAAGAAATTGGAAATCTATTTGAAAAAATAATGAAAGATGACTTCCCTAATGTGGTGAAGGAAATAGACATGCAAGTCCAGAAAGCAAAGAGAGTCCCAAACAAGATGGATTCAAAGAGGCCCACTCCAAGACACAGCATACTTAAAATGCCAAAGGTGAAAGATAAAGAGAAAATCTTAAAAACAGCAAGAGAAATGCAGTTAGTTACCTACAAGGGAGTTCCCATAAGGCTGTCAGTTGACTTCTCAAAAGAAACTTTGCAGGCTAGACGGGACAGGCAAGAAATATTCAAAGTCATGAAAAGCAGGGACTTACAGCCAAGGCTGCTCTACCCAGCAAAGCTATCATTTAGAACTGAAGGGCAGATAAAGAGCTTCCCAAACAAGGAAAAACTAAAGAAGCTCATCATCACCAAACCATTGTTATAAGAAATGTCAAAGAGATTTATTTAAGAAAAGATCAAAACTATGAACAATAAAATGGCAATAAATACACACTTGCCAACAACTGAATCTAAAAAACAAACTAAGTAAATGAGAACAGAGACAGAATCATGGATACAGAGAGCATTTTGATGGTTGCCATATATGTGGGGGGAGGGGAAGAATGGGTGAGAAGGTGAGGGAATTAAAAAGCACAAATAGGCAGTTACAGAATAGCCATGGGGATATTAAGAACAGTATGAGAAATGGAGTAGCCAAAGAACTTACATGCATGACCCATGGTCATGAACAATTGTGTGGGGTTTGCCTGAGGGAATAGGGGGATGCTGTGTGGGGGAGGACAACAAGGAAAAATTGGGAAAACTGTAACAGCATAATCAATAAAATTTAAAAAAACAAACAAACAAAGGGACCTCAGAGTGCATTTCATGTAAAGACTCTATGTTATAGGTTAGGAAAGCAAGGCAGAGAGAGAAGTAACTTGCAAAATTAAAACATGGTTGATGGCACAGCCAAATCTGGAACCCAAGATTCCTGAATCTTGTGCACCCAAGGACCCTTCATTCACCCTAATTCTCTACCATTACACAGAGAAAACATCACGGCAAGAGAGAAAGAAACAAACTTACAGCTTCTTCCAGGTGCTGGTGATCTGGATTATCGTTTGGTGTGTGCCTCAGGATTTCCCGAAGAAGCAGAGGGTATTTTACCAGGCGGCTTCTTGGAATATCGAGGAAATTCCAGAGATCCAGTTTTCGGCTAAAGGGGGATTCTAAACATCGCTGGAGGAAATCCTGGACTCTGTGATCTTGTTTCTTGTGGTCCAGCAAAGCTTTGGCGGCTACTTGATTGCTGCAGTAGCTGTCATAGGAGCTAAGACAAGGCAGCTGAGAAAGGAATGTCAGAAGAGGGTTGGAGCGTTAAAATAACTGAAGCTACAAGCTACAGTTGGGACTGAACAAAACCTGAACAGGTCTCCAGGCCTGGCCAACACTCTTTATCTGCAAGTCTGAAGGATACAGACCAATGGAATCTTCAAAATGGCAGGTAATGAAGTTTTCTTAGGTGGTGATTTCCTTGTACAAACTAGTTCTCTTAGTTACATGTTTATTTTCTTGATTGTGTAGACCCCTGTCCTAATTTATTTGCATTTTGGCCAGTCTAAGCTAGAAACAAAAGAACTAAAATATTTTCATATGCATGTAGTTTAGGATTTTCCTAAACTCCCAAAAGTATCTGGGGAGGGGAAAGCTTCCTATTAAAAAAAAAGAATTTCTTTAAAAATTATTCATAAGGAACATATCTAGAAGACTTTGTGGCATAAAAGAAAACAAGGATTCAGACTCCACAGCCCAGCCCTTGGCACAGCTGGGTGCGAGCACCTCTATGTGAGCTTAAGGTTAACTGGAGTCCAAGGCAGACCAATTATAAAGAACGCCAAGAACTTAAAGCAAAAGTATAATTAGTAAAAAATTAGATGCAAGAAGCATTTAGTAAAATCTTTTAAATTAGTTCTGACAGGCCAGAAATCATCCTTGGCTTTACCCAATGGTTAACATCACAATACCATGCAAAAAGCAATTTAAGCTTAAAAATTTTGGAACATTCCAACTCCACTATCTCTCTTCCAGTAAAACACTAATTTCTCTGACATGTTGCATTGGTCAAATCATGCAAACAGAGTCAGAGATTCAGGGAAAGGGTTGCTCATCTCCCTTTCCCACTTCTCACCCTTAGTGGCACCCAAGACCATGTCTCCTAGTGCATGAGCTGTCAGCTTCCTGAACGTTAACTGAGGCAATAAAATGCAGTCAATGGCCCTGCTGTGTGCTTCTCTCCCTGGGATTACAAAGCCACATTCACTACAACACCTGCTCTGCAGGGGGTTCAGTGCAACATGTCTGCATCCTCAGTACTTTGCACTGGGCTTACTATACAGCAAAATTCATATTCTGAATGAACAAATAAATATATGTTAATGGTTACCAGATTAGGTAATAGTTGATGGTTTGGGAACACAGCTTAAAAATAAATGGTGGCAGCATCTGAACAATGGGTCGAAGTTTAAATATCCTACTGCTTCTTTTACACATCTTACTGAAATTATTTTCTCAGTGACTTAAACCAGAAAAAGATACCAAGGCAGTACTGTTTTAAAAGTTCACTGTTGAGTTGAACATTCCTTGGAAATGTCTACCTTCCTTACGTGTTATGAAAAACCTCTATTTGTGTTAAAAAAAGAGCTGCAGAAATTCTTTCCTTAAACTTGTATTTGAAAGTAATGATAATTGGTACCAACACCCACCCCCTCTCCAGATGTGATATTGTGGCTTGTAATTTAGATTTTCAGAGTTAATTAAAATGAGCCTCAGGCCCTTCCAATTTCATTTCCACTTCCTTGTCTTTTAAAGAGACCTGGAAATGCCCAATGTTTTCATTATAGAGACACAAATCAGCAGTAATCATGGGATGTAAACTAGTGAGAAACCCCCAAAGACACTGCTGCCCACTGTCCAATGGGCCATTACTATCTGTGATCCTGCCAGCCCTGCTGCCATGGCAACTAAATCCAGCTCTGGTCCTATGTTCACACCTAACAGGGTGCTAATTTCCTGAGCATGACCTGAAAGGCTATTGGCTCAGCCCACTGATTAGAGAAGACCACAGGTGATCTATAACTAAATTGGAAATGAAGAATGTACATATCTTGGTTCCCAACTACATACACGTGTACTTATATGAAACTCGAGAGGCAATAAATAGCACAGTGGTTAAGAAGAAAAATCCGGGAACCAGGGAAAATCATGTTCAAAGCCTAGCTCAGACAGTTATTAGTAAGGTGATCTTTCTGAGCCTCAGTTTCTCCACTCACAAAAATGCACATACTAATGTCCTCCTTCCCTCTAATGAAATAAGGCAGATAAAAAGTGTAGCATGACCTTGGCTCCTGGTTAAGAATCAGTAAGTACTAGCTATTATTATTGTCTACTCCTAGAATATTTTTATTGGAGAAATTGTGGTTTAGGGAAGCAAGACTACTTGCTCAGCTGGAGACAAAACCGGTCTGAAGTGTGTTCTCTCCACATCCCACCCCCAAAGCTCTGAATTCACCATCTCTTTAAACAGACTATCAAGAAAGAATTTATTAGGGAAACTCTTTTTTTTTTCTTTAGAAATTCTTTCTATCTCCCTAACATTGTGAAAAGTGACAGAACAAATCTATACGCTTCCATGTACCCTGCCTCTCTCTTTGGAATTAAAATTTAATTAGAACCCAAATTAACATGAGAACTTGCTGCCCTGAAGAGCTTATAAATTATTTTATTACTGAAAAAAACGTTAGCACAAAGATAAGTCACTTGGGAAGTTGTTTCTTCATGATAGGGGAGGCTTATGAGAGCAGGCTGACTCATCAGGGAGAACGATCCTCAGTAACCAGAGTGATTTCTTGAAAAAAGAAAATCATCACTCTGTTTAAGGTCTTCAAAGTAAAAGTAATTGATTCATTCTAAGGTCGAAAGAACTGGCCAGGGCTAACCCACTCGGGAGGCTCACTTGTTTAAAAGATTTGTTTTTATTTTTTTCTACTTTTTCCTTTGGGGGGAAATAAATCAATTTTTCATGGGTCAAATGGGCTCTTTTTTCATTCAAAGCCCACTAGGATGTTTATTTTGTTCTGTTAAAAAGACCAGAACTCAAACAGATGTACCCCTTGGTTTACAGTTCCCACTCACACAAACACATCTGCAGTTAAAAGAGGGAAAACATTTAATAGCTCATCAGGCCTGATAAATAAGAACCATTTCTCATGAGGTCTGGTAACAATGGGCCAGTTGTTTAATTTTAGGCTGCTCCTCAAACTGCAAGTCCCCATTTGATGTCTGAAGGGTCCAATAGCAATGAGGCAGCATGGTCTCACTTCCTTTGTGTATGTACAGAACAGGACTGCAAAAGCTACCCCCCAGATCAAACCAATTTTCCAGTAAAAGCGATAAACATTTCATTCAGGAAAAAATTAATAACAAGGCAAATGCCTATAGTTTTGCTTCTGGTACGAACTGACAATGTGTACACTGGTGTCTAAGGAAACCATGTAGTTCCACACTGCCATCTCATCAGAAACAGAGCAATCGCCATGCTGATTCTGGAGTAGGGCCTCGTTGGCCCCTTGGCTCCCATCAAAGCAGTCCACAGACGCAGAAGTTCAAGCACAGGGAGGCACACCCTCTCTTCTTGTTACACCTTCTCTGTCTCCAGCTGTACTGCTCTTCAGAAAAATTTCTTTGTGGGCTAAAGAAGTTAAAACATCTACCATGGCTTATAATAAAATGAAAGTCAAAAATATAAGATGAATGACCTCTCCTGAATTATTAAAGCACATTTTCTAAATTATTCATCTTAGAACATTACTTGCCTTTCAGAAACCCTTGGGATATTTCAGCCTCAGTGCTAAAATTGACTCCTGAACTAAAGCTAGCTAAGTTTGAAGGTCATGAAACCTTCAAAGTTCTGAAGAAAAGCAGTAATTGAGAAGCATAAGTTAATGTAAGGAATCACTGTCAAAACTTAGGAATTAGACGGTTTTAGGAAGGCTAAAATATAAATAAAAATGGAACTGGATAAAGAGAACTCACATTGTGAATGGAATTTATAACCTTCACAACACTCTCAAACAATGGAATGACTGTAATACTTGCTGTTGGGGCACTATCTGCCTATTTTTCTAGACCACTGTGTGGGTTGGAAGGATGAGAGACCTAATCCTGCGTGGAAGAAGTCATCAAAATAATCCGTTTTTGTTACCTGCTTCATAACAAATGGAAAACACCTAGAACTGGGGTGGAACACTCACGCACTCACAGAGGGAAACAGAAGCATACCATAGGAGTGATGGGGACTGTGGCAAAATAGAGAGTACATGCCTGGTCTAAAATAAATCAAACAAATGAACAACCACCTATGTGCCCAATGAAATACAAATTCATCCCAAGACCGTAAGCTTAGGTCATAGCTGATTTCTTTAATTAGGAAAGGAAAGGAGTTATACTGGGATGAAGGTCAGCATAATACTCAGGTCTCCTCTGAAGTTACTTATGTTCAGATACATGCTAAACATGAACAACATTTACTTATCACTTTGTTTATGAAACTACACTTGAGCATGAGAGTTTTTTGATAGCCTGATAAAAGCTTTTGCATGATGATGGGCAGGAATATGTCCCTACATTTTTACTAGGATAGAATTGGTAATAATTCTATTAATAATTGGCCTGAATTGAACATTAACTAATCTTACTTTATTTTATTGCAAAAAGGCATGTTATTTTTAAATGCAGTAAATTTGTAATAAAAAATTATTTCCATGCTTTAAGATATAAAACTTAACTATAATGATAAATTTTACTAGGAATTTGCTTTTTTTTTCTAGTGTGAAACCAGTGTTTGTTAATACAAAAAAAAAAAAAAAAAGTCTAGCTAAAATGAAACTCCATATAAAATGTTTACATTTATCTTCCATCAAGACCAGAGAACTTTTCTTACCCAGCCCACGAGGATGGGACCAACGTGTTCAGTTGAGCCATCAGGCTTACGGACATCTCGAAGCTGACTAAGGAGCTCTGGTAAACAAAGAGAACATGTATTTTATTAGGCATTTAAATATGAACAAGGCTGGAAGTAGATTCTGGGTTACTCACATTATTACATAATCATGACTTGTATAAGACAACTCAATTAAGGCTACAAGTCAAAACTCATTCTGGAAACAAAATTATACCTTCATGTAGAGGAATTAAAGAGTCCAGTGTTCCAAAAATTTGATTCAACTCCTGTTCTGTCATTATGGAGAGTTTCAGCATGGGGTCATGATAGGCCTGCATAAGAACCACAGAGATGGCAACAAACGTTTAAATCAGAGGAAGTAAATTGTTAATGTAAATGGCTTCTGAGAGGCCCCACAGAATAATGAAATATTTGGCTCTCCCCACCAACTTCTCCCATGATGCTGCAGAAACAACAGAGGGGTGTGGCTGGAGCAGATGGGAATCCAGCACTGCCTGGGCTTTTCGTGGTTTTGACAAACCAAACTAGATTTTTACAAAGCTATACAAAGTACATCATATATCTAGGAAAGGGCACAAACCCTAAGTATAGAGCAGATTTGATTTGTGCGTTTTAAAAATTAACTTTATTACCATCTCTTTTTAAGGATAATTAAACAATAAGAACGTACAATTATTCCCAGGGCTACAAAGCCCAGGGAGGGCTATTCCCAGGGCTGTAAAAGACTACAAAGGCTCAATGGTGCAGTCCCTGCCTTTAAGGAGATTTATACAGTTAACTGGAAAGTAAGAAAACCACATGGAAATTTAAATATATGTTTAAAAAATAGTTGAAGATTAAAAATATAAGATGTCACATGGCAGTAAAAATTTATCAAATTATAACTGTTCTAGAGGATCGGAGAATGAAAGCTGGAGTGGAAAAGGGAGATTTTAAAGGTGAACTCTTTGGCCTAGAGAAGGAAGCAGTAAATATTGTTGAAGAATAAATTGAGATTTGAGCTCATTCCTACAGGATGAGTAGACATGGATGGCTGAAAGAAAAGGGAAGGGTTTCCAGAAGGTAGGACTACCATAAGCAAAAGAATGGCAGTGAAACATCCTAAAGGCACTTGAGTTTGGGAAATCTTGAGGCAGGAAGGAGTTACACCTATGAAGAGCAAGATATTTACTAGAGTTAAATGTTCTCCCCATCTTCCTCTTCTTCCCACCCTGCCTAAAACTCAGTTTCTTGGCCATGTCTCAAGAATGTTACCTAGGGGACTTCATATGAACAGAAAGTTGGACTAAAGAACACTTAAAATAAGGGAGGCATCTTTCTAATCCTGTGATTCTTTGAGGAGGCTGTGAATATTGATGAAGGAATCTGGATTTTAGCCTCCCTGAAGGGTGCAGGGGGAACGGGTCACTGGAGGTTTCTGAGGAAGGTTTGCTGTCAACACTGTGCGGGCCACAAGGCATGGGTTTCACCCACATTCCCACACACAATGTGATTAAAAAACATATTGCCATATAAAAGACCCTAACTTACACGACAGTATGCAATTGAGTCACTTAACCATTTTATCCACTTCTGAGATTCAAATGACTTTATTTCTAAGACACAGTTTCAGTTCCAGACCATCCACACATTCTCTCTGGTCGATAAGGAGGCCAGGCCCATGGAGCTTCTAGGACACCAAAACATACGTAAAGCCAGGTCTTCATGGACACTTTCTGATTAACCTGCAGTATTCTTTGAGGTGCATTAGAAACATGCAGAGGAGAAGCCCGACAGGTGCCAGGTCCAGAGAGCCTTCTTGTTTTGAGCCATTTTCCCCACTGCTTGATTTGCACAGGTTCTTCTCAATTTTAGATTACACATAAAGAGTGCTCACAAAGCACAATCTTAGAATTGTGAAATTACCCAGAGGAAAAAAATATGAGGGGCTCAAATGACCACTGGATTTAAATTTACCTTTTTTGCCAATTTCAAGTCCTCTATCAAGTCTGCTTCTCCTTGGGAAAGCTCAAAGATTGCCTACAAGAAAAGAGAAAACACATCCACTGAAATCTTTCATTTATGAGAACAAACTCAAACAGCACTGGTTCCAGTGCTCAAAGCTACAAATCTACTGACTTCTTAAGTATTTTTAAAAGATTCTTAAAAAGTTAAATTAACCTGTAGCAAATGCATCTAGTGGCTAAAAGCTATGAAGATTTTGCAAAACTTCTGTACAACGTGCTTATCTGTTTGTGGGATAAAGAGGTACCACACATGTTTCCAATTCATGTTACAGGACTTTGATGCAGCCAACCAAGAGGGAACTATTTTAGGTAAAATAATTACAGTTTGAGCCCCAGATATGAGTTTGTCGCGAGTGACAATCATAATAAATGATTCAGGGTATGTTCTCAGTGATGGACATGGCAGCATTATTAATTGGGCCATCATAATTTGTCTTCCTTCTACTCGACAAAAGGTGAATCTGAACAGAAAGCTCTAGTCCTATCAGCCACTTGTGCTAAGGCTAGGATTATAGGAAGAATCTATTATTTTATCACTCTAAATGTCTGGTAAAGTTAATTCACTCTAAATTACTTCTCAGCCCTACATGGTACAATAAATAAAATTACAGACACTAGCTATGTGCAAGAGTGTGTAAAGAGACCATTTCTAATTTGGCTCTATTAGGCTATCATAATTTAAGAGCTATGGTGTGCAGAACACTCACTCTCCTCTGGGAATCTAAAGTGTCGGCAAAGGTTACATTATCAAAAGACTACATATTTGTGGTGCTAGTTAAGGGATTACTACAATTTCTTTAGATTACAGGGAAGAAGTAAGCAGGATGGAGAATACCCTCCATTCTTGGGGATGGTGGAGTGCAGGGCAAGTGTGCTCTCCAGCAAAGCTGGTGGAGGCAGAACACTCACTCGGTGCCAGTACATGGTGTTCCTCCTGAGGCCTAGTAAAGCCTCCACACCATGCCCTCCTGATACCCTGTTCTGTTTAACCTTTTATTTAGAAATAATTACAGACTCACATGAGAAGTTATGAAAACAGTATAGAGAGGTCCTGTACACGGATTACTCAGCTTCCCCCAATGGCAGCATCTTACATAACTATAGAGCATTATCGAAACCAGAAAGTGGATTGGTGCAATATAATTAACTAGCCTTTCCTTGGACCTTCCTTAGATTTCTTTGTACATCTCATGTGCACAGGCCTGATTGCCTGACTGACCAAATGTGACCCCCAGAAGAGGAAAATCACAGAACCCCACACTGGGATAGGCCACGACTAGTCAGTTACTTGTGGTGGGACAATGCAGTGTCACCATGAAGACCAAGGGCTTTGGATTAGGACAGGGTCTGAGTTCAAAAGCTAGCTCTGTTATTTTCTAGCTGGGTGACCTTGTGCTTACTGTGCCTTGTTAACGTCCTCATCTGCAGAATTGATCCTTCCCTCCTTCCTTCCCACTATTAGACTGTACAAGTAATATATGCACACTATTAACATTTGGGAAGCACAGAAAAGCATAAAGAGAAAAAATTTAAATGCCCATAATACCATCTTGTTAACCATTATTAAGATTTTGCCCTATTTCCTCATAGAATTTTTTTTGCGCAAATAATTGCTTTATTTATTCATTTTTAATAGATAATACATTGACATGGTTCAAAAGTGCACAAATTCATACTTGGTGAAAACTTTCCCTGTCACCTCCTTCTTGCAACTATCCAGTTCCCCTCCATGGAGGCAACAATGTTATCAGTTCCTTGTGTGTCCTTCCAGAAATGTTTTACAAGCAAATACATACATATACCCCCACATTCATTTTCCTTCTTCTTTTACACAAATGGTAGCGTACTCGACATCCTGTTCTGTGTCCTGCTTTATCCACTTAGCCACTCATACACAGCAGTGCTTTTTTGTGTTTTTTACAGCTACACAATATTCCATGTATCGACATTATTATTCACGGTCCCTCGTAACAGATGTTCAGGCTCTTTCTGGCACTATTATAAACATTACTGTGATGAATAATCTTACACATATGTCTTTTCATTTGTGGATAAGTGCACTGTGTAGGCAATTACTAGAGAAGAACTGCTGAGTCATAACCTAGAAAGTTTTCAAGTACTCCCTTTTCCAATGTCAAGTTCTCTACAAAAATATATATTCCAAGGATTTCACTACATGATGCACCTCTGAAGTGCTTAGTACAGCCTGGCATGTGACAAACTCTATGAAGAGTAATATGATCACAGCCATTTAGGGATACTGATACAGAAAACTTATAGGGAATGAAATTAACTGCATTCCTTAGAAAAGTTTTCCAGAAAACTGAATCAAAGTTTCATTAATGGAATATTTTAAAATATTCTAGAAGTTTTATCAAAATATAATGAAATGATTATGATCATTTTTGTGAACTCCAGGATTCTAAATAGACTGTTCCCAATTCATCTTCTTTGTAAATTTAGATTTTCACATCCATTTCTTTTTAAAGCAAGGGCCACACCCACCCAGCTGAATGCTGGCATCTCAGTTCCTTAGAAGCTCTGGCACCCTCATTGATCCTCCTTCTACAAATGCCATGGAAAACTGATTTGGAGACACTGTGTAGACCCCAGCTCGCCTGCAGTGCTCCTGCCTCCAGGAGCCAACTCTGTGGGTCCCAAGCCTACCTCCTGACGTTTGATTTCCTTGGCAGTGAGCATCTGATTGACGCACACATCGAAGGTCTCACTCCACAGCTTGCTGTCCCGCCGCTTGGTGCTTGAAGGGGCAGCATTTCTGGACCAGGGTCGGGGGGCGAGGATGTCAGGACGGCTCTCACTGCGGAAGCTAATGGAACGCTGAACAATAAGAAAAACAAACTGTTACAGGCACAGCAGCAGGACTGGGCGGATCATTTGAGCAGCTTCCTTTCCCTAACAGAACATAAATCAGACATCTGCAAAAAAGAGAGGACAATGCCACAAGGCCTTTTGGGAAGGAGGGCATTGTCTTGAGCCTACATGCTACGGAAAGTTGGGCAAGGGGCTGCTTTCACACAGGTGCTGGGAGTATCCTGGATAAAGCATAGGAACATGCACAAAGGCAGCTCTCAGACAAGCAACAGGCTCTACTGTTTTCCATTAAACACATCCACTCCTCAGAAGAATGATGATTAACGATAGTGGATGTCCTTTAAAAAATTCTGACTAGTACTCCTTCTCCCCTCCTCCTTCTAGGAACAGAATCCCACTATGCTTGTGTATCCTGTCTTAGTTTAGTTGGGCTCCCCCAGACCTGACCAATCAGAGCACTCCTCCACCCTGTTTCTGGCAGAGGCATGTGATTCCCTGAAATTTTTTACATGAATCATGGAAGGAGTGAAAGACTCTTTTGGGATTGTGAGCTCAAGAGTTAATATAAGCAGAAGTTTCTTGCAGCAACTCTCTTTGATCACAAAGAAGAATCTGTCTGATAAAGGAGAGAATAAAGGGACACATAGAATGGAGGATGGAGAGAGATAGCAATGGAGTGAGGGAGGGAACACGCTTCACCGACACAATTAGAGTCCCTGGATCCCACTGTGCTTGAAGCCGGTAAGAACCTCTCTTGGACTAAGGAGCTAATGCATTCCCCTTTCTGTTTACATTCATCTCAGCTGAGGTTCTATCAACTTGAAAAGTACCAACTAATATATATATACTAAATACCAATGAATAATGCATGTCCCTGAGTTATTTTCTTATTTTCCAAAGAAGTCCCAGTAGATTTTCAGATGTTCTAACCATCCATAGGGAACCCTTGTGGCTGAAACATGCTACCACAGTGCTTTCTCTTGACAAATATAAATGATCAAAGAGAAAGCTATGTGCATCGTATTCAGCCTTCAGTCTAGAAGATTTCAACATACTTACTGGAAACCTGGCTAAAGCAATGAGGTGCTGCTGTGCTCAAAAAACACATTCTTATTTAGCAAGTGCTCATTGCTATGGCTGTGGCCACATATGTGTCAAGTTCCAACTTTTCAGTTTGGTATGTCATACCTCTTATAATCTGACCACAGAATATATATATATCTTGGAACACCTCTTGCCACTCACTCTTTCTCTGTCCCTACGAGGCTATCTGCCATTCCCTAAGTGCATCCTGCCTTGCCATCTGCTGTGCTTTTTCTTTCTGAATAGCTTCTCTTTCATTTCCCACCTGGTTAACTCCTAACTGTCCTCAGGATATAACTCAAACACTTCTAGGAATCTTTACCAATGTTCTCTCATCCTCTTTTATGGCAATTTGGATATATAGCTGATATAGTAACAATCACATTTTGTTATACTTAGTGGTCACCTGCTCTGAACTATAAACTTCCTGAGTATAGGAATTGATTTTGCATGTGATGTATGTGCCATCATCGCTAAGAAATTATGAGGTAGCCAAGATGTAACAATAAATTTACAAAAGTAAAGAAAATTTTAAAAGAACTATTAACATAAGGGCATTGTTAAATAAGTTACAATTCATCTGTTTTATGGAAAATTATTTAGCCATTATGACAGTTCCAAGGCAATTTTAACAGCTAAAAACCCCTTCTATGTAAAATCAACATTAAAAATCTGTATATGAACACTTTATGAAAAAAATACACATGAGCAAAGATATAAAGGGAATGCCACAAAATTCTGTTGTTTTGCCTGGTTACATTACTGGTAATTTTTGTTCCAGTTTACAAATTTTTATAATTCAAGCAAAATGAATAAGTGAAAAACGTGCAAAGAAAATTCCAAGGGGCATCAGGGAATTACCGATAGGAAGGGAGCTCTGTTTGCAAGCAGCAACACAGCTCCGGAGGCTAGGGGAGGTTAGGGAAGGCGTCCATGAGCTCCTGGGCTCATTAATGAGCTCATGATTGCGGGACCAGCCCTGGGCTGGTCAAGAAAGTACTTGCTCCAAGTACCCAGTTCATTAATGGTATCTTACAAATCCTTGTGATCTCTTGAAAATAGGCCCTTATAAAACAGGGACCAGACTAATGCTTGCAGATCCCCAGTACTCAGAATCAATTAGCCACAGGCACGGAAAGGTCAAAACAAGCAAAGTGAGTCATCAAATAACTCACTCATCTCAGTCAGTGGCTCTGATGCCAGCCTGGGAGGAGGGGGAAGTTAAAGAGCAAAAAGAGAGGAACACACAAAAAAGAAGATTCAAAATGAAAGACATTTTCCACTTTCACTTGAGGGAATCAACCTCCCACCTGTTAGTTTCAGTGCCTGACCAACTTCAAACTTCCCCCTCCCCAGCACCAGTTTGAAAGTAATTTAGGTTAACTTTAAATTTTCATACATTATAAAAGTATACAAAAGTAAGTATACAAATCCCTTCATTTTTCCAAGTCCAGTTTCCAGAAGTAAATGCTATTAAGCTTGTTCTAGATCTTGCCAAATCTTTTCTATACATTTGCTAAAACACATCTGAAGAAAACAGAATGTTTTCTCTTTTCATTCAAAAACGTCTTTCCATGCTACTATAAGGCTCACCCTTGAAAAAATAACTTATACTGAAACCTTTGTAATTTTGTTAACCAGTGCCTCCTCAATAAATTCAACAAACTAATTTATTGAGGTGAAATTCACATATAAAATTAACCATTTTTGAAGTGAACAATTGAATGACCTTTACTTAGTACATTCACAATGTTGTACAACTATCAACTTTCTCTAGTTCCAAAACATTTCTGTCACCTGGAGTCACGTATTCTTTTTCTTTTGATATAGTTTTTGATTATGTTATTACAGTTGTCCCATTTCCCCCCTTCATTCCCCTCCACCATGCACACCCCCTCCCACACACATTCCCTCACTTTAGTTCATGTCCATGTGTCATAAGTTCTTCAGCTCCTACATTTCCCACACTATTCTTGCCCTCCCCCTATTTTCTCTTTACCATCTATGGTACTTATTCTCTGTACCTTTTCCCCCTCTCTCCTCCTCTCACTCCCCTGTTGCTAACCCTCCATGTGATCTCCATTTCTGTGGTTCTGTTCCTGTTCTAGCTGTTTGCTTTTGTTTTAGGTGTGGCTGTTAACAACTGTGAGTTTGCTGTCTTTTTACTGTTCATATTTTTTATCTTCTTTTTCTTAGATAAGTCCCTTTAACGTTTCATATAATAAGGGCTTGGTGATGATGAACTCCTTTAACTTGACCTTATCTGAGAAGCACTTTATTTGCCCTTCCATTCTAAATGAAAGCTTTGCTAGATAGAGCAATCTTGGATGTAGGTCCTTGCCTTTCAAAACTTGGAATACTCCTTTCCAGCCCCTTCTTGCCTGTAAGGTCACTTTTGAGAAATCAGCTGACAGTCTTATGGGAACTCCTTTGTAGGTAATTGTCTTCTTTTGTCTTGCTGCTTCTAGGATTCTCTCCTTAATTTTAATCTTGGCTACTGGAATTATGATGTGCCTTGGTGTGTTCCTCCTTGGGTCCAACTTCTTTGGAACTCTCTGAGCTTCCTGGTAGTCTATTTCCTTTGCCAGATTGGGGAAGTTCTCCTTTATTATTTGTTAAGTAAGTTTTCCACTTGTTGCTCTTCCTCTTCCCCTTCTGGTACCCCTATAATTCAGATGTTGGGATGTTTAAAGATGTCCTGGAGGTTCCTAAGCTTCTCATTTTTTTGAATTCTTGTTTCTTCTTTCTTTTCTGTTTGGTTATTTATTTCTTCCTTCTGGTCCACACCATTGATCTGAGTCCCAGTTTTCTTCCCATCTCTATTGGTTCCCTGTGCATTTTCCTTCATTTCACTTAGCGTAGCCTTTATTTGTTCATCTAATTTGTGACCAAAATCAACCAATTCTGTGAGCATCTTGATCACCAGTGCTTTGAACTGTGCATCTGATAGGTTGGCTATCTCTTGGTCGCTTAAAAGTATTGGCTCTGATGGTTTCATTTGTTCTTTCATTTGAGCCATTTTTTTTTCTTTTTTCTTTTGGTCTAGTCGTACCTGTTACTATGAGGGGCAGAGCCTTAGGTGTTCACCAGGGTGGGGCAACCCAGTTGCAGAGTTGTGATGCTGTATGTGGGGGTGGAATCAGAGAGGGAACAGTGGTGCTTGCTCTGCTCTCTCTCAGATTTTAGTCCTCTCTGTGATGCTGGAAATCTCTCCCAGCACGTCAACCCCCACAGGTGTTTTTAATCGGTGCTTTTAGGCTTTTTTTCCCAGCACTGAGGCCCTGAGTTGCACAGTCTGACTTGCTGCCCATTTTTGCCTGGTTTACCTGTCCATGAATGTGTGACTGTGGTCAGCCGCCTTGTGTGCCTCGCTGGGTCTGTTGCCTACCTGCGCCCGGTAACCGCCGCCTGTGCACCTGGAGCGTGTCAACTGCTGCCTGTGCAACCGGGACCACTAGCCACTGCTTTTTCCTGCCGCAATCCCTCTCCACCAGCTGCTGACTCCACCCCTCTTACCAGTCTGGGTGACTCAGTGTCGGACTTCCATACTGATCAATTTTCTATCTGTTCCGGTTGTTTTTTTGGTTCTAAATTTTTGTTGTCCTTAATTTTGGTTGTGAGAGGAGGCACAGTGTGTCCACCTACACCTCCATCTTGGCCAGAAGTCTCACTTATTCTTTTTAATGGTTGCAGAGTTAGTATCCCATGGTCTGGATGGACCACAGGGATTCAAACTCTAGCTGAGGGACATTACGATCATTTCCAGTGTCTAGCTATT
Organism: Glossophaga mutica; assembly: GCA_039655065.1. Classification (NCBI taxonomy): domain Eukaryota; kingdom Metazoa; phylum Chordata; class Mammalia; order Chiroptera; family Phyllostomidae; genus Glossophaga; species Glossophaga mutica. Next base: position 51,045,378 of record CM077309.1, read on the forward strand.
ACAAAAAGTACCTCAGTGAACATCCGTTATGTATTTGTGCTGGTATTTCTACAAGACAGATTTCTTAAGTAGAATTCCTTGGTTTAAGAAGTATTAACATTTCAGCCCTGGCTGGTCTAGCTCAGTGGATTGAGCGCGGGCCTGTGAACCAAAGGATCGCGGTTCGATTCCCAGTCAGGGCACATGCCTGGGTTGCAGGCCAGTTCCCAGTGGGGGACACATGAGAGGCAACCATACATTGATATTTCTCTCCCTCTCTCCTACCCTTCCCCTCTAAAGATAAATAAAAAAAAAAAAAAAGTATTAACATTTCAATATTTGATATGTGCTGCTAAAGTGACTTCCAAATAGTCTGTCCCCAGAAAGGTATACAATATTACGGTACAATTCTTCCAGACTCTCATCAACAGGATATTATTATTAATCTAATAGGAAAAACAGCTATACCGCCTTCATTTCATTTTCATGTTTTGAATGTGAGATTGAGTATATTTTTATATATTTATTGAAAAATTTCCCAGAGAGTTGGAGATTTTCTTCTGTTGCAGTTTGAGGAAAAAAAGAGGCATGAGCTATACCAGGTAAGCTCTATTGCTAAGAATTCCTCATTTTGTGTTTCCTTAGTGATTGCTGGACTCTGGTACTAAGGAGAAAGGGATGGAGAATGTCACAGAGGGGCTATTATGTGCCTGCCCAAGCTTAGCATTTCTGATGAGTTCCTTCCAATCCTCACAACCATGCTGCAAGATGGGCATTTTTTCCCATTTTATGAGGAAACTGAGGCTCAGAGAGGCTAAGGCACTTGTCCAGGCAGGATCACAACCAGATCTGTTTGGATCCCAAACTCAGCTCTTTCTACTATGAGGGCCATGGCTGCTGCTACATGCATTGTGGGGAGGTTTCAGTGAGATGGGACCCAGCCTTCTAGGAGTTTAAATCTAGTTAAGGAGAGGCAATACATTTGCTCACTTGTTGCAGTGGCTCTTGGACCCAATCAAACTTCAGATTTATACCTTTAGTTAAGCTGTATTGAAACAAACACTGTGTCTTTTTAAGACTCCACGTAGAAAGGGAGAAAGTCCCCAAGAAGAAATAAAGAATGCTGGTCAGGTGTGCAGCCAGCAGCTGGCTGGCCCTGGGGTTAGCTCATAGCCAGCGAGGCCCCAGCCATGGGTGGGTTTTCACAATGCCACTGACCACACACCACAACCCACACCCCTATGAGTCATTAATACAACTGAGCACAATTAGAAAAGAGGATTGAAATCTAGGGGTGGACATGTGACTACTGCTAGAGAAAAGCCACATTCCTTCAGTGACGCTCCCCATCCCCCATCTCCCTGTGCTGTTTTTCTCCTTTTTACCATGTGCTATATGATATCACTTACTCTTTGTTTCTGACATGTCTGTTTCCTCCCAATAGAAGGTTAGCACCATGGAAGCAAGGATATCTATCTGTTCTGTTCATTGATGGATTCATCAGCAACTGGCACAGAGTACGACCTCAACAATTCTGCCTAATGAATGAATGGAATGCTGTATGTGCTGGGTATTGTGAGGGGAGCTTTACAGCCCTGCTATACCCACAAGGTAAGGATTCCTAGCCGTTGTACAGATGGGCAAACTTGAGCCTCAGAGAGGGTAACACTTTGTTCAAGGTCATGCAGCTAATGACTACTGCTCTAGAATTTAAACACAGGTCAATGGTGAACTCAGAATGATGCCCAGGTCTGGTCTATTTCAGTCCAACTCCCCCTCAGCCCCCAATTTTTAACCAATATCCTACCTTGCTTCCTCTAGGATAAGATTCAAGTATGGTGGAGTGCGTGTGCCCAAATAGAGGAACTTTAGGCTACTTCTCAGTCCATGGCAGGGATTCTCAACCTTGCCACCACTAACGTTTTGGACCAGAAAATTCTTTCTTGTGAGGGGCTGTCCTGTGCATTATGGGATGTTCTGCTGTATCCTAACCTCTAACTGCCAAATGACAATAGTGCCCCACACTAGTTATGAAAAACCTAAATATCTCTAGACATTGCTGAATGCCCCCTGGGGTGAGAAACACCGGCCCATGGTGACCAGGGGAGGCTCACCTCGGAGTGAGGGACCCAGCCTTAGGAGGGATTGCATACAAAATAGAAACACATACATAGATAACCCACACCAGCCAGGGTGGGGGCTGGGGGACAGTGTGAGAGGACCTGGAATGAAAAATGTTCCAGAACAAGTAAGAGTTTCCATGAGGGAATGTGGCATAGCAAATGAGTCAAAAACCCAAAGCTCATAATTACTAGCAGCTAAAATAACAATGGCCATAATAGGCAAAGATAATGCAGATTTAGGAAATGGGTACTCATGTTTATGCCTGAGCTGGTTATGTGGAAAAGGTGCTGCAGGTGCAAAGGGGACTATCTGTCAGGTGGGGAAAAGGGGTCCCCTTACATGTGTCAGAGGAAATATAAACCCAGCAGGTTAGGCATGATGGAACAGATTTAGTTTGTTAATGCTGCCTGGTCAGCAGGGTGCTTTCTCCTCACCCTTTTCCAAAAAAATAGAAGGTCTCTACAGCCAAAGATAACAGGTTCTAAAAAAAGAGCTCCAGCCAGGGAAATTCTTTATGCTTACCATTGGTATTTTGTAATAGATGACTTATTATTGGATGGATTGGGAATTAGGGTGGGGCTGCAAGAGGAAAACACATTTCTATGTTGCTACTATAATGGGTTAAACCAAAATGTACAGTGGCCATGGCTGGGATCAGAAAATTTTCTCTAATAGTATACTGGAAGAGTGAGCCTCTCATGAAAGGCTTGATTAGAGTAATTAACTTAAATTGACAAATAACACTTCCCAGCTGTGCAGTCCCATCACATTTGAACTTCATGCTAATCCTGAGAGAGGCACTGTGCAGGTTCTTATATTCTGCCCCCTTTTAATAGATTCGAGAAATCTATGTACAAGAGGATTAGAGCAACAAGTCAAGGTAAGTGTTAGAATAGGAACTGAGCCAGTCTTTTGACTATAAAACATGGATTTCGGTTAAAATCATAGGCTTTAGAGTAAAACAGATATGGCTTCAAGTCAACTCAATAGCTGAGGGACCTGGAAAAGTTAATCCCTTCGGGTCTCAGTTTTCTTCTGTGTAAAGGGGTGTGGTGATAAGTATCTCACAAAGTTGGAGTGAGGATTAGATAAGAAAATGTAGGTCCAGGGTTTAGCCAAGTGCCTGGTACATTTTCAGTAGGAAATGGATGTTTTGCATCATTGTTATTATACCACTGACTGCGCTGCCACAATTAGTGCTTATTTATATATATGTTTCATTCACTAGCAAACGGTAGATGCATCTCTGAACTACTTGGACCAAACAGCTCCTTGAGGGTCCTTCATTAGGATAAGGAGAAAACCCCTCAGCAGCACAGTGTTGTAAATAAAAGCAAAAGCCTAAAATGACCAACAATAGGGATGAAATGAATTACAGTGCAACTATAAAATGGAACATTATAAAGTTGTTAAAAAACATTCCTTTGAGAAAAACTTAATAATAATAGGAAGATCTCACAGGCAGAGTTAAGTAAGAGAAGGAAGATCCCTATTTAAATAAAAAGTGTTAATAGGTATCACCCAGTTGTTGAGACTATAGATGATCTTTATTTTCATCTTCATACTTCTCTACATTTATTTTCCAGATTTTCCATAATGAAGAGATATTAACTAAGAAAAAACAAAACCAGCAGACAAAACCAGCAAGACCATGAACACTGAGTTCAAAGTGATGGTACAGAGAATAAGTAGCATAGACGGTGGGTAGAAAATAGACAGGGGGAGGGCAAGAATAGAGTGGGAAATGTAGAAGCTAAAGAACTTACGACACATGGACATGAACTAAAGGGGGGGAATGTGGGTGGGAGGGGGTGTGCAGGGTGGAGGGGAATGATGGGGGAGAAATGGGACAACTGTAATAGCATAATCAATAAAATATTTTTAAAAAAGAAAAAAGTGATGGTATAAACATAAAATAATACATATAGAATCTAGTTCAGATTAGTACACATTAAAAACATGGTAAGAAGGCTCCTGATCAATTCACAATCAATAAATGTCAAACCCCATAGACTCACTGCAAGGAGAAGCTTTTCTGTAGTTTGGAGAGATTTTGAGTAGATAAATGAAAAGATGAAGAAAATACTTGGTTCAAGTATTGGGGAAAATATTGTACAATTTGCTTAGTGCAAGCCAAAATTAGGAAGCCTTCCAGAGGCTTGGAGCAACAGTGCAGCCTCTTGGTTGGGCACCATAAAATGGCTTTTGTATGATAGTATTAATGATACAATATTCCACAAGCTAAAATGGCAATGATTTTCCCTGTCACACAGGGAGACAGGGAGGGAGGATCAGCAGTGAAATGGAATGACCCAGGCTGAAAGTCTGGCCATTATTTTTATTTTATTTTTTTATTGATTTTTTTTTTTTTTTTTTTGTTTTTGGTTTAGAGAGAGAGGAAGAAGAGAAAGAGAGAGAAGAAAAAAAACCACTGACTTTTGTTCCACTTATTTATGTATTCATTGGTTGTTTCTTATGTATACCCTGACCAGAGCTCAAACCTGCAACCTTGGGGTATTGGGACAACACTCTAACCAACTGAGCTATCTAGTCTGGCCATTATTTTGAGATCCTGGCAAACTGCAGGCTTTATTATGCCAAAACTAACTTTTTGCAAAAGCCTAATGCAGGGGAAGCACTGTGAAGACGCTACTGAATCCCAGCTCCTGCATTTACTGGCTATGTGACTTTGGGCACATTTTCCAACCTTCAGGTTTCTCCCCTTATTAAGTAGCAATGAATCCTACCTTGCATAAAGTACTTTACATGGAATCTGGCTCACTGTAAATACTCAACTAATGGAGTTGTTATTACTAAGTAAAAATGGACAAGTTTTCCATTATAATAGTCAACTATTACAATGGTTTAACTACCATTCTAAGAATAGTAAAAATTGGCAGAAAGTCAGTAGTTCTTCTTGACATAGAATACAGGTCACTTCTCAGCTATACCCTTACCTTCTGGACTGCAAGGCAATATGGTTTCTAGCTGCTTCCTCCAACACACACACACACACACACACACACACACACACACACACACTCACTCTCTCTCTCTCTCTCTCTCTCTCTTTCTCTCTCTCTCCAAGCTTCTTTCTGTATCTTGCAAATAACTTAGGACCAAAGACTTTTGTCATTTATAGGAAGTGTATGACCTTGGATCAAGGGACTGAATGTGAGGGCCTTGGAGAAGAAAATCATGGTTTCCAGCTTATGGAAATCAAACAAATATGCCTGGGCACTCTTCCTACTTATTTTCCATGTCTAAATGGCATCAGTCTTCTCTCTCCTTCCTCAAATCCAAAATGCCCTCTCTCCCCTTCATGCTCATCACCTCTGAGCCATTCCAGGCCCAGTACAAATCTTCCATCTTTCCTTCAACCCCTGTCTCCAGGCAATTACTAAGTGTCCTCTAATATGTTTATCATATAAGATTTTCAAATATCATACATTTTTATCTGGTTGCAAATGTAATACATAATTATAGGGTAGGGCAAAAGTAGGTTTATAGTTGCTCATATGGAAAATAATACAATGAATGATTAATAAATAATAATACAGGAATAAACACTGTGTTTTGCATACTCACAACTATAAACCTACTTTTGCCCCACCCTGTATTTTAAAAATTTAAGCATGATAGAAATACATCATGTAAAAAATAAACTCAATAGTCTCAGCTTGTTTATTCATTCTCTACTAATTTGTAATTCTATGTAACAGAGAATAAAGGAGGAGAACATAAGACAGAAAACAAAAGAACTATAAAAGTCTCTTATAATGGTATTTCCAAGAAATAACTAATATTAAAAATTGGATGATGTTTCTGGTTTTTTCCTGTACATATACTATTATGTGTGTATAATTAATTAGGATACAGTGGTTTTGAATTTCCTTTCCCCCCCCGCCACTTGCTAATGTATCTTAAACAACTTTTACCAAGTAGATTTTACCCTTTTCAAGAGCAGGCACTATCTCTTTTTTTTATACTGACTACCTCCCCAACAAGGCTAGAGAAGAACAAATAACATAGTAGATATAAGGAATATTAATGGAGGACACTGATATCACGTTTTTTATTGCATCTGAATTGCATGATATAATTTCTAGATCTGAGGACCAGGGAATGGAGCAATCAGAGACTGCAGTTACTAGAAATCCTTATTTAGCCACAATAGTCCTCTCTGAGGGGATACGAGTTGGGGAGGAGAGTCATTTGCTACTGTGAAGTGGCCCAGTTATATAACATTACTAGGTGGGCACCCATTGTCAGCTCCTAGACAGCCCCTAGAAAGAGTAATGGCTACCTTTTCTAGTAAGAAAAATGATAATAATAGTAACTACCAATTTCTGAGCATGTTCTAAGTAATGTGTAGTGTAGGCACTGTGGACCCAAAGAAAAATAAACAAATTTTGCCTGTGTGGAAAAGTTAAAGGGGCCCTGTGAAGAGCCATCTTATAAAGATGTCACAGCAGAGGGGAAAACTGTGTCAAAAGAGAGGGAGATATGTGACTATGAGTCTAGAATTAGGATGTGAGAACATGGAGAAGCAATTCTGTCTAGGACAGATACACATCAAGAATGAAGACCAAACTCTTGTGACATCAAATGCCTATAGTGTTCACACCCTTTAACCAGTCTTCCATTTCTGGAAATATAGACATACACAAGATTTCTGACCCGATGTTTAAAGTACTGTCCCCTATAATTGTAAAAAATGGAGACCACTTAAGTATTCAACAATAGGAGAATAATGAAATAAACTGGCATATCCTTTTAATGAAATAGTATATATACCCATTTAGAATTGGGTCTGTGAAAAATATTTAATGATATGAAAATATATTCTCACACCACAAGGTTACTTTATACTGTTAAGACAAAAGCAAGTTAAAAATACTGTACGTGTTATGATTATGATTTTGTTTTCAAAACATACATATGCACCCTGGCTGGTGTGGTTCAGTGGATTGAGCGCCGGCCTAAGAGCCAAAGGGTTGCAAGTTAGATTCCAAGTTAGGGCACATGCCTGTGTTGCAGGCTGGGTCCCCAGGAAGGGGTGCACGAGAGGCAACCACACATTGATGTTTCTCTCCCTCTCTTTCTCCCTCTCTCCCCATCTCCTAGAAATAAATGAAAAATTGTTTGAAAAAGATATGTCCCAAGAATAACTGTGATGTACTTCCCTTAAGCTATAACAAAATTCTCATCCAGCTAAATGACAAAGGGAAAATAAAAATGAAAAAGAAACAAAACACACCAGGCAAAAACCAAAAACCAAAAGAAAACCAAAATACTCCCAAAAAGCATATTAAAAGAAGTAAACATGATTATTTAACTTTAATAAAAGGTATAATTCCTCCAAGAGGCTGTAACAATAATAAAGAAGAACATTTATATACCTTGGAATTTCCAAGCATAGCTTGGAAATATGGGAGGCCAAGACCAATAGAGATGCAAGAGAAACTGATCATCCATAGTCTCCGTAGGAGGTTTCATCCAAAAGTGGACAGATCACACAAAGATAAGGCTAGACAGACTAGGAGTAACCAAAAATTAGTCGCAGAGTGTGTATGTTATGTAGTTATACCTAGAATAACACTGGAAGGGAATTATTAAAATAGTAACAGGGGTTGTTTTAGATTGGAAGGCCATATGTGTTCTTTTCTCTTTCCCCTTTTCTGTGTTTTTCCATAATGAACATATACTCTTCTTGCGGATAAAAAATAAAGTTCATATTCAAAGAGGAGGCAGGGCTCAATCATGGTGTGATGAATACAGCATTCCAGAGCATGCACTGGACTCAAATGAGTCCACCAGGTGTGCACAGCTGTGACAGGGAGGTGACTGGCCTACGGGCGGAAGCGAGCTTGCCTTCCTCACTTCACAGGAGGAGGGTGTGCAGAGCCCTCTCAGAGCTTGGCTAGATTTTTCTCCTGGGCAGGCTAGTGAGAGGATTTATGGTCCCAGAGGGATCCAGACATCTGTGCTCCATCTACCAGCAGTGCTAACCTCCCTGGTCAGAAGCAGACGGAGCGCCATGCAGTCGGGCTGTCCCTCTCTGACTTCCACAAATGCTGCCTTTGTGCTGAGACCCGAGCCCCCAGTCCACATGGGGCACAGGGGAAGCAAGAGAGAACAAGTCCTGCAGTGTCTTAATGAGCTGCTGCAAGCACCACTCCATTTGTGACTGGGTTTTTAAACATTTTTGGAAGAAGCTGCCAGCCCCATGCTCTCCTATTATCCTCCTGAGGAGCCAGAGGAAGGATGGCTAAGTGCTCCATTATTGATTAAAGCATCATGTTTGGGTGTTTGGGCATCTCTTCTCCTATAATAAAAGGAGTCCAACCTGACAGACAGAACTGGATATCCAAAGAGAAATATATGACTCAAAGGTGCCAGGAACCAGGGACAGGGGTACTGTGGCAGAGAACCAAGCTGCCCAGTCACAGCCATAAGTTGTTTTTGGAAGTAGAAAAGGTATAAATATATACACATATGGGTAAGAAATGAATGCTGAGAGGCGTGGGGCAGCTGCTGCATTCCTTGTTCCCTGTTCCTTTCTTTTTAGAATGGGCACCAAGACTACAGTAGGCAAAATGGGAAAAGATGTGAGGTTAGCCCACTGAGTGCCCCTTTGGGACTTCCCTTCCCCCTTAGACTCCCTGCTCCTCAGGCTACATCAGCGTCCTATCCCATTCTAGCTGGTGAGGGAAGCAATCAGGTGACGAGGTTATTCTTGAGAAACTAGGACTGAAAGTAATTCTGCAGAACTTGCACTGCATGCACCAAAGTGACTGCTGGAAATATCTGAGGGAATGGCTTTCTTCATGCTTTGCAGATCACCCTGCAAACAGGGCTTTTAGCTCTACAAACAACCGCAGGAGCATATTTCCATCTGGTGACTTCCCAAGGACACACAACATAAGCGCATTGCTCAAGTTCTCTCTATGCGCATAACCATTATGAATAACTGTTCTGCTTCTGCTTGGAAGTTGTTTCTGACCATATATGGAGCATGGAGTCAGCTAGTTTTCATGATATTTGAAAAAAGCAAATAAAAAATTATTTTGCTACAAAAAAACCTTTGAGGTTTTAGAAACTAATCTCCACATGTCAGATCCCTCCCTCGGGTCTGGCTTTCTCATCCTTGCTTGGCCTCAGTCTTTTGGATTTCAGACATGGCTTGATTTCTTTCTGTCCTGGTTTTCTAGGTCAATGCAAATTTTCAAGGTGATCAAATATTTCCTGCAGCAGTGTTCCCCGTATAGGATCCATGTAGGGCAGAAACAGGAGAAAAGAAATAAAGGCTGCCTGGGAAGCCAAAGGAAAGAATTTGAAGGTATGACAATGGGAACATTTTATAGGTGCCAGTTGGTTGGCTACTCAGGACTAGCTCATTACTGCCCTGTGGAAACAGAGGCCCAGCACCGCCAGGCCTTCCACTTCCTCAGGAAGTCAAAAGTCTAGATTCTTACATGGACTGTTTTGATTTGTAAATGTTAGCTCAAAACACTGTGCAGCCAAACAAAACACAACTTGAGGGGCAGATGTGGCCATGAAGGTGTCAGAAAAGCAACTCTATCTAGAATGTAAGCAATATGAAGGCAGGAAATAGAGCCTAGTTCATGATGAGGGCCCACTCAATACTTGTGGGATGAGTGAGGCCCTTCCTGGGGCAAGAGGTGTCCTGTGCTAGGAGAGATTATGGCAAGAGATGGCTGGCAACACGGAGGCCTTGTAATCAAGGGTGAAAATAACTGCAGAGTATATGATCTGAGCCACAGTCACTGGGGTAGAAAGGAAAGGGTAAAATAGCAGTAGACAGGCTAAAGAGTTTTCAAAAAGCGGAACTCAGTGAAAGACCAGATGTGCAGGACTAAGGCAGTGATGAATCTTCCAGGGGAAGCAAGCAATGAACTTGGCTAGAGGGCTGAGGGATGGTCACAGGGGAGAAAAGGTAAACACATTTTTCTCCACTAGCTTCAAAGCCCTTCATCTGGCTCCCCCAGACAACCTTATTTTTTTTTCCTGTGTTCTCCCACAAAGATGATCAGGGGCTATCCAGGACCCCAGAGGCCCAAGCACTGAGAGAAACAGAGCTAAACCTACAGCTAATTATGTGATGAGGTATTCATTCAGGAGAAACTGTTAGCAGAGTTAACAGAGGAATGGGCACACCAGGGGATAAGCACTGGAGAAGGCCGGGATCTGTAGGAAAGTGGTGAGAACAGCCTGTACTAAGCAGAGTCACAGCACATTGGCTGAATGGTGTGGAAGCAATGACAGGAGGGGATGAGGGAGAGTCAAAAAGTTCTCAAGTCATAGATTGTCCCATAGCATGGGTCAAACCTTGAGTTCCAGTCCACGATTTTCTTAATGACTCACAAAGTCAAGATAAAAATACCACAAAGAAAAGTATTCAGGACCAATGAGAAATAGCAGACTCAAGTCTACTTAGCTAAACAAGATGAGCTTTTTCATGGCATGACTTTTGTGGGCCTCAGTCTACAAGAGGACTTTTACCATTATCAAATTGGGTAGATGGCCTTGGACAAAACTCCATTTTCACTTTAAAAGGAAAACTTTATCAGGAGTTTAAGAGCAAGAATGACTACCACCATTTGTTAACCAAAGGGTTACTACAGTACATAATATTTACTACTTAGCTAACTAATTGTAAATTAGTGATTGCTAACTAAGGATCAAGGCACTGTACTAAGCCTTTTAAATGCACTGTCTCGTTAATCTTTACAATGATTCTATGAAGGAGCTGGTGGCACCATTCCCAGTTTACCCACTAGGAATAAAAGCAAGACCTAAAGATGTTAAGGCATCTGCCCAAGGTGACAAAGTCTTTGACAGAGCCTAGGTCAGAACTGAGACACTTCATTTCTAGGGCCCCTGGAGCCAGAGGTCAGCAAACATTTTCTGCAAAAGACCAGATAGCAAATATTTTTGGCCTCATGAGAAATATAGTCTCTGTCACAAGTACTCACCTGTCACTGTAGTGCAAAAGCAGCCATAGAAAACACAAACAGTTGGGCATTCCTGTGTTCCAACAAAACTTTTATGGACACTGAAATTTGAATTTCATACAATTTTCATGTGTGGGTGAAATATCATTCCTCTTTGACTTTTTTCCAGCTAGTCAAAAAAATAAAAACCATTCCTAGGTCTCAGGCCATAAGAAGTCAGAAGGTAGGCTGAATTTTTCCATGTGCTATAATTTCCAGATCCTGACCTAAGCCATGAGGTGCTCTTGCCCTCTGGCTCACATCATGTACTGGTTTCCTTAGAAGGCCCATAGATATTTTAGGACAAAATCTGTGGTAGCGCATCTGAACGGGGCACACGACTTGGAAATACAATTGTGAGAAAAGACCGGACAGAGGTGACTCCTCAAGTTACCCCTCTCTCAAAGGACATCACCTAACCCCCGTTTACAATGTGAAAATACCTCTTTCTTCCTTTCAGTCCCCTCCCTTGCTCCCTCTTATTGAAATAAACTGTGATTCAGGTCAATCTGAAACCAGGGCAGATTCTCAGTAAAACAGAAACGCCCCTTCTTCACAACATGGTTTTCTGTAAACGTGAACCTGCTGTGCCCTTCTTACCTGTAGGGTTTGGCTGAAGCGCTTTAATGGTGTAGCCTTCACGGGCGGGATGAGGTTTGCTAGTGATGTGACTCTGGAAAGGGGTTTGACCCGTTTATTACTAGGCTCCTATAGGATTGAAAAGAAAGGAAAATGTCAAGGTCATAAAACAAAGAGAGCATAACTACACCACAAAGTCGTGTCCCACTCCATGAGCTGCTGGCTGCACGCCAATCTATGAAATGTTTAACTGGTGCCCCTCTCACTTTAGCTGTGCAGAGATGACCTGGCTTAGGAGCCAGGCAAGGAGGAATGGCAGGGAGATATCAACAGAAGCAGCCTCTGAGTGGACAGCAAATGGGCCCAGATCTGCTCCCTACTCTCACTCCCAATATCTGTCAGCTTTTAATTCGGAAGCTTCCACTCAGTAAAAGCATTCGCCCCACCCTCCTGTACAGCAAAGCTACCTCAGACTTCCCATCCAATGACCTTGTCAGGCAGCTGTCTTTGATATTTCTGGTTTCTTCTTTTGAAAAACCTTTTCTCCACCTTACTGAAAAGCACCAAATTTCTTTTCTAAAGCATAAAGGATCCTTTAGTTAACTAAATTAAAAAAAATTTTAAAGATTACTGGGATCTTAAGAAATCATATCTACATCTTCAGTATATTTAAAATGTACACATTAATACTTACAAAGAATAATCAGACAGCAAAAGTAAATGCACCAAGAGAAAACCCTACCTTTGGCATCAGTTTTTATACTACATATAGCCACAAGTTTTGAAAATCACCTCCACATAAAACATTTGCAAATCTGCAAGTTACCCCAAACCAAGCTGGTGGATGAGAGGGAGCCTATACATTCCAGTGACTTTGCAGACAAGAATTACATAAATAAAACAACAGGCTGGAAGACAGAGATGACAGACAAAACATCTTACAAGGACAAAGAGAACAGTTACCCTTGTCTTCCTAAGCTCCATTGGACCTGCAGTAGATGCTGGACAGCACATGAAGACACCAAATTTTAATGGAAAAAGCCAAACGTGACAAATGTTGTGGCGGACCTCAATCATTTCCAGAGGGACTCTCAAGATGCTCATCTTTCTTTTTCAGCCATTGCTTTCTTTCAAAGTTTTGAGGGTTAAGCCAGAACTTCAGATTCTCCAGAATATCCCTGCAGGGTGTTTTGAACATAGTAGGTGCTTGGGAAATTTTTGCCTGGTTTTGGAATTCTGCCAACAAACTCTCATGTTATTTTAGGCCCTTGCCAGCCTCGGAAATCAGAAGCCTTCTTTGAAATACACCCAACTTTCCTGGCATTTAAATAGAAAAATTAAAAGACTAAAAGGAAAGTGCAAAAACAATTCCCCAATGTGGCCAGGAATGACTTCACGCAAAGCAGTAAAACACTATTCCAAGACAGAGAATAAATCCGGGCTGCCGGTTACCTCTCTAGCGTCCCGGCTTGCTGAGCTGAACAGACATCAGGAGATTCCCTAAACACTGGGAAGGTGCAATTCCAAAAGGCAAAAGATGAATCTCTCAACATGAGACACATCACATTCTAATTCTTGAAGTGCTTGAGAGAAAGATCCAATAGCCCTGCTGCTTCCAGGTGACGGTGCCCTTCAGGATGCTCTCTGTCCAATTCCTGGCTCCTGAGCATCTGTCCCCAGAGGAGGACTTAAAAAATATGTTTTACGTCAGAGCCGCATCACTGAATCCACGCGCGCGCACGCACACACACACACACGTGTGCACACTCTTGAGTATCCCTTGAATTTCTCTAAATGGCTCCTGCCTTAGGCTGGAAATGCCAGGATTGTGATATCACCACCTTTGGTGGCATGAGCTATACTGCAGCAAGTGACATGGGAGATTTCCTGTGTGTTGGGGGCAGGACTTGGTCTCAGATAACCCTGTATGCACCTCAGAGCCTGGAGACTCCTGGTCTCTGTTCCTTTAATGACTAAAGCTGGTGGGTCACAGAGTGTGTATCAGAAGGGGGAGAATGAAGGGCAAACGACAATTGAGTTCTCTTGCTTTAAAAATGGGCAGGGAACATTGCACGCTTGGCAGGATAGAAGATTCAGCTCTGTTCCACCTGCTGTGTCATCGTTTCTAAGGTTCTGCTGACTTTGCTTCCCAGTTTACACGATCCAGGCAGATGGGCATTTTTCTGCACAGCTACAAAATGTATGCATGATGCAGATGCCAGCTCCTCTGCAGGTTGTGCAGTTTGCACAGCGCTGCTACGTGACATTGTAATTAAAATGCCTTTCCTAAGGCACAGACCAGTAAACATCAGGCTGCTCTCTGACAATCTGACATTCCCAAGTAACAGACAATTGAACTAGAAACTATTGCTGCATGATTTACTGCTGTGATCCAGCAAAGTGGGCAGATGTAGTTTCAAAACCAGAACATTTACAGGTTACTGAACCTATGAAGGAAGTCTTATGCCCGGCCCACATGAGTCAAGTATGAATTATGGTGTTCTCCTTGAGGGTTTCAGTGAGAATAGGAGATTAAAAAAAAATCTTGGCCTACTTTGATTTTTCTCTTCCATTTACTCAGTATGTCTCCAGCTACATTTTACTGGTGTCTAAAAAGAACCCTCAGGGACAACGTTTCCAGATTCTAGTTAAAGACCTCTACTCAGAACTAGCAAACGCAATAGCAGGATTGCTTCCTGGCTTTACAGAGAGATGACAGAATATGACCTGCAGGGGCTTCCTAGTCCAACAACTCAGCTGCCAGACCAAGCTGGGCAAGGTCAATGCTAAACCCAGGAACAAGGTGTCCTGTGTCAAGTGCAGACACAACCCCCATCATGCAATTTTAAGACAGAACAGAAAAGCATCTCACTAAAGATGTGTTTTTTGTTGTTGTTGTTGTTTTTTTAAGTAAAAGGCACTGCATGTTTTGTGTAGGCAGCATTTTCGAATAACAACAGTTCTGTTGCATTTTTTCCAGGCCTTACAGCTTTTTTGTTTTTCTTCTTTTATTGCACTGGCTAGGATCACCGTATATTGTTGATTACAAGCTGAGATAGTGGGTGCGGTAGTCTAATTCCTGAATCTAAAGTGATTATTATGAAGATTTCATCCTGAAGTATTATGTTTCATGAGGGCATAGACAAGACACCTTTTTCCGGTAGAGAAAGTTCCCTTCTATGATAAGTTTGCTGTGAATACTTATCATGATTCAGTATTAACTTTTATTCAATGTTTTTTCTTCATCTTTTCAGAGGATAAGGAAGAGAGGAAAAAAGGAAGGAAAAATAGAGGGAGAGGAGGGAAGAAAGGAGAATGAAGAAAGGCATGGAGGTCATATTTTTTCATAAAAGAACTGATTTGGCAATTTAAAATATCTCTTGTGCTTGCATTCCAAACAAAGAGGAATAAAGCACTCCATGTAACTTTATTTTTAATGTGGGCTTTAATTTAATAGATTTTAATACTCTTTCCCTAGGGGATACAATAATTTTTATCTTTTCCTCATTCTTCCCTTCAAGAGACAAAAATCAAAGCAGATTATACACAATGTAAGAAAATGCCTGTCAGAGCAATATGATCTAGCACAATGAAAACATTTAAAAAAAAATTTAATCCTCACCCAAGGATATGTTTATTGGTTTTATGGGGCGTGGGGAGTGAGAGAAAGAGAGAGAGAAAAACATCGATTGGTTACCTCCCACACAAGCCCCAACAGGGGATTGAACCCACAACCTAGTTATGTGCTCTGACTGGGAATCGAACCCTCAACATTTTGGTGTACGGGAGGACACTCCAAACAACTGAGACACCCAGCCGGGGCTAGCACAATGTTTTATTCCCTCAAAAATAGTTCCATTCTAATAGGCATGACATAAGGAAACCCTCACTGATTCTCCCTGCACTTCATTTTTGCATCCAGAGTAGGGCTGGGAGCAGCAGGAGGACCTTTCACACCATGTCTGTAGCTGCCCTGAGACACCCTTCACTGAGCCATAGACACAGTCCTGGAGGGGCCAGAAGCACAGCCATAGGTGCAGGACTTAGACTGCTCCTACTGCAAGGCAGCATGGCTCTTGGCTGCTCTACACCTGGCCAGGAGCAAGGGAGAGGAGAATCAGTTGTACCAGCAGATGCTTTTGCCCATGAGTTGCTGGAGTCATAAAAAATGTTTTTCCAATGCCTGAATACCAGGGACGTATTATGCAGGGCTCCATCTGCAGAACAGGAGGCGGGTTGGGAACTGTACACCCAGGGATCAAGTTTTACCCACATAGTAACTGCTCTAGGATGCTTTCATCATCTTCATGTTAAAAAGGAAGTTACAATCTCAGAGTGATTGAGAAGCTATAGCATTATTAAATCATAATAAGTTAACATTTGTTGTAGGGATTCAGTGCTTTACAGATATTTACTAAGTTATTCCTCCAAACACCCCTGCAAGGCAGCTACTATTATAATCCTCATCTAAAAGATGGGGAAACTGAAGCATAAAGCAAGCAGCTTGCTTAAAGTCACTCAGCTCAAAAGGTAGCCAGAATTTAAATCCAGGCAGCTGGCTCCAGAGCCCACACCATATACCAGAGCCTGGCTAGCTTTTTCTGTAAGGGGCCAGATGGCAAATATTTTAGGCTTTAGGGACCATCCGGCCTCTATCAGGCCTACTCATTTCTGCCATCAGCTATGAATAGTAGGTAAATAAATTCGTGTAGTTATGTCCCATTGAACCATTATCTGTAGACACCAAAATTCGAATTTCACATAATCTTTACATGTCACAAAATATTCTTTTGCTTTGTTCAATCATTAAAAAATATAGAAACCATTTTTAGCTTGAGGGCTGAAGGAAGTGGGCCATATTTGCTATATTACTGATGCCATCATCGGAATCATGTCTTGCGTCAGGAGTCTTCGGCCTCAGCTTTCTACTGAGATGCACCCAAAGACGACACTCCCAGCACCACACCCTTCCACAGGCACACTTAGACAGCCTTCAGTTCCAGCAGAAAACACGGGCTCAATCTGCATCTTCTCCCTGGGGCTAGACGTGCTGGGTCCTCCCCTTGGTGAGCAGGGAATGTACCTGACTTACCTTTCCTGTGAGTAACTCCAACCTACTGCATTTTATTTTCTTAACTTCCAAACAAATCAGCCCAAAGAAAACACAAACTTTCCTTGCCCATTCATATACACAAATAAAGAACATTAAAAAATACAACACCTGGGATCTGCTTCAAAGTAACGAGGTTGGAGAAAGGGGATGTATAGGAAATAGGATGATCACAACAAGCTGGTAAATGTCAAAACTGGGGAATAGACACAGGGGACTCTGTGTATGGTTCCATCTGTCGTACATAGTCAAATTCTCCATAATAAAAAGTTTCATTTTAATGAACAGAAAACCATTTTTGCAAATGTACCAGTGAATGCTGAACTGGAGCAGACAGGTACAATCTGAGATGGTTATGTTAGTTGTTAATGAGGGCCCAGTGAGAAAGAATGCTAAAGAGACAGACACTGAATGTAATTAGAAAACAAACCTCGTGAAATTAAAAAACAAACAAACAAACAATTCACTACTTAAATAATTGTCAACTAATGTGGAACAAAATAGGGAAAGGTCCATGTGGCTGGAAGATCAAAAGCTGGGAGAGTCACCTTGAAAAATTTAAAGATGGGCATCCCCCTGGAGAAGCACCCACCCAGCTGCTAGACTCCCTGTTTTAGTCTATTGACTGGTTTTTCTTTTTCTTTTAATTTGCTCTCATTAAGAAACCTAACAACAGGCTCCCAATCATGAATTCACAACATAAAACAATCTGGTGGAGTTCAGCTCTGATTTATTTAAAAAAAATACAGAAAAACAGAGGCCATTCGAGACTGTACTGCACATGAAGAGGAGACTGGTCTGTTGTATTTACTTTAATTTGTCAGCATGCTTTGCTTTCTCCATGACTGCCTTCCTAATTCATGTTTTTCTCTCCACTTCTACAATAGCACCATCTTCTGCTAAGAAAGCTAAGACCTTCTGTCCTTGCCAGATCCTTACTCCCACTCCATCTCTCCCCAGTCAAATAAACGTAAAGCTCATTCATTGCTCTATGATTATCTCAACTTTACCACCCCTTTCCTTAGGGCTGAAGGGCAGTTCACACTGTTTTACAGTTTATGCCCAAGATTCTTACCCTTCAAAACTTCTAGGTCACCACAAATATCCTCGTGTTCTCACTTCCTTTGACACCTCCTAATGCCAAGGCCTTCCCACCTTTTCGGGGCCCCTCACTGACTCACTGGCCAGTTCTTTTACTCCTGTCTCTGCCTCCTTCCAAGCTATAAGCTCTACTTCAAATGGCCCCACTCCTCCCTTTTGGGGGGACTTGACAGCTTGCTTTGTATCTTGCCCCTCAAAAGAATTCCTGCAGATTCTCCCTCATGCTTAATGTTTTTTTTTTTAACTTAATGATACATATATTCATCTATCTATATCGATCAATCAATCCATCTCTTTTAGTCTGACTCTCACACTTAACTAGCTGGGTGATCTTGGGCAAGTTACTTGCCCACAGTTTCTTCAACTAAAAAATGGGGAAATAATCCTGTCAATGCAGTAGTGAGGATTCTGCGGGTCAGAGCTACCATTTACTGGGAACTTATCATCTGCATCAGGCACTGGGCTAAGAGCTTTCCATGGGTTTGCTCGTGGCATCATCAGAACATCCTATGAGAGAGCTAACACCATTATCCTCATTTTGTAGATGAGTAAGCTGAGGTTCAGTGGGCACAAGCCCTTACACAGGTCACATATCTCAGGTGGCAGAGGCAAGATATGGATCATATACTGGACCTTACATCTCTGCTAATCTATTCTGCCCAAAAGATAAGATGAACACATAGTACGGTGCTTTGTGAAAAGCAAGCTCTCAATGAACAGTCTAAAATAATACTAAAAGTTGGTATTTTTTTTGTGTATGTGTGTATGCTTTCTTTTTCTCTTTTCCTCTTCGAAAAATATCAAGCATGTAAGTAAACATAAAAATGAGTAATCAAAGAAACAAAAAGTTTGACTAAATAGCAAAGGTGTCTCCATTTCCTTAAGTAACATTTTTCACTGATTGGTCTGCTGCTTCTGTGGTGGAAACAGGAGCTTATTCCAGACCCCTTTAATTTGGGGCACTTGCCATGAAGTCAGCAAAGAATGGCCTCTCTTTCAGCTTTCTTTTTTTATTAGATTATTTCTCTTGCCTCTCCCCATTGCTTCTAAGCACAGGTGAATTTGTCTAATCACTCAATGTATATATCCTCTTTTCTAAAAAATTGATTTTCAAATAATTTTAGATTTCCAGAAGTGTTCTAAAAATAGTGCAGAGTGCTCCAGGATGCACTCTTTACCCCATTTCCCTTAATGTTAGCATCTTATATATAACCATGGCAACCTGATAAAAACTAAGGTAATACCTTAGTTGTAGCATTGCTACAACATTATTAACTGAACTATTAAAGGATTTCACCAGTTTTCCCACTAATGTCCCTTTTGTTTCAGGATCAGTTTGTCTTTCGTGACATCAATACTTCTGAAGAGTACTGGTCTGTGTTTTGTGGAATGTCTCTCAATTTAGATTTGTTTGATGTTTTCTCTGATTAGATTCAGATAATGCACTGTTAGCAAGAAAAAAGTGATGTGCCCTTCTTGGTGCATTATATCAGGGGTACATTATATCACTGTATCTTATCACTGCTGATATAAACTTTGACCTGTTGGATAAGGTGGTGTTCAACCGCATTGAACTGTGTCCCCACAAAAAGATATGTTGAAGCTCTACCCCCAAACGTGTAAATGTGACCTTGTGTAGAAATAGGATCTTTGCAGATGTAGTCAAGTTAGGATGGGGTCATTACTAGATTACAGTGGGACTTAAATCCAATTACTAGTGTCCTTATAAAAAGGAAAATTTAGACAAACACACACAGAATGCCATGTGATGACAGAGACAGCAACTGGACTGATTAAAATACACACACACACAAAACCACCAAAGATTGACAGCAAACACCGGGAGGTACGAAAAGGCAAGAAAGGATTGTTCTACAGGTTTCAGAGATTAAGGCCACGCCGAGACCTTAATTTGGACTTCTAGTCTCCATAGAAGTGACAAATAAAATTTTGTTATTCTAAGCCACTCAGCTTGTGGTATTTTGTTACAGCAGCCAGGAAACTAATACAGGTGGTATCTGTTGGATTTCTTGATTGTGAAGTTACTAGTACAGTACTCCCCCTTAATCTGCAGGGATATGTCCCAAGACCCCCAGTGGCAGCCTGAAATGTTGGATTGTGCTGAACAATACATTGATATATATACAGTGTTTTTTCCTATACATACATGCCTATGATAGAGTTCTATGCATTTACCATCTTAACTAAGCACTTATCATACACTGTAGCCATAAGTTTTGTAGTCTGAGTCACAACAGCAAAACTAGCACAAATTTTTTCCTTCTTTACAATTTCACAGAAGATTCACTCTTACCATAGAGCTTAGCAACCTCGGCATACAATTTTTTCTTTCCTTAAGTACAGAACTTTCAACTTTTCACTTAAAGGGAAGCACTTTATGGTTTCTCTTTGGCATGTCCAAACTGCCAGCACCACTACTTTAGTGTTTTGAGGCCATTATTAAATAAAATAAGGGTGACTTGAACACAAGCTCTGTAATACCACGACAGTGCTTTGAGACCATTATTAAATAAAATAAGGATGACTTGAACACAAGCTCTGTAATACCACAACAGTCGATCTGATAAGTGAGACGCTACTAACTGCCTGATGGGCAGGGAGTGTATACAGCGTGGATTTGCGGGACAAAGGGATGATTCATACCCTGGGCAGGATGGAGCAGGACAGCATGAGATTTCATTACGCTACTCAGAGCAGTGTGCAATTTAAAACTTATGAACTGTTTATTTCTGGAATTTTCCATTTAATAAAGGGGCTGTGGTGGACAGCAGTTACCTGAAATTGCAGAAAGCAAAACCGTGGATAAGGGGGGACTACTGCATTCCCTTTGTAATTAATACATACATTGGAAGAGATACCTTGTGACTATGCACACCCTTTAAAATCCAATTCTGCGAGTGTTTACCTAGCATCTGCAAAGTGGGCTTCATTGACATGTGCAGGTGTCACCCTAGGAAGAACGTCTGTCAGCTGAACAGGGACAACCAGAAGGTCGATCCAGTGCCCAAGAGCATCAGTGTTGGCTGAAGCGGGTAAGGAGTGGGGCAGGTGGTCAGCAAGCAGGGCCTCCCCAGGTGGCTGCAGGACATGGAGGCACCAATGAGGCAGTTTGAGCCAGAGAAGTGTGGTTGCAGAAATAGGAAGGGGAGACTCTTCGGAGCCTAAAAGTGACTCTTTAATCTTAATTTTTGAAAATAGAAAAAGACAACAATGATATAATGATTTCTAACTCCAAAATTTCCATTAAAAATGTTTTTTCCTGTTCTCTTTTCTCAGAGCTAATAGACCTGGTGTCATCTGTTACCAGAAACTGAAAGGCAAATAATGAGGCCCAAATTCCAGCAGAAACCTGGCTTCACTGATTAGGCCGAACACATTTCAGAATTATTGATTTCTAACCCATAAGGTGAGCAAAAGCTCTTCAAACTCAGAACTATAATTTTCCCCTAAACATGCTTATCGGTGATTTCAACAAAGGGCCTACAGACTTTGGGGACTTTGATAAACCACTGGGAACAGCTCCAGAGGGAGTCCTGATACCTTTGTCTTGGCTACTCTCAAAGATTGAGGTCACACCCTTCTGTTTATTTTCTCCAGGGGTCATGTTGCCTTACACCAGCATCCAAAGAAGATCTGATTTCCTTTTTGATAAAATGGCCCAAGCTCTCCATATCAGATGCTATAAAAAAAACATGGCAATTTTCTTCTTTAAAAGGAAAAAACAAGGGCTGGGTTTTTGAGGGGCAGGGGTGGCGGGGGTGGTGGGTGGAACGCTAGTTTTTTACTAATAGGGATTAAGGAAATCCTGGAAAAATAAAACCGCAGAATACTCTGACTTAGTTCAGTGTCATAGCCACACTGCAGACAGGGTGCTGGATTGCTATGTTGAAGATCTGACAGTTTCTCTAGCTGTCCCCCACCTGCCTCCACACACCATGCAAGTGCTAAAAAAGCATATGATGGAGACATTACGAGGTGGTTTGGGCAAAACCAGAAATCAAACCATCAATTCTCAGGGCCATACCACTGAATACATTAAGGTTGAAGAGGTTATATTTATTCCCTGTATAGCAAGTCTGTCTTTGCCTGAGCCATTCAGTCAGCACCAAAGGTCCAGTCAGCATCTTCAGCATCTGGCCAAGATTAGTCTGTGTGGTGGTTGTTTTAGGGGAGCTTTGGTTAAGGGAGAGGCATCAGGGGGACATTTAACTGAACTCAGACAATGCCAGCGTTAGTCTCTGAAAGCCTGCTCAGGCCCAGCTACAAACACAGCTTCTCATACAATGCAAATAAAAAGTGAAGATTGAAAGAAATCACACTTTATGACAACTTCTATGGTCATCCTGGCTTCTTCTCCTCCAGACCTTCCCAGCTTCCTTCAGGTACAAAACATGCTAGCCAAAATATTATAGCTCTCTAATGTTCGTATAAACTGAACGACAAAATGAAGGAAGGGTGGGGTTGTGGAGCAAGCTAGATGGATTTCATCTAGTACATACCCTGGAGAAGCGATTAATGTTACTACAAACTCTAAGAAGGCATACCATTTTCTTTCTGAGGGAAGACCTCAAGCAAGTTATTATCTTTATTCTTCTAATTATCATTGACTTTTTCCCCTCTACATTGCAAAAGTAACCTGTCCTACTTGTCTGCCATGGGGAAATTCATTTTTGCTGAATGGTGGTTTATGGGCTGAAAAAGGAAAGGAAACTTGGGAAATAATAAGGAAACTTGGGAAATAATTCAGTAAAATGTAGGCCTCTCTGAGAGCTGAAGAAGCTGCAGCAGCCTAGCTTACAGAGCATAATCTCTCAACAGTGCCAGTAAAATAAAACAGAACCACTGTTTCAGACACTGTATTTTTGGCTAAGGTTTCACTCCTCAATTACTTTCAAAGTTATTCGTTTCAGTCAACATTATAAGGGTAAGTCAACATTTGTCCTGGCAGCAAGCCCAAATTTGTTATTTTATTAGTCTGCTACTGGTTAAATTGGCCCAAGATTAAACACATCTAATAAATAGCCCTAAAATATTGGAGTTTAGTAGAAAACCACATTCAAGTTCTCTTACACAGGATGTTACTATTACTTAACCTTGGGCAGAAGGAGAAATGCATGCCCACACCCCAATAAGTTCCTTTTAGCAAACGCCAGCCCCACTGCCTGAAACTCACTTTGGTCATGCCCAGACATGGCACTACAGACCTTTAGAGAAAGAGGAAGCCAAATATTTAGCTCTCCCTGCGGTCCCTGGCTCTACATCTGCCTCTGAAAGTCAAGCAAACCTCTTACGCTGTCGAAGCAGCAGGGCCAGATGATCAGAGCTGACGCACTTCAAGAGTCTAACCTGAAATGTATGAGGGCTGCTGGCAGAGTCGTGCTGCTGTGGTCCTTGCACGTGAAGGCCAGCCTTGGGCCCAGAAGATGTGTTCTCATGATTAGATTGAGGTTATGTATTTTTGGCAAGAATGCCACAGAAGTGACATGCCTACTATGCCACAACCATGCCAGGTATGGAAAATAGGGCCAAAGCTGCACATCCCTGGTTGGAGGATGCCAACAAGGTACCTGGGTGACAGTGGTGGCCCAATCACAGCCACAGGAGCCAGAGGAAGGCCTCTGTGGGTCTGGGGTTTTGCTGTCAGTCATTTTCTACTGACTTCTTGGAAACCCTTAGGTGGGATACAAATTCTGTACTTGTTGATCTCAGTAAAAGGGCTTCCCCGGCTTCCCCTTGGGATGGGTGGGAGGGGAAAGGGAGGACAATGCCACTGGGGACTCCACCAATGCTCAGTGTTCGGAACTGTTGTGCACAGACACCAAGAGTACTATAAGGACATTCGCTGAGGCTTCCCAGTTCACAGGAATAAGCCAAAGTATCTGTAACAAGTGACAAAGTTCTTATCACTGGCTCAAAGAATGTTGACTCATAGCAAAGGACCTAAGGATACTATATGAGGTGACCTTTCTGAGTACAGTACCCTATGGTCTCAATACCCTATGACTTTGGGCCAACAATATCACCTCCTCGGGCTTTAGTCTCCCCATGAAGTGGAGGTGACTCTTTACTTCCTCACAGTGTTGCTGGGAACATGACATAAGATTATGTCTGTAATGTGCTTGGTACAAACCTGCCCTAGAAATCCCCCTGAGCCTTCTCTCCTGCCCTTGTTCATTCTGCACTGAATTTTCCCTGGGGCTTCTGAGGGACAAAGCTGGAGCTCCATGTCACCTGCCACAATCTCACCAGAGACATGCTCTGACCACTCAATGACTAGAGACAAGTATTTTGACTTCACATTCCTGCCTCCCCTTTCTTCCTGCATCTTTACCATCTATTTGGTCAAGCTCTAGCTAAATAGAGCAAAAGTGGGAGGGGTTTGGCAGGATCCATTGCTATGTCCCTAGGAGAGGAAAATTTCAGCCATGAAATCCCCAAATAAGAACCTGAATGGGGGAAGGGAACCCAAGTAGGTGAGTCTTGAGGTCTGCTTCCAACCCCTCCTATCACAACCTGCATTGCTGAATTATGGGCCAGAAAACCTGGTCTCCAATCTGGCCAGATCCCATTACTATCTGAAATTAGGCAATGATAGGAACTCATTGATACTGACTGACTCAATGACAGGCATTCAACCCATGTCAGATGTTCAGGATGGCATTTCTCCCCAAGGAGCATGTTACCTTTGGCTTCCAGAAAGGACTACACAGATCCACTGACCTGTTCTCTCCCATCCACCTGTCATCTCTTGAAGCTCAGCATTATCTTAACTTCCCAAAAGAGTGGAGAAAAGTACAGAGATGAAAAAGGCTGCCTGAATCTTAATGTCCCAAAGGAAGGACAGACTTGACTGTTCTAGCTAAATCTGGTATTTGCTCAGGCAAGCAAAGCTGACAGCCAAGTCTGCCACCTGACTGAGAACTCAGCTGTGACCAGGGATCCCACATTAAGCAGCTAGGTAAAACCTAGAGGGACATCTGACCAAGGATGCTGGGCCTGTAGTAGGAAAACATGGACTCCCATCTCATGTTGCCCCGTCAGCTTCTATTTTTGAGAACAATAACTTTGAGCAGACATGCCTTGCAGAGATGAAACATGAAATACATTTGCCATACTGCTTGGTAACACTCAGCTGTCTCTCTGTCCCTTCAGATCATTGGGCCACGTGCATTCTCGGAGCACATGCCTGCACTGAGAACCTGTAACACCGCATTTGGGTGTTTTAGAACAGTCTGCTCTCACTGAAACCTGATTATTCAAAATGGAAAAAGCTACCAGCCACATAGCCACAGGGATTGATTGAATTGGGAATAAAATAAAAAATTTTAAGTTTCCTGTTTTCAGCTTTCAGCTAGTATCCTACCACCCACTGAGTAGTGGTATGTAGAAAAATAAGGTACAAAGCATGATGTTCAGGAAACTGAACACACACAGAACACAACACTGACTGTATTTGAGACAGTTTTCATTCTGTAGCACATCAGTAATCACGGGAGTTAGAAAATGCCCACTAACAATAGATTTTTCCAAAGGCTTGTAACAAACACTGGCTCTCAGTGCTGTACATTTGCAGCCCTGAAACACAGTGATTATGCGTCATTTCTAACTCTCAGCAATTAATATGCAGCCAGATGTATCATTATCACAGTCTATTAAAATTCAGAAGCCTGTGAATTTGAAAAAGAATGTATCACACGCAAATGCAAACAAAGGAGTCAGAAGCCTCAGAGACCCAGCTCTGGTCCCCACGTCACTTGCAGCTCATTTCAATTACAAAGACACAAGAGGGAAAATGAATAGACAATGGCAATTGACTTAAAAGAAAAGAAGCAAATACAAACCTGTGATTTGACTGTTTCATTTTGTGAAAAATGTTGGTTTAGCCATTGGAGAGTCAGTGCTAAGGGGTGCCAATAAAAGTTTCCAGAAGAAACAAAGACAGTTTTGTGGTAAAAGAAAAATGTTATTTATTCTTGAGGTTAAGTACTCCAGTGGTAGAAAGGGGCAAAGTTCCCATGAGTTTTCTAGCACAGGCCATCCATAGATGGGTGGGGTCCTTTAGGAGACTACAGGGGGTCTAACTTGGCAAAGATTTCCCTGGAGAAGATTCCTCAAGGACCCCCAGGAATGGAGGGGAAGGCTCATTTCCCTGGCAGGCACTTCCTCCTTCTGCTCCACCATTTAGGAGTCAGGCTGTGGGCTGCTCCTGAATTTACAAAGCAGACTGTGAAGTGGGGTGCCAGGAGCCTGCAAAGCCTCTTGAATTGCTATTGAGCAACTTACAAGCTACCTTCTCACAGGTTCAAGCAATTTTCTAGAAACAGAGAAGTCAGCCCACACCTGACCCAGGTGTGACTATTCTGACTGTGCCTGACAAGTAGAGAAGGAAGTGCTGTGTAGAAGGTGGGGACCCCTGGGTGTGAAGGAGGAGGCACCAAGTGCCATGGAGTTACCCTGTACCAGGTGCTGGCAAGTGCACACATGTGGAAACACACACGCGAGCGCGCACACGCACACACACACTCCTCTATTTCATATAGCAAGCCCAATCACTCCATTTTATAGAAGAAGCAGGTGTTCATAGAAGTGAAGAGACTTGCCCAAGTCATACCCAGTAATTAATTGGCAGAGCTGAAATTCAAATTCAAATATACTTGAGTTGAAAGCCCTCCCTGCCACCCCCACACTATCTTCCCAGGATATACGACTTCCTTTTATAACATGAAAAAAATAGCAGCAATAATACTGAGGATAACTTCATGCCAGGTGTGCCAAAGTGCCTTCTGTGCCTGTTTTCCTTGACTTCTCTTAAGTTAGTACTATCAATATACCCATTTTACAAAGCAGGCAACTGAGGCTCAGAAGGGTTAGAAACATTGTCTAAGGTCATACAGCTGATAGTGTGAATAGCAGAGCCAGGACTGAGTGCAAGGCTGCTACTCAGCAAGGCCTTAGTTCTTAGCCACAATGCCGCTCATTTTCTAAACCAGGGAGGAACCCTGTAGATTAGAGGCAGAAGGGTGATGCAGATGAGGCAGAGAGTGAAAAAGTAGAAGCTGCTCTTTCAACATTCAAGCCCTGTCACTCTTGGAATCTGTAGCCCCTCTTGTCTCCTCCTCCAGCATCTTAAAGTGGCCAGCCTGGTGCAGAGGTGGCCTGCTCAAGTGCACAAGGCAGTCAATACTCTCCATTAAGCACACACCTGGGGAATGAATGATGTGTTACCATCCAGCATTAAGGGGTCATTGGATGACCAGTTCCCCACACCCAAACCCCCCAATGAGGCTGCTTGCTTCCGTACGCCCTTTTCTGCTGATTGGCAATCACTGCCTGTATGGTATGGTTGTGAATGACTTGGTCAAACTCAAGTAGAAATTTCTTGCATGCCTTTCTGTTCTTTTTTAAACCCAGGGAAAAAGTGCTAGCTAGAGTCTGGTCTCAGTAAATACTTACTGATAATCAAAGAGTTTTAGGGGTCATTTTCAGTTGTTTAACTCTTTACCGACTCATATCCATCATGCTGTGGTGTTTCCCCAGATTTCTAACAAAGGATCTATTTATAATTAAAGTGCCCTGCTGATGAATAGGACATGAAGAACTCCCAAAGCAACCTAACCTTCCTCACCATCCCTGTGTCTGTGTCCTGAGTAGAGGCCTTGAGGATGGATGGCATGTTCCTCATTTTCTGTGACCAGAGTGCCTTTCTACCCAGAGCCTAAGGTGAAAGTCATTATGGGAGCAATAGAAAACCACACTAGATATTTTTCATTCTATCTGGCAGGAATAACTATGAAGTGTACCAGTGTGCTTGGAATAGCTTTTGTTTTTTAAAAAATAACACCCAGTGCCAATTCAAATCCCTGGGAAACTGGGTGGGTGTTTCCTAAAAAGAAAGAGTGACCTTCCAGCAGACAACTTGATAGGGATGATCATCCGCGGCTTCCACTCACCCGATACACATGCAAAACAGGTGCTGCTGCTCCTAGTGAGCTTTGGGACACCTGATCTGTGGGAGTCCTCTGCATACCCATTCCATCTCTAGGAGTCCCTCAAAAGTTCTCATTTTACAGATAAGGAAACTGAGGCTTATAGGATGAGTCACTGGTGCAAGGTGTCTTGGCTCACAAGTGGCCAAACTGGGATTCAAATGCAGCTCAGTCTGACCCTCAAATCTAAGTTCCTAACCACTACACTCTATGTCTGCCCCAAATTAAAATGCAGTCTTGCTCAATCCTTCCCTAAGGGTAAAGGGCAAAAGAAAGAAGGTGGTTAAATGATTTCAGCTGGAACTTCGGAACTAACTTCGAAGCTTTGAAAAGAAAAAGATTTTTGTTTTTAGAACAGAAATCCAGTTTTATTTTTTTTAATTGACCAACATTTAGTCCAGAATAATTTTCTACAATACTTCATGGCCAGTTTTTATCTATTTAAAAATATTTAGCCTTAACTGGTGTGGCTCAGTTGGCTGGGTGTTGTCCAGCAAAACAAAAGGTCAGTGGTTCCATTCCCAGTCAGGGCACATGCCTGGGTTGCAGGTTCTGTCCCCACTTGGGGCGCATATGAGAAGCAACCGATCCATGTTTCTTTCTCACATCGGTGCTTTTTTTTTCCCCCTATCTTTCTCCTTCCCTTCCCTGCTCTCTAAAAACAAATAAATTTTTTTGAAAATAAAAAACCTCTAATATGTGAATCTCAGTCATATATCTGATCAAAGTCCGAATTTCAAGTTTAGTCTCTAAATGGCTGTGCCCAAACTTGAGAACTTATTGCTGCAGAGTTCTTAGCCTAGAATGACCTCAGAACACCCTGAAGGCACTGTTTCTAAACTGTTGGTTCCATCATGAAAAATTTTGGCAAAATGTACATATCACCTGAGCTATTATGTACTTAGTGTTTTCTTAGATTACTCATATTTTACTTAAGTAAACTTGTAAAAATATACAATATCACTGCCTTAAATGGAAAATCACTATCTCTTGCCACAAATAGAAACTAACTTTTAAAAATGAACCCTATTGTTAAATTCTTCTTAGGTACTCCTGCCTGCCTGAAGCTTCAGAGCCTGAAGCCTGCACTTTGTTAAAAAGGAAAATTAGCAAGAGATAGAGAATTGTTAACGATACACCTATTTCCCTGACTAATGTAACTCAGTTGGTTGTTTTCAGAGAAGTGAAAGGTTGGTTGTGTAGGAGAGACAACTGATTCCTGTTTCTCCCTCACATCGATGTTTCTCCCCCTTTGTTTCTCCCTCCCTTCCCCTTTCTCTAAAGATAAATAAATAAAATCTTAAAAAAATAAACATATATATGTAATAAAAATAAGTAAAGATATACTAGCTGCAAACTGAGAGTTTCTCCTTGACATAATCAGAAAGGATTGGTAGAAACTTGGAAAAGTAATTAAAAATTATTTTGTGTCTTATCTCTGTATCACCTTGTCAGGTATCACCTGACCTATCACAAGCGGTGTACAAGCCACCTTCTGGGAAATAATGATCTAACCCAGTTGAGTCATTCTAGAAACAAAGACTCTGAAGTTCCAAGAAGCTAAGCCTACTTGTGCCTTGTCCCCACTAGTAGGGAAACTCTTGTAAGAATCAGCTTAGAAATATATGTTGCAAAAGAAACTCAGATGAGCATTTAAGAGTCCTCCAGCCCTGGCTGGTGTAGCTCAGTAGACTGAGCACAGGCTATGAACCAAAGGGTCACTGGTTCGATTCCCAGTCAGGGTACATGCCTGGGTTGCAGGCCAGGTCCCCAGTGGGGGCCATGTGAGAGGCAACCACACATTGATGTTTCTCTCCCTCTCTTTCTCCTTCCCTTCCCCTCTCTAAAAATAAATAAAACCCTTAAAAAAAAACGAGTCCTTCAAAATGAGCTCCCCTCATTCCATGTCGAGACAGAACAAAAGCTCATTGTCTACACTTAAAGGCTGGGCATAAAGCATTCGGAGATAACAGGAGAAAACCAGGTGTCTTTAATGATGCTCCCTCCTTCAAAGCTCTCCTGTAAGGCACCATCAAACAGTTGAGGTGAAAGGAGGTGACTCTTCACTGAGTGTCTGTGGTTGACACTTAAGCTAGCATTAATTTTTTCTTCTTCAGTCTACTTCCTTCTTCACAGCAGTTTCAGACCCTCCTGAAAGACCACATCCAGAAGCACTCAAAGCAATCACCAACCAGCAAAGAGGATGGCTGACAGTGTGTGAAAATGAACCAAACTGCCAAAACCTAACAGGATATTGATTAGCCACCCACACTCCCTCCCCACCACTGTGAAGTGAAAAATAAGAATAGTCTTCACTTCTGGGCTTTAATAATCCTCTCTGTTTTTTGCTTGGGGTTGTTCTTGACCTGCCTGTGTCAAGTGTGGATTATGAAATGTTAACATTTCAATATAAGATAACACACTTGAGCAGAGAGCGAGCTTGCACTGGCCTTGTGTCAGGGCCAAAGAGCACACAAAGGGCTGTCCTATCACTTAGCCCCCTTGGCCATTGTTCCCTTTTCCCTTTTGTGGCTTCTTCCACAATTTGTGGCACCTGCTAAACATTTCACTTTATTTTTTCAAGGTCCTAACACAGGATCTCAGTTTTATTTAACTGAGTCGGGTTGCAAACTTCTACTGATATCTAGGGAAACAGTACCCTCAGGGAAATGTTTTGTTTTTCCTTATCATTTAAATATCACCTCTGCTGCAAACTAGATCTGCAGAGCTCAGTAAGACATCATTTTAAGGAATGTCATGCACTGGTATAGAAGTTTGGTATAGAACCCATTCTTTGTGGGCTTTTTGTTAACTCTAACAGGGATTTTACATCAAATATGAAGACCTTGCACTTGGATCTGCTGGAGTGTAGGCCAGCGGAAGGGCCCACTGTCCACCGGTTCCAAGGTAAGGCCACTGTGTTTGGTGTTTTGGATACGTTTAATAGGGTTCGCTTTGAACACCCCCAAAACAGTGCTCTTTACAACTGACCTCACTCAGAAACATGAGTGGCTTAAGCCAACATTGGGGCATGCCAAGAAGTTAAGGCTGGGCAAGGAGAGACCAACATTTTAGACCTGCCTCCTATCTGTCTGAATCTCTGTTTCTTCAGTTGACAGCAAAGGGGACAGACTTTGCCTTGCTCAGCTCCCTCAGCTAGTGTAAGGTTCAAAGGAGATAACGCATGTGATAATAACTGACCACTGTTTGAACACTGGGTGGAATTTCTGTGGATGAGAACTTAGCAAAATCAGAAAGGAAGGGGGTGTACTCCGATTGAACTATCCCCTCCCCCACTTCTCTACATCCCATGTTCATACATGTATATTTAAATTGGTTACATCATATATATAATTAGCTCAACTTTGTTCCTCTTTATTTTTTCCAGGAACACTAGGGTAGACCTGTTTGCTAGTGTGTGATGGCTAAAATGATGCCCCTGACTCTTGTGCCAGAGGCCTTGGTACATGGAGCCATTCCTTCATTATAGGTCAGAGAGGTCGTTGGCTTTTCTGGCTCTGGTAATAAATAAGTAGGAAAGGATGCTGGACTGGAATCAGACAACTGGACTTCAAGCTTTAGCTCTGCCATTGCCAGCTGTGTGATCCTGGCAAAACCACCAAACCTCTCTGGCTGTTAGTAGCCTCCTCTTTAAAATGAGGATAATTATACCCAGGTGAGGCAAAAATAAAAATGCTTTGAAGCCTATAAAATAAACAAGCATAAAACGTGAGCATCATTGCAAATGATGTCTTTATGAACTACTTTGTACAAAAAGCTCCCTCTCCCACCAGAAATGGAATACTGTGTCCAAAGATTTGAACCTTTTTTGTTTTTTAATATGCACTAACAAGTTCCCTCATTCCACACAGAAGTGTGTTATTTCCTTGCAACACCCCCAGCCTTGGGTTTTACCATTTCTTTAAAGTATTTATGACATGTTAAGCATGAAATAGCATCTTATTATTATTTGCCTTTTTCATTTCTATAATATCTATTAGAGTGAACATTTTTTAAAAAATATATTTTATTGATTATGCTATTACACTTGTCCCATTTCTCCCCATCATTCCCCTCCACCCTGCACACCCTCTCCCACCCACATTCCCCCCTTTAGTTCATATCCATGTGTCATAAGTTCTTTAGCTTCTACATTTCCCATACTATTCTTGCCCTCCCCCTGTCTATTTTCCACCCACTATCTAT